>JAPDPK010000090.1:0-2969497 GCA_031772115.1 Heritiera littoralis
CTGTCTTTGCTCGTCTTCTCCACATCATCATCTCTTGGAATCTTCGCCCACTTGGCACCAAATATTCCCAACTCCGGCGACTTGATCGGTTTTGGCTTCATCACATTCACTCACCTGATGGCGATCGACCGGATCTTCTCCATTTCATTCTCCACGATTGGATCAAGATTGCTCTTGGCAAAGTTCAGACAATTGTCTTCCCCCAACACCTTGCCTTCTACCTCCTCGACTACGGTATCGACTGTTCGTGTGAGCCTGGCGTCCTTCCAGAGGCAGGCCACATCATCAACCTTGCTACTTTGCATAATCTTGGCTGGTACTCTCGTGAGCAAGGTGATACCATCGTTTGGGAAAAGGCCCATGGTGCTCCAGCATCTCCCCAACATGATCCGGACGAAGGCGGTGATGAAGGCGACGACGAAGAGGCAGCTCCTGCCGCAGCCACATCCTCAGCCCCATCCGCCTCGACCTCGGTCTCTCTTGACCAGATCATGCTATCGCTTCAAAACCTCCAGGCCACTGTTACTCAACGCTTTGATCATGTCGACGCTCGCCTTGACACCATCGAGGCTACACAGGCAGCCTTATTTGATGAAGTCCAAGACATCCGCATGCAGCATGAGGACTTCGTGGATCAGTATCATCGGACATTTCCCAGGCGTTGATTTTGTTCCTTGTGTGTAGGGTGTGCATTTTCTTTGTTCTGCTTAGATGTTTGAACCTCTGTGCTATGTTTGTTGAACTTCACTGTCCGAATTTATCTTTGTCAGTGTAAACTTTCTTAGATGTTTGAACCTCTGTGATATGGCATGCTATATACTTCTGGTTATTTTCTCATTCTGCCATGGTTTGATTATGATCTTCAATATATCTCATTGCTCTCTTGCTTTAAATAGACTAACCAATTCTCCATGCTTCTTATTATTGTTGAGGGGGAGTATATCATTTTTTTTTTGCTATGACAAAAAGGGGGAGAATTAATGTGAGGATAAAAATTAATCTTGGTACTTAAAAAGGGAAGCTAACTTTGAGGGGGAGCAAATATTAAGGGGGAGCATTATTTTCAAAAATTTAAGCAATCCCATTTTCTAAGCAAATTTACCTTAAGTTTTGTCATATCAAAAAGGGGGAGATTGTTAGCTTTAAGTTGACAAGTCTTTTGAAATGACAAAATTCAAGTAAGCTTAAAAATGATTTTTCTCTAAGTAAATTTGCTTTGAATGAACTCAATAATAGAATATATTTTAAACAAGTTTTGGATTGTGATTTCAACTGAAAAGTCAGTAAATACTCTTAAGAAAAGTGTTAGAAGTTTTTGAACTGACTTAGAATCACAAAAATCACAAACTATCTCAAATTGCAGTTAAAGATGTGCAGGAAATTGATTCTGGTTAAAAGGGATCGATCCCCTTGGTAAAGGGATCGATCCCATTTTGATAGTAAGCATGATAAAGCTCAAGCAACAAGTTGGGAAGCATTCTGGATAAACAGGATCGATCCCTTTGGTAAAGGGATCGATCCCTTTTGGACGAGACCTCCTGTAACGGCTAGTTTTTGAGGGTTTCAACGGGAGGATTTGCATTAAATGCTTCACCAACAGTTCTATCCGTTTGTGGGTTATAAATAGTGACATTTATGAAGTTTGAAAGAAGGACAAGCATTCCAAAGTATTCAAGCTTCAAGAGAGAATCTGAAATCTGAAAATCTCATTGTAACTTCATTGTGTGAGAGTGTTTTCTGTATCCTTCACCCATCCACTGAAAAAATTCAGATATTCAAAGGGGTGAGCTATCCTTGTAAGGTCTGATATTGTAGAAAGTGGGAATACTACAAGGGTAGAGGATTAGAAAGAGACTTCTAAAGTCTCAAGAGAAATTGTAAGAGGTCTTGCCACACCTTCAAGTGGTTTGTAAGCTTTCTCAAGGAAGAGGTGAATCAAAACCTTGACAAGAAGTTCAAGGAGAGAGGACGTAGGCAAGAGTTTGGCCGAACCTCTATAAACCTTGTGTTTGCTTCTCTTTCCCTTACTCTTATTTACTGCGTTTATTTCATTATTGCTTATTTGACTTCGATTGTGCATTAAGAGTTAGGAAAAGTAGAAATAATTAGAAAAACCGATTCACCCCCCTCTCGGTAGAGCCAACAAACTTCATATAAAATTAACCGATTACCCTATCTAATATTTTTAATTAGTTTAATTGATTAACCCATTTCATAATTTTAATTAGTTTTTTTTTAATATACTTAAATAGATATGTTCTTGTTACTTTACTAGTAATTAGTAAAATTTAAAAACCTACCTAGTAAATAATTTCTCTAATATATACGCATTAATGTGTATATATACATTATATATTTATTATTAAATAAAATATTTAAAACTTTTAAAAACATTTAAATTTTTTAACATTAATTATATTTTAAATAGGTTTTTGGTCTAAAAATTAAAAATAGGAAAAAAGATTTTATCGTTGCAAATAGCAAGTTGTTTTCTGTCTTAAAGATACAAAATTAGTTTTTGTAAAAAAGAATTATTATTCTATATAAAAATTTTTAGACTCCACAAGTGAAGTTTTGTTATATTTTTTATCTTTTTTTATATATAAGAAATGATATTAGGTTTATATCTTGTCGATAAAATAATTAAGAGTAAAATTTACCCTAATTAAGGTTTAAATACAAATTATATAGTTAATGATGATAACAACAATGATTTAGATCCAAATTAAGGTTTTAGATATTGGAAGAAATTTATTCTTAAGTCTCAATCAAAATAGAATAACTCAATTAAGCTAAATGCTAAATCTAACCATTAAAATCAAAGATAAAAAGTTATAAAGATACATCTAAAACAATTTTTTTACAATGGTATATTTTTAACAAAAAGGGCCTTCAATTAGATTTATTTGCAAGATATGTTATCGAAATTGTTAAAAATAAAATTAGTGTATATTTTATATTAATTAATCATGACAATGACATAAAAGGGTTTAGATACAACTTTTATTTGATAACCACACTCATCAAAATAATTATTTTTGTATATACTGGAATTAGAGAGAGCAACCCAAATTTTTATATAATAATTTAATATTTTAATTATCAAATAAATAGTTCAAATTAAAATCTTCAATTCAAATAATTACTTAATTTAGAGAAAACTAAATAAAATTTAGATTAATATCTCATATATCGTCAGTGAAGTTTTTTTGACTTAACAAGCAAGATTAAGATGATGACATATTTTTTATATTTTAATTTTTATTTTCTTAATATTTTTAAAAAACATGTTTCATTATCTTAACTCCACTTATGAAGTCTAAAAATTTCACTGATAGTATATTGGATAATTATCCATAAAGTTTTATCATTTGTTACTATACACAGATAAAGTTATCCATAAAATCATTTCCAATTAAAAACAAATGTGTGCTACCACTTGCATTTACATGCTGTTTTATAATTGGTCTAAAAGTCTCTCACTAGAGTTTTTAAAAAATGTTAAAATATAAAGCAGTTTTATCACATATATATATATATATATATATATATAAAATGCAATGACAATATATAGTCTATATATCTGTCAATTCATTAGAGGTTGATACCTCATCAATAAGTAAACTAAAAAAAATTTAAGCCCTTAAAAATAAATGCAAATATATATTTTTAATTTGCTTATAAGTGTTTATTGATAAGGTGTCAACCTATGGTACATTAACAATGTATAGATATTAAATATTGTCAGTACATCATATATAAATCCTAAAATTAAAATGTTTTTAGTTAGATTAATGACAAGCTAAAAATTAAATTAAAAAATTAGTCAGATTTTATATGATATTTTTAACGATAACTATTATTGTGATTAAAATATTATCTGATTATATATTCTTTTAAATATATATAGAAATGAGAAATGATCAAATTTTATCAATGTAAAAAATTATTTTATATCACTTTTATAATTTTATATAAAATTAGAAGATTACTACATGTCGTATTTTTAATTAATTTTTTAATATAATTTAAGAGATATGATTCTTGTTAACACCCCTAGTAAAATTTAAAAATTCACTAAGGGGGCGTTTGGTTGGGGGGAATTTAGGATTCTCCTAGTAATTTTTTTACCAACAGTAGATTACCATATTTGGTTCGCAGAGTAGCATTCCACCCAGTAATTTTTTTTTACCAATAGTGCAAAACAGTGCAAAAATGGGGGGAAAATGATTCCCCCTCATCTTGAAGTATTTTTTTTCCGGGGGGAATCCAATTTTTTTGCCAATTTTACCCTTCAATAATTATATTTTGTTTCCATTTTACCCCTAAACCTATCTAATATTACAATCATGTTTTTTTCTTATTTTGATGAAAAGAAAAATGAATTTAGAATCAAATGGACCAATAATAAGATGGACTCTATGATTTTTGATTAATCAAAATCAATTTAATATAGTAATAGTTTGTTAAATCAAAATAATTTACATAACAAAAATCTTATAAAAAAGGGGACAAAATAAATAAATAAATGAGTATCTTAAATAAATAAATAAGTAATTAATTTAAATATAAATAAATAAATGAGTATCTAAATCTTTTTCTTTTAAATCAAGTTATCAAACCCAACGTTAATTCAAATATGAAGAAGGAAAGATTTAAGAAAGCAATCCATTAAAAAGGAAGGTACTTTACAACAACTGAGAAAGAGATTAATTGTTGCTCATAGTGGGATGATGCTTCCAGAATACTTGAAGCTAAAGATTGGATGAATGTGCATTACTTGACCTCTATTAAATTAACAAGTGAAATTAAAAAAATTAACAAGTATCTTTATATTTTTTAAATTAATAGGTATTATCATGAAATAATTTACTTATTCAATATCCTATAAAACAAATGGACTAATTAATTAACTTGTGTTAAAGAAATTAATTAATATTCCCCAAATGAATAAACTTAATAAATAAATAAATATGTTAAAATAACTTCTATCAATGTGTTATTCATTTTAAATCAACTATTTATTTACTTTAATACAAAAGGGTAGTATAGTAAAATTTACCATTTAGTAATTTTAAATTCTTTGAACCAAACACAGAAATCTTATATTCCCACCAATACAACCAAACACAGGAATCTAATATTCTCAGGAATCTGTCAAATAAAATAATTTTTCGTCAAATGATTCCCAAAGGTAATCTTAAATTCCGTGAACCAAACGACCCCTAACAGTATATCTAATAATTTCTCTCATATATATACACTAATTTTAAACCTGTGCAATATACAAAAATACATTAATCAATTAATAAATTTATTGATAATATATATTTTTTAAAACTTTATAATATAAATTATTATGTTTATGAAAAAACAACATTTGCATATTTTATATTTTTTTTGTAATTTGTATATTACAACATAGTAATATAGCAAAATGTTATTTAATATAATTATGTAAAAATTGTAAAAGTTAAATCGAACTCATATTGTAATTTATTGAATGAAAATAGTGTATAAAGAAAATTTAACATGTTTTTTATTTGAAAAATTGAAAATTTTCCTATCTTAAATTTAATCGCGTGTTCAAATTTAATAAGTCTTTGATTGATGAATGTATTCTGAGTGTTTTGTGCTTCTTGATCAATTCTTGACAGACAATTTGAGTAATTTGGCACATCCGTTGTAATGTTAACAATATGTTTTGACGTAATCTACATGATGCAAAACGTTTCGCATGTTGCTTTTGAGTTAAAACTAAATCTATTTAATCCTATGTGCATAATACATATACAATCCTTATTTAGTTAACATTAAAATACAATTAAATTATTAAATATTAAATAATCAAAATTAAAAAAAAACAAACTTTTATACATATATAAAATATGTGATCAATGAAAAAATTGATAAAAGATAATTAATTTATTGTTTTAATTTTAATATATATAGATGTTTATTTCTTAAGATATTTTATTAATAGTATATTTATTTAAGTTAAATGTTAATACGTTCAAAAAAAATTGAAAAAAATGATAAATTTAATTAAATGACTCTTGTTAGATGGTTGTTCCTATTTACCAAAAACAGAATGTATTAACACCATGAAAGTCAATAAAAAATAATGAACCATAACAATTTTTTCTGACTTTGAAAAATGAGCTTCAAAATTACTTTTAAGGGGAATTTCAGTTTTGACTCCTTAAAATCCATAAGTACCAAGCATTGATGAAAAAAAATAAATGATTACATATAATTTATATAATAACAATGAAAAAATTAAATATTTTAATATTTATACATATAGATGTTATTATTTAGACAATTAAAAAAATTTAATTGATAACAGTGGTGATATAGATGTTATATTTTGTAATATTATTGTGAAAAAAAAAAGAAATGATTATGTGTTACTTATTACTTAAAAAAATTTTAAAAAAATTAAAAAATTTTAAAAAATTAAAAAATTTTAAAAATTTTAAAAAATGTTAGCTTTTAGAAAATTAAAAAAAAACTCAATTAGTAATCTAATAATATGTAACATGTTGTTATATCATTATTGCATGTTATATTACATTGTCCATATTGATTTTAATATATATAGATATAGATGTTTTGTTTTAAAAAATAAAAAAAATTGATAAAAACTATATATATATAGGTTTTATATTTTGTAATATTAATGTAGATAGAGATAAATGACATGTGATTTTTTCTAATTTTAATATATATATATATATATATATATATATATATATATATATATATATCAATGCCTCTCTTTTGAGAAATTGAACTAGATAATGAATTTTAAAAGATAATTAATTTATTTGTATTTTTAATATATATAGAGAGATCTCTATCTTTTTTAAACTTGAAAAAGGATAATTGTTATTTTTTCATCCATTACACGTATGATTCATCCATTACACGTATGAGACATATAGACTATTCACATAAGATGTTTTACTTATATTAAATGTTTTAGCTTATATACATATACACACACATATAATATTAATGTAGATAGAGATAAATGATATGTGATTTTTACTAATTTTAATCTCTATACACACACACACACACACACACACACACACACACATATATATATATATATATATATATATATATATATCAATGCCTCTCTTTTAGAAATTGAACTAGATAATGAATTTTAAAAGATAATTAATTTATTTGTATTTTTAATATATATAGAGAGATCTCTATCTTTTTTAAATTTGAAAAAGGATAATTGTTATTTTTTCATCCATTACACGTATGATTCATCCATTACACGTATGAGACATATAGACTATTCACATAAGATGTTTTACTTATATTAAATGTTTTAGCTTATATACATATACACACACATATAATATTAATGTAGATAGAGATAAATGATATGTGATTTTTACTAATTTTAATCTCTACACACACACACACACACACACACACACACACACACACATATATATATATATATATATATATATATATCAATGCCTCTCTTTTAGAAATTGAACTAGATAATGAATTTTAAAAGATAATTAATTTATTTTTATTTTTAATATATATAGAGAGATCTCTATCTTTTTTATACTAGAAAAAGGATAATTGTTATTTTTTCATCCATTACACGTATGATTCATCCATTACACGTATGAGACATATAAACTATTCACATAAGATGTTTTACTTATATTCAAATGTTTTAGCTTATATACACATACACACACACACACATATATATATATATATATATAAGATGATGTTAGGTTGTAAAAAATTAAAAAAATTAATTGGTAATCTAATAGTATGCAACATGTTGTATTAATAATGGTTATATTGCCTTGTCCATACTCATTTTAATATATATATATATATATATTTTAAATATAATTTATTTTGTTTTTTAATATATGTATATAGGGAGATTTTTTTTTATCTTTTTTGAAACTTTAAAAGGATAATTGTTATTTTATTATAATAAATTACATGTGTCAAACATATAGATACATCACATATATATGATGTTTTATTTTGAGTCAATTACTTTGGCTGTTATATTATATATATATATATATATATATATATATATATATATATATATATCTAAAATTAACATATATATATATTATATAAGTTTATTATTAAATAAATTCAAAAATTTTAAAAATATTTAATTTTTTTTGAAATTGATAATATTTTAGATAAATTTTTCGTCTGTATTAAAAGAGTTAATAGAGAAACAATGTATTTTATTGTTATAAATAGCAAGCTGTTCCCTGTCTTAAGCATATAAATTCAATTTTAGCTAAAAAAAAGTATTATCTAATACACTAATCCCCAATTATTTAATATTTCTTTTGTAATAAAAAAAATTACTATTTAATACACTATCAATAAAGTTTTTAAACTTTACGAATAGAGTTAAGATAGTGATACATATCTCTTTAAAAATATTTAAAAAATAAAAAAATTTAAATTAAATATGTATCACCACTTACGTCAAGTCTAAAAATTTCACTGTATTAGATAATAAAAAAAAATGCAAACTCAGTTGTGTTTTAAGCAATATTTTTTCATCAATGTTTCCTTTATTTTTTTATCCGAATGCAAAAAAAGACTATTCATTTTAAATATTTTATTTAGATCTCGTTGATTAAAGTGTTAATTAATAGCATGTATAACGATTAAGACTTCAGCCAAAAGTTGCCCTTCTTATAATAAATTACATCCAAAGTTTGAATCTTTTTTTTTTTTCATATCTCCTTATAAAAAAAAGCATTTATAAATTTAAGTCTTATTTAAATTTTTGTGAAGACATTGTCTCTTATTTAAATGAAATATGTGATATAAGTGAAATATCCTTATTAAAAAGTGACATGCACAATTTTTACTTTGTAACAAGAATAAAAACAAGAATAAGCATAAAAAATTGTTTATCATATGATTAAAATAAAAAATAAAAAATATTATGAAATATAATCATTAGATTAACAAATTTTTCATAATTCTTCCTTTCCATCATTTTTACAAAGTAAAACCAAAATCATTTATATAAAATGCATAACAATAAATAAAATCATATTGATTCAATAATTAAAAAAAGAAAATTATTGTATACACTGTCGGTGGAGTTTTTTTTACTTCACAAGCGAGATTAGGATTATGACACATATCTTATAAAAATATTTAAAAAATAAAAAATAAATAAAATAAGACATATGTCATGATCTTAACTCCGCTTGTGGAGTAAAAAAATTCTAACAAAAGTGTATAAAATAATTATCTTTAATAAAAAATGTGACAATTTTGAATTGATGAAATTTAATTTACTAATTTTGAATATTAATTCACATGATTATGTATCCACTGAAGTTTTATGAATTTAAAGATTTGGATAAGCATTTTCTCTTTCTCAAATCAATGTCTTCATTGTAAATTTTTTTTTACTTTAACTATTATTTAATTAATTTTTATTTTATTATAAAAATATATTCAAAAATAACAAAAATTTTTTAATTTTATATTTCAATTCATATTTGATTCATTGACAATAAAAATTTTTAACTTCATAAAAATTTTAAAAATGATCACTTAACTCATTTGTTTTAATATATCCTAAAAAAATATATGTCACTATTAACTTCACCTGTAAAAATCTCTTGAATGTCAAATACCTTATCTTTATATTTTCATATTTTCTTTTCCAATAAATATTTAGTTTAACATTTTAAAAAACCGAATAGAAAAATACAAACAACAGGTAGACGCGCAAACGCGATGACCCAATAAGAAAAGAGGCAGGACGTAGTTTTCCTCTAAAGGGTGAATTCGTCATTTCAATATTCTGTAATAAACGATCTTTCCTGATCTTCCAATCTTCCAAGTTCCAACTCCAATCTAAATCTCAAAATTCCGAAGATACCCTTTCATCTACTCTCTCTCTCTCTCTCATTTTATAATCCTCTCCTTAATCTCTTTCATTTCCATGCAGCCTCTCAATAGAAAAAGCCTTCCTTTCTCTTTCTAATTCTATTTTGTTTTAATTAATATATTTATATATTTCGATTGTATTCACAAGCATATAACCAAAAGTTATATTTGGTTTTGTTTTTGGCTTGGGTGAGTCATGACTCGGCGATGCTCGCATTGCAGCAACAACGGCCACAACTCCCGCACGTGTCCCACGCGCGGTGGTGGCGGAAACGTTGGAGTTGGCGGTGGACTGAGGCTATTCGGCGTTCGTCTGACGGACGGGTCGATAATCAAGAAGAGTGCGAGTATGGGAAATTTGTCGTCGGCGCACTACCATAGCTCTTCATCAGCCGCCGCTTCGCCTAATCCGGACTCTCCTTTGTCGGATCACAACCGTGAACCGACCCAAGTGCCCGAAGGTTATCTCTCTGATGACCCCGCCGCACACGGCTCATCTAACCGTCGAGGAGGGAGAAAGAAAGGTGGTTAACTCAAAACGAAGCGTTTTAAGTCTTTTGTTATTTATTTATCCTTTTTTTCATGGATTTTAAGGATTGTTTATTTGGATTTTGGATAAGGTTTTTTTTTTCCGCTTAATTATTTACTCATTGTTTTTAACGAAAGACAGAGTTTAGAGTAAGTTATGATCATACGTTTTTTTTTAATCTTTGTGCCTGAGTAAATAAAAGAAATGTTCATTCCTTTTTTAGTTTGTTAATTGTTTTTCTTTTAGGCAATTTATGCATAATATCTTAAATTCTTTATTTTTAGTAAAATTTTGTTTGGGAAATTTGAGTGCTTTCTGTATTTATTCTTTAAAAAGCTTATTTTTATGGGAAGTTTAGCCTTTTGGGGACCACATGAAGTAGAGATATTACATAATTGGTTGCTTTGTAATAATTGCATCATTCTTTTATTTCACCATGTCTGAACCGTTAATGGAGATTTCAATGTAAAATCATCTCTGTTTTGAGGAATTGTGCTCTCTGGTTTTGAAACTTGTTTGTGTTATTATAGCCTTCACTCATTTTCAAGGACAGATAGATACCTAACTGTTAAGAATATCGGTTAAGGCTTGGTCCAGCGGTTGTCTGAACCCCTTGCCCGTGCACCTCCCTATGAATTAAAAAAAAATGGAGAAAAAAGAACAATTTAAGCTGTCTTAAGTGGTTTATTTGCATGCCCATGCTTGTGTGAGGAGCAGGGCATAAACACTGTGGTTCCTGGAACATGTTGTGAAGCTAAAGTGACTGTTTTGCTTTCAAGTTTGTTTCAATTTTTGTATTGTATTCAATCAACCAGCTATTCATAACTCATGGCAGAATAGTGTTTAAAAATTGAGAAGTTCCTTGTCGCTAATAGGTATGCTTATAGCTGTAATTTTAGCCTAAAACCTCCTATAAGATATGTTTAGTTCTGAATTGTAATGGTTTATTCTTGCTGGTTTCAGTTTCCCTCAATAGTTAGGTTCCTGACAGAATTGTCAACCCTGAAAAAAAAAAGTAGTTTCTTTAGTTCTGAATTGTAATGGTTTATTCTTGCTGGTTTCAGTTTCCCTCAACAGCTAGGTTCCTGACAGAATTGTCAACCCTGAAAAAAAAAAGTAGTTTCTGGGCGAGAACTTGGATTCCTTTTCAACTTTATTTGGCTGTCTTTTATGTGGGTTTTATTCCTTGCTGTTAAGGTAATTTTAAGCCTTAGATTAACTTTAATTTACATGTTTTCTTGTTAATTTTTGGAGAGGACACTATTTGCTGCTGCATTTGTTGAATAAGTTGATTCTTACCTTGTGGCATGAGTTATTTGATTGATCTATAAATAAGCTTCTTTATAAGTAAACTGGGGGTGTATAGTAGTGGCTTGGAAGATTGAGGCTTCAACAGTATCTTAACTAATTGTTCTAGCAAATTGGCTTATCCCTATGAACTCTGTGCGGCATAGTCTGCTCAAATTTCTAGAGCAAATTTTGATCTAGTAAATGCAATATGAATTTTTTTTAATAGAAGTTTCCATTGCGTCAATTTCTGCAAATATATGATTGGAATTGCATTGAGTTCCATGAAAATGTAATTGTCGGTAGTTGGATCCTTTGGAGAAATCTGTTGATTATGTTTCTAGGTAGGAAGAAACAAGTGATATGCTCTGTGTTTTAAGACGGGTCTATCATTTATTTTCTTCCTTCTGTCATGGCTGATGAGGGCATCCAAGTCCACTGGATATACCTCCTGCTGTAGAGGTATTTTGGATTACTAGTTTGCATTCTGGTTATCTTTTTGAAGTACTTGTTTTAGTTTTATGCATTATTTGCTTTCAAAACAAGGAATGAATATCCTAGAAGGCTATAATATTTCTATGTTACTGTTTGAACATCACTGGTTCACTGACCCTTGTACCTTGTAACTTTGAGTCAGCCATAATAGAGAGGACAGGATGAGTTATTAGTTTTACTGGTGGGATAGAAATATATGTTTAGTAAATTATTGATTCCTAGCCATGATATTTGGAGATATCCACTTAAAATATGGTTGCTTAACAGGTGTCCCTTGGACTGAAGAGGAACATCGACTGTTTCTAATTGGCCTCCAAAAATTAGGGAAAGGGGATTGGCGGGGGATAGCCCGAAACTTTGTTATTTCAAGGACACCTACTCAGGTAGCGAGTCATGCCCAGAAGTATTTCATCCGTCAGAGTAATGTTACCCGAAGAAAGAGACGTTCAAGCCTTTTCGACATGGTTCCAGATGATATGGTTTGTCTTGCCTCTTAATTTTGTAAAGCCTATTATGCATGTGAGATTTGGCATGCAACACAATTCATCGGCACACAAACACATGATCTATGTAAAGAAAATAAATTTGTAGTTATGCTAAGTGAATGTCTCTGTCCAGTGTCCATTATGGAAGGGATTTAGCGTAGTACCATATTGTGATCATCTACAAAATGTGCATGCAAAAATAAAATGATCTGCACTCTATAGCAGAGGAGATTAAAAGCATATACAATCTAAATTAGAGGTGACAGTTTTGCTTAATTGGGTTTAGGTTGGGTTATTTGGGCTTCTAGTTGTTGAATTTTGAGACAATTTGGGGTTTGGGTTTTGTGATGATTTAGATTAATCTTTTTTGCATTTTCTTTGCTAAGAAATAACAAATGATTTTGGTTCAAGGTCAGAATTGGATTCAGGTTGTTTTTATTTTTATTTCAATATAGTTCATGTCGTTGAATTGCAATTAATTTTGGGTTGGGTGCATATGCCATTTTGGCTGGGCTAGTTTCTATATTTTCTAAACTAATTAGAGTATTTTTTTTTTAATCATTGATTCTGGTTTGATCAACTTTTGACATTCTTTTGCAGGTTACAGATACACCCACAGTGCCTGAAGAACAAGTTTTGCTACCTTCTTCACAGGTAGAAGACGCAGATAATGCAACTTCAAAACCTTCATTAAATCTCTCTCTCATCTCTGAATTTGAGCATGGAGAAGCTGCAGCACAAGAGACAGAAGAAACCATGATGGAATCAAGTGGATTCACATCGATGGTCCATAGTTTCTTCCCCCCTCATGTACCTCTTCTGTACCCGTTTTGGCCACTAAATCCTACCCCTCCTGATGAAGGGAAAGGCATAGAGGCATCTCAACATGTGGTACTGAAGCCAATCCCAGTGCTTCCCAAGGAACCTGTCAATGTGGATGAACTAGTTGGTATTTCTCAGCTTAGTATAGGAGAGACTGAGAATGGCCATAGAGAGCCTCCGTCACTGTCGTTGAAGCTGCTAGGAGAACCATCGCGACAATCAGCATTTCATGCAAATGCACCTGCTGGTGGCGCAAATTTGAGCAAGGGCAAGACTGGTGCAATTCAAGCGGTTTGAACTGCAGGGAAGCAGGGTGGTACTTGTATCTTATTTTGTTAAAATTTTTTGCATTACCATATTTTCTCTAAGGTATGAAATCCCTGGGTCCTTACAACATAGGTTAAGATCAATTTATGCGAAATATTTATTCATTCTAAGTATTAACAGCCGGTAGTCCTAATAATCAAATGGGTTTGGCGGTGAATGCCTTGGTCTTATCCCAAGTCATTGTATATAGCTTTGACATTTACATACTCTTCTTCAAGGTTTAGAACATCGATATTAACAACAGCATAACGGGAAAAATAAGCAGTTTGGTATTTGATAATAACAATAGTTCTCTTGGATATAAACGTAAAAATAGATGTTGGAATTGTTCGCCAAAAATTCCGTCAAGTCCAGCGGTGAACGAGCGTTGATGGGATCATTCTAGCAATCCAAATATACACTTTGCCATTGAAATGGAGCAAAATTTATCAAGGGAAATGGGTTTTCTAATTAACAAAATCAAAACAACCAAAGATTTAGTAGCAAAAGTACTTCCAATTTGACAAGTCTCTGGCAAGCTTTACATTATTAATTTGCATTGTGCGACTATCAAGTGATCATGATTTGAAACCATGAGTAATTTCAGAGCCTGAAGTTATTCTTTCGTGACTAGGACTGAAAAGAAGATGAATGTTTGATTTTGGCAAGTGATGGCCTATGGGATGTTTTATCCGACGAAGGGGTTGTAAAGTTAGCTCGCAAAGAACAAAGACAGCAATGGAGGCTTGCTGGCGCTAATGATAACTCATTCCCACCAGGTTGGTGTGTTTCTCACCAGGTTCTTAAGCAAGCTCTCGATGCATGTAGTTGTGATAACATCATCATCGCTGTTGACCTGAAAATTCCAAGGATAAGAAGCCAGAAAAAGCCTTAAAAGGCACCCTTTTTTTTTGCATTTTTTTTATATTGGATAACGTTTTTTATATTTTATTTTTGGATAAAAGGTTGCAAAATCAATTGGCAGCATGAAGGTTTTTTCTTTTTTCAAAATGATCTACTCATATATGATTGCCTTTTTATTATTTTTGTGGCTGACCAGAACTTCTAAACTGATGCTCTTCAGAGTTTGAAAACGACATATCATCGTATTTCTTGCATATAAATAATTAGATTTCCAGTTTCTGCAAGGCAGGTCAGGCTTCCCCTACCAACGGGTGTGATGGTAAACTTGTAAAACAGACATTTGTCATAGCAAGAAAGACGGGCTCACATATAACATATTTGAGGAATATGAGAAAGTTGAAAATGCCAATTGTGGGTCATACGCAGATGCTGCAGCTTTGCTTTTTTCCCCTTTTAGCAAATGGTTGAAGAATGTTTGCCCTTCTTAAGCACTAAGCAGCCTACAATTTGTCCGCACCAACTACTTATTGTCGAACAAGGAGGTCTCCTTTTCCATTTAGCTTTACTCCTCCCACCTGAAAATTCTCATCCACCCACTGAGCAGTGTCCTCCAATGATGAATTGCATCTAACAGCAAATAGCTAGAAAACCAGGTATCTAATCTCCCTTGCTCCCTGACAATGGAGTAGCACAAGATCCTCTGTTTCTGTTACTTTTTTGCACATAAAAATGCAGACCACAAATTCTTTCCTTTTTTGTTTTTTCGAGTTCTCAATAATCAAATTAAGTTTGAAGGCAATCTTACTTGAGAAAACCTTCCTAGTCTTCTGCCTTTTCGCCTTCACTTGGCACTTTTCTGTGAGTGATCCCGACTTGTACTTTTATTTATAAACACAGTTTAATGAAAGAGAAGTGAAACAAAGCTAGAAAGACAAACTTGGAACCGGACGTGTCTTTCATCAGGTCTTACGCCTTGAATTTAATTAAGCAGAGTTGAATAATAAGCATAGCTTAAATAAGAATAAGATGTAATGTAATTATTCTTTCTTGTTATCCACTATAGGTTTATGCCTTCACATTTTTTGTTGTTCTAGATGGAATAGAAAGTATCATCATCATCATCATCATCATCATTATTATTAGCAAATTTAAGTCTTAACTTGTAAGCCTCAATCCAATCTCACGTGAAACATTGTGAGAATCTACTATATGAAGTCATATTTGTGAAGCTTTTTTGTGAATTAAAATTATAAGATATTTAGGTTTAAGCGGATAATACCTCGCAAATTGGATTTAAGTTTTCACTAATAGTATCAGACTAATCACCCATTGAAACGTGAGAACTAAGTATTACATGATAAGAGCCGCTTGTAGAATCCATTTGTTGAGCTTAACAAAGACATTAAGCTTTAACAGAGAGAATTGTAATGTTTTAATCTTAAATCGAGATATTATAACAATCTATTATAGTTCATGTAAAGATTTGAACTCATATTTATGATATTTCTTTTACTTGACAAATTGTAAAACCAACATATCAAAATGGATAATATCTTGCCGTTGGAGGCGGATCAACACACAGCTCTGGACAACAGATTATCTTTTCACAAGCCTTCTCCTTGAAGTTTTTAACAGTCATCGATGTCATCTTGGGAAAATTAAATATCTCGACCAAAGCTTTTGTTGATGGCAAAAGTGGTAATGTTGATGATGATGAAAGGCAGCCGTGGCAACTGTTTATGCCTTGGTTTAGCTTTAATAGATGGTGGTAATGATGGATTGTATTTCTTTTTCGAACAATCTACCAATTAAAAAAGGTGAAAGAATGAATGCATAATTAAGTCGAATATGAATGTTTATATTGATAAAATATATTGTTCTGTTTGTGAAAAATTTACACCTCCACAGTCCAGAAACAGGCAAAGATATGGAATTTGGAAACAACATAAAAAATGAACCTCAAATGCTCAGCGTCACAGCCAAAAATCTCTTGCCTGCACATTTGATGCAGTGGGTGGCATTTGAAATGATTAGCCTACGGCCACAGGAAGCAACCCTGGTGAAGGCAAGGTTTGATCTCAAACCCTCGGACCTTGGTAAAACCATGGAATAACTTTACTCCAAGCAAGCTGATGATGCCTTCATTTGTCATTTCAGTAGTTTCATCAGGGAAAACCTGAAAGCGAAAAACTCCTACATTTGTTTGGCAGCAGGAAAAAGAAAACTAATTGTTTTTTGCCATAGCCACTTGGCAACCATGGTTCTTTTCTTTTTGAATGTGAACCATGCTTTACCTATTCTTGCTGATGTGCTATCGTCATGCATGAGTCACTAATTCGGTGGCACTATTCATCATTCGATTCTTCCTTTCTTTTCAGCTTTGCTACGAGGATCACGTCTCATTCAGTTCATTTGGAAAAATTTCGGCTGGACGAAGCAATATAAAGCTAGCTAGCCTATCAGTAGGGGGTTTGCCACTTTCAGTAATTTTCTACCAAGCAATTCAATTGAGAGAGATTCTAAAGATGAAGTGAGCAGAATTGATGCTACAAAGAAGAATATCTATGAAAAGGGTTAGTGAAAAAGCAACCTTAAAACTAACTTCTGTATGATTGCATCAATGCCCACAAGTTACGATTATTCCTTTAAGCACATTCTTGAAGAAGGGAAAAAGGGTTCTTTTTCGAGAAGCAAACGGCTAATTCCTTTGCCAATCAATTCCCTTTTCAGGCATCGGCATGCCAACACTTGTCCTTTCTTGTCATTGAATCTACCAGCTCTAAATTTTCAGCAAGAGCCATTTCTTTTAAACTTCCTTGGATTTTTTGTTTAAATAGTTAATTAAAAATTTTAAAAGGAGACAAAAGATTCGAACCTTCAACCTTGCTAAGATATTATTTTGCCCCTTTTTTTGTTTATTTAGCGGGTTAAAAGTTTTTTTTTGATGTAAAGCTTATTTGACATCAATGAACCCCAGTGCTGTAGAATTTTGAGAACAAGGCCAAACAGTGGAAGGGTAAAATTATTTTTCGCCATTGATTTTAATTATTATTATTTTATTAAAAAACATATATTTTTATTTTTTTAAAATTTCACCACCGTCCATCTAAATTAGCTCATAGTGTGAGGAGTGCGGACTATGTCGATATTAAGACAGCAAAGCTTTGTTGGGCTTCCAGCTGACTATGAGAAGAGAAGTTCCCTTTTGAACAAGTGCGTACATAGCTCCGGTAAAATAACGTGTTCTCTTATCGTTAAATTAGAAAAGAAGGCTCCCTTTTGGAAGCAAAGTGTGGCTTAACATTAGCCTTTGTCTCGGCCACAATTCTGGCAAAATATTATCAGGTTACATATATGTGACAACACGGACTGTTATATACACAGACTTTTTATTAAACCTTGTCACAGAGGAAGAATAATATATCCCATAACGTATTTGGATCAATATAATTTACCAGAAGAATTCCATTCTTTCAGGATTCTCATATAATTAGAATGATCTTTTGCCCTTGGATACCATAATACTGGAGTACAGTCAAAATTTTTATTTTTTTCCTTCTTTTTGGTAATAGAATAAGTGAATGTATATCTTCTAAAAAAAGATCTTGGTAAAGGGTCAGTTCAAGCAAGTTATCAGTCATTCCATGATGAAAATATTTGTTGACATTACACTGATAGTTACAGGCTTACACCGATCATAGTATTTTAAATTATGGAAAATTATGGTTGTCATAACATTATATTAGATTTCTAATAGAAATTTAACTGTTCAAGCTATAATCGTAACCTCTTGTGTCGGAAAAAGAAAAAAAGAAAAACTTAACATTTTGAACATAAATATGCCCTGGAACAGCACTCGATTAAAGCTGCAGCTTGGAGCTGCATGCAAAACGGAGAAAATCCTCTCCTTATTGTAGCTGCAACATAACCATCAAAATTCATTATGAGGCTCCGTTTTGTAAGAACAAAGAGAGAAAATGAAAGAAAGTATATGTTTTAATTTAATGGTTGAGTATTGTATATAGTTTATTTTGGTTAATAATATATATTTTTTAATTTCACTATAATGAAGGTATAAATCAGAACATGTAACATGATTGATTACCTAAGAATTACATTATATACTGAAAATAAATTAGAACAAGTAAAAATAATGATTCATTGAGAATTACATTATAGTAAAACTAAATTAGAACGTGTAACATGTTTCACTTTGAGAATCACATTATAGTAAAAGTAAGTCGGAACAAGTAACAATGTTGCTTCACTGAACAACACATTTATGTAACAATAATTTCATGGAATAACAAGCAACATCTTTACTGAGAGCTCTTTTACTATAAGTTCCTTTCAGGAGAATTATTTTATAAAAGATATTTCACTTACTATTATTTTACCCAAAAAAAAAGGTAAAAGTAGCCTCGAAATATGACAAGATTCTTCGATTAACTTCATATTTGGGATGCTCAAGAGCTTGATTTTATATATCAAATATGGAGATAGTTAAAAGATTTTCTCTTAACTTTTCTATGCAATATGCTTAATTTTCTTTCTTCCTTTCGAAATAGATACTACCTCCTCTATTAAATCTTTACTATTTTCAAAAATTAAATTCTCATTAAATTTAAATATTAATACTTTTATAACTGTCAATTCTTTTTATTATATCTATTAATGTTCATTTTATATAACTTTTATTTTTGCAACCTATATGTAGGAGCTCTCATAACTTATTTTGAGACTTTTGAACAATCTGAAATATTACATTCTATGAACGGCTAACTTGATAAATTGATAAATACAAATTATAATAACAAACCAAACAAATAACAAATAAATTAACTTAAACTTACACTCAGTGAAACTCGAACTTGGGACCTCAAAATCTCAAGATCTCCTTCTTGTCACTAAGCCAAA
The DNA here is from genome assembly GCA_031772115.1 of Heritiera littoralis. Lineage (NCBI taxonomy): Eukaryota > Viridiplantae > Streptophyta > Magnoliopsida > Malvales > Malvaceae > Heritiera > Heritiera littoralis. Next base: position 19,651 of record JAPDPK010000090.1, read on the forward strand.
ACTTCATTGACAATTTTCTCTAAAATTCTCTCACATCTTTATCAATTTTCAAAATCTTCTTTAATTAATCATTTAACTTTTTTTTTTAACTCAACCTTGCTCATCCATCTTCTATCATCACATGGCACTGTGCTCAATACTTTAAGGATTACTTTGATATTTTTATTAGTCGTTTCCCATACAACTCATTTTACTTATTTGTAACGCTTCTTTTAATTATCAAAGAACTCATCTTTACTCACAAAATAACACATGATTTTATATAGCTCAATTATCAAATTAAAACCTTCTGTCGTTCCTTAATCCTTGCTACTAAACCGAATGTTAATGAATTCTACAATAACTTTATACGCTATAAATGTTGCTCTTCAATCCTTAATTTGACTGGAAAAAGTAACAATTAATCTGACTAAACTGTAATAGCTGATTGCTGATGCTTTTTTTTTTTTCGAGAAGAAAGAATTTTGATACACGAAGCAAACCATTAACAATACTAGCAGCTTGCTTAATTGGGATTTGATCAGTGTCCAAGGTGGGATTCTTATCAACATAGGAGACAGTGATTGGAAAAAAAGAATCAAAACTGATGCCCAAAAATAAACACTAAATCATATTCCGATCCTATCCCACCACAGCTTTTAACTCTTTCAACAAAGGAGCAGATGTGACCAGGCATTTGCAGAAGAAAAAACCATGAAAGAGAGTAGGGGAAGAAGAGGAAGTACTATAAAATATTCTCTTTTCACTTGGGAAGGGTGGTTGAGGAATAAAGGCAGAATCTCTCTTCCCAAACACTTCTTCTCTTCTTCTTTTAACGTGTTGCTCTGCTTTGCAGGCACACAGAAAGACACGATAAGGACCATTGCATGCAGACAGTGTATAAAAGTTCTTATTCAATCATTATTGGGATTTTCTCTCTTAATGGATGGTTTATTTTCGTCTTTAAGAAACTAAAAAAGATTCCCTTTCTTTGTTGGTGTGCCCTCGTATTGTTATTCGTCACCCATCAAATCTCACCATTGGACACAAAATTTGCTTTTTGTTTTAAATTAATAATTAAATTTATATGCATATCTCTTGTTCAATATATAAATAAATTGTAACACAAAAAAGCTATATTTAAATTGAAATATATAGTTATGGGTTCGAATTTCTCTTCTCCAAATAAAACTATATGCATAAATAATTTGTAACAAAAAAAAACCATATTTATAGTACATTAATGCTATGATATGATCCTATGTAGCTTAAGAAATATGCAGTTTATGGACTCACTGGTTGATGGGTATAGCTTCTCTTTTATGGTTCAGTCACCATTAAGCACTTTTTAAGCTGATACTACAGAGTATCCTTATTGCCTATAGCTGTAGGTTGTCCAATTAAATTGAGATATATAGCATATTTAAATACTCTATCCAATCTTTCAAAAGCATACTTAATTCATAATGATTTACACTTCTAAACCTTTTTTCCCACATTGAAAAAAAAACATTTAGAATTCACCAAAAGAAGTGTTTTAAACATTCATGAATGCCAACTCATTGTATTACAACCATTAAGAAACCTTGGTTATCATCATCATATCAGTTTTTTCAACATTGTAATGTACATATAGAGCTTAACCAACCTTATTTTTTTAATAATGATATTCTGTAACGATTAGTTACCACATTTTTCATGTATTTTTATACAACTTTTTCGGTTGGGTTGTCTATGATGTCGTTAACATTCTACAGTGATAGTAATAAATGATAAACATTTATTTAACAAATAAGGAATATGAAATTTTTTGTATTTCCTTACATCTGACTTCCCCTATTGTCCTTGTTTCAATAAAGTAGTACTGTATACTTATATCTGAAATATAAAAGAGAAGTAGTTGTACCTGTCATATTTGACATAAGTTGCCCCAGTGTTTTATATATAGCTATATCCATTTGGGATAAAATTCTCTAACTCCTTGTCTTTATATCTGTTAAGTTAAAACAAAAGGGTGAGCGAATCACGCGCTCAGTAAAGGAGACGTATGTTGCTTTAAAGAAAGCAAAACTATATGCCACAAAGTATTTATTTTTCCTAAAATTATACTAAGTAGGAAAAATAGTGGATATAGTAAACAATACTCTCAATACACCATTAAATCTTTGGTTAAACAATTTACATTAAAATGTCGTAAACAGTAAATAGGATTCAGTAAATCCCCTCAGTAAATAGAAATCAATAAGTTGAGACTAGGCATCACCCTATAAATAAATCATGCTCTCATCGTTCCCCACCCCTTTCCAGGAACACAAGTCGTTCGCTTTTGGAGTGCACCCGTAGGCCATCGCCCCTCACGGCTATCTCGGCTAGATCTATGGCCATAATCTATAGGTGGTCCTCAGGTCCACTTGCCAAGTGATCTCGAGACCGCTGATGACTTGGCGGGTCCATCAGCCTCACAAATCATAATGCATGAAACTAGGGGCCTAAAGTCTCAAAATCAAATTATATCTCATAAAGCACCTTTAAGGAATTATTTCACCAAATTCATCATTTTCTCAAAATGATTTATTTTCCAAAAAGGTTTTATATTTTCTGTTTACAAAGATATTAAAATTAGCTTATTTTTCGTATGAGAAAAATGTAATTTAAACCTGCTCGCCCATGGTCAGCTCGCCCATTACGGCTCACCTATGGTCAGCTCACCAGTGCGGTGAACTAATGTTCGCCCGCCAACCTTAGCATTTTCAAAACAAGTTAAACTGGCTCACCCATAGCGGCTCGCCCATGGCCAATTCGCCCATACTGGCATTGCCCATGGTCAGTTCGCCCATTATGGCATTGCCCATGGTCAACTCGCCCAATGCGGCACTTCCATGGTCAGCTCGCCTATCTGTGGCTCACCCGGATTTCTATTTAAACAGGGTCGCTCGTCCCAAAACATCATAAAAAAAGTTCACCCACTTTGGCTCGCCCGCATTTTATTAAAACAGGGGTCGTTCGCCCCAAAACAACATAAAAGGGTTCGCCCACATTGGCTCATCTGGATTTTATTAAAACAGGGGTCATTCGCCCCAAAACAACATAAAAGGGTTCGCCCGAATTTCATTAAAACAGGGGTCGTTCGCCCCAAAACAACATAAAAAGGTTCGCCCACATTGGCTCGCCCGCCCTTTTTCCAGTTCGCCAAGAAAACAACATAGGGGTCGGTTATCTTTGTAGCTCGCCCAAGTCAAAATAATTTATCACATAAATGCATGTCATAAACCAAAATAGTTTCTCAATATTTTCATAATATTTTTACTCCACAGGACATGCATTTTACTTCACATACAACTCTCTTACTTGGTCTTATGAAGCCTAGCTTCCTGCTCGCCTTCCCGATCGCTTTTACCGAATCCTTAATTCCCGGCTGCAAAATAATTTATTAAAACTATTAATATTTTCTTTTTTATATATTTCCATCACTTGGGCGAGACTTAATAATCAACTAGCTCGCCCACAGAGATCCTACTAGCTCGCCCAAAAGAGCTCTTACTAGCTCGCCCAACCGAGCTTGCCATTCATCGAATGGCTTACACGTGGGAGCTCGCCCAACATTCTCGCCATTCTCATATTGGCTTATTCGTGGGAGCTCACCCAAAATTCAACTCGCCATGCCTATGTATTTGAGTTCGCCATATGTGACTTTCTATTCAGAGGTGGGCTCGCCTATGAATTAAACTAGCGTTGGGCAACCCCGCCCACTTGAACAAGAACTTTCTACTTGGCGAGTTCTTTATTTCCTGCTCGCCTCATTGGCAATCACTAACATTCAACATGAGCAATCACAATAGTCACCATTCTCGTCACTTTTCCAGTATTTTCCTTGTTTATTTTTGTCTATTTCCAAGATCACATCTTGTTTCTAGTTTTCATATTCTCTAAAGATTTAACTAAAAACAAGGCTGCATCTATGTTTATTACTTTGTAAAATATAGAAATCTACCATTGAATATCAAGAGAACCATAGAAATATGGAACTCACCTTAACCAACTGCACTTCCAGAACAGATCACTTTCGGTCTTACGTTTGCCTCCTTTTGCTTATTCCTTTAGGTCATCAAACGATGGAGGAAAGGTTTTGCAAGCAGGTTTACTTGTTTAGTCAACTTAAGGATAAAGTTTAATAGATCAAGTATGGCAGAAATGGAAGGAACAGAACATAAACTTGCAGTAAGATAGTTTTCGTGAAGAAGATGGATTTTGCTAAGTCGGTTTTCCTCAAGTGTTTCTTCTTATATAGCCATGCTAATCCAATCAGAACCTATCACTTGGCCTTATCCCATTTTTTTTCATTATTTCACGTCTTTCATGCATTAATTAGATGAAAGAGGCAGCTAGGGTAAATTTTCAACCCTCATTAATAGATGAAGACACCTGTGGCCAAAGAAAATCCTTTTTCTGCACCGTTCTTGACTTATGTGCCTCCTTTGTTTTATTCCTCAACCAATAAGGATAAGTTCTTTACTGACTTTAATATCCTCTCTTAATTTTCTTCAGCAGTGTGGCGTACAAAGTCAATTTTTACTGCAATGGTTTGAATTTATTTCCCCATATCGTCAGCTTTTATTTCCATTTTGTCCACACGTGCTGATTCCAGTTCCCCTCCTCCTCTTGAGACATCAGCTCGCCCATTCTAATTCAATTTGCCAATATTCTTAGGTTCGCCTATGCTTGCACCTGGGCATTGCCACTTTGTCTTCATGCCAAATTAAGATTGGGCGATTACAAGCTGATTTCCTTTCCTTATAATTTACTCAATCATATGGGCGATCACAAGCCCTCGCCCTATTCGGGCGATCATCTTAATCCAATAACTTGGCGAACTTACCTATTCGCCGAACAGACAATTAAACTAACTCGCCATCATGCATTAGCGATCATCTCCTTGCTCGCCCATTGGCGAGCCATTTCATTATAGTACTCGCCCATAGAGTGTTTCACAGAAATTGCTCCATTCACATCCTAAGTTAAGGAGCTTTTTCACTCAAGTGGAAATCAACATTCATTATTTATTTAATTTTCACTATCAAATTTTATGAAATTAGGGTCTACAGTAGTGTAGAATCAAGTCTTACATAATTGGAATTGTTGCATTCCACAAAAAAAAGATTGGAGGCCTTTATACTAAAAGTTATGTACTCAAGAATTCCTAATCAAAGAATGGAAATTGTTAATTCAAGATCTAACATCGATTTCTTGGTATTTATTTTGCTGATAGAATTAGAACTATTTATTCAATTGACAATAAATAGAGGGTTTCAACTTGAGAAATCTAAAATTTAACAGATATGAGATAACATTGCTTTAACGAGCCTTCAACACGCATTGATAGAGATATAAGAGTCTATCACGTAACAAACTTAAAATGAGTAATATGCATGAATCCTAAAACAGCTGAACATGGATTTTGACATTATATTAAACATTCAACCTAAAATTAATTGCAAGTAAATGAAAAGATCCAACTTGAATATAATATTACAAAAAATTCAAAATTCAACGGATTAAAGATAACATCACTTGAATGAAAATTCAAATCATCGAGATTTTTAATTAATATAAAAAAAATAAGAAAAATTAAAGTTAAACCATATGAAACAAAAAATAATAGTAATAAAAAATTACTAATTACAATTGTTGTTGCACAGAACAACAATAAGTGATTGTTGACGTCAATGTCTGTCTTCCCCCTTCACGTGTCTCCAAAAAGCTTATGTAAAACAAGAAAAGTCAGAGGAACGCAGGAGGTGGTTCCTTGTGTAAGCACTCCGATGCTTAAGTCAGCAAAAGATTCTTGAATATTGGAAAACGTAAAAACCAAGAGTTAAAAATTAGAGAGTAAAATAATACTTGTGACCTACTTATAGGCGAGTAATCTGTCAGTGTTGTAGAATAATTACCTGGAGGGCAATTTGGTCTTTTTAGAAGAGTATGTTCCCTATACGGCACTGAAACATCCAATTCGAGGTGACAGAGGTCTGTCGCTAGGCAGAGGCCATGAAACGGGTGCCACGCGTATAAGGCGGCAGGCTACCATGCGGTAGCCATTAGAGGCCTGTCGCATACGACAAGTCCTCTACCGCACGCGCGAGGGATCTACCGCACGCAGTAGGAATCTCGCGCTTGAAGGAGGGATCTCTAGCACGTGATCCTAGTAGTCGAACGATGCCTCTCGCCTGATGCCACGTGGCCCCTGCCACGTGGCAGCCCTTATGGTTTTTGGGCCTCGGCCCAATGTAAGTGGGCTCTTGCCATATCAATTGCTCCCTACTCTCTTATTGGATTTCTTCCAATACAGAGAGTATATAAATACTTGAATCTAGGATATTTTGGTCTTTTCTGATTTTTTATTGCTTTTCGGTATTTTTTGCAGGTCAAAAGGTTCAACTCTGTGAGAGGTGTTTCCTAGTGCGCAACCTTTGGTATTCCCTGTCGCAACTATATAAGCAGCAAAGGCTTTAATAGAATTGCGCAAGAAATCCTGTATCAGCATTTCTAACTCTCTCACCGAACATTAGTTTGCCGCATCACTTAGCCTTTCGCGAACCTTATCTCTTGCCTCTCACATAGAGCCTCTCGCTCGTCACCTGTCGCCAACAGTAAGTCTCTCGCGTAGTTCTTATCTTCCGCGAATTTAGTAGTTTCTCGCAGGTTTTTTAGGTCTCTCACGAATTTGGTAGTCTCCCGCAGGTTTTAGGTCTCTTGCAGGCCTTTAGGTCTCCCGCTTTTGTCACCTATCCTCTTTATTTCGGTAGTCCTTAAACATGTCTTCTCAACGTGTAGGTAAGAAAATATCGAGGAAGGGCGATGTTGAGTGCTCCCTATCAAACGCGGACTTAGAAGAAATCAACACCCGCTTCCCCCTCCCTCCTGGTTACCAATATAGACTTTCACGCAATTCTCCTGACCTAGTTACTAGTGGTGTAGCTGTACATAAAGCGTCCTTGGTCTTTGGTTTTCGTTTTCCACTTCTCGAGTTTGGTCTAGCTTTCCTTAGGTATAAGGATATAGTCCCATGCCAACTCCATCCTCATGCATGGGCTCGACTAGTAGGATTTTCTATAATATGCCATAACTTAGGCATTGTTCCTACCGTACCTTTTCTTAGTGTGTTTTTTAGAGTTCGTGGGTTAAAAGGGTTAGTTACATTCTCTCTCCAAAGGTTGAAAGTTGATGGGTTTTTCAATAAGATTTTTACGTCCTTCCTAATAAGTTACATAAATTCGAGAGCGAGTGGGTCGTTGTTGAGATTCTAAGGGATCTGAGAATCCGTACTAAATGGAACCGTGATACTAGCGACCACTCAAGGCGCTCGAAGAGATTTAGTTTAGACTCCTTAAAGGATCATTTCGGCGAGTCTCTTCGGCTTATCTGTTCTACCGGGAAGCGAAATTTGTTTTCCCTTTTAACCCCTAAGAACATTACAGCGGCCGGTTGGGGAGTCAGCAGAGTTATCCCCGGAACTCCAACTATTCGGTCGAACCTTCCCTCATCCTCGCATACATCTAGTCCCAGTTCTAGTCGTCCACTCGTAGTTCCTGTAGCTGAACCATCTAACCCTATAGGTTATTTAGTAGATGAATCTTCTTCTGACTCGGGGGATGAAACACTTGGGATCGTGGGCGCTAATGATTTATCTGAGAAGGATCTTAAGTGGAACCAAGGCAACGCCTTCGGGAGTCCCTTCTACGACTTTCCGTCGGATGAAAACTTGGCTAACTTAGACGGTTTTGGTGACATTTTAGGTTTTTAGCGATAATTCTTTTTATCATCATCGCATACGTGGTTATCATTTTTTGACTTGGTATGCTAATTTTTCTTCTTGTGTTATGCAGATATGAGCTTTTTAAATGCCATGTGTCAGAGGAAAGCCATCGTTTCCTCCTCTGGGGTTCCATCAGAAGTTCCTCCATCACGTACACAGCCTCAGGTTAAGACTCCTGCTTTGGAGAACCTATGCACTCCTACTCCTCCTCCTCCAACCACTGGCAAGTCTAGTCGCCCTTCATAAGAGGCTAGAAGAAGTAAGTGGAAGAGGCACCTTATTCGTGACTGTAGCTCAAACGACCACGAGAGCTCGGGATCACAAAAGAGTGAGTCTGCTGCCCAAGAGGGTGACCCTGAGCGTTGCAAAGGCATGCACGTACCTCGCAAGCCTCGTAGGAAGAACTGAAAGAGGCTCAACATTGAAGATGCTATGGCTGCGAGGCCAATTTTGCCAAAGGTAGCGCCTCCTACTCTCAAGCGTTACCAAGTGGACGAAGGGACGATAGTCGATGGAGACGACTTCCAAACCTACCCTGGCGTTAACGACAACGACAGTATTGAGGATCTCAGGGTAGCTTCTCGTCTGGCGTAGAGCACTATCCTCCCGCATAATGAGAAGGAGATCTTCAAGAACCTTTCCGCTGGTGAGGATACCTTCAATTATCTCGTGATGAAGGTAAGAGCTTCAAGCTTCTTTTGGAGTGCATACATTTTACCTTTTCTGTTCGGGTTATTGATTACTTTTCTTCGTGTTTTGCAAGCTACTCAACAAGTGGTGGTTGTCAACGCGTAGCACCGGACTTTAAGAGAGCGAGCTAAAAAGGAGCTGAATGATCTTCGAGAGAAGAGCATGGCACTTCAGAACGAGGTCGTCCAACACCGTCCGCTTTCTAACAAGGTAGATGAGTTGAGGAAAGACAATGAGGTGCTGAGACAACAAAATATGGACCTCGATCGAAGCTAAAGGAAGAGCAAGCAAAGGTTGCTTCTCTTCATGGGTATCAAGAGGCTTATAATAAAGCGACACATGATTTTGAGACCATGAGGTTGCAACGGGACGAGGCCATCGAAGAAATGCAAAATGTGCTAGATCGTCAAAGGGAGGTCCGAGCCGAAGCTGTCCGTAAATACCGCTTGTCCCAAGACTGCTTTGAAAAGAAGCAAGTTTATTCAGCGGGATTTGTCAAGTATGGCTTCTATCTTGCTTGTGCTTGGCTAGAGAAGCAGAGGCCTAATGAGACCTTCCTTGAGCTGCTATTTACTGAAGAGGCCGAGTTCTATAACACTCCTTCTTGGACTAGGTATGAGCTCGACTCGAAAGATCCGGAGGATTACTTGGAGAAAGGGGCTGTGGATAACTTAGAAAACCTCAGAGGTCCCTGGCCCCCTCGCAGGCCACGCGGTCAACCCGAATTTGTTGAGGCACATGATCAGCCTGAGTCTATTGAGGCATGCGACCAACTTGAGCCTATTGAGGCATTGCAAGGATTAGACAGCAAAGATCTTCAACTCTCTGATTCAATTGCTGTCGAACCTGCACCAGACACCACAGCTAGTGAGATCATAGGGCCTCCAAGTGACGTTCCTCCTTCCGATGTTGCTCCTCCTGAAGATCCTGATGTGGGTTTAGCTCTTCAAGATTTTAAAGTTGATTCAGCGCCTTCTCTTTTGGCTGACTTAGTCCTCACCATAGACTGATCAGGATGCTTTTCTTTCTTTTTCATTTCATTTTTCATTTCAATTGTAATTCATACAAGCAGTTGTAAATAATTCTTTTCTCTGAAAGTTACAATTTCTTTTCGCAATTTTCTATTTTTCTTTGTATGCTTGTGATATAATACAAATTGATCTTCATGCATGTTATGTTATTACAATGCGATTTTAATTGAGATATGATCATCTTCATTAGAATTTTAGCAATTTATATCCACAATGCTATACAGTGTGCTAAAATGTTACAACATGAAGATGTTCTATTGACAACATAACATACTTTTCAGCATACCTTTTGTCATGTCATACTGTATTTTTTGTCATGTCATACTGTATTGCTCCCCAAGTTTTTCTTTGAGACAGTGTTACTTCCTACTCAAAGAAGAACTTGTACTTGAGTATTATGCCTGTCTCATGCATTCTCCGCTTTAGTACCTATGTACTCTATTTGCCTGTCTCGCGCATTCTTCGCTTAGGGACTTATTTGTTTGCCTGTCTCGCACCTTTTGTGCTTAGGGACTTTTTTATTTGCCCGTCTTGCGCATTTTTCACTTAGGGACTTTTTCGTTTACCTGTCTCGCACATTTTTCTGCTTATGGACTTTTTATTTGCCTGTCTCGCACCCTTTTGTACTTAGGGACTTTTCGTTTGCCCGTCTCGCACCTTTTTGTCCTTAGGAACTTTTTATTTGCCCCGTCTCGCACCATTTTGTGCTTAGGGACTTTCGTTTGCCCGTCTCGCACCCTTTTGTGCTTAGGGACTTTTTGTTTGCCCGTCTCGCACCTTTTTGTGCTTAGGGACTTTTCATTTGGCCAGCTTTTACCCATGTCACTATTATTCCTGCAACACGTTTATCAGTTAAATTGTCACTTGCATGAAACGTGAAATATGAATAACTGGCCTCTTATTCATAAGTTTATCAATAATATCACATGATATTTGCCATCTATGCAAAGTAATGCTTTAAAATAACGACAAGAAAACAAAGCAATAAAATAAAAAATAAAACTTTTCTTATTGTCAGTACAACTTTAAATGGTTAATATTCCAAGTCTTCGAGATCTTTTTTCCTTGTAAAGTCTCCAAAGTGCACGTGCTGGGTCCAATTACTCTTCTGATTCTGTAAAGTCCTTCCCAGTTGGCTCGGAATTTACCATCTTCTCTGTGAGCATTTGTAATGGTTGACTTTCTCAGCACCAGGTCTCCTTCTTGCAATTCCCTACTCTTAAATCGAGCATTGTAGTAAGCGACTATCCGCTATTGGTAGGCGGCCAACTTCATTTTCGCTTTGTCCCTTAGTTCATCTATCAGATCAAGATTCTGTCTAAGTCCCTAAGAGTTGATTTCTTGAACGTAAGGGATTAATCTAGGCGATCCCGCTCCAATTTCAACCGAGATGAGGGCCTCAGTACCATACACCAAATTAATAGTGTTTCTCCTGTTGACACTCGACTTGTTGTTCTGTATGCCCAAAGAACACTAGGGAACTCATCCACTCAAGCTCCCTTTTCCTTGTCCAATCTAGTCTTTAGCCCATGCAGTGTGGTTCGATTGCTTACTTTAACTTGCTCGTTGGCTTGTGGGTAGGATACAGACGATATCCTTAGTTGAATACTCAGTCCTTTACAAAACTCTCGAAATGTATCGCAATCGAACTGTTTTTCATGATCGGCATTCAACACCCGAGGGACTCCAAATCGACAGATAATATCTTTCCATACCATTGCCTCCACCTTCTTTTCAGAAATTGTTGCCAACGATTCTGCCTTTATCCATTTTGTAAAGTAGTCGGTGGCCACTAGTAGGTATTTCCTTTGTCCAGTTCCCAAGGGAAAAGGTCCCAAAATGTCGAGCCCCCATTGCACAAATGGTGTCGGTTGAAGAGTGCTTTGTAGGGCCGAGAAAGGTGCCAATACTATGGGAGCAAATTTCTGAAAATTTTCACATCTTCTCACTTTCTCAATGGCATCTTTATTCAATGTTAGCCAATAAAACCCCGCTCAAAGTATTTTTGAGGCAATGCACGAGCTCCTAAATGTTCACCACATACTCCTTCGTGGACTTTTGCTAAAGTATATCCAGCTTGTTCAAGCCCCAAGCATTTTAACATGGGCATAGTAAACCCACGTTTATAAAGCTCCCTATTTACCATCGTGAACCTGACACTTTGAAGTTTTAACCTTCAGGCTTCATCTCTGTCATCGGGAAGCTTTCCCTCCAAAATGTAGTCTTTGATCGGATTTCTCTAATCACTCCCGATCTCAACATCGCAAACTTCTTCTTCTTCAGTGCTTGGCTTGGCAAGACACTCCACTTTTACAACTCCACCTTTTATTCCCCTAGAGGAGGCCAGCTTTGAAAGAGCATCTGCATGACTGTTCTAATATCGATTTATCTGAGTTAACTGAAAGTTCTTAAATGCTTGTGCCAGTAACTGGACTTTCTACAGATAAGGGACTAGAGAAGGCTCTCGTGCTTCATATTCACCAGAGAACTGATTTACCACCAACTATGAGTCACTATGAGCCATCAAATTACTGACTTCCAATTTCTCGGCTAGCCAGCTATCAAGGCTTTGTACTCAGCCACATTATTCGAGCTTGGAAAGTCAAAACGCAGGGAATACTCATAAGTTTCCCCTTCGGGCGAAATCAGCACAATTCCGGCTCCACTACCATCCACGCTATGGGCCCCATCCATAAACAATTTCCACCAAACTATCTCTAATTCTCCTTGGGCCTCCTGACCAGTGCATTCTATAATAAAGTCTGCCAATGCCTGCCCTTTTATTGCTTGGCGAGGCTTGAAGTGAATATCGTATTCACTGAGCTCAATTACCCACTTGGTTAGTCGTCTTGAGTGCTCTAGCTTTTGAAACACTTGCCTCAAAGGCTGGTCTGTCAAAACAGTTACAGAGTGGGCCTAAAAATATGGTCGTAATTTTCGGGTTGCCATCACTAATGACAGGGCTACTTTCTCAACTTGGGGATATCTCGTCTCCCCGTCCAGCAAAACCTTACTTACGTAGTAGATTGGGCAGTCCTTGTCTCCATCTTTTCTTAACAAGACTGCGCTTACCGCCTTCTCGCCAATACCCAGATATACAAATAGCTCAACTCCAAGTTGAGGCTAAGACAACAGAGGCATCTCTTTTAGGTAATCTTTTAACTTCTTAAAAACCTTATGACACTCTTCGGTCCATTTAAAATTTTTCCGTGCCCTTATCGCCTTAAGGAACGGCAGACTCCTTTCTGCTAATTTAGATAAGAAGTGGTTCAAGGCTACTATTCTCCCGGTTAGCCTTTGAATCTCTCTTGCAGTGTTAGGTAGCTTCATGTCCAAGATGGCTTGAACTTTCTCGAGATTAGTTTCAATTCCCCGATTAGTGATCGTGAACCCCAAAAACTTTCTTGACTTTACTCCAAATGAGTATTTGTTGGGGTTCAACTTCATCTTATATTGTCGCAACACCTTGAACACTTTCGACATTTTCTCAGCATGTGATTCTTCCTTACGGCTCTTGATGATCATATCATCTACATATGCCTCCATGGTGTTACCCAACAGGTCATTGAACACCTTGTTTACCATACGCTGATAGCCCCCGCATTCTTCAGACCGAAAGGCATTACTTGATAGCAATATGTTCCACTATCGGTAATGAAAGAAGTTTTCTCCTCATCATCTGGGTGCATCATAATTTGGTGGTACCCCAAAAAAAATCTAGAAAACTAAGTAGTTCATATCCACAAGTCTCGTCTACCAACTTATCAATTCAAGGTAATGGATATGAGTCCTTTAGGCAGGCCTTGTTCAAGTCAGTAAAGTCCACACATATCCTCCATTTGTTGTTGGCCTTCTTCACCATCATCACATTAGCCAACCATTCGGGGTAATTAACTTCCCTGATAAACCCTGCCTGTAACAACTTTGAGATCTCTTCGTCTATGACCTGTTGCCTTTTTGGAGCAAAATTTCTCTTCTTTTGCTTGACCGATTTTGCTCTTAGAACTACATTCAACCGATGACAAGCAACTTTTGGGTCAATTCTCGGCATATCATCAGGACTCTAAGAGAAAACATCAGCGTTCTTTTTTAGGCACTGAATTATCTCCTCCTTTGTATTGCTTGGTAATTGTCTCCCGACATAAACTACCTTTTCTCTATCATTCTCCACTAATTGGACTGCTTCCATTTCTTCATTCGGCTTCGGTTTAGGCAACTCTTCAATCGTGAGGGTTTCTTTCCTTTGGATCCCCTTGCATGTGGTGGACGCGATATTACACGTCCTGGCCTCCTTGGTCTCCCCTCACTTGACCTATACCACGAGGAGTTGGAAACTTCATCAGCAAATAAGAAAGGTGCACCACTGCCCTCATGTCATTCAATAATAGTCATCCGAATATCATATTATACGCAACTGAAGTTGACTTTACCACCATAAATAACACCTACCGGACGACACTTCTTGGGTTCTCTCTTAACGTGATAGGCAGTTGAATTGCTCCTACTACTTTTACCTTTTCACTAGAAAAACCATACAAAGGTGTAGGCACTGGCTTGAGTCTATCCTCCGAGATGTTTATCTTCTCAAAGCAATTCTAGTAAATTAAGTTCACCAAACTCCCATTATCGACTAGGATCTGACTTACTGGATGCTTCACCACAATTGTTGAGATCACCATCGGATCATCATGAGGAATCGTAATATTGCCCCTATCGGCTGGCATGAAGGTGATAGGCTTCTCATCTTGCCTCTCTTCTATCACCGAATTGACTTGAAAGGCTTGTTGGGCATAAGACTTTCTAGACGAGGAGGAAGCACCAGCCAATGTTTCCCTTCCAGATATAACGTTGACTGCTGGACCCGTAGGCTCGTTGTCTTCTTCTTGATCTCTCCTATCCCTCCTTCTATTCTCATTTCTCCTCATATTATTCCTATTCTCATCTCTTCTGTCCCTTGGGTAGTTCCCCCTATTACGCGTAGGATAATTGTTTCTTTCACTCATTCATACGAATTGGTTTATCTTCCCTTTCCACGCCAGCTTCTCAAGCTGATTCATTAACTCCCTATACTTCTCTGAAGAGTGTCCATGTGCCGAATGGTAGTTACAATATGCATCCAAGTTGAGACCCAGATTCCCCTAGGTCTTCTTCAAAAGCTGTATAAGACCTAATCCCTCAATGGCTGCCAGCACTGAAGCTTGAGATTCGGTGAGTATTTCAATGCAAGAGCCTTCTCGGGTTTGCTTGATTGGATAGATGATCCTTCGAAGGTTTCTCTCCCTCGCTTCTTTCCTTCCTTGTGCTCCCCATTAGATACTATTTTCATCACTTCCTCTTGAATGATGTACTTATTTGCTCGAGAGAATAGGTCTGAGATTGTGGTTGGTTGGTCTAATGACAGGGACTCCTACAACTTCTCAGACCTGGTCTCTTGTAACATGGTTGCCACGGCTACTCCCACTTGCAAATCACGTACCTCCAAAGTGGCATCTCTGAACCGATCTACATAACTCTTCAAGGACTCCTTAACTCCTTGCTTAAGTGTGAGAAAATAAGTTGGCTCCTTATTCCTTTGGCTATTCACAACAAACGCCTTGAGGAACTTGTTTCGCAACTGATTGAAAAAGACAATGGACCCTGTAGACACCTTATTTTGTCCGGGTGCTTAATTTAAAAATAATTAACTGGGTTAAACGACATTGTATTTTAATTTAATTTAACAATTTAGTATTAGGCTAGAATTAAATTAGGATTTTTTATAGATTAGAATTAACACTGAAATTAGGATTTAGGAAAAATTAATAAATAAATAATAAAAAAGAGAGGAGAGAAAAAAAATTAAAATTGATTTTAGGATTAAATAATTAGATTTTTTTTAGGATAATTATTAGGATTTATTTATTAATTAGGAAGAGTTATTATTAGATTAAATTTAGACTAGTAGAGTTAAAATTAGAATAGGGATTTGATAGATAATTAAGATAAATAGAAAACAAGATAAATATTAGTCTAACCTAAGTCTAATAGGATTCTAACTAAGTCATTATAAAAAGGATCCTGCGTCTCCACCGAAGGGGGAAGAAAACCTGACCATCAACATCTTCATTGCACCTCTGCACATCATCACCGCCCCATTACCTCATCCTACCCACGATCCTTGCAGCTTCAACACAAAAGCTGTAACCATTTCTACATATCCCTATTTTTCGCACCAGTCACGTTTCAAGCTTTGCCGCACGTCTCTGCTACATTGTCTTTCTACATCTTCCTTGTTTACTGTGCGCCCTTGCCTCTGGATTACCGTGACAACCTTCGTTACTGCCTTGCACTTGCTGTTGCTGTGCCTCACTCCACCACCAGATTTTGCTGTACCACCTGATTACTGTCGTCGCCAGGCATCTTCGTTGCATCGCTCCACAGGCTAGCCTTTGCTATCGCACGTTTCTGGTTATAACCAAGAGAACAAGACTGAAGCACGGCTCCTTGGTACTACCCTTGCCACACAGCTACATTCCCATGTCAAGACATAAGTCGCAGCAACAGTAGATAACGAGAAGGAAGAAAGAGTTGTTGCAAGAATCAGGAAAGAAAGATTGGAATAAAAGGAAAAGCACGTGGAGATACAGGTAAGTGTGTGTTTTAATTTTAACTAATTTAATAATTTAATAATATGTTAATAATTTGATAATAAGTTGATCTAACAGTTCAATTTGTATGACTTGATAATTTGATTTAATGATTAATATGACTTTGTATGATAACTTGAGCAAATAAATTGTTTATGAAACACTAATTTTGCATGTTAATGACTGATATGATTAACTTGTATGATTTGCATGAGTAATTAGGATGTAATTAATGTTGTATGCTTGATTTATGGGGTAAAGTCTCAAGGAATTGTAAATAAAAATATATATAAATATAAATACAAAACACAAAGTTAAAGTAATAAAATAATGATAAGATCCAATAAATAAATAAAAAATATTAAAGGTGAACATGATTTATTCCGATGATGAGATTCTAAAGAGGGTTACGCTTAAGTAATACTTTGGAATCTCTAGGTAAGAGGATTTCCTTGGTCTGACCAGCTTAATGGAAGGAGCTAAAGGGAATTTTCAATAAAAAAATAATTCATGTACATTTTTAAAAAAAATATAATAAATAATAATAAAAGAATAGGATAAATAAAAATATAATAATAATAAGAGTCAGATAATAATAATTCATGAAAGTGAGTATCGATCATTCCAAGGATAAGATTCCAAAGAGGGTTACGCTTAAGTAATACTTTGGAAATCTTTAGGTAAGAGAATTTCTTTTAAATTCTACCAGCTTAATGGAGGATTTTAAAGGAATTTTTGATTAAATAATTTATATTCATTTTCTAAAAAATTAAAGATAATTTATGTTCATAAGATAAATATAACAATAAATAATAGATAAAGATATTAGTCATGAAAATAATAGAAAATAATAAATGATAAAAATAAAATAAGATAATTTGGGTAGAGGAGTCAAGTTAGGAAATTTCCATAAAATACTAAAATTCATCCGACGACGGAGCCTCTTCAAGCAAGTCGCATAGTACTACTTGAATACTCTTGAGGTGAGAAGGATTTTTAGGTTATCCCACCAGCTTAATGGAGGATACTTAGAAATAACTTTCAATATTAAGCATATCGAAATTAAAGATTAACCTAAGCAAATTTAGAAGATAACCTAAGGCTAAGTGGTACCATTCTAGGATGGGCGTCGTGGGGGTGCTAATCCTTCCCCACACGTAACCGTACTCCCGAGTCTAAGAATCTTTGAACGTAGACCAAGCCTTATCTTTAGACATGAGTAGGTGACCAATCACACCTAGTTTGAATGGTTGGTGGCGACTCCCAGAAATTTAAAGTCTAGCGGGTTAGGTCTTAGGACTTGACACGTTATGACAGCTTGGCGACTCCACTGGGGACTCTAGAGAGTCAGGCCAATACTTGGTTTTAGGGTATCTTAGAATTTGCTTGGAAAATCATAATTTGGAAAATTTTAATGAAACAATGTTCCTTCAACACACACATCACTTGCATGCATAAGCCCCCGACCCGGGCTCTGTCCTTCTTAGGAGAGAGTAAAGTACCTACGCCCTCGTGAGGTAAATACCTCCGCAATGGCTATGAAATACTCTCGCTCAAATTGAACCTCTCCGTTTGTAGCCTGTCATGGGTGAGGATTGGGTGCCTTACTAGTCTTGTGTGGACGACAGTAAGGAGCAATTTGGGGACCTTTAGAATTTTGAACTACCCAAGCCCTGCATGTAGAGAAAATTGAGACCTAACTTAGATAGAGCCATACCCACCCATTGTGTAAAAATAAACCAAAACCAAGTCACACGAAGGAACGAATCACATAATGAGTATTTTCCTTTTTTTGTTGCATTCATTGGTTTTAACTGTCTCATAACGATTATTGATAGGATTGATATCCATTACATCCATGGAGAAAGCTAAAGCTAAGCCTATGACATACAAACACTCCGATGAGGTGAAGGCCATATCCGAAGAAGCTCAGCGCAAAAATGGTGATTGTTTACCTGAAGGTTACACTTCTAAACTCCCTGAAAAGATTGGCCTTAATCTCAAGCAAAATGACCTCACCGAATTAGTTGACATATGGGGGAGTTGGGACAGTATTAGGAAGGAAGCATTCGAAGAAAAGTATGGAGCTATAGCGAGGCTTTTTAGGGTACCTGTGGATTTTAACTTAATTAGAGCCATGTTACATTTTTGGGACCCATCATATAGGTGCTTTGTATTCAATAAGGTTGACATGGTCCCCACAATAGAGGAGTATTCAGTATTACTACATTTTGACCCTGAAAAGTCCGATAAGACCTACTGGCGGAGGAAGAAATTGAGCTACCGTAAAAAGTTGGCCTCCATGACGTGTACTGATGTGCAAGAGGTTGATCGACATATAAAAAAGAAGGGAGAATGTACCTACGTGCCTTGGGAGTTCCTAAAGAGTTGCATCAATAGGCATAGGGAAGATGACCACGGTATGAAGATGATGGCTTTGGCAATTTATGGGATGGTAATCTTCCCAAAATCCCTCCAATACATTGAGATTACATTAGTGGATTTCGTCGAACAAATTGATCATGGTGTAGTTATAGTCCCTGCTATCTTAGCTGAGACTATTGGGTCATTAAATTATTGTCGGCGAAATGGAGGGGGACGTTTCATAGGGTGCTTGCCTTTGCTTTATATTTGGATGAAAAGCCATTTTAGATGTGAAGAGCCTGAATTTCGGTCTGTATTATTCAGAAAACATGTTCCTATTGAGGAGTTTTGTAAAAGCAAGTGGCCTAAGTCAAAGACAAAAAAGGAATGGGTGTCATTTTTTAGTAGGCTCACTGATAAAGATGTAGTTTGGGTAACGCCGTGGATGACGAGACAACCGATGATATATAGTTGTGGTGAACAGCCGTGGGTAATCTTGCTAGGCATATGGGGAACTGTTACTTATGCTCCTCTCATGGTACGTCGACAGTTGGGATATGAACAGTTTATTCCAATGACTCATGGCCTTAATCAACGAGAATATTGTTATGCTGAAACGGGATCTATGAACAAAGTAGAAGAAGATGTCAAAACATGGAAGACAACCATCAGAATAGACCAAGGGATATTTATAGATAAAGTCGCTCCAGAATACACAGTGTGGCATGCAAGGCGAGCTAAGGACATCAAACTTCCTCATGAGGAGGATGAAGAAATTCTTCAAAATCCTATGCCTCGAGACCCAATGATCGATTTAGAGATTGCCAAGAGGAAGTTAGAAGAAGAAAAGAGGGATCTGGAACGGGAGTACAAGAAGTTCAAGCATGAGACCGATGAGAGGATAGGAAAAAGAGATCACGCATATTCAAAAGTCCATCAAGAGAAGAACAAGTTGGTAGATGAGATTAGTTACTTGAAGAAAAAGTTCGCGAGGTCTGAAAATAGTCGTCTGACGGAAGAAAACAAACGACTAAAGGAAGAAGCTCAGAAGAACCGGGAAGAAGCTCAGAAGAACCAAGAAGAAATTGCACGACTCAAGGAGAAAGCACAAAAGAAGGAGGATGAGCTTGATGAAGCTCAAAGGGAGATAATACGATGGAAGATCCGACTGCAAGGAGTCCTCAATCAAGCCCAAGAAGATCAACAGAAGGTGGCCCAAAATATGCAAACCTTAGTAGATGAATGGAAAATCTTCAAGAAAGACTCACAACTCCTATGGACGATGTTTCATCAGATTAATTGGGTGGCTCATAGGGCCCAACAAATCGAAGATGAAATAAGGGAGGTGAAGCCTGGAGTTAACCCAATAACCGAGCATGGAGAAAGGATGCTACAATTGTTGGAAGAGATAGAGGGCCATTATAGTGCAGTTAGAAGACTCATGTGGCACCATTAGATTTCTTCATGGATGTCTTAGGATTTTGGTTTTGCTAAATGATTGTTATGAGACAAGTTTTTTTCTTTATGCATTTAGGTTGTAAAATTCCATCCATCAATAAAATACATCTTTGAATTCTTGCACATTTTCTCTTGAAAATAATTTCAACTTAATTGTGGCATTCAAGGTGTCAAAATTGAATCTACTAGACGGTCTGCCCTCCATAAATACCACACAAGGTACCAAGCTCGTATAATGGAAGAAGATCAAAATAACAGAATAGAGAAGTTGGAAAGGGAAAATGCAGAGATAAAGGGGCAGTTGAGCGAAATTACTCAGTTGCTAAAAGCCATGATTAAAGGAAAGGAGAAGATGGGTAATCAGGAGGAGTCTATCCAAGAACCTCAACAAAGCATGCGAGACAACCCTATTTTTGCGCCTGAAGGATGTACTGTCAAAGCTCCCACACCTCTACAGATACAAGTTCAAAACCCAGTGGAGGTACCAAATTTAGATGATCCCACAGAGTTGAAGCATAAAGAAGAATATAGCGGTACTAAAGCTCAGCTAAGCTTGATAGAGGAAAGACTAAGTGCCGTTGAAGGAGTTGACTATTTTGGACCTGTTGATGCTGAAAGGTTGTGTCTGGTACCTGGTGTCGTGCTTCCATCAAAATTCAAAGTACCTGAATTTGAAAAATTCAATGGGACATCGTGCCCAAAAGATCATCTCACCATGTACTGTAGAAAGATGGCGGCATATGCATGGGACGACAAGCTATTGATTCATGTATTTCAAGATAGCTTGACTGGGTCAGCTGCTAAGTGGTATAACCAATTAGAAAGAAGCAAAGTTCCCTCTTGGTCAGAATTGGCAAGGGCTTTTATAGCTCAATACAAACATGTGTCTGATGTAGCCCCTGATCGCTTGTTTCTCCAAGGCATGGAAAAGAAGAAAGATGAGAGCTTCAAAGAATATGCCCAACGATGGAGGGACATGGCATCACAAGTTCAACCTCCTTTAACTGAAAAGGAGGTTACTATGTTCTTTTTGAATACTCTCAAGGCACCTTACTATGAACGTATGCTTAGCAGCGTAACTAAGAACTTTGCAGATATGGTGTTAACAGGTGAAGCTATTGAGAATGCCATCAAGAGCGGTAAGATCGAAGCACCGGTAAATGATAATAGGAAGGGTGGATTCTTGAAGAAGAAGGAAGGAGATGCACAAGCCGTCCAAAACAATTCGCGTCACCCTTATACCCCTCACCCACCTTCAGTAAACTACACTTATTCTCAATCTTACCCACAAACTCATCCCCAAAACACCTATCAACCTGTTCTCCATCGACAAACTCCTACAACCTCAACAAACCCCGCTTTCCCACCTAATGACCAGAGGTACACCCGACCTAGCCGAAATATCGCCATAGACCCTATACCCATGACATACGCTGAGCTATTCCCAAAGTTGGTGGAAGGTCATCTCATTGCCCCTATTTATATAGAACCCTTGAAACCTCCCTACCCAAAGTGGTACGATCCCAATGCAAAATGTGCCTATCATAATGGCAATATTGGTCATTCTATTGAGAATTGCATGGGTTTGAAGGTGAAAGTCCAATCACTTGTCAAAGCTGGGCTTTTGAGTTTTGGGAAGAAAGGTGAGCCAGATGTTAATGCAAACCCATTGCCCGATCATGCTGGGACAACGGTAAATGCGGTTGAGGACCCAAGGAGAGGTACAATCAAGAGGACTGTTGCCGAAATAAAAACTCCATTAGAAAAGGTGTTTGAGGTCCTGGTGGAATCTGACTTATTACAACCAGTGATGTTTGTCGCAGGCTCTTATAAAGGGCAATATGATAGAAAAATGACATGCAAATACCATTGTGGAGCAATAGGGCACTCTGTTCAGTATTGCAAGGATTTTAGAAGGAAGTTGCAACAACTAATTAATGAATCTTGCGTGGAGTTCTATGAAGAAGTTCAAGTTGAAGGAGTTCATGCCACTGATAAGGAGTTTGTTTTAAAACCATTGAAAGTGCTTTATGAAGAGAAACCTACGCCATCAGTTCAAGGGCCTAAGGTGGTGGTAGAGGTGCCAACTCCATTCCCATACAAGAGTGACAAAGCCGTACCTTGGAGGTATGGGTATGATGCAATAATCAAAGATGGAGCAATGGTGGATAGTCCTGATTCCGCCAATATAGCTGGCGTTGGGGGGATGATACGTAGTGGACGTTGCTATACCCCTGAGATGCTACAACAGGCAAGAAAAGAGAAAACCAAAGTGGGAGAAGAAGAGGTAGCACCGGTCCCAGATCCTAAGGAGAACCAACAAAGGACGGTAACAGACGAAGATGCTTGTGAATTCTTGAGGCTTATTAAGCATAGTGAGTACAGTGTGGTAGAACAATTAAACAAGATGCCAGCTCGAATTTCATTATTGTCTCTGCTCTTGAACTCTGAACCTCATAGGAAGGCATTGTTAAAGGTGTTGAATCAAGCTTACGTGGTGCACGATGTATCCGTAGAGAAGATAGACCACCTGGTGAGCAATTTGGTGGTAGATAATTTCATCTCCTTTAGTGACGATGAAATTCCAGCTGAAGGAAGAGGTAGTACTAAAGCTCTTCATATAAGTGCAAGATGCAGAGGCATCACGATTGGTAGGGTGTTGATTGATAATGGTTCATCTATCAATATCATGCCGATGATTACTTTGACAAGGATGCCGATAGATGAATCTCACATGAAGCCAAGTAATATGGTGGTAAAGGCATTTGATGGAGCTCGTAGAGAAGTTATGGGAGATATAGAGCTTCCAATACAGATTGGTCCATGTACCTTTAATATACAGTTCCAGGTGATGGACATTACACCATCTTATAGTTGCCTTTTGGGAAGGCAATGGATTCATATGGCAGGAGCGGTCCCTTCCTCTCTTCACCAAAAGCTAAAATTTGTGGTAGACGGCCAAATAATTATTATCTCAGGAGAAGAAGACATGATGGTAGCTCAAACTTCCGCTACACCTTATGTGGACATTGGAGATGGAGCTGTGGAATGCTCGTACAGATCCTTTGAGGTGGCAAATGCTCTATATGTGGGTGAATGGTCAAGCCTGTGTACTCCTCGCTTGTCAAATACCACTGGTATGGTCGTGAAGCAAATAGTGTGGAAAGGATGGCGCCCTGGTTCTGGGTTGGGCAGAAACCTGCAGGGAATGTTAGAGCCACTAGAGATCATCGAAAACAAGGACAGATTTGGGTTAGGGTACAAACCGACAAGGATGGAAAAAATGAAGATGATGATTGAAAACAAAGAGAAGAGAATTGCTCGTTTGCATGGCCGTGATTTCGAGTCCAAGAGACTAATCATACCGCACTTATATGAATTCGTTTCACTCAGCAGGGTATATTCATCCAGATTCCATGATGGTGACTGAAAATGGATTATTGAAGGTTTTTCCAAATTTGTCTGTTTCTGTGGTTGATAAAGAAGGAAGTGGAGGGTTTGACGTTGATCGGTTCGTGTACCCTTCAAGCGCAGAGCTAGGAAATTGGACTGTTTATGAGATGCCAGTTGTCTATGCCACCCAAGAGTAATGGATTTTCTTTATTTTCTTTATTTTCATTTGTTCTAGGTTTTCTTAGGATCATTCAGTTTCTTAAATAATGTAGGGGTGCTTATGCCCAAAAGCACTGAGATTTTCTTTTATGTATTGGGCCAACTTTCATTCATTTTCATTTCAATAAAAAGATTAGTAAAATGCATTTTCTTCAATTCCTCAAGTGCAAATCTCGTTTTCTGTCCAAGACATAATTACCCACATTCTTCATTTTTACCAATTTTCAGGGATCCAGACAATGAAAATGATGATAAAAATGACAATAATTCAGAATTTAATTTTGAGAAACTTGTTCAATTTAATGAATCTGATCATGAAGAGAACCTTGAGGATTGTATTGTGCCTTCTGAGTTATTAAGATTGGTGGATCAAGAAAAGAAACCCATTGAGCCTTATCAAGAAGAAACAGAAATAATAAGTTTGGGAAATGATGAAAATAGAAAAGAGGTGAAGATAGGAACTGCCTTGCCATCCAATGAAAGGGAGGAATTAAAGGAGCTACTTCATGAATATGTAGATGTGTTCGCTTGGTCCTATCAAGATATGCCTGGACTCGATACTAGAATTGTGGAGCACAAGTTGCCATTAAAGCCTGAATGTAAGCCTGTACAGCAGAAGTTAAGGCGCATGAAGCCTGATATGTTATTGAAGATTAGAGATGAAGTTAAGAAGCAATTTGATGCTGGTTTCTTGGAGGTGGCCAGGTACCCTGAATGGGTAGCCAATATAGTTCCAGTTCCGAAGAAAGGGGGGAAAGTGCGAATGTGTGTGGACTATAGAGACTTGAACAAAGCTAGTCCTAAGGATAATTTTCCTTTACCCCATATTGATACACTTGTGGACAATACTGCTAAATATTCCACATTTTCATTCATGGATGGATTTTCGGGCTATAATCAAATAAAAATGGCTCGCGAAGACATGGAGAAAACCACATTTGTGACAATGTGGGGAACCTTTTGTTACAAAGTTATGCCTTTTGGACTGAAGAATGCTGGAGCTACATATCAAAGAGCAATGGTGACTCTCTTCCATGACATGATGCATAAAGAGATAGAGGTCTATGTAGACGATATGATTGCAAAATCGCGTAAAGGGGAGAATCATGTCATTAGTCTCAGAAAACTATTTGATAGATTGAGGAAGTATCAATTGAAGCTGAATCCGGCTAAGTGCACATTCGGGGTTAAATCTGGAAAGCTATTGGGCTTTATGATCAGTGAAAAAGGGATAGAAGTGGATCCAGATAAGATACAAGCTATTCAAGACCTGACTCCTCCACGCACCCAAAAGGAAGTGAGAGGATTTTTGGGTAGATTAAACTATATCTCTCGTTTCATTTCTCAACTCACCCTCAAATGTGATCCAATATTCAAGTTGCTTCGTAAGAGAGATCCCGGGGAATGGAATGAAGAATGCCAGGAAGCCTTCAACAAAATCAAAGAATATTTGTCGAACCCTCCAGTGTTGGTACCACCAGTAACTGGAAGACCTTTGATTTTGTATGTGATAGTTTACGAGAAGTCAATGGGATGTGTGTTGGGGCAAAGAGATGAATCTGGGAAGAAAGAACATGCAATTTACTATCTGAGCAAAAAATTCACAGATTATGAGTCTAAATATACCGAGTTAGAAAAAATGTGTTGCGCGTTGGCTTGGACGGCTCATAGACTCAGACAGTACATGTTGTATCATACCACATTGTTAATCACAAAATGGGATCCTCTCAGGTACATCTTTGAAAAGCCTGCATTGTCTGGAAGGATCGCAAGGTGGCAAGTAATGCTTTCCGAATATGATATCACATATGTGGCCCAAAAAGCCATCAAAGGGAGTGCAATTGCAGAATTTATTGCTGATCGCAATACGAATGGTTATGAACCAATGAAGATGGAGTTCCCAGATGAAGATTTGATGTTTGTAGAAGAAAAATGTGAGAAAAGACCATGGAAGATGTGTTTTGATGGGGCGTCGAATGCTCTGGGGCACGGGGTAGGAGTGATTCTTATATCTCCTGAAGGTAGTTATTATCCAATTACTGCTAAATTGGATTTTAATTGCACGAACAATGTAGCTGAGTATGAGGCATGTGTCATGGGTCTGCAGGCGGCTGTAGAAAGAAAAGTCAAGATACTTGAGGTGTATGGTGATTCAGCTCTGGTAATTTATCAATTAAAAGGAGAATGGGAAACCAGAGATCCAAAATTAATCCAGTACCGAAAGTATATCGTTGAGTTGATTGGTTATTTTGAAAATATCCAGTTCGAACATTTGCCACGAGAAGAAAATCAGATAGCTGATGCTTTAGCCACCCTAGCAGCAATGTTCAAGTTGGATGCAAATGCAGAGATCCAACCAATTAGGATGAAAGTGAAGAGTTCCCCAGCACACTGCTTGAGTGTTGAAGAGGAAGTAGATGGGAAGTCTTGGTATCACGACATTCTGCAATACATAAAAAATCAGCAGTACCCTGAGCATGCTACTGAAAATGACAAAAGAACTATAAGAAGATTGGCTATGGGATTCTTCTTAGATGGAGAAATTTTGTACAAAAGAAGTCGAGATCAAGTACTGTTAAGGTGCGTGAATTCAACTGAAGCTACTAAAATTCTTGAAGAAGTGCATGATGGAGTTTGTGGAGCTCATGCTAATGGTCACATGATGGCCCGACAAATCATGAGAGCAGGTTACTACTGGCTGACTATGGAGAGAGATTGTATTAACTATGCTCGAAAATGCCACAAGTGCCAGATCTATGCTGATAAAATTCATGCACCTCCAAATGCTCTAAATGTGTTAGCACCTCCATGGCCTTTTTCAATGTGGGGCATGGATGTGATCGGACCAATTACTCCCAAGGCTTCGAACGGGCATAGGTTCATTTTTGTGATGATTGATTACTTTACCAAATGGGTTGAAGCTGCTTCCTATGCAACTGTAACACGAGCAGTGGTTTGCAAGTTTATCAAGAGGGAGATAATTTGTCGATACGGGCTTCCAGAAAGAATTATCTCTGATAATGCTCGAAATTTGAACAACAAGATGATGGAAGATGTGTGTACTCAGTTCAAAATTAAGCATCATAATTCAGCGCCATATCGTCCAAAGATGAATGGGGCAGTAGAAGCAGCAAATAAAAACATCAAGAGGATAGTGGAAAAAATGGTTGAGACATATAGAGATTGGCATGAGAAGTTGCCATTTGCCCTACATGCTTATAGAACATCTGTTCGCACTTCTACTGGAGCAACACCATTTTCACTAGTGTATGGGATGGAAGCTGTACTGCCTGTTGAAGTTGAAATTCCATCCTTAAGGGTCCTAATGGAAACAAAGTTAGAAGAGGCTGATTGGGTGAGAGATCGTTACGAGCAGCTCAACTTCATTGAGGAAAAAAGAATGGTAGCATTGTGTCATGGCCAACTGTATCAAAGGAGAATGATGAAAGCGCATGATAAGAAGGTTCGACCAAGAAAATTCAGAGAAGGAGAATTGGTCCTGAAGAAGATTCTCCCAAATCAACCAGACCATAGAGGAAAATGGGCTCCAAACTGGGAAGGTCCTTATGTTGTGAAAAGGGCATTCTCTGGCGGGGCATTACTTTTGGTAGATATGGATGGAGATGATTTGCCAAACCCAATAAATTCAGATGCTGTGAGGAAGTATTATGCCTAACTAAAAAAAAAAGAAAAAAAAAAAAAAAAAAGAAAAAAAAAGAAAAAAAAAGAAAAAAAAGAGAAAAAAAAAAAGAAAAAGAAAAAGAGATAAAGAAAAAGGAGGATTCAAATTGAAAACCCAAAAGGGCAGTTTGAGTCAATAGGGGGTGAATTCGAACTGAAAACCCGTAAAGGGCGGCTTGAATCAAGGAGACATATCTAAGTTGAAAACCTGAAAAAGGCGACTTAGGTATGAGGAGAAAAGGCATTAAAGGGTCATGATACAGAAGCACTAATAGGATTTGATAGGACTTTACATGGTCAGATGACTTGAAGAGAATGAGATTTTTGAATGAGAATTTTGTATTAATTGATCAGAGTTGTTTGAATGTTTACCCAAAGCCTGGTTAAATAATCCTAGAATCCTTGTCTTTCTTTCAACCTTGCTTTGCCTTCACACTTGGCTACCTTTTGTAATATTTCCAGATATGAATAATACCACTCTCTCCATTTCCCTTATCAGTTCTTTGCTATATCTTTACCTTGAGGGATTGAGAAATTGTATTGCATTGATTTTGAAATTGGAATGATAATGAATGTTTGCTTGGCAAAATATGTGAAAGACTCCTATATTATTTAGGAAAATGAAAGAAAAGGAAACTTGTGAATGAATGAAAATTGGAAATAAAAAAAAAAACCAATAAGGAAGAGTGAATAATGATGCTTCAATGAGAAAATGAGTGACAAGATAAAAAGGAAAGTGAAAGAAGGAACAGGAGATAAGAGGGTACGAAGACAGGGATGTCATTGAAAGAAAAATGAAAGAAGGAAAATAAAAAAAAAGAAATAAGAAACATGAGGACAGAATGACAAATGAAGGAAGAAGAACACATGAGAATAGATTGAAACCTTGTTATTTGCCACAATTAAGGTTGAAATGTTTTTCGAAAAAAACATTGCATGGATAGAGTAGATTGCATCATAGAGGTAAAACAGATTGCTTGAATGACATTGCATGGATAAAATAGACTGCATTACATGGATAGAATTGATTGCATCAATAACATTGCATGGATAGACTAGATTGCATGAATGATGTTGCTTGAATAAGATAGTTTACATGAATGACATTGCATGGATAGAACAGGTTGCAATTGCATGGATAAGATAAATTTCCCGAGATTTCAAATTTTAACAAGACAAGAATTTTAGAGGGGTTTCCTAAAATTTCAAAAATTAGACAAGATAGAAGTCTTGGAGGAGTTTCCCAAGATTTCAAATTTTGGACAAGATTTAAAGTTTGACTGCCTACCTGTTTAGGAGGAGCTTTTAGACAAGATTTAAAGTTTGACTGCCTACCTGTTTAGGAGGAGCTTTTAGACAAGATTTAAAGTTTGACTGCCTGCCTGTTTAGGAGGAGCATTGTGGACAAGATTTAAAGTTTAACTGCCTGCCTGTTTAGGAGGAGCATTTTGGGACAAGATTTTTAAAGTTTGACTGCCTGCCTGTTTAGGGGGAGCCTTTTAGACAAGATCTTAAAGTTTGACTGCCTTTCTGTTTAGAGGGAGCTTTTTTTAAAAAAAAATTAATAAAAAAGAGAAGTCAGACAAAATAGGTGTCCATGTCTTTGTGCAACTACTGTTCCACAGCAAATGCACAAAGAGGGGCAGCTGTAGACACCTTATTTTGTCCGGGTGCTTAATTTAAAAATAATTAACTGGGTTAAACGACATTGTATTTTAATTTAATTTAACAATTTAGTATTAGGCTAGAATTAAATTAGGATTTTTTATAGATTAGAATTAACACTGAAATTAGGATTTAGGAAAAATTAATAAATAAATAATAAAAAAGAGAGGAGAGAAAAAAAATTAAAATTGATTTTAGGATTAAATAATTAGATTTTTTTTAGGATAATTATTAGGATTTATTTATTAATTAGGAAGAGTTATTATTAGATTAAATTTAGACTAGTAGAGTTAAAATTAGAATAGGGATTTGATAGATAATTAAGATAAATAGAAAACAAGATAAATATTAGTCTAACCTAAGTCTAATAGGATTCTAACTAAGTCATTATAAAAAGGATCCTGCGTCTCCACCGAAGAGGGAAGAAAACCTGACCATCAACATCTTCATTGCACCTCTGCACATCATCACCGCCCCATTACCTCATCCTACCCACGATCCTTGCAGCTTCAACACAAAAGCTGTAACCATTTCTACATATCCCTATTTTTCGCACCAGTCACGTTTCAAGCTTTGCCGCACGTCTCTGCTACATTGTCTTTCTACATCTTCCTTGTTTACTGTGCGCCCTTGCCTCTGGATTACCGTGACAACCTTCGTTACTGCCTTGCACTTGCTGTTGCTGTGCCTCACTCCACCACCAGATTTTGCTGTACCACCTGATTACTGTCGTCGCCAGGCATCTTCGTTGCATCGCTCCACAGGCTAGCCTTTGCTATCGCACGTTTCTGGTTATAACCAAGAGAACAAGACTGAAGCACGGCTCCTTGGTACTACCCTTGCCACACAGCTACATTCCCATGTCAAGACATAAGTCGCAGCAACAGTAGATAACGAGAAGGAAGAAAGAGTTGTTGCAAGAATCAGGAAAGAAAGATTGGAATAAAAGGAAAAGCACGTGGAGATACAGGTAAGTGTGTGTTTTAATTTTAACTAATTTAATAATTTAATGATATGTTAATAATTTGATAATAAGTTGATCTAACAGTTCAATTTGTATGACTTGATAATTTGATTTAATGATTAATATGACTTTGTATGATAACTTGAGCAAATAAATTGTTTATGAAACACTAATTTTGCATGTTAATGACTGATATGATTAACTTGTATGATTTGCATGAGTAATTAGGATGTAATTAATGTTGTATGCTTGATTTATGGGGTAAAGTCTCAAGGAATTGTAAATAAAAATATATATAAATATAAATACAAAACACAAAGTTAAAGTAATAAAATAATGATAAGATCCAATAAATAAATAAAAAATATTAAAGGTGAACATGATTTATTCCGATGATGAGATTCTAAAGAGGGTTACGCTTAAGTAATACTTTGGAATCTCTAGGTAAGAGGATTTCCTTGGTCTGACCAGCTTAATGGAAGGAGCTAAAGGGAATTTTCAATAAAAAAATAATTCATGTACATTTTTAAAAAAAATATAATAAATAATAATAAAAGAATAGGATAAATAAAAATATAATAATAATAAGAGTCAGATAATAATAATTCATGAAAGTGAGTATCGATCATTCCAAGGATAAGATTCCAAAGAGGGTTACGCTTAAGTAATACTTTGGAAATCTTTAGGTAAGAGAATTTCTTTTAAATTCTACCAGCTTAATGGAGGATTTTAAAGGAATTTTTGATTAAATAATTTATATTCATTTTCTAAAAAATTAAAGATAATTTATGTTCATAAGATAAATATAACAATAAATAATAGATAAAGATATTAGTCATGAAAATAATAGAAAATAATAAATGATAAAAATAAAATAAGATAATTTGGGTAGAGGAGTCAAGTTAGGAAATTTCCATAAAATACTAAAATTCATCCAACGACGGAGCCTCTTCAAGCAAGTCGCATAGAACTACTTGAATACTCTTGAGGTGAGAAGGGTTTTTAAGTTATCCCACCAGCTTAATGGAGGATACTTAGAAATATCTTTCAATATTAAGCATATCGAAAAAAGATTAACCTAAGCAAATTTAGAAGATAACCTAAGACTAAGTGGTACCATTCTTGGATGGGCGTCGTGGGGGTGCTAATCCTTCCCCATACGTAACCGTACTCCCGAGTCTAAGAATCTTTGAACGTAGACCAGCCTTATCTTTAGACATGAGTAGGTGACCAATCACACCTCAAGTTTGAATGGTTGGTGGCGACTCCCAGAAATTTAAAGTCTAGCGGGTTAGGTCTTAGGACTTGACACGTTATGACAGACCCCTTGGGCAAATTGTTGAACCACTTCATCACATGCCCAGTTAGAGTAAGTGAAAAGGCCCTGCACATTATCTCATCCTCCCATCCATGTAGCAACATCAAGGCT
Organism: Heritiera littoralis; assembly: GCA_031772115.1. NCBI lineage: Eukaryota > Viridiplantae > Streptophyta > Magnoliopsida > Malvales > Malvaceae > Heritiera > Heritiera littoralis. Next base: position 50,963 of record JAPDPK010000090.1, read on the forward strand.
TTATAGTTATGCATGTGATCGTAGGGGTCCGTCTTCCCTGTGTACGAGGTTATCTGCGGCATCTTAAATTTCGAAGGCAACGATTTTTGCATGATGGCTACGCAAAATGGTACTCTACTCCTATGGCTTTCCTCTGTTGACACCAGCTTTTTCTTATCCAGCACCTGTTCTATCATCTTTTTCATGTCCACAAGGAGAGCGAGTTGGTTAGACAAATCAGGCTGGTCCTCAACAACTATTTCCTTTCCTTTATTTCGAAGTGCACCACCTCGTGTCATCTGTGTGTTCCAAGAAGGGTTAAACTCTGACCCGGCCCTCCATGTGTTGTCGTCCTCAACATCGGTCTTTTCAGCACCTTTAACACTATGTTCTAGGTCAGTCCTGGCAAGATTCATAGGGCTCTGGCATAGGGCGAAAGACCCTGCCACACACTCAGTACCCTTTCACCCAGTATCAGCCCCCTGTTGCCTAAGCCCTACCGTAGGTTCCAGCTCTACCGCATCCTCAACCTCCCGCTGGAAACCCACGACAGGCCTCCTATTTCCTAGGCCTGCTGCACCTTGCTGAATGTGAGTTTCTCCTGTGGGATGCGTCTCCTGTCTCAACGAGGGATCTGCCACCTGTTGAGTACCCTGTCGCCCGACCGCTTGCGGCAGTACCCCTTAGCTTGTCTCTCCTACCAGATTCTATACAGCCTGCGGCAGACTCTATTGCAGGACTCCCTTGAACAAATCCACCATAGCCCTCAACGCCTGAGTTGTTTCCTCGCTCTACTGCCACAGAGCTTCGAATTCCGCCACAAATATCGCCACTCTCTCTTCTTCCCTGTTTTCCTATGTTCTCTGGCAAATCGGTTGTTCAAGAGAACTCACGGAATTCTCATCACCTCCATCTCTCACATTAGTTGATCTTGTTCTCACCATCTTAAAAGTTGTGATTGGCTTTTATTTCGTTTCCCACAGACGGCGCCAATTGTTGTTATACAAAACAACAATAAGTGATTGCTGACATCAATGTCCGTCTTCTCCCTCCACGTGTCTCCAAAAAGCTTCTGAAAAACCAGAAAAGTCAGAGGAACGCAAGGGCTGGTTCCATACGTAGGCACTCCGATGCTTAAGTCAACAAAAGATTCTTGAGTATTGGGAAACATAAAAGTCAGGAGTAAAAAATTAGAGAGTAAAATAATACATGTGGCCTATTTATAGGCGAGTAATTTGTCAGTATTGCAGAATAATTACTGGGAGGGCAATTTGATCTTTTTAGAAGAGTATGTTCCTTGTACGGCATTGAAACATCCAATTTGAGGCGAAATAGGTCTGTCGCTAGGTGGAGGCCATGAAACAGGTGCCATGCGTATAAGGTGGCAGGCTACCACACGGTGGCCATTAAAGGCCTGTCACATACGACAGGTCTTTTGCCGCATGCGCGAGTGATCTGCCGCACGCGGTAGGAATCTCCCGCTCGAAGGAGGGATCTCCCGCACGTGATCCTAGTAGTCGAACATGCCTTTCGCCTGATGTCACGTGGCCCAATAACTTTCCACCACATGGCAGCCCTTCTGATTTTTGGGCCACGACCCAATATAAGTGGGTTCTTGCCATATCAACTATATTATATATATTTTTTGGTGAAATTTTTTGGAGGGGTTGTTAAAAGTGATATGTATTATTATTATTATTATTATTATTATTATTATTATTATTATTATTAGCTTATCTTTGACGCATTAATGGTATATGACATTTATATATTGTTAGTTAATCACAAAGTATCACACATCATTAATGAGTGAAGTTAAAAAAATTCAAAGCTTTAAAAATAAATATTAATAAATTTTTTAATTTATTTTTAAAAACTTATGCTTTTTAAATTTTATTAATAAATGAAGTAATATTTTGTAATTAATTAATATTAATAAAATTATATATTATCAATACATCAAATATAAAATTTATTATTATTATTATTATTATTATTATTATCATTATCATTATCATCATCATCATCATCGTCATCGTTTTCGTGGCAAACACGTGAGTAGGTGAAATCGTGTGAGATGCTTCACGTGAGACCTAAGAATTTGTGATCCCTTGGAAATGGTGAAAGATGAAAAAGATGAGGGCTGACTTTTATAATGGAGTATCTAATGAGCTTCTTTAAGTTAAAAGTAAAATCCATGAGAGTACATTGAACAATGGCAATGAGCAGTGTTCCTATCAAATCAATGTTTGGATGTATTTAAGATTCCCTTCTTTCTTTTACGGTAGGAAATGAATTTGTGACCACAATTTGGCATAATTGCATGTTTTTCAGTTTATTTTAATTTTTTTTGTGGGTGGATGGAAGAATTGACACTTCTTTTGCATTTGGAAATTAAATTTTTTATGATCAACTCGTTAACTTTAATAAGTAATCAAAAGATTTTTCTAGACAAAAGATTAGGTCATTAGATATGTGTTAGTAGATAGAATCAAAGCTTTAATCATGACAACATAATCTAGGAGTAAATCTAACTTATGGATAATTTTAAAATTTTATTATATATTATAAACATACATATATATATATATATATATTTTCGTTTGTTGGGTTAAAAATTTTGATGATGGTTTATTGGAAAATAATTTTATATTTATATGTGTTTTATATGCATGTATAACAGTTAAATTTCATTTATGATCTTTTAACTTTTTATTCTATTTTTTTATTGTCTAAGTTCTAAATTGTTTTATTTAGATTTTTAATTTTTAAAAATGATTTTTTTATCATTTTATTTTTCATAATGATGGAGAAAACCGTAAATGTAGCATATCATGGGAATGTCCATGTGATGTGCCACGCGAGTTACTGAAAAGGTCAGAAGTTTTATCTACTTAGTGCTTAGCTTAAATAATTAAATTATAAAATAAAAAATAATAATGATAATAATAATAATAATTTAAAAAGTAGTACTATTATGATTAGTCTGGATGCAATTTCAAATTTTAAAAACATTGCATAATAATTTCATTCTCTATACTTTTGACATATTTTCTATGTATACAACTAAACTATTATTTAACATTAATCTCTCATTCAATTATACAAACAATCTTTCAAAATATACAATCCTTCAAAATGTTTGTTAAAATGCTTTCCCTAATGTAGTATTAACAATCAGTAAAATCGATAAATACTATTATACTAGTGTTAACAAAAATAAACTAATGAATATTTTATTTTTTTAGTCACAACCATTCTTATGCAAGATCTTTAACTTCTCTCAACTTTAAACACTCAGTGGTAGAACGTATATCTATAATATAAATCTGAAGTTGAATATCAAGTGCCAGACAAAAGTAGTGCATAAGTTAAAATGGATATTACATCAGTTTTAACAAAATTATTTGACAGAAATATCAAAATTAAATTATTAAAAAAGGTTAGAAATTTAAATATAATAATTCAAAGATTAATGACTAAACTAAAATCAAAATAAAAAAGTTAAAGGCCATAACGAACACTTATCCCATGTGTATATAACACAATAGAATGAATAAATTAAAGAATTGTAAAAAAATTATGCAGATTTATATAATTAAGCTGATATATTATTCGTTTTTGTTGGGAAAAATATCCCTCAAATCAAATACCCACAAAAATAAAAGAAAGTAGAAACAAACATAATAATTTTTAATGTTGTTTGACCCAACTAAATTGACCTACAATCATCCAAATAATCTAACAACCAATCAAATAATTACAACTGTGTAATTTTTTAGAAAAAAAAATTGCAAACTCCTTACAAACCCAATCATGCAATTTTTAGAAAGAAAAATTGCAAACTTCCAATAAAAATCCCAAAGCCCAACTACACCTTTTTAATAACCCAAACTCTAGCTATTTTATCAGTGTTTATAACTTTTTGGGACACTTTACAAATCAAGTCGGACACATTATTTATAAGGGAATAACCCTTATAACTTTTCTTATACTTTTAATGTGGGATTCAAGGCAAACCTTAACAAATCCTTCCTAGACTTGAATCCCTAAACTCCATAAACTGCTCAACAACATGCAAACTATCCTCAAACTGAATAATAACTCCATCATCCTCATTATCTTCCTCTAATCATCATCATCAAACACATAATAGTCATCTTCTTCCAAATCATCATGGTCATCATCATCATCATCATCATCTTCACTTCATAGCTTTTCTCCTCTCGCAAGACCAAGAACCTTCAGCTCTGATACTACTTGTTGAAAAAAATATCCCTCAAACCAAACACCCACAAAAATGGAAGAAAGTATAAATAAACACAATGTGGTTTGACCTAACCAAATTGGCCTACAACCACCCAACCAATCTAATAATTAATCAAATAATTATAACTGTGCAATTTTTTAGAAGACAAAAATTATAAACTCTTGACAAACCCAACCATGCAATTTTTAGAGAGAAAAATTGCAAACTTCTAACAAAGATCCCAAAGCCCAATTACACCATTTTAATAACCCAAACTCTAATTATTCTATCACTGTTTACAATTCTTTTGGATACTTTACAAATTAAACCTGATTTACATTTATAAGAGAATAACCCTTATAGTTTTTCTTACACTTTCGATGTAAGATTTAAGACAAACCCCAACAGTTTTACTAAGACAAAAAAAAATAAAAGATGTTGCATGCAAGGAAGCATTAATATATGAATTAGTTTTGCAATGGCTTGGCTAATATAACTTCTCCTCATAACTCTTAATTGTTATCAATTCATCGTTATTTAATAAAAGGAGTTCAAGTTTTTTTAATTATTAGAAATTTTCAGAATCTAAGATTGATTAGAAATTTAATCGAATAAATTATGGGTTTATATATGATACATTGACAGTATATAGTCTCTATACACTATCAATGCACTAGAGGTTGACATCTCATCAATAAGCAAATTAAAAATTATGCCAAATTAAAAATTGACAGTATTATTTTTTGATCAATTGCGACTACAAAAGAGCTCCCCTCTTTGGATCGAGATGAGTGAGAGTGCGAGAGAGAGAGTTAGAGAATCATCTAGGGGTATCACCATTCGTGCAAAAGATTATGCTTGTAACCCACCGGATCGCAGTACTGATGGAAGTCAAATCTCAAAGAGGAAGGATAAGTTGTTCTCGATCTTCGTCTATAATGTCTCTGATTGGGTTTCCAAGGAGGCTCTTTGGAATCTCTTTAATCATTTTGGAATTGTGGTGGATGTTTATTTTCCCTCTTCTCCTATTTCAAGAAATGCAAATAGAAGAGCAAACTATGCTTTTATCAGATACAGACATGCGCAGGAAGCCATCAAAGCTATTGCAGAGGGGCATAATAGAATGATCGACGGTCAACAAGTGCAAGTTAAGGAAGCTTTTTCAGCTAAAAGTTCAAAATCAGTAAGCCAACCTCCAAAAAAGCGGAAATGCCGGCTGAAACCAATGTTTTTCTCCAGGATCGCAGGTCATATAAGGAAGTTGTTGAAGGGTTGGATGGTTCCAATGATAAAATTTATTCGTTCTCCGAAGGGGACCCAAACTGGGTTAGATCCAGTATTAAGGGGGACTTGCTGGAGTTCTCTAAAGTTTTTTCTCTTACAGATGAAATTTCAAAAAAAGGCTTCTCAGTTCAACTTAGATCACTCGGTGGTAAATCTGTTTTGCTTAGCTTTGTTTCGGACAGTGAAATGGATCGGTTTCAGAAGAACAACTTAGATTGGATCTCTTCTCGGTTCAGTGTCTTCAAAGCCTAGAATCCATTGGATACTAGTTGCGAAAAATTTGTCTGGATCAAGTTGGAAGGTATCCCCCTACATTGTTGGAATGATCATTTCTTTAAATTTATTGGTAATGCTCTGGGTTCCTTTTTGGCAGTGGATGTTTCTACTAAGCAAAGATCTAGACTAGAATTTGCTTGTGTGCTCATTTCATCCAAACATGATTCTACCCTGCCTTCTTCTATTTACGTTGCAGTAAACAATATTAAGTTCAACATCATTATCTCTCCAGAAGAGTATCTTGGTTTCCCTATGGTTTTCGGCGATCAACTTTTCAAGTTGGATGATCTTTCCGACTTGTCTTCCGGTCAAGTTGGCAGACTCAAGGTGTTCGGGGACGTTTCGTATTCTGTATCGGAAATGAATATTACAGCGTGTAATGTCTGCATGGATATGCATGCACTCCCCTTATTAAATGATCCTGTTCCCCCTACCCACAGTAGCTTGGTTGGTCCACGCACTTTGGAGGAATTTTCTAGTTGGCCAATTCCACAAAAAACCCATAGTGTCACCCCCTTCTTTAACCAAACATCCCAGACCAGCAATTGTTCCTCTTCTTAACTGGTCTAAAGCTCATATTAACGCCCATCACACATTTAGCCCCTTACAACCTAAATCGACTTGTAAAGCAAACAACCCAACCATTTCTACTTCTTTATCCCATGTTTCTATTTCCACTCCTCTTAAAAACAATTCATCAAACTCTGACCCAGAATCATTTACCTCTCCAGCTACGAATTCGCCAATTTCCTGCCTTGTTTTTCCTTCACCATTTTGTTATCCTTCCTTGACAAACTCCTCCCATACTAGACCGAATAAAGCTCCTTTTCCTTCAAAAAATTTGTCCCGAAAGCTATGTAGAAACAAAAAGCATCCTTTCAGTTCTCAAGTTCCCCTAAAAATCCCATTCAAAAAAAGTTGCTTTGCTACATCGAAAAAAAAAAGGAAAGCTAGGCGTGAAATTACTGAAATTATTTATGGGGAAAGCCTCTATGATCTCAAAGACCCTAACATTTCTATCTCTTACCAGGATATTGAAAACAGAAATGATATTCTCTCAAGGGAGGTGGAAGCAACTTGGAGTTTATGTGAAGCCATGGGTATACGCTTTAAACATAGCAAAGAAAAGGTGTGCAAAGCCATTGAAGAGTTGGGTAATGAGCCAATTCGGATTGAAACTGTTATTTGGGGAGTTGCTCAGTAAGTATTCTCCCTCTTCTTCTTCTGGGACCTTGATTTAATGAAGCTAATCTCATGAAACATTAGAGGGCTAGGTTGCCCTAAAAAGAAAAGGTCAATTAGAAAGCTGATTGCTTAACACAAGCCTTGGGTTCTTCATATTCAGGAATCAAAAATTTCACAAGCCAACGATTGGATTTTAAAATCTTTATGGAACTCTTCGTCCAGTAAAGGATTATTCTCCCTTTCAAATGGGGCCTCGGGTGGTCTTATCTCATTATGGAATGAAAATCTTTTCAAGGTCTTCTCGACTGAAGTCACTAATAGAGTCATCCTGTTAAATGGCCGAATTTTACCATTTTCCTTGGACTGTGTTATGGTAAATGTTTATGCTCCAAACAGTGACTCTGAGAAATGGTTGCTTTGGTCTGCAATTCTTGATCTAAAATTGAGATATCAAAGTCCTTGGATCATTGGTGGTGACTTTAATATTATCAGATTTTCACACGAAAAATTGGGCTCTCATTTTAATTTTTCTGCTATGGATGAGTTTTCTGAGTTTATTTCTGATGCCATTCTTATTGATCCTCCTCTGGAAGGTGGTTGTTTTACTTAGAGTAATAATAGATCAATGAGTTGCTTGGACAGGTTTCTTTTCTCAGCAGATCTCTTTTCTTTATTCCTCTCTGTTACCCAGCAACTCCTTCCTAAAGCATTGTCTGATCATAATCCCATCCTTCTCTCCATAAACCAAAAAAACTGGGGACCTAAGCCATTTAAATTTTTTAACCATTGGCTTCAGGAAAATAGCTTCACGACTTTGGTCAAGTCCTTCTGGTCTTCTAGAAATGTTAACTGTATGCCTAAAGCTAGCCTTGGTGTTAAACTTAAAGCACTCAAAAGGGAGATTTCTGCATGGAATCAAAGTAATCCTGTTAACAGCTCAAAGATTATCTCTGAAATTGAGCAGGAAATCACTGCTATAGAAAAAGAAGCTGAAGTCGTTCCTCTCTTTGATGATCAAATTGTGTATCTCAACCATCTCAGATGCTCTCTTTAGAACTACTATAAAATGGAAGAATGGGAATGGCATCAAAAATCAAGAGTTAAATGGCTCATTGAAGGAGATAGAAATACCAAGTATTTCCACTGTGTGGCTTCAGACAGGAAAAGAACCAACCATCTGGACAATCTAGTATTCAATGGTTCTGTCATCTCAGATCCTTTGAAGTTAAATGAGGAAGTTGCTAATCATTTCCAGAAACAATTTAACTCCAAGTTTGACATAATAGTGGAAGATATTGACTTTGACTTTCAAAAGCTTTCACAAGATCAAGCTTCCTTGCTAGAACTGCCTTTCACGAAGGAGGAAGTCGAAGCTGTCATTTTTTGTTCAGATGGAAATAAAGCATCGGGTCCCGACGGATTCAACTTCAAGTTCTATCAAAGCCAGTGGCATTTTCTCAAAGATGATGTTTTAGAGTTCTTGGATGATTTCTACAAAACAGGATCTTTGAACAGAGCCATTAATACCTTTTTTATCACTCTAATCCCAAAAGTTCCGAATTCGGTTAGTATTGTGGATTACAGACCTATAAGTTTGGTCAACAGTCTCTACAAAATATTGGCTAAAGTTCTGGCAACTCGGTTTAAAAAGGTCATTCCTCATGTTATCAGTAATTCTCAATTTGCTTTTATTCAAGGTAGGCAGATTGTCGCTTGCTCCCTTATAACAAATGAGGTTGTTGATTTGATGAAGCACAATAGTGAGGGTGGGGTGTTATTCAAAGTTGATTTTGAAAAGGCCTTCGATATGGTTAGTTGGGACTTTCTCAATTTGGTTATGGTTAAAATGGGGTTTGGATCACTTTGAAGGAAATGGATTATGACATGTATATCCACTGCTTCTGTCTGTGTTTTGGTAAATGGATCTCCAACCAAGCAGTTCACCACCTCTAAAAGATTACGTCAAGGTTGCCCTATCTCTCCTTTCCTTTTTAATATCATTGCTGAAGCCCTTAGTGTGATGTTTAAGAAAGTTATCTCTCTTAACCTTCTAAACGGGTTTTCTATTAGAAGCAATAGGTTCTCCATCTCTCACCTTCAGTTCGCTGATGATACACTTGTTTTCTCTACTCCAAATCTTAAGCAGTTATTAGTGATAAAAAGAATCCTCAAAGTCTACCAACTTGTCTCGGGCCTCAAGATTAGTTTTGCTAAATCTAGCCTGGTGGGTATTGGGGTTGAAGTGTCTGTTTTATCCTCTTGGGCATCTTCGTTGCACTGTAAAATGGAATCTCTTCCTATTAAATATTTGGGGCTCCCACTCGAAGCTGATCTTTCAAAACTTTCCTCTTAGAGACCAATTATAGAGAAATTTAAAGAGAGACTTGGCAACTGGACGAATATTTATCTTTCTGCTGGAGGTAGGCAAGTTCTCATTAAGTCAGCTCTTTCTAGTCTTCCCCTTTATTATATGTCCTTATTCCAAATGCCGAAAGGAGCTATTTTGGAGTTAGAAAAAATTCAAAGGGCTTTGTTCTGGAATGGTAATAGTCAAAAAATGAGACTGCATCTTTTGGATTGGGATATTATCTGCTTGGATAAGGCACTTGGGGGGTTGGGTATTGCCAAACTTGAATTGAGAAACAGAAGTCTCCTTAATAAATGGATCTGGAGATTCAGTGCTGATCCCAGTAGTCTTTGGCAAAGGGTGATTGTTGAGAGAACTAGATATGAGACTAAATTATTGGTTCCCCCACTGGGAACCGTTTCTTCCTCCTCAAAAATTTGGAGGAACATCACCTCTCCCCTCTCCCCATCTAACAAGTTCTTTGATTTTATCAATGCAGGTCTTGGATTTTCTGTTGGCATTGGTGAAAATATAAAATTTTGGTTTGACACATGGGCTAACTCTTATACCCTAAAAGATCAATTTCCCCGCATCTTTGCTCTCTCAGTTAAGAAGCAAGGTTTCATTGCTGATTTTGGAAGTTGGAATGGTGATCTCTGGTCTGGAAGGTCGAACTTAGAAGAAGAGTGTTCTCATGGGAGGTAGGCCAATGGAATGATTTTTGGAAACTTCTCAATTCTGTCTTCCTTGATAAAAATAATCCCGACAAAATTATTTGGAAAAAATCCACTTCAAGTTCTTATTCTCCAAAGTCCTTCATGAAATCCTACAACCACCATCGTTTCTCCTCCATATCGCTTTTCAACTGGAAATCAGTTTGGCTTGGATTAGCCCCTCCTAAGATTGAAATTTTCAGTTGGCAAGTCCTCCATGGTGCGGTTGCGGCAAAGGATGAATTAGTCAAAAGGAATATTCTTAATGTTGATCAAGTTGCTTGTATTTTTTGTAGTAATGAATCGAGACTGTGCATCACCTTATGTTCACTTGCCCTGTTTCTTAGAGAATTTGGTCTCGTATTGTTAGTCTTTGGAATATGGATTGGGTCTACCCAGGTAGTCCTACTTCTTTTTTTCAATTTTAGGAAAAAGCCTCTCCCTCTACAAGCTGTTTCAACATCTGGATGATGTCATTCTTTGTTGTTATCTAGACGATTTGGATCTTTAGAAATGAAATGGTCTTTAATAGTAAAGTCATGGATGAAAACCAGCTCTTTTATGTGATTAAGGTCAGAATTGCGCATTGATTCAAAGCTAAATGGCTGAATACAAACCATTCTGTTGACAATTTCCTTTCCAACCTCAACCTCATCTCTAATCCTCCCAAAACAAAACAAACTAGAACCAACTGCTCAAGGTCAAAACCTCCATACGGATTTATGAAATTTAATGTTGATGGTTCTTCCAAGGATAAGCCTGGTCCAGCTGGAATTGGAGGGATCCTTAGGGATCATTTGGGCGCAGTTAAAGGTGTGTTCTCCAAGTCGGTTGGGATTACAGATTCTAACATGGCAGAATTTCTTGCAATCAAAGAAGCTACATTGTTCTTCTCCTCCTCAAGCTACTGTAGCACTTGTTCGCTTATAATTGAAGGTGATTCTAAAAATGTTGTTGGATGGGCAAACTCTCCTAGCACTATTCCCTGGTTCTTAAGAAATGATTCAAATCATCTGTCTCAACTTAAGCGAGTTTTCCAGTTGGCAAAGATCTCATATATTCCAAGAGAAGCTAACTCCATTGCAGACAACTTGGCAAAGGTTGGTGTCAATAGGATAAATGCCATGTATGCTCGAATTTAGTTTTGTCTTCTTTTCTCTTGTTGTTGTTGGTTTGCTTTCTCTGTTTTTTGATGTTTGCGGCTTCTATTTTGTCTCTTTCTCCATGTACAACTCTACATCTTTTATCTAATAATATTACCGTCTGCCTTTCAAAAAAAAATTAAGCCAAACCCTTAAAAATAAATACAAATAAATATGTTTTAGTTTGCTTATAAAGACATATTGATGAGGTGTCAACTTCTTTATACACTATCAATGCATTATATATAAATCCATAAAATATATGTCATAACGTATTAAGTTTCGGGGGAAACCTAATAGCTAGACACAAAACTATGGAGTCGCCACCAACCATTCTAACCTAGGTGTGATTGGTCACCTATTCAAACTAAGGACAAGGCTTGATCTACGTTAAGAGTTCTAAGTTCGGGAGTACGGTTACGTGTGAGGAAGGATTAGCACCCTCACAACGCCCATCCTAAAATGGTACCAAATAATCTAAGGTTATCTTAATTTTGCCTTTTACTTTAATTTCGATATAATTAAATATTGAAGAATTTTTTAAGTCTCCTCCATCAAGCTGGTTGGACAACTTAAAAAATTTTCTCACCTCGAGAGTATTCAAGTATGACCAATCGCCTTTCTTGAAGAGGCTCCGTCGTCGACTTGTTTAGATATTTTATGCAAACCCTATTTTGACTCCTATCCAATTTCCATTCCTTATTTTATCTTATTTTACTCTATTGTTGTTATTTTCTTATATAAATTATTATTTCATATATTTTTATATCTTTAAATAAACATGAATTATTTGATATTGAAGATTTTTTAAAGACCATCCATCGAGCTGGTAAGACCTTAAAGAACCTTTCTCACCTCAGGAATTTTTAAAGAAATTACTCAAGCGCAATTCTTTTTAAATTCCATCCTCGGAATAATTCACATTTATTAAAATATTTAATTTAATTTAATTTCTATTTATTTCAATTCTTTTCTAATTTTAATTCTAATTTATTAATTTGATCTTTATTATTTATTATAATGAACTTAATTATAATTTACTATTTTTTTAGTCTAATTTAATTTTTATATTTTACAATTAGATTGATTTATTAAATATTGGAAATATCCCCTTAGATCTTCCATCAAGCTGGTAAGACCTAAAAGAAACATCCTCACCTCAAGATATCTAAAAATACTACTCAAGCGCAGTCCTTTTAGAATTCCATCGTCGGAATATTTGTAGTTGTATTATTTTATTCTACATTAAAATTTTTATGACTTTTAATTCCTAATTTGATTACTAATTCTTTTGTTCGTAATTAACTTTAATTAATTCTTATTTCAATTTTTTAATAAATTTGAGTTTTAAATATCGGAAATAACTTTTTAAATCTTCCATCAAGCTGGTAAGACTTAAAAAGGACCTCCTCACCTCAAGATTTCCGAGAATATTACTCGATCGCAATCCCCTCGGAGTTCCATCGTCGGAATAATTTTCGTTTGTTTGAATGCGTGATATTATTTCATTTGATCTAGTTTCTAAATGCATTAATTTATTAATTCTTAATTTTTTATTTTATCATTTATTACTTTGACAAACTTATGATTTTAATTTGATTTTTATTTTTATGATGAATTTTAAATATTGGAAATATCCTTTTAAATCCTCCATCAAGCTGGTCAGACTTAAAAGAAATCTTCTCACCTCAAGATCTCTGAAAGTATTACTCGATCGCAATCCTCTCAGAGTTCCATCATCGGAATATTTGTCGTTTTATTATTCTATTCTATTTTATTTCTTAATTATATTAATTTCTATGACTCTTAATTCCTAATTTGATTATTAATTCTTTTAATTGTAATTAATCTTAATTAATTCTTATTTCGATTTTTTATAAATTTGAATTTTAAATATCGAAATAACCTTTTAAATCTTCCATCAAGCTGGTAAGACTTAAAAGGATCTCCTCACCTCAAGATCTCCGAGAATATTTCTCAATCGCAATCCTCTTGGAGATCCATCGTTGGAATAATTTTATTAGTTTGTTTTAATGTTTAATTTCATAATTAAATTTTTATATATTTTTATAATTTTCAATAATCTATTCTTAATTTATTTCAATCCTAATTCTAAAATAAACAAGCAAACAAATAATAATACAAAATACATAAATATCAAAATACTAAATCAAAATTATTTCATTCACATTAATTATCTATGCTAATTATCCAAGTCAAGTTTTCAAATCAATTATCTTAATATTATATTCTAATTCCTATTAGATTATCTACTTTATTATCTTTCACAAATATGTAATTAAATAAATTATATAAACTAAACTTTTAAGATACTTGAACATACTAAATGAATAAAACAATAGTAATTAAAGTTAAAATCCTAGTGGCTTTACAACCTCTTACACAAGTGCATGTCATTTAATGGCAAAAACCTTACCTTCCAGTTTTTTTGTTTTGCTTTTCTTGTTTACCTTCCTCGAGCCTTACCCACGTTACAAGCAGCAAGTTGTGCGAAGATGATGGTGATGTACAGGACAGCAACGTCAATGATGACTCAGAATAAAGTAGCAGCGATGGTGTGGCTCTCCACAGCAGTAGCGACTAGCGATGCAGGGCTGTTCAGTGATGGCAGTAGCGGTGGGGAAGAGAATCAAAGATGTATGGCAGCAAGGTGTCTTTGACAGCAATGGCGCAGACAGAAACCACTGCAGTGATGGTGGTGCAGGATAGCAGCAAGAGACGGGATGCAATGGCTGGGCAACTTTGACGCGGTGAAAGAAAGCGCTGATGGAGTAGGATGGGCTGTAGCCCGAGAAAGAAGCTGTTGTCGTTGGTGCAGTGTAGGATGGAACCGAAACAATGATGCACCGACAAGGGCGGCGAAGAGCAGAAGCAACGATAACTTGGTTTGGCGTGATTCCGTGCAGGGTACGAGCTTGGTCTAGTGAAGCTAAGGCTACAATGGAGTAGTACCAAGAATTCCAGCAGCACCGTATGGACTAGTGGGACGTGAGGGCGCGTGGCAGCTGGTGGAGAGAAGTTGAAAGTGCAGTCGAGATGATGATGGAAAAAAGATCTTGTTATTTTGGCTAGGGTGTAAGTGCGGTCCGGGTCGATCGATGAAGATGACTAGAGATGCTTAGGTTTGGTGATGATGAAGGGCCACGGTAAGGAGGTGTTTTCTAAGTTCCCCCCCCTCTTTCGTTTCCCCTCTTTTTTCTTTTCTCCCCCTCTTCTGCTATCCTCTCTTTTTCTTTTTATTCCCAATCCCTCATCTCCGATGTTAATGTTGTGTATCAATTTCCACGATTTTTGTACTGATTTTCTCTTTACCCGATCTCATGGTTGACTCCTTTAATTGAGTTTCCAAAAACTTAGTGCAAATAATTTTCTGTTGATTTTTCTTTCCAATCTCACTCTTCAATTTAATTGCTATGATATATTCTCTAAATCTCCAAATTTGGTAATACTAAGATCTGATTTTCTTGATTTTTTCATTGACCTTTTAAATTGATTTCTTTTTTTTTTATTTTTGGATGATTAAAGTCCAGATTTGGGTTTAGACTTCTAGAGGATTTTTTTTTATTTTTAAATAAATTAAGAATTAGAATTAAATACAAAAATTGGACTTTTAATCATCAAGCCTAATCTTAAGCCCAAAATCATATTTTCATGTCCAAAAGTCTAATTAAACCCAAAATAAAAATAGTCTAATATGCCTAATAATATTAAAGACCCCGGACAAAATGGGATGTCTACAGTTGCCCCTCTTTGTACATTTGCTATGAAATAGTAATTGTGCAAAGACATAGACATCCATTTTGTCCGCATCTATTTTATTATTTTTCCTTCCTTTTTTTTTATTTTTTTTTGTTTTGTTCCCCCTTTTTTTTGTGGATATTTACTCATTCTAAAAGAAATTGATTTTCATCATGAAAATGCTCCTCTAAACTTTAAATTTTCCCTTTCTTTTTTAATCTTTCACCTAAGGTGCTCCTTCAACTAGTAAGGCCCTGAGTTTTTTTTTTTTTTTTAGAATTTTCCATCTCTAAAATGCTCCTTCGACTAGGAAGGCCCTGACACTTTAAATTTTCTAATTTCTTAAATGCTCCTTCGACTAGGAAGGCCCTTTAAATTTTCTCATTCTTAAATGCTCCTTCGACTAGGAAGGCCCTGAAACTTTAAATTTCTCATCTCCAAAATGCTCCTTCGACTAGGAAGGCCCTGAAACTTTAAATTTTCTCATCTCTTAAATGCTCCTTCGACTAGGAAGGCCCTGAAACTTTAAATTTCTCATCTCCAAAATGCTCCTTCGACTAGGAAGGCCTTGAAACTTTAAATTTTCTCATCTCTTAAATGCTCCTTCGACTAGGAAGGCCCTGAAACTTTAAATTTTCTCATCTCTTAAATGCTCCTTTGACTAGGAAGGCCCTGAAACTTTAAATTTCTCATCTCCAAAATGCTCCTTTGACTAGGAAGGCCTTGAAACTTTAAATTTTCTCATCTCCAAAATGCTCCTTCGACTAGGAAGGCCCTGAAACTTTAAAATTTCTCATTTTTAAATGCTCCTTCGACTAGGAAGGCCCTGAAACTTCAAATTTCTCATCTCCAAAATGCTCCTTCGACTAGGAAGGCCCTGAAACTTTAAATTTTCTCATCTCTTAAATGCTCCTTCGACTAGGAAGGCCCTGAAACTTTAAATTTCTCATCTCCAAAATGCTCCTTCGACTAGGAAGGCCTTGAAACTTTAAATTTTCTCATCTCTTAAATGCTCCTTCGACTAGGAAGGCCCTGAAACTTTAAATTTCTCATCTCCAAAATGCTCCTTTAATCGAGAGGCTTTTAAAACTTTAAAATTTCCTTATTTTTGAAGTGCTCCTTCGACTAGGAAGGCCCTGAAACTTTAAAATTTTCTCACCTTAAAAAACGCTCAAATAATGCCCGGAGGTCTTATAAATTATACCCTGAGGTTCTGAGGAGACATGCTCGAAGGTCTTATAGGTTGTACCCGGAGGTTTGAACGAATCATGCTTGGGGATCTTACAACTTGTACCTGGAGGTTTTAATGAATCATGCCCGGAGGTCTTACAGATTGTACCTAGAGGTTCTAATGAATCATGCCCGGAGGTCTTATAGATTGTACCCGGAGGTTCTAATGAATCATGCCCGGAGGTCTTATAGATTGTACCTGGAGGTTCTAATGAATCAAGCTCAGAAGTCTTACAGATTGTACTCGGAGGCTTTGATCTTATCTCTTCATTTCAATTCTATCTTCTAGATCATCTTATCATTCCAGTTTCTTCTTTTTGTTATTTTCTATCACATTTTTTTCATCTCATCACATCTTTCAATCCCTTTTTCATTATCCCATCATATCCATACCTTTTTAGTTTTTTCTTCCTTTCCAAATTTTTAACATTTTTGTTTCAAAACTTCATACCTTTTTCGTCACATCTTATTCCTAATCCTTCTCACATTTTCTGATTTTCTTTTTCTTCTTTTTTTTTTTACATTTTTCAAAATTTTAGTCATCTAATCTTTCAAAACTTTTTATCTTATTGTCTTAACAAACAGTTAAAAAAAAAATTTTGGTGTAAAAATGCATATAATGAAATGTCATGCATGTCATGAATGCAATGCAAATGATAAATAATGCCCTACCAAGTCACATCATCAATCCACCATGTTCCTTTCTTCAAAAATTTGTCATCCTTTAATCTTCTTTCTGCCTTATCATTCAATCTTTCAATGCCTCATCATTCTTCTTTCTTCAAATTTAGCAATCCTAAAATCATTGGCCCTATCATCATCGTTCATTCAGTCTTCTTCTTGCCCCACAATTCTTCTTTCTTTAAATTTAGCAATCATCACTCATTCAGTCTTCCCATTGCCCCATCATCATCATTCATTTAGTTTTCTTCTTGCCCCACAATTCTTATCAAATTAAAATTCATCTATCCAAATCATAACAACAAAATCATTCCAAACTATTCACAAGAAAACTTCACCACTTCTCATATCTTCAAGAAAATTCATGCTCTCCTAACAACCAAAGATTGCCCCAAGAATTGTCTTAAAAATACCATTACCACACTTGACTTCTTTAAAACAAGAGCTTGCCCCCATAAAATCACCAAACTCTCATTTTTCACTTCTTCAAGTTTCTTTTTTTTTTTGAAAATAAAAAATTGCCCTATATAATAATTCTCCAAGATAAAAACATTTGACATTTAAATCTTTTAAAAATTGGTGATTACCATTGAGAACAAATAGAATGAGTCACAACTTGGTCTAGATGAATAAGTGTACTGATTTGGTGCACCAAGGACGTTTGGTTATCAAGAAAGGTTCTATTGATCAATGTCTCTTCATCTTGGCTCACAAATGAAACAAATTCCTTGAAAATCAAAATTCCTTTTGTAAAAACAACTTTCACAGAACACAATCCATTTTAGCACTCTCTTAATTTCTTGATACGTGGACTTTAACAAATGTCAAGACTAGCTGTGATGGCTCAAATTTCGGGGTAAGGAAACCAAAGATACAAATCTGAAGTCAAGATTTCAAGGTGATGGTTTTTGAATTTCTCAAAAGGTCTTGACTGAAAGCATCACTCCTCTGGTTTTTCTTCTTTCTTGTTATTGCCTTAGCATCGTCACAAACAATGGCCTTGAGTTGTTTCAAATTTGCTCTAGACTGCCCTTTCATGGGTTTTCACCCTAGAGCTTCATTCTCTTTTTTTTCTTTTTTTTATTGATTATTCTACCATGCATTTGAGAATTCAAATTTCATTCCAAACAAAATAATGATGATGGTTTCTCAAAGAAAAGCTTTTCAATACAAGCATCTTTATTTGATCAAAATGGACTTTTAAGCACGTACCGTAGGCCGAGGTTTAGGGTTTTCAAAGAATGGATAAATAGGCCCAAAATAAGTGTTTTCAAGGTTTATCGAACCAAGGATCATTTCTTCGATTGTGAACATCTGTCCTTCCCACTCTTCGAAACATTTTTCTTTTCTTTTTTACCCTTTTATTCTCATTCATTCCCTTTTTCTTTCTTTTTCTCTCTTTTTTTCATCTACCTTTTTTCATTTTTTGTTTTTTTCATATTGATTTCCATCTTCACATATCCTTCTTCTCACATTTGCCCCTTAATAAGGGCATCATTTTCTTGTATTTGACATAAGACCAATCACTAATGCTTCTAAAACTCCTCTGATGTATTTGCCTCTCCAATGTGGAGGGTGATCCTTGGTCAATTTAGAAAAGAAATCAATAAGCTCAAAAGGGGTAACAAAGGGATGATTTCATTTCAGTAATAGGAATATGAAAGATGGCCATTTGTCATATCAAATATTGACACTTCTATTGAAAACCAATCCTCAAGATGAAAATTCGACCTTTGAAATCATTTGAATATCCCTCGTGCATGGTTTCACAATCAATTTTTTTTCTTCTTTTCTTTTTTTTTTGCTTCCTTTTTCTTTGCTTTTTTTTCACAACTCATGCCTAGAATGTATCAATTCAACTTTATGAAGGCCATATGCAATAATTTTCATTATCATGGTTTAAAATAGGAAAAAGGATATCAATCAGATTAAGAATGGTCATTAAAAGATGTTGAGGTTATCAAAAGCTTGGCTCTTTCAATCATTTTGTCCCAAGATATAGTGAAGGGTGGTTTGAATTAGGAAGTTCAAGGTATGAGAAAGAATTTTGGGTTGATATGTTTGAGACTCTTAGCTTAGCCTTAACATCTATCAAATTTCCAAATACAAAGTCCTTAAGAGAATGCTTCATGAATTGGTCCTTCAAAACAATTCAAAAGTTTTGTAAATTCATCAATCATTTCATTGCTCATTGCCTTAACAAAGATCATTGACTTCAAAAGTTCACCATGGTAAGCAAAAATGAATGAATTTCAAGCTTGTGTGTCTTTATGGATTCCAAGTTTTCACTGAATCGGAAAGTATACTGGAAATGTAATGGCTAGGTCTATTCATTCTCAATAACAATCACCAATTATTTTATTTCATCTACTTGGAAAGAAAAATATGAAAAGCTTTTCAAAACAACTTGATGCAAATTTCAAGAATCTTAAGAACATCTCACATCCACAAATCACACATAGGAAACTTGGCTTATGGAGAAGCAAACTTCCATTGTTCAATAAGCTCTTGAGTCAAGGCACCACTACTGATGAGTTCTTCAACCTTTTCCTTCAATTGCCTACACTTTTCTGTTGAATGCCCAATTGCCTTCAATGCAGGCCAAGTTTTCTCACAGAATTCTTTTATCGGGACTGTACTGAGATAAGCTTCTTGAAACTTTTCTTCGTTACCTCCAAGGTGACTTTTCATCCAAATGTATAACAATAGGGTACATCCAATGAAACGTCCTTCTCCCTTGCGACGACAAAAATTTAAAGACCTAAAAGTCTCAGACAAGATAATTGGGGCCACGTTCACCTCATGATCAAGCTGCTCAACAAAATCCACCATTGTAATCTCAATGTGTCCTAAGAATTTAGGGAACACGACCATATCATACACAGCTAATGCCATTATGCTCATGTGTTGTTCTTTCGTTAACTGCTTCTGAAGACAACTTCGTAGAAAACTCCATGGCACATAAGTGGTCTCTCCTTTCTGCCTTGTGTGATGATCAATTTCTTGAACACTATGGCCAGTCATTGAGGACAATTTCTTATGATATCCCGATTTCCTTTTCTTTCAATAGATTTTGTTGGGATTTTCTAACTCACAACGGAGCAAGAATGAATATTCCTCCATAGTTAGTATCAAATCGGCCTCATTGAAGACAAAGCATCTGTAGGACGGGTCCCAAAATTGCACCATGGCCTTTATCAAATCCAAGTCCACTTCCACGACAATAGTAGCATCAAGTCCCCATATTTTTTCTGAAATTCTATCTTCTTTTCTTCACCCCATGCCTTCCAAATTCCTAGCAACTCAGTGTAGTCATTTTGTCTTAGGTCCAAATGAATTCTTTCTGGCAGAGTAGAAACAAAACCAATAGGTAGGCAATCACCATTCTCACGTTGGGCCTTTTCTGATCGTTCTTTCACTATGTGGGCTGGTTCCTCTTGCGATAGTTTCTCCATGGATGCAAATGGATCTTAACCTATTCAATTTGTTATGAGATAGAAAGAAAAAAAATGCAAGGAATGAGAATATGCATTATGTTTTTTTTTTATGTTTTTTTCTTTTTTTCTTTTTTTTGGTTTATTATTTTTGTATTTATTTATTTTCCATATTTTTCTTGTATGAGATGATGGTCATTCTTTGTGTCCTAATATAGGCTTCAATTCTAAAGCTCTAGCTTACGAGTGGGCATCATAAGTTCACTATATGCTTGGCTTGGATAGATGGATTACTAAAGGTTCCCAGACTGTTCCCCACTATCGTCCACGTGGACTAGTAAGGCACCCCAATCCTCACCCATTATAGGCTTCAAACGGAAAGGGTTCAACCTGAGTGGGAGTATTTCACTGGCCTATGTGGAGGTTACCACCTCACGAAGGCAAAGCTACTTTACTTCCTCTTAAAAAGGTAAGCCCGGGTCGAGGGCTAATGCATGCACATGTAAGTGGAGTGTGTGTATTTAAATGTCTTATGAAACTTAAAATTTTTAGGCAAGATTTTGATAACCTTAAACTTCCTAATGGCCTGACTCTCTAAAGTCCCCAGTGGAGTCGCCAAACTGTCATAACGTATTAAGTTTCGGGGGAAACCTAATAGCTAGACACAAAACTATGGAGTCGCCACCAACCATTCTAACCTAGGTGTGATTGGTCACCTATTCAAACTAAGGACAAGGCTTGATCTACGTTAAGAGTTCTAAGTTCGGGAGTACGGTTACGTGTGAGGAAGGATTAGCACCCTCACAACGCCCATCCTAAAATGGTACCAAATAATCTAAGGTTATCTTAATTTTGCCTTTTACTTTAATTTCGATATAATTAAATATTGAAGAATTTTTTAAGTCTCCTCCATCAAGCTGGTTGGACAACTTAAAAAATTTTCTCACTCGAGAGTATTCAAGTAGGACCAATCGCCTTTCTTGAAGAGGCTCCGTCGTCGGCTTGTTTAGATATTTTATGCAAACCCTATTTTGACTCCTATCCAATTTCCATTCCTTATTTTATCTTATTTTACTCTATTGTTGTTATTTTCTTATATAAATTATTATTTCATATATTTTTATATCTTTAAATAAACATGAATTATTTGATATTGAAGATTTTCTTAAAGATCATCCATCGAGCTGGTAAGACCTTAAAGAACCTTTCTCACCTCAGGAATTTTTAAAGAAATTACTCAAGCGCAATTCTTTTTAAATTCCATCCTCGGAATAATTCACATTTATTAAAATATTTAATTTAATTTAATTTCTATTTATTTCAATTCTTTTCTAATTTTAATTCTAATTTATTAATTTGATCTTTATTATTTATTATAATGAACTTAATTATAATTTACTATTTTTTTAGTCTAATTTAATTTTTATATTTTACAATTAGATTGATTTATTAAATATTGGAAATATCCCCTTAGATCTTCCATCAAGCTGGTAAGACCTAAAAGAAACATCCTCACCTCAAGATATCTAAAAATACTACTCAAGCGCAGTCCTTTTAGAATTCCATCGTCGGAATATTTGTAGTTGTATTATTTTATTCTACATTAAAATTTTTATGACTTTTAATTCCTAATTTGATTACTAATTCTTTTGTTCGTAATTAACTTTAATTAATTCTTATTTCAATTTTTTAATAAATTTGAGTTTTAAATATCGGAAATAACTTTTTAAATCTTCCATCAAGCTGGTAAGACTTAAAAAGGACCTCCTCACCTCAAGATTTCCGAGAATATTACTCGATCGCAATCCCCTCGGAGTTCCATCGTCGGAATAATTTTCGTTTGTTTGAATGCGTGATATTATTTCATTTGATCTAGTTTCTAAATGCATTAATTTATTAATTCTTAATTTTTTATTTTATCATTTATTACTTTGACAAACTTATGATTTTAATTTGATTTTTATTTTTATGATGAATTTTAAATATTGGAAATATCCTTTTAAATCCTCCATCAAGCTGGTCAGACTTAAAAGAAATCTTCTCACCTCAAGATCTCTGAAAGTATTACTCGATCGCAATCCTCTCAGAGTTCCATCATCGGAATATTTGTCGTTTTATTATTCTATTCTATTTTATTTCTTAATATATTAATTTCTATGACTCTTAATTCCTAATTTGATTATTAATTCTTTTAATTGTAATTAATCTTAATTAATTCTTATTTCGATTTTTTATAAATTTGAATTTTAAATATCGGAAATAACCTTTTAAATCTTCCATCAAGCTGGTAAGACTTAAAAGGATCTCCTCACCTCAAGATCTCCGAGAATATTACTCAATCGCAATCCTCTTGGAGATCCATCGTTGGAATAATTTTATTAGTTTGTTTTAATGTTTAATTTCATAATTAAATTTTTATATATTTTTATAATTTTCAATAATCTATTCTTAATTTATTTCAATCCTAATTCTAAAATAAACAAGCAAACAAATAATAATACAAAATACATAAATATCAAAATACTAAATCAAAATTATTTCATTCACATTAATTATCTATGCTAATTATCCAAGTCAAGTTTTCAAATCAATTATCTTAATATTATATTCTAATTCCTATTAGATTATCTACTTTATTATCTTTCACAAATATGTAATTAAATAAATTATATAAACTAAACTTTTAAGATACTTGAACATACTAAATGAATAAAACAATAGTAATTAAAGTTAAAATCCTAGTGGCTTTACAACCTCTTACACAAGTGCATGTCATTTAATGGCAAAAACCTTACCTTCCAGTTTTTTTGTTTTGCTTTTCTTGTTTACCTTCCTCGAGCCTTACCCACGTTACAAGCAGCAAGTTGTGCGAAGATGATGGTGATGTACAGGACAGCAACGTCAATGATGACTCAGAATAAAGTAGCAGCGATGGTGTGGCTCTCCACAGCAGTAGCGACTAGCGATGCAGGGCTGTTCAGTGATGGCAGTAGCGGTGGGGAAGAGAATCAAAGATGTATGGCAGCAAGGTGTCTTTGACAGCAATGGCGCAGACAGAAACCACTGCAGTGATGGTGGTGCAGGATAGCAGCAAGAGACGGGATGCAATGGCTGGGCAACTTTGACGCGGTGAAAGAAAGCGCTGCGATGGAGTAGGATGGGCTGTAGCCCGAGAAAGAAGCTGTTGTCGTTGGTGCAGTGTAGGATGGAACCGAAACAATGATGCACCGACAAGGGCGGCGAAGAGCAGAAGCAACGATAACTTGGTTTGGCGTGATTCCGTGCAGGGTACGAGCTTGGTCTAGTGAAGCTAAGGCTACAATGGAGTAGTACCAAGAATTCCAGCAGCACCGTATGGACTAGTGGAACGTGAGGGCGCGTGGCAGCTGGTGGAGAGAAGTTGAAAGTGCAGTCGAGATGATGATGGAAAAAAGATCTTGTTATTTTGGCTAGGGTGTAAGTGCGGTCCGGGTCGATCGATGAAGATGACTAGAGATGCTTAGGTTTGGTGATGATGAAGGGCCACGGTGAGGAGGTGTTTTCTAAGTTCCCCCCCTCTTTCCGTTTCCCCTCTTTTTTCTTTTCTCCCCCTCTTCTGCTATCCTCTCTTTTTCTTTTTATTCCCAATCCCCTCATCTCCGATGTTAATGTTGTGTATCAATTTCCACGATTTTTGTACTGATTTTCTCTTTTACCCGATCTCATGGTTGACTCCTTTAATTGAGTTTCCAAAAACTTAGTGCAAATAATTTTCTGTTGATTTTTCTTTCCAATCTCACTCTTCAATTTAATTGCTATGATATATTCTCTAAATCTCCAAATTTGGTAATACTAAGATCTGATTTTCTTGATTTTTTCATTGACCTTTTAAATTGATTTCTTTTTTTTTTTTTTTGGATGATTAAAGTCCAGATTTGGGTTTAGACTTCTAGAGGATTTTTTTATTATTTTTAAATAAATTAAGAATTAGAATTAAATACAAAAATTGGACTTTTAATCATCAAGCCTAATCTTAAGCCCAAAATCATATTTTCATGTCCAAAAGTCTAATTAAACCCAAAATAAAAATAGTCTAATATGCCTAATAATATTAAAGACCCCGGACAAAATGGGTGTCTACAATATATAGTTTGTCCGTACATAAACTTTTGTTTTTTTAATGAATTTACAACTTTAAAGTACAAAAGAAAATGCACTTATATAAATAAAAAAACTATTGAATTAAATCAACCAAACTAATCAATTAATAAATCAATACATAATTAAACAAATTTAACATAAAACTAAATCAAACAACACATGATTCATTCAAACTTATGACTTCAAAATTACATGATCTTCTATTTACCATTAGACCAAAAAAGTGGTTGGCGCGAAAACATGATCATTGCTAGAATCGAACAACTCCTCCGACTTTTGGTTTTGTCACGCTATATCTTTCCGTCTTTCCTTTTTCTACCAATATCTTGTGATTTTGAAACAAGTAATTATTGAATATGGTAGTAAATAGTAATTAGCATCTCAAAAGTAATCGAGATATTTAAATTTGGGACTAATTCGAATGTTCATTCAAAATTTTCTTGAAGTTTTAGTTTTAGTATACGCATTCGCTTTTATCCGAGAGTTTCAACGCTTTTTTTTTTTACCAAAAAAGTAACCCAAGAGATTTTCTATATTCTTAAAAATTATGAAAACAATAACATATATGATGGAGTTTGAGGAACAATGGATAGATTATTATAGAAAATCTATTATAATAATTGAGCAAGATGTAATTTCAAAACTTTGGCTATAATTAGCGTGAATATAGTGATTGAACAATTAATTAAGCCTTTTCAGTATAAATTCTTTGTCTCATTGATGGCCACTAAAAATCTGTTTTTGTTGCCAATTGCGGCCAAAGCAAATATAAAGAGAGGCGAAAATGGCATATGCTATACACTTGTTTTGGTCAGTTGGGCATTTGGGGCTTGATTTGGCTAATCCTAAGAAAATCTCCTTCTTACCCAACTCTTCACCTCAGTGAAAGCAACAAAATAGTACTCCTAAAGGAAAAAGAATATTTTGGTGCATTCAAATTCAGCTTCTTCATTATGCTTCCCATGATTTTTTCATTTATTTTTATTTTTTCATTCGTATTTGTAGCAAAATGCAGAACAATTGTGTGAGAAGCTACGAATGATGAATAGTTTGATTGAACTTAATTAGAGTAAATTGCCTTTTTCATCGCTTATTTTTTTTTGAGATATTTTATTTTGATCATTCAACCGTTAATAGTTAATTAATAATGATGGATAGTTTTTTTTTTTTTGAGTAAATTTCACTAAAGTCCTTAAAGTTTTATTATAATTCAACTCTAATCCATCAATTTGAGAAATTAACATTTTGGTCTAAAATTATAAATTTGATTATAAAAAATTTTTTTTTATCAAGTTACTATTATAAAATAAATTAACCTAAATATTTATTACTCATAAAATATTCATAATACTCTTTTTTCTTATTAAAAAATGAAAATTTTACATAGAATAATTTTTTTTTAAATTACTTAAAAATAATAAATAGTAATAAAATTCATTATTAATACTTGGAAATGTGATATTATTAATTCAAGTTTAGTAATTAATTGATATATGTTAAAATCATTGATAATTTTGGACTAAAGTATCTATTTTCAAAACTAATGAACTAGAGTTGAATTATGATAAAACTTTGAGAACTTTAAAAAAATTTATCTTTTTTTTTTTAATTCATGTTGTATCTTCATGCCAGCTACTTTGTCACGTGAAACTGAAGATACAAAATTTTGTATTTAAAGGTCACTCGATTTCTTTTTTTTTTTTCAAATTTTGTATTTTCAATGTGGATAAAGTCATGTGGTTGAGGAGTTCGATGTGAAAATGCCACATAGCCAAAATCAATTGATGTTAAAAATCAGGTGCTACAATTTATAAATTGACGTTGATGATGATCAAAACATGAATTTTTTAAATTAAATGATCTTTTTTTTTTTCAAAAGTTAAAGTAATTTACTCAATTTAATAGAAAAATATTCTCACTTATCATGTGAAGTGCAATAATTGTATCTTGTAATATGTTAAGCATAAAAGATGGTACATGTGTCAACAAAACTTAAAAGAAAAAAAAAACATATATTTTAGATATAAAAAAGATGCCAATGAATCAGCCTAACAGTGAAAAATTATAAACTTATATGAATAAACTATTAAGTAATTGCTTGCTTAAATTCACATCTCATCAAATGATTGGACATTATTTATAGGATCTAGCCACCTTCAATCATGTGAATTATCATATATAGAAGCAATATGCATTTTTAAATCTTTTAAAACATATATATCATATATATATATATATATGTGTGTGTGGATAATTATTTCATATGATGTCGGTGAAGTTTTTTTTACTTCACAAGTAGGGTTAGAATTATGACACATCTTATTTTATTTTATATTTTATTTTTTTAATATTTTTATAAAATATGTATCATGATCTTATAATCGTTTGTGAAGTAAAAAAGCTTGACAAACGGTAAATGAAATAATTATCCTCTATATATATATATCTGTCATTTCAAGTTAAAATTCATTACTCAAGTTCTATACAGTTTACACGTGCTGCTTTAAATATTGTTACCTTAAAGATAATTACATATGCATATTGTCTCTTCACTGTTAGTATTGGTTTTCACAGAATCAGCGAGGATTAATTATAATTAAGTGTCAGCTAGAATTATAGAATATGTGAAAGCTTTTTAATTGATTTTATAAAAAGAACAGGCAAATCTGATATTTTTAATTTTAGAACAGAATCAAAATAGCAGGCCTCAATTATGACATGCAAAGATACTAAAATCTCCATTTTCTAGCTTCTTTTTAACCAACTTATTATGTCCACATTCATCTTTTGTGCATTCTTTTAATCAGTCCTTCCACTAATCCTTAGTAGCTTCACCTTTTTAGCTTTTTTGCTAGCTGGTGAAAGAGGATTTCTCTACTATATAAACCCCTTCTTCTACCTTTCCATTGCATTATCACTCATCCTTCAACTTCCTTTTCTCCCATTCTTTCACGCTCTCTAGCTAGCTTGCTTGCTTGCTCTTTGTTTCCTTTTCGTTTGCTTCCTCAAGCTTTTTTTCTCAATGGAGAGAAACCCCATGCGCCGGCAGCTTGCAATCATGAGGCAATCCCTGTTTGATCAGGTTTGTTTTCCTCAACATTCTGGGTTGGCAAATGAGAGAACTTGAGCTTCTCTAACATTTGCAAACACATAAACATTACATGCGCTTGCACATATGCACGCAGGGTGGGAAAATTAACCTGGAAATGCTGTTACACTATGTTTCATGCTCGTGCAATGCAAAACTAGAAGTTTGATGTTCTGTCATCTGAGTTAAACCATCTGATTTAACCACAAGTCCAGTAAATATGACGAGATAGCCAGGCCCGAGCTTTGTGTCTGCATGCACATGTGAATTCCTATATGCTACTCCTTCAAAGTTTTATTACATTCAGTGCCAACTTATTCAAGTGTTTGATCATTGCAGGGATATCTTGATGAACAATTCATCCAGTTGGAGGAACTCCAAGATGATGCTAACCCGAATTTCGTGGAAGAAGTTGTCACCTTATACTACCGCGATTCAGCCAGATTAATCCTTAACATAGAGCAGGCACTGTGAGTTCAATTTTCTAGTACTTATAATACATAACTGCAAGGGAATGATAATTATACCTAAATTTTTATTTTTTTTTTGGGTTGTTGTTCTTTTCAGGGAGAGGAAACCTTTTGATTTTAATAAGTTGGATGGCTATATGCATCAGTTCAAAGGAAGCAGTTCAAGGTGACATGCTACACAATCTTGTATAATAAGACTTACTATAGCCTATAAGTGACATCAAAGTATATTCTATGTTGGCTTTAACACAACCAATTATTTAGTTCCATTCTCTCTGATTGGTTGCAGCATTGGAGCCAAAAAGGTGAAAGCTGAGAGCACACTGTTTAGGGAATATTGCAGATCTGAAAATGGAGAAGGGTAAACCATCTGCCTCTTAATTTCTTCCCATCACAATCTGTCTAACATTAACAACAAACCCAGAGCAAGTTTGAGCCTTCTTCAATGCTTCCTGTCTGAGTATCTGTAAAGTATAAGCATAAATATAAATATAAATATAAATGGTTTAATTAATTTGCATGATTGCAAGCAGATGCACCAGGGCATTCCAACAACTGAAGAAAGAATATGCAACATTGAGAAAGAAGCTTGAAGCTTATTTTCAGGTGCTTTTTTTTAAACCTTATCAAGACGAAATTCTGTATATTCATAACTTTTGTTCTTGCTAAACTTCTCAATTATAATTATGTAAATGTTCAGCTGGCAAGACAAGCTGGGCCAGTGGAGACAGCATGTCGCCGTAAATAATAAGATCAGAGATAAATGATCCGGTACGCCGAGTGCAATGTGGGAAGGAGATAATAAAATATAAATATGTTAGTTAATGTGGTTGGTGATTTTTTTTTTTTGATCAAAATGTGGTTGATGAATTTGTTCCCTGTTTGGTATGCCCAAAATTCACCTCAGTAGCTATCTTTGTAATATACCCATTTTACAGTTTGATAATTGCTCGTAAGCTATGTATTATAATTAGATTGAGTTTCCTGAATAAAATGCTTTTTAAGTTTTTATTTTTTTATATAATGAAAGTTTTTGATTAAAAAAATGTAAATATTAAAATTTGAAATTTATTCAATACTTTATAAACAAAAACATAATTATTTTTTTTGATCGAAACCACCCGTATCCTCACATCATTCTGGTATAAGACTAATCTGGATTCGAGATAGAAAGGACCCAAAAGACGGCAAAGCTCTCTCTCAAGAATTTTAACGCAACTGTATATCCAAGATTTGAAATCGAGACCTTTGATTAAGTTAGAACAACTCTTGTCAATTGATCAATGTGTTCTTGAGTGAAAACATAATTATTTTTCATATTATTACAATAATACAAAGCCCAATATGACTTGTGCTGGCCTTCTTCGATCAAGCTTCTTTTTTAAACTAAAAAAACATTACGACATTTTTTTTTAATTTTAATTTCTTCTTTAATTTTATAATTTTTATTTATTTAACTCGTTTAAAAAATAACATCGATCAAATATTTTCAAATATGTTGTCTTCAAATTTCTGTTTAATACAGTATATCTAAACTAATTAATCTTCAGTTAAAGAACAAAAAAAACAAACATTTATGTTGCATTATTGGAGACAATTATTTGTATATTTATCAAAAATCTATCTATAATAATAGTTTGAGGAGCGAAGCCAATTAAATTATCTGAAGAACGTTCTTCAAATGGTAAAAATCCAAAATGAATTGTTTGTGCATGACATACACGTTGAGAGAGATTCACCCATGAATGAGCTTGTGGATTAAAAAATAATTCTTCCACCGTAGTCCGCGGCTAGCAGATTTAGAGTTCATTCAGATTGAAATATAGTGGAAAGAAAAATATCATTAAAACATTATATTAAAATTTGTATATTATGAATTTATAATATTTGTTTGATACTTAAAATAGGTATATTATTGAAAAGAAAAAAGTTTAGATTTATAAATTTTAAATATTAATTTTATTACAAATTTTTGTGTCAACTTAAATGTCTGATGAAATTTTTAAGGATTCCATGACAAATAAGATTATAAGAATAAACGGCAAATGAACAATTAAATACATTTATTTTTATTTTAAAAAGTTAAGTTAAAGATTTTTTTTAAAATTGTATCTAACAAAGATAATTCAAAGTTATAACCTTTAATTTATGTATTATTAAACTCTACAAATACATGCATAAGTTATAAATGAAAGTAGAATGTTAAAAGGACTTTTTTTTAGAACAGAAAGAAATTATTTGCAATATATAAATATATATTAAAAAGCATATTGTCATTAGGACTATAAGTGGATATGTATGTGTGTATACATAAAAAGCATTTATAACAGAAGTTAATTTTAGAGAAATTAAAAATATTAAAAATATGAGAAAATTAATATATTTGAAGTAAATTACATTACTACAAATTCTCTTAATTTTATTTTAAAAATTAAAGAAAGACTATGTAAAAAAAAAAAAAAGGCGGGGTCAGCCGAATAGAAAGGGCGTAGTCTTCCCTTTCTCCTTCCGACAAGCTTTTTCCGGCCAGTCACTCATTTCTCCTAAGAGCTGTTTCTGTAATTATATCTATACGCTTTCTTAATTTTTCTCCAATGTTTCCAATCAATCTATCTAGGGCTTTCGACCCCCTTCCCAGAAATCATTCTCATCAAAATTTTGGGGATTTTTCATCTCTCTCTGCTAGGGTTCCCGTGCATTCTATCTGGACTTGGCCTCACAGAATTCCACTTGCTGCTTTTGAATCTGTTTTAAATTGTTTGAAAAGTAGTCATTCGGAGTTTCTCCTTTTTTTTCATATAAATATATTTGGAGCTGGTTTTTGCATTCAAGTATTTACAGGTTAGATACCATCCAATTCTCTTCCTGTCACGTTCTTAGGGTTTCTGGAATTGGGAAATCAAACCCTTGCTCTGTTTAGCTTCTTTAACGGTTTATTTCCCTTAATTTTTCTTGACCGGTAAAATTCAAAATTTTGGCGGTTGATTTTGCTCGGGTTAAGCTACTTCAGCTAATTTTGATCGGGCTTATTTAACGGTTTAGTCCTCTAGGGTTTTTTCTTAATTAGGTTTAAAAAAATAGAAAATTTCAAATTTGAGTGACTAGCCAGTTCAAAGGTTTCCGTTTTGGATGAGTTTCTGCATGAAAACTTAGAGAAAAAAGAAACCCAGAATTCAAAATCTCAAATTTTTTCTTTTACTTTCCTTTTGGGTTCTTATTGATTTATCTCTGTTTTTTATACTGTGATCAAGGAAATAGAAAACAAAAAGAATGGACTTGTATGGGCCATTCTCTCCCCGATCATTCCCTCCTCCGCCACCATCAAATCAAAACTCATTTCGACCCCAACAACAACAACAACATTATGGTCAAAATTACAATAAAATGAATCCGCATCCGAATTACCATTACCCTCCTTCAAGACTGCCCCAACAACAACATCCACCACCTCCACAACAGCAATATTCTTATCCCCCTCCACCTCCCCCACCTCCTACTCTGCCTACAATGCCACAAAACACGGTCAACTCACAGCCACCAATGTACTATCCACCTTCACAGTATTCATCACAGAATGGTAATCAATCAATGCAGCCGTTTGCAGCCACCTCCCCCGCCGCTTCCCCCGAGTTCTTAGGGTTCTTTGATCCCTCCGCCACCTCTCCCGAGTTCTCCTCCACCGCCACCTCCTCCAAAGGAGAGTGTTGGGGATAAGGGGTTAAGTGACCGCAGTAAAGGGGGGAATAGGGATTATTTGGGTTCTGGAAGGCGTGAACATGGGCATTCCGATCATGGGGTTGGAAGTAGATAGCAGAAGCCAATGGTGCCTCATGTGAAGAAGCCAAATGGACCTGCAGGAAGGGTAGAGACGGAGGAGGAGAGATGGTTAAGGAATGGGAGGGAGTCCGAGAAGCAAAGGCAAGAGTAGAAGCATAGGCAGCAGATAAAGGAGTCCCAGAAGACCCACATGATGTCTTCCGGGAAAGGGCATGGTCCAATGGTAGGGTCACGGATGGGAGATAGGAGAGCTACACCGTTTTTGAGTGGTGAGAGGATTGAAAACAGGTTAAAGAAGCCAACTACATTCTTGTGCAAGTTGAGGTGAGTATATGGAAATGCAAGTTTGTTTCTTATTTACAATTTCTTTATGGTTCTTGGGCTTCGTCAAATTTAGATATTAAACTTATTAAGTTTTCCTATTTATCATCATGTCTTTACGAGTTTTATCTGGTTTAAGTTTGTATGATGCGGTCTTTTGCCTTAGAGGAAAAATTCTCCCTTCTCTTTTTTGGCTTTCTGATTTGGGGATGAAAATTATTTATGACCAAAGACTAGTTCTGGATATGCCTGTGTTATCTGCATACATTGGCACAAGTAGGTTGATGGACCATAGGTTAACTTGAAAATGATCAGTTCTTGCCCCTTCATATTGTAGAACCCATTCATGTTGTACATAATGTAGTTTTATGAAAAATGGGAAGTGAATTTCCTTCAAATATGTCTATCACTGTTCCTTGCTTTTGGATGTATAGTAATAATTTTTGGCTGAATACTGTACTTGATCATTATTTTCTGCATACAATTTCCTTCTTATTTTTGCTATATGTGATTTTTTCTCATTCAGGAAAGTGTTCCTTTGGCTTTGGGTTATTTGTTTGACCATTTAAGTATGAAAGATATCTATACTGTTTACTTTCAATAATGACAAACACTTTTATGTAGATTTCGAAATGAACTTCCTGATCCAAGCAGACAACCCAAACTCATGGCTTTGAAGAAAGATAAAGATCGGTAAGAACTAGCATTTTGCTTCAAAGAAAGATGATTATGTATTTCTCTTTCTAAAAATCTAGATCCAATATCAAGAGAAATACATAGTCATCTTTCATCATGTTGGCTGTCTGATTGAATGCATTTGCCTTTTTCTTTTATTTTTCTTGTTAGTTATATTACATCTGTGGTTATTATTCTTTTGTTTCTGGAGAAAATCTTTATTAGACCTTTGAAAATTTAAGCTTAAAAGCTGGTTTTAGTTTTTGGTCTTGATGTCATAATTTAATCTGTCACTAATATATACCTCTTTCTTGCAGATTTAAAAAATACACCATCACTTCTCTGGAGAAAATGTACAAGCCTAAACTTTTTGTTGAGCCAGATCTTGGGATACCACTGGACCTGCTTGACCTCAGTGTATACAAGTATCATATTTCAGCCGCTCAAAACTTTCTCTTTGTCCTTTGCTTTTTTATGCAATTGTTTTGACTATATTTTTTGTTTGTTTATTTAGTACTCCTAGTGTTTGACTGCCTCTTAACCCAGAAGATGAGGAACTCTTGTGTGAGGATGAAGCTGTAACCCCTATAAAAAAAGATGGTATAAGACGAAAAGAAAGACCCACTGATAAAGGTGTTTCTTGGCTGGTTAAAACACAGTACATCTCTCCACTTAGTATGGAATCAACAAAACAGGTAACTGCTTACTACCTTTTTTCATATTTGATGTTCTTGACAATTATTGTTGAAAACTGTTTCAAAACTAAATACATTTGCGCTTGAAGTCTTTGACTGAAAAGCAAGCAAAAGAACTGCAAGAACTTAAGGGAGACAGCAATCTTTTGGAGAACCTTAATAATAGGTTTGTTTTATTCCAACCTCCCCCTCTGAAGAGAAGTTGTTATTAGAAGCAGATTTAACTTATCTACTTCTGCTTACTGGTGCATGCGGACATCATATCAGGCATCCAAGTTACGTCCTGTCCATGTAACCAATAAGAACTTAGAGCCTGTCGAAGTTATGCCCCTCTTACCTGATTTTGATCGGTATGGAATCAATTAGTGCTTCCATGATTTTATTTTTCTTGCATTCCAGGCTTTCATGCATGAAGAAAATCTTGATTGTGCATATTCTTACGTTTAATCTATCAGTGTAACTGCCTCAGTTACTCAAGATGAATAGGCATCAAGCTTGCTCTGTCACATAATGATCGTTGGTTATTATGTTTTGATTCATTGATATATCTATTGTTGTGTGATCTCATTTTGTTTCTAGCGGAAAGAATCCATATAATGTGGTGGAAATGTTAACTTTACAGGGTTCCTTTCTGGAAAGAAAATTAATTTAGTAATCTAAGCACAAACAAGAATATTGAGGCCAAACCTGTATTAGGTAGGTGAATCTAATGTCTTTAGAGAAAGGCAAATCAAAGAAATTGAAGCATCAGTATTAGGTAAGCTTAGGGTTTAGGATACGCTTTGCCATCCTGATTTTGGTTTTCCTTCTTTAATTGGGAAAACAAGATCAAAAAACTAAAATGAGATAAAGACCAAAAAAAGCCTCAAGTCTTGAAGCTGCCTCCTATCATCCTTGCTTCTGTTCTCAAACCCCTTTCTTACTTGAGCCCTACATTTGTTTTTTGGGATAACTATTGACTTTGTATTCTCTATAAACATGTGAATCATTTTTTCTCATCTCGCCTTTCTTCCAAATGCAAGGAATGGCACAGTAAGTATTTATAGAAGTGTGTTTAAATATGCATGTGCAAGGGGGATTCAGGAGTGGGGAAGTGGTAGTTGATGGTTTCTACTTGAATCACGAGATTGGGACTTCTAAGGATTTGATGGTTGATTAGTTTATAAAACTTTCAGAACTCAGTTATTAGTTATTGTAGTTATTGTGCTGTGTTGAAGCATACTCATATCTGTTGTCTGTGATGTGGTTGTACCAGGTGCGATGATTAGTTTGTTATGGTGGCATTTGATGGTGCTCCTACAGCTGACTCGGAAATCTTCAGAAGCTGCATGGCTCTGTTCGTGATGAGATTGAATCAAGGGTAAGTTAAGAAATGATTTAATTGCATGCATACAGCACATTGATGGTCTATTCTGCTTATAAAATTAGTTAATACTAACATACCACAAGGATTACTATAGTTTTTGATATCTTTGCTTTCTGGTAAGTGAATAAGGTGTCTGGAAGATTATTGGTAGAATACTCGGCCAAAAGAATGTGCTGCATAATTTATTTATTATTTATGATAAATAAAATACAAGTTAATGTGATATATGCATGAAATGTTTCAGGAATCTTTTTGCTGGCCTGAGGATTTATTTGGGACCTGTTATTTTTACATAAATACATTTTTATTTTGCTTTTTGTTGACATTAACCTGCATGCAGTCAGAAGGCCCTAATATTGTCAATGAGTATGCCACAAATAGTTGATAACATCGCTGTGGCTTTTCTTCAAGGGATGATCATAGTTAACTCTGCAATGTTATATTAGGCAATAACTTTTAATTTTATTCTAGGCTTATATAGATTTATTATGGGGCAGAGGTTCACTTTGGCACTGATTCAATGTATTGAGTTATTTGATATTGGTTTTGATTTTCCTTTTTAATAATTTTAGGCGATCATGAAAAGTTATGTGGCCCCAAGCTCAGATTCGGCTAATGCTGAGAAATTTTTGGCACATATGGTGCCATCTCTTGATGAGGTAGATATTCCTTGCATTCCACATTATATATCCATCAGCACTGCAGTTTTTGCTGCATACAGCCTTATCTTTCAATATGTTGAATCTAACTGAATTGCTTTGTCATTTCAATTTTCATTTTTAACGGTGACAGCTGTCGAAGGATATGTATGATAAGCACGAAGACTCATATTCTTGGGTTCGCGAATACTATTGGGATGTAACTTTATTTTGTAGTGTTACATTGCTCAAGCTGGAGCTAGAACTTACATGCTCAAAAAATCTAACCCCCTTATAGGTATGGGGTGATGATGCAAATGACCCTACAACATACCTTATGAAGGAGAAGCACGCTATGTGGTATACCCTGCCAGCAAAATTTACATCTTTGTCAATCCATTTTTGGCGGAAATTCTGTTTACACCGTGACACGCTTTTCTCATGTTACAGCCTCTTCCCACAAAGCTTAATTTAAGAAAAAAGATGGGCAGAGAAGGAAGAACGGGTGATGAGATTGAACTTTTTCCTGTACCTTCTAGAATAACTATGAGGAGAAGAACAACAGTTGCTGCAATAGAACTGAAGAAGCCAGAGGTACGGTCATAAAAGCCAGCGATAGGAGTTTGCACCACGATCATACTGGATTTTAATTCTTACATATGCATCTTTTTTCTGGTGCGTGATCAGGTTTATTCCAACTCAAGGAGCAGTATTTCAAGCTTAAAGATAGGAAGGATGGATGCCAAAGATGGCCTCGGAAGATCACTGAAGCTTGCACCACACCAAGATGTCGATCAGTATAGTGGAGCTGAAGATGACTTGTCTGATTGATTGGTGCATGCGTGTATGATGGTAGAGCCTTGAGAAGTTTTGTAGCTGTTGGGCACTGACACTGGGTTATTTTCTGTAAGCCTCAACCAAATAAATCTAGATAGTAAGATATCCCTCGTGTTTCTATTCCAGTTTTTGGATCCTTGTAAAATACAGTTGAGATATAGGTTTCTCATTTTTTTTTCCCTTGAATACTAATACAGGCGACAGGTGAAAGAGTAAAATGTTGTACAATGAGACCGAGCAAATGTCAGTAAAAAATGCTGTTTTCACGTGTATTTTCCCATTAGAGTTTGCAATTAAAAGCTAAATTTTGAGTTTATTGTCGGCCTGTTTCAATTTATGAATTTGCCACTTACCATTTGGATTCTTGTATTCATAATTTTTTGAGTTGAAAATTAAATTTGAAATATTTAAAGAGAAATGTTAATTTTATTTTTTCAAATGTGGAGGTGCAATATCTGAATATTCTTGTCGTAGAGGAAAATGCTTTTATTTTTTTTTTTTTTCAGGAAGATGAGCTTCAAGGATCTTAGTAACTTGATCTTGAACAAATCAAATTAATTTTGTTTCTCATGATAAAAAAATATCAAATTTCTATGATGAAATAATATCAAAAAGCAACTGTCGTAACGGTTTCGCGCTCGACGATTTTGAAAATATTTAAAAACAAATGGAGTCGTCACCAATCTTTTTTTACTAGGTATGATTTGGTCACCTAAAAATATTTATCTTTTTAATAAAATCTCAAAATTAATTAAGTTTTATTAAAAAGACAATTTTTTGGTCTGCGAAAACAAAATCGGATCCGGGAGTACGATTACGTGTGGGGAAGGATTAGCACCTCCACAACGCCCGTTAAAAACGGTACCATCTTAATCACGTGTTATCCTTTTTGTTTTAACAAAAAGGTCTTAACTTAATATTTAAAAATAATTTCTATTTTATTGCAATCAATTTTATTCTTTTAATTTTGAAACATTTAAATTTTATTTTTTATTTAAAATAAGTGAAAATCTTTTGTATTGAAAATTATTCCGAAGTACCCCAATACATACTTGGTAGCATTTCGGATATTTCCTCACCTAGAGATTTCTTAAGAATCACTACTTGTGAGTTCTATAGAATCTCATCATCGAAAGATTCACACTCGCTTCAAAAATTATTATGAATGCATATGATGCAAACAGATAATGAATGATGCAAATGAATTTTTTAATTTTTATATGAATATTTCTTTATTTATTTTAAATGAAAATTTTTATTATTGAAAAAATGTCTAAGTATC
This sequence comes from Heritiera littoralis, assembly GCA_031772115.1. NCBI lineage: Eukaryota > Viridiplantae > Streptophyta > Magnoliopsida > Malvales > Malvaceae > Heritiera > Heritiera littoralis. The sequence goes on from JAPDPK010000090.1 coordinate 88,531, forward strand.
CCAATACTTTGGTAATACTTAGTAAACTTCTCTCACCTAGGGATCAATTAAGAAACCACTACTTGTGAGTTTCATAACATCCCATCATCAAGCGAATTTCATTTAATTAAATTTAATTTTATTATTAATTTCCTTTTTCGATTTTCTTTTAAAAACTTATTTATTTTTAATAAAAAATTAAATTATTGAAAAATCATACTGAATATCCCAATACTCTGATAACATTTAGTAGACTCTTCTCACCTAGAGATCAGTTAAGAAATCACTACTTGTGAGTTTCATAACATCACATCATCGAACAATTTATTTAATTATTTAAATTTTAAACTTATTTTTCTTTGCTTTTTTTATATAAAAAAATAAATTATTTAATTTTTAATAAAAATTTAAATTATTGAAAAATCATACTAAATATCCCAATACTCTGATAACATTTAGTACGACTTTTCTCACCTAGGGATCAGTCAAGAAATCACTACTTGTGAGTTTCATAACATCCCATCATCGGAACATTATTATTAATTTCCCTTTTTCTATTTTCTTTTAAAAACTTATTTATTTTTATTTTTAATAAAAATTTAAATTATTAAAAAATCATACTAAATATCTCAATTCTCTGGTAACATTTAGTACGACTCTTCTCACCTAGGGATCAGTTAAGAATCACTACTTGTGAGTTTCATAACATCTCATAATCGAACGAATTTCATTTAATTAAATTTAATTTTTATTATTAATTTTCTTTTTCGATTTTCTTTTAAAAACTTATTTATTTTTAATAAAAAAATTAAATTATTAAAAAATCATACTAAATATTTCAATACTCTGGTAACATTTGGTAGACTCTTCTCACCTAGAAATCAATTAAGAAATCACTACTTGTAAATTTCATAACATCCCATCATCGGAAAAATAGATAATTAAACTAAAACTTTATTTTTTTCTTAACACAATAAAAATTTGCAAATCATGACCTTAATACTACTTTAAATCCGTTCAGTGAATTAAATGTTCGTGAACTGTATTTACTTCATCTTATCTTCATTTTGAGTATTATTATTCTCTTAAATATGAAAACTAGTTAAATATAATATAAATAAACAAAGAACGTGTACATACAAAAAGCATTAAATTTTCAAGCATCATTACAAAGCCAAGTTAAATGCAAAAGCATGTACTCATAGTTGAATAGTCAAAGCAAAGGCAATTTAAGTTGTAAAAGTTAACAAAAACATGACTACTGCAGCAAGTGTACCACACGAAAAGCAGTCAACACAGCTAGCATTCAAAACATTAAGTCTGTTAGATGAATGAACTGATGAACATAAAAGCAAGTATCCAAAGATATCGATCAGTCAAAGCAAGATTATTAATCAGAGCTAGCATTAAACTGTCAGAACTAGAAGCAAATTAAAGGAACGAAAAATAAATAAATAAACCAGTCGGTATCACTAGTTTTTCATTTTCTTTCTCAAGCATTTACCATTTCCTTCTTACACCTCCAGTTTGATTCTCTCTCTTCCTTGTTGAGCTTTACTGCTCCTTTCTTCTACTTTAAGACCCGATCCTGTTTCTCCTTCGTTGTTGAGCTTCGTAGCTCCTTGAGCCCTTTCTTTCATTTAGTTCCCAAAAAAACTTGGAACCTCAACCAGTAGAAGAACCTGGAACCCTCTTTTTGTTGCGATTCACTTTGCTACTTTTTTTGTTTTTTTATTTAAGCTTGTGTTGCTTGCTTGACTGACCCAACACAAGTGTGGACTGATGTTGCTTAAGGCAATTTGAGGGTGCTTAACAGTGGCTAGGACTGGAGGCTTGAGTGATGGAGCTGTTTTGGTGGTTTTCGGATAGCTCAATGGTGAGGAAGTGAGGTTGAGCGATGGGGCTGTTTTGGTGGTTTCCGGATAGTGGTGATGGCGAGTGATGGCGTGAAAATGGCGGTGATTACCAGTGGGGGAATGTGGCTGGTACTGAAGATGGGTTTCTAAGGGTTTTCGGTTTGAAGAGGATGAAAGCTATAGCTATGGATTTTTTGGATGGAAGGTGTCGAATTTTTTTGATAGCTCCCCCTCTATGTTGGTTTAAGAAAACTTTTTATTGCTGGTTAACACTGATCAAATCCTTGATATTCAGGGAAACAATCATCTGACAGCTAATTTTCAGCTGCCATGGAAGAGCTCGGGTCAACAAAAGTGGGCTGGCAACGTGATTTTGGCTGCCAGTCACAGTCTGCAAGTGGTGCCACAGTCTGTAAGTGGTGCCGGAGACGGCATCAAACTATTGCATTTTTTATTTTTTTTTATTTTTATTAAAAGAATAAAATAATAAAATAGAGCAAATAATAATAATAAGCCCAACATGAGTTAATCCCAAAGTTAAATTTGGGCTTTCTAAAAGACAATTCCAATTAGATTTTAAGTGAATTTTTAAATTTATATAAAAAAACAAAATTAGTCAAATAAAAATAAGATTTTAACAAATGATCCCTTGCAACATGATTCAATATTTAGAGTGGATTTTGATCTACAACTAAAAATTTTGAAGCAAATAATTTAATAAAATAGAATTATTTTATTTTTCAAAATTAGACATCTAATAGTCTGGACAAAATTAAGTGTCTACAGCTGCCTCTCTTTACTCATTGCTGAGAATCAGGAATAGAGCAAAGACAATAGACAACAATTTTGTCCGGCTCATGACCTAATCTCTTATTTTTGTTTTTGGTTTTTCTCTCTTTTTATATTTTTTTTTTTTACATTTTCTTGAAAAGGTGCTCCTCCTACTATAGAGGCATTGAAACTTTAAATTTCTTTCTGAAATGTGCTACTCTTGCAACAAAGGCATTGAAATTTTAAATTCCTTCTTGAAATGTGCTCTTCTTGCAATAGAGGCATTGAAACTTTAAAATCGTTCCTAAAAGGTGCTCCTCTTGCAGCAGAGGCAATGAAACTTTAAATTCTTTTTCTGAAATGGGCTCCTCTTGCAGTAGAGGCGATGAAACTTTAAATTCTTTTTCTGAAATGTGCTACTCTTGCAGTAGAGGCGATGAAACTTTAAATTCTTTTTCTGAAATGTGCTCCTCTTGCAGCAGAGGCCATGAAACTTTAAATTTTTTTTCCTGAAATGTGCTCCTCTTGCAGCAGAGGCCATGAAACTTTAAATTTCTTCCCGAAAATGTGCTCCTCTTGCAGCAGAGGCAATGAAACTTTAAAGAGATATGATTGTGCCCGGAAGACTTGAAAATCATTTCGTACCTTGAAAATCATGCATCCACTTAATTAGGTTCAAAATTTTGGTGCCAGTTGAACTGGGCTTAAAATTTCATCTCATAATGTGCCGATTTCACTGGGCTTAATACCACACAACGGTGCCAACTACATTGGGCTTAGACATCATCTAGGTGCCAGCTACGTTGGGCTTAAATTTTCATCTTGAGTGCCAACTTTACTGGGCTTAAATCTCATCTTATTATATGCCGATTTCGCTGGGCTTAATACCACACAACGATGCCAACTACATCGGGCTTAAACCTTATCTAAGTGCCAACTTTATTGGGCTTAAACTTTCAACTGTGCCAACTACGTTAGGCTTAAATTCTCTTCAAGGTGCCAGCTATGTTGGGCTTAAATTCTCTTCTTGAGTGCCAACTTTACTGGGCTTAAAACCTCGTCTCATAATGTGCCGATTTCGCTAGGCTTAATACCACACAACAGTGCCAACTACATCGGGCTTAACCTCATCTAGGTGCCAGCTACGTTGGGCTTAAATTTTCATCTTTGGGTGCCAATTTTACTGGGCTTAAACTTTCAACGGTGCCAACTACGTTGGGTTTAAAAATCTCATCTAGGTGCCAGGTACGTTGGGCTTAAATTTTCTTCTTGAGTGCCAACTTTACTGGGCTTAAAACCTCGTCTCATAATGTACCGATTTCGCTGGGCTTAATACCACACAACAGTGCCAACTACATCGGGCTTAACCTCATCTAGGTGTCAGCTACGTTGGGCTTAAATTTTCATCTTTGGGTGCCAATTTTACTGGGCTTAAACTTTCAACGGTGCCAACTACGTTGGGCTTAAATTTTCTTCTTGAGTGCCAACTTTACTGAGCTTAACAATTTCATCTCATAATGTGCCGATTTCACTGGGCTTAATACCACACAACGATGCCAACTACATCGGGCTTAAACCTCATCTAGGTGCCAGCTACGTTGGGCTTAAATTTTCATCTTGAGTGCCAACTTTACTGGGCCTAAACTTTCAATAGTGCCAACTATGTTAGGCTTAAACTTTCATCCAATAATGTGCCGATTTCGCTGGGCTTAATACCACACAACGGTGCCAACTACATCGGGCTTAAACCTCATCTAGATGCCAGCTATGTTGGGCTTAAATTTTTATCTTGAGTGCCAACTTTACTGGGCTTAAACTTTCAATGGTGCCAACTATGTTGGGTTTAAAATCTCATCTAGGTGACAGCTATGTTAGGCTTAAATTCTCTTCTTGAGTGCCAACTTCACTGGGCTTAAACTTTCAATGGTGCCAACTATGTTGGGCTTAAACTTCATCCAATAATGTGCCGATTTCGCTGGGCTTAATACCACACAATGGTGCCAACTACATCGGGTTTAAACCTCATCTAAGTGCCAACTTTATTGGGCTTAAACTTTCAATTGTGCCAATTACGTTGGGCTTAAAAATCTCTTCTTGGTGCCTGCTACGTTAGGCTTAAATTCTCTTCTTGAGTGCCAACTTCACTGGGCTTAGAATTTTATCTAATATCAAGACTGCAATTATTTTTCGAAGATTCTTGATTCTGCAATTTCCTTTATCAATTCTTTACCACTCGTCTCAAGTTTTTTTCTTTTTTCCAAATTCTCAAAATTTTTGAAACTTTCCATTTTATCTCTCATATTCTCAAAATTCCACTAAACTCATCTCATTTTCCTTTTTTTTTTGTTTGACTTTTGTTCTTCTTGCTTTTTTCTTTCCTTCGTTCTCTAAAATAAAAGAACTATCCCTCTTTTTTTTCAAGCTACATTTTGATAATCTTTTCATTTTCAAAAAGAAACTTGTTTATTATTTCTTTCCTCCTCTCTTTCACACAAACTTTTCTTTTCCTTTTTTCAATTTTCACTTTCTTTTCTCATTCACAAAACTCCTATCTTCCCTTTCTTTCTTTCTTTTTTCAACCTTGACAAATGCAATTTTATTTCAGTGAATGATCAACTATTGTGATGCCAATTTGTCTAAATGCAAATTCAAATGTCTCAAGAAAATGCCAATTTGTGCTATAAAGATGCAAACACAATAATCCAAGAATTTTCTATTTGATCCCTTTCTCAACAAAATTCTTTATTCCATGAAGTTCTATTCTTCTTCAGGAGTTGCCCTAATCATCACATTCCTTTTTACTATTATTTTGAAACACTATCAAAATTTTCCTTAATAAGAATTGCCCCAAGAAGGCACAAGAAGTTCATTGCCCTACCATAATTATCAAATTTCTCCCTCATTTTTCACTGGAAATACTAAAAAAATGGAACAAAATTGCCCCAAAGAAATCTCAAGGAGCTTATTATTTCCTGTAAAACACCTTTTCCATTTTTCATTTGAGGGATACAAATGATTTCATTATCCAAAAATGTTTATCCAATCAAAAACTTTTAATTTTACAAATGACCTCATACTCTGGTCAAAGGAAGTTGAACCTAAGACCCACAATTATACAATATATCTGACATTCAACTCTCTTAAAAATTGGTGATCACTATTTGGATGCATGTGGAGGAAAATGGCAATTTATTCTCATTAAACCGATTGACTGGGTTCACACATCAAGATTTTGGTTTGGCAAGGATAGTTGCCATTTGATGAGAAAAGGGATAGGTGTCCCTTCATCTAGGCTCACAAAAGAAGTTTAAATTATTTTAAAAACACTAGATTCCTTGAAATTATTTTTGTGTGAAAAGATTCATTTTAAAGTGCAATCAAAATTGACATTCTTTTAATTTTCAAATGATATATTTTGATATTTGTCAAGACTAGCTACGATGGACTCACATTTTTGTTATGTTAATTTGGGAAGAGACAAAAGCTTCAATTTTGGTACCAATCCTTTTAATGGCTCTCAAAAAGGCATTCTTGGATATCTTGATGGTTTGGAATGCTCATTGGTCGCTTCAAAATGACTTTTTGATGCCATTTCTATTGTGGCATTAAACAACATCATGAATGATCTCAAAGAGTTCTCACTTTTGCTTTAGACTACCCTTTTTGGGGTTTTCACCCTAGAGCCTCATTCTTTCATTTTGCTCTTTTTTTTGTGATTGTTTCATCATGCACTTAAAAATTCACAATTCATTTGAAATGTGTAAGGGTTATCAAAGGATAATATTGGCAAAAAATGAGAAAAGTGTCTCATAGGTTTTTTGACTCTTCAAGGAACAATCTCTTCAGTTTAAGTATCCAAGCTTGATCAAAATGGACTTTCTAAGGTATGTAATGTAGGCCAAGGTTCGGGGTTTTGAAAGAATGGATAAAAAGGCCCAAAAATGTGTTTGAAGGTGATCAAACCAAGGATCATTTAATATGATTGAAGGATTCACTTTAAGACTTTTTTCTCTATCAAGTCTCACCTTTCGTCATTTTATTTCTCCATTTTTCTTTTTCGGTCCAAAATTATTCGAAGTCAGTTTAATTTGGACTTGCCCCTCATCATAATGATCTTCTTTTTTTCAATTAGAAACTGAGGCTGGATCATTCATATTCTTTGAAAAGATCTTTCTTCTTTTTTGCTGTTTCATACTTGCCACCCAATGTGGAGGATGATCCTTGGTTAGGGTTAATTTACAAAAAAAATCATTAAGCTCAAAGGGGATAGCAAATAGATAAATTTTCAAATTTTTTAATGGATGACAAAAGATGGTCGTTTGTCATTTCAAACATAGCCACTTAAAATGAAGAGTTATTCCTTGAATCAAAAGGGTAAAAAAGCTTTATTTTTTTTTTCCTTTTTTCAGTTTTTTTTTTTGGATTGGGATTCATGGTTTTTTTTTATCTTTTTCTTTTTTTCTTCTTCTTTCTCCTTTTTTTTTGGAATCATCCGAATTTCTTAAGTGCATGATGTCACAATCAATTTTTTCTTTTATTTCCTTTTTTTGTTTCCTTTTTTCTGCATCCCATGCATCAATCTTTCCATGGCAATAATGTTTCATAGACCAATGAATATCATGTTGGAACATTTCATTCTGACCGTATGTTGCTCGTAGTATCTCTACCAAGAGAAAAGGGAAGAAATACTATGGCATTTGGGATGTTTTAAAGGCTTAAGGCACTTTGTTTACCATATCTTTTGTTTGCGTGTTTCAAGCAACAGGTCGAAAAGACTAGCCAAGGAATTTAGGACCCATGGTTTTTCAAAGAAGTTTGGATGATTTTATCATAATCTTGACAATTATTAAACTACCAAAGTCCAAATCTAAAAGAGTGTCATTTATTTGATCATTAAGGAATCTTAACAAAAAGGTTTTAACAAACAAATCATTTTATTAGCCCAGATAAAGGTCATCTTTCCTCAATATCTCACCATGATTAAGTGATAATGAAGGTCCATGAAGTTCCAACTTGTGACTTTGAAGGAAAGAAATTGTTCAGGGAGAATGTATTTGCTGGAATAAGTTTCCTCTAAATAATGATCACCAATTCTCTAGAGACTTTGTTATGTCCTCTTTTTTTTTTTTTTGTCTTTTGTTGGCAATTATAAGGGCTTTTATTTTCAAGAGAAATGCCTAGTTACCATTTTTCATTTGATTTTTGTTTTTTTTAACCTTTAAAAACAAAATTTTAAAAGAAATCTAAAAATTTCAAATATAAATATTTACAAATTCATGAAATACCTTGTCAAATCCAGTTCACATCCTTAGAAGTGATTTTGAAATGAAAAATATGTACAAAGCATAAACAAAAGTTTCCCATTGGAATACATGTTATCCCTTAAACCACTAATCCTTAGGTCTTTTTCCCTTGATGATGATAGCTACAGACAAGTTCCTTGAATTTCGTTGGATCTGCATCGATCAAAGCTTGCACCTTATCCTTAAACGCAGTACAATTTTCAATGGAATGTCCTTCAATCCCATCATGGTAGTCACATTTGGTGTTGGGGTCATACCATTTTGGATAAGGAGGCTTTCTAGGTTTGGCATGAACAGTGGAAATCTTGTGACTTTGGACAAGGAGTGGGAACAAGTCTGTATAGGACATTGAGATTGAATGGTACAATTTAGCCCTTTTTCTCATCTTGGTCTCGGGATGGTCAAGATCAATATCATGGTCATTTGGTAAAATGCGCTTTTGAGGCAGAGGGGCTTGTGCACAGGGGACTGAGGTGTTAGGATAACGTGGCTGTGACAACTTGTGGGAATAGGATACCGGAGTGTAAGGATAAAAGGATTGTAGCAAAAGGTGAGAATGACTGTTGAAGGGTCCTTGCATCACATTGAATTTCCTCTTGTAGGATCGTTCAACAGTTGCTTCTTGAACTTGCTCACTAAAGGTGTCCCATCCCTTCTCACCATAATTTCTTGTCCTAGTATCTGCGACCTTCCCTTTTCTTATCCCATCTTCAATTCTACCCACAGAAAACAACAAATCTGCAAAATTTGAAAAAATATTGCCAATCAACTTGTCATAATATGGAGAAGGGAGAGTATCTACAAACAGAGAGTTCATTTCTCTATTTGTAAGTGGTGGTCGAACTTGTGATGCCAATTCTTTCCATCTAAGAGCATATTCTTTGTAGCTTTCATTCAAGTTCTTTCTCATGCTCTAGAGGGTTAAACGATCAGGAGCTACCTCCATTAAATGTTTATATTGCTCTAAAAATGCTCGAGACAGATCCCTCCATGTATAAATTTGGCCTCTTTTCAACTTAAAATACCAATTAGCTACTGCCCCTATCAAACTATCTTGAAATACGTGAATAAGCAGCTTTTCATCATGGGCATGCCCAATCATCTTGTGACAATATATGGCTAAATGTGTTTTAGGGCATTTGGTCCCATCATACTTTTCAAATTCTGGGACTCTAAATTTTGGTGGGATGGCCACATCAGGCACCAAGCAATACTCTTTTGGATCATAAAGTTCATTCCTTCCTTCAATTGCTTGAATTCTTTCTTCTAAGAGGTTATACCTTCTTTCTACAACTGGACCCCAAGCCATTTTTGATGGATTTTCATTTGAAGGTCTTAACTTAAGGACACCAATAGGATTGGGAAACTTTGCGTCTCAACCAAGAATTGATTGAAAATTCACATTGCCAGAAGTTTGTCCGTGGAGGTTCCTTTTTGGGTTGTCAGGCGCATGAACTTGATTGTTTCCTTGCAGAGTCGTCCCTTCCATAGTCTCCTTCATTTCTACGATACCCTTAATTTCTTGCATTATTCGAGAAAGCTGTTCCTTTATCTCATTTTGGTCTTATTCCACTTTGTCCATTCGGGTTACTTGATCATCTTCCATGTTGAACCGCTTTATAAAGACAAGAATCAACCTTCCAAGAGAATTTAACAAAATGTTAAGGTTATTGGACTCTTTTGAACATGGGCCTAATCAACATGATGAAGACATGTCAATGGACGCATGGATGCAATGATGGATGATGTGAGATGACATAAGATGCAAAACAGGTTTACTAAATTTATTTTCATATGCACACTGCTCAAATGATTATGGTATCATTGTTTATGAATAAAAGGATAGAAGGAAAAGAAAAAAAAATGACACCTCTCTTTTCATTGCAATTTGCACTCATTATTGTCACTAGGCAACTCTTTTAACCTTTTTTCTTTTTTTCTTTTTCTTTTCCCTTTTTTTCTTTCTTTTTTAGTCATTTATATTCTGTAAAGTAATACATCTTTTCTACTCTTTCTTTTTTTTTTTTTTCTTCTTCCTTCCTTCTAACCTAATGAATTTTCTCCTAAAATCAAGATTTCTTCCATAAAAATTTTTTTCATTTTTATGCCATTCTCCCTTCTTTTTTTTTTTAAAGGAACACCTTTTCCCTTTTAATCTCTCTCATTTTACTTTTTTTTTTTTTGCCCTTATCTCAAGAGAAAATTTTTCACAAGCATTTTTGCATTTTTATTAAACTTCCTAAACAGCCAAAAATATTTTACATGTCAAACTATTCTTTGAAAATTCTATAAAAAAAATTTATTCATCTTTTTTCTTCAATATTTTGACTTTAAAAAGAAAGGAAGAATTATTTCTCATTTATTCTCTCATTTTTTTCTAACTCTTTTTTTTTTTAAGAAAGATTATTTCATTTCCCACTCAATCTCTTTTACTTTTCTTTCCTATGCCTTTATCTTAAGAAATTTTTTCAAGAATAATAAAGAATAAAGAAATTTTTAATAAAAAAAACTTAATTGAAATTCTTATTATTATTTTTAATGAAAGAGACAAAAATCTTATTTTTCTCAACTATTTTTTTAACAAATTATTTCATTTTTTCTATTATAAAAAGAAAAGTTTGTGCATTTTTCATCATTTCATATTTTCCTTTTAAAGAAAAGAAAGTGAAAGAAATTAAACCCCTTTTTTTTTTACTTTTGTAAATATAAAAATATCTTGTAACCAAATATACATAAACCTATTTTCTTCCTCTTGTTTTTGAGAATGTATTTTTATTAGTTCCTATTTCTATAGACCTATATTTACGAAAAAAAAATCCCTCCTTAAAAATATGAAGAATTATTTGCATTTTTAAAAGAAAGTTACATATTTATTCTATTTTTTTTATCACACATCTTTATTTTTTCAAAAATAAGTGAGTTTTTTTTTTTACAAGATCTTTTATAAAGAAAATATATTTTTTCCATTTTTATTTTACAAAAAATTTTTTTTAAAAAAAATCAAAGACTTAAATTATATACAATTTAAGCCAAAATCAATAGTACTTTTATTATAAATATGAGAAAAGGGGTCAAATATGTTCCCTCGTGTCCTAATTCTAGGGTTATTTCTACAAAAATTGGACATGGCTCTTCCTAAGGCTGGCCTCTAAGGTTCTCTATATGTTGGTTTAAGTCTCTAAAAGGTTAAAAAGGTTCCCAAATTATTCCTTACTGGCATCCACACTGGACTAGTAAGGAACCAATTTGAGTGGGAGTATTTCGCTTGCCATTGCGGAGGTGATTACCTCACGAGAGCAAAGGTACTCTACTCCCTCCTAAGAAGGACAGAACTCGGGTATAGAGCTCATATTATGCAAATGCAAGTGCAAGTGTGTGTATGAGAGAACCTTTATCAAACCATAACCCTTATTCTACCCTAACAATTTATTAAAAATAATATATACAAATAAAGAATACTATAAAATAATCAACATAATTAAAACACAAATGCAACTAATTATTTTAAAATTAAAGAAATTAAATTTAAATATTAGTTAAGACCTTTAAATTAAAACTTATGATAACACATGATTAATAAATGGCTTGACCCTCAAAAAGTCCCCAGTGGAGTCGCCAAACTGTCGTAACGGTTTCGCGCTCGACGATTTTAAAAACATTTAAAAACAATGGGAGTCGCCACCAATCTTTTTTGACTAGGTGTGATTGGTCACCTAAAAATATTTATCTTTTTAACAAAATCTCAAAATTAATTAAGTTTTATTAAAAAGACAATTTTTTGGTCTGCAAAAACAAAATCGGGTCCGGGAGTACGATTACGTGTGGGGAAAGATTAGCACCCCCACAACGCCCGTTAAAAACGATACCATCTTAATCACGTGTTATCCTTTTTGTTTTAACAAAATGGTCTTAACTTAATATTTAAAAATAATTCCTATTTTATTGCAATCAATTTTATTCTTTTAATTTTGAAACATTTAAATTTTATTTTTTATTTGAAATAAGTGAAAATATTTTGTATTGAAAATTATTTCGAAGTACCCTAATACTCTGGTAGCATTTCGGATAATTTCCTCACCTAGAGATTTCTTAAGAATCACTACTTGTGAGTTCTATAGAATCTCATCATCGAAAGATTCACACTCGCTTCAAAAATTATTATGAATGCATATGATGCAAACATATAATGAATGATGCAAATAAATTTTTTAATTTTTTATATGAATATTTCTTATTTATTTTAAATAAAAATTTTTATTATTGAAAAATTGCACTAAGTATCCCAATACTCTGGTAACACTTAGTAAACTTCTCTCACCTAGGGATCAATTAAGAAATCAGTACTTATGAGTTTCATAACATCTCATCATCGAGCGAATTTCATTTAATTAAATTTAATTTTATTATTAATTTTCTTTTTCGATTTTCTTTTAAAAACTTATTTATTTTTAATAAAAAAAGTTGAATTATTGAAAAATCATACTAAATATCCCAATACTCTGGTAACATTTAGTAGACTCTTCTCACCTAGAAATCAGTTAAGAAATCACTACTTGTGAGTTTCATAACATCCCATCATCGGACGAATTTCATTTAATTAAATTTAATTTTTATTATTAATTTCCTTTTTGGATTTTCTTTTAAAAACTTATTTATTTTTAATAAAAAAAATTAAATTATTGAAAAATCATACTAAATATCCCAATACTCTGGTAACATTTAGTAGACTCTTCTTACTTAGAAATGAATTAAGAAATCACTACTTGTGAGTTTCATAACATCCCATCATCAGACAATTTATTTAATTGTTTAAATTTTAAATTTATTTTTCTTTGTTTTTTTTATATAAAAAATAAATTATTTAATTTTTAATAAAAATTTAAATTATTGAAAAATCATACTAAATATCTCAATACTCTGGTAACATTTAGTATGACTCTTCTCACATAGGGATCAGTCAAGAAATCACTACTTGTGAGTTTCATGACATCCCATCATCGGAACATTATTATTAATTTTCCTTTTTCTATTTTCTTTTAAAAACTTATTTATTTTTATTTTTAATAAAAATTTAAATTATTGAAAAATCATACTAAATATCCCAATACTCTGGTAACATTTAGTACGACTCTTCTCACCTAGGGATCAGTTAAGAAATCACTACTTGTGAGTTTCATAACATCCCATCATCGGATGAATTTCATTTAATTAAATTTAATTTTTATTATTAATTTTCTTTTTCGATTTTCTTTTAAAAACTTATTTATTTTTAATAAAAAATTAAATTATTAAAAAATCATACTAAATATCTCAATACTCTGGTAACATTTAGTAGACTCTTCTCACCTAGAGATCAATTAAGAAATTACTACTTGTGAGTTTCATAACATTCCATCATCGGAATAAATAGTTAATTAAACTAAAACTTTATTTTTTTCTTAACACAATAAAAATTTGCAAATCATGACCTTAATACTACTTTAAATCCGTTTAGTGAATTAAATGTTCGTGAACTGTATTTACTTCATCTTATCTTCATTTTTAGTATTATTATTTTCTTAAATATGAAAACTAGTTAAATATATTAAAAATAAACAAAGAACGTGTACGTACAAAAAGCATTAAATTTTCAAGCATCATTACAAAGCCAAGTTAAATGCAAAAGCATGTACTCATAGTTGAATAGTCAAAGCAAAGGCAATTTAAGTTGTAAAAGTTAACAAAAACATGACTACTGCAGCAAGTGTACCACACGTAGAAGCAGTCAACACAGCTAGCATTCAAAACATTAAGTCTGTTAGATGAATGAACTGATGAACATAAAAGCAAGTATCCAAAGATATCGATCAGTCAAAGCAAGATTATTAATCAGAGCTAGCATTAAACTGTCAGAACTAGAAGCAAATTAAAGGAACGAAAAATAAATAAATAAACCAGTCGGTATCACTAGTTTTTCATTTTCTTTCTCAGGCATTTACCATTTCCTTCTTACACCTCCAGTTTGATTCTCTCTCTTCCTTGTTGAGCTTTACTGCTCCTTTCTTCTGCTTTAAGACCCGATCCTGTTTCTCCTTCGTTGTTGAGCTTCGTAGCTCCTTGAGCCCTTTCTTTCATTTAGTTCCCAAAAAAACTTGGAGCCTCAACAAGTAGAAGAACCTGGAACCCTCTTTTTGTTGCGATTCACTTTGCTACTTTTTTTGTTTTTTTATTTAGGCTTGTGTTGCTTGCTTGACTGACCCAACACAAGTGTGGACTGATGTTGCTAAAGGCAATTTGAGGGTGCTCGACAGTGGCTAGGACTGGAGGCTTGAGTGATGGAGCTGTTTTGGTGGTTTTCGGATAGCTCAATGGTGAGGAAGTGAGGTTGAGCGATGGGGCTATTTTGGTGGTTTCCGGATAGTGGTGATGGCGAGTGATGGCTGTGAAAATGGCGGTGATTACCAGTGGGGGAATGTGGCTGGTACTGAAGATGGGTTTCTAAGGGTTTTCGGTTTGAAGAGGATGAAAGCTATAGCTATGGATTTTTCGGATGGAGGGTGTCGAATTTTTTTGATAGCTCCCCCTCGGTGCTGGTTTAAGAAAACTTTTTATTGCCGGTTAACACTAATCAAATCCCTGATATTCAGGGAAACAATCATCTGGCAGCTAATTTTCAGCTGCCATGGAAGAGCTCGAGTCAACAAAAGTGGGCTGGCAGCGTGATTTTGGCTGCCGACCATAGTCTGCAAGTGGTGTCGTACACGGTATCAAATCATTGTATTTTTTATTTTTTTTTATTTTTATTAAAAAAATAAAATAACAAAAATAATAAAATAAAGCAAATAATAATAATAAGCCCAACATGAGTTAAGCTCAAAGCTAAATTTAGGCTTTTTAAAAGACAATTCCAATTAGATTTTAAGTGAACTTTTAAACTTATATAAAAAAAACAAAATTAGTCAAATAAAAATAAGATTTTAACAAATGATCCCTTGCAACATGATTCAATATTTAGAGTGGATTTTGATCTACAACTAAAAATTTTGAAGCAAATAATTTAATAAAATAGAATTATTTTATTTTTCAAAATTACACATCTAATAGTTCGAACAAAATTAAGCATCTATAGCAACTTTTTGAAATTTGTTTTGTTTATTTAAAAACTTTCCAAATCTTAGCTTAGTTTTAGGAACTTCGAAGAGGATATGAGCTCTTCAAAATTTTTCTCTTTAGAATTAATTGGAGAAGCATTGTATGGTGTTAGCTTGCAAGGTAAAAGGGTTCTAAAATAACTTAATTTTTTTGATTTATTTCTTAATTATTTTAATTAATTAAGAGATAAATTGATTGAAATTTAATTTTATCTCTTAGTTATTTTAATTTAATTAAGAGGTACATTGCTTGAATTTTGTTTGACCAAATCAATTGAATTTATCTTTAAATTAATTATAAAACTAATAATTTAACAATTAATTCTATAATTAACTTAAGTATACAATTAATCTATATGGTAATTTATGATTTGTTTAATTTGACTTGATGTCAATATTTGTATACATTTTTTTTTGTTCATAAAAGGTATGAGAGGAAGAGAGGAATCGAACATTAGACGTGATCCTTTTTAATGAGAGATAACAACCACTAGATTAACCCTTGATTGTTAATATTTGCATAAACTTTATATTTGAAGTGAAAACTAATAGACAGTCTTATTCTAAGACAATTTAAAATCCTATTAATATTATAACTTGACTTGAGAAGAATAATTCTTAAATAACAATAAAATTGTTATCCCAACCAAATTACTTTTCCGGCCGATTGGACTCCTAATCAGCTTAATCTGTCTTCATATGCATGTAAAATCCTATTGCCTTAATATAATAAATTTTTTGTTGGTGCTGCTATAGCTTAATATAAGCTTGGCAATTAACAATTTTTTTTGTTACAAAAGTGATTTTAAATAACTGGGGATGGAGATGCTTAGATTCGAATTCAAAACTTATAATATACTACAACTCATCTTTAATCACTAAATCAAGAGGTTATTAACGGCAATTAACAATTCTACTTTGATTCCAATTATACCAGCCGAAAGAATTTTTTTTTTTTTTATGGAAGATCATGAAAAGAGTTAAAGCTATTTCTACTCCGAATCAATGAATGAATACAGTCTATTTTTATAGCTTTAGATCATGAAAAGAATTAAAGCTATAAAAATAGACTGTATTCGTTCACTGATTCGGAGTAGAATGTCTCCCCTATAAAAGCAAAGGTTCCCCTTACTGATTCGCAGATAAAAAATTTCTCCGCCGCCACTTCATTGAGGAAGCTCAATTCCGTAGATCATTAAATTTTTCTTATGCTTTATTAGCAATCTCTTCTCATTTTTATTTGTTTCTTTATATTCCGAAAAATTCTAAACTTACCTAATTTTTTTTTCTTTCTATCTTAATTTCTTCATTGAGTTAGTGTTCATCACAGGAAAAATGGGTATGAATAGTAAAAAAGTGGGTATATTTAGAATTTTTCTTATCTTCGATGCAAACAAAAGAATCACACTTCACCAAATGACTTACGTCCGCCTCCTTTAATATCAGATGTAATTGGCACAACAACTTAGCTTTTTGAAAGCTGTATTCAAGTGAAACCTCCTAATATCAAAGGAGTCTCGACTTGCTTCATCAATCTGGCTTAGAGATCTGAAAAAAAAAAAAATCTGGCTTAGAGACAGATTCAGTGTTGCTTAGAGATCCGTTCCCCACAATTACTTCGTCTCTATGCTTGGAGAATAAAGTAGCATTCCATGTTATGCCACGATGGATCAAACTCCTTGCTCTTTAAAATTTTTAGTTCCATCGTTGCCTGAAAATTGAGCAATCATGTGACATCCTCGTTACTATCCAAATAACAACTAACTTTCTCCTTTCACACAACGTTACTTAGTCTAGTTTATCAATGTCATCTCTACTTCTTCTCCACAATTAAGCATTATTACTACAGCATGATAGCACATTTCATATGAATAAAATTTTCATATATATATATATATGCGTCACATACACCAGGATCTCAAATACTTACATATCTTATATCCCCCAAAACAACTAATATACATTTATGTGGTATAGTACTGTACAATAGTCTGGAGTACATAATGTATGAGTATACCTTCAACAATTATTGGGAAGCGTAACTCGAAGGTATACTAGAGATTCCAACTAAGCTCCTATCTCTGGAGCGGGATTCTACTTCAGATAATCTGTATGAAAAATGTTTGTAAAGGAGTGAGTTTACGCTCAGTAAGAAATAAATATAAAAGAGCGTACTATGTCACTATATGCAGTTTTCCTGCTTGGCTCTATAATGTCATGTAAAACCATTATAAAGCATATACCATATATATTTCCCGCAAATATCAAATACAAGTAAAAATCAAATAATTCAAGTACTTCAAATACTTTCAAGTAGATGGGAGACAATTAATTTCCAATAGAATCATGCACCAAGTAATTCTCATAAGGATACAGCAAATACATCCCGTAAGGGATAATTCATGAGAGATCTCAAAAGGGATACCGCAAATATATCCATAAAAGATAATCCCAAGAGATGTCAAATAAATAGCGTACCCACGCATGGGCCAGGGATCCTCCCCAAAGCCGAATACAATTAAGAGACGTATGGCCATTGTCTATAGCCCACAGTGCTCACTAGTCAGGTGCCCTACTGTGGGTCTGAGGACCGGACTAGGGCTCCTCAGCCAAGAACAAGCACAAATAATGTGCATGATCATTAAAGGTATTTATAGTCTCCAAAACATTATTCATATAACCTTTGGCAAATACAAATATGCTTTCTTGAAATAGGTTTTCAAAACCTCTTTTTCAAATGGGCCATTGACTGGTCTTTAGGGCAGTTGGATGCTATACCATATTTTGCTTTATTGAATTTCTTTTTCCTTTTTGAAATTCAAATAATTTATTTTTTGAAAACACATAGGGCAGTCGACTGGCTCCCTTGGCAGTCGGCTATTTTTGAAACAGAATGCTTTTTTTAACAAATAGTAGTCGACTGTCCAATATAGCAGTCGATTGATTTGAAACAGAATACTTCTGAAAAATAACAGTCGACTGGCGTGTATGGTAGTCGACTGGTTTGTCTCGATTTTCGAAAATCTACGCTTTGGCTGTCTCTAGGCAGTTGGCTGCTACTTAAGGCAGTCGACTGCTCCTAGCATTTTGGTAACTAGGAGTAAGACCTGAAATTTACCATTTCTTGCACTAAAACAACTTGTACTTCATCCCAAGGCATTTAAAACCCAATAAAACATGCGGACATAGCCACCCTACGTCCGTGACATAAATTCCTTACCTCAATTATCAAAATCCAATGGCTTGGTCGAAATCCAACTCCTTTCCTCGCAACTTTTCAAAGCTGTAAACATCGTTAAATTAAATTTTTAACTTCCATTCATTTTAACACCATAAGTATACTATACCAACTCTATACAACTCCAAACCATCAATAAAATCAACTAAAGCTACTTCCATCCCTTAGTTTTACAATTCACCAAAATAACAGCAACTTAAATCTCTTCAACCACTTGGATTCAACTCTTCATATTACAGACCTAGCTAGAGCTAGTGACAAAGGTCATTTTTCGTCAAGTGAGCCTAACGATTTGGTGACGTGAGATGGTGGTTTGTCAAGGTGAACACAATGAAAACTTAGGAAGATTTTGGAATGAACGAGAGGGAGAGAGGAAATGGGCTGCCGACTTGGAGAAGATGATGACTAGCTTGCTTGCATTAATTGCAGATTAACTTCATTAATTCATGTCAGCCCTTAGCCTTTTTGACTCAAGACCATTTGGTCTTTAATTACTCCTCTTTCTTCCATTTGACACATATTCATTTAATTACCAAAATCTGATATCACTTTCTCATTTAACTTGTCCTTATCCCATTTGAACATCTCAGCCATTAACCATCTCAATGACCCTTTGACATATTGACCATTCAATCTTTCAATCCCATTTATTCCTTCTATGTCCCATATAACATTTATACTTCAAATTTTTATATTTATTTAATTCTTCCAGCTTGTAACACTTTACAAATATGAGGACTTTACATGAATTTGGGGATTTCACAAATCATAAGTGCACGCACTTGGTGCGGAGCTGGGTAGCGAGTCTGAAAATTATGTGCCAACCACCAATAATCATAATGAACTGGAAAGCAAGCACTTGAGGAACTTAAGGCTCTCATGATCGGTTTTGATCACAAAGTGTCTGCCTAACAAATACGGACTCCACTTCTTAATAGCAACTAACACTGCAAGCATCTCTTTTTCATAAATGGATAGGGCTTTATGTCTATCAGATAGCACTTTACTGAAGTAGGCAATAGGTTTCCCTTGTTGGCTAAGCACTGCGTGTATTCCTCCACTTGATGCATCTGACTCCACAACAAATGTAACCTTGAAGTCAAGAAGTGTTAATACTGGTGCTGATACTATAGCATTTTTCAATTTGTCCCAAGCCTTGTGTGCAGCCAAATACCAAACAAAACCATTGGTCTTAAGTAAGGCTGTCAAGGGTTGAGCTATAGCTACATAATCCTTAATAAATCGCCTATAATAGCCAGTAAGTCCCAAAAAACCTCTGACTTCTTTCACTGACTTAGGGTATGGCCATGCCAAAATACAAGCAACCTTGCTTTGATCCATAGCAACACCATGACCATTGATTACATGCTCGAGATATTCCACTTCTCTAGACCCAAAGACACACTTACTAATCTTGACAAACAATTGGTGTTGCCTTAGTGTTTCAAATACCAATTGTAAATGCTGAAGATGAGTATCCCAATCAACCGAATATACAAGGATATCATCTAAGAAGACAAGAACAAAGCGTCAAGATAAGGATGAAAAATGTGATCCATGAGGCTTTGGAAGGTCGATGGAGCATTGGTGAGACCAAATGGCATCACCAAAAATTTGTAATGCCCATGGTGAGTACGAAAAGCTATTTTGTGAACATTAGATTCCACCATTCCAATTTGGTGGTAGCCTGACCTTAAATCAAGCTCAAAGAAATAAGAAGCCCCTGCCAATTCATCTAAAAGTTCTTCTCCAAGTGGAATGGGAAACTTATCCTTCATTGTCATTTGGTTAAGTTGCCTGTAATCAATCCATAGATGCCACGACCCATCTTTTTTCTTCACAAGCACAGCAGGAGAAGAAAAGCTACTGGTGTTATCTCTGATAATTCCTGCTTCTTTCATCTCTGGCACCATCTTCTCAATTTCATTCTTTTGGAAAGTGAGGTATCGATAAGGTCTAACCTTTACTACCTTAGTCTCATCTCTCAATTGAATTCTGTGGTCATGTTGTCGAGGTGGTGGAAGCCCTTAAGGAACTTGAAAGACGTCAAAAAAGGTATTAAGGAGTCCTTGTAACTCTGGCGCCAACTCCACACAGTGTTGCTCCTTGTTTGTCTCTCCTTGCAATTAAGCAGTCATTAACAAGGCACAAGTATTCATAGAGGTAACCCCAAGTTTATTAACTTGCTTGTTTGAAATCAACTTGATTGCACCTGCAGCAATTCCAAACAATGTAAAATTGTTACCCATATAAGTAAATTGCATACAAAGTTTCTGGAAGTCCCACAGTAGCTTTGGATGCTCAACACAACATCACAACCATTCAAGCTCAATACTAAGAAATCAAAGCACTATTGATGTCCTTGAGCTATCCACAAAACCCCTACAAATTGGTCCTGAACCCACATCTTGTCACCATTTGCTACAGATACTCCCACATTAGTGATGGGTACTGTCGAATACCCCAACTGTCACACCAAAGTTTGATTAATAAAGTTGTGGGTACTACCAGTATCCATTAAGATAATCACCTTGTAACTTCCAATCTGGCCTTGTATGCGCATAGTTTGAGAGTCCCCTGTACCGAGCAATGCATGCAAGGATATCACTGCCTTTTTTCCTTCCTCATTCTCCTCAACAGCTACTACTTCCAATTCATCAACACAGTCAGTATACCCTTTTACTTCTTGTGGACTGTTCATACCTTCTTCCACAAATAGCTGATAAAGTTGGGCTTTGACACATTTATGACCAAGAGTGTACTTAACACCGCACCACATGCACAATCTCTTCCTCCGCCTTTCATTCCTTTCTTCCCTAGTAGGAAGTTTAGTAGTAGCAGCATTTGGACTATTTGTCTTGGTTTGAGAAGATCTGGAACCACGGTATGTAAAGGTGGCATGGTTAAAGGATTGGTTATATGGTATGATATTCTTGGGTGTAGGTAATTGTTGTTACCTGTTTACAACAAATATTTTTGATGACGTACGAATCTCGATCTGCGTCTTAACCTGTCTCCAAGAACTCTGTAAGAAAGAAAATGATCAGAGGGTGCAGGAGCTTTCCCCTACGCGCGCACTCTGATGCTTAAGTCAGACAGAATTTTGGTAGGGTTTTTAATAAGCAAATAGATATTAGGGTTTAAAAATGATACATGTGACCTATTTATAGGAGTAATATGGCGCGTAATTACGATTAAGACCCATAACTTAAATGACAACTTAGTGGATCTTTCATGGCCCTTCTTAGTCCTCTTTCCTCTTAGGCTTAGACTACCATTGGCCCAATGTTCTTCAGCATGACTTATATCAAGGCCCAAGACCTTTAGTAAGACCCTCATCAATTGCTCCCTACTATTTCGCAGGGTATACCCTGTGGAAGAGTATATAAGAGTTTTTTTATTTAAATCATGTATATGCATAGCCTACTTTGTGCACTTTTTGCTTCAAGCCTTTTTCTTCTTATGCGTGACTTACCTCACGCATTTTTTACTTTAAGCCCTTTACTTTGTTCGTGGTTTATCTCGTGCATTTTTTCATTTCAAGCCCATGTATTGCCCATCTCGTACATTTTTCGCTTCAATCCCATGTGTTGCCCATCTCGTGCATTTTTCGCTTAGGGACTTTTATTTCATTCACGGCTTACCTCGCGCATTTTTCGCTTCAAGCCCATGTGTTGGCCATCTCGCGCATTTTTCGCTTAAGGACTTTTATTTCATTCACAGCTTTGCTTCAAGCCCATGTGTTTTCATCTAGCGCATTTTTCGCTTAGAGACTTTTATTTCATTCACGGCTTACCTCGCGCATTTTTCGCTTCAAGCCCATGTGTTGCTCATCTTGCACATTTTTCGCTTAAGGGCTTTTATTTCATTCACGGTTTACATCGCGCATTTTTCACTTCAAGCTCATGTGTTGCCTATCTCGTACATTTTTCGCTTAGGGACTTTTATTTCATTCACAGCTTACCTCGCGCATTTTTCGCTTCAAACCCATGTATTGCCCATCTCGCGCATTTTTTGCTTAGGGACTTTTATTTCATTCACGGCTTACCTCGCACATTTTTCGCTTCAAGCCCATGTGTTGCCCATCTTGCTCATTTTTCGCTTAGGGATTTTTTGTCTTCATGCATGACTTATATCGCGCACTTTTCGCTTCAAGTCCATGCATAGCCTACTTCGCGTACTTTTTGCTTCAGGCTTTTTTCTTCTTGTTGCCCCCCAAGTGCCCTCATTGGCAAGCAAAGCTTATAATAGAGTGCTTGACTAGCAGGGCTTACACAAACCTGCATGGTAGCTAGTATATAGAACATAATGAATTATGTACTTAGGATCATATATATTATAGCCAAAACTAGCGACAATAATGAGATAAGATGTTTGAGCTTAGCAAATAATGCAAAGTATAAACACATTGTGTCATGATACTAAGAATGAATAATAATAATAATAACCCAAAGATAATAAATATAGTTCTTTTACATTTATGAATTATATTTATCATAAAATGTAACTTGTCATGAGATAGTAAAAGAGAGGGATAGCTGTCGTCATTTCATGCTTGCAATAGGTAAATCCACAAATTCCTTTGACATCATGCTCATTGCTGAGACATCTTTTATCAAAATCTTGGATAGCTAGTAAGGTACTCCAACCTTCAAACCAATGTAAACAGAAGCCCATACAAAGGCCTAAAGAGCTACAAAGAGCAATACAAGCAAAATACACATACTTCCTGTACCTACATATGACATTCTCTTAAAAGCATATAGTTCGATAATGCACTAGCAAACAATACTGATGCTTAAAATGCATTTTCGCTTCAAAATGCAATATAAAAATATAAATCACCATGATAAATGAGATAAATAGAATATGCTATTAAAAGGCACGTAAGCTTTTGCAGGCACGATAATATAAGATGGAAGTGAGCCTCAAAATAGAATAATCATGACTGACACTAATAAATCCATTTGTAAGAATAAACTTTAAATGGTTGAAATTTTAATTGTTGGCCTAGGTATCCTCCAATAGTACTGTCAGCACTTTGTAAAGGGAGCAAATGGTGTGCAAACAATAGCTATAATAAGTATCCAGTACATTCAGAAATGGTGATAGCTCTATTGTTCTATAGGAGTCATAGCAATTGGAGATGTTTTGTTCCACTTCTCATTACAAGAATATGAAATACGAGTGACTCTTAATAGAAATTAAGTACTTTATATACAATTATTTGATTAGCTTACCATGATATTAAAATTAGAATAGTTTAATTGTTTCTAAGATTAAATTGGTTTGATTTAAAATTAGACTTCTCTAAAAATAAAAAATTAGAAGATTTAACTATTATTAAAAAGAATATAAAATTAATATATCTGCCATTATTTTAATTTGTTTAGAATAATACTTTTAAAATTAAATTAATTAATTTAAGTTCACTTAAAATTCAATTGTTGGATTCATAACTAAGCTTCTATATTTATTGCCCAATTTTTGGAAAATCATTAAATAAATGCAAAGATTCTGAGTAAATAATGAAAAACCAAAAGGTTTTAGAAAAGAGAGTAAAATATTCCTTCTTTTTTTGGGAGTTTCACGTTGAACCAACTTTTACATTGGAGGAAATATTCAAAGAATATTCTCATCTTTTTGTTGGTTTACTTGGGTTGGGATAACTCAAAACCCGTTTGGTTTTTTTTTTTTACAGATTTCTTCAAAATTCTTCAAATTCTAATGAGTTTCATTCAATCAGTCACTATATTTCATACATTTAAGGTAGATCTACAAAGCCCATGCATTATTTTAATGTAAAATAACATGTAAAGTGAGGAATTTAAATATAAAATTATTCTTTGCGATCAAGAAGAAAGATTTCATGCCTTTTTTTTTAGATATAATCATAACAAATTTATAACCAATAGTAGGAAATTGAAAGCTAACCCATTTTCCAGTTGAAAATATAAAAACCATACTGATGTGATGGTGAGCAAATGGCTTGTCGATTCCCACAGACGGTGCCAATTGTTGTTACCTATTTACAACAAATATTTTTGATGACGTACGAATCTCAATCTGTATCTTAACCTGTCTCCAAGAACTCTGCAAGAAAGAAAATGATCAGAGGGCACAGGGACTTTCCCCAGCGCGCGCACTCCGATGCTTAAGTCAGACAGGATTTTGGTAGGGTTTTTAATAAGCAAATAGAGATTAGGGTTTAAAAATGATATATGTGACCTATTTATAGGAGTAATATGGCGCGTAATTATGGTTAAGACCCATAACTTAAATGACAACTTAGTGGATCTTTCATGGCCCTTCTTAGTCCTCTTTCCTCTTGGGCTTAGACTACCATTGGCTCAATGTTCTTCAGCATGACTTATATCAAGGCCCAATGACCTTTAGTAGGACCCTCATCAGTAATAAAGGTGGGAAATCTGATAAGACCCTCATCAGTAATAAAGGTGGCAGATCTAATTTAGGAGGTGGTTGGTGAATGGTTGTTGATGGTGTTGTGATGGTATAGTTTTTGAAAAAAGTATAGGGTTTATTAGGTTAGTCACACATAAGGTCTTCTAGCTGTTTGGTTAGTTGATAGGCATTGGTCAAGGTTTGTGGGTGGAATAGTCTAATAGACTTTGAAAGCTCAATCTTCAAATTACCCAGAAAAATACTTAAGGCATGCTCATCAGATATCTTAATCAAATTCAACAAACTTTCAAATTCCTCATAATATTCTTCAATAGAAGAAGTTTGCTTCAAAACTAGTATATCAAGCATGGGATCGAAATATGCATGATCTAAAAATCTAGCTGTCATTTCAAGCAAATATTGAGGCCAACTAACCTCATGAAGACTACCCTTGTTCTTCATAAATGCCTAGTACCATTGCAAAGCCTTGCCCTCCAAGTGCATCATAACTGTACACACCTTGTCCTGCTCCTTTGTCAAATCTACCTCAAAGAACCGTTCCATCTTGAGCAACCATCCCTTGAAGTCTTGCCCATTGAATCGAGGGCACTCTAGAGTTGAGTACTTCGTTTGGGATCTATTCTCAGTAACCAACTGGGTAACAATATGATTCTCAACCTCATTAGCCATCGTATTCTTAAGCTTAGCAGTGGATGAACCAACACTACCAACTTCCTCGAAGGCTACTCCTCTGGAAGAATCCATTGTCAACATGATCTGCTCAAACATTTTCTTAACATCGCCCATGGAATCCAACCCAATGCGCAACTCTATTTGGATCTGTTCAGTGGTAGAGTTCAACTTAGCCTGCAACCACTCCATATCTTTTTTGGCAACTGGTTGATTTCCTTTTGTATGCCGGTAGTAATACCGTCAACCATAGTCAGAATCGTAGACTCTGATAGCAATGATACTGACCTTCTGGAAATGCCGACTCAATGAACAATGGTGTCCTTCACCTGTCAACCTTAAGAACACAGAAATGGAGAAAAGAAGGAAAATACAGAGGAATATGATGAGGGAGACAGTTAATAGTATAGGCAAAATAGTAAGAGAGAGAGAATTTGGCAATTGATTGGATTGTATTCCTTCCATCCGCATATATAAGATAGCTCAGCTACTGACAAGTTTGTTACGCTGACGTGGCTAAGGCCAACTGTCTGTGTGCTTGCAATTAAAAACATAAAACATAGTTTTATTTAAGTATTACTATTAGTTCATAACAATTTCTTCTTGGAATTCCCGATTTCGAGAAACTACTTGTGCTGTTATAGTTCGATAAGTTTCTAAGCGATATCCTTACGCTCTTGCCTTTGTTCTGTTCTGTTCTCCGCATCCTTTCTTCTCGTTCTAGATTTTGTACCGTTCGCATATTGAATTTCTCTGGTCGGGCTCTCTGCAAGGCCGGCTTAAAGCGGGCCGAAAGTCTAACCCGTTATTATGCAATCCAAAACCACGCGGCCCACGCCTCCATGTTGAACGTGGACGCAAAAGCTCCTCCGATTCACCTCGACTCTCTCTCTCTGCACCACAACCATCTTAAACAAAAGCAACGTGTACGACAAAGAAAACAGTCATGGCGGAACAAGCTCATCAATTCTTCATCGAAACCCAAATTCCCAATCACCAAAAACACTACACTTCCTTCACCTTCCCCTCTGTTTTGTCTCCAAAGCCAACATCAACTCCTCCTTCACTCTCTCTTTTCACCAAAGCCATCAAGTCCCAGAAGCCTTTCCTCGACTCTTTGCTCCTCAAAGCTGGAGCTGTACTCTTCAGAGGCTTTCCTGTAGAGACAGCCAAGGACTTCAACGATGTCGTTGAGGCTTTTGGCTTTGAGGAGTTGCCGTACGTAGGCGGGGCAGCTCCTCGTACTAACGTTGTTGGTCGTGTTTTTACTGCTAACGAATCACCACCAGACCAAAAGATCCCTTTTCATCATGAGATGGCTCAGGTAGGTTCCATTTTAGTAGTTTTAATCAACTTAATTGGCAATTATGGTTGTCTGGGTGTTGACCGAATTTGTTGAACTTCAGAAGAATGTTAATTGTCTTAACATTTCTGTCGCAATTATTTGGTATCAGATTCCTGAGTTCCCATCCAAATTGTTCTTCTTCTGTGAAGTAGAGCCAGGAAGTGGAGGAGAAACTCCCATAGTTCTAAGCCACATTGTCTATGAGAGAATGAAAGAGAAGTACCCGGAATTTGTCGCTCGATTGGAGGAGCATGGATTAATATACACAAGGGTACTAGGGGAGGGCGACGATCCATCATCTCCCATTGGTCGTGGGTGGAAATCCACATTCTTGACAACCGACAAGAGAGTGGCTG
The DNA here is from genome assembly GCA_031772115.1 of Heritiera littoralis. Lineage (NCBI taxonomy): Eukaryota > Viridiplantae > Streptophyta > Magnoliopsida > Malvales > Malvaceae > Heritiera > Heritiera littoralis. The sequence goes on from JAPDPK010000090.1 coordinate 115,601, forward strand.
AGGAAAGGTTAGTGATTTGATCATTTTCTAATGGATGAAATGACTTTGATTCACGTTGAAACCATAAGCTTTTGGTGTACTTGTTGCAGGGCTGCAAAGCTAGGTATGAAGCTGGAATGGATTGGAGATGGAGTGAAGACAATAATGGGTCCGATACCAGCTGTTAAATATGACAAATCAAGGCAACGGAAAATTTGGTTCAATAGCATGGTGGCTGCTTATACAGGCTGGGAAGATGCGAGAAATGACCCTGTGAAGGCGGTTACTTTTGGCGATGGGAAACCATTGCCAGCTGATATCATCTATGACTGCCTGAAAATCCTTGAAGAGGAATGCGTTGCCATTCCTTGGAAGAAAGGAGATGTTCTACTGATAGATAATTGGGCTGTTCTTCATTCTCGAAGACCATTTGATCCACCTCGACGTGTACTAGCTTCACTCTGCAAATAGGATCAGACAAGCCTCTTGTCTGTATTAAACGTTGTTTCTCCTTGTAGCAGATAACCGCTTTGTGCCTGCAATGGGGACTGGATGCTCTACTAGCTTACCTACCCCTTGTACAATATGCCCTTTATATTAGCACTCCTTTAGCCACTTCAGGGTATGCTGATTATGTAATAACGAAAATAATAAGATTGAATGCATAAATAATTGATCAGCAGAAATGGTATCAGTTTGGGAATCAGGATATTCGGTGTTGTGCATAAATTTTTGAATCAAAGTTGGAAGCTTTTATATATAGCTGTTTTGCAGTTCATGCAAATCTTCAGAGAGCGTAAGCTGCTGATACATATGTTTTCCCTGTTCTTCATAGGTATTATGAACAAGCTCAACAGTGGTACTTAATATGATTCCAGCTAACTACGTAGAGATGAGCTTATTTTAGTTTTGTCACGCCCCAAAATCAAATATTTGGGATGTAACAAGCGCTGCATACTCATGAAATGAATCTCAATAACAATGAATGTTGTCATAAGCAGTATATAACTCCTTCCTATTGATAGGTAGTCAATATTATAATGATTCGTAAGACTACTTAAATTAAATCATTTTAGTTTAATTACAATTTGCAATAATACCATTTTCTTATTTACAGCAAATTAAGCTTTTAAAATCTCATTCGTATATACTTCTTGTAGAACTAAATTTCATTATAAAGTATAATCATAAAATTAACGTAAGCATTTGGTAAACAATCTCCATAATCATAACATTATACATATATTTCTGTTAAGTCTTATTCTCTTCTTTTCCCTACTCTCTCTGTATGCTAGGAAAAAAAATCGATAGGTTTTCGCTTATTTTCCAATTATATTCATCCTAAAAAACGCTCATTGGCTATCACTCAAATATCCGACTGATAGCTTTTGCGCTCCATGGGGCCGGGCATTACAAGTTTCGTGCAAATGCTAGGGATGTAAAAAGAAAGGTCGCCTCGGCATGCAGGCTCCAGTTCAGACTCCCTGACATAGATGACGTTGGCATAAGAAACTTCATAGCATGCGATGCTCACCAGTCGTCCCAGCATCCATTTCAAAGAGTTGAGTGTGTTACTATTATCCATGAAAGCAATTGAATTAAGAAATGAAGTAGATGAGAAACCAGGTCATATAAAGAAAAAATGACATCTAAACATGTTGTAGAGTAGCCGAATCTTTTACTACACACATCAAAATTTTCTCACGCAAGTTAAAGGCTTAAAGCTTTCAAAGAATACAACATATAGAACAGGGAGAGGGGGGGAGGAATGCTGTATGAATACTACCATATTACTGCTTTTCAGGAACATCATGGCTACAATGCACGCATAACTATACGAAAGGAGGTACAAAGTGGGGCACTAGAAAGGAAAATATGCAGAGAGAGGATGCCTGCTCCATAACTATCTTCCTTGGACCAAACCACTAAATACTTGGCTGTTACCGGCAAGAGTTGCTTCCCACTCCACAGAGGACAGAAGGATCTGTGACAAGTTAATCACAACTTGTTTCATGTCAGGACGTACGATGGGATCCTCGTCAACGCATTGCTTTGCCAGCATAGCAATCTAAGCAAATGAGAGGAAAAAATTAGAAGCTGAGTCAGAACATTGTGAATGCAATCCAAGAATCTCCTCTCTTTTTTGTCTTCTTTGATAAGGGATCCCAGAATCTGATGAGTGCTTATTTTGTGGCTTTGACAATGTCAAAGGTGTAATTCATACTTTATAGCATTAACAGAAATGTTCATCTAGCCTAGATGTGGAAATGATAACTAATGATAAATTCTCAACCGAGAATGTTCATTAGACCATTAGTGATCTGTTCAGTTTGTTATATAGACCATTATTAATCAGATTATGCTTTCATCAAATGCATTAATCAACATAATTTAAATTCTTTCCAGAAGAATAGATAGTATTCTTTTTACTGATCGTATAACAGTTGAGCCTTTTTCTCAAGAAGGCAGCATGCTCTACATTTCATATGACATGGAAAAAGTAAAGATGACAAAAAAGGTGAGAAATTTACCTTGAAGACACAATCATGGGGATATAGATCCAGCATATTTGGATCAATATAATCTTTCATGTTTGACATGCTCATTGAGTCGGGTGTGTTCCGTAGAGCTGCTAACATCTGCAAAATTGCAATATAAAAGGTCCTACTATTAGGATAAGCCAAGGTGAAGGACTATATAAGATTGCATGCTTGGGAAAGAAAGCAAAAAGATGTCACATCTTTACATTTGTTTGTCGACTTCTGACTTATCATTTTATATTTCGTACTACTACAGACACTCCCTCTACTCCATTCCAGTTAGCAACAAGGCAAGTTTTAACTGATGTCACCATTCAAACCTCTATCCGTCAAACACAAATAGACTTTTCAACTGCTACATACAAATTACTACAGCCCCGAACATACCTACTAATCAATCTCTACATCTCTTCAGCAAAATCCTGCAGAAATATTATCTCAATCTGAGCTAAACTAGATTTCCAATGACACAAATATCTGCCAAGAGTGTTTAACCATAAGCCAGATAGAATTTTATGAAAAAAAAAAAAAGCATATCTATCAACTTAAGTATGCCACATTCCTCCTTGTTTATTTCTGTTTCTCTAAGATACATCCATATGCTGGACCCTTAGATATGACGCAGCATCTCCCTCGATTTGCTTATTTCTACAGGAGAGAAAGCAGTTTCTTCCAGAAAATAGGAGACAAATCATTTGTCAATGCTCAAGTTAGTCTATTGAAGATTCTCATTCTTCAGCTTCAGAACTATGTGGAAACTAAATTATGTTCTTATTTATGTTAAAAGTTAGTTTCATAAAGATATTGTTTCTCACAGATCAATATGCTTGTCTATGAATTGGAATAAAATATGTATCCTAGAATGTGCTGTAATGGAACTCACAATAGATGCCAGTGAACGTCTTTCAGTATTTTTCATTATGGTGCCTTCAGTTCGTATGATGGCCTCCTTTCCAGATATAATCTCAAACAGGACAACACCAAATGCATACACATCACTCTTTGATGAGGCAAGTCCATCAGTCAAATATCTATAAGAAAACAATAGTGGGACCAATGAGTTTTGAAGAAATCTTCATGAAAGACGGTAGCCAACTACCAATATCATCACTTACTCTGGTGCCAAATAACCAAATGTACCAACAACTTTTGTTGCTGATGCTTCTTCATCATTTGTTTTTCCAACAAGCTTTGACAACCCAAAATCTGAAATCTAATTAGATAACAAAAGCAAAGTTAGTGAAATGTGCTCAAGCATACTTAAATCACAAAACAAAACCAACAAGTTTTAATGCATTAGAACCTTTGCCCTGAAAGAACCATCAAGCAATATGTTGCTCGACTTGATATCTCGATGAACATAATGGGTTTTAGTATGCTCATGGATGTACTCCAGGCCTCTAGCTGCGTCAAGTGCAATCTGAACCCTCATTATCCAAGAAAGCGGTGTATGACCTTCACACCAGTAAAAACTTGCAGTTTAATTACAGTAAGAATTTCATGACTCAATACATGAACTAATACAGCAGATCAGGAGATCCCACATTGAGGCACGCCTCATAAAATTACGTATAGGGGATAAAAACATATTGTAAATAGGAACAAGCTGTGTAAGATTATCACCAACACCAAAAACTTTCAACTTCATAATCTAGCAAAAAAGTTAAGCATAGGAGTTAACTAGGTCCAACTTATATGGGAGCCGCAGCAGGCACTTAGACCCCTCCTTGTCCAGCCAAGCAAATAGCAGAACCTTTATGATGCTTCAACACTGTGAATCTACCATTTTTCTTATAATATTCAATTTACACTCACCAATAACCAAGCAATCCAAAAGAGCAACAACATATGCTCGTAGCCTAAGCTCAGGCCATGAAAAAGCCAATACATTGGACTGGCTGAGCCAGTGGGACTCAAAACCTAAGGCTATGGCTTTCTATGAAAGAATGTGCTGAGTAATAGCAATGCCCAACCTTCAGGTTGCTACCACGATCCAATATCTGATATAAGGCATTGAACCAATGGCAATGAGAATAACTTCCCCTCATTTTAAAAATTGGTCAAGAAAACTATGTTAATTTAGTTTCTTATTTATCATGGCTGTTTACTATTGCATTCCAGGCCTGGCTATCAACTTAACCTTGACTGAGTCTGCCATACCATACTATCCATACAGGGCAGGGCGGATTTCACTTTCATCTATTTTAAAATGAAATTTTTTTCTAGCTAAGCTATTTGTTTGTTGCGCTGAGCGATTCAATTCATCAAGTAAAGGGGCTTGAAAGCTTTCCGGAGAGAGCTTTTTTTATAGAGAGAGAGGTGAGTAAGGGGCTTGCTTGCAGGCTAGCTCGTGCAATCAACGAAGCATTCCTTCGCCTTAGTAAGCCTTGCTAAGGTTCTCCGGGCACTACGGTAGGACGCGGATCGATCATGACGAGAATGGACTTCTCCGTAATGTAATGTAATGTAATAGAAGAATCACAGTCCGGCGACCAGACGAAAGAGATATGAATTCAATTCGTCTGGGTCGGAGGCGCAAAGTTCATCATTCAACGTTGTTTCAACACATTATGGTTAAGTGTTATCTAGCACCATAAATTACAATATTCAATCCATTTTAGCCCCTATTAGTTGCCCAGTTATTAGCTCCATCACAACTATTTAAAAGCATTAATATAATGGTACAGAGATAAAACCTTCACCCATATAAAGTCCTGATAATTCTTTCTTAAAAAATTAAATATAAATAAGCACTGCTATAATCTTACCTTTGTTTTGTGGATCATGTAAATGGCTTCTAAGGGAACCCTTTTGAGCATATTCATAAATAAGGAAGAGCTCACTATCACTGGCAGCATAGCCAATCAACTCTACCTTTGACAAAATTAAACCAAATGGGACTCAATGGTTTTGAACAGTGGAAAGCAACAAGCTTCACAATTTCACAATTTAAACTGCATATCATACAGAGAGCATTACCAGATTTGCATGATGAACCTTACACAAGACTTTCATCTCTGCCATAAATTCCTTTGTCTTAGTGGCAGTCATTCTTTTGATAGCAACTTCCTAAAAGAATAAAAAAAAAAAAAAAAAAACTTGATGGTATGTATTCAGATTCTGTAATCTAAATTCTGAAGTAGAATTGAACAAACCTGGTCGTGAAGAAGAGCAAAATACACAGAACCATAGGTTCCATGACCAAGAAGATTAGAATCAGAGAACCCATCAGTTGAAAAAAGAATCTCGTCATAAGTGAAAACCACAGGCTTCTCAACATCAAGCACATCAGTTCCTAGAGCTGTCAGAGAAGACAAGAAAACACAGTTAGACTTCCAACTTTGAGATCAGTCAGGGCAGCGAGCTGAGTTATCATAAAAACTACCCTATCCTGCCGCTAAAGTTGCAGCAAATCTAAAGTTAAGCCATTTTCTGAAACATAAAAATGAAATATCTTTGAAATACAATTAATTCACATATTTAAGACACCATGACTACAAAGTAACTATTTCAAATAGAGTTGATAGACAATAAAGGGAAACCCACATTCTTTACAAGTCAAAGCAACCTCTGTTCAAGTAACTGGCAATATATCATTGGCAAAAAAAGGTAAGATGTCATGGAATATAGGTTCAGAGCCCATGCACTGAAAATCAACAATGCATTGACTCCTTTGATAGGAATCACTCATGGTAGCATTTCAAGAACCCAGACCTAATTCCTTTTTTTATTGCTCATTCTAATTTACTAAGGTCTACAGTAAGATGTCATAGTTGAACACGCTAATTGAAGAGCTATAGTTTTGCAGGACTGAGCTCTTTGATTAAAAATGAACCAAAATTATCGTTAAAGGCTTCCCCTAAACCATTCAGTTTTAAGCGTAATTCGTCAAAAGTGAAATGATATGATTGTTCTAAAACATGTGCAATGGGAACCGATGGCATCCATCTCTTTACCATAATACACAAGATAAGACTGCTTGTACATATAATGATTGTCTAAAAAACAAGTATACACATAATGATTCAGGGTTAGAACACAATGCTGGCTGCAGTTACTATACACGAATATTAAGACACTATTGGTTCCCGACCAAATAATCCATTAATCTAATGGACGGGTATCCACACAGAAATATGCTCTTTGCTGAAAAAAATAAATAAAAGAGCAAGAGCTCAAAAAATAGTCCTACGTTTTATGCTAATATAACAGAAGAATCCACCCAGGCACAACCTCCGGAGATCAAAAAATGAAAAAGGAAAAATTATGTGAAAACTAATGATGGATAACCAAATGAATATAGCAATCAACAATAGCTACTAGATATGTGCAAAATCAAAGGAAAACTAAGCTACGCCCTTCATTTCCTGCATAGAATAAGTCTCCTACCTTCTTGGCATTCGTAAAATAATTGGGGTACAATGTAGGATCAGATAATTAGGTCTAGGGTTCATAAGTTTTACAACCATTTGTTTTGATTCATTAATCTATTTTGTTTGGCAATGATATATAATTCCTTTCCAGTATTTCGGCTAGCAACAAATAGAATCGAAAGTAATTAATTAACAAATGAGAACATAATAACCTTTCGGAATGGTAATCTGGTGGTTACTAGGTTCACCATTAGTTTGGTTCCAATTCCCTGATTTGCCACAAATGTATCTTCCTGAACCACAACAGAAACTTGGCTTCCGAAGAATGTGAAACTTATAAGAACTCTTGCCATCAGGATCTTTCGCAAGACTTCCCTGACGTTCAGCAAAGCAGCATGAGGACCTCAAGGAAACACAAAGAACTATGCTTAATACAATGAGAGCAAGCCCAACACCCAAACCCCCAATGATCCATCCGTATGGCACATGAGCCTTATGATTTACTTGAACATCTGCAAAAAATTAAAGATGTACTACATTTTATTTTTTATACAAAATGAGACCTTTATTTATGATTAGTAGGAAGAACCTTCAGAAAATTAGTAATTCCAAGAAAGCTAAAGCCAAAAAAATGCACAATTTGAAACTACAGATCTCACAAAACCAAGCCTGTGACGTTCAACATTTCACAATTATATTTGCAGCTCACAAAGGCAAATATAGTAATGCCAAATAATCAAATGGTTTAAAGATAAGCATATGCTGCCTGCCTGCCTACTGCACAGGGTTTTATGCTCCAAAATACATTGACTATGGAAGCTGCCAAGCAAACAGGTACTACCCACACACTGCTCCTTTCGTTAAAGAGTGTCTTGCTGTAATTCAGGCTATCAAATAAAACAAAAGTAGCACACACTATTGTAACAAAAAAATAACTGAAACACTTTTGGCAGAAAGAATGAACAGCACTAACACTTTAAACAGAGCTTGAATCCACATATCTGGAAAGAAAAACATGTAACCACACCTATTGATATGTAAAACTTGCAAATTTCAATTTTAACATGCATTTTACAACAAAGTATGTTGTTTATTTATGGTTGTCAGCTGTTACTTGACATCACTTAAAGACAGACTTAGTCAATGACACCGTATTAATACATGGCAACCTATTCATCATTCCTACTTTAATTTAAGTCCTTCACTTAAATTTACCAATCCATACCTGAAATTGTGTCAGCAGATGGTGCAGGAACAGGTGCAGGGGGAATCTCATTCTCCACATGATAAGGTTCACCAGGAACTGCAATATATATAAACAAGCTAGTCTCAAATTTTCTGCTATAATAAGAGAACTAAAACGGTAAGTCAGCAACTACTCCCAGTTAGCATTGCAAGTTGCACAAAAACACAAGACATAATGCGAAATCAACTAATAGCCTTGTAATTGAAGGAGTTTGATCTGAAAACAAAAATAATTTTTAATGCTAATCACAACTATACATATAGAATGTGTATGAACTCATTATTTCTCTCATTGTACGATGTTGTTTGAATATCTGAAATCCCTTTGGCATTAGCACCTTCCCTCAAAGCTCACATTATGAACTCAGTTAGAAACCAAGTAGGTTCCAGACTCTAAAATTGAATTGAATTGACCAATTAGCATCGATTAGCCTATCACTATTACAAACTTACTTCATCTCCCATACGTTTCCAACTACTTGGACGACCAAATCTGGCCTCCAATGCTAAACTTTCAATCACATGAAGCCAAAGCAAAAATGACAGCAAGTTCCAGATCTTTAATTCACCTATGGGCAGAAAATCTTATTTTACAACCTTGATTAACCATACTCTACTTGCAAAACATAAGGGTTCTCAGAAACTATGTCAACAGCATCCCGATTCCTGCAGAAAAAACCCATCCCTAGAAAACCAACTAAATATGCATATCTCCAAGCATTTGGCCCTCCACATGGGAAAGTCCTCAAACTAACCTAGAAACCTCCCAAATTAAAAATTAAAATTAAAAAAAAAAAAACTGAATGATTTTAAGACAAACCTGAATTCAATGGAATATAGTACAAAGCACCAACAGTGACATTATCAGGATTTACAATCCCATTGACTTGCTCGATACTATCCATGCTCACCCCAAATCTACTTGCTAAAGATTGCACACTATCCCCATCTTTCATCACATAACTCATCAAGTAGTTCCACAAGCTACTTGAACACCCACAAAACAACCTCAAAGAAACCACAGCTCCAACCCTTGCCTGCCTGGTAATATTTGGAACCATTGCGAGCCCATCATAAGCCTCTGAAATCATGTCATAAACATACCTTTCATTTGATCTCACCGTAAAAGTTGTGTTTGTAGCATAATTCTTGGTGGTTGATAAACAAGAACAGTTCTTTTTGATGAACATGTAGCCATGGCTATCCTCTTCTTCAACTGTTATGTCTTGTGGTAACACATCAAACATGCTCTGGATCAGTGCTAGAGTTTGGTTGTCTTGGGGCTTAAAAGCCAAAAAAGATGTGCATAGTCTCGTTGTGTCCGTACAAATCATGGGTATTGTTGTGGAGGAATCCAAGGCAAGGAGGGTTTGAACATGAACAAGAAAGATTGATGTTAGAAGAATCAACAAATATGGAACTATAAAATCCATTGTCTCTCGTTTCAAAAAAATTGAAAGTTTGATGTAAGATTAAGCGTGAAAGGGAGTCAAAATTTTAGATTTCGATAAAAAAAACCATGTCAAAAAAGAGCTAGCAACAGAAAAACTGAGACCTGATGAAGGAAAACAAGATCAACATAAATTAGACTTGATAAACTTTGGGCAAAGTTTAGCTCTTTCTTTAAAAAACTGGAAAGCAAGAAGTGTGAACTTGAAGCTTGAACAAAAAATTCTGACAAAGAAATGAAAAGGGTCAGTGAGGAAACTAGAGCTAAGTTACACAAAAATCCTTGCTTTTACAATCTTTTTCCGGGAGGGGTTAAAGGAATTGGTAGATTTAGATAGATGGTAGTTAAAAAAAAAAAACTGAAGAAATGAAGGAATTGAGGGGATAAGAGAGTAAGTTTTTTGCAAGAATGTGAGAAACTAGGGAGATTGAAAGGCTAGAAAGAAGTGGAAGAAGGGAGAGTGAGACTTAAGGCGGTTCAAAGGACAGAAGTAGAAGGGAAAGAGGTGACACTAAACAGAGCATGTGTTGTTTGGTTTTGTAATTCTTTAACGTTTTGTTCTGGCAGTAACGGTTACTCAGGCCTTCACCGTAAAAAGAGAAAGGTACTTTCAAAGCCATACAGAGAGAGGAGATCGTAATCGTAAACAGGAGCCATCCACCTGCAAATATTTGGGTGGCCGACTGGGCGTGGCCGCGTGGGCACTGGGCACCATTTTGTTTGACTAAACTACCCTTTGAGTTATTTTCATTTCAACTCTTTTTGATATAAATATATATATCTATATATATATTAATAATTATTTTATATATCGTCAGTAAAATTTTTATATTTTATAAATAAAATTAAAATTATGATGTATTTTTTATTTTCTTAATATTTTTATAGAACATATGTAAAAAATAAATAAAATAAGACATGTGTCATAATTTTAATCATGCTTATGAAGTCAAAAAACTTCACTGATTGTATATGGGATATTAATCATATATATAAATATATATAACATTAATCTACTATTATTCCAATATATTTGTAAATTATAAGTAAAATTTTAGATTTTATAGACAAAATTAACAGTCTGAAAAATATTTTTTAGAAATATTAAAAATTAAAAATAATTAATTAAGAAAACATGTGACAATTTTTTAATTTCATTTATAAAATTAAAAAATTTTACTGTCAATATATGTGATAATACTTTTATTTTAATATATAATTTTATGATTTTATGTCAACTAGAATTTGGCTGCAACATGTTGGAATGGCCTTTTCTTTAATATATTAATGGTTATTTTTATTATAAAAATAATATCAATAATAATTTTAACTACATTTTGAATATTATAAATATATTAAATAAAATATTATGATTACAGTTGTTTTACTTTTGTGCTAAGTTGTTTTTAAAAAAAAATTGAATTTTTATGTTTTTATAGTTCTTTATCTATTTTTATAAATAAAAACTAGAGAAAGTATATAAATTTGGGATAAAAAACTATTGGGTTTGATTCATTTATGTATTAGTCATTTGAAGAGGATTTCATAAAATTTGATTGAGTCAGATCTAACCACATTTTTTCTTTTTTTTTTCTTAGTACTCATATTTATATCTTTTTGATACTTAAAAAAATCTAATTTCAAACATTAATTATAAAATCTACCAAAATGTCAAGATCTAAATTTTTGTTGCTTAATAGCTAAATATATTCTTAACCTTTTACACAAAATGAATATAAACCCTCAACATTTTATTGCATGAAAATCAGTTTATAAATTTTTATTTTACTGCAAATAAAACCTCAACCTTTCAAAATCATGTAATTAAGTCTAAATCTGTTAAATGACACTAACTTCCATTAGTAATGCATATGTGGCATATCACGTGGTAACCAATTAAACTATTTACATCAGCTTCCACATAAGATGTCCAAACAGTAGTTACTGTTATTTAGTAGATTTGGACTTAATTACATGATTTTAAAAGGTTAAAGGTTTATTTACAATAAAACAAAAGTTTATGGACTGATTTTTACGTGATAAAACGTTGAAGGCTTAATTTTATTTTATGCAAAGTGTTGAGAGTACATTTGGCTATTAAGCTGAATTTTTTTTATTTCCTTTTTTATTGTCTATATGTTTATTTTGTATGTTGTTCCCATTGGGAGAGGATTTATTTAAGTTTCTTCATGTAATTTAGATCTCCCATGCAAATTCGGTTTTCGTCATATTCTTATTTTTTTTCATTTATTTATTAGCATGAATCTTCTAATCTTTTAGATGAATTTATATTTTGTAATTTTATATTCGTTTTTTCCGTTGAAATGATAATGACGTTGACACATACTTTTTTTGTTGGCAACGCAGAGCTTACAAAATAATTAAAAATTCAATTAAACAAAATGATATTTGAGCAAAATTTTACTTGGCCAAAGGACTGCAGTAACAAAGTTCTGAAGTTCTTAATGGATTTTCAAGCTGCATTGCCATCTATTCAAATTTCAAATTGTAACTTTGAAGCAACCGAGAATGATTATTTGGGTGAAACCAAATATATCTTCCATTAAAATAAATGTGAATGCATCAGTGAAAAACAATCCTGGCTGAGCAACTGTAGGTGGACTTGCGAGAGATCATCAAGGGAAATGGCTGAAGGGTTTTGGTCGAAAGTTGGGTTGGGATTCTATCTCTCGATCAGAGCTTTATGCTGCTTCTTTCCGTCTTTCAATGGCTTGGGAAGCTGGTTATAGGAGTATTATCATTGAATTAGACTTCTTGTTTGCTGTGTTGAAGGTTAACCAGATCATCCAAGCTTGTAAAACATTAATCAGCAAGGTCTAGGAATGCATGGTGCAGCACGTCTATCGGGAAGCAAACCATTGTGCAGATCACCTTGACAATCTAACTCACAACAGTTTAGATATGGTAGTGCTAGAGCATCCTCCTGAAAGTTTGGAGGCGTTACTCATGAAGACTCTTGTAATGTGGGTCTAACAAGACTGTATAACTTAAGCAATTCTTGCTTCCTCTGTACCAAGAAAAAAAATTCAATTAAACAGTTAGAAAACCAATAATCTTCTAATCCAAAAAATCATATCTTCGGCTCAAGCTACAAATAAAAAAAGTAATTATTTATTTAATCAAGTAAAGTAATTTTCATATTTATCAATTTAAAAAATGTAATAGGTTGATATAATGTAATTTTTAATAAAAATGTATTACTATAAAAAGTACAATTATCTTTTTTTTATTGGCCAATATCTACTATTTTCGTAAAAAATGCATTCTAATTTTCCATGCAATTAAGCTTAGAAATTATTTTACTTAGTAGAAAAATTATATTAAATTATCAATTAATACTGATTTTTGTTACTTGTGTTACCTTCTGATTGGAGAGTTTTTTTTTGTTTGATAAATGAGGATATGAGTAGAATTGCTTGGATTCGAATATAAACTTACGATATATCATAACTTTTTTAACTATTCGATCAAAAAATTGTTGGCACTTGATAGGAGGTTAATCTTTCTTATTATAACAAGGGTTTTAATTTTTTAACTAAACTACAAAAACTTGACTTATTTAAATTGTAAACAAAAACAAAAACAAAAAATTCATAACAATCTTTTAAATAATGATAAAACTATGACCATTCTAAATCGAAAAATTATTAAACTTGTTTATGGTTCTTTTTTTCAAAATAATGACAAATCTATTTGTGCACTTGCTGAATTGAATCTCGAACTACATGTTACTTATGCAGACAAGATTGATTAAGAGCTAATTTGAATAGGTAATGAAATTGGTTTCAGTGAGATTAAAAATAGTGATGGTGGTGCGATGTCACATCCTGTATACAGCTTACTACATACTTTTTCACACATTTTATATGGTTGGGTTGTCTGTGATGCCTTACCTTCCTCTTTTCCTTTATTCGATAACTATTTAAAATTTAAATTTATAATTAAAGAAATATTTATATATTGAGAATTTATTTATTGTTTACATCCCCTGTTAAATTTACAACGAAATAGTGCTGTAAAAATATGTCTAAACATATAAAATAAATGATTATACTTCCAGGATAAAAGCTCGCTGCCTCAGGGCACTAAATGTACAGCCAATAATCCCCAGATGCAAATCACGCAGTTACTGAAAGTACTCTGTAGATGTTAAAATAAAAGGGTGAGCAAACCACGACTCAGAAAGAGAATTGTATGCAAAACTAGATATCCCGAAATCTATATGCATAAAATTCTTATTTTCCTACAGGTGCTCTAAGGACCACTATAGGAAAGATATTATAGTCGGCTAGGGATCCGGATGGAGTAAGGAAGGTATTCTGAAATACTTGTCTTGTCCAGGAACCTAGAAGCGACTATAGGAAGTAATTATTTTTGTTGAGATCAATCCCTTTTTCATATCATTTCTTATTCCTTTCAAAATAATGCTTTTATAAAATAAAGCATTTAAACAAATAAACTAATATTCATATATGTTAGCTTTAAATTGACATATGTATTTTGAAATGACAAAAACTTAAGTAAGTTTTAATGCTTTAATTCATATTGTAAATTTGCCTTATCACACATGATTTTCTCAATACATTTCAAGTGATCATATCAAACATTAAGACCATGATTTAATGATGCATACTCTTATTGGTCTTAATACTTTGTAAATGTTTTGAATATTTTAGAAAATCACTTGATGAATTTTTAAACCATGTTTCCATTTGAGAAAGTCAAGAAAAACTCCCACAAAAATGTCAAAATGTTTTGGGTTGGATTAGGATCAAAGACCACATCATTTCTAACTCAAAAAGTGCAGGAAATCACCTTCTGGAGAGAAGGGATCGATCCCCTTTTGGCAGTAAGCTCCCAACAGCTAGAAAAGGTCCCTGAAGCCCAGAATCAAGATTCTGGACAAAAGGGATCGATCCCCTATGAAAGGGATCGATCCCTTGCTCGAAAATAGCCTATAACGGCTAGTTTTTGTGAGACAACGGTAATATCCGAGATTTGGCTCCACCCACCGGCTAGAATACATCCAAGGGACTATAAATAGAGGCCTAGAAGCTAAAGGAAGCAAGAGGAACCACTCAGCAACTTCAAATCTCATATTTCTCAAATCTACAAGCCTAAAACAACAAATCAAGAGCTACAAAGTTTCATTTTCCATCATTTTCATATTCTTTGTATAGAATAGCACAAATCTTGTATAGGTTTTTCCTTGTGCTTAATTTCTGTAATCACTTGCCTATCTAGAGCTCTCTTTGATTACTCATTTGTAAACTCACTTCATTCCTTGTAAAGGGGAGGTTTCTCTAAGCCTTGAAAAAGAGGGAGGTTACTCTTTAGCCTAAGAAAAAGAGGGAGGTTTCTCTTGAGCCTAGAAAAAGAGAGAGGTTCTCTTGAGCCTTGAAAAAGGGAGTGTAATCACAAATTCAAGATAGTGGATTTGGAGAAAATCCTTGGGAGCATCTCAAGGTAGAGGACGTAGGCAAGGTAGCCGAACCTCTATAAATCGATTGTGTAAATCTCTCTCTCCTTACTCTTTATTTGCTTGCACTTATATTGTGTTTATTTAATTGAACTTGAATTGCATGCTTGTCTAGCCTAGAAACTTAGAAAATATCAATATAGGCTAGAGAATTTAGAGAAACCGAAAAACGAGCTTAAGGTTAGTTAAAAACCGATTCACCCCCCCTCTCGGTATAGCCTATAAGAGCCAACAATATATTCTTTTAAAAAAAAAAGAATATTAGTTTAAATAAATCATAATTCTCATTTAAACCATTTCACATGTCACTATATCAATCATACAGCAAAGTGCTCCATGCAGCACAGTAAACTGTTAGAAATCATTTTCCTTTTCATATAAACACATATTCATATACTTTTTTCATTTAAACACATTTTCCATGTCACATATCATTTCATATCTCATAAAAGTGGAGACTAAGGCATCATGCTAGAGAGAAAGTACCCCATAAGGCAATAATAATCATGTTAGATCTATGACCATAGTCTAGAGTAGTCCTCAGTCAAACACTAATCAGGTGTCAACCGGGACTGAATACATATCACATGTCACATGTCACATATCACATATCACATATCGGCATTATATGAGGCCAAGTAGTCTCAAAACAATATTTTCATAATCATATCACCTTTATGGAAATAAAGAAAAGCAATAAATCTTCAATCAATCCATAAAAGATTTTATTAAATCATAAATGAATATTTATAGAAAATAATTTATAAAATATTCACTTTCCATCTTTTCATCTCATAAACCCTATCATATGGTGTAAAACATGTAAGAAGAATATTTTGTATTCTCACTTCTAACCAAATTGGCAACATGAATATTTAAATAATATTTTTTGGTATATTCATGTTTTATGAAAAATAATCAATTTCTTATTTTCAAGGCTAGAAATTTATCAAATCATGTAATTAAATATTTTCTAGTATTTTTATAAAATATTCTAGAAATTTTCAGCAACATAACGGGTGCTATTATCCTAACCCTCCTGCAAATTAAACACAGTTCCATATGCAGCAAACAGCCTCAATTCCATAGATTTCAATGCATTTCATTTCAAAAATATCCTCATAATATTTTATGCATAATAATTATGCATTCGAAATATCGTTACAGCTTACATACGCATCCCTTACCTGTATAACGTAACCGAGCTCTTCGGATGCACCACTCGATATTCGTTATTCTCGAGCTACAAATAATTCCACCAAAATTATTAACTAATTAAATACTTATTTTTAAGCTATTGTTTAAATTTAAATGCAGCCTCTTTAAACACTGCAAATATTTTTGCAGTATAATTTCTACCGGTAACATAGTATAACTTCCTCGTTTTGTGTCAGAATTTAAATCCGAGCATATCGACAGACTCCTTGCATTTTCCACAGTCTAAATCTACCCTTAACTTATCAAAATCAGCCATGGATGGTATCTCCCTTCATTTGGCCAAAGATGGTGGATGGTGATTGCATGGGATTTTCAACAATTTAATGCTTAAATCATGTTCTATCATGCTTGATCTTCATTTTGGCATGCATTTCATGCATGAAAACCCATGATTCCATAAGGAACCCATGTTGGCCAAATGCCCCCTTCCATGGCAAAATTTCATTTATCCACTTTTGACCAAATCCAATAGTATGAAACAAAAGCTTAGACTAATTTTCCTACATTAAATTCCAAAGAAACAAAATGCATAGTAACACACATACCTTGACCGAACCACTCTAGCCTTCTTTTCTCCTTATATTCTTCCTCTTTTGATTAGATATTGGTGTCAATAGAGAGAGGAAAGTGTGTAGATGATTTTCCTAGAAACAACTTGGGTGAGAAAGTCTAGCTTTAATTAAGTTTTGTTGACTTCCTTTTTTTTCTTTTTGTGCCGTGGAGTCTTGGGTAGGGATGATGTACAGCTGCAGATCTCATCAGAATTAATTAGATAGAGAATGCTGAAAATTAGAAAAATTACCAAAATACCCTTGATTATGAACTTTTTGGACATTTCTTGCTCTTAAGCTTCTGTAACCGTAAAAACTATGTACTTGTGCTCCAAAAATTTGGCTTTCATCACCAAAAATTCATAATTGATGTATTTTGATGAATGGAGGTGGTTTCATCCACGTGCGGTGCACGGATTGTGAGAAAATTACGATTTTACCCTTACCAGGTAAATCGCGTAAATTTTCGATTACATCACCGTTTTAACTAAATCCAAGGCCACTATTTTAATGTCCTTTTCATGTCGAATAACATAGTATTTTTACTTCATCACAACTCATTCTAAATTTGGGCACAATTATCGAAAATAGTTTCGGGACATAACCGTCATTTTTCAATTTGTTTGCCAACAACTCCAAATAATGAAAATAAGATAATTTCAATCTCTAAAATTGTCTCCTCATCATTATTACACTGTCAGTACACTGTTTCCACGTTCATAATAATATCTTGGCATAAAATTTAAGCGGGGCCCACATCTCTATTTACTTGTAATTTACAAAATAAATTCAAAATAAATCAATAATGAATTAATAATTAAATATTCGTACACGTACAGTACAAAATCACTGGTTCTCACATGCGATTCTGTAGTGGTGAAATTGGGGAGTAAAATAATGATATATTTTTACGTAATCGTAACAGTGGTGGTAAGATAAATGGAGTAAAAAGAGAAAATGAATTAAGGGCATTGGATTAAAATTTATATATAATGAAAGGATTATTATTTTATTCACTGCCGGTGGAGTTTTTTAACTCCACAAACGGGGTTAGGATGATGACACGTGTTTTATTTTATTTATTTGTTATCTTCTAAATATTTTTAAAAAACATGTGTCATCATCCTAAACCCACTTGTAGAGTTAAAAAACTCTACCGACGGTAAATAGGATAATAATCCATAATGAAATTTATAATATATATTTTCTTTATAATAAAATAATTAAAAATTAATAAAATTATATTAAATCAAAAAATATTTTGTAATAAATTTAAATTTAATAAATGTACTTTATATCAATTAATACTTTTGTTACTAAATGTTTAAAAAATATTTTAATATTTCAAAAAATAAAATATAGTTTTAAAAATCATTATAAATAAAATTAAGAAAATAATTTTAAAAAAAGAGTGAAGGTCTAGTGGTTCCAATGGATCCCCGCCCCTCCAATGGCTCAATTGGAGGGGCTTAACATTTAACTACATCGTAGGGTGCAACCAAATGCACCATACAGTGCATCGAAAATTATTTTGGGTGGATTTAAAGGGTGGGAATCTACTATAGCGTGAGTGCGGTGGTACCCAAACCCATCCTAAAAGAAATGTCAATAATGAAATTTTTTAACCTAATTTAATGCTCAAATTAATAAATTATCTTTAAAAAAGTCATGAGAGAAAAAAAAAAGTGTGATGGTTTTCTTTTTTGTGATAAAAAGTTTATGAACAGGAAAGATTACCCCTTCTCCAAAGCTAACACAAGATGTTAACCTATTTTAAGATTTATAGATTCATTGAATTTTTACTTATGAATTTTTTGAACTTATAAATTACCTACTAATGAGTGATTGTGGAATTCGAATCCTAATACTTTGCATCGTAGACTTGAGCATTAACTACTTACGCATTCCTTATTGGCAGTGTGATGTTTTCATATCTAATTGGTTGAAATGAAATTATTTCTATTTTTGTTGGTGATATGATGTGACAATTTGTTTTTACATTAATTTTTATAATATTATTTTCTTTTGAAATTATGTGCATCATATATATATATATAAACAAATCTAACATATCACACTAATAAATACACATATATAATATATTAAAGTTAAAAAATCTATAAAAATCTTTTACTTCTTTGAGGATTAGTTTGGATAAACAATGAGAGTAATTCCAGTGAAATTAAAAAAAATAAAATGATCATTAAAAATATATATTTTTTAATAAAATAATAAAAAATTGAAATTCACCGTAAAACAATAATTTTATCCTATTTTATTTTGGTCTTTTAGTCTATTTGGCCACCTTTGGCACTGCAATTGATGTCAACCGATGTGCTAAACAGAATCTAAGTGAAATAAGAAAAACGAATGTTATTTTTAAATACAATGTAGCAATATTTCTTCCCTTTTTTTTTAATCTTTGTAACAATTTGTTCCAATAATAATTTAATAATTCCAAAAAAAAAAGCACATTGGAGACGACCCAAAAGCATGGAAATGGATTTCCAAAAAGGAGAAAGGCGAAATTGGGAAATAAAACTCACGGGATTGGGTGTGTTGGGAAAAGGACTGGCACAAGTTGCCAAGAGCTGGAGTTGAGTACGACAGTTGGTTGAGCCACAAGTACGCGCCAATTTTTAATATACGGTCGCCGTTGATTTGTCAGCCAATCGCACGCTTAGCGTACGGCGCATCAATTATCGTAGAGCGAAACCTCGTTGGACCATTTGATCCGAGTTACCTGTTACCGACACTTACTCCGTTAGGACCGTTACACATAGCAGATGCTACGGTTTGGAATTTCGATGCCTTTGCAGCATAACAAGGGACATAGGGTTGGATTAAAATCATGAGTGTCGACAATTTATTTTTTATCCCTAACTATTTCCCTTTTTATGAGTATTTCTAGAAGCTGATTAGGGTTTAGAAACAAAAGAATGGTTTACGATTCTAAATTTATATATTTTTTCTGATTGATATAATAAGTATCAATCACATTAACCAATTTGTAAATGGTTACAAAGATTTTAATTTTAATTTTAAATCAAATTTTAACTTGGCGTTGTTTTAGTAAGAGTGTTAATTCTAATATTTTTTTTTATTTCACAAATTGAATTAAAACACCGTTGCATTTTTCAATTTTTTTTATTTTTAATATATCCTAAAATGTATGAATGATATTTGATATAAAGTTTTAAACAATTTTGACGATGATGAGATTACTTTTTTTTTTGTCATTAACCATTATGAGGTATAACGTGAAAGCAATAGTCAATCTAACAACATAAAATATTAAAATCTATATGTAAATTTTATTTCAAACGAAAAATATTAAGAATGGGTAAAGTTTAATAAATATATATTTATATATGATGCACTGACAGTATATTTTTTTATA
This sequence comes from Heritiera littoralis, assembly GCA_031772115.1. NCBI lineage: Eukaryota > Viridiplantae > Streptophyta > Magnoliopsida > Malvales > Malvaceae > Heritiera > Heritiera littoralis. The sequence continues at coordinate 135,857 of JAPDPK010000090.1, forward strand.
CACTATCAATACATCAAAAGTTGACACCTCATCAATATGCAAACTAAAAATATGTCAATCCCTTAAAAATAAATACAAAATAATTTTTTTTAATTTACTCATAAGAACTTATTGATAATATGTCAACCTCTTGTTCATTGATAGCATATAGAGACTATATACTGTCAGTACATTATATATAAATCTTATATATATTATGATTTTGCCATTTCTTTTTCCTTATATTTGTCATAAAAAATAAAAACAAACATTTTATTTTATAAAAGAAAAAAGAATACAGTTTAAAAATAAAAAATACAAGTACTTAAAATGATTAAAAATCATTCTTTACTAGAAACTGCATGAAACAAGCATTTTTAAACCATGACAAACAATTTGATTAGGCAAGTAAATATGGGTGTATGGGCAGGTACATGTAAGCTTGATAATAATATTTTGTATATATAATTTGTATTTATGTCAAGTAAAATTATATTTTTAGAGAAAAAATACAAAAATTAAGTATTAACTTGTTAAATATAATTTATTAATTTTTATTATATTATATATACTTTTTTTTAAAATTATTATTTATATTACTTTTCATATTTTTTATTTATGATAATTTAGCATCCTATTACCGTATCATGTATTAAGAAAATTGCCCGGAGCTGCAGATATTTAGGATTCAACCCAAAGCATGGCGATTTTTTAAAAGGGCGGAAAAATCGGGGAGAAAGGTTTGACTCCGTAGGCCCGCGCGTGGACGAACGACAACTGTAAAGCAAAGTTGGAAAGGAGAAAGAGCCAAGAGAGATCTAGCCTGGAGGAAACGCCAAAAGATACCCAACAAAAACTCAAGATATCCAAAGGATTAAGGTATATATCTATTTTATTAAAGTAAGATTTTGCTTTGTCTTCTTTTTGCTTCAATTTTGGTCGGATTTCCCACAACATTAAAATTAAAAAATGGTAAAAATAGGGTTTACTTAGCTAATGGATTTTGCTAATGAGCATTTAAGGACACTCTTTTAGAATAATTAAAAATTTATTCATAATAATATTTTTATACTAAATTTGATAATCAACAGTTTATTTTATGTGAATTTTGAAATTGAAATGATAAATTATAGTAGTCTGAAAAACGTGTATTAAAGACAATGTCAAAAAATTTTCATACAATTTGGAGCAAACCTTATTTAATAAAAGAGTTTATTTTAGTTGTACATTGAAAGTTAGAGGCTTAGAGCTTGGTTAACAGTTAACGGGTGAGTATAAAAATCCGTTAACAATTTTCTTTTAAAAGTTAATCACATTAGTTAAGTTATTTTAAATCAATAAAAATTAAAAGATTATCAAATAGATCTCGTAACTTGAGTATATATTTTGTGTTATGTCATGTAAAACATTAAATTTATATTGTTAAAATTTATATCAATACGTTAAATATAAAATAATTTTTTCCTTTTATGCTAATAAATACTGAATTTTATTACTCTAGGATCAGTTTATTACAACCTACTTCATTACAATCATTATAAAGAAAGCTAGAAATACCTTGGGAAGGATTTCTAAAGATCATGGCATCCACCCTACTAGCCCGTGCAAGGTTTGCCATGAAATCAGCACTCATATTTGCTTCTCTGTAAATATGGGCAATGGAAACATCCCAATCCTTTCTTATTAACTCCTTGCAAGCTCGAATAATTCCAGTGAAAGGATCCCTGCTATTGATAAGCAGCGTAATTCTTTTTTTTTTGTTACAAGAAGAATATTAAATAATTAGGAACGAGAGTGCTTGGATTCGAACCCAAGACTTACAATATGCCACAACTCATTCTTAACCACTAGGCCAAGAGGCTGTTAGCAGCGTAATTTTCTGTATAGCACTCAAATAATCCAATTCCACTATAACCCTTTTGAATCCCAAATCCCAAGCTACAACTCTTAACTTTTACAAAATTCATATAAAATTTTTTATTAAACTTTTATATCATTGTCGTATCATATTGATTATCGTATTTAAAATTACAAGATTTGCTACCAAAGATGGTCAACTAAATAAGTAAATTTTATTCGACTTTGAGAGTAAAACGATTTTGAGTTGTATGGATTGTTCCGTACTAAAATCTTTCAATGCTTACGAAATCAAATGCAATTTTCCTTAATGACATAAAGATTGAGTCTTATGCATGTTTTTAAACACTGGAAAAATATATGCTTCTAATTTTTTTTTGGTTTTTATGGTCAAACTCAAATCAGATCAATTTATGCACATCTCAAGATTAATCCTTTTGCAATTGATCTTAAGAGCACACCCCACATCAATCAATGCATTCAATGAAATAAATTTTCGTAGGTGCTACTCCTAATATTTGAATCTTGGACTTGACCTACAAAAATAGTTTTTTTTGTAAACCATAGGTATTCTCATTCGTTTTAACAGTCTGAGACTAATCCTACTCGGAGTTTAATCACAGTTAAAGCTCCTCACCTACAAAAATACACTTACTTATCAACGAATCTAACCTTTGGAGTTATTCTCTTTTCTTTGATTATTCTTTTCCTCTCAGTTTACTAGTTGACTAATTCTTTTGTTTTATCTTAATTTACAATGAATCATATGCTCCATAATTGTTATAATAATAAATTTTTTACATTAAAAAAAACTGAAAAAATTGATTACAAATCATTGATCTGCAAAAAAAAAATGTAACAAGATTATTAATGACAAGTTAGTGTGCATTCATAAAAATCAAATAATTTGCCCCATGTTTCTGTGAAAAAGAAACTTTGATTCTTTGAATCATGCGGAATACTATATAAAATACTATTACTTTCTAACCCAAAAGTACTCATTTAACCAAAATACAAAACAATCAATCCTTCTGGTAAAAGCTTTTACTATAGCATGCATGTCAGAACTCATCTAAGACAATAAAAGAGAAAATTCATGGTTGTTTATTTGACAAGCAGCAAATTAAATATCTTTATACCCCACAAAACTACTTAATGCAAACAAATTTAATAGGATGCAGTGATATATATATATATACACAATTATACATATAATCTGGCTAATTACTATATCAAATTCTCCAAAATTCACACCCACCAGTCCACCATCACCCAACTTAGAAAGAACAAAACGCAGCAGAGGGCGTTGTTGTCTTGTGATTAAGAAATCTTCAGCATTACTGCAATTGTCTCAAAAGAAACAAAAACAAAATGGAAAGTAGACAGCCTTAAACAAGAAAACCTACTCAAACCCTTCTTTTAAAGATGGAAACCACAGCTTTTAGCAGAAGGAGAATTGTGGGTCCTGTTGTCCACATCATGAGCATCATTTGCATGTGCTTTTAGCTGGAAGCATTTTTTATCTGACCTAAAATCTTTTAACTTTTCTCATCTAATATCATTCTCCCTATGGATCTTTTATATTATATGGAACTATGGAACCAAACCTTAGGATTAGTTGAACTAAGATTAATAATTTGTCTGAAAACCAAACCTTAGGATTAGTTGAACTAAGATTAATAATTTGTCTAAAGGTCGTCGTTGTAGTGAGTGAAATTAATTATCCAGACTGTATTTTTTTGGCAGTAGTGTTAAAGAATAGAATATACTGAGTAGGATTAATAATTATCTTAGCTGCAGCCAGCAGCAATGGACAATTGCATCATTTTTATGTTTCTCCGCTCGTGAGTTCCCCCAGTTTCTCCGTATCTTGCTCATATCTTGGTAAACCCTGGATCTTGTCTTGAGGGTGTTTATTGTTTGCATTGGAGGTTGGGGTGGCCAGTGGCCCCCCCTTTTTTTAAGTAAAAAACTAAATTACACGAATGCATGTACTGAAACTCAATTCACAAACTCATAAAATTATCATATTTTAGAAGTGACAATATGATTATTTAAATCAATACTTAAAATCATTAATTCAATTTTCATATGACGACAAAAGATATAAAAATCATGCAGTCAAGATTAATATCTACAAGGAGCCATGAGTAAAATTACAAATTTATTGGTACTTTGAGTATCAAAGTTTGGACACGCGGGAAAAAAAGGCAATGAAGGAATAGTGACCAACATTGCTAGAGGAGGTTTCAGGGTTGCAGACACAGTTGTCTAAAACTCAAGTAACTGTTACAGAATGATGTTTGATTTGAGGGTATTTTTAAGTAAAAGTTGCTTTTATAGGCTAATGAAATCTTGGTTTAATGGCAAAGAAGAGGTCTTGAGACTTTGAGATTTCAAGTTCGAGTTTTATCAAGTGTGAGTTTAAATAAGTTTAGTTATTTACTAGTTTGAGTAATATGATTTTCATAGTTACTTGTTCATGGAATGTAATATGCTAATTGTGATTGTAACTTCTGATGAAAATGTACTACTAAAAAAAAAAGTTGCTTGTGTAGAATTTGAATGCATTTACTTTTTCATTTTTATCCTTTCTTGAAAGCTTGTTAAAAGATTTGGTCTTTTCTCAGTTTATGCATCATTCCGCAGGGAGAATGCCATAATTTTTAGCAACGCATATAATAGCTTGATCAACGAGCCCAATACACAGGAGGGCTGGCTTGAACGAAATGGATGAGATCAGGCCCTGCTGTGCAAAAAGGACTTTTCTTTTGTGAGCCCGTTTGACATGTCAGAATAGGTATTGCATGATTCAGCTGTGTAATTGACCTTTGGACACCCAGAGTCCAGCCCTTTGAAAGGGCCACTTTCAAGCCTTAAGACTTAACTTATCGTCGACGTTGAGACTTTGTATTTTTACAAACAGAATAAATTGAGTGATATATATTTTAAGTTATATTAAAAATTAATTAAAAAATAAAACATATGTTACTCTTTTCATCTCACTTATGAAATTAAAAGTTTTTTATTATCTATGTATCCAATACGAACTCAAAAACAAATTTATATATACAAAGCTCATATTTGATATATTAAATGTAAAAATTGTAATTTCATAGGCGAAATTAAATATCGTTTTTCTTTTTTAATTAAAAAGGAGACTTCTATTGGGTGGGTGAAAGTGATGGGTTGTGCTGGACCAAAAAAAAAAAAGTGATGGGATGGTGGCCACTTTTCATCTATGCTTGAAATGACATGGTTAATTATCACAACTTGGATTACTAAGCCAAAGTGGAAGACAGATAGATAAGTAAATGTCTCAAAAGGGGGCAAAACTCAAAACGTAAAACTTTCTGTTAAAACGGAAAGATCCGGTTTCCTCAACTTCTAAACATAACGAGCAAAGTGACAGTTAAATGAGCCAGCCGTTGACTCGATATCATCGACTTCTAATTCTAAAGCCGCCTAGTGCTAACTCGATGCGATGCCAATGGCCGCCAGGCGATGATCTAGCGAGAGGGTGCTCGAGCTTGACCCTTTGCTAGAGCTCGAAGGAATGTATGGTAGGTTCTAACCAAATGAGTCAAGTAGTTCAAAAATCACTCAAACCTTTGCTCCAACTTGTTGGCTAAAAGGACTGAAGTCAACCCCTGCGACCAAGACTTTCACCATGAAGCAGATTTTCAAACCTTTGGAGCAGATTAATCACCTCAAATACCACAATTTCAACAGATATTTTAATGAACTTTTGGTTCAGCCTCGCTAAAGCTCGAGCTTTAATGGGTTTAAGCTAAGTTTCCATACACCAAATAATCAACTTTTTTTTTTTTAATTAGAATTGAAATGAAGTTGTTTATGTTCGAATTTAAATATTATAATAAGATATAACTTTTTATTAATCACTCAATTAAACAATTATCTGTAATATTGTTAACATCATTCGAGGTCGACTTTTTTTTTTTTTCAGCCTTAATCTTATTTTGAAATTTAGAGTTTGGGCGGTTGGGAGTTGGGACAGCAGTAGTATTATAGGTAGCGTTTGCTTTGATCCCTCTTTTGCAGACCTTATGACACTGTGCCAAACCAACTTTTCCAAATTGTCCAAATTAAATTCCTGAGAGTTTTTTCGAATATTTATAAGCCTTTTTTACGATCCATCTCTTTCTTCTTTGGATTTATTTAGCAAGACAGATGTCGATGTAACACTAACTTTATGTATTCATAAAATAAAAATAAATTATTTTAATAATTGGGCATGATTTAGTAAAACATAGTTGTTTTTACTTTGTAGCATATGGTAGACAATTAAGTCCTATGTCAACATCAAGACTTGAAAAATGTTGATCTTGCAGTAAGTGCGTAGCAGGTAAATTCCACTTAGGCATCATTTTGTTTTACTCTTTAATTAGGAAAAGAAATTTGACGAATGAATTATTTACTACATGTAAAAAAATTTAAGAAGAATAAAAAAATTAACCTCTAATCTTACTTTTAAAAGAAAATAATTCAAATTTATTCTTCAAGTAAAAAATCGTGCACAAATTATTGAGCTAAATACTTGAGTTCATTTTGAATAATAACAACATTAAGCCATAAATAATCTATTAAATGTTTGGGTAATTAAGAAAGAACTTAGACGAAAAGATTATTCACTGCATATTGAAAATTTTTTAGAAGAATAAAGAAATTAAACTTTAATCACTTTTTTTTTTAAAAAAAAAAAGAGGATTCAAATATTGTTATTTGAATAAAAAATCATGCATAAATTATTGAGCTAAATATTCCAGTACAACTTGACTCATATTTTTTTAAAAAAAAAGAAAAGAAAAGAAAAGATAACAACATTAGGACATAAAAATAAATAAAAAGCAAAAGGTAAATTCAGTAAATAAGATTCTTACATTAAAGAAATTAGGGAGCATCATATGTACGTAACTTTTTCTCTGCATTAATGAAGAGTCTATTTTCGTAATATTAGGCCATGAATAATCTACTAAACATTTAGGTAATTAGAAAAGAATTTCAATGAATAAATTATTTAATACATATAAAAAGGTTTGTGAAGAATAAAAATATGCATTAATTATCAAGTAAAATACTCAATTGTTATAACTTTAATTATATTTTAAATAATTAAACAACATTAGGCCATTACACAACATATTAAATCTTTATTATAATATATTCAAATTATAATACATTCACGAAAATTAATCTCATATTTAATGTGATATGAAAACACCTTATGAATTAAAAAAAAAAACATTTGTATCTTTGTGTTTGATAAATGCCTATAGATTTATTCTTAAATGCTAGTAATAAACTTATCCCGTGGACAACCTTCTTACACTTTGTGACACAAGTATTTGACTCAATAATAAATATATGTATTTTTCTTGTTTAATGAGCTAGTCTAATTTTTTTAACCTTTTTTAATTATATATAAAAGAAGATAAGTATATTCATCTTAAAATAAAAAAGGATAAAAATGTGTTTTTAAATAGTATAATAATACTAATTTTAAGAGATTGTTGTACACCTATTGAGAACATTCCATTTGAAGGTTTATGATCTCTTTTGTCATTTATTTTCCTCCTTTCCGTCATCAAGCAACCAAATGTCAGAAGCATGTACTTAGTTTAGAAAATTTTAAAAGAGATGAAATGATAAAGGAGAAGAATTTTGATGGCATATATATTTTTTAAAAGATAGTACCATGGCATATTTTCTGTCCTTCTTTTGTCACTTACGATTACAAAATTGGCAAATAATGCTTTCACACTAATCATTCCGAGAATATGGGCTTTTCCTTCTTTGATAAAAAGGCAAAAGGCTAGATAGATACTTGACAAGTAAAGCAATTTGGGATTTGAGAGAAATATGCCACTCCGAATATTGTACATTGTTGTAAATTTGGTGCAAATTTTTTTACGAAATTTCTTGCTCATTCTTAGTCCTTGCAATAGTGATTTTGTCTATTTCTATGTATAAAGATACATTAATAATTATTTATACAAAATAGAAATGTTCATAACCGGGTCAAGTCAAGTCAAGTCAGAATCCAACTTAGGTAGAGTATTAAGGGTTGAAGTTGAGTCCAAACTCGATTTATTGACTTTTTAGATTTAAAATTTTTATTCAAATTCGTCTTTTCATATTACGAGTAAAGCCTAAATTCATCAAGGCTAAGCTTGCCTAAATACTATTAATTTTTTAAAAAATTAAAATATGTAAAAATATAAAAAATACATAATAATTAATAAGTATATATAACACAATAAATTTAAATAAATTCTTATAAGGAACATTAAAATTTAGAAACAAAATCTGAAAAAACAACACAGGCTCATATTAAATTACACAAAATCTAAAGTAATTAAAAAATGTATAATTATTTTTCAATAATTTTCTTTCTTAACATATTTTCAATTTTTTTAATTTACAAATACATCATATTTTAATCAAATATCAAATTAATTAAGTTATAAAACATAAAAAATTATAATTATTGAACCTCAATTTCTAAGTCCAAACCCATATAAGGGGTTAAACAATTTTATGCAAATCCACTAAAAAATGGGACCAAAAATCAAGTTAGAATAGACAATCAAACCCATAAACAGCTCTAGTTATCAATGAGTGAGGGATTTTGCTATAGTTAAAATTTTGAAGAGAGTTAAAATTAACATTTATGATTTATGATTTGAATTTGTAATATCTTATAATTTTGTGTTACATATGATAAGAGATAATCCTTATTTATATTTCGTATATTTAAAAAAAAATAATTATTTCACACACCGTCGATAGAATATTTTACTCCACAAGTGTAGTTCGGATCATGACACATGTCCTATTTTATTTATTTTTATTTTTTAATATTTTTATAGGACATGTGTCATGATCCTAACACCACTTGTGGAGTTAAAAAACTTCACCAGCAGTGTATGAAATAATTATCGATTTTAAAATTAAATTTGAAACTTTTAAGATGGTATTTCAATTTTGATTACTTGACATCTCTTGTGACACATATATGGATTAACTGTTAATGGAGTTTTTTTACTTCACAAGCGATGTTAAAATAATGACACATACCCCTTTAAAAATATTAAAAAAATAAATAAAAAATAAACTGAGTACATGTCATTATCTCAACCTCATTTATGAATTCAAATAATTTTCACTCACAGCATCATCATCATCATCAGAGCCTTTATCCCAAGAGATTAGGGTAGGCTATATGAACCAATATCTGAATTCACGTTAGATCGTCCATATGTATTCTCATCCTCCATAGATTCCTATCCAAGACCATTTACTCATCCAACTCTAAAACCTTCATATCTATTTCACTCACAGCATATGAGATAATAATCGTACTAAAAAAATAAATAATAAATAAAATGAAATTTATATCATCATATTAATCCTGAGTGTGAAGTCTAAAAACTACATTGAGAGTTTGTGTATATATATAGTTTAGTTAGACAATTTCAAATATATAGGCAAGTACACTCTTAAAATCACTTAAAGAGAGATTAATCTCAAAAAATATACAAGTTGATCCAAAGATATCATGACTATAAGATCATATATATATATATATATATAGAGAGAGAGAGAGAGAGAGAGAGAGAGAGAAAGGCGAGTATTTTATACTATGATTAAATATATTAGCATGTAAAATTTGAAGAGATCATAAATTCAGTCTCCTAAGAAAATGTGACATTATCTTAGGGCAAGCAGGGTGATTACAATCCTGATTTTTGTAATCTTTCATCAATTGAGAAAAAATAAAATATGATTTTGGAATAAGAGTGAATACGACATAAAGTTGGGTGTGAGTGGGCGAAGAGCAGGAAAAAATCTACCCCAACCTACCTCTTTGCATTCCTAGCTACAATAAACAAATGGGTTGTAGACTTGTACTTATATTACAAGATAAAAGAGAAAATTAGTAGTGTTTTTCTTTTTTTCTTTTTTTGTTTTCAATATAAATAGAATTGAAAAGGAAATAATTCGGAAAAGAGTTTTAAAAAAAGAACAATTTTTAATAAAAAATATGCAAACTCTTTTAATATAAGATCATTAAACCTTTTCCACACAAAACTTAGTGCAACGTTTCCACTTTTGCCTTCCAAAACAAATGGCTGGAAATTCATCTCAAAATGAATTATTTTGTAAGATTTGCTTAGAGGATTACTACGAATGTTAGCCAATAAAATGGCATATAATTGCATCACACAATCTCATAACAACTATTTAACTGTTGCGAGAAAATAGAGAGAGCAAATGAAGTGATTATCTTACAATTAATTAGTCTAATCTTGACTTAATTAAGCCGGCATCAAAGGGGAAGAGAACATGTAAAGGGGTCATCATTAAATTCAAAGTAAGTAGTGTCCTAAACCCTAATAATTGAGTATTCTTATTAATTTAATTGGTTTGAGAATAAAATAAGGATCTCCTTTCGAAGGAAAAACAAAATCTACTAACAAAAAACGCTTTTTGGTGGTTGTTATCAACATCTTTGCTTTTTAGCTAGAAAACTCCATGCTTCTAATAATCACAATCATACTCGCCCAATTCAAAGAGTCATAATTGTTTTTGTTATATTTCTTGCCGCCCAAAGATAGACATCGTGATCCACCTGTTTAATTTTTTAAAAAAGTTGCTTTTGCTATCTTTTAATTAGGGATATTTATTTTATCGGTTTGATTCATTTTTAATTAAATTATTTAGAATTAAACTAATTAAATTATCCTATTTTATTTTCATTAGTCAACTGAATTTTTATTTTGGTTAAAATATTGATTAATTTAGTTTAGGAATCAAATTAATCAAAAATCAAAATTCTTTCGAAACCATTTTAAAAAATCAATCAAAATTAATTTGATAGGCAATAAATTAACCAAATTAAATCAATTCAATTGATTATTTCAATTAAAATCGAAATACAAACCAGTATTATTCGTATTTCGTGTGGTTATTATAATAGATACATAGAAAGGGTGATTGACACCTTCTTAATTGTATTGACAGATAAAGATATGGTCTATCTATTTTCATCATACAATAAAGAATAATAGGGTATGGATTTTCGTGGAAGATCTATTGCAATCTTTCCATCCATATGTTTATGATGCCAAAATAACGTTTGTTTACAATAATTGAAAGTGGAAGGGGAAAGAATCCAGCAGTGGGTCCGAAATGTGATATTGTACATAGTACAATAGCGGCGCATGAAAAATTATATGCAAAGGAAACAAGACACAAAAGAAAACCCATTATAAAGACAGTGATGGAGCAATCAATGAAGTAAAGAAAAGCATGGAAAAGGAAAGCCAAAAGAAGAGAATATATTCATATATGGGTATAATGAATCCAAATTTCAGTGTGATCAGTGCACATCTAGTCTATATAAAGAAGACTTTGGTAGGGCCTCTGCCTATAAAGCATAATTGAGAAAGAAAGAAAGATATGCATTATCGCTTCTATACGGTTGTTTCTTGCTGGTTTATGGTTGGTACTTGGTACCTACTGCCCACCAATTTGATGTTTAAGACTGTGTTATTAAAAAAAAAGTATTCAATTAATCTATAAATTATGATTCAGTTAGTAATGTAAGTTGAGTTTGTGAAAAGAGTTTTTGGATTCAACCTCCACTAAACACACTTTTTGAGAGGGGTGAGAAGTCTTAACTGTGATGAAATCTTGAGTAAGATTAATCTCAGAGCGTTAAAACGAATAAAAATATTTGTGGTTTACACAAAAAAAGTATTGAATTAATAAATTCCTTCATTCAGATTTAGATCTTATTGATGACTGATTTTTTATGTCAATCTCAAATGCATGACGGTTGGCTAGATATATCTTATTAAATAATAAATGAATGACATTTTTTCGAAAAATAAAGACCACCAAATAGCTATAGGTTTTTTTTTAATTATGATTATAATCAAATATTACAATCTTAAAATTCGTAAGCATGCATAAATAACTTAACTCCATAAGGTAAACTTTGAATTTAAACCCTTAAAATCTTAAGACTTTTTTTGTCACTAAATCAAAAGATCAAGCAGCCCATCATAGCAGCAGCACAAGACGCCAAGGCCCCGGCTTAAAACCAAGCAAACAGCTTCGGTCGGAGAATGCAACATGCTTGAGAGATAGAAAGGTGGCGAAAAGGAGGAAGATGGAGTGGAATTGATGTGGGGAGCACAAGGCACTGAGCCACTGAGACAGCAACAAAATCAAAGGGATTCCTTTTTGCAAGGCTACCTGAGAAGGGGGTTGTTTGGATTGAGTAGTTTTCTTAAATTGCTTTGGGGCACATGGGTTGTTCATTTGTAATGGAATTATTGATGGACAACTCGAGTTGTTCTTGAGATAGTGCTCTTTTAGGGAAATCTTTCGTGAAAGAGCTTAGCTTTATTAACAATGAAAAAAAATAGTATTTTATAAAAATCACATTTATACTAAAATTTGAGCGTTCATGAATTAGATTAGATTTGATTGAAAACTTTTAATTTTTATGTAAGAACTTACTCAATTTGTTGATTTAATTATAGTTAATTTAAATTTAGGATATAAAATTTAAAATATTTATTATTACAGCTTGGATTATTGTTCTATAAGCTAACAATGAAACTTTTTAATTTCACAATTGGAGTTAAAATAATGTTACATAAAATTTTTATTTTTTTATTTTTTGATATTTGTTAAAAAGTATATATAATCATTTTACTTTGTTTATAAAATTAAAAAATTCCACAATCAATGTATTATTAAATAACAATCTCTATATTTTTTAAAAATATAAAACAATTATTTTGTCGAGCAACATAATATTATTATTATTATTAGTAAAACAATGTTGCATGATTGTACTTCACAACTCACAAGGAACATATCAATCATTTTCCAAATTTATTTGAGATTTTTTTTTTTAAACCTATATTTTCCTGTTTTCTTACTTACACACTTAAACCATTTTAGTGAAAAAAAATACAAACGTGGCTGCTTGGCTGATTTCTTTCATATATTCTAAAAGGGAAATAAAAACAGAGTAAAATCTCTTTTTTTTTTAAGAAAAAAATTCTACAAAATAAAATATTTATGCTCAAAATTTGCATTTGCCAACCATGAACAAAACCTTACATACATAAGCGATATCGGCATTGTTAATCAGAAGTTCGGGATTGTCCCATCAAACAGAGTGCATGATTAGACTTGTACCTTTGGTGCGCCTTATCTGATTTCCAATTAGTTTCGTTATTATTATTATTTTTTTGTGTGTCATTCGGTCATTCCTTCCAAGGGGAAAATTATGATTACCACCACTGACCAAATCCCTCTCTCTCTCTCGTCAAAAAGCTTAGTTCTTTTTGACATGACATTTCCTTCACGAGCTGTTTCCTTCTTTTAGAACTGTACTGTACCCTTTCATCACCGTTCACTTTGGAAACGACAGATGTTGATCTTTCATTTTTTGGTTTGAGAGGGAACTTTATCTTGAAATCTAAAAAATGATCCGTGCTTCGTTACGAAAAAATTTTTTTATAATTTTTTGTTTAAATTTAATGTATATAAATAAAAAATTAAAATACTCAATATTTAAATAATCATGCTCGTTAATTTGTTATAAAATTTGATTAAAATTTTGATTCAATATAAATATAGAATAACAAAAGAAGTAAAAATAAAAATAATATCACTATTATTGTATATAGATTAATGTTACCTTTAGAAAAAGTATTGCAACAATTGAATAGAATACAAAAAATCTAGAACACACAATAATACTAAAGATTTAATTAAAAAAATTGTTGATGGTAAAAAAAATAAATAAACAAGTGTCAAGTAAATAGAGAAAAGGAGATAAAAATATATATAAATAGATAGTGTACAGATCATGAGCATATTGGTAATGTACGGTCCTGATGTACTTTTGATAATGGTGGGACCTGGGAACACTTTAAGCTGTTGTGATACCTGATGTACTTGATTGAAACAAATAATAAACATGAACACCCACCAGTTCCACCTGCCTCAGAGGACAGTTATTTTTTTTATTTTGAAGGACATGTGGTAATATTGTAATTTAGCTTCTGGGGTTTAGAAATTTTAGTGTGAGTGAATGGAATAATAATCTAATTATTAATGTGTTAAAACTTAAAAAACATAAAAATTAAAATAACAAAAAGTTCTCTTAACTTTTAAAGTAAATTTCATTAAGATTTTTAATATTTTGTCATAATTCAACTTTAATTCATTGATTTTAAAATAAACATTTACATCCAAAATCACATATAATATCAGTTAATTACTAAAGTCGAATTAATAATATCATTTGTGAGAAAAAAAATATTAATAATATCATATTTTCAAGTATCAACAATAAATTTTATTATTTTTATTATTTTTAAGTATTTTTTAAATTACTTTATGTAAAATTGTTACTATTTAATACAAAAAAAAGACATTATGGATATTACATTATGAATAAATATTTAGGTTAATAATTTTTTTAATTGTGACTTGATAGAATACTTTTTTGTATTGTCAAATTAATAATTTTGGATTAACATGTCTATCTAACAAACTAATTAACTAATATTGAATTAAGATTAAAACTAAAGGACATAGATAAAATTTACCTTAAATTTGATCACTTTTTCATTATAAATTCTTATTTTTTTCATAGAAAAATACATTGAGAATAAAGGGATTTGAACATTTGACCTAATTTCTCAAAAAAAATACAAATACCAACTAGGCAGCACTGAATGTTTAAATTCTTATATTTGTATCGCATCTAAATAAATTATTAACACTAAATAAATTATAAATCCTTCACTTTTGATGCCATAATTTATAATTAAATAAATATTAATATTTCATTTCTGTTTGAATAGACTCTTAAAATAATTATTTTTTAAAGAATAAGGACTTATTTAAATTATTTTACACATATATAAGAAATTCATCGGTTTGGACAGTAGAAGTAATGACACCCTATCATTATCAAACCAATATGTAAATCAAAGTCTAAAAACTTATTTTTAATATAACAGAAATAATATTTTAGTAAGCTAATCACCTGTAAATATAATTTTTTTTGTTGATGACAAAAAAATTATTATTTTTTAATTATTATCCAATATACCTTTTAGACTTCACAATCATAAATAAAATACACATTTCTTCTGATAAAAGATAATATATATATATATATATATATATATTATTATCTTAACTTTAATTAAAAAATAAAAAAAATTATTATCGGTACATCGATAGTAATTTTGTTTAAATACAGAAAAGAATACGTACAATTCAATGAAGTCATACACTTTTTCTGACGATAAAGACAAATTTGTAAACATTTTCTTTCAATTCAAAAGATCGATAATAAATAATTAATAATAACTCACAAAAACATCCATCTATAGGATCTGTCCAAAAAAAAAACATCCGATTATCACCTTTAAAGGTCGTGCGACATGTGAGTATGGGGACAGCGTTGTACATTTTGAAAGAGAAACATAAAGGAAGTAAATATTGTTAATAATCGAAAGTTTTTTTTTTAAATCACAAGTATTTTTATTTTTTTAATTAAATTTAGCAATTCGTGTCTTCATATTACGACACAAGTTAAGACACGATACGAATTATCGAAATACGAACACGACACGAATTATAAAACGTGTATGAATCGTAAACACAAATACGACATATTTTTTTACATATAACACGTAACATGACATAACTAACATGTTATAATTATTCGTATCACACAACTCGACACAGTTAACACAAAATTGAAACAATACGAATAGACACGATATGGATATCACGATTAAAAATAAAACATAATTAAAAATGATAAAAAAAATCATATTTACATTTATTCACATCTATATTAATTAACATTCAAATCCATAATATATATTGAAAATTGCAAAAACATACAGACAAAACATAAATAATTAACATTAAGTCAATAAATATAATTAATTTAACAAAACATTCAAACATTAAATCATTAACAATGCAAGTCTAAGTCTCCTAATCTTATTATATATAATATATAATATCATCAATTCATTGTCATCATATGATTATGATCTAAGATAAAAATATAAAATAAATCAATAAATTATCAATAAGTATATTAATATCTTATTTTTATTATAATAATTTGTATGTTAGTATTATGTTATTTTAATTTCTTATAATATGATAATTGATATAGAATAATGTCATCAATTTTACTATTCATACTATATATAATATCATCAATTCATTGTAATCATATGACTATGATTTAAGATTAAGTATATAAAATAAATCAATAAATCATTAATAAGTATATTAATATTTTATTCTTATTATAATAATTTGTATCTTAGTATTATGTTATTTTAATTTCTTATTATTTAATAATTGATATAGAATAAATCAATAAACTATAAAACTCTTAGTATACTGAATAATATAATTCTGTAGATTGTAAACTCTTAAACTCTTATCAATATCATGTGATACTGTGCGAATGATATAAAATAATTAATTAATTATATAATCTTTTATTAATATGATACAATATTTATATTCTATACATTATAATAAAAAATATCATATATATTTCTATATTATAGTATCATATATGTAAATAATTGATAATTGTATCTTAAATTCTTAACTTAAGTTCTCAATACTTAATTTTCAAAATTTTAAAATTTTATTATCTTAACCATAATTAACTAATTTAATTTCATAATTAAATTTATTAATTTATTTTATTGCAATATTTATTAAAGTATTAGTTTGTTTTAAGAAATTAATTTTCATAACATATTATATTAATACATTATAATTGTTCATTTAGTAAAACACTTAAGTATTTTTGCCTTTGACCAATATTCAATTCCCATTAAAAGCAACATGGTTACCGTGTCTTACACGTGTCTCTGTGTATTCGTGTAACCGTGTAACACGGTTTTTCTTTAAACATGTTTCTCGTGTTATGTAGGTGTTAATCGTGTATTCGTGTAACATGATTTTCTTAAACTTGTTTCTACGTCTTATACATGTTTAGCTGTGACAGACACGGCTAAACATGAAAAATATCGTGTCTAAATTCATGTCGACACAGATAAACACGAAACTCGAATTTCTCAAACACCTACACGATTTTTTTGTATCGTATTCGTGTCGTATCACTCATATTGTGTTTAGATTTGCCAGGTCTAGTTTTAACGGTCTGAGACTAATCCTGTTTGAGGTTTATTCACAATTAAGGCTTTTCACCCCTCCCCAAATATGTGTTTAGTAAGAGTTGAACCCGAGAGCTCTTCCCACAAACTCAGTCTGTGTTGCTAACTAAGCTACAACCTATGGGTAATAATCGACAATTTCCATTGAAGTAAAAATACAAAATGTGCAATGATAGCAAATACATTTTATATCTTTGGTAGAACCATGAAAATAAATCTTAAAGAAAATTAATAAATTAATCTTAAAATTTAGTAATTGTTGTTTGAATTTTTTTAATAGTGCGTTTGGATAAAAAATTTTGAAAATTTCAAATATTTCAAAATGAATTTCAAAATGTATCAATTTAAAATACTAACATTTATAATTGTTTTGTTTAGATAAATATTTTTCAGAAAAAATTTTAAATATTAGAATTTGATAAAATAAAAAATAATTATAAAAAATGCAATATGGGTATCATTAGATTTATAAAAGGATAATTATTTTATATACCATCAGTAGAGTTTTTTTACTCCACAAGCGATATTAGGATCATGACATATGTCCTATAAAAATATTAAAAAATACAAAATAAATAAAATAATACATGTATCATAATCCTAACCCTACTTATAGAGTAAAAAACTCCACCGACGATGTAAGAAATAATTATCTTTTGTGTGATCATAATTAAAGATTTCGATTAATTATAGGTTGTGCAATTTAAGCTTGCAATGGACAAGCTTTTAGTAGTAGCAGAGTCAGAAATTTTATCTAGTGAGGCTTAGTTTAAATATATTAAATTATAAAAAATAATTAAAATTTAAAATTTTGTATCTTATCATAATTATTAAAATTTTTATAATTATTCTTGATGTGATTTATATTTTGAAATCTTTACATAATAATTTTGTTATCAATATTTTTGAATATGATTTTTTTGATGTATATAATTAACCTATTATTCAACCATTGATCTCTCATTTTATTATGCAAACGAGTTTTCAAGATATTTATTGTTGAAAATATTTTCTCTATTACAACTATGACAATCAATAGAACAAATGTTAGTTCCTTAACAAAAAAACTAATAGATTTACATTTTATCGTTTTTAATCTCAACTATTCTTATAACAGAATCGTACATTTCTTAATTTTAACTTTAAAAAATCAATTCTGGAATATAGTTATGAAATTAACTGCAAAAAAAAATGCATCGATTTTTTTTAAAAAAAATTGACTAAATGCAAAAACCGACATATAAATGAGTAATTCTTTTTAGGCCAGCAGGCTTAGGAGGAACTCAAAGGTTTTTTTTTTAAAGGTCTTTTTTATACCCATTTATAATATAATATAATATAATATAATATAATATAATATAATATAAATATTGTTAGTTGCTTTTGGCATAGTTATCAAAATTGTATGATACACGATACATATCATACGATACGATACGATTCAATTCACTATAAATTTGATACGTATTAATACAAAAAATCGGTTTTATTATAAATCGATAGTGTATCTATTGATATATAAGTGAATCAATACGTATTGTACAATACATTGATACACTTCGATATACTTTATAATAAAATTGGGTCAAACCTAATAAAAATTTGATTTGACCCAATTAGTTAAAAATATAATTTTAATAGTTTTTTAACCTAAAAAACACTTCAAACCATATTCTCTATACAATTTAATTTTTAAATATTGAAAAATTTTAAACTTTTAGTTAGTAAATCAAAAATAAAAAATATATAAAAATATTATTTAAAAATATATACTATTAATGAGTATGTTAAGAGTTTGAAAACAATCACACTTTTTATTTTTATCATATATTTGTTTAATCTTATTAATATGTATAATATTTTTTATTTATTTATTTTACATGTATATATATTATTTATAATTAGTTTAAAAAATATTTATCGTATCTTACGATACGATACTCAATACTCAATTTTTTAAAATAAAATTTTGATTCACGATACATATCTCGATTTAATAATTATGCATTGTAAGCCTAAATAAAACTATACTCAACTAATTAGGAAATAATCAACGTCTTTTTAATCGAGTATTTAAAAAAAAAAAAACATCGTGCTGAAACAAACAATCACGTTTCCAATTATAAAAAGGAACTAATTAGAAAAAGAAAAAAAAGCTTCGAACACGCTCGCTTAACGCGATTTACTTGCGTGCGAGTGGATTTTGAGTTTTTCGACTATTTATTTTTTTTATGGAAACTTTTTATTTTAGTTTTTTTTTATAAATTACATGTATTTTTATTTATTTTAATAATTTAAAAATAATTTTATTCTAAATTTAATCATAATTAAGATTATTAACTCATTTTTAAAGATATGTTTAATGAAAATCAAATTCAAAAATTTTTTTTTATATAAAAGTACAAAATAAAATTAATTTTTAAATATAAGCTCTACTGATAAAAAATAATAATAGTTCAACCAAATATTATTGTTGTTTTTTAACAGTTTTTTATAAAACATGTAAAAAGAAAAACGAAAAGATTACGTAATAATCCGCCTACCGGCCAAGGGGATAGCGCGTTAAATTTCGAACATGTTGGGTGGTCGGAGGCCAAAAGCATCACGAGCGCTAGCCCCCTCCATAGTTTGCAAGACTGAAGAGACAGACTCGTGGGTCCCATGAATGTCATACTATACTAATCTGACACGTGTCACTTCATCCTGACATTAGCCTCGAGTTTCGATTTTTTTTTAATTCCACTTTAATGGTTAGGATTCGTTTACCAGTGTCCAACCCCCAGACCACCAGCCGACCAGGGTTCAACCCACCCATACTCAAATGTTCGAGGTTTAACTGAACCATGTGCCTTGGTTGGTTTAACCTTTCTAGCTGTCTAATAGCCTAGGGTTAAGGTTGTCTCTTTCTGGCATAATAATTAATAAAGTCGCCTAGTTTTGAAGTTGACAATAATTATTAGTTTTCTTTAATGTGTAATGACCGCATTATCCTTATTCTGACAGTGGTTTTTAAATTTATTTTGTTTTTATTTTAGTTTATGAAAAGAGTCATATTTTAATTAATTAATTTAAATACGAACTCTACAAAATTCATGTTTTTGTAAAAAGCAAGTTGCCGTTCTTGGTTAAAATCTTTTTATACATTTTTTTTTATTAAGAACTAATTTTAAAGATTTTTTTATTTTCAAATTATATTTGAACACCGTCAAATCAAGGAGGATCATGAAGTCAGCGAAAAGAATCAAAATCTCTCGAGAATTTTGAAGTTTCTATATATTTCTCTGTATTTATATTAAATAAATTTAAATTCAGATCCTAAAATTTAAAGGGTTCAAATTACATTAATATCAATATATTTATTTTATAAATCAATTTAAAATAGATTGATTTCTCACAAATATTCAATTACAATAATATAAAACTTAAAGAAAATCCAATTTAATTTTTTTAAATATATAAAATCAATTTTTTTTTCACAAATATAAAAAAAAATGTTTATTTCAAGGAATATCACTCTGAATTTTGGGTAATGATTTATTGATGTAATTTGCTTTCTTACATATTTATTTATGAATTGTAAAAATTTAGACTTAATAGTCAAATATACCTTCAATTATTTGGACAAAATAAATGTAAGTTTTCAATGTTTTATAGTATAGAATTCAGTTCATAAACTTTTATTTTACCATAAATAAATATTTAACCTTTCAAAATCATTCAATTAAGTTTAAATTTGTTAAATGGTATTAACTTTTGTTAGTATTGCACACGTTGTATGTTACGTGGTAACCAACTAACCCATTCACGTAGGATGTCTAAATGACAATTAGTGTCATTTAATGGATTTAAATTTAATTGCATAATTTTAAAAAGTTGATGATTTGTTTACAATAAAATAGAAGTTTATGCACATTTTATGCAAAAGGTTGAGAATAAATTTGGATAGTAAGCCTAAAATTTATAATTTTATAAACTTGAATTTTTTATTAGTATATTAATTATATATCTTTTATATTAAAATATTTTAATAACATAATTTAAACAAAATATATATAATTTGAAAATTTCAATTGATCTTTAAAATCAAATTTTTTTTATTCATAAAAAAGTACAATTGGGAATGAAGAATCCAGCTTGAATCCAATTTTTCTTAAAAATGAATAACAATCATTTGGCGAACCTTTAATTTTTAAAATCAAATAATAAAATCCAGCATTGGTTCGATTTCAAGATCTCTATAAAAAACTCAAGTTGTCTTATTTGTATACAAATGTTGAATATTTTCTCACCGACCAATTATTTTGCAAGTATTTTGAATTGCGGCTTACAAGGCAAATTTTGAAAGGTTTGTTTCCATATAAAATGTACAAAAAGAAATTGTACCTCAAACAATAGTAGACTTAGTAAAATTTTCTTCCTTGATTATGATACTTGCATCAAACATCATTTTCAATTATACATTTTCTTTTACTATTAGATAACATTTTTTATTACATATTAAGAAAGAACATTCGTAGTAGAGTTGTCAATAGGCTGAGCCTCGGTATAGGTTGGACTTACGTAAGATATTAATAATTTATGTATAATTTCGGATTGATACGGTTCGATAATTCGACCCTCATTTTAAGTTCAAGTTAGTTTTTGAATATTCACTATGCAAGCCTAGGCCCAGTCCTACTTGACTTGTAAAATTATATATATAACAATTATAATTATATATATTATATAATTATAAATATAATAAATCTCGTGAGCTTGATCTTATGTTTTATAAATTATAATTATAAATGTAATAATACTCATAAAAATATAAAATATATGAAATAATATTTTAATTATATTTTTGAACAAGCTTTCATATTTTAATGAGTGGTTCGACTCTTAGACAGATCTAATTCATTGTCTACAAATATAAGTGAAAAACATATCTTTAAAATCATTCATGATCTGATAAACTTTTCTTAATTAAATTTTTTTTCTTGAAAACAACACATTTTCATTGATTTATTTATTTTAAAAAATTTATTTAATTTATTACTCGTGAAAAAAGATTTTTTTTAATTACAATTAAAGTCTAAATTCGAAACTTTAAGTTTTGAAACTGATTGCAATTTGATATCTATTTTCTTGAATCAATAAATTACATAAGAATTATAATCGAATATTACATTCATAGATAAACCAAAATTAATAATTAAACTCAAGCTCATATACAGTAAGACTTTAGCTTAGGATCTAAATTCCTAATGTCTCTTCATTGTCATTAACTCAAAATCTTACTGGCATAAGATGATATCTATTTAAATAGTTCATGTTGGCTCTATAGGCTATACCGAGAGGGAGGGTGAATCGGTTTTTAACTACCCTTAAGCTCGTTTTGCGATTCTTCTGAATTCTCTAGCCTATTTGATTATTTTCTAAGTTTTCTAAGCTAGGCAAGCATGCAATCCAAGTTCAATGCAATACACATAATATAATCGCAAGTAAATAAAGAGTAGGGAGAGAGAGATTTACACAATCGATTTATAGAGGTTCGACTACCTTGCCTACGTCCTCTACCTTGAGACGCTCCCAAGGATTTTCCCAAATTCACTATCCTTGAATTTGTTACACTCCCTCTTTTTCTAGGCTAAAGAGAAACCTCTCTCTTTTTCTAGACTCAAGAGAAACCTCCCTCTTTTTCTTAGGCTAAAGAGTAACCTCCCTATTTTTCTTAGGCTAAAGAGAAACCTCCCTATTTTACAAGGAATGAGTGTGTTTACAAATTGTGTAATCAAAGAATGGCCTCTAGATAGGCAAGTGATTACAATGTTTAAGCACAAGGAAAAAACCTATACAAGATTTGTGCTACTCTATACAAGATTTGTGCTACTCTATACAAAGAATATGAGAATGATGGAAGATGAAGACTTGTAGCTCTTGATTTGTTGTTGAGGCTTGAGGAAGATGAATAAGATGATGAAAGATGTTGCTTGGTTGTTCCTCTTCCTTCCTTTAGCTTCTAAGCCTCTATTTATAGTCCCTTGGATGGTTTGTGAACGTTGGGTGGAGCCAAATTTGAATATGACCGTTGTATCTCACAAAACTAGCCATTACAGGCTATTTTTGGGCAAAGGAATCGATCCCTTCATTCCAGATCTGATTCTTCTGGGCTGAGGGACCTTTTTTAGTCGTTGGGAGCCATTCTGCCATTAGGGGATCGATCCCTTCTTTCCAAAACCGATTTTTCTGGGCTGAGGGACCTTTTCTTCCACCAAAAAGCTTACTGCCACTAGGGGATCGATCCCTTCCCTTAGGGGATCGATCCCTTCTTTCCAGAAGGTGATTTCCTGCACTTTTTGAGTTAGAAATGATGTGGTCTTTGATCCTAATCCAACCCAAAACATTTTGGCTCTTTTGTGGGAGTTTTTCTTGACTTTCTCAAATGAAAACATAGTCCAAAAATTCATCAAGTGATTTTCTAAAATATTCAAGACATTTATAAAGTATTAAGACCAATAAGGATGTATCATTAAATGATGGTCTTAATGTTTGATATGTTCACTTGAAAATGGATAGAGAAAATCATGTGTGATAAGGCAAATTTACAATATGAATTAAAACATTAAAGCTTACTTAAGTTTTTGTTATTTCAAAATATATATGGCAATTTAAAGCTAACAGTTCATTAACATAAAAAAACCAATAAAACTAGATTAAAATTAATATTTGGTTTAACTGTTGTTATTCTTTTTTAAGACTAGTTAAGTTTAAGATTCAAATTCCCCTTCTCCTTATACCTTTTTATGAAAAAAAAATTTTATTTGACGTTGAATTACAAATAGCCTTTCTAGGTATCCCCATGCATGTCTGATTTAGTTTTTTATAGGGTTCTTTTTAGAATTTACAAATATTATAATTGTTTGTGCGAAGAAGATTGTTACAATTTCTTTCTTTCTTTCTTACTATTTTTTAAAAATTTCTTGATAATATTAATAAACATTGTTTAAATTTAACAAGCAAGGAGCTAATGACATTAAATAAATGAATAACACAAAAGGAAAAATATAAAAATAAACATATATAATCAAATAAACCATCTATAAAATAGGATTAAAAATAAGCAGTCAAAGTCGTATTTGATCGATCATTGAAAGTTTTCAATAAATTTTATTTATTTTAATACATTTGATTAATCATTTTTAGAAATCATTTAATTGAAAGTTCTCAATGAAAATGTTAAAAAAATCAAGTAACTTTTAATTATTTAATACATTAAATCAATTTTATTCAACAGAAGGTACTAGTTTATGTTATCTTATATTTTTATTTTAATTATTTATTCTTTTTAACTGTTATAAGTTAAAAATAATTATAAAATCATAGTTAATAAAAAATTACTACACATTTAATTTTTAGTAATTAAACAACAAATTGCTATATCATAAATTCAATATCTAAAAGTTTTCAAAACTAAAAATGCAATATTTAATTTATCAAATAACACTTAGTATATGTACCTCCAATGATTGATTTATCAAATATTTTGTAAGTTCTTACGCAATCCAAAAAGAAAGCCTACGAGTAGTCTAAATTTTCTTTATTCCTTTTCCTTACGTCGACTACATTTTGAGAAAAATCAAAACTAAAAAAAAAAAACTATACATTGTGTTTAAATTTAACACGCAAGGACAATATAGTCATGCAGTAAAAGTTTGGTTCGTTTGGTGAGCCGCTCAGACAATGTCTAAGCATTTTGGCGACGAGACGAGTTTTTAGTGACGATTATTTTAGACTGGAACCATTGTACGAACATTTTTATTTTTATTTTTTTATTTTTGGTTGGGAGAAAAAATGCAAAATCCCATATGCAAAAAGCAGCAAAAGAGTGCCTCCTTTAGGCCTGGCCATGACCAGAGTTTTAGCTTAAAGAGTTGTGTCAGATTCTGTTTGTATCCAACACAAATCACAATATTAACAAAAACAACAAAAATCAAACGGTTCTTAATTTATTGGTGTCATTGTTAACTCATTTTTATGTAATATTTGCCATTTTTTTTCTCAAACCCCGGAATCCCAGATGGGATATGTGGACGGTGGCAGTAAGAGAAAGAGAGGGAGATCAGACAGCACCATGGGATCTGCATGTTTTTATTGCACCAAACCAGAAGCCTCTGCAAAAATATGATCATCCAAATCCTCTTTATTTCTTCTTTTCGTTTTTTCCTGTTTGTACAGTAAACAGCAACAAATCACATCCCATCCATCATTTTCTTGACCTCCTCAAAAGCAACTCGTGTTTTGAATTAAGCCTCAAGTTTAACCGATTCACCTTAATTAGAATTCAATTAATTAATTAGGGTCTGTTGTTTTTCAATCTAAAGTACTACTACCCTAAAAAAGTGCACATGATTTGTCTTTGTTATCCAACTAAAACTTTGATTGTAAGGTTCCCTAGTCTAATAAAAGCACACAAAAGTAAATGCTATGTTATCATTTTCTTGAGTTTGAAACTGAATGGAGCTTTCAGATCAAAAAAAAAAAATGAAACTGAATGGAGCTTCAAAGTAAGCAAGTGAACTTAATTTAACACCAAGCGGCTTTCATTTTAGGCGTATGGGCGTTTCAAATTTGTTGATTTCATTAACTTTTTTGGTGGAATGATTTCCTTATCTTGACTCTCAGGACAACTATTAATGGGATGTTTGGGGTAATGTGCAAATGAAGTAAGGATGTAAACAAGAAAACATTCAATGAATTATTTATGAATTCGATTTTATTTTTGTTTGTTTATTAAATTTAATGGATAAATATAAATAATATTTTAATATTTATTTATTAAATGAATTGAACATTAATAAATATGTGATTTGTTTATTTTTGTTAACAAATAGAGTTATTTATTTTTTATTTATTGTTTATTTATTTATAATTTATTTATTTAAAATATTATTTGTTATTTGTTTATTATTTATTAAAATATTAAAATTTGTTGAATTGTGTTTAGTTCGTTTGTATCCCGAAACGAGGCTAAAGTTTTGTTTGAAAGTGTAGTAGTGAAAAAAAACCTGTTTGAGAGCCTGTCAAAAAGGAGTTAGGAGAGTTTCTTTAGGATGTCAGCAACAGCACGCTTTGCTTCCTGAGCTGAGCAACCTAGCGTTATTTAGGGAGCTGTGGTTGCGTGAATTATGTTCTAACTCCTGTTTCCTGTAAAAGGAATCTCTCCTGGTTTTATCGTGTCTTTTCTCTGTTTATGCTCCCCTCCCGCTTCTTCTCCTACATCCAAAACATTACCTGCTTACATCGAGTCCTAGAAAGAGAGAGTAAAAGAGAGAAAGTGAAAGTAAGAATAACCCACCAAAGCGTGCAACAAAACAGAGGAAAAGCTTGTTAAGAGTCCACCTCTTATCGTAGCTCTGTCTCAATCCTTTGCACTTGGAGCTGTTCAGAACACTTTGTTCTTTAGGGGGGGTTTTTTTATTTTTAAAGGGTGTCTGCCTTTTCCTGTTTAATGGTTGAGGCTCTCTAAGATCTTGTGAGTTCTAAACTTCTTCGTATCAGGTTTTTTAATAGCTAAAGGCAAGTTCTGTTGATATCACGATGTTTGTCTTAAATTTTCTGAGCTTTGGTTGAGTAACTCCTTCAAAGGAATAGCCTTGTCTGGCAAGTTTCTATCTTTGAATTTCATTAGTTATTTATTATGTTCATCCAGTTGCATGGTTTTATGTCATTTTCATCTGCTGTCTAGTTTGTTTTTTTGTGACACTTAAGCTCCTAACCTGAAACACTCCATTTGTTCAGTTTGTTGCTAGTTCTTGGTCTTCAAAGTTGCAGAAAAAAGGTGATCTTTTTCGGTTGGTTGGATATCTAATCCATCCTCTCAAGGAGATGGAGAGCGGTTGCTCAAAGAATGTTGAAGTATGTCCTCAACTTCTTGATTTGATTCCTCAAGAAAGACAGTGGCATGTGAGGAGAGAAGATGAGAGAAGGCATGGATACTCAGAGGAGAAGAAGCTGGAGCTGAGGCTCGGTCCCCCTGTTGAAGATAACTGGTCCACCAAAAGCAACACCAGAGAGAGAGATGAGTCTCTGCTCTCACTTGGGTACTTCTCTTCAATGAATAGCAATGGAAAACAGGTAGTTAAGTTTCCATCTCCGGAGGACCATCCGGTCGGGTCGGTTTTGTCCACTCCATGGACCAAAATCCACCAGCACAACCATCAACTGCAGACAAAGCCTCCTTCATTTCTTCAGTTCCCATCAACATCACCTCAGAGTTTGCCTGTTTTACCAAGGGAATCGACACAGTCTTGTTGCACTAACGCGGTAGACTCGCAGAATGCAGAGAAAAAACCATTTTCCCCTCATGCAAAAACAGCTGTGCCTCCCAACAGTTCTCAGAAAAGGTACTCCAGCTTTTTCACCCCTCTCTCCCTCTCTTTAATGGTATATATTCACTTTAATAAAATCTTTTTCCACAGAGGATATTCAAATCACAAGTCAGAAGTTTACCTTACTTGATGTCTTGTGGTCTTATGCATGCTTTCATTTCTTTTTGTTTCTCATTTTACATGAATCTTAATATATATATATACACACACACACACACGTACGTATATTTTGTACTTTTATTTCAAGTTTTTGCTTTTGTCCTTCAGATGTTCTAACAAATTGTTTTTTCTACATGGTTTATTGATCTGCCATTCATGAATGCTCTGTTCTGGTAGTAAATGCTTGTTTCTTATCTTTTTTAGATGTACAAGTTTTCACTTTATCTGTTATCCATAGTTTCCTATCCCATGCTATTATTGTATTGATCCTATCATTTATATTTCTGTTTTTTTGGCATAGTTTCTTTTACTAAAAGAAATTATTTTTTCTGTAGATGTGGCTTATAATTGTAGCTAACCCTGTTTATCTTTTTCAGAATGACTGAATAACTATTCTAATATACACTTCTGTTATATAGCCTTTAATTAGTTGAGATGTTTATTATTGTCTAAGTCTCTGGTTGTAATCATGGAAAACAGAACTGCTCCTGGTCCAGTTGTGGGTTGGCCTCCACTTCGTTCTTTTAGGAAAAATCTAGCAAGCGGCAGCACTTCAAAATCAGCTTCTGAATCACCAAGTGAGACCTCTCACAAGGTTGCTAATGAAAAACCAGTAGCTCAACCCAGTGGTAAAGGTCTCTTTGTGAAAATCAACATGGATGGTGTTCCAATTGGAAGGAAAGTGGATCTAAATGCCTATGACAGCTATGACAAGCTGTCAACTGCTGTTGATGAACTCTTTAGAGGCCTCCTTGCAGGTAAATTATCAATCAATATGGATAAAATCAATGCTTGGCAATTATTTTATCATGGGTTAGCTACATTTGATGTGATGGTTGTGTCCATTAGCCATTAGAGAAGTTTGTTTTATTCATAGATTATTGTGTATCCAGAAATCAGCAACATTTCTGGTGTTTGACAGCCGCATCACTTGTTCAGTGCATTGGAAATTTTGTATTGCATCTTTTTGTATTGCATCTGGTTACTATATGACCAATCAATTCACATAAGTGTTAGATTTCAACTGTTTGTAAAATCCGAGATTACAAATTGCATATTTCAAGGGCAAAATATTGGACTCATTTGCTTGTTCTTATTGCAATCGAACTCTTATCCTATGTTAATGTGATCCTAATTGACGGATATGGTCATCTGTTTGTCTTTTGCTTTTACCCATGCAGCTCAAAGAGATTCCTCTGCTGGTGGAACAGTGACCAAGCAAGAGGAAGAGAAAGCGATCACGGGTGTATTGGACGGAAATGGGGAATATACACTTGTTTACGAGGATAATGAAGGAGACAGGATGCTTGTAGGGGATGTTCCATGGCAGTAAGCATATTATCACTGTGGATCTGATGCAATTAGAGATTATATTATACTTATACCATATTATATTCCCACAATTAGTGATTGAGCATGTAGCACGATCCCATCTTCTTTTACATTTGTCCTTTAGTTTGTTATTCTTTTTTGGAAAACGGCATTAGATTCTTAATTTATTAAGGGTAATTCTTCAATCTTTAATCTTGGGAATATTTTTTGAAACCTGTTTGTTCTATTACGGTTATGTTGTACCATACGCGAATAAATTTGTAATATCTGGACATTGAATTGGGTTTACAGTATGTTTGTATCAACAGTAAAGAGGCTGCGCGTGCTGAAGAGCTCCGAACTATCTGCGCTTAGCCGTAAGTGTTGGTTTATCAACAAAAACTAGTGATTAATGGTTTAATAATTCCTTTGGTTTTCCGTTGCTTTTAACAAGAAAATGGTGGCTGCTGTTTTACAGTTGGAAGCAGTAAGCAGGGAAAGATAGCCGCTTGACTCTGCCTCGAAAACTAGAGTTTTCCTGAAAATTCCCACCAAAGTTTGAAGAAAGGCTTTGAATCATGCTCACGTTTTGACATTTTGCTCCCCTATTTTGCATGTAAGGATGAAGATGTTGCGCCCACAGTATATATTTAAGCAGTTTGTGTAATTTTGATTTCTTTCCCCCTGTTTTACATCAATGCCATTTTCAATATATTGAGTTTGATGTGCAACTTTTGTTGTTAGTGTTTACTTTGTATTTAACAACCCAAATCAATCAAATCCATGTATTTGGCTGTTAAAATGAAATACGCTTTCAGCTAGACTTTCGTATAAAAATGGAGAGGAGGATGGATTGTGAAGTTGATGGCACTGTTATGTTTTCCTTTGATTCCACGGAAGCTAAGTTCAAGGAACCGAGGCACTCTATTCAAATTGTCCTTCTGGGGGGGAATTCTTTTTCCTTTGGTCCCGTTGAGTGGCAGGATTTTTGACCATCGAAAATTTGATCCATCGACACCAGAGTTATGAAGGTTGGGATTGTTTGGTTGGAAGGGTCATTATCAATGGAGTGGAGAGCTGCCTAACTTTGGGCCCGAGAGAAAGACTGGTCTAATCTAATCCGATCTAATCGAGACGTGTTACGTGTGGGAATGTGAGAGTGTCAATCACACGTGCGCATTTGTCGGCACCTGTCAGGGCGCTATGCCTTCTGTCGGAACACGTGTGCTTGTTGACCGAAGGCATGTCATGTATTGAAACTTGCAACTAGACCTGCTCAAGGGTCGAGCTATCCGCTCAAGCTCGAAAGCCTGTTTGAAATTTGATCGGGTTTGAAAAAAAATATTTGATGAAAAAACGAGCTTGAGCAAAATTTTTAGGTCCGTTTAAAAATAGGGCCAGGCCTCGGGCTTGACTTCCAAAGCCCGAGCTCGGCCCGAATTAAGTATATTATATTATTTTTTTATATTTATTTAGCATAATATAATTTTTTATATATTAAAAAAACATTATTGATTAATAAAACATGATTATAAATATTTAATATGAAAATTGACATATAAATTTTAACAAATTAAATTAAAATTTAAAGGAAATAAATAATAAAAAAAATAAATAATGAAATAATTAAAAATTTTTAAAAAATAAAAATTATATTTGGGCGGGCTCAGGTTTATGGCACAAAAACAGGCTCGGATTTGGGTAAAAAAATTTGTCCAAATTACGGACCGGATCGAACTTTGAATATCATTTATTATTCTTATTACTTGTTATGGACCCGACCCGAACCAGCCCATAAACAGGTCTACTTGCAACCTTACCCATCTGATCTGACTTTGTTGCTCTTTTTTAGTACTCTGTACTAGTGTAGTATTTGTCTAAATCTGATGCTTGTACCATTTTTATACGCTTGAAATTTTAGAATTTGGAGGCTTTCATTTATTTTAATTTTTGACACATTTAATACTATGTTGGTTTGGTTACATATTTTTCTTTGTTTGTTTAACAAATATCATTCACTCATCTCAACAAGTTGCATTGTCTCGGCGAATTTTTATTCTCGGGAAACTTCTTTCATTAAAAGGAAATAAATTCTTATACACGTATACTTCAAAGTTCTAACTCTCGCAAAATGTCAAAACTACAGGTGACACAAAGTCTACGGTGACAGTCTTTGATTATATAATTTATGTCATTTTCCATATTCCTACACTAGGAAGCCATTATAAATTCATTTTTTAATAATAGGATCAAGAATGTTATTGGACTTCGTTTGGATTAGTTCTTCTTTTTTTTTTTTTGAATGATTTGAAGTTTTATTTTATTTGAATTTAGATTCCGTTTGAATCCCGTAAAATGACTTTAAAAAAATAATTTTTGTAAAATGATTTCTGAAAATTTGATTTTCTGAAAAAATTAATATTTTCTGTTGTTTGATTGATATACTGAAAAATATTTTCTGTTGTTTGTTCTTTTAATCCAATATAGATTAAGTTGAGTTTTAGTGAGAGTTTTTTTCTTAAAAGTGGTATAAGTTTGGAAATTATCTTTCCATTTTGAGAATGGAAAGACAATTTTCCAAAATCATTAAAGATTTTTCATTGATTGAATTTTATTTTTTATTGACCGAAAATATTTTACACGTACCAAACACTGAAAAATGTTAAAAATATTTTCAGGAAAATAAAATTCGTGAACCAAATGGACCTGTATTATCTTAAGCTTGGGTTAGCCCAAATTGTTATGGACCTAAATTACACATAAAATCTGTTCAGATTTACAACCCTGGCATTTCATGAAGTAAGTCCAATTATTGAAACAACTTATTAACCGAAGAATTCAATAGTAATCAAGATTCTAGTTAATTGATACTTTACTATTTGCTTTTTATTTTACTTGTTATAGAGAGAAAGTAAAAGATAGAAGGCAAAAATCCTAATTAATTCATTGTTGATTAAAAGTGAACACATTGTTGTTTCCACTTTTAAATTTCTTGTTTTTAAGCAATAAATAATCAAGAATAAGGTTGATTGATATTTCTAATTTTTTAAAAAAACTATAAAGCAAAATTAATGGATAAAGATAATTATACTGATTATTGATTAAAAACAAACAAATAGTTAATGTAGAACACAACTTATATCATAATAAGGCTTTATCGTTTACTACTCCGGGTCTGAATAAAATTAATATCAGATCGTCAAATAGATAAAGATACATATGCTTTCACAAAAAAAAAAATCTATGCACACATTCATTTTTTTTTGGTACATCAGATGAGAAAAGTTAAAGACTGAGCAGCTCTGATCGGCCTAACCCCATAAATATCAAACTGCAGAAATCTCCCACACTCCACCAGGAAGAGTATCAAGCTGCCGCAGCTCAAAGGAACTGTCATCAGAACCAGCATCTATTTCCAAATAAAACAGGCCACTGAGTGTTAGCGACAACTCTCTGTTTACTTAGATTATATTCCAGTCACTCCACGTAGGTTAGAGTCTATTAAAATGAATCAAATCAAAACTACCAATCAAACTAGACCAAAGTTGCTGAGAAGAAGGACAATCACGTAAACTATGAAGTATGCCTTCCAACAGAGCCCCGCATCGAGGACAAGCAGTAGAAGAAGATAAACCTCGTTTAGCGCAAGCTTCTCTAGTCAATAACCTTTGCTTTGCTTCCATATTTCACTCCGGGGAAAAGAAAGTGAACCCTCCCCTAAAGTCAAACCATAGGCAGATTTAACTGAGAAATCACCATTGGCTGATGTAATCTAATAAGTTTTTGAGAATGAATTGTATGAAACCATTACTATCACATTATTATAAAAAGTCAATCATTTATTATTAGAATTATTAATGAGTTTATTGAAATAAATATATTCTCACTAATTATCACATGTGATGTGTAATAAATGATTAACTTCTTATAATAATGTAATTACGTGGTATAATTTGAATAGAATGTATATATGTTTTTTTTTGTATAAACCACAAGTATCTTCATCCGTTTTAACGGTCTGAGCCTAATCCTATTCGGGGTTTAGTCGCAGTTAAGGCTCTTCACCCCTCCCCAAAGATGTGTTTAGTGGGAGTCGAACTCGAGAGCTCTTCCCACAAACTCAGCCTGCGTTGCCAACTGAGCCACAACCCATGAGTAGAATGTATATATGTTAATGTGGAATAACCATTTATACAATCCTTTAAGTTCCGTCTTTTTCACGGATTAGAATCAGCATAAGATGGAGCTGATCCCTAAGGGCAGTTGGGAGAAAATTTAACCGCTCCAGTCCCACGAACCATTGCTGCTCTCATTGACATTCCCTGAAGAGATGGCACTCGGGCATAACTCCACCAAAGGTCTACTTCCCAACCATTTAATTTAAAGAAAAACAATACATAATGAAATATCTATGTTTTGTCCAAAAAACAATCGGTTACATAAGTTATTTGATCATTTAAAGTTAACTTCTGAAGTTCAGAAAATAAATTTCAAATATAAATATTTCTAGCCAATTTTAGAAGCTCAAGATGAGCACTTCAAAATTTGGTGCCAAAACTATAACTCAAAACTCAACTTCTAGAGGTTCATCTCAACTTTGGTCAATTTATTAAATATCATGGGACTTACATATATAAAGACTATGATATTGAATTCCCTAGCTGGCATTCAAGTTTTCAGTTACTATGGGCATTTAAAAGAATGCAAAATAAACACAATTGCATGTGAAAAATCTATTGGTGTTGAAACTGAAACCAGTCAGAGTTAGCGAGGACTGGTTTCACAATTTTCCTGCTAACTCTCCTCTCCTCCAAATTTTGGTGTTAAATAGATGCATCGGATTAGTGAGATTAGGGTTTCAAGTAATGAGATGTGATAAAATTGAAATTTCGTCATTTGGGAAATCCAAACTTGCAACTTTCGAATTCATGTGTGTGGCAAATTGCCATCATCAATCTCAATTAACACAACAAGTCTCCAAGAAGCTACAATCAAATTGTTGCCTCTCGAAACACAGTTCAACACTGATTTGTTCCTTCAACCTGGAGCATTTCTTGTAAAGTTAGGCCAAAACAAAGCTTTGACCCTTAGCACTACATGATTTATTATGTGCGTCCTGAAAAATTCTTCTAGATTTCATATATCCTTATTTGCTATAAAAATGTTTTAAATTTTGTAGGTCGGATTCACACCAGAGAAATTCTGACAAATGTTGCCAAGAGTTTAATAACTTCGTGGATGTGGAATGCTAAAACGATGGAAGAGTTCCAATCAAAAAGGCCAGAAATTACAATTTGAGTTTGAATGCTAATTTCATTGATTTGCTGAATAAATCCCTTAATAACATAATCGTTCTTCTCCTATGCTTGTTAAAGTATAGTCCTAATTAATTAGGAACTCTTAAATGCTTCTTGTTTGTGTTTGCAACGTGTAAACTCATCTCTTACAATTTTCCCCGAAGGCGTATCTCATAGGGGCTAAGATGAGTGCTTTCTGTCGTCACCAGAGGTTGTTTGAGTTGGTAAAAATTGTTCAGTTTGCTTATAAAACCTAAGTTCGACTCTCGCTGCCAACAAACCTTCTTAGTGAGCGATCTGTAAGTCCTCCTAGTTATCCCCTCACCTAAACTTTATGTACCAAAAAAAATGAGTGCTTCCCTTTTAAAAATATATAATTGAGCCAAGTCGAAATGATTCAATGTCAAGTTTGAGTTCGGCTTGATTAAAAAATTTAAGGTTTTAAACTTGGCTCAAGCTTGATTAAATTATTTGGATTTGTCATTTTCTAATTATATATTACAATAATAAAATAATAATAAAATATAAAAACTATATATTAACAAAATTTGATTAGATTTGTGACTTGTTTGAGTCGAGTGTTAAAATACTCAAAATCGACTTGATTTATTATTCGAATAACTCAAGTTCAAGCTTAACTCGAAAATAAACAAATTAAATTGCAGCAATTACTGAATCAAATTCAAATCACTTGCAATTAGTTTGACTCATTTACATGCCTAACATCTCTCATGGACATCGAAAAAGAGTTGTTACTACCTATGCGGCTAACCATGCTACAAATAAAAAAGAAGTCCTAACATGCAAATGGTTATTGCTCACAAGCAGCGGAATCGAACCAAGTCGAAACAATCTAATATCAGGCTCGAGCTTGGTTCGACTCTAAAACTTGAGACTCGAAGCTTGAATCGAACTTGGCTTTTAAAACTCGAGTTTGTCTCAATAGAATGCTCGAGCTGCTCTAACTTGATTCGATAGGCTCGAACTCAATTTAGTAAGCTCGATTTCTCAATTTTTAACTATATATATGAGAGGAAAATGATAAAGTAATGTAGACACCCAATTTTGTCCGGACTTAACCATTTTGAAAGTTTAAATATTTTTATTTTTTATTTTTTATTTTTTATTTTTATCTTTTTTACTTATTTATTTTTAGTTTGATTTTTATAAATTTAATTAATTAATATTCAATTAAAAAAAAAGGGAGAAAGAACTGGTGCCGTGCACGGCACCAATTCTTGTCACTCATCTCTGCATCCCCCAACTGCTTCTCCACCAACCCCAGTCCATACCAGACTCCCTCTAAAAACCCCATCTACAGCCAACACCATTCGACCCCGGAGGATCACCGTTGCTCCTACCAGCTCACACTACCATTCGACCCCTCTGTTTCCCGAATACTAGCAACAACCAACCCAGATTCTGAACCCCCTTTACCAAAAACCGAGACCCCTTGACCACTTCGAGCTCACGGCCAACCCTCAACCAAACCGAAACCACCGAAAACACCAGCATCATCCTCACCCAAACCAAAACCCAAACTACCCGTAACCCTCACCAAACCACCGAACCCGAGACCCCTTCAAAAACCTAGATCTAAGCCCCCACCTGCAAAAACACAAAAACAACAAACAAAACCAGCAACCAAGCCACAATCATACCATCAACCAAAAAAAACAAATCAAAAAAAGGGAAAGTGAAAATCAATTTCGGTGAAGCTCAGATCTGGGGGCTAGGGGCATTTTTTGGTGAAACGGAGGTCGGATTTTGAAAGAGGAGGCGGAGAGCTTTCGGAAAGTTCGAGGCTTTTCGGGATTGGCCACCGGCGGCGGCCCACGACGGTCCGGCAAGGTCGGAAATCGCCCAGCCGAGAGCCTTTCGGGGCTCTGAGTTTTTTGGGGGAAAGAAGGAAAAAATGAAGAAAGAAAAAAAAGGGAGGCTTTTATAGAGAGAGGCTGACCCTCGCGTGGACCCGGATTCGACCCGGGGTCCGCGCGCCCGACCCGCGTGTGTGCCAACCCGACCCGATCCGCGTGACCCAGTCCGAGCCGCGTGCCAGCCGACCCGCCTTGACCCGGTTCGATCCATCTTGCTTGGGCCAGACCTGTTTCCTGTTGGGCCCACACGCCTTGGGCCAACTTGATTGGGCTGTTTGCAAGCATTTCCTTTGGGTCCAAGCCCAAACCTATTTTGGTAAAATTTTGTTTTTCTTTTTATCATTTGTTTATTTATTTAGTATTTTTTTTTGTTTTGTTTAGTTTTTTTTATCAATTAGAAAATTAAAAATTAAGAAAATTAATTAAAAAAATTGGTTAAAAAATTATTATTATTATTATTATTATTATTATTATTATTATTATTATTATTGTGTTTTTATAGTTGTTGTTATTATTATATATATATTTTATTATTATTATTATTGTGCTTTTATTATTGTTTTATTATCTTTATTATTATTATTATTATTATTATTATTATTATTATTATTATTATTATTATTATTATTAATGAATGTTGTAAAATAAAAAATTGAAAAATTTTCTTTTACTTGTATTTTCATTAATTATTATTATTGATTAGAAAATGTATCAAAAAAAATTAAAAATTAAAAAACAAAAAATAAATAAGTTTTTAAAAGAAAATCCAAAAAGGAAATTAATAATAAAATTAAAATTAATTGAAAAAATAGCCCGATGATGGGATGCTACGGAAGTCACAAGTAGTGATTCCTAGCTGATCCCTAGCTGAGAAGAGTCATACTAATTGTTGCCAAAAGTATTGGAATATTTAGTATGATTTTTCAATAATTTTAATTTTTATTAAAATGAAAATAAAATAAGTTCTTTTTTAAAAAAAAATTAAAATTAATTAATAATAAAGTTTAAATCTAATTAAGTAAAAATAGCCCGATGATGGGATGCTACGGAAGTCACAAGTAGTGATTCCTAGCTGATCTCTAGGTGAGAAGAGTCATACTAATTGTTGCCAAAAGTATTGGAATATTTAGTATGATTTTTCAATAATTTAAATTTTATTAAAAAAAATGGATGAAAATGAATAAGTTTTTCTAAAACAAAAATATATAAATAAATCAACAAATAAATAAGGAAATTTAAAATTAAAAATTCATTTGCATCATATATTATCTGTTTGCATCATATGCATCCATTTAATTTTCGAAATAGGTGTGAATCCTTCCGAGGATGAGATTCTGTAGAAGTCACAAGTAGTGATTCTTAAGAAATCTCTAGGTGAGGAAAATTATTTCAAATGCTGCCAAAAGTATTGGAGTATTTGATTTAATTATTCAATACAAAAGGGTTCACACTCACTTTCGATAAACAAAATCTAATTTTTTTTAAATAAAAAATAATTTTGATAAATAATAAAATGCTCCAAAAATGGAATAAAAAGGAATTAATTTTAAATATTAAATTAAGACCATTTTATTGAAACCAAAGGATAACACATGATTATTATGGTACCGTTTTCTAACGGGTGTAGTAAGGGTGCAAATCCTTCCTCACACGTAACCGAACCCCCGAACCCAAATCTTGTTTTCGTATACCAAATTTGTCTTTTTAATAAAACTTAATTCATTTTGAGATTTTGTTAAAAAGATAAATATTTTTAGGTGGCCAATCACACCTAGTAAAAAAAGATTGGTGGCGACTCTCATTTGTTTTTAAAATGTTTTTCAAAATTGTCAAGCGCGAAGCCGTTACGACAGCTTGGCGACTCCAATGGGGACGCTTTTTGAGGGTCAAGCCATTTATTAATCATGTGTTATCCTAAGTTTTAATTTAAAGGTCTTAATTAATATTTAATTTTAATTTCTTTAATTTTAAATAATTTGTTGCATTTGTGTGAATAAGTTATTATGTTTATTTTATGGCATTCTTTATCTTGTATATATTATTGCTAATAATTATGGGGCATCTAGGATAGGGGTTATGGTATGATAAATGTTTGATGTATTCCCTCATACACACACTTGCACTTGCATTTGCATGACATGAGCTCTATACCCGGGTTCCATCCTTCTTAGGAGGGAGTAGAGTACCTTTGCTCTCGTGAGGTAATCACCTCCGCAATGGCAATCGAAATACTCCCACTCAAATTAAATCTTACTAGTCCAGTGTGGATGACAGTAAGGTATAATTTGGGAACCTTTTGACCTTTTAGAGACCAAACCAGCATGTAAAAGGCCTTAAGAAGCCGATCCTAGCTAGAGTCATGACCGATTTTTGTAGAAATCATCCTGAGATTAGGACACATGAGGGAACATTTTTACTATTTTTTTTTATATCATAACTCTATTGATTTTTTTTTAAATTCATGCTCTCAAAAAATCAAAAGATATTGGTTTTCAAATAAAATTTCACATTTTTGTAATTTTATAGAATAAAATAAAGACTTATTCGGTTTCTCTCCTTTGTAAAAAAATAACATGAAAACATCCATTCATTCTTTAATAATATTTGAAAAATAACCATGATGTTTTTTTTTAAAAAACTAATGCATAGACATTAAAAAGAAAGAGGAATTTTGATGAGAAAATAAAAGGTAAGTGCATTGTCACATTCTTTTAAAAATAGGTTAAATAAAAAAGGAAATTAAAGAAAATAAATTGTGGTGTGAAAGTAAGATTTTTTTTTAAACAAAAAAAAAGAAAAAAAGATAAGAAAAAAAGAAAATTTATTCTTTAAAAAAAAAAAGAGGAGGAGAAATAATCAAATTCTAAAATGAAAAAAGAAAGGAAGAAAGAATTCATTGAATTTAAATGAGAAAAAATTTTTGATTCTTTTATTCTTAAATTTTAGCATAACATATCTCATTACATTAATGCATTCACATAACATAATAAGGAAGATATTTGTCTTTTTGGGTTAAAGGAGGTCAAATACATGGGAGATCAATTAGAAGCTAAACTATTTTGGAGAATAATCGAAAGGAGTTTGGACATGATATACGAGAGGTGAAAGGGAAACTAGTTAAGATAATGTAGGTGCTTGAAAGTTTTGGAGAGGCTAAATTGGTTCATTCTCAAGGATCGCTATTGTTTCCAGAACGACTACATGTTGAATCATCAACAAGTGGAGACCAATCGACTTTTCATATAAGGAGAAAGGATTGATTGATGCAAAGTGCTCGATATAAGGGAGGTGGTTAATCAAGGAACTGCTATGCTTGATTAGAGTTTAGAAAGTGAAAAAGGTGGCAATTGTTGTGAAATTTGTTTTTGAAGGATTCGGAATGTTGAGGGCACTGGAATAAGGGAGAGTTAGTAAGGAATTTTGAATCTTGTAAACAATTCCTATGTGAATATGAATGTTACAAGATTTTATATAGGTTTGCATTCACTTCATTCATATGTGCATGATACGATTTTGATAGAAGAATAATAAGGCTAACAATAATTGTTTCCTTAAAGAAAAAAAGAGAAAAAAATATAAAAAAGGGGAGAAAGAAAAATAGTGGATCAAAACAAAGGAATGGTCAAATGACAATTTTCAGTTTATAATTTCCCTTTTTTGCTTTTTTTTAGTATACAACTTGTGATACTCTGAAATGACAAGGTTGAATTTTTATTTCACAATTTCCATACAATAAAAGCTTCATATTAGCATGGCAAGCATGACATCTAATTCGGGATTATGACAGATTAGGTGCCAAGTGGCTTGAACATAGGAAAATTTTGGAAATAGTTTTGGACTATGGAAGAGACAGAAATGAGTCGAATGGAAAGAATGGAAAAGGCTCAACAAGAGATGAGAGAGCAATTGTCACAGATGGCAGGTTTGTGGGAGAAGTTGAACAATGGAAAAATGGGACAATTAGCTACTCAAGAGGGGCATCGGTTACAAAACGCTGAAGATTCCTTTTGTCCACTCAACATTGGCTCACAAGAAACCCAATCATCTCAAGAGCCACAAGCAATGCCTACCAAGGGTTATGTGTGCCCTAATATGCCGTCTGCTGTCGACCCTAGTCAGTTTCAAGGGTATGCAATTCCCACCATGAACCCCTTCGAACCAATTCATGTTGCCAATCTGGATAGTCACAAAGAGCAAGGAATGCTACAAGTGGAAGGAGGCTCAAGTTTCCAACAAAAGATAGAGCTTATAGAAGAGAGACTTCGGATTGTTGAAGGAAAGGATTTTCATGGATCCTTAGATGCAGCCAAATTATCTCTAGTACCTGGTGTCGTCATTCCTCCAAAGTTTAAAGTTCCAGAATTTGAGAAATATGATGGGACCACTTGTCCAAAAGCCCATATCACTATGTACTGTAGAAAAATGGCAGCGCATGTTTATGATGACAAGCTGTTGGTCCATGTTTTCCAAGACAGCCTTAAAGGATCTGCTGCTAGGTGGTATACACAACTGGGCAGGGCGATATTCACTCATGGGAAGATTTAGCAAGGGCTTTTGTCGCCCAATATAAGCATATTGTAGATATAGCCCCAGATCGTTTATCTTTGCAAGCCATGGAAAAGAAAGCTACTTAAGGCTTTAGAGAATATGCCCAGAGATGGAAGAATGTTGCCGCCCAGGTCCAGCCTCCCCTCACAGAAAAAGAGACTGCGGCTCTGTTTCTTAGTACCCTCCAGGCACCATATTATAATAAAATGATTGGGAGTGTTACTAAGAATTTTGCTAACATGGTGGCCTCTGGAAAGATGATTGAGAATGCAATCAAGAGGGGCAAGATTAAGATAGGTGACATAGCCGATAATAGGCCCGAAAGAATGGAAGAAGAAGTGCAAGCTGCGACATTTGAGGGGCAATTTCTCAAAAATCCCACTCCACATAAGCCTTATTTGTCTCACCCATTATACCGTCCAACCTCGAACAATGCTTCCTGTGATCCTTATCTTCATTCACCAATCCCGCAACCAGGATTTCCAACAAACTCTTGTCCTCCAACGATTTTTCATGCGCCTATCTTCATGCCTAGGCCAGTGGGTCAACCTCTTCAACAATCAACAAACAACAGAAAAAGATCGAGAAGCAATCAAGGAAAAATCCCAATTCCAATCTCCGATCTTTTGCCCTTTTTGATAAAAAACCAATATTTGGCCCCTATACCTTTGAGAACAGCACCCAACCCATTGGCCAAGAGCTATGACCCGAACAGCAAATGTGACTATCACATGGGGGCAATTGGGCATGCAACGGAAAAATGCAGACAGTTGAAGGAAAGGATTGAAGAGCTCATCAATGGTGGAGTCTTGACTCGAGAACTCATGGAATAGTGGAAGTCCACTTTGGTGTAAAATCATGGCATTTTGGCATATTAATTTGGAGGAAAACTAAGATTTTGAGATTTTAAAGTATGTATTTTGTTGAAAAAACGCTTGTCATTTTCGTTGGCCTAGGTGACAATTGTATGAGCACAACTTTTTTACATAATTTATTTTCCAGTGGCATATGACAAGAATGTTTCTTTTCTTCACAATAATGATAAATGATTATAAGAAAATGGTGATTACGGTCAAAGATGAATGTCATAAATCATTCCCGGATCATATCTCAGTGAAACCTAAGTTACTCGGGAGCCAAAAAGCTAAAATGGGGCATAAATTTTTGAAAGTTCGATTTTGTTTTCACTTTGATCATGACAGGGTTTCATTGTAAATAATTTTCAAAGAAATAATCAATTTGTAAAACTTTTTGAGAATTTTTTGAAAATCAATGACAATCTCAAAGATTCTGGACAATGGCAGTCAAATATGTGGCAAGATCATTTTGAAACACCTTTCCACCTAGATTCTTGTATAAATCCCAAATTCTTCAATCCTGTATTCCCTAGATGCCTTTTTCCCATGTTTTGGGGCAAGATAAAAACAAAAAACAAAAAAAAGAAAAAGAAAAAAAAGAACCAAAGTCGAGGATTTTTCCATCAATGTCCATCTGCATAATACCTCGAGCTGCGCATCACCTGTTTCCTTAAATGAAGATGTGGTGTGTGAGGTCAAGTTCTGTCATATTAAAGTGGTACATTGCAAGAAAATAAAAAAAACAAAAAAAAGAAAAAAAGAAAGAAAGAAAAAAAAGAAAAAATGAAATTGATTGTGACACCATGCAAACAGGATATTCAGATGATTTCAAAAGCAAAAAAAAAAAAACTTGTCCTAAGAATTGCTTTTCAATAGAAGCATCTTAATTTGAGATGATGAATGGCCGTCTTTCATATTCCATTCACAAATATAAACGTTATCCTGTTGCTACCCCTTTTGAGCCTGATAGTTTCTTTCATAATAAACCTCCTTCAAGGATCACCCTCCACACTGGGGGGCATGTGCAGAAAATATCTCTTCAAAGAAGATGAATGATTCAACTTTTGTTTTTGATCAAATAAGATTAACTATATTGTGGGACAATTTGGGGCAAATTGTTTTAGAAATCTTAGACATAAATCAATGAAAAAAGGAAAAAATGAAAAAAGAGAGAAAGAAGAAAGGATACATGTGAAAGTACACAAAGAAAGATGCTTCAAAGGATGAATAGGATTTTGAAAAAAAAAGAGAAAGAAAAAAAAGAAAAAAGAAAGAAAGAAAAGAAGGAAAGGAAGAAATACATGGAAAAGTAAAAAGAGAAAAGGTGCTTCTAAGCACGTAAATGATAGATGTCCATATGAAAAGAAATGATCCTTGGATCGATCACCTTCAAACACATTTTGGGCCTGTTTATCTTTTCTTTCAGAACCCTAAACCATGGCCTACATTACGTACTTAAAAGTCCATTTTGATCAAATATGGATGTTTGTATCGAAGAGCTTTTCTTTGGAAAATTCTTGCCATTATTTGGTTTAAATGAAATCTGAATTCTTGAATGCATGGTG
Organism: Heritiera littoralis; assembly: GCA_031772115.1. Lineage (NCBI taxonomy): Eukaryota > Viridiplantae > Streptophyta > Magnoliopsida > Malvales > Malvaceae > Heritiera > Heritiera littoralis. The sequence goes on from JAPDPK010000090.1 coordinate 178,961, forward strand.
GAACAATCGAAAAAAAAAGAGAAAGAGAAAAGTCTAGAGCAAACGATGAACTCTTAGAGCAACAAATCAAGCAGTGACATGAATTGAAAACATGAAAAAAGAGCCAATAATCCCTGGAAACCCTCGAGAGGCCTAGAGATTTTGATGTCACGTGATTGCCCGACATCTTTCTAAAAAAGTTTGAACCTTTCTTCTTGTAAATACTCTTCCTAAATAGGAAAGACCTCAGTCATTCATGCCCGATCTTGGCATTTGTAGAACATCATTATTTGAGAATTTAAGAGATTGTCAAATCAAGTTGTGAATATTTTGTTTCTTTTCTCATTCAAAATTTTGTTACCAAAAAAACAAAAAAAAGCGATGGTATTTTAAGAAAACTATTTTGAGCCAAGAAAGGAACCATTGTTTTTGGATAATTGTCCAATTGAAAAGATCTGGATAGAATTTATGTCAGTCATCTTGAAAAGTAATTATTAATTTTTTTGAAAGAATTAAATATCACTTGTGAAATTTGGATTCATTCCCTCCAGGAAAATAGTTACGGGAAAATTTTTGTGCTTTTCGTCAAAAGGCCATGATGTGAGTACAAGAAATCTGCAGAAATAGGAAACAGAAAGGAGCTTTCATGATCATGTTGGGGCAAAGAAAATAAAAAGACAAATAATGTGCCTCTTTTGGCAAGACAAGATAGAGTTTCAAAGTTAGAGAATGTACAGGATTGAGTGTCATGCATACATGCATACATACATAATATCATACAGAATCAACATTGAAAGTTTTTGTGTAAAATTTTGAGATTAAAACATGTTTCTCAAGCTGAAGACTCAACACCATTCAATCAAGATTTCAAAGGTCATGCAACCTTTTCCAAAAAAAAAAGAAGAAGAGAAAAGAAAGAAAGAAGAAAGAAGAAAAAGAGAGTAGAGAGAAAAAGAGAAAAAAAAAGAGAAAAGAAAAACAGAGAGAGGAAAAAAAGAAAAAAGAGAAGAAAGAAGAAGAGAAGAGAAGAGAAGAGAGAAAAAGAAGAGAAAAGAGAAGAGAGAGAAAAATAGAGTAGAGAGAAAAAGAAAAAAAAAGAGAAAAGAAAAACAGAGAGAGAAAAAAAAGAAAAAAAGAGAAGAAAGAAGAAGAGAAGAGAAAAGAGAAGAGAGAGAAAAAGGGAGAAGAGAAAAAAAAAGAGAGAAGAGAGAAAGAAAAGAGAAGAAAAAAGAGAGAGAAAGAACGAAAAAGAAAGAAGAGAAGAGAGAGAAGAAAAAAGAGAAAGAAAAAAAAGAGGGGCAAGTTTGCTCATGATAAAAAAAGTTACAAATCCAGTTTTACCAGTATCATGTTTAATCAAGATTAAAGTTTGATTTTCAGAAGATAAGCAAATTTCAAGTCCTCCGGGCAAAATCATAAGTCCTCCGGGCAAAATATTTAAAGTTTCAATGCCTCTGCTGCAAGAGGAGCACTTTTCAGAAAAGGAATTTAAGTCCTCCGGGCACCAAATCTAAGACCTCCGGGCAAAATTTTTAAAGTTTCAATGCCTCTGCTGCAAGAGGAGCACTTTTCAGAAAAGGAATTTAAGTCCTCCGGGCACAAATCATAAGTCCTCCGGGCAAAATTTTTAAAGTTTCAATGCCTCTGCTGTAAGAGGAGCACTTTCCAGAAAAAGAATCTAAATCCTCCGGACATAATTCTAAGACCTCCGGGCACAAATTTTAAGTCTTCCGGGCAAAATATTTAAAGTTTCAATGCCTCTGCTGTAAGAGGAGCACTTTTAAGAAAAAGAATCTAAGCCTTCAGGGCACAAATCATAAGTCCTCCGGGCAAAATATTTAAAGTTTCAATGCCTCTGCTGTAAGAGGAGCACTTTCCAGAAAAAGAATCTAAGCCCTCAGGGCACAAATCATAAGTCCTCCGGGCGTTTCAATGCCTCTGCTGTAAGAGGAGCACTTTCCAGAAAAAGAATCTAAGTCCTCCGGGCATAATTTAAGTCCTTCGGGCACAAATCATAAGTCCTCTAGGCAAAATTTTTAAAGTTTCAATGCCTCTGCTGTAAGAGGAGCACTTTCCAGAAAAAGAATCTAAGTCCTCCGGGCACATATCATAAGTTCTCCGGGCACCAATTCTAAGTCCTCCGGGCACAAATTCTAAATCCTCCGGGCACAAATTGTAAGTCCTTCGGGCAAAAACTTTAAAGTTTCAATGCCTCTGCTGCAAGAAGAGCACTTTTCAGAAAAAAGAACTTAAGACCTCCGGGCACCAATTCTAAGTCCTCCGGGCAAAATTTTTAAAGCTTCATTGCCTCTGCTGCAAGAGGAGCAACTTTTCAAGAAAAATTTAAAGTTCCATCGCCTCTGCTGCAAGAGGAGCTTTTCCAGGTAAAAAAGGAATTTAAAGTTTCATTGCCTCTGCTGCAAGAGGAGCACTTTTCAGAAAAGGATTTTAAATCCTCTGAGCACATTTCTAGGAATTTAAAGCTTCATCGCCTCTGCTGCAAGAGGAGCACATTCCAAAAATTAAAAAAAAAAGAAAAAAAAGAGAAGAAGAAAAAAGAAGAAAAGAAAAAAAAGTGAAGAAGAGATCAGGTCATAAGTCGGACAAAATTAGTGTCTATTGTCTTTGCTCTATTCTTGATCCTCAGCAATGAGCAAAGAGGGGCAGCTGTAGACATCCAATTTTGTCCGGACTTAACCATTTTGAAAGTTTAAATATTTTTATTTTTTATTTTTATCTTTTTTATTTATTTATTTTTAGTTTGATTTTTATAAATTTAATTAATTAATATTCAATTTAAAAAAAAGGGAGAAAGAACTGGTGCCGTGCACGGCACCAATTCTTGTCACCCATCTCTGCCTGCCCCAACTGCTTCTCCACCAACCCCAGTCCATACCAGACTCCCTCTAAAAACCTAATCTACAGCCAACACCATTCGACCCCGGAGGATCACCGTTGCTCCTACCAGCTCACACTACCATTCGACCCCTCTGTTTCCCGAATACTAGCAATAACCAACCCAGATTCTGAACCCCCTTTACCAAAAACCGAGACCCCTTGACCACTTCGAGCTCACGGCCAACCCTTAACCAAACCGAAACCACCGAAAACACCAGCATCATCCTCACCCAAACCAAAACCCAAACTACTCGTAACCCTCACCAAACCACCGAACCCGAGACCCCTTCAAAAACCTAGATCTAAGCCCCCACCTGCAAAAACACAAAAACAACAAACAAAACCAGCAACCAAGCCACAATCATACCATCAACCAAAAAAAACAAATCAAAAAAGGGAAAGTGAAAATCGATTTCGGTGAAGCTCAGATATGGGGGCTAGGGGTATTTTTTGGTGAAACGGAGGTCGGATTTTGAAAGAGGAGGCAGAGAGCTTTCGGAAAGTCGGAGGCTTTTCGGGATTGGCCACCGGCAGCGGCGGTCGACGGCGGCGCACGGCGGTCCGGCAAGGCTGGAAATCGCCCAGCCGAGAGCCTTTTGGGGCTCTGAGTTTTTTGGGGGAAAGAAGGAAAAAAATGAAGAAAGAAAAAAAAAGGAAGGCTTTTATAGAGAGAGGCTGACCCGCGCGTGGACCCGGATTCGACCCGGGGTCCGCGCGCCCGACCCGTGTGTGTGCCAACCCGACCCGATCCGCGTGACCCAGTCCGAGCCGCGTGCCAGCCTACCCGCCTTGACCCGGTCCGATCCATCTTGCTTGGGCCAGACCTGTTTCCTGTTGGGCCCACACGCCTTTGGGCCAACTTGATTGGGTTGTTTGCAAGCATTTCCTTTGGGTCCAAGCCCAAACCTATTTTGGTAAAATTTTGTTTTTCTTTTTATCATTTGTTTATTTATTTAGTATTTTTTTGTTTTGTTTAGTTTTTTTTATCAATTAGAAAATTAAAAATTAAGAAAATTAATTAAAAAAATTTTGTTAAAAAAATTATTATTATTATTATTATTATTATTATTATTATTGTGTTTTTATAGTTGTTGTTATTATTATATATATATATTTTATTATTATTATTATTGTGCTTTTATTATTGTTTTTTTATTATTATTATTATTATTATTATTATTATTATTATTATTATTAATGAATGTTGTAAAATAAAAAATTGAAAAATTTTCTTTTACTTGTATTTTCATTAATTATTATTATTGATTAGAAAATGTATCAAAAAAAATTAAAAATTAAAAAACAAAAAATAAATAAGTTTTTAAAAGAAAATCCAAAAAGAAAATTAATAATAAAATTAAAATTAATTGAAAAAATAGCCCGATGATGGGATGCTACGGAAGTCACAAGTAGTGATTCCTAGCTGATCCCTAGGTGAGAAGAGTCATACTAATTGTTGCCAAAAGTATTGAAATATTTAGTATGATTTTTCAATAATTTTAATTTTTATTAAAATGAAAATAAAATAAGTTCTTTTTAAAAAAAAAATTAAAATTAATTAATAATAAAGTTTAAATCTAATTAAGTAAAAATAGCCCGATGATGGGATGCTACGGAAGTCACAAGTAATGATTCCTAGCTGATCTCTAGGTAAGATTACCATCGAATCAAATTCAAATAGCTCATAAGTATCTTGATTCATTTTCACCTCTAAATGGAAACATAACAATCATCGGGATTTCAAAGTACGGAGCAGTGCAAGGATTGTTCATGGAACTACCATCGAAACAATATTTATATTCAAAATCGCAAATCTTCAAGCCTAGAAATTCAATGAAATCCAATAAAAACCGATCTGTACTTAAGAAAATAAATCATAACTTAGAATTAATAACAGACAAAAGCACGATACTATCAAACATAACACTATATGTCAAAAACCCCAAATGAAAAAAAAAAAAACCCCAGCGAACATCAAAATTACAGAAACACTTCCAAATAAATCACATAATTTTGTAATAAAAAAACTACACACATATCAGAACATGTAAGGCTTATAACAGGTTAATAGTTATACCTCTGGCTTCTTTTTTTTTTTTTTCCTGCCTGGCTTCACCCTGGGTGCCATGTAATAAACAGTGAAGTATGAAAAACCACAAGACATACGCTGTATTTTCACCGTATGCTCCACTGAACCCGGCGTCTGGGCCGCCAACGTCGGTAGGGATTTGGAGAAAGAAAATTTTGATCAGTTGCCATTGGAAAAGAAAGGTTTCTAAGGTATGTGCTTTCTTTGATATTTTTCTCTTCTTTATATAGTAACCTTACTCTCATTATATTATATATAGTGTTTTCCCGCTATTGTTTCATGGGGCAGAAAAACTTGTTACGTAATGCTGGGGTTTTGGGAAATTAGCTTTCTCTTCTTATGTGAAAAAGCTACAATAATGACCTAAATGGACATGGATCTTCTAATTGGAACTTAATTATTGTTATTAGACGAAAGAAAACAGGTTTAATTATGCCTAGTGTGCTAAATGACCAATTAACTTATAATCTTGAATAGCCAACAACCTTTTGGCCTAGTGGCTAAAGATGAGTTGTGGCATATTGTAAGTCTTGAATTCGAATTCAAGCACTCTCATCTCCAATTATTTAATATTCCTCTTGTAACAAAAAACTTATAATCTTGAATAGTTTAAGTAAGCAATTAAATAGAAAACATGTCATATTGAAGCAAAATTCTGCTAATAAAAATGAGTATTATTAGGTTTTTTTTTTCAATTAAAACATCACACTCTTACAAGATAAAGTCAGTTTATCCCAGACATGAAAAAAAAAAAAGAAGTTGGTCTACCATTCCTAGTGGTCCTTGTATTTAGATTTTCTTTACCAGTTAATGAAACAGATAGTTGTTTTTTTTTAATATTAATTCAAATGATTATGTTTTTGTTTTAAAATTTACATTTCAACAGTTGTAATTTTTATTTCTCAAGCTGGCTTCCATTATATAAAAGAGAAAAAATGGATGGTTGGCTTTTGCTTTTGAAAAGTTCTGCAATTCTTCTCTCTATCGAACTACTAGAAGTTGAATTTATAATTTCAAAATGCGGCCAAAAACTTTAGTATGTAAAATTGAGAAACAAAATTAGCCATTTCTTAATTCCTATATGTCTACCCGAAACTGAATTCAGAGCTTGATTTTGTTTATGAAAATAAAACTTGGATTAATATTTATATACCGTTAGTAGAATTTTTTGATTCCACAGGTAGAATAAAGATGATGACATATATTTTATTTTATTTTATTTTATTTTTTAATATTTTTAAAAGACATGTATCATTATCCTTATTTTTCTTGTGAAGTCAAAAAACTTATTAGATAATTATCCGTAAAAGTTACGGTAATAATAATGGTAAGAGTACTTGCTTGAGATTAGTCTTGGCGTGTAGACTAGATGTAGAAAAAACTTTCAAACCTCCAATTGTGGTGAGTGGGGACGACAGGGAAACCTTTCACAAAATTCAAGTTGGGAACTCATTAGCCTTCGGACTTGAACGTAGAAAAGGGTTAATTGAAGGGAGAAGGCAACAATCCATGGGCACCTCCACTCACTTATATTCCATTCGGATTAGGAAAGCCGATGCATTGGTCAAAACATAATCAACATGCCAAGCCTCTATCCTCTTGTATTTATCTTTTTCTACATGTGTAATTTCATTTATATTTTTCTTATATGCATATAAAGATTATCCTAATAAATTAAATTGATCATTGTTTATTAAAAAAAAAATAATCAGCTATACATTCAACTTTTTGTATAAAATGGATATAAGACCTTAATTTTTAATTGTATGCAAATTAGTCTATCGACTTTTATTTTACTGTAAATAAACATTTTACCTTTTAAAATCAAATAATTAATTTCAAATCTATTAGATGACACTAAATTTAATTTATATTGTACACTTGGCATGCCACGTGATAACTCACAAAACTATTTACGTTAGCTACCATGTAAGATGTCAAAATGACAGTTAATGTCACTTTATAGATTAGGATTTAATTGCATGATTTTGAAAAATTAAGATTTATTTATAGTAAAATAAAAAAAATATAGATTGATTTGCACGGAATAAAACATTAAGAACTTACATCAATTTTGTATAAAAAGTTGAGTGTATATTTGACTATTAAGCTAAAAAAAATTTAAAAAAATTGTCTAGAAAGTTTAAATTCAAACAAAATCTAGGATTTAGATATGATGCATTGACAATGTATAGTCTCTAAGCACTGTCAATCAATTACAAATTACCAGCTCATTAATGAGTAAAGTTTAAAAATACATATATCCTTAAAATAATTGAAAAGCTTTATTGATATGTTTTTTTAAGGTTCTAGATATTTTTAAATTTTATTCATTAATGAGATGATAGTATGTGATTATCTCTATGGGGATTATACATTGCCAATGAATTATATAAAGAAGACTAAAAACTTTCAATTTGAGGAAGAAATGCAACTATCAACATAATGCTTCTATTTTTATGTTCATTTATTTGCATTAGGGCTTTTCTCAATAAATTAAAATATTTTTACAATAATTTTCCCCATTTATTAGAAAAATTAAGAAGAATTTATAAAATAAAGAGAACTAAGAAAAATTAAAAAAAAAGGAAGTGGGAATTACAAGAGAAGCATAATAAGACACCCAAGCTTCTATTTGAAGAGAAATAAAAGATCTGAATTTTTTTTTCTATTTTTCAAATAGATATCATTCCAAAGTTGCTTCTTATTCTATCTTTGTCGGCAAGACCACTGTCATTTTCTGCCAATATGAATATCAACACCCAACTACAAATCCTAGACGCAGCGGTGTCGTTTTCGGTCACAAAAATCTCCTCCACATTTGAGTTTTAATTTTATAACCATAACTTTCGTGAAATACAATAATAAATTTTCTCGTAATTAATTTCAAAGAAAATTGCTAAACTAAAATTCTATCCCAACCCATTGTTTCATGTTTAAAATTTAAAACTTCCAGTCTGACTCAGTCTTTCAAGCAATTACCCTCTCGGCAGAATAATTTTCACTTCTTAAATATTATCATGCATTATAGCAGCATTCAAGTCAACTGAATCATGAACGATTCCCAAGAAAATGGAAAACATCTGAGTTTTTCTTGAAAAAAACCTTGACATTGCAAGACCAATTTGACTGAACTATGTGTCTATCATCTATTAATAATTTTAGATAAGATCCAGTAACAACATATAAAACAAATACGAAAGTAAAATTAAAATAACACAACTAAATTTTTAATAAAACTTTTTTTCTTTTTGACAAAGAAAACTAGAGCTTGAGAATAAAAGAAATAGTAGTTGTAGATGCCAAAATTTGAACTTTAAACATGTTAATTGTCAACTTTTAAAAGTAATTACATGAATTATTTGAATTAAACTTCTTATTCAAAAAATATATAACAAAAACTAAAAAATTGATTTAATGTTTGACGTATTGACATAATTTGATTTAGTATTTTATATGATTTGACACAAAGAAGGTAAATTTTTGTGCAACAGTAAAAGTTATTCTTTTGAAGTATGAAAATCACGAGTTCAAATTACCAAAACAATCTCTGTTAATAAGGAAAAAAAACCATATACGTATGACCCTTCTCAAATTTCACAATATAAAACCTTGTGCACTGAGTTTGCTTATTTGATTTGACGCAAAATAATCCCGGCAAAACTATATGAATTATCATACCTAATAATCACTAGCTCCAACTCAATATGCAAGTATAAACAATCACCAAGACAATTTTGTAGCTGCAATTCAGGTGAAGAATATAGTATAATCCATGAATGCTGTCCGAAACGGTAGAGATACAGATATGGTATTGACTCTGCATGATAAAAAATTGTCCACAATCACAATCACATAGAAGATAATCAAATTATCCGTGTGAAAAAGAAAAGGGTTAGCAATTATTTTCATGCTCAAGCAGTAAGCAATGGTAACTACAACCAGAAAGAAAGATAAATGATGAATAGAATCACAGGCCGAAGCAGAAGAGCTCACGCTTCCAGGTCCTTATATATATTTCTTGCAAACAATTCTTTTTAAGATTTTATTATAAATGGCCCTGAAGTAACTACCTGAGAAATGGATAAAATGCTGATCCCCCAGGTAAAGAAAATTTTCGGTTTTATCCATTATTTCTCACAAATAACTTATAAAAAAAAACAGCAGAGTAGAACCAGTTCTTACTGCTCTCAGAACTCGTCCGCTTCGAGATATTGAGAATGGGAAGCAGCAAGAAGAGCAGCTCCAATGCCGGAACCATCATTTGAATGCTCAACTACAATGGTTTCAGATACCTCTTCTCCGAGCAATTCCTTAAGGCTGTTTTCCAAGCACTTGCGGAATTCTGCATAGTGCTCGTACAGTCCACCATCCATAGCTATTAGTGTTCTTTGTTTCTCCCCTTCCTTGACCGTGTCTCTTCCCATTTTCTTCAGAATGCCTAGTATCCCAGCAGCTGAAATACGTGCCCCTCGCGTGGCAACAATGTTGCAAAGCTCAACAATTACTTTTCTCATCTTCAGAGAGGTATTTGTTATCTGAAATAGAAAAGATAAACAGGCTTAGAACACACTACACATAGTTGCCTAGTAGCCAGAAACATCAGCATAAATCCTTTGAAGTCAAGGCAAGATACTGAATATAGACAACAATAATTCAATTCCAATCACAACAGCTTCCAGCGTTTCTGGCAAACTTCTATACAAAAAGAAGCTTCAAGCCAGTGATGTTTATTTGGTATTGGATAAGTTAAGCTAGTGATGTTATGGGAACTTTCGTAGGAAATGAAAGGTGCTGCTGTAAATCAGCTTTGAAGTTGTTTCATTCAAATGAGGAAACTGAAATGGGATTCTATATATTGGGTTCAACCAACATTATGCAAGACTGAAAATCCTCGAAGAGAATTGTAGAAGTTCCATCAGGGACATGAAGGACAAACAAGAAATTCAGGCAAAGAAAAAATGTGAAATAACCAAGTTTTGATGATCAACAATAACATGGGGAGAATTTCAGAAGATTAAAATATACCTCAAGAACATCTTTCAATTTATTGGCTACCACTTTGAGGTCAGGGGAAGTGTCCTGATGCATTGCTGACATAACAGGCGTCCTGCATGTAAGCACAGCTCAAATATAACTATTCTGCAGATCTTGAACCCAATAGCAAGGTGCATCTTTCTGTATAGAAAAGGCTATAGTATCCGAGAAATTTCCAAAATATAACAGGCAGATGTGCATGTGCCCCATGCCATGAACAGTAATCCAAGGCTAGTGAATGGAAACATTTACCGCTTCCAAAAATCACTCCTAATTATGCAAGTAAAATGAAATTAGGCCAGACAAGGAACCACACTGCAAAATAAAGTAATAAATGTTTAAACAACCCCCAGTGGCAGTTATTAACTGCTCTTTTGTAGTAATAATCAAGACTGAAAATGACATTTGGTACGACAATCTATCTATAGGAAATACGTCATCTGAAGACCATGGAGGCCGGAGCCCAAGCTAACAGCTGGCCACAAATTAGGCTCTTGGCACGCATGAACCAATACAATTTAAAAACCATAATAGACATGCTTTACAATTTAACAACCATAATAGACATGCTTTACATAGTATAGGAAACCTTTCGAAATCATTGATGAATAATGAAAATTAATAAAAACATCCCTAAACTCAGTTAAAAGCTTCATAGTAAAGCTTCACAGTAGTTTGGCCCAAAAAATAGCTGCACAATAAAGGTAGTGAATGGAGATAGGAGTAGCATAGAACTGCTGTCAGAGAAAATGTTCCCAGACCAATCTACATGCTATAAGGATAAATTAAACTCGATCCTAAATACATAGATAGTGGAAATGATAATATAAAGCACCCACTATTTCTCTAATGCGAAAAAGCAGACTTCTAATGATGATTCGTCCACCATTCTCAACCTTTTCTATAACTTGAGTCAATTCAACAGTTTTCAATAAATAAACAATCGTGCTTCATTCAAAGAGTATTTTCAAATTTAAACACATTCAGAAGAGGGAAAGACTTTAACCATTACTCTGCTCCTATTGATTTCTTTAAGCAAATTACTGTAGGAACCATCTTTCAAAAATTATTTCCATTTGCATTTTTCTATTGATAGCGTAAAAGGGAATCAGATGTGCCATGTTAACTGTAAGAATTCTGTGTAATTCTCTCTTTCATTAAAAGTAACATTTTAAAACATATAGAGAGAGGAGTACATCATCTAAATTTGGACATAGACAAAATAAAGGAAATATGATAACAGAAAATTCGAATCAAAAGAATATCTTCCTAATATCTACCTATTTCCAAAATTAGAGTAAAGAATCTAGGAATAATTTCAGGAATCTTAACACTCCTCCCTAAGCTGCGAGTAAATGTCCTCCATTCCTAGCTTGCTTGTGATTTTCTGAAATCTTGAAGCCGGTAACCCTTTAGTTAGAACATCAGCTAGTTGATCCTCAGATGACACATAGGAAGTTGTGATAAGTCCACTATTCAACTTCTCTTTGATAAAGTGTCTGTCAACCTCAATGTGCTTTGTGCGGTCATGTTGGACTGGATTATGTGCTATGCTAATAGCAAACTTATTATTAGAGTATAATCTCATTGGTCCATCCAACTCAATCCTTAGATCCTTTAGAACAACCTTAAGCCACAAAAGTTCACAAATTCCATGTGCCATGGCTCAAAATTCTGCTTCAGCACTTGCTCTTGCCACAGCTTTTGCTACTTGCTTCTCCGGGTAACTAGATTTCCAACTATAAAAGTACAATAGCCAAAAGTAAACCTCCTATCTGTTAAAGATCTTGCATATTCTGCATTGATGTCAGCCTTAACTGAAAGCTCCTTTCCTTTCCGAAATAATATTCCTCTTCCTGGAGTAGCCTTCAAGTATTAGAGAACCCTGTGAACAACTAGTAGATGTCATTCTCTTGATCATGCATATATTGACTGATCACACTTACTGCATAGGCTATGTCAGGCCATGTATGAGAGAGATAAATTAATCTCCCAACTAATCTTTGGTAACGTCCTTTATCAACTATGTTCCCTTTATCTTCTTGGCCTGATCTGTGATTTGGGTCAGTAAGAATGCTTGAAGCCTTGGTTCCTGAAGTGCTTGTCTCCTTTAGCAAGTCTGGTACATACTTCCATTAAGATACAAATGTCCCTTGTTTAGAATATTCCACCTCAATCCCAAGAAACTACTTTAGTTTGCCTAACTCCTTCAAACTCCTGAGCTAATTGTTTCTTCAACCTTTTCTCCTCTTCTTCGTTATTCCTAATAACAATGATGCCATCAACACACACCAGTAAAACAGTTATCTTCCCTTCCTTTGAGTGTTTGATGAATAAAGGGTGATCACCTTTGGCCTAAATTCGTCTCTATCCAAATCTCACCATAGCCTTGGTAAACCTTCCAAGCCATACTCTTGGCGATTGTTTCAACCTGCACAAGGCTTTCTTTAACCTACAGATTTTATTAGAATTGAATTCCCCATCAAATCCAGGTGGGGGTTCCACGTATACCTCTTCTTCTAAATCTCCATGTAGAAAAGCATTATTCACATAAAATTGTTGAAGTTCCCATTGTAAATGAGCTGCTAAGGATAATACAATTCTTACTATGTTCATCTTTGCAACTTAAGCAAATATCCTTGGTAATCTACACCGTAGGTCAGTGTATATCCCTTCGCAACTAGCCTTGCCTTGTATTTTTCAAGGGTTCCATCTGCTTTAAATGTCACCATGCGACCCATTTGCAACTAATAGCCCTCTTTCCCTTGGGATGCTCAAAAAATCCCCAGTCTTATTCTTCTACAAGACCTCATTTCTTCCTTCATCGCCCTTGTCCAATTCAGGTCTCCTAAAGCTTCATGTATTGTTTTGAGAATCATAAATGAATTTAAGGTAGAGAGAAAGCCGTCGAGTGGAAAAGCGATGTAAGAATATGAAGTTGGATATTGGGTGTTGTGTACACTTTCTTGTTCCTTTTCTCAAGGCTATGAGAAGGTAAAGGTCATTCCCTAAGGTCGGCTATCAAATCCAAAGTCATTAGCATTAAAAACAGGTATAAACAAAGTTTTTTAATACGTGTGCCCAAGTTAGGCTCTTCAGTTTGCTCCGGTACTTGTGAGGGCTGTACTTTTCTTCTTGAATATTGTTTCAGCTGTGGCTTTAAAGGAACTCTTGGAAGTTGGATTTTTGAGTTTGCACTTGGTTCAAGGTTCTGCAATGTTGGAGTGTTCTCGATTTCATTGGGTAAGGCTGAATTGTGCTCAGATTGATGGAATCAGCAATTGTTATGGGTTCAACGATATGATTTTCTTGGAAAGTTGGCTAGGTTTCATATTTTGGAGAGGAATGTAAGGAAAGAGAAGGAAAACCAAGATGATCTTCAAGAAAGGATATAGAACCTGAACACACATCTTCCTGAAAAGATTTCTCCCCTTAAAGATATTGGGAATGGGTGTGTAGAAAGGTACTACTTTGAGGTACATAACATCCATGAAGATAGGGACTCTTTCGGTAGCTGGATCATAGCACTTATAGCCATTTTGGGTTGAGGAGTAGCCAATGAAGACACATTTCTTGCTCGGGATCTAGCTTGGATCGGTTGGTTTTGTGGATATGTAGGCAGGCTATACAACCAAATACCCTAGGAGGAAGACTTTGGATGGAGATGAAGTCGGGATAGGACCGTGACAATGTGGACAAAGGGCTTCGATTTCCTAAGACTTTAGAAGGCAGTTGATGAGATGAGTGGTTGTGAGGACTACTTCACCTCAAAGGAATTTAGGAACATTGGACTAAAAGAAGAGGGTATGAATGACTTCTAACAGGTGGCGGTTTTTCGTTCAACAACCCCGTTATTGTTAGGGTGTGTCAACACAGGAAGACTCATGAATAATTCCCTCCTTTTTGAAGAATATTGAAAGGGTTTGGTTAAAGTAGTCTTTGGTGTTATTGAAACAAATTTTGCTGATTTTTGTCCCAAATTGTGTGGCAATCATTTTATGGAATTGAGTAAAAATAGTACTTAGTTCAGATTTTTTCTTTCATGAGAAACAACCAAGTTGTACAAGTGCAATCATCAATAAAAGAAACAAACCAACACAATTTTGGAAGGCCCTCAAATATCAAAGTGAAATAGAAATAAATGTTTATTGTACTTTATTGATCTTGTGGGAAAGGAGACACGATGATGTTTTGCATATTGACAAACAGCACAATGAAAACCAGTGATAAAAGTATTTCAAATAAAGAAGAAAACCTGTGTTTTAATAAAAGGAAAGGTGGATGTCCTAGTTGAAGATGATATGCCCAAATTAGAGATTTATTAGAGGAACCCAAAAAAGAGAAAGAAGGGTGGTAATTGATGGGTTGGTATCCCTATATTCCTCAGCCTTGCAAGTCTTCAAGGTACTACAAACCATCACAGTCTCTAGCATATCCAATCGTCTTCCCCAAGACTAGGTCCTGATAAACATAATGAGAGGCAAAAAAGGTTATTTTGCAACAGAGTTCTTTGGTAATTTTGTAAACGGAAATGAGATTGGTGGATAATTTTGGTACATGCATGACATATTTAAGGGAAAATGAAGGGAATTAAATGAAGACTTCCTTTGCTGGCAATAACAATAGGGGATCCATCTGCTACTTTAATTTTTTGATTTCCAAGAATGGGTTTATAAGACTCAAAAGTAGTAGTATTATTGGTCATGTAATTGGTTGCACCCGAATCAATAACCCACGAACTCAAATGAGCAGTACTCGAGGCTTGAGAAGATTTAGTCAAGAAACACATACCAACTTGGGCAAGAGAACAAGAATTTGAAGATTTTCCGAGTAATTCTAGCAGATGCCTCAACTTTTCCATCTCATCCTTGTTGAATTCCTTTCTGAAGCAGCCCCTTCTTTGTTGGTGAGATTAGCTTGGCCTTGTGTCATGTGTGAAACCCTTAAATCCCTCAGTTCTAGCCAAAACCTAAGACTTGCCATGCAAGTTGAAGCAGTTTTCTCGAGTATGGTGTTCTTTATTACAACAAGTACACCAAAACCCATCTCTAGTGGGTACCTTCTTCAAACCAGATCGAGCACTAACAACTGGTTTAATACTCTTATTGTCTCAAACTTTCAGAGATACCATGGCAGTGGCTTCAGATGATTGGGGTTCTATCATAACGCCACACCTACTCTCCTCGGCTAGAACAATGGAGAATATTCCTCAAAGTGTGGGGATCGGGTCTTTACCAAGAATCTGCACTCTGTCTTGATCATATTCAACATTCAACCTGTCAAGGACTCGAACATTCAATCACGTTCTAATACCTCTTGATAGGTTTGAATATCACTACCACGCTTCATCTTCAAATCTCTATAGTGGTTTATTTCGAGCCATAAACCTATCATCCTATTGTAATAATTAGTGACAGACATATTCCCTTGTTTAATAGAGGCAGCTTGCACTTTTTAACTCATAAACCAGGGTAATGTCCTTTTTGGAATTAGTCCATTGAAGCGTCTCCCATATAGCCCTTGCAGAAGAGAGGAACATCACATTTTGGCTAACTTCTAGCTTCATGGAGTTCAACAACCACGACATAATCAAAGAGTCTTCTTCTTCCCAGAACTTAAATCAGTACTTGGGCCATCTTCAGTTAGGTGGTTCATCTTTCCTCGTCCCTTGAGGAAGGTTCAAACTATCCGACTCCACTGTAGATAATTCGTTCCACCGAGACAATAGAATGGATTCATACTCTGAAGTTCACTGCCTGGACCAGCAGAGATATTCCCATTCACATTGAATGGCATGGCTACAGCAGATGAATCTCCTAGAGTAACAGAGGGTGCGTCAGGCATGGAGTCGTAAGTGGAAGTTGTCGACATCTCTAGGGTTAAGGTTTAAGGCTAGGGTTTTAGGACAGACTGCAATGAAGGCAAAAGAGATGAAAATTAAGGCTGACTGGAAAAATAAGAAGAAATTTAAAAAGAATGGCTCTGAGAGGTGTAAGAATTTTATGTAATTCTCTCTTTCATTAAGAGTAATACTATACAATATATATAGAGAAGGTTACATCATCTAAATATGGACATAGACAAAATAAAGGAAATACAGTAACAGAATAATCAAATCAGAATCAAATCAGTCAAAAGAATCTCTTCCTAATTTCTAGCTATATCCAAATTCAGAGGAGAAAATCTAGGAATAATTTCAGGAATCTTAACATGAACTAAGAGGCAGTAGGGATTGGCCATCCTAAGTTTGAGGTATGCTGTCCTTTGAGCATACAACAAAAATCTTTGACTGGTAGACCTTGTAATTGAATTTTCCAATAACAAGTCTTGGATGCTAAACCATGGTTCATTTTGCAACCTAAATAACATTAAACAGGCACATCTTTTCAAAGCTGCTTCCCTGATTCCCTTTTCTCAACCACAGCACCTCAGTGGAACTGCTGATAATCAGAAAAGAAGCACGAGAACTGTCTACATACCACCAGCTTATTACCACCTGTTTAACCACCTTTGTATTGTATACTTCAACAGCGGCGTTAACTTCATTCATTATTTGCTATCACATAAATGAAACATAATAATTTGGGTATGCATGCATGAATATTTAATGAGATAAGCACAGAATCAGTGAAAGAAACATCATCTCATAAGAAGGAATACACCTTCATTTGATGATGGTTACGCAAAAGCACACATATACTGACTCAAATTTAATAGTTCTTCAAATATAGAAAAGAAAAAACCCTTGCCAGATCACTTCCAAGTTCAAATTATTCTCATAATCTCATACAAAATAAGTTTTCTAGGAATGACCTTTCTTTGCAAGGACAAACAAAATGTTTGACACCGGTTTTCTCTTTGCAAACATGGTGAAAAATATTATTAACCAATTTACAAAAATGAGAGTAAAGTTGATGAACATAGCTTGAAATCAAGGAAAAAGAAACCGATATGTAAATAGCCTGAGGAAATTACCTCAGTGCGAATGGCACTTTAAGTTTTGGTGGAACAGTGTCACCAAAGAATGCAGCCTCCTCCGCCATCCTACACAGAACTCTACGGACAATTTCTCCCAAATACATACCAGATATTATCTTCTCATAAATCTGTGAAAAATCAAAAGAATATAAGATAAATGTTAAAGAGAAGGTTGGCAAAAGCTAAAGGAACCAAATAGCACAAAATTGTGCACGTACCTGTTCACCAGGGTTTAAACTCTCTGCATCTAGTGCATGGTCATACTCTGTTAATGGAAGATGCGATGACCTAAAGTTACCCCACTCCATATTAATAACCTTCAGCCAAATATTAGCAGTAACTTTAATACTCATCCTACACCTAATTAAATAGTTCTATTTTAAACTTAAATGGATATCCTCATTGATTATCATTGTGACAACAAGAATGAAAAAGAAATAGTCTCAAAGCCATTGAAAGTTATTAAAAGCAATTAAAGAACAGCTAACCATCTCTCCTGACTTGGGTAGTAGACCATGCCATTTTGGTATTGCATGTGCACGTTCCACGTATGCTGCATTTGATCCAGTACCAAGGATCACAGCTGCAACAACATCATTGTTGGTATACCTACCTCCAGCTAGTGTTCCAACAGTGTCATTGACCTGGTGTCAAAATGGCAGCAATAAGACACTAGGATAAAAAGAATAACAACAATGAAAAGCAAGATAATTATTTTGTATCAGGTTCGCAGCTAAAGTTATAGTATACAAAGGTCGTATAACCATTGAAAAAGAAAATCCATACCAAAGCTGAGACATGCATGTCGAGACCTTGTCTTTCCATGGCTTTAGTCAATTCTGCTACCACATCTCGGCCAACCTGTTAATTCAGTAGACAAGAACAGCAAACAGATATAAGTTGAGTATAAAAGAGCAAATGTTATGAGAAGTTGCATTAATCAATAATGAAGAACCCAAAGAGCAGCGACGTGCACTGTAGTGGTATACATGAATTCTTTAAACATTAAATGCTTTTAAACTCAGTTTTCATATTTATTGCTTTAGGTAAACTACCTACTAGGGGGCAAATTTATTGGGAAAATTTCTACTTCCCCTAAATTTTGAGAAAGACTAATGCATAATAAGTATAAAAAGAGTCTGAGCAATTAGCACTGACTGTTTCATCTATAGAGAAGCCTTTTGTCCACCTAACAAGGGTTCCAGAAGCAATAGATGATTGCATCACAGGGAATGAGAAGGTAAAACCCAGCTCCCTCTGCCTACCGGGCGTTAGTTCAAAATCTGTGCCTTCTTGAGCTACAAATTTCGCAAGTTCTGCAGCGATATAGTCAAATAGTCCCTGAAATCAAGATCACCTGTCAGACATTAGAGCCTTACACCTCAACCGGTTTCCAGTCATTTCTTGAAATGCAACACTTACATCTGAAGTCCCTGTCATCAAACTCGGAGGAATAGAGACCTCCTCAAACTGTTGATTGACAATACCCCTATCCTTCCCTCCCAGTTGCACTCGCAACACACGGAAGTTAGTGCCACCAAGGTCCAATGCATAAAACAATCCCTTCTCATTCCTAATTTAGGAAAAGAAAAAAGATTACAATCTAATCAACTAATATCTCTAATGGACCACCTAAACATATAAGAAACAATAGAAAAATGTATGCAAAAAAATAGTATTAATATGTCCCTCATCCATCCCATCCATGTAGAGCAGAATCTTCAAAGTGGATCAGATGGAGCATAAATTTCTAGATGCGCACATATGTAGACACCCACATGAACTCAAGCAAGCGTCCAAGAAATTGATCCCATATTGAAAATCTCAAACAACAGAGATCCTCATCATATTAACCCATTCGAAATAAACGATTGACAAAAAAATCCACCTAGACTTAGCTGTAGCTGATCCAATACTCAGGCATGCATACATAGACACATATATTAGCATTATATGAATGATCATTGATATGAATGCATGTTAGACATAAGTGATGAAACACCAACATAAAATCCAAACAAAATAGATCAAGTGAACACATAATTATACATGTTTAAAAACAAAGGAAAGAGATTAAAATACCCAGTAGGCAAATTGTCAACGTAGCTGATGACCATCTTGAGTTTGCTGCCACCTTCAGAGGCAAGGCCAGCATGCATCTCTACGGTCATGGCATCAGCCACTTGTCTCAGCTTCCAAATCGGGGTTCCACAATTTTCTTCAAACTCTTTCACTATCTCCATTGCTTTGACCCACCTCCCCGACTTCTTCATTTTCCGATGAACCACCACCGCTGCTGCAGCTGCCACCGCTACCCCACATACCACTGCCAACCCAACTGCCACCTTCCCCATTTTCTTACGCCAAAAAATGGGATTTTTTATTTATAATAAAAAAGGAAAAAAAAATTTCTTGCAAAAGTAAAGGAACCCTCTTTTGGTCACAAATGGGAATTTGGAGTTATGTGATTTAAATCAGTGAATGGTGGTTGAATCTAGATTAGAGCTTTGTGCGAGGAAAGAATAAATCAAATCAAAAGTAAACAAAAAGAAAAGATCTTGCTTTGGCTTGGAGAATGGAGAAGTGAGCACGAGAGAGAGAGTAGAGGCTAAAAACAAAAGGGAAAATGGTGTAAATATCGGTAAATGTTTTTTGGGTTATTTTTTTTGGTAAGGTTTGTATAGCTTTTCCATCTGAGTTCAGGTACTCAGGTGAACATCACTTGCTTTTTACCAACACGTGTTTAGTTTGTTAGAGTTTAGACTTTAGATTTGGTCTCACGACTTTGCTTTGGTACTTTTAGTTTTCGCTTAATGTTTTTCTTCTTTGTTTGACGTGATAAAAAGAGTTCTTCTGTATTTACATTTCTCTGTTCTTTCTTCATGCAAATTTATTACCATTGATAAAATTTAAATTTAATAGTGAAATATATTCTCAATTTTTTATATAAAATAAATTTAAATTTTTAATTTTATTGTAAAAGTTCATATATTTTTATTTTACTATTAATAAACCTTCAACCTTTCAAAATAATACAATTAAATAACATAAATATTGCTATAAATAAACTTTTAACTTTTTAAAATAATATAATCAAGTAAAATAAATAAAAAGTTTACGTTTTATGAACCCTCAATTTTTTTATTTTATTGTAAAAATTTATAATTGCTCAAACTTAATTGTACCATTTTGAAAGCTTAAGGATTTATATAATAAAATTAAAGATTGTAATCTTATTTCTATGTTGTGCAAAACATTAAGGATAAATTTAACTATTAAGCTTAAAATTTACCAACAAAAAGTCAAATAAATGGGTAATTACAATCAAAATGGAGATATTGAAGAAATTTACGTGTTCAACCCATCCTCTAATTGTTAGGAAAGATTTTAGAGGTTAGTCCCCATCTGATTCAACAGAGAACGAGCCAAACCTGCACATGATATCGCTTTTCTGGTATATCTACTACGTTTTAGTATCTTTTTATAAAAGAAATAAATAAATCTTCTTGTTCCGAAAATTTCCATCTTGTTTAACATGGGATAACCATAGGCAAACACTATTTTTGGATTACATGATGATCTTAGTTGATAACCATAGGATTTCGTGATTCATTAGTACATCGCCATTGATTCTCTATTAACCAATAATCTGGGACCATTAACATGGTTAAGGCCAAACCGTTTGAAGTTCAGATGCAGCAGGGTACTCTTTCTACTACTATGTTAATAAATACAGAACCTTGATAAAAACCCCCTTAGCCATGGAGAACCAGAGATCAGAAACAAACCCAACCTGTTTGCTTTCAGAAAGAAGCGCATCAAAATAAATTCTAACATTTCCAAGATAGAACACATAGCCAAGAGATGGAGAGAAAGAAATATGTTTAATATAATTTTTATTAGAATACATGGCAGCAAAAGTAAAGAATAAACTCCTAGACTAGACCTTGAACTGAGTTTAGTTTATACAAATACACATCTCTATTCCAATATATGATACTGAGAACCCAACTGCCCTTCAACGTAAAAGAACCCCACAGACACTGACACACTATAACCTGGAAATTTTCTAGAGTATAAGCATCGACAAAAACTAAAAAACATTCAAGATAATGCAGAAGTTTACTGCCATTGTAAAACAGGTCTTCTCATCCTATCTTTCTCCCCTCTTTTTTTTTTTTTTATCTTTTAATCTTTTTCTTTTTTTCCCCTTCTTTGGATACCAAACAGTGTCAGTCTAGGTAAAAAACTGTACACAGAAGCAAGCTAAAAAAAGCCACCCCAAAGATCTTTAGATTCTGCCTACTGGTCCTTCCGAGGGAGATGGAACCAAGGAACACGTGCCTGAAAATAAGAAAGAACAAAAAACCAGCGACTAATATTCTACTTACCCGAACTGCTGGCTTTCATTGCTTTTTTCTGAACAACAACGGTTTCAGAGACTATCCACCAATCTAAATTTTTATCTCTCACACTGATGACGTCAAACTCAACCTGCTAACAAAAATAAAAAAATAAAAAACACAAAAGAAGCAGTATAAAAAAAAAACATTGCATATAGAACCCCAAAAAAAAAAAAACTAATTTATAATTTCAAATACATGCCTTATCACAGGATTCTGCATGGCTTCCGAGTCAACAACTCCATTCATGGATTTAAGAACCACACCAACCACAGTTTTTGGCTTCACATCATAAAAACAACAAACAAAATCAAATAGATCAAGTAAAGATGTTGACTTAATGGATCAAAATATTCAAAACAAAGTAGTCCTACAATCCTAAATCAGTGAGCCTTTCATCTCTGAGAATCATGTAATGCCCAACTTGTAGTTCATATACCAGTCAGAACATTGTAAATAATCTCTTAAAGGGCGAAGAGGTTTCAACTATTCTGTTTATAGTTTCTTCATGTCTGAATGCATTTGGTTATATGATCTATAAGTCAGACAGGAAAAACAACCACTACGGAAATAAAACATATAAAGTTATGGGGCAAAAAAACACCAGTTAATCAATTATTTAATTTCAGGAACTCTGAGGCAAGTAATAAAGAAAAAACATAAAATGATAAACAAAATCAGGAAAAATTAAGGAACTTAAATTCAAAACCTCTAAGTCTTCCAGCAATCCATCTTGAAATACTCTGTTCTGATCAACATGTTCATCCTCCACAGAAGATTTCGAATCATCACACGAATCACTCTGCGAAGAAGCTGGATTATCATCACCTCCATTGGTTCCTTCACAGCTACCTGTTGTAGATTCATTCCCAGTATCCTCATGTGAGCAAGAACTGATAATGCTGGAATTAGATAATGCATTTCCTTCCGCAAGTCCATGCATTTCATCTAAATCTGATGTAGAACCTGGAGATGTGCTGCTAAGCTTACACCTAATAATCTCAGAAGAAACTGACTGACCCCTACCAGGACTCTTCCGTTTCAGCGGCCGACTTTTCTTGCTATTTTCTCCATTAGGATCCCTTCTTCTCTTAAGGCCTTTCTCACTGTATTCAGTTTGACATGCAATGCCATTGTCATGAAACAGTTTATCAGTCAGATGATGGGGAGAAAGCTGCAGATTCTGAGCATGTTTATAGCCATCTGGTAAAACATAAGCCGGAAGCTGCTTTCTAAGGACATGAGATACATAGATTTCCATCCCAGGTTTCCAAAACATGTACATGCTTATAGAACGCCGGAATTCATCAACTGACCCACGTATATCAAACTGCTGACCTTCCTGAACCATTTCCCCCTGTTTCCTTCGTAAACCCATAAAAAATGCACAATGGGCACATGGCTTAGATGCATCTACGTACTCATGAGGATAAGGATGGCACTGCAACTTTCCATAAGTGCCTCGCTCAATCTGTAAGTAATATAATTAAAATATAGATGAGAATGAAATAGGAAAACCTCTAATTTCCAGTTTCACGATCACAATTAATCAAAACTTTAAATTTAAAAGCTATGCCATGAAGGCACAAACATTACCATCAAAGTCAGCTGCCTTAGCCGTGATTCCACCCAGCCTTTCCAAGCACGCAAGTCATCAGCATCAGCTGCAAGAATGTCAACCTGCAGATAGTTTTTGTAGCTCTCGAAGAACAAATAAGGCTCAAACAAAGCACTCCACTTCACTCCATTCAGCTCAATCTTCTGCATTTGGAGATAGGATATGGGTCAGTTTTTTTTCTTTTTTTTTTTTCCAAAAGGATAGTAAAGATAAATTGATTCCTCATTCCCTTACCTCACAAATGTTGTTACCATATTGGAACTGCTCCATCATGACTCGGAGGGTGCTCGTGGACACATTATAGCTAGAATTCATGCATGGATAGGCAGGTGTAATAATTGGCATATGATGATTCCTATCACGAGGATTTTTACGAGGATCCCATACAGAAAATCCAAGTTCATCTTCTTCAATTGCACAAAGCATGACTGGGTTTGGCCAACGCCACTGGGTATAGACCCTAAAAAATCGTGAAACAAGCATACTAGGAACTGCATTAGGATATAGTTGGCAAACTCGGGCTACAAGAAGAGCCCAGTTAACACCTCCAAGAAATCCAGTCACCTGAAATGGAGATATATGTTAAAATAAATATAGTAGTAATGAAGATAATCAAAAAAAGAATAAAGGAGAAGAGAACTAACATTGGAATAAACACCACGCCTTTTAGCCCAAAACTTCAGACATCGAAGCGTTGTGCAAAAATGCTAAAAAATTATAAGAACATGCAGATTAGCAAATGATCCAAGCAATCAACAATTGCATAGAAGGCAAGAAAACAAACTAAATTTCGATGTTCATGTATATGATCAGCAGCAGCATTTTACCTCAACATTTGGCACCAGTTTCAGAATTTGATCTGCGACCCTGCAGCCATTAAGACTTCGAACAGTAGGCTCATCAACATTATATAATACCGACAAGTCAGATATGTCAAGATCCTGTTCACAAGCAAGCATTTATCAAATATATACAAACTAGATAAAAAATCAAAATGGTCTTCGCCTACTAGTTCATTCCAAAGCAAAGAAGCCTACATGACTAGACAAGTGAGTGAGAAGCAACAAAACTACCTAGAACACATTTTAACTGCACAATTTTGAGAATGGGAAAACAGAATCAAACAAAAAAGATTCAAATAAAAGATATATTAAGTTTGTAATAAAAGAAACATGCCTTGTAATTGTAGTAAAACCTCCCCAGCATGGTAGGTATGTTAATGTTATGGAAGAAAGTAAACAAAATGCACAATGCAAACATAGAAAACTTTCATATTAAGTCATATTAACATGCTGCTTAAGAGAAGCAATCTGAGAGGGAGAAATACAGACACATACAGAAGGAGACAGAAGGGCATAACTCTAAATGCTCAGAAAAGACAAAGATGGGAGATGGAGTGAGGAGAAGCACATTTAAAACATTCAGCCAATACAATTCTTAGAATTAAGTGAGCACTGAGGAGAGATATCCAAAAACAAGGCACTAGAAGTTACTGTACATCTGTACATAATAGACAGTTAATTCGAATAGAATTTTTAACTACGGAAATAAAAGGTAATTTAAACTTACTTGAGGCACAACCAAACAAGAGATGCTTGCATAAAGAAGGTCGATTGGTATTCCATCAAACTTAAATTTCATTACAGGGACATGAGCATCTGGAACTGGTTGTAACTCTGTAACTTCTTTCCTTTCTGCCAGGATGTTGTGCAGTACAAAGAAGAAATCTTCCTGGTTAAAACAGCAAAACTCCAGATAGTGAATAAAATTATTTCAGGGTTCATAAATCAGTCAATTCAGTCACTAATAAATTCTGTATTTACCTCTCGGTTCACATAGGATGGTCCCACACATAAAGTGTCTATATCAGAGCCAGGTCCATGAACCTATAAAAACAATAAAACTTAATCAATCAGACAATCCCAATGTTATGTTATAGCCAGCATTCCAATAGAATAAAGTATAGTTATTCAAGTATGAATACCATAAGCATTATGAAACAAGAAAGAAAAAGGTAAGACGCTCACCCCAAGTCGATAAGAACCAAAAGTAAAAATGACTGCATTGGCATCTTCAACCATCTGATCCGTGTATCCCCTCAAAAGAGTAAGCTGCTTCACCCAATTTGTTACAATCTAAACACAATAAAGAGAAATGTTACCAAAACTGTGAAAATGATGTTATAGCAGAGATACAAAGGAGCACAGATGCATCAAACACAGGTTAAATTAGCACCTTGAGGGAAATTGGCAGCAACCTTTGAATTATTTTAGTTCAAGTTATTTATTTATTTTTTTAAATCAGGGGTATTTTTGTAATTTCAAGGTTCACTGGCATTGCTCTTTAATTGTCTAACTCAACCTTCTACGGCGTGACTCCTAGTTTTTTTCTTTTTATGTAACTGTTCATAGCAGCATAATTAGCCCTAAATTTCTTAAGCTTCCATCAAAACTTAAACCCTAATCCAGGCCCCAACTAAAACCCAATATTCTATCCTCTCATTGCTAGGCTAAAATTTACCCTAAAACCCTAATTTAAAGACATCCCAGATCTGTCCTATATCACACCTCGAATGGTAGCATAATAAGCAATAACATCTAAGATGCGTTTTATGGTAGCCTATTAGCAAAAATAAAGACCTCTAGCAAGCAGGCTGTTTATTGAAAGGATGAATACAGGTCATAATAGAAGTTCTTATGAGTTTGTTCCACATTTTTTTACCATTTATAATTTGATTAGCAGGTTTGGTTATAAAGAATCTCACAGTTCATCCAATATGCTCACTGACCATAATAACTCAGATAACCGAGCATCATCCAAAACTTGCAGATTTTAAGCCCTAAAGGCATAATGCTTTCTAGAAAAACATAAGTAACATACATTTGAACAGGTAGATGAGAAATATCTATAGCGAGTAGTAACATCTGAATCTGAAATTGTTTCAATCAGGGTGACTTCCACAATTACCATCAGAGTGTAGTTACTCAATAGAGAGCATACAGGAAGTGATCCCTGAGGTTCACTTGATACATGCAGTTAAAAAATATGCTTAATAGTCTAGTACAATCCACTCTCGGCGAAAACATTATTAAATAAGAACTTATCACATACAATCCAATCTTATAAACCAAAAGAACAAGCACAGATACCACATTTGAGCCCAAATATACTAACCCAGAACAAAAAGATTCAGAGTATTTAATACTTCGTTTCTTGACCTAAATTGTTCAACAAACTATGCTAGCATTAAGCAAAAATCAACAATTTCTGAACCAACATAGATACTCATTACTAAAACAATCTAATTGTACGTAAAACAGCACTGTTAGTAGCATTCATACAACATTGAAAAAATCACAAAAACAAAACTTTCTCCAAAAAATTAACAAATGAAATTACCTCTTGAATTCGACCGAGAACTTCTTCTCTCTTTGCAGCTTCCTCTTGGCTCTCATAAAGCCCAGCTTCCACCAAAAACTGTCAACAATTTTTCACAGAAACAATCGCAAGAAAATAAGTAAATCAATAACACTCCAAAACAAAATCTATATCCAGATATATACCTTTTCCAAATCACGACTTCTTTGAATGTCAGCTTCGCTGGGACCTGCCATCGAAATCGGTTTTGTTACACCGTACTGCGTCACTGGCGCTGCCACTATCGGCGAAGCGCCACTCAATCCCTCTGAACTCACCATCTCTATAGATAACCGTTTACCACCAAAACCAAAACCCTAATTTCTTTTTAATGAAAAAATAACAGCAACCGATTGAAAATTGAACCGCTGGACCAAAAGTAATTTCTGGGATCGATCAAATCAAGCAAAAAATATAAAGAAAATTTTAAAAAAATCGAAAAATTGAAGGAAAATGGGAAAAAGGAAAAGTTTCTCGATATGAAAATAAAAAATCCCAATATAAAAACTTCAGGAAGAAAATAGGAGACTGCGAACTTTGAGAGAGGGAGGGGCGGCTGCCGGTAGCGGTGAAAGGGTTGATTTTTCTAGGGGAATTTCGAACAAAAAAAAAGATCTGTACTTTTTTATATATTAAATATCTTTCTTAATTCTACTTTTTCGGATTGGATTTGGATTTATTTTTATTTTTGAGGTTGGGATGGTAACAGGGAACGGAATATTTTATTTCTTTTCGTAACGTCGCCAATAAGGCAAACGCTTTCTTTCCTGGCTGGCGCCGTTCTGGATCTTCGCTTGACACGTGGCTTTATGGGGGGGGGGGGGGGGGGGTTGTACCGAATCGCTAATGCTGATTGTTAAAACGACGTTGTTTGTAGTAATTTATCAAACTACAATCATCTGTACCTGGGAATAACTTGACAAGTTTAGGGATATTCTTTTCGTTACATGAAAATTTCAATTTGTTATTATTATTATTATTTTCGAAACTTATCTGTATCTAATGGATCCGGACTAATTTAGAGTCAAATTACTGTTGAATCCAATATGAAAAAGCTTTCGTAACATAGTTTTTTTCATTTATAATACTTGAATTCGAAATTTTACTTAAGAGACACAGAGTTTATTTTCTTCAGTCCAACAAAAATCGATTATTATTATTATTTTAAGAGTAGCATTCTTTGAATTTTCTATAAGCCAAATTAAAGGCTTTTTTTTCAACAAACAAACAAATAAATAAATAAAACTATTAAATATATTATACTTAGTTAAATTATTTTGATTTGAATCATGCTAAATTAGAGATCTTTCTTCAAATTTGGTGAGATTATATGGAATTAATATTTGTATAAAGAATATTTTTCAAGTTAAATATTCAGATAATTATTATTAAAATTTATGTTTAATACATTATCATGTACAACTCTAATATATGTAAGTGGATAATAATAATCATATTATCAATTCATAATTTTAAAATATATAACTTTTAAAAATAAATGTTATCAAATTTACTAATTAATGAGTGTGTTATGATATGATTAAATTAAAGTATATGAAATTTATATATAGATAATTTCTTACGATTTACCATATACTTTACTAGATATTGTAATGTTAATCTATTTTTTTATTCATAAGAGGTATAAAAAAAAAATGGAAAGAATCGAACTTTGAACTTGATCTCTTTCAAAAAGAGATAACAAGTGCTAAACTAAACCTTGGTTATTACGTTAATCCATTTACTTCCGTAATAAAACACCAAACGCTACCTTCTGTGATTGTGATGCATATTGATTTTATATGTATTTTATTTATCTGAAGGTAGCCCTGACCCATAATGTTCTGACTTTGGATCAGGACTGCCTCCCTGGGAAATACCCAACCTAGCCCAATTTAATTGGACAGGTTAGGTTTTTGGGTTATTTAAACAATGAATAGACTCAAGTCTCTGAAAAAAAAAAAATAGACTCAAGTCAAAATCATTGAAAATTGGCTCAGGCTTATTTTTCATAATTTTTTATTGATATATTTTTATTAAAAATTATAAACATCATAATTCGTATAATACATTCTTCTAATTTGTAACTATAAAAATCATTTTGCTCAAACTAAATAAATCAATAAATAACTAAAACTAATTAAAGTAGTGAAAAATTAGACTAAACTTACACATATTCATCATGATTTTAAATATTGTGAATTAAGAGAATTTAAATAAATAATTCTTTTAAGTTTGTTGAATAAATAAGATTTGGAGGTTAAAACTAAAAAGATAGATTAAAAATTAAAAAGAAAACAATGATTATCTTAAGTTAATATGCTTGAAGCGTTGAAATTCTTTAAACAAAAATGTTAAAAAGAAATGGACAAAAATTCGAAAATGTAGGGCCACTTAATATGAATAATAGACATATAACATTTTCACTTTTAAATTTTACATTAATTCTGTCTATTTTTCATTTTGCATTTTAAAAAATTTTGGTTTTGCTTAGTAAAATGAAAAAAAAATGGAAAGATAAAAAATTAGAATAGAAAAAAAATGAAACGATGAAATACATTTTTTTTATGTACTTAGTAGAAAATATGAAAAATGTGAAAAAAAATTATATATATTTTTGTCTATTAATTGATGCAGTTAAAAAATAAAATAAAATAATATTATTTTACTATTGTACCATTAACTAGTTAAGATAACAAAATAAAGTTTAAAAAATAAATTTTATGAATATACATACTTGACTCATATTTCTTTCATTTTCTCTTTGCATCTTTTAAATTGAAATGATTAGATTTGGTTAATAAATTAAAAAATAACAAAATTTCTTATTTTTGTCTCACACTTTTGTTTCTTAGTAAAGATTACTAAAAATAATTTTTTTGTCCATGTTAAACTAAAAAAATGGCAAGAAGACAATTGAAGCAAAAAACATAGAAGCTTTATGAGCCAAACTACGAGAACACACTTTATTGATGCCTATTTATAAATAAATAAATAAATAAAAATCTCCAACTGACATAGGAAATCTCAGCAACAAATCAACTAAAAAATGCTACAACTACATTTGTTATTGGACATAAGATAATGGCTAGATGATAAGACAAACACTTGATTAAACCAGCAGTGTACACCTGTAACACAAGGTGGAAAGATTTGAATCATTCTTCAACACTCCCCCTTAATTCAAAACTGCACACACCAAGCTGGAGTTTGAATAAGTCATGCTTTGCTCGAGAAAGTGACTTCGTAAAGATATCTACAACTTGAGAATTCGTGTTGCAACACTTCAAATTGATTGTTCCGTCTGCTACAAGCTCCCGAATATAATGAAATCGAATATCAATTTGCTTTGTTCTCCCATGAAATGTAGGATTTTTTGTCATAGCAATTACAGCTTTGTTGTCACAAAAAATGTCAGTTACATTTTTCTGTTCTTGATTGAGATCAACAAGTAGCCTTCTTAGCCATATAGCTTGACAAGCAGAAGAAGTTGCAGCTACATACTCTGCCTCTGAAGATGCTAAAGCTACTGTTGCTTACTTTTTTGAACTCCAAGTGATAGCTTCTGATCCAAAGCTGGAAACATTGCCAGAAATACTTCTTCTATCATCCAAAGAGGCTGCTCAATCACTGTTTGTAAAAGCCAACCTTAAAATTTGATACTTTAGAATACCAAATTCCATAATCAAGTGTTCTAGCAATATAACGCAAGATTCATTTTGCTACTCCATAATGTTTTTTAGATGGATCATGCATAAACTTGGAAATTGCACCTACAGAGAATGAAATGTCAGCTCTAGTATTAGTTAAATAATTCAAACCTCTAACTAGACTCCTGAAATGCCTTGTATTTGCCTTCTCTATACCATCTTCAAGCTACAATTTTTCATTTGCATTCATGGGTCTTGCTGCCATCTTACAATTGGCTATATTAAATTTTTTTAAAAAGATCTACTGCATATTTCCTTTGTGAAATAAAAATTTCATCATCACATTGCTTCACTTCAAGTCCAAGGAAATAATGTACCAATCTTAAATTTGACATCTCAAAACTCTTCATCATATTAGCTTTAAATTCAGTTATAATCGAGTTAGATGAGCCCATATAAATCTTGTCATCAACATAAAGGCAGACAAGAATAATATCACTTGTATTTTGCTTCTTCAAATAAAGTGTAGGCTTATTATCACTTCTTACAAACCCATTTTGTTGAAAATAGCTGTCAATCTTGTTATACCAAGCTCGGGGAGCATGCTTTAACCCATATAATGCCTTTTTCAATTTGTATACCTTATATTCCTTACATCTTGGATGAAACCTTTAGGTTGGCTAACATAAACTTTTTCTTCCAAATCACCATTCAAAAAAGCAGAGTTGACATCAAATTGATAAACAAGCCAATGTAATTGTGTAGCCAAGGCTAAAATAATTCTCATCGTAAGCAACGAGAGAAAATGTTTAAAGTCAATTCCTTGCTGTTATGAGTACCCCCTTGCAACAAGTCTTGCTTTATGTCTTTGTATGCTACCATCAACATGAAATTTTGTCTTAAAAACCCACTTTAAGCCAATTGGACTTTTCCCTTGAGGAAGGTCTACCAACTGCCATGTTTTATTCTTTTCAATGGCTTTAATTTCCTCTGCCATAGCCTTTTGCCATTTAGCTTCATTGACAGCATCTTTAAATTTCAAAGGAACATAATCTAAAAACAAAGCAAAACAAGTGTTATCAGTTTGATCAAGACCTAATACCTTATAATCATCCATCCAAGCTAGTCTTCTCTTGTTGCGTTGAGGACGTAACCCAAATTCCATTTCTGATTCCGTTTCTGCGAGAACATGTGGGGGTTCTGCAGCTTGCTCCTTTTCAACTTGTTGCTATTTCTTTTCTTCTTTAGTGTCAAACTCAACTGAAATTTGCTTTCCACCACTTTTAGCTGTCCATGACCAAGTGCTTTGTTCATCAAAAATGACATTATGACTAATGACAATTTTCTTGGTGATAGGATTATACAATCTGTAAGCCTTTGAATGATCACTAACACCAAGAAAAATGCATGTTTCTCCCTTTTCGTATAGCTTGCTCTTTTTCTCATATGGAATGTGGGCATATGCAATGCATCCAATGTGAGAACCACATATTCTAATATTGTTATACCTATAAGACTTCTCACCACTATTTAATTCTTGTGTATTTCGCAGGTATAAAAAGAAATAGTGTGGTGGGTCCCACAGACCCTATAGTGCTCGGATGGAAAGGAGACTTGGTACATATAGTAAAGAGAGCCGAATAAGCTTATGGTAAGACTCTAGAACCCAAAATCTTTTATTTAAGCTATTTTTGGGAAGTGTGCCAATAAATTAGGAAACGTCGATTACAGACATAGCTCGGTTGAACTTTCGCGAATAATGGTCAAACTAAATTAACTTTTGACCAACTGAATGAAGTATGATAATTTACATGAAAATAAGTTCTAAGCCATGTCAATAGATAAACTAAATCATATGTGAAATAATAAATTTACACAACTGGCCCGGTAGGGGTATTTTTGTAATTTCACCCTTACGGTGAGTCAAACCTTAATAAAACCCCATCCATTCATTAGAATATGTCCAATAATAATATTTAAAGATGGAATAAAATATTTTGGAGTTAATTTGACTAGTTAAAAATATTATGAAAGTTTAAGGGCAAAATTATCCAAAATTATCATAACCAAGGGCATTTTGGTCATTTTGCATGTAAGGTAATTTAAAAGAAAATTATACATAATTCATTAAGGGGCCGGCCACCATCATCTTCAACCTTGATACCACCCTCCATAGCCAAGTGAGAGAGAAAAGAAAAAGCTTTTTAAAACACTACCTAAATCATCTTAAAACCTAAAACTTTCTTCTACAAACTTGCTCTAAATTGAATGCTCTACAAACCCATACCAATATCTTGTGGTAAAGTGGACATAATCAAGGTGTAGGAACTCCCATAGCATTTGGCCAAGACAAGGTAAGCTCATACTTTCATTTCCTTTATATTTTAATGTTGGAAAATGATGAAATCAAGGTAGCTAAGCATGATTCTAGCCTTAGATTGAATCAAAACTCACTCAAACACTCCCTTAGGGTTTCAGCCATGATAGGAAGTTCATGATTTATGATGTTTTGATGGATGAAAGTGATGCCAAATGAATGAAGAACAATGATAGAATATGAAACTAAGCTTAAATTGTTGAGAAAACATGAAAATGCCACCATGTAGTATTTGGCCATGATAAGGGGACATGGATATGGTGCTCAATTTGATGTGTTCTAGGTCCCATGATACTGTATAAATTGAGAGATAACTATAGGTGCAATCGGAATAAAAAATGGAAGTGATTTAGGCATAGTTGTAGTTTTAGCACCAGTGTAAATTAGACCGGTTTAGTGACTACTGTAGACAATGTGGTAGATTTTAATGAAGAAGAATTTATTATAATTAAAATGTAGTAAAATAATGGTGTTGGTATAATATGTTTGCAGCCCGGGAGTGAGAATTGTCGCGTGGTGTCATCGGTTGTTCGGTAGAATTTGACAGGTGAGGGATGGGTATGGAAGACGTAAGGATACTGTGAATACATTTTGTGGTTGAAAATGATTTTATGAAATTGTTTTGAAGTCAATTGCTTTGGAATTGTTGAAATTGTGGACTCTAGCTGGTTTTATATACTGTGTTTTTATTGCAGGAGGATTAGGTTAGAAACAGTCGTTATTCCACCCAAAAATCCACTAATTATATGGATTTATCTTTTAATATCCATGAGTGTTAGAAGTAAATAGTTTATTAAGTTAATTTAATCTCTTTTATTAAAATCCATATTTTCAATGAATATCAAAAAACAATATTTAAAAATTTATGTTATCGAATTTAATGTACATGAGAATACTGACATGTTCTTATAACTTGTTTACAGATAAAGAGAACATTTTTAGAAATGAATACCGAACTGTGAATATTTTATAAATTTTTATTTCTTTTTATGAATTTTTATTTCTAAACTGCTTATATTTTTCAATATATGCATTTATGGACAGACTGAAGATTTTATCACTGGAATTGATTTCTTAAATAGTGTTTGTATTGTTCATAAATTGTTTTGAGACTGTTAGGCCCCATATCAAGCTGACCTACTATTACTGTTACTATATTGTTGCTGATAGACCTGCCAAGTCTTCAGCTTCCACAGTTATCACTTGGCAAGTGTACATTGTGGACCCACTAACTATGGTCATATGTCTTACTGTTACTGTTTCTCCCTTCTTAGGATACTGTTATGGCATAATATTTATTGGGTGTTGCATGTCTCTGCTGTACTGTACTTTTTTACTAAACTAAATTTCTTATTGATACTGAATTGAATTGTTTATATATCGACTACACTAAATTTCTAAAGTGTTCACTGTACTGTTACAGGATTTACATACTAAACTGTTTACTGAATTGATTCATTTAAAATGTTGATATATTGAATTTCTGCATAATGTGAATTTAAAGTGATTTATACTATTTATTCATTACACCATCAACCATTTACTCCCTATAGCCGCACCTAGGAACTGGGACACGACAAATACTTCAAAGTACCTTTCCTACTCTATTCGGTTATCTAACCGACTATAGTATCCTTCCTTTATATGTCTTTTAGTGTACTGTTAGAAATCAAATGATTTTATGCATGTAGATTTTATCGTATCAGTTCTTGTGTACGAATTTCTTACTGGGCATTTAGCTCGCCCCCTTCTTTTCCCACCTCACAGGTTATCTACAATGATATACCATTCCACTAATTGGTTGCGCTTTTGGTACCCTCAGGCAACAGTTATCTGATTGTGGAGGTATATTTATTTTCTTTTACATGTTCAGACGTTTATGTACGGTATTACTTTTGTATAATTTATGTACAGGGGATGTAAAGTTAGTGAAATGTATTGAAAATAATACTTTTGATGTTAATATTAATATCAGCTATAGATAGACTTTTGTTTACAATTTGATTACTGTGATAAGTGAGTGTTATAAAGGCATCGCAGACAACCCAATCAACTGATCGTATATGTGATTATAGATATTTACTGTGTATATCGGATTGTTACATCCAAAAATCTTGAAGTAGTCAACAGTTGGTCGAACTTCACTCCATACTTCTTATGGTGTCATATTTTGAACAAAAAGAATTCGACTTTTATATAGAATATGAACACTCCAATTGACTACTTTTGGTAAAAATTCCTTAGGAATGTTGCTCCTTGACAAGAGACTTCGCACCATGTTCAAGATTGTGCGATTTCTTCTCTCACTCACGCCATTTTGTTGAGGAGTGTATGCTGCTGTAAGCTACCTTTTGATCCCATGGATCTCACAAAAATCTGTAAATTCTTGTGAGTTGTATTCACCACCATGATCTGTATGAAGAATCTTCATAGGACTGCTAACTTCTTTCTCCACCAACACTTTAAACTTTTTACAAACATCTAAAGCTTCAGATTTATGCTGCAAGAAGTAGACTCATGTTTTTCGATTAATATCATCAATGAAAGTAATAAAGTACCATTTACCTTCGTTAGATGTCAGATTTATGGGTCCACACAAGTCGAAATGAACAAGTTCCAACACCCTTTTCGCTTTTCAGGATTTGCCTTTTGGAAAACTGTCACGGTGTTGTTCGCTAACAACACAATCTTCACATATTTTTGAGGAAGTACGAAACTCTGGAAGACCAACAACCATCTTTTTTTACTAGACTGTTTTTAGTCCTCCAAAATTCAAATGCCTATACCGAAAGTGCCATAGCCAAGCTGCATGCTCTAAGTTTGCCAAAAAATAGGACTTACTAATATTCTGCAAATACAAAGGAAACATTTGGTTTGGTATCATTTTGACTTTTGCAATCAAGCCAAGTTTTGGATCTCGAATTTGGCACTCTCCATCCCTGATAAGTATCTCATATACCTTTTCTTGAAGTTGACCCACACTAAGTAAATTTGATCTTAAGTCTGGAACAAACAAAACATCATAGATAGTTTGAATTGAATCGGCCTGGGTTTGAATATTTACCTTTCTTTTTCCCATAACTAAAATAATGGAATTATCTCCAAACCTCATAGTGTCGTGGAAAGATTTATCCAGCTCATTAAACACAGGCTTGTCTCCACACATATGGTTATTGCATCCTGTATCTAAGTACCATAAATTTGTGAGTCTCTTCTTTAGGATGACACACCATCAACAAGGTGATTTGCTCCTCATCTTTCTTTGCAAAATTAGACCTTTCACCACGTTCTTTGCTTAAATTTGCATGGCATTCAAAATGATAATGGCCAAACTTATGACAATGAAAACATTCAATATTTGATTTGTTTGCAAACCTAGTCTTAGAGTATGTTGAACAATGACTTGGATCTTGTCCTTTCCATCTTCTCGAATTTCCATTGGCTTAGCACTCCTCTTATTTGGAATTTCTTCATTTGCCTTCCCAGTGTCCTTTTCCACATCCAAAGCTTCTTGAGTTTACTGTTGCTTGTAGTGTTTGCTCCTCCTTGTCCCTTTTTTGATATTTTGTTCATGAATTTGCAAAGAATTTTGTACATTATCTATAGAGAGCATTAAGATCATGTGATTCTTTAATCGAACAAACAATGTAGTTGAATTTTGTTGTCACTGATCGAAGAATCTTCTCAATTATGGTGACATCCTCCATTTTTTTCACCATGTATCTGCAACTTTTTTGCAATGGCCATTGTCTTGGAGAACTAATCTGCAACTGACTCTCCGCTCTTCATTTGTAATGTCTCAAATTCAGCACGAAGATTTTGTAGCTGCTGCCTCTTTGTCCTTGCATTCCCTTGATACTTCTTTTTCATGGAATCCCAAATCTATATGGAGGTATCTTTGTGGAGGATTGTTTCTAAGATTGAACGATCAATAGCTTGGAACAAATAGTTTTTTGCTTTGAGATCTTTCAAATGCTGCCTTTCAAGCTCTGTCTTCTGTGCATCAGCCACTGTTGCACCAACTGCTGGTTCTGCTACACCATTTTCAACAATATGCCAATATTCCTTGGATCTTAGGAAATTCCCCATCAGCATGCTCTAATGATCATAATGACCATTAAAGTGAGGAATAGCTGGCTGTACAAAACCTTCAGAAGCCATAAATTAAAAAAAAATCACATGTTAAGAAAAATAGTTGCTGCTGAACACTCTCTTAACTTCTCTCGTTAACCTGGCTTTGATACCACAATGTTAAACTAAAAAAATGCCAGGAAGACAACTTAAGCAAAAAACAGAGAAGCTTTATGAACCAAACTACAAGAACACACTTTATTGATTCTGACAGTGCTTATTTATACAGAAAAAACTAAATAAAAATCTCCAACCGACATAGGAAATCTCGGCAACAAATCAACTAAAAAATGCTACAACTACATCTGTTATTAGACCTAAGATAGTGGCTAGATAATAGGACAAACACTTGACTAAACCAGCAGTGCACACCTGTAACACGAGGTGGCAAGATTTGAATCATTCTTCAACAGTCCAAGCATACCCTTAATATGAACTTAGAGAAGTTTGTTTTTCACATGTCAATAAAATTTTTTTTTTGAAATAGTAAATTATTATTCAAACTTACAAGCATAATCAACATATTATAATCTATGAACAGATAATTTTAACATAATAAACTAAACTAAATCTCATATTTGGTGAGACTTGAACTTGGAATCTCAAAGTCTCAAAACCTTCTTCTTACTACTAAACCAAAACTTCATTGGTCATGTTAGTAAAGTTTTTAAATTTACTAACAATATTTAAAAAATTATCGTATAAATTTTTATTATTTTATTTTTATTTTTATAATATATTAAAAAAATATGTGACAATTCTCTAGCTCTTTCTTATCAAATAACTCGCATGTATATATATGTGTGTATATATATACACACACATATATATATATATATATATATATATATAAACATTTTCTCCTGGTGCATTTATGTGAAAAAACTCAAAATAGTAGTTGACCTTCTAGTAGAAGTCGAATATGGAATGCCTCGAGGTGTATGAAGAGACAGGTGTTAAAGAATGGACCAATCACATTTTTTTAAAAATTAAAAATATTTAAAAAATTATCATATAAATTTTTATTATTTTATTTTTATTTTTATTTTTATAATATATTAAAAAAATATTTGACAATTCTCTAACTCTCTTTATCATCAAATAACTCGCATGCATATATATAAGTGTGTGTATATATATAAAAACATTTTCTCATGATGCATTTATGTGAAAAAACTCAAAACAGTAGTTGACCTTCTGGCAGAAGTCGAATATGGAATGCCTTAAGGAGTATGAAGAGACAGGTGGTTAAAGAATGGACCAATCACATTTTTTTAAAAATTGAACCAACAATGATGGAGCTTTATATCGGAGCAGCGAGTATTAAGGCCTTTCGACCCAAACTCTACGCTCATCATATATAATATATAGAAAAGTCAAAGCTGTTGATTAAAAGTAAAACTCTTTACATGAATTATTTATATATTTGATATGTATAATTTATTATAATTAAATAATAACTAGATTTAAATTCGTATGATGCACGGTGATATGTTAATTTATAATAATTTTAAAAAATAAAACAGAATTTTAAAAAATTATTTTAAAATACATGTTGAATAGTGTATTAAAAAATTTGATACATATACAAAATGCACAAATTAAAAAATAATTCAACATTAAATACTAATTAAAAAATTATAGAAAAATTAACTATCACAAATCTTAATATATTTAAGTAGCTACAATTTTAATGACAATAATTCTTACTTCATTAATCATTAATAAATTATTAGTTAATGTCGCATATTTTAAGTTGATTTATTTTTAAAATCTGAATTTAAATGATTCCAAATTAATTTTATGAAATTAATTAGTGTTGAAAACTTTATCTTTTAGAGTTTTTAAAAAATTTATTTATAATAGTCTCAAACATTAAAAGTAAGTAAAAATGTAAATAAAAATAAAAATAAATTATTATTTAAATTTTTTAAATTTAAATTAATTTAAAATAATTAAATAAAATATTTAAAATAATAAACGTTTCAAATTAATAGATAATCCATATGGATTTTTTTTACCAAAAATTTATTGAACAAATAAAAAAATGATTGAATAAATAAATCTGAAAAAATGAAATGAAAATTTAAAAAAGACATGGAAGTTTAATTCAATACTCAAATATATAGCTTAAATATCCCATTTTAATTTTTTGATAAAAGATTTAAAATTTTAGGGTAGTTCCAATCAAAATATATGGATTTTTTTTAATTTAAAAAAAACATAATAAGTGATAACAAAAAATTCAAATTCTGAAATAAATTTTATTTGATTTAAACAAAGATAATACGATTAAATTATAATTTTTTTTAAATTTCATATATTTTAAAATTAAATAATTAATGAAATATGATTATTTATAAAAAAATTAAAATTAATTTATTACTCCAAGAACTTTGGCTTTTATATATTTGTATAAGATATAAGATTATTATCAAAAATTAAATCTTATTGAAATTAAAAGTATAACCTAGGATCAACAATTAGGTTATTCTTTATGAACATTTTATACTTTAACAATGAAAAAGAATTCATCTCACCACACATGTCACATGTGTGAAGACCGTAAATTTTCTAAATAAATATTAAATATCTGGAAAGTTTAATTTGGATAAATTGAAATCCAAGTTAAATAAGAGATGAAAATGGAGAAATTAATTTTGATATTAAGAAATCCAAAAAATTAAAGAAATAAAAAGGTATATATTTATATAATTATAAAATTATATTATATAAATATATTTTAAATGTTAAAGAAATAAAAATGTGAATAAAATATAATTATATAAATAGATTATATAATATATTTTTACACGTTTTTAAATAAATATATATATGAAATATATATTATTTAGATCAAAGTGTATATATATATATATATACACACATATATTCTAAGATAAAGTATGTATATATGTATATATATTTAATTTTAATAGTAAATGATATATATATAAATCTAATTTTATATATAAAAAGAAAAAAAAAGAAATTAAAAAAAGAAAAGAAAAGAAGGGGGGCGGGAATCGGGATACCCGATTCCCTCCCAAACTTTCTCTCCCTCTGTTACAAAACAGAGGAGGGAATAAAGCTGCAGATTCCCCGACGGTGGAGAGAAAGAGAAAGAGAGAGGAGAGGCCGGCAAGCCGAGGGAGGGGAAGGCAGAAGCGACCGGCGACCGGCGAAAAAGAAAAGGGAAAGGAAAAAGAAACGAAGCGCAATAGAGAAGAAAAGAGAAGGAAGAAAGGAAAGAAGAAAACGGCGGTGCTGACCGATCCGGGCACTGCTGTACCCACCATGACGTCGGCGAAGGTAAGGGGAACGAGAAGGAAGCCGACGGTGGAAGGGAGAAAGGAAAGAGGAGGGAGAAAAGAGAGGAGAAGAGGTCGAAACCCACCATCCCAGATCCGGCGCCGTCGCCGGCGGTGGGGGAAAAAGAAGACCAGATCCGGCTTCGTGGCGATCCCAGGGTGCTGAGGAGTGGTCGAACCGCCGGAATGTGTGGCCGCCGGTGGCCGAACCGGCCAGCCAAAGGCTGAACCGACTGAACCGGTTCGACCCGACCCGACCCGACCGAACCGGTTCAGAAAAAAAAAACAAAACAGAAAAGAAAAGGAGAGAAAAAAGAAAAGAAAGAAGAAAAGAAAAGAAAAGGAGAAAGAAAAGAAGGAAGAAGAAAAAGAAAGAAAGGAAAAAGGGAAGGAGAAGAAAGAAGAAAAAGAAAGAAAAAGGAAGGAAAGAAAAGAAAAGGATTGGTAAGGAAAAATAAATTGATTGATATTTATTGAATAAGTTTATTTATATATATATATATATATATATTTATGTTAGTGCAATTGGTGTTGAAATTGTAGCGGAAGTGACAAAGACGTGATAGGCGTTCGATGAAGCTTGGAGCTCGTCACGGCACTAAGTTTCAACGTCAGATAAGATACTTTTATAAAGCATTAGTAGCATCATATTGTATGTGGGATTTTATGATTTTTATATGATGCATAGATGGAATGGTTTTAAATGGAATTGTGAAAATTTTTATATGATTTATAGATTGAATTGATGTTAAAAATGCTAAGAGGACCCACAACTGATGGTGGGGGTCTTAGTAAGAGATAAAGAAAATGTGAGAATCAACGGCTGCAATTATAAACTGTTTTCCGTGCAGGAGGCTTAGTAAAAATTAAGCCGTTATGCTGCCAAAATTTTTAGGAAAATATCTGAGGAAAAAGATTAAATTTCTCACATAAATGGAATCTTGGAGATAATTATTGGAAATAAATATTAAAAGGATTTTATGGTATTTCTGAAAGAGTTTGATATTGAAATCGATGGGAAGATAGATCATTGAAAACGATAATGTGATGAATTATATGGTCTAAACCTTATAGAATTGATAAATCAAATGATTTTAATATCACAAATGGTATTAAGTTGAGATTGAGTTGAAATTAATTATTAGACGGATCACAGATAAAAGTGATGATAATTATATGATACAACTTAAAAGAGAAAAATCAAAGTTGTGATTTAGATGGTCAAATGATGGAATGGCGGAATTATCAATCGAGTGACGATTATAGAATTGATAGATTCAAATAAACGAACCGTCTTAGTGGTATGGTTGTGATATCGATGTTAAATAGATGTGAACTGATATTTTTGCAATAATATGGATAGTCGCAAGGCGACTCAAATGAGTGAAACACTTTTGATAGTGGAAATTGGCAAATTCTTTTAAGTGGTAAATTGCCAATCAAAAATCGAATTGAGGACGTTTTATAGATAATTTTAGCATGATATTACATTCTACAGGCCATATGAAAAGTGAATTGAGGATTGTGATATGATTTTATGATAGTGAATGAAATTGAACCGCAAGTCGAAAATTCTGAATATGTACCAATAGGTCAAACCATAAATGGAATTGATAAGCGATTATTGATCTTGTGGTTCTACGATCCTCGATGTCGACTCTGGAATAGATATCGAATGAGGATATTAGTATTTCATAATTTCAGTATCCTGATGGCTATATGGAAACATGATATTTAGATGCTCATAGATACTAAGAGGATTCACACTGATGATGTGGTTCTAGTATCGGTAATAAAAGTACAATTGATTATTATAGTCGATAATTATCGAAAAAGGATATTGAATACCGAATGGTTGAATACCAAGTGATCTGGTTATTAAATAATTAGAGTATTGAGCAATCTGAATACTGAATGAAATGAATCTTGAATGATTTGAATAGTGATTTACTGATTTGACATAAAGAAAGTCTTGAAATCGAATAATTGATGGTGATAAAGCTAAATGAATCGCTTCAGCGTATTTGATGGAAATAATACCGAAGTTGCATACTGAAATGTTTTATAGCATCGTATTTAAGTATGCTTTCTTGCAACTTGAAACATTTTAATAATGTTTATATGAATACTGAAAAGTATTGATTTGTTTTGAAATGAAAGTATATGGTAGATATATATATTTTGATATATGAAATATCATACAGAATTTTACCATATGCTTTACATGATATTGAAAATAAAGCTATAGATTTAAATGTTTTATGAGACTGTAGGCACCCTAAAAGAATTAAATTCAATAAAGTATAGTGGAAACCGCCTAATGAGCAAAATTGGAGCTTTGCTCATTAGGCAGATATGCTTGTCCGACAATAGTCGTGGACAGGTCTCAGTCACGCCTGATCAGTGGGGCCGAGAGAGATGAGGTCTATAGCCATAGATAGCGCCCTAGTTGGTTTCCAGGAGACGATGACATGATTTTCACTGCTAGCTACAGTGATTTAAGTCTTTATTGATAGAGAGATGATATGGATCTAGCCTAGTCTCTAACCGATATGATATGAAGTCTAGAGTATGATTTTATTGATATGAACTCTAGACTTGACATGATTTATACTGTACATGAAACAGATTTGAAACGAAATATGTCTTGAAACAGTACATGTTTTAAACATGTTTTAAAAGTCCATGAGATATGATTTCGACACTTATATGATTTATATGTGATTTTGTGTCGAACATGGCATGATATGCGGTCTAGAGTATAGTTTGATTTGATATGAACTCTAGACCTGATATGATTTACAGAATATGTTTTAAAAGTATATGATAATGATTTCGACACTTACATGATTTACATACGATTTTGTGTCGAATTTAAAATGATATGCGGTCTAGAGTATAGATTAATTTGATATGAACTCTAGACCCGATATAACTTATAGTAAATGAAAATGTTTTAAAACTGCACATGTTTTAGACATGCTCCGAAAACGAATACATGAACTGAAATTGAACATGTTTCTATCATACCTTAAAGGCAAATTTGAAATGAATTGAAAATCTATATGTTGAGCATGTCCTAAAGTATATATGATATGATTTGAGATGATAGCGGTTTATACAGAAAAATTACATGAATTGCATATTAAACCCTGACATGATAATATGCTTAGCACATGACAATTTCATGAGGAATGTCGTGACTCGATGTTAATGATGTTTCATCTATACGATGACATGAGATGATATGATATATGAACATGAGATTGATATGAAGAGAATTCTGATCTCACTCTATCGTGATCATAAATTCCCAGACAATAAGTGATATGAATTGATGTAATACGGGAATATGATTGTTAAATGTAAAGTGAATTCGATAGGATATCTGCATTAAACATGGAGAATATATGAAGAGTGTCATGACTCGGTGGTAGCGATATTTCATCGATATGATGTCATGATATGATATGAAACAGGAATATAGAAATACACGAATAGAATTATGACTTCGTACCACCGTGATCATGATCCACAATATGAGAATTGATAAGAGATGATATGAGAATTGATAAGAGATGATAGAATACAGAAATATGATTATGAAATGAAAAGTAAATATGAGAATTGATATGAGATGATAGCATACCAAAGTATGATTATGAAATGAAAAGTGAAAATGAGAAGTGATAATGAGATGTATCGATGAGAAAGGATTAACTATAATTGCATCCTTGCAAGTTTTAGGCATTGCAGTTTAAGGCAGTATAATCCTACTCTTGTATTTATATTAGTATCTTACTGAGCCGTGGTTTTGCTCACGCCACTAAATTTCATCTCTTTCAGATTATTGAAGTTAACATCTGCCATGTGAGCTGCTCAGTGGCATCGGAGACGGTGTATGGACTTGGTACTAGTCTTTTGAGGTATATGTTCCTTATAAAATACTTGTTTACATGTAAGACTTAAATTGATGTACAGTACATATTTTGTTTAACAAGTCGGGGTGTAACTAAGAACCGTTTCCATGTTTGTTTAATATTTAAATGGAATGACTATAGGTCACCTAGATAGTATAGTAACTACACTGACACCGAATACAAACCTTAAAATGAAAAAGAAAAATTTAGTCCATAAATTTGTAGACTAAGAAAAGTATAAGAATCAAGTGAAAGTTGCGGTCTTCGGGTCGTGACAACATGTTCATATAAAATACATGTCTTTTTCTTTAAAAAAGTTCATCCAAGTAAAAAATTTATACCAAAGTTAATTATTTCTATAAATATGTTTTTAATGTATATAATAGCTGTACATATATATTGATAAAAGATGAGTAAAGAAGTTGATGAACGATAAGGGATTTTCTTTAATTTTAATATATTTAAATATATGTATATATGTTTATCTTTTAAAAATTAAAATAGATAGTTGATTTAAAAAGATAATTAATTTATTTTGTAATTTTAATGTTATAGATTACTATCTTT
Source organism: Heritiera littoralis (assembly GCA_031772115.1). Lineage (NCBI taxonomy): Eukaryota > Viridiplantae > Streptophyta > Magnoliopsida > Malvales > Malvaceae > Heritiera > Heritiera littoralis. The sequence goes on from JAPDPK010000090.1 coordinate 223,336, forward strand.
TAAAAAATTGAATAAGTTTATTAATTTTTATTTTAAATATTACACGTGTCAAATTTTTAGAATATCCACGTATGTTGTTTTACTTTGAGTTAACTGTTTTGGCTTTTATATCTATATATATATATATAATATATATATATATATATATATATATATATATATATAAGATTATCCTTTTTCCAAGTTTAAAAAAGAATTTTTTTTTTTGGCCAGCAAGTTTAAAAAAGATTGAAATCTTTTTATATATATTAAATATGCAAAATAAAGTAATTATCTTTTTCAATTCATTATCCATTTCAATTTCTAAAAGATAAACATATATATCTATATATAGATTAAAATTAACAAAAAATGACATATCATTTATCTATACTTATATTAATATTACAAAATATAAATTTATATCTATAGCTTTTATCAATTATTTGTTTTATTTTTAAAAGAAAACATTTATATATATTTATCTATATATAATAAAATCATTATGAACAATGAATATAACATGCAATATTAATATAATAGCATGTTACGTATTTTTAATATTGCATTTGTTATCTTTTTTCAATTACTTCACCCATATTAATTTTATAAAATAATATCACTTATTTCTTTTTAATCTTTTAACTTAAATCTATGTAATATTAATAAAATTTTGAAAAGTATTCTGTTCACACCGACTTTCATTGTGTTATTACGTTCTATTTTTTGTAGAATAACAATAGCCATCCAACAACAACCATTAATTAAATTTATCTTTTTCTTTTCAATTTATTTTTTGAACATATTAACATTTAACTTAAGTAAATATAATATTAATAAAATATCTTAAGAGATAAACATCCATATATATTAAAATAAAAACAACAAATTATTTATCTTTTATCAATTCATTTATCCATTTATATTAAAATTTAAAAAACAAATCAATAATCTCTTATTGATTACTTTACCCGTCTATCTATCTATTTATCTATCAAAATTAAAACGATAAATAATTTATCTTTTATCAATTCATTTATCCATTTATATTAAAATTCAAAATTTTATTGACTTTCATGGTGTTAATACTTTCTGCTTTTGGTAAAATAGGAATAGCTATCTAGCAACAGTCATATAATTAAATTTATCTTTTTTTTCAAATTATTTTTTTAAACGTATTAACATTCAACTTAAATAAATATACTATTAATAAAATATCTTAAGAGACAAACATCAATTTACATTAAAATTAAAACAATAAATTAATTATCTTTTATCAATTTTTTCATTGATCACATAATTTATATATGTATCAAAGTATTTATTTTAATGTTGATTATTTTAATATTTAATAAATTATTTGTATTTTAATGTTAACTAAATAAGGATTATGTATGTATTAATTATGAATACTAGATTAAATATAGTTTATATTTTTAACTCAAAAGCAACATTTGAAACAAATTGCGTTATACATATCAAGTCAAAATATATTTTTAACATTACAATGGATGTATCAAGTTACTTGAACGGTTAGTAATAATAATCAAGAAACACAAAACACTAAGAATACATTCATCAATCCAAAACATGTTAAATAATTGTACATGTGGTTTATTTTAAGATGGAAAATTTTTCTATTTTTTCAAATTAAAGACACGTTAAATTTTTTCATATACTATTTTCATTAAATAAATTACAATGAGTTTGTTTTAACTTTTACAAATTTTACATAATTATTTTCCACATATAATTTTTTATATTATACAAATCACAAATAAAAAATATTAAATATACAAATTTGTCTTTTCATAAACATAATAATTAATATTATAAAGTTTTAAAAAATATATATTGTCAACGAATTTATTATTTGATTAATGTATTTTTGTGCATTTCAGGGATTTAAACCTAATATATATTATTATAGAATACATAAAAAAAAACCTCGATAAATATGCGTCGAAAAAAAGTTATGTCATCTAAACGTCTACATGAAAATGTTTTTTCACAATATGTAGATAAAAAAAAATCTGTTTCACTATCCCATGATCCACTACAATCCCATAATCCACTGTCCCGAGATGTATTGCCATCTACCAATCTTATAATTCTTAAAATTGAAAACATGCAAAATACATAAAAAAAACCTAATAAATTTGTCCTGTAACCGTTTATATGGACATGCTCTTTTCATAACATATAAATAAGTATGCAATGTAAACGTTTATGTGGATATGTCTCTTCACAACATAGAGAAAAAAAAAACTATTTACTATCCCATGATCTACTACCAATCCTGTAATCCTTAAAAATTTGAAAAATTTTATAATAAGGTTAAAATTTTTTATATTACTGTAAGGTCAACGTAAACACACATGAGTAAGCAATTTAGTGTCATTAGATGAAAAATATGTAAAAACTTAAAAGTATGGAAAACACATGATAGTAAAAATAAACAGATATTGTAGCAAAATTATCATAAATTTACATTTATTGATTCTAATTTTACATTATTCTTACGTGTTTATGATGCTTCTAACATATTTTATGCTTATTGATATTGAAATTTCGCTTAATCACTTGTGTTTACATGATCGGTCAAAAAATTTGACCTTATTATTGAATTTTCCTTTAAAATTGGTGACATATTAAATTGTTGGGAGAATCTAATACAATTAAAACAATCTAATTATCATACACTTAATTTTATAAAAAAAGTAGCAAGCTCCTTAAGCCATGTCACTATTTATTGTTCACCGTCACTATTTTTACCGTTCATCAATTTTTTTTTTGCTTTTTTTTTTCAGAGAAGTCAACAAACCCCTTAAATCATATTACAGTACATCTTCAATGCTTTTACTATTTATTACTGTTCACCAAATGTTATTTTTGTGTGTTTTTTCCCCAAAGGGTTTTTTTTTTTCTTTTTTCCCTTGCATTGTTTACCAAGGTTTTTAAGGGATTTTTCCTATTCTTTTCTTGTTATATAAGCTTTGAAAAAAATTAAATAGTAAAATAAATAATAAATAATAAGCAATTAAGAATAAAAAATAATTAAATAAAATAATAACAAATTTTTTGAGGAATAAATAAATAATCATACACTTAAATTTGGAAGAAAAAAAGCTCACATGTGCAGCCACATTGGTGTGCTACTGTTCACCATGACTCGTTGGCTACTAAGACAACAGCAAGGCAACTTAGTAACTCACCACCAAGCCATCAATGCTTTTCTTATCCTATGTTGGTTTCAATTATACTTGAATTATAGTTAAAACACTAACCAAATTATAGGTCCACATTTTTGGGCATCCAAGGCGGCAGGGCCTGCACACCCAGCCATCTTAGGCAAAAAGGTCCTACAATCACGACCATCATGGGCCGATGTGGCCTACAATCCCGATCACCTTGGGCCGATAGGGCCTACACTTTAGACCAACCCAAGCCAATGGGGCCCACACACCTTACCAACTTGAGCCAACGAGGCTTGCACTTCGACTAACTCAAGCTGACAAGGCTCACACTTCTGGCCAACTCGAGCCGATGGGGCCCACACTCCCAACCATCTTGGATTACACGACCATCTTTGCCAAAACTTTGTCTGACTTAAGCATCGTAGTGTGCGTGCAGGAGAAAGCCCCTGCGCCCCTCTGATCATTTTTTTTCTTACAAAGTTTTTGGTAGCACGTGACATGATAATTGAGAATCTCATGTCATCATTGCATCATTATTGTCTTGAGCGACAATTGTATGTTTAACATCATATATGTTAATTTTGCAGTGAATTTAGATATTGCTCAAGTTGCTAAATTTGTCAAAGCATGCATTAGCACTTTAGTTAGCAATAAATCTTGCGGTTTATCCTTTGAGTTTAACTATCCACACCAACAAGCAAGGGCTATCTAGTATGACTACAGTTTAATTTAATGCGGCACACAATAACAATAATAAAAGTTTTTAAACAAATAAAATAAGAAAATTTTTATTGTATTCAACTATTCATAAACTATTTATTTAATTTTTAATTTTTTTTATTTGCTAAGAAATTTTTACATAATTTGCAAGATTTTTACACCATGTGCTAGTTCGATTTGAGATTGATTAATTTAAATTGAATGAATTCGTGTGAAAACTTTAAACAAACAAACAAACATACATATATATAAAAAAGTGTAAACGATAAACAAATTATTACATAAATAAATTGTTGTTACCCGTTTACAACAAATATTTTTGATGACGTACGAATCTCGATCTGCATCTTAACCTGTCTCCAAGAACTTTGCAAGAAAGAAAATGGTCAAAGGGCGTAAGGGCTTTCCCCTGGGCACACACTCCGATGCTTAAATCAGACAGGATCTAAGCAAGATTTCTATAAGCCAATAGAGATTAAGTTTAAAAATGATTCTTGTGACCTATTTATAGGAGTAATATAGCGCGTAATTATGGTTAAGACTTATAGTTTAAATGATAACTTAGTGGATCTTTCATGGCCCTTCTTTGTCATCTTTCCTCTTGGGCTTAGACTACCATTAGGCCCAATGTTCTTCAGCATGACTTATATTAAGGCCCAATGACCTTTAGTAAAACCCTCATCAATTGCTCCCCACTCTTTCACAGTGTATACCCTGTGGAAGAGTATATAAAGTTTTTTTTTTAAATCATGTCTATGTATAGCCTACTTTGTGCACTTTTTGCTTCAAGCCTTTTTCTTCTTGTGTGTGACTTACCATGCACATTTTTTTTGCTTTAAGCCCTTTACTTTGTTTGTGGCTTATGTCATGCATTTTTTCATTTCAAGCCCATGTATTGCCCATCTCGTGTATTTTTCGCTTAGGTGTTTTTATTTCATTCATTATTTCATTCACGGTTTACATCGCGCATTTTTCGCCTCGCCCATGTGTTTCCCATCTCGTGCATTTTTCACTTAGGGACTTTTATGTTGTTCGTCTCGCGCATTTTTAGCTTAGGGACGTTTTGTGTTGCCCGTCTCGCGCATTTTTCGCTTAGGGACTTTTTTGTTGCTCGTCTCACGCATTTTTCTTTTAGGGACTTTTAATTTGCCTGTTTTGCACCTTTTGTGTTTAGGGACTTTTGATTTGCCTGTCTCGTGCATTTTTTGCTTAAGGACTTTTTTGTAGCCCGTCTCGCACATTTTTCGCTGAGGGAATTTTTTATTGCCCGTCTCACGCATAGGGTCTTACTAAAGGTCATTAGGCCTTGATATAAGTCATGCTGAAGAACATTGGGCCTAATGGTAGTCTAAGACCAAGAGGAAAGAGGACTAAGAAGGGCCATGCAAGATCCACTAGGTTATCATTTAAGCTATGGGTCTTAACCGTAATTACGCGTCATATTACTCCTATACATAGGTCACATGTATTATTTTTAAACCCTAATCTCTATTGGCTTTTTGAAACCCTGCTTAGATTCTGTCTGACTTAAGTATCGGAGTGCACGCGCAAGGGAAAGCCCCTGCGCCTTCTGATCATTTCTTTCTTGTAGAGTTCTTGGAGACAGGTTAAGACGCAGATCGAGATTTATACGTCATCAAAAATATTTGTTGTAAACAGGTAACAACAATTGTATTTTTCGCTTAGGGACTTTTTTATTGCCCGTCTCGCTCATTTTTTACTTAGGGACTTTTAATTTGCCTGTCTCGCACCTTTTGTGCTTGGGGACTTTTGATTTGCCTGTCTCGCACATTTTTCACTTAGGTACTTTTAATTTGCCCGTCTCGCGCATTTTTTGCTTACGGACTTTTTAGTTTTGCTCGTTTTGCGCATTTTTCGCTTAGGGACTATTTAGTTTTCATTCCATAAGTCACCTTGAGACACCCTGAAGCCTTCTACCATCATCTAATACTCACAGGCACCTTTAGACACTCTGTTGCACGCCTGCCATGCATCTGCCATATGCCTACCGTTGCACCATGCTACACGCTAAGGCATTCTGCTACAAGTTGAGGCACTCTGCTGCATGCCTGTCGTGCACCTACCAAATGCCTGCCGCAAAGCCTACCACGTGCCTGCTGCAGGCCTACTGGTTGTTGCGCTCTGTCACACGCTTGACACATTTTAACCCTATCACACGCCTACTGTGTGCTTGCCACGCACCTACCGCCCATTGCACCCTACTATGTGCTTACTGCGCGTTGCACCCTGCCACACGCCTACTGTGTACTTGCTGCGTGCCTATTGGTAGATGCACCCTACCACACGCCTGTCGCACGTTACACCCTGTCGCATGCCTACTGTGTACCTGCTGCATGCCTATTGGTAGTTGCACCCTACCATACGCCTGCTGCACGTTGCACCCTGCCGCATGCCTACCTAATGCCTGTCGCATGCCTACCTAATGCCTGTCGCATGCCTATCGGTCGTTGCACCCTACCGCGCGCCTACTGTCAGATATCACCCTGGCACCCTAAGGCACCCTACTATTGGCTATTACCCTGCCGCAGACCTCCTACCTCGGGTTGCCACCTAATTTGCCATAGGCTTCCACATTCTACCAGGGGCCTCCATACCCTGTCGCAGATCGTGTTCCCGCTATCTTTTATACTTGGCAAAGATGGCGCCAATTGTTGTTACTCATTTACAACAAATATTTTTAATGACATACGAATCTCGATCTGCGTCTTAACCTGTCTCCAAGAACTCTGCAAGAAAGAAAATGGTCAGAGGGCACAGGGGCTTTCTGCTGCGCATGCACTCCGATGCTTAAGTCAGACAGGATCTAAGCAGGGTTTCTATAAGCCAATAGAGATTAGGGTTTAAAAATGATACATGTGACATATTTATAGGAGTAATATAGCTCGTAATTACGGATAAGACCAATAGCTTAAATGATAACTTAGTGGATCTTTTATGGCCCTTCTTAGTTATCTTTCCTCTTGGGCTTAGACTATCATTAGGCCTAATATTCTTCAGCGTGACTTAAATCAAAGCCCAATAACCTTTAGTAAGACCTTCATCATAAACAAACAATTATAAATTATATCATATGCATACAATAAAGATTGTAAAAAATGAGATTGAAACTGTTAACGTCAATTATAAATTATAAATTATAAACAATTAATTATAAATTATAATATATTATCAAACTAAGAAATCTTGCACAAAAATCAAACTAAAAATATGTATTATTAAAATAAAAAATATATTATTACCAAATAATAAAAGAATTCTAAAATGTCCTATAAACCAATGAATTTTAAATGATTTTTAAATGAGTTTGTAATTGAATATAAACAAATCAAACAGATTTTTGTCTACGTTGTTTGTATTCATTTATTTAATAAATAAACATTAAAATATTATTCATGATTGTCTATTAAATTTAATAGCCAACATAACTAAATAAAAATTGAATATATTAACGAATTATTTATGAAATCTTGTGTTCCTCAACGTCCAATAACACTCTAGATATTCAAACTAAAACTTTTATTTCCGAAAAGATGAAAACATATAATGTTTAAAAGTTAACCTTGTGACTTTCTCCGAATTCACAAGAAAAAAAATTCACATAAATTTGAAAATTATATAATTAATAAATAACTAAAGAAATTTGCCTGCCCAAAAAAAGAGACTAAAAAAATATCTGTAACTTTTCCTAAATCTACAACTGACATTATCCCCTAAAAATTACTACTTTAAACTACTGATAACAAAAGTTTCAAAGCAAAATAATCCATCTAATAAGGTCGATGCCAGTTTTTCACGTCTGAACTCCCTACCTTCTGCCATCCACATGCAGTTGACGAAGCCATTCTTTAGCTCCTTGAAGGCTGCCTTGGTAATCCCAGGATTTCCCAACTCTCTGGGATTGGGTTGGCTTGTTGTTGCCTTGTTCTTCACCATCGGGCTTTGTAGCAGAGGCAACCAAAATTCAACCCCGAAGTAATCGGGGGTTATCGCGCTGCTTGACGCCCCGAAAACCGACATTGTTTCAGTATTGAATGAGATCACGAACTATTTAGGAGAATCAATAGATATTGAATAGAAAAGGGTGATGGATTTATGCATGAATAGAACCTCTTCTCTCGATATATAAGAAGACGAGAAAACCATAATCCCAATCCCAAAAGGAATCGAACTTAATTTTTATTATTATTTTTTTTTTGCCTTCCTTCCGAGCAATAAAATCAGGAATTTTCCTAGTTATCTTTAAAATTTAAAAAAAATTAAAAAATGAATAATTATTTCATACACTGTCAGTAAATTATTTTTATTCTACAAACGGTATTAAGATCGTAACATGTGTCTTATTTTATTTATTTTATATTTTTTTTAATATTTTTATAAAACACGTGTCACGATTCTAACACTGCTTGTGAATAAAAACATTTCACTGACAGTGTATATAATTATCCCTTAAAGAATTATGTAATTTTAGAAATAATTAAAATATTATATGCTATCAAACCATTTAAAAATAAAAAATATTTACAAATAATTTAAATATTATGTGTCAATAATATGTTGGGAAATTATTTAGTGGGCCTACATATATCAATTAATTGTACATTACAGGCTATCTATTTAGTCCACTTAATAGTGATCAAATAAAGTTTAAGTTATTGGACTTTAGAACATCTCAAATTAGTATGGGCTTTGCAATGTGTAGAGACCCAATATTTTATTTTATTTTCATGATGGGCCAAAATAAAATAAAATATACTTCAAGTATAAATAGGTTATGGTCCCCAGTCTAAACATAACTTAATTCTCACAACATATCCCATCGTTGAGTGAGATACAGATTCTCTCAAAAGGTTTAGACGTGGAAGACTCTAACCTCAAGAAATCAATTCCAATGGATTCAGGTATGCTTCCGTATTAATCTTTTCTTGATGATTGAACATGAGATCCTGATGTATTTATCTGTATTAATTTTCCTACAAGTGGTATCAAGAGCCTATCATGTTTGATCATTGAGAATTAAAAATTTTTGTGTAAAACTCTAGGGCTTTTATTCCTTATGGAATAAGGATTAAAATCATGTGAACAATTTTCTGAAATTTTGTTTCATGTTTCATGAATTTTATTCTTAAAGTTTTTAAATCCCGAATTAAATATTCAACCAAAACAATTATATTTTGTATGTTTTGATTCAGATTGATGAAGGATAAATGCTTTTTGTAACTTATATAGTTGAATCTAACTTACAAATTTAAGGGATTTTTTTTTTGGTTGAAAGAAATTAAGAAAACATAATTGGGTTACAAAGTTAAGCTTGTACAACAATTGGAGTATTTATGATTAGTCTTTTGAAAGTGTTAAACTTTGTTTTAGCTAATTGTTGGAACCTTAAGCTTTAGGCAAAAGCCTAAGATATTGGAATATATTTGGGGTGTCATGTTTTATCCAATTGTTGGAATCCTAAAATTTGGGGTATTAAAACTTTATTTGAATATTGTATTAAACCCCATATCTTTATTGTTAGTTTTTTATTGGGCTTATGTCTGCTGGGATTGAATACCCTGAAATACTTATTATTTTATTACTTTAATATTTAGGGTTATATTCTTGGGGATCTTAAGATATTCTTATTTTTGGGATTATAGCCTTAGTATTGTTGATAAATTTGTGTACGCTTAGTATATACACTCGTGCATATTTGGTGCAAAATAAAGTTCAAAATAAATTGAATTAATATACAATGCCACCAAAGTGACCTCTTTTATGTTAATTTATTTATTTTGAAAATTAAAGTTGTCATTTAAGAATTTAAATGACTGTGTTTTTTAATCCCTGCGGAAAATAATCGGCCCAAAGGAAGGTTATTTTTTGGCCGGATTACAAACACAATAAGGTAGTAAATATGTGATAAAATTATTTTTTACCATGCATGCAATATGTCGGCCCAAAGGAAGGTATGTTGTTGGCAAGGATTTGATTATCAATATTTACTAATAAAGTTTAAGAGTACCGCTTACAAATTAAAATTTCTGTCCAAAGACTAAATTTTAATGTTGTGCTTGGTATCTTATATGGCCCAAAATTATCGTTTGTTAATTGTGAGCTGATTATTGTTGTTTTTCTGTTTACAGTAAATGTTTCTTCTATATCTGCCAATTTGAACAATATTCCGATGCTTAACGGCACTAATTTCGAGAAATGGAAGGAGCACGTTACTATTGTGCTTGGGTGTATGGATCTAGACTATGCGATCAGGTCTGACAAACCTCCTGCCCCTGCTGATGATAGTACAGCTACGGAAAGGGCACTTTATGAAAAATGGGAGCGTTCAAACCGCATGAGTCTAATGATCATGAAGCACTCAATTCCGAATACCATCAGAGGCGCAATGCCTGAGGAGGAAAATGCTAAGAGTTTCCTACAACGAATTGCAGACAGGTTCACTGCAAATGAAAAAGTCGAAACAAGCACCATCCTGTCTAAGCTTGTTTCAATGCGGTATAGCGGTAAAGGAAACATAAGGGAATATATTATGGAAATGTCTAATCTTGTTACAAGACTAAAGGCACTAAAGTTAGAGTTGTCTGAGGACATTCTCGTGCACTTGGTCTTAATATCTCTTCCTGCACAATTCAGTCCTTTTAAAATAAGTTATAACACTCAAAAGGAGAAATGGACTCTTAATGAGCTCATTGCTCAGTGTGTGCAAGAGGAAGAGAGGTTGAAACAAGAAAAGATAGAAAGTGTTCACTTAGCATCTTCTTCCAATGACATTACTGCCAACAAAAAGAGAAAAAGGAACACAGGAAAAGGCACTGCAAATACTGGAACTTCACAGCCTAAGGGGCAACAGAAACAAGATAAGGTGATCACTTGTTTCTTTTGCCGTAAAGGTGGTCATGTGAAGAAAGATTGTTCCAAGTATGCTAAATGGCTTGCCAAAAAGGGTAAACTTCTTAACTTTGTTTGTTCTGAAGTTAATTTGGCTTTAGTACCCAATCACACTTGGTGGATAGATACAGGTGCAACTACTCACATAAGTGTGGCTATGCAGGGTTGTCTAAGGAGCAGAAAGCCAACTGATGCTGAAAGATTCATTTATGTAGGAAATGGCGAAAGAGCTCCTGTTGAGGCTGTTTGTTTATTTAGATTAAAATTAGAATCTGGTTGCTATTTAGATTTGAAAGAGACTTTTTATGTACCGTCATTTAGACGGAATTTGATTTCTATTTCTTCTTTGGACAAATCAGGATATTCTTGTTCATTTGGAAATGGAAAATTTAGTCTTTTCCAGTATTCAAATCTTATTGGCACAGGTTCTTTAGTTGATAATCTATATAAATTGGATATTCATGCCTCACACATTAAGGAATCCTTGCATATAAATAATTGTGGTACAAAGCGCAAATTAATTAATGAGAATTCTTCCATGTTATGGCACAAGCGTTTAGCACATATTTCTGAACAAAGAATAAAGAGGCTTGTGTCAGAAGGAATTCTTGATTCCCTTGATTTTTCAGATTTCAAAATCTGTGTTGAATGTATTAAGGGAAAACAAACAAATATCAAGAAAACTGGTGCTAACAGGAGTTTAAACGTCTTGGATTTAATTCATAATGATATTTGTGGTCCATTCCCTACAGCTTCTTGGAATGGTCAACAGTATTTTATTATTTTCATAGACGATTATTCTCGTTATGGGTACCTATACTTGATTCATGAGAAGTCTCAAGCATTGGACGTTTTCAAAACCTATAAAGCTGAAGTTGAAAATCAACTTGGTAGGAAAATTAAAGTCGTTAAATCTGACCGTGGAGGTGAATATTACGGTAGATACGACGGATCAGGTGAACAACGTCCAGGCCCTTTTGCAAAGTATTTAGCAGAATATGACATCATTCCTCAATACACCATGCCAGGGACTCCAAGTCAAAATGGTGTAGCTGAGAGACGAAATCGGACCGTAAAGGACATGGTTAGAAGTATGATTAGTCATTCTTCTTTGCCAGACTCACTTTGGGGAGAAGCCTTAAAGACTGCAGTGTACATTCTTAATTGAGTTCCAAGCAAAGCAGTAGCTAAAACCCCATATGAATTATGGACAGGAAAGAAGCCTAGTATTAGGCACTTACATATTTGGGGTTGTCCAGCTGAGGCTAGGCCATACAAGCCTAACGAAAGGAAATTGGACTCAAGAACAGTAAGCTGCTACTTTGTTGGATACTCAGAAAGATCGAGGGGTTTCAAGTTTTATGATCCCTCAAATAGATCCTTTTTCGAAACAGGGAATGCTAAGTTTATTGAGGATGTTGAATATGATAAGGGTGCTAAACTCAGGAATTATGTTTTTGAGGAAGAACATGTTACAGTTCCTACAGTTGCAATTGAGAATGATCAGACAATTATGTCTGACATTATTCAAGATGCAAATCCAGACTATCAAGACACTCCTGGGTTACCACCGTATCATATTGAAGAGCAACAACAACCTCAATTGGAAGTGCCATTAAGGAGATCCTCGAGAGAGAGGAGATCGGCGATTCCAGATGATTATATCGTTTATCTCCAAGAACACGAGTTTGATATAGGACTAGAGGATGATCCAAAATCTTTTAGTGAAGCCAAACAAAGTGTTCACTCTCATAAATGGATTGAGGCCATGAAAGATGAGATGCAATCAATGGAGGATAATGACGTTTGGGATCTTGTCGAATTGCCTAAAGGAGCGAAACCGATTGGTTGTAAATGGATTTTCAAAACCAAGAGGGATTCGAAAGGCAATATTGAAAGATATAAAGCACGTCTAGTTGCCAAAGGTTTCACTCAAAAGGAAGGCATTGATTATAAAGAGACTTTCTCTCTGGTTTCATCGAAAGACTCTTTTAGAATTATTATGGCACTTGTTGCTCATTATGATTTGGAGCTACATCAGATGGATGTAAAGACAGCGTTTCTCAATGGTAACATTGAAGAAACAATATATATGGAGCAACCAGAAAATTTCGTGTCGGATGAATCGAAACATTTGGTGTGCAAATTAAAGAAATCCATCTATGGTTTAAAACAAGCATCCCGTTAATGGTATCGAAAATTTGATCAAGTGATCATCTCTTTTGGTTTTAAAGAGAACACTATTGATCAATGTATTTATCACAAGATCAGTGGGAGCAAGTTTATTCTTCTGGTGTTATATGTCGATGATATCTTGCTTGCAAGTAGTGATATAGGCTTATTGCATGAAACCAAGAGATTTCTTTCAAATAAATTTGAGATGAAAGATCTTGGGCATGCATCTTTTGTGTTAGGCATACAGATCCATCGAGATCGTTCTCGAGGAATACTTGGCTTATCACAAAAGGCTTATATCGATAAGGTGCTTAGCATATTTGACATGAAAAACTGTGCATCAGGAGACACGCCCATTGCTAAGGGTGATAAATTCAGTTTGCTTCAATGCCCAAGAAATAATATTGAAAAGGAAGTGATGCAGAAGATTCCTTATGCTTCAGCAGTAGGGAGTCTCATGTATGCTCAAGTTTGTACGCGTCCGGACATTGCGTACATAGTTGGTATACTTGGCAGATATTTAAGTAACCCTGGAATGGATCATTGGAAAGCAGTAAAGAGGGTTATGAGGTATTTACAGAAAACTAAAGATTACATGCTCACATATCGGAGGTCAGATCATTTAGAGATCGTTGGGTATTCAGACTCCGATTTTGCTGGTTGCCTCGATAGCAGAAGATCCACTTCTGGTTATGTTTTCATGTTAGCTGGAGGAGCTGTGTCTTGGAAGAGTGTAAAGCAGTCACTCGTAGCTTCTTCCACCATGGAAGCAGAGTTTATAGCTTGCTATGAGGCATCAAACCAGGCAATATGGTTGCGAAATTTTATCACTGGGCTATGCGTTGTCGATGGCATTGAGAAGCCATTGAAGATTTATTGTGATAATAAAGTCGCAGAATTATACTCTAAGAACAACAGAAGCTCGTCGAAGTCAAAGCATATTGACATCAAGTTTCTTGTTGTTAAGGAGAGAGTTCAGAGTCTTCAGATATCTATTGAATATATCAATACGAACTCCATGATTGCGAATCCGCTTACTAAGGGTGTACCACCTAAGGTCTTTCATGAGCATGTAGCTCGTATGGGTGTGGTTCACTTTGATGATATGCTTGTATAGCGGGAGTTTGTTTCATTTATATTCATTTGTTATTGAGACATTTTTCTGATCAGAATAAAGTATTGTTGTTATTACTGAAACTCTGAAATAAAGTATTATTCTTTCAAATTGCAGTTGAGCCTAAAGTTTTGAAAGTAGGACCAGTTGGAAATAGGCATGTTTAAGAGATCACATTGCATGTAATTTCCATGCTACACATCCATACTTGATCTATGTCGTTGATTATATTAATATACGTGACCATTGATGGGTCTAGTTACGGAATATATGTAACGAAGATCGCTTTGATCCTATGTTAGTATAATTGATGGACCAGATTGTTTAGAGATGTTGCCTTATGATGATAGCAAGTTTAGAGCTCTTAAAGTTATTTTAAAATGTACAATTATCAGGTGACATATGTGGCCCAAGTGGGAGATTGTTGGGAAATTATTTAGTGGGCCTACATATATCAATTAATTGTACATTACAGGCTATCTATTTAGTCCACTTAATAGTGATCAAATAAAGTTTAAGTTATTGGACTTTAGAACATCTCAAATTAGTATGGGCTTTGCAATGTGTAGAGACCCAATATTTTATTTTATTTTCATGATGGGCCAAAATAAAATAAAATATACTTCAAGTATAAATAGGTTATGGTCCCCAGTCTAAACATAACTTAATTCTCACAACATATCTCATCGTTGAGTGAGATACAGATTCTCTCAAAAGGTCTAGACGTGGAAGACTCTAACCTCAAGAAATCAATTCCAATGGATTCAGGTAGCTTCCGTATTAATCTTTTCTTGATGATTGAACATGAGATCCTGATGTATTTATCTGTATTAATTTTCCTATGCATCGAGTCATAATATTAGAAATATTAATAGAGTTCACCTTTTATTCATTTATTTGATATTTGTCATGGTGCTATACTTTATTATTATATAAAAAATATTATATATTACGTTTTTTTCATATATTTTAACTATTTATACCAATAATTTTATTACACGTACATAGGATATGATAATCTATTATATCCTAAAATTTATAAATATATATAAATATAAATATATATTTCAGACATGTAAATAATTAAATAATGCCAATTTATATGTTTACGCATATTAAAGTAAATAAAATCACTCATTGCATCGCAATGATATAAGCTAGTTGTTGGCTTGATCTAGTGTTATCACTTTTTAAGAAAGCTTAGATCCAAAACAATGGTGGATCATAACATTTGAGTTTGAGAGGATCAATTATAAATTTAAAATTACATCAATATTTTTATTGGATTTATGTTAATATATTTTACTAATATAAAACACATGTGCAAGTAGTATAATAAATATAAAAAATACCAAGTTTATAAAATTATAAATTTTATCAACTTATAAACAAAAGTATAAGAAAATAAAATACAGCAAATAAATTATAATTTTGTCTAAAATTGTGAGTGATGTTTTTAAAGAAGAAATCTTCAAATTTTGAATTTGAACTATATAATGAGTGAATTATATATGGGTGAACATTCTTAATTATTTTTTGTGTAAATCACGAGGTGTGCTTATACCACATTGAGTTTGAGATTAATTTTTACTCGCGCTTCGTGGATTGCGCAAGGGAAATAGACATGGTGAGGATTCGAACACGGGACCTTCCGCTATGGATCATTCTCACTCAGGAACTCAGTGAGACCTTACACCACTTAGCCAACCCTTTAGGTTAATTTTCTTAATTATTTGGAAATTCAAAATTAAATATGTATGAAAAACTAAATAATTTTTCATCGGTACTTAAGATAAATGAATATAAAATTATACTATAAGAAAATTAACAAAGACCCCATTATCCCAATTTTTTGATTAAACAAAAATAATTTAAACATTACTCATGCATATAATTACAAGTTTACATAAACATATATTAAAAAGATAACGTAACATACATGTCGTAACGTATTAGGCTTTGGGGAAAACCTAATAGCTAGACACAAAACTATGGAGTCGCCACCAACCATTCTAACCTAGGTGTGATTGGTCACCTATTCAAACTAAGGATAAGGCTTGATCTACATTCAAAGACACTAGGGTTCGGGAGTACGGTTACGTGTAGGGAAGGATTAGCACCCCTACAACGCCCATCCTAAAATGGTACCAACTAGTTTTAGGTTATCTTTACAATTTGCTTTGAGTTCATATTAATTTCGATATACTTATGTATTGGGGAAATTTTCTAAGATTTTTCCATCAATTTGGCTCCAACCTTAAAAATTCCCCTCACCTCAAGATATTCAAGGAGTCTCAATTGACTTTCTTGAATACCATCGTCGGATAAATTTTAATATTTTATAAGGTTCCCTTTTTTTGATCTTATCTTTAATTTTTACTCTATATTGATTTTATAAATTTCTTTTTATTTATTTTAGTTGTTTTTATATTCTCATTCATCTTATTTTAAAAAATAAACGTGAATTATGTTTTATTGAAAATTCACTCTTAAGCGTCCCATCAATTTGGCTCGGCTCAAAAGGAACCTCCTCACCTAGAAATTTCCAAGGAGTCTCAATTGACTTTCTTGAAATTTCATCATCGGCATAATTCATACTTATTTCTTATTTTATTGTTATTGTACTCTTGTCTTCATATCACATTTATTTATTTATTCATTCGTTTATTTATTTATCTAATTTTTATTTATATTTATTTAAGCTTAGTCTTTATTTAATTTATATTTTCATTCATTTTATTTATTTATATTTATTTAATCTTAAAATAAATATGAATTATTTTTTATTGAACATTCTCCAAAAAGTATTCCATCAATTTGGCTCAACTTAAAGAAGAATCCCCTCACCTAGAAATTTCAAGGAGTCTCAATTGACTTTCTCGAAATTTCATCATTGGTACAATTCACATTCATTCTATAAAATCTAATTTTCAACCTAATTTCTATTTCTTATTTATTATCCTTTTTATTTATCTATTATTTTTTTTATGCTCATTTAATTTTAGTCTTTACTAATTAATTTTCATTCATTTCATTTATTTTATATCTATTTAATCTTAAAATAAATATGAATTATATTTTATTGAAAATTCTCCCAAAAGTATCCCATCAATTTGACTCAACTTAAGGGAGAATCCTCTCACCTAGAAATTTGAAAGAGTCTCAATTGACTTTCTTGAAATTTAATCCTCGGTATAATTCACATTTATTTCATTATTATCTAATCTTATTAATTACTAATTATTTTTAATCTAAACTATTTCATTCTATTTATTTAATTTTTCATCTAATTTATATTCTCGTATTTATATTTATTTATCTATATATATATTTATTTTTTATTCATATTTAATTTACTAAGGATAAACATGGATTATAATTTATTGAAAATTCTTTCAAAAGTATTCCATCAATTTGGCTCAACTTAAGAAAGAATTTCCTCACCTAGACATTTCTAAGATGTCCCAATTGACTTTCTCAAAATGTTATCATCGGTATAATCCACACCTATTAATTAACTTTATTTTTATTTCTAAAAGAATTAATTTTTTTCTTTTTTAAAATTTAGTTTCCTTATCTATTATTTTAACCAAATATATTTATTTAAACATTTTCTGTAAATTTATTACACTTATTTACAAACCTAAATAAATTAATTAGTCTAAAATTTCCTAATTTAAATTTAACTATCCCAAATATTAATTAAAACTACCAATCTAATTATAGATATAAAACTAACAAAGAAATTAATAAACAAATAAATAAAAAAAAAGATTGTTTTCTACCTTTTCTCGCCTTCTTTCTTTCTTTTTTCTTTAAAACTTTCCTTTGCTTTCTATTCTTTCCCACGTAATCTCCTTCTTTGCTAGCCTTGCTTCTTTGTTGTCTTTTTTTTTTTCTTCTTTACTAACTGCAGTTCACGCCTTTTCTTTCCTTTGCCTTGGTTTCACGTGGCTTTAGGTTGACTTGCACCTTCCTCAAACAGAAGCAAGTGGCGTGGGGATCTGGAACAGCAAGGGCAGGCAAACACGGCAGCAAGTGACAGCAAGAACGAACGACAATAGCATACAAGACCGCCGAGTAGATGATGATACTTTACTTTGCAAGATGCTTCTTCACAGCATCTTCAAACGCTCCACGTTCTTTAATAATGGTGACACCAGCAGGTTTTTCTCTTCCACGCAGTAAAAAGAATTGATGCAAAGGTTCTCTTTTTCGACTCAGTTTCCTTTCTTTTTGGCTCTTCACTTTTCTTTGCTGCTTATCCTCTTTCTCTCTGTTTCATGTGTACACCTTCAACAGCTCGTAGCAATAGTAGGAAAGCACATCAAGGTCGGCACTGGTGCGGGTGAACAGCGGACGTAAGCAGAGGAGTAGGTATGTGTGAGGACTGGTGATAGAAGCGTAGATGCAAGAATGGACTGGAGGGCAGTGCAACAAGTGTAGACCGGTGGCGATGGAGGCGAGACACAGTTATCTCAGCGATGATAATAGTCAAGATGCAAAACTAGAAATGGCAGAATAGCTAGGATGGTTGGATGATGAAAGTGTGGTACAGGGGACGATCCTAATATTGTGAAGCTAAGTTAAAGATGATGATGAAATAGTGGAAGTCGCCGTCCCCATTGGAAAAAATAAGAGTAGTAGCAAAATTCTTTAGGGTTTTTCTTAGAGTTTTCTCTAGGTTTTTTTTTTCTTCTTTTCCTCCCCTTTCATCTTTTGTGTCCCTCCTTTATATTTTTTCAAAACCCTAGTTTTCTCCTTTTATTTTAGGTAATTCAAAAAAATCAAGAATCAATCTTTTTTTAGGAAATTTTATATTTCAAGAATCGGATATTAAATCCGATATTAATTCTGATTTTTCTTTCCACCAAATCCAAATTAATTTTTCATCTTTTAATCCTATCAAAATTAACTCTGATTTCCTTTTCTTTTTTTTAATATTTTTTTTGAAAATTAAAAAAAAAAGTCAAAATCAAAATTTCTAAATCTAAAATAAAAAATATATATAAACTAATTAATTAAAAATATTTGAAAAAAACCCGGACAAAAATGGTGTCTACAGTTGCCCCTCTTTGTACATTTGCTATGAAATAGGAATTGTGCAAAGACATAGACATCCATTTTTTCCGCATTCATTTTATTATTATTTTTTCTTTTTTTCAATTTTTTTGTTTTGTTCCCCTTTTTTTTTGTGGATATTTACTTATTCTAAAAGAAATTGGTTTTCATCATGAAAATGCTCTTCCGACCAGGGAGGCCCTGAAACTTTAAATTTCTCATCTCTAAAATGCTCCTTCGACTAGGAAGGCCCTGAAACTTTAAAAATTCTCTCATCTCTTAAATGCTCCTTCGACTAGGAAGGCCCTGAAACTTTAAAAATTTTCTCCTCTTAAAAAAAGCTCCTTCGATTAGGAAGGCCCTGAAACTTTAAATTTCTTATCTCTAAAATGCTCCTTCGACTAGGAAGGCCCTGAAACTTTAAAAGTCTCTCATTTCTTAAATGCTCCTTCGACTAGGAAGGCCCTGAAACTTTAAATTTCTCATCTCCAAAATGCTCCTTCGACTAGGAAGGCCCTGAAACTTTAAAATTTCTCCTCTGTAAAATGCTCCTTCAACTAGGAAGGCCCTGAAACTTTAAAATTTTCTCATCTCCAAAATGCTCCTTCGACTAGGAAGGCCCTGAAACTTTAAATTTGCTCATCTAAATGTGTTCAATTATGCTCGGATGTTTTACGGATTGAACCCAGAAGATTTGATGAATCATGCCCGGAGGTCTTACAGATTGTACCCGGAGGTTTTAATGAACATGCCGGAGGTCTTACAGATTGTACCCGGAGGTTTTAGTGAATCATGCCCGGAGGTCTTACGATTGTACCCAGAGGCTTTAATGAATCATGCCCGGAGGTCTTATAGATTGCCCCGGAGGTTCTAATGAATCATGCCCGGAGGTCTTACAGATTGTACCCGGAAGTTCTGATCTTATCTCACATTTCAATTCTATCTTCTAAATCATCTATCATTCCAGTTTCTTCTTTTTGTTATTTTCTATCTAAATATCACATTTTCCATCTCATCTCATCACATCTTTCAATCTCTTTTTCATTGTCCCATCATATCCATACCTTTTTAATTTCCTTTTCTTTTCAAAATTTTAACATTTTTGTTTCAAAACTTCATTCCCCCTCTCTTTTTTTCATCTTATTCCTAATCCTTCTCACATTCTATGATTTTTTTTTCTCTCTTTTTTTCTCTTTTAATTTACCAAATTTTTAGTCATCTAATCTTTCAAAACCCTTTTTTTTTTATCTTATTGTCTTAACAAACAAACTCTTTTTTTTTTTTTTGTGTCAAAATGCATGTAATGGAATGCAATGCCATGCATGTCATGAATGCAATGCCATGCATGTCATGAATGCAATGCAAATGATAAACAATGCCTTACCAAGTCACATCATAATCAGCCTATCTTATTCCTTTCTTCAAAAATTTGTCATCCTTCAATCTTCTCTTTGCCTTATCATTTCTTTCTTTCAAATTTAGCAATCCTAAAATCATTTGCCCCATCACCATCATTCATTCAATCTTCTCTTGCCCCACAATTCTTCTTTCTTTAAATTTAGCAATCATCACTCGTTCAGTCTTTCCATTGCCTCTTCATCATCATTCATTTAGTGTTCTTCTTGCCCCACAATTCTTATCAAATTAAAAACTCATCTATCCAAATCAAAAAAAACAAATCATCCCAAACTATTCACAAGAACACTTCACCCTTCTCATATCTTCACGAAAATTCAGGCTCTCGTAACAACCAAAGATTGCCCCAAGAATAGTCTTAAAAACACCATCATTACCACACTGGTTTTTTAAAACAAGAACTTGCCCCATAAAAATCACAAAACTCTTATTTTTCACTCCTTCAAGTTTCTTTTTTGAAAATAGAAAATTGCCCACATAATAATTTTCAAAGTACAAACATTTGATATTTATCTCTTAAAATTGGTGATTACTATTGAGAACAAATAGAATGAGTCACAACTTGGTTTACCTGAATAAACGTGCTGATTTGGTGCATTAAGGATGTTTGGTTATCAAAAAAGGTTTTTTTGATCAATGTCTCTTCATCTTGGCTCACAAATGAAACAAATTCCTTGAAAATCATTATTCCTTTTGTAAAAGTAACTTTCACAGAACACAATCCATTTTAGCATTCTATTAATTTTTTGATATGTGGACTTTAACAAATGTCAAGGCTAGCTGTGATGTCTCAAATTTTCTGGGCAAGGATTCGAATCTCAAATCAAATTCTCAAGGTAATGGTCTTTGAATGTCTCAAAAGGTCTTGACTGAAGCATCACTCCTCTGGTTTTTCTTCTTCCTTGTTATTGCCTAACATAGTCACAAACAATGGCCTTGAGTTATTCAAATTTGCTCTAGACTGCCCTTTCATGGGTTTTCACCTAGAGCTTCATTTTCTTTTTTTCTCTCTTTTTTTTTCTTTTAATTGACTATTCTATCATGCATTTGA
The DNA here is from genome assembly GCA_031772115.1 of Heritiera littoralis. NCBI lineage: Eukaryota > Viridiplantae > Streptophyta > Magnoliopsida > Malvales > Malvaceae > Heritiera > Heritiera littoralis. Next base: position 244,955 of record JAPDPK010000090.1, read on the forward strand.
GAATTCAAATTTCATTCAAACAAAACAATGATGATGGTTTCTCAAAGAAAGCTTTTCAATACAAGCATCCCTATTGATCAAAATGGACTTTTAAGCACGTAACATAGGCCAAGGTTTAGGGTTTTCGAAGAATGGATAAATAGGCCCAAAACAAATGTTTTCAAGGTTTATCGAACCAAGGATCATTTTCTCGATTGTGAACATCTTTTCTTCCCACTCTTCGAAGCATTTTCTTTTTTTTTCCAACACTTTATTCTCATTCATTTTTTTTCTTCTCTTTTTTTTTTCACATCTACATTTTTATTTTTTTTCCAACTTCTTGCTTTTTCATATTGATTTCCATCTTTACATATCCTTCTTCTCACATTTGCCCTTAGCATAGGGCATCATTTTCTTGCATTGACATAAGAAAACACCAATGCTTCTAAAACTCCTCTGATGTATTTGCCTCTCCAATGTGGAGGGTGATCCTTGGTCAAGGTTCATTTAGAAAGAAATCATAGGCTCAAAAGGGTAACAAATGGATGATTTTATTTCAGTAATAGGAATATGAAAGATGGCCATTTGTCATATCAAATATTGACACTTCTATTGAAAAACCAATCCTCAAGATGAAAATTTATTTTGCTTTTGAAATCATTTGAATATCCTCATGCATGGTTTCACAATCAATTTTTTCTTTTCTTCTTTGTTTTTTTTTTATTTCCTTTTTTTTTCTTCACTTTTTTTTTTACAACTCATGCCCAGAATGTATCAACTCAACTTTATGAAGGCCTTATGCAACAATTTTCATTATCATGGTTAAAATAGGAAAAAGGATATCAATCAAATTAAGAATGGCTATTAAAAGATGTTGAGGTTATCAAAAGCTTGGCTCTTTCAATCATTTTGCCCCAAGGTGTAGCAAAGGATGGATCAAGTTATGAGAAAGAATTTTGGCTTGATGTATTTGGGACTCTTAGCTTGGCCTTAACATCTGTCAGATTTCCAAATACAAAGTCCTTGAGAGAATGCTTCGTGAATTGGTCCTTTAAAACAATTCAAAAAGTTTTGCAAATTCATCAATCATTTCATTGCTCATTGCCTTAACAAAGATCATTGACTTCAAAAGTTCACCATGGTAAGCAAAAATGAATGAATTTCAAGTTTGTGTGTCTTTATGGATTCCAAGTTTTCACTGAATCGGCAAATATACTGGAAATTTAATGGTTAAGTCTATTCATTCTCAATAACAACCACCAATGTTTTCAAAATTATTTTATTTCATCTACTTGGAAAGAAAAATATGGAAAGCTTTTCAAAACATCTTGATGCAAATCACATCCACAAATTACACATAGGAAATTTGGCTTATGGAGAAGCAAACTTCCATTGTTCAATAAGCTCTTGAGTCAAGGCACCACTGCTGATGAGTTCTTCAACCTTTTCCTTCAATTGCCTGCACTTTTCTGTTGAATGCCCAACTGCCCCCATGTGATATTCACATTTGCTATTTGGTTCATAACTCCTTGCTGCTGGGTTTGGAGCTGTTTTCAAAGGCGTAGGCACTAGATACTGGTTCTTTATTAGCAAAGGCCATAGTTTAGAAATTGGAATTGGCAACCTCTCCACACCGTTTCTTGGCCTCCTTGGATTGTTTGGTGGGGCGGAGAGTGATTGAGGACAAAAGTTAGGCTGAAAACCATTTTGAGGAATTGACTGGTAAGGATGTGGACAAAAGTGGTGGGTTTCTTGCATGGGGTATGGGTGATATGGGGTATAACTTTCATACTGCTTTTCATTAGTCACAGCTTGAACATCTTGACTTTCGTTATTGAATGTTGCACCTCTCATTTTATTTGCCCATTCGATCTTCCCGCTTTTTATAGCATATTCAATCATCTCACCCGAGAGTACCATATCTGCAAAGTTTTTGGTGACATTTCCAATCATTCTCTCGTAGTATGGAGCCTTAAGTGTATTGACAAACAGAATTGTCGTCTCTTCCTCCGTAAGGGGAGGCTGAACCTGAGCAGCAATGTCTCGCCATCTTTGAGCGTATTCTCTAAAGCTTTCGGTAGCCCTCTTTCCCATATTCTGTAAGAACAATCGATCTGGCGCCATATCCTTTGCATGTTGATATTGAACTATGAAGGCCTTCGCAAGATCTTTCCATGAATGGATGCGTTCTCTATCTAATTGGACATACCACCTTGATGCGGACCCAGTAAGGCTATCTTGAAAACAGTGAATGAGCAACTTTTCATTATGAGTATGCCCTGCCATTTTTCGACAAAACATTGTAATATGGGCTAATGGGCATTTAGTTCTATCATATTTTTCAAAGTTGGGGACTTTGAATTTCACGGGTAACACCAAATCAGGAACCAAACTCAATTTCTCCACATCAATGTTTCCATAAATAGTGCTCCTTTCGATAGCCCTTAGTCTCTCCTTAACATATCACACATACGATGCATCCCTTATGAAAACCTAGTTCAATTGCTTCCCTCCTAAGCTTCTCTTGCTTGATGGGGTCCTCCATTTGGGATGCCACTCTAACATTAGTGTCTTCATCAACTCCCTTCCCTTTTGCCAAGCTCATCATCATCCATCATCTTGGTCATTTGTTCCTTAGACTCTTCTTGAGCCCTGACAATCTCTAGTTGCACCTTTTCAATTCCATCAATTCGTGCCAATTGCTCATTCTCCATTACTCTTGTTTGCAAACAAGTATCGTGTAGGTGACTGGCAATTTTGATGGCTGAGCTATCTTCTCACCTTAGTTGCCATAATCTAAGTCAAGATGCCATGATATGCAATTACAAACCTATGCATGAGATGCATGCCCAATTTATGTATGACAAAAAATGTCTAGATGCATAGGTGCAATGTTCAAATTGATATGTTAGGCATCACAAAATCAAAAGAAGAAATTTTCCTTCATGTGTCCTGGTCCTTGGTTATCTCTACATGATGAGCTAGCATGCCTCTAACTTAAGTTGGCCTCTTAGGTTTCTTTATATGCTTGGTTTGGATAAGTCGACCTTCTAAAAGTTCCCAAATTGCTCATTACTGTCATCCACATGGACTAGTAAGGCACCCAATCCTCACCCATCATAGGCTACAAACGGGGAAAGGTTCAATTTGAGTGGGAGTATTTCGCTAGCCATTGCGGAGGTATTACCTCACGAGAGCGTAAGTACTCTACTCCCTCCTAAGAAAGGGTAAAGCCCGGGAAGAGGGCTGATGTATGCAAATGTGCGTGAAGTGTGTGTTGAAGGAACAATGTTTTTATTTAATGTTTATTTTCTACTAAGATCTCTTAAGCAAATTCTAAGACAACCTAAAACTAAGTATTGGCCTGACTCTCTTAAGTCCCCAGTGGAGTCGCCAAACTGTCGTAACGTATTAGGCTTTGGGGAAAACCTAATAGCTAGACACAAAACTATGGAGTCGCCACCAACCATTCTAACCTAGGTGTGATTGGTCACCTATTCAAACTAAGGATAAGGCTTGATCTACATTCAAAGACACTAGGGTTCGGGAGTACGGTTACGTGTAGGGAAGGATTAGCACCCCTACAACGCCCATCCTAAAATGGTACCAACTAGTTTTAGGTTATCTTTACAATTTGCTTTGAGTTCATATTAATTTCGATATACTTATGTATTGGGGAAATTTTCTAAGATTTTTCCATCAATTTGGCTCCAACCTTAGAAATTCCCCTCACCTCAAGATATTCAAGGAGTCTCAATTGACTTTCTTGAATACCATCGTCGGATAAATTTTAATATTTTATAAGGTTCCCTTTTTTTGATCTTATCTTTAATTTTTACTCTATATTGATTTTATAAATTTCTTTTTATTTATTTTAGTTGTTTTTATATTCTCATTCATCTTATTTTAAAAAATAAACGTGAATTATGTTTTATTGAAAATTCACTCTTAAGCGTCCCATCAATTTGGCTCGGCTCAAAAGGAACCTCCTCACCTAGAAATTTCCAAGGAGTCTCAATTGACTTTCTTGAAATTTCATCATCGGCATAATTCATACTTATTTCTTATTTTATTGTTATTGTACTCTTGTCTTCATATCACATTTATTTATTTATTCATTCGTTTATTTATTTATCTAATTTTTATTTATATTTATTTAAGCTTAGTCTTTATTTAATTTATTTTTCATTCATTTTATTTATTTATATTTATTTAATCTTAAAATAAATATGAATTATTTTTTATTGAACATTCTCCAAAAAGTATTCCATCAATTTGGCTCAACTTAAAGAAGAATCCCCTCACCTAGAAATTTCAAGGAGTCTCAATTGACTTTCTCGAAATTTCATCATTGGTACAATTCACATTCATTCTATAAAATCTAATTTTCAACCTAATTTCTATTTCTTATTTATTATCCTTTTTATTTATCTATTATTTTTTTTATGCTCATTTAATTTTAGTCTTTACTAATTAATTTTCATTCATTTCATTTATTTTATATCTATTTAATCTTAAAATAAATATGAATTATATTTTATTGAAAATTCTCCCAAAAGTATCCCATCAATTTGGCTCAACTTAAGGGAGAATCCTCTCACCTAGAAATTTGAAAGAGTCTCAATTGACTTTCTTGAAATTTAATCCTCGGTATAATTCACATTTATTTCATTATTATCTAATCTTATTAATTACTAATTATTTTTAATCTAAACTATTTCATTCTATTTATTTAATTTTTCATCTAATTTATATTCTCGTATTTATATTTATTTATCTATATATATATTATTTTTTATTCATATTTAATTTACTAAGGATAAACATGGATTATAATTTATTGAAAATTCTTTCAAAAGTATTCCATCAATTTGGCTCAACTTAAGAAAGAATTTCCTCACCTAGATATTTCTAAGATGTCCCAATTGACTTTCTCAAAATGTTATCATCGGTATAATCCACACCTATTAATTAACTTTATTTTTATTTCTAAAAGAATTAATTTTTTTCTTTTTTAAAATTTAGTTTCCTTATCTATTATTTTAACCAAATATATTTATTTAAACATTTTCTGTAAATTTATTACACTTATTTACAAACCTAAATAAATTAATTAGTCTAAAATTTCCTAATTTAAATTTAACTATCCCAAATATTAATTAAAACTACCAATCTAATTATAGATATAAAACTAACAAAGAAATTAATAAACAAATAATAAAAAAAAAAAGATTGTTTTCTACCTTTTCTCGCCTTCTTTCTTTCTTTTTTCTTTAAAACTTTCCTTTGCTTTCTATTCTTTCCCACGTAATCTCCTTCTTTGCTAGCCTTGCTTCTTTGTTGTCTTTTTTTTTTCTTCTTTACTAACTGCAGTTCACGCCTTTTCTTTCCTTTGCCTTGGTTTCACGTGGCTTTAGGTTGACTTGCACCTTCCTCAAACAGAAGCAAGTGGCGTGGGGATCTGGAACAGCAAGGGCAGGCAAACACGGCAGCAAGTGACAGCAAGAACGAACGGCAATAGCATACAAGACCGCCGAGTAGATGATGATACTTTACTTTGCAAGATGCTTCTTCACAGCATCTTCAAACGCTCCACGTTCTTTAATAATGGTGACACCAGCAGGTTTTTCTCTTCCACGCAGTAAAAAGAATTGATGCAAAGGTTCTCTTTTTCGACTCAGTTTCCTTTCTTTTTGGCTCTTCACTTTTCTTTGCTGCTTATCCTCTTTCTCTCTGTTTCATGTGTACACCTTCAACAGCTCGTAGCAATAGTAGGAAAGCACATCAAGGTCGGCACTGGTGCGGTGTGAACAGCGGACGTAAGCAGAGGAGTAGGTATGTGTGAGGACTGGTGATAGAAGCGTAGATGCAAGAATGGACTGGAGGGCAGTGCAACAAGTGTAGACCGGTGGCGATGGAGGCGAGACACAGTTATCTCAGCGATGATAATAGTCAAGATGCAAAACTAGAAATGGCAGAATAGCTAGGATGGTTGGATGATGAAAGTGTGGTACAGGGGACGATCCTAATATTGTGAAGCTAAGTTAAAGATGATGATGAAATAGTGGAAGTCGCCGTCCCCATTGGAAAAAATAAGAGTAGTAGCAAAATTCTTTAGGGTTTTTCTTAGAGTTTTCTCTAGGTTTTTTTTTTCTTCTTTTCCTCCCCTTTCATCTTTTGTGTCCCTCCTTTATATTTTTCAAAACCCTAGTTTTCTCCTTTTATTTTAGGTAATTCAAAAAAATCAAGAATCAATCTTTTTTTAGGAAATTTTATATTTCAAGAATCGGATATTAAATCCGATATTAATTCTGATTTTTCTTTCCACCAAATCCAAATTAATTTTTCATCTTTTAATCCTATCAAAATTAACTCTGATTTCCTTTTCTTTTTTTTAATATTTTTTTTGAAAATTAAAAAAAAAAGTCAAAATCAAAATTTCTAAATCTAAAATAAAAAATATATATAAACTAATTAATTAAAAATATTTGAAAAAAAACCCGGACAAAAATGGTGTCTACAGTTGCCCTCTTTGTACATTTGCTATGAAATAGTAATTGTGCAAAGACATAGACATCCATTTTTTCCGCATTCATTTTATTATTATTTTTTCTTTTTTTCAATTTTTGTTTTGTTCCCCTTTTTTTTTGTGGATATTTACTTATTCTAAAAGAAATTGGTTTTCATCATGAAAATGCTCTTCCGACCAGGGAGGCCCTGAAACTTTAAATTTCTCATCTCTAAAATGCTCCTTCGACTAGGAAGGCCCTGAAACTTTAAAAATTCTCTCATCTCTTAAATGCTCCTTCGACTAGGAAGGCCCTGAAACTTTAAAAATTTTCTCCTCTTAAAAAAAGCTCCTTCGATTAGGAAGGCCCTGAAACTTTAAATTTCTTATCTCTAAAATGCTCCTTCGACTAGGAAGGCCCTGAAACTTTAAAAGTCTCTCATTTCTTAAATGCTCCTTCGACTAGGAAGGCCCTGAAACTTTAAATTTCTCATCTCCAAAATGCTCCTTCGACTAGGAAGGCCCTGAAACTTTAAAATTTCTCCTCTGTAAAATGCTCCTTCAACTAGGAAGGCCCTGAAACTTTAAAATTTTCTCATCTCCAAAATGCTCCTTCGACTAGGAAGGCCCTGAAACTTTAAATTTGCTCATCTAAATGTGTTCAATTATGCTCGGATGTTTTACGGATTGAACCCAGAAGATTTGATGAATCATGCCCGGAGGTCTTACAGATTGTACCCGGAGGTTTTAATGAATCATGCCCGGAGGTCTTACAGATTGTACCCGGAGGTTTTAGTGAATCATGCCCGGAGGTCTTACAGATTGTACCCAGAGGCTTTAATGAATCATGCCCGGAGGTCTTATAGATTGCACCCGGAGGTTCTAATGAATCATGCCCGGAGGTCTTACAGATTGTACCCGGAAGTTCTGATCTTATCTCATCATTTCAATTCTATCTTCTAAATCATCTTATCATTCCAGTTTCTTCTTTTTGTTATTTTCTATCTAAATATCACATTTTTCCATCTCATCTCATCACATCTTTCAATCTCTTTTTCATTGTCCCATCATATCCATACCTTTTTAATTTCCTTTTTCTTTTCAAAATTTTAACATTTTTGTTTCAAAACTTCATTCCCCCTCTTTTTTTTCATCTTATTCCTAATCCTTCTCACATTCTATGATTTTTTTTTCTCTCTTTTTTTTCTCTTTTAATTTTCCAAATTTTTAGTCATCTAATCTTTCAAAACCCTTTTTTTTTTATCTTATTGTCTTAACAAACAAACTCTTTTTTTTTTTTGTGTCAAAATGCATGTAATGGAATGCAATGCCATGCATGTCATGAATGCAATGCCATGCATGTCATGAATGCAATGCAAATGATAAACAATGCCTTACCAAGTCACATCATCAGCCTATCTTATTCCTTTCTTCAAAAATTTGTCATCCTTCAATCTTCTCTTTGCCTTATCATTTTTCTTTCTTCAAATTTAGCAATCCTAAAATCATTTGCCCCATCACCATCATTCATTCAATCTTCTTCTTGCCCCACAATTCTTCTTTCTTTAAATTTAGCAATCATCACTCGTTCAGTCTTTCCATTGCCTTTCTTCATCATTCATTTAGTGTTCTTCTTGCCCCACAATTCTTATCAAATTAAAACTCATCTATCCAAATCAAAAAAAACAAAATCATCCCAAACTATTCACAAGAACACTTCACCACTTCTCATATCTTCACGAAAATTCAGGCTCTCGTAACAACCAAAGATTGCCCCAAGAATAGTCTTAAAAACACCATTACCACACTTGGTTTTTTAAAACAAGAACTTGCCCCCATAAAAATCACAAAACTCTTATTTTTCACTCCTTCAAGTTTCTTTTTTGAAAATAGAAAATTGCCCCACATAATAATTTTCAAAGGTACAAACATTTGATATTTATCTCTTAAAAATTGGTGATTACTATTGAGAACAAATAGAATGAGTCACAACTTGGTTTACCTGAATAAACGTGCTGATTTGGTGCATTAAGGATGTTTGGTTATCAAAAAAGGTTTTATTGATCAATGTCTCTTCATCTTGGCTCACAAATGAAACAAATTCCTTGAAAATCATTATTCCTTTTGTAAAAGTAACTTTCACAGAACACAATCCATTTTAGCATTCTATTAATTTTTTGATATGTGGACTTTAACAAATGTCAAGGCTAGCTGTGATGTCTCAAATTTCTGGGCAAGGATTCGAATCTCAAATCAAATTCTCAAGGTAATGGTCTTTGAATGTCTCAAAAGGTCTTGACTGAAAGCATCACTCCTCTGGTTTTTCTTCTTCCTTGTTATTGCCTTAACATAGTCACAAACAATGGCCTTGAGTTATTTCAAATTTGCTCTAGACTGCCCTTTCATGGGTTTTCACCCTAGAGCTTCATTTTCTTTTTTTCTTCTTTTTTTTTCTTTTAATTGACTATTCTATCATGCATTTGAGAATTCAAATTTCATTCCAAACAAAACAATGATGATGGTTTCTCAAAGAAAAGCTTTTCAATACAAGCATCCCTATTTGATCAAAATGGACTTTTAAGCACGTAACATAGGCCAAGGTTTAGGGTTTTCGAAGAATGGATAAATAGGCCCAAAACAAATGTTTTCAAGGTTTATCGAACCAAGGATCATTTCTTCGATTGTGAACATCTTTTCTTCCCACTCTTCGAAGCATTTTTCTTTTTTTTTCCAACACTTTATTCTCATTCATTTTTTTTCTTCTCTTTTTTTTTTCACATCTACATTTTTCATTTTTTTTCCAACTTCTTGCTTTTTCATATTGATTTCCATCTTTACATATCCTTCTTCTCACATTTGCCCCTTAGCATAGGGCATCATTTTCTTGCATTTGACATAAGATCAAACACCAATGCTTCTAAAACTCCTCTGATGTATTTGCCTCTCCAATGTGGAGGGTGATCCTTGGTCAAGGTTCATTTAGAAAGAAATCAATAGGCTCAAAAGGGGTAACAAATGGATGATTTTATTTCAGTAATAGGAATATGAAAGATGGCCATTTGTCATATCAAATATTGACACTTCTATTGAAAACCAATCCTCAAGATGAAAATTTTTTTGCTTTTGAAATCATTTGAATATCCCTCATGCATGGTTTCACAATCAATTTTTTTCTTTTCTTCTTTTGTTTTTTTTTATTTCCTTTTTTTTTCTTCACTTTTTTTTTTACAACTCATGCCCAGAATGTATCAACTCAACTTTATGAAGGCCTTATGCAACAATTTTCATTATCATGGTTAAAATAGGAAAAAGGATATCAATCAAATTAAGAATGGCTATTAAAAGATGTTGAGGTTATCAAAAGCTTGGCTCTTTCAATCATTTTGCCCCAAGGTGTAGCAAAGGATGGATCAAGTTATGAGAAAGAATTTTGGCTTGATGTATTTGGGACTCTTAGCTTGGCCTTAACATCTGTCAGATTTCCAAATACAAAGTCCTTGAGAGAATGCTTCGTGAATTGGTCCTTTAAAACAATTCAAAAAGTTTTGCAAATTCATCAATCATTTCATTGCTCATTGCCTTAACAAAGATCATTGACTTCAAAAGTTCACCATGGTAAGCAAAAATGAATGAATTTCAAGTTTGTGTGTCTTTATGGATTCCAAGTTTTCACTGAATCGGCAAATATACTGGAAATTTAATGGTTAAGTCTATTCATTCTCAATAACAACCACCAATGTTTTCAAAAATTTTATTTCATCTACTTGGAAAGAAAAATATGGAAAGCTTTTCAAAACATCTTGATGCAAATCACATCCACAAATTACACATAGGAAATTTGGCTTATGGAGAAGCAAACTTCCATTGTTCAATAAGCTCTTGAGTCAAGGCACCACTGCTGATGAGTTCTTCAACCTTTTCCTTCAATTGCCTGCACTTTTCTGTTGAATGCCCAACTGCCCCCATGTGATATTCACATTTGCTATTTGGTTCATAACTCCTTGCTGCTGGGTTTGGAGCTGTTTTCAAAGGCGTAGGCACTAGATACTGGTTCTTTATTAGCAAAGGCCATAGTTTAGAAATTGGAATTGGCAACCTCTCCACACCGTTTCTTGGCCTCCTTGGATTGTTTGGTGGGGCGGAGAGTGATTGAGGACAAAAGTTAGGCTGAAAACCATTTTGAGGAATTGACTGGTAAGGATGTGGACAAAAGTGGTGGGTTTCTTGCATGGGGTATGGGTGATATGGGGTATAACTTTCATACTGCTTTTCATTAGTCACAGCTTGAACATCTTGACTTTCGTTATTGAATGTTGCACCTCTCATTTTATTTGCCCATTCGATCTTCCGCTTTTTATAGCATATTCAATCATCTCACCCGAGAGTACCATATCTGCAAAGTTTTTGGTGACATTTCCAATCATTCTCTCGTAGTATGGAGCCTTAAGTGTATTGACAAACAGAATTGTCGTCTCTTCCTCCGTAAGGGGAGGCTGAACCTGAGCAGCAATGTCTCGCCATCTTTGAGCGTATTCTCTAAAGCTTTCGGTAGCCCTCTTTCCCATATTCTGTAAGAACAATCGATCTGGCGCCATATCCTTTGCATGTTGATATTGAACTATGAAGGCCTTCGCAAGATCTTTCCATGAATGGATGCGTTCTCTATCTAATTGGACATACCACCTTGATGCGGACCCAGTAAGGCTATCTTGAAAACAGTGAATGAGCAACTTTTCATTATGAGTATGCCCTGCCATTTTTCGACAAAACATTGTAATATGGGCTAATGGGCATTTAGTTCTATCATATTTTTCAAAGTTGGGGACTTTGAATTTCACGGTAACACCAAATCAGGAACCAAACTCAATTTCTCCACATCAATGTTTCCATAAATAGTGCTCCTTTCGATAGCCCTTAGTCTCTCCTCTAACATATCACACATACGATGCATCCCCTTATGAAAACCTAGTTCAATTGCTTCCCTCCTAAGCTTCTCTTGCTTGATGGGGTCCTCCATTTGGGATGCCACTCTAACATTAGTGTCTTCATCAACTCCCTTCCCTTTTGCCAAGCTCATCATCATCTCCATCATCTTGGTCATTTGTTCCTTAGACTCTTCTTGAGCCCTGACAATCTCTAGTTGCACCTTTTCAATTCCATCAATTCGTGCCAATTGCTCATTCTCCATTACTTTGTTTGCAAACAAGTATCGTGTAGGTGACTGGCAATTTTGATGGCTGAGCTATCTTCTCACCTTAGTTGCCATAATCTAAGTCAAGATGCCATGATATGCAATTACAAACCTATGCATGAGATGCATGCCAATTTATGTATGACAAAAAATGTCTAGATGCATAGGTGCAATGTTCAAATTGATATGTTAGGCATCACAAAATCAAAAGAAGAAATTTTCCTTCATGTGTCCTGGTCCTTGGTTATCTCTACATGATGAGCTAGCATGCCTCTAACTTAAGTTGGCCTCTTAGGTTTCTTTATATGCTTGGTTTGGATAAGTCGACCTTCTAAAGTTCCCAAATTGCTCTTACTGTCATCCACATGGACTAGTAAGGCACCCAATCCTCACCCATCATAGGCTACAAACGGAAAGGTTCAATTTGAGTGGGAGTATTTCGCTAGCCATTGCGGAGGTATTACCTCACGAGAGCGTAAGTACTCTACTCCCTCCTAAGAAAGGGTAAAGCCGGGAAGAGGGCTGATGTATGCAAATGTGCGTGAAGTGTGTGTTGAAGGAACATGTTTTTATTTAATGTTTATTTTCTACTAAGATCTCTTAAGCAAATTCTAAGACAACCTAAAACTAAGTATTGGCCTGACTCTCTTAAGTCCCCAGTGGAGTCGCCAAACTGTCGTAACGTATTAGGCTTTGGGGAAAAACCTAATAGCTAGACACAAAACTATGGAGTCGCCACCAACCATTCTAACCTAGGTGTGATTGGTCACCTATTCAAACTAAGGATAAGGCTTGATCTACATTCAAAGACACTAGGGTTCGGGAGTACGGTTACGTGTAGGAAGGATTAGCACCCCTACAACGCCCATCCTAAAATGGTACCAACTAGTTTTAGGTTATCTTTACAATTTGCTTTGAGTTCATATTAATTTCGATATACTTATGTATTGGGGAAATTTTCTAAGATTTTTCCATCAATTTGGCTCCAACCTTAGAATTCCCCTCACCTCAAGATATTCAAGGAGTCTCAATTGACTTTCTTGAATACCATCGTCGGATAAATTTTAATATTTTATAAGGTTCCCTTTTTTGATCTTATCTTTAATTTTTACTCTATATTTGTTTTTATAAATTTCTTTTTATTTATTTTAGTTGTTTTTATATTCTCATTCATCTTATTTTAAAAAATAAAACGTGAATTATGTTTTATGAAAATTCACTCTTAAGCGTCCCATCAATTTGGCTCGGCTCAAAAGGAACCTCCTCACCTAGAAATTTCCAAGGAGTCTCAATTGACTTTCTTGAAATTTCATCATCGGCATAATTCATACTTATTTTCTTATTTTATTGTTATTGTACTCTTGTCTTCATATCACATTTATTTATTTATTCATTCGTTTATTTATTTATCTAATTTTTATTTATATTTATTTAAGCTTAGTCTTTATTTAATTTATATTTTCATTCATTTTATTTATTTATATTTATTTAATCTTAAAATAAATATGAATTATTTTTTATTGAACATTCTCCAAAAAGTATTCCATCAATTTGGCTCAACTTAAAGAAGAATCCCTCACCTAGAAATTTCAAGGAGTCTCAATTGACTTTCTCGAAATTTCATCATTGGTACAATTCACATTCATTCTATAAAATCTAATTTTCAAACCTAATTTCTATTTCTTATTTATTATCCTTTTTATTTATCTATTATTTTTTTTATGCTCATTTAATTTTAGTCTTTACTAATTAATTTTCATTCATTTCATTTATTTTATATCTATTTAATCTTAAAATAAATATGAATTATATTTTATTGAAAATTCTCCCAAAAGTATCCATCAATTTGGCTCAACTTAAGGGAGAATCCTCTCACCTAAAATTTGAAAGAGTCTCAATTGACTTTCTTGAAATTTAATCCTCGGTATAATTCACATTTTATTTCATTATTATCTAATCTTATTAATTACTAATTATTTTTAATCTAAACTATTTCATTCTATTTATTTAATTTTTCATCTAATTTATATTCTCGTATTTATTTATTTATCTATATATATATTTATTTTTTATTCATATTTAATTTACTAAGGATAAACATGGATTATAATTTATTGAAAAATTCTTTCAAAAGTATTCCATCAATTTGGCTCAACTTAAGAAAGAATTTCCTCACCTAGATATTTCTAAGATGTCCCAATTGACTTTCTCAAAATGTTATCATCGGTATAATCCACACCTATTAATTAACTTTATTTTTATTTCTAAAAGAATTAATTTTTTTCTTTTTAAAATTTAGTTTCCTTATCTATTATTTTAACCAAATATATTTATTTAAACATTTTCTGTAAATTTATTACACTTATTTACAAATAAATAAATAATTAGTCTAAAATTTCCTAATTTAAATTTAACTATCCCAATATTAATTAATTAAAACTACCAATCTAATTATAGATATAAAACTAACAAAGAAATTAATAAACAAATAAATAAAAAAAAAGATTGTTTTCTACCTTTTTCTCGCCTTCTTTCTTTCTTTTTTCTTTAAAACTTTCCTTTGCTTTCTATTCTTTCCCACGTAATCTCCTTCTTTGCTAGCCTTGCTTCTTTGTTGTCTTTTTTTTTCTTCTTTATAACTGCAGTTCACGCCTTTTCTTTCCTTTGCCTTGGTTTCACGTGGCTTTAGGTTGACTTGCACCTTCCTCAAACAGAAGCAAGTGGCGTGGGGATCTGGAACAGACAAGGGCAGGCAAACACGGCAGCAAGTGACAGCAAGAACGAACGGCAATAGCATACAAGACCGCCCGAGTAGATGATGATACTTTACTTTGCAAGATGCTTCTTCACAGCATCTTCAAACGCTCCACGTTCTTTAATAATGGTGACACCAGCAGGTTTTTCTCTTCCACGCAGTAAAAAGAATTGATGCAAAGGTTCTCTTTTTCGACTCAGTTTCCTTTCTTTTTGGCTCTCACTTTTCTTTGCTGCTTATCCTCTTTCTCTCTGTTTCATGTGTACACCTTCAAAGCTCGTAGCAATAGTAGGAAAGCACATCAAGGTCGGCACTGGTGCGGGGTGAACACGGACGTAAGCAGAGGAGTAGGTATGTGTGAGGACTGGTGATAGAAGCGTAGATGCAAGAATGGACTGGAGGGCAGTGCAACAAGTGTAGACCGGTGGCGATGGAGGCGAGACACAGTTATCTCAGCGATGATAATAGTCAAGATGCAAAACTAGAAATGGCAGAATAGCTAGGATGGTTGGATGATGAAAGTGTGGTACAGGGGACGATCCTAATATTGTGAAGCTAAGTTAAGATGATGATGAAATAGTGGAAGTCGCCGTCCCCATTGGAAAAAATAAGAGTAGTAGCAAAATTCTTTAGGGTTTTTCTTAGAGTTTTCTCTAGGTTTTTTTTTTCTTCTTTTCCTCCCCTTTCATCTTTGTGTCCCTCCTTTATATTTTTTCAAAACCCTAGTTTTCTCCTTTTATTTTAGGTAATTCAAAAAAAATCAAGAATCAATCTTTTTTTAGGAAATTTATATTTCAAGAATCGGATATTAAATCCGATATTAATTCTGATTTTTCTTTCCACCAAATCCAAATTAATTTTTCATCTTTTAATCCTATCAAAATTACTCTGATTTCCTTTTCTTTTTTTTAATATTTTTTTTGAAAATTAAAAAAAAAAGTCAAAATCAAAATTTCTAAATCTAAATAAAAAATATATATAAACTAATTAATTAAAAATATTTGAAAAAAAACCCGGACAAAATGGTGTCTACAGTTGCCCCTCTTTGTACATTTGCTATGAAATAGTAATTGTGCAAAGACATAGACATCCATTTTTCCGCATTCATTTTATTATTATTTTTTTTTTTTTCAATTTTTTGTTTTGTTCCCTTTTTTTTTGTGGTATTTACTTATTCTAAAAGAAATTGGTTTTCATCATGAAAATGCTCTTCCGACCAGGGAGGCCCTGAAACTTTAAATTTCTCATCTCTAAAATGCTCCTTCGACTAGGAAGGCCCTGAAACTTTAAAAATTCTCTCATCTCTTAAATGCTCCTTCGACTAGGAAGGCCCTGAAACTTTAAAAATTTTCTCCTCTTAAAAAAAGCTCCTTCGATTAGGAAGGCCCTGAAACTTTAAATTTCTTATCTCTAAAATGCTCCTTCGACTAGGAAGGCCCTGAAACTTTAAAAGTCTCTCATTTCTTAAATGCTCCTTCGACTAGGAAGGCCCTGAAACTTTAAATTTCTCATCTCCAAAATGCTCCTTCGACTAGGAAGGCCCTGAAACTTTAAAATTTCTCCTCTGTTAAAATGCTCCTTCAACTAGGAAGGCCCTGAAACTTTAAAATTTTCTCATCTCCAAAATGCTCCTTCGACTAGGAAGGCCCTGAAACTTTAAATTTGCTCATCTAAATGTGTTCAATTATGCTCGGATGTTTTACGGATTGAACCCAGAAGATTTGATGAATCATGCCGGAGGTCTTACAGATTGTACCCGAGGTTTTAATGAATCATGCCCGGAGGTCTTACAGATTGTACCCGGAGGTTTTAGTGAATCATGCCCGGAGGTCTTACAGATTGTACCAGAGGCTTTAATGAATCATGCCCGGAGGTCTTATAGATTGCACCGGAGGTTCTAATGAATCATGCCCGGAGGTCTTACAGATTGTACCGGAAGTTCTGATCTTATCTCATCATTTCAATTCTATCTTCTAAATCATCTTATCATTCCAGTTTCTTCTTTTTGTTTATTTTCTATCTAAATATCACATTTTTCCATCTATCTCATACATCTTTTCAATCTCTTTTTTCATTGTCCCATCATATCCATACCTTTTTAATTTCCTTTTTCTTTTCAAAATTTTAACATTTTTGTTTCAAAACTTCATTCCCCCTCTTTTTTTTCATTATTCCTAATCCTTCTCACATTCTATGATTTTTTTTTCTCTCTTTTTTTCTCTTTTAATTTTCCAAATTTTTAGTCATCTAATCTTTCAAAACCTTTTTTTTTTTATCTTATTGTCTTAACAAACAAACTCTTTTTTTTTTTGTGTCAAAATGCATGTAATGGAATGCAATGCCATGCATGTCATGAATGCAATGCCATGCATGTCATGAATGCAATGCAAATGATAAACAATGCCTTACCAAGTCACATCATCAGCCTATCTTATTCCTTTCTTCAAAAATTTGTCATCCTTCAATCTTCTCTTTGCCTTATCATTTTTCTTTCTTCAAATTTAGCAATCCTAAAATCATTTGCCCCATCACCATCATTCATTCAATCTTCTTCTTGCCCCACAATTCTTCTTTCTTTAAATTTAGCAATCATCACTCGTTCAGTCTTTCCATTGCCTCTTCATCATCATTCATTTAGTGTTCTTCTTGCCCCACAATTCTTATCAAATTAAAACTCATCTATCCAAATCAAAAAAAACAAAATCATCCCAAACTATTCACAAGAACACTTCACCACTTCTCATATCTTCACGAAAATTCAGGCTCTCGTAACAACCAAAGATTGCCCCAAGAATAGTCTTAAAAACACCATTACCACACTTGGTTTTTTAAAACAAGAACTTGCCCCCATAAAAATCACAAAACTCTTATTTTTCACTCCTTCAAGTTTCTTTTTTGAAAATAGAAAATTGCCCCACATAATAATTTTCAAAGGTACAAACATTTGATATTTATCTCTTAAAAATTGGTGATTACTATTGAGAACAAATAGAATGAGTCACAACTTGGTTTACCTGAATTAAACGTGCTGATTTGGTGCATTAAGGATGTTTGGTTATCAAAAAGGTTTTATTGATCAATGTCTCTTCATCTTGGCTCACACAATGAAACCAAATTCCTGAAAATCTATTATTCCTTTTGTAAAAGTAACTTTCACAGAACACAATCATTTTAGCATTCTATTAATTTTTTGATATGTGGACTTTAACAAATGTCAAGGCTAGCTGTGATGTCTCAAATTTCTGGGCAAGGATTCGAATCTCAAATCAAATTCTCAAGGTATGGTCTTTGAATGTCTCAAAAGGTCTTGACTGAAAGCATCACTCCTCTGGTTTTTCTTCTTCCTTGTTATTGCCTTAACATAGTCACAAACAATGGCCTTGAGTGTTATTTCAAATTTGCTCTAGACTGCCCTTTCATGGGTTTTCACCCTGAGCTTCATTTTCTTTTTTTTCTTCTTTTTTTTTCTTTTAATTGACTATTCTATCATGCATTTGAGAATTCAAATTTCATTCAAACAAAAACAATGATGATGTTTTCTCAAAGAAAAGCTTTTCAATACAAGCATCCCTATTTGATCAAAATGGACTTTTTAAGCACGTAACATAGGCCAAGGTTTAGGGTTTTCGAAGAATGGATTAAATAGGCCCAAACAAATGTTTTCAAGGTTTATCGAACCAAGGATCATTTCTTCGATGTGAACATCTTTTCTTCCACTCTTCGAAGCATTTTTCTTTTTTTTCCAACTTTTATTCTCATTCATTTTTTTTCTTCTCTTTTTTTTTCACATCTACATTTTCATTTTTTTTCACTTCTTGCTTTTTCATATTGATTTCCATCTTTATATCCTTCTTCTCACATTTGCCCCTTAGCATTAGGGCATCTTTTTTCTTGCATTTGACATAAGATCAAACACAATGCTTCTAAACTCCTCTGATGTATTTGCCTCTCCAATGTGGAGGGTGATCCTTGGTCAAGGTTCATTTAGAAAGAAATCAATAGGCTCAAAAGGGGTAACAATGGATGATTTTTATTTCAGTAATAGGAATATGAAAGATGGCCATTGTCATATCAAATATTGACACTTCTATTGAAAACCAATCCTCATGATGAAAATTTTATTTGCTTTTGAAATCATTTGAT
Organism: Heritiera littoralis; assembly: GCA_031772115.1. Classification (NCBI taxonomy): domain Eukaryota; kingdom Viridiplantae; phylum Streptophyta; class Magnoliopsida; order Malvales; family Malvaceae; genus Heritiera; species Heritiera littoralis. The sequence goes on from JAPDPK010000090.1 coordinate 263,531, forward strand.
ATCCCTATTGCATGGTTTCACAATCAATTTTTTTTTTTCTCTTTTTTTTTTATTTCCTTTTTTTTTCTTCACTTTTTTTTTTACAACTCATGACCAGAATGTATCAACTCAACTTTATGAAGGCCTTATGCAACAATTTTCATTATATGGTTTAAAATAGGAAAAAGGATATCAATCAATTAAGAATGCGCTATTAAAAGATGTTGAGGTTATCAAAAGCTTGGCTCTTTCAATCATTTTGCCCCAAGGTGTAGCAAAGGATGGATCAAGTTATGAGAAGAATTTGGCTTGATGTATTTGGGACTCTTAGCTTGGCCTTAACATCTGTCAGATTTCCAAATACAAAGTCTTGAGAGTAGCTTCGTGAATTGGCCTTTAAAACAATTCAAAAAGTTTTGCAAATTCATCAATCATTTCATTGCTCATTGCCTTAACAAAGATCATTGACTTCAAAAGTTTCACCATGGTAAGCAAAAATGAATGAATTTCAAGTTTGTGTGTCTTTATGGATTCCAAGTTTTCACTGAATCGGCAAATACTGGAAATTTTAATGGTTAGTCTATTCATTCTCAAATAACAACCACCAATGTTTCAAAATTATTTTATTTCATCTACTTGGAAAGAAAATATGGAAAAGCTTTTCAAAACATCTTGATGCAAATCACATCACACAAATTTAACATAGGAAATTTGGCTTATGGAGAAGCAAACTTCCATTGTTCAATAAGCTCTTGAGTCAAGGCACCACTGTGATGAGTTCTTCAACTTTTCTTCAATTGCCTGCACTTTTCTGTTGAATTGCCCAACTGCCCCCATGTGATATTCATTTGCTATTTGGTTCATAACTCCTTGCTGCTGGGTTTGGAGTGTTTTCAAAGGCGTAGGCACTAGATACTGGTTCTTTATTAGCAAAGGCCATTTAGTTAGAAATTGGAATTGGCAACTCTCCACCGTTTATTGGCTCCTTGGATTGTTTGGTGGGGCGGAGAGTGATTGAGGACAAAAGTTAGGCTGAAAACCATTTTGAGGAATTGACTGGTAAGGATGTGGACAAAGTGGTGGGTTTCTTGCATGGGGTATGGGTGATATGGGGTATAACTTTCATACTGCTTTTCATTAGTCAGCTTGAACATCTTGACTTTCGTTATTGAATGTTGCACTCTCATTTATTTGCCCATTCGATCTTCCAGCTTTTTATAGCATATTCAATCATCTCACCCGAGAGTACCATATCTGCAAGTTTTGGTGACATTTCCAATCATTCTCTCGTAGTATGGAGCTTAAGTGTATTGACAAACAGAATTGTCGTCTCTTCTCCGTAAGGGGAGGCTGAACCTGAGCAGCAATGTCTCGCCATCTTTGAGCGTATTCTCTAAAGCTTTCGGTAGCCCTCTTTCCCATATTCTGTAAGAACAATCGATCTGGCGCCATATCCTTTGCATGTTGATATTGAACTATGAAGGCCTTCGCAAGATCTTTCCATGAATGGATGCGTTCTCTATCTAATTGGACATACCACCTTGATGCGGACCCAGTAAGGCTATCTTGAAAACAGTGAATGAGCAACTTTTCATTATGAGTATGCCCTGCCATTTTTCGACAAAACATTGTAATATGGGCTAATGGGCATTTAGTTCTATCATATTTTTCAAAGTTGGGGACTTTGAATTTCACGGGTAACACCAAATCAGGAACCAAACTCAATTTCTCCACATCAATGTTTCCATAAATAGTGCTCCTTTCGATAGCCCTTAGTCTCTCCTCTAACATATCACACATACGATGCATCCCCTTATGAAAACCTAGTTCAATTGCTTCCCTCCTAAGCTTCTCTTGCTTGATGGGGTCCTCCATTTGGGATGCCACTCTAACATTAGTGTCTTCATCAACTCCCTTCCCTTTTGCCAAGCTCATCATCATCTCCATCATCTTGGTCATTTGTTCCTTAGACTCTTCTTGAGCCCTGACAATCTCTAGTTGCACCTTTTCAATTCCATCAATTCGTGCCAATTGCTCATTCTCCATTACTCTTGTTTGCAAACAAGTATCGTGTAGGTGACTGGCAATTTTGATGGCTGAGCTATCTTCTCACCTTAGTTGCCATAATCTAAGTCAAGATGCCATGATATGCAATTACAAACCTATGCATGAGATGCATGCCCAATTTATGTATGACAAAAAATGTCTAGATGCATAGGTGCAATGTTCAAATTGATATGTTAGGCATCACAAAATCAAAAGAAGAAATTTTCCTTCATGTGTCCTGGTCCTTGGTTATCTCTACATGATGAGCTAGCATGCCTCTAACTTAAGTTGGCCTCTTAGGTTTCTTTATATGCTTGGTTTGGATAAGTCGACCTTCTAAAAGTTCCCAAATTGCTCCTTACTGTCATCCACATGGACTAGTAAGGCACCCAATCCTCACCCATCATAGGCTACAAACGGAAAGGTTCAATTTGAGTGGGAGTATTTCGCTAGCCATTGCGGAGGTATTACCTCACGAGAGCGTAAGTACTCTACTCCCTCCTAAGAAAGGGTAAAGCCCGGGAAGAGGGCTGATGTATGCAAATGTGCGTGAAGTGTGTGTTGAAGGAACAATGTTTTTATTTAATGTTTATTTTCTACTAAGATCTCTTAAGCAAATTCTAAGACAACCTAAAACTAAGTATTGGCCTGACTCTCTTAAGTCCCCAGTGGAGTCGCCAAACTGTCGTAACGTATTAGGCTTTGGGGAAAACCTAATAGCTAGACACAAAACTATGGAGTCGCCACCAACCATTCTAACCTAGGTGTGATTGGTCACCTATTCAAACTAAGGATAAGGCTTGATCTACATTCAAAGACACTAGGGTTCGGGAGTACGGTTACGTGTAGGGAAGGATTAGCACCCCTACAATGCCCATCCTAAAATGGTACCAACTAGTTTTAGGTTATCTTTACAATTTGCTTTGAGTTCATATTAATTTCGATATACTTATGTATTGGGGAAATTTTCTAAGATTTTTCCATCAATTTGGCTCCAACCTTAGAAATTCCCCTCACCTCAAGATATTCAAGGAGTCTCAATTGACTTTCTTGAATACCATCGTCGGATAAATTTTAATATTTTATAAGGTTCCCTTTTTTTGATCTTATCTTTAATTTTTACTCTATATTGATTTTATAAATTTCTTTTTATTTATTTTAGTTGTTTTTATATTCTCATTCATCTTATTTTAAAAAATAAACGTGAATTATGTTTTATTGAAAATTCACTCTTAAGCGTCCCATCAATTTGGCTCGGCTCAAAAGGAACCTCCTCACCTAGAAATTTCCAAGGAGTCTCAATTGACTTTCTTGAAATTTCATCATCGGCATAATTCATACTTATTTCTTATTTTATTGTTATTGTACTCTTGTCTTCATATCACATTTATTTATTTATTCATTCGTTTATTTATTTATCTAATTTTTATTTATATTTATTTAAGCTTAGTCTTTATTTAATTTATATTTTCATTCATTTTATTTATTTATATTTATTTAATCTTAAAATAAATATGAATTATTTTTTATTGAACATTCTCCAAAAAGTATTCCATCAATTTGGCTCAACTTAAAGAAGAATCCCCTCACCTAGAAATTTCAAGGAGTCTCAATTGACTTTCTCGAAATTTCATCATTGGTACAATTCACATTCATTCTATAAAATCTAATTTTCAACCTAATTTCTATTTCTTATTTATTATCCTTTTTATTTATCTATTATTTTTTTTTATGCTCATTTAATTTTAGTCTTTACTAATTAATTTTCATTCATTTCATTTATTTTATATCTATTTAATCTTAAAATAAATATGAATTATATTTTATTGAAAATTCTCCCAAAAGTATCCCATCAATTTGGCTCAACTTAAGGGAGAATCCTCTCACCTAGAAATTTGAAAGAGTCTCAATTGACTTTCTTGAAATTTAATCCTCGGTATAATTCACATTTATTTCATTATTATCTAATCTTATTAATTACTAATTATTTTTAATCTAAACTATTTCATTCTATTTATTTAATTTTTCATCTAATTTATATTCTCGTATTTATATTTATTTATCTATATATATATATTTATTTTTTATTCATATTTAATTTACTAAGGATAAACATGGATTATAATTTATTGAAAATTCTTTCAAAAGTATTCCATCAATTTGGCTCAACTTAAGAAAGAATTTCCTCACCTAGACATTTCTAAGATGTCCCAATTGACTTTCTCAAAATGTTATCATCGGTATAATCCACACCTATTAATTAACTTTATTTTTATTTCTAAAAGAATTAATTTTTTTCTTTTTTAAAATTTAGTTTCCTTATCTATTATTTTAACCAAATATATTTATTTAAACATTTTCTGTAAATTTATTACACTTATTTACAAACCTAAATAAATTAATTAGTCTAAAATTTCCTAATTTAAATTTAACTATCCCAAATATTAATTAAAACTACCAATCTAATTATAGATATAAAACTAACAAAGAAATTAATAAACAAATAAATAAAAAAAAAGATTGTTTTCTACCTTTTCTCGCCTTCTTTCTTTCTTTTTTCTTTAAAACTTTCCTTTGCTTTCTATTCTTTCCCACGTAATCTCCTTCTTTGCTAGCCTTGCTTCTTTGTTGTCTTTTTTTTTTCTTCTTTACTAACTGCAGTTCACGCCTTTTCTTTCCTTTGCCTTGGTTTCACGTGGCTTTAGGTTGACTTGCACCTTCCTCAAACAGAAGCAAGTGGCGTGGGGATCTGGAACAGCAAGGGCAGGCAAACACGGCAGCAAGTGACAGCAAGAACGAACGGCAATAGCATACAAGACCGCCGAGTAGATGATGATACTTTACTTTGCAAGATGCTTCTTCACAGCATCTTCAAACGCTCCACGTTCTTTAATAATGGTGACACCAGCAGGTTTTTCTCTTCCACGCAGTAAAAAGAATTGATGCAAAGGTTCTCTTTTTCGACTCAGTTTCCTTTCTTTTTGGCTCTTCACTTTTCTTTGCTGCTTATCCTCTTTCTCTCTGTTTCATGTGTACACCTTCAACAGCTCGTAGCAATAGTAGGAAAGCACATCAAGGTCGGCACTGGTGCGGGTGAACAGCGGACGTAAGCAGAGGAGTAGGTATGTGTGAGGACTGGTGATAGAAGCGTAGATGCAAGAATGGACTGGAGGGCAGTGCAACAAGTGTAGACCGGTGGCGATGGAGGCGAGACACAGTTATCTCAGCGATGATAATAGTCAAGATGCAAAACTAGAAATGGCAGAATAGCTAGGATGGTTGGATGATGAAAGTGTGGTACAGGGGACGATCCTAATATTGTGAAGCTAAGTTAAAGATGATGATGAAATAGTGGAAGTCGCCGTCCCCATTGGAAAAAATAAGAGTAGTAGCAAAATTCTTTAGGGTTTTTCTTAGAGTTTTCTCTAGGTTTTTTTTTTCTTCTTTTCCTCCCCTTTCATCTTTTGTGTCCCTCCTTTATATTTTTTCAAAACCCTAGTTTTCTCCTTTTATTTTAGGTAATTCAAAAAAATCAAGAATCAATCTTTTTTTAGGAAATTTTATATTTCAAGAATCGGATATTAAATCCGATATTAATTCTGATTTTTCTTTCCACCAAATCCAAATTAATTTTTCATCTTTTAATCCTATCAAAATTAACTCTGATTTCCTTTTCTTTTTTTTAATATTTTTTTTGAAAATTAAAAGAAAAAGTCAAAATCAAAATTTCTAAATCTAAAATAAAAAATATATATAAACTAATTAATTAAAAATATTTGAAAAAAACCCGGACAAAAATGGTGTCTACAATACATACAAATGTTTTATATAAAGAAATTTTCAAAAGTGTCAAGGGATCAAAAATATTTATTATAAATAAATTTATTTATTAATATATTAATATATATCATATATAAAAAATTTCAAAAATTTGGGAGCGCCAAGCCCTTGATGGAGGGCTTACTATTTGCCTTGATCCAAAATTTGATTCTCCATTTTCTTGTACCTCCGCACGAGCCAAAAAAACACAAGCAAGGGGCTAGGTTGAAGGCTCTCACCACGCACCCTATCTCATATCCTCAATATTACTTTTAGGCTTTGCTTAGTAGGATGGAAAGAGGTAAGGATGAAAAGTTTGATAATCTAATGGTTAGGTTTTTTAATCACTTCCCTATTTTGTAACTTAAATTTATTTATTAATATATATCATATATAAAAAATTTCAAAAATTTGGGAGTGCCAAGCCCCTGATGGAGGGCTCACTATCGGCCCTGATCCAAAATTCGATTCTCCATTTTCTAGTACCTTCACATAAGCTGAAAAAACACAAGCAAGGGACTAGGCCAAAGGCTCTTGCCACACACCCTGTCTCATATCCTCAGTATCACTTTTAGGCTTTGTTTGATATGAAGGATGAAAAGAGATGAGGATAGAAAATTTGATAATTTAACGGTTAGGTTTCATAACCACTTTTCTATTTTATAACTTAAATTTATTTATTAATATATATCATATATAAAAAATTTCAAAAATTTGAGAATGCCAAGCCCCTAATGGAGGGCTTACTGTCCGCCTTGATCCAAAATTCGATTCTCCATTTTCTTGTACGTTTGCACGAACAGAAAAAACACAAGTAAAGGGCTAGGCTGGAGGCTCTCACCACGCACCCGGTTTCATATCCTCAGTATCACTTTTAGGGCTCTTTTCGGCTCTCCTTGCCTTGGCACTGGTAGGAAAAACTAGGGCAGGCGCAGGACCAGTCCCTTGATTAATTTAATATTGGTGAGATAGATTTATGAATAATATTAATAGGAGCTTGGACCATTTACTCACTAGCTTGGCAATACATACGAGGTTACTTGTTTATGATGTATTCAAAAACAATAATGACATAAAAGTAGATTCTATCGTTTTTAAATATAAAAAATTATATTAATTAAAATTTTGATAAAATTGTATATGAATTTTGTAAAAATTATAAAATCAATTTAATGTTTGACGCATTGATATAAATTATATTACGATAATTTTTCGTGTTCTACATAAAATTTTTTTGGTGCAAAACTCAAGTAATTTTATTACTCAAGAACTAGTCTTTTACATCCAATTCTATTACAATCATTAAAAAGCAATCTAGAAATTCCCTGTGGAGGGTTCCTAACAATCATAGTGTTAACCTTACTAACATGTGCAAGATTAGCCATGAAATCAGCCCACATTTGCCTCTCTATAAATGTAAACAATAGAGACATCCCAATCTCTGCGTAGAAGCTCCCTGCAAGGTTGCGTAATGCTATCAACAATATTTCTACTAATACTTTGGGTGTTGAGTTTCTTCACTGCACTTAAGGAATCGGACGATCTAAAAAAATACGATCTAACACTCTAGGTATGTTTGTGTTTTACATAAATTAAAACAAAACAAACACAATCTAAAAAATACGAATTGAATATTAATAGGAGGTTTGTTGAGGAGAAGTAAGATTTCGAGTCGAAATCTTATTTTTTGAAATTAATTTCTTTGATTTGGTATTGATATTTTCTCTTTCATCGGAAATTCTATTTTCTCTACAATATTAGAAGGGATAAAATAGGGATGAAAACTTCATCTTTACGAGGTTTTCTAACTTTTTTGGGGAAATTTGATATTTTTTTATTTTGTTATTAATCCTTAATGCTTCAACACAACAAACAAGTCAAATATACATTTTTTTTTTACTTTTTACTCATGAGAAATTTAAGTGAAAAAAAGGTAATAATAGTTATATTGGGCTTGACGTCATCAGGGGTTTTTCAGTCTTTCACCTCGGTATCGCCACTTAATCACATGGGACCCCTGTGGTAAAAACAAAAGACGCGTGAACATGGCAGCGTTGACCTCGACAAGACCGGCCAGTCTGCCTAAGTCAGTGCCTAATGCAGTGGACAGCAAGCGATGCCATCGTTTAGCTCAAGACTAAGGATGAATCTCAGGACCAAGCACGTGTGAATGTTTTGGCGTGAAGATGACCTGAAGCATCCACACTGATCTGTGATACAGATCAGCTCATCCCAAAATTACTATTTGACCACGTGTTCACCTTACCATTGAATCATAAGGATGGGCCTTTCCTATAAATACCCCATCTCCATCTGAAAAGAGGGACTTCTAAAAAAATCATCTTCCTCAGTCTCTCTTAAGAACCATCCTGAGCTTCGACATTTTTGGCACGCCAGGTAGAGGCATCGTCATTTTCCCTCATCGCTGTTCAAGATGGCACCTAGAATGAGATCAACAGAAGAAGAGGAACTTATAGCACCCGTAAGCTCGAATACCACCCCTGATAAACACCTAGACAGATGCCCGCCTTCCACCACAGAGTAGTTTGAACAACTCTCACAACAGCTGAGAAACCTTACTGAACTAGTCCAGCACGCCCTCACCCCTTCTCCCGCTTAAAGACAGCCGTCCAGAAATGATATTGAACAACCTCCTCCTTTTTCGATCCTCCCTCAGCCTGAGGAGGCTAACGCCAGTTCCTCTTCCATATTGAAAGTTGTGGGGAGATCTAAATCCAGAACTCACTAGGAACGAACCTCAAACCATCGAAAGGAATTGTGAAACGCCTCTTCCTCAGCCCCGATGATCGAAGACCGCATACAGAATCAATTGGAAGCAAGAGTGGAGGCAATGGAAAAACATATGCAGGAGAAAGAACGAATCCTGGTAGAGGAGTTAAAGCTACTGGAAACCTCACCGTTTACAGAGGAGATCGATCGAGCTCAACCATCCCAAGGCTTCAAAATGCCCACCATTAAATCGTATGATGGTACAACTGATCCTTTTGATCATTTAGAACTTTTCCGTGTTAACATGTCAATACAGGGAGCGGACGACCCTTTGCTATGTAAGGCGTTTCTGGCCACTCTTAAAGGAGCAATACGATCTTGGTACTCCACTCTCACACCGCGGTCAGTCCACTCATTCAAAGAGCTCGGACACTCTTTCCTTACTCACTTCATTAGCAGCAGACGAGCAAAGAAGACCACCCTCAGCTTAATGGCCATCAAGCAAAGGCTCGAGAATCATTGAGAGAGTATGTCATAAGGTTTAATGCTGAAGCTCTGCAAGTTAAAGACTTAGAGCAGTCCGTGGCAATGGCCAAACTAATGAATGGTCTAATGGACGATAAGTTCCATTTTAAGCTCTCCCTCTCTTTAGAACCCCCTAAAACTCTACTTGAGCTCTTGCACAGAGTCGAGAAATATATCAACGCCGAGGAAACCATGACTACAAGGCTAGAAAAAGAGGAAGATAAGGATGATCTCAAAACTTACAGAAAAAGGGGAAAAAAGGTCGAGAAAGACATAAGGGGGAAGAGATTTAAAAAGATGAACGGGTACCCTACCAGGAGGAGTCCAAAAAAAAGATATGACCACTATACTCCCTTAAACACCACCAGGGAGAAGATACTGATGCAAATTGAAAGGGACCCGCAACTAAAATGGCCTAAGCCAATAAACCGAACCCTCAAAGGTCTAGAAACAAAAGGTACACATTCTACTGCGACCACGGTCACTCAACAGAGGAGTGTACTGATATGATGAATGAAATCGAAGACCTCGTGAGAAGAGGTTGGCTGCATTAATTTGTTCAAAACAGTCCAACAAAAGAAACTGGAAGAAAGGGATACCTGTTGAGGAATCCTACTGCATGCAATAGTCGAGCTAAAGGAAGATATACTACTCCTTAGCCTGGCCACAACAGAAATACTAGAGATACTGACCTAGTGAAGGGAGGAGGGAAGAGATGAACAACCAACCTATGGCTGGAGTAATTAATGTTATCACTGTAGGCGTTTTGAGTTCAGCAAAAAAGAAGGTTGACCGAGCTACGATCATGACCGTGGGATCACTGGCCAAGAAACCAAAATCATGGAAAGATGAGCCCATATCTTTCTCAACGGAAGACTTAGAGGGATTTGAATTCCCCCATGACGACGACGTAGTGATCAGCGCTGTCATCTACAATCATATGGTGAAAAGAATATATTTTGATAATGGAAGTGCCAGCGATGTCCTGTATTATAAGGCATTGGGGGGCATGGGGATAACGAAGGATAGGCTAAAACCGTACTCTGCTCACTTAGTAGGATTTGGAAATGAACAGGTCCTCGTGGTGGGAACCATCGCCCTCCTAGTTACTTTAGGTACTGAACCGAGGACTATAACAGCTATGGTGGTCAAAATCCCTTCAGCCTACAATGCCACACTGGGAAGACCTAATCAGATGGCTATAACAGTAGTTGGATCTGCCCCACACTTAAAAATAAAGTTCCCTATCCCCCAAGGAATCGGGAAGTTCGAAGAGACCAATCCGCAGCTTGAAGATGCTACTCGACAACACTAAGAGTAAAAGGAAAAGGCCATGAAACTCTCACCATTGAAGTTCCTGACTAACGGTTCGAGGTTGATTCAACTCAACCAGAACCAGTGGATGAGCTCGTTGACATCCCTTTTGATGTGGCGAACCTTTCCAAATACATGAGGATTAGTCAAAAAATGGAAAGAAAGGACGAACACATACAATTGATCAGGGAAAATGCCAACCTATTTGCATGGATGCCACAGGACATCCCCGGGATAGACCCCGATGACATGGTCTACCGCTTGAATGTGGATCTTGAAGCTAAGCCAATACGTCAGAAGAAAAAATGTTTCACCCCAGAAAGGCAAGATGTAATCAATGAAGAAGTATCTAAACTCCAAGACACAGGTTTCATCAGGGAATGCTACTATCCGAAATGGTTAGCAAATGTAGTAATAGTGAAGAAGTAGAACGGAAGGTGGAGAATGTGTGTGGATTTTACTGACCTAAATAAGGCCTACCCGAAGGATAGTTTCCCTTTACCAAATATTTGATAGGTTGGTGGATAATAGCATCGAGCACGGACTGCTTAGCTTTATGGACACCTACTTTGGCTACAATCAAATCAAAATGTTAGAAGGAGACGAAGAGAAGACGTCGTTCATAACAAAGAAGGGCTTGTACTACTACAAGGTCATGCCGTTTGGCCTCAAAAATGCCAAGATTACGTATCAAAGGCTGGTAAATAAAATTTTCAAAGCTCTGATTAGGAGAAGGATGGAGGTATATGTCGACGGTATGATAGTCCGAAGCCCAACACTAGAAACACACCTAGAAGACCTGAGAGAAGCCTTTGAGACCTTGAGGAAACATAAAATGAGACTCAACCCGACAAAACGCGCCTTTGGAGTTACCTTAGGAAAGTTCTTGGGTTTCATGGTTAACCAAAAAGGAATTGAAGCTAACCCAAAGAAAATCCAGGCCACCTTGGAAATGAGGGCGCCAACCTTAATTAAGGAGGTGCAAAAACTCACGGGAAGGATAGCAGCTCTTAGTAGATTCATGTTCAGATCGGCAGAAAGATGCCTTCCCTTTTTTAAGACTTTGAAGAATGTTTATCATTAGGAATGGACCGAGTAATGTTAGAGAGCCTTTGACGAACTCAAGGTTTTCCTCTCCTTCCCACCTATTTTATCGAAACCCCGTGCTGGAGAATCCTTATACATGTACTTAGCTATAATGAACCAAGCAGTCAGCTCAGTTTTGATAAGAGAGGAAGATGGGATACAAAGACCTATAATTTGACCGGTAAAGTATTGCTGGGAGCCGAGCTATGTTACCAAAAAAATAGAAAAGCTGGCTTATGCTTTGGTTACAGCAACAAGGAAGCTCAAGCCTTATTTCCAATCACACTCTATCACCGTCCTGACCAACCAACCTCTCAGGCAAGTCCTTCAGAAGCCCGAACTATCTGGTAGACTAATCAAATAGGCAGTGGAGCTCAGTGAATTCGACTTGCACATCAAGCCTAGGGCAGCCCTAAAGTCACAAGTGATAGCCGATTTTCTAGTTGAATGCATGGTTCCAAGCAAGGAAACCGAGGAAGAATTAAAGGAGGAAAACCTACTGCAGAACGATGTGTAGAGACTTTACGCTAATGGCTCGGCAAATAGTAAAAGAAGCAATGCAGGACTCAGCCCGAAAAATGCAAAATTTCAGTATGCTCTTATATTCAAATTTAGAGCATCCAATAACGAAGCCGAATATGAGGCTCTCATCACAGGGCTAAAGTTAGCAAGAGAACTGAAGGTGGATAAGTTGTTGGTATTCAGTGATTCTCAATTAGTGGTGAACCAGATTAGTGGAGAGTTTGAGGCTAAAGACCAAACCATGACGAAGTACCTGAAGAAGGTAAAACTACTCCTACAAAGCTTCAATGAGTACAACATCAGAAGAATTCTGAGGACGGAGAATGCGATGATCGACTCTTTGTCAAAATTGGCAACCAGATCCAGCTCAGATCTAATATCTGGGGTCCTTGTGGAAGAAGTAGAGTAGAAGCATGGTTTTTCATACAAAATAAAAATGAATGAGTCCTATTATAAGTTATTTGAAGATGGGAGAGCTGCCGGAAGATAAAAATGAAGCAAGGGCCCTCAGAAGAAAGGCGCCGAGGTACACCATTATTGACAACAAGTTGTAAAGGAGATCATTCAGTCTGCCGTACTTAAGGTGTTTGAATCCAATAAAGGTCGAAAATGCATTAAAAGAAGTCCATGAAGGGATCTGTGGCAATCACCTCAGCCCAAGAGCTCTCTCATACAAAATACTAAGACAGGGGTATTATTGGCCCACAATGATTAAGGACGCTACCGAGCTAGTAAAGAAGTGCAACAAATGCCAGAAGTTTGCTCCCATCCAACATGTCCCGTCCCTTGATCTAACCTCGATCGTCAACCCATGGCTTTCCATGCAAAGGGGAATGGATGTATTAGGACCATTCCCAATGGCCCTAAGGTAGAAAAGGTTCATCTTTACCACCAGTGACTACTTTACTAAATAAATCGAAGCCGAGGCCCTAGCAACTACTACAGACAAGCAAGTGGAGAACTTTTGCTGGAAAAATGTGGTATGCAGGTACCGGCTCCCAAAGGCAATCATAACAAATAATGGAAAGCAGTTTGACAATCCGAGGTTCAGAAACTGGGGTGAAAGCCTGGGTATAATCTTGCGGTTCACCTCAGTCGCCTACACTCAAGCAAATGGTCAAGCTGAAGCCGCCAACTGCCTAATCCTGGAAGCACTAAAAAAGAGACTCGATGAGGCAAAAGGATCATAGGCAGAATAGTTGCTTGGGGTTCTTGGGCATTAAGAACAACAACTAAGATCCCAACAGGGAAACTCCTTTCAACTTGGTTTTCGAAATCAAAACTGTGATTCCTGTTGAGATTGGCCTACCAAGCCCGAGGATAGAACTCAACGCTGAGGGGAGAAATGAGGAAAGACCGAGGAGTAATCTTGATTTAGTAGAGGAACGGAGAAATGAGGCTCCAATCAAAATGGCAGCTTACCAAAGAATAATTTTTGAATACTTCAACAAGAAGGTCCGAAGAAAAATGATCAGGAAAGGAGACCTGGTTCTGAGGAAAGTTGAAGCTTCAGGTAGAGGAGGAGTAGGAGGGAAACTAGCCCCAAATTGGGAAGGTACGTACATAGTTAAGGAAGTCGTCAGGACAAGGACATTTAGATTGCAAGACTTGAATGGGAAACAGGTTCCCAGGACTTGAAATGCTGACAATTTAAGGAAATATTATCAGTAGGAGGAAGGCAAGCAAATCTGTTAGCTTGGTAGAATCAAAAGATCCAGGAAGCTTATTAGCTCTGTATAATCAAAACTAACAGTTTGTAAGATCATGGATAGTCATTTTTGTCTAAAGATGAATGAGTAAACCGAGATCAATTTCAATTACAGGTTAACTTCGCAAATGAAAACACTTTTCCACAAATTTAGATCGGTTCATTTCATTTTAGCTCGGACTATTTTCATAACAAAATAAACATTCATACCATCAAAAGAGTCATAAAATCCTAATTCAAATAATATTCAAACCAAAAAAAAAAAAAGAAAGATAAAGATAAAAACAGAAACATCAAACAACAGCATCATCCAGAACTTCGGGGCTCCCATCATCAGCCTTTCCCTGTGTAGCAGCAGTGGCTTCAACATTAACCTCGACTTCAGTATCATCAACATCGCCCACCTCAAGCTCGTATTGGACCGTCTTAAGATCTTCAAGGAAATCATGGACAGGTCTAACTCAGGATACACATAGGCAACCTCTTGAATAACAAGGTCGAAAGCCCCTTTACTCCCTCAACGTTGGCTCTTTTAGCAGCGGTTACAAATTTTGGAGTATCTTGAAAGTTAGCAATTGCTTCTTGTGTTGTTGCACCGCAAGCCTCCTTTCATTTCTGCTCAGCTCGATCCAACTCTCCCTTCAGCTTCTCCACCTCGGATTTCAGTTTGGCTATAAGGTGCTTGGTCTCTTGCTCTTTGGCATCAGACTGCTCCAACATCTTATTCAAGGAATGGCTCTTCTCACGACAGGAGCTGTACTCTTTATGGAGTTTCTTAGCCTGCTCCTCAGCCTTGGTAGCGTGAGCCAAAGCAAGCCAAGCATGGTGTAGGCTTATGCTGATGTTGATCGAGCAGGGAGAGTTAACTTTATCTTCATCTGAAACTAACCACAAACTGTGTTAGTTGTCTAAAAACAAAATAAAGGTAAAGTCACAAAATAAGAAAAACCCACAAACTACAGGGGGAGCATGGACTTGGCAATTTTTCGAGCAATCGAGGAACTTTTGAACGCATTTTCTATGGGAGCTAACTCTATTGATAATCGTGTTGCTTGGGGGACCTTAGTCCTTGCATTAGCCGTGTCAGGGACTTGTTCTACTTCCCGAGCTCTTTTCGGTGAAGGCTCACTGGCTTCAATAGCTACAACCTTCCTCTTAGATTTATAGATTGACCCCGAGTTGTTTGAGGCTGAGGTACTGGAGGCTGGCTAGATCCTGCACCAAGAGCAGGCCGACTTGCTGGCTGAATGTAGTCAAAAATATTGAATCTACCAGCCATACTTGCACTACAATATGGAAAGCTTCAGCAACGATACAAATCATATAACGAACAAATGAAAAAACTGTGCAAATTACCAAGTCTTTCGTGGGACCCGAGCTGATTTAAAACCTCAGGTGAAGTCAGAAGCTTAGCTTTTAGAAGGACCTTTTCGTAATCTCTTAACTTATTTATTTCTTTGTAAGCTTTACGATCCTCACAAACAATTTCACTCACCTCATCTGCCCCTTCCCTCATTCGACCTCGGTTATTACTAACCTTCCACTCCACGGAATTGATCAAACTAAAAAAAATTAACTTTCCAAGTTTTATTCGAAGAAGGAATATTGCTAAACAACTTCTTACGAGGCCGAGCTATCATATAATACCAGCTCTTATCTACAGGGCTAACCTTTTGAACAATGCAAGAGAAAGTGGAAGTTCTAAACCCTCACATAGAATTATAAAGCTGATGACATGACACCAACTGCTGGGAAGGAGTTGAGAAGGAGCTAACCTATAAAAATTTAGGAGCTCGACAATAAATGGATGAAAAGGGAACCTCAAACCTGAAAGGATAGCATTTCGATAAACCCACAACCTATTTTACCTCGGTCTTGCGTAACTTTATCAGTTTGATGAGGAGGATCTATTTGAAACTCGAAAGAGATATATTGAGCATCTCACAGCTCAGCAAAGTCTTTCCTAGTAAGTAAGTTCGGACAAGCCTGAGGGAGACTTCCTCCTTTCAAAGCCCTCATCACATCCAAGGAAGCCTTGTGGGATGTAGCATCCTAACTTGAACCTGACCGAGGTTTTCAATCTGGACCTTGGCCGCTCGCAGGCTTTCATCCAAGGCATGTTTTTCTTCATCTGACATTGGTTGGAACCAACGCAGTGCTTTGGGAAAAGGCCCTATGGGAACCTCGACTAGGCTAGTCGAGGCAACAGATACTAAGTTAGACTCCCCGGCCAGTTCAGCCAATTCATCCTTGCTGTTAAGACCTAACCTAGCCTCAAGCTTGCGCAAACTACGCAAGCTATCCTTTGAGGGGGGAGAAACTATCTCTACTAAAGGGGAAGACATGGGAAAGAGGACTTACCTAAAAGCTCAGGTGAAGGGATAGCTCAAGGAAGCAGAAAGTGAAGCTGAAATCAAGAAAAACTTTGGAAGCTGAAATCAAGAAAAACTTTGAAAGCTGAAGCAGAGATGAGATGTGTTGCCACCTACCACCCCCTTTTATAGGCAAACTCTTCGAAGATCAAATCCACCCTTGGATAAAGTCAGGTAAATCAACATACCACATTAAGCAACGGTCCGGATAAAGCCACGTCAAAGATCGCGGATCAAGGAAAGCAGAATTAAATGCTCATCAACTACTTCTTTGAGACTCTTAAAACTTTAAACTCCTCTCCTGGTAACCAAAATTGAGCTTCAGGGTTAACTCGAGAAGGAACAGATCGACATGATGCGTTACCTTTGACCCTTGAGAAAACGAGAACATGCCTCTATCTCTCTAGCCAAGGACCGCAAGCCTGCTCCAAAAGGTTGAAAAATCGAAGAAATTGCTGAGCCTACCTACAAACAGGAAACCCTGGCCTACTCAACACACTTAACTTCTTAAAATGAGGGAACATCATCAAATAACAAGGAAAACATCAGAACGATTAGTAAAGGCGAAAAGCTTGAAAATGGAATTGATATGGATTTAATTGAAGGAAAAGATAAGCATTTTGCAAAATGTCTGACCTTTGAAGAGTTTCTGTAAGAAAAACAACTAGGTCTAACGGTTACGGTCTCACCAAATCGCTCATAAGAATTAGCTCAGCACTAACCCTTGTGCACCAAAACCAGTTTGGCACTTACTCTTTTAGTGTTAGGGTCAGCTCGGCACAAACACGCCGAGTATTAGAATCAGCTCGACACAGATAAAAAATAAAAAATAAAAATATATAAATAAAAATACCCCAAACTGAGCTTCAAGACTGATTGAAGGGGGGCCAAACTGATATAGGGGTCGACATCATCAGGGGTATTTCAGTCTTTCACCTCGATATCTCCACTTAATCGCATGAGACCCTCGTGGTAAAAACAAAAGATGTGTGAACATGGCAGCGTTGACCTCTACAAGATTGCCCATTCTGCCGAAGTCAACGCCTAATACGGTGGACAGCAAGCGATGTCATCGTTTACCTCAAGGCTAAGGACGAATCTCGAGACCAAGTACGCATGAACGTTTTGGCGCGAAAATGACCTGAAGCATCCACGTTGATCTGTATCATCCCAAAGTTACTATTCGGCCACGTGTTCACCCTACCACTAAATTATAAGAATAGGCCTTTCTTATAAATGCCCCTTCTCCACCCGAAAAGAGGGACTTCTAAAAAAATCATCTTCCGCAGTCTCTCCTAAAAACCATCCTGAGCTTTGACAAATAGAATATGGTCTCCAATGTATAAAGAAAATTTTTTTTTCTTTCAAAGACATTAATAGTAACATGGCCATCCAATTTTAATACAAATGTACTTTATTATTTTATAACATATTTTTAATTAAGTTAAAAAATTAAAGTGATATGATTTCACGATTTAAGCCGTAAATGATTAATAATAAGTTAACTCGTATTGAATAATGTTTATTTTGATATTTTTATTTTATTTATGCACAACTTGTTTATTTAAATTAACGATATATATATATATATATATATATTGTTCATTAATTAACGATATATATTTTAATTTGACTATTTATTTAGTACTAAGAAAAATATATTATAAATTGGTATTTTAATATTTTTGAATTATTCTATTATTAAAGAAAATTTATCTTCTCCTTTGAACTTTAAACTTCGGAGACATTCTATTCTTAAATCCTCTAATTTTGTCTATTAACAAATTTCAACACCAATACAAATAATATTTGTTATTAATTAGAATACAGAACATCACTATTTGTTTTCTAATTAGGTTCTCTTAACTAGTTATTCTTCAACATGTTTTTCTAGAGGTATTACTGTTTAATTCGTTTTCATAAAAAAAATCCTTTTTTTTCTTATTGAAACAATCACTGGACATTATTTTTTCTTATTCAAAAGTATAATATTTAAACCGTAATCAAATTTCAAAATATCATCATATTTTCGCAAATCAAACGCCTCCTAAAATTATGATGGCAAAATTCAATGCAAATGGTCCATCCTTTATGCCTTAAAATGTTGGTAAAAGAGAGTAGGGGTTGTGATTTTAATGGCTTCCGAGATGGAGAGATAAGGAGGAACTAGCAAGAAAACATACACAAACTTGGAAAAGTTTCCGAGTTGTGTAATCTTTTGCATGTATCTATTACAACTTCTAACGTCTAAAGTTGTAAGAAATTAAATATTTGGCAACTGTTTTGACTCAACCCTCCATCTCTTTCTATGTATAATTTGTGACAACAACTTTTACTATTCCAAGCTATTTCATTGATTGTTTACGAGGAAAAAGGTGCGTCCATCCTTTAATTGTCACCAGAAGTTCAATTTCAATATGTATACATTTTTTTTATTTAGTTGGATATACTTTGTTAGTGAAAAAAAGTAAGTAAAACTTTCAATTTGTACATGTTTCTATAATGATTCTTTTATTTAATATTATTATTTTTGAGCAAATAATTTTTTGATAAAATGATTAAAGAAAAATTATTATATGTAATAAAAATTGAGTTCAAATCTAAAGAAATTTAATATTTAATCTCTAATCATATATAAAATATACTACCTCACTTGAATTTGAGTAGGAATGTAAGTAGATCAGATATCACTAATTTTGGAATACTCGAACTCGAACTTGATTGGTTTTCATTATATCCAAGCCAATTATTTTTATTTGTGTTACCATAACTTTAATTCTATAATATAAAAAATACTCGTTAACTATTCAAATATGTTAAATACTTATTTATTAAGTCAAAGTTTGACTTTCAATTTTAAATTTAAAATCAATTTTAGAACAAATTATTTAAACAAATTAAATTAATAAATTTAATTTAACTAATAAAAATAAATTTAAAGATAAAAACCATAAAATTAATATTTAATGAATTAATTTAATTAAATATAAAAGTAATAATAAATAATTTATAAATAAAAAAATATAAATATCATATTAAATAATTATTATTTATAATTAGATTCGGGTAGTGAGTACTCAATATCACTATCCAAATTTTATTTGAGCTCGTGATGGATAATAGTTTTACAATCTGAATTTGATTTTATAATATCTTAATCATAATTAATCGGATCAAATAATGTTAGTACATATTTGTAAGGTAGGTAACCATTACTATTCCTAAATTTGAGTCAACAACTTTCAGCACCACCTTTAATTATAAAAAGAAAAAAAAAAGTGCTTTGGACTGCATTAAAGCAAAATCAAAATCAACAGTAGCTTGCAGACAAGAGAGACAAATGTTGCCCCGTAATGGGGAAACACCAATGTTTCTCAAAAAAGGTTAAAACTTTAATGCAAAGTGCACCAGTGAACTGTTGGTCCAGAACAACTTATCAGGACCTTCCTGGAAGTTACGGCTTGATTTCCCTAAACTTTTGGCAGATGCAGTGCTAAATGGTCAGAATACCTGGAAAGTTTATCCCAGAGAAAATTACCTAGAGATAATTTTATTTTTATTACAAAGAACCTGGCCATTCTCTGAAAATAACAATTTGGGTATGTATAGTACCATTTTATGAAGCATATTCGGCTTGAATTCAGATTAGATGTATCAAAATCAAGACAAAACATGGATCAGATTAACATTTGCACAATTAGTTTAATAATTGATGTTTGTGTATGATTCAGATTCGAAGAAAATGAGTGCATGTATTAAAATTCAAACATCAAATTTATAAACATCAAGATCTTAAAAATAAAAATATTATCGAAATTAATATTCAATATTCATTAGCATTATTATCAAAGCTTTTATCTTAATATTGAGATATGTTATATAAATCAATATATAAACTCACGCTAAATTATTAATATGAATTTCAGGAGACGTCCCAATAGATTTTATATAATGATTTATCTTATAAAAATTGAATGAATTTTAAGTGATTAATTATTCAAATCTAATGCTAACTCTCGTTTTTTTTTTTATTTAAGCTTTGGATTGGATCCATTCAACACAAACAGAATTAAAGTAATACTCAACATTGCCAAATAAAAATCATTAATCAGATTATGCTTGCTAGTGCCAGGTCCATTTTCCAAGTCAAACTTCCAATTCAAATTCCATGAACCAGTCTGCCTGCTACATTGATCAGGAAACCATATGATCCTGCTCCAAATACTCATGACTACTTCAAACATGTAAAGTTTAAACATTTCTTTTTTTCTTTTTCTTACTTTGACATGAGGGTTGAGATGGGTCCAGTCTGCAAGAATTAATGTTATCGTGTTAATATGGCGCAGTTAGGCACTTTCTTTTCAAAGTTCCCTTCTATCAACATCATCCCATAATTTTGCTCGACAAACTGTCAAAATATCAATTTCAAATTTTAAAGCTCAATGTCATTTAAAAATATATATTATTATACCCATTTAATTTTCAGTTTAACTGGCAGGCAGCAGATGCTTTAGATTTAGATCTCCATTCAAAATTTAAAAAACCCAACAGGTAAAGATTATAAACCACTTTTAATTTTTAATTCATAATCATCAAGTGTTAAATATCAAAATTTAATGAAACTATAACGTTAAAAAAGATTGTCTCAATTTGTTTTTTTACACAAAAAAAAAAGATTGTCTCAAATTGTTTTACATTAATATATTTTTTATTTAAATTATATCATAATTATATTATTAAAAATAATTTTTAATTATAAAATTCAAAATTTAGCATTTTTATAGTGTAAAAAATATTTAGTATACATAATTATATAACATGATTTCAATAAAAATATATATTAACCAATTAATAATTTCTTATTATACTCTCCGCCCGTCTCCATTAGTGAAAGAATTGATTTGTATCCCAACGAATCATGCAAAATTAAATAATAACATTAAAAAAAATAAACTACAACAAATCTCCTCTCCCTTCTCTCTCTTATTTAGTGGCTTCACTGCCATTCTTTTCCAAAAGAAATTCAAAATCTGCCTGCAAGCATCTCATTCTCATTTGCTAGATGCCCTTTTCAAACTAAGTGAAGAGAGAGAGAAATCTCCTCTGCATGGCAGAGAGATACTGAGCCACAAATCATTATGGAAAAGAAGATACGGAAACCGGTAGATTTTTCTTCCTAACCAACATTAACAAGGAAAAGGATAAGAAGTTTCAGCCTTTCATTTCTTCCTTTCCTTTGGACTCTTATAGACAGAACGGTAGTGGCTATAAAAACCAACCCTTTTGCTTTAATGGCCTGAATCCTTGATCAGAGGCATCAAAAAGTTGTTCCCCTTGGCCTTTGTGTGTGGTTTTGTGCAAAAATAACTGGCAATCAGATTTTCTTCTTTTGGTTTAATAAAATGAAGGGTATATTAGTATAATATAATGTAGTATTTGTTTTCATGGCGTGTAGCTTTCATTTGTACACGAATTATACACATTGCTCAACAAAGTTGGAGAGAGAAAATACATAGAAAAAGTTTGAGACTCTGAGAAAGAGAAACCGGCACTGCTTTTCAATTTTGAGAAGGTAAGAGTGAGCTTCTTCTTTTCTGTGTGGTTATTAACTTATTATCACTACTTTTTTATGATTTTGTCTGTAATTCTTCGTTTTGCATACTGAGATTTATTTGAAACTTATAGTCTTTTGTAATAATGTAAATCATGTTATCTGTATCCTTCTGTGACAAATTTTTTTGTCCTGTACTGCAGTTCTTCACGAGGTTGTGTCAGATTTTCTTTTCAAAAAAATCCAAGCTTTATCCATATATTTTAAGGGTTTTTGATGCTTTTCTTTTCTGCTAATGTCTTTCCTCCACACGGTTCTCATCACTTCTCTACTTGCAACCTGTAAAGATTCTAGAGATCTTGCAGACTAACTTTTTTTTGTTCTCTCAAACACCTCGATTCCCACTTTGAAAAGAACGCATTTTTTTCATCTCTCTCTGGTATTTCTTGGATATTATCATTACTTTCTCTTTTTGAAAGCTTTATTACTATTTTCTAGTACTTTTTATTGCTAAAAGCCGTTGGGTTTGGAAGGGGTAGGTATTCGATTCAGTGCTTTGACATTTTCGTTTCTCTCTATAAAGATTTACTGGCTAGGTACTCGTTAATTCTCACTTCTATTTGTCACTTTAAATTCCAGGAAAGTGAGAGAAAGAGGGAGAAACGATAAAATGCAGCCTCTTTTGCGGTCCTTTTTCTAACAAACTCCGCTTGTTTTGTTTCTCTCTTTAGGATTATATTTTTGTTGCTACTGCTTCTTCCTTGATCCTTAGTTTCGATCCTGAAGATATGGGGAAGGCTACAAGGTGGCTGAGGGGGCTCTTAGGCATGAAAAAAGGGAAAGAAAAAGAAAAAGACCAGATGGAGCGTTCATCAAATTCATCAGTTTTAAATGACAAGAAAGAGAAGAAAAGGTGGAGTTTTGCCAAGTCGGGGAAAGATGCCAATGCAATGTCTCAGATTCCATGGAGTATTCCAAGGAACATTCCGGCCACTGATGCTGCTTGGCTCAGATGCTATATTGCGGAGACTGAGAAGGAGCAAAACAAGCATGCAATTGCAGTGGCTGCCGCTACAGCCGCTGCAGCTGATGCAGCCGTGGCAGCAGCGCAGGCGGCGGTGGCAGTGGTGAGGCTGACCAGTAATGGAAGAGGCACTTTGTTTGGCGGAGGAAGGGAGAGGTGGGCAGCCGTGAAAATTCAAACAGTCTTCAGAGGCTATTTGGTAAGTGGGTTTTGTTGACATGGGTTTCTCCCTTTTCTCTTGGGCTGTTAATCTAGGCATCTGTTTTAGGTATGTCTACTTTTTGGTCTGTGTTTATGGAGTTCTTTTCTTGCTTCTCACTTCTTTGTCTCCTTTGAAAAAGTTCCCGAAAGAAGGATTCAAACCGTAATGAAACAGTACATTCCAAGCTTGGACAATCCAAATATGAAAACTGCAATCCAATCTCTAATACACTGTTTAATATTTAATCCATAATTTTAATCAATATTTATGAATACTCGAAACCTTTAATTACCTTCAAGACTATGTAATGAAAAAATGCTTTTCATAACTCTTACTTTTATGTCTGGTCTGCTCTTGAAAGCTGAAAAATCAAGACTCAAAGCTAATGAAACAGTACGTGTGTGTGTGTGTTGTGTTTCTTTGCTCAATGTAACGGTACTTGTGCTACTTATGCTTTCCAACTCTCTTTTTGACTAAGCTACAAAATTCTTCTCTTTTTCCAGGATTTGAATTTTTGAATTTTAAAAACCATCGTATTTGTTGGACTGAGGGGTGTCGTTTGTTCAACCAGGCGTTGAATTTTTGGTTTTTGCCACTTTTGGCTTCTTCCAGCACCACATTAAAGTTGGTGACTTTTGGGTCGTCCTTTTACCCATTTTCTTTTTCAACAAATGTCTTTGGCATGACATAAACAACAAGTGTCAAGTACTAACTTTCCTATTTCAGATTTGTACAACTTTATAATTTAATTAAACATAGAAATAATCATATTCCGAGTCTAATTTCAGGCCCGGAAAGCATTGAGAGCTTTGAAAGGACTGGTTAGGTTGCAAGCTCTTGTTAGAGGCTATCTTGTAAGGAAGAGAGCTGCAGCAACTCTGCACAGCATGCAAGCTCTTATAAGAGCGCAAACAGCTGTTCGATCTCAGCGGATGCATCGCTCTTTCAACAAGGAGAATAGGTACTATCCTGAAAACAGGGCGCGGAAGTCCATTGTAAGTAGCATTGCCAATGCCAACACATTTTCTAGTATGGAATTTCTGTTTAATCAGCTGATTTCATTGATGCTTTCACTTTCGTTTTTCCAGGAAAGGTATGATGAGCCAAGAAGTGAAATTCACAGCAAAAGACTTTCTGCAACGACTGAAATGAATGCATTCGATGACAGTCCGAAAATAGTTGAAATTGATACGCTCAAGACCAGATCACGGTCTCGCCGGTACAATATTGCATTATCGGAATGTGGGGATGACTTGCCTTATCACACAATGTCATCACCTCTTCCGTGTCCGGTTCCAGCTCGAGCATCGGCGCCCCATTGCCAAAACCTTCATGATTTCGAGTGGTGCTTCACCGGCGACGAATGCAGGTTCTCTACCGCTCATAGCACTCCTCGTTTTGCTAATGCGGCTAGGTCCAATGCTCCTGCTACACCGGCGAAGAGTGTGTGCGGAGACGGCTATTTTAGGCCTTTTTCAAACTTCCCAAACTATATGGCAAACACGCAATCCTTTAACGCCAAGTTGAGATCTCACAGTGCCCCGAAGCAGAGACCAGAGCCAGGAGCAAAGAAGAGGCTTTCGCTCAATGAAATAATGGCTGCAAGGAACAGCATGAGTGGAGTTAGAATGAACAAGTCATGTTACCAAGTTCAAGAAGCTTTCGAATTCTGAGATCACTCAAGTTTCATGTCCTATTGAAACTGGAGAAGTTGAACAACAATATTACAGCTTGTCGTGTCTTCTACTTTGTTATGAACAAGCTATAGGATAGAACAGAGTGCTTGTGTAAATTCTTTCAATCGTGCCTTTGCCAATGAAATGAATCTTTCCATTTTTATATTTTATTAAGTAACAACTCTTAACCATCTTTGACAAAGTGCTTAAACAAGCCTAATAAGTGTGAACTGGGTCCAAAATGTCAAAATCTGGGGAATCATGATTCCGAAATGGAGAAGAGTTGAACATGGTTCAAGAAACAGTGGAAACTGAGGAAGAATTTATAGTACTATGAAAATTTGAAATGTGCTGTCATTAAAAGATCTGAAGCTTCCTTGATGGTACTAATTTTGGCATTCATAGTTGGATTTAAGGAAGGCCAGCTAAGTTAGGTGGTGCACTGCACTGGCACTGCTGTCATATGAGCAGGACAGTTTTTAAAGCTCTACTTAATGTGTTAAAGAAAGACAGGCAAGCCTGTGCCTCATAGTTGGTATCCTGTTGGCTGGACTTGATAAATAACCTCGTCTGTAGTTGAAAGTACATGCTATAAATGTGATATAATGACTTAGAAATACAGAAGTGAATAACAAAGGCCGTGTTTATGTTTAATAATCAAAGCTCCTAAGACGAGTAATCATCTATTTTCCTAAGTTCTGAGATCACGTGGGAACTAGAAATGTAGGCAGATTAAAATGGAGGGAAAGCTTTAGGTTTGGATAAAAATTTCTAATAAGCTTTGGATAAAAATTTCTAATCAGCAATGATAGATGTTGATTGATGTATTTGGGAAGTTGGAGCTTGGGGAGATTTGATAGTATTATCTTTCAAATTCGTGGGATGGGAGCGGAGGCTTGCATCATCATCCTGATCATCATCCTGTCCAAAATTTTGCTTCACATGATGATGATCGCTCTTTTTATTTTTTTAATGTGATAATATATGTTTTATTTCTTTTATGATTGGAAATTAATTTTGTTCATTTTAAGAGTGATAAATTATAAAAAAAAATTTATAGTAATAATTTTAAAATTCGAATCATATTTAAATATAAAAAAAAGATCATTTTTATTTTTTCTAATAACTTATTAGCAGTGGCGGAGCCCCTTGGGGACCAGTGGGAGCTCAAGCCCCCACTTGTCCAAATAAAAAAATAATTTAAATATAAATTTATATAAATAATATTTTATATTTTATAAAATTTTATTTGTTTTTTGTTTGATGAATCGATTTTATTATAAGAATGTTTGAAATTGAGAAAAAAAATGTATTCATTAATTTATTTGTTATTGACATTAGCATTGTTTCTATCGATTGTCATTATCACAGTAAATAATGCGTTTTTCACAATGAATATATTGAACATTCATTTGTGTAATTGAATGATTGATTAATTATGTATCTTAAAAAATATGTGTTCCAAAATATTAATGATAAAACTATTGTACATTGTTTTTAAAATATAAAATTAGGATTTATATATGATGCACTGACAGTGTATAGTTTCTATACACTGTCAATGCATAAGAGGTTGACACTTCATCATTAGGCCCTTATATGCAAATATAAAAAAATTTTTTTTATTTGCCCATAAGGGTCTATTGATGAGGTGTCAACCTCTGATATATTGACAGTGTATAAAAACTATACACTATCAGTGCATCATATATAAACTCATAAAATTATGTCAAAAATAACTAAAAACTTTTTAACAATTATAATTAAATACATTAAACAAAATTTTCACTGAACAAATTTTCTAACTCGATCCTTACTTATTAGTACACATGCTCGCTTTTGCTGACACTTTTCTCGCCTCCTCCTAATAAAAGGGCCTAGAGAGGTCAGGGCAATTCGGGTAAGTTGATGGGTGTAGCGTCGTCTTTCGAGTTTTCAGTACATTAACACTTGTAGAAAGATTATACGAATAAAATAAATGAAAATAATATAAATTAAAATTTAATAAAATTTTTATGAGTATAAAAAAATAAAAAATATTTATATTTAATGTATTAATATAAATTTTCATATAAATTTTGTGTTTTGCATACTACCAATATGATTTTACATATCATAAACATAAATTATACAAACAAATCATAACATCTGTTTTCTGATCTTTGACTTGACTACATCAATTCTCTGCCTTTCGTACTGTGCCATATGGGATGCACAAGGAGTTAGCCTGTATTTATTTTAGGACATTTCTTGCCGCCTGAGGATGAGATTTACTTTGGTTTCCGTCACGAGTATATTTGCTCAAGGGCGGTTACCCGTTCAAGCCTAAAGATTCGTTCAAAATTTGATCGGATTTGAATAAAAATATTAGACGAATATATCGGGTCTATACAAAATTTTTAAGCTCGATCAAAAATGGGCCCGGGCCCAGGCTTGACTGTCCAAGGCCCGAGCCCAACCCAGTCTAACCCAGCCTGAACATATTGTTAATTAATTTTTTTAATATATATTTATTAAGTATAATATAATTATATGTATATAAAATATTATTGATTAATAAACATGATTATATATATAAAATATGAAAATTAACATGAAAAATTTGACAAATCAAATTAAATTTTAAAGTGAATAAAAGAATAAAAAAACAAATAAATAAAAAATAAAATACAAAAAATAAATAAAAAATAAAATACAGGCGGGCCGGACCGTGCCCCAAGCTTATATAGTAAAATTAAAAACGGCCCGAATTTACGGGCCGAGCTGGGCTTGGGCTTAACTAAAATATCTTATTATGTGCCTTAGGCCCGACCCGACCCGACCCGCCCAATGAGCAGGTCTAGTCACGAGGAATACTTATGATCCCACGTGCTATCCTCCTTGTTCTTTAGGTTTTTTTTTTTCATAAAGATTTTTAACTTAAAAGTAATGAAAAATACAAGTATTAGATTTAAATTTCATATCTATAAAATTTTAACAGTAATTTCATATTAAGATATTGTGAGATTCTATTATGATATATAAGTAGAGATTTAAACTCATATTTGTAAAATATATTTTATGAGATAAAGTTGTAATATTTTTGAATCAAAATTAACAATATATACATCATAAGTTGAGTGTAGGTGTCCTATATGTTGTAATATCTCTAATTGTGTGGACTAATTAAGTATAATTATTATCATATAATTTATTTAATAGTATAATTTATGTATAGTGTGACCATAATTGCATATAATATTTCTATATTATATATGTATTTATCCTTAATGGGACGGATATAATACATGGTCTAAAATATGGGAGGTCCCTACTGCTGGCACCACTATATAAGTGAAGGCTCATTATTCACTTGTGATTAACGGAGAAGTGAACAGCAGTAGCACTCTCCTCTCTTCTCTCTCGATCCATTCTCATCTCACCATCATCTTCATCTCTCCCTTGCACAGGCCACCATGGCAGCTTCACCGGTACAGGCGGACCTCCGGCGGAGCACCGGCGATGTTCCTTCCCTCCGGCAGTGGCGGCAATGGGTGAAATGGTGGGTTTTGGATCAATCCACCCAAGGTTAGATTTCTCTCTATTTGTTGTGCTAATGGGCTTTGTGGACGAATTAGTTCCAACAATTGGTATCAGAGCTCGTCCACAATAAAGCTATTAGCCATTTTTTTTTGAAGAAAAATGAGATTTATGGTTTTTTATTTTTTTTGGGTATTTTCAGATTTTTGCTATACCCATGAGATTTTTGCATTTTCAAGCCAAAATAATACCGTATATTGATTGAGGATGAATTTTTGATGAAAATGCCGTTAAAATGTAGTAAAATGGGGCTGTATTGAGAGAGAAAACGTCGGGTCGGGTCAAAAAATACTCGTTTTCTGCGTTTCTGCCCGGTTGGGCGAGGAAAATGACGGGCGCGTGCGATACATGCAAAGTGGCGCCCGCGGGCGCCAGTGAATGATGAGGCGGGCGCGTGTGGTACACGTGCCCGCATCTACAAATTAAAAAAAAATAATAATAATTATAAATTTTTTTTTGGGCCCGTTTTTTCTTAGGCTGTTATTGCTGGGCCTTTTCCCTTTTTTTGGGACGTTGGGCTCAATTTTTTTGGGCTGTTTTTTTTTTTTATTTACATCTTGGGCATAAATATTGGGCTCCTATTTTTTTTTAAATTAGACCATTATTTTTTTTATGGGCCTTCTTGTTTTATTTAATTAGCTCTTGAAATCTAATTAAATAGGCCTTAATATTTTAATTAATTTAGGCCAAAATAATTTTGTAATATTATGGGTATTAATTATTTTATTATTTTAAATGGTCATTTAGTATAAAATTAATTTTGGGCAATTAAAATTAATTGAGTTTAGGGCCATTTTGCCTAATTAATTTAGGAGCCAAATTGATTAATTAATTTTATTTGTCTATTAAATTTAGATTAATTTATGACTATTTTGCATAATTAATTAAAAGGCCATTTTGGATTATGATTTAAGGGCTAATTTTTGATTAATTAATTATGAGCCATATGGTAAATTGATTTCTTGGACAATTTTGGATATTTAATAGCCATAATTAGTTGTTAAGCCCAAAATTAATATGATATAAGTGAATTTTTGGAGGAATTAATTTTGGAGTGATTCTAGAAATTCAATTACTCATTTAATTCATAATTCACTTAAATTTTTGAAATATATACTCATGCCCATAAATTACTAATATTTGGCCTAATTAAATAAATTTAAATAAATTATTTGGGTATTTTGTTGAGCCATTTTGGATTATGGTTTACCCATTTTGTTAATAATTTATTTAAATAAATAAACTCTCTAGAAATGAAAATTGTCTTATTATTTGAATGTTCACATTTATATGAAATTAATTTAATTAATTAATGTTGGACTTGAAATTGCTACATATGCTTCAGAAGTTGCATATTTTGGATGTAGTTAATTTTGGTCAATAAATTTTGTGAATATTCTTAAAATTATAAATCATTAATTGGATTGACTAGTACTTGCCTGTCGCAGGAATAGTCATGAAGATTTTTTGACGATTTATTCTGATAATTTTTTAAGGATATAATAATAAGGCAATGCATAGTGATAGTTGCAGTTGTATAAATTTACTGAGGTCCCTAGAAGTGGCTAGTCTCTCCCTGTCGGATTGTTAGTTGCTTTTAGAGATGCTTGGGACTGAGAGGATTCTAGTTGGGATATGACACGGTCTTCCTACCCTGTCGGTGGGCGATCATTCAGGTTGTATTCAACTAGTTTTGTCTTATCTTCTGTAGTGTATTGTGGAATAAAATTGATATTTATTAAGTTATTCCACTAGCCTCCATATTGTGCAACTATCACATATAAAATCTCTAGTAGGATCAAATTAGATAGATGGAATGAATCGATTTATACAGTTAGGGACAAGTTAAAATAGGAAGTAGTCTCGAGAGTTAATCTATCTATTATACCTAATAATGTGAGCTCTTTGAGGACAATATACTTGGAATTTTGGGAACACTTAAGTGAGAATTCTCTGATTATAAGGGCATGCCATTAATGAGCACATCAGAGAAAGTGTTCCAATTAGGAATAATTAAGAAGTATTTATGGATGCCATTAGAAAAATAGTTCGCGTAAGATGGATAAAGGTTGCTATAGAATTTTGATTCCATATATGGCAGATTCAGTACTACTTCCTTCTGGGATGGAGAATTGGAGATCTTCCAGTTTTACAGATCTCATTTAATGCAGAAGGAAGTATGGCATTATAATATCAAAATTGATATTGTCATTCAAGAGTAGGAGATCTTTCAGATTAATAGATCTCATTCAGCCATAATGATGACATATGCCAGTATTACTGTTAAAAGGAAATATTATTAAGAGGTCTCAATAAAAGGTCATTTTAGAAGAAGGAATTTGCCAAGTCTATTTCCCATTTTGGTTCCACCAACACCTCTAAATATCAATGTGTGCCACTTCTGTGATAATCTTGGGCACAAAAGGGTAGATTGCAAGAGTCCTCTAGATTGGGATGAGTAAAAGGCATTTCGTTAGCTTTTATTTTAAATCCAATCTAGAAGATATGCCTTCTAACTGTTGGTGTTTTGGATACCGGTGCTATTATTGATAAAGTTATAAGCAACCGGAGATCGAATAAGGGAAAATTGTTGTGAATTAGGACTATAGAGTTGAAATCCATACTGAAAACATAGCCAGTTCGTTGTTACATTTCGTAGACAGTTTTGAAATTACTGTCGATCAATATTTTTTCATCTTGATAATAGAAAAGTATTTCTAATTAGTAACAACATATGCATTGATTCTGGCATTTTGCGTAATGGATATATAGTAGACTTATACCCCAATGTTAGGCAAATTTTCTTCAATTGTGAACAATGTGACAATCGATTCTAATTATGATAGAATAGATAAGAAATATATCAAGTTGTGGCATGGGTTAGGGACATTTCGAGGCACATGAAGAGATTGTATTAAGGGAAATCTTGCTGCTAATATTAAGGACATGATTAGTAGATATTGAAATGATTAGGAATGACATATACCGACATTTGTAAATCATATTCCACATCCTGTATTCAATGGATATAAGTGTTTCATCATCTTCACTAAAGACCATTTTGATTTAGGTCATATAGAGTGAAAGATCTGATCTTATAGAGGCCTTAGGCATTCTGATTAATTCCGCTGCGCTGCTTAAGGCAATGATCAGACAGTAGTGATGAATTTTATGCTCGGTATAATGAAACGAGGCGAAATCCTATACTAGTTTTTGGGTTAAGTGCACTGTAGGATTATGTATTGACGCCTAGTATGCATGTTTGGAATACCGACAAGGATGAGATTGCAGTAATAATCATTCGTACATTTTGATGTGGTACAATTTCTGTTAAATCACTTCAAATATCCGGAATTTAGATGGAGTGAAATGATAGAAACTGCAATTCACATGCAAGGTTGATCTCCAAGCAAGACCAGTTCCTAAATGCATCCCAAGTTATAGTCAGACATTTAGCCGATTTTATGCCGCTTTCTGTGTTTAGGGTTATAAGGTAAGGCAAAAGAGCTATAACCCATAGTCAAGAGAGCTTGACAAGAAAACTATCAGCGGCAATTCTGTTGATTATTATATCGACTAGAAAGATTTTAGATTTTGTTTTCTGATTATGTGACACTAGAATTACTGAGTCTGACAATGCAATCCATTTAGAGAATGACTTAAAGAGTGGGAGTTGTGAACTCCACAAAGTCATTATTAAGATACATTTTGTTGTGTCATTCCCATATATGCGTTATCTTTTGATGATGAAAAGCCACAACCAAAGGAAATGATTGATCCCAATACCATATTTTGAACCTGCACCTGACCTTACAGAAGAATATGAATATGAAATGTCTTCTGTTTCTGATGTTTGTCAGGAGACTATTTTGATCTGAACTCTAAGAGTTAGATATTAGTCACGTAGGATAAGTGAGCATCTATGTTGCATGAGGATGCATGGGATCTATTTTAGTTGTCACATCATTATAGACAAAAGGGAAACTCTAAATATTAGGTAGATGATTTAAAGCCAAATTTGGTCAAGGCTTTAAATAAAGCAACCTAAAAGTTTGTGATTCCTAAGATGGAACATGTAGTATGTGAACTCAAGGAGTTCATTTATGAACATTAGAAGGCATCCAGATTGTAATATATATATAAAGAATGAGATTGTTACTTTGAGGAGAACATTATCGTTTGATAATTGGATCCATTGCGAGGTCAGTGGGAGTTATGTACTTATTGTGCTCTAAGTGATGATGTCAAATAGCAGCCTATAGCACTGACCTATTGTATGAGACACTTCATGTCGTCATGTCACTTCAGGATGAAGAATCTAAGTGAGGCTCCATTTCGTTTTAAGGATTGAGATTCTTTGTGACATATCAATAGGCATACATTATTGGTCTCATGGAACCTATATTGAGTGTTGAGTAGGTTTACTGTATATTGTTCTCCTAATAAGACGTCATTTAGTGAAAAGTGACATATTGTGAAAATCTCAAAGTCCTCAAGATGATAATGAAAGAGCTCATATCGAGTGTGATGTATGCCTTATTGTGGGTAATTACTGTATGCTCAAGTTTATACACATTTGGATATTGTGTATGTTATAGGTGTATTTCGGAGATACTTGAGCGATCATGTAATAGAGAACTGGAAGCTATAAAGAGAGTATTCGGATATTGACAAATCTGACATTTTGAGTTTGGTCAGATATTCTGATGTTAATTTTGCAAGCTATCCAGATATTGAAAATTATTTTGGTTATATATATATTTGTGGACATAAAGGAGCTATATTGTGGAAAGTGTAAAGCAAACACTTACAGCATCCTTGATTGTGGAGGCTAAATATGTAGCATGTTGTAAAGCTACATGATGGGCCATTTAGGCTGCAGAATTTCGTCTCAAGATTGGTTTTCTGTGGTTGCCATTTCGAAGTCCTGGAGATGTACTGTGGTAATGTTGCAGCAAGTATTTTCTCTCTCAAAATAGTAGGAGTTCCTCACACTCTAAATATTTAGATATCATCATTCGATTTTGTTAGAGAGAAAATAATGGAATCCATTACTTGATTGGATTATGGAGCACATGTTTTAAAGAGCTCATTCTGTCTAACTGAAAGTTTGGCTGCTAAAGTGTTTTGACGACATAGCACTTACATGAGTTGTATTAAGTGAGTGGGAGCTCTGTATAATGAAATCAGTTATAACTGTATTAATGGATTCCCCACTTGCCATATATGCATATTTTTGTTTGCGCGCATTTTGATGAATATGACATTCTGTTGGATGAGACATTCGATATTGGTCTCATATGCTTCTGTTGAAGCAAGGCATCATTCAGTTTGGATGCATGGACCTAATGGAGATGGATATTGATTCTGTTTTCATATCATTTCCATTTCACACTAATACTACTATTTTTTGTTGTAGTCTTTATAAGTTTACGCATTTGTACCCTGTCGATATGATGCATTTTGAAGCTTATAAAAGGCTTCTTGTTGTTAAAGTATGTATGAGTCTACACATTTGTACCCTTTCGGCACAATGTATTTAGAGGGCTTACGAATACATATTGAGATTATATGATATATTTTGTTAATTAACTTAATTGTCCAAGTGGGAGAATGTTGTAATATCTCTAATTGTGTGGACTAATTAAGTATAATTATTATCATATAATTTATTTAGTAGTATAATTTATGTATAGTGTGACCATAATTGCATATAATATTTCTATATTATATATGTATTTATCCTTAATGGGACGGATATAATACATGGTCTAAAATATGGGAGGTCTCTACTGCTGGCACCACTATATAAGTGAAGGCTCATTATTCACTTGTGATTAACGGAGAAGTGAACAGCAGTAGCACTCTCCTCTCTTCTCTCCCGATCCATTCTCATCTCACCATCATCTTCATCTCTCCCTTGCACAGGCCACCATGGCAGCTTCACCGGTACAGGCGGACCTCCAGCGGAGCACCGGCGATGTTCCTTCCCTCCGGCAGTGGCGGCAATGGGTGAAATGGTGGGTTTTGGATCAACCCACCCAAGGTTAGATTTCTCTCTATTTGTTGTGCTAATGGGCTTTGTGGACGAATTAGTTCCAACACTATATCCACAAATGATATTAAACTAATATACTAGAATACAGGAACTAAGTATTACATCATGGAGTCACCTCTGAATCCTATAAGGGTTAAGTGCTTTACACGGTGAGAGTCACTTTTAGAATCTCAAACGCTTGGCGTAATCTTAGTACTGTTCTGTGTTAGGCTTAATGATGATATTAAGTTATAAAGAGAATGAATTTATAACATCTAAATCTCACATCAAGATATTGTGAGATTTTGCTATGAGATATAAATAGAAACTTGAACTTGTATTAGAGAGATGTTTTTTGTGAGACAAAATCATAAGATTTTTGAGTTAGATATTTTATAGAATTATTTATTGATAACATTTGAAATGAACCAACTTAAATCAATCTTGAAAACATTTTCATTAATATAATTTTAGCTTTACATCAAACATTTGAAAATAAATTAACATCGTCGTATTTTTGAAAGAGACATGATTATATAAAGGTTTAAAATTTGAAAAATTAAAGAATGTAAATAGCATAGACTTTAAATTTTAAATGTTTCATTTGAATTATTCTACCATATTTTGCTTTTAAAATTTTTGTTAAACATCTTAAGTGTAGTTTGTATAATAGTCGTCTATTAATTTAATGATTTTCAATACATTGTAATTAAGATATTACTTTATAGAATAGCTGTAAAAATTGTTGTTAAAATATTGGTTAGCAATATTTTATTTTTGAATTTCGTATCATTTTGAAAATGTAACTTTTTTTCATGTCAAAGACTATATATATACACATATAAAATACAAGCATTTAGTATGGCCCAACTAATCTCTTTGCTTGACATGATGAAATGTCAAACAGTTAACAGAGAATCTGACAGAAATTATATCATCTTTTTTATCTTACAAGCAAACTACTAAATTATTTCGCCAACCAACAAAGCAGAAAACATAATAAAATTAAAAGACAGAAAGGCATTGTTCTTTAAATGTTACTCACTCTTACCAGAACTGCAGCATAATAATTGTTGAAAAATAATAATTATCAGCATCTCTAAAAAGAAATTATGGCTGTTAGATTTTGAGACTTTGAATCTAAGATATGGAGTTTGAATTTTAAATCAATACATATCAATCGTAGCAAACAAATTCTTATCACCATATTTGGGTTTAATATTGTAGCTACTTATTTTTCTTATTTACCAAAAAAAGTTATTTTTTTTTGTAATCACGAATATTTTCATTTTTTTACGATTTGACATTATTTTTGTTGAGGTAAAAAATAATCAATAGTAAAACTTTTTCAACAGTAACTATTCATATGGTTTATGGGATATGCTTGTCCTTTTTAATTTTAAAAACTAAAAGGTGTGTGCTAAAGAATTTTATTAAGCAAAGTGATTAGACAAAAAAACAAAAATATATTTAAATAATTCAAATTTCTAATAAATTTAATCTGTTTTATTTATTTTTATAAAAAATCTTTTATTAAAAAAATTATTACATAATTAATTTTTACCATGTCAGGGAGGGGATCTGACTAATGAAAATACAATTCGTAATTAAATTTTATTGTTTCGATGAGTGTGAAGATTTAATCATGTGTGTTGATATGATAAATTTTAACAAGAAGTTACATTCTAATTGGTTGGATCTCTAATTGACGGGATAAAAAGAATATATCTTTATTTAACTCATAATATTTTTTTGCTTAATAATAAGATCGAGAAATTTCAAACTTTGTTTGACCTTAATTTGTGTTAATCAACCTAATTTTTCTTACATCGATTTAATGCATTTAAAATTTTAGTTTCAAAGTATTTAACATAAGAATATAATTCGGATTGACAAAAAAATTTCTCTTCTTCTTGTTGAACAGAGTAATCTTAATTAACAAAATATGAACTTTGTTTTCATCAAATGAATAAGAAAAGTGAGTTACTCTTTTTGTCAATTAAATTAACTCTTGTGAGTATTATGTGAAAATGGTGTGTTTCTCAAATTAAAAATTAACAAACATGCATATATTATATAAAATTTTGAAAGTTGTAACTTTGAAAGTGTCTAGATGCATTAAGTCCTATTCAAACAAGTCGATGAGGCTTTGGTTTAGTTGCAAGAAGAAAGTATTGAAACTTTGATATCTCAGACTCGAATCTCATTAAGTGTGAAATCGAATTTAGTTTGTTAATTATTTATTTAGTTTATTATTAGTATTATTTGTATTTATCAGTTCATCAAGTTATCGGTTCATGAAATATAATATATTGATTGTAATTATAACTTTTAATGAGAATATAGTGTTAAAAAAAAGTCTTATTCAAATGAAATAAGTAGATTAAAATTTTTTAACATAAATTAAGAATTTTAAAAATAAAAATTTATTAAATACCCGAAGGGACAAGCACAAGCGCAAATGACAGAAAGCGACCCTCCAAGTTTGGACAGAAGAAAAAGACGTTGCTAATCACAATATTTAAATAACACATTATTAAAGCTTAATTAACAAGTATGTCTCTTCTTCTGATCCAAACACTGAAAAAATTTTGTTTTGTTAGAAGCTCTTTGTACGAGGAACATGTAGCTCGAATTAAATATGTTTGGTTAAACGGCCATGCTTTCGTCATCTTAATCTCTTTTCGAAATATAAAGAATGTTCAACATCTCGGTAAAAATAAACCCCTTTTTAAATGCATTAAACTAATACAAATCTTGATTAGCTAAGGCAAATCAAATTATATAATATAAAAGATTATTTGCCACTGTTTAGTAGTTTGAAAACTTTGGGTTTTGAAAAAGGGTTTTGGAGTGTGATTATTTTAACTCTTAATTTGAAAGTTGCTTAGCTAATTATTTGTTTTTTTGGCATTAAATTCGTACGAATTCCTATCCATATCGCACATTTCGATGTGATTATTGGGTCTTTGGATTTGAATATTGAAACAAATGTAACATTGAAAATAAAAATTAAAAAAGAGAGAGAGAAAAGTTTATCATTGACTATACCTTGGAATGTGGCTTTACACATTTCATTGGAGTTCTAAGGGGAGAGATTAACATTATTGGATGGGCTAGATCGTGGTTGGTTCACTAAATCATGTGGTAAGCACTATTTCAAAAGTTAGTTGTTATTATAATAACCTTCTTTTGGTGTTTTGTTAAGATTTGAAGTTTCTTTTGTTGTGTCAAAGGTTTTGGGTTTAAATCTTTTAAATTCATTGATTGTTTCAGTCTAATATTGTCATTGGAACAAGAGAGTAATTCTTAATTGAATCATTGATTCAAGTGTCTCATTTTGCATTCAAAAGGGTGCAAATATGAAGAGAAGATCGGTTATGATGATAAAACAAAAATTAAGTTTACTTATAATTAGTGTGAATTTAATACAAAATTCAATGTATTTAATTAAGCCATTTGAGAGGAATAACTTTTGTTATTTAGACAAAAAAAAAAAAAAGGAAAAACCTCCATTGTTTATCTAAAGATGTTCAGAATCTTAAAAGTTCGTTTAGATTCTCACTTATCACATTGCAAGTTTTTCCTATATGAGAGAAAAACCTTCTCAATTAAGGGAAATTCATTAATTAAAACCTAGAAAAAAAGTTTCTATAATAAACTTTAAGATCTAATAAGGAGATTCCACAAATGTGCATTTCCAACCATAGATGATGACGTCAAAAAAACCGTAGAGAGAAAATATTTAAAATGAAACAAAATTTAACATTAAGACCTTTTAGCTCAGTTGGTTAGAGCTTCGAAACCTGCATGGGCCAAAATGTTTATTTTTTATTTTAGACATTTTTAATAAAAATTATCTTCAACGATTGAAATTGTAGTTGAAGGCCCAATTAGGATGGCCCAAAGTTATAAGCTAACCGTTATAAATCTGTGGACTTCTTAAAGAACTCAATACTTCCTATGATTGAAATTCTAGAACTCAATACTTCTTACAGATGGGAAGCAATAGAAAATTCAAGCCCAAGCCGGAGTTAGGGTGGCCCAAAGTTGTAAACTAACCGTTATGGAGCTGACAGGATAGGACAGCTCTTCCAACGGTTAAACGATGAGGTCATTCAGATTTTCAAATAAATACATCTACTTCCCAACGGTCACCTGAATTCAGTTTTCTTCTTCTTCCGCCCATCAGCAAACACAAAAACTTCAAGCAAATTTCCGGTCAAAACAGCAAGTAGAAGAACAGAAAGTAAAAGAAAAGATGAAAGGGCCTGAAAAATCATCTGCATCTCCCAAAGGTGAACTTTCCCTTTCTTTCTACTTACCATCTTTTTTGCCTGTTTCTCTCTGTGAACATTAAGTTAGAATCTGTGAATTAGTTTTAGTTTTGGTTTATTTATTTATTTATTTTTTAAGTTTGGGATTTTTAATAGGTTCAGATGAGAATGATCGAAGCAATCACGAAACGGGTTTGAATGTGCAAAACCCAAAGAAACAAACTGTGAACAACTTCATGTCACCCACTGTTTCTGCAGTTTCCAAGGCCACTTTTCCAAGAAGGAAAGCTTTAGCTGAAAAAAATGAATTTCTTCGATCAAATTCCTCCAACACTCATCTCTCAAAACTCCCAAATCTTGACTCAAAACCCTCATCAGAGACCTTTCCAAAAGCTTCACCAAAGAACTCCCCAAATCTGGATCCCAAAGTCACTTCTAAAGAACCTTCTTCTCAGAAGATAAGGTTATCATACAATTCCAGTGATGAGACAACTTCACCACGGCCTCAATTCCTAAGGTATAATCCTAGTAGGCGAAAAGAGATCTTGTTAAGCCTTGATAATAAGTTGAGTGTCAGTAGCATTGCTCCTTTTGATTCCAAGAAAGCTGCCGTGGATGAAGCTGACACTGTTTATGGTGACAATTCTTCTTTTTCCTCTTCATCTTCGCAAGAAGATGAAGAATTTGATGATGAAAGTGTGAGTCTTTTGGAGCAAGAAGATGAAGAATTTGATATTGAAAGTGATGAAGGAGCAGAGAAGGAAGTAGGATGGACTTTGAGAGGGGTGTTAAAATATCTGCTTTTATTGGTTGTATTAGTACTAACTACATCATATATTTCCTTCATGAATTCTCCAACCTCTGAACGAGCTTTTCAGGATCTTACACTCGGTTATCAAACGATTCAAAATCACTCGCATGGAATTGTCGAGGGTGTTGAAGTTGGATATAAGTTCTTTAATGGAAAAAAAGAACAATTGGGTTTATGGGGCTTAAACCAAGCTATTGTGGAAGAGGGGATTAAGGAAGAGATGGCCGACAATGTTAGCTTACAGCCAGAGGATAGAACTGTTGAATCTGTAGTGATGGTTGAAGAAGTAATGGAAGATGGGAAAAGTGAAGATGCCTGTGAAGAAGAATTCATTGTAAGTGGTGAAGCTTCTGAGCAGTTTACTATGGATGTTAAGTTGCAGGAGAAAGAAACTGTGGAAAAGATTGGAGAAGTAGAGAAGGCTGAAGATGTAAACGAAAATGGAGAAACTGAAGATGTAATTGAAGATGAATTGGTAAAAACAGGTAAAGTTTCTGAGCAGCTTGTCGAGGATATTAAGCTGCGGGAGAGAGAAGAAAGTGGGGAGCAGATTGAAGATGTTAGAGAAAATGGAGAAAGTAAAGATGTAATTGAAGAGGAATTGATGAAAACAGTAGAAGTTTATGATCAGATTGGGGATGTTGAATTGCTGAGACAAGAAACTGCAGGAGAGACTGAAGGGACTGATCTCCAGGAGGCTGCATTTCATACAGTAGATTCTCCAGAGATAGAAAAGGTGGTTTCCAAGGAGGAAGGTGAAGAAACTCACAACAAAGCCAGCCATAGTCATATGGTTCAAGGCAAAACTGGAAATGCCATAAGCATGGCAAGTGCAGCTACTGTTCTTGAGAGGTGGGGCAAATATGCTACTCTCAACCTGCACATGGGAAGAGAAATGTTGAATCTACTGTATGAAGAGATGGCCGACAACGTTAGCTTACAGCCCGAGGCTAGAACTGTTGAATCTGTAGTGATGGTTGAAGAAGTAATGGAAGATGGGAAAAGTGAAGATGCCTGTGAAGAAGAATTCATTGTAAGTGGTGAAGCTTCTGAGCAGTTTACTATGGATGTTAAGTTGCAGGAGAAAGAAACTGTGGAAAAGATTGGAGAAGTAGAGAAGGCTGAAGATGTAAACGAAAATGGAGAAACTGAAGATGTAATTGAAGATGAATTGGTAAAAACAGGTAAAGTTTCTGAGCAGCTTGTCGAGGATATTAAGCTGCGGGAGAGAGAAGAAAGTGGGGAGCAGATTGAAGATGTTAGAGAAAATGGAGAAAGTAAAGATGTAATTGAAGAGGAATTGATGAAAACAGTA
The DNA here is from genome assembly GCA_031772115.1 of Heritiera littoralis. Lineage (NCBI taxonomy): Eukaryota > Viridiplantae > Streptophyta > Magnoliopsida > Malvales > Malvaceae > Heritiera > Heritiera littoralis. The sequence goes on from JAPDPK010000090.1 coordinate 304,104, forward strand.
GAAGTTTATGATCAGATTGGGGATGTTGAATTGCTGAGACAAGAAACTGCAGGAGAGACTGAAGGGACTGATCTCCAGGAGGCTGCATTTCATACAGTAGATTCTCCAGAGATAGAAAAGGTGGTTTCCAAGGAGGAAGGTGAAGAAACTCACAACAAAGCCAGCCATAGTCATATGGTTCAAGGCAAAACTGGAAATGCCATAAGCATGGCAAGTGCAGCTACTGTTCTTGAGTGGTGGGGCAAATATGCTACTCTCAACCTGCACATGGGAAGAGAAATGTTGAATCTACTGTATGAAGAGATGGCCGACAACGTTAGCTTACAGCCCGAGGCTAGAACTGTTGAATCTGTAGTGATGGTTGAAGAAGTAATGGAAGATGGGAAAAGTGAAGATGCCTGTGAAGAAGAATTCATTGTAAGTGGTGAAGCTTCTGAGCAGTTTACTATGGATGTTAAGTTGCAGGAGAAAGAAACTGTGGAAAAGATTGGAGAAGTAGAGAAGGCTGAAGATGTAAACGAAAATGGAGAAACTGAAGATGTAATTGAAGATGAATTGGTAAAAACAGGTAAAGTTTCTGAGCAGCTTGTCGAGGATATTAAGCTGCGGGAGAGAGAAGAAAGTGGGGAGCAGATTGAAGATGTTAGAGAAAATGGAGAAAGTAAAGATGTAATTGAAGAGGAATTGATGAAAACAGTAGAAGTTTATGATCAGATTGGGGATGTTGAATTGCTGAGACAAGAAACTGCAGGAGAGACTGAAGGGACTGATCTCCAGGAGGCTGCATTTCATACAGTAGATTCTCCAGAGATAGAAAAGGTGGTTTCCAAGGAGGAAGGTGAAGAAACTCACAACAAAGCCAGCCATAGTCATATGGTTCAAGGCAAAACTGGAAATGCCATAAGCATGGCAAGTGCAGCTACTGTTCTTGAGAGGTGGGGCAAATATGCTACTCTCAACCTGCACATGGGAAGAGAAATACATCTCAAAGTTATGTTTGGGTTTTTTACATGTGCTGCTATTGTTGCATCTTTGGTGTTGGGATCCTATATTAGGAGAAAGGGAATTGCTTCAAAGCATTTAACCAAACCTGTTGTGAAGGAGAAACCAGGTTTTGTGCTTCCTGCTGAGAGAGACGAGGATAGAGTACATGTTAGTTCCTTTGCGAACACCATGTCTGCCCCTGCGGACAAAGATATGAAAGAAACTTACCAAAGCCAAGCACCTTCAGTTGAGTTGCTTGGTGAGTTTGAGGTGGGAGGAATTGGCAACTCTCTTATGAGTAGTGCTATAAAAAGCAGAATGAAAGATGAAGTGGGCAGCTATTCTGATTTTCTGGGACAAGGTTTGGGGATCAAGGCTTATTCAGCTCCTGCTCAGGATCAACAAGATTTCTCAGAGTTCTCTACCGTCAGTTCATCTGAAAGATGGACTGCGAGGAAGAAACTTTTGAGGAAAGAGTTCGGAAACAATGACATGGTATGCATTTTCCTCAATTTTCATTATTATCTCTAAGACCGTTCATTTATGCATGTTCATAGTCTGAAACTAGAACTACCATGTCTCAGTTGTTTAAGCTTTTTGAATATGTTCCCAACAGGCAGGGGTGGAAGGAGAAGGGAGGAATAACATGGTCTCAACTCCACTAAGGCGATCAGCCAGAATCCGCAGTCGTGCAGTTGCATCTCCATGAAGACAGAGAAGACACTGATATTCTTAAAATTGAGCCTGTCAGAAACAGCAACTCTGTTGTTTCCCTTTCCAAGAGACAAATGTAGAATTAGAATTAGTGTCTGATGCCTTCTGACTGTAGATCTATTCTATTCTATTCCAATCTGTAGGGACTGATCATTGCAAGTCAAATTATTGGTTACTTGCATTTTCTTTTAACAATCACTGTCATCTTTATTATCATCTTAATTATTAATTATTGTTTCTTTTCCCGAATTATGTGGCCTCTTTCTTCAACATATGATACTCTTATTCAACATATGCACCAATAGTGTTGAACATAGTTGTAGTTCTGACTTTGAAGTGGGTTCTATTGAAGCAGATAATATTGAAGAGAGTGTAGTGTTGATATCATAAATATATATATATATATATATATATATATATATATTACTTCCTTATTTTTGTTTTTATTTTTTATTTTTTGTAACCACCTATTATCATACCCTATCCAAATTTATAATATATATATATTATATTTTAAAATTTTTGCTTCGTAGGCAGTAAAAATCAGTTTTTTTTTTTAATTTTTTTCTCTCACCTTCAAGCCACTATTCTAATTCTTTTAGTTTTTTTTTTCTTTCATCCTTATCAGTACAAAAAAAACCAATTTCCTTCTCAGATTTTTTCTCTCACCCTTATCAGTACAAAAATCACGATTTCAAAATGAAAATTTTAAAAAAAATTATCTAAATATATTAGTTTTTTTTATCTGATCAGATATTATTAAAAAAAAATCTATTTATCTAATCAGATATATTATTCAAAAAATCCATTTCTTTAGTCTTAATTATTTTGTATTTTCTTTTCAATTTCTTCTCTCATCCTCAAGCCACACTTTCAAGATGAGAATTTAGGCAGTTTTTAGATGGTAACTGCTTCTGTCAGTTTTGTGAATTTCCCCTATTTTCTTTAACGACAAGCATGCGGACTTGATGGATGTTGAATTTGCAGCAGAGCATGGACTGGAAGTGGTGACTGTGGCTGGTTCCTACTTATGTCGTTGGTCCTTTCATATGCCCCAAGTGGCCTCACACACTGCTGGGCTTTGTATGATTCAATTTTTTATAATATTTTTTTCTCAGAAATGAACTTTTTATTTCAATTATCTCTCTCATATAAAAAAGTTTTCCCTCATTGTTATGTACTTGGATGGTAATCATAAAAATCATATTTTTTTCTCAATCATTCTTCACTTTTAATCTTGTGCTTTACAAATTTAATTGATTGTGAATCTTTCATTGATAAGCATTGTTGGAAGTCTTCTTTTTTGTTCATATTTCTTGGTTTTTGTTGCTATGCTATATAAGCTGCTTTTCCATTGTCAGTACATAACATCTAAGAATTACTTTACAATTAATGATTAGAAGCGTAGTTCTGTACTTATGTTTGATTGTTCCATTGATGATTGTTATGATGAAGAAAGGGATAGCTTCATTACTAATAATGTTTTACCATGCTTAATGCTTTGCTTTTTCTATTTGTAACTTCTAAATTACCAAAGGAACCATAATATCATAATGCATATGGTTGCCTAATCGTCTAAAATTAGAAAATGCAGAATTTTATTGGAAAATGCTTGGACATGATCTTGAAGAGATTCTTTATAAACAAATTTTATATTTGACTATTCAATTATTTTTCTAAAGTCTACACTGGTGTTGGGTATTTCTTTTTGTCTTCTACCATCCGGATGCATAAGGCATGCTACTTCCATTGGAAAATTTTGCTTTAGTTTATCTATATGAAAACATTGTATACAAAAAAGAATAAAATTGGGAGAAAATGTCCAATTCTTGCATATTCATTGACTTGAAAGCTATGGGTTCCAAATATGATCTTATTTTAAAAATAATTACAGTAAATACCAAACACTTAAAAATAATTAAAATATTATTAAAATAATAAAAATTATATAATCATATCCAAAAAATTAATTTCTAATATGTAAATCAATTTTTTTTTAAAAAAATATATTATATGATGTTTAGTGATTTTAGTGCTAGTTTTCATGTTTTTTTTTGGTATTTTAATATTGCGATATGAATCTATTAATTGATATGTGTATTGTTGGACTGTGATATTTTCATTTCAGGATTGATAAGAACATGAATGGTACTTTACTGAATGTGGAGGGACCTTAGGGAGTTTTTTTTTGGTGAAAAATTGGAATTATATTAAAAACAACAAAATTTCCCTACGCGGGATTACAAGTTATAGTTCTAGGGGTTTGTAACCCCTTAACATCATACATCAATGCTAACTTAATACATTCCGGTGGATATTCAAAAACAACAAAATGGTCTTCCATGTTTTTTCCCAGTTTAGCTAGGCTATCCGCACACATGTTGGCTTCTCTAAACACTTGTGATACTGAGGCTCGTCGCAGCTGCTGCATTAAGTTCTTGCAATCAGATACAAGAGTAGAGTAAGCATGGGAAGGAGAGACTCCATTAGACACGAAATTTACCACATTTTGTGAGTCCGTTTCAATGTAAATGTCATGAAATCCCCTCTCAACAGCAATTTTTAGTCCATCTCTCAGACCCCAGAGTTCTGCACCAATGCTCGATGTGAATCCAATATTCCTGGCGAATCCACATATCCAATTGCCATTGTTATCCCTAAAGACTCCATTGGCCGCCGCCTTTCTTGGGTTGCCGTTGGCTGAACCATCTGTATTGAGTTTTAAAAAACCCCTTGGGGGTTTTCTCCAACCCACTTCTATGATCCCTCTTGTGTTTTTACCCCTATCTGGTCTTATTACCGCCCAATACTCTTTGGCTGCTTTGATGGTCTTGTGAGCTGTATCATTCACGTCCTCTTGTTCATTCTTGAATACAAGTGAGTTTCTAGCTTTCCATAAGTTCCAAATAGTGAATAGGAACAGCACATTCCACGGAATTCCTTCAACTACAGAATTTACCTTTGAAGTGCTATTAGCGTGAAGCCAATTAACGCAGTCGCCATCGGAGTTGATCGACTGACTGATTAAAAATTCCGGCCTTGTCCAAAGTTCCTGTATCTTGTCACAATCTCGGATGCAATGAAGAATCGTTTCTTCTTGGGCATTGCACTTAGGATAGGCTGATGATGTTTGTATTCTCCTGGCTGCGAGCAGAAGTTTTGTGGCAATCCTTCCATGCATACATTGCCATACAAAGAACTGGATTTTTGGGAATATTGGTAACCTCCAAATTGATTTCCAAGTATTATTTTCCTCCGGCATGACATTTTTTGCCAGGAGATATGCTGAACCCATAGAGAAATGGCCCGACGATGAAAATTTCCAAGAGATAGAATCATTAGCCTCTCCACTAAGCTGCAAGGGGATAGCTCGAATTCTCTCCTTGATCTCTTCAGGTAGTTGGTTATCAAGCAAATCGAAGTTCTAAGACCCACTGGGGGAGATAACCTCGTTAACCAACATTGATAACCTCGTTAACCAACATTTTCTCATCTCTTGGTTTCCATGGTCCACAAATAATAGAATCAAGGGGGTTGAGCCCGAATCAGACATCCTTCCAAAAGTAGATCTGAGTTCCATCCCTAACCACTCATCTAATGCCTTTCTCTAAAATGTAGGACCTTAGGGAGTTTTGCTCAAGTACTTGAACAACATATCGTCTAATAGGTGGTCGATGAATAAAATATTTTTTTGCATTGAATTTTTTTTTATTATGATTTTTCTATTCTTTGTGACATAGTTAATAAAGAAAGATGACTAATTGAAAAGAATAAGAATAACAGTGCATTCTCCTACTATTCTATTCCTTTTTTTTATATTACCTTTTTGTTTTAATTCATTACAATTCAATTCTTTATAATTTTTTTTAGGATACATTTTCTTGTAATTGTAATTGTGGACACACAAATAATTAAATAATATTACTTTATGTGTTTATACTTATTAGAATAGATAAAATTAATTCGTGTATTGCACGAGATATAAACTAATTTATATATATATATATATATATATATATATATATATATATATAGTTTTTATAGCTTTCAAGAATTTTTGTTGTTATTTAGATGTAAGGTAGTCATCCCACCATCCCTTAAGTTGGTTAAAGAAATCAGAGATCAATAAATCGGCTATTGTCCAGTCTGGGATTCCTTTTTGGGTTTTATAAACATTAGAGAACATTGTCATTTGTTGTAAAAGATTAAGAATGTTGCAGTCGGACATTCCATCAATATTCTATTCATATATTGCATTTGCATTATTTATTTTGTCTGTCTAATAAGCTTTTCTTTTAGTAGTAGTCTGATGCTGAAATTTTTGGATAATAAAGTTTTTGTCCCGTAGATTCTTTGAATTTGCATATATATATATATATATATATATATATAGAGAGAGAGAGAGAGAGAGAGAGGATCTATTTATAGTTGTGTAACAAATTTAGTTCTATACTAGTGTATATATTTTTATATGATTTATATAGTTGTAATTCAACAGTTAAATTTTATATTCTAGTCAAATAAATCATACACGCCAAAATTTAGGTTAATTGAATATATTTAACTATTTATTTTATAATAATAAAATTTCAATCATTAATATATGTTAAAAAAATGCAGTGTTATCCATGCAAGGAAAGAAGTCAATGAAGCTACCCATAGCTTGGCAACATGAAATTTTGTATACATAATCTATTTCAATAGAGTACAAAACGGTAGAATTAAAAAAAAATTAATCTTATAAAAAGATATGAAATGTTGTAAAACAATTTAGTTTTGCAATGATATAAGTGTATCTCTCCTCATATATATATATATTTGTGATCTAAATTAAAAGATAGTCTAAAGAGTTAGATGGTGTCTTAGAGAGGTGTGTGATTATCAATTTGTGATTCTAGAAAAGCATTTTAGTAATTTAGTCATTATTATGAATTGTATTTGATATCCATAACAATAAGAAAGAAGGGTTAATAGCTAAATATATCTTTAATTCTTTTTGCATAAAATGGATATAATAAGCCATTAATTTTTTATTGTATGCAAATTAGTCTATAAACTTTTACTTTACTATACATTTAAAAAAAATAAAATTAAATCTAAATATGTTAAATGGCGTTAACTGCCATTTAGGCATCCTATGGGGCAGTTGATGTAGACAGTTTTGTGAATTGCAATGTGGCATGCCACTTGTGAATTACAAACGGGATAACCATCAACTTTCTGAAGCATCATACATTCCTCCATTTGAGATAGATCTATCTCAACATGATTGATTGCTAAAGCTATTCTATTTTTGAACTTAAAGACTAGTGGATAACCATGCTTTTTATAGCATTTATCGATTGAGTGTCTTATGAAACCACCATAAGAACAAACTGGTCTTTTTCCTTTGAATTTTCTAAAACCAGTGCTCCCAGATGCTGAAGCTGGTACAAATTTGCTTGCAAAAACACTTGATTCAACTTTATAAGAAGAGACAAAAATCATTGAATTCATTTGTTTTTCTTGTTAAATCACCACAGCAAACACTTTATTGATAGTTGGTAAAGGCTTCATCAACATGATATGTGACCTTATTGTTGTTAAGTTTTCATTAAGGCCTTTAAGAAACCTTATGCCCTAATCATTTTCTTGATGCTTTCTTGCCACTTCCAAGGCTTCGCATCTACACCTTGAAGTATAAGAATAATTGGGAATGGTTCGAAGATTCATAATCTCATTCAACAATACCTTCAACATTGTGAAATAGTTTGTTATAGACAAAAAGTTTCGCTGGAATGAATAAATTTCTTCTTGTAACTTTGAAATTCTGAAAGAATCACATTGTGAAAATTTTGTCTTGCAGATCATTCCACACATCAATGATTGTATCAAGCCATAGGACACTCTGTGCAATAGAGGGTGAAAGAGAGTACAAAATCTATGAAAGTACCATGGTATTGCATCTCTTCCATGCTGAAAACAGAATATCATTCTTTGGAGGAACTAAGAATGATTCATCTACAAACTTTAGTTTGTTCTTGGAAAGTAATGCAATTTTCATTAATCTGAACAAAAATATTAGCTGGATCTTTTTAAGATTAAACAAACAAGAATCAAGGCATAACTCTTATCTGGATGAAAAAAGAAAGAATTTGAAATTGAATCTTTAACTCTGAAGATATGATTAAAAATGTAAAAAAATGAAAACTATTTGGATTAAAAAAAAACTTGCAAGAAAAGAAAATCAAGATGTGAGATAAAAAAATGAAAAGCTCTAATACCCTATCAAATTATCACAAAAATTATCATCAAATTTAGAAAGGTTTACAATAATAGTTATTGATTTAATCTATTCTGTTTCCTAACTAAGTAATAACAAACAAACAGAAAAGCTAAGCCTACTATTGAATATAAAACTAAAAATCAAAAGATATTATTTTATTTAAATATAATATATATTTTTACCTTTTTATATTATTAATAATCTCTATACAGTTTTACAAATTAAATGATACCTATATCAGATTTTGATGTGAGGGTGTTTGCTTTGATTGATCAACAATCTCGAGAGTGGAAGGAGGGTATGGTACGGGTTTGTTTGAAGAAGATGCAGCAAAATCTATCTTATCTATTCCATTGAGTCGATTGACTTGTCCTGATGTTCTGGTTTGGAAGTTTACTGTGGATGGTGTATACTCAGTTAAGAGCGGCGACAAGCTCTTGCAACAAGATAACAATGGTGACCAACCCATACCTGCTGGTGGTTTCTATAGGAAGATTTGGAGCTTACTGGTACCTCCTAAGATGAAAGTATTTATATGGCGTATTTGTAGGAGAATCTTGCCAGTGTATTCTGTATTGAACGCCAGGCAGGTGCAGATATCACCACTATGTTTCCATTGTGGACTTCAAGACGAGACTATTGATTATGCTCTTAGGGGGTGCTGCTATGCTATGGCTGTCTGGGAGTTGTGCTTCCCAGCTTTGGGCGGAAGAATCTCATTATTGGAGGATTGGATAAGGGGGGCTCTAGAATTGTGGAATTCTCGGAAATTACAATTGCTAGTGGTTATGCTTTGGACACTGTGGAATGATCGAAATGAGGAGTTGCACAACCAACAACGCAGACAAGCCTCTGTATCCTTAATATACATCCACCAGTATGTTGAGGAACTGCGTGCTATAGGACCATATCAGGAGAAGATTCACTTGTTGAAACCGAAGCAAACGTGGAGAAAACCACCTCCAGGTTTGGTCAAAGTGAATTTTGATGCTGCTATAGACGCTGCAGCGCAACTCGGTGGTGTGGGAATTGTTATACGAGACTCATAGGGTCTGTTCTTGGGTGCTCATTCAAGGACTATACCGTGGCAGTGTGATCCTGTAATTATGGAAGCCACAGTTGTTTTCCTGGCTATCCAATTTGCTAAAGAGATGGGTTTTCGATCTATTTAGGTTGAAGGTGATGCGCTTCAAGTAATCAAGCAACTCAATGCCATTGGGGATAACTTCTCTGTCATAATGTTTATTGTTGCAGATACTAGATCTTTAATTTTTGATTTTCTACATTGTTCTTTCCTACATGTATCACGTTCTGCAAATGAGGCAGCTAATTTGTTGGCAAACCATAGCTTCTGTTATGAGGAGCCAATGTACTGGGTTGAGAATAGCCCGCCTATACTAAATAATATACTAGCTGTCGACAATTGTTATTAATAAATAAAGACAGGATTTATTTCAAAAAAAAATTTGTATTTTTTATTTAATATATTTCTTTTTCTAATATATAATATCATTATTTTTCTTTTATAATTATTTTTTACTTGATAAAATTTTAGTATTCAAAAATTCTTTCTAAAAAAATATTTATCCAAATAAAAAATTATAAATATTAATATTTTAAATTAATGAAATTTGAAATGTTTCAAAATTTTCAAATTCCCATCCAAATGCAATGTATTAAGAAAGAATAGAATAATAAAATTTAGCAGCCACAATTTGGAATTTTGCATTCCAATTAACTTTCCGTAAAAAAAAAAGGACCACAGATTTGAAAGTGATCATCAGTTCATCACCAAACCATGGGCGCAAATTCTTTACAATGTCTACAAGAAAAAAAAAATCCGCAGTTGCAGTGATTCATGCAGCGTGAGAAAAGCTCTATGAACAGATCAAAAGTTCTTTTGTGCAGGAATTAGAGGAGGCCTGCCGCTTAAAAAACTACTTCTCCTGCTTGGAAAAGATAAGGATGACACAGAATTTCTTGAGACTTTCTTTGAGATGGTGGCCCTCGGAAGAGTGTACAATTTGTGGGCATAACTTTTACATGCCTTCATTTTCTTCCTGTAACCAGTTTCTTTCTTTGCAAGCTCTTGTATGCTTTTCACACTCGACAGCGATGTAAACGACTCAGATTTGCCCTGGAAATACTTGGAAAGTCCTCTCCTGCACAAACACAAGGAAAACCTTCAGCAAGAAGATCTACTTCTGCAGAAATCTACGTCCAACAGAAGGCAGGCTGTGACAAAAGTTGTAGAATTTGATATTAACGATTTCAAGAGTGAATTGGCTCTGATAATTCATACTCACTTGATGGGAAGTTGGGCCATGAGCTCTGATAATTCATACAAAGGTCCATTACAATCGGCTGATGAAGATGCATCATCTACCATGTCCGGGGAAGAAGTTGAATATTCCCCCAGGGATGATTCAGAAGTTGTAGTTACATCATCATCATCGTCATCATCACCAATGTCCATCCAATGATCATTTCCATGTTTCTCATCATGCTCATCCTTCTTCTCAGCAAAACCACGTTCACCCATTTCTGATATTATCAAATCAAATTCTTGGAAAGTAGAACAAGAAGAAAACAAGAAGGTTGCCAAGTAATTATGAATGTTTCAGAATCATATGTTCGTACAACCATGAAACTAGGATACTGAAACCTGAAGAAGATTTAGATTTATATAATACCAAGAAAAAAACTTCGCATGCTGATATGCATAAAGGAATAAAGGGATTAGGTTGGTTACCTTTTCTGGATAACGTCTCAGTGACAGCGAATGTACAAAATTCCGTGATGTGTTAAGGAAAAAAACTGTGCATGGAAAATGGGATTTTTATGATAAATATGAAATGTGTACCAAAATCTATATTTGAAATTAATAAAAAAATTATATTTTAAATTTTATCATAAAATAAAAGTGATCACATTATAAGTTAATATTATAGATGTTTATAAATATTGCTGATATTAAAATAGTATTTAACAAAAATATTTAAGACATTGTTTTGATTAAATTAAATAAAAATAATATTAATTTAATATATATTGTTTTAAATATTATCTTCACGAATATTTTTCTACAAAAAATATAGTATTTTAATTCCCTCAATTGAATAATAAATATTTTCATCCGAGAATAATTGATGAAAATGAAGATACACGTGTTGTATATGGCGTGGGATGGAGGAAGATTCCATGCACTTGCTAGTTGGCTTAGATAGTTTTTTATGATGATTGGCCTTATCCATAGATTCGACATTATCTGCTATGTTCCTATGGTTTTTAATGGCTTGACCTAGAACTTGTACTAGAATAGAAGAGGATAAGCTCCTTGCTTTTCAATGCCCAATCCTCAGTTACTCACCGCCTCTTAACCATTGACCAAATTTTATTATATTATTATTAAATAGTATTGCAATTTCTATTTGTCAAAGTCGTGTCAAGTTCAACAAATAATATTGTTCTTCGATAATTATAATTTATAGCAGCTCTTAAAGGAATTATTTTGGTGGTTTTATAGGATTTCTTCTAAATTTAACATAAAGTTATGAATCATCAATGTTGTAAGTGCAACTTTAATGACAAAACAAATTTAACGTTATGAAATGAGAAACATTTCAAACGTTATAAAAGTTAAATTGTTTTTTTTTTGTTACATAAAAAAGTTAAATTGTTAGTAACTCCTCTAGCTAGCCGTTTGTTTCTTTTTGTATTAATGACTTATTTTTGCTTAATTAGCTAGGCATTTGAATGCTACATAGCCGTTTGTGTATTTTTGTATTAATGGATATAAAAATTATCATCAATATTTGTAAAAGTTACAAATAATTTCAGCTTATAAATAGGAGATCAATGTTGAATTTTAATCATATACATGAACACACATCCAGGATCTCTAAAACAAGATATCTCATACCTTTCGTAGTATAATAATAAAATACATACCTCTGTCTACTGTTGGCGTTAGTGAAGAAGAAGAAGCTATTGTTGGAATCTCTGTAATAGTAAACAAATTTCTCTCTCTTGCTCTGTTTTTTTTCTTTTGTTTACAATGTAGATGGAAAACACCGTATGTACTGAAAAAAAAAGAAAGAGGACCTGTTTTATTTAAATTAAATAACTACCACTCCAATCATGTCCATCATGTGATTGGATGTGGTTCCTAAAATTAAGGGATAGTGGCCCATTAAAAAATAACTTCCCTTAGATTTTAACTGAACCACAATGATAAACGTGGGTTTATTTTACATTTTCCCACTTGGCTCGATTAAAATCTTTATAATGGAAGTTAATTTATTATCTCCCATCATAATAATACCATAATATAAAAACTGTTTGGTATGAGTTATGGTGGTTATGTTCTAATTTGTAAAACACTCCCTTCTATATACTACAACACTTGCAGTTTATTATATTAGGTCCTTAGATTATACTATAATTTCATTATGGTCCACAACAATGACTTGTTAAGTCTTTCCTGTCAACATCAAACAATAATGTATATATAGCATCATAGAATAGGAAAACATAATAGTATCAGAAACATATCACTGAGCTCAAAGTGTCACTACAAAACATCACCACAATCAAGACTCATCCTAAGAACATGTTCCTTAAACAACTTGGGTTGTAAACCCTTTGTTAATGAGTCAGCAATCATGAGATCAGTACTAATATGCTGAATGGACACTGTTTGTTTCTGAACCTCCTCCTTAATGGCAAAATACTTCAATTCTATATGCTTGGCACCTCTAGAGTATTTGTCGTTCTTGGAGAAAAATACTGCTGTGGAGTTATCACAATAAATTTTCAACGGCTTGGTAATGGTGTCGACAACCCCAAGTCCTGAAATAAAGTTTCGCATCCATAATGCATGAATTGTAGGTTCAAAGTAAGCCACAAATTCTGCTTCCATTGTGAATGAAGCAGTGACAGTCTGTTTTGCACTTTTCTATGAAAATACTCCTTCAGCTAAAAGAAACAGGTAACCAAAAGTGGACTTCCTGCTGTCAAGACATCTGACAAAATCTGAATCTGTGTTCGACTACCTCCAGTTGATCGAATCTCTTATATGTGAGCATGTAATTCTTTGTTCCTTGTAGGTTCCTCAAAACTTTCTTTGCAGCCTTCCAGTGATCAATTCCAGGATTACTTTGATACCTGCCTAACATTCTGACTGCAAAACTTATATCCAGTTTAGTACAGGTCTGCAAGTACATTAAGCTTCCAACAATAGAGGCATAAGGAATTGATTCCATTTTCTTTCATTCCAATTCATTCTTTGGACATTGCATGAGACTAAATTTATCACCCTTCTGAATGGGAACAACCCTGGGTGAACATTTGCTCATATTAAACTTTTCGAGAATTTTATTGATATATGCTTTCTGAGACAAGCCTAGTATTCCTTCTGATCTTTTCCAGAATATTTCCATTCCAATCACATAAGAAGCCTCTCCCATATCTTTCATTTCAAAATTCTCAGAGAGAAAATCTTTAGTTTCACGCAGTATACTTAAATCATTTGTTGCAAGCAAAATATCATCAACATATAAGACTAGAAATATAAACTTACTCCCATTGATCTTTTGGTATATACAACGATCTACAATATTTTTCTTAAAACTAAAAGACGTAATAATGGTATTGAAGTTAATATACCATTGTCTGGAAGCCTGTTTTAGTCCATATATTGACTTCTTAAGTTTACACACCATTTGACCATTACTTCCTATGGAAAAACCTTCAGGTTGATCCATATAAACTTCCTCCTGTAAACTCCATTCAGAAAGACAGTTTTCACATCCATTTGGTGTAACTCCAGATCATATTGAGCCACCGTTGCCATAATTATTCTTAATGAATCTTTCTTAGATACAGGAGAGAATGTTTCTGTATAATCAATGCCATCTTTTTTAGTATAACCCTTTGCAACAAGTTTGGCTTTATAACGTTCTACCTTGCCTTTTGAGTTACGTTTGGTCGTGAAGACCCATTTACAACCGACTCGTTTACATCCTTCAAGCAATTGAACGAGATCCCAAACTTTATTTTGTTCCATGGATTTTAGCTCTTCCTTCATGGCATCAATCCATTTACCATATTCTGAACTTTCTATGGCTTGTGAAAAAGTAATTGGATCTTTATCAATGCCAAGATCAAAGTCTGATTCCTGTAAATAAATCACATAATCATCTGGAATAGCTGATCTCTTTTCCCTTTGAGATCTTCTTAAAGTTATTCCTTGTGATTCATTTGTATTCGATGTTTCTTCATTAGATCGAATATTAGATCTTTGATTATTATAGGGTCCGACATTAGACTGTGGAAGTGTTTCATCGTTCAAATGTTGATCAACATTGTTGTCCCTTTCCACAAATGTTGGATCAACATTAATGCCAATTGTGGATCAATAATGGATAAAGGAACATTACCCTTATCTCGTTTATTTCCTTAACTTGACATTCTACACTCCCACTGACTTCAGCATTCTCAAGGAATTTAGCATTACCAGTTTCAATTATTCTCGGACTATGGGTTGGACAATAAAACACATATCCTTTGGATTTCTCAGGATAACCAATAAAGTATCCACTTATAGTTTGAGAATCCAACTTTTTCTCTTATGAATTATACACTCTTGCGGATTATACACTCTTGCTTCCGTTGGGCAACCCCAAACATGCAGGTGCGTTAAACTTGGTTTCCTTCCTGTCCACAATTCAAAAGGTATCTTTTAAACCGCTTTGGATGGAACTCTGTTCAATAAATAAGCTGCGATTTTTAGTGCATGCATCCACAAGGATTTAGGTAAGGAGGAGTTACTCATCATACTCCTAACCATGTCTATTAAGGTTCAATTTTGCCTTTTTGCTACACCATTTTGTTCATGTGCACCGAGCATAGTATACTATGCATATATACCACGCTTTTTGAGGAATTTAGCAAATGGACTAGGACATTGTCATGATTCATCATATTTCCCATAGTATTCACCACCTCTATCAGATCTTATGATTTTCACTTTTCTATTCAATTGTCTCTTAACCTCATTTAGGAATATTTCCAGAACATCTACAGATTGAGATTTTTTCTTAAGTAGATAGATATATCTATAACGTGAATGATCATCAATGAAAGTGATGAAATACTTTTCTCCATTAAAGGATGGAACATCAAAAGGCCCACATATATCAGT
The DNA here is from genome assembly GCA_031772115.1 of Heritiera littoralis. NCBI lineage: Eukaryota > Viridiplantae > Streptophyta > Magnoliopsida > Malvales > Malvaceae > Heritiera > Heritiera littoralis. The sequence continues at coordinate 319,271 of JAPDPK010000090.1, forward strand.
GTGTATTATTTCAAGAAGCTGTGTGCTTCTTGTGGCTCCTTTCTTGGTATGTTTGGTTTGCTTTCCCTTTATGCAATCCAAACAAGTTCCAAGATCAGTAAAATCCAGATTTTGTAAAATCCCATTCTTTACCAATCTTTCTATCCTTTCTTTGGATATCTGATCCAAATGTTTATGCCACAAATAAGCAGAATTTTCATTAAGCATGCTACATTTTGAACCAACACTATTATGTGTGACATGCAAAGATTCAGCAAAAGTATTATCAAGTTTTATTCTATATAAACCATCAATAAGAAAACCCGATCCATAAAGAATAAAGTCTTTATAGATTAAACTTTCAGAACAGAAATTAACATAAAAACCACAATTGTCTAATTTTCCTAAAGAAACAAGGTTTCTAGAAATTGAAGGTATATAGAGTGTATCATAAAGGTCCAACTGATTTCCAATGTCCAAGACCAATCTGTAAGTCCCTATGCCTTCAATAGGATCCTTCATGCGGTTCCCCATAAACAGAAAATCATTTCTTGGATTTGTGGTTCGGATTGTAAGGAATCCTTGCATAGTATTGGTAACATGAGTTGTAGCACCAAAATCAAGCGACCAAGTATTGTTAGGAACTTCACTTAAATTTGATTCAAAACATACAAAAGCATTGAATATACCTTTCTTTTCGAACCAAGCTTTTCGTTTACGACAGTCTTTCTGATAGTGCCCAGCTTTCTTAAAAAAATGGCACTTTTCTGTCTTTTGTTCCTTCTTTTCAGTTTCAGAATCATTAGCAGACCATTTCTTCTTAAACTTTTTGGCTTTTAATCCTTTCACAACTCCCTTTCCTACTAGGTTAACAAAATGACTCTTTTAACTCTTGAGTCTTGCTTCCTATTGTACAAGCCTATTGGCCAATTCATTAACATTCCACTTATCCTTTTTAGTGTTGTAGTTAATTTGAAAAGGCCCATATTCAGGAGGCAAGGAGTTCAGAATAAACTGAACTAAAAAGGAGTCCTCTACTGCTAAACCCAAAGTTTTAAGCCTTACAGCAATGTTTGTCATCTTGATGATATGTTGTTGCATGTTTATTGACCCATTGAACTTCATGGTCATAAGCTCAGCCATTAAAGTACCAACGAGTGACTTGTCCACAGAACGAAACCTTTCTTCCACAAAACTTATATTTTCCTTAACACTCAGTTTGTGGAATCATAGTCTTAATGTTGTTAGCAATTGTCATTCGCAGAAACTTTAAGCATAATCTGTTGCTTCTTTCCCATGCAGCATAATGTGACTTCTCTGCCTCACTGCTTGTATCCTTAATAACAGCAGGTTTTTCATGAATGAGAGCTAAGTCAAGATCCAAAACCCCTAAGTGGAAATCAACTTGCTCTCGCCATTATGAGAAGTTCATGCCATTAAACACAACAACAGATGATGCATGCAAATTATTTGCAATAACTGCAAAACATAACAAATAAAGCTCACATTTAATTATAATGAATTCGGTAAAACAAACAATAAGATATATAGTAGTTCTCCTTTGGGTAGATACTATAATATACATGCATTAATAAACATAACATAAATATAAAGTAAAATACCTTTGGGTAAATTTTACAATATATTTTTCTTTAAATGAGTTAAATGTATACACTTTAATGGGTAAATAAATATTTAAAAATTAAACATGTCTTTTATCTTTGAATAATTAACATATTCAACCAAAATATTAATTTACCTCCCGTAATATCATTAATTTACTAAATAATAATTTACCTTTGAGCAAATTTCTTAAGGTCTAGTAATTAATGAATACTTAATTTTTAACTCTTTTTTTTTAGATCAAAACTTCAGGATCTAATTGAATATATTTTTTTGTACATATCAAACTTTAATTTTCCTGTAAACACTTAAATATACAAAATTGTATACATTACCTAAAATTTAATATAACAGCGGAACAAATATGGATAATCATAAGATATTTATTGACTTTCATTTAATCATTCATAATAATAAATCATACAAAAATATAAGATCATTCAACAAAATTACTTTTCATATAAAATCTTAAAATTGTACAAAACATGATATCATCCTCATTAATCATTATTGTTATCATTAATAATCATCACTATTATCATTAAACGTATCATCAATTTGTGATCATGATTAATCACAATCATGACAAACATATAATATATATTATGATCAGACAAATAGTTTCACATGTTGAAACATAAATAGTATCACATCTTATATAAATACAACTTTACTGTTTGAAACTATTACAGTTGCAAGTACTGTTTGAACCCTTTCTTTCTTTCCTTTTTATTTTAAAATAACAATTATCACATCATCATTAGCTCATCATCATAATTAATCACCATTACTATTTGAATATAATCTTAATATATAACATATATGTCACGTTAAACATACAATATATATATATATATATATATATATAATGGCAAACATGAGTATAGGCACTTTAGTAATCAAAACTGTTTGGAATATTAACGGAAATGTCAAGCCTGAAGATGTTGTGTTTTTTTTTTTTTAATATCTTAACACTTAAATCATCATTATTATTATTTCAAATAGTAAAAGTGTCACATCTCGTGACCACATTTTTTTACGTTATTTTACACAACTTACTCGGTTGGGCTGTCTGTGATACTTCACTTTTTCATTTACTATTAAACAATTTCGTATAAAATTATAATATGAATTACATCCCCTATCTTAATGCTCAAGAAAGTAGTACTAAAAGTAAGTCTAAATACAGAAAATAAATGATCATACCTCATATTATAAATCAAACTGTCACAATGTCCCCAAATGCACAGTTGAAATGCTCGTATGTCAGATCTCTTAGTCCTCGAAAATCTGAAATGTTAATATTGGGGAGTGAGCAAACCACGGCTCAGTAAGAAAGTTATATGCAACACTTGATATTCAGCTACCTATATGCTGAAAATAATTTTTCACTTTCTTTAAATCTTCCTAGAGGCTCTAGGCTCACATGTAGGAAGGATACTACAGCTGGCTAGGGATTCGGATGGAGTAAGGCAGGTATTTTGAAATACCTGTCTTGTCCCGGAACCTAGAAGCAACTGTAGAGAGTACTATATTCCTTGTTCTCAAAACGATATAATTTTCGTTTTCACAGAGTAAACCACTTATTTCTTTTAACTTCCGTATAATTTAAAACACGTGACAGTTCAGTAATAAAACAGTGGTTTCCTTAAGTACAGTTAAAACACATGACAGTACAGTAGCAAAACTGTAGTTTACTTTCTTTCTCATCAGTACATAACTGTATCTTATAGTTCAGTAAAACAGTAATATTCAATACAGTACCGTTCGGTAAAACAGTATCTTGTAAATTAGTAAAACAGTAAACAGTAGCTACCAATTCAATAAATAGTATACGGTAGCTTTCAGTTCAATATCATGGAGACCAGGCAACGCCCTAAATATATCATGCTATAATAATATCATCCCTAATAGGGGAAACACATGAGATCTATGACCATAGTCTATGGGGTCCTCAGTGTGCACTGATCAGGTGTCCACTGGGACGCTGATAATAGGATCAGTATCTATCAGCACTAACACGTGACACTTGAGCATGATATGGGGCCTAACAGTCTCAAAACAGTAAACACGTGATATAAACCCCATTTATGAAATCAATTTCATTGAATATGAGTTCAATCAATTCACAAATATTCATAAGGAAAATATTTTCATCTTACGAATCACAATTTATAAAATATTCATACTGGGGTCATCATTCCCGAAAATGTTCTAAACATTATAGAACAGTATAAATCACATTTTCCATATAGTAAAAACAATTTATAAAATAATCACTGTAAAATATAAAAGGTCATAATTGTCCTTTTTCACCGTAAAACATATACGCACGTTTTTCCGTGCTTTCTATCGAAAACATGATTTTCAAAGTTATCGGGATTCAAATCAATTATTTTTATGATTTATGGAAAATTAAAATATTTATTTTCCAAATCAACACTCCCGTCCCGTGTTTTTTTCTGTAAACACATGCGGAGACCTTTTAGTCTCAAAAACACTGTTTTTCACCTTTAATTACCTTTATGGAATTTTCTATAAACACTTATTTTCACAATTGAACCCATAAAGGTTATGTATAAAATCAAGTGAATATTTGAAGAAATATTAGTAAAATATTCACTTTGGTCTTTTTCATTTTTCACCTCGTTTCACGTGAAATATCACATATCGGGATAAATTTAGGTAATTTCCTTTTTCACTATTTTAAAAAACATGAATATTTTAAAATTAGTTATCAGTATATTCACGTTTTATGAAAACTAATCGATTTCTCGATTTTCGTAGTTGAAAATCGTTTCTCGTAATGAAAATCATTTATTATGATTTTCGGTAATTTTTCCTATGATTTTCGGTAGTATTACGGTTGCCGATTGGCTAGCCTCCTGCACGGAAAATACAGTTTATATTTTCAACCGGTAAATCGCCACAACTTTCTAACCATTCATTATCAACAGCATTTATAAGATTAAATGCATATTTAAAACATGCATACTGAATATCCTTACAGGCTACACATGCCTCCCTTACCTATCTCGGGTCAGCGACTGCCTCTCGAAGGTCGCGCCCGTGTTCACCTCGCCCAATTCCTTCGTCTCGGTCATCGAGGATGGTTTTTTCTGAAATTAAAATTCTAAATTTAGAATTTTTTTCAAATAATTTATTAAATTTACTCAAAATCCATTTTTCGGAATTCTTACCGAATTTCCGTAATTTTCGAGTGTCGAATTTCTCGGGATTTCTCGTAATTTCCAAAATTTCCAAATTCTGAAAATTTCCTTTTTCTTTCTCTTTTTCTTTCTTTTCTTTTCTTTTCTTTTTCTTTCTTTCTTTTCTTTTCTTTTTCCTTTTTTCCTTTTTCCTTTCTTGGCCGGACCCGTTAGACCGATTAGACTGGTTCACTGCCGGTTCTTCTCTGGCGATTGGTTCTCTGGCGGTTCGATGGCTCCGCAGCTGGTCGGCACCACGACGAGTCTGGATCTGGCCTCCGTTCATCTCGAATCGACGGCATGGCGGTGGATCGAGTCGGTTTTAGTCCGCCTCCTGCCTCTTCGCCGGCCCTCCTCCGTCGTTCTCCGCCTGACCGGTGGCATCCCACGTCTTCCTCTTCCTCCGGCGAAGCTTCGGTGACAGTGGCGGCAGCCAATTTTGCCGGCACCACCATATTCCCTTTTCCTTCTTCTTCCCAGCCTCTGCCGGTTTCACCTCTGTTTCCCTTTTTCCTTCCACCGCTGGTCGATTCCTTCTCCTCTTCCCCTTGCCGGCGACAGCTCCTCTCTTCTCCTCATCTCCCTTCTTGGCCGGCCGACGGTGATTGGCTCACCTGGGAGCAAATCGGGAGTCTTCTCGATTTTTCCTTCCTATTTCCTTCTTTATTTTTCTATTTTAACTATATACATATTATACTATATATTATACTATATATTATATATAAACATAATATAACAATATATAATATATTTATACTATATATTTTAAATATGATTATATTAATTTATATATAGTATTATACTATATATATATATATATATATATATATATATATATATATATAAAGATAGATATATTATGTATTACAAGATATATATCTAGTATATAAATATATGTATATTTATATACTTTAAAATTAAATAACCTTTACATATATATATATATGTTTAATACAATATATATTGTATTTACAATATATACATTTTCAAACTTTAATATAAATTAATATTTATATTTCTTTACCTGTGTGTATATATATATATATACAGAAAATATTATATTCATATACATATGTATTATTCAAATTTATACAATAGTATATATATTTATATATACCTCTGTATATTAATATATACTATATAGTATTTCAATACATATGTATTTATATAAAATTATATTTATATAATTCATAATTATATAAATATATTTCATATTTATTCCTCGTTTTTCTTATTTAATTTGGATTTCAATTTATCCAAATTAAATTTCCTTCTCTTCTATATTTTCCATAATTCCAATCTTAATTTTTTGATTTAAATTTTCCTTCACTCGGATTTTCACCATCCGTTCCTTTCTTAATTCTCGGGATTTTCACCAATATCCCGTTCTTACAATTTTATTTTTTTCCACTGATTTATTTTCTCCAATATTTTTTCCAATAAATGAAAAATTTACGGTTATCACAAAAAGTTTATTAATAGCAAATATGGTTGCCGCACTTTACTGTTTATTTATTTTTACTAATTAATTGGTGCACAACAATCATAACAATGCCAACAGTACAACTTTCATATTGGGCCAAAGAAATTGAGGAGGACATAAATCTTTCGTAGAGTATATCTAGTTTAGAACAACCATGCTCGGATACCACATGTTGAATTTTAATCGTATAAATGAACACACATCCAGGATCTCTAAAATCAGATAACTCATTTCTTTCGTAGTATAAAAATAAAATACATACCTTTGTCTGCTGTTGGCGTTAGTGAAGAAGAAGAAGAAGCCATCGTTGGAATCTTTGTAGTAGTAAACAAATTTCTCTCTCTTGCTTTGTTTTTTTTTCTTTCGTTTACAGTGTAGATGGAAAACACCGTATGTACTGAAAAAAGAGAGAGAGGACCTATTTTATTTAAATTAAATAACTACCACTCTAATCACTTCCATCATGTGATTGGATGTGGTTCCTAAAATTAAAGGATAATGGCCCATTAAAAAATAACTTCCCTTAGATTTTAACTGAGCCACAATGATAAACGTTGATTTATCTTACAATCAATTCTAAAGAAAAGGACACCAATACTAATTCACTATAATAATTCTCACATATTCTTGGATAAAAAAATATGTTTGATCTTTGAGCTTTTTACTCTACACGTTAATGCAGAATTATAGATTATACAACAAAGATAAGTTGGGCTATTGTATCCTGAAAGCGACACGCTTATAGGGGTGTAAATAAACAGAACGTTTGATGAACCGTTCGTAAATTCGTTCGGTTTCTATTCATTTATTAAGTTTAACGAACGAATACGAACAACATTTTAATGTTCGTTTGTTAAATGAACCGAACATGAACAGAGGTATGGTTCATTTGTTTTTGTTCACGAACTGGCTCGTTTATGTTCGTTTATTATTCGTTCGTTTAAAGTGTCATTTGTTATTCGTTCGTTTGTTGTTTGTTTGTTTAAAGTGTCATTTGTTGTTCGTTTGTTTATGTTCGTTTATAATTCGTTCATTTAAAGTGTTATTTGTTGTTTGTTTGTTATTTATTAAATATTGACATTACTTATATTATATAAGTTATAATATATATATATATATATATATATTCTATTTTTAAGAGATTAATCTAAAAAATTATTACCTAATTTTTAAACATATTTATACAATATAACTTTGTTGGCTTAAAAAATATAATAATAAAATAATTATAAAATTAAATTAGTTAATTATAATTAAAATAATTTTTTAAAAATTTTAAACATAATATACTGAAATAAAATTAATAAAAGTCTCATAATAAGTTAACATCTCATTCTTATGATCTTATCCATTGACCATTTACATATATATATATATATTTATATATATATATATATATAAAAATATATTACACATATGTGTGTATACACACACATATATGATACTTTAATATATGTATACCAATATATGTATATGTGTATGATACAAATTGTACTTAAAATAGTAATTATTAATTTTAATAAAACATTGTTGACTTAAGTTGTGTAGTATTTAAGATTTTGCGTTAGATGATTTCAATTTGCATGTGGGATTTAATATTTATATAAGATTTTTAATATTTAATATTTAGTTTGTTCTCATAAATACTTGTTTATGAATATGTGTTCGTGAATATATTTGTTTATATGTTCGCTAACTCGTTCATTTAGTTCGCGAGCTGTTCGTGAAAATTAACGAACAATCCCTACCAAACAAACGAACGAACACGAACCCACTCCTTAATGAACACAAACGAACACAAATGACAGTAAAAAACAAACGAACGAATAGAGACATTAATTCGTTCGTTCGTGCTCACTTCGTTTATAGCCCTACACGCTTAGAGTTTCTATTGCACTAGTGATATAATCCCGCAGAGGCGTAAATCGTATCACTAGTAATTTTCGTGCCTCAATCCAACTTTTCGTATCAGTAGTAATTTTTATTTTTAATGTATTATATTATTTTTGTTCTAACTATTTTTTATTGTTGTAACTTCCAGCACCAACAATTTTTGAGACAAACTTCAACAATCACTTGCCTTATCATTAAATAAAAAAAATTAAGCAATATGTATACTACAAAAATTGAACAAGAGCAACTACTAAGGCTTGGTTTAATAGTTGTTATTGTTGGTTGTAAAAAAAGTAGATTGTCCATGTCAGAAAATTTGACAGGCAAGTATTACATTATAAAATATATATTAATTTGTATCTTGTGCAATGCATGGATTTTGGATGATAAAATTTTTATTTGATTTTAGAGTATAATAGTGTGTGTATATAAATATAAATATAAATATAAATATAAATATAGACACACACATAATGAATTTAAAGTGTATTGCTTTTAGAAGGTAGTATATTGTTTGTTTTATTCTTTGTTTGTTAGCCTTTTCAATTTATAATCTCTAAAAATTTAACTTAAATAGATATCAATTAATATTTTATTTAGTTTTCTAAATAAAATATTATTAAAATTATATTTTAAATTTGTTTTGTATTAGATAGTATTTAAAATTATTATAAGATAACTTTTTTTTTAAATTGAGAAATTTTAGGGATTAGAGAAATTTTAGAAAAGTGAAAAAAATGAATAAATTTAATATTTAATGTTAGTTTTGGCTTAGATGTACATAAAATTAGTGGATGCTTATACGGCATTCAAAAAGAATGTCCATGTAAATATCCATGTAGGCATCTTTACCAAATGTTTGTTTTTTTTTTTGTAAATACAAGTATTTAAAATTAATTTTGTTCAGGCCAAGATCGGTAAATGGTAAAGCCTTACCAATAGTGGAGATTTCAAGATTCGAACCCTATCCAAGTACTTAGAAAAAAAAGTCTACTTCCACTTCTTCGAACTAATTATTGATGATTATTTGTGTGTTTCTTGATATCACTTTGCTATGAAAACTCTTGGAAAGAGGAATGTTAGGGACAATAATTTTGACAGCCACATTTTAACATTCTTCATTTATTGGGTCACATTACTTCCTACTTTTATATGAAGATCTGTTATCTATTATTACAGGTTACTTAAAAAATATTTTTTGGCATCCACATATTTCGGCTTTTTAACTTCTTACCTGAATAATTAGTTTTTATGTAAACTAGAAAGTGATATGTCCTAATAAAATTAAAAATGTTAAAATATAATTGTAAAAATGACTACCTCTAACATTCTCATTCTTAGAAAATTTAGGACACATTTATAGCTTATTTATTGATGGTTTTTCCTTTTTCTGTTTTTTACTTGGCACGAACGTGGGTGACATCAGCGAAAGCATGAACTCGGGAAAGGTTGGCCCATTAAATGTTTACAGTGCATTGAGATGGAGAATTTCAAATTTTTAAGACATTTCAAAATTAAGATATTTTAAAATTTATCAATTTAAAGTGTTAGCATTTATAATTATCTTGTTTGGATAAATATTTTTTTGAAAGGATTTTTGAATACTAAAATTTGATAAAATAAAGAAATAATATTAAAAGAAAAAAATAAAAAATATGTAATATAGATGTTATTAGATTTGTAAAAATGTATAGATATAATTAATAATATAAAATATATTATATTAAATTAAAATAATATTTATCTTTTTTAGTTTTATATTAGTAGTGGGTCATGTGTAAAAAAGTGGAAAGATTTGGAAAAATTTTGAAAAACCACATTTTTAGGTGGATTTTTAAGAAGGAATTTTAGTATATCAAACTCCCTTTTATATTTTCTCATAAATCTTGAAATTCTTTAAATTTTTTTACCAAACAGGGAAATTGAATTTTCGATTTTTAAATATCTTTATGGAAATGAATTTCTCTCTTGAAATCCCTCATCTAAACACACCCTTAGGTTGTGTTTGGATGAGGAATTTCAAGAAGGGAATTTATTTCAATCCAGATATTTAAAAATCTAAAATGCAAATTTCTTGTTTGACAAAATTTTTTGAAGAATTTAAAAATTTAGAAGGGATTTCAAAAGAGAATTTAAAATACTCAAATTCCCTTTGAAATCCACCTAAAGAGGTGGTTTTTTAAAATTTCTTCCACTCTTTTCTACTTTATTAGACATAACCTACTATTAAATATTAAGTTAAAAACAAAAAGCATATTATTTTATTTATATTTAATATATATCTTTACTTTTTATATTATTAATAATATTTATACATTTTTACAAATCTAATGATACCCATATTGCATATTTTATTTGATATTTTTCTTTTTCTAATATATAATATTATTATTTTTCTTTTATAATTATTTTTTATTTAATAAAATTCTAGTATTCAAAAATTCTTTTTAAAATTTTTTTATCCAAACAAGTCAATTATAAATGTTAATATTTTAAAACAATGAATTTTAAAATATCTTAAAATTTTAAAATTCTCTATTTAAACGCACTGTTAAGGCTAGGGATGACTCAGCTGCATCCGTGCCTTTACAGGTATTGTAGCAACTTCCTATAGGTATTACCTATTCATCTTTCTTATCGACCTTCTAAAGTAATCCTTTCACGGAAAAATCTAAGAATTGCATATGTTATCCAAACAGTTTTTTTTATTTTTCGAATAATTATGTTATCCAAACAGTTAAAGCCAACAGAATTAAATCTACGTATAATGTTCATATATATTTTTTTTTCGCTCAGATTATCAATCAATTTTTCTGTGATGTTTCAGCTTTATGGGCATTTCACGTAATGAAGGATTTGAAACAGAACCAGACAGCCAATGGAAGTCTTAGAAACAAACAAAAATCACAGCCCCTGGTTTAAGGCTTCTCAAACAATAAACTGTACATGATTTGACACTTAACCTGTAGTTTTGCCAAAAGAGAATCGGTTTTGATCGAAGAAGCTTGACCATCTTGGACTGGAAAGTTTGTAACATGTTACAAATCCCATTACACTTCCCTCTTCAACAATCAATTTTTTGCTTAGCTTATTCCAGAGATGTATTCAGTAAGTTTGCCTGTTCATTAAACTTGTAATCCATTTTGTTGGTTTTCTTCTTTAAATCTGCAGCAACGCGCTGGTCTCACTTTAGTTTATTATAATTCAAGAACTAAATTTGCTATTGTGCAATCCATAAAATACCAACAAACTAAATCGTGTGGCAGAATAACAGAGGGGACACGTTCTTAAAATCTTCATCTTCACACCACTTCAATCATATATTTATCTTCTTATCCATTCACACGTAATCAGAGTGACAACTTGAAGTTGATCGAAACAGCACTCACACATAAATCATCATCCTACATTACCAAAAGTCCAAGACAAGATGTTTGACACGATCTGTTGGGTCCAGCCTTGTTGGGATAAACATTCATGATTCCACCACACTGCTACTCTTATTGAGACATATTTGCATCGAGTTATCCAACTGCTATCATAAAATTAAAAAAAAAAAAAAACAAGAACAGAAAAATAAAAATTATGTTAGTGTCTGATAGTGATAGCTGTGGATCCAATAAAACTTACCAATTCGTGTTTTTAATTCATGTTCATGAGTTGAAAAAAAAAACACAATTTTATTTTTTTTAATTTTTATCATATTCATATATAATTTTTACTTAATTTTAATCTCTGTCATCTTTTTGCATTTTATTCGTGTCGTGTAATTATGTTGAGTCTAAAAAGTATAGCTCAAAACTGGTAAGTTTTCCGAGGGGTACTTCTTAAAATTGAGATGTTATAATTCACTCATTTGATACAGTTGATTTCAGTTTAAGATTGTATACTAACAAGTACATTTGACTAAGTTGTTTGTCTTTTATATACCCAGGGTAAAAGGAAATTTTAACTAACATGACATGCATATTCATTAAGGAATTGCGGTTGTTGCTTTGTTGGCAACATCATGGGGCAAACTGAAACACCAAACTATTTACCCCAAACAATCCTGAAATCAATCCTCCATCAACAATATAAAAAAGTTCATTATCCGTAAATGTTAAATATGATTAACAACTCAGAGAAGAAAAAAAAATCCAACATATGATAAAAATAGATATCCAAAAATACATTTTAGTAAAAAAAAAAACAAAAAAAAAAGAAAGAAAAGCAAATTCCACTGCAGTCAAAACAGGAAGGAGAATGAATAAACATAAATGAGGGAGCAAAGGGGAAATAGGAAACCCTAGTAAAAAAAAAACATTTTGTATCTTCACATGATTATTATCATCACCAACTCCAAAAAACTCCAATGCCAGTTCATGGCCAAGGAAGAAAGATGCAAGCCCAAAACCAAAATGTAAAACATGAAATTAACAAGCTGAGGTTGAGGCCTACAGTCCCTGATCAATAAGGTAATCACCCAGCCTCTCAACAACCATGTTACACTGTCCTGGAGCCACGGGTTCATCATATATCCCGAAAATCAGAGCTTGGATTGTTTTCTTCACAGTTATGCCACCAGCACCCTGCAATATAAAGACAACAAGTAGAAAGAGGAACTTGTTTAGCTCTCACCAGTCACTGCATCAGTTAAACTCTAACTTGGAAATGTTCAATGCTATCAGCAGGCACTAATAATTTGTTTTCTACCATATAAGTAATTGGATTCAACCTTCCCCAACTCCAAAATACCATCAGCAAACGTTAGTAAAGAATAATTCACATTTAAAAATGATAAACGAAAGAATTCATAAATATAAGAAACAACAAGTCAATAATAGAATTTCACATAGTTACTTGTCAATAAGATAATATCATGCAACTCTCTTTCACAATTATCTTTAAGAAGTTAATCTAAAAATCAATCTGAGCTGCAAGTTAGGGATAACTTCTCCTCAATCAATCGTCCCTGTCATCTTTCTTATACTCAGCAATTCTAAAAAAAAAGGCCATTAAAAAAAGAAGGCACTAACAGCTATTTGCACATTTCTGTGTGCTCAAACAAGACAATGATAGATGTCCTGATACACGATGGAAACCTAATCTGTTTGGACACGTTGGATTAGACTTGATAAAACACAATCATAGCATAGTTAGGTATCTGTCATGTGCTCATAAAAGATAATGATAAATTCTCAAATGCAAGATTGACCATTGATAAGAGAAAAATGAAAATGCTTCATGAATAAACTTTCCAAAAAGTACAGTAAAAGCAATCTGTCATCCATGTGTTCTGGCTGGCTGTTTAGAGACCAAGAAACTGCTAACGACAGGGACAATAAAATCAACGCTGGATGAAAATTGTTGAATTCTGGACAAGGACCCACATGAAACCCATGGTGCTCTACCATTATTACATTTCATTTCCTAAGGTCCATAACATCAGCATTATCGATTACTAAAAGGGAAACTTCAGAGAAAGATATCATCTTGTATGTATCAAACAAGCAATTAATATAATATGAAATATTATTTCCCTTTACACAAAAGGAAAATGAGTATATATTAGTAATTTTTAACTGTCAAATTAGAGTCCGAAGGAATGAACTTCGAAGGGATTAATTAGGTATCCGCTATGTGCTCATAAAAGATAATGATAAATTCCCATATGCAAGATCGACAATTGATAAGGAAAAATGTTTCAAGAATAAAATTTCTAAATAGTAAATCTAAAAGCAATTTGTCATCCATGTGTTTTGGCTGTTTAGATACCAAGAAACTGTTAATGAAAGGGTCTATCAAATCAAAGCTGGATGGACAGTGTTGGATTCTGGACAATGCCCCACATAAACCCACGGATTTCTACCTTATTACATGTCATTTGCTAAGGACAATAACATCAGCATTATTGACTACTAAATGGAAAAAAATCAGAGAAAGATATCATCTTGTATGTATCAAAAAAGCAATTAATATAATATTGAATATTATTTCTGTTTATGCAAAAGGAAAATAAGTATATACTAGTAAAGGCCTCTCTCTTTCTTTCTATTGCATTATTTTGAATGCTGGTTTTTTGAGGGAGTAAATATCATCCAATTCTATTAGTAGGAATATGTGTTCAACTGCACACAATGACAGTGATGTAATTCAGGGGGATTTGCACTGTGTCTGGCAGAAACCTATACATGCTACATGACTTGGACAAGAAGGTATTTCTCTTTGTAGAGTTTACAAGCACCCAATTAAAGAGGTATGAATTCAATCTCATCTCCGAATTGAAGGTAGTAAACTTGTAAGCTCAATGCACATTCAAAAAAAAAAAGATCAATTCAATTGAACCAGTGACAAACAATATTTTGAAGAGAGCAATAATTCACCTTCTTCCCACGAATCACAGCCCCGGCCTCTCCCTGGATTACCATATACTTAATGCCACCAAGGTGCAGCCCAGTTGGTGCAAGAGACCCAGGTTCATTAAAATCTTTCATGATGGCAGCAATCTCTTCAGGCTTAAACTGCATATAAACACAAACCCCCCCCACCCCACCCCACCCAAACCCAAAAAAAACAAAGAAAAAAGGGGAAAAATACCAAACTAATTAGAAAAGTAATGACAGCAGTACTCGCTAAGTTGTCAGTCTATACTCGAAACTCGTGGTGATGATAATGTCACTTCAAGATATGCTAATTTCACAAACTCGAGTCTAATTGATGAAATAGAGCAAAAAGATTTCATCACTTTCTCGGCTTCTAAATATTCTGTATGCATGAAATCGAACAACAATGCAGATCATGAATAATCAAATCCAAATATGGCCTATATAATTCATAAATTTTCATTGGATACTACAGATCCAACTTTTTCATTTATAAATTTACATCGCATAATCACATTATCTAATCAATCTAATAAGGCTAGTCAATTACGAGTATTAAAATGCATTAATCGAAAAATAAACAACCAGATCCAAAGAAACAGCTATACCTTAGAAAAAGAGGAGCTTTGGGCCCAAACACTGCCATCCTGACCGATGATAGCAGCGGAGGTCAAAGTATGGCCGTCGCCGACATCGCACATCAGGTGTTCATCAACGTAAGTTTGCCACGACATTTTTCACTGATCAATCAATCACCGTCAATTTTAATTATTTTTTTTAATTTCTTTATCGTTGATTTTTTTTTTCTTTTTTGGCTTCCCGACGATGAGATAATATCTACGCTGGTTCGAGAAAAAAAGTTTGAAATGCGAAGGAATATAAATAGGAGGGAGTAGTGGTTTTAAAGGAAGTAAGGAACATGGAAAGTGGGACCCGTAATGATGCGGGGGCTATGCCTAAGATCTCATCTGGACCGTACGATATTCCCTAACAACTCACATGATTGAATGAGTGCTGTTCACGTTCGCTTTTCGTTCAAGGGAAATGGAAATAAAGAGGGGATGTGACGTGGTTACTCCCGATTTGTTCCACGTAATTATGTGGGATTCTGATTTAATATTTGTTCAAAGAGTGACGTAAAAGGAAGAAGGCCCAATGAAGTTGATCATATAACGGGCTACAACTAACCAACCCATTTCGATTAGGGCTTTCAAATTAACTAATGATCCATAATTGTTTTTTAATTTAATTCCCTAAAAATTCAAGTGTGAAAATTAATTTTTTTTACGAAGAAAAGTTTAGGAATTGGGAGGTTTATCTCTAAAGTCAGGCTAAGCCACCAATTTATTTTGGAATTTGTGGATTTATTAGATTTAATCTTGCGAATTTTTTGAGCTTACAGATTACCTATTAAGAAAAAATATAAAAATTCAACTCTTAATCTTTTGCACGCAATTTCAAATCTTAATTATTTACGTCAATCTTCATTGATGAAAAAAACTTATGAATTATATTACCAGAGGGCTGTAGACACCTTATTTTATCCGGAGTCTTAATTTATAAAAATAATTAATTGGATTGGATGACATTGTATTTTAATTTAACAATTTAGAATTAGGCTAGAATTAAATTAGAATTTTTAGATTTAGGATTAACATTAATTAGTAAATTAGAGTTAAAATAGGATTTAGGAATGATAAAAAAAAAGAGAAGAGATAAGAAAAAAATAAAATTAATTTTAGGATAGGATAATTAGATTTTTTAAGATAATTATTTAGATTAATATTAAATTTAATAGAGTTAGATTAACATAAGAATTAAATAGATAAAATATTAAAAATAAGCAATAATCAATAGAATAGGTTTAATTGTATTAGAACTCTAACAAGTTTACGACTATAAAAAAGAGTTAAAACCTATAACTTAGAAAAAAGAATTTTCAAAAAAAAAATATAGAAGGCAGACGAGTAATAGCAGCATCCACGGCAAGAATCAGACGCAGGCAGCACAATCTCGCCAGCACCTCAGGAAATTGGCAGCAGTCCTGTACTTTGTCAATACTAGCGGAGGAAGGTCTCACGTACTTAGAAATCCAATTCGATCAAGCCTTTCAAAGTTTAATGCCAAATTTTTAGTCTGCATCCTACTCGTGCAGCAACCATCTTTAACAGCCCAAACCAATTAATTTTTGTGAGTCTTGCATTTATTATTAAGGTAAGTATTCGTACTCCACCTTGCTTTTTGTTTCCATTTGATACTTTTATATTACTTGAGTTTCTTTTTTTTAGAGTAAAAGTGGGAATTTTAAGAAATAAAATATAAGAGTAATAAATCAAAGATAAGAAAATTAAGTCAATGAATGTAGGAGGATAAGTAAACCTTAAAATTAAGTAACTAAAATAACAAATGATAGAATGAGTAAAAACTAAGAAAAAATAATTAAAAAGATGATTAAAAATTTTTAGATGTTTAATTAAATAATGGCATAATAAACATTGAGGATGAGCTAGACCCTTCCGATGATGGAATTTTCGAGGTGATTGCGAATGAGTAACACTCGAAGAATTCCTAGGTGAGAGGATCCTTTTAAGTTTATCCAGAATGATGGAAGATTTAAAAGGTATTTTCAAAAAAACAAAGGTTGACACTTTGTTCTCCAATACTAAAAATAAAATAAAAATAAAAAATAATAATCATAAAAAATGTAAAAATAATAATAATAAATTATTAATTAATTCCGATGATGGAATCTTCGAGGCGATTATAAATGAGTAACACTCGAAGAATTCTTGGGTGAGAAGGTCCTTCTAAGTTTATCCAGAACGATGGAAGACTTAGAAGGCATTTTCAAAATAAACAAATAATAAATAAAGATAAAAACATAATAAATAATAAAATTTATATTCTAATAAAGATAAAATAATAAATAATAAAAAAAGTTAATAAATAATAAAATAATAATTCCGATAATGGAATCCTTAAAGCGATTGCGAATGAGTAACACTTGAGGAATTCCTAGGTGAGAGGGTTCTTCTAAGTTTATCCAGAATGATGAAAAATTTAGAAGATATTCTTGATATTAAATACCAAAATCTTAAATATAATAATATTTTAAAAAAATAAATAAAAGTAATAAAACAATTAAATAAAATAAAGTAGGGAATAGTAAAATTCTAAAATACTTCCGACGATGGAGCTTCTTCAGGGGAGTCGAATGGTACCCCTTGAATACTCTTGAGGTGAGAAGAGTTTTTTAAGAGTTTATCCAGAATGATGGAGGATTTTTAATAGAATTTTCAATGTTTAAACAAAAAAATTAAAAGACCGCATAATTAAGACTAAGTTAAAATAACACAAGATTAACATGGTACCAATATTGGGTGTTGTAAGGGTGCTATAACCTTCCCTACACATAAATGAACTCCCGAACCCAAAACTTAAAATGTAGACCAGTCCTAGAGTCATTAGGTGGCCAATCACACTTAGGTTAAAAAAAAAGATTGGTGGCGACTCCATTCATTTAATGTCTAGCGTCCTAACCCTAGGAAACGTTATGATAGCTTGGCGACTCCGTTGGGGATAATTAAGAAAGTCAAGCCATAATTTAATCTTGTGTTATACTAAGTCAAAGTTTGATGGTCTAAATTTGGAAAGTTCTGATGTTGTTTGATGCTCTTTTGTTGATTTCTTAAGTGTTTTGTGGAAATTAATAAGATGAAGTTCCTTCTCACACACCACACTTTGCACTTGCATGCATAAAGCTCTTGACCCGAGCTCAGTCCTTTCTAGAAGGGAGTAGAGTACCTACCGCTCTCGTGAGGTGATAACCTCCGCATGGGCTAGCAAAATACTCCCACTTAAGTTGAACCTTTTCCGTTTGTAGCCTGTCATGGGTGAGGATTAGGGTGCCTTACTAGTCTAGAGTGGATGATAGTGAGGAACAATTTGGGAACCTTTAGCCCTTTTATCTAAAGCCATGCATATAGTGAAATTAAGAAGACCAACTGTAAGATAGAGCCATATCAACCCATGCTATAGAAAATACCCATTACTCAGGACACATGCTTGATCAAGTTTGTTTGATTTTGGTTTACACATGAGACATTAAGAGGGTACCATGAGTCCTTTACCAAAACATTTTCATGCATCACTCATCCATTATTGTTACATGGCAACCTTTTACCATACCATCCCATTCATACACATGTAGCATCATCTCATTTGTTCATCTTCAATCATTGCTTTTAAATAAAGCATTTTCAAACTTTTTGAAGTATCACCACACGAAAAATAATGAACTTTAATTGTGGTAATAAAGGTTCAAAGATAGCCTGACCAAAAGTCCATTCGTATCACACTCGTTATCAAGATAGGATCATGGAAGAAGAGCAAAGTGTCCGTATTGAGAAGATAGAAAAGGCTCAAGAGGAAATGAGGGGGCAATTGGCCCAAATAACTGAATTATTGAAGAACTTGAGCAAAGGAAAGGGAGTGATGGAAGAAGCTATTGTCCAAGAAGAGGTCCAACAACGTAGCATGGAAGATCCCATATACCCTCCTGGATTCGGTCCTCATCTAAGTCAAACATCTCAAGTAGGAGGATATCCATTTGCTTATACAGCCATACCTCAAATGTTTGGCCCAGCTCAGGGACAAACTCTCCCTTCCCAAGGGACAAAATTTACTGATCTAATTGAAGTACCTAACTTGGATGACCCGAGGGAGATTGAAAAGATAAAAGTCAAACAAGTAGAAGAGAAAGATGAGGCGAAGTCACAACAAAAGATCGATATGTTGGAGGAAAGACTTCGAGCTATTGAAGGCTTAGACCTATATGGTCCCATGGATGCTATGGGGTTGTGTTTGATGTCTAATTTAATCATCCCACCCAAATTTAAGGCCCCGGAGTTTGAAAAATACAATGGGACTTCTTGCCCTAAGTCTCATCTCATTATGTACTGTCAAAAGATGGTTGCCTATGCTCAAGATGATAAACTTCTTATTCACATCTTTCAAGAAAGCCTTACTGGGTTTGCAGCGAAGTGGTATAATCAATTGGATGGAACTCGAATCACCACTTGGAATGACTTGGCAAGAGCATTTATGGCTCAATATCGACATGTTGCTGATATGGCCCCTGATCGTCTGTCACTCCAAAGCATGGAAAAGAGAACTAATGAGAGTTTCAAGCAATATGCCCAAAGGTGGCGTGACATGGCTGCGGAGGTGCAACCTCCACTTTCAGAGAAGGAGCTTACCATTATGTTCGTTAATACTTTGAAGGCTCCATATTATGATAGGATGATCGGTAATGCCACTAAGAATTTTGCTGATATGGTATTGTCTGGTGAGATAATTGAGAATGCAATCAAGAGTGGAAAGATTGAAGCTCCCAACAATATTGAGAAGAAACGAAGAGCTAACAAAAAGAAGGAAGAAGAAGTCCATGCTGTTGCATATGGAAAGTAATATGGAGGCTATGTCCCACAACACCCTTATCACATGCCACAACCTTACTATCCTACTCAAAATCCTTACCATTCATACCCCAAGGTTAATGTTCAACCTATTCCTCAGACACCTGCACCAGTTACTCAGTCAGCTACGCAGTTCAATAAACATGAGGGCAATCTTAAAGGATCATGGCCGCAAAGAGAAAGGACTCCCATTGACCTAATCCCCATGACCTACACTGAGTTATATCCAAAATTGATCAAAGGACAACTCATCGCACCCGTCTATGCAGAACCTCTCAAGCCTCTATATCCGAAATGGTATGATGAGAATGCTCGATGCGAGTATCACTTCGGGAACGTGGATCACTCTTTAGAGAATTGCATTGCGCTAAAGTATAGAGTGTAAGGACTGATAAAAGCTGGCATGTTGAATTTTGAAACGAAAGGGGAATCGGCTACGGATTCAAACCCATTGCCTAACCATACCAATGAGGGATGAGTTTCGTGGTGGCATAAAGGGTTAGAGCCTGGCGATTTTGAAGATTTATAAATTCTAGTTTTGTTTTTGCTTTCTTTTCTTTAAGTAATGCAAGATAGTTTTTGAAAGTGCTTAAGCCCATAAGTACAAGATAAAGTTTTATGTATGGGCTAACTTTTATTTATTCCCTTTTTAATAAAGCGACTAGTGTGATGCACTGTCATTTTCTCTGTTCATTTGCCATTTCCCACATACTCACCTTACCTTTTATTCACAAGTATCCAAATAATGAACATAATGATAATGATGTCAATAAATCTGGGATTCAATTTTGAAAAAACTACTACTGTTGATGAATTACTAGTCTGCTAATGTTGCGAAAGCCAGAAAATGAAGGAAAGGTTGTTTACCATCAGCACTTGATAGATGGTACAAGAAAGGTGAATCTCTTACAGAAGCTTCTAACAAGTTTGTCATTGTTCAATAAACAATTTTTAATGAGAGTATTTACATTTGAAATGATAAATGGCCTTCTTTCACTATCCCTCAAGGAGTAAAATTATCCTTTGATTACCCCTTTTGAGCCTACTATATTTTTTGTAATATAACCCACCAAGGATCACCCTCCACACTGGGGGCAAGGAAGATGAAAATCATTTATAAAGAAATTTTGGGGGAAAAGATGAAAGTGTTCATGATGAATCGAGGGGAAAAAAACCCAGTTTTGTGAAAAAAAAGAAAGAAAAAAAGAAGAAGAAGCAAGAAAAGAAATGAGTGAACTAGAAAGGTACTAAATGCTTGAGTGTTTTACTTGTTAAATAAAAGTGATCCTTTGGTTCATAAACCCTGAAACACATTTTGGGCCTGCTTTATCCTTTTCTTTCATAAACCCTCACCTGAGCCTACATTACATACCTTTAAAAGCCCATTTTGATCAAATGTAAATGCTTAAATTGAAGAATCATGTATTGAATGAAGACATGTTTGTATAATGAGATAATGATCCTTTGAAGGAAGTAGATCAAGTTGAATGAAGAAACCCATGAGCTTTAGAAGATATCTTGGATCGAAATCAAGAACGCCTATTAGAGGCATGAATTTGGATTGAGCACTGAAGATTGAAGTTTGTCAAAGCCAATGAAGTTGAAAATGAAGAAAAAAAAAGAAAAAAGAAAAAAATAAAAATATGAAAAAAAAGAGAAAAATAAAAAGAAAAAAGGAAGATTCAAAATTGAAAACCCAAAAAGGGCAGTTTGAATCAAATAAGGGGTACCTAAGTTGAAAATCTGAGAAGGTGACTTAGGAAAATATCAGCATCAAAAAGTTCTGATACGAAGGTAAGATCGGCAGATACTACATGAAAGAACATATCAATAAGAGTGGACTTTTGGAAAAGAATTTTAGATTGACTTGATTGAAATTGTCAGAATGTTTATTAAATGGATACTGAAAACCCTATTCCAAACTGTCCCATTGATTTTTCTTGATTTCATGTTCCTTTTCTAAGAATGAATACCCATATTTCTCATGATTATTTTAAATTCATTCCACCCCTATAATAAATTGAGAAGATGTATGAGTGCATTACATTGGTGGTCGAGTTGGAAGGAAAATATATAAATGTTGGTAACCTTTTTGGGTAAAGTTTTGAAAGAAATATATTCTTTTGAGAAATCTTGCAGAGAGAAAGAAACAACAATAAAAAATGATGAAAATATAAACTTGAAAGCATGATGGCAAGTCTTCGAGCATAATTGGACCAAGACTCAATAGGAGATGGGATAAGAAGTGAAGATAGAAGATTTAAATAAGAAGAATCCAACGAATTGAGTGGACTTGAGAAAAAAGAGATGAGCTTGAGAATCTTGTTACCACAATGAAGATTGCATTTACATACATTCATGGAATAATTCAAGGGGCATGACATTAACATGTTCATAACATTCATAGCATTGTGGTATTCATGGCATTCATTATATTCATTACATGCATGGCATTTCATTACTGCATTTTGACATTGAACTATTTGTTAAGACATTAGGATAAGAAGTTCTAAATGATGAAAATTTTGAAGAGAAGAGAAAGTGTAAGAATACCATGGATAGGATGAAAATATAAGAGATGGTAATTTGAAAGAATAATGAGGTATGAGAAGATGATGAGAAAAATATTTTTTTGAAAAACCTTAGATAAGAATAAAGCCCAGTTTAGCTGGCACCTTAGAGGAGGATGAAGCCTAATATTGTTGGCATCAAAATGAAAGTTAAGCCCAGTCAAACCCATGTAAGCTGGCATTCTGAAATGAAATTTTTATTTTCAAAAGTTTCACTGCCTCTATTGAGAGGAGCTCTTTATTTTCAAAAGTCTCAATGCCTCTGTTGAGAGGAGTTCTTTATTTTCAAAAAGTCTCAATGCCTCTGGTGAGAGGAGCACAAAGTTATTTTTTAAAGTTCCAATGCCTCTGATGAGAGGAGCACAAGGTTATTTTTCGAAGTTTCAATGCCTCTGGTGAGAGGAGCACAAAGTTATTTTTCAAAGTTCCAATGCTTCTGGTGAGAAGAGCACAACAAGGTTATTTTTCAAAGTTCCAATGCCTCTGGTGAGAGGAGCACAAGGTTATTTTTCGAAGTTCCAATGCCTCTGGTGAGAGGAGCACAAAGTTATTTTCCAAAGTTCCAATGCCTCTGGTGAAAGGAGCACAAGGTTTTGTTTCAAAGTCTTACAGCCTCTGGTGAAAGGAACTAAATGTGTCTTAAAAATTGTAAATATTTTGTAAAAAAAGGAAAAAAACAAAAAAAATAATAAAAAAATTCGGACAAAATAGTTGTCTAATTGTCTTTGCACAATTCCTAGTTTTCAGAAAATGTGCAAAGAAGGGCAGCTGTAGACACCTTATTTTGTTCGGAGTCTTTATTTATAAAAATAATTAATTGGATTGGGTGACATTGTATTTTAATTTAACAATTTAGAATTAGGCTAGAATTAAATTATGATTTTTAGATTTAGAATTAACATTAATTAGTAAATTAGAGTTAAAATAGGATTTAGGAATGATAAAAAAAAAGAGAAGAGATAAGAAAAAAATAAAATTAATTTTAGAATAGGATAATTAGATTTTTTAAGATAATTATTTAGATTAATATTAAATTTGATAGAGTTAGATTAACATAAGAATTAAATAGATAAAATATTAAAAATAAGAGATAATTAATAGAATAGGTTTAATTGTATTAGAACTCTAACAAGTTTATGACTATAAAAAGGAGTTAAAACCTATAACTTAGAAAAAGGAATTTTCAAAAAAAAAATATAGAAGGTAGACGAGTAATAGCAGCATCCACGACAAGAATCAGACGCAGGCAGCACAATCTCGCCAGCACCTCAGGAAATTGGCAGCAGTCCTGTACTTTGTCAATACTAGCGGAGGAAGGTCTCACGTACTTAGAAATCCAATTCGACCAAGCCTTTCAAAGTTTAATGCCAAATTTTTAGTCTGCATCCTACTCGTGCAGCAACCATCTTTAACAGCCCAAACCAATTAATTTTTGTGAGTCTTGCATTTATTATTAAGGTAAGTATTCGTACTCCACCTTGCTTTTTGTTTCCATTTGATACTTTTATATTACTTGAGTTTCTTTTTTTTAGAGTAAAAGTGGGAATTTTAAGAAATAAAATATAAGAGTAATAAATCAAATATAAGAAAATTAAGTCAATGAATGTAGGAGGATAAGTAAACCTTAAAATTAAGTAACTAAAATAAAAAATGATAGAATGAGTAAAAACTAAGAAAAAATAATTAAAAAGATGATTAAAAATTTTTAGATGTTTAATTAAATAATGACATAATAAACATTGAGGATGAGCTAGACCCTTCCGATGATGGAATTTTCGAGGTGATTGCGAATGAGTAACACTTGAAGAATTCCTAAGTGAGAGGATCCTTTTAAGTTTATCCAGAATGATTGAAGATTTAAAAGGTATTTTCAAAAAAACAAAGGTTGACACTTTGTTCTCCAATACTAAAAATAATATAAAAATAAAAAATAATAATCATAAAAAATGTAAAAATAATGGTAAAGTTATCGTATAAGACAATAAAAAATAATAATAAATAAATTATTAATTAATTTCGATGATGGAATCTTCGAGGCGATTACGAATGAGTAACACTCGAAGAATTCCTAGGTGAGAAGGTTCTTCTAAGTTTATCCAGAACGATGGAAGACTTAGAAGGCATTTTCAAAATAAACAAATAATAAATAAAGATAAAAACATAATAAATAATAAAAATTATATTCTAATAAAGATAAAATAATAAATAATAAATAAAGTTAATAAATAATAAAATAATAATTTAGATAATGGAATCCTTAAGGCGATTGCGAACGAGTAACACTTGAGGAATTCCTAGGTGAGAGGGTTCTTCTAAGTTTATCCAGAATGATGGAAAATTTAGAAGATATTCTCGATATTAAATACCAAAATCTTAAATATAATAATATTTGAAAAAAAATAAAAGTAATAAAACAATTAAATAAAATAAAGTAGGGAATAGTAAAATTCTAAAATACTTCCGACGATGGAGCCTCTTCAGGGGAGTCGAATGGTATCTCTTGAATACTCTTGAGGTGAGATGAGTTTTTTAAGAGTTCATCCAGAATGATGGAGGATTTTTAAAAGAATTTTTAATATTTAAACAAAAAAATTAAAAGACCACATAATTAAGACTAAGTTAAAATAACACAAGATTAACATACCAATATTGGGCGTTGTAGGGGTGCTATAACCTTCCCTACACGTAAATGAACTCCCGAACCCAAAACTTAAAATGTAGACCAGTCCTAGAGTTATTAAGTGGCCAATCACACTTAGGTTAAAAAAAAAGATTGGTGGCGACTCCATTCATTTAATGTCTAGCGTCCTAACCCTAAGAAACGTTATGACAAGGACTACACGTGAAAATGCTGGAAATTTAGAATAGGGGCGCTAAAAGAATGTTCATTATTGTTGTGTTGTGTGCTACAAATAATACACTGAATTCGTAATTTTAATTAAAATTGTTGTCTTGTGAACAATTTATAAGTTGAAAAATAAAAAATAAAACAAACTACTTGTTGAAACCATGATTCAAGGAATTGGTTGGCTAGGCCTAGGAGATTGAAGTAGAAGTTGTATGGAGGATCATGGTCTGCATTTGGCTTGCTGGGAAAAATAGTGGGTGTATTTTTGAATGTCATCAAGCGAGTAGAGGCGGAGTAAGTCCATGTTCTGAAAAGGCTTAAAGATCAAGGGATGAGCCTCGTCGGCGAGCTCCTCCGGCGTCTGTATTATGTCACCACTAAAACTAAAGAATGCAAGGCTATACTTTCCTTTTTACCTTCCATAATCACGCGATGGATTGGAGCGTGTATTTGTTGTTGTATGGCAGAAACTATGAGAAAGGTATGTGAAAAATATAATAAGGTAAAGAAAAGAAAGAACTTTTTTGTATATCTACAAGCTCTTGTTTATTTACATCATTGCTCTTTATATGGAGCTGAAACATAATAGAAATAAAAAATATCTTCCTAAATTCATGCCAATACTCCTAACATAATATCATGTCCTCCTAACATTAAGCCATAACAGAAAATAACTCCTAATTACAATGCATGATCTTCCTATTAGCAAGCCATAAATAAACACCACTAACCCACTACTAACATCCTAAAAACTTGGTAAGACATGACTACTTTCTATGCATATCTCCACATGATAACAACCCATGTTTGCATAAGTGCAGTTGATGAGGCACGTTTACAACACTCCTCCTTGCCTCAATAGCTGCATAGGCCTAGTTTGCTTCTTAGAGCTTCAAATCTGGCTTTTGGTAAAGACTTAGTTAACACATCTGCAATTTGATCCTCGGTCTTCACATCTCAACTTACCAAAATTCTTCCATTTTGTGGTTGGAAAATTCTGTAAGCATTGGAAGAGTTGCTATATCCAATAAAAACTCCTGGTTCTGCCTTCTTATCAAGCTTGTCTCTTTTTACTCTAGTTGGCAGCCTATTCAGCAAGAAAACAGCAGTGTTAGCAGCCTCTGCCCACAATTTCTTTGGCAACTCCTTCTCATGTAGCATGCACCTTGTTATTTCCATAATGCTTCTGATGGAGATCCACTTGCTCGTGATGTTCGTGATGCTAAGGATCCATTGGTCATCCAAGGAGGTCCAATTACCCGAGCTCGAGCTAAGAAAACGCAACAAGCCCTGGCCTCATTCATGCAACAAGCTCTGGCATCATTGAAGTGTCAAGAAAGCTTCCATGAAGAGTCCCAAGACATCTATACTTGCTTGGAAGCCCAAACGACATGAGCATGGTTTACTATCTTATTTTAGCTTAACAATAAGATGGGCTAAGTGTTTGGATAGCCCACGTTTGAGTCTTGTTGTGTCTTGGACTATTTATTTTATGTAACTAGGTTTAGGCATGAATTTGGGTTTAGTTTTATTTTCTATTGGTGTTAATTCCAGCCCACTTGTTTATGGGCTTAAGTGCTAGGTATTATTATAAATACCTTGTAAACGCTATTGATGAGGAGATCAGTTAATTGAATTTTCAGAAATTGAGTGTGCCTTTCTCTTGGGTTCCCTCTCAACTAGGCTTATCAAGGTCTTCTTCCTTGTGGCGCCTCCTTCTTCACCATCCACCATTGCAATACCTTAGGTTCTCGAATTCTTATTCGTAGGGTCAAGGTCCAATACCTTTGGGTTCGAGTCTCTTTAGGCTTCGGGTCTAGGTTTCAGAAGTTGTCATTCATCAACTTTGCTTCTGTCTTCTTGCGTGTCAGCTCCTTCAAATTCCAAGCTACGTTTTGTCTTGTCCGTACGCATCAGTTGGTATTCAGAGCTCAAGTTCTGATTTTCTGGTTTGTTCGTGCGTCACTCACTTTTCGATTTTTTTTTGTTTCAATTTTTTTTCTTTTGTTCGTTCCACTTTCTGGTTTGTTTGTGTGTTCCTAGCCACCACTTATTTCTTAACCCTAAAACCCTAGCCACCACTTATTTCATTACACAAAAAACCCTAGCCACCACTTATTTCATTACACAAAAAACCCTAGCCGCACCCCTTCAAAATAAAACTCTAGCCACACCGCTCAAAAATAAAACCCTAGCCGCACCCCTCAAAAAAAAAACCCTAGCTGCACCCCTAAAAAAAAAACCCTAGCCTCACCCCTCAAAAAAAAAAACCTAGCCGCACCCCTCCTCTTTCAAGGAAACCGCAACACTCAGAGTTTAAAAAAAAAAGAAGAAGAAAAGAATTCAAAAAAAAAGAAGAAGAAAAGAATTCGAAAAAAAAAAGAAGAAGAAAAGAATTCGAAAAAAAAAAAGAAGAAAAAAAAAAGGAAGAAAAAAATTTTTTTTTTTGCGGTAGTGTTCAAACAGAAGTTTTGGTTGAGTTAGGAGGCGTGTGAGTACTTGTTTTAAAGAAAACGACGAAAGAAAACGACCTAGTGAAGCTTTGCTTCACTAGCCCCATTCTATCTTGGCCAAATTCCATCGTTTTCCTATAGTTTTAGGCCATTTTTCATTTTTTTATCATTCTAGTGATTTTTTTATTTTTTTTTCTTATTTTTTTTATTCTTTCTTTCTTTCTTTGAGTCACCCTAGCCCTAGCCACACCTTTCTGTGAAAAAAAAAAGAAAAAAAAATTCTTGGTGACAATACTTGGTGAATTAGTTGATTTTACGAGGTTGAATCTTTGACTGAGTCTCTAGTGTGATTGTGAACCTATAGAGTTAAGGTAGAGTAAGGGAAAAAGGCACGAGTGTGTGAGAGACATTAGTAGAGAAAAGCCAAATTACTTGAGTGAAACAGGAGTGTAAACACGTGAGGATATTACTTGTTGACAATGTCTTCTGAAGGTGATAAGTCAGACTTTAAAAAGATTGAATTCCTGCTTCAGGCAATGCAACAACAGTTCCAACGGATGGATGTGAAATTCAATGACATTCATGATAAGTTGAACCAACATGAAGCTCGGTTTGCAAAGATCCAACAAGGTGATACTTCTCGTCAAAAAAGTAAGGTTGTTGCCACTGATGAGTATGATGATAATGTTGGGTATGATTCGAATGAAGAGTCTGGGATAGATAGACATCATAGAAGGTACCATGGGTATAGAGATCGAGTTGATAGAGCCTGTGATAGAGGCAAGGAGAAGATGGATGGAAACCTTAGCAGTATAAAATTAAAAATTCCTCCTTTCCAAGGCAAGAATGATCCTGAGGCATATTTGGAGTGGGAAAGGAAGCTTGAAATGGTGTTTGACTGCCACCACTACTCTGAAGAAAAGAAGGTCAAACTTGCAGCAATTGAGTTCACAGAGTATGCTATGGTTTGGTGGGATCAGTTAGTCACTAGTCGAAGAAGATATGGTGATCCTCCAGTGTCTACATGGGATGAGATGAAGCGCATCATGAGGAAGAGATTTGTTCCTACTCATTACTACAGGGAGTTATACCAGAAGCTCCAAGGTCTTACCCAGGGCACAGCGCGAGAACATCTTCCATACGAGATGCCATATTAGTGACAAGGTATGTACTGTAATCATTGATGGTGGGAGTTGTACTAATGTTGCTAGCACATACCTTGTTGATAAATTAAAGTTGCCCACTACCAAGCATCACCACCCATATAAGTTGCAGTGGATTAATGACTGTGGTGAAGTCAACGTGGTGAAGCAAGTCTTGGTTCCTTTTCGTATTGGAAGGTATCAAGATGAGGTATTGTGTGACGTGGTGCCCATGCAAGCTAGCCACATATTGCTGGGTAGACCGTGGCAGTATGATCGGAGAGTCCTCCATGACGGTTACACTAACCGTTATTCCTTTACTATGGATGGCAAGAAGATCGCTCTTGCTCCCCTTAGCCCCAAGGAGATTTATGAGGACCAATTAAGGCTAAAGGAGCAACATGACGAGCAAAGGAAGCAATCTAAAGAAAAGAAGGAAAACAAGGACAGCAAAACAGTGAGCTGCTATGCCAAACCCCGAGATGTGAAGACTGCATTTCTTGCTAAGTCTCCTATCCTTTTACTCTTATTTAAAGATTCTTATTTTATTGATGCTGAACTCCATGATACTTTGCCTACTGATGTTGTCTCATTGTTGCAGGAGTTCGAGGATGTATTCCCTGAGGAGATCCCAAGTGGATTACCACCGATTCGTGGGATCGAGCACATGATTGACCTTGTCCCCAGAGCTACCATTCCTAACCGTCCAGCCTACAGAAGTAATCCCGAGGAGACGAAGGAGCTTCAAAGGCAAGTTGAGGAGCTCATGAGGAAAGGTTATGTGAGAGAGAGCATGAGTCCTTGCGCCGTGCCCGTACTGCTTGTGCCAAAAAAAGATGGGACGTGGAGGATGTGCGTTGACTGCCGAGCCGTCAACAAAATCACTGTAAAGTACCGCTATCCTATTCCTAGGCTAGATGACATGCTTGATGAGTTGCATGGTGCATGCATGTTTTCTAAAATTGATTTAAAGAGCGGATATCACCAAATTCGTATGAGAGAAGGTGATGAATGGAAAACCGCATTCAAGACTAAACATGGTCTCTACGAGTGGTTAGTTATGCCTTTTGGCTTGACTAATGCACCCAGTACATTCATGCGTTTAATGAACCATGTTTTACGTGATTTCATTGGTAAGTATGTGGTTGTCTATTTTGATGATATTTTGATATACAGTAAGAGCCAGCATGAGCATGTTGAGCATCTTAGGAATGTTCTTACTGTTTTGAGGAATGCAAGTTTGTATGCCAATTTTAAGAAATGTACGTTCTGCACTGATAAGATTGTATTCCTTGGGTATGTCGTTTCTTCACATGGCATTTCTGTTGATAATGAGAAGGTAAAGGCAATTAAAGATTGGCCTGTACCTAAGTCTGTTTCTGAGGTGCGTAGTTTCCATGGTTTAGCTAGTTTCTATCGTCGATTCGTTAGAGATTTTAGCACTATAGCTGCACCTTTGATCGAAGTGGTCAAAAAGAATGTTGCATTTCATTGGGGTCCTGCACAAGAGCATGCTTTTAATTTGCTTAAAGATAAACTTTGTTCTGCTCCTTTGTTATCTCTGCCTGACTTTACTAAAACTTTTGAGATTGAGTGCGATGCCTCAGGTGTAGGTATTGGAGCTGTGCTTATGCAAGAAAAACGCCCAATTGCTTTCTTTAGTGAGAAGTTAAGTGGAGCAGCACTTAACTATCCCACATATGACAAGGAGATGTACGCGTTAGTGAGGGCCTTGGAGACATGGCAACATTACTTGTGGCCCAAAGAATTTGTCATCCACACTGATCATGAGTCCTTGAAGCATTTGAAAGGACAGAGTAAGCTGCATAAGCGTCATGCCAAGTGGATAGAGTTCATTGAGATGTTCCCGTACGTGATCAAGTACAAACAAGGTAAAGAGAACGTCGTAGCTGATGCGTTATCTCGTAGGTATACTCTTATCACTACTCTTGATGCTAAACTTTTAGGATTTGAGTATATCAAAGAACAGTATGCTGATGATGTTGATTTTGGTAATGTTTATGATGCATGTGCTACATCTGGTTTTGGCAAGTTCTTTAGGCATGATGGGTTCTTATTTAGAGAAAATAAATTATGTGTGCCTAAGAGTTCATTGCGCGAGCTGTTAGTTAGAGAAGCCCATAGTGGAGGATTAATGGGTCACTTTGGAGTTAGGAAAACTCTAGATGTTTTGCAAGCACATTTCTTTTGGCCTAACATGAGGAGAGATGTAGAGAGGTTATGTGCTAGATGCATTTCATGTAGGCAAGCTAAATCTAGAGTTCATAATCATGGTTTATATACTCCTTTACCCATTCCTACTACTCCGTGGACTGATATCTCTATGGATTTTGTTTTGGGCTTGCCTCGAACAAAACGCGGTAGAGATTCTGTTTTTGTTGTGGTTGACAGGTTCTCTAAGATGGCTCATTTCATTGCTTGCCACAAGACGGATGACGCCAGCAATGTTGCTGACCTTTTCTTCAAAGAGATAGTACGTCTACATGGTATACCAAGGACCATTGTTTCTGATCGAGATGCAAAGTTCCTTAGTTACTTTTGGAAGACGTTATGGGGAAAGTTGGGAACTAAATTGTTATTCTCCACCACTTGTCACCCCCAGACTGATGGACAGACTGAGGTCGTCAACCGAACCCTGTCTACATTATTGAGGTCCATTATTCAAAAAAATTTGAAGAATTGGGAAGATTGCTTGCCCCATGTGGAGTTTGCATATAACCGCAGTGTCCACTCCACTACTAGTTGCTCTCCATTCGAAGTTGTTTATGGCTTCAATCCTCTTACTCCTTTGGATTTGTTGCCATTACCTAGTGCAGAGTAACTTGGATGGAGAACAGAAGGCTAAGTTTGTGAAGCAACTCCATGAGAGAGTTCGTCAAGCTATTGAAAAGAAGACTGAGCAGTATACCACCCAAGCAAATAAGCATCGAAAGAAAGTAGTCTTTGAGCCTGGTGATTGGGTTTGGGTGCATATGAGAAAGGAGAGGTTTCCTGTTCAGCGACGAACCAAGTTGCATCCCCGAGGAGATGGACCATTCCAAGTCATAGCGAAGATCAACGATAATGCCTACAAATTGGATCTTCCTGGTGAGTATGGTGTATCTGCTACTTTTAATGTTTCTGATCTTTCTCCCTTTTCTTTTGATGAAGGTATATGCGATTTGAGGACAAATCCTTTTGAGGAGAGGGGGAATGATGGAGATCCACTTGCTCGTGATGTTCGTGATGCTAAGGATCCATTGGTCATCCAAGGAGGTCCAATTACCCGAGCTCGAGCTAAGAAAACGCAACAAGCCCTGGCCTCATTCATGCAACAAGCTCTGGCATCATTGAAGTGTCAAGAAAGCTTCCATGAAGAGTCCCAAGACATCTATACTTGCTTGGAAGCCCAAACGACATGAGCATGGTTTACTATCTTATTTTAGCTTAACAATAAGATGGGCTAAGTGTTTGGATAGCCCACGTTTGAGTCTTGTTGTGTCTTGGACTATTTATTTTATGTAACTAGGTTTAGGCATGAATTTGGGTTTAGTTTTATTTTCTATTGGTGTTAATTCCAGCCCACTTGTTTATGGGCTTAAGTGCTAGGTATTATTATAAATACCTTGTAAACGCTATTGATGAGGAGATCAGTTAATTGAATTTTCAGAAATTGAGTGTGCCTTTCTCTTGGGTTCCCTCTCAACTAGGCTTATCAAGGTCTTCTTCCTTGTGGCGCCTCCTTCTTCACCATCCACCATTGCAATACCTTAGGTTCTCGAATTCTTATTCGTAGGGTCAAGGTCCAATACCTTTGGGTTCGAGTCTCTTTAGGCTTCGGGTCTAGGTTTCAGAAGTTGTCATTCATCAACTTTGCTTCTGTCTTCTTGCGTGTCAGCTCCTTCAAATTCCAAGCTACGTTTTGTCTTGTCCGTACGCATCAGCTTCAATTTTTTTTTCTCACTTACACCATTTTGTTGTGGGGTGTAAGGAGCTGTGAGTTGGTGTTCAATACCAACTTCTTCACAAAACTTGTCAAACATGTCATTTGTATATTCTTTCCCATTATCAGACCTTATCTTCTGTATCTTGCAACCACTTTGATTTTCCACCCATGCATTCAAAGAGGACGTTTTCTGAGGTCCGCCAACATCTGTATGCAATAGTTACAGCTTGTGTGTTGCTCTCCATGTTGTTTGCGGGAAAGGTTTTCTAGCTTGTTCGCCATATTGACAGGCCACACAATCAGCTAGCTTGTCCTCCAGCAATGGAACTCCTTTCACCAAATTATGTTTCATTTGCTCCTCCTCCATTAAATTCAAAGCACAGCTTTTTGCTCTCATTTTCACCTTGAATACATCTCTTCCTTGTGCGTCTTTGATCAAACACCATTTGTCTTCAAATATGACTTTGAAGCCTTATTCAATCAACTGGGCAACACTAAGCAGATTTTGATCAATGTCAGGCACATATAAAACATCAGTAATGTATTTCAAACCTGTTAGGCTTTCTATAGCCACTGTTCCTTTGCCCTTGACTGAGATGTATTCACCATTTCCAATCCTTACTTTGGAAATGTCAGTTTTATCAAGTTCTTTAAAAAGCTCCCGATCATTTGTCATGTGGTTTGTGCAACCACTATCAATAAGCCAAGAATCATTGGAACTGCTGTTTGTTGTAATATGCAACGAACACTGCTCCTCCTGATATTGTTCAGCAGTGACATTTGCTTCCTCTTCATGCTTTTGTGACTTGCAAATTTTCTCCATATACCCAATTTGACCACATTTTCTACATTGAATATCTGGCCTCCACCAGCACTTCTTCTGTGGATGATTGGTTTTCTTGCAGTGTGGGCAAGGTGGATAAGTTCCATCCTTGCTTTTGTTGTTGCCTGCATTGTTGTCGAGCTTGTTGTTCTTCATGTCTTTACCTCCTCCTGAGTTTTCTGCCTTTGCTTGAAAAGCAGCCTCCATTGATTCTTCTTTCCTCATCATTCTCCTTTGTTCTTGTGCCTGCAATGCATTCACTAACTCTGCCAAGGAAATACTTGACAGATCCTTAGATTCTTCTAATGAAGAAATTTTTGACTCATATTTTTTGGGCACAGTTACAAGAATCTTTTGCACAATTCGATCATCAGAAAAGTCCTTACCAAGCAACCTCACCTTATTTGCTATGCCCAGCAACTTATCAGAGTACTCTTTAATGGTTTCTGTCTCCTTCATTTTCAGCATTTCAAACTCCCGGATCAGGTTGAGTATCTGCACATTTTTGGTTCTTTCATTTCCTTGGTACTCCTTTTTGAGGTAGTCCCAGATACTTTTTGCTGACTCCAAATTCATAATTCTTGTAAATATGGTGTTTGAAACAGCAGAGAATAGGCAGGCTTTAGCTTTGGACTTCCTTGTCTTCTTCTCTTTGTGAGTCTTCATCTGAGCCACCGTAAGATTTGCAGGCAATGGGGGCACCTCATAGTCTTCCTCTATAGCTTCCCAAAGATCTAACGCTTCTAGATAGATTGTCATTTTAACAGCCCAAGCTTGGTAGTTTTCACCATAAAAAATTGGTGTCGAAATTTGAGAGAAATTGGTTTCAGTTTCCATTCTTGAAGAGGATTGTGTTTTGGGTTTGTGTTTAGATTCACTCAACTCGCAGGTCCCTCAAGAAACAGGCTCGGATACCAATTTGTTGTTGTATGGCAGAAACTAT
Organism: Heritiera littoralis; assembly: GCA_031772115.1. Classification (NCBI taxonomy): domain Eukaryota; kingdom Viridiplantae; phylum Streptophyta; class Magnoliopsida; order Malvales; family Malvaceae; genus Heritiera; species Heritiera littoralis. The sequence goes on from JAPDPK010000090.1 coordinate 354,025, forward strand.
GAGAAAGGCATGTGAAAAATATAATAAGGTAAAGAAAAGAAAGAGCTTTTTTTGTATATCTGCAAGCTCTTGTTTATTTATATCATTGCTCTTTATATAGAGCTGAAACATAATAGAAATAAAAAATATCTTCCTAAATTCATGCCAATACTCCTAACATAATATCAGGTCCTCCTAACATTAAGCCATAACAGAAAAATAACTCCTAATTACAAGGCATGATCTTCCTATTAGCAAACCATAAATAAACACCACTAACCCACTACTAACATCCTAAAAACTTGGTAAGACATGACTACTTTCTATGCATATCTCCACATGATAACAACCCATGTTTGCATAAGTGCAGTTGATGAGGCACGTTTACAACAGTATTCTTCCATTGCTCCATGCCTGAACAATCAGATTACTTAACTCGTCAGCAACAGCTTACATATTACTATTTTTTGTATGAAATGTAATATATTTGATTACATATACATAGCTTTTACTAACCAAGAATGGATCGCCAGCCATGACAACGAATGTAGAACCAGAGGTTCAACGCCAACCCAATTGCCATCTTTTGTTTTTATCTGTAAACCTGCAATTTGATTATCATGAATTATGGTCATGAAACTCTTGTCAGTGTGATCAAGACATCCATCTAAGTCATGTTCATCCTCCTGGGGAACCCTATATTTGATGAGTCGTAGAAGATAATCAGTATATTGGATGTGGGAGTCGTAGTACTTCTACACCATAGCTTTCGAACACCATTTTTTTCACCATACGATCCAATTCCGACACCAACGTCGCGTACGCATAAATTCTTTCACTGAACAGGTTCAAAAAATGTAAAAAACTATTAGTATATATGTTTGATCATGCATGATATATGGGGTTTGAATTGTCAATGAAGAAGATTAGGTAATATACCAGAAAATTTGTTTTCCATTAGGCCACATGAGATTTGTGAAACTTTGAGTTCCTTCAAGAATGGTTGGGCCATCAATGCCCATGCATTCACTAAGAGGAATCGAAAGATATCTAAAGTAGCCAAAATAAGGTTTATTAGAAGTGTTCTGAACCCTAGTTTCTGTAGGAAGATGGAACAGTTCCTGTAAAGAGTCGAAGATTTCATGATCCTGAAGCTGTAAAGAAACTTCATCAAAGATTGCTAAGAAGCATCCGTACTCTTCGAACGCTAGCCGAACTTGTTTGCATTTGGAGATCCAAGAGTCAGTACCCGGCTTGGAATTCTCATCGAAAACATCAATGACGGGTATCTTGGTATTACAGAAAATTCTCAGTCAATGATCTCCTAGCTACAAATCAGCACTACCCATATTTAACTCTAGGCAATTCCTATAATTAGGCAATCAATGATTTATTCCTTTTCTATCTACTGCACTTACTTTTTCTATCTACTGCACCTCATGTATATATTAATAGGATTTATATACGATGCACTAACAGTGTATGTTTCTATACACTATCAATGTACTAGAGGTTGACACCTCATCAATAAGCCCTTATATGCAAATATAAATAATTTTTTTAATTTGCTCATAAGGGCCTATTGATGAGGTGTCAACCTCTGATGCATTAACAGTATATAGAAACTATACACTGTCAGTGCATCATTTATAAACTCATATTAATATGCTTTGTAATGTAAATTCTATACCAGCCATAATAATATTCCTTTCAACTTTCAGAACTCTTTATGGTATCTGAGCAGTAACTCACACGAGCTCCTCTCGATCCTCCATTTTTTTTCAAATGGCCTACTATCTTCAACCTCTGTTAACACCCAAGACCAAACCTCTACTATGGCAGCCTCTCAAACCCAACCCTCTATACCCAATCCCCTAGAGAACGCCTCATCTCTCCTCTCAGTCAACACCACAACACAAATATCAATTAAACTAAACTCTTCCGATTATACTTCCTGGCGTTTCCAGTTTCAAGCCATCCTCTTAGGATACGATCTCATGGGATTTGTCGACGGCTCTCGTCGTTGTCCTCCACCTACTGCCACAGCTGATCATTCTCTTTGGATTCGCCAAGACCAATTATCCTCAGTGCCATTGCCAGTCCTGTCTCTCCAAATCTCATCCCTTTTATTGCTTCAGCCAAAACATCATGCGAAGCATGGATAATTCTTGCCAACACTTATGCCAAGCCATCTCGTGGACGCATCAACCAACTCAAAGAAAGTCTTCGCTTACTCCAAAAGGGTACCCAATTTGTCACAGAATATATGCAGCAAACCAAAACCATTGCAGATGAACTTGCCATGCTTAACGTATCAATTGATAGTGAAGACTTGGTGCTCAAAATCCTAGCTGGTCTTGATGATGACTACAAAGACATCTGTTCAGCCTTACGCGTTCGTGAAACTCCAGTCACCTTTGATGAGCTACATGAAAAACTCATAAATCATGAAGCTTATCTCAAATCAAAAGCACAGAAAAAGTATGCCATAACCCACATGCCAGCTTCTGCCAATCCTGCTCACAAAATCTTCTCTCAAAATTTCAAAAATGTTTCCACTCGTTCTCATTCACCATACACTCAAAACCACTCTACCTTTCACAAAACCCCAACCACTCAACATCACCAACCTCATCAAACTTCGCACCACAAAACATCAAAACCTTACCTTGGCAAATGTCAACTCTGTGGCACTCAAGGTCACTCTGCCAAACGATGCCCCACCTATAAATTCATTCCTTGGAATAACAACCCTGTGGCCCCTTCTCCATCCGTTCACCCTCCTCAAGCTAACATGGTTACCCCTACAGCACCCTTCACCCCTGACTGGTTATTAGACTCTGGCACATCTCACCATGTCACCACTAATCTCCAGAACCTATCTTTCCACTCTGACTACTTTGCAAATGACAGCATCATGATTGGGGATGGCACTGGTTTACCCATTACTCACACTGGTTCTACCACTCTTTCCTCTCCATCCAAATCTTTTCATTTACATAATGTGCTTTGTGTTCCCACTATGAAACAAAACCTCATTTCTATTTTTCAGTTATGCTCAACTAATAATGTTTCTGTTAAGTTCTTACCTACCTCTTTTTTTGTGGAGGATCTTCAAACCGGAGTAATTCTTTTGCGGGGCACAACTAAGGGTGGTGTCTATGTTTGGCTGCACTCGTCATTGTCAACTTTCCCTCTTCTTGCCCTCTCCTCCACTAAAGTTCCAGTAGACCAGTGGCATCATCGTCTTGGTAATCCCTCATCTACCATCTTGACTCATTTGATCTTTAATAAGGCTCTGCCAGTGACATCCTCTGCTTTGTCTTCATGTAATTCTTGTCATTGTAATAAAACTCATAAATTGCCGTTTTCATCATCTTCCCTCACTAGCTTTCGTCCTCTTGAGCTAATTTTTTCTGATGTTTGGACCTCTCTTGTCACCTCCATTGATGGCAACAAGTACTATGTTATATTCGTTGACCATTTCACTCGTTATATTTGGCTCTACACTCTTAAAAAGAAATTTGACATTCATGAAGTCTTTATACGATTCAAAGCCCTTGTAGAAAATTTTTTCAAACACTCCATTGTTACTCTCTACACAAACAATGGTGGTGAGTATCTCTCCCTCACTTCATTCCTTGCCACTCATGGCATCTCGCACTTAACCACTCCACCACATAGTCCAGAACATAATGGTTTTTTTGAACGTCGCCATCGTCACATTGCCGAAACCGGATTAACCCTCCTTCATCATTCTCACATGCCACTCAATTTTTGGTCATATGCTTTCCACATTGCTGTTTATCTCATAAATCGCATGCCAAAGCTGAATCTCTCCATGCAATCTTCATTCGAAAAGCTTTTTGGCCAACCACCGAATTACCTTAAACTCAAAGTCTTTGGATGTCTTTGCTACCCTTGGATTCGGCCTTATGGTCCCCACAAACTTGCTCCATGCTCCCAACCTTGTGTTTTTCTTGGCTATTCTTCCACCCAAAGCGCTTTTCAATGCTTTGATCCCCATACACAGAAACTCTATATTTCTCGTCATGTAACTTTTGTCGAAACTGTTTTTCCATTTCTTCACCATCAACCTAATCTTCCTCGCCCCTCTCCCAATATTATGTCACAATGGTGCCCTTCTCTTAGTAACTTATCCCCCTTAATCTCCATACCCGTACCAACTCTTAACTCTTCTTCCTCGACCACACGTACTCGCCTTAACTCTTTTACCACACCTATTAATTCCTCTCCTCCATCCCTCAACTCCACAGATAGTGACAGGGCTTCCACATCTACTCCACCCTCTTTTGGCCTGCAAGGTATATCCTTTACTAATTCTTCACTTTTACACTCTGACTCTTCTCTCATCTCTCTAACATCCTCCTCCCTACCTAACCTTCAATCTCAACCTTCTACTATCACTCTACCAACCAATACTCATCCTATGCAAACCAGAGCCAAAAACAACATCCACAAACCCATTCAAAAACTCAGCCTTACCTCAATCCATGATCCTAAGATCTCAGTTATTCCTACCACTGTTGCCCAAGCCCTCAAACATCCCCAATGGTGTGATGCCATGTCCACAGAATTTGATGCCTTGTTACGCAATGGTACTTGGTCTCTAGTTCCTCCTCATCCCTCACAAAATTTAGTCGACTGTAAATGGGTTTTTCAAATTAAACAAAATCTTGATGGCACCATTGAACGCTACAAAGCTCGTCTTGTAGCGAAAGGCTTCCATCAATGTCTTGGTGTAGACTTTCAAGAAACTTTCAGTCCTGTCATCAAACCGACCACTGTTCGTCTTGTTCTTTGTCTTGCACTAGCTCGGGGTTGGCCTCTCAAACAGTTAGACGTCAATAATGCTTTTCTTCATGGCCACCTCCAAGAAGATGTCTACATGGCTCAACCACCAGGATTCATTGATCCAGTCCAGCCCACTCATGTTTGTCATCTTCATAAAGCTATTTATGGGCTCAAACAAGCCCCTTAAGCATGGTTTCATGAACTTCAACAATTTTTGCTCTCCTTTGGATTTGTTAATTCCAAGTCTGACACTTCTTTGTTTATTTTTCAACAAAGTCAGCTAACCATGTATCTTCTAATGTATGTCGATGATTTGATCCTTATAGGAAACAATGGTGCTCTTCTTTGTCGCTTCACTTCAACTCTCAATGACAAGTTCTCAATCAAAGATCTTGGTTCCCTATCATATTTTCTCGGTGTGGAAGTCATTTCCACTTCCTCTGGCATTCTCTTATCTCAGCAAAAATACATTCATGATCTTTTGGAGAAGACAAAGATGCTCAATGCTAATGACACTCATACACCTATGGCAACACACACTCCAAAGCTTGACGACGGTGTCTCTCTCACTGATGCTAGCGAATACAGGTCTATTGATGGTGCCTTACAATATCTATCTCTCACTAGACCTGACATCGCATTTACTGTCAACAAGCTCTCTCAATTCATGTATCGTCCCACTTCTTCTCATTGGTCTGTTGTCAAGTGTCTCCTTCGCTACCTTCGTGGGACTATTGCTCATGGTTTGTTTCTTCGTCGTCATTCTCCTCTCTTTCTACATGGCTACTCTGATGCTGATTGGGCTGGAAATCCTGATGATCGTACCTCCTCAAGTGCACATGTCGTGTTTCTTGGTCACAATGCCATCTCTTGGAGCTCAAAGAAGCAATGATCTGTTGCCTGCTCATCCACTGAAGCTGAATATCGTGCTGTCACTTCCATCACTACTGAACTCACTTGGATTCAATCTCTTCTTCGTGAACTCTGATTATCACTACCTACTACTCCTGTCATCTATTGTGATAATATTGGTGCTACCTATCTCTGTGCAAATCTAGCTATGAAGCATATTGCCATTGATTTTCATTTTGTTCGAGACAAAGTCCAAAGTGGTGAACTTCGAGTGTCTCATGTCTCTTCGACAGATCAACTTGCGGATGCTCTCACGAAGCCACTCGACCACCAACGGTTTCATTCACTGCCTATCAAGATTGGTGTTCTTTCACCGACCACCATCTTGAGGGGGCATATTACAGAAGATTCTCAGCCAATGATCTCCTAGCTACAAATCAGCACTACCCATATTTAACTCTAGGCAATTCCTATAATTAGGCAATCAATGATTTATTCCTTTTCTATCTACTGCACTTACCTTTTCTATCTACTGCACCTCTTGTATATATTAATATGCTCTGTAATGTAAATTCTGTACCAGCCATAGTAATATTCCTTTCAACTTTCAGAACTCTTTACTTGGTAGCTGACTGCTGGTCTGCCATGATTTCTGCTGCGATTGCGAATACCTGTACTGTTAGCTAGCTAGGCCTGTAATAATAGTTCACTTCTCGTTGTTACACTTGCATATGATTTCCAACTGAATAAATCTTTGCTTAAATAGAAGCCGAAGGGGTTTTGCAACGCATGCACTTTAGAAATAGAATTATCATAAAGTCGATCGTAATCCCCTGTTGTATCAGACTTTGGATATTTTCTTGTTTTTCATATGCCGCCCCTGTATGTATTGTGCTGCTTTTACCGCCCACGCTCAACGAATCATGGACAAGCAAAACGTAAGATTAAAGAATTATAGCTGACTTTCCATGCACTGAAATAAAAAAATAAATTCAATCTTCCGCGGCCAAAAATAACTAGATTTCATCAATGTAAGAGCACTTTTCTAACATTTGAGGAATATTTTCTAAGGTCTAATCACATATCTAAGATGAAATCTTGATGTTTAATTTCATCTTCAACAAACATATCGAAAAAGAGAGTTATATCCTGTAAAAAAAGATATTCACCACTTACATAAGAGATTGAAATCTAAAAAAAGAAGTTCACGTTTAATCAAACATTCACATGTTGAAGAAGATATCCACACTTTAGAGAGATTTTAAGAGATTCACATCTTGAATAAGATATTTAGGCAATGTTAATTTAGCGCAGAATATAAAAGATAGAATAAGATGATTATCTTCATATTTATGTTTGATGCACACATAAAACGAAAAATTGGATTACAAAGAGGATAATTCATAGGTGTATAAAACAAGTCAAACTACTCAAGAGTTACTTGGGCTTGACTGAATGATTACTTGAGTTTGAGTCGTTTATTTTCGAGCCGAGCTCAAGATCAAGTAGTGAGTTGAGTTCGAATATTTTAATACTCAGTTCGAGCAACTCACAAACTTAATGGAGTCTTTTTTAATATATATTTAATTTTATTATTAATTTACCGTATTCTCGTTATATATGGTTGAAAATTCAGAAATCGAGCTTATTGAGTCAAGTTCGAATCTATATACTTGAGTTCGAGGGACTAGAGTATTTCATCGAGTCGAGCTCAAGCTTCAAAAACCAAGCTTGATTGAGCCTTGAGTCGAGTTTCAAGCTTCGAGTTTTTGAGTTGAGTTGAGTCGAGTTTGAGCCTGATACTAAATCTTTTTGACTTGCATCAGTTACACCCCTGTTAGTCATCATCTTAGTATAGGATGATTCAATCCTATTCAAAAGGTAAGCATTATTTTAATATCATGTGATTAAGTGTTGAATAATTATATTTTTATTCCTAAAGTTTAAATTTAAAAATTAACTTAAACTTTTAATAAGATGACAATGGTCATTGATTAATTGGTTAATTTAAATTATTTTTTAGGGTTTTTATTTTTTTTGTTATTCTTCTTTCTTTTTTTTTACATATTTTTTCTTTATTTCTTTCTTTCTCTTTCTCTTTCTCTTTCACTTTTATATTTTACCTTTCTAGTAAAGAAAAAAAATGAAGTTTAGATAAAATAATAATTTAAAACAAATGATGTTTTTCAATATTTTAAAATAATGGATGCTTAAAAAATATTTTTTAAAATTAACACTTAAATATAAAATTTATTATGAATTATGTTTTTAATTTATAAATTTGAACTTTTAAATTTAGTTCGTATTTTTTTTCTTATTTTTATATTTTATTTTCTGTTCTCTTTTACTTTTTTTTTTCTTTTTCTTAGCTTTTTTTTAAAATTTTTCTATTGTCAGCAATAAAAAAATTAAAAGGAAAAATAAAAATAAAAATATAATTATTAAAAAATCAATATTTTTTTAAAACAATCTCTTATTTGAAAAATCCATTTTTCTAAAAGAAATATATTTAACTAAAAATCATAATTTTTTTAAATTTGAATCATAAAATGAAATAAAAAAGAAAAAGAAAAAATAGCAAAAAATACTGAGAAATATTTTTATTAAAAAAATAACAAAAATTTTTTGAAAACATTTATTTTTTAAAAAATGAATATTTTATTAAAAATTAAATTTTTAAAAAATAAATTTAACTTTTAACTTTAGAAAATTATAATATATTTTTTAGTTAAAAATCTTTGAAATATATTATATATTTAAATTATATTTACTCTCTTGATCAATAAAAAAAATATTTTATCATACTCTTAAGTTTACATGTAACAAATATGAAAATTATCATATTCTTTTCTTAATCATATCCTCTTCTTTATTTTATGCACAACATGATCTTTCATATTAAAAGAGATTTTCATTTCAAAAGATTTATTTCTTAAAATAAAAAGATCTTCGTTTTAAAGAAGAGATTCACATCTAATTATTCTTAATTTTGACATATGACTTTCCATGCAGAGACAAAAACTAAGATATGCCCGACAATTTTAAGATTACCGGTTTAGTCATTTAGTCTATTAAACTTATTCATTCAAGTAGTTGCATTGCAGCTAGCAGGCACCGTCCCCATAAATAAACAATTTGCATGGTTCATGTTTGTAAAAGAAGAAACAAAAGTCCAAAATTGCAATTTGCAAGTAAAAAATAAAAATAAATCAATCAAAATCAGGCTTCGCAATTTGAGGAATCAAAATCACGTCTACCTTAAAACATATATTGACCGCACAGCCGCCCTTTAAATATAATTATCAGCTGATTTATCCACATCGGAGTTGAAGAATGAAGATCCAAAGATCAACTAAGAAAAAAAGTAAAACGTCTACTCTTTCCTCGCTATTTCCCAGGCTTCTTGCCCAAAACTAGGGTGAAAAAGGACAAGTTTTTAAATAGAAAAACTCAACAATTTTAAATATACTTTTTTTGAAAAGCAAATGATGTAAACAATTTTAAATAATTTTACCTTGCATTCAACTTGAATACTACATCAAAATGTAATAAATCTGTAATTTCAATTAATATATAATTTAATTCCAGTTAGTTTTTGTTTATCTATTTTCAACTTGATACATATAATAATAAGAAAAACAAGGCTCAGCTAACCATCAATGATTGGCCTAGTAATTATTACATTTCTTTAAAAGAGATTAGGTTTAAGATTGGATTCCCTCTATTCTCCCTTATAGCTCCTATAAAAAAATTAAATAGGGCCTAGCTTGGAAAAATTATGATTCAAGAGTGAAGGGGAAGGTAAAAGTTCAATTTTGGGTAAAAATGTAAACAGGCAAGTACTCACTGATTTTAAAGTAGTCGACCTCGAAATTGATTGTGAAGTAGTCGACCTCAAAACTGATTATTAACTATAAAATCTGAACTCTGTAATTATCCGATTATTTTTTAAATGCACTACACCCTACCCTAATAAATTTTATATAATCCGTTTATTATCCGAACTCATTTAATTACCCGATTATTCAATCAAAGATTTGACAAATTCGTTAATTGACCTGAAGCCTAACCTGAACCCAAACTCATTTTAAAAAATAATTATTTTAATATTTAATTTTTTATTAATTAAAAAAATAAAATTAAACAATAACATACAAGTTTCATCATAATTCAACAAATTTTAGTAGTTAACACTTGAAATCTATACAAATATGGTTATGAAACTACAAACAAACATAATTTAAAAAAAATACAAAACTTATTTAATAAAAACTAATCAGGTTCAGGTTTATGGTACCCTAAGGGCACTGCCTGAACCCAACACAAGTAATAAAATCACTATCCTAATTCGATTAAAATCCAATTATAGGATACCCATTGATTAAAATCCGATATAGGATACTCAAACTTGACTTAATCGGGACAAGTATTCCCATATACCTATTTAAGTGGTACCTATTTACATCCCTAATTTTGGGGGCTATAACTATCAAAGGCCATTTGTGATTAATAAAAGGATAATTATTCTATACACCGCCAATGAAATTTTTTTACTTCACAAGCGAACTTAGGATGATGACACGTCTTATTTTATTTATTTTTTTTCTTAATATTTTAAAGGACATGTATTATCATTTTAACCTTGTTTTTGAAAAGTCTAGCACAACTATTATGATGATTTTAGAGAGAGTGACATCATTTAAAAATGTTACAAAAAATTATACAAAAATAATGCAAGCTAAAATTTTGACAAAAGTTATATATAAATTTAGTAAAAAATGAAAATTTTATTTTATATTTGATGCGTTGATACAAATTGTGTCACGATAATTATTTAATTTATATATATTTAATACGAAACAAACACGATATAAATACACAAACTATCATGCTTTATTAAACTAACATTAATATTAGACTGAAATTTGCATTTTGCTTCTTGTTTTGCAAGTTTTTTCTTTCAAAATTTCATTCTCCTCCAATCATTTGATTAATGATAGTATAATCAGCTGCAAATTTCATACTTATTGAGCAATATAATTAAGAAATAATCACATATGCACTAGAAAAGGAAAAGGTAACATTAGCCAAGAACTTCTTAATCGAATAGTTAAAGAGAGTTTTTACATGTTATAAGATTGGAGTTCAAATCCTATCAACCTCAACTTTCATGGTATAGAAGCTAGAAGAGTGGTTCGGAATCTCAACGGTGTCTGGTTGTTGGATCATAAAATAGGGGTCAATATGGCGAGGTTTGATCCAAGATCATCGTTTTGGAGGAAAAAAGCCAAGGAGGTTAATAATAAGATTTTTTAGAAGGCTGGAGAGGTTATTGAGAGAACAATTGATGCGAAAGAGCAAACTGCCCTTGTTCGAAAGTCCTACCTCCAAGCCTTAACTGAAGGTAGAAGCTGCAAAGTTCTTGAATGTAGTCTTGATATCCCGAAGAATTCAAGTCGTCCCAAGACATGCAAAGGTCAGATTGATGAGGAGAATTTGGAGTGGCTTGGAAGAAGCGCGATAGCATACAGTAAAGAGGAGATTGTATCAAAAGAGGTGGTGAAGCAAATCATCATGGAATGTGGAGGTGGAGTCCTGGTTAGGAGAATTTGTTATTCTTGTTTTATTATCACATTCGATGGTAAAAAAGGATTGGAGAGATTTCTAAAAAATGAAAAGTGGAAGGAATGGTTTCAAAGAGTGGAAGCATGGTCAGAGAAATGGGAGTCAAGCACAAGGAGTACATGGATTGGGTGTTATGGTGTTCCGTTGCATCTGTGGAATCTGGAAACATTCTGTAATATTGCAAACAAGGTCGGGAGGTTCATTGTAATGGATGAAGTTACTTTTAAATTTGATAATTTCAACAGAGGTTGTGTGCGGATTGAAACTGATTGTCCATTTGTTCATGAGAGAATTTTGTTAAGTGTTGGTGATTTAACTTATAATATTATTGTTTCAGAATTGTTTTAGGGTTCTGTTGCTTTCGATAGTGGGAAGCATGATCTGCAACTTAGAGAGTTTGAAGAGGATAAGAATGAATGCAGTAGTGAATATGATAACAGCCTTTCCAGTAATGCAAGAAGCCATGCAATAAGAGAAGATGAAGAGGCTGACTCGGAGAAGAAGGTTGAAAAGTCAATGGATAGGGGACAGGAAGAGGTTGAAAATAAAGAGGGGTTTATGGGAGATAGTGAAAAAATTAAAGAATGTAGACAGCATGTAGGGGACAGCTTTGGAAGTAATTGTAAGGATTCGAGTTCCAAGGAAGGGCCAGTTTAAAAATTACAATGCGAAATGTCAGAAATGAGTAAAGGTCAGGAGATAGTTGGTGAGAAATGTGTTAACGCCAGTTTTGATAAGAAGGGAAATATTGGGCCAAAAAGTCAATCTAATTCTAAAGTGGATGATATGAGCAATGGGCTAGAAACTAGAGCCCAGTCTAATGAGATTAAAGTTAAGTCCATCTTAAGAAATAGAGGTGAATGGAGCATTACCCATGTTTCTGAGTCGGAAGAGGAGGGGGATAATAGGGAGTGTAATGTTAATAAACCTAAAATTGTTTTTTGGAGAAGTTATGCAGATATTGAGGAAGAAATTTTGAGCAAAGCTTCAAAAAAAGGGAAAAATCAGGTAAGAAGTCCAGAGTTAGAAGAGCTAAGAAGGAGGAATTGCGGAGCAATAGTCCGATTGTGAACGCTTCACTATCTGATGGAGACTTCTTAGGGGCATGGAAAAAAGAAAGAATGAAAGAAGCCAAAGAAGTTTGGAATTTGGGTCAAAATCTTGGGTTAGTAGTTGATGGAGATGAGCAACTTTTTTTGAAGAAAGTTATGGAATTGGAGGAGGAAAGAAGGGGTAAGTGAGTTGTTAATTGAGTTGAAGTTCCTTTTTTTAAGGGTAAATAATTAGAAGTAAGAGTGGATGAGGTGGTGTTGGCGTGGATCTTTTACTTAGAATTCTGGTTGGTTTGTAGTCGAGTCTCTTTAGGGTGTGGGTGATTGTGTTTTGACTGTCAATTGAGGTGGTGCATTTGGGGTCTCAGTGAATGGGAAGTGATTTCATTTTGGGCATCTTAGGGCTTTAAATATGAGGATGCTATCGTGGAGCATTAGTGGTTTTTTTGGTGATGTAAAAAAGAATGGGTTACGAAGTAAAATCAATGAGTTTTGATTTGAGATGGTGCATGTTATAGAGACAAAGAGGGAGTTGTAGATTGAAAGGCAAATTGAGAGAGTTTGGCTTGCTAGGGAGTTTGAGTGGGTCTTTAGTCTAGATGTTGAGAACTCGGGAGGTCTTTTGTGTATTTGGGAGTGTGATGGTTGGAAGGAGCCCGGATTGTATGGATTCAACCTCAGTTTCTTCAAAAAATTGTGGAAACTGCTAAAGAAGGATATGTTCGAGTTCTGGTTGAGGTGGTGTTGGCGTGGATCTTTTACTTAGAATTCTGGTTGGTTTGTAGTCGAGTCTCTTTAGGGTGTGGGTGATTGTGTTTTGACTGTCAATTGAGGTGGTGCATTTGGGGTCTCAGTGAATGGGAAGTGATTTCATTTTGGGAATCTTAGGGCTTTAAATATGAGGATGCTATCGTGGAGCATTAGTGGTTTTTTTGGTGATGTAAAAAAGAATGGGTTACGAAGTAAAATCAATGAGTTTTGATTTGAAATGGTGCATGTTATAGAGACAAAGAGGGAGTTGTAAATTGAAAGGCAAATTGAGAGAGTTTGGCTTGCTAGGGAGTTTGAGTGGGTCTTTAGTCTAGATGTTGAGAACTCGGGAGGTCTTTTGTGTATTTGGGAGTGTGATGGTTGGAAGGAGCCCAGATTGTATGGATTCAACCTCAGTTTCTTCAAAAAATTGTGGAAACTGCTAAAGAAGGATATGTTCGAGTTCATGGCTGATTTCTTCAACAACTCCAACATTGAATTAGTCTCACTTTGCAGATCAGTTGACAACCTTAGAATTGGTGCTGCTTGGAATTCCTGGTAAATTGTAATTCAACGTGGATGTTCCATCAGGTTGGCTGGATGGGGAGATTACTTTTCTTATTAAGATGAGATCGTTGAATACCGAGTGGTTGTCTCTTGCTCTTTTTGGCCTTTTTTTTTAGTTTGGCGTTGGCTTTATTTCTTCTGTATTTCCCTATTTCTATTGCAGTTTTTTGGCTGCATTACATTAATAAACTCCACCTTTCTTGGCTGAGCCAAAAAAAAAAACCTCAACTTTCACCTCCCAATTATCAAAAGAGAGAAAAGTATACATTAATTTACGAACTAATCAGCTAAATCACAATAAAAGTACTAGCTAGTGTATATAGTTGTTTGATGATGATGATGATGATGATAATAATAATTTATTATTTCTAAAATATATCTATTATTTACACTTGAACTCATTTTCTTCCCTCAAAAAATTAATTTCATGAATAATAATAATAATAATAATAATAATAATAATAATAATAATAATAATAATAATAATATATTATTATTATTATTATTATTATTATTATTATTATTTCTAAAATATATATCTATTTTTTACACTTGAACTCATTTTCTTCCCTTAAAAATTTAATTTCATGAATCAAAAAAATAATTCAGAGAAAAACAGATTTATAAAAATTTGAACTATGTGGACTAGCTTGGTGACGAATATTACAATGAACATTTCAAAAATGGGTATAAAATAAATGATGCTTATGATAAAAATTAATTGTAATATTTCATGGTTCTATTATCAATTTCTTGATGCTAGAAAAGTTGATAACAACTTTGCAAATTTCAACAAACAGGTTTTCAAGGTAAATTTTAGGAGATGTGTAGGATTCTGATTTAATATTTGTTCACAGAATGAAGTAAAAGGAAGGAGGCCCAATGAAGTTGGTCATAATAATGGGCTATAACTAATAAACCCATTTTGATTAGGGATACTTAACTAATGATCCATAAATTTTTTAATTTAATTATCTAAAAATTCAAGTGTGAAAAAATATTATGAATTATATTACCAGACCACCGCACATGAAAATGCACAAAATTCAGAATATAAATGTTAAAAGAATTTCATTATTGTTATATGCTACTAAAAATACATTGAATTCGTAACTTTAATTTAAGTTGTTTCTTGGTGAACAATCTATAGGTTGAAAAATCAAAAAAATAAAACAAACTACTTATCGAAACCATGATTCAAGAAATTGGTTGCCATCAATTTTTTGACCGATTAGCTAAAAAAGAATTGTAATAAATTATAAGACGTGAATTCGAATCCAATCAAATTTATCTCAATTATTTAGTTGGATATGCCCGGGGATCATGGTCCGCATTTGGCCTGCTGGGAAAAATAGTGGGTGTATTTTTGAACATCATCAAGCGAGTAGAGGCGGAGTAAGTCCATGTTATGAAAAGGCTTATAAAGCAAGGGATGAGCCTCGTCGGCGAGCTCCTCTGGCGTTTGTATTATCTCACCACTAAAACTAAAGAATGCAAGGCTATATCTTTCCTTTTTACCTTCCATAATCACACGATGGATTGGAGCGTGTATTCTTCCATTGCTCCATGCCTGAACAATCAGATTACTTAACTCGTCAGCAACAGCTTATATATTACTATTTTTTGTATGAAATGTAATATATTTGATTACATATACATAGCTTTTACTAACCAAGAATGCATCGCCAGCCATGACAACGAACGAAGAACCAGAGGGCTCAACGCCAACCCAGTTGTCATCCTTTGTTTTTATCTGTAAACCTGCAACTTGATTATCGTGAAGTATGGTCATGAAGCTCTTGTCAGTGTGATCAGGACATCCATCTAAGTCATGTTCATCCTCCTGGGGAACCCTATATTTGATGAGTCGTAGAAGATAATCAGTAGATTGGACGTGGGAGTCATAGTACTTCTCTACACCATAGCTTTCGAACACCATTTTCTTCACCATACGATCCAATTCCGACACCAGCTTCGCGTAGGCATTTATTCTTTCACTGACCATGTTCAAACAATGTAAAAAACTATTAGTAAATATGTTTGGTCATGCATAAAATATGGGGTTTGAATTGTAAATGAAGAAGATTAGTATATATACCAGAAATTTTGGTTCCCATTAGGCCACATGAGGCTTGTGAAACTTTGAGTTCCTTGAAGAATGGTCGGGTTATCAATGCCCATGCTTTCACTGAGAGGAATCGAAGGATGTTTAAAGTAGCCAAAATAAGGTTTATCAGAAGTGTTCTGAACCTTAGTTTCTGTAGGAAGATGGAACAGTTCTTGTAAAGAGTCGAAGATCTCATGATCCCGAAGCTGTAAAGAAACTTTGTCAAATGTTGCTAAGAAGCATCCGTACTCCTCAAATGCTAGTCGAACTTGCTTACATTTGGAGATCCAAGAGTCAGTGCCAGGCTTGGAATTCTCATCAAAAACGTCAATGACGGGTATCTTGGTAGCTGACTGCTGGTCTGCCATGATTTCTGCTGCAATTTCAAATACCTTTTCTGTTAGCTTGCTTGGCTTAGAATAATAGCTCTCCATTTCTTGTTACACTTGCATATGATTTCCAAGTGAATAAATCTTTGCTTAAATAGACGCCGAAGGGGGTTTGCAGGGCTTGTATTTTATAAATAAGAATTATCATAAAGTCGATCGTAATCCCCTTCTGGATCAGACTTTGGATATTTTCTTGTTTTTCATACACCGCCCCTTGTATATCTTTTAGCTGGTTTTACCGCCCACGCTCTACGAATCATGATCATTAACGAGCGAAACGTAAGACTAAAGAAATATAGCTGACTTTCCATGCATTGAATTAAAAAAACAAAATTCAGTCTCTGGCGGCAAAAAAAAAAAAGATTTCTTCAACGTACGAGCACTTGTCTAACACCGAGGAATATTCATCTAAACATAGATGAAATCTTTGATGTTCAATTTCAGTGTCACCAAACATACGTATCCTGTCCTGTCCACATAGAAGCTGCAAGAAATATATGCTAACAAATCAGCGATGAAAGTGGAAAAAAGAAAAATAGAAAAACAAGAAATTTTAGTTTACGATATTAATTAGTCATCAATATTATTGATGGTTTTATTATCATATTTTGGTAGAACAAACACCATTTGTGAAAAAAAAAAAAAAAAGAGTTCCCATACATGAAAAATAGTATCTTTCTCTTAATCTTCTTTTTTGGTTACAAGGAAAATATATCTTTCTCATAAAAATGTATAAAAATTATCATATCTTTCTCTTAATCTTATTATCTCTTTTATTCTCTGCATTAATCATGACCTTTCATTTTAAAAGATATTTTCATTTCAAGAGATTTATATCTTAAAACAAAGAGATCTTCATTTTAAATGGAGATTCACATCTTAATCTTAATTTTGACATATGACTTTGCATGCAGAGACAAAAAGTAAGATTTGCTTGACAATTTTAAGATAACAACCCGTTTAGTCATTAAGTCTAATTAACTTATTCATTCAAGTAGTTGCATTGCAGCTAGCAGGCACCGTCCCCATAAAACAAACAATTTACATGGTTCTTTTTTGTAAGAGAAGAAACAAAAAAAAGAAATCCAAAATTGCAATTTGCAAGTAAAATAAATAAATAAAATCAGGCTTCGCAATTTAAGGAATGAAAACCAAGTCAGCCTTAAAATATATATTGACTGCATTGCCACCCTATAAATATAATTATCAGACATGAAGAATGAAGATCCTAAAGATCAAATATGAAAAAAAAAAAAAATAAAGGTGATACGTCTACTCTTTCCATGCTATTTCCCAGGTTTTTTTGCCAAAAACTAGGATTAAATATGACAAAAGTTTTTCAACAGAGAAACTCAACAATTTTAAATAATTTTACGTTGCATTCAACTTTGAATTACTACATCAAAATGTAATAAATTTGTAATTATAGACTCTACTTTCAATTAATTTATAATTTAATTCCAGTTAGCTTCTGTTTAATTTATTTTCAAATTGATACATATAATAAGAAAAGACGGGCCCAGTTTGGAAAAATTATGATTTGTGATTCAAGAGTGAAAGGGAAGGTAAAAGTCCAATTTTGGGGGCTATAACTATCGATCATCGAAGGCCATTTTTAATTAATAAAACTGTTTTTTGAAAAGTCTATCACAATTATTATGATAATTTTAAATACAATACGGTTACATAATATAAAAATGTTATTAAGAGTTTAATAAAAATTATATATAAATTTGATAAACATAAAAAAATTAATTTCGTATTCGATGTGTAAATAAAGATTATAACACGATAATTATTTAATTTATACATATAATATGAAATAAGCACGATATAAATACACAAAGTAGTAGACTTAATTACTACAAGCAATAAAATTAGATTGAAATTTGCGTCTTAGTTGTTCTTTTGTAATTTATTTTCTCTGAAAGTTTCATTCTCTTCCAATCACTTGATGAATGATGGTATAATCAGCTACAATGTTCACACTTCTTGAGCAATATAATTCAGGAATATAAAAAAATATATTAAGGAAATTGGTACATTAGCCAACAACTTCTTGACTATGTAGTTACAAAAGAGTTGTGACATACAATAAAATTTGAGTTCGAATCTAATCAACCTCAAATCTCACCTCCCAACTATTAAAAAAGAGAAAGGATACATTATATAATTTATGAACTAATCAGCTAAATCACGTAAAAGTAATAACTAGTGTATATAGTTTTTAACTATTACTTGATTGTG
This sequence comes from Heritiera littoralis, assembly GCA_031772115.1. Classification (NCBI taxonomy): domain Eukaryota; kingdom Viridiplantae; phylum Streptophyta; class Magnoliopsida; order Malvales; family Malvaceae; genus Heritiera; species Heritiera littoralis. The sequence goes on from JAPDPK010000090.1 coordinate 372,408, forward strand.
CACCATACTTGGCCTTGCCATTGAACATTTGAGAATATTTCTGAACATCATCAAGCGTATAGAGGCGGAGCAAGTCAATATTTTCAAAGGGCGTATACAGCAATGGATGAGCCTCATCAACAAGCTCCACTGGCGTTTTTATAGTCTCACCGCTAAACGAAAACAATGCAAGGGAATATCTTTCCTTTTTCTCCTTCGCAACCACACGGTGAGTTGGGGAGTGTATTCTTCCATTGCTCCATGCCTACCAATTATATTTACAAAATACAAATTAGCTGCCAAAAGATTGCATACAAAATAAGAAATTTCACATGCTTCACGGGGAAAAACAAATTAATAATTAAGAATATGATTGAAAGTTTTGATTGCGTTGCGCAATTTTGATTTTATGATAATTATTATGGAATATTTTTTTTGTTCGGGTCAGGAGTGGTAAACGGTAAAATCCTTTCAACAGTGATGATTTCAAAATTCGAACCATGTGTAAATATCTGAGAAAACAAGTCTAATTCCACTTCTTTTATCAACTTGTTGATAATTATTACAAAATCTTGATGTGTTTTAGTCATAGTGACAAAATAATAATATTTGAAGGTTTATTAGAGAGAGTGTTTAAATTTGTTTCGTTCATAATTTTCTACATGTGAAAAATGGTTGAGCGGATTAAACAACCAATAAAGGGAATGATCCACCTAAACAAGAAGTTAAAGATATTGTTTCAAATTAAATAAATATTTAATTTACTTCTAGAACTAAAGTTGTGTAGGTGATCAAATAGGAATTTGTTTAGGTGCAACATTATTTTTTTATTTAGTGGGGTTTCTTGATTATAAACAAAGGAAAAAAAAAACTGACCAAGAATGCATCACCGGCCATGACTATGAACATTGAACCTGAGGGCTCAACACCAATCCACCTGCCATCTTTAGTTTGTGTCTCCAGGCCGGCAACTTGATTGTCATGAAGCACGGTCAAGAAGCTCTTGTCAGTGTGAGGAAACCCAAGGTCACCGGTTTCCCCCTCATTGGGTAGTCTATATTTGATGAGCCGCAGAAGATAACTGGTGGAATCGATGTGAGAATCATAGTACTTCCCCACACCGTAGCTTTCAAAAACCATATTCTTCACCATTCGATCCAGTTGGGATACTAGCTTTGTGTACGAATGTACACTTTCACTAACCAAATGTAAAGAAATTACATATAAATATATGGTTTCAGTGATATATATTGTTAATTTTTGTGTATAAATAGAAATAATGGACAGAATAAGATCAGACATACATACCAGAATGTTTGGTTACCGTTAGGCCACATGAGATTTGTGAAACTTTGAGTTCCATCAAGAATCGTTGGGTTGTCAATGCCCATGCTTTCACTAAGGGGAATCGAAGGATGTTTGAAGTAACCGAAATAGGGTTTATCAGATGTGTTTTGAACCTTCGTTTCTGCAGGAAGAGCAAACAATTCCTGCAGAGAGTTAAAAACTTGATCTTGAAGCTGTGAAGAAACTCTGTCATAAGGTGTTAAGAAGCAGCCATATTCTTCAAGGGCTTCTCGAACGTCGTTGCATTTGGAGACCCAAAAGGCGGTTCCAGGCTTGGAATTCTCATCAAAAAGGTCTATGACAGGGAGCTTGGCGGCTGACTGGGGGGGTGCCATGAATTGAACTTCTGCTGCAATTAAACCTGTGAGGTTAGGTCGTAATTAATAGTTACTTATACACATCTTCTGCTCTGCTAATGCATGTTTCACGACCAGGAAAAATATAAGAACAAATTATTCAGGAAATTGCACATGAAAATCGAGATTAATTAATTAATTAATCAAACAATTCAGACCATTTTTAAAATAAATTATTGCATTAAAAACATAAAATAGAAAGGTGTATTGAGTAGGAAAGTGGAAAAACCATTGATTAGCTAAGCATCTTTGAAAATTTTGCTCCTTTGCATGGCCAACTCCGGCGAGAAATTCACCACTAGTTAGAATTTTATTGTTTGAGATAACCACTATATATCTAGCTATGTCATGATCATAGAATAGGAAGAACTGTGCAAATATATACATAATAACTTGTAGAAATATACATTTATTAAGATTTTGACTCTGTTGTTTTGTGCTACCTGTCCCCTAGGATTTATAATTTCATGTCATTAATATGTTTTTAAACTATTCTAACTCCCTTGACCATATTTAATATAAATATATATATATATATATATATATATATATATATATATAAAAGAAAACTAGGACTGTATTTTTATGTGTATGTTTTAATTCTATTTATATTCATAATCCATTTTTAAAAAGAAGTCAAAGCTTTTTAATTTAAAGAGACAAGGAAGTTTTGCCAATATCTCAAGCTATATTTTAAGATTTTCCTGCTTTTATAATTTTTTTTATATTGTTTTGATGATGATGATGATAGTAATAATTATTTCTATAAAAAATAATTTTTTACACATGAACTCATCTTCTGCCCTTCAAATTTTAATTTTATGAATCAAAAAAATAATTCAAAGAAAAAACATATATATATATATATATATATATATATATATATATATATAAATGAACTGCTTGAACTAACTTGGTGACGAATATTACAATGAAATCTCAAATATGGGTAAAGAATAAATGATGCTTATGATAAAAATTAATTGTAATATTTCATGGTGCTATTATCCATTTCTTGATACAAGAAAAGTTGATTACAACTTTGCAAATTGCAACAAACAGTTTTTCAAGGTAAATTTCGGAAGATATTTCTTATAAAGAAATATACAACATGAAAATAAAAAACTATATGTATATATACACTGTAGTAAGAAAAGTAATGAAAGTAGCAATCAGATAAAAAATGAAGAAATTAACTTAAAAGTATCGTAATGATTTGTTTGTCACTTTAATAAAGTGTTAGGTAATGATCACTTCTAGCTGAAAAAAGATCTTAACTTTCATACAACAGCTTTTGACTTACCTCATCATAATCCACAACAGCATAATAATCATATGAGAATAGTGAAATTCAAATTAAAGCATGAAAATTACATCCCCACATACATGAAACAAGAAAGTAAGAGGAAATAGCAGCCCAGCAGCAGTGAGCAGAATACTCAGCCTTGAGGCAGATTTTTTATGCAAACTTCACTGTATAAACAAAACACAAAAGCTAAAGAAAAAAGTAACAAAACAATCTTAGCCAAGGAGTCGTGCTCTTAGTTTCTTACCAGTTAGAAGGAAAACATTGGATGTTGGTTACAGTTGCCCTAAGGCAGGAAAGACCCTGCTTAAATAGACAGTTAGCCACCCAGCGGTTGAGTCTTCTCTTTCTATTAAAGCATATAAATCATATAAAATTAAGACAAAATTACAATTAAAAAATAGAGCTGACTTTCTAATGATAAAATATATATGAGACGGCTAATACATTTCTGTTTCTTGTTATTGCTGGAAGGCAATGGAGTTTAGAGTTGCATAAATATAGGTAAGCATAAAATCATAATCAACCGGCCTTCGGAGATGGGCTCCACGAGTTTGACAATTAGCACATCATGTCCATTTCAACTAATATAACATTATATATAATATTACATGCCTTAGTTTTATGTTATTACATTGCATGAACAATTTGTTTTATTTTAAAATAATTAAAAGAGAAAATAATGTAATTATATAACAACCAAATGAAGTTTTTAATTTTTTATTACATAATAATTTTATAGAAATTATCTTATGTAAATATAGTAATTCTTATTTAGTTATTTAATTTTTTGGTAAAAAACTAAAATTAAATTATTATCCTACATGTTGCAAATATAATTTATCCACGTAAGTATTCGCGTGATATTCTTAATTGTGTGTGTATATATATAGGATATATATATAAGGTGAGTTTTACAATGTCGATTTGGAATGTAAGGGTTACATAGTGCAGTTCTAACAAAGTCTCCAATATTATTTCCTTTTATTGAATATTGTTAATAAGTGTTTTAAAAATATTTTTCAAATTTTTATATTTAATAATATCTTTTTCAAATTCATTCAAATCATCAAATTATTTCTTATCAGCAATAGAAATATATAATTAGATTTACAAAAGAGATTACAATTATAATAAATATATAATTAGACTTACAAACTCATATATACAGTGAAAATTTAACCTATTAACTCAATGTAAGAATATTATTATAAATAATATCCATTTTTTATAAAACAGTAAAACACTAATTAGTGTTATTAAAATACTATTTTAAAAAGATTTTTAATATTTTTAAATAATATATTATTTGTTCTTAAAAAATATCATAATATTTTTAAAAATTCTAACATTACTTTTTGAATAAAAACCTGTTGTTACACAAAACAACAATAAAGGTATGCTGACGTCGATGTTCGTACTTGGTCTCCACGTGTCTCCAAGGAGTTTCTGTAAAACAAGAAAAGTCAGAGAGACAAAGGGGTGATTCTCTGCGTAGACACTCCGATGCTTAAGTCAGCAGAAAGTTCTTCAGTATTGGGAAGCGTAAAAGCCAGTAGTAAAAAATTTGGGGAATAAGATTATACCTGAAGCCTATTTATAGGCGAATATTCTAAGTTAATTACCTGGGGATAAGTACGTAACTTTGCTAAGAGTTTGTATCCAGATGTAATACAAATTCCACGTACAGATGAACTCGAACCCTGTCGCTGGCGAGAGACCATCTCGCGAATCATGTTATGGCGTCAGGGGTCTGTCGCCAGTCGGTAGATGGACTGATGCCACGCGTCGCGCTGTAATGTCAGACGATAGGCTGAGAGTCTGTCGCCTAACGACAGGTGTTATGCGGTGTCAGGGCTCTGTCGCCAGTCGGTAGACGGGACTGATGCCACGTGTCGTGCTGTGACGTTAGGTGATAGGCTGAGAGTCTGTCGCCTAGCGACAGGTGTTATGCGGCAGCCTATGTCGTCTGTCGCCGAAGGCCACGTGGCCTAGTGATCTCCTGCCATGTGGTGGTCTTTGATGAACCTTGGGCCTGGCCCAAAGTTGGTATACTTTGTCATATCAATTGCTCCCCACTCTCTTGTTGGATTTTTCTAACCAAGAGAGTATAAATATGTGTGTTTTTTTTTTGCTTTAGCCCACAGTGAATAGTCTTCTCTATTTTTTGCTATTTCTTCTGGTATTTTTTGCAGGTGAAAAAGCTCTACTCTGCGACAGACATGATCGACCGTGACGTTTAGCATTCTCTGTCGCGGCTATATAAACCGTTGGGGCTCGTCGAGAGAGTGCACGAAAACCTCTGAATAGCCGTCTGTCGCCCATCTTTCAGCTCTCTCGCCAAAAGAGTCTGTCGCCTAAAAAAGCCTGTCTCTCTCTCGTCAGGATCTCTCGCTCATCTCAGTAAGTGCATATCTGTCGCCTTATTTATCACCTTTCGCATTCAGATTTAGGCCTCCCACAGGTGTTTTTAGTCTTCCGCGTAGAGCCTAGGTCTCCCGCAGGTCTATCGCTCAGTAGGTCTGTCGCCCTAACAGGTCATTCCTTCGCTATGTCTTTGCTACGTCCGGGTAAAACACTCAGAATCGGTGGTGTTCTGTGTTCTTTGACAAATGCTGACTTAGAGGATTTTAGGACTCGTTTCCCTCTTCTGTCAGGTTATCGTTATAGATTTCCAGTCCAAGGGGAGGCTACACCCGACTTGGTTAGAAATGGTGTAGCCGTTCATAAGGCCTCTTTATCCTTCAGTTTTCGCTTCCCTCTTCCGGAGTTTTGTGAAGCGTTTCTTAGGTATAAGGACATCGTCTCGTGTCAACTCCATCCCCATGCGTGGGCCCAGTTGGTAGCGTTTTCCATAGTGTGTCGTCACTTGGGTATTGTCCCAACTGTTCCTCTTTTAAGCGCTTTTTTCAGAGTTCGTGGGTTGAAAGGGTTGATAACGTTCTCTCTTCAACGGTTGAAGACCGACGAGTTTCCTAATAATAAGATCTTCTCGGATCTTCCTAATAAACTGCGTGGCTTTGAGAGTGAGTGGGTCGTTGTCGAGATTCCAAGCGACCTACGAATCCGCAAGAGATGGAATCGTGATACCTCCGACCACTCACAGCGCTCAGAAAGATTCAAAGCAGAAACTTTGAGAGACCAATTTGGTGAGCCTATTCGGCGGATCTGTTCTTTCGGGCAGCGTAACTTATTCTCCCTTTTAACCCCGGAGAATATCGCCGCTGTCGGCTGGAGGGTAAGCAGGACCGTTGTTAGGACTTCCGCTACCCCATCTAACTTGCCTGTAACTCCATGTGTTCTTGATGCTGCTCCTAGTCAGCCATCTCCGGTAGTCGTAGCCGAAGCATCCGCCTCTGTAGGTCATCTTGTAGATGAATCCTCTTCGGACTCGGAGGATGAGACCTCTGAGGCTGCGGGTACTAGTGATCAGTCAGAGGAGAATCCTGAGTGGGCTCGGGCCGATGCCTTTGGGAGTCCTTTCGTCGATTTCCCTTTGGATTCATCCTTAAATAGTTTAGAAGATATTAGTGGTTTTTTAGTTTTCTAATTTCCTTTTTACTTCTTGTATACGTGGGTGTGGCGTTTTACTCGGTCAGCTAATTCCTTCTTATATTGTGCAGGTATGAACTTCCAGGAGTTTTTGCGTAGGAGGGATGCTAGTGATGCTGCTCGAGCGGCTCCTGCTTCTCAGTCGCAAGCTGGGGCTTTCTCATCTGGACCAGCTCGTGCTCCCTCATCTGGACCAGCTCGTGCTCCCTTATCTGTACCAGCTCGTGCTCCTACTGCCCCTCCTCCTGCCTCTGGTGTATCCAGCCATCCTACACAAGAGGCCGGGAGAAATAAACGAAAGAGGCCTCTTGTCCCTGATCGTGGTTCGGACGACCGCGAGAGCTTAGAGTCCCAGAGGAGTGATTCAACCTGTCAAGAGGGTGGATCTCGTGTTGCTGAGGATAGGTCTGTTCCTCGCCAGCCTAGGCGCAAATACAGGAAGAGGCTAATTATTGAAGCCACAATGCCTACAAGACCAATTTTGCCTAAGGTGGCCGACCCGACTTTGAGGCTCTTTCAAGTTGATAGCAGGTCGTTGTAGGTGGAGAAGACTTCCAGACCTATCCCGGGGTGAATGACAACGACAGCATTGAGGATGCCGGGATAGCATCTCGTCTGGCTTGGAGCACCATTCTCCGTCTCGACGAGGCGAGGCTTTTCACCAATCTGACTGAGGCGGAGGATAATTCTGACTACCTAGCGATGAAGGTAAGCTTTGTGCTTGTTTGGTAATTAACTTTTTCCTTCTTATGCTTTTTCGTCAGGTTTGTTGAGTCTTTGTTTGTTTGTTTGTTTTTTTTTTGTCAGACGGCTCAGCAAATTGCGGCTGTTAATGCTCGACACAAGGCCCTTAAGGAGCAAGCCGATAAAGACATTCGTGAACTTCGAGAGCAGAAAATGGAGCTTATGAACGAGGTTGTCCAGCTTCACCCATATCCCAAAAGGACGGAGGAGCTAAATAAAAAGAACGCTGATCTCGAGCGAAGGAATGCTGATCTTGAGCGAAAACTCCAAGAAGATCAAGCGAAGGTGGCTTCCCTTCAAGGGTACCAAGAAGCTTATAATAAGATTGTCAATGACCAGGGAGCCATGGAGAGACAACGGGATAAAGTCATTGAGGAGCTGCACAACGTACTAGACCGTCAGAGAGAGATTCGGGCTGAGGCCGTTCATGAGTACCGCTTGTCCTAACATTGCTATGATAAGAAAGCAATGTTCGCGGCGGGATTCATCAAGTACAGTTTCTATTTGGCTCGTTCGTGGTTGGAGAAGCATCGGCCTAGCGAGACTTTTTCTGAGTTGCCCTTTACTGAGGAGGCCAAGTACTATGCAGCTCCTCCTTGGACCAAGTACGAGCCCGACTCGCAAGGTCCGGATGCCTATTTGGAGGAGGGTGCTGGGGACGAATTGGACAATCTTGAGGGCCCGTGGCCTCCTCGACAGCCACAACGTCAGCCTGAGTCTTCTGGCGCACGTGATCGAGTTGAACGTTCAACAGTGTGTGACGTTCCTGAGACTATCAAGGCGGGCGGTCAGCTTGAGTCTATCGAGGCACTTCTAGGGTTGGACGGCGATGAGTTCCAAATTTCTGATTCCACAGCCGTTGATCCTGTGCCAGACTTCGCAGCTATGGTTGGGCCTTCAAGTGATGATCCTTGTGCTTCTATTCCTCAAGTTCCTGATCCCCCGGTTATTGAGGGCTCCGGTGTCGAGGCGGCTTCTTCTCAGCCAGACGACTTAGTACTCAGTGTAGATTAGGATTTTTTGTATTTTCCTCTGTTTGTAAACATTCAATGAAAAGTACATTTCTTTTTGCAGCTTTTTCCTCTTTTCTTCTCTGAATGGATGTTTTGTTTTTATAACTGCTACATCACAAGATTCTAAAGAGCAGCATTAAAGCATAAAAATATGAAATAATTCTGTTTTTACGGTATAAAGCGTACCTTTACACCATGTTGCTCCCCGAGTTCTACTTTGAGACAGCGTTGTCATTCCTGTTCAAAGATGAACTTTTCTCGAGCGTTGTGCCTATCTCGCGCTCTTTTCGCTTAAGGACTTATTAGAATAATCAAGACTCGTAACATGCTATATAATCTGTATCTTTGTGTTTTTTGGATTTCGCACATGTCTGTTTGCCCAGTGCTTGATGATTCCGCGATTTGTCTTTTTGTGCACTTTTTTAAGGACTGGTCTTTTGCCTGTCTCACACCTTTGTGCTTAGGGACTTTTAGATTTGCCCATCTAGTGCATTTTTCGCTTAGGAACTTTTATGTTTGCCCGTCTCGCGCATTTTTCGCTTAGGGACTTGTATGTTTGCCCGTCTCGCGCATTTTTCGCTTAGGGACTTTTATGTTTGCCTGTCTCGCGCATTTTTCGCTTAGGGACTTTTATGTTTGCCCGTCTCTCGCATTTTTCACTTAGGGACTTGTATGTTTGCCCATCTCGCTCATTTTTTACTTAGGGACTTTTGTTTGCCCGTCCCGCGCATTTTTCGCTTAGGGACTTTTGTGTTTGCTCGTCTCGCGCATTTTTCGCTTAGGGACTTTTGTGTTTGACAACTGTTGCCTCATTTCAATTCCTGTAACACATAATCTGTCTCACATATTGCGTTAGAGAATATAGAAAATGATTGGCTGGCCTTTATTCATGAATAAGAAAAATATAACATCTGTAAAGTAATGTAGCAATAGATGGGAAAGTAAAAACAAGAATAATAACAATCAGAAAGCAAAAATTACAATGTTTACTGCCAATATAGCTTAAGATGGTTGGCATTCCAAGTCTTTGAGATCTTCTTTCCTTGCAAGGTTTCTAAGGTGCAAGTGCTAGGTCCGACCATTTTTCTGATTCTGTATGTTCCTTCCCAATTAGCCCGGAGCTTTCCATCTTCCCTATGGGCGTTTGTAATTGCCGACTTTCTTAATACAAGGTCCCCTTCTTTCAATTCTTTGTTCTTGACCCGTGCATTGTAATAATTGGCTACTCTCTGTTGGTAAGCAGCCAGCCTCACTTTTGCCTGGTCTCTCAGCTCATTTATCAGGTCAAGATTTTCCCTTAGTCTCTGAGAATTAAGTTCCTCAATGTAAGGGACTAGTCTGGGTGACTCAGCTCCAACTTCTACTGGGATGAGGGCTTCAGTGCCATATACCAAATTGAACGGTGTTTCACCTGTTGACACTTTGCTTGTCGTTCTGTAGGCCCATATGACACTTGTGAGCTCATCTACCCATGCTCCCTTTGCCTTGTCCAGTCTAGTCTTCAACCCATGCAGTATAGTTCGATTGCTCACCTCTGCCTGCCCATTAGCCTGTGCGTAAGACACAGAAGATATTCTTAGGAGAATCTTCAGGCCACTACAAAAATTTCGGAAAGCATCACAGTCGAACTGCTTTCCATGATCTGCATTTATCACACAGGGGATCCCAAATCGGCAAATTATGTCTTTCCACACCATTGCTTCCACCTTCTTCTCAGAAATTGTAGCCAAAGGCTCGGCCTCTATCCATTTTTTGAAGTAGTCTGTGGCCACAAGCAAATACTTCCTTTGTCCTAAGCCTAGGGGAAAAGGCCCCCAGGATATCTAGTCCCCATTGTGCAAATGTAGTTGGTTGGAGAGTGTTCTGAAGAGCTGAAACAGGCGCGGTAGTTATAGGAGCGAATTTCTGACACTTTTCACATCTTCTCACTTTGTCTGTGGCATCCTTCCTCAGTATAGGCCAATAAAACCCTGTGCACAATATTTTCGAGGCCAAGGCTTGAACCCCCAAATGTTCACCGCATATTCCCTCATAAATTTCAGCTAAGGTGTACTCAGCCTATTGGGGCCCTAGACACTTCAACAGGGGCATTGTGAATCCCCGTTTATAAAGTTCCCCATTCACCACGGTAAACCTGGCACTTTTTAACTTCAGCCTTCGAGCTTCGTCTTTGTTAGTGGGGAGTGTGCCCCCCAATATGTAGTCTTTGATTGGGCTTCTCCAATCGCCTCCGATTTCGACATCACAGATATCTTCTTCTTCAATACTTGGCCTAGCGAGGGATTCCACTTTGACCATACCCCATTTGACTCCTCTAGAAGAAGCTAACTTTGAAAGGGCATCTGCATGGTTATTCTCTGACCGGTTTATCTGAGTCAATTGGAAGTTCTTAATTGACTGTGCCACCAATTGCACTTTCTGCAGATAAGGGACTAGAGCGAGTTCTCGTGCTTCATACTTACCTGAGAACTAGTTTACCACTAATTGCGAATCGCTATGGGCCATTAAGTTGTTGACTCCCATTTTCTCAGTAAGTTTCATCCCAGCTATCAAGGCTTCGTACTCGGCTGTATTGTTCGAACTTGAAAAGTCGAAACGTAGGGAATACTCATAGGTTTTCCCTTCAGGCGAAGTTAGCACAATTTCGGCTCCACTGCCATCCATGTTACGAGCTCCATCCACAAATAATTTCCACCAAACTAACTCTGTTTCTACACGGACTTCTCGGCCAGTGCATTCTACAATGAAATCTGCCAACGCTTGCCCTTTTATTGCTTGGCGAGGCTGGAAGTGTATGTCATATTCACTTAATTCGATGGCCCATTTGATCAGACGACCGAAATGCTCTGGTTTCTGTAGTATTTGTCTCAAAGGCTGATCCGTTAAGATAGTCACTGAGTGAGCTTGGAAGTAAGGTCGTAACTTCCGGGTTGCCATCACCAAGGATAAAGCTATCCTTTCAACTAAGGGGTACCTTGTCTCGGCATCTAGCAGGACTTTACTCACATAATAGATCGGGCAATCCCTATCTCCTTCTTTCCGTAATAGGACTGCACTTACAGCTTTCTCTCCTACACCAAGGTACATGAGGAGGTGATCTCTGAGTTGTGGTCGGGATAACAGAGGCAACTCTTTCAAGTAGTCCTTCAACCTTTAAAAGGTGTCGTTGCACTCTTTCGTCCAATTAAAGTTCTTTCTGGCTTTTATTGCCTTAAAAAATGGTAGACTCCTTTCAGCTGATTTGGACAAAAAACGATTCAAGGCTGCTATCCTCCTGTCAGCCTTTGAACTTTTCTTACAGTATTGGGCGGTCTCATGTCCAAAATAGCTTGAACTTTCTCAGGATTAGCCTCTATCCCCCGATTAGTAATCATGAATCCCAAAAACTTTCCAGACCTCACCCCGAATGAGCATTTATTAGGATTCAACTTCATCTTGTACTGCCGCAACACATTGAATACCTTTGTCATTTTTTCTGGCATGTGATTCTCCTTGTCGGCTTTTGATGATCATATCATCGACATAAGCTTCCATGGTGTTGCCCAACAAGTCTTGGAACACCCTATTTACCATGCGCTGGTAGGTTGCCCCTGCATTCTTCAAACCAAATGGCATTACTCGATAACAATATGTCCCAACATCGGTAATGAACGAAGTCTTCTCCTCATCATCCGGATGCATCATGATTTGGTGGTATCCTGAGAAGGCATCCAAAAAGCTAAGTAATTCATACCTACAAGTTTCGTCTACCAACTTGTCAATTCGAGGTAGTGGATACGAATCCTTAGGACAAGCTTTATTCAGATCTGTAAAGTCCACACACATTCTCCATTTCCCGTTGGCTTTCTTCACCATCACAACATTAGCCAACCACTCTGGATAATTAACTTCTCTGATGAATCCTGCTTGTAACAACTTCGAGATTTCTTCATTTATTGCCTGTTGCCTCTCTGGAGCGAAATTCCTCTTCTTCTGTTTTATCGACTTTGCCCCTGAGATTACGTTCAACCGATGGCAAATAACTTCAGGGTCTATTCCAGGCATATCAGCTGGTGTCCATGCAAACACATCAGAATTCTCTTTTAAGCATCGGACTATCTCCCTTTTTACTTCTTCAGGCAGCTGGCTTCCCACATATACTATTTTCCCTTTATCTACGTCATCCAACTAGATTGTTTCCATTTCCTCATCAGGTTTTGGTTTAGGCGGTTCTTCAATTGTAAGGGTTTCCTTCCTTTGAATCCCTTTGCATGTGACGGATGCGACATTATATGTTCTGGCTTTCTTTTGATCTCCCCTTACTTGTCCAACACCGTGGGGAGTCGGAAACTTCATTAACAAATAGCAGGGTTGCACTACCGCTCTCATGTCATTTAACAATGGCCGCCCGAGTATCATATTGTACGCCACTGACGTTGACTTCACCACCATAAATAACACTTATCGAGTGACACACTTCGGGCTTTCCCCCAATGTCACAGCTAGCTGAACTGAGCCCTCCACCTTCACTTTTTCTTCTGAGAAGCCATACAATGGTGTGGTCACTAGCTTCAGTCTATCATTCGAGATGTTCATTTTCTCAAAGCAACTCTAGTAAATCAAATTTACCGAACTCTTATTATCAACTAGGATGCGACTCACTGTGTGTTTTGCTATTACCGCCGAAATCACCATTGGGTCATCATAAGGGGTCATTACATCACCTCTGTCAGCTGGCGTGAAAGTAATGGGCTCTTCATCATGCTTTTCCTCCATCACCGAATTAATTTGATAAGCCTGTCGGGCGTAGGTCTTTCGAGACGAGGAAGAAGTGCCAGCTAATGACTCACCTCCGGACATCACGTTAATAGCTGGCCCTGTGGGTTCATTATCTTCCTCTCGATTCCTTCTTTCTACCCTTCTGTCATTATCTCTTCTTTCACCTTCATTTTGTCTAACAGGTCCTCTGTTTTCACCTCTTCTATCTCTGAAATTGTTTCCTCTGTTCTGCGTAAGATAGTTAGTTCTATCACCTCTCCACATACGAAACGGTTTATTTTTCCCTCTCGTGCTAGCTTTTCTAGCTGATTCATCAACTCCCTACATTTTTCGGTTGTGTGCCCATGTGCTGAGTGATAATCGCAATACGGCCTTAAATCACGACCCAGATTCCCTGACGCCTTCTTTGGAGTTTGTATAAGACCTGACCCCTTAATAGCTGCTAATACCGTAGCTCGAGATTTAGTAAGTGGGGTATAAGCAGAGTATTTCAGTGTGGGAGCTTTTTCAAACTTCCTTGGTTGGCTAGAAGATGCTTCAGTGACCTCTCTTCCTCGTTTCCTTCCATCCTTGGTTTCTCCTATCGTCACCATTTTCATTACTTCCTCCTGGGTTACATACTTATTTGCACGGGAAAGCAGGTCTGAGATGGTAGTTGGCTGGTCTAGCGACAGGGATTCTTGCAATTTCTCAGACCTTGTCCCCTGTAACATAGCTGCCACAGCTATACCGACTTGCAGATCTCGTATCTCTAAGGTTGCATCTCTGAACCGATCCACATAACTCTTCAAAGACTCCTTAGCTCCTTGCTTAATAGTGAGCAAATAGGTTGGTTCCTTCCTTCTTTGACTGTTCACCGCAAACGCCTTAAGAAACTCACTTCGCAATTGGTCAAAAGAGGCAATAGACCCTTCAAGCAAGTAATTAAACCATTTCATCGCATGTTCGGACAGAGTTAAGGAGAAGGCCCTGCACATTATCTCGTCCTCCCATCCATGTAGCAACATTAGGGCCTCATAATTTTGCATATGATCATAGGGATCCGTCTTCCCGGTGTATGCGGCTATCTGCGGCATTTTGAACTTTGAGGGCAAAGGTTTTTGCATGATGGTTGTGCAGAATGGTACTCTTCTTCTCTGGCTCTCTTCTGCAGACACTAATTTTTTCTCTTCTAACACTTGTTCAATCATCTTCTTCATGTCTACGGGGGAAGCAAGCTGATTTCTAGCATGAGACGAATCAGGTAGGTCTACGACTACTTCCTTACCTTTCGCTTGGGGTGCATTTGTTCGTATCATCTGCGTGCACCAAGTGGGGTCGAACTCCGACCCTGCTCTCCAAGTGCTTTGATCTTCGCCACCATTCTTTCCAGTACCTCCCACACCATGTTCTAAGTTGGTGCAAGCAAAATTTAACAAGTCATGGTGGTGGGCAGTAGATTCTGTAGCCCAGTCAGCTTCCTGTCGCCCTACATTTGGAGTCTGTCGCCTGACCTCTGCCACAGGATCTAAGCCTGCTGCTTCCTCAGTCTCTCGCCGGGTGCCTGCAACAGGCCTCCCACTCTCCTGTCCTGCCGCATCCTGATGAATATCATTCTCTTCCATAAGGGGAACCTCTCGTGGCCGACAGGGGTCTGCCGCTATCGTATCCTCCTGTCGCCCAAACACCTGCGGCGTAACCCTATGGTTCGTTCCTCCTACCAAGTTCTACACGGCAGGCGGCAGATTCAATGTCGGGAGAACTCCTTAGAACAGATCCACCATGGCTCTCAGCGCCTGGGTAGTTTCTTCGCTCTGTCGCCTCAGAGCTTCGAATTTTGCCGCCGAGACAGTAATTCTTTCTTCTTCCCTGTTCACCTGGTTCCTCTGGTGAATCCGTTGTTAGGGGAGCTCACAGAGTTTTCCTCACTCCCGGTCCTCACGTTTGTAGATCTTGTTCTCACCATCTTTGAAAGTATTGATTGGCTTTTTATGCGTTTCCCACAGACGACGCCAATTGTTGTTGCACAAAACAACAATAAAGGTATGCTGACGTCGATGTTCGTACTTGGTCTTCACGTGTCTCCAAGAAGCTTCCGTAAAACAAGAAAAGTTAGAGAGACGTAGGGGTGATTCCTTGCGTAGACACTCTGATGCTTAAGTCAGCAGAAAGTTCTTCAGTATTGGGAAGCGTAAAAGCCAGTAGTCAAAAATTTGGGGAATAAGATTATACCTGAAGCCTATTTATAGGCGAATATTCTAGGTTAATTACCTGGGGATAAATATGTAACTTTGCTAAGAGTTTGTATCTAGATGTAATACAAATTCCACGTACAGATGAACTCGAACCCTGTCGCTGGCGAGAGACCATCTCGCGAATCACATTATGGTGTCAGGGGTCTGTCGCCAGTCGGTAGACGGACTGATGCCACGTGTCGCACTATGATGTCAGACGATAGGCTGAGAGTCTGTCGCCTAGCGACAAGTGTTATGCGACGTCAGGGCTCTGTCGCCAGTCGATAGACGAGACTGATGCCACCTGTCGCGCTGTGACGTCAGGCGATAGGCTGAGAGTCTGTCGCCTAGAGACAGGTATTATGCGGCAGCCTATGTCATCTGTCGTCGAAGGCCACGTGGCCTAGTGATCTCCTGCCACGTGGTGGTCTTTGATGAACCTTGGGCCTGGTCCAAAGTTGGTATACTTTGTCATATCAAAACCATTTAATCAAATGCACAACACAAACACTTCCATCTTAATTGGATATGCAATTTTTATTTTTGAATAAAAACCATTTAATCATGATCTGTTTGGGCCCTACGATGATTAGAAACGTCGCTTTTTTACTTTTTTTCATGTCGGTAGGATTGATATGATATTTAAGTCTGGGAAGATATTTTTTGTGAAATACATTTTTGGTATGTTGACATAAAGACAAGAAATTCAATAATGACTAATCATTTGATTTTACTGTATTACACTTTGACATGAATTAATTGCTCATAT
Source organism: Heritiera littoralis (assembly GCA_031772115.1). Classification (NCBI taxonomy): domain Eukaryota; kingdom Viridiplantae; phylum Streptophyta; class Magnoliopsida; order Malvales; family Malvaceae; genus Heritiera; species Heritiera littoralis. Next base: position 388,445 of record JAPDPK010000090.1, read on the forward strand.
TCAAGAAATTTAAGTTTCATGTTTCTTTAATTGTCATTTATGTTTAAAAAAATTGATTAACCAATGTTTATAAACATTAATTAAGATTAATTCAACTTTTTAAAGAATTTTATATTTAGTATATTATTTTTTATCCAATTCTAAAAATAATATATTAATTTTTTTTATTATGATCGTCTTAGATATTTGTTCAACATTTTTTTTACATTGCATATAGTAATATCAAAATTTTTACTTTATTGTAAGAGTAACGTAAACACGTATAATTAAGCCTAAATTTAGTATATATGATTATGATAAGAATTAAAAAAAAAATTCTTGAATGAAATCTTAATCTCAGAAATTTAATTAATAATTAAAACAGAGGTCTCAGATAGATATTGATCAATGATCATACTTGCTAAAGTAATCTTTCTAGAACCTAAATATCTGGTGCCATGCTATTCTGATAAAAAAAAAAATTCTAGTGCCATCGAATTATTGCCCTCCCGATATATGCTCATGCGCATCGCATTTGATTAGACAATTTGAAAAAGAAATGCTTCACAACATAGTAAACATATTTTTATTTATGAATTTGAATTTAATTTAATTGACTGGTGCAATTCTCTGAAGAAATAAATTTTAATAAATTTAAATTTTAAATCTTATTATTTATTTTTTACTTTCAAATTAATTACTCAAGAAATGTCTACAAACCTTTTTTCTTTGTTTTTTCCGATGATTTACAAAACATTTAATTAAGAAAATTTAATTATCACTTTTTAGAATACTATAAAAAATAATCATTTTTGTATATTCACTGTTTTATACATGCATGTAATAGATTATTAGTTATCTAATTCTTATACATTCCATTTTGTAAAACATATATTTCATCTTTAAATTAAGATAAACTTCAATGACAAATTATATATTGAATTTTTGTTTTCACATTAGATATGTATGATACAAAACAATCAATTAGTAAAATGAGAAATTATTGTCCATGAATTATCTAGGATTAATCAAACATGAATATTCAAATCAAAGGTCAAAAGTAGAATAATGAAACAGAGACAATCTATTTAATTTTTTTTATTTTTTAAATATTTGAAATAGTTAAAGATTAAGTCATGCGTGATCATTGGAATTAAGAGTCAAGTACTATTTTAACCAATAGACTAATCTGTGCTAACTTGACTGAATTTTTTGAAGAATTAAATTAATAAATAATATGGAATTTGAGAAAAGCATGCATATATATAAAACACTATTTATATTTGACACACTATCAGTGTATACATTCTATACACTGACATTGAATCATAACATGCTATTTCATCGGTTCATAAATTTTAAAATAAAAAATTATTGAAATTAAATATTTTTGAATAATAAAAATATTTTAAAAATATTTAAATTTATTAATTAATAAGATGTCATAATATGATTCAATAACATGCATGCTATAAATTTTATACAATGAAGGTCCATCAAAGATAAATTCATATAATATTATTTTGAAATTGGCACCATGTCAATGCAAAAAGTCAACTCTTGCTTTGGTAAGAAAAGTGAAATAAACTTCAAAGTTCAAGCTCATAGGCAATGTGGTGGAGGGATCATTGTTGCTTTAGCAATGATAAAAATATAAAAAAATGGTGTTAAGTTAAGATAAGGTTTAAAAAGTTTGATTTTAAAATGTCGTAATCCAACATCAAACCAATCGGTTTCTTTTTAGATCATTGCCCAAACCATAACAGCGGCGGAAATAATTCGTTGGGCAAATTTGTAATGTAAATCTGAATTTGATGTTGTCCATAATTTACGTTACCATAAAAAAGGTCCCAAGTGCATGTATTTGAAATTTGAATGCACAATGTATAAATATTAAAATTAAAACCAAAATTAAATCAATTTTGACTTTTGTCATTAACAAAAAAAATATAGATTTACATATACATATTAATTATCTGTACCAATTTTATAATATAGATGCTATGCACGACATATTTTTTAAAGTGTTGGCTAAAAGTTTATACTTGAAAATTTTCAATTGTTCTTTTCAACTTTGCTAGATTAAGCACGTTTCATTTAAAAATTAAAAAATGGATTATCAGCTAATAAACTATTTATTAATTATATTAATAAAATTAATATGCTTAATTAGTTAGTCGTAAAAATATGAATGTGGAATTCATTTTCAAAATTGAAACATACTATTATTGTTGTTGTTGGGGTTTAGGGTTTAAGATTATTTTTATGAATTATTATCCTATAGATTGACAGTAATTTTTTTTTAATTCCAAAAGCAACGTTTAAATAATAGCATGGTACTTTTCAGAGATATTTAAATAAATAAAAAAATAAAATATATATTACTATCTTAATTCAGTTTGTGAAATTAATAAATTTCACTAACAGTGTGTCGATAATAATAATATTAGGATTAGATAATAATAATATTAGGATTAGATAATAATACTATTAGCTAACCCTTTCAACACAACCAAAGGCTGTTGAAAGATTTTTTAAATTTGATTTGAAGTAATACAGAGGTCGTCATTGTTAGAAATTGAAGAAGTAGCAGCCCACTCATCACATTTAACAAATAATAATAATAATAATAATAATATTTCTCGGTCATTTATTTGTTTAATATTAGGGATGGAAAAAGATTTTCAATAAAAGAAAAAAATGGATTGCCTATTTGCCCCTCTTTTATATTGACTTGGAAGATTACTTATAATAATCATAAGGTTTATATATATATATATATAAAATATAATGACAATGTATAATTTTCTCTATGCACTAAAAATTTGACACTTCATCAATAAACAAACTAAAAATATACAAAGCGCTTAAAAATAATTACAAATAAATTTTTTTTCAATTTGCTCATAAAAACTAATTGATGAGATGTCAACTTCTTGTGTATTAACAGTATATAAAAATCATATAGTATTAGTGTATCATATATAAATCTATAATCATATATTTACTCTTAAAATATGAAAAATCTAGAAATATAAATTTAATCTCCATAGTCAATATTTAGATTCCTCTTTTTCCGAATCAAAACCTTATATTATATCTATACCAAAAAAAAAACCTTAATATCATAAGAGATTTTTCTTCTTTCAAATTAGAAAATAAAAAATCCCCTTTAAAAAAACATAATTACACTGCTCCATTCTCTATATGAAAACTCTGACTTTTCTCACCAATTCCTCTAAAAAATGGCCATATTTTCCCCTCACTAAATGCTTGAAAGGGTTTAATAATTATGCTGTACCAACAATTGAATTTTTCTATCATACTCGTATACATTTAAAATGTTTAGTTTAATAACATAAGCTGATAAGCAGTTTAATAGTGAAAGAATACAATGTTTCTTGCATCAAACACAACATCAAAACAATAAAAGGAATCAAACAATTCCTTTTAACATCTTGTATGGATTCCAACTGATAATATTTGATAAATTCTAAAGAATTAGATAGAAAATGTAAAGTATGAAATCATATCCCATGCCTTGACAAATGTTAAAGAAGGAAATAGGGAAAGAGAAGGATTTAACATTCCAAATGGGCCAAGCAAAACCCCTCCACTTCAGAGAGGGTGGCTATTTACCCAACAGCCTACAGAGAACAATTTCTTGTTATACCTCCCAAAAGGAATATGGTACTACATATTTAGTATAGAAAACTGAAAACCCAATTTAAATTAAAAGAAAAAACATTATTTCTCTAACAGGTTCCTCCGCAGTATTCCGCTTTCATGCTTTCAATGTATCTAATGTGTTATGGTGACATTTACAAGATAAAGGTCATCAAAGGGTAGTTTTTAACCTCTTCATCTCATGCCAGCAGGCACCATGTCTATGTGAACTTCAAAAAATCCACCATTCCAATTGAAGAGCAATTAATATATAGGTTCATCTGCAACAAACAAAAAACTTTAGCCACGTCTTGCTTACACAAATGGAAAAGTTCACAAATATCTCATGTGGCTTCAGTTGCAGGAATAGGCTGAAGAAAAAGAAAATGCATACCATCATGGTCATCATCTACGTTATAATCATCTTCATCATCATCAAAATGTTCGTTCTGCAAGATTGTAAAACATTAATAAACAAATCTCATTCTTGTTTCTTTAAAAAGCATCAGTCTAAATTCAAATAAATTATGCTGCTCGTCTTTTCAATTAAAGTTTAAGGGATCCCTTCAAACTTTCTCCAACTAAGGATATTGCCATATAGCATAAAAAATAGAAGGGAATAACAGATGCTGAATCATGTGAATTAATACTGAGCAACATTTGATAAAATTCTGAAGTGTTTAGCGCCTAAAGCTCTATACTAACCTCATTATAATCCCCATCATCACTGTATGACTCGTCAGACAGTTCTCCCGGTTCTTCATCTGCATTCTCTTCTTCTCCATCGCCTTTCTTTTCCTTTCCTTCTTTGTCTTTATCCTATCATGTAGGGTCATGTAACAATTATCATTAGGAATCTGTTGACGCAAACTAGTATTTATAATAAGAAAGATTTGATAGAACACAAAAAGAACTTCTTAAACTGAATTTTTTTATTAGCACAATGGTAAAGGAGAAAAGAAAGTAGAAATCTGATCCAAGTTACAATAGGACTTTTTTTCAGAAGCTGTTTATCCAAAGCAGAAATGAGAAATGCGAGGAAAATTACCTCAAAACCCTGCTCAAATTTCTCAAACATATCCAATTTCTTCAGGCCTGTTCACAAATTAAAAAAAAAAATGTAAATTACTTTAACTAAGGATTAATTTGTAAGCACCTTTGTTTTACATAGAACAAACAGAGAACACCTAATTCTGGACAAAGAGGTAACTTCTTTCTTTTAGCAGAGACTGCAAACACAGGTCATTGAGACTGGTGTATTCATCAAAGTTTCTAGTTAACAAATTAAAGGCATCAGAACCAAAGTCAATCTGATGCTACTAGTAACAAGTTGAAACAAGACTTTACTCAAAACATAAGCCAGGTGCTGATAATGGCATGATGCTGGGGGAAACCAGAGTAATTTATTTAAAGTGTTCAACCCAGATTGGAAAGATGCAGCTACTCTTCTTATGCCGTTGTGTAAAATAACATCATTATGACAGTGGTTGGCACAAAGATTAGGCTGCTCCATTCTGACTCGGTTATGGGTTCAAATTGGAGAAAAAGAGTATAATACCATGTTCACTTTGAAATTACAAAAACATAAATGGGATAGAATGTCTCAACCATTGACTTTTCCGACTTGAAAACTTCATTCGGTCACACTGGTGCAGCTATCTGAGATCACTGCAAACCAAATCTTATTTTCCAAAATAAATTACAAGAATGTTGAGAAATATGGTTTCCTAGCCCATTAAACTATCTTTATAGCAGCATGTTAGGCAGCTAGCTTACTGACTGTAGGAGCATTTTTAAAGACTGGAAATGCCCTGTGAATCATATAAACATGAAAAAGGTTGAAAGTTTCCAAGGAATATGCAAATTTAGAAAATAATGCCCCCATTAAATAAATCCATTTGCTGTTTATTACTCCATGCAATAAATATATAATAAATACTGGAAAACAAACAATATTAAGACACATTTTCTTTCAAACCTGAGTCTAGATTCCATCGCATCTTTTTGGCACTCCGCTGCACTTTCTTTGAATCTGATATTTCAATATTCGATTAGACTGAAGCAGCAAAGGGAAAGATAAAAGCTAAACTATAACACACTTTTTTGAACATCAAGTCAATATTTGCATAAGTTGTTTCACAAACCTCCAACTAATTCTTTAGGAAAATTATGAGAATGCAGTTGTAGAATCTGGTAAAGACTATCACGTTTTGATGAGTTCTTCGGCTTCTCCAAGTCAGAGAATCTTTCTATGTCCATACTCTGGCTTTCTAACATAACATTCAGGGAAAAAAACAAAATAGTTTTAATATAATTAAATGTAAGATCTACGGCTTTGCAACAATATTATTGGTGAGCAAGAGCCAATTCATGCATCTAGCAAAAGGGGAAAGTTAAGAGCCGAAAAATAGGATTGCATCAAAGAAAATAGGCAACTTTGACAAACGTGGCATATGTGGCACAACATCCATATATCAAAATCATGAATCAAATATAATGAACTGGAATACAATGGTGTGAAACTAATTTCAAATAAAAGCATAACATTCTATTAATTTTGGGTCAAAAACATCAAAATGTTTGCACGAAAAGGGACAAATCACTGCAATGAAATCATTGCAGAATGCAGAAACAGCATAGTAATAACACAGCTAGACATTTGGCATGCAATATAATTACAATAAGAAATTGCAAAGTGCATGTCCATAAAGTTCAACTGCTATGTGGGTTTTATTTGACATTTTGGTTTATTGCATTCAAGCGATAACTAAGGAAAGTCAATGAGCATAGCTCTCCTAAGTATAACACAACTGGTGGAAGCAGCTTCATTGTTTCCTTAAGTAGCATCCTTGCACGGTAATCCTCTCACATTTTCAAATATTGTTCATTTCCTAAGCCTGAACAAACATATAAAGGTTCTTTTGATGCAACACGATCATTCACTTGAAGCAAACTATGATGCATTTACAAGCACGAAATATGGTACCAATTATAACTAATCAAAAGCTAAATTTCGAAGCAAGAAAGAAATTTTCAAATGCTCACTCTTTGAAACATTTTCTTCAAGATAGTAAGGAGAGGCCTTCCAATAGTTTTGCAACCTTGAATTCCTAATGACCAAGGTCTTCTCTTCAGGAACACCTTTTATATCAGGTAATTCAATATCCTGCAAATAGCCAAATATGTACACACAAAAAAAAAAGTTGATCTTCATTCATTATGTATAGTTTACAGAACAGAGGGCTCTAAGCCCATGCCCGGAAAAGAACAAGTTGAGGACACTTACAGGGAAAAGCACAAATGGCTCAGGCTTAAAATACCCAGAAAAGCCACCACCCCAGTTTCCCCTTCCTCGTCCACGTCCCCTGTAAGCCATCTACCCACCACCACCAAAACATAAAAATTTCAGTTCCAATTTTAGTACGTTCCACCCATTATAAGAAGATATGATGTCAAGCAACCCTGAAAAGAATACACACCGAAGGTGAGAAGGTCTGACTAACTGACCTGCGGCGGCTGACACCTTGATGGAACACAATGTTGCACTTGCACTGAGGAAGCCACTTGAGTGGAGTCTGCACCAAGTTGAGAATGCTAGTTGAAGAAGAATATGAATGACGGCATACAATTAGCCCAAGATAGAGTAAGGGGCTGCTATTATACCTGAACAAGGGCCAAAACCCAAAAATTTTTAAGTAGAAATCTTACTATTTTAAGTTTTAACCAAATTATTATTTAAAACAGAAAGGGGTAGGTAGGGTATCCATTAATATTTTGAAGTACCCATTCTCAAATATTAAACCCCCGAGTTATCAAAATACCCAAACTGATTAGTATCAGATATTATTTATTTGTTTATCCGAATTCGAAGCAAGCCAAGTCAGTACAATGAGAAGCTCAAACTAGACTCAAAACTCGTTGCTCGAAACTAGGCTCAAACTTGATCAAGTTTTAAATTTTAAGCTCGAGCTCAACTAAAAAAAAAAAAAAAAAAAAGGTTAGGCTCATTTGCCGAACTCAATTCTCATGCTTGATGTCAGGCTCGATTAGTAGTGCTCAAACTCATACTCGAACTCAAACTCGAATTCAATTTTTTTATACACAAACATTTTGTGTTTAATATAATAATTTTTTTTTTTAAAATAATAATAATTACAATACAACAACAATAATAATAACCTTACATAACAATCAAAGTCTCAACATAATTGAAGTATTTAAAATGAAATATAGCAAACAAGTCCAGACAAGTCACAACTCACAGTCTTGCTGTGAGAATTATAAAGTCTTAACATAATACTCAAATTATAAAGATCATCATCATCATCATCATTATCAGAGCCTTTATCTCAAGAGATTGAGGTAAGCTATATGAGCCAATATCTGAATTCACGTTAGATCGTCTATATGTATACTCCTCCTCCACACATTCCTATCCAAAGCCATGTGTTCATCCAACTCTAATACCTTAATATCTTTTCAAATTACTTTCTTCCAAATCTTTTTTGGTCTTCCTCTAGTCTAAATCCTTCTCTCAACATTGATAGCCTCTATTCTCCTAATGGAGCATCTATAGGTCTACGTCGTACATGTCCAAACCAACATAAACGACTTTTACACATCTTGTCTTTGATAGGTACCGCTCCAATCATTTTATGAATATCTTCATTTCTCATTCTACCCTTTCTTGAATATCTACATATCCACGGCAACATTCGCATTTCTGTTACACTCATCTTTTGTGTATGCAGTTTCTTAGTCGCTCAACATTCATTACTATATAACAATGTTGGTCTAACAACTGTTCTATAAAAGTTGTCTTTCAACCATATAGAAATTCCTTTATAGCACAACACACCTATAACACTTCTCCACTTACTCCGTCCAGCTTGAATCTTATGAGTCACATCACCATCAATCTCTCCATCCATCTATACCATCGACCCTAGATATCAAAAATGATCTCACTTAGGTATCGCCACCCCATCTAACGTCACTACACTATGCTCTTCCACTTGGTTTAAACTGAATTTACACTCCATGTATTCAGTTTTCACTCTGCTTAGTTTAAATCCTCTTGATTCTAACATTTGTTTCCATAATTCCAACTTTGCATTGATTTCCGCTCTAATTTCCGCACATAAGACAATATCATATGCAAATATCATACACCAAGGCACCTTATCCTAGATGAATTGTCAATTTTTAGGGTTTGAATTGAATTGTTTATTGAATAATACGTTTGTTTATATACACAAGGGCTCTAGCACTAAATTAGGAAACTACTCCTAATACTAATTGAAATCCCTAAACTTACGGGATCTCAATAAATACATAATTACAACTAAATATATGGACTTGATTCTAGGAAATATTTATTTTCCTAAAATAATACGGTTTCCCACACTCCCCCTCAAGCTGGTGAATAGGAATTTTCCATTCCCAGCTTGGATACAATTCTCTCAAATGCCGTGCTACTCAACCCTTTGGTGAGGATATCAGCAAGTTGCCCATGTGTTGACACATATGGAGTACATATCAAGCCACTGTCTAACTTCTCCTTGATGAAATGTCTATCCACCTCGATATGCTTCGTTCGATCATGTTGTACTGGATTATGAGCTATGCTGATTGCTGATTTATTGTCACAGTAGAGCCTCATAGGCCCTTCCCATTTAATCTTTAAGTCTTCTAGGATAATTTTCAGCCAAAGTAGCTCACACACGCCTTGTGCCATTGCACGAAATTCTGCCTCAGCACTAGAACGTGCTACTACACTCTGTTTCTTGCTTCTCCATGTCACAAGATTCCCTCCAAGAAAGGTACAATACCCGGAGGTTGATCTCCTATCGATGATCGATCCTGCATAGTCAGCATCAGTATAGGCTTCAAGTGTCGTACTCCTATTCCTCTTGAACAGAATTCCTCTTCCTGGTGTTCCTTTAAGATACTGCAAAATTCGGTGGGCAGCCTGCAAATGAACCTCTCTTGGACTATGCATAAACTGACTGATTAAGCTCACCGCATAAGCTATATCAGGTCTGGTATGTGATAAGTAAATCAGTCTTCCCACGAGACGTTGATACATTTCCTTGTCCACTGTGGCATCTTCCTCTGCTTTTCCTAGCTTGAGGTTTGGGTCCATAGGAGTACTTGCGGGTTTGCATGCAGTTTTGCCCGTTTCCTTGAGCAAATCCGTAACATACTTCTGTTGGGATATAAAAATCCCTTTTCTAGAGTGCGCAACTTCAATTCCCAGAAAATATTTCAATCTTCCCAAAGTCTTAATTTCAAACTCCTTAGCCAAGCATTGACTCAATATTTGCTGCTCCCTTTTGTCATCTCCAGTTAATATAATGTCATCCACATATACTAACAGTGCTGTTACTCCCCCTGAAGCAGAATGTTTGATAAACAATGTGTGATCCCCCTGACTTTGTTTGTATCCCATGGCCAACATGACTCTAGCAAATCTTCCAAACCAAGCTCGAGGAGATTGCTTCAGGCCATACAAAGCTTTGTTCAACTTACATACAGTATTGGCAATCACATTCCTTCCATAACCTGGTGGAATCTCCATATAAATCTCCTCCTTAAGCTCCCCGTGTAAGAAGGCATTTTTCACATCAAATTGCTGTAGTTCCCAACCAAAATTGGCAGCTAGAGATAAGATTACTCTGACTGTATTCATCTTAGCAACTGGGGCAAACGTCTCTAGGTAGTCAATCCCATAAGTCTGTGTATACCCTTTAGCTACCAACCTCGCCTTGTATCTCTCAATTGACCCATCTGCCCTGTATTTCACAGTATAAACCCACTTGCACCCCACCGACCTTTTTCCTGCTGGTAACTTCACCAACTCCCAAGTTTTATTCTTCTCTAGAGCCTCCATCTCCACATCCATGGCTTGTTTCCATTTTTCATTAGACAATGCCTCAGATAAGGTAGTAGGAATGGTGGTGTTCTTTAGGCTTACAAGGAAGGCTTTGTAGGTTGGTGAGAAATTTTTAAATGATAGGTAGTGTGAAAGAGGATATAATGGCTGTTTTGTACACTTTCTGGTCCCTTTTCTAATAGCAATTGGAAGGTCCTGGTCATCTTCAGTATCAGTAATTTGGGCTTTGGTTTCACTCTGTAATGCTGGAAAGTTAGTAATTGTTACCTCATTTGAAGGACTTGAGTTGGACTCTTGAACTTGCATAGATCCTGGATTGGCCTTTTTCTGCCTTGAGTACACCAAGTTTTTACCAAATCTCACATCTCCAAGAGCAGATTCGGGGTTAGGTACTAGTTTGGGTACAGACACATTTGGTGCAGTAGGAGTGGTCTTATTTGACTCAGGTTCAAGTTCACCAACAACTGGGGCATTTGACTCAGGTTCAGACTCAACAGATGGCTCAACAGACAGTTGGGGCATATGATTGGGTTGAGACAAAAGTGAAAGATCAGGCAACCCAAGAAAACCTTCCTTATCTTCCCTAAGACTCTCCCCCTGAAGATAAGGTTGAGTGAAATAAGCCTCTTGTTCATTGAATGTTACATCTCGTGACACATAAAATTTCTTAGACGGAGGATGGTAACACTTATATCCTTTCTGAGTTGAGGAATACCCAATAAAAACACACTTTAGAGCTCTAGGGTCTAGCTTCCCCCTGTCTTGACTGTGGATATGAACAAAGGACACACACCCAAAAATGCGAGGTGTAAGATTGTTTGTGGTAGAGAGGTTCGGATAGAATGAAGAAAGCACATCCATTGGACTTTTGAATCCTAGAACTCTAGAGGGTAATCTATTGATGAGATGAGTGGCTGTGAGAACTGCTTCCCCCCAGAAACTTTTTGGCACATTTTTTTGATACAACAGTGCTCGGGTTTGGTCTAAAAGGTGCCCATTTTTTCTTTCGGCGACTCCATTTTGTTGTGGTGTTCTCACACAGGAAGACTCGTGAATTATTCCCTCTCTTTGACAAAAAGGGGTAAGAATTTGATTGAAATAATCCTTGGCATTGTCTGACCTAAGTTTTTTAATACTCACACCAAACTGGTTTTTTACCATGGAGAAGAAATTAGGGAACACAGTGCTAACATCTGACTTATGTTTAAGCAAGAAAACCCAGGTAACTCGGGTACAATCATCAATAAAAGTCACAAACCATCGTGCCCCTGACACATTAGCAACAGTAGAGGGACCCCAAATATCAGTGTGAACAAGATAAAAAGGAAAAATGCTTCTTTTAGTGCTTATTGGAAAAGGTATACGCTTGTGTTTGGCAAGTTCACACACCTCACAATGAAGACTCTCAATATCCAACTTTGTAAACAATGAAGGAAACAGAATTTTAATAACCCTAAATGATGGATGTCCTAACTGACAATGGTAAAGAAAAACTTTCTCCTTACTAGATAACATAGACTCGGACATGAATGAGTGGGGTGATCTGCTCTCGAATATGTTTGACTTGTTTAATTCCGCAAGGTAGTAAAGACCATCCCGTTCTCTAGCACGTCCAATCGTCCTCCCCGAATCCTTGTCCTGAAATAAACAATAACTACTGTGAAAAGTCACATTACAAAGCAAGTCTTGTGTGAGTTTCTGTACAGAGACAAGATTGGTGGATAGCTTAGGAACATGAAGGACATTTTTCAAGGTTATGGATGGGTTTATTTGAACATCTCCTATACCAGCTACGGTTGCTAAGGATCCATCAGCTGTGGCTATTTTCTTATTGCTTGAACATGGTGAGTACGTGGAAAAATGTTTGGATGAGTGGGTCATGTGATCGGTGGCTCCTGAATCCATGATCCAAGATTGAGTAAAGGATGTTTCTGAGGCATTTAATCCAAATGAAAATAGAAGCTTACCTGAATACGCCAAAGTACAAGTACCTGTAGGTTTCTCGAGGTTACTTAAGAATGATCTCACTCTTTCCACCTCCTCTTGGTTAAGACTTGCTGGTTCCTGCTTGGCTTCTCCATGTGGTGCGTTGGTAGCAACATGGGCTTGCCCATTACCCCTCGACGGATTATCTCTTTGACCCCACTCACGGCTGGGAGGTTTCCCATGCAGTTTCCAGCATTTCTCACGAGTGTGGCGCCCCTTTTTGCAATAGGTGCACCATAATCCATCACGGCCTTGAGCCTTGGGCTGACCACTCTTGCCTACTTCAATGGCAGCCTTCCTTTCCATGCTTGTCGAACCATTTTTTACACTTTCAGCTACCATGGCTGAACCATCTACAGTTTGAGGATCAAGCATCAAGCTCCTTCTACTTTCTTCACTCCGAATAATAGCCACCACTTCATTGAAGCATGGAATTTCCTGCTTTCCGAGAATTTGGATCCTGACTTGATCAAACTCAGAGTTTAAACCAACAAGAAAGTCATAAACTCTATCTCGTTCAATAAAATCCTTTAGTATGGCTGCATCATCCGGGCATTTAGTCTGAATCACCCTATAGTGGTCAAGTTCTTGCCATAGAGATTTCAATTGGTTGGCATATTCGGTCACAGTCTTGCTTCCTTGCTTCGCAGCCATAGTCTTGACCTTCACCTCGTACACTTGAGCTGCATCTCTGGCCTTTGAGTAGGTCTGTTGGATTGCATCCCAAATGTCCTTGGCCGTAGCCATGAACATAACCGTATCACTTATCTCGGGCACCATAGAATTCCATAACCACGCCATAATCATGGAATCCTCTTCATCCCATACTCCAAAACCTGAATCTCCTGGCTTCGGTCCCGTACCTAACAGATGGCCGATCTTCCCTTTGCCTTTCAAGATTGTACGAACAAGTTGGGACCACTTGAGGTAATTCTTTCCATCCAATCTGTAGGCAGCCTGAATGGCTTGCAATTCTCCCTGCGATTGAGTTTTGCCTCCTTCATCCAATGGAACTACAGCAGTCGTACCAATCTCCTTGGTCTCTGACATCGTCCTTGGTCTCCAATGGGCAGAAATTAACAGATTACTTGAAGAAGAAAGAAAAAAACAGCAATAAAGGCTGATAAAAAATTTCCAGCAATGAAGGCTGGTAAAGCACTGTAAATGCTCTGTTTTGGCAGTAGAAAAACAGAGCAAAACAGAAAAGAAAAACTATGACAGGCCAAAAAAAAAAAAAAACACCTAATTTCCCAGAAAAATCTTACTGCTCTGATGCCATGTCAATTTTTAGGGTTTGAATTGAATTGTTTATTGAATAATACGTTTGTTTATATACACAAGGGCTCTAGCACTAAATTAGGAAACTACTCCTAATACTAATTGAAATCCCTAAACTTACGGGATCTCAATAAATACATAATTACAACTAAATATATGGACTTGATTCTAGGAAATATTTATTTTCCTAAAATAATACGGTTTCCCACATGAATTTTGTCAGTTCATCCATAACTACCGACAAGAATGAACTTAACGCTAACAATTGGTGTAATCCCTCTGTGATAGAAAACTCGCTTGTTTGCCCTCCACATGTGTCCTTACATGTGTCCTTACATCTCCATACATATCCTTAATTAGTTCAGTATATTTCAAAGGAAGTCTTTTCTTCATTAAAGACCACCATAGTACCTCCCTAGGCACTATCATATGCTTTCTCTAAATCCATAAAGACCATATGAAAATCTTTACCCAATACTCGAGAGCACTCCATAAGTTGTCTAAGCAAATATATTGCCTCCACAGTTGATCAACCAGGCATAAAACCAAATTGATTCTTCGATAACTCTACATTCTTTCTTAATCTCCAATCTATCACTCTCTCATAGTTTCATTGTGTGACTCATCAGTTTTATGCCTCGGTAGTTGGTGTAACTTTGAATATCTCCCTTGTTCTTATAAAGAGGTATCAAGACACTTTTCCTTCATTCCTCAGGTATTTTGTTGGTGTGCCAAATCTTATTAAAAAGATTTGTCAACCACCTAACTCCTACATCTCCAAGGCATTTCTAAACTTCAATTGGAATGTCATTAGGTCCAACAGCTTTTTCAATCTTCATCCTCTTTAGTGCCTCTTTTACCTCCGTCTCTTTGATTCTACGCATAAAGCACCGATTCAAATCCTTGAGAGGCACCGAGATATTATCCAAATTTTGATTTTGTCTGTTATTAAATAATTTGTCAAAATAATCATGCCATATGTCCGTAATATCATTATCCTTAACGAGAATTTTTTGATGCTCATCCTTAATACATTTCATGACTCCTAGGTCGTGACTCCTCCTTTCTCTTGCTCGTGCCAATCTGTATATATTTTTCTCTCCCTTCTTTGTGTTCAACTTATCGTAAATCTATTTTGCAAACTTTGCCTTGGTTTCTGCCAGAGTCTTCTTTGTCTCCTTTTTAGCTAACCTATATTCCGTAAAACCCTCTTTTGTGTTATTCTTCTTCAAAGCCTTCTAACACTCTCGCTTAGTCTTTATAGCGTCTTTTGCTTTTGTAATCCACCATGTTGCGTCCTTTCCAGTTGGCACTCTTCCATTTAATATTCCTAGTGTCTCCTTGCCCACCTCCCGAATGCATTTTGTTATTTTCTTCCATAGTACATTTGAGTTCTCTAATGTTGTTCAATCCTCTTTTGAATCCAACTATCTCTATATATTGTATGACAATCTTCTTTTAGCTTCCACCATTGAATCCTTACAGTTCCTTTTTGTTGGTTCCTTCAATGTTGTCTATGTATTTTCATATCTGGGACTAAGAGTCTATGTTGTATGGTAACACTCTCCCTTGGGATAACCTAACAGTCTAGATATCTATGTCTATCTCTATTCCTAGTTAAAAAGAAATCTGACTAGCTCTTGGTCCGCTTCTAAAGGTTATAAGATGAGATTCTCTCTTCCTAAGCAGTGTGTTTACTGGGGTTAGGTCATAGGATAAAGCAAAATCTAGGATTGCATCCCCACCCTTGTTTCTTACACCATAACTAAAACCCTTATATACGCTCTCAAAACCCTCTCTACTTGTACCTACATGTCTATTAAGGTCGCTGCCAATGAAAAGGTTTTCTCCTAAAGGTACTTCTTGTACTACCTTATCTAAATCCTTCAAAAACTATCGTTTACTAACCTCATCAAGTTCTATCTAAGATACATACGCGCTAATGACATTCAACACCTTTTCTCTTAGAACTAGCCTAACCAAAATAATCATATCCCCTTATCTCCTAATTTGCACAACATCCTTATGATACTCTTTATCTATAATGATGCTTACGCCATTTCGGTCTTTATCTTTCCCTATGTACCAAAGCTTATATTGCCAAGGTGCTATCTCCCTAGCCTTTCCCCCAACCCATTTGGTCTCTTGAAAACACGGGATATTAACCCTCCTCCTACTCATAACCTCACAAATCTCAGCTAACTTACCACTAAGCGTACCACTATTCCAAGATCCTAACCTAAGCTTATAGTTATGAACTAACTTCTTTACCCACCCCTGTCCATTGTAGTGTGGGAACCTTTGCCTATTTAACACCACGTCCAGGCATCAATGTGACTTTCTTCCGGGCGGCGACCTAGCAACCCTTACCACTTTTCACTACACCCGGTCTCTGATGTAGCGTGTAGATGAGTAGGGGACGCCTCAATAATGTTTTGATATTGGCTCATTTCATGAGATTGGACTAGTTTTTAAGGCTAGTTGTCCAAACCTACCGCCACCCTCCTTTATCCGGGCTTGGGACAAGCTGCTTTAACTTACACAGGCATTAACTCAAATTATAAAGGTAGTCAACAAAAATAGAAGCAATAATAGAATCCAGACAAGCAACCAAAGCAATCGCAGCAAGTAGCTGTAAGGATGTAAACGGGGCGACTACTCGACCCCAATTATTGACAAAAGAATCCGAATCCTATAATTACCTGATTATTTTTTAACACTATGTTTGGATAAGCATTAGTAAAGGAAAAGAATGGAAAGGAAAGGAACGTAAATTAAGGTTAAGGGAAAGGAAAGGGTACATGTACCCCTTATTTGGATAGCTAAAATTAATAAAGAAAAGGAAAGGAAAGTAATCCTAACAACTTTTGTTTCGTTAAACAATGGAAAGGAAAGGAAATGATTCATTATAATGCTTTTTTTTCCAATTATAACCTCTTGTTTTAAATTTTATAATATAATAAGATTAAATTTAACATTTTATATGTTAAAATTTTTTTAAGTTTCCTTTCCTTCCCATTTACCCCAAATTGGGGTTTTAAAAAAACTAAGTCAATGGAAAACAAAGGGTGCTTACTCCCCCTCTCTTTCCTTTCCCTAGCTAAAAAATTTTTTCAAACAAGAGAAAGGTTTACAACCTTCCTTTGTTTTACTTAGCTTTCCTTTCCTTGTCCTTCTCCACCCCCAATTCAAATATAGGGTAAATGCATTACCCGAACCCTACCCTAAGTAGCCGTTACCTGATTATTTTTTAAATGCATTACCCAAACCCTACCCTAAGTAGCAAGTACCCGACTATTTTTTAAATGCATTACCCAAACCCTACCCTAAGTAGCAAGTACCCGACTATTTTTAAATGCATTACCCAAACCCTACCCTAAGTAGCCGTTTATTACCTGAATCTATTTAATTACCCGATTATTCAACCAAAATTTTGACAAATCCCTTAATTGACCCAAAACCAAACTCCTGCAAGAAAATCAATTATTCTAAATTTCTAATATCTAATTTTCTATTAATTAAAAACATAAAATTAAACAAGAACGTACAAGTTCTATTATAATTAAACAAAGACTTTAGTAGTTCAACAAACAAACACAATTTAAAAGAAAACACAAACATATTTCTTTGTTCACCCTTCTTTCTTTTTTCTTACCCTTGATTCACAAGCAAATTCCAGCAAATGCTATTCAGTTTAACAACAAACTCTACAACAGTATAAACAGATCTAGCTAATGATTCCAACATTCTAGTCGGAGGCCAACACTTGGACGGCGATGGGTTGGGCTTGGAAGTAAAAGCACCACAAAAGGGAGTTAGCAACTTGCAATCAGCCATGTCTCAAATCCTAGTTTTGGTCATACTTCAGGAGATCAGGTTTAAAACACGGAATAAGCTATATGCTTAATCTGCTTACCTACTAAACCATGCTGAATATTATCCAGGAATTCCTACGAGGATTCCAGAAACTGTTGCAATATACTCTGCAGGAGTAATAATTAATCAAACAACAGGAGTCTTAAAGTAAATTTGACTAGAATTAACATTTGTAATATACTCAAAACATGTCACATGATTTTCCAAAATTTAATGGTGCACCTAACATGGCTTGCCAATGACAATTACAATGCAGTAGCAACATGAGTGCCAGCAAACTCAAAAAAAATCTACCAGCCTCCATCCACTCCTTATAAAAGTGAACATAATAAAACTCCATGTTTGACAAAATGAAATTAGCAAATGCGAAAAACAACCCTGGCAAGAACACTGACTTTTGCTTGTTTCAAAGTTGCTTCTTTACCTTTATAAGCAAGTCACGCACTCAATTCAATTATAAAAAAAAAAAAGCTCATAGATCGTAACAATGCCAATTACTACAAAAAGAAAGCAAATTTCATCTTCATTGTTTAAAAAAAAATACTTAAAATACTTTATGGGATCGTTTGGTGCCTTGCATGCAAAGTGATTGCAGCGCAAAGTGATTGTTGAGAAAGTAATTGCTGGGAATTAAACTGTTAGGAAAGTAACATTGCAATGTAAAGTTCTATTTAAACTACAGGAAAAGTAACATTGCAATGTTTGTTGAACACTCACTTTGCTGGTAATGTAGTGTCAAATTCCAAAAATACCCCTAAGTATAAAAACAAATTTGATACATTGGAATTAATTAAAAATGTAATTATCATATAAATGTAAATAATATAAAGTTATAATTATTGTTATTGTTCATCATTTGTAATACTAAATTTAATACATTATTATTAATTTAAAATAAAATTATTATATTAAATTGATACATCATTTATAATACCAAAGTTTCTCACGAGCTATATCAATGAAGCTGTATTCAACAAGAAATTCATATGCAACAAGCATTCATTTGTAATACCAAATACATAATAATTTTTATATGTCCCTGCAATAAAACCAACACTAAAAGCACTGCTGAGAAAAGTGAGCATTAAATTTCATATTGGATATTTTCTACCATTAATTTATAAGATTCTGTGAACAAAATTAGTACTCAAGTTGGTTCCTGCTGTATGAAACAAGATAATCACTCGAAGTTTGAGGATAGTAAGAAACGAGCAGACAACACACAGAAATGAAGCTGGTGTTTTTCCTAAATCTGATAAGCATTGGAATTAACTTTACATAATCAGCATTCTTAAGGCATCACAAATTCACTACACAATCACCCATTGTTTGCAGGTACACTGCATTCCATTTTGAGATAAAATTTTCTAGTAAAGAAAACTAAGATTCTCCAGTTCTCAGATTATCTCACTAATTTCTTTAATCAATTGCTCAGCTCTAAGGTTTCTGAATTAACTGGAACAAGAAATATATCTACAAAATCAAAATTGGAGAAGGTGGGTTTGATCATATATGACAAGTTTTACTCAAGATAATGCAATTTTCTGTAAGTGATAAAAATCATATATGACAAGAACAACCAAGGACTCAAGAATTAATATACTTCCACAAAAATACATTCATCCAAATCATAACATGATAAAAATCATAACAAGTCCCACAAAGTCATTAATTTTAAAAATCACAATGTCGTACAAAGTCATTACATTCATCTAGTTTTAACAAGTCATAACATGATAAAAATCATAAACTATGTCAATTTCATCTCTTCCTTAAGCATTTGAGTCAATAAGAGAAGAAAATAAGTTAGTAGGCCTTTTCTTACGCAGCCTAATAACCTTCAGTTGGGCTGTTTTTCATGAGTTGAAAAGCTTGATCGTTTTTGTTTTTCACGAGTTAAGAAGAGAAGGAAATAAGTAATTAGTCCATGATGATCCTTGAACTTGCAATGGCCTAGGCCAGTTTTTTTGACACTTTCTCAATCTCAGCATCACAAAAGTGAGAAGACTGGACAAATACACTCTATTCTGAAAAGCAATAAAAGCTCATTCTCATGTACATATATGTGTTCTGAAAAGCATTAATCTCCTAAACTTTAGGTTCTTTTCTATTAGAATTTCAACTATAATCTAATCCATGACTAAATTACTCAAACAAGCAAATCCTATCAGAATGGCTACTCAGCACCAAATCACAACTGTCCCAGACCCAACAGATCGAGCAAATCCTATACTTGCAAAAATAGCTCTTGATGGAGTGACTGATTTAGTAGTGAATGCTGTTTCTATTCAGAAAAGCAAATAATACTTAGATTTATCTATTAGTTGTTTCGACCAAATCCAATAACTTTGCCAGCAACTCTGTAATCAAATGTTTTAGGCCAACCTCATCCTCACTCTCTTCCTCTGCTATTTGTAATTTACCCAGGGAGAAATGATAATATACTGGTTCTTCCTCTGACATTCATGTTTTAAGCAAGCAATGGAAAAATCAGACTTACCTCAAGCAGAGGACCGAAGAAGAGAGACGGCCGATGGAGCGAGAGACAATTGGAAACCTGGGTTTTTGTCCAAGGAAATAGATTTCGGTGGAGAGCCAGCAAGGCAGGATGAGAGGGTGAGAAAAAATGATCGCGAGGGAGAGGGTATTTCGGTAGAGAAAAATAACTTAACCGTTGCAAAGTTATTTTGCGTTGGGGGAGGGCTGCAATCAGATTGCAGCTTCCAACTGCATTCTCATTGCCGCTGCAAAGTGATTTTACAGGGGAAAATTACAACCAAACGCTGAACTGATTTTACAATCAAAGCCGATAAATCATAAAACTAATTTATGAAAGAGTTTAAATGATGCTTATTACCACTCAATTTCTAAGATTTTGTGATCTTTTCAGTTGCAAGGGCTGCTTCAAAGAGAGGAAATCAAACGGTATGGACGCTTGACTGAGCCAACCCTTGATCGATTCCTAGCAGAAGAAAGGGTGGTGCCGCTGGAATGTCGTGACAGGCGCCTGGGAGTGGGAGACGGGGAGGAAGTTCCGTTGACGGCCTGAGGCTTGGCTGGGAGTGGGTCTAACCGACCGAGTGACCAGAGAAGATTTCACATTGAGTTTAGGGTACCGTTCACTGTTTACATAAAAGAAAACCGTGAGTTTTGATTCTTTTTGAAAATTTAATTATTTTATGCAAAAATAAAAAAGTCAGCGATAATACTTGTAGCAACAACAACACAACAAAATTAAAACAAGATTATTATTCATTGATAATGATTTTCGAAAAATAATTTTTGTAAAATATGTTATTTTTTCAAAAATTAAAGATTTTTCATTATTTTGCTGAATTAATGAAAATTTTTTTATTGTTTAATTGTTTTTTGAAAAATCTGTTTTTTTTTTCAAATGATTTTAACATAATTAATAAAATATTACAATTTATTTATTATTAATTTATTTATTTATTAATATTAAAAATAATTATATTTTGAAAATAATATTTAACATTAAAATATTAAATTGTTAAACATTTTAAAATATATATTTATTATTACTTATATTAATATTTTTAAAATTTTGAAGTTATGTTACTATTTTATTATATATAAAATACTAATAATATATTAACATTTATTTTTAAAAAATATTAAATATATATAAATTTAAAATAATTATATTTTATATTGAAATTATTTATTACTAAAATCATAAAAAAGTAATATTTATTTATATTAATTATTAAAATAATAAATATGTATTTATTAAATTAGTATTTATTATTTATTTTTAAAATAATAATACAATATTATTTATTATTGAAATATTAAAAATATTAAAGATTAATAATATACAAAATAAAATATTTAATATTGAAAGATTTTTATGTTAATATTTTAATATATAAAATTTTTATACTAACTAAATGAAAGATATTTTATTAATATAATAACATCTTATGTAGGGTTAAATTAAATCAAAGTTAAAAAAAATTCATATCCAAGCTCTAGCTTGAGTAAAATTATACTCACAAGCTTGATAAATAACCTTACACATAGACAGCTTTTTTTCAAAAAATATTTTCTCCTTTTCAAATGTGGAAGACAATTTTCAAAAACTGATCTAATTTTTTGCTAATCTAGAAATCATTTTCCATTGACCAATCAATTTTTCTGCCAACCAAACACCTAAAAATACAGAAATTATTTTTCAAAAATCATTTTCAGTAAATCAAATGGAACTTTACTTTAAAAAAAAAAGCAAGTAAACTAAAGCAGCCTCTCTGATTTGATCTCTGTTCAACCCCTAACTCAATTCATACCCAATTTTGTTTTTTAATTATCTTTTAATATTTCTAGAAGACATATGTCATCATTTTAATCTCTTTTGTGGAGTCCAAAAACTTCATTGATAATATATTGGATAATTATAATTAAGATTATACTTAAATATTCATTCAATTATTGATTCTTTCATATTTTTTTCACTAAAAAAAATATTTTTCTTAAAGAAGGTTAAAGATAAAAATACAAATATATTTTTAGAAAACTAAAAGTTAAAAAATCTTCTTTTTGTAATTTTTTAAATAATAAATATTTTAATTCTTATATAATAATTTTTAATTTATAAAATTAAAAATATTTATATAATTTATTTATAATATTCTAAAATATTTTTATTAATCATCCATCAACAAAAATGATTTGATGGTTGAAACATTTGATGAGACTCGAAATCTAATAGGTCAGCATGGTAGTAGTACTTATGATTTGCACTATATATATACACACACACACTACTAGAAAATGGGTATTTTGCAATGCTTAAAGTCGTTGCAAAATGCAAATTTATCGTTGCTAAAGCTTTTTTGCATACAAGGTCGTTGCGTAAACTTCCGTTACTAAAAGTATATACATCGACTTTCATCAAATAATAAGTCACTATAAAAAAAGTATTTGTTGCAACGACTTTTTCTCATTACTAATTAAATTATTGTTTTAGCAACAACTTACTATTTTGTCTATACTTTTTTTAGCAACGGAAGATATTTGGTTGCAATTCCTTTTTGGCAACAATTTTTTTATTGTTGCAATAGGTAGTTTAGCAACAACTATAGTTGTTGCAACAAATGAATACAAAACGACAATATGTTGTTTCTAATTTTATTCATGGCGACTAAAATCGTTGCTAAAAATAATTACAAAACCATATTTTTATTATTTAATTTATTTTATTTTACAAAATTTTTTATCATTGCTAATTTATTTTATAATGTAAAAAAAATCAATATTATTGTTACAAATAATTTTTTCACTACAATATTGTTATCATCATCATCAGAGCCTTTATCCCAAGAGATTAGGGTAGGCTATATGAACCAATATCTGAATTAACGTTAGATCGTCCATATGTATTCTCCTCCTCTATAGATTCCTATCCAAGGTCATTTGCTCATCCAACTCTAAAACCTCCATATCTTTCCAAACTACTTCCTTCCAAGTCTTTTTCGGTCTTCCTCTAATCTTAACCCTTCTCTCAACATCCATAGCCTCTATTCTCTTAACTGGAGCATCTATAGGTCACTACAATATTGTTATAACTACAAATAATAAATTATAAAAGAATTGATAATTTATATATTTATTATTAATGAAATTTAAAATTCGATACAATTTCATGAATAAAAAAAACATAAAGAAAGTGTTGAATCTGAAAACCTAGCACAAAATTCTAGGGGTGACTCTCGTCTTGGAAAGGTATATTGAATCTGTAAGCACTAAGCATAGATGTTTTACTAAATAGCTTGATCTTCATACTTAATGGCTTGGACAATACATCCACGAGCATCTCATATCCATATGAACTTGGAAATAAGGTTTTTAACTTCATTGCAGCAATATCATAAGCCTCAGCAACTTCTTCTTCGATGCCTGCAAAACAAAACGAGAAAATCTACTCACTAAATGTGCCAAGAATTCTAAAATTCATTAATAATAAATTTTAGAAAGAAAAATCTAAAATCTATCTTCATTAAAAATTATAAAAAAAAAAATCTTTTTGATGGAGGCAATATACAAGAGCTAGATCATGAGTTATCCACCACGAGCTTGGCATTATTCAACAGGTATAATAACATCAATGTCAAAATGTAGACTACGATGCTATAGTCAATAGCCAATAAGGGCCTTGGTAGATTTATTAGAGAGAAAACTAAAAATGCTTAGACAAGTAGATCCATATTCAAAGTTTTTTTAATCTCAAAACAATATATTAACTATATATGACTATATACTTAGACAAGTAGATAAAGAAAGAGGAATATTAGAATTCTCAAAAAAAAAAAGAGGAATATTAGATAAAGGAAGCAAAGATATTTCAACTAATCTCGAAATAATATATTGATGCTGTTCTTTTCATGTATTAAAAGCCAAACTTTAAAGGGTTGATGAGTATGAATTATTGAAGTTAAGAAGTATGTTAACAATAGAAAATTACAAAAGAAAGAAGAATATTAGATAAAGAAAGCAAAGCTATTTCAACTAATCCTCTTTGTAAAGAGGTGTTATGTTCACAACCAAACATCTAACCATACAAGACAAAGACAGACAAAATCCATAATGTTAATGGCATGTTAATCTTGATGTTTGATCATGGTTTTGTTGTAAAATAAAAAAAATTGCACCATCCACAAAAGTAATTTAAAATAAAAATGTGAGAGAGTGAGAAAGAAACAATGAGAATAATGATTTAATAAAGAAAGGTGATCTATGCAAAATATGAAGGTTGAAAAAAATAATAAACACAAATATTCATGGTTGTTGTAATTCAGTGCTTATTCAAAACAAAATTATATATTATAAACACAACTAATCCTCTTTACCTTGTTGATGGAATTACAACAATTGTAAAATATGCAATTTTTTCAAAACAACATCAGTGCTTATACAAACACAAATAGTCGTGGTTGTTGCAATTCCATTACCGTCTTCCACACATTACCTATGGATGCTATAGCCGCTATCACTTTGGCAAACAGAAAAGGCAAGAAGTATAAGTTTAGGAAGTAGCTAAAATTTCATTTTGCACAAACAAAAGGTCTAATGAAAGGGTGAACTATAATCTCACTTTTGCACTATCTTAATGAACCAAACCTAAGATTTAACCAGGTTTACCTACAGTTAAACCCAAAAACTAATCCAATTTGAAACCATGAATTTCTAATTTAAGTTAGATAAACCTCAAGAAAACACATCAATCCTTAATTTCCATCCAACCTCGGTTCAACCAAGGACCTCCTAGATTCCCATCGGAAAACCACAACAAAGAATTCAAACACATCAACAATCCATAAGCAAACACCATTACAACATAGAGAAAAAAAAACAACACAGAAGTCAGAACACTTAGCATGAAAAATACAATAAAAATATAAAAAAGATCACTCTAGCAATGTTATTTCTTAGGGTTTTCGACTTAGAAAGTTTAGTTTTTTGGGGGTTCTAGAAAAAGAAAGTGGGTCTTTTGTGTTTTGGGTGCCCAGTAGCAAGGAAAAGCAATTTGGGGTTGGAGACAAGCAACTATTGAAGGCAAAAAGGGAGGCGAATGGAGGCAAAAGAGGAGAAAGGGCTCAATTTCACAGAGAGCAAAGAAGCCTTTCAGTTTTATGAGAAAAGAAAGAAAATAAGAAAAAGGGAGAAAATAGAAAGAGAAGAAGCGTTGGTTGAAGAAGAGGGTTAATCGAGTAAGAAAGGAGAAGAAAAGAGCAACAAGAATGGAGTGAGCCGTCGAGACCGAGTCAACTGGGAGGAACGGAGGCTAAAATGCGACGAGTTTCTTAGGCGAAAATTGAAGACTGAACCGGCGTAGGTTTCTAACTCACTCTTATTTTTAATTTTTATAAATTACAATAGTTATACAAAATAAAAATTAAATTATAATAACTTAATAATGATGATGAAAAGTCATTTCAAATGTAATAAAATTTTGAAATGATTTTTTTGTCGCAATATATGATACATACATATATAATATATATATATATATATATATATCATAACAATTTTTTTATTATTGTTACTTTACTAAGAAATAGCAACAACAATAAGTGTTGTTGTATAAAATATAAAGAAAAAAATCAAATAAGTAACAACAATTGAAAGTCGTTGCAAACATTATAAGATATTGCAACAACTATTTTTATCGTTGTTATATTGTTAAGAATTTACAACAACAATAAATGTCGTTGTATAAAATATAAAGAAAAATCAAATAAGTAACGATAATTAAAAGTCGTTGCAAATATAATAAAATATCGTAACGATTTTTTTTATCGTTATTAATTTAATAAGAATTTGCAACAACAATAAGTATTGTTGCATAAAATATAAAAAAAAAATCAGTTAAGCAACGACTATGAAAAGTTGTTGCAAATGTCATGAGATTTTGCAACGACTATCTTCGTCGTTGTGTATTTTGGTTGCTAAAGGCCATTTTTCTAGTAGAGAGAGAGGTCCACTTACACCGATATAAAATAATTTTGTTTTGCAACACTTTTATAACTTCATGTAGAATTAATATTTTTACAAATCAATCATTAGATTGAATAACTTACTCATATCCATTATCATGTAAAATTTCTAGTCCTTCTGATATCTCTATCATTTCGATTGAGAATAGCATATTTTTCAATATATATTAACGATTGAAATTTTAGTATCATCAAACTAATAGTTAATTATTTTCGATTAACTTGAAATTTTATACACATAATTTACTTAAATAGAATATAATATTCAACGGTCAGATTAAAAAATATATAAATCATATAAAGAGATATGAAATGGTGTAAAACGAAATTGTTTTACACATGTGTAAGTGAATCCCTCCTCATTTATATATTCATATGAGTTTATATATAATGCACTAATAATGTGTAGCCTCTATACACTGTCAGTCATCCATAAGATAACACCTCATTAATGAGTAAAGCCTAAAAGTATATAGACCCTTAAAAATAAATATTAATAAAGTTTTTAAATTTATTTTTAAGGACTTACATATGAAGTGTCATCCTATAGTTGACTAACAGTGTGTAGAACCTATACATTGTCAGTGCATCATATATAAACCATATATATATAAAGAGAGAGTGTGTGTGTGTGTGCGTTTATATATGATGCATTGATTGTATATGGTTTCTATACTATCAATGCACTAAAAATTGACATTTCATTAATAAGCAAATTAAAATGATGTCAATTCCTTAAAAGTAAATACAAATAATTTTTTTTTCAATTTGCTCAAAAGGGCTTGATCTCTTTTAGTTTGTTCATAAATGAGATGTTAACCTCTCGTACATTGATAGTATATATATATATATATAAACCCTATATACAGATAAGTGGGAGTATTAGGTTGAGATGCTTGGGTTTGAACCCATATCTTATGACATGCAATTAAATATTTTTTTTGGTTCATAGGAGGTACAATGAGGAGTGGAGAATCGAACCTTAAACCTAATTGCTCTTAAGAAAAGGAAACAATCACTAAGCCAAGTCCTAGTTGTTGCCATCAGATAATTTTTTTAATTATGTCCTTTTGCCCCAAGTTTCATAATTTTCTTAATTGCACTAAATGATACGCAATCAAAGTACATTCGTTCATTAATTAATTTCCAAATTTCATATAAAATGTGCATGAGCATCATTTTTAAAGGCTTTTGGAAACTAGGCATATTTCACAACTTCAAGTTTTACATAATAATAACTACTATATATGCCCTAACCCATTAATTTTCAAATATTAACTGATATAGTACATTGGGTCAGGCAGCTTGAACGTCCTATTGCCAACATTGGTTCCCAGGAGATCGCTCCATTGATCACCCATGTTTCCAATGATTCTATACCCACTCTTCTCAAGCTTCTTTCTCTCACTTGATTTGTATGCCAATGCTGTTTTCCCTGAATGAGACGATTCCCTGCATTACAACCAGAAATATGAGCGGCCCACCATGTTTAAAATCTTCAGATGCTATTATTACTTACCTGAGAATGAGTTTCTCCCAAGTGTGATATCCAGCTTTTCTCAGATTACTAGCTGTCACACTTCTTTGATCTTCTGGTCTTCCTGTCAAGAAAACGACCTTGGTCCCAAGAGACAATAACTTTTTGTACAGTTTAAGACTTTCTGGCAAAGCTGGGGCTTTGCCTTCCATTACCCATTTCTTGAACAAAGTGGGGTTATATGGCTCCGCCCTGGAATTCCCCATGCCATTGAGAACATGACAAACACCAAAATGGTTTATATTGTGAAGCAAATATAGTACATTTTTGATCTATCCAATATACTATTACTGTCTAAAACTAAGAGAATATATGTGTAATGTCTAAAACTAATAGTCTGGAAAAAAATACAAATATTAAGATTCGAATCTCATGCTTATAAAAATTTTGCCTCTTAAAATTAAAAGCATAAACATTTAATTAAACAGATGCTGCACATTTATTTTATATTATCACTTTTTTTTCACTTGTACTAGAAGGGTCATATATCATATCTTCTTTTCGTAAATAATTGAAGAGGGCAGGCGCGTGAATCATCTTCCCCTTTATTAAAATGTTTCATATTTACAACTATAATAAAGTTAACTAGTGCTCTACTTAAACAGAATATGAAGACGAAAATTGAAGCAAAAGAGTTTACAAGTGATGTAAATGACCCTGAATTGATATAGTATTATTCTAAAGTTGAGATATGCATGATTGCATACGTACCCGAATCCATGCTGGGCAAGATAAGGCAAATTGGAGAGTGCAGTCTCATCTATGTCAAAGACCCAAACGTCCCTGCCATCTCTAGCCAGGCTGAGGCTTTGAGCATAGAGAAGAGCCTGGTTAGCTACCATTCTCGAGTCTTTCCTGTATTGATGGCCTAACATGTAATGTCCCACGTAGTCTTCGCACTCTCCCGGAACAGTAATCCAGTCGACAACGTTATTAGTTTCGACGCCCAGGCGCCAACTCAGGCATGACAAGCCAGGTACAGGGTCACCACCGGCACCAGATTGTGGCCGGAGGAGGTGGATCTTGTGGGGGATAGTCTCCTGGTCTGATCCCTGTGAGACTGTTAGAGTTGTGGTAAGAAATAGAAATAACAACAATGCCATGCTGCGGTGTAGTTTTGAAAGAAGTATTGAAGGAGTAAACTTGTTGCTTTGCTGCCGGATATAGCCGATTTGCCTTGTTTAAATAGGCTTGATACTTGTTCGGTAGCCTCGTGTATTTGTATTCAAAGACTAGGCTGTTCCTATCCATTTTATCACAAATAATACTATATATATATAAATATATATATATATATATATATATATATAATCACAGATATATTACTCTCTCTCTATCTATCTATACACACACATATATATATATAAGAGTTTGAAGAATACATTGTTTTAAATAAAATTGCGTGGAGCCAGAGAATTCATACTAACAAGTAACAACTTAACATGAATTCATATATTGATTCGTATAATCTTTATTAATATTGAGATAAAATCTCTAGAGATGATATATATATATATATATATATATATATAAAACAAGAAAAACTAACAATAATCCATATTAGTAATCAACTTTCCATTCTAAATTAATTATAAGAGTAGAATGAAATTCCCACTATCTCAGGCCAAGTCAACCATATTTTTATATAATATGATTAAAGATAGCTTCACTTTTTAAATTTTGTGTGATTTTTTTTTGGATGCTCTTCAATGCACCCTTTCAAATTAGTTTACTTATATGGATTGTAGTTAAGTTGATAACGCAAGCTGAGTTTGTGGGAAGAGCTCTTGAATTCGATCCCCACTAAACACATTTTTGGGAAGGGGTGAGGAGCTTTAACTGTGACAAAATTCCAAGCTGAATTTGTCTCATACCGTTAAACGGATAAGGATACTTGTGGTTTATACGAAAAAAATGCTATTGTTTCAAAAGATAATGTTTGTTGTGTTAAAGAATGTCCGTATTTTAATATTGACTTTGTACTAAAGGATTTTTTTAGGTTAAGTTAATGAAGTTCATCAGCATTATTTCACAAAAAAAAAAGAGTTTTTATTTTAAAATGCTTTTTACAAAGATCAAACTCAAGATTAATTTAGATGGACGGTGAAATTGATTCCAGTGATATTGAAAAAGAAAAAAAAAGACTATTAAGTAAAAATAGTTTTAATAAAATAATAATAAAATATTAACATGAAAAGGGCAAAAAAGTAAATTCATCCTCTTATATGTAGTCAAAGGATTAGTGTCTATAGTGGGAGGACCCTCAATTGACAAAGAAAGAGGTATTTTTCTTTTATTATAGTGAACTAATCTGTATAATTTTAAGCCAATTATTTTAAATATATGATTTAACTTAAGAGATGAACTTATATTAAGATTATCAAAAAAAGTGAATTTTTAAGCACAACTATAATAATAACATTTCATATTATTTAAAAGATATATAATTAGTATCATAAACTCATTTTTATAAAATCAAATATCATTATCATAATTAACTCACATTAATTACAATTAAAATGACCAATAAGACCTTGATTTAGTACTAAAGAAGAGATCTTGATACTTTGAGATCCTATCCTAGGTTTGAATCTAACTATATGTGAGTTTAAGTTTAATCTGATTATTTCCTAGTTTATTTAGTCGTAATTATTTATCAGTTACTGATTATGATTATAACTTTTAATGAAAATATATTATTTAAAAAGAATTACAATCAAATTGAATAATTGACTTAAAAAATGCATAATAAAAATTAAGCATTATCTTCAATATATATATATATATAAATATATATATAAAGAAGAAGAAAAAAAGAATGCAAACAAACAATCTTGATAAAAATAAATTTATTTTTAATCTAAAGGGTTTTGAAATTAACTTTTAAAGCCACTCTTTGATTAAAATAAAAAACTTTTCAAAAAAAAAAAGAAACTATAGCAAAAAGAAAAAAATCAAAGAAGAAGAGATAAAAAAAAAGTGATAAAATAATTTATTTGATATTTGAGAGTGTATAGTATTAATCACATACATTTTAAAAGTAATTATATGTTTTTTTATAGGTACCTAAAAACTTACTGTTTAGAATCTTCCTAATATAATTTAAGCTCTTATTTTTATTGGAGATGTACCTTAAAAAAGATATGATGAATCTAGTCTGAGTTTTAATATTATTTTTTGAGTACACGTTATTATCAATCCCCTAAATTCCATTGTGCTTGCAAACGTGAACCTAACATTGCAATATTGCATCATAAAGTTAATGCGTGTTGACTTCAATGATACTGATTGTAAGTGAATATATTTGACAAAAAGGATGGATTTTGATTTAGCTCACTGAAGGAGATATGTGCTACAAGTGAAGCGATCATACATTGGATCACAATTCACCCAACAAAAAGCAAAGTCAAAAGAAGAAGATATTTAGGGACCCTCTTTAATTTCTTCTTGCAAGAAAACTAAACTATACTGAGACTATTCAAGAAATGGTGGGAAAAGGCACCACTTTCAATGAAGCCAAAGTGCCTTAATTTGAAACAAGAATCTCAAGATACATAATCAAACCATTGACTCTCTTTGCAACATTGAACTATAGGCTCATCAATAGGCCTGATAATTTTAGACCGGATACAATAATACAAATTGAAAACAATGCGAGTTAAAATTTGATAAAAATTATATATAAATTTGACAAAAATTAAAAATATTTTGTTTTTGACGAATCATATCAAATTTAACACGATGATTTTTATATTTTATATGAAACAAACATATATACTAATCACTAATCACTTTAAAAAAATTAAAGGCAAAAGAGGAGAAAACAAGGGCCAAACTACATTTTCGTTTTTTCATAAGAGAACAGTGTGGCATAGAAGGAAAAATGGGCAAATCCTGAAGTAATAGTAACATTGAGGGCGACAACAATGTTGAATCTTGTAAAAGAGAGATGGGACATGATCATTCATGGGAGACAAAAGCTCTTCCACTGCGATTTAAGCGTTCACCAAAAATCTCAACTATAGGTGGATGATAATTAACAATACAACATAGCTCATAGGCCTTAGGCCATAGGCCATAGGCAAAGGTAAATATTAACTATGTATGTGGTTCGTAAACATAAATGCATTTCACACATATTCTTAATTACGCTTAATTCGAATCCAATTTACAAGTTCAATTTTCAACTGGTGTTTTAATTTATTTTTTTGCTTTCAATAATAAAGTTCAAAAATTTATTTGAATTCTACAACTTGAAGAAAAAGGGTATTGTTATTGATTAAGCTCAAATTAATAGTGAGTGCATGTACATCATTAAGAATTGAGCAGTGCTAGCTACGGGTATTAAAATGTTACATTTAAATAATACATTTACGCATTTATTTTTTATTTTAGATATTTAAATGAAAGTATTATAAATTTTATGAATTATAATAGAATTTTGAGAATTTAAATCTTATGCAAGCGTGAAAATGTGTGTATCGAATAAATGTATATAATTTCATTTTTTAAAAATAACATGAAATTATATTTTTTGAATAAAACATTTTTCATATTTTGAAAAGTCTAAAATATAGTAAGCAACAATTTAAAAACGATGTACACGAAATGAAATGATTTTGTTTGAAGAGATGCGTTAAGTCGCAATCAAAGGGCCTTGAACAGATTTTTATGAACAAGTTAAACCATACTTAAGGAATTCGATGTATTAATTGAATTTGAGTTCAACTCGAATTGATCCATAAACATTTGACAAAATTAATATGTTGATTTGAGCTTTTAATATTCTTTTTAGGTTATGTTTGATAAATTAAATTTTAAAAAAAAAATGAGTTTCAAATTTAATATAAACTAAATTTAAGCCCGTGACATGCACGGTGATGCTTTTAATTTATAATAATTTTTTAAAAAATAAAATATAATTATAAAAATTTATTTTGAAATACATGTTAAATATGTATAAAAAAACTTGATGCGGATATAGAATACACAAATTGAAAAATAATTCGAAATCAAATACTAATTAAAAAATTATAGAAAAATTAAGTATCATAAATCTTCAATATTAATAAATTAAATAGCTACAATGTTAAGGAAAACAATTCTTACTACATTAATCATTAATAGATTATTGATTAATATTGCATAATTGAAATTGATTTATTTTTAAAATTTGAATTTAAATGACTCCAAATTAATCTTATAAAATAAATTAGTCTTGAAAACTCTAATTTTTATGGTTTTTAAAAAATTATTTATAATAGTCTCACACATAAGAGGTAAATAAAGTAAAAATGTAAATAGAATAAAAATGATTTATATTTAAGTTTTTTAAAATTTAAACCAAATTGAAAATAATTAAATATAATATTTAAGATAATATATGTTTCAAAAGATTAAATAATTCATATGAATATTTTCTTTTTTTTAATCAAAGAAAATGATTGAACAAATAAATAAATAAAATGATTAAACAAATAAATTTGAAAAAGGAATGAAATGAAAATAAAAAAAAAGAGCATGAATGTTTAATTCAATGCAAAAATATATAAACTTAAATATCCAGTTTTAATTTTTTGATAAAATATTTAAAACTTTAATATAATTCCGATCAAAATATATGAATTTTTAATTTTAAAATAGTATAATAAGTGATAAACGAAATTTAAATTTTGAGATTATTTTATTTTATTTAAATGAGGATAATACAGTTAAAATCTATTTTTTTAATTTCAAATATTTTAAAACTGATTAATTAATTGAATAGGATTATTTTATAAAAATTAAAATTAATTTATTATTCAAAGTATAAAGAGGTTAAGCTATCTATGTAAAAAAAATTATTTTTAGTAAGAGCTTTGGCTTTTATATATTTATATAAGATATTATATTATTATAAAAAATTGAATCTTATTGAAATGAGAGGTGTAACATTAGATTAATGATCAGATGATTTTTAGTACACATTTTATACTTTAATGGTAAAAAAAAATCATCTTATCATATATGTCAAATGTTAATATAAAATACGTATCTTATTTTTAAAAAAAAAAATCATCCAAGTAAAAAACTTATACCAAAATAAATTATTTCTATAAATATGTTTTGAATGTGTATAGCAACAATACATGTATATTGATAAAAATGAGTAAAGAAATTAATAATTGATATAAAATTTTTTAAATTTTATTATATACAAATATAGATATTTATCTTTTAAATATTAAAATAGATAATTGATTTAAAAAATAATTAATTTATTTTGTAATTTTAATATATACAAATTCTTTATCTTTTAGAAAATTAAAAAAAATTATTTTTTTATTTTAAGATATTACACGTATCAAATTTTCAGATCATTCACATAAAATGTTTTACTTGTACCCAAATACTTTAGCTTTTATATATATATAAGATTATTATGCTGTAAAGTAAATGTAAACATGATTTTCGGATTATTTTCAAATTCATAAATTTGTTGAATCCTTATTTAGTGATAAATTTGAAATATCTATACAAGTACTTGTGAATTTAAAAATTCTTTTTGAGTGTGACATACAGAGTAAATTTGCATAAAAGACTGACGGCATTCAACACTTCTATTTACTCGGATTACCATAAAATTGTTGCTAGTTGCCAACGTAGATCACTAGATTCGGGACTTTGAATGTACGATCGCTGGTACATGTAAACAGTTGTGAACTAAGAGTTGAAGAATGCAGGCAGCTTGATAAGAAGTAGAACAAGCTACGAGCCTCTAGTTCAAGAATGAAATGAAGATAAGGAAGAAAACAGAGAAAGAAACAGAAAATTAGAGAGTAGGAGACTTATAAATCTTTATTCATGATAATATCTTGAATTACATCTCTATGATATTTATAGAACAACAAATGAAATGATGGTTAACAGAATTATCTAACTTCTGCTAACAGAACTAACTACCATCCTAACAGACTACAATTAACTTCTTCTCCTGACTGCCATGGCTTCTATACAAATCATCAAATAGCTGCACATCAACTTATATAAGTTCACTTTCATCTTTTACTATTTACCAAGTATCAATTCCCTTCCCTATCAAATGAGCCTTGTCCTCAAGGCTGTAATTTTGGAAACCTCTGCTGCAAATCATACAGATACCTTAATGGAACACATCCTGCTATAAAAAATTCTTGATCATCTTTCTTAATTGCGTCTTGCTGGAGATAGGAGTGTCTATAAAGTCTGATATGAATTGCTACTTCTGCCTTCATGATTTTGCAACCGTCCTTGTATAACAAACCTTTAGGTTCTTCAAACAACTCTACATACTTATCCAAAGATAGCAAGAACACATCTGTGGTGGATATTGTTTTTTGCAGAGTCCTCATTTTCAGATTTTCCTCCTTTGATTCAACAACAGCAATAGTTTCATTAGGAAAGTTTTTTTCCACCTCATTGTGTTCCTTGAATGTGTTTAAGGTATTTTGACAAAGATTTGACAATGAAAATTGATTTAATGGAATGGTTTTGGGAATTTGAGTAGGGGTAGAGAGTCGAGGGGTTCTTCAACAATGGTAGTGGTAAGACCACTAGGTAGTCAAGATGGGTTAAGGGTGGATTCTTTGTGTGGTATGGGTTCTTTCTGCAGTGTGGGTTCTTGGTTTAATATTCTCAAGGTAAATTCTTGAAGATGAGCTACTAGAAAAGCTTCATGGAGAGTTTTTGGCATGAACATTTTGACATTCTTGTGTATAGGATCTTTGAGCCCATTCAAGAACAAATTGGTTGCATAGCTCTCACGTAATTCTACCTTTCTTAACAAAGTTAAAAAATGATCATGGTATTCAACAACAGTACCTGTTTTTTAAGGCTTAGCAATTCTGTCAAAAGCAATTTGTCCTTTAATTCTTTGATAAATTCTTTGAGAAACTCATCCAAAGATTTCACCATTTTTGAAAAATCTTGAAATTCCACCATGATTGCTAAAAAAGATGCTCTGATACTAAATTGGTACATGTAAACAGTTGTGAACTAAGAGTTGAAGAATGCAGATAGCTTGATAAGAAGTAGAACAAGCTACGAGCCTCTAGCTCAAGAATGAAATGAAGATAAGGAAGAAAACAGAGAAAGAAACAAAAAATTAGAGTAGGAGACTTGTAAATCTTTGTTCATGATGATATCTTGAATTACATCTCTATAGTATTTATAGAACAATAAATGAAATGATGGTTAACAGAATTATCTAACTTCTACTAACAGAACTAACTACCATCCTAACAGACTACAATTAACTTTTTTTCCTAACTGTCATGGCTTCTATCCAAATCATCAAATAGCTGTACATCAGCTTATATAAGCTCACTTTCATCTTTTACTATTTACCATGTATCAATCGCCAACATTTTTGAGATCTCCCACTTTGCCATGGATTCCATATCCTGCTGCTACAAACTGCCGTTTTCTTCCATTTCTACACGACTGCTGCAATACCT
The DNA here is from genome assembly GCA_031772115.1 of Heritiera littoralis. Classification (NCBI taxonomy): domain Eukaryota; kingdom Viridiplantae; phylum Streptophyta; class Magnoliopsida; order Malvales; family Malvaceae; genus Heritiera; species Heritiera littoralis. Next base: position 424,649 of record JAPDPK010000090.1, read on the forward strand.
TTTCAGAGGTTTGTCTGTTTCCAAAAACTCGAAGGCAATTTTGTTTTTGTTTTTAAAGACAGAAAACAAATGACACCATGAAGCCAGTATTGCATCTCCGTTGGTTGAAGAGTGAGAAAGAAAAAGAAAAAGCAATGAATAAATACATTACAGGAAAAAGAAAAAGCAATGTATTTAGCAAATATCACAATTAAGCATACACAGAAAAAATGAACCTATTTTTTGGACCAACCATATGTAACACTTTTTCAGTGGTTAGTGAACACCGCATTGATGACCGCCTTCAAATCATTGCAGCCAATAATCTCCATCTCGCCGAAATCAAGAGATGCTAATGATTTCACAGCTGACTGGGGCACCACGCACTTCTTATATCCCAGTTTTGCAAGCGTGCTTAATCTTTTGTCCATCCTCGGTACCTTACATATGGCAATAAAATAAAGTTTTTCATCGTTCGATATAGGGTTGTGAAGAATGGAAAAGTAGCTTGAAGTTGGCTCTTAGTTGAGTCAAGTAAGCCAAATGATTAAAAGTAGCCACACTGGGCAAGGCAGCAACCAAAAAGTTTCAGGAATTCAGTTCAAGAACACCACCATCCAAAACAGTAGCAAAGTCCAAGTTCCATATAAAATGGATTTTCTATGACATGATTTCTATTTTTATTCGAGAAAATTAATCAAAGAAGCAGCACAGGCAAACTTTAACACACAAATTTTAAGTATTTCCCTACCTCCCACCCCCCGAAAAAGAAAAGGAAAGAGTGACTGGCAAGGTAATTGTAATAACAGGAAAGTAATGCTTACCATGCGAAGCTCACCACCAAGGCCAATTTCACCAATGAATGCTACTCCATTGGGAATAGGAAACTCTAAGAAGCTGAGCAAGACAAGAAGTATATGTTTTTCAATTTAGAACAATATATATCAAATAATTGACAGCAAGAAGAAAAAAGAAAAAGAAATAGTCTGGTGCTGTGTGTGAGAACCTGGAAGCCTGGTTTACCAAGAATAGAGTCATTACTAATGAAATGGAATATAGCTACTTTATTGTTGAAATAAGATGTGCGATAAAATGGAAATGAAGAAACAAAAACAAGTGAAAGTTTATACTGAAAAACTATATAGGTTAAACAAAACATATCCCATGCCTGCTACAAATTGATGCTGCAATTGCAACATCCCCAGCAGTCTCTGTCAATGACACTCCACTGACAACATTTAGAAAAACAGCCTGGTATGAAAAAGCAATGAAATTATGTAAGTAAATCTAAAACAACATATAATAAAGAATATAATCAAATACTTGGATGAGAGAGTAACAATTGAACAAAATCAAGTACAATGGCTAGGGACCCACTCTGGTAGTTTGCTATTGCTTAAAATAGAAACAAAGTTTAATTTATCTTTTCCTACAAACTGTAACTAAAAGATTCACGTGCTGAAACAGCATCTGCCAAATAAAAGTTAAATTTATATTGACAAAACTTGACTGAAGAGATAGTGAAAACACAATGAATTACAATCAAAATAGAGAACAATCTTTTTTGATAAAGGAAAAGTGCTAAACTTCAAACCAGGAGACATGGACACTGAAGAGGACAGAGTAAATAGTAACTTACATTCTCTTGGATCTTTAGACCAGCTTGCTTGGCAAGGACCTGTATTAAAACAATCAATACAGAATTGCAGCCTAGTAAATGCGGAATAGTAATGTCTAGTGTTACCAAAGAGAGTAAAAGCACAGAAATCATTGATTCCTAACTCAAGAGTTCTAACTTCTAATTAGTTCAATATTGGAGAAGAAACAACATAAAGTAATTGTTATACCATTTTTGGGTTAAGCCTTATAGCCTGGTATCAAGCTAAGGCCTTTAAGCCATATCAAAACTTATACAGCCCAACCAAGGATTAATGCCCAAGTAAGGCTCAATAGCCCAACTACAAGTCAGCTTATAGATAGACCATCCTTAGTCAAGGATTGAGACCATATCAAAAGGGTCTCTTACCAAATAGAATCTTTATAGACTGACATCTTGGACAATGTCTTACATGGATACAGAATCCTAAATATCCTCAAATACAATTAGGTAAGCTATATAAAAATGGCCAAGGTACGCATAAATATTCTTCTCTAAGCTTATTATCGATTACACACTCATACTCTCCTATTATCCTATTTTGAGTATTTACTGATTTGAGCCACGGAGCACACCCTGAAGTACAACTCCAGTGCCCTCTTCACAGTTCTAGTTCTGATCCGGCAGCCCACTTGCTTCGAAGTTGGTCTATCCCAAATTGTCATCAATGGTAATAGAGCAAATAACTACTAAACCATTCTGATTTATTGTTGAGTAATACTACAAAAACATATGAAAATAAGACTAGTAATACTACAAAAACATATGAAAATAAGACTTGCACTCCTACAACCCAGGACAAGAGTAGAGTTTGCTGATATGATTTGACTTAAATACCAATGTCCAATTGCCTTTCTAATCCAAATGATAAAAATTGAAAAATCAAGTAACTCCAGTTGTTAAACTACATTAAATTAATCATAAGATAATTTTCTTATGAGATTCATAATAAGAAAGTTCTAACATTCCAAACTGAGTATTCCGTTCCTTACCTTTCATTTGTGAGTAACATTTCTTTTAAAGAAACATAATTATCCAAGCTGATGAAAACCTTTACCAATGCTTAACAGTAAAGATACAAGAGAGGAGTAGTAATCCTTTTAACTTTTATTTTTGACAAGTTTCTTATATGTTAATAAGTGGACGATCACCCAGTCTCAAGGTAACTGAAAATCTGAATGTTGATCTCATTACCTCACTGCAGGATCCATCTACACTATAATTAAAGTAATAAACCAAAATCTGACCATTGAGAATAGCAGTGAGAAAATTAGCATTTAACTACCTTGGTCGACATAGAAGACTTGGAAATCGCAGCAAATGACATAAGATACAACTACATACTTCTACAAAAAAACTTGTAAATCTACATAATAATAATAATAATAATAATAATAATAATACTGGTATCGAAAAAGACAACATTCAAGGCATACAGATGAAACGTTTACAGGAGAATTAAATAGCACTTACAGAGATAATCATATCAGCTCTGTTTGCCGGGATTCCATTCACATGCCTAGAAACTGTTGAGCTAGATACACACAATGCCTATATAGGATTATAAAAGTCCATTAACATCATTTGTTGAACACTGCTACTAAAAAGAAATATTACAAGATTATGAAGAAAGAATAGTGGAAAATTTTCCTTTATATATCATACACCTCGTCTTTTTTAAAACCTATTAGAAGAACTACCTACAATGGTTAAATAACTAACAAAAATATTAAAGGTGTATTCTAATACAGGCCAAGCTTGGCTCTAGTAAGAGCTCCGCGACAATGTTTTAATTTGCTCTTTGAAGAAATAATATCAAGAGAACAGACCTCAACAACCCCACGAGGTTTCTTCCCATATACATTCATTTCAGAAAGGAAGGAGATCATTGAGTTGTATGTGTGAAGAAAGAAAAACAGGCAGTTTTTAACGTATAAAGGCTCTACTGATGAGAAAAGAAGAAAGTAAAAAAAAAAAAAAGACAAAGACAGTTTTCTATTATATCATTTCCATTGTTTGGATATTGAAAACTACCCCTCCAAAACCTTCCACAATCCTATTTTTGTGATTCCTCTTAATTGGGAGGATTGGGAGGGAGAGGATCCCATTAAAAGTTCAGACAGCATAGATGAAATTACCTTTATATTGATATTTTCTTTTAACAAAAAAAAAAAAGAAGATACAACTGCAGAAGTACATGATAAAGATAAAATATCCTTCATAAATCATAATCACCACTTCATCTTGAACTTCTGATAATCGTTTTAAATATAGTACTCAATTATGGAATAGAAGATTTTATATCCATAGCAATCATTAAACAGTCAAAACCCTAGTGTTGTTAGAAACATGAAGCAAATGAAAAAACAACAACAACAACAACAAAGTATAAATGCAAAATACCTGAATTTCAATAAGGAAAGCCCGAGATCCGTCCACAATTACAGCAACAGCAAGTCCAGCTAAAATCTCCGAATCTGAATTCTGATCACTTAAAAACATCTCACTAGGGTTTGAAACAGCTTGCAGCCCCAATTGTGACATTTCAAATACTCCAAGCTGACAGTAGACATGCCCATCAAGACAACAGCCGGTGAATGGATTCACACGAAATGTTTGAGTAGAAAGATATCAAAGAATTAACAAGATCTTCAACACAGAAAAAATAAAACAATGATAATGATACAGGACACAAACAAATTGAGCATCCCCTGAGCGATTTATATTCAAACAAAAAAAAAACAAAAAGCATAATGTCTCTGTCATTGGTACCTCATCAGTTGACCCAAAACGATTCTTCACAGGTCGAAGCAAACGATGAGATGAGCACTTTTCCCCCTGGAAATGATAGTAGTTATATTATTAGAACCAAAATTTATGATCTCAAGAACTTTTGTAGCGCAAAGCAAACTATTTCCGGAAAATATGGAAACTATGAAGAGTAAAATATAGTTCTCGATAATAGGTCACAATCAGGAAAAGAAAATCATCAACAATTCCATAAATACAATTTTATGCAAAAAAGATATTTCAGTTATATTTCAATACAAATTTCCTGGAAAACAAAAGCATTTATTTATCATCTACGAAGAGAAAGAAAAATATGTCCGAACTTTTGCAAAGTTAAAGAACATGATGCTATTCAAATATAAGCCTGGTAGTGAACATCTTAAACAAGCTTCATTGTCTCTATAAACCTCAACAGTATATTCTGGACATACTTTGCATGTCCATCACAAGACAGATATATAATGAAATTATGACTGCCACTGTTACTAATGCAGGTTCTGTGAGAAAAAAACTATTTACTACGGCCACTGCCAAAATTATGCCACTTCAAATTATTCTTCTTTGAAAAATGGAAGGGGGGGGAATATAACCTCTACACGGATGGGAATAAAATGAGACTTCAGTTTCACCAATTGAAAAATAACTCAACTTTCCAAGGCTAAATGAAGTATATCCAACTGGTTTAACTTTTATTAATTTTAGGAACTTCTATAAATCAAATCATACAACATTGCCAATAAATAAAAGGAGATATGAAATTAAGAAAGAAACCCATACAAAGACAACAAGATTAGAAACAATCAAGAAAAAAAGGTAATAGGTACCAACTTCCAGATATAAGACTGCATCTACAATGTGCTCCAAAACACGAGGTCCTGCTATGTCACCAGATTTTGTTACATGACCAGCCTGACAATATAAAAAAGGATAGGAAGAGTACAGAAGCATAGCTCAGAACCAATAATGTGACTGAATAAAATTAAAGCTAACAAAATTCAGTAAGACTCATATATCAGCCTACTCATGCAACACATTCATCAACTAATTTTTACATACCTTAAAGTGAAAAAGTGAAGACTGAGAGGAGGTAAACTACTTGAGTACCTTTTCATAGAAACAAAGTGTTATAACTGAATTTGTATGGCCAAATTCTTCAATGATGAGTGTGCTCAGAGATAACCCTATCCATCCCTACCTCCTCCTCATTCTCTTTTCCTTATAGATGATCAGATTTTAACCCTTGAGCTACTCATCTCCTCTCACTTCCTTACCAATATGGCTATTGCCAAAAGTTTAGCAATGAAGACAAATCACCAGTATTTATCTCACTTCTTTAACTAATTTGCAGGATCAACCCCAAACAACCAAAATGCATCAAACACAGGACATATACTAGAAACGAAAAAAGCATTTGCCTGCTTAGCATCCATCTAGCACCTATGAAATCAAGTTATCTTCAGCAACATGCTTTTCCTCAATCATTTGTCAAGATGCAATAGAACATCATATTACCCAAATTTCCAGATTACATCTAGTGGAGAACAAGTTTGATAACATCATGTAAGTGCTCTGATGATCTGCTTCCTTTTAGTCACTTAAAGAAGAAACATAAAGAATCAATCTTCGCTAAATAGCTGAGCAATGTTATAGAAATTTCAAATTCCAAACAGCTAAAACAAAAGGTACAGCCACCAAAGAAAAATGCTTGGGAACCATCTATTGATTAATCATGCTAATAAATTCGATATAACAAGTTTAAAAAAAGTTTAAAAAAAAAAAACATATTTAATAGATTATTTGAGAGTAGGAACTTAATGCTTACCAAAAGAACTGGGATGTTAGTCTTTTTTGCAAACCGCAGCAAAGCTGATGTACATTCCCTAACCTGTCATTGACTGAATAGTGTCACTCCTTAGTAAATATACCGAACTCAAACCAACCTAGAATTAAACACATCATCTCCCTAAAAGACACACAAGTGAATTGTTCAAACCTTTTATATGGCTAATGCTAACGCCTTAAACAAGGAAACTCGTTAAACTTTATATGGAAAAACAAGATTGCTTGAGGAAGAACAATACATTACCAAATGGAAAATGGTTGATAAAGATAAGTACTGCTAGTAACTTTCAACATATAAGGCTCAGAACTAAGTCATTCAATATGTAATGCCAAAGGGTAAGGATAGTTAAAGGTTGTGGTACGAAAAATATTCCAACCTGACCGACACTTCCAGCACTTCCAGTAACTTCTGCTAAATAAGCAGTCTGAACTGAATCAACAATTAGAGCCCGAGGTGAGAGAGGCTGAATTTTCACCAATATGTCCTGAAAGATAGCAATCCACCAACTATTTTTAGGATTCACCAACTGATTCTTTGCACAAAGAAAATCATAGATCTCATTTCCACTATAGTAGATCAGCAATACCCTTTCAATTTGGAAGAGAAGTGGACACAACACCTAAGAGGGGGAAATTTAAGAAAAAGATTTCTCAATTATAAGCATTTCTCCAGAATTATTACCTCAATATCAGTACCAGAGTAAAGGTACAGTCTGTTTGCTCCAATCTTCATACGGTCAGCTCTGCAGCTAATTTGCTCAACACTCTGCCATGAGGAAGCCAGAGATGGATTTAACACTCTAACATACCAAATAATTATAATCTTGATGATGGTAAAAACAGGCACTATTATAGTGCTAAGGTCAATGACTTATCTTATATGTGCAAATTGTAACCTAGTGTAGCTGGGATAATTGAACATGATGATATTGATAGACCAGTATGAGGCTTCACAAAAACTAACCTCTTCGCCAGAGACATATACAACAGAAGAAGGTTGATCTGAGTCATGCCCCTCAGCAATTAGCGCAGCCATCTTTCAAGTAAAAAGTGAGCTTAACGTTATAAGACAGTCATTCCAATAAAGGAATGTCAATATGAGCTGATGACAGAAAAGTTTCCTTTTAAAAGAAAATTTAGAACAAGATAACACAAGAAGCATGAACACCCTCAAATTCTACAAACTTGTACCTGCAACAGTAGGGTACTCTTTCCAATACCAGGATCACCACCAATCAAAATCAATGAACCTGTAAACCGGATAAAATATACACATGAAATAAGTTTTCAGTATAAACTCAAAATATCAAATTTAAGCAATTATTTAAGATACATTGGGATCACATTACACTTTCATATTTTCTTTCTTTTTTCAAATTTTTTAGAAGCAATAATCGAAAAATTAATCAACACAAAGATTATAAACATGGACCATACCTGGAACAAGGCCACCACCGAGCACCCTAGCAACTTCATTTCCAAAGCGTCCAAACCTACATATCAAGCATACCAAACAAAAACATATATCCATATATACCTAAGTACAATGTTTTCAAATCCTTTAAGTTTAAGAAAAGAAAAGAACTTACAGTGGAATCCGGAAATTCGTCTTCTTAATCCCACTCTTAACATCAATCAATCTAACTGGTTTCACATCTCCTGCATCCTTTGGTAGCCAAGACTGCGACGCAGTTTCCGAAATTTCCAACTCTCTGCTCGTAGTCTCCCCTTCTGAAAACCTCTTCATCGTTCCCGAACAACCACAAGAATGGCAAACTCCCCACCACTGCCCGTCTGAGTTACCACAATTCTCACAAACCCAAGTAACTTTACTTTTCCCTTTCTTCTTATTCCCATTCTGTTTCCGCAATCCCAACTCATTAAGGGAAAAAACCTTCTTTCGACTCATCCCATCAGTGTTTTCCTCGGGAGAATAAGGAACCCTACTGCTAAAATCTGAAAATCCCTTCTGGGTTTCGTCTCCATTGCTCAAAGTAGCATTTTCGGCCTTCCCATAAGTCCTCTCAGTCTCGAAATCCGCATTTGCTTCGTCTCCGGAATCCGACTCGATATCATGGGCGGTGCTTTTCTCTTTGCTGCTACTCGTAGAGAGCTCGTCGGTGAGCGGCTGGAAGACGGTCCAGGCACGAGTGGTTTCATGGGTTCCATCTGTTTCCGGGGAATTAAGAGCGAAGCGGGGGTTCGAGGAGTGGAAATGGCGGCAAAGGAAGGAAAGGGAAACGGGGCTTCGGGAGGGATTGCGGATAACGAAGTGTTTATGGGTGTAGTAAATTGATCTTATGGCTTTCATTTCTATAATTTGCATAATAGAAACTGTGAAGAAGAATGGGAGAGGGAGGGAGAGAGGGCTTTTATTATTATTATTATTATTATTTTGTTCGTTAAAAAAGGGTTTAGCTAAGGGTTTTAGTGGAAGATTGAAATGCTGAAGCAGCAGGAAGAGAAGAAAACCCGCCAAGTTTGAAAGAGTTGGCTCGGATTCAGCGCAGAGGCACCTCCCTGCTTCTAGGTTAATATACTCCGATCAAAAGCATGAACACACCCTTTTTTTTCAAACATAATTTATGATTATGCTTTGCCAATATAAATAGAAATTTATTTTAGAGATTTTTTTATATAATGTATAATTAATATACAGTTTTTTAAGGGTTTGTATATGATGCATTGAAAGTATATAGTTTTCATACACGATCAATGTATCAGAAATTGACATCTCATTAATTAACAAATTAAAAACTATGTCAAGCTCTCAAAAATAAATATAAATAATATTTTTAATTTACTCATAAAAACTTATTGATGAGATGTCAACATCTAGTGTATTAACAGTGTATAGAAACTATACACTGTCAATGCATCATATATAAATCCATTTTTAAATGTAATATATATTAGTTAGAAAAAATTTTATATAAATATAATTTTAATTAAATTTATGAACATTACAAACTTTTATTTTTTTCAGGTATTAAACCATTTGTTTTATAATTATATTTCACATGTGAATATGGAAATTATGAGACTGCAATGTACATAAAAATATATATAATATTATAATAAATAATATTAATAAAAAAATATATAAGCAATAAAATAATTTATTAAAGAATTTGATAAATGAGAAAAAGACAAAGTTTGATCTAACCATTTTTTAAGTTGAATTTTGAATCTTGGTTTTTACTTAAATTATTGTTTATCTTTTAAATAATAATTAAGAATAATAAGTGAAAACAACAATGATTTTTTCCTAATGAAACTTATTTTATGATAATTAAAAAATTTATATAAAAAATTGAAAGAAGAAATATTTTAATATTTAAACTATTAACATTTTAATATAATAATAATGTATCAAAAATTTTATATTTAAGAACATTTTTTAAAATTAATATTACACTCTCAGTAAACTATTAGTTTATCAAATATTATAATATTACTTTCTTTTATTTTAAATAACGTTTTACCGTACATACCAAACATTTCAATTTTATATTTTAAACTTTTAATTTTCAACAAATATTTTCCAAACATTCACATTACGTTGCAACCACTCAATTGTTAAAATGAAGAAACAACAATTTGATGAGCCAACATAGTAATACATGAAGCAAGCAACATTATGTAGTTTAATATTCCTTTGCAAGGAAAATCCAAGTCTAAGCCTCTGCCTAAGGTGGTTGCTATACGAGAAAAAGCTAAAAAGATGTTCATATCAGTTCTGTTTTTCAGGAGTTTGGGTTCTCCGCACTTTCAGCAAGGGTTTAGTCTCTCCACTGATCTTTTCTATCTCAGCATCTTACATTCCATATTTTTCTCTTCTGGATCGAATTGAAAATACAATTGAGCCATTGTCACACTGGAGAGCTTTTGTTTTTGACATCTAATGTTTCTCCCTACACTTCCGGCTGCCTGTCGGTCTCGTCTCCATCCACTGCATTATTGACCGGCATTTTGCAGCCCATTGAAATTTGGGAAGCTGTAAAATTACCGAGTGCTTGCTGTTGTTTCATGTGCAGATTTCTTATAAAGCATTTCATGACATTCTGAGTTTGTGCAAATTCTCCATTGGCTAAGAAGTTTATGGAGAAACAGAAGGCACAATTCATGGAGGACCAAGGCCAGAAGGGAGCCGTGTAAGTACATTATATTTACAATCTTACACGCTCTACACAGTTAAGAACAAAAGGAAAAGGCCCTTCTACCTAGTTTGGCCTTGGGGACTGACATACAACTAAACACATCGCAATCACAATTATACATACACAAAATATGAACGTTTTTTCTCGACCAACGATGTGCAACACTTTTTCAGTGGTTGGTAAACATGGCATTAATGACCCCTTTCAAATTCTTGCAGCCAATAATCTCCATCTTACCGAAATCGACAGTTGCTAGTGATTTCACAGCTGATTCGGGCACCACGCACTTCTTATATCCCAGTTTAGCAACTGCGCTTACTCTTTTGTCCATCATCGGCGCCTAAAATATAGCAGTAAACAAAGTTTTTCATTGTTCAACATAGGGTCGTGAAGAATGGAAAAGTAGCTTGATGTTGGCTCTTCTTAGTAGAGTCAAGCTAGCCAAATGATTAAAGGCAGCCACGCTGGGCAACGCAGCAACCAAAAAGTTTCAGCGATTCACTTCAAGAGCACAACCATCGAAAAACAGTAGCAAAGTCCATAAAGTTCTGCATAAAAATGGATTTTCTAAGACATGATTTCTATTTTCATTTGAGAAAAAGTGATCAAGAATCAGAAAAGGCAAACTTTCACACAAAATTTTAAGGATTTCCCCACATCCCACCCCCAGAAAGAAAAGGAAAGAAATTTTAGCTATGGACATGAAAGAGTGACTGCCAAGGTAATTGTAATAACAGGAAAAGTAATGCTTACCATGCGAAGCTCACCACCAAGGCCAATTTCACCAATGAATGCAACTCCTTTGGGAATAGGAAACTCCAAGAAGCTGAGCAAGACAGGACGTATATGGTTTTTAATTTAGAACAATATATATCAAATGATTGACTGCAACAAGAAAAAAATTACGAAATAAATTGTCCAGTGCTGTGTGTGGGAACCTGGAATATAGCTACTTTATTGTTGAAATAAGATGTGTGATAAAATGGAAATGAAGAAACAAAAACAAGTGAAAGTTTATACTGAAAAAACTATATAGGTTAAACAAAACATTTCCCATGCCTGCTACAAATCGATGCTGCTATTGCAACATCCCCAGCAGTCTCCATCAATGACACTCCACAGACAACATTTAGAAAAGTAACCTGGTATGAAAGAGTAATGAAAATTATGTAAGTAAATCAAAAACAACGTATAATAAAGAATATAACCAAATGCTTGGATGAAAGAGTAACAATTGAACAAAATGAAGTAGACTAAAATATTAAAAAAAAGCCCTTGAACTTTATCATTTTATTTAAATAAGCCTTATACATTTATTGCAATCAGACAAGCCTCTAAAGTTTAACTTGTATTCAAGTAAATCCTTAATCTTTAATTTGAGTATTCAAATAAGCTCTTAACCTTTACTTTGTACAACTTTTAACATAATTTAATTTTTTATGAGTTGAGCAATCGATTGATTTTTCGAATGGGATTTAGAACCCTACTTCGTGCATAAAAAAATGGTTATATATAATATATGATATAATTTTTAATTATTTATATTATAGATAATATATTTAAAAATATTGATTAATTCATTTAGTTTATTTTGTAATTTTAGACACTGACTTAACTGAAAAAACCAACCTAAAAAACTGAGTTGAACTCGAAATTTACTTAACTAAATCGAATTAATCGATTTTTCATCGGTTAAATTAATTTGAATCAATTTTTACTCACATGTAATCTTTTATTTGAAATAAAAGCTTACTTGAATACAAATTGAAACTTAAGATTTTATATGAATGCAATAAAAGTATAAATATTTTAAAAAAAAAAATGATAAAGTTTAATGGCTTTTTTAATATTTTAACTAATGAAGTACAATGGCTAAGGAGTCACTTTGGTACTTGCTTTTCTTAAACCAGAAACAAAGTTTATCTTTTTCTACAAACTGTAACTAAAAGATCCCAACGCTGAAACAGCATCTGTCAAATAAAGTTAAATTTATATTGACAACACTTGACTGAAGTTCAACATGCTAAAAACACAACTAATCGCAATCAAACTAGAGAAACAATCTCTTTTGATAGGGATGAAAAAAGAAAAGTACTGAACTTCAAACCAGGAGGAGTGGACACTGAACTAGAGAGGACAAAGAGTATATAGTAACTTACCTTCTCTTGGATCTTTAGACCAGTTTGCTTGGCAAGGACCTATAATAAAACAATCAATACAGAATTGCAGCCTTGTAAATGCAGAATAGTAATGTCAAGTGTTATCAAAAAGTGTAAAAGCACACAAATGATCAATTCCTAACTTGAGTTCTAACTTCTAATTAACTCAATATTGGATAAGACTGTAAACGAACCGAACACAAACGAACGAACTGATGTTCATTCGTTCGTTTGTTTTTTAGTACCGTTCGTGTTCGTTTGTATTCGTTAAGGAGTGCGTTCGTGTTCATTCGTTTGTTTGGTAAGCATTGTTTGTTAATGTTCGCGAACATATAAATAAATGTGTTCACGAACATCTAAACGAATACGTTCGCGAACATGTAAACGAACGCGTTTACGAACACATATTCATGAACAAATATTCATGAAAACAAACTAAATATTAAATATTAAAAATCCTACATAAAGATTAAATCCCATTTGTAAATTGAAATCATCTAACACAATGTTTTATTAAAATTGATAATTACTATTTTAAGTACAATTTGTATCATATACATATACATATATTGATATACATATATTAAAGTACTATATATATATATTTGTATATACCCACATATGTGTAAAATATATGTGTAAATGATCAATGGATAAAATCATAAGAATGATATCTTAACTTATTATGAGATTTTTATTAATTTTGTTTTAGTACATTATGTTTAAAATTTTAAAAAAATAATTATTTTAAGTATAATTAACTAATTTAATTTTATAATTATTTTATAATTATATTTTATTAATTTTTAAGCCAACAAAGTTATATTGTATAAATATATTTAAAAATTAGGTAATAATTTTTTATGTTAATGTTTTAAAAATATGGTATATATTATATAACTTATATAATATAAATAATTTTAGTATTTTTAATAAATAATAAATAAACAACAAATAACACTTTAAATGAACGAGTTATAGACGAACATAAACAAACGAACAACAAATGACACTTTAAACGAATGAACAATAAACGAACAACAAATGACACTTTAAATGAACGAACAATAAACGAACAAAAACGAGTTTGTTCGTGTACAAAAACGAACGAACTATACCTTTGTTCATGTTCTGTTCGTTTAACAAACGAACACTAAAATATTGTTTGTGTTCGTTCGTTAAGTTTAATAAACGAACAGTTCATCGAACGTTCTATTCGTTTATACCCCTAATATTGAAGAAGAAACAACATAAGGTAATTACTTTACCATGTTTGGCTTAAACCTTATGGTTTGGTAACAAGCTAAAAGCATTCGGCTCATCTCAGAGCTTATAAAGCCGAACCAAGGCTGAATTCCCAAGTAAGGCTCAATAGCCCTACTACAAGTCAACTTATGGAAAGACAATCCTTAGTCAAGGATTGGGACCATATCAAAGGGGTCTCTTACTAAATAGAATCTTTATGGAATGACAATGACATATCTTGCACATTGTCCAACATGGATACAGAATCCTTAGTATCCTCAAATACAACTACGTAAGCTATCTTATTACTGATTACACACTCATACTCTCCGATTCTCCTATTTTGAGTATTTGTTGACTTGTGCAGCGAAACATGCCTCGAAGTACAAATTCCGGTGCCTTCTTCACGGTTCTTTATCTTTGATAGGTCCTGATTTAGCAACCCATCTGCTTCGAAGTTGGTCCATCCCTAATTGTCATAAACAGTAATAAAGCAAATAACTCTTAAACCATTCTGATTTATTGTTGAGTAATATTACAAAAAACATATGAAAATAAGACTTGCAGTCCTACACCCCAAGAGGAGAGTTGAGTAATATTACAAGAAGAAAGTTCTAACATTCCAAACTGAGTACTTCATTCCATACCTTTCATTCATGAGTAAGGTTTCCGTTCAAGAAATCATAATTATCCAAGCTAATGAAAACCTTTACCGATGCTTACCAGTGGAGATACAAGAGGAAAGGAGTAATCCTTTTAACTTATATTTTTGACAAGCTTCTTATATGTTAATAACTGGACAATCACCAAGCCTCGAGTTAAAGGAAAATATGAAGGTTGGTTTCATCATCTCATTGCAGGATCCATCTATAATTAAAGTGACAAACCAAAATCTAACCACTGGGATTAGCAGTAAGAAAATGAGCATTTAACTACCTCAATTGAGGAAGGAGACTTGGAAATCCCAGCAAATGACATAAGATACAATTACATACCTCTACAAAAAAACTTGTAAATCTACAAATGATAAAAATAAAGATAAAGATAATGCTAATAATGGTATCGAAAAAGACTTCATGGCATAAAGATGAAATGTTTACAGGAGAAATAAATAGCACTTGCGGAGATAATCATGTAAGCTCTGTTTTCTGGGATTCCAGTCACATGCGTAGGAACTCTTGAGCTAGATACAAACAATGCCCATACAAGATTATAAAAAGCTCCGTTCACATCATATTTTGTCCTGACCATTAAATAGATCTATCAATTTAATTTAAATTAATTAATTTAGATTATAATTGGTTCTAATCTATAATTAAAATTTTGTTATAATTAAATTTAATTAAAATTTAAATTTTTTTATTGATTTTTAATGAACGGTTGGTTTGGAGCCTTATTAAAATTGTTTGAACTGAGTTGTAAAGTTGGGCTAGAAGATTTGAGCTATGAAGGATCCATTTAATTGCTCATAAATAATAACCTTGTTTTTTTTTTTTTTTATCCTTTTTACTTTTGTTTATTTATTTATTTATTTTGTAAATATCCTTTTATTTCATTTTTTTAAATAATAAAAAATAAATTTATCTGGTAAATAATACATTTAATCTTCCATTATCAAATAAATAAAATCGATTGAAAAAATTAAAAAAATATAATAAACAAGATAATTCCAAAATTTAAATAAAACAGATGAGATCAAGATTGATTCAAAATGAACCAATCTTTTATCTTTATCTTAATCCGGCTATAAATTAAGCTGGGATTAGTTCCGCGGGCAACGATTCTCAGTGAAATTAACGAAAAAATACACAAGGCAGACAAGCAGGGGCAGCACCCACGGCAAGAATCAGACGGTGGCGGCAACAATCTGGCAGCACCGAAGGAACGTTGCAGCACCGGAGAAAGTGGGACAGCATCGGGCTTTCGGCGTTCTCTGGTGTGGACGTTGGCGAGACAGTGCTGGGCTGTTGTGGACAGCAAATTCACGGTGAACTCCGAAGCAGGCAACAGCACCGTGTCGGTGACAGACAGTGACAGGAGAGAGTCTAGGATCGGACTGCAGCACCCCATAGCATAGCAGTGGCTCCTCTTGATTCCCATCTTAATTGCTTGGCTGTTTGTTTTAAAGCTAATGCTGTGTTTAAAGTCTCGGCCCGGTTATACATTAACGTGTCCCAGCTCGTCACCGCTACAGCCTGCTCCAAAGTTTACTCCAAAAGCTTGATTAATCTTCCGCAAGTCACTGTAGTTTGAAGCCCAATTGTCAGCATTAAGAATCTTGGCTTGCGGTCCTGCATCAGCACTTCAATAATTGGTATTCCTATTGCTTTGTTTCTTATATTTTGATTAGTATAGACGAGTGGGCTTTTGGTTATAAAGGACCAAGTATAATAAATATAAGTAGAATAATCAAATAATAGTAGAAAATAATAATAATCAGTAAAGGTATACGTATCTATAACTAAACATATAGATAAAAAGAATTGGAATAAGCAGATCGAATAAATGATTAGTAGATGATAAAAATAAAGGTGTAACAAAATATAAGAAAATGATGAATATTAATTAAGTCATAAAAACATAATAAAATTTGAAGAAAAGTTAAAACTATTCCGATGATGAAATTTTTGAGACGATTACGAACTAGTAACACTCAAGAAATTCCTTAGTGAGAGAATCCTTCTAAGTTTATCTAGAATGATGTAAGATTTAGAAGGTACTTTCAAAAAAATAATAAAAATAAAAATAATAATCAAGTTAATAACATAATAAAGAGTAAAAAAATTAATAAAATTAATAAATGATAAAATAATTATTTCGATGATGGAATCTTCAAGGCGATTGCGAATGAATAACACTTGAGGAATTCCTAGGTGAGAAGGTTCTTCTAAGTTTACCCAGAATGATGAAAAATTTAGGAGATATTCTCAATATCAAATATTAAAAATCCTAAAAGTAATAATAAATAGTATATAAGAAATAATATTTAAAATAAATAAATAAATAAAGTAATAAAATAATTAAATAAAATAAATTAGGGAATA
Organism: Heritiera littoralis; assembly: GCA_031772115.1. Lineage (NCBI taxonomy): Eukaryota > Viridiplantae > Streptophyta > Magnoliopsida > Malvales > Malvaceae > Heritiera > Heritiera littoralis. The sequence continues at coordinate 441,525 of JAPDPK010000090.1, forward strand.
GTAAACTTCTAAAATACTTCCGACGACGGAGCCTCTTTAAAGGAGTCGAATGGTATCTCTTGAATGCCTTGAGGTGAGAAGAGTCTTTTAAGAGTTTATCGAGAATGATAGAGATCCTTAAAAGATTTTTCAATATTCAAACAATAAAAATATAAATTTTAAAGGTCACATAACTAAGACTAAGTTAAAATAACACAAGATTAAAATGGTACCAATTTTGGGCTTTATAGGGGTGCTAGAACCTTCCCTACACATAAATGAACTCCCGAACCCAAAACTTAAAATGTAGACCAGTTTTTAGAGTCATTTAAGTGGCCAATCACACCTAGGTTAAAAAAAATATTGGTGGCGACTCCATTTTTTTAATGCCTAGCGACCTAGCCTTAGGAAACGTTATGATAAGTCCATTAACATCATTTGTTGGATACTATTACTAACAAGAAACATTACAATATTACGAGGAAGAAAGAATAGTGGAAAATTTTCCCTCATATATTGTGCGCCTCATATCTTTAAACACCTATTAGAAAAACTACCTACAATGGCTAACTAAAAAAAACAAGCAACCCAGTACATAAGGCTCCCACATTGCTAAGTAAAAAAAAATAATATTAAAGGCGTATATATTCTAATACATGGTGTAGTGAAAAGTATGTAAGGATCATTAGGATGTTGCCCGGAAGTGACATGTCATATCGATATCTAGATGTAGTGTCAAAGAGGTAAGGATTCCCACACCATAATAGATGGGGTAGGTAAAGAAGTTAGTCCATAGCTATAAGCTTGGTTAGAATCTTGGAATATAGGTATGCTTAACAGTAAATTAGTTGAGATTTGTGAGGTTATGTATAGGAGAAAGGTTAACATCTTGTGTCTCCAATAGATCAAATGAGTTAGAGAGAAGGCTAGGGAGAGAGTTTCTTGCCAATATAAGCCAAGGATTTAAATTGCAATCACGACTACATTTTTGGTTATAGACATGACAGCTGCTATTACGCTCATTGCAGTCATTACAATTGTGAATTTTTTTCAATTTTGCATAACTTATTGTAAAACATAATAATAATTATTATAATTACAAAAACTTTTTTAATGATTTTAAAAATAATTCATGACTTCTATGATCTTTTATATATATGAAAAAAATTATTTACCATATTTATTAATAATGTATCACTTCATTTATAAATATTTCATAATAAAAAATATTTTAAAATTAACAAAATCATTTACAATTTATTTATTTCCATAAACATTTTTATCTCAAAGTAAACATTTTTTAAAAATATTATTGACATGAATTAAAAATAAACAAATATGCAAATAAAGATTAAAAAAACTAGAAGTTACATTCAATTAATTAATTAATTAAAGTTTGAATGTTGTGGTCCAAAATTCACAGAATTAATAGGCATAAATTGCTTATGAACTGATGGGCCAAAAGCCTAAAACATATTTCAAAATATAACCCAAAACTCCCCGTTTAGAAAATCCTTAAACCTAATGTTTTCCTTCCCCTCTTCTTCCTTTTCTCACTAATAGCAACACCCTTCTCTTCATTCTTCCAAAGCCAAAATCACACCTCTAAGCTAGCCATCTCACTGCTCCTTTTGTCACCCAACTTTGAACATCACTCTCTTCTTCTCTACCTTTTTCCTTCCTTTTCCTTCTTCACTCAAGAAACCTAAAAGTTTCAGCAACCTCTCCCTTTATCACTCTAGAAACTGAGGGCTCCAACCACTTTCAAATTACTTTTATTTGATATTTACTTTTGATTAAGTTTGATTGTTTGGCTGAATGTTCATTGTTGACTAGATTGAGTTCTTTTTCTATTTTTTTCTCTATTTTTTATTAAATTTTAAGGAAAAAATAATTTTAACGACAATAGTGGGATGCTATTGCCAATATTGACCAATATTCTAGTTTCTTACGGCCGCGACGGGCTACTATGAGTGTGAATTTTATTCACACTTAGTTTCGGTTCAATAATGGTGGCGTACGATGACGAAATAGTAAAATAGCGGCAACAATACCGCTATGCTACCGCTATTTGAATCCTTGGTATAAGCTTTGGTACACAAGGAAATATAGAAACCATAATGGTGTAGGTATCATCATAGACAAAGAGTACTAAAAGGGATGCTGTACAAAGTAGGAGATATTGAGATACGATTATTTTGGTTAAGCTAGTTCTAAGAGGGTAAGTTTTGAATATTATTAGTGCATATGCACCACTGATAGAACTAGATGAGACTAGTAAATGATAATTTTGAGAAAATTTAGATAAAGTAGAACAAGTTTCTGTAGGAGAAAACTTTTTTATTGTGATGTACCTTAATGGTCATGTAGAAGCTAGTAAAAAGGGTTTTGAGAGCATACATGGACATTTTTGTTACAGTGTAAGAACGATGGTGGAGATGCTATCTTAGATTTTGCTTTATCTTATGACCTAACCCCACGCAGTTTAGGAAGAGAGAACCTCACATTATAATCTTTAAAAGTGGTCTGAACACAAGTCAGATTTCTTTTTTACTAGGAGGAGGGATAGACATAATTGTCTAGACTGTGAGGTTATCCTAAATGAGAGTGTTTCCATGCAATATAGACTTCTAGTCCTAGACACGAGGGTTCATAAACAGCATGGAAGGAGCCAACAGAAAAGAATTGCAACAATTCAATGGCGAAAGCTAAAAGAAGATTGTCATGCATTTTGTAAAGATAGTTGGATCCAGAAAGAGGATTGGACAACAGAGAAGAACCCAAATGTAGAAGAACCCAAATGTACTATGGAACAAGATGACAAAATATATTCAAGAAATGGATAAGGAGCTTTAGGAGTATCAACGAAAAGACATCGACTAGAAAGGATGCAACATGGTGGAACGCATTAGTTGAGAAAGCTATAAAAATTAAGCAAGATTATTACAAGACATTGAAGAAGAACAACATTGAAGAGAGATTTACAAAATATAGGTTAGCTAGGAAGGAAGCAAAGCAGGCAGTGGCAAAAGATAAAGCAAAGGTGGTGAAAGAGATATATAACATGTTGGACACAAAAAATGGAGAGAAAGAGATAGACAGATAGGCATAAGTAAGGGAGAGAGGAGTTGTGACCTAGGAATTGTAAAATATATCAAGGATGAGTACTAAAGAATTCTCATTAAGGACAATAACATTAAAAAAAGTTGGTGATGATTATTTTGACAAACTATTCAATGATGGGCAAAATCAAATTTTATATTACAAGATACGTGATTGCCTGTTAATTGAATATATGCTTATGTGGTTGCTTATTTGTATACTTTTATGGCACATAAGCAACATTTTAAACATCATTTTTTTTTCTCCCACAACATATCTTAAATTTAAAATACTACCATCCCAATTTTAAACTATCACGTCTAGATAACTACATTTATTCAAATATCACTATCACATGATCCACCAATATGTTTTGATTAAAAAAAATTGTTTCAGTATCTCATGATTCAATATCTCTTTTTACTCTCATCTTTTATTTCTTTTAAATCTATTTTATATCTTATCCTCTTCTTTTCATTTTTCACTTTATCCTCTATCTATTTTTTTTTTACTTATTTTTTCCGTTGATTAGAAATATATGATTTGTTTCCCTTCATTTTCGCTTTCCTTGCAGATATTGGCTCCACTGCCTATTGGCTTTTCAGCTTTCTTGGTTCACTTGGCGGTATTTTTACTCTACATGGCCTCACAGTTTGATGTTTTAAGTCTGGGTTTTCGGTTTTTAGTTTTGCTATATTATTTTATTAATTTTATACTACAAGTTTAGGAATTTAGTTTAGTAGTTTATGTTAAGGGTTTATATATAATACACTAATAGTGTATAACTTTTATATGCTATCATTGCACCAAAAATTGATACATCACTAATGAGCAAATAGAAAATATGCCAAAACCTTAAAAATAAATAAAATAAGTTTTTAATAAGTTTACTCATTAGAGTAGTGATAATATATCACTATACATGCATCATATATAAACCTTTATTTTAGTTTAAATAATATAATTAGGTATTTAGGTTTAAAATTTTTAATTTATGTTTTAGGTAATTTTATTTTATGATGCATCTATTTAATTTTGCTCTTTCAATTTCATGTTCTTTATTTTTGTTTTATTTTGAAATTTCATATTTTAGATATTGTTTTATTATTATTTTATTATATATTATTTATTTTGAAAATAAAAGGAAGAAATTATATTAGATGCAAAAATAAATAATATTTTTTAAAACTCATTTAGATTCAATATTATTCAAACTATTACTGAAATATATAAAAAATTTGTATTAATATTTTAATTTTTAGTTGAAATTAAATAAAAATAAGTTTTTTTATTAAAAAATTTAAATGGGGATTGGACTTAAACTTAAAATTAAATAAAAATTGTAGCCATTTTTATTAAAGTATAATAATAATTAAAAGAAAACTGGTAAATATAGAGTATCTATATTTAATTAAGAATAATATCTTTGCCGTTTTCAAAAAAAAAAACTTTAAGCAATTATCATATCTTTCAAATACATGCTCACTTGTTTAGTCATGTGACAATTTTCATGAAAATAAATTAAAATTTACCAATTTTTTATAATATTATATATCAAATTTTTTTATATTTTTTATGATTTCATAATTAATTAAAAAAATTGAACATCAAGTTTTCACTATAAATCGCACTCATAAAAAATCTCAGCAGAACTTTAAATCACTCAACCAAACCTTGGGTTCTTAAATATAATTTTATATTTATAAAAAATTCAAGCATCGGACAAATAATAAGCTAATGTTTTAAAACACTTACGGTGGAATCCGGAAATCCGTCTTGTTAATCTCACTCTTAACATCAATCAGCCTATCTGGTCTCACATCCCCTGCATCCTTTGGTAGCAAGACCGCAAAGCAGTTTCCGAATATTCCAACTCTCTGTTCTTAGTCTCCCATTCGGAAACCTCTTCATCATTCCGGAACAACCACAAGAGCGGCAAACTCCCCACCACTGCCCATCTGATTTCCTGCAATTCTCACAAACCCAAGTAACTTCACTTTTCCCTTTCTTCGTATTCCTAGCTAGTATCCCCAATCCCATATCATTAACGGAAAAGACCTTCTTTCGACTCGTCCCATCAGTGTTTTCCTCAGGAGAATAAGGAACCCTATTATTAAAATCTGGGTATCCCTTATGGGTTTTGTCTTCATTGCTCAAAGTAGTATTTTTGGCCTTCCCATAAGTCCTCTGAGGCTCGAAATCCGCATTTGCTTCGTCTACGGAATCCGACTCGATATCATGGTCGGTGCTTTTCTCTTTGCTGCTGTGCTTAGAGAGCTCGTCGGTGGGTGGCTGGAAGACGGTCGAGGCACGAGTGTCATCATGGGTTCCATCGGTTTCCGTAGAATAAAGAGCGTACGGAGGGTTCGAGGAGTGGAAATGGCGGGAAAGAAAGGAGAGGGTAACGCGGCTTTTGGAGGGAGTGCGGATAACGAAGTGTGTACGGGCGTAGTAAATTTTTTTTTTTTGTTACAACGGGTGTAGTAAATTGATCTTATGACTTTCATTTCTATGATTTGCATAAGAGAAATGTGAAGAACTATTACGGGAGAGGGAAGAAGAGAAGCTTTTCTTATTATTACTATTATTAAAACAGGGTTTAGCTAACGGTGTTCATGGAAAATTGAAATGTTAGCATAGATTTTATATTTTATGCGTAGAATAATTATTATATATATATTATCAGTGAAATTTTTTACTCAATAAGTGATATTAAAATCGTAACACGTATCTTATAAAAATATTAAAGAATAAATAATAAAAAAAACTAGAAGATGTATCATAATTCTAACTCCATTTGTATAGTAAAAAACTCTATTAATGGTGTATGAAATAATTATTTTTATATTATAGATATAAGTTTATGTTTTATTTTTATGTGAAAAAATATTATAAATAAATGAGAATAAGTATAAAATTTATGTTAATAAATTTTAGGTTAAACATAATAATAAATGTAAATATGTTAAAATAAAGATAAATACATGAAAATAAATGAAAATTTAATTTTAACAAACATAAACATATGATAGTAAATATATGCGAATATAATATGGCGTTCAATGCTTTACATGTAAATTAAGAGTAGTGCAAAATGATTGCTGAAAAAGTTATTGTTGGTAATTAAATTGCTGAAAAAGTAATATTGTAGTGTTTGATTTGCATTGTAAAATGCAATTTAAATTTTAGGGAAAAATAATATTGCAGTGTTTGATAAATTAACACTTTGGTAAATATAAGCATATGATAAAGAACATAAGCACTGCAATATGATAATAAGCACATGATAATATTGCAATCATTTTTTATCAACCATATGATACAAAATGATTACAATTAGCGCAAAATGTCAATTTTCACAATACAAAATGCAACTCTTGATCCGAATAAGATTAATTTTAGACCGTAAAACAGATGAAGATGCTTGTGCTTACACAAAAAAAGTGTAAATTTAGAGTCAATAAATGTAAAATAAATCAAATATATGATGAGATCCACATTTCTTTTGTTACATGCGATAAGATCCATTTAGCAGAGAAATTCCCATAATTTTCATTCTAATAATTTAGGTCTACCGGGCTTTTATTGTTTTTTTTTTAAAAATACTGCACCCGTTTTTTTGAAGATAGTTTGTCATGCATTTTACACGTTTCAGTATAAGAAAGCGAGTATACAAAAGTTAAAGAACCTTAAGTCGCGTGATCTCCGTACAAGAATCCCAATATACCGTACTACGCTAAAGCACACCACCCTCACCGTTATCACAAAAAAACAGAAGCAAAAACCCCCCGTCTCTATCCAACCTCCCCTCTCTCACTCTCTCTGGGTTTAAGCAAACGAAACAACGAAATGGAGTCAGCAAGACCACCGTCGTCGTCTCTCCCGCCTCTGCCACTGCCATTACTGGCTTCAACACTTGCCGGAGGTGGATGTAATCCTCTGCAGAGAGCGTCATTGTACGTGGGTGATTTGGACCCGGATGTTACAGAGGCTGACCTCCTTAATAAATTCTCTGTCGTTGCACCCGTCGCTTCTCTTCGCCTTTGCCGGTGCCTCCGTACCAGAAAGTCTCTTTGTTATGGTTACGTCAACTTCTTCTCTCATTCTCATGGTATCTTCCGTTTTGCTTTCTTGGGTTCTTCGTTTCTTGAGGTTTTTTTTTAATATGCTCTGTTTCTCGAAGTTTCTTGGAGGGTCTTTAAACCGGGTGTCTTTCTTCATTTTGCTTCATGTTAACAATTTGGGGTTTTTTTTGGTCTTTTTGACTTGTTTCTTTTCTTTCATGCGTTTGTTTTCTTGGAATCCTTGGTTTTCAGCGTGAGTTCAAAATCTCTTGTATGTTCGATTTCCCTGTTTCACAAAGTTTCTAAGGTTTTTCTTCGTTTCATTAGGGTTAAAAAGCAAATTTTCCCGTGAATTTCTTGTTTGGTTCATATTGTTTTCTCTGAATCTGTTCAACTGAGATTGGCTTCTTCATTGTTCTGTATTCTGGTTAGTTCTTGGCTTCTTGCATCGTTTTCTCTTCTCTTTTCTTAAAAGATTTCTTTTCTTGACTTCTTTAAGGAATATGTATTCTAGGTTATCATTCATTTCTACGTTTTCATTGCTTTGTGTGTTTCTTTTTTCTGTAGAATCATATATGCATTTTTTGCTCTGTTTTGTCTGTTTCCTCAAACTTTCTCTTTCTTGGGTTTTGCTACTTGAATTGTTTTTCCCTTTCTGGGAATGATTCCTTTGTTTGGTTAACTACCGATTACATTTCATTCCTCTGGATGTCTAGTTTAGTGATAATAACTGTTTGTCACCTGAGGAGATATCAGTACTAATCCTCTGTTTTGATCAGCATCTAAAGCTTTAGCCTGTCTAAACCACACTGACCTGAAGGGAAAACCAGTGAGGATAATGTGGTCTCAGAGAGATCCTTTCCCTCGAAAGATCGGTCTTGCCAATCTCTTTGTCAAGAACCTGGACCCTTCTATCACCTGCGCTCGCTTGGAGGGAATCTTCTGCCGATTTGGGACTATTCTTTCTTGTAAGATTGCTGAAGAAAATGGAAAGAGTAAAGGTTTTGGATTTGTACAGTTTGATTCAGAGGAATCAGCTATGGCTGCCATAGCTGCTCTCCATGATTCTATGCTCGAAGGGAAGAAGTTGTAAGTATTCTGATCTCATTTCTCCTGGATTCTTGCTAAACCCTTGTATCTCATTTGTAAAAGCTTCTTGACCATATGGACTTGTGTAGTCGTTTTAACTGTTTGATTTTTATGGGTCAATATCTTTTCTGATTGTGGATTACTCTATAACTTTTTCTTCTTTCTTTAGTTTTTTTGCCTTGTTGATTTGATAAGGTGCTGGCTGATTTGTTTGTTGCACTTCCTTGGCAGATATGTGTCCAAATTTGTCAAGAAGAGCGAGAGGATAGCAGCTGCTGAAGAAGAGAAATTCACTAATCTGTATGTGAAAAATCTTGGTGATGGTATGACCGAAGATCTTCTCAAAGAGATGTTTTCTAGATATGGGAAGGTTTGCAGTGTTGTAATCATGAAGGATGGCAAGGGGAACTCAAGAGGTTTTGGCTTTGTCAACTTTCAATCCCCAGATGATGCTAAGAAGGCTCTGGAGGCCATGAATGGTGTACAACTGGGTAAAAGAATATCTTTTTCATGTTTTTTCCTTGTTTAAAACTTAGTAGTTCATCCAAATGATTAGTCACTTACATATGCAAAATTGATTTGATAATCAGGTTCAAAGAATTTGTTTGTGGGAAGGGCTCAAAAGAAGGCTGAAAGGACTGAGCTATTGAAACATAAGAACGACACGTTCAACTGCCATTTTAAGAAATTGAAGGCTTCAAATCTCTATGTGAAGAACCTTAATACATCCATTGATGACAAAAAGTTACAAGAAATTTTTGGTCTTTTTGGACGAATAACCTCAGCAAGGGTGATGCGCCATGAAAATGGGATGAGTAAGGGATTTGGCTTTGTGTGCTTCTCCTTTCCTGAAGAAGCAATGGCAGCTTTACATGGGCTTAATGGTGAGAGAAAGCTCCTTCTGTCCTGATAATTTGAGTTGTGATCTCTTTCAAAGATTTCTGAGGGACATCTTATCATAACTAATGGGAATTTGCAATTGCATAGGAACCTTTCTTGAGGGAAGGAGTCTGTATGTTGCAGTAGCTCAGCGCAAAGAAGATCGCTGCAAGGAATTGCAGAACTATTATTTGCAAAACACCCCAGTACAGTCATATCAATCTAGTTGCAACGCCATCACCCCTCAGTTCCACCCATATTACTTCAATTTCCCTCCTTGCCCTCCTTTTTACCCTTTCATGCACCAACCATCCTTATATCAGCATTTTGTTGCAAACATGGGCATTCAGTGCCCTTTTGCAACAACAGATGACCAGCAAAACTACTCATATGTAAGAAAGTCTCGGTTTTCTTAGAAACTAGTTTTTTGTTCTGCAGATGCTTTCTGGCATTAATTCTTGTATTTCTCATGACTTAACAGGGCCTTGTGAGACACATGCATCCGTGCAATGATGGTATCAAAAAAGATTGTGTGTACAGACAACATGTATGAGCTTTTCCTTCAAATGGGATAGATTTTTAATTTGCATGCTCTTTGCTTTTGCTAAATGAATCTCATAGCAAGTGTTTTTTATGGCTTTCTTCTGTTATTTGCTTGTGCGTCTGATGAGATTTTGCTTTTGCAATAAGATTGAGCTTGGATTTTAGTTGACCACTTATTCGCGTCTCTTACAGTCTATGACATACAACTCTAATGTTCGAATCCGGGAGCTTGACCATGTCAATTCTGGGAGTAAGAAAGTAGGCTTCAGGAAGAAAGTGAACAGAAACTGTGAACCTGCAGAAAATTCCTCTGTATCACTAGCAGCTATCCAATCTGTTACTGCAGCAACATCCCCTGGATACTCTAAGAACAATGAAAATATAACCCCTCCGTTTGTAGAGAATCTTCAGGTTTGAGATTTATAATTCCTAGTAGCATATCTACTTTGAGGCAGATGTGTTGGTGTATGTATATGTATTATTTTTAATAGCTATCTAAAAAATTCCCTTTCTGCCTCTCAGCCCGAACATGCAGCAAAGGTAACAGGATTGCTGACGGAGATAAAGAATTCTGATGCACTCAAGCTGCTTAGCTCTTCAAATTCCTTGGCTGTTGACGACAAGTCAGCTCAAGTGCTAAAGGAGGCAAATGCTAGGACTGGTAACGATGCTATTACTTTTGCCAACCCCAAATCTGCTCATTGCTTGAGCTATTAGCTGGTGTCAATATACTTTTCTAATATGCATACTGTTTTCCTTAGCGGTTTTTCAATTTTTCCAATCACTCGCTGCTGATATATGAAACATGGCTATATGCTTTCCAGTCATTTAGTGACCATGTGCTCTTCTATTGATTGTATTGTGTCCAAAACTAAAAGGGACAAGCACAGATTTCCTCTTTCTTATTTCTGAAGAATACCTGTGGCTTTCTGATTATGCCCTTTCCTCTTTCTTCTACATCTTTTGGTTTGTAGTTAAATTTTTCCCAGCATTCTAAGATACATTTAGGAATTGTAAACAAAAAAAAAGTAAGAAGCATAAGAAGTAGACCACCTTGATCACAGTTTCTTTAACACTAAGTCACAAAAATAAATGACAATTATCTTGATACACATCCAAGTTTCTGGAAAACACGTGACGATTATAAAGACAAGTTTCTGCAATATGAATCACTTTTTAGTAAGGGTAATAGTAAGAGTACTAGCAGTCTTAGTGCAGTTTACAAAGGGCAAGTAGAGATGTCCTTGAGAATCAAATGAGGGCAATGCCCTGAGCAATCAATGCATTAGCAAGGACTTGATTAGCAGCCTGAGATGGATGAACACTGTCCCAAAACACATACTGGGTGGCATTCGGACAAGTTCCTGGTGACTTTGGATTGCACAGGAATGAGGTTGTCTCTATTGTCCCTGTTCCACAGCAGCCTTTCGTTGCTTCCACAAAGCCTACCAAAACAGAGTTTTCACCATTAAGAGAGTTTTCACCCAGACTGACATAGGAAGAAATCTCTTTTCTTACCGTAGTTTGAAGGGGATTTAACAATATCGTTAAGTGCCGTGAAAATGTCAAAAACCACAATCTTAAGATCAGGATACTCCTTCTGGAGATTGGCTGCAGCAGAGTTGAGCTTCTTATTGAATTGCTGAGCATCGGTATTGATCCTGGCGACACATCCCTTCTCGTGATTACCAAACAATGTTCTTGCCAAGGGAACGCAACCTAACGGGGGTAGAGAAGTTGCTCCAAGTTTCCTGGCTCCCAAGCCATATATGTTCTGTTTTTCAATCAAAGCACCCAAAACTTATTAAAGATTTGCCATGCTTGTGCTTTAATCTTGTGTTTATATATCTACACAATTTACAGAATTGATTTACCAAAAAGAAGCAAGCAATTACATACCTTGACAAAACTTGTGAAGGCATCTATAAGGAATGAGCCGTACTGGTCTGCAGTATAGACATGGTTAAGAAAAGGATTGACATAGTAGTTCTGGAGAAAGTCCCCGCTTCCAGCACTCAATACATACAGTGCGTCCTTGATGATGGATGCTGATTTTTTACTGCCAGCTACCTTTGCTAGCTTTGCCTGGTATTCCTTGAAATACTCTACCTGCTGCGTCAGTGTGATAGCATGCTGCAAATAATTTGGAAAAAATGAGACCGTATAAAAAAGGTAGAAACTTTATAGTAGAAGGCTATTGATGTTGAGATTAGCAAAAGAGGAATAGTATCTTTTGCATAAGATTAAAATCTCACATTCACCGCGGCAGCTTTATCATCATAGCCAGATCCAGCAGAAGCAAAATTGGCTCCAATAAGAAGACTCTTCCCTGATGCTTCTGGGCTAAGATATGCTGGTGGATAGGTTGTAAACCCCAGAGTTTCAGCTGCAAGAAGGAATTTCAGTAAAAAATTCAAAGTTTTCAATTCTATTTTATCTAAACTCAAAGTTGGTGCCGGCTTCTACTAACCAGTGATGTCAGTAGCTAATTTTCCATCGCAAAACCTCCCAGTAGGCTTCTGGCCGGGGAAGTCCCTTCCATAAGGAGGGTAATCAGCCTTGAAGATGGTTGCGAGATAGTCATTGTTGCCGACATCAACCACAGAGTCACCAAAGGATATGATTGCCGGAACAAGAGTGGTTGATTCTTGTGCATACCCTCTGCTTACTGCTGCAAATGCAAACACCAAAAACAGTAGCTTTCTGCTATAAGCGTCCATTTTTCGTTTACCAAGGGATAGTACTTTGAAGTTTTGAGTACTGAGTGAGCTCTTATAAGCTGAGTAACTGACAGAAAGTGACCAGAATGTGGCCTGCCTTGAAGAAGGAAGATGGGGGTTGAGAAAGTCCAATAAATGAGAGTAGTTCAAATGAATATTATCAGTCATGTGGTACATTTAGATAGCTATCAAGTATTAAGCAATTCGCCATCACACGCTTCAGATTTTTCTCTCTTTTCATTTTTGTTTTTCGTTTAAGATTTTCTCTTTGTTTAGTCATAAATTGATTGAATAGATAGAGAAACTAACATTTATGAATTCTTCAGTGTAGCTAACCAAAAACAAAGCAAGGTAGTTGGGATGATAATAAAGAGCCTAATTTTTGGTTTGGAAGCGAGAAGAAACAGCATGTGCAAGAGTTTATTGGCAAATTGCTGAACAAATTTAGTATGTTGCATGCTCCTCTGGATTGTTATTACTGTTTTTGGTATAGAGACAACACATGCATCCAGCTCTAATAGTTTGGACTGTACAAGTTTCTTTTTCTGAGTTAAAAAAGGCAAGAAAATATCCAACAAATTGCATCTTCACTTGCTTAATTCTAGAATGACTTCGTTAATCTGTTAATTTCATTACTTCGACTGTGCCCATTGCAGGATTAAGTGATATTTTGATGACATATGATATTTTGAGAACTTGAGAGTTAGATCAGTTGATTCATTCAATCTCTCTTAAGACTAGTTTGTAATGGCAGTGAGGTGAGTTTGAAAATTGGTGGATGTAAGTTTAGTTATTGTAGCAGTGAAATTAAATATTGTAACCTATGTGTTTGGATACAAATGCAATTGCTGGATAAGATAAAATGTAGTGAGAAGAACAATGACCATTAAAAGCATTAGATTAAAATTTCTATATTATTAATTTTATAATATTTATTTGGTACCTCTGAAGTTAATAAATAATAAAAATTTACTTAAATTATTTTATGTCTAGTAATAATTTTTGTTAATAAATGTGTAAAATTTATTTAAAAATAATATATTTATACATCTTAAATGAAAAATTATTTATATTTATTAATGTTATTACTCATGTAGTTATTTATTTTAATTAATTAGCATTAAATGATAATAATTAATTATTTATGTTCAAAATTTAAAAAAAAAATTGAGGTGAGGATAACAATTGGTGGCAACTGGCCACTTCCAGTGGCTTTTGGGGAGTCAACGGCACGGTGGTAATGGCTCCGCCGTGCCTAGCTGGGCAGCCAAACCGGTGGCTAGCACGATTGGAATGCAATCCACCCCCAATGGGGGTGAGATTGCATCCAAACTAAATTAGTAGATCTAAAGTTTAAATTTCGACACCCATAACTTCTTCCATTGTTACCTGTGATTTGATTGATGTTAATTTGCTAATAATCTCTTGACCTAGTGGTTAAGGATGAGTTGTGACATATTGTAAGTCGTGAGTTTAAATCCAAATATCTCATTCCTAGTTATTTAATATTCCTCTTATAACAAAAAAAAAATGATGTTAATTTTTGGCACCTTCAGGAAAGGCACGTAATTTTATCGCAGCTCAATATTTCGGAATCAATGACTGGAGGTTAGTATCCTGTTCCGCATTTATAATCTATGATGTGTTATTTTCGGTATTGACACATTAAATAAATCGATTAAGATTTCTTACATGCTGCTGTTGGATTGTCACCCTAGTGTAATCAGTTTCTGTAGCCTGGCCATGAATTTTGTCTTGCTGATAAATTTCCAGAGAATGCTACACAGCTAGGCTGCATTATTTTTTTTCCCTTGCATTCGGATTTTTCAAGGTGTATTTCCCTCGCATCAAGGGAGTCAACAGTGTTGCTAAGAGTTTTGCTTGTGAAAGCTGAAATTTTGCATGTAGTAATCTGGAGAACTTGTTTTTCATAACAAATAATAAAAGTTGATGCTGTTGATTTAGAACATTTTGACAACGTTGGTCAATGGTGTTTGTGAAGTCATTTTTATCAAATCATCACAGATAAAGTCATTAATCAAAGTTACGAAACTTAGAAATAAGTCAAACGACGCACGAGAGTGATGACCCAAGTCACGCCACGGGGACGCCACCGAACTCCATTCAGTACATGATGCAATCATGGAGTAATGAATTTGGCCTAAAAAAGTACAGAAAATGGATCAGACTTCGTCTTCTTTTTGGTGAAAAATATTTATGAGCACGAGCGTTACTTCATATTCAATATCAAAATATATCATCAATTTATTAAATTTTTGCTTACAGATTTTTTGGACTTACAAATTATCTTATAATGAAAGATCCTGAGAATTCAATCTTGATATTTTGCATGGAGGCTCGAGCTTTACCATCTTCAGTTATAAGTATAATACAATTTTTCTTTTAAAACTGGCAGTGGTCCAAAGTAGAAGGTATTAAATTGTAGCCTCACCACCGTCAGCCCTCGAGCTATCTCTTCGAATATGTAAATGAAATTGGATGTCATTGCTTGGGGGTTGTGGCGTTCTTAATGCTCCAGGCTGGCTCTTTTTCGACAGACCAAAGAATGAATTGGTTGACCTTGCCCAAGCCCAGCCAACGGGGCCTGAGCTGGACTCTCAAGTTATACTAGCTTGTTTAATAAAAGCTTTGCCTGTGGACATTGTCATGGCTTAACTGTAACTTGTCTCCTGCTTCTCTTTGGAAGACTTTATTTTTTTTGGTAATTCATTATCTCCGAGCTGGACCCAATCTTTTTCCTTCTTAATGATCTTAAAGGTGTTCTTTGAAAGACTCTTATAGCATTCAATAATATTGAATTTGAATTGGTTGTTGTTGCAGGAAATAATTTATAAAAATATTTCTACGCTGGTCAAACCTGAGTTCTGTTTCATGCCCATGCTTCCAGTGAACCTTCTTTCAAAGTTTAGATGGGCTTTGAAAATGGAGGTGAAACATTTAACAAACATCTGAAACATGGCGGTTGGTTCTTTTCTGATTTAGCACTGATACCTTTTATTTTCAGTGAAAATGTCTGCATGCTGGATGGATTATCAGCAAAATCGTTCTTTGCTTCTCTTTTACAAGTGTATCATTTATCAACCTAACGTTGAAGGGATAGTTTGGATTGGGGATGGGAGTGATTATGATGAGATTAAAAACAACGGTTATGGTAAAATAATGAGGTGTTTGGATGCTATTGTTATTGTAGCAACAATAATAAGGTAAGTAGCGAAAAAAAATGATCATTGAAGATTAAGACTAATCAGTGAGCTGAACTCACTTTAAATCAATATTTACATGAGGTAAGAAAAAAAATGATCATTAAAGATATCATATTAAAATGAAAAAAATTATTAATGACTAATTATTCATTAATTACTAATTACTAATTGTTAATTAAGTATTAATTAATTATTAAATAAGAATATTTTATTAATTATTGCTTAATATATTGGGAATTAGTACAAACATTAAGGGTCTTATCAATGGCTGGAGGGTTCCAAAAGTTGGTTATTGATATCTAACGCTGCATCTGCCTTGCAAAGATTAAAGACTTTCTTTTGATTAATCTTTCTTCAATGCAGGATTGAAGGGTTTGTTTCTCCCGAGAATTGGGAGAATATATTGTTGGATTATGCCCTTAGAACCATTCATTAGATGATTGACTTTGGCATTTTTTTATGTATCATGACATTTTATTTATTATAGTTCATTATTATATTTGTCTTATAACTGCGTAATGTAATCTTATATGATAATGTCCTTAGAATAGTAATAACACACTATTCTTAAAATATCCCTAGTCAAGTATTATTGTAAACAAAGATAACAATGATACGATAAGACTAGTATGTGGTTGACTGATGACCATTGTCATGGATATAGGATATCAAGTCATCACATAGGTACATGTTAGAGAACTATGTACTGGATCGACCCTCCATGAGAACGCTACATGGATTGTTATATGAGTGTCATAAGCGATTCTCATAGTGATGATGGTGTATGTGATCCTTTGACTTGAGATCATCAGAGATCCCAACATAGAGAATTGCATACTTTAATGCTGCTAGATGTCATTCGTAACAGGATGGACTATAAAGGTAGTAATTGGGTATGCCTTGATCTATGTAGAGGGATGTTGAGTGATCGAGATAGGATTTATCCCTCTTATATAACAAGAGTGATGTCTTGGGCCCTTTGATAGAGTGAGACTAAGAAATGCATGGCCGTGCTCGAATAAGTCAATATGAGATATTGATTTTATTTGTTTAATTAGTCTACTCAGGAATCAAGAAACGCTGATTAGACTATACAAGTGTGACACATTCCATGACTTGTGTCTAATCAAGACATCAAAGGATAAAGGGATTAGACTACACGGTAACATCTATCACGAGTAAGGTTATGTCGAGTCATTGACATTCTCGTTACATGGGTAGCAATGATGTGTTGCTAGATACCGCTCATTGCCTGTGACAATTTTGTCATTGCCATTGTTTTGAGAACCTATTGGGTCGCACACTTAGAACAGATCAATGAGGAGCTTAATTAATCCTATTCTAAATTGGATATAACTAATCCTATTCTAAATTGGATTAAGGATATAACTAATCCTATTCTAAGTAGGATTAGAGTTCTGTTTGACAGTAAATTTTAGGGTAAAATTTATTGCCTATAAAAGGATGTTTTGAGCCGCACAATTAAACAGAAAAGAGAAACTTGTTCTCTGTGGTTTTAGAGCTTCTTTCAAACAAAACAAAATATTCTTTTAATCGAAGCTAGCAATTTGGTTAAAATAAAAAAAAACGCTCTTTAAGGCTTCTGATCGTGAGACGTTCAAGAGTCGTGAGATCTGTTCGTGTGGATACCATAGAGGCAGGAACGAAAAGTTGTTGCTTGTGACTCGACCAACGACAGAAAATCAGAGAAAACATTAGGTAAAATCTCGAAACCCTAATCAGGCAACTCTCCGAATCGATCCTGGTGGAGGTCGAATGATTTAAATTCCGCTGCGTGTTTGTTTCAGTTTCCTTCATATATAAAGGGCAATGACTCGTTGTCCAAGATGGCTTAAAGGTCGGTGACCTTTCAGCTTTTGGAAATCATAGTGTTGATGGTACAAGGTAACTTCTTGTTCAAGGATATGGCAGCCGACTTCATAAAAACAGGATATATACATAGGTATTCCTGAAGAAAAATTTAACATGAACAAAGAAAGTATAAAAAAAAAGAACAGAAAAGATAGCGTCAAGACTACTTGGATTATGTACGAGTATTGGCTCTCTGGAGATGTGTTTCAAAGGTGGGTGATCTGTAAAATAAAAAATACTCGTTTTCCAGAGGCAGATGATTTCGAAGCTGCTTGGCTTCATCACTGGTTTTTAAAAGATGATCAATTTCACCAATCAAATAACTTGGTGGAGCTGGGAGAACCAGAAGCTGTTTGGAATGAAGAGAATGGGCAATTGCAGTTACAGCTGCGGGTCAGTTGGGACGGTTATAAGGGTGATCGGGAATCAGAAGCGGCCACCACGGAACATGATCAAAGCCGATTTCCAGAGGCAGGGGTGGGCGAGCGAGATTGTTGATGATCATACAGCTCCCGATGAAATGGAGCCCCAGCGTCTATCGAGGGACTATAATCAAAACTAGGCCTGTTGGGTTGAATCCATTAATTTCCTATTATCAAAACTAGTATTATATGTTATTAGCTAGGGAGAATCTCTTTCTGTTTCTTCCCAGAAATTAAACTTGATCTGTGAAGGATATATATTACGAGTGGGAAACAAATTTAGTTTGTTAAATGTTTTTGAAATTTAGTTTTTGGCGCCTATTCTTTGTTGTGTTAATTTTCTGCAAAGGATGTTAGTTTCACAATTAACTCCAGTATAATTAGTCAACTCTGTAAACGCTTTTTGTGTGTGAGAAATAAACACAGTCCCTTCTTCTTACTCTTTGCTTCAACAAAGTTTCTTCAAACTCAAATTCTAAAATGGTATCAGACGAATAATTTTTTACGCGTTTCTTCCATTTTTTTGCCAATGGCGCGCGGTAATGCTTCCAATACTACTGCGACTACTATCAACAATCGTTCTGTCGTCTATTCTGCTCCTTCTATCGAAGACTCTGGTAGCCTATTCTTCTTGCCCAATGGTGATCATCCTGGTTTGCTTTTAGTCTCTCATCCTCTCGTTGGATCCAATTATAACACTTGGAAACGAGCTGTGACAATAGTGTTAACCGCTAAGAATAAGCTCTGTTTCGTTGATGGTAGCATGCTCTAACCAGAGGCTGATGATCTTCTTCATGGAGCTTGGATTTGTTGTAACAGTATGGTGATCTCTTGGATCCTTAACTCTACCTCTCGAGAAATAGCTGATAGCTTGTTATACTATTCCACTGCTTATGAAATTTGGCACGATTTGCAAGATCGTTTTCAACAGAGTAATGCTCCGCGGATTTTTCAGAAATTCAGATCCAAATGTGATCAGCCTTTGTGTACTCATTGTAATGTCCTTGGCCATACCGTTGAGAAGTGCTATAAGCTTATCGGTTATCCACCAAGTTACAACACTAAAGAGCAGACATATTGGATCCAAGGCACATGGTCATCAAATTAGTTCTGCTGTGAATGATGATGCAGAACAATCTGTCCCAGGGCTTAGTCATACTCAGTACAAGCAGTTACTTGCTCTTTTGAACTCTTAATTCAACGTTCATTCTTCTCCTGTTCCAGAGCAGCAGTAGCTTGAACCTATTATTTCCTGGTTTACTGGTAAATTCTCTTTTTCCTTAGTTGACTCAGAATGTCCTTCCAATATTTCTTGGATTATTGACACTGGGGCTACTCACCACATCTGTTGCTTTTTGCCTCTTTTTCAATCCTATTCTCCTATTCCTAATTCTCATGTTACCTTGCCAAATGGGTACTCCATTCGAATTTCACATACTGGTTTAGTTAAGCTTTCTGAGACACTTGTTCTTCATAATGTGTTATATGTTCCTGCCTTTAAGTTCAATTTAATTTCCATTAGTGCTTTAACTTATACACATAATTACTCGGTCACATTTTCTTCTGATTCTTGTGTCATTCAAGACCCTATGCAGGGCAAGAAGATTGGGATGGGTAGGAGGATTGGAAACCTTTACGTCTTGAGTTCCAGTTTGTGTTCTTCTTCTTTGAATTTGAATGTATCACCTACTTGTAATAATGTTTCCCTACAGCAGAAAGAGCTTTGGCATTTTTGATTAGGTCACCCCTCTTTTGTAAGGCTGCAAACATTAATAGAAGCCTTAGATATTTCCTCTTTTTCACCAGATTCTTTTCATTGTGCTGTGTGTCCCTTGGCCAAACAAAAACATTTGCCATTTGTTTCTGCAAATTCAATGTCAAAGGAACCTTTTCAATTAGTGCATCTTGATGTATGGGGTCCTTTTACGCCAGTGTCAGTTGAGGGATACAAATACTTCCTTACAATAGTTGATGACTGTACACGTTATACCTGGATTTACTTTCTCAAAGCTAAATCACATGTGTTGACATTCTTTTCCAATTATTATGCACTTATTAAAAATCAGTTTGGAGTCTCAATCAAATCCATTCAATCAGACAATGCACCTGAGTTAGCTTTTATTGAATTTTTTAAGACCCAAGGTATCATTCCTTACCATTCCTGTGTCGATACCCCTCAACAAAACTCAGTGGTCGAACGTAAACACTAGCACATCTTGAATGTAGCTTGAGCCCTCCTTTTTCAATCCCATGTTCCTTTACCATACTGGAGTGATTGCATATTGACTGCTGTCTATCTTATTAATTGCATTCCTACACCTATTTTACATGATCACACCCCTTTTGAACTCTTATGGCATAAAAAACCTTTATATCTGCATCTTAAAGTTTTTGGCTGCTTATGTTATGCCTCTACACTTACCAGAAATCGATCTAAATTTGCCCCTCGCGCAGCCCCAGCAATCTTTCTTGGCTATCCACCTGGTATCAAAGGTTACAAGCTTTTAGATCTTTCCACTAATACTGTTTATATCTCTCGGGATGTCATTTTTCATGAAACTATTTTCCCTTTCAAAACTCATACCTCTGCCAACATGGACTCTAGCTTCAATATTTTTTCTGATAAGGTTCTGCCTCTTCCTCCATCCCATACCGATTACTCTGTAGATTCTTCTACTAATCCATCTTCTTCACCACCTACTGTTTCTCGATCAACTAGAGCACACAAACCTCCTTCTTATCTCAATGATTATCTCTGCTACTCATCATCTTCACACACTACATCTAGTAAATATCCTTGGTCTGCTTTCCTTGGATATAACAAGTTGTCTCTCTCTCACAAAGCATTTGTTCATGCTGTTGCTTCATACATTGAACCAACCTCTTATGCACAAGCTGCTGCTATTCCCGAATGGAGAGAAGCATGACTGTTGAATTGCAAGCTCTAGAAGACAATGCTACTTGGACTGTTGTGCCTTTGCCTCCTGGGAAACATCCAGTTGGCTGTCGTTGGGTGTATAAAGTTAAGCTTCGTGCTGGTGGTAGCCTAGAAAGATATAAGGCTCGTTTGGTAGCAAAAGGATATACACAACAAGAAGGGGTAGATTATCTGGATACTTTTTCTCCTGTAGCTAAGCTTACTACTGTGAAAGTCCTTCTTGCTCTTGCATCTATCTTTTGCTGGCATCTCACTCAACTGGATGTTAACAATGCCTTTTTGCATGGAGAGTTAGTAGAGGATGTATACATGACCATGCCATCAGGGTATCATCAAAAGGGGGAGAATTGGCCACCTAATGCTGTTTGTAAGCTACATAAATCCTTGTGTGGATTAAAACAGGCATCTCGCCAGTGGTTATATAAATTTTCTTCTGCCCTCATTGATATTGGTTTTCAACAGTCTCTTACTGATGCTTCTCTGTTTACCAAGACTAATGGTAACTCTTTTTTAGCTTTGCTTGTCTATGTTGATGACATAATCATAGCTAGTAATAATTCAGCTGAAGTGTAAGGTCTCACTTGTCATCTGAATAATCTCTTCAAGCTAAAGGATTTGGGACCTTTGAAGTATTTTTTGGGCCTGGAAGTTGCCAGACCAAGTAAAGGCATCTTTCTTTCTCAGAGACATTATGCTTTACAAATTCTTTCTGATATTGGCTCTATTGGGTGCAAACCACAGAGGAGTCCTATGGATGCTGGTACACGATTGTCTCGAGAACAAGGTGATCTCCTTGATGATCCTACACAGTTTAGAAAATTGATTGGGAGGTTGTTGTATCTGACAATTACAAGACTAGATATATCCTATACTGTTAACCATTTGAGTCAGTTTCTTGACAAGCCAAGGAGGCCACATTTACAAGCTGCTTATCGTGTTCTTCAGTATATTAAAGGTACAGTGGGGCAGGGACTCTTGTTTAAGTCATCCTCTCAACCTGAGCTGAAAGCCTATGCAGACTCCGATTAGGCAGCATGTCCAGACAGTAGGCGATCCATTAGTGGATTTTGCATCTTTATTGGTGAATCCTTGGAGTCTTGGAAGTCCAAAAAGCAACAAACTATTTCAAGATCTTCTGCTGAAGTAGAGTACAGATCAATGGCTAATGCTACTTCTGAGATTATATGGTTGTTGAGTCTTTTTAAGGACTTACAGATCAAACATCCTAAACCAGCTGTACTTTTTTGTGATAATCAGGCTGCCTTGCATATTATTGCTAACCCAGTTTTTCATGAAAGAATTAAGCATATAGAAGTAGATTGTCATTTAGTCAGAGAGAAGGTTTAAGCTGGTATATTGAAGACGTTATACGTATCTTCTCAGCATCAACTCGCAAATATCTTCACAAAACCACTGCTTCCTGGACAATTTCATCATTTACTCAGCAAGATGGGAGTATATAACATACATACTCCATCTTGAAGGGGGGGTATTACGAGTGGGAAACAAATTTAGTTTGTTAAATGTTTTTGAAATTTAGTTTTTGGCGCCTATTCTTTGTTGTGTTAATTTTCTGTAAAGGATGTTAGTTTCACTACTAACTCCACTATAAATAGTCAGCTCTGTAAACGCTTTTTGTGTGTGAGAAATAAACACAGTCCCTTCTTCTTACTCTTTGCTTCAACAAAGTTTCTTCAAACTCAAATTCTAATAATATACTTCTATATTTGGATATGAAGAAACTTTGGCTCCCCTATTTATGATGATCTTTCTTTCTTTTCTCAAGTTATTAGATTCATTTATATATATATATATATATATATATGTGTGTGTGTGTGTGTGTGTGTGTATAGTTAATGCTTAACAAGTTTCCCAGTCTTTTTTAAAAATAAATATATTACTAAAACTTACTGCATGTTAGGAATAGTACCATATTTACATGGATCTTTTCCAAGATTAATGTGCAAATCAAACACTGCATGTGCATGGTAAACATGCATTTAGCGAGATATATATATATATATATATATATATATAAATATATATATTTCTCTATATATATACATCAAATCCCATTTTATTCTTTTATTGCTATTGATAATAATATATTTGTTATATTATTTTATTATTTATTACTACATTTATTGCTATATTCTTGTGTAAAATTAATTGTTAAATGTATCTTGTGAATTAATTTAGAGAAAGTGATTTTGGAATTAATTTTAGAAATTATGGTATGAAATCAAACAATAAATTATTTGATTGGAATAAATTTTTGAAATATACATTGTTTGATTTTCTAAATTTGTAATTAAATTTTGATTTGTTTTAAAGACTTTTGGACCATAGGATTAAATTAGAATAAAAGGGCTGAGATTTATTCTTGATTAAAAAGAAACTTTAGAAATCTTAAAGGAAAAATTATAAAAGGTGAGGAAGGGTACTGGGCTGTTGAGTGGGTATTTTCTTCTGCTGTGTTTCTTTCTATTTAGCATAACAACTCCTTGAAACAAAAAGAAAAAGAAAAGAAATGAACCAAAAATAAAGGGAGAGACGGCGACTAAAAAGAAATAAGGAAGAACTGAAGTTGCTGTGTTGTTGTCTGCTGGAGATTAACGTGTGAGGAGTAGAAGGCGAGACTGAGCAAAACCGAAGAATCGAGAGCTTTGGAGCTGAACAAAACTGCAAGCTGCTGCTTCAAATTGCTGTGCGCTGCACTTCGTCGCTGTTTCAAGTCGCTAGTTTTGTTTGTTGTTGTGTGCAGAAAAACACGTGAACAGCTGTAGAGGAAAGCAGAGCAAGCTGCTGTCTGCTCAAGTAGACTTGAGGCTGACTTTGAACCGTGGCTTTGCTATTTGTGCTGGTTGCGTGAGGGTTGTTTGAGCAGTGGAAAGGCGGAACGTGAGTAAAGCAAGGCTGAATTTTGCAGGAGCCATTAGCTACTGTTCAAAGCTCAAGACGTGTGAAGTTTTGGAGCAAGTGCTTCCTCTGTTTGCTATAGCCACGTGATTGGTTTGTTGGACAAAAGCTTAGTTTGCTTCATTCTATTATATTATTCTATAAATATATATTGTTGGGAAAAATATCCCTCAAACCAAACACCCACAAAAACAGAGGAAGGCAAAAACAAACACAATATTTAATAATGTGATTTGGCCCAACCAATTTGGCCTACAACCACCCAACCAAACTAATAACAATCAAACAACTACAACTGTGCAATTTTTAGAAGAGAAAAATTGCAAACTCTTAACAAAAATCCCAAAGCCCAACTACACCTTTTAATAGCCCAAACCCTAGCTATTCTATCGGTGCCTACAACTGTTTGGGATATTTTACAAACCAAGCACAATACTTTATTTATAAGGGAATAGCCCATATAACTTCTCTTATACTTTCGATGTGGGATTCAAGGCAAATCCTAACAAATCCTTCCTTGACTTGAATCCCCAAACTCCACAAACTGCTCGACAACATGCAAACCATTCTCAAACTGAAGAGTAACTCCACCATTGTCATCGCTATCATGCTCGTCATCTTCTTCCAATCATCATCATCAAACTCATCATGGTCATCTTGTTCCAAATCATCATCATCATCATCATCTTTATTTTTATCTTTATTTTCATCTTCATCTTCATCTTCAAACATAGCTTTCATCTTCATCTTCTTCATCTTCATAACTTTCATCTTTATCTTCATAGCTTTCATCTTTATCTGCTTTCCTCCTCTCTCAGGATCACGAATCTTCAGCTCTGATACCACTTGTTGGGAAAAATATCCTTCAAACCAAACACCCACAAAAACAGAGGAAAGCAAAAACAAACACAATATTTAATAATGTGGTTTGGCTCAACCAATTTGGCTTACAACCACCCAACCAAACTAATAACAATCAAACAACTACAACTATGCAATTTTTAGAAGAGAAAAATTGCAAACTCCTTACAAACCCAATCGTGCAATTTTTAGAGAGAAAAATTGCAAACTCCTAACAAAGATCCCAATGCCCAACTACACCCTTTAATAGCCCAAACTCTAGCTATTCTATCGGTGCCTACAACTGTTTGGAATATTTTACAAACCAAGCCTAACACTCTATTTATAAGGGAATAGCCCATATAACTTCTCCTACACTTTCGATGTGGGATTCAAGGCAAATCCTAACATATATATATATATATGTATTGAATTGGTTATTTGTTTAATTTAAAGCATGACATTTATTAATTTAATATTTTGTTTTGCTAAATTAAACATGAACTAATTTTTTTTTACTAGGAATTTGATGAAGCCTACTTGCATATTTTAAGTCTTTATGATTAATTGATCAATTATTAATTCTAATATCATTCATTGTGATTAATTCAATATTTTGATTTGTGTTATTGATTGACCACCTTTAATATAAATTAATTGATTGTTTGAGACATAGTAAGGGTACACATTATATGCTAAGCCATGTATAGCTCTCTTGAATGATTGAATAAATATTTGATGCATACATCAAGCTAGAATATTTATTTGGTTCTTGTTACATATTCTTCTATTCTTAATGGGTTTTTAGTCATTGATTATGCTACACATCATAGATAATTAATGATTAAAAATATTTGATTATAGCTGCCATCAAACAGAGTAATAATATATTAGGAAGAATGAACCCTAGAATTGAATTGAGATTTTTAGGATTGAAGACATAAAATTGTAATGTATTGGTGAAATCAAATTCCTAGGCTTTTCTCTATTGGTTAATTTCTTGATTTTATTAGGTTAATTAATTTAATTAGTTAATTTAGTAATTAATTAGATACTTAGGTAATTTCTTTAACTTTCATAATTTTTTGGACATAAGTAGTTAAATTTTAATTGAATAAATTTAGCAAATCATCGACTCTTGTATTTGCACGCTATACTATCTTGATTCGTGCACTTACGAAAATATAAATTTTTTGTTCATCAGCTATTGTTCTTGTTCTACAGTTTTTATTAATTGGTTTGTTAAAATTCGCATACCTTTCAAGCGTAGTTAAACTTTTCTGTATAGATCAGTGCTCGTTGGAACCTTTTAAAAATTATTGTGGTTGGCTAAACATCATACAGTCGGTGAAGGAGTGTCTCACTATTATTGCCAATATTGTTATAGTGGATTGTAATAAAGCTTTCAGTTAATCAATGAAAAGTTTATTTCCTTAAAAGAACAGTATCCTATTCTTTTAACTTACTGTTAAACAGTATCCTATTCAGTTAATCAATGAATTTGAATTACTTCGTGGAAATATATGAGGCAGGAAATAATTTATAAAAACATTTCTACAGTGGTCAAACCCGAGTTCTGTTTCATGCCGATGCATCCAGTGAACCTACTTTCAAAGTTTAGATGGACTTTAAAATGCAGGTGAAACATTTAACAAACATCTGAAACGTGGCGGTTGGTTCTTTTCTGATTTAGCACCGATACTTTTATTTTCAATGAAAATGTCTGTTTGCTGGATGGATTCACAGCAAAATCGTTCATTGCTTCTCTTTTACAAGTGTATCATTTATGAACCTAACGTTTAAGAGATAGGCTGGATAAAAGATGAGAGTATTATGATGAGATTAAAAACAACAATGACGGTTAAATAATGATATGTTCAAAAGTTACAGGATGATCAATGATGTATGGTTTGATGAAATAGATTTGGGAAGGATGATTTATGCACCTCCACAAATCTCAATCTTGTAAGTATGCTATCACTGTCTATAAAAATAGAGTTGAGCAAGTTAAAGAAGCTTTGACTTGGTGGCAAAAAAAAAAGAACTTTGAAATTTTAATATTTCAAATTTAAATCTCATTAAATGTGAAATTTATTTAGTTTGTTATTATTTACGTAATTTGTTATTGTTATTATATTTACTAATTTATCAAATTACTTGTTTATCAACTTAAAATCTTGATTACGATTATAAAATTAAATGAAAATGTACATTTCAAAAAAAGAGTAGAGTGGGGCAATTAACTTTATGCTTTTGAACCGATGTTCTATCAAGTAATAGTGGACAGGACATAGATCGGGTATTGCCGTACTGATTTGGAAGTCAGGCTATACTTTAAAAGGAAACTGCTAGAATGTGGACACAAACATTGTTTAAATCAGTCTACGTTTTAGGACTAGGGTGGGTGGTAGGGATGTAAACGGGTCGGGTACCCGTTAGATTTGGGATACACGAACTCGAATCCGATTAATTTTAATAATACCCTAATCAGATTAACTACCTGATTATTTTTATTTATGCTATCCGAACCTTAACCCTATAAAATATAAATACTCGTTTAACTACCCGAACCCGTTTAACTACTCGTTTATTAAGTCAAAGTTTGATTTTTAAATTTAAAATTAAAATTAATTTTAGAATAACTTAATTAAAACATTATATTAATAAATTTAATTTAACTCATAAAAATAAATTAAAGTTAAAAATCATAATTATAATATATAATGATTTAATTTAATTAAATAAAACATTAATAATAAATAATTAATATATAAAAAATATAAGTATTTTATTAATTAATTATTATTTATAATCGGGTTCGGGTTACGGGTACCCTAAGGTAACTACCCGAACCCTACCCTAACCCGTGACGGGTAGTAATTTCCCTACCCGAACCCTACCCGAACCTGATTATACACTATCTTAATCCTATTTAAACGGGTCGAGTAGCACCGTGTACCCGTTTATAGGGTACCCATTGCCATCTCTAGTGGTTGTTGGGTAATTAACTACTTTTGTGAAATGGAGGGAGGTGTCAGGTGTCACTCTTTTATTGGTTCTGTTACTTGAGTGGTTATGCCTGAGATAATCTTGTTGTTTCTTGGCCGCAGCTTGTCAGGCTGAGCTTTTTGGGCCAGCTGAATGGGCTAGATGCCTTCGCCAAATATTTCCTGGTCCCTGTTATGCACTAACAAGGCCAGTCTTCGTTCTCGGTATTTCCTTAGGCCCGCATACCATTGGGCTCGACACTGTTCAAAACATTAACACAACTGAATTAGCGATCAAGTTTCTTTGTTCAAAGTTGCACTTTATTGAAGCGAATGCCTGCGCACTTGAAGCGAATGCCTGCACACCTGAATTCAAGAACCTGATACTTGAAGTGGATTCCAAGATTGCACACAAGTATGTTATTGAAGATATCTCCTCTACTCATTCTTATCGCTCAATTGTTTCCGATTGTAGGGCTCTTATGAAGAAGCTGGAGAGAGTGGAAGTGATCCATGTATTCCGAAAAGCGAATGCCTGCGCGGATGAACTGGCCAAGAAGGGAGCACAAATGGAGAATAGATTTTCCTTCTTCGAAGAACCACCTGAGTGGTTGAAGCTTCACATTTTGGCTGATGTTATGGGAGTCGTTTATCCCAGAACTGTTAATGTTTAGCTGTTTGTAGTTTTTATTTTCATGTACCTTCCTAATCAAAAAAAAAAGTTGCACTTTATTGTGTTAGATTTGTGTAAGTAATTAGGACACATCACCTATGGGATTTTATTAATACTAAGGAGGAAGGGGGAGAGGAGAGAAGTTATCAAACGTTCAAAGTTGAATTTAGCTATACAATAGTTTTAGAAATTAAAAAGTATACAGAATAAAGTTTTGACAAAAAATTATATATGAATTTAAAAAAATAAAAAATAGTTTACTATTGATGTATCAATACGAATTGTGACATGATAAATTTTGTATTTTACACATATTAAACATGACACAAACATGAAATAAATATACGAATTGTATTTGGTTTTATTTCAATTTTATTTTATTTTGATTTGATTTTTTGAATGGATGTAAAATATAATATAAATACTTATTCAAGGTTTTTTTTTTGTAATTGTCAATTTTACTAATAAATGAAATCTTATTTAAGAAAACTAGGCCACATCAAGCACTTTCAACTCTGGGAAATTTTAATTATTTTTGTACTTTTCCAGGTGTGTCATCAGAGGTTTTACTAATTCTTGTACAACATTAATAAATGGATTTATATATGATGCATTGTCAATACATCAGAGGTTGACACATCATTAATAGGCCCTTATATGCAAATATAAATAAATTTTTTTAATTTGCCAATAAGGGCCTATTGATGAGGTGTCAACCTCTGATATATTGATAGTGTATAGAAACTATACACTGTCAGTGCATCATATATAAACTCTTAATAAATTATCACATAACTCTCGGTGTAATATTTCTTTTTGTTTTTTCATAAGTATCGCAACAATCAGGAAACTGACGGAAAGTTGCACTTTACATCAGGCTTATTAACAATGAATAATTAAACCTCTATCAAAAAAAAAATTGAATAATTAAACCATTTTTAGTCAGAAGTCTTCTGCCAAACCTACCATTGGAAAATATATGCTACTAGATGCTAAGACCTTTTACTTGGCCCAAATTCCCTGTTTGATCTGGTCATGTTTGTCTCTCTGCACCAATATCACATTCTACGGACAAAATCAAATATGCAATAGTACCTGAGAATAGTAAAGCCTGCCTGACAAAAATAATTAGCTACAAGAACAATTGACAAAGTTTTTT
This sequence comes from Heritiera littoralis, assembly GCA_031772115.1. Taxonomy (NCBI): domain Eukaryota; kingdom Viridiplantae; phylum Streptophyta; class Magnoliopsida; order Malvales; family Malvaceae; genus Heritiera; species Heritiera littoralis. Next base: position 470,935 of record JAPDPK010000090.1, read on the forward strand.
ACAGTACATTGTTTCATCATGGTACTTGGTTCTTACCTGTAATCTAACTTCTAAGCATAAATAGTAACTGCTTCTTTGCTCTCTCATGTGAGAAATTGAAGAGAGTGATGAAGATGAGAAGGGATTTGCTATTGTTTAGCTGCTTTGCCATGGCAGTTCTGATTCATGCACAGGGTCAATCAGGTTTGGTTATAAATCTCTTGATAACAATTCCAATCTCTTCAACTAACAGAAGAACTAATTAATATGTTTCTTCCCAGGGTTCATCAGCTTAGATTGTGGGCTGCCAGAAGGTTCAAGCTACAATGATACCACAACAGGCTTAAATTATACTTCAGATGCACCATACATCCAAACTGGCATAAGCTATAGACTACCTGGAGTCAATTCAGGCATGCAGCAACAGATTCTGCAGCATGTTAGAAGTTTTCCGGAAGGAGACAGAAACTGTTACATGCTAAACCTCAGCAAGGGAGACAAGTATTTAGTCCGAGCAAGCTTCATGTATGGAAACTATGATGCAAAAAATGAAGCACCAGAATTTGATCTACATTTAGGACCTAATTTGTGGGCTACAATGGTATTTCCAAATGCATCTGCTGTTATGGTCAAGGAAATCATTCATCTTGTTCAGTCGAATTATTTGCATGTCTGTCTAGTGAACACTGGCAAGGGGATACCTTTCATATCGACATTGGAGTTGAGGCTTTTGAAAAACATAACCTACAACACTCAGTCTGAAACACAATCACTGGAACCTTTGTTCAGGAATGATTTTGGTTCAACATCCAATTCAACGTTCAGGTAAGTCATTTGCTGAAAATTTTTGTAAATATAAAAGAAAAAGAAATTTTATGTGCTTCCTTGTTAGTTATTGAGCAATATTTGCCTCAGGTTTCCTCAGGATGTTTATGATCGAATCTGGCAGCCTTACCAAAGAAATGATTTGGGACAAATAAGTACCAATTCTTCCATTTCATCTAACAGCGACTATGAACCACCATATCTTGTCATGAGGACTGCCAGCATACCAGCGAAAGCTAGTCAACCCTTGAACTTTTCCGTCCAAGATTCTGATTCCAGTGCCCAATTTTACTTGTACATGCATCTTGCAGAACTTGAACAGCTCCAAGCTAACCAGTCCAGAGAGTTCATCATCTATCTCAATGACAAGCTTTGGTTTCAAAGTTATAGTCCTACATATTTGCGGGCAGACACTGTACAAAGCCTAGGACCGATAACAGGAGGCCAATTTTCAATGGTAAGAACCAGAAGATCAACCCACCCGCCCATCCTCAATGCCCTCGAGGCTTATAAGGTAAAGGAACTCCCACAATCGCAAACAGTTGAAAAAGATGGTATGTTGTCTCTAAAACCAACGAAAGATTCTCTTGTAATTAGTTTTCATACCTATCAATCTGCTAATATATCACCTATTCTCACATTTATATGATAGTTAATGCGATCATGAATATAAAATCATGGTATGGGTTGAAGAAAAATTGGCAAGGTGATCCTTGTGCCCCTCAAGAATACTCATGGGAAGGTCTTAATTGCAGCTACGAGGATTCCAATCCACCCAGGATCATATCTTTGTAAGTCTGTACAGACTTAGAATTCAAGTTAGGTACTAATATTCATTCAATAATTTCATTATCATTGTTAATAAAACTATTGTTCATGAAATCAGGAACTTATCCTCCAGTGGTTTGAATGGAGATATACCTCCTTCTATCGCCAATCTCACTCAACTACTGTTTCTGTAAGTGTGCATCTCTGATGAAATAACCGGTATTAGGAGAAATATAAGCTTACCAATTGCTATTACAATATCAGGGACTTATCAAACAATAATTTGACTGGACCAGTGCCGGAGTTTCTAACTAATCTGCAATCTTTGACTCTGTTGTAAGTTACTATTTGGATTTAGACTTGAAAAATATAAATTTTGAATGAGGAGTTAAAGAAGGTTAATCTTCTCTATCTTTGCAGAAACTTGGAAAGAAACTCACTAAATGGTTCACTGCCGGCTGGACTCATTGACAAGTCAAACAGGCGTTTGCTACAAATTAAGTATGCTTTTCTTTCTATGATTTATGATTTTAAATAGAAATTTCCTTGTGTCCATTTTAATCTTCTCTTCAGCAAACATACATGGGAAAGATTTACTGCATAAGAGGTTAAATTCTTAGAAATTGGGATTGGTATAGGTAACTTTATTATGCACCAGATGGCAATTATTAGCTCTTGTATTCTAAGTCTTACTTTCTGATCTCTCTTTGTCAACTAAATTGATTAAGTGTGGAAGGAAATCAAATTCCTTGTACATGGGAAGCATGCATGCCGAGCAAGAAGCAGAACAGTGTAGTGGTTCCCATAGTAGCATCAGTTGCTTCAGTGCTTTCTCTACTCATAATTGTTTCGGCTCTCCTATGGTGGTTTAAGAGCACAAAACCAACAGGTCATAGAACAAAAACTTATAAAATATGGACTCAAGCAACATAAAAATGACGCCAAAGATTTTCTCATTAGCTATATCATATGCTTATTGAACTTGTTTTACTTTTAATGTTATCATCAGCAGGCAACTTGTTCTATAGAAAATCATACAAAAAGCAGTTAAAGAATCGACAATTTACGTACTCTGATGTCCAAAGGATCACAAACAATTTTGAGAGAGTCATTGGGAAAGGAGGATTTGGAACAGTTTACCACGGTCGCATAGCTGACACTGAAGTAGCAGTTAAGATGCTATCAAAGACATCTGCTCAAGGGTACAAGCAGTTTGAAGCTGAGGTATGTAAGATATTGAGATAGCCTGACTAATACTGAAGCTTGAACTCATTGATACATATAATTAAAGCCATTAAAATTGGGATTTAAGGGTTTTAATTCATGAAAAATTTACAAAATTATATATTAGGTGGAGCTTCTTTTGAGAGTTCATCATAGAAATTTGACTACCCTTATTGGATACTGCGATGATGGCACCAACATGGGGCTAATCTATGAGTACATGGCCAAAGGAAACTTACTAGAGTATCTCTCAGGTTTCAACTCTTTATTAATTAATCCCTTAATATACTATATATTTTCATTAATTAATTACTCGGATTTGATTAACTCATAGCTTCATATGGATTCAGATAGCAGTAGCAGTGGCTTGAATTGGGAAGGAAGACTTGAAATAGCGCTGGAGGCAGCCCAAGGTTAGCATGAATGATAGAATTCCCCTACAACAATTTCTTCATTTTATTTTGGTTTATTTTGCTAACAAAAATAAATGAAAAATGCAGGACTGGAGTATTTACACTACGGTTGCAAACCACCCATAATCCACCGAGATGTGAAGTCTACCAACATCTTATTAACAGAAAACATGAAAGCTAAACTGTCTGATTTTGGGCTATCAAAAGCTTTCGAAGATGTCTCTCATGTCTCCACTGTCGTTGCGGGTACCCCTGGATACCTTGACCCTGAGTAAGTACTGCATCTTGCATAAAGTATCAATGGTTTCTGATCTGTTCTCCACCTCATCTTTGCTGAAGTACTTTTGTTGGTTTCCATGCATGGTAATGAAGGTATTCTACAACAAACAGGTTGACTGAGAAGAGTGACGTTTATAGCTTTGGGGTAGTTCTTTTGGAGATCATCACGAACCGGCCAGTGATTACAAGAACTATAGATGAGCCTACGCACATAAGCCATTGGGTTGGTTCCATGTTGGCCAATGGGGACATCGAAAACATTGTGGATTCAAGTTTGAAAGGAGAATTTGAGATAAACTCTGCGTGGAAAGCGATAGAAGTGGCAATGGCTTGTTTGTCTCCAGCTTCTGCAAAAAGGCCAACCATGACTCATGTAGCGATGGAATTAAGCGAGTGTTTGTTAGCAGAGATACGAAGGACAAAGGGAGCCGTCGATGACGAAGAATCTCTAGAATCAGTTCCCATGGTGTCCATGAATTTTGGTTCTGATATAGCTCCTCTAGCAAGGTGATTACAAAATAGTGATTCTAAAACCTAAGAATACTCAGTTGGTACTATATAAATGGAGGACGTAATATTTATGTTTCAATTGAACAAGTTATAAACTGCGAAGATTTTTGTTTAATTTTGAGAATACTGAATGATGTTTGTTTGGAATAAAAAGGTTTAATTTTCTAAAATCTAAGAATGCGCAGGGTGGTGGTGGCTGACCCCGAACAGCCACAAGGGGGTCAATGAGTATTATGGCATGGAATTGTCGAGGGCTTGGACAACCCCCGACAATTCGAGCTCTCCGAGAGCTCATATCTAAATATCGTCCCTCCATCCTGTTTCTGATGGAGACTAAACAAAGAAGCTCAAAGTTGGATAGGTTGAGGAATCGTTTTGGGTTTGTTAATAAGTATTATGTTGAACCAGCAGGAAAGTCAGGAGGTCTAGCCCTATGGTGGATGGATGGTTTTGATTTGGAGGTCTTGGCGGGATCAAAATTCTTCATTGATGTTAAGTTGAACATGAATAGAGAGGTTGAATGGTTCTGCTCGTTTGTTTATGGAAACCCGAGACAACAGGGAAGAAGAGTTGTCTGGGAGGAAATCAAAAAACTTAGATTGAAATCGGAAAGGGCATGGTGTTGCATAGGTGACTTTAATGCAATACGCGCACAGGAGGAAAAGCGCGGAGGAAGACTAGCGAGCCAAAGATTGATTGAGGAGTTTAACTGTTTCATAGATAAGTGTTGCTTATTTGAGTTGGAGATGCATGGTTCTTCCTTTACGTGGACTAACAGAAGGTCAGGTAAAGCCCATATATTGGAGCATCTGGATAAAGTTTTTATTAATGCAGATTGGAGTGAACTCTTTCCTTTAGCAAAGGGTGAAGTGGCGGTTGCCATGGAGTCGGATCATAGTCCTATTATTCTCTCCTTGGAAGGTATAAGGCAGAAAAGGAAGAGGGACTTTAAGTTCGAAACAAAATGGCTCCTTGATGAAGAGTGTAGGGATGTGGTTAATCATGCCTGGTCGACTGAAGCTGAAGGATCCAGAATGTTCAAGACACAGGAAAAGCTTCGCATGACTAGCAGAGACCTGAAGGAATGGAGTAAAAGGAAGTTCTCTTGGCCAAAAATTGAATTAAGCAAACTCCTAAAGAGGATCGCTGAAATACAGGAGTTGGAGAGGACCGACGAACTAAGAGAAGAGGAAAGAAGACTAAGACAAGAAGTAGATAGGAAATGGGAGGCTGAAGAACGATTCTGGCAACAACGATCGAGGATTGATTGGCTCAAGTGGGGAGACCGAAATACCAGGTTTTTCCATGTCTCTACTATGAATAGAAGACGATCAAATGCTATCCTCAAGATAAAGAATCATGAGGGATAGTGGATCTCGGATGAAGGTCAAATTGGTGAGTTTATTCAAAGTCACTTATCTGAACTGTTTAAAGCTGGAGTTATTAGAGATGTGGAAGAGGTTCTCAGTTCTGTGAATGAAGTGATCACCTCGGAAATGAATGCAAAACTGTGTGGTGATATTTCGGAGGATGAAATCAAGAAGGCTGTGTTCGAACTTGGAGCTCTCAAAGCACCAGGCCCTGATGGTTTCCCAGGAATATTTTTCCACAGATTTTGGGAAACAATTAAGGAAGATATTGGTGATACGGTTAGGGGTTTTTTCCAGAGTGGAAGGATGCTCAAAGAGATGAACAGGACCAACATTGTTCTTATTCCAAAACAGAGAAGCCCGGAGGAAATCTCACATTTCCGTCCCATTAGTCTCTGCAATTTCATCTACAAAGTGATTTCAAAGGTGCTGGCTAACCGTTTAAAACCTATTCTCCCTTCAATCATTTCTCAAAGTCAATCAGCTTTTGTTCCAGGGAGGCTGATCCAAGATAACATCATTATTGCTCATGAGGCGTTTCATGCAATTAAACAACGCAAGAAAGGCTCGAAAGGGGTTATGGCTTTCAAACTCGACCTCAGCAAAGCATATGATAGGATCGAGTGGTGTTTCTTAGAGAAGCTCATGACAAAGATGGGTTTCTGTTCGTTTTGGATTCAAAGGATCATGGAATGCATTTCATCCTCTCAGTTTGCTATCATCTTAAATGGGGAACGGCGATCTCCTTTTAAACCTCAAAGAGGGCTCAGACAGGGAGACCCTCTTTCTCCTTTCCTTTTCATTTTGGTTAGTAATGTTCTGTCGTCACTGTTTGAAAAAGCTCTGGTGGAAAACAAATTGCAGGGTTTCCGAATCAATAGAAGATGTCCAGTTCTGAGCCACCTTTTATTCGCTGATGATTGCTTGCTCTTTTCTCCCGCTGATCCTAAGAATTGTGGGGCTGTGTTGAAAATTCTCGAGCAATTCTGCAATGCAACAGGCCAAGAGATAAATTTCACAAAATCATCTGTTTTCTTCTCCCCGAATACCAGCACAGCTTTTCGTTATGAGATTAAAAGAACAAGCGGGGTCCAAGACATGAAGAATGCTAGCCATTATCTTGGCCTCCCCTCAATATGGGGAAAAGGGAAGAAGGAAGCTCTTAGCTTCATCTTAGATAAAATTCGAGCAAAAACACAGGCATGGAAAGGGAAATTATTATCTCAAGCTGGGAGGGAAATCCTTCTTAAGTCGGTTGCCTCTGCCGTTCCAGTTTATATCATGAGCTGCTTGAAACTCCCGTTGTCGTTCTGTCGAGATATCAATGCAATCCTAAATAAATTTTGGTGGAAAAATCCGACGATCGACAATAATTCCATCTCTTGGATGAGATGGTCTAAACTCTCCGAACCAAAAGACAAAGGAGGTATGGGCTTTAGGGATTTTCTTCTGTTCAATGATGCACTTCTAGCAAAACAAGCATGGAGGTTACTGGTTCATCCCGAAGCTCTCTGGGCCAGAGTCCTAAAGGCGATTTACTTCCCGTCTTCCTCTCTCTTCAGTGCACACAGAGGTAAAAAATCTTCATGGGCATGGAAGAGCATTTGTGAGGGGATCAATGTTCTTAAATTAGGAGTGAGATGGAATGTTGTTAGTGGAAAAAATATCTTTATTTGGGAGGATCGATGGATTCCATCTCTTAAAAACTTTAAGGTTTCATCAACCAGGAGCTCTATTGGTGGCCCAACGCTAGTAAAGCACTTAATGGATGAGGACAGAAGAATGTGGAATATGGATTTGCTCAGGTCTCTTTTCAACGAGGAAGAAGTAAAGGCCATTTCATCAATTCCGATTGGTAATCCTGAGCAGGAGGATTCATTGGTTTGGCACTTCACCAAGGATGGCACCTACAGTGTAAAATCAGGATTCAAGGCTTGTCTCGAGAAGAGAATCCTTCCCAGTTCACCCTCAACTAGCAACAGTTTGGCTAATGATCATTTGTTTTGGAAAAGCATCTGGAATGTAAAGGCTACCCCAAGGGTGAAGAATTTTCTGTGGAGAGCTTCTCACAACGCCATGGCTACAACTGTTAATTTAGCAAGGAGAGGGAGGAAAGGTTCAGTGGTCTGTCCTAGGTGTGAAAATGAACCTGAGACATTGGAGCATGTGCTATTCTTTTGCCCATTTGCTTCTGCTGTTTGGAAAGCCTCTAATTTCAACTACTGTCCCTCGAGAGAGGGTTTCCGAGGGTTTTCCCATTGGTGGAATGAAGCAATCAGAACAATCCCAGATTTTGGTTCTTTTAGTCCCAAAAGTTTGATTGCCTTTCTATGTTGGAGGATCTGGAAAGACAGGAATTTGTTTGTTTTTGAGGGAGTTTCAGGAAACCCAGTTGACTCTTGGCAGGAGGCGTGCAGGAATCATCAAGAGTTTTTGCTAACCAAGGCTGACGATCTGGTGATGGCGGAGCATGTTGAAACTTTTCCTTCTTGGCAAAAACCCCAGATGTCTTTCATCAAGGTTAATTGCGATGCTTCATTTGACTCTAAACTGCAGAAGGCAGGCATTGCAGCTGTCGCTAGGGATGATAGAGGAATAATGGTTGATGGTGAGAATGCTGTTGTGAACACAAACTCAGTGCTGGTTGCTGAAGCCTGTGCAATTAGACTTGGTTGTTCTCTTGCCATGAGAAGGAGGTGGAGTAAGGTGGTTATTGAATCTGATTGCAGAGAAATTATTGAAAGATTAAATGGAAATCACCTTTCTGGTTGTTGGCTTACATCGACTATTGAGGATGATGTTCTTGATATGAAAAGATTTTTTGATTTTTGTTCCTTTGATTTTGTAAACAGGAGAGCTAATTGTGTAGCAGACTGGGTTGCAAAGAAAACCAGAACAAGGGAATGCCCACTAGACTGGTTTACTTTTCCACCCAACGAGCTGAGAGCCATGTTGTAGTTTGTTTTGGTGAAATACAACTTCGTTTAGAACAAAAAAAAAAAAAAGAATGCGCAATTGGTACTGTATAAATAGAGGAAGTAATATTTTCATTTTTTTAATTAATAATATTTCATGAAAATTTTTAAATTTAAAAACTCTTCTTTTCTTTTCCTTTTTTTAAAAGCTAATTAAAATTATTTCGGATTAGTTTACTAGACTTTTATTTCTAAAATCCTAATTCAAATTAAAAATATAACTAACAACCTTTTTTATTTTTATTGAGATGAGTTTGATTAAATTAACGGTGTTAATTTGAAACTCAAAAATTCTCAATCCAATTCAATTCATTCACATATCAAAAGAATTAGGATGGATGATTTACATTAGGTATGTAGCTTAAAATCTTATTAGACAAAATTTCCCAAGTCTAACTTTAGAAAATTAACTTGTTGCTATAAAAGATTTGCACCTTGCAGTAGTTATTACATTCACATTCACATGCACATGCCAATGACATTTGTTTAACCTGGTCATTTGTTTATCTGTTTGCCAATTTCCACATTGATTTCCAAAATTTTTAAACAATGAAAATCGTGCAGAGATGGATGAAGCACCTCAGTATGGTAGGTTTGACAAAAATATTAAATTCCTGATGAAGGGTTAATGTCACATTTGCCCTCTGAATTATAGGGGTTGTTACAACGTGGTACTTGATGTTTCATTTAGTTCATTAAGGAAGTCTCTTATACTAATTCCTTTTGTTGAGTGTGTTGACGTAGGTATTGAACTAATCAGAAGATGACATTTGGACAAAATAACACGTGGCATGCAGTGATCAAGCAGAATTTTGACGTGGGTATGTGGCATGCCACATGTCATACTAAAAATAAAAAAAAATATTTTTAATTTTTCTTTTTTTTCCCTCCCATTTTTCTCCTTCCATCCCTCTCAATTCCCCCACCCCTCCACCGTTTTGGCTTGATATGACCGTTGTTCAACAGGATATAGCCAAAGGAGGCCATTCTCGACCTCCTTAGAGGCCGATCGGCCAAACTGACGTCAAATTTGGTCTCCTTTGGCAAGATTCGGTCAGAAAATGGTCGTATCTAGCCAAAATGAGAGAGGGGTGGGGGAATTAGGAGAGAAGAGAGGAGAAGAAAGAGGAAAAAAAATAGAAAAAAGAAAAAAATACATAATTTTAATTATTTTATATTTTTAGAAAAGATAATTTTTTATATTATTTTTATTTAAAGAAAAAAATAAATATATATTTTTAAATTATAATATGTATTTTTTAATTATAATTTTATTTTTTGTACTTTATTTTTTAAAAAAATAATATTAGTATAAATTTAATTTTTTAATTATTTGATTTTTACAAAAAATATTTTTCAAATTATAATTTTTTATTTTGTAAATTATATTTTTTGCATTTCTTATAATTTAAAGAAAAATGAAAATAATATTATAATTTCACTTTTTATTATTTTATTTTATAAAACTATTTATTTTTAAATTGAAATTTTTTATTTTTAATTTTTTAACAATAATTGTAATAGTTTATAAAAAAGAAAAGAAAAAAAATGATTTTATATTATGTCACATAACATGTCAGTGACCATTTTTAACTGGTTTAGTATCCATACTAGCATTTTATTTTAAGGCTTAATAGCCAAATATATCTTAAACTTTTTGCAAAAAATGGAATTAAGTCCTAAACGTTTTATCATATTAAAATTAGTCCATAAAATTTTATTTTACTATAAATAAACTCTCAATCTTTCAAAATCATATAATTAAGTCTAAATATATTAAATGACACTAACTGTCATTTGAACATTTTACATGAAAGCTAATGTGGATAACTTGATTGATTGCCATATTGCACACTACGTTTGCAATACTAAACGAAATTACTGTAGTTTAACAAATTTGGACTTAATTTTGAAAAGTTGAGTGTTTATTTATAATAAAATAAAAATTTATGAACTAAAATGTTAGAGTGTTTATATCATTTTATGTAAAAATTGAGAGTATATTTAATTATTAAGTATTATTTTAATAAAGATGCATTTAAACTTTTTCCTTGTTTTGTTTTCTCTAAACCTCTTAAGATTGAATGACTAACCATGGTTGCAGTGTGGTGAAATGATCTGATCGTGGCACAAGCATGTTATCCAAACGAGCTTAATACAGGAATGAAAGTCTTCAACTGAACTGCACTAGCTGTAATCGAGGATCCAAATGGATCTTAAATCAATGTGGGATACTATACTTTTAAGATAGCTTAATAAAAATAAAATCTGTCATACCAAAAAAGAAAAATAAAATCTGAACATACTCTAAATATTTCGTAAAAAAAAAGCGCTAAGAATCATTCAAGTCTTTTGTTGCATAATCATATTTTAAATTGTTTTTTTAATTATATATATCTTCATCTATTTTATGATTTGAAATTAAATTTATTCGGATTGAAAATGATAAATAGTAAAATCCTACCAACATTAGATTATGTTATAAATTGTTAAATTTCTCTCTATGACACAGTGCACATATATACGAAAAAAAATATATTTTTATTTCTTTTCTATATCTTCCATTATTGCTTGCTAAGTCTAAGCAAGATACTGGCTTTTGACAAGATTAAAGTGCTACTTTTCGATCTAGTACATGGCGCGAGGCCAACCGATGTACCATTTTTAAGGAATGTTAAGAATTGACTTATCCAACAATGAAAGTTCTCGTTGCAGTCCTAATTAATTACATGTCCAAAGTCAAAATGAAAAGGAATAAATTTATCCTTAAACTGTCTTCGAGGGCAAAGCCAGCAAGGGAAATCAATTGAATGAGGATAATATTGAAGCATGTGATATCAATTGTACAATTGTTGATTCATATTTACAGTTTAATTGTTTTTTTTTTTGTTTTATTTGTTTTAAGTTTTATGCACATGAGAAATCAAAGAATGATAGTTCATGATTATTAATTAGTATCCTTGGATACAAATTAAATACGAACATTACATTTTTCCATGAAATTAAAATTTCGATAAATTCCATTTACACTTCCATGTGATTTTAGCATTTTTTGTATAAGCCGACGGAAGTATTTCTTGCATAACATTTATGTGTTTTCTTTATAGATAGTCTTTTATGGTAAAGTTTCGTTCTTTCAAGAATTACATTTATAATTATTTTAGTGAAATTATAAAAATACCCTTAAGTGTGAACAAGTAAAGTACTTTTTGATTCTAAAGTACTTTACTAATTTTATCAGATGAAATTAAAGGTGTAACTTAAGTGGCAACGAAATTTTACCACATGGATTATTTGAGAAAAAACAAGGGTCCAATGTGAAATATGTTCAAACCAGAAAGAATATAACTGAAGTTTACTCTTAAGATTACTATTACTACAGTAACATAGAATAGAAGAGAGAATGGGAGATCGACATTTACTATGAAGTGCGTATTCATAAATTTTCAATTTTTTTTTTCTCCATTGCAAGAACTAAGAAACTTAACAGTATAACATGATATACTAGCCGATTGTAAATATAATAATTCAAGTTATACATGTAGCTCTTTCATAGGCATCGTCATATAATCTTAATTAAACAAAGTCTTTCCCTGAAGTCTAACCTATAAATAAAGCAGCTAACAACTTTTCTTTTCTCTATTAAGGGCCAATCTCCATTTAATTAATCTTGTCAAGCTTTTTTAATTTCCTAGTAGCAACCATATAGCAACATTTCACCTGTTAGCTAGGCATAACAAGAATATCTTGTAATTAAAGTGCATAATAGACCAAGATCTAGCAATTAAGCTTAGCTCATCAAATGAATATTTGGATAGAGATGATTGATGTTATTAAAAAGAAAAACAAGGTTAATGTTTAATTATTCATGGAAGAATAATTGACCAAGCTCCCTTGCATAATTTAATTCAACATATACCACTTTTTTTTGTCTTACAATGAGCGTGTTTCCGACTCAGTTTATATGCATCTCGAGACTAATCACTCCTCAGACATTCTTAAGAGCACACCCCTTACATCAGCCGGGTACATCAATGTATACCACTTTGCTCTCTCTATAAATAGCTTATTACAAAGACGCATGCTTATTGCTTTTGTTCTCCCTAACAAAGAGACAATTGCGATGAAGATTTCAAAGTGTTTTCTTCTAGCATTCATAAGCAGCATTTCTTTTGCAATTTTGATTCATGCTTAAGATCAATCAAGTAATTAAATAAACAAGCTCAATTTGATTTTCCTTCACTATATAACCAAGGAACTAAGTAGCCCTCCTTATGTTCTCATTTCAGGGTTCATTAGCTTAGATTGTGGGTTACTTGAAGACTCTAGCTATACAGAAAGCACAACCTGTGTGGATTACATTTCAGATGCACCTTACATCCAAACTGGCATAAGTAAGAGGATATCACCTCAATTCAGACAACTTATGCAACAACAGGCTTGGTATGTGAGAAGCTTTCCTAAAGGGATCCGGAACTACTAAAATATAACCCTGCGAAAGGAAGATAAATATCTAATCATAGCTTTCTTCATGTACAGAAACTATGACGACAAAAATGAAATACCAAGATTTGATCTGCACTTGGGACTGAACTTTTGGGGAACAACAATTTTGACAAATGCATCAACTGATGATTTATCCATGGACATCATTCATGCCCTCCCATCAAATGATTTGCAAGTTTGTCTTGTGAATAAAGGCAATGGGATTCCTTTCATATCATCCGTAGAGTTAAGGCTTTTGGATAACTCAACCTACAAAACTCAATCTGGATCTTTGGAACACTTTGGGAGGTTTGATGTTCCTGCAACAACTCTTGGAACATTCATGTAAACGTTGGATAGCTCGTAATAAATAAAAGAGAACAAGTTCAGACGTTGCTTGTAAATGTGTAAAGTGATAGACAATCAACTCTTAAGAGTAACTTAGAGTTTGCTTGGGCCTTTGCATTAATTTTAAAAGGTCAGCACTTGGGGCACTTGGGGTCTTGGCACTTTGATTTAATCAGAATTTTTATTTTTTAACAAAAATATTTTTAAATTCAATTTTGAATTTAAAAAAAAGTTTTAATAGTTCCAACAGACATATTTTTAGTTATATCTAAAAATGAATGGTTGTTATTTAATAGAAAATCACAACCATTCATTTGTGTGTCTTTGCATTCTATATAGTGAGTTGTTGTTCCAGAAACATTCACTCTGCATTATGACTTTTCACAAACTCTGAAGGCTTTGTTCTATCATGGAGTAACTTGCTTTTGTGTGAAGCAATATTACACTCAAGATAGTGTAATTCTAAACGCTTCAAAGCCATATTCATTGTTATTTTCCTAACAGTAAAAGCAATTTCATTTCATATTGAGAACAGAAAGTTTTAACTGTTACTTGCTTAGCTACATAATGAGCAATTTCCATAGGTTCAAAGAAGATGTTTATGATCGTATTTGGTGGCCTTACAAAAGACCTAACTGGACACAAATAAATACCTCTTTAACAATGGACTATGGAAATAATGCTTACCAACACTAATACGAGCCATGAGGACTGCTAGCATCCCAATCAATGCTAACTTGTCAATGGATTTCTCCATCGAAACTACTACTCCTTATTTTGAACTCTATGTCTACGTGCACTTTGCTGAAGTTAAAGAGCTGCAAGCCAATGAATATAGAGTGTTCAACATCTTTTACAATGGTGAGCATTGGCATGGACCATATAGTCCTGCTTGCTTGTTAGCAAATACTATTTACACTCGATCAGCCTTAGCTAGAACAAAACACAAGTTCTTAATCTATAGAACTGAAGATTCAACCTATCCACCCATCTTTAATGCCATTGAGATTTATTTGGTTAAAAACTTCTCACAATCAGAAATAGTCTAAAAAGATGGTAAGTTCCTGCTACCATGATTAATATACATTAACCAATTAATGTTTAGAACATCAATAACTTTTTCTTGCATATATGTTAACATAATAGTTGATGCTATATTGAATATAAAATCAATGTATGGATTAAAGAGAAACTGACAAGGAAATCCATGTGCGCCTCAAGATTACTTGTGGGAGTGTTACATCCTGATTTACCAAAATTCAGACTAACATTTTCCTTTTCTCAGATAGTTGGTTGGGCTGTACGTAGTATCTCAGATTTATTCTTAAGCTAAATTTACATTAGCTAAATCAATATCCAACAAACACTTTGGTCCTAATTCGAATTTACTAACTAAGCATGCAATCACACTTTTGAATCATTTTACTTAACAAAACTTATATCCACCAAAGTTGCATGCATCATTATAAAGCATAAATATATTATATACTTTCTTTAATTACATTCCCATACTATAAAAGTATTGAATTAAAAGTTTGAATACAAAACGGATGACTGTACATCATATACCTTCAAGGGTGGTATAAAAACCTTGAAGGACGTGTTAGAACCCCTTGAACAGAGCATCTACTGCAAATAATCTAGAAGGGTAAAGAGGAGGGTAAGTTTATAAAGCTCAGTAAGAAATACAGATAAAGAGACAAATACCTTAAGCTATATATAAGTTTTGTAAAACAAATAGTAAGTACAAAATTTAAAAGAAAGTTTGAAATCAGAATTCATGCGATCCGAAAAGTCAAATCATGCTAATGCAATCATTTAAACTTAAATACAGTAATTAAATTCAAAACACAAATCGGAACATATGTGTATGTATCATATTTTAAATTCAATACAAATATTTGAAATAAACCATATCGGTTTCAAAATTCAAATATCAAAGTATTCAAAATTCATATATGAAAATATATAGAAACATACATATACTAAGCAGTGGAGACATATTAACAACTAAGTAGCAATCATATAGTTCGAATATTCTCGTGAAGGAAAGTGCAAGTAGAATAGACATATGGCCATAGTCTAAATGGGGTCCGCAGTGAGCACTGATCAAGTGTCAACTGGGCTCGCTATGGATAGAATTGATCACACAGCTCGAAATACTACTGTAGACTAGATCAGGGTCACACAGTAGTCCGAAAGTTCTAATATGGCAATGATTCTAGTTAGTCATGTCTCAAAACATTGTTATATATATAAAATTTTTCTAAATCCGAAATGTAACGTTTTCTTCATTATGCATATTAATGGTCATTATGCATATTAATGGTCCAATACGTTTTGATATTGAATGCAATGGTAACAGACAGCCGTTACGTTTTTTACATTAATACAATGGTAACGGACAGACATTAATGCAATGGTAACGGATAAACATTAATACAATAGTAATGACAGTCATTAATGCAGTGGTAACAGACAGTCGTTCTTGATGGAAGAACGACTATATAAGAGCTGTACTTGGTCCTGACTAATCTCTTCAATTCAGAGACGATATACCATTTAAGTCAGAAGAGGATTAGTGAGAAATCGAATACATATATCACACTTGACAATGGCTAGAGGTATGGTTATTTGTTTTCCGCATTACTTGATTTTTATTATTAGAAATATGTTCAAGATCAACATATTTATTCCTACATTTGGTATCAGAGCTAATATTAACCTCTGTCTTGTCCTTTTATTACAATACGTATGTATGTAAAAATTTTTTTTGGTATATTGTCATTGAATTTTTATTTGAGTTTTGATACTTCAAATAGTATCTGATTTAATGCATTTCTATTATTGAAATGTCTTAAAATGTCTTGAAAGTTTGATTATAAGAAGTTTTCAAGATTTAAGTGTTCCTATAATTAAAATAACGAAATCTTGGTATGTTCAAAAGTTTGTTTCTGGGATTGCTTTCTGTGAATGACCAATGCTATCTCCATTCATTCATTCATTTATTTATTTATTTTATTAGATTTTGCACGTTTTTGTGATTATTTACAAAAAAAATAATAAATAAATAAATAAATAAAATTTTAAACACTTTATTTATTTTATTTATGTGTTTAAAATTTTGTTGTTGTGTATGCAAGAATTTTATGGTATGTTTTCATGCTTATTTAAAGATTTATGTATAAATCATGGAGTGTATAATATTTATTAATTATGCAATTGATGTTTAGCATAATATTATGGTTAATTTATTATGCAATTTTATTTTATTTTTATGAGAATTTTATTTTTCAAATTATAGCATATCCCTTGGTTTTGATATTGTTAGAATATGTGAAAATTTAGGTTTTCTCATAAAACTTAATTTATACATAAAACTTAATTTCTCATAAAACTTAATTTATACATAAAACTTAGGATTAGTACCTAAATTTTAAAGCACATTAAGATATATATCATGTTCACTAAATATATTTAGGTTGTTATTTAGATGAACAATTAGGATATCAATAATGCATAAACAATTGTGTAGTTGATATGAGAAAGCATGAACTGAGGAAGTTCCACACAGACTAGTTCCAGATATGCCATAGTGCCACTAGTTTCCCTGGGAACACTACTCTGTCTAAGGAGTTGGTTTTTAATGAGGCTTCGCCCGACCAACTTTCCTGGGAGTATACTTGGTTTGTGCCTATCAAGATGTTGCATAATTGTTCTTAGGCATATTTGTAGAGCCTAAAATAATTTATGAAATTGTCTAGTAATCAATATTATTTTAGTTAATTAGGGAGTAGCCACAGCATCTTTAATTAACTAAAATTGTATATAAAGATTAAGATTACATGAAGAATAAGACATAAAATTGTAATTAATTAGAATAAAGACATAAAATTGTAATTAATTATACAGGAAATTTTGTTGTATTTATATAATTAATTACGATAAAATACCAGATTATTTTCATAATCTACCCATAGGAATTATGAATTGGAACATAGTTTGGTAGTTTTATCATAAAGGATAGAAAACAAATTATTTTAATAAAGTACCCATGAAGAAAATAATTTGACTTTTCTATCATAAAGTTTAAATAGTCTATTTGAATAAAAAAATTTAGCCCACAGGCAATTTTTTATTAAATTAGATACAGTTTATTATATGTATTACATTAGTAAAACACATAATTCAAATACGTAAGTCTCAAATTTAACATAAGCTTTTGGACTTTTTCAGTATCTCAACCTGCTAGTTACACCAATATGCGCCTAGAGATTCCAGAACTTAGGGGTGACAACTATAAGATATGGATAGAACGGATTCTCTTACATCTAGGATGGATGGATATAGACTACGCTATTAGGAAAGAGGAACGACCAGCAATAATTGAAGAAAGTAGTCCTGCTGAAGTTGCACTATATGAGCGATGAGAGAGATTTAATCGGCTCAATGCAATGTTTATAAAGACTAAAATTACTGCTGGTATAAGGGGTTCCGTGGAGCAATATGAGAAGGTTAGGGAATTGCTCAAGGCCATTGACGGTCAATTTGTCACTTCTGAAAAGGCCTTGGCAAGCACCCTTATATTGAAGGCTGAAACAAACACGCAGCGGAATTTAAATCATTCGGCCTCCACCAGGATCGATTCGGAGAGTTGCCTGATTAGGGTTTCGAGATTTTACCTAACGTTTTCTCTGATTTTCTGTCGTTGGTCGAGTCACAAGCAACAACTTTTCGTTCCTGCCTCTATGGTATCCACACGAACGGATCTCACGACTCTTGAAAGTCTCACGATCAGAAGCCTTAAATAGCGTTTTTGATTCCTTATAACCGAATTGCTAGCTTCGATTAAAAGAATATTTTGTTTTCTGTTTAATTGTGCGGCTCTCTTTTAGAAAACACAAAACATCCTTTTATAGGCAGTAAATTTTACCCTAAAATTTACTATCAAACAGAACTCTAATCCTACTTAGAATAGGATTAGTTATATCCTTAATCCAATTCAGAATAGGATTAGTTATATCCTTAATCCAATTCAGAATAGGATTAATTAAGCTCCTCATTGATCCGTTCTAAGTGTGCGACCCAATAGGTTCTCAAAACAATGGCAATGACAAAATTGTCACAGGCAATGAGCGGTATCTAGCAACACATCATTGCTACCCATGTAACGAGAATGTCAATGACTCGACATAACCTTACTCGTGATAGATGTTACCGTGTAGTCTAATCCCTTTATCCTTTGATGTCTTGATTAGACACAAGTCATGGAATGTGTCACACTTGTATAGTCTAATTAGCGTTTCTTGATTCCTGAGTAGACTAATTAAACAAATAAAATCAATATCTCATATTGACTTATTCGAGCACGGCCATGCATTTCTTAGTCTCACCTATCAAAGGGCCCAAGACATCACTCTTGTTATATAAGAGGGATAAATCCTATCTTGATAACTCAACATCCCTCTACATAGATCAAGGCATACCCAATTACTACCTTTATAGTCCATCTTGTTACGAATGACATCTAGCAGCATTAAAGTATGCAATTCTCTATGTTGGGATCTCTGATGATCTCAAGTCAAAGGATCACATACACCATCATCACTATGAGAATCGCTTATGACACTCATATAACAATCCATGTAGCGTTCTCATTGAGGGTCGATCCAGTACATAGTTCTCTAACATGTACCTATGTGATGACTTGATATCCTATATCCATGACAATGGTCATCAGTCAACCACATACTAGTCTTATCGTATCATTGTTATCCTTGTTCACAATAATACTTGACTAGGGATATTTTTAAGAATAGTGTGTTATTACTATTCTAAGGACATTATCATATAAGATTACATTACGCAGCTATAAGACAAATATAATAATGAACTATAATAAATAAAATGTCATGATACATAAAAAATGCTAAAGTCAATAATCTAATAAATGGTTCTAAGGGCATAATCCAACACTAGGATGGATGGATATAAACTACGCTATTAGGAAAGAGGAACGACTAGCAATAATTGAAGAAAGTAGTCCTGCTGAAGTTGCACTATATGAGTGATGGGAGAGATTTAATCGGCTCAGTGCAATGTTTATAAAGACTAAAATTACTGTTGGTATAAGGGGTTCCGTGGAGCAATATGAGAAGGTTAGGGAATTGCTCAAGGCCATTGACGGTCAATTTGTCACTTCTGAAAAGGCCTTGGCAAGCACCCTTATATTGAAGTTTTCCTCTCTGCGTCTCACAACCGTTAAGGGTGTGCGTGAGCATATCATGCAGATGCGGGACATTGCGGCTTAACTTAAGAAACTAGAAGTAGATATGTCAAATTCCTTCCTCGTGCACTTTATACTTAACACTCTTCCTCAGCAATATGGGCCCTTTAAGATCTCTTATAACACATATAAGGACAAATGGTCAATTAATGAATTAATGACCATGTGCGTTCAAGAAGAGGAGAGGCTTGTTATGGAATTGGGTGAAAGTGCGATGCTAGCTACAATTCGTACAAAGAAGGCTGACAAATCTCAGGCTTCCACTTCTAAGGGAAATCAGAAAGGGGAAAGGTTAAATACCACCTCAAGCTGATATTAAGAAGGAAAACAAGTGTTTCTTTTGCAAAAAGAAGGGACACGTAAAGAAAGACTGCCTTAAATTTAAGAAGTGGCTTGAGAAGAAAGGTAATATTCTATCCTCTTTTGTTTGATATGAATCTAATATGGCTAATGTTAATATTAACACCTGGTGGATTGATTTTGGTTCTACAATCCATATTGCAAACTCTTTACAGGGTATGCGAAACCTAAGGAAGCCAATGGGAAGTGAGCTGAGCATTTTATCAGGCAATAAGATGAGCTCACATGTGGAGGCTATTGGAACATGCACTTTAATTTTAAGTAGTGGCTTCACTTTAATTTTAGAAAGAACTTTTTATGTACCCTGTTTTTCTCGAAACTTAATTTCTGTTTCTAGACTTTGTCCTTTGGGGTTTTCTTTTAATTTTCAAGACAATATTTTTAATTTATTTTATAAATCTAATTGTGTTGGTTCTGGAATTTTATCTGATTGTTTATATAAAATTTCTTTGCAACATGAAGCCACTAATAATTCTCTGCATGTTCATACTGGTACTAAGAGGTATAATATTAATGAGGATTCCTCTATGTTGTGGCATAGGAGATTAGGTCATATCTCCATAAATAGAATTAAGAGATTAGTCAATGAAGGAGTACTTAGTACTTTGGATTATACTGATTTCGAGACTTATGTAGACTGCATTAAGGGCAAGCAAACAAATAAGTCTAAGAAATATGCCAATAGGAGTTCAACCATATTAGAAATCATACATACTGACATATGTTGTCCGGACATGGACATGCCTGGTCAGAAATACTTCGTCACCTTCATTGATGATTACTCACGATTCATGTATGTATACTTGCTTCATAATAAAAATGACGTATTAGATGTCTTCAAAGTCTTTAAGGCTGAAGTTGAGAATCAATGTGGGAAGCAAATACAAATAGTGAGATCTGATAGAGGTGGCGAATATTATGGTAGATATATTGAGAATGGACAAGCACCTGGTCCTTTTGCTAAGTTTCTTCAAGATCATGGGATTGTTGCCCAGCACACCTTACCTGGTTCTCCGGATCAGAATGGTGTAGCAGAAAGAAGAAATTGTACATTAATGGACATTGTGAGGAGTATGCTTAGCAACTCCAATCTTCCAAAGATCTTGTGGACTGAAGCACTAAAGACGGCTACGTATATATGATATCGTGTTCCTACTAAGGCTGTTCCAAAGACACCTTATGAATTATGGAAAGGTTGGAAACCGAGTTTGAGACATATGCGTGTTTGGGGTTGTCCGTCAGAAGTGAGAATTTATAATCCACATGAGAAGAAACTTGACCCAAGGATAGTTAGTGGTTTCTTTATTGGTTATGTTGAAACGTCTAAGGGTTATAGATTTTATTGTCCAACTCATACTACTAGGTTTGTGGAATCTAGAAACGCTAAGTTTCTTGAAAATGACATGATTAGTGGAAGGGATCGGTTCAGGGATTTAATTCCTGCTCATGATCATAAGGAAAAACAACCTTCTACATTGTCATTGTCAAATAGATTGGTTATAATTCATAGCACGCCTCAAGTTCCAATAGCTGCAGAACAACCAATCGTTCAAGTTTCACAAGTTGTTGAAAACCTTCCAGTGGATCAACAAGTTCAGGACTTATCTCAAAATCTTGAACAAATAGTTGAACCACAAGCTCCTCATGGAGAAGGTGATTTAACATTAAGACGATCTACTCGTGAAAGGAGATCGACAATCCCTAGTGACTATATTGTGTATCTACAAGAAACTGATATTAGAGCCGATAATGATCCTAAAACGTTTTCACAAGCCATGAGTTGTAAAGAGTCTAAATTATGGTATAATGCTATGAAGGATGAGATGGATTCCATGAAAAGCAACGAAGTCTGGGACCTTATAGAGTTGCCTAATGGGGCGAAGGCCATTGGCTGTAAATGGGTCTTTAAGACCAAAAGAGACTCATTAGGCAACATTGATAGATATAAAGCGAGACTTGTTGCTAAGGGATTTACTCAAAAAGAAGAAATCCATTACACGGAGACCTTTTCTCCTGTATCCAAGAAAGATTCTTTGCATATAATTTTAGCATTAGTTGCACATTTCGACCTTGAGTTGCGACAAATGGATGTGAAAATAGCATTTCTTAATGGTGATCTAGAAGAGGAGGTATACATGAAACAACCTAAAGGTTTCTCTTCTAGTGAAGGCGAACACTTGGTTTGCAAGCTTAAAAAATCCATATATGGTCTGAAACAAGCATCCCGTCAATGGTATTTCAAATTCCATGGAGTAATTTCTTCTTTTTGGTTTTCCCATGGATAAATGTATATACCAGAAGATCAGTGGGAGTAAAATCTGTTTTCTTGTTTTATATGTGGATGATATTTTTCTTGCAACTAACAATAAGGGTATGCTACATGAAGTGAAACAATTTCTCTCTAAAAACTTTGATATGAAAGATATGGGTGAGGCATCTTATGTCATTGGCATTAAGATCCATAGAGATAGATCTCGTGGTGTAGTAGGTCTATCACAGGAAACTTATATCAATAAAATTTTGGAGAGATTTCGGATGAAGGATTGTTCACCAAGTGTTGCTCCCATCGTGAAAGGTGATAAATTTAGTCTAAACCAATGTCCAAAGAATGATTTAGAAAGAGAATCCATGAAGAATATTCCATATGCTTCTACAGTTGGAAGCCTTATGTATGTTCAAGTCTGCACAAGACCTGACATTGCATTTGCAGTTGGAATGTTAGGGCGATATCAAAGTAACCCAGGGATAAACCACTGGAGAGCTGCAAAGAAAGTCATGAGGTATCTCTAAGGAACCAAAAATTACATGCTTATGTATAGATAAATGAACAATTTAGGTGTGGTAGGCTATTCTGATGCAGATTTTGCTGGCTATGTTGATTCTCGTAAATCAACATCTGGTTACATTTTCATTATGGCCAGTGTAGCTATTTCATGGAGAAGTGTTAAGCAAACTTTAATTGCTACCTCTACTATGGAAGCCGAGTTTGTCTCTTGTTTTGAGGCTACTTCACAAGGTGTATAGCTTAAGAGTTTCATTTCTAGACTTAGAATTATGGATTCTATTTCTAGGCCATTGAAAATTTTCTGTGACAACTCAGCTGCAGTGTTCTTGGCTAAGAATAATAAGAGTGGAAGTAGAAGCAAGCACATCGACATCAAGTACTTAGCCATTAGAGAACATGTTAAGGAAAAGAAAGTGGTCATTGAGCATATTAGCACTGAGTTAATGATTGCCGATCCTTTGACTAAGGGCATGCCACCAACGAAATACAAGGATCTTGTGGATAAAATGGGGATTGTATCATCTTTATAATTTGTATATACATTCAGTATGTTAATGAAACTCTTATGCATTCAGATAGTTTCTCATATTCATGTGCACCTTAATTTATTTGAGAAAATATATATTTTATTCTGGACTAAGAATAAACATAGGGTTTATTCATTAAGTTAATTGTTGCCACATTAAGTGTAGTACTTGAGAAATTAAATACATTGTAATACATAGATGATAATACTCGTTCTTAGAGAACTTATCACTATGATTTCTGTGTTTGTTTCTTAAGTAAGTTATTCAATGCTTAATTCAACGTATGGACCAAGTGGGAGATTATAACGTTTTCTTCATTATGCATATTAATGGTCTAATACGTTTTGATATTGAATGCAATGGTAACAGACAGCCGTTACATTTTTTTACGTTAATACAATGGTAACGGACAGACATTAATGCAATAGTAATGACAGTCATTAATGCAGTGGTAACAGACAACCGTTCTTGATGGAAGAACGACTGTATAAGAGTTGTACTTGGTTCTGACTAATCTCTTCAATTCAGAGACGATATACCATCTAAGTCAGAAGAGGATTAGTGAGAAATTGAATACATATATCGCACTTGACAATGGCTGGAGGTTGTTTTCCGCATTACTTGATTGTTATTGTTAGAAATATGTTCAAGATCAACATATTTATTCCTACACGAAAGTCAAAATAGCATTTTTCAAGCTTTACAGAAATTTACAAATAAATAAATATAATTCCTTTCAAAAACAAATAATTTATAATCATTCGTAAATATTTTCCAAAATACTATATTTGCGCTAAAACTTGAAAATAAAAAAATTTGGATAAAAATTATAATTATTTCCAAATCATGCAATTTGTAAATATTTTCTAAAAAACTATATTTGCGGTAAATGATAGAAAATCAGGAATTGAGATAAAATTTATAATTATTTCTAAATCATGCAAATAAATATTTCCAAAAATAGAATTTCCTAGAAAATTGCTATTTTTAAAGCTTCACTTAAATTTTAGTCTAATTCACGGAAAACTAATATTTTTACTAAAATTCAAAGGTGTAACGGTATAAATTCTAAAACCTCTTGAAAGGCAACGCAGTTTATAAGCCCAAAGCAATTAATTTAAAAATTATTCAATATCTCTCACGTTCCTTATATGTATCCCTTACTTAAAAGTTACAACGCAACTTATCTGGATCAGTCTAGAAAATTAGAATTCAGTAGCGAGCTTAATACCACCTAAACGCCAACTCACTCTCGGACTGCAGAAAATCATTAAAACAATTTAATTCTCAAAATTACCTTCATATAATATTTATAAGTCCTAGAGATATCTCAAAATTCCAATATAGTAGAAATTTGATCTATTTCCTATCTAAACTATAATTATTATCCAATCATCTTGTTATTAATTTAAATATTTTCAAATCCATAATTCCAATTATTACATTATTTATCTTCACAAAATTTCAATATATAACAATTAACACCAAACAACATTTAAGTATATTACTTACCTTCGCATCCAAAAATATATAAAAATCTCAAGCCTTCCACCTTTGAAGATCTCCTACAATCCAATACCATAATCACACTTAATTTACTCAATTACCTCTTATAAAGTTTAAATCAAATAAATTAACACATCCTTACCTTGAAAATCCTCAAAATCAAGCCTTATAGCTTGATTTCGGCCTTCACCATTTCCTTAGAGTTCCTAAGGAATTGCTACACTACATATTAGTTCTTGGTGCATTTATATAAATATTAAACCAAACTATAACATTTCAAACTTGAGTCCACACTTAGTTGGTCGATCTTCCTCTTTTTTTTTTTTTAAGATTTCCAATCAATTCTTACGTTACAAATTCACTTCCTTAATACGCTATCCTCATCAACATTTAAAATCAAATCACAACCAAACACTGACCTTTGGACCTCTCGGTTTTTGGCTTGCAATTTGTGTTTCCTACTCACAATTCCCTTGCCACTTTCCCAATTGAATATTTCCTTGAAACAGCAACTGTTTCTAGCCTTAAACAACCACCTTGCTCGGTCCTGTTTCCCTTCATTGCCCAGCCAACAACCCGCAATAGCCTTTAAGATTGCCACCTAATCTCTGCAAAGTAACCTCCAAAATAGCACCAAAGACAACCTCTAATGCTAGCTCGATCCTCCAACCCACAACCACAGAATCGTCCCTGTTTCAAGCTTCTTCTTGGCCCCAACTCAGCCTTGAAACTAGCCAAGCATCAGCCTACTTCAATGCCTCAAAGCAGCACTAAACAATGCCTGTGCTAGCAAGGAAATCACCCACTTTATAGCCTTTTTTTACACAGCCAAACTCAACCTTTAAAGCACCCAGTATCCAGCACCAAAGTTAAAGTTTTCCTCTGCTTCTCACGTCACTTTAATCATGAAAATGCCCCCACAAAGCCTTGCCGAGAGTCCCCTGTTTCACACTCAGCACAACCCTTCAAAGACCACCCTTGATTACTCCTTCTCAACCTCCTAGGAGTAGCATTCAATGGCCTAAAACCTCTTCTGTTGTGCCCTTGTCTTAGGCTTTTGAAGCCTCACGAAACCTCCCCTGTTTATTGCTCACAACTAGTCACCAACCCAGCTTCCAAACTCAGCCCCTTAGCATAACGTCTCATCTACGACTGCACCTCACCAAGCTCTTGCCTCAGTCCCTTGTGTCCCTGCTCTATTCCAGCCTCTCAAAGTGCCTCTCTTCCACGCTATTTCGCCGCTGCTTCTGCCACACACCATGATCCCAAAGTCTAGCTGAAGGCGGCGCATTTGCCCAGAATTTTCTAGCCCTATGTTTGCATCTCTCCTCATTTCTTTTAGCTGCTGCTTGGTTCGGCAGTGGCTTCTTTCCTTGTGAATTTGGTAGTGGATATGAGGAAGAGACGTGTGTGAATGGTGTGATGGGATGGCGCGAAAGTGGAGTGGCAGAGAAGCTGTTAGGGGGAGATGAAATAAAAGAGGGAAAGTGAGGGTGATCAAGTCTGGTGCTTTTCCAAAATGGCAGAGCACTATAGTATAGGGTTGGTGCTAATTTTTCCCACCGACCCATTTTTAAATTTATTATATTTTTTATATCTTAATAAATATTTATGTTTATTCTATATTCTAAAATATACATATATATACATTTTATAAAATATATATTTTATTATATCTATATATTATGTTTAACTTTTATAATTTTATAAAATGAATATCATGTATATAGCTATATTTTTTCATTCTTTCATTTACTCTTATATTTATATATGCAAAAATAGAATTTATATATATATATATATATATATATATAGATATTTATGCCTAATATACATATATATACACACACTTATATATATATTTATATACATACCTTTCACTCATGTATTCATTTATATATTTATATATACTTATATTTATATTTTTATTTACTTGTACCGATATTTATACCAATATGTATAAATATCAATATGTACATCTCTACACTTAGATTATTTAATTCCTTCATTTACTTACAAATTAGATACGAAAAATTTGAGGTCTTCACAAGGAAGGTCTTAATTGCAGTTATAATGGCCATGATCCTCCTAGAATCATATCTTTGTAAGTATTTGGGTTCATCTTCTCAAGTGGTAATTAATTTCCATAAATTCCATATCTTTGTTAACAAAGCTAGTGACAACAAAATCAAGGACCTGTCTTCAAGTGGGTTGACTGGAAAGATACCTTCTTCTGTAGAAAGTCTCACCCAATCAGAATATTTGTTAGTATTATCTTCAAGATCAGTATGACTAGCAGGCTGCGTAGAATCTATTAACGGGTGGAAATTATATAACCAGCTGTTTATGTTAAATTATTAGGGACTAGTCAAATAATAATTTGATTGGAGAAGTGCCCGAGTTTCTATCTCAACTACAATTCTTGAGAGTACTGTAAGTTGCCTTTGGATTTAGAAGTAAATTAAAATTTCTTTATAACAGAATTAACAGATGCCGAGCTTTGTAGAAACCTGGAAGGAAACATGTTTAATGGTACGGTTCCAGAGAAACTACTTGAAAGGTCAAAGAATGGTTTAACTCTTAGGTATATGCTTTTTGAGAAATATGATAAAGAACATCAATATCCTTCTTCAATATTTTAGAAAACAACATGTCTAACTCTTTATTGTTTTAACTGAATTGATTGAAAGTGTAGAAGGAAATCCAAATCTCTGTGCATCACCCTCTTGCAAGAAGAAAAAGAAGAAGAAGAAGAAGAAGAAGAAGAAGAAAAAGATCGTTGTTCCAGTAGTAGCAGCAGTTGGTTCATTTTCTGTCCTCATAATTGCATTGGCTACCTTATGGAAGCTTAAAAGGAGAAAACCACTATGAATATAATCACCAATAATACAGAACCTTTTGGTACATAGTTATTGAACCTTTTATGATCCTTTTAGAAGGAGAGCCGGTTGCCATATCTGGAAAAACATAATAGTCTCTAGCGACAAAGAAGAGGCAATTCACATATGATGATGTCCAACGGATGACAAACAACTTCGAGAGAATTCTAGGCAAAGGAGGATTTGGAGCAGTTTTCCATGGCTACTTGGATGACACTCGAGTAGTTGTGAAGATGCTATCTCCATCATCAGTTCAAAGGCATAAGCAATTTCAAGCAGAGGTATAACAACCCAATAAACTTGTGAAAAAGTTTTACATCATTATATGTGTACCAATCTAACTATGATTTGGATTTTTTCCTATAGGTGAAACTTCTACTGAGAGTACATAGAAATTTGACAATCCTTAATAGATATTGTAAGAAAGGCACCAATCTTGGGCTAATCTATGAGTACATGGCAAAAAGAAACTTAATAGAGCATTTGTCAGGTTTGAATGCAAACTACTTTACATTCTCATTGTAAAATTTTGATTCTGGAATAAAAATTCTAACCCACTTTTGTGAATGAAGCAAGAAGCACTAGTATTTTGAGCTGGTTAGGACGACTTTGCATAGCACTTGGGGCAGCAGAAGGTTGGTACACGTTTGTTTGACACTGTCTTCCATTTTATGAACCTTCTGTTTTAAACTGCAAGTAGAGGTGGCAAACGGGCGGGTTCGGGCGGATTTCGGTCCGGGTTTTTCGGTTACGGGCTTTTTCGGTTACGGGCTTTCTCGGTTACGGGTTTTTTCGGTTGCGGGTTTTTTCGGTTTCGGATTTTCTCGGTTGCGGGTTTTTTCGATCTCGGGTTTTCTCGGTTGCGGGTTTTCTCGGTTTCGGATTTTTTCGGTTGCGGGTTTTCTCGGTTTCGGTCCGGTTTCGGGTTCGGTCTGGTTTTAATCGGGCGGGCTTAGCGGGCTTAGTCAAATTATTTTAAAATTTTATAAATTATAAATATTTATAATTTTGAATGTAATAATTAATTTAATTTTATATAGTTAAATAAAAATATAATAAAAATGCTAAATTAAAGTTAAAATTTAATAAATGAGAATTGTATAATATATAATATATATATATATATATATATATTGAGAAATTTGGTTGGGATGATTTTGAAAACATTGGGAGTGGACTAATGAAGAATATAGTTATCTACAATAATAAAAGAGAACATATCATCTATAATTATTACATTATAATTAATTAATCAAAATTTAAAGTCACGTGAGATCTATCAAAATAATACATAAAGTTCGCACTTGTAAATGATGGACCAGTACATAATTTTTAATTATAATTGATTAATTATCGTAAAAAGAATTACAAGTAAAATACTCGAAGACGTAAAAGACATTGAAAAAGTTTTAAATCTTGCATTGCATTTGCAAGAAATGAAAGCACTCTTGCTATTGTAAACTTTTGCCTTGGAAGCATCTGTATTTCTGTACTAATTAATTTTTTTGTCCAAAACTCCAACTACTAAAAATCATCTTTGAATTGCCAACAACCTCTTGGCCTAGTGGTTAAAGATAAGTTGTCGCATATTATAAGTCTTGAGTTTGAATCCAACACCCCTATCTAGAGCTGTTAGTGGGCCGGACCGGGCCGGTTCTCACCGGTTCCGGCTGACTAACAACTTAAACCGGTCCGAACCGGTAGTGGACTGGTCCGAGCCGGGCCGGTTCGCATTATTTTTACTTGCGAACCGGCCCGGTTCATGGACCGGTTCGGTCCTTTTTTAATTTAAATTTTTTATTTTTTTAAATTTATATTAATTTATTTTAATAAAAATAATATATATTAATATATTTTATAATTTAATCTAACAAATTTATTTTTATAATAAATAATGTTAATAGTTTAATTTAACAACAATTTATTATAAAGTTATTATAATTTATTTAATTAATGTAACAATAATGTAAAAATAAATTACTATAAAATTATGTAATAAAACTATTGTTATAATAAAATAAAATTATATTATGAATATGATATTATAATAAAATTATTATGATAAAAAAAATGAAATTTAGAGAATAAAATGATAATATTATAAATTTGAAATAAGAGAATTTAAGTGAATTTGAGAGAGTTTGAGTGATTATTGAGAAAGTATAAGTGAGTATTAAAAGAATAAGAGTGGATAAGCGTTTAGATTTAAGACAAAATATGAAAAAAAATTTTAAAAAAATAAAATAAAATAAATTAATATTTATAGAGGAAAAATGAAAATTTAAAACAATTTTAAAAATTTTTAAAAATAAATTTAAAAAAAAAAAAGGGAGGGAAACGTTCCCTCCCTTACAAAGTTGATGGGCAACGTTCAGGCCGTTGCCCATCAACATAGGCAGTAGCCTACAAAGGCTACTGCCTACATGCCTGCCACTGCGCTGCTTTTTTTAAAAAAAAATATTTTGTTGAACCAGACCGGTTCAACCTCGACCCAATAATCACCTCTACCCCTATCTTCAGTTATTTAATATTTTTCTTGTAATAAAAAAATTATCTTTGAATTTCGATTATAATTAAAATGATTATAATAGACATTACATTATATTAGACTTAATAATTCGTATATATATATATATTTTGTATTCGTATTGCATCAAATATATTTGTATCATATAAAATATAAAAATTATTGTATTAAAATTTATATTGATATACCAAACACAATTTTTTTTCTAATTTTTATCGAAATTTGATCCAATGTCACATTCATTTTTTTTAATTATCATATCTACATTGCATGACAGTATATTGAGATAAAGATATTTCAAAGTTTGCTTTGGAAGTTTTTTCATGTGATTCTCAAGGGAGGGAAAAGGTATATTCCCAAAGAATTTGAAATTTTTTTGTAACATGGGAAAAGCTTGTTTGGAGGGAATTGAAAAATGACAATCAAACAGATCTCATTTCACACGAAACTCTCATAAATAAAATATTATTATTTATTATTTTTAATTTCTTTTGTTGTTTTGACTAAATTTATATAAATATAAATTTTTACATTTTAATGTTTTTATTACTTGATAATTATTATTTATTTTTTTAAATTTCCTGTGATATTTACATTTGTTATAAAATATATAATTATATATTAATAATTATATAAAAATTTATTTTTTAAATGAGCCAAATATATATAGTAAAACTAAAAGAAAGTGAAAATCCAAAAGTATTTGCTATACAAATAAATAACTAACAAATTATAAATAAATCACACTAAACAATTAAACATTTATATAAATAGCTTTATATTCTTAACAATAACTTATTGAGTCATTGTTTTTTTTTTAGGTCAATATTGGGTCATTGGAATTTAGATACCCTTAGTTCAATAAATTTCTTTTTTTTTTACTTTGTTTAATTAGCTTTTTTAATAATTATATTATATTTTTAATAAAATTTTAAATTTTTAAGAATCTTTTTTACATTTATTTTGTCTTTTAAATGCCAACATAATTAGTTATTAAATTAAATTTAACCGTATAACTAGTTAACTAATTCTTCAATTATAATATTGAATAAAATTATAGTATACATTAAAAAAATAATTAATATTATGAATAATTGGTCAATTAATTATCTCAATTTTATATTTATTTTGTTTTTAGTTTATACATAAATCATAATATAACATTATTTTTATTAAATATAATCATACTCAAACACATTAATTAATCAAATATCTCATTAAAAATTTAAAACGTTAAATTAAACAAGTTATATATATCAATTGACATTATATTATAAATAATAACATTCGATATAATGTACAAAAAAAAAACCATTTGATATAATGATGTAAATGGGTAATATATAATCAGGTACCGGACACTACTCGACTCTATAAACGAATAATTATGAGTTCGGATAGTGTTCATATTACCCGTATCGGATTCGGGTAGTACCCTTATGGTACGCTATACTCGATTAACTTTTGATCAAGTAGTATATTGTGAGAACCGATATTTTTCCTAGCTAAATATGTATTCTTATGTAATTTAGTGATAAGAAGAGATAATGTACTTATGAGATTTCAAGTATGAAATTATAGTAAGTGTTCATAGAAGTCAATTATCCGAGATTAAATACGAATGATAAAAAAAAATGAAAAAAATATATATACATATGCGTATACATCTTCGGGAATAACTTGACACATACATGAATATCGTATGTGTATATATAATGTACGTTAAATAAATACGAAAGGAGTTGTGCCTATACACATAAGTATAGATATATGTACATGCAAATAGATGTAAATGCATAAGCATATAAATTAAATACATGAATGTATAAAAGAAAATATACAAGTGTACATTATATAGAATACAATTATATAAATGGAAGAAATATATATTTTTGTAATCCTTAATAAAAGCTATATATATATATATATTAAAAGGTTTGAAATATAATAGTTATATTAAAAGTATATATATTATATTATACTATATTATATTACATAGTATAAAAAAAAAAAAAAAGAGTATGCGGGTGGGAAAAATCCCACCCAAAGCATGAATTTGCTCTGCCATTCGGCAGAGCCCTCAAGTCAAACAGGAACCCTATGCATATTAGAGTAATAAAATAAACAAAAGAAAACCTAAATAGAAACTCAGCCCTTTTCTTCTGTTTTTCTTTCTTCCGTCCCTCTTCACATTTCTAAAGTTTCACTTCATCCCGTCGTTCCTTCCTTCCCTCCTCACGTCGCACCTTGTAGGCTTGAGCAAGAAAGATCACGGGAAGGCTACTGGGAGCTGAACCGAGAGGCTCCACTTGGGACTGGTTCGGACAAAAAGGAGAAGGCTGAACGGAAAGGAGGTTTGACTGATCTTGGTGCTAAAACAGAACACTCGAAGGAGTGGTCTTGGTGGTGTTTAGCTGGGGTGTTTCTAGCCTTGAGCAAGAGACAGAAAGAGAGGGGCTGAACGTGGCCAGCTTATGGGGGCTGTGTTTGAACTGGAAAACATGGATTTTTGAAGGAAGGAATGGACTGCCACGAGAAGGAAAATAGAGGTATATGCTGGAATTTTTGAGGCTACGTTTAAGAAGAAGATTAAGGAAGGAGAGAGGGCTGGAAATCAAGGTTAATTTCCTGAAGGTTCAAGGCTGTTCTAGGGTTGAACGAAAGCTTCAGATTTGCTGTGATGTGGTGACTGGCGAAGAAGCAGAAAAACTGAGCATTTTGGAGGTTGATTTGGGGCTGTTTCACGTGGGAACAAGGGCTGCTGCCGTGGGTGGTCTCCAAACAAGGGCTGCCGTAGGGGGAGCATTTCCACACCAAGCTGCCGGAAATTCAAGGTAAAAAGAAAAAAATAAAAGAAAAAGAAATAAAAGAGAAAGAAAGAAGAAAATAAAGAAAAGTCAAAAGAAAGAAAAATATATATATGAAAATATATATTTGTAAATATATGGAGATGAGAAGAATAGAGTTAAGAATTTTATTTAATTTATGATATAAATGCTAAATATATGAATATATATGTGTAAGTGTACATATATATATATATTATTATTATCTTGGAGACAAATAAGAAACAAGGAAAGGAAAAAGAAAATAAAAGGGAAGAAGAATATATACACACACACACACATAGGAAAATGAGAGAAATAGATTTGAAGATTTTAATATATAGATATTATGTTGGAGTTTAAATTTATATAAGCGTAATGAAAAACTTGAGCTAGACTTTATTAAGTCGAAATTCCTTGTGAATGTGTAGTTTGCCAAGAGGACGACGGACACGGTTTAGCTAGCCACGAGACAAGATCAAACTAAGCTCGCACTAGGTAAGACGTTTATATAACGTAGAAGTAGGATTATCCTGTATAGGATTGAATCTTACTATAGAATGAATTGAATACTTAGAGATTAGATTTAACGAAATGAAATGCAGGTACGATGTTAGATTCGATAAAGTGCCAAAGTGGTATGATATTAACCGTAAATGAATCGTTATGGTAGAAACTTATAGATATCATGAGATGGAATGATAGGCATTCATGTGAATCATGAGCACTACATTATACTGCTTTCATTTCGTCTACTTGAATTCTTTTACCATTAAGCATGCTTTATTATTATGCATGAAATACGAAAAAGGTTTATTCTTATCATACTTATCAGAATGCTTGATGCTTATATGGTTTTGAAAAGAATGAAATGATGGTTTTCACATATGTACGTATATACATGTAAATGATCTTCAGAAAAGCATTACGTACATTAAACTATTTTTATACGAAAGATTGAATTGTTTTATGAGACTTTAGGCACCCTAAGAGAATTAAATTCAATAAAGCATAGTGGAAGCCGCCTAATTCGAGATTACTCATTAGGTATAAAAGCTTGTCCGACAATAGTCGTGGACAGGTCTCAGTCTTGCCTGATCAGTGGGACTGGGAGATATGAGGTCTATGGCCATAGATAGCGCCCTAGTGGTTTCCAGGGGACGATGATATGATTCTTCACTGCTAGCTACAGTGAACTAAGTCTTTATTGATAGAGAGATAGGGATTTAGCCTAGTCTCAAATGATATGAAATGAAGTTTAGAGTATGCCTTTAAAATGAAAATGAACTCTAAACTCGACATTGATTTACAGTATATGAAATGCATTTTGATGCTATATGTGATATGAAATATACTTTCAAAGTATATAAGATACGAAATGTGCTTCAAAGAAATATATGCGATATGAAATGTATTTCAAAAAGTATATGTGATATGAAATGTATTTCAAAGAGTATATGTGATATGAAATGTATTTAAAAAATGTATATGTGATATGACATATGTTTCAAAAAGCATACTTGACATGAAATGAAAAAGCTTGCATATTTCAAGCACATCTTAAAAGAATACATGAAATGTATTGATATTGTACATGTCTTGAACTTGTTTAGAAGAATATGTATTACACGTTTTATGATTGTAACTGCTTCATTCATAATTACATGTTCAAGATCACATGACATCATGCATGGCATATAGAACAGTATAATTCTAACTCTGCACTTATATAAATGACTTACTGAGCCTTGCTCATTAAACGCTATTTAAATTTTTCAGATTGAGCACGGAGTTGGGGGAGTATTTCGGAGCCTTCCGAATAGTCCCGAGCCTGAAATATAGTCCCAACTCTCCAAGGAGATTTTTTTGTAAACATTGGGTATACTTACTCTTCTTTTATCTCCATTATCAATTCAGGCTATTTTTGATTTAGTACTTAGATGGGATGTAATATAATATAGAGAATAGCATCTAGACTAGCAATGATGAAGTATGAAATGTTGATTTTTGCATGAGTATGGATTGTGGATTGAATAGCATGAACAAGTGACCAAGTAGGAAAAATGTGAACCATAAGAGGAAATGCTATGATATGGAAATGAACTTGGTCATAGGAATGCTAGAATATGATTAACTGTCATTCTGGGAAGCATGAGCTGGATTATTACTTGTAAATTTTATGCAGGAAAATAACCTGGGTAAAGTCATAAAAATAGGCGAGGGAGTTAACGTCCCGAAATAAAAATTCACTACATTGCACTTAGACAAAGTAAATATAGGAAATCGAAAAATTAGCCCTAATTTCTACGCATCCGTACAAGTAAGAGACACCGTCGCGGCCTTCGGGTCGTGACATATATGGTACCTGAACTTGTTCATCAATTATATGAAAGTAATCAAAATTATATGCTTGTACAAAGATTTGAACCATGACCTCTTATATTTATTGTTATATGTTTAACCACGTGAGCTAGATTGAGAATTTGTTATATTTGTTGTAAATTTTATTTTTATTTTAACACAACTTGCAATTTAAAATTTAATGAAACATTGTTGGCCAAAAAAATAGTTTACTGAATAATAATAATAATTTAAAGATAATAAGATTTTAAAATTTTAGACATAAAGTACTAAAATTAAATTAATAGAAATTTCATAATATGTTAAGATACAATTCTTAAGATATTGATAATTTAACATATATGACATTTTATTATAATGTAAATCTTAATATATATATATATATATATAGTATATTATGTTTATTATTTTATTTGTAACTCATTATAATAAATTAAAAAAAACACTTTTTTGACTAAAAAAGTAGTTGAGAAGGTCAATATCTATTTAATCATCCAATATTCTGATTATTAATTGATCAAGTTAAACTAAATTACATGAATACATCATAAGAGATTAAATGTTTGAAATTAAACACAAGAGTATATTCTAAAAGCATGATAAGAAATTGGAATGAAAAATGTCTGAAATTAAAACTATAATATGCTATGAGAGATTGTTTAATTTATTCTATATTACATGGTAAGAGATTATTATAATGTAACATACAGATCATTATGATAAGATAAACATATTAATAATCTATTTTATATAATTAAGAGCTTGTATAGTTGATTATATATCACATGATAAGATATTATTTTTAAAGTTATAATAACATACAAATCATTATGATAAGGCGTTATTTATTAACTATATTATGTATTTTATTTCCTATCAAAAAAACTATTACAAGTTGAGTACTAATTTTTTTTCATATTCACATTAACATAATAATATTAGATTAACATAATAATATTAGATACACACCAATTGATTGAATATCTAATTAAAATGTTAAATAATAGATATTACTAAATTAATTAATATAATGCTAGTTATTTAAATATAATTAAAATAATATTAACAAAGTATAAAAAATAAATTTGATTAAAATTACCACTTACATAGTAATACAACTTTAATATATTATTAAATTACACTTTAATTTACTATTAGAATTATTATTTTTATCCACACTTTAATTTTTCATTTAATAGATAATAAATGAATTATTTTTAGTAAATACTTAATTCTATCAAAATAATACTTACACACTAAGAGATTACATAATTTATTCTTAAAAGATTATTATAATATAATATACAAATCATTATTATAAGATACCAAATTAGTTTATTCATGTATAAGATTATTATAATATAATAAATAATTAATTATCACTAGCTTGATTTTTTAATATCTTTTGTTTTAAGGCTAAAAATAAAATTACCACTATAATTTTCTCTTTTAATGATACCCAAGTATAAAAAAATTGTACTTGTATTGTTTAATTTAATTACTTAACTTTTTCTAATTTTAAAAACTTTGAATTTTAATTTAAAGACTAGGTTTTTTTTAATCTAAATTTAATATCTTTCTATACTTGAAACTTTAAGAAAATATAGTTTAAATTTAATTTTATTAAAAATATTTTTAATGTGTTGCACAAAATATCAAATTCAAAGTTTCAAACAAATATTGAAATTATATAATTTTTATATATTTGATTTATTGTTGTATTAAAATTAAAATTTTATTATAAATAAAAATAATAAAATGTTAAAATGATTTTTATAATAAAATCAAATGTCAAATTAATAATATATTTATTATTATAAATGCAGTAAGGATAATATTAAAGATTATTTGATATCATATATTATATCATATATTATGGTGTTTTAAATTAATTTAATTTAATTAAAAAGATTCAATATTTATTATGCTGGTAATATATAATTGATAAAATTGTATAATAAATAATAATTGTTTTCAAAATTTTAAACTTTTTAATTAAAAAAGTGTATCAATTATTTATTTATTTTTAAATAATAATTATATAATTATAATTCGGGTTTTCTCGGGTTATAAATTCGGTTTTTTCGGTTTTCGGTTCGGGTCGGTCTCGGTTTCGGATCGTATCGGGCTCGGGTTATGTCGAGTTCGGGTTGTGTCGGGTTCGAGCTTTTTCGGTTTCGAGCTTTTTCGGTTTCGAGTTTTTTCGGTTCCGGGCTTTTTCGGTTACAGGCTTTTTCGGTTACGGGCCTTTGACTTTTTTGGTCAATTCGGGCTGGTCCCGGTTCGGTCTCGGGCGGATTCGGGCGGGTTTTCGGGCTCGGGCCAATTTTTGCCACCTCTAACTGCAAGTTAGAGGTGGCAAAAGCAGGTTCAAGTTTGAAAACTCACCCAAGCCGAGACCGCGACAACTCGAATTAATTAAAAAATTCAAAGGCCCAATGGCGGTGAGATTGCATCCAAACTAAATTAGTAGATCTAAAGTTTAAATTTTGACACCAGCAATTTCTTCCATTGTTACCTGTGATTTGAATGATGTTAATTTTTGGCACCTCCAGGAATCTGAGTCGTGCAAATAGGGTAGCACTGCAATTAACTTCAAGACCTTTCGAAGTTATAACAAGGAAAAAGTAGACATTGATTCGGTATTAGGATCTGGAAGTCGGGCTAAAGTTAATAAAATCAAATAGGGTGTGGACAGAAACATTGTTAATTTAATCAGTCAACGACTGTGCTGCTGTTGGATTGTCACCCTAGTGTGATCTGCTTCTGTAGCCTGGGCCATGAATTTTTTCTTGCTGAAAAATTTCCAGAGAACGGTACATAGCTAGGCAGGTTGCATTATTTTTTTTGTCCCTTGCATTCGGATTTTCAATTTTTATTTCCCTCGCATCAGGGGAATCAAAAGTGTTGCTAACAGTTTTGCTTCTGAAAGCTGAAATTTTGCATTAGTAATCTGGAGAACTTGTTTTTCATAACAAATAATGAAAGTTGATGTTGTTGATTTAGAACATTTTGACAACGTTGGCCAATGGCGTTTGTGAAGTCATTTTTGTCAAAATCATTACAAATAAAGTCATTAATCAAAGTTACGAATTTATTAAACTTTTGCTTACAGATTTTTTGGATTTATAGATTACCTCTCAATGAAAAACCATGGGATTTGAATCTTGATATTTTGCATGAAAGCTCGAACTTTACCATCTTTACCATCTACAGTTATAAAACACACCAGTGATAATTTTCCTTTAAAACTGGCAGTGGTCCAAAGTAGAAGGTATTAAATCGTAGCCTCAGCCGTCAGCCTTCGAGCTATCTCTTTGAATCTTATAACTTAAAATTGGTGATAAAGTTGGATTCTCATGAAGCCACGTTTGTGTGTTGGTTGATGAACGCGTTTTTACCTTTTCTTGCTGCCACGTAGCCCTTCTGTGTCCTTTATTTCTTCTATATCTTTCCTTTCTGTATTTTCGGGGTTCAAGAGCCAAAATCCAAACTCAGAGCCAGTGTATAGAACGATCGAGAGAGAGAAGAAGAAGATGGGGAAAGAAAAGCACGGTCCCCGCTCAAGCTGATGGAAGAGTTATTTCAGCCAAGGAAGTCGGTTAGCAGCAGCAGATTTATTTCTTCTTCAGCCAACGTTTTCTCTGTTCTTCTCCTAAGCATCTTCACGTCCCACCTAGGAAAATCCCATCTCTCCTTCATCCTTTCACTTAGGTCTCTTTACAAAAATTATTTCCCATCCCAAGAGCTCCCCAACCATCTCAATTTCATAGCCAAACCAGAACAGCAACTTGCTGTCCTGCTGCTGATAGTGACGATGCAAGGTGAGCAAGCATAGTGTTGATATTTTCTCTTGATTTTAGTTATCTTTTTGGATGATTTAATATATGAGAGGTGTGCTTATGGCCTTGATTTGAATTAAGGCTGAGTATAAAAGTGCAAGGTAGGTTTGTGATGGGATTATAAAGATGTTGTTTGATTTTGATGGATCTTGATGCTAGAAATTCAATGAATTTATGAGTAAGAATTACGAGTAGACTTGACTGCCAAAAGAAAATGCAAACAGAACATGGTGAATATTGGGTGTTTTATGGTATGGCGTGAATGGGGTGCTAACCGGCCAATGGGTGGGTTGAGTAATAGGGGGAATAAGTTGATGAATTTAAGGTATTTGATAAAACACCTAAGTGAGTATGAGATAATTATAAGTTAAGATTGAATAAAGAATGAAAGAAAAATCACGAAAATTGAACAATGGTAGCTACGGTCATGAAAGAAAAGGGAAATGATGTTGATGTAAGTTTAACAAATAGTAAATGTAAATTTATATAATGATAAATTAAGAGTTATTGTAAAGTTAAAATTGGGAAAAAGAATTAAACATGGACAAATGTGAAACTTGACCAAGGCTTAATGTGTGAGTTTTTCATGTAAATTTTATAAGATTATAGTTAAGGAATAACACATCTTATAACTTAAAATTGGTGATAAAATCGGATTCTCACATAGCCACGTTTGTGTGTTTGCTGATGAACGCATTTTTACCCTTTCTTGCTGCCACGTAGCCCTTCTTTTTGCATGTTCTGTGTCCTTTAAATTTTTGACGATTTTGATCTTTTGTTTTATTCTGTGTAGCGTTTATATCATGAAAAAGATTTTTTCCTGCTGTCTATTGTTGTATTTTTATTAGCAATTCTGATTCATCATGTGGTGGGGCCTATTATTTGTTCATGGAATGTCGCCTTTGTCCTCCATACCTTTTCATGTGCCTGTTTCTTTTTCTTATCCTATTTTGCAAATAAGTTTTGAATTTGTATGCTTTTTGGTCATTTTGTTTTTAAGCAAATTTTTGTATTAGGTGTGAAGACAGCTATGTTCCTATCATTGTCATTTTTGGCCGCCAATTTTTTACTGCTAAACGTGTATCGACTGTTGAAGAAATGAAAATATAGAAATGATAGAAAAAATAATAAAGAGATGTGATTGAAGAGACAGAAGAGAGAAGATAAGGAAAAAAGAAAAAGATGGGAAAAATGTTAAAAGAAAAATTGAGAAGAAAAAATAACAAAAGAGAAAATGATCCATTTTAGAAAAAAATGGGTAAAAAAAGGGTTCATTCTATTTTTGGTTATTCTCATCTCTGTCTCTCATCTCTTGTCATTAGCTCTTGAGCCAAAATTGAAGAAACAAATAATGGAAGCTTTCCTTACTTTTTTCCTTTTAAGCTTTCCTTGCTTTTTCACATGCGTTCTTATCTTTTTTTTTTTTGGGTTTCTTTTATGACAGGAGTATCTAATTCCCATGAAAAATGAGGAGAAAGAAACCGAGATAACAAGTAGAAGAAATCATCTTACATGGTTTTCTAATTTTTCATCTGCCGTGTATCTTCATCTCGCTCTAATTTGGTATTTGTTCTTTCACTTTTATAATCTCCTTCCCTTTGTTTTTCTTTTACTAATTCTAATTATTTCTTTTTCCTCTTTGAATGGTAGGATGAGAGAATGACTGACAAAGGCTAAATCCATTATGAAAGCCACATCCTTTCTGTTTCAGGCCAATTCTCAACACAAAAAGAGATAAAAAAGCATGTACTTTATCTCCGGTTGAAGGTGAGATAAGTGTGTAACCAAAATAAAAAAAAAAAAAAGAAGGTCAGAGTTGTGGATGCATGCAAGTTCTTCCTCGATCTATGTTCATGGGTTTTTCATTTTTTTTCTCCATTTTGAAAACTTGGTTAATGCATTTAGCATTTTTCCTTTTCTTAATGATTTATTATTGCTAACATAGTAACATTCATAAGTTTTTATTTTATTTTATTTTTAAATACACTAATTTCTTTGAAAACAAAACAAAAAAACATTTAAATTGTTAGAACTTTTGGGTTCTGTTTAAAAAATTGTAAACTTTTTTGGATTGCTTTAATGGGTTTCCTTATTATATTTTTTTGGGGCTTGAAAATTATTATTAGGTTAAAATTTGATTATCTAAACAAGTTTGAAAAATAAAATTAATTCAAGACATAATTCGTTTTTTTTTTAGTTTTGATGCGACGTTCAAAATTTGGGTTTTCTTTGGAAAAGAATACGGCATGTATGTATAAGCCGACAATAGTCCACATGGTCCTTGAGATTTTTCAAGTTCCCAATCTCAACACATATACATTGTCATGGTCTTTATTGACCTTCACGTTATTTGTTACAGATTTATCACTAAAGAATCTACTGTTTGAATGGTTGAGGGATGCATGAGGTCTTGAATCCTCATATTCATTGGCTGCTATCATTTAATTAAGAGATTGCAAGAAGTTAAAGTAAGCATGCTTGATATCAAATTGCATATCATGCCAGTAATTTGTGGCAATAGTCATCCTCTGTCTCTTGGAGTCTATCTAACATGATGAAAGCATGCACTTGACATGTTTCTATTTTATTCGAAACTTGGCTGGTTCTCACTTTGACTGTTTTCCTTGGTGTAGGTTGTCCGGGTTGACTGCTTGCTTTTTGGTGCACAACCAAGTTTGTATTTGTTCCTTTTTTTTGGGTGGTATATGCTTGCTCTTTCTCTACTCTTTTCCTCTTTTATCCTATCTGTTTTGTTCTTTGTGTTTTTTCCCCCTCTATCCTGTTCTTTCTATGCTTTGCTTTTCTTTGACGTGTGCTCTTTCTGTTTCCAGTTTAGATCTTTTGATGTTCTAGGCATTGCTTTTGTTGGGCCAGTTGTGTTTGGGTTGTTTTTACTTCTCTGATGCATGTTTATCAGTTCCATGGCATGTATCAAGGATGATGGAGCTTTCTATTTCTTTATTGCTTGATGTTTGTTGGTTGACATATTAATCTTGATTTCTGTCTCGACGTTTGGTTGTGTGTCAAAGTTTTTTCTCTTGATTTATTTGCCTTTTATTTTTTCAAACTTCATGGAGCCTTTTTTGTTTTCTATGGTGTTTTTTGTTGTCTTGCTTCCATTGTTCCTTTTGTTTGGTATTGTCTCCTACTTCTTCTTTCCTGTTTCTAAGGACATTTTTCAACGGCCTAGATTTCACGTTGGTTCTCGCATAGTCTCCTTTCATGCTGCTTTAGCTTCAAGTTTTCCCATCAAGCCCTTTCAAATGAGTGATAGGAATTCAAGTCAAGAAAATAGATTTAAAAGATCTCAATTCCTTAGGAACCAAAGAATTAGGAATAGGGATGCTCAAAGTATACGGTGTGGTCAGTCATCTCTCGATCCAAGTTCATCTGAGGGCCCTCAGGTAAGGCACTCTGTTTGCATTGAATCTTGTGGAGGATCGCAGCCAATCAACTTGCAGCCTGTTGCTTTTGTTAGCAATGGTGATATCAGTAATTCCCAGCA
The DNA here is from genome assembly GCA_031772115.1 of Heritiera littoralis. NCBI lineage: Eukaryota > Viridiplantae > Streptophyta > Magnoliopsida > Malvales > Malvaceae > Heritiera > Heritiera littoralis. Next base: position 513,514 of record JAPDPK010000090.1, read on the forward strand.
TGTTAACACAGTTGTCCTGAATAGATCAGATCTCTCTATAGTTCAAACAATTATTGTGCCAACTGCTTCGGATGTTGGAACAAGTAACCGAACCATGTTGACTAATGTCACACGATCAACACTTGGTGTGAATCTTAACTTAACCGTTGTTGATTCCGATAATTTCATACTTCCTCTCATTTGTTCATTACTTTGTTCTTGGCTGTTTGTATGCTTTTATATTTGCTCCTGTCTACTTTTGTTCCTCATTTATTTTCCCTCATTGCAAGATTCTTTCTCATACTTTTTTGTTGCTCTCTTATGCCTTCAGGTCGAACTCAGCTAGGTTAGTTCTCCTACCATCTTTTTGCTCATTTGTTTTTCTTGCTTTGTTGTTCTCTTTTTCTTTACTTTTGCCTTTGGTCTTATGTTTATTATGTTGATTCGATTTGCTCTCAGATCTTTGCGAGTTTGAAGAATTTTCAAGAAAGCCCAAAAGGTTAAAGCGAGCTCGATATATTAGACACAGGCAACTAAGGTATGCAACATATCAACTTAATGTTGATGGGCAAGCATGTTTTCCTTTATTTTATCTAATTTTTTTGCCTCACCCCTATTATCATCTTTTGCTATCAGCTATCTAATCTTATCTCAAAGAGTTGGCTTTGATTCTTTAACTAATGATGGTATCACTCCCTTGTCGGATACGCTTCCTCCTGATGCCAACTCCTTTGCCTCTGACAACCAATCTTTACCCATTCCTGTTGATGTAGCTGCTGTATCAAATGTTAACCCTCAACGTCAGATGATTAATTTAATTAGTTTGCATTCTAGAGCAAATGTCGATGGTGACCTAGAGATTGTTTCCTCTTCCACAAATATATGTTTTGTTGATAGTCATATCTCGATGAGTATTGGCTGCACTTTTGTTCCTCTTAGATGTGATGTTGGTACGAGTACTCAAGGCATGCGGCATCATGTGCACGTGTCAGCCCATGATCGAGCTGTTGAATGATTACCCCTATCTTCTCGCCAAGGTGCTTATCTTCAAATGGTTTCCAAGTTTGCTTTTGGTCGTTCTGCTCTTTACTTTGCTCAGATTTCCTCCCTATTTATGCTTTGTTATGCATTCCTGTTTCAGTTTTCTCTCTTCTTCTTCATCACCATCTTTGAATGATTAATTTGGGTCTTATCTTTACTTGCCTTTGTTACTTGGCAGGTTACACAGTGAATCAATTAGTGGTGCGACATTCAAATCGTATGTTAATGCAACTGTTTTCTCTTTGTGCCTAGTTATTTTGCTAGGCTTTTACTGGTTTTGTTCTTATATTGTGTTTCTTTCTTTGGTCTTCTACTGTCCATTCCACTTTGCTCATTTGTTTTGACCTATTGTATTTATAGGTAGATACTTTTAGCCTCTAGATCTAGGCGGGTTGGACTAGAATGCCCGTATTGTTCTACTAAGATGTGGAATGAAGAAAGGCTGAAGAAATGTGGGAACACTGCTCACCCAGTTTTTAGCTTGTGTTGCAAAGAAGGGATTATTGCTCTCCCTTCTACAAGGATAACACCTCCGTTCCTTGATTGCTTGCTCAATTACAATGCTGGACAAAGATCTCGGAGATTTAGAGACAATATCAGAGTTATAATTCTATGTTTCAATTCACTTCGATTGGAGGCAAAGTTGATAACTACATAAACAATCGGCTTGGCCCTTATGTGTTTAAAATTAGAGGCCAAGTGCACCATCGTATGGGATCTTTATTGCCACTTATTGGACAAGCTCCAAAATTTGCCCAGTTGTACATATGTGACACTGAAAATGAAGTAGCTAATCGAATGAGGCCTTTCCAAGCTCCTGACTCCTCTGATGTAATTGAAGCAGATATTGTCCAAGGTTTGATGCATATGTTTGATCAAACAAATGCAATCACAAAGCTTTTTAGGATGGCGAGGGATCGATTTGTCAAAGAAAATTATGCTCCGCTCCAACTTCGCTTGATTGGTAGTAAAGACCATCGTGATCGACAATATGATTTGCCCTCCCACATGGAAATAGTTGGTTTGCTGGTTGGTGAAGATAAAGGACCCCAAGATGATCGAGATATTGTTGTGGAACATCGCTCTGATGGTTTGAAGCGCATTAATGAACTCCATCCTGCCTTCATGTCCATGCAATATCCAATTCTGTTTCCTTTTGATGACAATGGATTTTACTTGGGCATTAACTATAGAGATACAAATCGAAGAACAAGGAAGGAGCGAAAAACAGTTACTATGATGGAGTACTATGCATACATCATCCAACAACGGTTATCAACCGGCCATACTCTTCTTAGAGGAGGTAGACTCTTCCAACAATTTGTTGTTGATGCTTATCTTTGCATTGAGCGGATGAGGTTACAATGGATTCGGGAGAATCAACAGCAGCTAAGGTCAGAAATTTATCAAGGCATGCAAGATGCTGTGACTCGGGGCGATGTTGACAGCCATGCTATAGGCAAGCGAATTATCTTGCCCTCAACCTTTGCATTTGGTCCTCGATTTTTGTTCCAAAATTACCAAGATGCAATGACCATTTGCAGGCAGCTTGGCCAGCCAGATCTCTTCATAACATTTACCTGTAACCCAAAGTGACCTGAAATCGATCATGCATTGTCCATGATTCTTGGTCAGAGAATTGAAGATAGACCAGATATATTGGCAAGACTATTCAAACTAAGATTGAAATGTTTAATGGATGATCTAATCAAGAACAAACATTTTGGCAGAACAATAGCAGGTTAGTTTGCCTTTTAAGTTGTTTTCTATCGTGATTATTTATGTCGAGTTGCATCTTCCTTTTACCTCAATCTTATGTGTATCTTTTCTTTCATTTTGTTCCAGTTGTGTACACGATAGAATTCCAAAAGCGAGGTCTACCTCATGCTCATATTTTGCTTTGGCTTCATCCTGATGACAAGCTTTCAACACCTGAAGAAATCAATCGCTTCATTTCTGCAGAAATTTCGGACAGAGAAGAGGATCCAGTTGCACATGAAGCTGTATCTAACTTCATGAGACATGGTCCATGTGGTCCTCTTAATAATCGGTCGCCATGCATGAAAGATGGGAGATGTTCCAAGTTCTTTCCTAAGTCATATGAAGCATAAACTGTTGTTGGCGAAAATTCTATTGTGTCATATAGAAGAAGAATCCCAAGAAGTCAACAAATGGTTGTTGAGAAGAATGGTGTTATTCTAGATACAAGATATGTTGTGCCACACAATGTTGATTTACTTGTGAGACATCACGCTCACATAAATGTTGAGATTTGTGCGAAAACAAAATCGATTAAGTACCTGTTCAAATATGTTAATAAGGGTCCTGACAGGGTGAGAGCAGTTATAGAAGAAACTTCGAGCACAAAGCCTGCAAATGGTCAACCCAATCTTGAGTAAATTGATGTAATTAAAACTTTCCTTGATTGTCGATATATATCATCGCATGAAGCATGTTGGAGGATATTTGGCTTTGAAGTCCACCATAGAGACCCTACTGTTATCCATCTTCCTATCCATTTGCCAAACCAACACTTTATTACTTTCCCTGAAAGCTCAGATTTGTCAAGCGTACTGCGACAGCCAATGTTGGATAAAACTATGTTTACTGAGTGGATGCAAACAAATAGGGTCTATCCATGTGCTCGAGCTTTGACGTACACTGAATTCCTAACTTAGTGGGTTTGTTCTCAGAAAGAAAAAGCTTGGAAACAGAGGGAAAGAGGAAGAGCAATTGGGCGAATCAATCATGTCCACCCAGCTGCTGGTGAATTGTTTTTCCTCAGGTTGTTACTAAATGTGGTCAAAGGGGCAACAAGCTATGAAGATCTCAAAGAAATCGATGGTTTCATTCATCCTACATTTCAATCTGCGTGTCGAGCTTTGGGTCTCTTAGGTGATGATAGAAAATGGGAGCATGCTTTAGAACAAGCTTCATTCTTGGCAACAGCTCCTGAATTGAGACAGCTATTTGTCACGTTGATTATGTTTTGTGAAGTAGAAAATCCAACAGCTTTATGGAGCAAACATTGGATGCTTTTGGGTGAAGATATTGAATATCAACCAAACCCTGTTCTTGGCAAAAACCATTCTATCTTGATAGAGCAAGATTTAAAAAATCAAATCTTGCTCTTTCTTGAAGAGTTATTCAATAAGAATGGATCATCATTGTCCAATTATGATCTACCTTTTCCCTCAATTATTCCAACTCATCTAATACAAGACAGGCTGATTAGGGAAGAAATGTACTATGATCTCGATGATTTGCAAAGGCAGCATGCTTATTCTTTGTTTATGTTGAATGTCGAGCAAAGAATCATATATGATGCTGTCCTAAATTCAGTTTGCCACGATGAAGGTAAATGTTCTTTGTTTATGGTCATGGTGGTACAGGGAAGACTTTTCTCTGGAAAACCATTTTGGCAGCTCTTCGTTCAGCTCAGAAAATTGTTCTTGTTGTCGCATCTTCTGGTATTGCATCTTTGTTGCTACCAGGAGGTCGTACTGCTCACTCTCGCTTCAAAATTCCATTGAATGTCGATGATATATCAACCTATCAAATCAAACGTAACACTGATCTTGGGAGGCTTATTTGTATGTCCAGCTTGATTGTTTGGGATGAAGCTCCAATGGTGCACAGGTATTGTTTTGAAGCATTTGAAAGATCTCTCTCTGATATCATGCTGTCCAGTGTTGGTAACCAGCCAAATCGACCATTTGGAGGAAAAACTATTCTCCTTGGTGGTGATTTTAGACAAACCTTACCTGTCATCACAGGTGGAACAAGATCTCAAATTGTTAATGCATCAATCAATAGATCACCTTTGTGGAATTACTGTCATGTCTATACACTTGCTGTAAATATGAGACCTAGGTTTGCTTCACTTGATGATCATTCTAAAAGACAAACAGAAGAATTTGCAAGATGGATCTTGGATGTTGGTGATGGCAAAATCATGCCTACACATGTTGAATTAGATTCTGATGAAACTTGGATTGAAATTCCTGCAGACTTATTACTAGATCTTGCAGATTCACCTATCTTGACTATGATTAATGCAATTTATCCAAATTTAGAGAATAATTTTTCTAACTCAGTCTACCTAAGAGATCGTGCTATTGTTACTCCTTTTAATGATACAGTTGATTTAATCAATTGTGAGGTTCTTTCAATGATTGCAGGGGAGGAAAAGGTTTATCTCAGCTTTGATTCTATTTCAAGTGTAGATGGTGACTTCTCTGACCAAGAAATCCTTTACTCCTCAGAGTTCTTAAATTCTTTGAAATTCACAAATGCACCAAATCATCGACTTGCATTGAAATTAGGATGTGTGGTCATGTTGCTCAGGAACATAAATTAGACTGTAGGATTATGTAATGGAACTAGACTTATAGTCACACAAATGGCTGCAAATGTTATCGAAGCACAAATCATCACTGGCAGCCACATTGGTGACAAAGTTTTCATTCCTCGAATATGCTTTGTTCTTAAGGATTCACAATGGCCATTTGTTCTCAAAAGAAAACAATTCCCAGTTTGCCTTTCATATGCCATGACCATAAATAAGAGCCAAGGCCAAACACTTGAATTTGTTGGCTTATATTTGCCAAAACCTGTTTTTTCTCATAGTCAGCTATATGTTGCGATTTCAAGAGTTACAAATCGAACTGGTTTAAAAATCTTGATTGACAATACAAATGCTCAAACACATGCTTTAATAAAGAATATTGTTTACTCTGAAATATTTGATAATTTGCTAGCAGGTTCTCTGTTTCTGTTCCAATCCCTTATCCATGTTTATCCCTTAGATATTCTGAATTTATGAATGACTGTTTTTCCTTTGCTTTTGTGTCTTATGTTTCCATTGCATGTCTGCCTGTCGTTTTCTTAATACAGCAAGTAATGTTTGATATAATCATTTTTCCTTTCATTTTACAAAACTTTGCTCCTTCCCAGGTAATAGTTCTTTCTACCATTAGAAAAAGTGCTTTATAACCTGTGTTGACTTATGTGTTCTTTAAGAATCTCGGTATCTGCCATTATTCATGTTTCTGTAGAGTTGATTTTTTAATTGTTTGTTTTTTAAATTTTTCCATTCCTCATTCTTGCTTACTAAGAATTTTCTATTTTTTTATTTATTAAATGTATTCAGCTTTTTTGCTAGCCTACTTTCTTTTTTTTTTTTCAGGTTGAGTAATGAGCTACCAGTTTTTAAGCGAACTTGAATTGCTGGAGCTTTTGGACAAGGTTCAAGTCCACATTGTAAGGATCTGGGATACCATTTTGCCAGGCATTAAGAAGAAATTTTTGTCCATAGATCTACTTGTCATTGATGAAAAAGTCTGTGTTTAGCTTTTAAAATCTCACTTCCTTTGATTTTGTAATATAGTTTTTTCCCTTATGTTACTAACTTGCTTTCATGCCTTTGACCATGTAGGGTAATGCCATGCAAGTTCCAATTCAAAAAAAAAAAAGATGAAACACTTTTCAGACCATGCAATTCTGTCACTCCTCTTTGATAAAATGCTTTCCTTTGATTAATACTTTGCTGCCTCTGTAGAATTCAGGAACCAAGCAAAGCAAATTGTTTGAGCTCGCCATGCTACTCCACCCCAAAGAACAAAAAGAAAACTATTTAGGTACACCTCTCACAGAAATTTTTTTTAATTCAAACAAATATTTAACTCCACTTCTCCCCTTACTAATGAAAGCAAAAAACAAGCTGTGATCTTTGCCTAACAACTTGAAGAAGAAGATTTTCCTGATTATCTTCCATTGAAGATATTGAAATCTAGGTATTATCCTTACTCCTCTATCCGAATATTACTTTCTATCCATTCCTTCTATTTGCTTCGCACATCAAGCAGTTTTCCCATGCATTCTTGTATCCTCTTCAAGAAGTCTTTTTAGCAAAACTATTTATGGAATTCTTTTCTACTTTGCTTTTTAAGTGTGATTTGTTCTTAAATCAAACCTATTGATCATACATCGTTTTCTGTTCAACTTTTATACCTTTTCGTTTGTTTTCTTACTTGACCAAGTTTCACACTTCTAGCTTTGTGCTTAATTGTATTTATCCCCCACAATTCTAAGCAAGCAAAATGTTTTCTATAAATTGTCTTATTATCAGTCCATCTTTACAAATCTCATTTCCCGTCTCGGTTTACCTACTTAACCTTTCTCTTTGTTCTGATTCTGTGGTATTGAACACCTATGATGCACTGACATTAACTATTCTACTCAGACTCAGTTTTTTTTTTTTATCATTGCTTATGGCCTCTTATTTTCGCATGCAGGGGTAAAGAGACAAGAAAAGCATGATTAACCTTTACTTATAAATGTACAGCTTAGCTTTTGCTGCAAAGATAAGCTTCCACATGTGGTTTCAATGATCGCAACTTTTGATGAATCCTAAACATGAGCCAATCTGCAAATGTTTGGCTTGTCATCATTCTTGCTTTTGTTTTTTATTCCATACTTTGCATCTTAAGAAATTCTAACGTTATCAAGTAGTCCTCTTTTGTACTAGATTCCCAAGCATCAACCTTTTTGCCTTTTTTAATTATTGTATAACTCATGTGCTTTTTACTTGCATTGTAAATAAAGTACCAAGTATGAACAAATGCAATATATATTTTGTTGGCTTTAGTGGTTTCCCCAACTTGATTTGTGTGCTCTTTCGTCCTAATACACAAACGATCTTAATTCGTAATAAATCAATTGTGACCAATTTCCATGAGTACCTTTCATGCCTTTGAAATATGGTCTGTGTTTGTCTTCACATTGTTCTTAAGTGGACATTTAAGTTTATTGTGATTTGGTGTATATGATACAAGGGAAAGTGCTATGAACATTTATTTGCTTCTTGACTTTAGATAGGAAAAATTACCATACCATAACTCTTGATATTTTCATTGACCGCAGCAGCGCGCGGGTTTCACACTAGTATATAAATGAAACTGGATGTCATTGCTCGGGGGTTGTGGCGCTCTTGATGCTCCAGCCTGGCTCTCTTTCGGCGAACTAAAGAATGAATTAGGTCACCTTGCCCAAGCCCAACCAGTCGGGGCTGAGCTGGACTCTCAAGTCATACTAGCTTGTTTAATAAAAGCTTTGCCTGTGGACATTGTCATGGCTTAACTGTAACTTGTCTCCTGCTTCTCTTTGGAAGACTTTTTTTTGGTAATTCAGTATCTCCGAACAGGACCCATTCTTTTTCCTTCTTAATGATCTTAATGGTGTTCTTTGAAAGACTCTTATAGCGTTCAATAATATTGAATTTGAATTGGTTGTTGTTGAAAATATACGAGGCAGGAAATAATTTATAAAAACATTTCTACACTGGTCAAACCGGAGTTCTGTTTCATGCCCATGCTTCCAGTGAACCTACTTTCCAAGTTTAGATGGGCTTTAAAATGGAGGTGAAACATTTAACAAACATCTGAAACATGGCGGATGGTTCTTTTCTGATTTAGCACCGATACATTTTATTTTCAACGAAAATGTCTGTATGCTGGATGGATTATCAGCAAAATCGTTCATTGCTTCTCTTTACAAGTTTATCATTTATCAACCTAACGTTTAAGTGATAGTTTGAATAGGGGATGAGAGTAATTCTGATAAGATTAAAAATAACAGTGGCGGTTGAAATAATGATGTGTTTGAATGCTATAAGATGCTACATGGTTTGATGAAATTAGATTTGGGGAGGATGATTTATGCACCTCCGCAAATCTCAATCTAATAAATATGCCATCACTGTCTATGAAAGTAGATCAGTTGGGTAATTAAACTTTAGGCTTTTGAACCGATGTTCTAACAAGTAATACTGGACACGACATAGATTCGGTATTGGGATATGAAAGTCGGGCTAAAATAAAAAGAAGAAACAAATAGGGCGGATGTTGGGTAATTAACTCTAGGTCAATTTCATCAACAACCGGCAGTGGAGTGAGGAAGGAAAGAAGAACGAGAGCTACTGCGGGTGATGGCCTTCGACAACGGGCCAAAGTCCTTGGACATTCTAAATTGGTGGGAAGAAAGCATAGTAGGAGATTTTTGGTGGTTTTGGGACTCAGATTGATTTACATCTATGAATTTTAGTTTTGAGTTTGTGGCTAAATTTATGAGTTTATAAGGATTCTAAGAAAAATTTTTGGTAAAAATTTGTCATCGGCAAATGGCGTCGACTAACGATGACACAAATGGAAGTAAATCATCGAAAACTGAGTTTTAAAGTCGTCGACTTAAAGAGTTTTTTGAAAGCAGTACGAGAAAGTGAAGAGAGAAGAAGAAAAAAAATGAATATATATTTTATATTAATTATTTATTTTTAAATTTTTAAAATTGTGTTTTTTGTATTTATTTTGAAACTTGTATTTTATTTTTATAAAATAAAAAAATATACTTTATTTATTTTGTACGTAACAAGACTCACATGTGATGTCAACTGACGCTTAACATTTAATTGATGTTAAATTAACCGAAAAACCAAAACATTATAACTTAAAAAATTTATAAATTAACAAGTAGCTTTTAAAAGTATAAAAATCAAAATAGTAGTTGATTCAAGATTTAATAACCAGAAATACTATTTACTTTATTTGAAATTTACTAAAACAAGCTAAAATTCCATAAACTCAAAATCTTATTTGTTAATGTCAACAATATCAAAGTTGGCTCCTTGAATCTCTTGAGGATGGAAATAGCTTTGCAAGACAAAATAAAGTCAAAGAGGGTCAGAGTGTTGTACTTTGACAGACACTTCGATGATAGATTTGCTTAATGGGTCAAGTTGACCTTGTCCAGCACAAAATCGGATCGGTTTGTTCTATTTGAATGGAGGGGGAGGCTCCCTCCCTCCATTTTTTTTTAAATTTTTTAAATTCAGTATTTTTTCTATAAATACCTATTAATTTCATTCATTTTTTTCTTTATATTTTTTTTCAATACTCGTACTCATACACTCTCAAATCTCAACACTTATACTTTTTCAATACTCATTCAAACTCTCTCAAATTCACTCAAATTCTCTTATTCTAAATTTATAATATTATTATTTTTCTCTAAAAAATTCTTTTTCCTTTTTGTTTTACAATTTTACAAAATTTTAGTTTCAATTTTTAACTTCCAATATATATTCGCACATCTACTTCTATCAAATTTCATGTCTCGTTTCGCGCCCTTCGGTTCTACTTAAATCTCCAATTAGGGTGACAAATCATTCAATGAATTTGAATCTGATATTCTGATATTCATTTGAAAGAGGAGCTTCCTTCGGTATCTCCAATATGTCGTAGTACTACTTGTCGTGGAGGTCCTGGTCAAACACAATCATCAACTGCCACCAATGTCGCTACATTATCAAGATCAACGAAAACAAAGATTAACCGTACTAAAAAGAGTAAGGTATGGAAGCATTTCAATATTGTGCTAAAAGAAGGTACAACAAATGAATATTCTGCCATATATAAAATATGTAAAAATGTTTATGCTTATGACTCCTGTGGAAGTAGTGGCAGTATAGGTACGTATAAAAGATATTTAATTGATGCACATAAAATTAATCTAAATGAAGAAGATGAAATTAATGAAAGCATACAATTTCAAATTAATATACATGATGGTGGAACAAAATTTACTTTTGACAATGCTCAAGCTAGACGTGACTTAGTTAGATTTGTAGTTAAAACTAAACTGTCATTAATAATTTGTGAAAAAGTAGGATATTTAGAATTGTTTTGTAAATATTTACAACTTGTATATAAATTTGTTTCTAGATATACATTAAAAAAAGATTGTATAGATATGTTTAAAGAATATAGGCAAGCTTTAATTTAAAAACTTAGTAATATTTCATCTAGGGTTAGTTTAACTAGTGAAATATGGACTAGTGCTAATGGTACAAGTTATTTTGTTATAACTTGTCATTAGGTAGATGAAGATTGTTGCATGCAAAAATGAATTTTATCCTTAGATGTAATAGAAGAAGCTCATAATGCATATACTATTCATATATATATTACTAAAATCTGTAAAATGTATGAACTTAAAAATAATAAAGTTTTTGCTATTATTTTAGATCATGCTTTGAGTGATACCTCAGCTATTCCTATATTAATTAAAAGTTTAAGCCCAGTTATGCAATGTGTATTTTTTTATGCTAGATGTGCATACCATATTACAAATTTGTGTGTTCAAAGTGATTTTAATGCTACTGGTAGCAGTAGCACTAGTGGCATAGCTCCAATTGATAAAATTAAAATGTTGGCAAAATGGATATGCACCCCAAATCATAAACATGAATAGAAGCAGCTTTGTCTAGCAAATAATATACCTATTAAAGCGTTTCCACTTGCCATGGAAATAAGGTAGAACTCACTCAATCGTTTGCTTTCTTCTGTTTTACCTTATAAAAAACTTATTACTCCATTTTACAACAATTATACAAATAACCATATTTAATGCTTTATGATAAAGATTGGATTTTTATTGAATGTTGTATTGATTTATTATTTACTTTTAAAGACGCAACCAAAAGATTTTCAACTCTGTCGTAACAACTTAGGTCCTAAAACCTAACTGCTAGACATAGTTCAATGGAATCACAACCAATCAATCTAACCTATGCGTGATTGGGCACCTATTTGAAACTAAATATAAGGACTAACCTGCATGTCAAAGTTTGGGCATAAGAGTACGATTACCTGTGAGGAAGGTATTAGCACCGTCACAACGCCCGTTATAAGATAGTACCATCTAATTGTAAATTATCCTAAAATAGCCTTAATTAAATAATTTTCTGTTTCCAAATTTATTCCAAAATTCATTTATTATTTTTATTATTTTAGTTTTAAATATTGAAAACTCATTTAGGTGTCTTTCAACACTTTGATCAGGCACTTAATGAATCTCCTCACCTCAAGAGTATTCAAAGAAACACACTCATTTCCTTAAGGAGGTTTCGTCATCGTTTAATTAAATTTTTATGAAAAAATTTAATTAAAATTTATCATTTAATTTATAATTTTTTAATTTTGCATTATTTGCCATTTGATTTTTATTTAATTTAAGTATTGAAAATTTCCTTAATGTTTCTTCAATACTTTGATCGAATACATGAGAAAATCTTTTTACCTCAAGAGTATTCACAAGACACACTCGTCATCGTGAAGAGGCTCCATCATCAGATTAATTTAATATTTTGATACTTTAATATTTTATTTTATCTAGATTTTTAGAAACTCTTAATTTTGAAATTACCTCTGTCTAAGTTTCTCAACACTTTGATTAAATTTAGAAAGAATAATTTCTCACCTAGAAATTTCCTAAATTTCACCTACTTCCAAAAATTAGGAATTTCATCATCGATTGGATTTTTTTTTTTAAATCCTAATATTTTATAAGGATCTTTCTAAACTTATTATTATTATTATTATTATTATTATTAGATAAAAACTTTTAAAATTTTCTTCACATTCCCCAACCCTTTGATTGAATATGAGAAATGTTTGTTATTCCAACTAAGGTATTTGCACACTCGCAATACCAAGAGATTTTTATCATTAATAAAATTTCTATCTAATTCTATTTACATTGTTATTTATATTGACTAAATTATCTCTTTTATTTTTAGTTGTTATTTCTCTTTTTTAAAAAGAATTCATAAATTAATATTAATATTTTTTTTATTTTCCTATTTTATTATTTTCAATATTATCTTTATTTATTTATTTTATAATATACTTCAAAAATTCTTGACTACAATTTTCTATACTCCCCAACGCTTTGATTGAATATAGAGAAATATTTTTTATCTAGAAATTTTTAAGATATTTTTCTTAAAATTTTATCACTGATTAAAATTCAATTTACTAAGATTACCATTATCTCATTCAGTGCCGTAGTCAGGATTTGCTTTCAGTGAGGTCAAAAAGTATATAATATCTTATATACTTTAAAATAAAATTTTTCATACACGATATTAAAATAATAACAATGTCATAGAAGCTAAATAATAAAAAAATAATGTAAAAATATTATTTTTACAATTGTTCACGACGAGTTTTCATATTCTGAAATAGTTGTATAATTGCTTCATTATCAACACTTTCAAGTACATTTTTTTCGATATATGTAATCAAGCAATCATTCATCAAGCTATCTCCCATTCGATTTCGCAATCGATTTTTGACTATTTTCATTGTTGAGAAAGCTCTTTCAACACTAGCAGTCGCAACCGACAAGATCAAAGCTAATTTGATTAGTAAAAAAACTAGTGGATAAACAATATCTTTCTTTGTCTTCTCTAATTTTTCAGCAAGATCAGTAACATCTTTGACATCCAAAAATTCAGTACTACTGCGCATATAAAAAATATAAGTCTCAAGTTGACTATCAAGTGCCAAAAGATCAACTACTAAAAACTCAAGAGGATAAAACTGACCCAATCGAATTAATTTTTCCTTGTTAAAAGCTGAAAATGAGTCACTTGGATTAAGGCATGCCACACAAAGAAGCAATTCAGTGTTAATCTTAGTGAAACGATTGTTAAACTCTTGAAGTTGTCTATCTATGACAACATAAAATAAGTCAACTTGATAATGATGTAAAATTCGAGATCTTTGCAACTTTAAGTCGGATCTCCCAAGAGCTACATAGATATCATCCATACTAGGAACCACAATATCACTTTTTTCACAAAATGAAGAAACTTCAACTATTAAAGAATCCCATCCATCATCTCACATCTTTTGTAGTCGTTATTTGGATATTTTAACCAATTTCATATCATTAACAATATCTTAATCTTTTCTTTGCAAAGCTTTTGACAATTCATCTTTAATTCCTAGCACACTACTCATCAAGTGAAGGTTGAAAACAAAATCAAAAGATTGAATCATTTGCAATAACACTTGGGTTTCAACTCTTTGTTTAGAATTCAAACCATTTTCAACAACATTATCAAGCACATCAAAAATAGATGCAAACAAGATGAGTATGTTGAGACACGTACCATACTGAGAACCCCATCGAGTATCACCAGTGTGTTTGAGACTAGTTTCTTGATTTAAGCCACTTCCAGTTGCAATTTCACCATTCTTTATTGCCTCAACAACTTTAATTGCTTGACTTTCTCTAAGAATATCATAACGTTTGCATGAAGCTCCAACAACATTTAGCAAAATACCAATATTATAAAAAAGTGAAGCAACCGAGTCTTCATTCCTTGCAACAGCTACAAGAGTCAATTGAAGTTGATGAGCAAAGCAATGAACATAAAATGCAAACTCATTTTCCTTCAAAATTAAACTTTTCAAACCATTGAATTCTCCTCGCATATTGCTAGCACCATCATAACCTTGTCCACGTAATCTTGACAAACTCAATCCATACTTGGAAAATAATGACTCAATTGCTACTTTAAGAGATAAGACAGTAGTATCAGAAACATGCACAATACCCAAAAAACATTCAACTATACAGCCTTTTTTATTCATGTAGCGCACAACAAGAGCTATTTGTTCCTTATTTGACATATCACGGGGTTCATCAACCAAGATAGAAAATAAATCATCTCCTAGATCATCAATGATGGCCTTTCTTGTCTCACTTGCTGCAGCATTTATAATATCACATTGAATATCAAGAGTAGTCAATTTCAAATTATTAGGAGCATTCTTCAAAACAACGTTATTGATAACTTCATTGTGATCGGCAAGAAAATGCAATAGTTCAAGAAAATTTCCTTGATTTCTTGATTCTTCCGATTCATTATGACCACGAAAAGCCAGTCCTTAACATAAGAGAAATCGAAGACAATCTACTGAAGCAACCAACCTAGTCCGATATTCAATTCGTGCTTGATTTGATTGTTTAATCAAAATAGATTGAATGTGTTGGTTTTGATTCATCAAGTCTTCACATTTCCTATAAGCTTGATTATGAGCACTATTAGGACCGCCAACATGGGTTTTAAACTTATCTTTCTTATTCCAATTGGTAAAACCTTCAAGAACAAAAGAGTCACCACTTCCTTGCTTTCCAATATCTTGTCTAAAAAGATAATAACATAAACAAAAAGCGGCATCCTTTGCTATGCTATACTCTAACCAACCACCGAACTCATCAAACCAATTAGGATTGAATCGACGTAAAACATTTCCTATACTTCTTTGAGGAAAAGTATGATTATGTGGTTGACAAGGTCCTCTTTGTAAAGTATGCCCTACGTACCTTATCTTGATCATTAGGAGGATAACTCGTGATTCTACTACGAAGTCCTAGATCTGCAGGAAGAGTTTCTAAATCGATTTCAACACGAGCTTGTTTTGAGGTTTCTTTCTTAGTTTCTTGAGTATAATGTGGTTGCTCCAATGTTGATTTTCTTTTGAAATACCTCTCCATTAACTGAATAGAAAAGAAAAAATCTCAATAAAAGCTAAAAGCAATATGATTGTAACCCAAAAAAAAATTATGAAGTTTGAATAATTAATATTATCAAAATTAAGAGACTAAAAAATTTTATATATATATATATACATATATACACACTTATATATCCTGCTATATATTTTTTAAAGAACAAATTCTTTATAAACATAATTATTAATACCGAATCAATAATTTTTTTTGAAATTAAATTTTATAATTCTGTATGCTTACATTGAAATTTAGAGTAGTGCAAAGATATTAGCATATATGATAAAAGTATATTTGCACAAATTTGTGTGCAAATATATTTTGATATATGTCACGTGCTTTCCTACATCCTACTTACATATATGCTAAATTTGGGTTAGAATAACATTTGAAGGTATTAATAAACCAATTTTACATTGAAGTTCAAAGTAGTGCAAAGATATTTGCACAAATTCTTTACCGAAAAGTATAAAAGTATGATAAAAGAGGAGAACAACTTTAGTGCTTTGATATTAGCATCCTACTTTCAATCATCCCTCTTTCATGCTTTGGATCGATATGCTTACATTCAATCCCTTCCTCTGAACTTACACCACTTGCGGCAATTAGGGTGTGTAATACCAAATCAATAATATAAAACTAATTTTGTACAAATTTTTTATCTCAATTTATATGGTATTCTAATCAATATTCAAATTATATTTAACATTTATGATTTATCAAATACAAATTTAAGAGAAAACAAAATAAAAAAACTATTATAGAAGAATTTAATATTCTAACTTCTTGTTCAAGAAATTAATACATGAAAATAAAATTTTTTCTATTTAAAGTTTGGGTTTGAAATAAATTATACATACCTCAACTGTTAATTCTTTCTTTTACTTCGCTCTTGGATGCAAATAATCAAGAAAGTAAATTTTGAGACTAATTTTGTTGAGTGGTTTGATCTTAAACTCTATTCTCTTTTAAATCTCTTTTTTAACTATTGTGTGCTTTGTTTTTTTTTCTTTTTCCCTCCCATTTTAATGTTGAGAACTGACAGACAATCTAGGGTTTTTTTAGTTTTTTTTTATTTTTATAGTATATTTATTATTTATTTTATTTTTTTAAGTTGTATATTGACCCCCAAAATTAATTTTCAATAGGGTCAATTTTAATATTTTTCTTAATTTATATATATAATATTTATTTAAAAAAATTCAGTAGGGTCAATTGACCCCACCAAATAGGCGTGGCTACGCCCCTGATCTCATTATCAATTCTAGAGTTTTCCTTTCAATTATTATTAATTTCATTTGTTTAGCTTCCTACAGATTTTAGCAATTCGCTTTCTTTTTTTTTTTTTAATTTTCTTAGAGCCTTTAATTTTGGATTTGAGAAAAAGCGCTATATGAAATCTATACTACCCTCTAAGAGGAATTTTATTTTTCATTTACCTTTATTGCTTTAGATCCATTAATTTTAACAACACTCACTTAAGAAAACTATAATAGGTAACGAAATATATTACAAATAAACAAAGTAATTAACTTAATAAAAGGCTACGTCACAAGCACATTAATTTGATCAAAAAGATTATAATTAAGCAAAGGAACAAGCAAGTCACAAAAGAGTAAACGTGTCCACTAGGATTTTTTCCGAAGTGAGCACCTTTCTTCCTTTTGTTACTTATTTCTTTTGCCTTCTTTTTCTGTCTTCTACGTGTTGGCCTCTCAAAACAGAGGCCAACTTACCCATCGCAACAGCCACGTAATAAGACGGGTGGCAGCAGTATACAAGTGATGCAGAAATGAACTAGCAGCAAGGGACAGCAGCTTAAATACAGGAAACAGCAGGCGGGCGATACAATCGTGCAGGGCGCAGCGGCAACAAGATAACAAGCAGGGGTCGTGCGATGGTACTTTGATGCAGGATTGGCCTGATGCAATGCAGGTTCGGTTTTAGTGATGGTGCTCGTGCAGTTACAGCAACCAAAACGATGCTGGCCGAGGAGAGTGGCAGCATCGTGCTGGCTTTGACAGCAATACAGTGCAGGAAAAGGCGAGGTGGACTGGTGCGGTGGTCGCCAAATAGGACGGGACGATGAAGATGATGAAACCGGGATCGCTCAGGCAGTGCTATCTCCCTCTTCTCCTCCCCCCTTCTTTTTCTTCACTCCGTGTCCTTAACTCTCTCTGTGTATGAATTTATAGTAGTCTTTGGGCATCCAGATTAGAAAAGAATTAACTAATTTGCATGATTTCGTCATCCTGATTTTGCCCTGATTTTGGGTTTATTGTTTGTTTCCTTTCTTCACAAATTTGACTTTCATTAGCCTTAATATTTCCTTTTCTATTTGTTTTCAATTTTTGCCCGTAAAGGATCTCTTTCCAATTTTGATTGATTCTCGTGTTAATACCGTAATTTCGAGATTTAAATAGGAATTTTGAAATATCATTAAAATTAGCTAGGATCATTTGGATTTAGAATT
Source organism: Heritiera littoralis (assembly GCA_031772115.1). NCBI lineage: Eukaryota > Viridiplantae > Streptophyta > Magnoliopsida > Malvales > Malvaceae > Heritiera > Heritiera littoralis. The sequence goes on from JAPDPK010000090.1 coordinate 531,428, forward strand.
GAAAACCCCGATTCTTACCTCTTTTATTTTTTTTGTATTTTGTATTTTTCCTTTTTTATTATTTTTATTGCTTATTTGATTTTATATATCATCAATAGAGTAAAAACAGAAATAAAGATAGAAATAAAAATAAAAATAAAACAAAATATAACAAGATTTATGGATTTCTTTAACTCTTTTGGATTTGAGCCCAAATTCAAGAAAATGAATTAAATGAGCCCAAAGCCCTTCAAAACCATAATAGATTATGTTCGGACAAAAATGATGTCTACAGCTGCCCTTCTTTGCATATTGCTGAGAATTAGGAATAGACCAAAGACTTTAGATAACAATTTTGTCAGAACCTTTTCTTATTCTTTTTTTTTTGAAACATTTGATAGCTCCATGCTAAGGTTAAACTCACACAATATCTTGACTCTATTACCAAAGCTCGATCCACATTAGATAAGTGAATTCTATTTTGAAACATGATACCTTGACTCCCTACCAAGGCTCGATTCACTTTAGAAAAGTGAATTCGACTTTGAAACGTAGTGCCTTGACTCCAATACCAAGGCTTGACCCAAAAAATGGATTCGATTTTGAAACATACTCTCTCGACTCCCTACCAAAGCTTGATCCACTTTAGAAAGTGAATTTGACTTTGAAACATAGTACCTTGACTTCAATACCAAGGCTTGACCTAAAAAAATGGATTCCACTTTGAAACACATTACCTTGACTTCTTTCCAAGGTTCGAATCATTTCATAAAAAGTGAAATCGATTTTAAAACACATTACCTTGATTCCCTACCAAGGCTCGATCCACTTTAGATGGGTGAATTTTATTTTGGAACATAATACCTTGACTTCCTACTAAGGTTTGATCCTTTTTGAAGAAGTGAATTCGATTTTGAAACATAAAACATTGACTCTCTACCAAGGCTCGATCCACTTTAGAAAAGTGAATTTGATTTCAAAACATAATACCTTAATTTCCTGCCAAGGCTCGATCCACTTTGAAAAAGTGAATTCGATTTTAAAACATAATACCTTGACACCTTAACAATGATAGATCGATCTTAGAAAAATGAATTCAATTTTGAAACATGATACCTTGACTCCATACCAAGGCTCGATCCATTTTATAAAAATGAATTCTATTTTAAAACATAATACCTTGACTCCCTACCAAGACTCATTCTACTTTGAAAAAGTGAATTTGATTTTAAAACATAATACCTTGACTCCTTACCAATGATAGATCCATTTTAGAAAAATGAATTTAATTTTGAAACATGATACCTTGGCTCCCTACCAAGGCTCGATCCTTTTTATAACAATGAATTCGACTTTGAAACACAATACTTTGACTCCCTACCAATGCTCGATCTACTTTGAAAAAGTGAATTCGATTTTGACATATGATACTTTGATTCTTTCCAAGGCTCGATCCACTTTGAAGAAGTGAATTAGATTTTGAAAGTAGAAACCTCAAAAATATCATTACCATGGTTATATGAAAAATGCAACAGTGAGTCTTTATGACATATGAGAATAGCATGATCAATTATACAAATGTAGATATACATGACTTTTAATTCTAAATTTTAATGCAAGTCTTTATGCAATTCAATCCACAAACTTAGACTAACTTATTAAGTTTACTTATTCCTAAACCCTGGTGCCTGGATAGCTAACCAAATTTCGAACTTGTAGGATCCCAAACTCCATTTTCTCTGAGGGTTAATACTTTTTTGTATTATTTCCCTGCACTAGTCCACATGCTTAAACATCCATAAACTAAATCCCAATCTTCTTATTCCTCCTTTTTGATCATTCAAACCTTCCCATAGTAATGCAAATACCTTTTACTATTTATTTAATCAAAATCATTCAAATTTGACAAGTACAATGCATTCATTATGAATGAAAGGCAAACAAGTAAATAGGTAAAGTATAATTTTTTTTCATTCAAAGTGGTCAAGAGTATATAAGATGAAAGAATAATCAAGGGTGTACAGTAACAATGGTTAAAGTTTCCTTATAAGAAGAATTTAGATTTCCTCATATCAAATAACCCAGAATCTTTATTATATTAACCACTGATTGATGACCTTAATTTGTCAGAGATGTTTCCGATTGTCTTTAACCCTATTAAATCTGCAAAACTGTTCATACAAAATTGATGCCCCTTTTTATCTAAGCTGCTCTCTTGGGTTTTCAACTTTGATACCTCCTATGGTTTTAAGTCACCTTTTCAGGTTTTCAACTTAAGCCCCACCCTCTTTTTCTTTTTTTGAACCAAGCTGCCTTTTCAGGTTTTCAACCCTCTTCTTTATTTTTCTTTTTTTTTTTGATTTTAAGTTGCCTTTTCAGGTTTGTAACTTAGACCCTTTTTTTTTTTTGAATCTAAGCCAGCCTTTTAGGTTTTCAACTTAGATCAAATCTTAAGCATAATACTTTTTCACCACATCACCATTGACTAGGTTTGGTAACTCATACCCATCCATCTCCATCAAAATTAATGCTCCCCTACAAAGGTCTTCTTCACCACGTACAGGCCTTCCCAATTTGGTGCCCATTTTCCTTGAGAATCATGCTAACTAGATGGAATCCTTTTCAAAACAAGTTCCCCTTCCCAAAATTGTCTAGGGTGAACCTTTTTGTCAAATGCTCTCATCATTCTTCTTTGATATAATTGGCCATGACAAAGTGCTTTAACCCTCATTTCCTAAATCAGATTCAATTGTTCATATCGAGCACGGACCTATTCTGCTTCTTCTAATTCTACCTCCGACAATACCCATAAGGAAGGAATTTCAACCTCAATAGGCAAAACGGCTTCTATTCCATATACTAATGAGAATGAAGTGGCTCCGATGGATGTACGCACTGACATTCGATAAGCACGCAAAGCAAAAGGAAGTTTCTCATGCCAATCTTTATATGTGTCTGTCATTTTTTGAATGATCTTCTTGATATTTTATTTGCAACTTCTATGGCTCCATTCATTTTCGAGTGATATAGCATTGAATTATGATGTTGGATTTTGAATTGATCACAAGCCTCCTCTATCACCTTGTTATTAAAATTTGTAGCATTGTCTGAAATAATCCTCTTAGGGAATCCATATCTACATATGACTTCCTTCTTAATGAACTCCCATACCACTGACTTTGTCACGCTAGCAAATGACGTAGCTTCTGCCCATTTTCTAAGGTAATCAATCACTACTAGGATAAAACGGTACTCGTTTTACGCTTTTAAAGTGATTGGCCCGATCACATCCATTCCCCACATCGGGAAAGGTCAAGAAGCTGTTATAACGTGCAAAGATGTTGGAGGGGCGTGCATTTATCACCATATATTTGACACTTGTGCATCTTTGAGCATAATTAATGTAGTCACTTTCCATAGTCATCTAATAATAGCTTGCTCTCATGATCTTTCTAGCCATCATATGCCTATTTGCGTGAGTCCTACAACTTCCCTTGTGAACCTCCTCAAAGATCCTTTTAGCTTCCATAGCATCCACACACCTTAGCAAAACTTGGCTTTTTCCTTTCTTGTACAAGAGATCACCCTCGAGAAAGAATCCCATTGCAAACCTTCTTATGGTCCTCTTATCGTCTTCTGTGGCTTGTTTGGGATATTGTTGGTTCTTAACATATTATAGAATGTCATGAAACCAAGGTTTACCATCAATTTCTTCCTCCACGTTTAAGCAATGAGCTGGGGAACCACGTATACTCATCTTAATGAGTTGAACTTTAGTATTTGTATTTACTTTGAACATGGCTGCTAATGTTGCTAAAGCATCCGCCATTTGATTTTCTTCTTGAGGTAAATGATAGAAAAAGACCTTTTCAAGTTTTTTGATCAAGTCGATGATGATTTCATGATACAAGACCAATTTTGAGTCTCTTATCTACCATTCCCCTCGCAATTGGTAAATTACCAATGCAGAATCTCCGTATACTTCTAATGCTTTAATTTTCTTTTTAATGGCTGCTTGTAGTCCCATGATACATGCTCCATATTCAGCCATATTATTGGTACAATTGAAATCCAATCTTGCAGTGAATGGGTAATGATCCCCTTTTAGAGATATTAAGATTGTACCAATACCATGCCCCATAATGTTTAATGCTCTATTGAAATACATCTTCCATGCCTTATCTCTAACTGACTCTTCATCATCAGTCTTGAGGATAGTCATAAAATCCTCGTCTGGGAAGTTGAACCTCATAGGCTCATAATCTTCTTCAACTTGTTCTGTCAAGAATTCAGCTATTGCACTCCCTTTGATGGCTTTTTGACTCACATAGACAATATCATATTCGAAAAGTAATATGCATCATCTTGCTAACCTCCCAGACAAAGAAGGCTTTTCGAAAATGTACTTAATGGGATCCAACTTCGCAATCAACTAAGTAGTGTGATACAACATATAATGTCAGAGTCTTTGGGCTGTCTAGGCTAGTGCACAACACATTTTTTCTAGTGAGGAGTATTTGGATTTGTAATTCGTGAATTTCTTGCTCAAATAGTAAATTGTTTGCTCTTTCTTACTTACTTTATCATACTGCCCCAATACACAACCCATCGATTGCATGAATTACAAGATACAAAATAAATGGCTTTTTCGAAATAAGAGGAACTAGAATTGGTGGGTTAGAGAGGTATTCTTTAACTTTATCAAATGCCACCTGACAATTTTCATCCCACTTTCTCGAGTCATGCTTTCGAAGGAGCTTAAAAATTGGATCACATTTAGTAGTAATATGGGATATGAAATAGGAGATGTAATTTAATCATCTAAGGAAATCCCTTACTTCTTTCTAAGTGGCAGCAACAAGTTCTGGATACCCTTGATTTTATCGGATCCACCTTAATCCCTCTTTCACTAACAATAAAGCCCAATAATTTTCCCGATATAGCCCTAAATGTGCATTTAGCCAGGTTAAGCTTAAGTTAAAACTTCCTTAATCTTTCAAAAAGCTTTTTAAGGTTATCAACGTGGTCCTCTGTTTTTCGTGACTTAGCAATCATATCATCTACATAAACATTGATCTCTTTATGCATCATATCATGGAATAAGGTTACCATGGCCTTTTGATAGGTTGCCTTAACATTTTTTAAACCAAATGGCATTACTTTGTAACAAAAAGTTCCCCACATTGTCACAAAAGTGGTCTTTTTTATGTCCTCAGGTGCCATCTTGATCTGGTTATATCTTGAAAAACCATCCATGAAAAAGAATAATGAATGCCTAGTTGTATTATCAACTAGAGTGTTGATATGAGGCAATAGGAAATTGTCTTTGGGGCTAGCTCTATTCAAATCTCGATAATCAACACACATTTGCACCTTTCCATCCTTTTTAAGTATTGGGACTATATTTGCCACCCATTCATGGTATTTTGCCACTTCTAGGAATCCGGCATCAAAGTGTTTTTTTACCTCCTCCTTTGTTTTCAATAGCATTTTTGGTTTCATCCTCCTTAACTTCTGCTGAACAAGTTTGCATCCTGGCTTTAAAGGTAGTCTATGCACTACAATATTAGTATTCAAACCTGGTATGTCTTGGAATGACCCAACAAATACATCTACATATTCATGGAGCAAGCTTATTAATCTTTGCTTAACAGATGATGAGAGAGAGGTCCCAATTTTAACTTCTTTCTTCATTTCTTCATTCCCCAGGTTTATGATTTCTATTGCTTTTTGATTAGGCACAATCTTGTTGTTGTACTAGTCTTAGCAAATCTTGAGGCAAAGCACAATCATCTACATCTTCTTCATCATTAAGTTCACAAACACAAATGGTTTTTCCAAAATTAAACTCTGGATTATTATTGAAAATGTCCTCGTTTTCATTATTAGGATACTTGGAGATAATTAAAATGGAATTGTTATGGAGAAGGCATAAAGATGAATGGAAAGAAACAATATGGATGGATGAATAAAATGCATTATGCTTGTCATTTATTGAATGATAAAGACTAAGTAGAAGCCTATACATAAAAGACACTAATGCCTTTGGGCAGAGGCACTCGGATAGATTTATTGCATTACATGGAACATGATTTGAAAATGACAAAGAGCTCAATAGCATGCCAATTCTTCAATTTGTAGAAAGGAGGGCAAGGACGAATTCCGTAACTATCCAACTCTTTTAGAACTTCCTCCATTCCTACCACATTGATAGAGAGTTCTATGAAAGCTTTAGTCACCATTGGGATAGACTTGCCTCCTTCAATTTTTGACGAGTTATTGTTGATATATCCTGCTGAATGGAAAGACTCATTTAGAGGGGGAAAACTCATTTGTTCGAACTCTAACTCATGCTCCAAAAAATTGGCCAACCTACTCTCTTTCTTCCTTTCTATTAACTTTTTCTTTTAAAGTCCAGTGGGTTTATATCTTAACCCAAATCTATCCATCTTAGGAGTAACAGACACTACTCTCTTGATTCGTTGTAACTCTTTTCCTAAACCTACTCCAACATCACATCTCTTTCCCACTGTTTGTTGGATCCCAAGACAAGCAGCTTTTGACAAATGCAGTATGGGTATTTTCATCCCTTCTCCCACAAATATGGCATTAACAAGTTCTAAAGATATGAAAGAGCATTCTATTGCATCTTCAACAACTTTTATGTACGAGGTACTTGTAGAAATGGTTGCAATCATATCTTTTTCACCTCCTATACTCACCAGATGTCCATCCACCACAAATTTGACCTTTTGGTGAAGAGTTGAAGGAACTACACTAGCTGAATGGATCCAAGGCCTTCAAAGTAAACAATTATAAGAAGGAATGATATCCATAACTTGGAATTTAATGTCATAAACACATGGGCCAATCTGAAATGGCACCTTTATATTCCCAATCATTTTTCGGTGGGTATTGTGAAAGACTCTTACAACAATGTAACTTCTCCTCATATTTAACTTATCTATAGGCAGCCTAGACAATGTAATCATGGGCATAATGTTCAAGGATGACCCATTATCAATGAGGACCTTCGGAAGGATATGATCTTTACAAGTGGTGGTTATATGAAGGGCTTTAGTACTTCTTCTGCCATCAGGTGGGATCTCATCATCATTAAATGAAATGAAGTTGTCTGCTACAATGTTTCCCACCAGCTGATCTATCTTCTCTGCTGAGCTTCATTGAGCACTCTCAGCAAAGCATTTCGATGAGGCTCAGAATTTAAGAGTAGAGAAAGTAAGGAAATCCTTGCTGGTAAGCGATTTAATTGGTCCACCACATTGTATTCGCTGTGCTTAATAAACTTCAAAAACTCACAAGTTTCTTTCTCTATTATAGGTTTCTTCCTTTCAGAATCTACTGGAACTATTGGCATGACTTCTTTTGCTTAGCTATCTCTAATGTTTTCACCCTCTTCATCTTCTTTAACTTTCCCTATATGAATTTTCTTCAATATTTTTGGGTATAACACCAACCACTTCTGGTCATTCCTCTCGGGCCTGTAATGTCTATTGTATCAGTAGCATAGGTAGAAGGATTGTTGAGAGATCTTTGAGTTGTGACCTTATAACTGTAATTCCACGGGACTGTATGGTCACTCTTATAAGGGAATGGGCTTGGGACTTTAATAATTAGTTTTGACCTAGCATTTTCAGTAGTTGCACTAGGTTCCGTCTTACTCTTATCCCTACAAATGATGTTCAATGGTTTGATTGGCTTCCCAAACATTGATAGCTTTATAACATTCACTACGTTCCTTGCAATAGCTTCAGAAAACTCAATCTCTCCTAAGTCCATCATCTTTTGTATTATACAACGGAACTCCTTACAACATTGGATAGAATGCCCCATCACTCCTTCATGAAACTCATAATAATCTTCCTCTTGCATTTCAAGCCCAAATTTTGCCTTTTTAGATTGAATAATCTTTGCCTTCTTCATTGCTTCTAGCACCATCCTCATCGATGTCTTCACATCATTGACATTCTTTTTTATCCAACACCCACCATCCTCTATTACTGCATTTAGATAGGCCTCCATGTGGTTTGAAAGAGGATTCACATTTACACTTGGCTCGTTATCCTTCCTAAATTCCAAGATTCTAGCTTTCATGAGATCTTGAACCTTGTACTTAAATACTGTACAATTTTCGATCAAATGGCCTTGGATCCTAGGATGATAATCACAACGAGCATTTGCATCATACCATTTTGGATAAGGGAGGTTTAAGGGGTTATAGGAAAACTGGGGCAACAAAGTGATTTTGCAATAATTGGGGGAATAATTCAGCATAGGATATTGGAATTGGGTCGAATTGAGGCCTTTCCTTATTATTCTTTGGGGCTCTTTGGTTATTTCCTGGCAGGGGCAGTAACATGCATTGCTACTTGAAAATTCATGGGGTATGCTAGTTGAGGGATTGGCTGGTATGGATATGGGTTTTGGGAAATATTGTTTACAGGTTGATAATAAAGATGGTATGCAGGCTAAAACAAATGAGGTGTGGAGTTTGTTTTTGATTGTTTTTCAATGGTAGTAGCTTGCACTTCCCCTTTTTCCTTTTTACTTGTTCCACTCTTCTTTGGGCCAAATGTGTCTTCAATCTTGCCATTTTTAATGGCATTTTCAATCATCTCTCCCGAAATGATTGTATCAGCAAATTTTTTAGTGGCACTTCGAACAAGCTTATCATAATAAGGTCGCAGAGTACTGACAAACAAAGTTGTGGTCCCTTTTTCAGTTAAACGAGATTGCACCTGTGCTACCAAATTCCTCTACCTCTAAGCATACTCCTTAAAGCCTTCACAAGATTTCATTTCTAGGTTTTGCAACGATAGCTTATCAGGTGCCATATCCGTCATATGCTTATATTGTGCCATGAAAGCTTTTCCCAAATCCTTCCATGTATGAATACAACTCCAATCCAATTGATTATACCATTTGGCAACTGGCCTAATCAAATTGTCTTGAAAACAATGAATAAGTAGTTTATCATTACTTGTGTAGTCAGACATCTTTCAATAGAACATAGTAATGTGAGCCGCTGGGCATGTGGTTCCATCATACCTTTCAAATTTGGGAACTTTAAATTTAGGCAATATACCCAAATTAGGGACAAGGCTAAGTTCATTAGCATCTACATTCCTAAAAAAATCCATTCCTTCGATTGCCCTTAGCCTTTCTTCCAACAGATCATATTTCTCCCATGATTCCCCACTCCTTTTCCTTAACTTATCATGTTCCATGGGATCATCCAAATTGGGTACGAAAATAAGATCAACAGGGCAAGATCTCGAGCACTATCCTTGATTTTATGGATGATTCATGAAAACTTGGGCTTAGGGATAAGACTTTTGGGTGTTTGGGCTTGAGGAGGTGTAAACCCAAGTGGGTATAATGGATCCTGTCTCAAAAGTTGAGGTTCCTGCCTTAAGTCTTCAGCAACTCCTTTCCCTTTCATTAGAGTCATCATCATTTCCATCATTTTCACCATTTGTTCTCGAGATTCTTCTTGGGACTTGACAATTTCTTGCTAAACTCTTTCCATTCTTTCAATTTGTGCAAGTTGCTCAGACTCTATTACTCTTATTTACGCTCGAGTATTGTAAGGATGATTCACAAGCTTCATTGGTTTAGCTATCCTTGCATCTATATTATTAGAATTTCCATAATTAGGAGGCTTTCCTTGTATTATTTTGTGTTTGCATGTTTATGATTGAATGGAATCATGGAACAAGATAATGTTACCATATAACGATTGCTAACAAACAAACCTTTTATCGAAATTGAAAAAATTGCCATGTTTTTTATTGAATGAAATGCATGAAATGAGATAGTGTTGCCACGTAACAATTGCTAACAAACCCTTTATTGAAATCAAAAAATTATCCTCATCAATAGTTGACAATGTTTCAAAAAGAAATACATCCATGGAAAATTTAAGCCCTAGGTTTGTGTTTAGATTTAGGGATCTTCAAGAAGTTCATGATCTGAAGGTAATGGTCATGTGCTTCATCTAAAAACTCAGACAATTAACAACCATGATTGCTAGCTAGGTTCACACCAATCTTTAATACTCGTACTCTGTCTTTCATCTACTTTGCTTTACCGATAGCCAAGTTGATTTGTGTAAATAGATGTTTCAAATGCTCTTGTTTCTGGTAGTAGGCATTTCTCTATTCTTCATATTCATTCACTAAGGCATGCAAGTTGCTGGTGGTTTGTTAGAGTGCTTCTTCTATCCTTCGCATTCATGATTGAATGTTTCCCTCCTTTAGACATTCACATTCGAGTTCCTTCTATTGTATTTTTTCATGTAGTTGCTCATTCTCTTTTTGTATTTGTCTTAACTCAACAGTAGTTGATGAAAGGGTATTGTTCGTATCTTTATGTCTTTCATTCGCTGCGTTCTTTTTGAATCTTCATGCCCTATTGTTTTGATTTTTCTTCCATTTCTTGCCTAAGCCTTTTATTTTCCTACTCCAACTCATCTTTTTCTTCTTGAAGCTTGCGCTTGGACATTTCCAAATCAATCATGGGATGCCGAGGAACTGAACTCCTAAAGATGGGTGATGCATTTGCTTGAGGAATTGCTATATTCTTACCTCGAATTGCATGCCATGATATATACTCGATGGATGCCTTATTCGTATGTACCCCTTCTTCTACCCTATTGGCTTGTTTCCATGCTTGAACAGTCTTTGCTATTTTCATTGAAGCATTAGGATCATTATATGAGAACTCAAAAAGGTTGAGACCGAATGTGGTTGGAATGAATTGTTCATGCCTAAACTGTCTTCTTACCATGATAGGGAAATAACTAACTGCTCTCTAAAGACCTAGAAGAGGCACCCACTGCTTATCCCTGCAACTGTATAATACTAGCCCATATTATAACCAAATCACCCTCTAAATAATTTCCTGACTAGTGATCTTCCGAAAGAATGATACCCAACTATCCCTAGTTTTCTACTGAGGCCACTCAATTTCACAAAATTCTTTAATAAGGATATCGGAACCCATGAATGGTTTGCGAAATGCGCCTTTGTTGCACTCAAGATGACTTTTTGCCCAAATGGTCAACATTTATGCACATCTAATAAAATGACCTTCCCCTTTTCGTCGACAAAAGCTCAATGATCTAACGGTCTCAACCAAGATAGCTGGGGTGGGATCCATCTTATGCTCTAATTGTTCAAAGAAATCAACCATAGCAACATCAATACTCCGTATGACTTTTGGAAAGACCACCATCCAATAAATAGCTAAAGTTATTAGCCTCATGCCTTGCTCATCATCAAAGTGTTTAAAGATAAAGTCTCGTAGAAAACTCCAAGGGATACAAGTACTTTCCCTTTGCTTCTAATATGTGTGTTTACCAATTGCACTTTAATTCCCATCATTGCGGCAAGCTTCTTGCGATAACCAGTCTTTTTATTCTTCCAGTAGACCTTGCCTTCCTTTGAACAACCAATGTGAAGCATGTTGGAATATTCCTCAATCATTGGTACCATATCTACTTCATTAATCACAAAACACCGATAAGAGGGATCCCAAAACTGTGCTAAGGCCTTAATGAGTTAGTCATCGATAGCCACAAGCAATAATAATGCCAAATAACCATATTTCTCTTGAAGACTTCTTGTCGTGCATAATCCCAAATGCTTCCAAATTTTAACCAAATCTGTTAAGTCATTCTGTTTGAAATCGAGATAAACCTTATTAGGGAGCACAAACACATAATCAGCTAGTAGACAGTCCTTATTCTTACATTGAGCTTCCTCTAACTTAACCTTCAAATTGGTGTGGGATTCACTTAAAGACTCAGAAAGATTTTCCATGGATGCGGGACTAGTAATCGCTATGTAGCAAACATTCTTTGTGATGATATCTAATGAGACAAATGCATATGTCATGGATTAATAAAAAAAATTCCAAGGAAAACAACTGCCTTATTTTTATACATACCAGATAATGATACCTTAGGGTGAAAAGGTTATCTTAATGTGGGTGTTATGATGTTTATTTAAAAAACCACCCTACGGTTCAAAAGACGTTCCTTTATGTGTCCCTAGCTTTGGATTCTCTATATAAAAGGTCAAATATGACTCTATCTTAAGGTTGAATCCTTAGGTTCTTTACATGCATGGTTTGGATAACATTACCACGCTAAAAGGCTCCCAAATTGCTCCTTACTAGTGTCTACTTGGACTAGTAAGGCACCTTAATCCTTGCCCATTATAGGCTCAAACGGAAATGGTTCAATTTGAGTGGGAGTTATTCACTAGTTCATAGGGAGGTTACTACCTCATGAGAACGTAGTTACTCACTCCCTCCTAAAGAGGACAGAGCTTGGGACATAGGGCTTACAAATGCATGTGCTGTGTATATGAAGGAACATGTAAACCTTCCAACATCCATTTTCTTATTTTTAACTCAAAGCACAAGAATAATTAAAACAAGCATAATAGTATACAAATAAGGTAAGCAATATATATAAATTAAGGCTTAAGATAATTTATGATTAGTTAATGGCTTAACTCTCTAAAGTCTTTAGTGGAGTCGCCAAGCTGTCGTAACAACTTAGGTCCTAGAACTTAACTACTAGACATAGTTCAATGGAGTCGCCACCAATCAATCTAACCTAGGTGTGATTGGGCACCTATTTGAAACTAAAGATAAAGACTGACCTGCATGTCAAAATTTGGGCTTGGGAGTACGATTACGTGTGAAGAAGGTATTAGCACCTTCACAACACCCGTCATAAGACAGTACCATCTAATCGTAAATTATCCTAAAATAGCCTTAATTAAATAATTTTCTATTTCCAAATTTATTCCAAAATTCATTTATTATTATTTTTTTACTTTTAAATATTGAAAACTCATTTAGGTGTCTTTCAACACTTTAATCAGGCACCTACTAATGAATTTCCTTACCTCAAGAGTATTCAAAGAAACACACTCATTTTCTTAAAGAGGCTTTGTCACCGGATTAATTAAGTTTTTATGAAAAATTTAATTAAAATTTATCCTTTAATTTTAATTTATTAATTTTGCATTATTTGCCATTTGATTATTATTTAATTTAAGTATTGAAAATTTCCTTACTGTTTCTTCAACACTTTGATCGCATACATTAGGAAATCTTCTTACCTTAAGAATATCCACGGGACACACTCGTCATCGTGAAGAGGCTCCATCATCGAATTAATTTAATGTTTTAATACTTTAATATTTTACCTCCTGTAAAAGATACTAGGAATAGAAAATTAATTGAAAATAAAGATTAACCAAAATTAACTCAAAGTACATCAAATCGAGGTAAAGAAAACTGAAAGAAGTAGCACCAACTTCTTCTTTACTATCAACTATCAACAGAAGCAAACAGAATTAGTAGGAATTAGTCCCATTGCATCAGTTTTAGGCTTCAATGCTGCAAGCCATAGCAGGACCAAATGCAATGTAAGATTCAGGAAAATGGTAGCAGCTTGCTTCTATAACAATTTAGGGATAAATTATATAATTAAACTCATGATAATTCTATAATTTATAGAATTATCACTAAGAAGATGATAGATGCATGTAAAAAGTGGAGGACATAGTTTAATCAGGTTTACTTACTTACATCACACAGTTTTATAGGACTGCTTTGTGTATGATTTCTATAGGATCTTCAACTAGTAAAAAAAAAGACATCATATTGAGTTTCAACAAAGAGCCAAACTTTCAACAAAGGCTTGTTCTTTCCTTGAATCACAGTAGAAATATGAGATACTAATTTTACAAGAACCCGTTAAATTAAATATGTGCAAGCTATTCGCTTCGCTTTCAACCTTAGACAGGAAAAAGATGTTAAAATAAATGGTTCAACAGTACTATTAAACATGTAAACAAAAATGCATTTGGAAACCACAATCAGTAGCAAACCATATAATCACCTCTATTTTTATCACTATCAATAATAAAAAAGAGTGGTTAAGGGATTGAGGGTTTTAAGCTCCCACATCTTTGGTTTTCAGGAAACAAGTTTCATAGATGAAGTTCTCTAGGGAATACAAAAATGACCTCCTAGCTTAACTATCTTCAAAACAATTAGGAAAAGGATAAAGATACTTGGCTTTTAGCATCAAAGACTCTTCATTGCAAACCTTCCATATTAATTCACCACAGACCAAAAAGTGCTTTCTACAGAGCAAAAAAATATAACAAAGAGAAGGAGCTAATGTTTGTTATTGAGTAGTATTTATTATTTATATTTCACTGCAATCAGTAATCCTTATCCAAAACATCAAAGTATAAGAATTTCCAAGGTCTCTATTTGATCTTGATCATATCAATGTTAACTTCTACTGCATTAGACTAACCCACAATCCAAAATTGAAAATTAAAGATGAAACTAAAAAATGAAACACGAATATACCCATGATTCCAAACCACTCATTCATCAAGAACATTTTGGATAGTTAAATTAATTAGTAATAACATGTGAGCAAACAAGTCAACTAAACAGGACCACTGCAAACTCACACATAATTCTAAAACATTCTTCAATATTCTCTTCTCAGCATATTTACTCATCTAAGCACACCCCTTATTTTTCAATTGAAAACATCCACACACACAAAAAAAAAATGTAGCAACAAAATAAAATACAAGAGAGGCCTTTGACATTCATGTTTTCAGCAAGAAAGTGATAAATCAAACTTACCTCAGGTAAAGGATTGAAGAATAGAGAGACGATCGGAGTAGACGATTGATAGAGCGAGAAACAATTGGAAGTTGCAAATTAAAAGGAGATTAGATGAGACGAGTAAAGAACAGGAAACAAAAATTAAAAAAAAGGAAGTGAGAACTGAGAGTTGAGATGATTGATGGAGAGAAGAGGAGAATATGAGAGCCGAGAGCAATTTTAAAGTAAAGCTGATGATGAGGATGGTGTGAGGAAAGGCTAAGGTTTGGTTTTCAAAATAGGGAAAATTTGATTTGAGATGAAAAGAGAAGGAAAATATTTAAAGAAACTAAAATGTAGGTACCACAGGTGTCGATAAAGGTTTGATTAATAGCGGCACTTATGTTTTAGCCGACAAAAATCTGCTAAAAAAAGGAAAGTACCGACGATTTCTAAAACCGCCTGTACAAAAATGGCTTTAAAAAACTCTTTTTTTGTAGTGACATAGACTCACTTTAAACCAAAATTAATATTAAACATCAACTCTCTTAAAACTACGAAATCACTAGCGAATTTAACATTTTCTTCTTTAATAGTGGATATCATTTCTACTTTTTCATGGATTGTAGAAAGATTACTTTCATTGAATCTCATCTCCATTAATGTCCCTTTATTTTTGTCAAGGCATTTTTGTTATGTAGCAATCGTTGCCTAATTTCTAATCGAGGAGAGGCTTTGGCATGTTTTGCCATGCTACTTTTACTTGTTATGTCACTTGTTACCAAAGAGCAAATCCCACTTATGCCTACGTTTGCATTGTGGGTAAAATGACATGAATAAAACTTAGATGCATTTGACATTTCAGGCGTTTCTTCACCCTCTATAAATAATTTAGAGTGAGAAAATTAAGAGGAGAGAATTTTTTAGAAAGAGTATTTATGGTTCATTATTATAGATTTCGATTTTATGGTTATATTGTAAAATTTATAAAATTCATCGATAATTTGATTAAAGTAAGCATAAAAATACTAAAAAAAGAATAAATCAATAATCATTAACAATAAAATTAATGTGATTCATACACTGATTTACAATTTTTTACATGAATCTGCTTCATAGCACTTTTTTTTTTGAAGATTAAAAATTTTATTAAAAAAAGAAGATGTTACAACCAAGCAATAAAATCAGAAGTTCTATGAACTCCTGATTTAGCAAGGGAGTCAGCAAAGCAGTTTGACTCTCTATACACATGTCTAAATGAAACACCTTCCAGGACAGAGAGGGCATTGAATAATTTGTTAAAAAAGTTACAATATCTCCAAGGTCTAGTAGACTCCTTCTTCAGCCAAGAGATAACTGTCTTTGAATCACTTTCAATGATAATCTTTAGGATATAATTAAGATCAGCATTAACAATAATAGACAAAGCTTCAACAATAGCAAAGAGCTCAGCGAGATTTGAATCAGCTATACCAACACTTTTTGAAAAGATCATAAGAACATGACCAAGATGATTTCTGAGTAAACCTCCAATACCAGCAGGACCTGGCTTTCCAATAGAAGAACTATCCACATTGATTTTCCAAGAGTCAACTGGCGGAGGTGACCAAAAAGTGTTGATTCGAGGTTGTTTCTGCTTCATCGGCAAAGAAAGATCCTGCAAATAAGATGAAGAAATCAACAGATCAAGATCTGAAAATTTAGCCTTCAGCCACCATTCCAATCTAATGAAGATAAGTAGACAAATTTGCTCAAAGGTAGTAGTCTTATCATTGAAAATCTTGTCATTCCGGTTTAACCAGATGGTCCATAAAACTACAAAAGGAAGAGAGATCCAGACAGTCAACTGGTTGCACTTAAAACAAAGATCTTCCTAACACTGAATCAAAGCTTTAATAGATTCTGGCATCACCCAAGACAGATTCCATTTATTTATGCAATAACACCAGATTTTCCATGAAAAATTGCAATGAAGAAGAAGATGATTGATAGATTCTGATTTGTTACAAAAGACACATGTGTTGTCAGTAGTCGATAAGCAACCTTTGAATTGGAGAACCTCTATGATAGGTAAAGATCCTTTGAGTGCATTCCAACAAAAAAGCTCAGCTTTAGGAGGAGCAATGCATTTCCAGATGAAGCATTCTATTTTTTCTTCCTTTGGCTTTGAATTTTCAATTTGCTGTCTAAAGGATTTTATTTTATAATTTCCACTTGTAGTGTGAGTCCAAATCAACCTATCAGGGGAGTTATAAGATAGAGAAACAGATTTTAGGAGACTAAGGAGTTGGTTCCAAGAATCCCATTCCCAATCAAAAAGAGTTCTTCTTAATGAAATGTTCCACTCCCATGAGACACCATTCCAAGCACCATGATCAGCAATTGTACCGTCTTTAAGTGCAGCAAGGGTGAAAAGGCGTCTGAATGAATCCTTGAGGGTGATTCCTTGCATCCAACTGTCCTTCCAAAATTTAAGTTTCAAGCCATTACCTGCACAGAAGAGAAAACTGGATTTTATAATGTTAAAATACTCACCACTCTCCTAAGTGTTTTGAATATCTCTCCACACTCTAGAAAAAGCCTCGGTGAAAAGGGTTTAGGCCACAACTCTGAAGCAGGAAGATGATACTTCTCACAGATGACATTCCACCATAACATGTTTTCCTCCCTACTAAACCTCCAAAACCATTTAAGTAATAAAGCTTGGTTGCAAGCATTGAGATTAATAATTCCGAGCCCTCCATTTTCCTTACTAGAACAGATTGTGTTCCAGTCAATCAGTCGAATTTTTCTTCTTTGCTCTGAATCCCCCCAAAAGAACTGTCTCTGAATTTTTTCTATTTGCTCACGAACACCAGCTGGAATCTTGAAGAGAGAAATGTAAAAGATAGGAAGACTTAAGAGGGTAGATTTTATAAGAGTTAACCTTCCAGCAGTAGAGAGAAGTTTACTCTTCCAAATACTAAGTTTTTTCTTTAATGAGTCAATAATAGGTTGGCAAGTGGAAGAAAGTCTTGGATTTGCACCAAGAGGCAAACCAAAGTATTTACAAGGGAGAGAATCAACTTTGCAATGGATCTTTGAAGCCCAATCAGCAAGCAAAGACTGTTCCACCTTAATCCCAAAAATGGCAGACTTAGAAAAATTCACTTTCAACCCAAATGCAAGCTAAAAACATCTTAAGATTCTTTTCACGTTTCTCAAATAAGACTCCTCCGGTTCAATGAACACGATCGTATCATCAGCAAACTAAAGGTGCGAAATTTGGAAATTACTTCTTCCCACATTAATCCCTTTGATCAATCCCAGTTGCAGGGCTTTAGAAAGAAGGATACTAAGACATTCAGTCATGATTATGAACAAAAAAGGAGACAAGGGATCACCTTGTCTAAGGCCTCTAAACATTTTGATAGGGCTGGTGGGAGAACCATTGATGAGAACTGAAACTGAAGCTGATGAGATGCAACTTTCAATCCAAGAGATCTATTTTCTGCCAAAGCCCATAAAACTCAAAGGTTGAAGTAAGAAACTCCAACTAACCTTGTCGAAAGCTTTTTCAAAATCAAGCTTAAGAACTAAACCACCTTGATTCTGCTTCTTCATAACATCAACAACTTCGTTGGCAATTAAACAACTATCTATTATTTGTCTTCCTTCCACAAATGCTGACTGAGTAACATTGATAATTGAGCTCATCACCTTCTTCATTCTATTAGCCAAAATCTTAGCTAGGATTTTGTAAATACTTCCAATGAGGGAAATTGGGCGAAAATCATTCAAGTTTTCAGTACACTGCTTTTTAGCTATTAAAGCTATGAAGGAACAATTTAAACCCAAGGGTAATTTACTGCTATTGTAAAATTCTTGAATAAAATCAACAACTTCCTATTTAATGAGAGGCCACTTTTTCTTAATGAAATTAAAATTGAAACCATTTGGCCCAGGGGATTTATCACCTTCACAATTCTTGACAGCATCAAAGATTTCATCTTCAGTAAAAGGTAGCTCTAACTCCTCAGCTTGATCAGTAGAAATTCTTTTAAAGTCATCAACATTGAACTTGTAAAAAGAAATAGATTTGACCCCAAAAAGATCCTTGAAATGAGATTCAACCGCTTTTTTGATTTCTTTTGGTGTATGAAGAGTTCTGCCTTGGAATGAAAGGTGGCCTAAAAAGTTGTTTCTCCATCGACTATTCGCCACACAGTGGAAGAATCTTGTATTTTTGTCACCTTGTTGAAGCCAAGTCATTCTAGCCTTTTGCCTCCAAGAACTTTCCTCAATCTGCTGCAAGCACCGTAAATTCCTCTTCTTAGTTGAGATGAGAGAAAGAATAGATTCATCACCTGGACTGCTTTCTAATTTTTTTTCTAAGCTAGAAATTTCATTATTCAAAGAATCAATGTTAGCAGCCTCTCCCGTACTATTATAACCATTCCATTTCCTTATCTCATTCTTAAGCAGCTTCATCTTTTTAAGAATTCTATGACCTGCATAGCCTTCGATCTTAAAGTTCTTCCATTTTTCATCAATCATAGAATTAAAGCTAATATCCTTCAGCCAATGATTAAACACTTTAAAAGGCTTAGGGCCCCAATCAAGTACATCAATCCCCAAACAAATTGCCACATGATCAGATAAAGAACAATCTAGACTCCATTGATTAATTTTGGAGAATTCAGAAATCCAATTAGAGGAGAGGAGGAACCTGTTTAGCCTGCTCATAGCCGTCCCACCTCGCCAGGTGAACTTCCTTCCCATGAGTGGCAGATCCATCAATTCTAAGTTTTGAACAAAATCAGAGAAATCTCTAATAGATCTTTGGCAGTTTGAAACTCCAATTCTTTCATCTTCACTAAGCACTGCATTGAAATCTCCTGCAAAACACCAAAGCTCCTCATCATTTGTCTTAAGATTTGCAATTTCCTCCCAGAAAACTGTTCTTTCTATGACCTCATTTGGAGCATAAACATTTATAAAATTGACAATCCTAGATTTACCCATAACAAAACCCTTTAGCCAGATAAGTCTTTCTTTAATGGCGATATCTGAGAAATTAAGTGAATGTCTATCCCACACAGCAATCAAACCTCCAGCAAAACTGTTCGCATCTTTATGGGCAAAACAAAAATCTTTATTACCCCAAATTTGCTTAATCAGTTTGTTAGTCACCGTGGACAATTTGGTTTCTTGAAGGAGAACCATGCAAGGTTTCTCCTTATTGAGCAGTTTCCTGAGAGCAGTTCTTTTAGCTTTATCACCAAGACCTCTAACATTAAAAGAAATAAACTTTATTAAAAAACAAAACTCCAGAACAGATACCTGGTCTTGACAGGAGAAATTATTCAGGATTTTCACCGTCCCACTCCTCGTTCTCTAGTTCCATAATTCTTGCCATAATTTCATTTTCATTAAAATTAGGAGATAAACCCAGAAGATAAGCAACCTCAACCGTATCCTTGGCCTCTTTCCTGATTACTTTGTTCCTGCATCTGATATCCTCATCCAAAATTTCCGCCTCATCGTGGATTTGTAATTCAAGAGAACTGATCATCGCAGATTTGCTCCCCTTTTTCTTACCTTTTTTCCTTCTTCCATTGGATTCTTTTTGAGAAACGGGCACTGACACAATTTCCATAAATTTCTTGCTTCTCTTTGTCTTTCTCTTATCTTTTGCAGCATTTGGATGAAAGTCATATAGAACTTTAAGTGGTTCCTGCACAATGTCTTCGTCGGAGCTAAGATCTTTTTCAACACGTGATTCCAAATTCTTTTTTGGGCTTGAGTTGACTTGACCGTAGGCTGCTTGGGCTTTGTGAAACTTCTGAATTGGGCTTTGGGCCATTACTAATGCAAGGCAATTATTTGAAACTTCATTAGAAGAGGGCTGCTCAAACCTTTTAGAAGGAATTTCACCACTCCACAGAGCCTCGTCCAGTAAGGGCCTACTATCTTCGATTATCAGCTTACCGTTAAGATAAAAATCAAAATCTTCTAAATTTTTTGGGGAACGAGCTTCAAGACACATAGTCTGCTCTTTGGCACCATTCTCCATGCAAATAGACGTTTCCAAAGGCTGCTCATTTAAAAAGGGCTTTTCTTTTTGAACTAAAGTAATGATTGTGTTATCTTCTGCCAACGAATTGCCATAGTCAATCATCTGTTCATCTTCCTCCGCCGAAGGTGGCCAATTTCGATTGCAGTAATCAATGTTAGCTTCCTGAGCCTCAGTATTGTTAGAATGCGATGGACTAAAATCATCCGATGCACATGACTGCACTGGTGACTTCTTGTTGATGGTTTTGACCTATTGATTCCAGAGAAAATCAGGACCCTTTTCAACAGTAATTTTAATAATGAAGGTTTTCCCGTTCAAAAAAACTGGAACTAAATTAGGAATTGGAACTTCTTTCTTGACTAATGAAAGCACCCTCGCAACATCAAAGCGTTTCTTTCTCATTGTACTATCATCTAATGAGATAAACTCCTCCCAAAGATCACCAATCTGTTTGAAAAAAGAAGAATTCCATACATGAAGCGGGAGATTTTCAATCTTCAGCCAAACAAATCTATCTTCGCTAATGAGATCAGTACTCCAAGGCTTGACCCAAAAGAACCATTCACTCAACCAGGTTTTGCCTTCTTCAATCATACTCATCATATCTTCATAAGTTTCAAAAGCTAGAAGAACCCAGCTTCCACCCATGAGATTAACTGAGAAGTCCAAGACTCCTTCTTGAAGAATTCTTTGTTTGAGGAATTGAATTGAATGAGGATTTTTCACCTTAGCAACTGTCGAACTAGCCAGCCATTTCATTTCAGACTCCTCCAAATTCAAAGTGATGGACACCGAGTTTGTGGAAGGAAGAACATCATTAGAAGTTTTCAGTTCCTTAGTCCCTTTGCCGGTTCCGCTAACAATCATCTGGTCCTTGGGTTGAACTTTTTTGACCACATCTGCGTAGGACTGGTTACCCTTCCTGGTTAGAGTTTTAGATTCTCTTTTTTGGAGCCAAAGCTTTTGTTTCCCTGACTGCTGTTCGTGGTTGGCTCCATTCTATCTTCTACTGTTACTCTCATTCCGGTCGTACTTAGCCAGATTAACTTTAAGTTCCCAACCCTTCCAAAGAGTACCATCAAGAGCTCTGACGACAGATAGTGCTTCTCTAAGATCTTTGAACCTGAAGAAACCAAATTTAGAGCTTCTTCGGTTTTTCCAGTTAAGAGGAATATAAAAATCCACAACTCTGCCATACTTCATTATAATATTCATCAGTTCAACTTCTTTGCCATTCGGATTGATATTGCCAACGAAAACTGAAACGAGTTTCCTTTTCCACTGGGAAATACCTTTGGAGAACTCTGAAGAAGAATCAGACTTCCTGCTAGAATTGAAACCTGCTCCCTGAAAATGATGTTCACTCAGTCTCTCTCTCATTTTTTCTCGCTCTCTCTCTTCAGTCATTCTCGCTTCATAGCACTTATTTTGTAGATATTGGAACAATAGTAATGAAAATTATTCAAGTAAATAATTTGTTTAATCTGTCCTTTGCTAAAAAATTATATTGTATACACAGATGACTGAGATTCTTCATGGTCGTACAAAAATTTTGTCAAATAAGTTCTCGGTTCATGGATTTAGAACGTATTGCATGAAGGTGTGTTCACTTGCCTTGGATGGGTACCTTAACTTCTTTTGTACCAGCCATTATCATCAACAGTGCGTTAGGATGTGGTCTTCTCAGACTTTGTCTCCATAGCCTTTCATCTCACCAACTCGTCTACGCTCCTTTTCTTCCCCTTTCTCAGCTTTCATTATACATTTTTGCCTCTTACAATGAAAAATTCATTTGAGACTTGAAAGCATGAGTTAGTGGAGAGATAAGACTTTTCATTGCACTAACTCATGCTCAGGAACGGTTTCTTGGAAGAGTACATGCAATCATACATAGCAAAATGTGAAATAAAGTTTCAGAAAAGTTTTGCTCTTATTTCGTTTGGGAAAATATGAAAAATATCAAATACTAATGATTGATTGTTGAAACAAATTGAGGTGATCAGTAAGATAAGGCAATACAATAATAATAGGAGATTATGTAATTGGCATAATAACAACGAGGGACTTCATTAAGTACATGTTTGACTTAATTTATTAAAGAGTTTATCTTAGAAGTAAAAATCAAGTGTCTGACTTTCAAAATTTTAGTTTATGCCAAAAGCAGATTTGAGTTTTTGATGAAATTATAAATTAAAGCTTTTCCAAAAAATGCAAAATTTAATAACATGTATTTAGTGAAATATTTTATATTTTCACTTTGTTTTTCAATAATTTACAAAACTATAAATGAGAATTCATATTATTTTATAATAATTTATTTATTTTGTACCTTTTTATATTTATTTCATTTGTTTTCCTTTAATTAACAAAATTTTTATTTTGTTTTTATTTATTTGTTGATTTGATTTAATATAGTTTATTTTTTATTTTTTTCATTTATCAAAAATATACAAAGTTTTTACTAAATAGTTTTTAACATTCAACCGCATTTTTAATATTAAATTTGTCAAATGCTAACTTAACTTTTCCTAACAGCACTTTAAAAAAAAAAAACTCTATTCGAACAGTACTTTTTATAAGAGCTCTAGCAAAGTCAAATAGACCGTAAAATTGCTTTCTTTTTTCTTACTATTCTTCTTTCTTTAATTTATTCCGTAGATGATTTCCAATAAACATCTACAGAAGTTAAAATTATAAATTGACTCTCCTCTTGTTTTATAAGGTTAGGTGCTATGCATTTAATCTTAACGAGCAAGGCTCAAGAGCCACTAAACTCAAAAAAAAAAAATATAAATTACGATCGGATTTATGGAAGCATTGATTTATATACTACTCTTGATATCTACTTTATGGATATCTTTTTTCGTGAACTACATAAAGTTTCGACTAAAAATTAAAAATGATTGAAGTTGGTTGAAACATGCTCATTAGCTAATTGATCAACTCTTACGGGACAAGGTTTTTGTTACTAAAACTAGAAAAAATTTAGGTGATCAGCAAGATAAGGGAGTACAATAATAATGGGAAATTTACTGTAATCGGCATAAGAACAATGAATACTTGACTACAACCGATGTCTTTTCTTTTATTCTTCTTTTTTATTTTATCGGGGAGATGATTCTAAATAAATAGATATGAAAATTAATCAAATTATTTTTTTTGTTATCTTTTTTTCAAGAACCACCTGTTGTTGCCAAAAACAACAATAAATGCTTGCTGACGTCAACTCCTCGATCTTCGTGTTAGTTTGTCTTCAAGAATTCTGCAAGAGAGAAAACTATCAGGGGGCGCAGGGGTTTTCCCCTGCGTGCGCACTCCGATGCTTAAGTCAGACAGGGTTTCCGTAGGCAAATAGAACTTAGGGTTTAAGAATGATACCTGTGACCTATTTATATGAGTTATTTTGCGCGTAATTACCTTTAAGCCCCACAGCTTAAATAATAATCTAGTGGATCATTTATGGGCTTTCTCAGTCCTCTTTCCTCTTGGGCTTAGATTATTATTTGACTCAATGGTCTTCAGCTTGACTTATAGAAAAGCCTAGTAATAAATGACCTAGTCCACATCAATTGCTCCCTACTCTTTTACAAGGTTTACCTTGTGAAAGAGAATATAAAGAATGAGCTTTTCAAATTCTCTTGCTGCCCTCTTCCAAGAATCTTTTCATCTTCACTTGAGGGCTTCATTATTATTTGTAGCAGAAACGACTTCGTGTCATCATTTCTTTTGTCAAGTGCCTTCTATTAGCCAAGAGGAAGAAAACCGAATCTGGGTTAAGGCCATGAGGCCACATCGTCCAGAAGTGCCATAAGCGGATGCATATGTTCTTATCTGGTTTTATCATATGTGATTTGTACTTGGCATGCTCTTGATTGGTTGAAACTCGATCCAGATGCTGAGAATTCGGAATCTTTTCTAAGGATAGACATTTATAAAGATTTATCTGATCTTACCAGCTCTTAGAAGCCTTTTTGTCGACTAGTGGTTGGGGCATTGGACACTGAATGTCGTAACCCGAGTTCAAAGCTCGATGAAACCTTTTTGTTGACTCGAGATGGTCGAGGTTCTCACAAGCTTGGACAAAAATTTTTAGATAATCCAGAGACTAATTTTCCTAAGGATCAAGCTCTTGACATTATAGCACCTCGGGATGCACATGTATGGGTGCTTCGATACTCCTTTTAATGCAGAAGTTAATCTATAGTGCTCCCCAGCTCTTCTTATGAAGCATTTACATCTAAAGAAGAATTCATACTTGGGTATCGTATTTATCCGTACGCTTTATTGCTTAAGGATTTCACAATTTGCCCATCTCGCGCATTTTTCGCTTAGGGACTTTATAGAATTGCCCGTCTCGCGCATTTTCGCTTAGGGACTTTTTAGAGAATTGCCCATCTCGCGCATTTTCGCTTAGGGACTTTTAGAGAATTGCCCATCTTGCGCCTTTTTTGCATAGGGCCTTTATTGAAAATTGCCCATCTCGCGCATTTTCGCTTAGGGACTTTTAGAGAATTGCCCATCTTACGCCTTTTTCGCATAGGGCCTTTATAGAAATGATAAGACTATAAAACTGTTTTTATATTCGGAATACCAGCATAATACGTTAAATGCATTTTGTTTATCAATTGTAGCACATATTCAATGATAAAATTGTAACGTGCCTCGTGCCATACCTTACAACCTGCATAATGTGTGCTCCCTAAGCTTTTCTTTGCGACTTTTTGTGTCCAAAGAAGAACTTTTACTGGAATATCGATCCTGTCTTGCGTACTATCCGCTTAAGGACTTGTTAGAATATAATATCGTTTATATCCGAGATGCCAATATAATGCGTTTAAATGTAATATGATAAAATTGTAACGTACCTCATTTAGAGATACTTTTGCCCGTCTCGCACCCTTTTGTGCTTAGGGACTTTTTGTTTGCTCGCTTAGGGTCTCATTTTTGCCCGTCTCGCGCATTTTTTCGCTTAGGGACTTATTTGTGCCCGTCTCGCGTCTTCTTCTCGCTTAGGGTATTATTTGTGCCCGTCTCGCGCATTTTTCGCTTAGGGACTTATTTGTGCCCGTCTCCCGTCTTCTTCTCGCTTAAGGTCTTATTTGTGCCCGTCTCACGCATTTTTCGCTTAGGGACTTATTTGTGCCCGTCTCGTGTCTTCTTCTCGCTTAGGGTCTTATTTGTGCCCGTCTCGCGCATTTTTCGCTTAGGGACTTATTTGTGCCCGTCTCGCGTCTTTTTAGCCAGCTTTCATTTTGTCTTCTTCTATTCCTGCAACATGTCTATTGCACATGGAGGATTATCATAGTGCAGATAAAAATAACTGGCCTTTCGTCTCATAATGTAAAATTTTCAATTAAATGGAGTAAGTAACAATACAATTGCAGCAAATGTTAAAACAATAATAGCAAATGTTTTACCACCAGTACCATTTCAAGTCTTTATCTTTGAAAAATCTGTAAAGTACGAGTGCTAGGATGTTTTGCTGTCAACCATGGATTGTGCACTAAGTCGTGCCTCGGTACGAGCTTACCACAAGTTGTTTTCGATCGAACCAAGCTCTCCCTGGCTTGCTGCCTTACACGACAATGGCTAGTGCCTGCCTCGGACACCTGCCTAATTCAATCACAACTGTTAGAGTGGACAAGAAAATCGAAAACATTATATGGGAGTACCTCAACTCTGGCTACCATCGTATGTCCCTGCTTGAGTGTGTTTGCAATTTTCGTTGCGTCAAGCACTCACTTGTAGTGATACTCAAGAATGCTATGTATAGGGGCTTACAAGGGAGACACAGCCTTGATCTCGACACCCCAAGTTGGCACATCATTGTCTTGCTTAAAGGACTCATGAAGCTGACATACCCTTTATATAGACAAACCCTCTTTCACATGTGTGGTTGCCAATAGGCCAAATGTGTGGCTCTTAAGCCACTTCTAGATGGTTGCTAGAGCAGTTCTTGAAAGCCTTTATGTCAGAAGATCGACAGATGGGCCGAAGGAAGCTTTTGGACATTCTGTTGGGTTAGTGCGCGCACCAGGTCTAGAAGATTCTAGATCATTCTGCTCAGATCCCGCACTTGGGCGTGCGCTTAGATCGTCAAATTTAAATGTGCTTGCCAAAGTTTTTTTTTTAATGGGCGAACCAGTAGTTTGGATTCCGTGCTTGCTAGCGTTGCTAGCCATTGCTGAAAGGCATGACTCGGGTGTTCTTTACTTGCCTGCATTGTGCTAATGGGGGAATCTTGCCTATAGGTGCTGTGTTCACCTAATTGTCTTCGCTGTCATTTTATCAAAGTGGAGAGCTTGTCGCATTTGAAATGTGCTCACCATCCTGATTTCTTATTTGCTGGGCGTTCAGCTAGATCACCTATCGAGCTCTGCTGTGTTCATGGAGAGCTGTTTGCGACTGGGCTCGCCAAAGTCTTGCTTGCAAACTGGAGTTCACATTGTCTGGTAGAGCGCATCTTCGCTCGATTCTTCATTACATGAGCGTGCACCTGATGATGTACAGAGTCGCCTAATCCTTTTCTCGCTTTGGTCACTCTAAATGGCTCGCCCATAGAGATCTCTTTCTTAGGTGAGTTCCTGTCTCTGTCGACAAGGGCTTGCTCGCCTAGGTCTTAGGATGGTCGTATTCTTGCTCGCCACCCACAATCGTACTCGCAAGGCGGCCGTTGGCTCATTTAACCTTTTGTGCCTTGCACGGTTTCAGCTGCTTGTCTATGTTTTTACGCACTCGAGTGAGCATGAGCTGGCTTTTGAAGTTTTGGGTGTGTTCCCCGAGGTCTTTAGTTAGGGCTTGCCTAATAGAGCTCTCCTGGACTTACGCTCGCTTGTTTGAGCTCTTCGTCCAGCTTTTTCCTTTATTGGGTGAGCTCATCGAGCATTGTGTGTGTATCTCTACCAAACCCTTCAACTTGTTCCTTGCTTGTCCATCTAGATTGCTTCTCGCACCTTGGCAAGTGTTTTCCCAAGCGAGCCTTGCTACGGAGGCTAGGCTGTGGCGTTGGTTATGCAATTGCTACAAGTCACTCAATCACTGAAAGTGTCTGCTCCAGTGGTCTTGTGCTCACTACATGACACTGCATTCGTCAGTATTGTTTCACGTCTTATGTGCAGGATGATGGGCTTACGGGAGTCGTTCGCTCGTCTAGAATGCCTGTTGTGTGACTTTTTCTTACCCTTTCCAATCCTTGGGCCCGAGCCTGTCTCTACATCCCGGTTCAAGTTCAACGGTCCAAATAGAAAAACCTCCAACATGTTAATGGGTGATCCTTTCTTCCTGATATGTAATTACTGAACTAGTTTCCATTGTTGGATCCACATCAGAATTCAGCGACAACGAACAAGTGATAATTAAAGTGTGAGGGATCCGAATTTGAGCAACGAAGATCCAAATGACAGATCTAATTCTACATCTACAAGAGTCGGGTTGGGAGGCATTGAGGAGAGAAGCTCGGAAGATCGAAGGCGATCTTGATGTCAAACTCTCTTCTTATGCCAAGCTCGGTGATAGGTTCACTCAAGGTGGTTTGCTTCCTTCTTGCTACCTCTTTCAATTTTTCATCTTGTCTTTGTATTTTGTTTCCGTTATATGTATTGCATTTTGATTTTCTTTCGGTAGATTTCTTTAACCCTTCAAAATGAAGGAACCTGTCCACGTTCTCATACTTTTCATGCTATTTAACCGTTGCAAATGGCCAAGGGACCGTCGGTCAGAGACTCTCAGAGCACAGAATACCGACTTCCTCAGCATTCCCCTGGTTCCGAAGTATAGAATGGCACATATCTTTTCCAGGTAGATCTTCGCTCACAACTTCAACAGCTATTCCACTAGAGGAGGAGTACTCACCATTTTCATCCATCTTACCTTCCAAATTTGACTTAAATGATGAGCAACTATTATTTATACTATCAACATCTATGGTTTTCTGTGTAATAATATTATGTTCATCATCAAAACTGCGGTCATCCACACCAGATCATCCGTTAGCGAAGTCATACTTAAACATGTGAGGGCTTCTGCGCGATTAGATGCCATGGACTTTGAAATATTCAAAGTCCACATAAATTGATCGCATACGCACCCGTTGGTGGATTACCCATCGGTACGTAGTGAGTTGAACTAGCTCCAGCTAAGCTATTGTCACCATGAGTGAATAAGGTAGCGAAACTATCAGAGAGTTTTTCTGCTGTTAATTCTGATGTTCTTTCAGTGGCAGTCACAGAGCGAAATGGAGTTTCTCAAGTTGAACATGAAAATATAGCTGCTGGAGATCCTGTGATATCGATTTTTTATTTATCTAACAAAATCCAGTGGCCGGCAAAGCCACTCTGCCTCCCAAGCTTGTTGACGCGAGAGCCACTCTCTTGCTCAAAGCCACTCTGTCGCCCAAGCTTGCTAACGCGAGAACCACTCTCTCGCCTAAAGCCACTTTGTCGCCCAAGCTTGTTGATGCGAGAACCGCTCTCTCGCCCAACGCTTACCTTTATGCGGGAGCCTATCTCTCGTCCAGGCTTTTTGCGTCTCTCCCCACGCTTGTCTCACGCAGAAGCCACTTTCTCACCAAAGCCACTCTGTTGCCAAGCTTGTTGTCGTCAAAGCCACTCTCTCGCCGCCACGCTTGTCTCACGCAGAAGCCACTTTCTCGCCAAAGCCACTATGTCACCAAGCTTGTTGACACGAAAGCCGCTCTCTCACTCAAAGCCACTCTGTCGCCCAAGCTTACTGACGCGAGAACCACTCTCTCGCCCAAAGCCACTCTGTCGCCCAAGCTTGTTGATGCGAGAACCGCTCTCTCACCCAACGCTTACCTTTATGCGGGAGCCTATCTCTCGTCCAGGCTTTCTGCGTCTCTCGCCATGCTTGTCTCACGCAGAAGCCACTTTCTCACCAAAGCCACTCTGTCACCAAGCTTGTTGACGCGAGAGCCACTCTCTCGCCGCCACGCTTGTCTCACGCAGAACCACTTCCTCTCCAAAGCCACTCTGTCGCCAAGCTTGTTGACACGAGAGCCGCTCTCTCGCTCAAAGCCACTCTGTCGCCTAAGCTTGCTGACGCTAGAACCACTCTCTCGCCCAAAGCCACTCTGTCGTGTCTCGCCCAAAGCCACTCTGTCGCCCAAGCTTGTTGATGCGAGAACCGCTCTCTCGCCCAACGCTTACCTTTATGCGGGAGCCTATCTCTCGTCTAGGCTTTTTGCGTCTCTCGCCACGCTTGTCTCACGCAGAAGCCACTTTCTCACCAAAGCCACTCTCTCACCCAAGTTTGTTGACGCGAGAGCCACCTATCGCCCACACTTATCTTGTGCGAGAGCCTATCTCTCGCCCAAGACCTGTCGCAAAGACACTCTTTTGCCCAAGCTTGTTGACGTGAGAGCCACCTATCGCCCATGCTTACCTTGTGCGAGAGCCTATCTCTCGCCCAAGACCTGTCGCTTGTGTTTGTTGTCGCGTGAATTACTCTGTCGCGTAGACCTCGTGTTAGCTTGCGACAGATTGTCTGTCGCATGCCTGTGGGCTCGCGATTCGCTCTGTCGCATTTAATTGCTCTGTCACGTGCACCTCGCAGGCGACAGACTGTTCTGTCGCGTGAAATTGTGACAGATTGTTCTGTCGCATATATATTTATTTTATTTTATTTTATTATTTTTTAACAGGTCTTGCGCAGGTAATAGGCCTCCCGCAAGTGTTAGGTCTCCCGCGCCTTATCGCAGACTTCTATACTTGGCTTTTTGTTTGTTTCCCACAGACGGCGCCAATTGTTGTTGCCAAAAACAACAATAAATGCTTGCTGACGTCAACTCCTTGATCTTTGTGTTAGTTTGTCTTCAAGAATTCTGCAAGAGAGAAAACCATCAGGGGCACAGGGGTTTTCCCCTGCGCGCGCACTCCGATGCTTAAGTCAGACAGGGTTTCCGTAGGCAAATAGAACTTAGGGTTTAAGAATGATACCTGTGACCTATTTATAGGAGTTATTTTGCGCGTAATTACCTTTAAGCCCCATAGCTTAAATAATAACCTAGTGGATCATTTATGGGCCTTCTCAGTCCTCTTTCCTCTTGGGCTTAGATTATTATTTGGCTCAATGGTCTTCAGCTTGACTTATAGAAAAGCCCAGTAATAAATGACCTAGTCCACATCACCACCCAAAGTTTCAACTAAAAAAAATGAAATGATTGAACTTGGTGGGATGTATTTACTGAAATACTTTAATTCTTTTTGTAAAGAGCGGCACAGAAATGTGCTAGTGACTTGAGTAAAGTTAAATCGAAATCGGATAGGATAGCTGGATGCAACTATCTTTCTACAAACTAATTATTTGATTTTTGAAAATAATTCTCAAGATAATACATAAATTAGATAATTCAACTCTTACGTTCTTAAGTCTTTACTTATATATAATTATCACAATCTCTAAAGATGGAGGATTTAGATATGACAAATACATGAACACAATACTATTTTTAATAACCCTAATTGCAACAATGAATATATATAGACTCACCTTAAACTAGTGTTAAACATTAACTCTCTTAAAATGCAAAATAACTAGTGATTTCAACATTTATTTATTAGAATTATAGACTTCTCAACAAATGGGATCTTTATTCTTCATTGGACGTCGGATAGTATTTTCCTTGATTTATCAACTTACACAGAAAACGGACTAACCAATAGAGAAAGCGGATCATGACAAACACAACAACAATTCCAACCAAACCAGTCCAGATATATTCAGTAATAACCAATGCCATGGCAATTATAGAAAGGATATGATTAGGGGTGACGATAACGATCATCATCACAAAGGTAAGTAACGCAATTGTGATTGCAACGACCATAGCTATTGTCATAAGCCATGTACAAAGCTTATTCTTGAGTGGAAGCCCACTGATCGCTAGATGGACAACATTTAGAGATGCAAGGAAAGAGATAATGGAGCAAACTGTGAGCATGAGGTTCTTTGTGGGATAAACGTAGGCCAGTACAGTGGTTCCAGCTACACATTAATTTGTCATAATCCACGTTGCATAGGTAGTCACCAACCGTTACGTTAGTGTAATCTTGTTGCCAAATGCCACCGAGTGGGTTAAGCACTTAACGTCGCCATCAGCATCAGTGTCCCCTGCATCTCCTCCACCCGATTAGCTTGATGTGTCAAGTGGTTCTTGCATTTATGGTACGCTAACTTTTATTTCCCTTTTAGCCAAGAAGGGTTTGATTGGGTCTAGCGACATAGAGCAACTGTCTGGTATTTTTTATTTGATCATAAACTAGAATTTATTATTATTAACGAAACCCTAGAATATCAGGATTTTTAGGGGGCAAGGAGTTTTCAGTGCTTCAAACCTTAAGTTCATCTACATTACATTCCAGCTTTGCTACTTGATGAGCAAACTCATTCACATTACATCGAATATGACACATAGAAATAGAATTAAAATAAGAAACCATAGCATGTGTATCAGCAATTAGAGCAGCACCCTTCCAGAGTAGTTAACTCCCGAGTAGCAAGAAGACTATCACTCTCTAGAATTGCTGAAAGATAACCAAACAACTTCACTCTTTCCAGTCCAAAACTGATAGCAAAACTTTTGCATAAAACGAGTCTGGCACATGTCGGTTGTAGGAAAGAGAAATCATATTTCTTTTTCTTTTTGGTGCAAATGAGCAGTTTCTATATTTAAATTAAACAAAGTCTGCTGTGTGATACATTATAATAATCCTCATGTAAGTATCTATCCATACCCACAGGAAGGTTATGAAGTTGCTCTAGATTGAAAGAACTATTGTGAGCAAAATTTGCGAGAAAGTCTACACAGAAATTCGCTTCACGAAAGACATGTTGTACCGTGCAAGTCCAGTCTCTTTCCATAAGTTCCTTGCATGCCCTGATGATAGGAAGAAGTGGATCTCGCTTTTTCATTAGTTGTAACACTTTAGTCACTGCAAATAATAAGTCAGATTCTATGACCACCAGTTTATATCCGACTTCCCATGCTGATCTCAAACCTGTATAAATGGCTTCTACTTCTGCTCTAGCTATAGAACACCATCCCAATTTCCTTACAAAACCAAAGAGCCATTGTCCCTGAGAATCTCGGCCTAGACCCCCGATTGCAGCCCAATCAGGATTCGATTTGGCTGATGCATCAACATTGACTTTGATCATATTGCCTTGTGGTTTGCTCCAAAAGATTGGACATGGTTGTTTGCGTGGCTGCAATAGAGAACTAGAATTATTGATGTTGAATTCCTTCACTATCTGCAACACTATTTGTTGATCGTTGGTTGGCCAGGTAAAACCTTGTTCAAAAATAGTTTTATTTCTCCATTGCCATATCAGCTAACAAACAGTAGCAAACGTCTCTGGCCAGTCCTTCATTCCACGTGGTGTACCATGTTGATTCTGCAAATTTGAGAGAAACCAATTGTTAAAAGATAAACTATTGAATACATTAAGTTCATTACCATATAGGAATTTCGCCCAAAGTTGTTGAGATCTTCCACACTCTCTCAATGCATGAAGTTGATCTTCTAACAAAGCTCCACACCTAGGACAATTGGTGTCTTGAATAATCTTCCTCCTAAAGCAAGCCTCCTTTGTTAAAATTCTTCCATGCGCCACTAGCCACATGAACTATTTAACTCTCAGAATAGTATTCAAACCCCAAACTTTATTCCAAGGAAAGTTAACCTGTTGTTTGCCAATCAAGAGATCGTATGCTGATTTAACAGAGAATTCAATGATGCTAACCAAAAAGTCTCATCGTGTTCATTAGAAAAAGGAGGAATAAGAGAAAGTTGATCAAGTACTTCCCTAGATAGCATATTTAAGCTGTCCCATTTCCATGAATCGTCGTCATTTCTCAACTCTCCTACTATCCAATTGGAATTATCAGAAGAGATGTCTTCAGTATAGTTTTCGGCAAGAGGTTGCTTCCCAAGCCAACGATCATACCAAAAAGAAGTATCTTTACCATTCCCAATTAGTCTAGCACATCCTTTTTCAACTAATGCTTTACAAGAACAAATACTTCTCCATGTATGAGAAGCATAAGACTTCATTTTAGGCTTTAGCAAAGAGTCATTCTTCAAGTATTTTGCTTTAAGGATTCTAGACCAAAGGCCATTATCTCCTGATTCCAATTTCCATCCAAATTTTGCGAGTAAGGCTGCATTCATGTCAGATGATTTCGAATGCCCAAACCTCCAATTGACTTTTGTTTACAACCTCTCCTGTAACATCCCAAATCCATAATATATCATAATATTTACTTATAAATCACACATTTTCACCGGTTAGGCTGTTTGTGATGCTTAACCATCCGTTAATCACTTTAGTAAAATTAGTACTCTTATTCATCGTATC
The DNA here is from genome assembly GCA_031772115.1 of Heritiera littoralis. Taxonomy (NCBI): domain Eukaryota; kingdom Viridiplantae; phylum Streptophyta; class Magnoliopsida; order Malvales; family Malvaceae; genus Heritiera; species Heritiera littoralis. The sequence continues at coordinate 565,512 of JAPDPK010000090.1, forward strand.
CAATATGGAAGTATGCATCATTACATTATTTCCTTAAAATATATATATACATTCCCTTCTACTCAAAGTAGTACTGTACAAATTTACTGAATATAAAAAAAAAAGTCATATACCTTCGATATCGAGAATCTACTGACTCTAGCAGTCGATAATCTCTGGAAGGTAATTCTCTTAATCTAAGATCAACAACCTGTGGAGCGGAAAATAAGGGGTGAGCGATAACGTGCTCAGTAAGGAAGGTGTATGCTACTTTATACAGTTAAAACTATATCCCCTAAAAAGTTTATTATTTTTTTTCTAACAATAAACCCAGTAGGGAAAACAATGGATATAGTAAACAATCTTTGATAGTCAAATTATTGGCTAAACAGTTTACAATATAATGTAGTAAACAATAAATAGGATTCAGTAAATCCTTTCAGTAAAAAGAAATCAGTAGTTGAGACTAGGCATCACCCTACAAATAAATGATGCTATCATCGTTCCCCCAGGAACATAGTAATCATCCCCATAGGGATACAGTAGATCTATGGCCACAATCTATAAGTGGTCCTCAGGTACACCTGCCAGGTGACCTCGAGACCTCTGATGACTTGACAGGTCCATCAGCCTCGTGAATAGTAATGCATGAAACTCGGGGCCTAAAGTCTCAAAATCATTTTATATCTTATAAAGAACTTTAAGGAATTATTTCACCAAAATTATCATTTTCTCAAAATGATTTGCTTTCCAAAAAGGTTTTATATTTTCTGTTTATAAACAAAATAAAAATAGCCTGAAATCTCACCATTTTTCGTGTGAGAAAAATACAAAGTAAATCAGCTCGCCCATGGCCAGTTCGCCCATAGCGGCTCGCCTATGGTCAGTTCGCCATTATGGCGTGTGAATGGCCAGTTCGCCCGTTATGGCTCGTCCATGGTCAGTTCGCTCTTTATGGCTCGTCCAAGGCCAGTTCATCCATTAACACAAAAAGGGTCGCCTATATTTGGCTTGCCTAGATTTTTATTAAAACATGGGTCACCTATAATTGGCTCGCCCAAAACATCATAAAGGGGTCGGCTTTGTAGCTCGCCCGGATTTATTAAAACAGGGGTCGCCCCCCTAAAACATCACAAGGGGTTGGGTTCGTACTCGCCCAAGTCAAAACAAATTATTAAACTAATGCATGTCACAAACCAAATTATTTTCTCAATATTTATATAATATTTTACTCCACAGAACATGCATTTTACTTCACATACTACTCCCTTACCTGGTATTACGAAGCCTAGCTTCCCGCTCGCTTTTTTTTTCAATTCTCAATTCTCGGCCGCAAAATAAATTATCCAGATTATCAATGTATTCTGTTTAAATCTTTCCAATACGTTGGTGAGACTTGAGGCTAATCCTCTAGCTCGCCCAATATACTCGCCATTCATATAATGGCTTATGCGTGGGAGATCGCCCAAGATTCAACTCGCCATGCCTATGCATGTAAGATCGCCCACAATTCAACTCGCCATGCCTATGCATGTGAGTTCGCCCAAGATTCAACTCGCCATGCCTATGCATGTGAGTTCGCCATACACGGCTTTTTATTCAGAGGTGAGTTCACCTATAAGTCAAACTAGCATGTGGCAACCTCGCCCACTACCACGCTTCATTTAGCTCGCCCATAGTAGCTGAGCTCGCCTATTTCTCATCACTTTTACAACATTTCCAGCACTTAAATCTTCATATTTGTTCATGTTTTATTTATTCCTTAACACCATAAACAACCTATAGTTCCATCTTAGTAAATTTCTACATGTTCTTATGCCATGTAATATGCACATACCTCACCTAATTAACATATCATCATCATAATTCAAGGATTAAATACATGAACATTGGCTGGAACTTTATTTACCTTGTTTGATTGAGCCAACACAACTCACAACTTGTTTTGTTGTTCCCCAATCCTCCTCTCCACGATTCACTTGGATGGTTTTATGAGTGAAGGAAAATATATGAAGGAAGACTAGATGCTTAGGTAGCAAGAGAGGAATTCTTGTTAAGTAAATGAGAAAGAAATGAACTAAGATTAGGCAAGAGAAATCGGTGATGTCAATCTTGAAGAGAATTGTATTACATTTTGTTTAGCTTAAATCAACTTTTATAGCCGGCTATTAAGTCTTGTAGCTTCCAGTCTCTTTGCTCATCACTTTCCTTGCTCATTAATGGTTGAAGAAAAACGGTAGCCAAAGGTACGACATGGTAACAATATTCTACATTCATTAATTTGTAGATAAAAGCTGCAGCCAAAGGATGATGTGCTGAGATTCTTTTCTTCTCAATTCATCCAATACAGCCGGTTCTTCCTTGTCATATTCTTCAACTAATACAAACTTTCCCATGTTGACTTTGATTTCTTTGCTATTAATTATCTTTCACACTGCATGTAAATTGGTTAAGCTATTTGGTGTCCAAATCGATTGGTACAAGGAGGAGCAAAGTGGCGTGAAGTCCACTCCTAGCCTCTTTTCTTGACTTTCCTTCATGCTTCATTTTCAAAGCTTTCTCCAATAGGCTTCTAGGCATCATGTTATGTTTAATTGGTGATTATTACATACCATTTTATCCATGACTTGAATTGCTTTTCCTAGCAATTCTTTCCAACCGAATATACTAAGTGTAGTACATTGTTGGTGTTGTCCATCTTCCTTTGTTTGCTATTAAGCCCATAATTTCAAAAAATTAAATTTCCAAAATTTCCTTAATGTAAAGTGGAATTGCATACTCAATAATTAGTTAATTCCACTAAATAATTTATTTCGGTTATCCATCATTTCCAATATGCTATACAGTATAATAAAAGCGGGTCTCACATTTCTCCCCTCCTTAAGAAATTTGGTCCTCCAAATTTTACCTAGAATTGTCACTGAAAGAGATCTGGATATCTCTCACGCATAAGGCTCTCCAACTCCCAAGTAGCCTCGTCCTCGTTATGATACTGCCAGAGCACTTTAACCAAAGGAATTGTCTTGGATCGCAATACTTTATCCTTCCTATCCAGTATCCGTATCGGTTTCTCAACGTAACTCATGTCCTCTCTGATCTCTAATGGCTCATGCCGAACTACGTGAGAAGGATCTGGATGGTATCTTCTCAACATCGAGACATGGAATACGTTATGCACTCCTGACAACTCTGGTGGTAGTGCTAACCGATATGCCACATCTCCCACGCTATCTAAAATCTCATAAGGCCCAATGTATCGGGGGCTCAACTTTCCTCTCTTCCCGAATCTCATTATACCTTTGGATGGTGAGACCTTTAAGAATACATAATCACCCGCTACAAACTCTAGTGGTCGACGCCTGATATCTGCATAACTCTTCTGCCGACTCTGAGCTGTTCTGAGCCTCTCACAAATCAACTGTACATCACGGGAAGCCTGCTCGACCAAATCGGGAGCTAGTATTTTATGGTCTCCCACTTCTTCCCATGCTATCGGGGATCTGCATCGTCTGCCATACAAGGCCTCATAAGGTTTCATGCCAATATTCGTATGAAAGCTATTATTATAAGCAAATTCTGCCAAGGGTAAGTGATCATCCCATATCCTCAAGCGTCTGTATCGTACGCTCGGACTGTCCATAAGTTTGTGGATGAAAAGCGGTGCTAAAATTCAGCTGGGATCCTATAGCCTCCTGAAATCTCTCCAAGAAATGAGAGGTAAAGCGGGAATCCCTATCAGAAGTAATAGTCACTGGAATGCCATGTAACCTCACTATCTCCCTGACATACAAATCGGCTAAGGCACTAACTGAATCAGTAGATCTCATGGCCAAGAAATGAGCAAACTTAGTCAATCTATCTACGATCACCCAAATAGCATCATACCCCTTCCGAGTCCGTGGTAATCCCATAATAAAATCCATAGTCACATGTTCCCATTTCCAAGTAGGAATCGATAATGGTCGAAGCATACCTGCAGGCTTCTGATGCTCAATCTTAATCTGCTAGCATGTTAGACATCTAGCAACAAAATCAGCGATGTCCTTTTTCATCTTAGGCCACCAATATACTCTCCGGAGATTCTGGTACATCTTAGTACTACCCGGATGTAACGTATACCTAGAGGTATGGGCCTCTGATAAAATTAATCTCGAATCTGCTGATCTTTGGGAACATATATCCTGCCTCTAAACCTCAGTATTCCATCGGTGCCAATCTCAAAATCCGACATAATTCCCATCTGAATCTGACTAGCTATCCCGTCGCAATAATCATCACTCCTCTGAGCTTCTCTAATCCGATCCATCAAATCCGGCTCTATACGACAACTAGCCGTAAATCCATACTGGTCAAAGGAAATAACTGTCAGGCTAAGGTTAGAGAACTGTTCTATCAAATCATGCTCCTTGATCATCATGTAAGATACCATGCCAACATGCTTACGGCTCAGTGCGTCAGCTACTACATTAGCCTTACCCGGGTGATATAAAATCTCACAATCGTGGTCCTTTAGTAGTTCCATCCACCTTCGCTGTCTCAAATTCAACTCTCGCTGCGAGAATATATACTTCAGACTCTTATGGTCTGTATATATATATATATATATATATATATATATATATATATATATATGAAATTTCTCCCCGTACAAATAATGCCGCCATATCTTCAGTGCAAACACTACTGTGGCTAGCTCTAAATCATGTGTCGGGTAATTCCTCTCATGATCCTTCAACTGTCGAGAACCATAGGCTATAACCCGACCATGTTGCATGAGCACACACCCTAAACCTTGAGCGGATGCATCGGTATACACCATAAATCCACCTGATCCGCTAGGAAGGGCCAACACGGGGGCAATAGTCAATTTCCTCTTAAGCTCAAGAAAACTGCGCTCACACGCGTCATTCCACTCAAACTTCACATCCTTACATGTGAGTCGTGTCAATGGAGCAGCAAGTCTAGAAAATCCCTCCACAAACCTGCGATAATATCCGGCAAGACCCAAGAAACTACGTATCTCAGTAACAGTGTTGGGCCTTTCCCACTGTACAATGGCCTCTATCTTGGACGGATCAACTGATACCCCTTCCTTCGACACTACATGTCCGAGAAATATCATATGGTCAAGCCAGAACTCGCATTTACTAAGCTTAGCATACAATTTCTGGTCCTTGAGGGTTTGTAAAATAATCTGCAAATGCTGCTCGTGCTCCTCCAGAGTCTTAGAATAAATCAGGATGTCATCTATAAATACTATGACAAATTTATCCAAAAATGGATGAAACACCTCATTCATCAAACTCATAAAAGCTGCAGGGGCATTTGTTAACCTAAAAGGCATCACTAAGAACTCATAGTGACCATAGTGAGTCCGAAATGCTGTCTTATGCATATCCGAGTCCTTAATTTTCAATTGATGATAGCCCAATCGGATATCTATCTTGGAAAATACCTGTGCACCCCTGAGCTGATCAAATAAGTCATCAATCCTGGGTAGTGGATACTTATTCTTAATGGTAGCCCGATTTAACATTCGATAATCTATACACAACCAGAGACTACCATTCTTTTTCTGAACAAATAATACTGGAGCTTCCCACGGTGACACACTGGGACGTATAAATCCCTTGTCTAATAACTCTTGGAGCTGCTTCTTAAGCTCATCTAGTCAGTGCCATCCGATATGGGGGTCTAGAAATCGGCTTTGTACCGGGTACCAACTCGATCATAAACTCCGTCTCTCGATCCAGTGGTAACCCTGGTAAATCCTTCGAAAATACATCCGAAAAGTCCTTGACCACAGAAATCTCTTGAATCTTTGGATGTTTTCTCTCTACATCCTCCACACTAGCAATATATCCTTCATAAACATTCATACACAACCACAATTTCAGTACACATGTCATCTCGCAAACATATATTCACATACTTTTTATTAATTTACAATAACTTTACAATGTACTTTTCGGAATGAGAGAAGGTAATAAACTTAGTATTACAATCCAAACTGACATGGTTCGCAGCTAAGCAATCCATACTCAAAATGATGTCAAATTCATATATATTCAACAAAATTAGGTTAGCTGTAAAAACCTTCTCTCCTATAGTCAATTTACAATTCCTATATATTATATCTGCCCTTTGGAAATCTTTAAAAGGGGTATTCACTTGCAATGTATGCCCTAACAACTCCGGCTCTACTGGGGTCCTGTTAGCACAAGTAAGTGATAAGAACGAATGAGGAGAACCCGGATCAAATAAGGCAATTGCGGGGATATCAAAGAGATAAACTTTAACTTTAATCACATCAATAGAGGTGTCGGCAATCTCCTGATCCATCGCGTACACTCGACCCTTAGTCACAACCTTCTTACCCTTCTCTGCGGCTGTCGCCTGCCTAGGCTGTGAGGGTGTCGCTTTCTTCGGCTCACTCGGAGCTGCTGGTGTCGCTATCTGAGGTAATGCAGGAGGATTAGTAGAAGCAGCTGACTCTCTGAGCATCAGGCAATTCCTGATAAAGTGTCCCATTTGTCAACATCCAAAACATGCCTTAGACATCAAAGGACAAGGGCGTGACCCATGCGACCTTCCACAATGTCTACATAAAGTCGCAACACTCCTCTGAGTTGCGGTGGGGCCACTAGCAGGAGTAGAAACTGTTGATCTATTAAATCTGTCCTCTGTAATCTGTATGCTTGTAGGTCTAGTCCTCTTAGACTGCTCTCTACTTGATTTGTCCTCCATAAACCTCTTAGCTTTTCCTTTATTTTACCTTTACTCTTACTACTGAAATCGGGCTGGTACTGCTCATAATCCCTCTCACATAGCTGAACCCGTCGAACTATCTCATCATAGGTCAAGATATCAAATGGGGCTAGCTTCACTCTGATAGATGGCCTCAAACCAGCCCTAAACCTCTCAATCTTATATCTGGTATTCGCACTAGTTTGTGGATCAAATCGACTCAGAGTAGTGAACTTAGCCTCATACTCATCTACAGCCATACTATCTTGAACTAAATCCATGAATTCCTACTGTAATTTCTGCTGAGCAGTGTCATGAATATACTGCCTCCGAAAAGCATCCACAAAAATATCCCAGGACAGATCCTGATGCTGAGCAAATAATACGGTCTAAGTGGCCTTCCACCAATGTCTCGCATTATCTGCCAACTGGAATACTGCTAGGCCTACCTTCTCTATCTCTGAACATCTCATAATCTTAAGTAATCTCTCGACCTCAATAACCCATTGTTCTGCTGCCAATGGATCCCTAACTTCTTTAAATTTCGATGGATCTAACTTCTTAATGATTTCACCAATGCCACATCACAATACGACTCCACATCTCTAGGTGGCTGAATCAATGGCTGTGGTAGAGCTACCTGTGGCTGAGGTGCCGATGGTGGAATAGGCTGAGGCTCGGGTATATCTGGTGCAGGCTGTGGTGGTGCTGGCGCCACTACTACAGCTGCGGGAGCTGCTGCTCTCTCCCTCTCCGCCTTATCCGTGACTCTATCCGCCTGATACTTAGCCATGAAATCGGCTACTAACCTTTCCACTCGGCTCACACGAGCATCAGTGCTCTCCGGCTGTATAGGACGTGGAGGTCCTAGGGCAGGTTTCGGTGTCTGCGGCTCCAGAATCTGTGCTGCCCTACCTCGACCTATATCTCTAACTGAGCGTGTCACCCTCTTTCTTCCACTCATATCTGTACCACAGGGATCATTTATCACTTATCATTAGTATATCAATTATATATTCAGATTATACAGTACTACAGGGAATATTTACTATTCACTTTTCGTTTTAAGCATTATTAGACATCTGACCAACCCTGCTCTGATACCATTAAAATCTGTAACATCTCAAATCCACAGTATATCATAATATTTACTTATAAATCACACATTTTCACCGGTTAGGCTATCTGTGATACTTAACCATCCGTTAATCACTTTAGTAAAATTAGTACTCTTATTCATCGTATCCAATATGGAAGTATGCATCGTTACATTATTTCCTTAAAATATATATATACATTCCCTTCTACTCAAAGTAATACTGTACAAATTTACTGAATATATAAAAGAAAGTCATATACCTTCGATATCGAGAATCTGCTGACTCTAGCAGTCGATAATCTCTAGAAGGTAATTCTCTTAATCTAAGATCAACAACCTGTGGAGTGGAAAATAAGGGGTGAGTGACAACGTGCTCAGTAAGGAAGGTGTATGCTGCTTTATACAGTTAAAACTATATCCCCCAAAACGTTTTTTTTTTCTAACAATAAACCTAGTAGGGAAAACAATGGATATAGTAAACAGTCTTTGATAGTCAAATTATTGGCTAAATAGTTTACAATATAATGTAGTAAACAATAAATAGGATTCAGTAAATCCTCTCAGTAAATAGAAATCAGTAGTTGAAACTAGGCATCACCCTACAAATAAATCATGCTATCATCGTTCCCCCAGGAACGTAGTAATCATCCCCACAAGGATACAGTAGATCTATGGCCACAATCTATAGGTAGTCTTCGGGTACATTTGCCAAGTGACCTCGAGACCTTTGATGACTTGGTAGGTCCATCAGCCTCGTGAATAGTAATGCATTAAACTCGGGGCCTAAAGTCTCAAAATCATTTTATATCTCATAAAGAACCAGTAAGGAATTATTTCACCAAAATTATCATTTTCTCAAAATGATTTGCTTTCCAAAAAGGTTTTATATTTTCTGTTTATAAACAAAATAAAAACAGCCCGAAATCTCACCATTTTTTGTGTGAGAAAAATACAAAGTAAATCAGCTCGCCCATGGTCAGTTCGCCCAAAGCGGCTCGCCCATGGTCAGTTCGCCATTATGGCGTGTGAATGGCCAGTTCGCCCGTTATGGCTCGTCCAAGGCCAGTTCGCCTATTAACACAAAAAGGGTCACCTATACTTGGCTCGCCTGGATTTTTATTAAAACATGGGTCGCCTATAATTGGCTCGCCCAAAACATCATAAAGGGGTCAGCTTTGTAGCTCGCCCGGATTTATTAAAACAGGGGTCGCCCGCCCAAAACATCACAAAGGGGTCGGGTTCGTACTCGCCCAAGTCAAAACAAATTATTAAACTAATGCATGTCATAAACCAAAATATTTTCTCAATATTTATATAATATTTTACTCCACAGGACATGCATTTTACTTCACATACTACTCCCTTACCTGGTATTACGAAGCTTAGCTTCCTGCTCGCCTTTTTTTTCAATTCTCAATTCCCGGCTGTAAAATAAATTATCCAGATTATTAATGTATTCAGTTTAAATCTTTCCAATACATTGGCGAGACTTGAGGCTAATCCTCTAGCTCACCCAATATACTTGCCATTCATATAATGGCTTATGCGTGGGAGATCGCCCAAGATTCAACTCGCCATGCCTATGCATGTGAGATCGCTTACAATTCAACTCGCCATGCCTATGCATGTAAGTTCGCCCAAGATTCAACTCGCCATGCCTATGCATGTGAGTTCGCCATACACGACTTTTTATTCAGAGGTGAGTTCACCTATGAGTCAAACTATCATGTGGCAACCTCGCCCACTACCACGCTTCATTTAGCTCGCCCATAGTAGCTGAGCTCGCCTATTTCTCATCACTTTTACAACGTTTCCAGCACTTAAATCTTCATATTTGTTCATGTTTTATTTATTCCTTAACACCATCAACAACCTATAGTTCCATCTTAGTAAATTTCTACATGTTCTTATGTCAAGTAATATGCACATACCTCACCTAATTAACATATCATCATCATAATTCAAGGATTAAATACATGAACATTGGCTGGAACTTTATTTACCTTGTTTGATTGAGCCAACACAACTCACAACTTGTTTTGTTGTTCCCCACGTCAGTCCTCCTCTCCTTGATTCACTTGGATGGTTTTATGAGTGAAGGAAAATACATGAAGGAAGACTAGATGCTTAGGTAGCAAGAGAGGAATTCTTGTCAAGTAAATGAGAAAGAAATGAACTAAGATGAGGCAAGAGAAATCGGTGATGTCGATCTTGAAGAGAATTGTTTTACATTTTGTTTAGCTTAAATCAACTTTTATAGCCGGCTATTAAGTCTTGTAGAAGGGAGGCCACCATTTCTGCTAGAGTGGCTCCTCCTCTTCAACAACATCTGTGAGTTAAAGCCGCCACTTCTGGACATCCTCGTGCTCCTACTCCTCCTCAGGCCATTAGCGAGCCTAGCCACCCCACATAAGAGGTCAGAAGAGGCAAGCGAAAGAGGCAGCTAATCCATGATTGTAGCTCGGATGATCATAAGAGTTCAGGGTCGCAAAGGAGTGAGTCCACCCGCCGAGAAGGTGATCCTAGTGCTGCTGAGAATAGATCGGCTCCTCGCAGACCTCGTCGTAAATACCGAAAGAGGTTAATCATCGAGGATTTGATGCCTATGAGGCCAATTCTGCCTAAGATAGTCGATCCTACCTTGAGGCGATATCAAGTAGATGGTGGGGTCATTGTCGACGGGGAAGACTTTTAGACCTATCCTAGCGTTAATGATAATAATAGCATTTAGGAGCCCGAGGTAGCTTTTCACCTAGCCTGGAGTACTATCCTACCTCGCGACGAGATGGGACTTTTCAACAACCTTTCAGAGGCTGAAAACAACTCTGACTATCTCATAGTGTAGGTGAGAGCATCGTCTTATGCTCTTTCTAGCTTCTTTTGTCAGGTTTCTGAGTTATTTTCTTTTTCTTTTTGTTAGGTGGCTCAACAGACGGTGGCCATCAATGTGCGGCATAGGGCTCTTAGGGAGCAGGCTGAGAAAGAACTTCATGAGCTCCGAGAGAAAAACATGGAGCTTTATAATGAAGTTAACCAGCTTCGCCCATACATCAGCAGAGTCGAGGAATCGAGGAAGGAAAACGAAGCCTTAAGACAACGGAACGAAGAGCTCGAGCAAAAGCTGAAAGAGGAATAGCTGAAGGTGGTATCTCTCGAGGGATATCATGAAGCTTATAATAAGGTAGCTCATGATTTTGAGGTCGCGAGGTCTCAACGAGACGAGGCCATTGAGGAGTTGAACAACGTGCTAAATCGACAAAGGGAAGTCCAAGTCGAGGCTATCCGCGAATACCACCTGTCTCAACATTGCTATGAGAAGAAGCAAGACTTCGCGGCGGGATTCGTCAAGTATGGCTTTTACCTAGCTCACTCTTGGTTGGAGAAGTAAAGGCCTAACGAGACTTTCCCTGAGCTGATTTTCACCGAAGAGGCCTAGTACCACGATGTTCCCTCTTAGACTGAGAATGAACCAGACTCACAAGGTCTAGATGATTATATAGAGGAGGAGGCCATAGATGACCTAGATAACCTCGAAGGTCCATGGCCTCCTCGACAGCCACGTAATCAGCTTGGGTCCACTGAGGTTCATAACCAGCTTAGGCCCGTCGAGGTGCTTAATCAGCCTAAACTTGTCGAGGTAGGGGATCAATTCGAGCCTATCAAGGCATTGCAAGGGTTAGACGGCGACGAGCTCCAATTCTCTGATTCTACTACCGTCGATCCCGTGCTAGACTCTGCGGCTATTGCTGGGCCTTCAAGCGACCCTCATTCTTTCGAAATGGCTCCCCAAGATCCTAATCCTCCGGCTCCTCAAGATCCACATTCTCTACTGGACTCCATCGTCTCAATAAACTAGCTAGATATTTTTCTTTTTTATTTTGTTTTTCATTCCAATTGTAACTAGTACAAACTATTCATAGTTGTAAATAATTCATTTGCTTTTAATGAAAAGTATAATTTTCTTTTTGTGTTTTGTTCTTTTCTTTATATGCTTGTGACAGAATGTATGCTGTCATGTTCATTCAAATTTCACACATGTTCATTCGAATTCCAACATGTTGTAGTCATGACAATATGAGTATGTCAAAGTGTTGTAACAGTATTTTATCGATAAAGCAATTACGTGCTTTCAAAAAGTTGTAACATACCTTCTATCTTTCATATGGTACTGCTACCCAAGTTCTTTTTTGAGACAACGTTACTTTTCTTGTCTGAAGAAAAACTTTTTGCTTGAGCATTGTGCCTAGCTCCTGCTTTTTCCGCTTAAGGACTTGTATTTGCCCGTCTCGCACCCTTTTGTGCTTAGGGACTTATGTTTTGCCCGTCTCACACCCTTTTGTGCTTAGGGACTTATGTTCGCCCGTCTAGCACCCTTTTGTGCTTAGGGACTTATGTTTTGCCCGTCTCACACCTTTTTGTGCTTAGAGACTTATATTTTGCCCGTTTCACACCCTTTTGTGCTTAGAGACTTATGTTTGCCCGTCTTGCACCCTTTTGTGCTTAGAGACTTATGTTCGCCCATCTCGCACCCTTTTGTGCTTAGGGACTTATGTTTGGCCAGCTACTTCAGTTATTTCTATTCCTGCAACACATAATCCATCTAACATATTGCATTAGAAAATGTAGAATATGAATAGCTGGCTTTATTCATAAATCAAATGATAACAGGGCAATGGTATCTGCAAAGTAATGAAGTAATAGATGGAAAAATAAAGACAATAACAATAAAAGAGTACAATGTTTCACTACCAGTATAATTTAAGATGATTGGCGTTCCAAATCTTCGAGATCTTCTTCCCTTGCAAGGTTTCTAAAGTGCATGTGTTGGGTCCGATCATCCTTTTGATTCTGTAAGGTCCTTCCCAATTAGCTTGGAGTTTACCATCCTCTCTATGGGCATTTGTGATTGCTGACTTTCTCAGTACCAGGTCTCTTTCCTGCAATTCTCTACCCTTAACTCTTGCGTTGTAATAAGCGATGTCATAACGTATTAAGTTTTAAAGAAAACCTAATAGCTAGACACAAAAATATATGGAGTCTCCACCACCCATTCTACTTAGGTGTGATTGGTCACCTTTTCAAACTATGGATAAGGATTGGTTTGCATCTCAAATTTAGGGTTCGGGAGTACGGTTACGCGTGAGGAAGGATTAGCACCCTCACAACGCCCATTTTAAAATGGTATCAACTAACTTTAGGTTATCTCAAATTTGCCTTAGTTAATCTTAAGTTCAATAATTAAATATTGAAAAATATTTCTAAGCATCCTCCATTAAGCTGGTGGGATATCTTAAAAATTTTCTTCACCTCAAGAGTATTCAGGTAGTACTATGCGACTTGCTTGAAGAGGCTCCGTCCTCGGATTCATTTTAATATCCTATGAAAAATTCTAACTTTGACTCCTTCTACCTAATTCGTCTTTACTGTTATATTATTTTCTAATAATTATTATTTTCTTTATCATTTATTAGTTCTTTATTCTATTTATTTATTTATGGAAAAATGAATATGAATTATTTTTATCAAAAAAATTTCTTTTAACTCTTCTATTAAGTTGGTCAGACCACAAAAAGAAATTTTCTTACCTAAAGATTTCCTAAGCATTACTTAAACGTAACTCTATTTGAAATCTTATCATAGGAATAATCAATGCTCATTCTCAATAACTTTTATTAATTATTGTCACCTTATTTTATTATTTCATCAAATTTTATTACTATTTATTATTGTTATAGTTAACATGAATTATTGAAATTTTTTTATCTTCTTAATTAATTACTTTAATTTTAATTTTAATTCAATAATATTTTTTGGATAAAAATCACTTATTTTATACTTTTAAAAGATGAATAAAAATCATTTATTATTGAAAACTATCTCTAGGCCATCCATTAAGCTGGTGAGGCCTTAAAAATAATCTTCTCACTTAGAAATTTTCAAGAAAATTACTTAAGCGTAATTATCTTGATATTTCGTCATCGGAGTAATTATATTCACTTTTATTATTTTAATATCTTGATTTGGTCATTTTATTTATTTCCTTCCTTGTTTTATTATTTGCTATTACTATTTTTATTATATTATTGCTCATCATTAACATCTTTTCTAATTTTGTAACAAATTATTTTTATTGTTATTTTATAATAAACTTAATTTATTATATATATATTTTAAAAATGAATATAAATTATTTGTTATCAAAAATCTTATTTAGACCCTCCATTAAGCTGGTGAGGTCTTGGATATAATTTTTTGCCTCAAGATCTCTAAAAGTACCACTTGAGCGCAGTCTCTTAAGAGTTCTATCGTCGGAATGACACCTATTTATTTAAACTTTATATTTTTATTGATCAAACAAATTTTTAGTAACATTTCAATTCTGGAATTTCCACTTTATAAATTTATTTATGTAGTTTTCATTATTGTAAATCTTATTAATTCAGACATGACAACCCAATAAAATCTATTTTTAAGACCACAAATATCTAGATCAGTACATAAAGCTTGAAGATATCCTAAATACAAGAAACATTACAATAAACTTGGCAAGCAAATAGAATAACTATATATATATATATAATATATATATATATATATTTATATACATGTCAGCACCAAAAGCCAAAGGATAAAATAGAAAAACAATAAAATAAATGATAATAGGTTAACATTATAAAAGATAATGTCACTTTTAGCAAACCTGCATAGTGGACGACGGCTACAATCAACTTTAGCCAACTTGTAAAGTGAACGACGTCACTTTCTTTCTCTTTGCTTTACTTCTTCACTCTTTCTCCTTTCACGTTAATGGTAGCCAAGTATTTAATGGTCAACAGCATACAAATTCTTCCCCGCCACGCATCAAACGATTCATGATTTCAGGTTCTCCTCCAATTTGCACTACACAGCTACAGTCTGGCTTTTAAGCAAGCTTCGGTTCAATGCAGGAATAATAAAGATGATGAACAAAGTTGTGAGGTCACGAGGAACTTCGATGCCGAGTGCACAAGTTCGGTGTGAGCAGGGGACCGGACTAAGTTTGGTGTTTGGGCAAGAAAAAAAATTCAGGGAACCAAGGCTGTTTTCCGAATAATCTCCCCCGCTCGAATTATTTTTGTATGTTGATTAAATAGACTTAGGTTTTCTTTTTATTTTTGATAATACCTAAAAATCAAGAATTTTTCTTTTAAGAAAAATTATATCTCAAGAATCGAATCTTAAATCCGATATCAATTCTAATTATTCTTTCCACCAAATCCAAATTAATTTTTCATCTTTTAATAGTCCCATTTAATTTTACTTTCCCATCAAAATTAATTTCGATTTCTTTCCCTTTTATTATAAAAAAAAGAAAAATCAAAATCCAAAATTTATTTCTAAATCTAAATTAAAAATAAAAAATAAAACAAAAAAAATCAAAAATATAAAATATAAAAACTAATTAATTAAAAATGTTTAAAAAAGACCCGGACAAAAATGGTGTCTACAACTGCCTCTCTTTGCATTTTTGCTGTGAAATAGTAATGGTGCAAAGACATAGACAACTATTTTGTCCGAGTGTAAGACTTATCAATGAATTTTTTGTAAAATATGATATTTCCTAGTCTTTTCTATCATAAGGCTAAGGAATAAATGCAAAATGAAATTTCCTAATCTTCTTCTCCTATAAAGATTAAGGAATGAATGCAAAATTGGAGTTTCCTAATCTTTTTCTCCTATAAAGATTGAGGAATGGATGTAGAATGAGATTGCCTAATCTTTTCTATCACAAGATTATGTAATGCAAAGTGAAATTCCTAGTCTCTCCTATCATAAGACTAAGGAAATGAATGTAGAATGAGATTTCTTAATCCTTCCTATCACATGATTGAGGAATGTAAAGTGAAATTCCAAGTCTCTCTTATCATAAGACTAAGGAATGTAAGATGAAGTTTTCCTAGTCTCTCCTATCATAAGACCAAGGAATGAAATTTCCTAATCTTTTCTATCATAAGATTAAGGAATGAAAAATGAAATGTCCTAGTCTCTCCTATCATAAGACCAAGGAGTGCAAAATGAAATGTCCTATTCTCTTCTGTCATAAGACTAAGGACTGTGAAATGAAATTTCCTAATCTTTCCTATCATAAGACTAAGAAATGCAAAATGATCATGAAATAAGAGCTTCTCTCACCAGAGGTTATGAGACTTTTGAAAACAAAAAGCTCCTCTCAACAGAGGCAATGAGACTTTGAAAACAAAGAGCTCCTCTGAACAGAGGCAGTGAAACTTTTTCAAAAATAAAGAGCTCTTCTCAACAGAGGCAATGAGACTTTTGAAAACAAAGAGCTCCTCTCAATAGAGGTAGCGAAACTTTTTGAAAAATAAAGAGCTCCTCTCAATAGAGGTAATGAGACTTTTGAAAAATAAAGCACTCTTCTCAACAGAGGCAATGAGACTTTTGAAAAATAAAGGGCTCCTCTCAACAGAGGCAATGAGACTTCGAAAACAAAGAGCTCCTCTTAACAGAGATAATGAAACTTTTTGAAAAATAAAGAGCTCCTCTCAACAGAGGCAATGAGACTTTTGAAAATAAAGAGCTCCTCTCATCAGAGGCAGTGAAACTTTTTGAAAAATAAAGAGCTCCTCTCAACAGAGGCAATGAGACTTTTGAAAAATATAAGGCTCCTCTCAACAGAGGTAGTGAAACTTTGAACATAAAATAAAAGGCTCCTCTCAACAGAGGCAATGAGACTTTTGAAAAATAAAAGGCTCCTCTCAACAGAGGCAGTGAAACTTTGAACATTAAAAATTTCATTTTAGAATGCCAGTTAAGATGGGTTTGACTGGGCTTAACTTTCATTTTAATGCCAACAATATTGGGCTTCATCCTCCTCTAAGGTGCTATCTAAATTGGATTTTGCTCTCATCTAAGGTTTCTCAAAAAAAATATTTTTCTCGTTATCTTCTCATACCTCATTATTTTTTCAAATTACCATCTTATATTTTCATCCTATCTATTGTATTCTTGCACTTTCTCTTTTCTTCAAAATTTTCATCATTCAGACCTTCTTATCCTAATGTCTTAACAAATAGTTCAATGTCAAAATGCAGTAATGAAATGTCATACATGTTATGAATATAATGAATGCCTTGATTACTATGGATGCGATGAATGTTATGCACATGTTAATATCATGCCTCTTGAATTATTCCATGAATGTATGTAAATGCAATCTCAATTATGGTAACAGGATTCTCAAGCTCATCTCATTTTCCACAAGTCCACTCCATCTGTTGGATTCTTCTTATTTAAATCTTCTATCTTCACTTCTTATCCCATCTTCTAATAAGTCTTGGTCCAACTATGCTCAAAGACTTGCCATCATGCTTTCAAATTTATGTTTTCATCATTTTATTTTTGTTTCTTTCTCTCTTTTAGTAATGCAAGATTTCTCAAAAAAAAATTGTTTTTCAAAAATTTACCAAAAAAAAGGTACCAACAATTATATATTTTCCTTCCAACTCGACCACCAATGTAATGCACTTATGCCTCTTCTCAATTTGTTATAGGGGTGGAATAAATTTAAAATGATCATGAGAGATATAGATATTCATTCTTAGAAAAAGGACATGAAATCAAGAAAAATCAATGGGACAGTTTGTTTGGAATAAGGTTTTGAGTTTCCATTTTAATGAGCATTTTGACAATTTCAATCAAGTCAATCTAAAATTCTTTTCCAAAAGCCCACTCTTATGTTGATATGTTTTTCATGTAGTGTCTGCCAATCTTGCCCTCGTATCAAAACTTTTTGATGCTGATATTTTCCTAAGCCGCCTTTTTCGGTTTTCAACTTAGGTGCCCCCTCAACTGATTCAAACTGCCATTTTTGGATTTTCAATTTGAATCCTCCTTTTTCTTTTTCTTTTTTTCTTCCTTTTTTTTACTTTTCTTCTTTTTTTCATTTTTTTTTTATTTTGCTTCAACTTCATTGACTTTGATAAATTTCAGCCTTCAGTACTCAATCCAAATTAATGCCCCCTAATAGGCATTCTTGATTTTAATCCAAAATATCTTCTAAAGCTCATGGACTTCTTCATTCAACTTGATCTACTTCTTTTATCTCAATCGAACCTTGAAAGGATCTTTATCTCATTGTACAAGTATGTCTTCATTCAATGCATGCTTCTTCAATTGAAGCATTCACATTTGATCAAAATGGGCTTTTAAAGACATGTAATGTAGGCTTAGGTGAGGGCTTATGAAAGAAAAGGATATAGTAGGCCTAAAATGTGTTTCAAGGTTTATAAACCAAAGGATCACTTTTCTTATCAAGTAAAACATTAAGGCATTTTGTCCCTTTTTAATTCACTCATTTCTTTTCTTGCTTTTTTAGGGGTTTTCTTTTTTAATTTAAACCTTTTTTCTTTTCTTCTTTTTTTTTTCACAAAATTGGGCTATTTTTTTTCTTTTTTTGCCCCTTGATTCATCATGAACACTTTCATTTTTGCCCCTAAAATTTCTTTATTTCATCTTCCTTGCCCCCAGTGTGGAGGGTGATCCTTAGTGGGTTATATTACAAAAATATAATAGGCTCAAAAGGGGTAATCAAAGGTTAATTTTACTCATGCTTGAAGGATAGTGAAAGAAAGCCATTTATCATTTCAAATGTAAGTGCTCTCCTTAAAGATCATTTATTGAACAATGACAAACTTGTTAGAAACTTTTGTAAGAGATTCACCTTTCTCGTATCATCTATCAAGTGCGGATGGTGAACAACCTTTCCTTCATTTTCTTGCTTTCACAACATTGGCATAATTCATTAACAGTAGTAGTTCTTTCAAAATTGAACCCCAGATTTATTGACATCATTATCATCATGTTCATTATTTGGATACTTGTGAATGAAAGATATGGTGAGTATGTGAGAAATGGCAAATGAATAGAATGAGAAATTGACAGTGCATCACACTAGTCGCTTTATTGAAAGGGAAATAAATAAAAGTTAACCCGTACATAAAACTTTATCTTGTTCTTATGGGCTTAAGCACTTTCAAAAACTATCTTGCATTACTTAAAGAAATAAAAGAAAGCAAAAACAAAACTAGAATTTATAAATCTTCAAAATTGTCAGGCTCGAACCCTTCATGGCCTTACAAAACTCATCCCTCATTGGTATGGTTAGGCAATGGGTTTGCATCCGTAGCCGGTTCCCTTTTCGTTTCAAAACTTAACATGCCAGCTTTTATCAGTCCTTGCACTTTATACTTTAGTGCAGTGCAGTTCTCTAGAGAGTGACCCACATTCTTGAAGTGATACTCGCATCGAGCATTCTCATCATACCATTTTAGATATGGAGGCTTGAAAGGTTCTGCATAGACAGGTGTGATGAGTTGTCCTTTGATCAGTTTTGGGTACAACTCAGTGTAGGTCATGGGGATTGGGTCAATGGGAGTCCTTTCTTTTTTCGGCCATGATCCCTTAATATTTCCCTCTTGTTTATTGAATTGAGTAGTTGGGATAGGTGTTTGGGGACTAGGTTGAACATTAACCTTGGGGTATGAATGGTAAGGATTTTAAGCAGGATGGTAAGGTTGTGGCATGTGATAAGGGTGTTGTGGAACGTAGCCTTCATATTACCTCCCATATGCAATAGCGTGGACATCTTCTTCCCTTCTTTTATTGGCTCCTCCTTTCTTCTCAATATTGTTGGGAGCTTCAATCTTACCACTCTTGATAGCATTCTCAATTATCTCGCCAGACAATACCATATCAACAAAATTCTTAGTGGCATTACTGATCATCCTATCGTAATATGGAGCCTTCAAAGTATTAACGAACATAATGGTAAGCTCCTTCTCTGAAAGTGGAGGTTGCACCTCCGCAGCGTGGTCACGCCACCTTTGGGCATATTGTTTGAAACTCTCATTAGCTCTTTTTTCCATGCTTTGGAGTGACAGACGATCAGGGGTCATATCAGTAACATGTCGATATTAAGCCATAAATTCTCTTTCCAAGTCATTCCAAGAGGTGATTCGAGTTCCATCCAATTGGTTATACCACTTCGCCGCAGACCCAGTAAGGCTTTCTTGAAAGATATGAATAAGAAGCTTATTATTTTGAGCATAGGCAGCCATCTTTCGATAGTACATAATGAGATGAGACCTAGGGCAAGAAGTCCCACTATATTTTCCAAACTCTGGGGCGTTAAATTTAGGTGAAATGATTAAATCAGACACCAAACACAACCCAGTAGCATCCATGGGACCATATAAATCTAAGCCTTCAATAGCTCAAAGTCTTTCCTCCAACATAATGATCTTTTGTTGTGATTTCGCTTCATCTTTCTCTTCTACTTGTTTGACTTTTATCTTTTCAATCTCCTTCGGGTCAACTAAGTTAGGTACTTCAATTGGATCAGCAAATTTTGCCCCTTGAGAAGGAAGAGTTTGCCCTTGAGCTGGGCCAAACATTTGAGGTATGGCTATATAAGCAAATGGATATCCTCCTACTTGAGAGGTTTGATTTGGATGAGGACCGAATCCAGGAGGGTATATGGGATCTTCCATGCTACGTTGTTGGACCCCTTCTTGGACAATAGCTTCTTCCATTACTCCTTTGCCCTTGCTCTCAATAATTCAGTTATTTGAGCTAGTTGCACCCTTATTTCCTCTTGGGCCTTTTCCATCTTCTCAATACAGACACTTTGCTCTTCTTCCATGATCCTAGCTTGATAACGAGTGTGATACGAATGGAATATTGGTCAGCTATCTTTGAACCTTTATTACCACAATTAGAGTTTATTATTTTTTTTTGTGATGATGCTTGAAAAAGTTTGAAAATGCTTTGTGTAAAAACAATGATTGAAGATGAACAAAACGAGATGATGCTACATGTGTATGAATGGAATGCTATGGTAAAAGTTGCCATGTAACAATAATGGATGAGTGATGCATGCAAATCTTTTGGTGAAGAACTCTTGGTACCCTCTTAGTGTCTCATGTATAAATCAAAATTAAACAAACTCGATCAAAAATGTGTCCTAAGTAATGAGTATTTTCTATAGCATGGATTGATATGGCTCTATCTTGCAGTTGTTCTTCTTAGTTTCACTATATGCATGGCTTTAGATAAAGGGCTAAAGGTTCCCAAATTGTTCCTTACTGTCGTTCACACAAGACTAGTAAGGTACCTAATCCTCACCCATTACAGGTTACAAACAGAAAGGTTCAATTTGAGTGGGAGTATTTCGCTAGCCATTGCGGAGGTATTACCTCACGACAGCATAGATACTATACCCCCTGCTAAAAGAGATACAGCTCGGGTCAAGGGCTAATACATGCACATGCACGTGAAGTGTGTGTTGAAGAACATATAATTATTCATGTCTTATTATTTTACCAAAGTAACACTCCTAAGGCAAACCTAAAATAACCTAAAACCAATCATTGGCCTGACTCTCTAAAGTCCCCAGTGGAGTCGCCAAACTGTCATAATGTATTAAGTTTTAAAGAAAACCTAATAGCTAGACACAAAAATATATGGAGTCGCCACCAACCATTCTACTTAGGTGTGATTGGTCACCTATTCAAACTATGGATAAGGATTGGTTTGCATCTCAAATTTATGGTTCGAGAGTATGGTTACGCGTGAGGAAAGATTAGCGCCCTCACAATGCCCATTTTAAAATGATACCAACTAACTTTAGGTTATCTCAAATTTGCTTTAGTTAATCTTAAGTTCAATAATTAAATATTCAAAAATATTTCTAAGCATCCTCCATTAAGCTGGTGGGATATCTTAAAAAATTTTCCTCACCTCAAGAGTATTCAAGTAGTACTATGCGATTTGCTTGAAGAGGCTTCGTTGTTGGCTTCATTTTAATATCTTATACAAATTCTAACTTTGACTCCTTCTACCCAATTCATCTTTACCATTCTATTATTTTCTAATAAGTATTATTTTCTTTATCATTTATTAGTTATTTATTCTATTTATTTATTTATGGGAAAATGAATATGAATTATTTTTATCAAAAAAATTTCTTTAGCTCTTCCATTAAGCTGGTCAAACCACAAAAAGAAATTTTCTTATCTAAAGATTTCCAAAGCATTACTTAAGCATAACTCTACTTGAAATCTTATCATAGGAATAATCAATGCTCATTCTTAATAACTTTTATTAATTATTGTCACCTTATTTTATTATTTCATCAAATTTTATTACTAGTTATTATTGTTATTTTATTATTATAGTTAACTTGAATTATTGAAATTTTTTTATCTTCTTAATTAATTAATTACTTTAATTTTAATTTTAATTTTAATTTAATAATATTTTTTTGGATAAAAATCACTTATTTTATACTTTTAAAAGATGAATAAAAATCATTTATTATTGAAAACTATCTCTAGGCAATCCATTAAGCTTGTGAGGCTTTGAAAATAATCTTTTCACCTAAAAATTTTAAAGAAAATTACTTAAGCGTAATTATCTTGATATTTCGTCATCGGAGTAATTATATTCACTTTTATTATTTTAATATCTTGATTTGGTCATTTTATTTATTTCCTTCCTTGTTTTATTATTTGCTATTACTATTTTTATTATATTATTACTAATCATTAACATCTTTTCTAATTTTGTAACTAATTATTTTTATTGTTATTTATAATAAACTTAATTTATTATATATATATATTTTAAAAATGAATATGAATTATTTGTTATCAAAAATCCTATTTAGACCCTCCATTAAGTTGGTGAAGCCTTAGTAGAATTTTTTACCTCAAGATCTCTAAAAGTACCACTTGAGCGCAGTCCCTTAAGAGTTCCATCATTGGAATGACACCTATTTATTTAAACTTTATATTTTTATTGATCAAGCAAATTTTTATTAACATTTCAGTTATGGAATTTCCACTTTATAAATTTATTTATGTAGTTTTCATTATTATAAATCTTATTAATTCAGACATGACAACCCAATAAAATGTATTTTTAAGACCACAAATAACTAGATCGGCACATAAAGCTTGAAGATATCCTAAATACAAGAAACACTACAATAAACTTGGCAAGCAAATAGAATAACTATTTATATATATATATATATATATAATATACATGTCAGCACCAAAAGCCAAAGGATAAAATAGAAAAACAATAAAATAAATGATAATAGGTTAACAATATAAAAGATAATGTCACTTTTAGGAAACCTATATAGTGGACGATGGCTACAATCAACTTAAGCCAACTTGTAAAGTGAACGACGTCACTTTCTTTCTCTTTACTTTACTTTTTCACTCTTTCTCCTTTCACGTTAATGGCAGCCCAGTATTTAATGATCAACAGCATACAAATTCTTCCTCGCCACGCATCAAACGATTCACGATTTCAGGTTCTCCTCCAATCTGCACTACACGGCTACAGTCTGGCTTTTAAGCAAGCTTTGGTTCAATTCAGGAATAATAAAGATGATGAACGATGTTGTGAGATCACGAGGAACTTCGATGCAGAGTGCACAAGTTCGGTGTGAGCAGGGGACTGGACTAAGTTTGGTGTTTGGGCAAGAAAAAAAATTCAGGGAACCAAGGCTGTTTTTCGAATAATCTTCCCCCCCCCCCCCCAATTATTTTTGTATGTTGTTTAAATAGACCTAGGTTTTCTTTTTATTTTTGGTAATACCTAAAAATCAAGAATCAATCTTTTAGAAAAAATTATATCTCAAGAATCAAATCTTAAATCCGATATCAGTTCTGATTATTCTTTCCACCAAATCCAAATTAATTTTTCATCTTTTAATAGTCCCATTTAATTTTAGTTTCTCATCAAAATTAATTTTGATTTCTTTCCCTTTTATTATAAAAAAATCAAAATCAAAATCCAAAATTTATTTCTAAATCTAAATTAAAAATAAAAAATAAAACAAAAAAATAAAAAATATGAAACTAATTAATTAAAAATGTTTGAAGAAGATCGGACAAAAATGGTGTCTACAAGCGGCAACCCGCTGTTGGTAAGCAGCCAATTTCATTTTCGCTGTGTCCCTTAGCTCATTTATCATATCAAGATTCTCCCTTAGTCCCTGTGAGTTAAATTCTTCAATGTAAAGGACCAATCTAGGTGACTCAGCTCCAATTTCAATCGGGATGAGGGCCTTAGTCCCATACACCAAATTGAATGGTGTTTCTCCGGTCGATATTTTACTTTTCGTTTTGTAGGCATATAGGACACTTGGGAGCTCATCTACCTATGCTCCCTTAGCCTTGTCCAACCTGGTTTTCAACCCATGTAGTATTGTTCGATTGCTCACTTCGGCCTGCCTATTGGCTTGTGGGTAAGACACGGAGGATATCCTCAGCTGAATACTCAAACCTCTACAAAATTCTCAAAATGCATCACAATCAAATTGTTTCCCATGATCGGTATTTAGGACCTGAGGGATTTCAAAGCGGCAGATAATATCTTTCCATACCATCGTCTTCACCTTCTTTTCGAAAATTGTAGCCAAAGGTTTCGCCTCTATCCACTTTGTAAAGTAGTCTGTGACTACCAGCAAATATTTCCTTTGGCCTGTGCCCAAGGGAAAAGGTCCCAAGATGTTGAGCCCCCATTGCGCAAATGGTGTTGGTTGAAGGGAGCTCTGAAGGGTCGAAACTGGCGCAGTAACTATAGGATCGAACTTTTGGCATTTTTCACATTTTCGCACCTTCTCAGTGGCATTTTTCTTCAGTGTAGGCCAGTAAAACCCCGCATGTAATATTTTCGTGGCCAAGGCTCGAGCCCCTAAGTTTTCACCACATATCCCCTCGTGGACTTCAGTCACGGTGTATTCGGCCTGTTGAGGCCCCAGGCATTTTAGCAAAGGCATTGTGAACCCACACTTGTAGAGTTCTCCATTCACCACGGTAAACTTGGCACTTTGTAATTTTAGCCTTCGGGCTTCATCTCTGTTGTTGGGGAGTTTGCCCCCCAATATGTAGTCCTTGATCGGGCTTCTCCAATCACTTTCAATCTCGACATTGCAGACATTTTCTTCTTCGGTACTTGGCTTGGCGAGGATTCTACCTTTGCCATACCACCTTTAATTCCTTTGGAGGAGGCCAACTTCGAAAGAGCATCCGCATGACCGTTCGCAGATCGATTTATCTAGGTCAACCGAAAATTCTTGAACGATCGTGCCAATAATTGCACCTTCTGTAAATAAGGGACTAGAGCCAGTTCTCGCACTTCATACTCACCCGAGAATTGATTTACCACCAATTGTGAATCGCTATGGGTCATTAGGTTGCTAACTTCTAACCTTTCAACAAGTTTCATTCCGACTATCAAGGCTTCATACTCAGCTACATTATTTGATCTTCTAAAATCGAAGCATAGGGAATACTCATAGGTTTTCCCTTCAAGCGAAGTTAGCACAATTCCAGCTCCACTACCATCCATACTACGAGCCCCGTCTATAAATAACTTTCACCAGACCTGCTTTGTCTCTTCTTGAGCCTCTCGACCGATGCATTCTACAATAAAATCTGCCAATGTCTGCCCTTCTATTGCTTGATGAGGCTAAAAGTGTATGTCGTATTCACTCAATTCAATGGACTTGGTTAAACGTCCGGAGTGCTTTGGTTTCTGTAGTATTTGCCTCAAAGGTTGATCTGTTAAAACAGTCATCGAGTGAGCTTAGAAGTACGGTTGTAACTTCCGAGTTGCCATCACCAATGATAGAACTATTTTCTTTACTAGGGGGTACCTTGTCTCGGTATCTAGTAAGACTTTGCTCACATAATAGATTGGACAGTCCTTGTCTCCTTCCTTCCTCAATAGGACTGCACTTACAGCCTTCTCTCCTACACTGAGATACATGAGGAGATGGTCTCCAGGTTGTGGTCGAGACAATAGTGGCAACTCTTTTAGGTAGTCTTTTAACTTTTCAAAAGCATCATTGCACTTTTCTGTCCATTTGAAGTTATTTCCTGCCTTTATCGCCTTAAAGAATTGCAAACTCCTTTCAGCTGATTTGGACAAGAAGCGATTCAAAGCTGCTATCCTCCCTGTTAGCCTTTGAATCTCTCTAACAGTATTGGGTGGCTTCATGTCCAAAATGGCTTGAACTTTCTCGGGATTAGCTTTTATTCCTCGATTAGTGATCATGAACCCCAAGAATTTTCCCGACCTCATTCTGAATGAGCGTTTGTTAGGGTTCAACTTCATCTCATACTACCGCAACACCTTAAATACCTTCGTCATCTTGTCGGCATGTGACTCGTCTTTTCGGCTTTTAATAATCATGTCATCCACATACGCCTCCATGTTGTTGCCCAACAAGTCCCTGAATACCTTGTTTACCATGTGCTGATAGGTTGCCCCTGCGTTTTTCAAACCAAATGGCATTACTCGATAGCAGTATATTCCGCTATTGGTAATGAAAGAGGTCTTCTCCTCATCCTCTGGATGCATCATGATTTGGTGGTACCCTGAAAAAGCATCTAAGAAGCTAAGTAATTCGTATCCACAAGTTTCATCTACCAACTTATTGATTCGAGGTAGTGGATATGAATCCTTAAGGCAGGCTTTGTTCAAATCCGTGAAGTCCACACAGATCCTCCATTTTTCATTGGCTTTCTTCACCATCACATTGTTAGCCAACGATTCTGGATAATTAACTTCTCTGATAAACCCCGCTTGCAACAAATTAGAGATTTCCTCGTTTATAACCTGCTGCCATTCTGGAGCAAAATTTCTCCTTTTTTACTTGATTGATTTTGCTTCTAAGACTATGTTCAACCAATGACAAGCAACATTGGGGTCAATCCCAGGCATATCGGCCGAGGTCCATGCAAATATATCAGTATTTTCCTCAAGCATTAGATTATCTCCTCTTTTGTTCCTTCAAGCAACTGGCTTCCCACATATACCACTCTTTCTTCGTCTTCTTCATTTAATCGAACTGCCTCTATCTCCTCGTCAGGCTTTGGCTTATGCGGTTCCTCGATCGTAAGGGTCTCCTTCCTTTGAATTCCCTTACACATAGTGGGTGTGATATTACATGTCCTAGCCTTCTTTTGGTCTCCCTTTACTTGTCCAACACCGTGGGGAGTCTGGAACTTAATTAACAGATAAAAAAGGTGCATTACCGCCCTCATGTCATTCAACAATGGTCACCCGAAGATCATATTGTAAGCCACTGATGTTGACTTCACCACCATAAACAATACTTGGCGGATGACACTTCTTGGGCTCTCTTCTAATGTAACAGGTAGCTGAACTGCACCTACTACCTTCACCTTTTCTCTAGAGAACCCATATAGTGGTGTAGGCGCTGACTTTAGCCTATCCTCTGAGATGTTCATCCTCTCAAAGTAATTCTAGTAGACTAAGTTCACCGAACTCCCATTGTCGACTAGGATTCGACTCACCAGATGCTTTGCTACAATTGCCAAAATCACCATTGGGTCATCATGGCGGATCATTACATCTCCTCTGTCGGGTGGTGTGAAAGTGATGGGCTCCTCATCCTGCCTTCCTTCCATCACTAAGTTAATTTGGTATGCCTGCCGGGCATAGGACTTTCGAGTTGAGGAAGATGTACTAGCCAACGATTCTTTTCCAGATATAACATTGATTGCTGGTCTCGTGGACTTGTAATCTTCCTCGTGATTCCTTCTTTCTGTCCTCTTATCATTATTTCTCCTTTCACCCTCATTTCTCCTTACAATCCTCTTGTTTTCATCTCTTTTGTCTCTGAAGTAGTTTCCCCTATTTCGCACAGGATAGTTGTTCCTTTCAGTTTTCCACACAAACCTATTTATCTTTCCTTCCCGTGCTAGCCTTTCTAACTGGTTCATTAACTCCTTACACTTTTCTGTCAAATGTCCATGCGTTGAGTGGTAGTTACAGTATGAATCCAAGTCACGACCTAGATTCCCTGACGCCTTCTTTAGAAGCCGTATAAGAGCTCACCCCTCGATGGCTGCCTTCGTCGAAGTACGAGATTCAATGAGCGACGTGTATGTGATGTATTTTAGTGTAGGGGCTTTATCAAATTTTCTCAGTTGGCTAGAAGATGCCTCAGTGACTTCACTTCCTCATTTCCTTCCTTCCTTGTGCTCCCCATTCAACACCATTTTCATCACCTCTTATTGAATGATATACTTATTTGCTCAAGAAAGTAGGTCTAAGATTGTGGTTGGCTAGTCTAGTGACAGGGATTCCTGCAAATTCTCAGACCATGTTCCCTGTAACATGGCTGTTACGACTATCCCAACTTGCAAATCTCTTACCTCCAAAGTGGCGTCTCTAAACCGATCCACATAGCTCTTTAACGACTCCTTAACTCCTTGTTTAAGGGTGAGCAAATAAGTTGGCTCTTTCTTTCTCTGGTTATTCACCGCAAATGCCCTAAGGAATTTGTGATAACCACAAAATTTCTACTGTTTAATAGTGGAAATTAATATTAAATAAAATAGATAAGTGGAAATAAATAAATATAATATGAGATCGAAATATTAGTGAATATTTCGCGAATTGAGGAAGTGATGAAATGGGAAGTTTGAGTGAAAGGAAAATTTAAATTGGAAAAATAAGGTTGGAATTATGGAAAATAATGAAAGGAGAAAATTTAATTTGAATAAATGGAAATCCAAATTAAATAAGAAAATGAGGAAGAAATATGAAATATATTGATATAATTATATATTATATAAATGTATTTTTATACAAATACATATGTATTTAAATACTGTATAGTATATAGTACATATTAATATACATTGGTATGTATATATGTATATATATACTATTTTATAAATTTAAATAATACATATGTATTCAAGTATAACATTTTATGTATATATATAAATATATATACATATATGAGAAATGTAAATATTATTTCACATTAAAGGTTGTATATTTATATATTGTATTTCCTACATTTATATCAAGATATATATAAATGTTATTTAAATTAAAGTATATAAGTATATATCTATTAGATATTATTTTGTCGTTAATACACAATATAAATATATCTTGATATAATATATATATATAGTACAATACTATATATAATATATGGTATATATTATATGTATAATATATAATATATAATATATAGTATATAATACATTATATGTATAATAGATATATAATAAAAATAAAACAAAAATGAAAAGAAGTAAACAGGAAAGGAAAATTGGGAAGGGGTCCCAATTTCCTTCCCAGCCGCGAGAGGAGGAGGGAGAGAGAAAGATGGCGCCGGCGAGGAGAGGAGAAGACGCCGGTGACCGGAAGGGAAAAAGAAACGGCGGGGAAGGAAAGAAAATCGAGATAGAAACCGACGGAAAAAGCCGAAGAAGATGGAGGAAGAAAACGACGGTGCCGACTGGTCCAGGCACTGCCATCCCACCGTCGACCTCGGCGGAGGTGAGAGGAAGTTAAAGAAGCCACCGGCGGTGAAGGAAAACGGCAGAGGAAGGACGAACGGAGGAGGAGAAGAAACCGGACCTAAACCGACTCGATCTGCCGCTGTGCCGTCGAACCAGGCTAAAAGGAGGCCACCAATAGCTTTGCCTCGACACCGGCCAGTTGAGGGGCCACTGAACCGCCAGAGAAGAACCAGCGATGAGGGGGTCTGATCAGTCTAAACCGGTCTGGCTAGAAAAGAAAAGGAAAAAGAAAAGAAAAGAAAAGAAAGAAAAAAAAAGAGAGAAAAAGAAAGAAGGAAGAAAAAGAAGAAAGAGGAAGAGAAAAGGAATTCCGAAAATTCGAAAATTCCCAAGAATTCAGATCATCGAAAATTACGGGAATCAGTAAGAAATCCCTGAAAGTGTTGATAAAAATTATTTAAATAATTTATTTATTTAAATAAATTGAGAAAAATTCTAAAATTTAGAATTTGGTTACCAGAATCGTTCTCGGTGAATGAGACGATGGAACCGAGAGAGGTGAACAAGGGCGCAACCTTTGAGAGGCAGTCACCGACCCGAGACGGGTAAGAGAGACATGTGCCGCCTGTAAGGATATTCGGCCACATGTTTTAAATTGCATTTAATTTTTATAAATGCTATTGATACTGAATTGGTTGGAAATTTGTGATGACGTACCGGTTGAAAATATAAACTGTATTTTTCGTGTAGGAGGCTAGCCAATCGGCAGCCGTCATACTGCCGAAAAATTTTCGAAAATTACCGAAAAATTACTAAAAATCATCATAAATGATTTGATTTCATGAGAAATGATTTCCAACCACGAAAATCGAGAAATCAAGTATTTTTCATAAAACATAATATACGGAAGTTTAATTTTAAAATATTCATGTTTTCGAGAAGTGTGAAAGTAAAAGCACTGAAAATTCTCTCGAAGTGCAAGATTACACGTAATATGAGATGAAAGATGAAAAGACACAAAGTGAATATTTTATTAATATTTTTCAAATATTCACTTGATTTCAGAAATAACCTTTATGGTCTTAAATGTGAAAATAATTATTTATAAAAATTTCATAAAGGTTAATTAAAGACGAAAAATGACATTTTGAGACGAAAAGGTCTCTACACGTGTTTATAGAGGAAAACATGGTGACGAGATTTTGAAATTTGAAAATAAATATTTTATTTTCATAAATCCTAAAAACAAGTGATGTGAATTTTGATAACTTTGAAAACCATGTTTTCGATAGAAAGCACGAAAAAGCGTGTGTATATGTTTTACGGTGAAAAAGACAGTTATGACCTTTTATATTTTACAGTGATGATTTATAAATTGTCTTTACCGTATGGAAAATATGATTTATACCTTTATGAAATATTTTGAGAAATGTTATTTAATTTATAAATTTCATAAAGGTAATGATATTTACATGTGAGTCTTATGAATACTTGTGAAATATTTCAATTTACTATGTTTATAATCCATAAAGGCTATGGTACAGTTTACACTGTTTTGAGACTTAGGCCCCGAGTTTTATGCATCACACTTATACTATTATTGTCACATGGCTGATTGACCGCCAGTCATCAGCGCCCCAGATTTCACCTGGCAAGTGTACACCGAGGACACCATATTGATCATGACCATAAATCGCATTACATACTGTTACTGTGTCCCTTCGGGGACGATCACTGGTCCATCATTGGACGATGATAGCATGATTTAATTGTAGGGCGATGCCTAGTCTCACTTACTGATTACTGTTTATTAAAATGATTTATGGAATCCTGTTTACTGTACTGAACTACTATATTGTTTACTGTTTACTGAGCAAAACCATACCAAAACACTGTTTACTAAACTGTACTGTTTACTGAAAAGGTAGCCACTGATTACTGTTTTACTGGACTAAAAGCTACCATTTACTGTTTACTGAACTGAAAGCTACCGCATACTGTTTACTGAATTGGTAGCTACTGTTTACTGTTTTTTGACTGAACCATATCAAGGCAATGTTTTACTAAATATTACTGTTTTACTGAACTGTAAGATATGGTTACTGAACTAAGAGAAATTAATGTTTATTTAAGAAGAATAACATGAAAATTATTTCTAAGATAGAAATAATTGCAGAATTGTTTATCCAATGATTTGGATACTTACAAAACCATTGTACTGTCACGTGTTTTTATTGTACTGAAGAGAAGAGAAGTAAACCACTGTTTTATTACCGAACAGTCACGTGGTTTAAATTATACTGAAGTAAAGAGAAATAAGTGGTTTACTTTATGGAAAATGAAAATTGAATTATTTTGAGAACAAAATTTAATATTACTCTCTATAGTTGCTTCTAGGTTCTGGAACAAGTCAGGTATTTTAAAATACCTGCCTTACTCTATCTGGATCCCTAGCCGACTGTAGTATCCTTCCTACATGTGAGCCTAGAGCCTTCTAGGAAGTTTTAAAGAAAATGAAAAAGTTTTTCAGCATATAGATAGCTGAATATCAAGTGTAGCATATAACTCTCTTACTGAGCTGTGGTTTGCTCACCCCTTAATTTTTAAACATTTCAGATTTTGCTGATTGTGAGATCCGACAATGGTGGATTACGGCTGCACATAACGGACAATGTGACAGACCGACTGAAATATGAGGTACAATCATTTATTTTCCGTATTTAGGCTTATCTACGGTACTACTACATTGTGAATTAAGATAAGGGTTGTGAAAGTTATTGTAATTTCATATGAAATTGTTTAACTGTAAATGAAAAGTGAAGTATCACAGACAGCCCAACCGGATAAGTTGTGTAGAATAACGTGAAAAATGTGGTAATAGGCCGTTACAAATTTAATAGTATCAGAGCATGGTTGACCTGATGTTTGTGAATACTTTTGAAGATAAAATGTATTGGAAATGTTAAACATCCCTGATAGTACTGTGTCGTCTGAATACATAAAGAAAATAAATGATTGTAAACTGAGTAAAATGATTTAAAGGGAGTGAGAAATTGTAAAGTGAGAATGTGAAATAGGAAAATAGGCTCAGAAATTACTAGAAAGTGGTGATCTTATAATTTAAATAAAGGCCGGTTCAATAAGGATCAGTAAAGGACTCGGTGACGGCCCTACCAGTACTTTTTGTTCGGATCAAACTGAGACCTGAAAGTGATGGTATAAAGGAGGGGAATGACATAGCATCATTAAATAGACCTTAAGATCACCGATTGAAGGTATTTTAAAAAGAGAGAAAATTTTAGCAAAAAATGATCGAAATACCCCTACCCCAAAATTTTACATGGAGTCAAAATAGACCAACAGAAGTTGGAATTGACTGATTTGACAAAGAAATTGAGGATGTAAAGCTACGTTTCAGGCAAAATAATCCAATTAGAGATCCTATTAGACTTCTCTGTCGAAATCAAACAAGATATTAAACTGCTGATATTAGTATGAGAAATGATACTATCAGCAGATAGATGATAAGATACTTGGTTTAAATGTTACTGAGGAGAAAGAAATAAATGTCAAAATGACGAAAACGCCCTTATGTTGGGCGATGGTCTGAACAGTGATAGAACCAAGTTAATCTTGAATCAATTGATGGTAATGGAGTTATTAATGGCATAGAGGATGTGATATGAATATAGCGATTCCAATTACTGATTCCACTTACACTTAGAGTACTGATGCAAATTGTGAGTGACCTAGTAAACGGGTTGGGCCTCACGATAGATCCTTAAGGGGGCCAGTGTGCTCGCCAAAAGAGGACAGTACACATGTGTACAGGCGGACGGCGAACGGGCTGGGGCCTTATATGATGTGATCCAATAAGAGTGTAATGGAATGTCATAAGATAATTGGCCCGTTTATTGACAGTAAGGGCTTGAATTACGAGTGTATCAACTTGGATATTTATTACGGGATCGTTAGATATTATGAAAAGAGAAATGATTACAGAAAATAACAGAGAAAGTGATCGGAAAACAAAATTGATGAGATCCATAACAGTACGGTTGATTGAGGTTTTATACATTTATACTATTTCTGAAGTATTAACAGAATAATTAATTATAGAACCAGAGCAATTGAAATATGCATTGCAAATTGATGTACTGTATAGAGTACTGTAAATTGGAGAATATACATAAGAACAGTAAAGTGATCAAAAGAAGAAGATGACAACTAACCTGAGTTCTTCAGGACCCTTGAGACAAAACTGGGATGGGCGACCCAATGATGGGCAACCCGTAGTGGACAATATGTTCTGAGGTGTGGGAGAACTATGCGATCGTCGACTCACTTGTAAGGGTAAACCTGGGGTGAAAAGATCGTCTAGGGGATGCTCTCCGACGGCTGATACGAATGGGCGAGGCTCTCACAATTATTTCAATGGTAACACGAGTGTAAGGAACTAGGTACGTAAGAGTGCCAGGGTTCGAACCTCGTGGATAACATGCTCAAGGGAATTAAACTTGAGTTCATTAAGGGAAATGATTTTAAAGTTAATAACTATAATGAATTGGTTAGCTGTAAAATGTGTAGATAACTGTTGTACTTAATACAGCTTACTAGATTGAGATTAGTAATGTTGTAAAGTATGAGTAGATAATGAAATCAAGGTAGAGTATAAATTAAAATGATATAAATAGTAAATGTCTCTGCCTTGAGAATACACGATGAAAATGACAGGACATGAGGATGAAATGTCTGAAATGATAAGAGAAGTGTGATTAAAGAAAGTATCGGAGGTGATTTTCGATAAATTTTTTCAGAGTTATATATAGATTGCAGAAATCGAGCTAACACTGACTCGAGGGGTTATACGAAATCTAATTCTAAGCTCGTATCGGAAATAGAAAGAATCCGAAAAGCTTAAGAAAATAACTCTAGAAAATGTGTGAATAATGAAATTCACTTGTAAAAATGTGATTGATGAAATACAGATAACATAAAGTGATGATAATGAAGCTGTTGTCTGTATAAGTGTAAATGAGAGAAACACAGATGATATTGAGACGTAGATGAATTAAAAGGATGTATTAATTTCCTATTATTATTAAAGTTCTTATGGAGAACAAGTATTCATCTACATGAAAATGGACGCTTTATTGATCTGTTCATAAATACATGAGGAGTTTATAAGACTAGCCTCGGTATAAAAGCGTCATTTGAGAAAAGTTGGAGATTGAGGTCCATAAGATAATAATTAGAACTCGATAAAACACTTACGAGTTCCTATTGAGGTTACAAGGTTAATGAATTGCCTTGTGAGGTATATAAGTTTAAGAAATGAGGCATCTATACATGAATAACATGATGAGATATTGACACGGTCTAAGACATTAATGGAAAATGAGTAGCATTGTAGTATGACCCTTTAAACTCTCAAAGACTGTGGAGTTGTGTTAAAATTGGCAACTAAGAAATTTGGCTAGACAGTATCTCCTTCTGAGATGTATGATTTCAAAATGACAGAATGACAATGAATCTGTCTATGATAGTGAGATAATGATTGAGATACGAAAGTAAGGAGTCTAGCTAGATACTAATGCCAGTCTATAGAAGAGTAATGGGACTAGCTGCTCTATAGATAGGATAAAATTAAAGAAGTTAAAGTCGGTAAATGGATAAGTGGAAAGAAAAGATGGTTGCAAAATGTTAAGAAATTTTATTGTAGAATACCATACCACTTGAGAAAATCGACTAAAATGATGAGACGGAAGATATAAAAATGAAATGAAAAGGTAAGTTACATGATGAGTAGGGAACACAAATATGAAATAGTTCCCGAAATAAAATTAAAAGTGATTTCGTGATGGTTATCACATGACAGTGGCTATATTTAAAATCAAGTCAAACTTGACAAGTGAAATAAACGATACTCAAAGGACTAAATAAATGATGTATTATTTTACTACCAGTATATAAATGGAAAATGATTACCAAGTATTTTGTTTGCAGCTAAAAATGGCTAGTATTGAAGTCTGCAATGAGATGCAGCCTTGATGGAATAAATGAGAAAATGAATCTTGTGGACAATAAAGAGTTCAAAAGAGAAATGATGATATGGAAGTGATTAAAGACTGAAGATCTAAATAGAATCACTTTCCATTATCAGACTCACAGATTCTCTAGTGCCTTAGTCGAAGTATGAGTGTGAAACAGTGGAAATGTATATGTATAGTTCCAGCGAGCATTACATGTGATGGGAGTCTTTGAGTTGCCATATGTTAATGAGAAATAGCAAAAGGCTTTGAGATCCCAAGTGTATTGATAACACCGCTCCGTACTGATGAAAATGCTCAAGTGTAATATGTGGACGCTTGAAGATATATTGAGAAAGCGTGTGCACGAGATGTAAAAGCTACTGTGACAATTATATACTATTGATTAAATTGTGTACATAATAGTTGTTAAACTATATCGACTTGGCACTAAGTGAGAAAATTGGATCATGCACAACATGAATCAGTTATTATGTGAAAAGATGAATGAAATGAATAACTCCCGATTTGAGAAATGAACTTATGGGAGTATAGATATATGATGAGAGACCGCATGTGGTGGTCTAAAAGTAATTTTGATGATGAAAGTATGCTGGCAGTAATTGTATAAAAGTTGATCTAAAGGACAAAAATCATAAGTATACGGAATGTACCACCTTCTGAGCTAAGTTAAATTCGGAAGACCGAATTTCTTAAGGTGGGTAGGATGTGATAACCACAAAATTTCTACTGTTTAATAGTGGAAATTAATATTAAAGAAAATAGATAAGTGGAAATAAATAAATATAATATGAGATCAAAATATTAGTGAATATTCTACGAATTGAAGAAGTGACGAATTGGGAAGTTTGAGTTAAGGGAAAATTTAAATTGGAAAAATAAGGTTGGACTTACGGAAAATAATGAAAGGAGGAAATTTAATTTGGATAAATGGAAATCCAAATTAAATAAGAAAATGAGAAAGAAATATGAAATATATTTATATAATTATATATTATATAAATGTATTTTTATCCAAATACATATGAATTTAAATACTGTATAGTATATAGTACATATTAATAAACATTGGTATGTATATATGTATATATACTATTTTATAAATTTAAATAATACATATGTATTCAAGTATAACATTTTATGTATATATATAAACATATATACATATATGAGAAATGTAAATATTATTTTACATTAAAGGTTGTATATTTATATATTGTATTCCCTACATTTATATCAAGATATATATATATATATATATATATAAATGTTATTTCAATTAAAGTATATAAGTATATATCTATTAGATATTATTTTGTCGTTAATACATAATATAAATATGTCTTGATATAATATATATAGTACAATACTATATATAATATATGGTATATATTATATGTATAATATATAATATATAGTATATAATACATTATATGTATAATAGATATATAATAAAAATAAAACAAAAATGAAAAGAAGGAAACGGGAAAGGAAAATCAGGAAGGGGTCCCGATTTCCTTCCCAGCCGCGAGGCCGACCACCGTCAACTGGCCAAGAGAGGAGGAGGGAGAGAGAAAGATGGCACCGGCGAGGAAAGGAGAAGAAGCCGGTGACCGGAAGGGAAAAAGAAACGGTGGGGAAGGAAAGAAAATCGAAGGAGAAACCGATGGAAAAAGACGAAGAAGAAAGAGGAAGAAAACGGCGGTGCCGACAGGTCCAGGCACCGCCACCCCACCGTCGACCTCGATGGAGGTGAGAGGAAGTTAAAGAAGCCACTGGCGGTGAAGGAAAACGGCGGAGGAAGGATGAACGGAGGAGGAGAAGAAACCGAACCTAAACCGACTCGATCCGCTGCCGTGCCGCCAAACCAAGCTGAACGGAGGCCACCAATAGCTTCACCTCGATGCCAGCCAGTTGAGGGGCCACATAACCGCCAGAGAACCAATCGCCGGAGAAGAACCGACAATGAGAGGGTATGACCGGTCTGAACCGATATGGCCAGAAAAGAAAGAAAAGAAAAGGAAAAAGGAAAGAAAAAAAAGAAAAGAAAAGGAAAAAGGAAAGAAAAAGAAAAGAAAAGAAAAGAAAGAAAAAAAAGAGAAAAAGAAAGAAGGAAGAAAAAGAAGAAAGAGGAAGAGAAAATGAATTCTGGAAATTCGAAAATTTTCGAGAATTCGGAACATCGAAAATTACGGGAATCGGTAAAAAATCTCGAAAAGTATTGATAAAAATTATTTAAATAATTTATTTATTTAAATAAATTGAGAAAAATTCTAAAATTTAGAATTTGGTTTCCAGAATCATTCTTGGTGAATGAGACGATGGAACAGGGAGAGGTGAACACGAGCGCGACCTTTGAGAGGCAGTCGCCACCCAAGACAGGTAAGGGAGACATGTGCCGCCTGTAAGGATATTCGGCCACATGTTTTAAATTGCATTTATTTTTTATAAATGCTATTGATACTGAATTGGTTGGAAATTTGTGATGACGTATCGGTTGAAAATATAAACTGTATTTTTCGTGCAGGAAGTTAGCCAATCGGCAGTCGTCGTACTGCCGAAAAATTTTCAAAAAATTACCGAAAATCATCATAAATGATTTGATTTCACGAGAAATGATTTCCAACTATGAAAATCGAGAAATCAAGTATTCCTCATAAAACATGAATATACGGAAGTTTAATTTTAAAATATTCATGTTTTCAAGAAGTGTGAAAGTAAAAGCACCGAAAATTCTCTCGAAGTGTAAGATTACACGTAATACGAGATGGAAGATGAAAAGACACAAAGTGAATATTTTATTAATATTTTTCAAATATTCACTTGATTTCAAAAATAACCTTTATGGTCTTAATTTTGAAAATAATTATTTATAGAAATTCCATAAAGGTTAATTAAAGACGAAAAACGACATTTTGAGACAAAAAGGTCTCTACACGTGTTTATAAAGGAAAACATAGTGACGAGATTTTGAAATTTGAAAATAAATATTTTATTTTCATAAATCCTAAAAACAAGTGATGTAATTTTGATAACTTTGAAAACCATGTTTTCGATAGAAAGCACGGAAAAGCGTGCGTATATGTTTTACGATGAAAAAGACAATTATGACCTTTTATATTTTACAGTGATGATTTATAAACTGTGTTTACCGTATGGAAAATATAATTTATACCTTTATGAAATATTTTGAGAAATGTTATTTAATTTTTAAATTCCATAAAGGTAATGATATTTACATGTAAGCCTTATGGATACTTGTGAAATATTTCAATTTACTGTGTTTATAATCCGTAAAGGCTATGGTACGGTTTACACTGTTTTGAGACTTAGGCCCCGAGTTTCATGCATCACACTTATACTATTATTGTCACATGGCTGATTGACCGCCAGTTATCAGCGTCCCGGATGTCACCGAGGACACCATATTGATCATGGCCATAGATCGTATTACATACTGTTACTGTATCCCTTTGGGGACGATCACTGGTCCATCATTGGACGATGATAGCATGATTTAATTGTAGGGCGATGCTTAGTCTCACTTACTGATTACTGTTTACTGAAAGGATTTATGGAATCCTGTTTATTGTACTGTACTGTTTACTATACTGAACTGCTATACTGTTTACTGTTTACTATTTACTGAGCAAAACTGTACCAAAACACTGTTTACTGAACTGTACTATTTACTAAAATGGTAGCCACTGATTACTATTTACTGGACTAAAAGCTACCATTTACTGTTTACTGAACTGAAAGCTACCTCATACTATTTACTGAATTGGTAGCTACTGTTTACTGTTTTCTGACTGAACCATATCAAGACAATGTTTTACTGAATATTACTGTTTTACTAAACTGTAAGATACGGTTATTGAACTAAGAGAAATTAATGTTTATCCAAGAAGAATAACATGAAAATTATTTCTAAGATAGAAATAATTGCAGAATTGTTTATCCAATGATTTGGATACTTACAAAACCACTGTACTGTTACGTGTTTTTATTGTATTGAAGAGAAGAGAAGTAAATCACTGTTTTATTACCGAACAGTCACGTGGTTTAAATTATACTGAAGTTAAAAAAAATAAGTGGTTTACTCTATGAAAAATGAAAATTGAATCGTTTTGAGAACAAAATTTTATAGTACTCTCTACAGTTGCCTCTAGGTTTCGGAACAAGTCAGGTATTTTAAAATACCTACCTTACTCTATCTGGATCCCTAGTCGGCTGTAGTATCCTTCCTACATGTGAGCCTAGAGCATTCTAGGAAGCTTTAAAGAAAATGAAAAAGTTTTTCAGCATATAGATAGCTGAATATCAAGTGTAGCATATAACTCTCTTACTGAGCCGTGGTTTGCTCACCCCTTAAATTTTAAACATTTTAGATTTTGCTGATTGTGAGATCCGACAATGGTGGATTATGGCTGCACATAACGGACAATGTGATAGACCGACTGAAATATGAGGTACGATCATTTATTTTTCGTATTTAGACTTATCTACAGTATTACTACCTTGTGAATTAAGATAGGGGATGTGAAAGTTATTGTAATTTCATATGAAATTGTTTAACTGTAAATGAAAAGTGAAGTATCATAGACAACCCAACCGGATATGTTGTGTAGAATAACGTGAAAAATGTGGTAACATGCCGTTATAGAATTCACTTCTCAACTAATCAAAAGAGATAATAGACCCCTCGGGCAAATTATTGAATCACTTCAT
The DNA here is from genome assembly GCA_031772115.1 of Heritiera littoralis. Classification (NCBI taxonomy): domain Eukaryota; kingdom Viridiplantae; phylum Streptophyta; class Magnoliopsida; order Malvales; family Malvaceae; genus Heritiera; species Heritiera littoralis. The sequence continues at coordinate 605,489 of JAPDPK010000090.1, forward strand.
TGCATGCCCGATCAAAGTGAGCTAAAAGGCCTTGCACATTATCTCATCCTCCCATCCATGTAGCAACATCAAGTCCTCATAATTTTGCATATGGTCATAGGGGTCCGTCTCCCCTGTGTACGCGGTCATCTGCAGCATTTTGAACTTTGGGGGCAGTGGTTTCTACATGATGGCCATGCTGAATGGTACTCTTCTCTTCTTGCTCTCTTCTGCAAACACCAATTTCTTCTCTTCTAGCCCCTGTTCTATCATTTTTTTCATGTCCACAGGGGGAGCAAGTTGATTTCTAGCATGGGATGAATTAGGCAGGTCTTTAACCACTATTTTCCTTACCCTGTCCTCGATGTGCATTTGTTCGTGTCATTTGTGTGCACCAGGTGGGGTCAAACTTCGACCCGGCTCCCTAAGTGCTTTGATCGTCACCACCATTCTTTCCAGCACCTCTGACACCATGTTCTAAGTTAGTACAAGCAAAATTCGACAAATCATGGTGATGGGCAGAAGACCCTGCCGCACTTTCAGTACCCTGTCGCCCTAAGGCCTGTCGCCCAATACTAGACACCTGTCACCTAAGTCCTGCCGCAGGTTTTAGCTCTACCGCATCCTCAGTCTCCCGCTTGGTACCTGCGACAAGCCTCCTGCCCCCCCATCCTGCCGCATCCTGCTGAATATCATCCTCCTCTACAAGAGGGGCCTCCTGCCTTCGAGAGGGATTTGTCGCTGCAACATCATCCTGTTGCCCATTTGTTTGCAGCGGGACCTCTTGCTTGTCTCCCCCACCAAATTCTGTATAACTTGCGATAGGCTCATTGTCGGGAGAACTCCCTTATATAGATCCACCATTGCTCTCAACGCCTGAGTTGTTTCTTCGCTCTGCCGCCTCAGAGCCTCGAATTCTGCTGCAAACACAGTCGTTCTCTCCTCTTCTCTATTCACCTAAGTTCTCTAGCGAATTCTCTGTTCGGGAGAACTCACAGAGTTCTCATCACTTCCTGTTCTCACATTAGTCGATCTTGTTCTCACCATCTTGAAAGTCTTGATTTGCTTTTAATACGTTTCCCACAGACGGCACCAATTGTTGTTGCTCAAAACAACAATAAATGCATACTGACGTCGATATTCATCTTCTTTCTCCACGTGTCTCTAGAAAGCTCTTGTCAAAATCAAAAAAGTCAAAGGAACACAAGGGGTGGTTCCTTGCGTAGGCACTCCAATGCTTAAGTTAGCAAAAGATTCTTGAATATTTGGAACCATAAAAGCCAGTAGTCAAAAAATTAGCGAATAGAACTGTACCTGAAGCCTATTTATAGGCGAATATTCTAGCGTAATTACCTAAGGATGATCACGTCTTTTTGGTAAGAGTTTGTTTCCCAGTATAACACAAATTCCGTCAATCTCAGGAATAATGGAAGGCTGTTGTCGGTGGGAGATTGTAAAAGTGAGGCACATAACGACAGGAGGAGTCTGTCACCTATGTAGGAGGCTGAACACATGCCACGTGTTCCCACGACAAGATATGGTGATAGACCCATGGCTCAGTTGCCTGCGATAGAGGTCTTGTCGTAGGCGATAGGGATCTCATGTTGCCACAACTGTCTCTCGCCAAATGCTACGTGGTCCAATAAGATCTTGTCACGTGGCGGACTCTTTGACGTTTGGGCTTTAGCCCAATGTGAATAGGCTTTGCCATATCAACATTGAATAGTGATTTTATGACCAATATTTTAATATCCGACAGAGGTGTGTTATTTATAAACATTGAAACCTCATCCAATTTTAGTTTTTTATGTGATGTGCAATGAAATTCAATGCCTGAATCTCATTTAAGTAAACTAAATACAAAAAAGTAAAAGAAATTTGAGTTTTTTTACTCTTAAGATCCATGAATACTAAACACTGCTAAAAAAAATTATTACATGCAATTTATATAATAAAAATGGAGAAAATTAAAAATTTTAATATATATAGATATAGATGTTACATTTTAGACAATTAAAAAAATTAGTATATAAAAGCAGTAGTTATAAATGTTGTATCTTGTAATGTTAATATGAAAAGAAAGAATAATTGCATGTTATGTATTAATTTAAAAATTTAAAAAATGATGTTATATTATTGCATGTTATGTTATTGGAAAAAAATTGTTATCATTGTACATAAGATGTTATATTATTGCATGTTATATATTACATTATCCATAGTAATTTTAATATACATAGATATAGATGTTATTTTTTAGAAAAAAAATTAATTGATAAAAGCTATAGATATAGATGTTATATTTTGTAATATTAATATAAGTAGAGATAAATGAAATGTAATTTTTATTTAATTTTAATCTAGATAGAGATATATATATATATATATATATATATATATATGTTTAACTTTTAAAATTTAAAATAGATAATTAATTTAAAAATATAATTGATTTATTTTTATAATTATATATATTTCTATTTTTTGAAACCTGAAAAAGGATAATTATTTTTGTAAAAAAAAATTACACGTGTCAAATATTTGGACATGTCCTACTTGTAGCAAATTGCTTTAGCTTATATATATACATATATATATATATATGTGTGTGTGTGTGTGTGTGTGTGTATATATATAAATATATAAATATATATATATATATAGATATATATATGTATTAGATTAAAACCAATTTATTATTTTAAATATAAAAAAGTTAAGGTATCTTCCTAGGACATTTTACTTTTAGCGAAGAGTTTTTGGCTTTTATTTTTTTTATATAAGATAAAAGATTATTATAAAAACTAAATCTTATTGAAATTAAAATTATAACATTGATCAATGATTAAGTAATTTTTTGTTTACATTTTATATTTTAAAGATGAAAAAAATTCATCTTACTACGCATGTCACGTGTTCATATAAAATATGTTTGTTTTTTTCTTTAAAAAAGTGTATCTATATTAAAAATTTATATCAAAATTAATTATTTCTATAAATAATTGTCGTAACGATTTTCGTTCGGGAACTCAATCGCTAGACGATTTTGAAAACACAAACGGAGTCGCCACCAATATTTTTTTATTAGATGTGATTAGCCACCTAAAATCATTTATCATTTTAACAAAATCTTAAAATTAATTAAATTTTATTAAAAAGACAATTCCTGGTCTGTGAAACAAAGTTAAGGTTCAGGAGTTTGGTTACGCATGGGGAAGGATTAGCACCCCTACAATGCCCGTTAAAAAACAGTACCACTTAATCATGTATTATCCTTTGATCTTAATAAAATGATCTTAATTAAATATTTAAAAAGAATTCCATTTATTTTGAAATCATTTATTTATTTATTATTTGAAATATTAAAATTTATTTATGTTAAATTTTATTTTTTATTTGAAATAAATGAGAATCTTTTATATTGAAAATTATTTCGATATACCCCAATACTTCTGATAGCAATTCAGATAATTTCCTCACTTAAGAATCGCTACTTGTGATTTTTATAAAATCCCATTTTCGGGAAATTCACACTTATTTTGAAATTTCATGTATGCAAATGATTCAATCAAAATATAGATGATGCACATGAGAAATCCATTATTTCATTATTATTATTATTATTATTATTATTATTATTATTATTATTATTATTATGTCATTACTTTTAAATTTTATTTTATAAAATTTTATTTTTGTTGAAAAATCATACTAAATATTCCAATACGCTGGTAACATCTAGCAGATTCTTCTAACCTAGAGGTTAGTTAGAAATCACTACTTGTGAATTCGATAGCATCTAATCATCGGAAATTCTTTAAAATGTATATCGCATTTATTTAACTTTAATTTTTTTATCTTCATTGTTATAGTTATTATTTATTCGAAAAGATTAATTGTAACAATTTTGTATTCTTGTTTATTTATTTGTTTAAAAAATTTATTATTTTTTAAATGTTAATTTTATTAGAAATCTTAATATCGAATTAAAATTACTTGAATACCCCAATACGCTGGTTATATTCAATTATTTCATTTTAACCCTAAGGATTATCAAAGAATCATTACTTGTGATTTCTAAGAAATCCTATCATTCGAATTTTTTTTTTAAAATTTTTATTTTGGTTTATTTATTTATTTGTTTCATTTTAAGACTTATATTTATACTAATCTATTTATTTTAAAATTTATATTCATAATAATTATTTTTATTATTTAAAAAATTATTATTATTTTTATATTAAAGAAATTTGGTATTGAGATAAAATCAATTAGATGTTCCAATATGCTAGTAACATCCAAAGATTTTTCTCGATCCTAAAGATTGTTGAAGAATCACTACTTGTGATTTCTTCGAAATCGTATCCTCGAAAATTTTTAATTTTAATTCTTTTGTAAAGTTTCATCTTTATAAATTTTATTTATTATTATATTTTATTTTTTTAAAATAATAAATATAAATATATGTGCCTAAACATGCCTTTTCCAAGGAAGCAACCTTCAATATATCATCTCCAATACTATTATTTATAACGAACATAAATCCAAAATAAAAACGATACAACAAATGAATAAATAAATGTACACAGGCATACCTTAAAAGTTCCACACAGCAGCAAAACCCCTTATATGCTCTTGTTCACGTTCTGTTTATATTTTTCAATAGAACAAAGTCAACAGCAAACAATAGCAACAGATGGACGACGCGGCAAGTAAGTGACGCAGCAGGGGAAACTTGTAGCCAGCAGTGGGTTCGACAGGTACAGTGCAGAAGATGGTGCAAGCTTGGAACCGTGAATGGTGTAGAAGCGATCGGTGGAGGCGAAGTGCAGCAAGCTATGGCGAGTGATGTGCAGCAAAATGGTGACAGAAAAGCTGCACAGTGAAGTTGCAAGGAGCAGCTGTGGCAGGGATAGTGTAGAAGGACGGTAGCATCGGATAGTAGTGGGAGAGTCGGCGTGGATGGCTTGACTGGTTGCAGTGGCAGCGATCGATAACTGTTTAGATGAGTGGCGAGGCGTGGAGAAAGAAAATAGCAGAACTGATGTAGGTAGGGATGGCAATGGGTACCCTATAAACGGGTACCCGGTGCTACCCGATCCGTTTAAGTAGGATTAGGGTAGTGTATAATAGGGTTCGAGTAGGGTTCGGGTAGTGAAATTACTACCCGTCACGGGTTAGGGTAGGGTTCGGGTAGTTACCTTAGGGTACCCGTTGCCCGAACCCGATTATAAATAATAATTAATTAATACAATACTTATATTTTTTATATATCAATTATTTATTATTAATGTTTTATTTAATTAAATTAAATCATTATATATTATAATTATGATTTTAACTTTAATTTATTGTTATGAGTTAAATTAAATTTATTAATATAATGTTTTAATTAAGTTATTCTAAAATTAATTTTAATTTTAAATTTAAAAATCAAACTTTGACTTAATAAACGGGTAGTTAAACGGGTTCGGGTAGTTAAACGGGTATTTATATTTTATAGGGTTAGGGTTCGGGTAGCATAAATAAAAATAATCGGGTAGTTAATCGGGTTAGGGTATTATTAAAGTTAATCGGGTTCGGGTTCGGGTATCCCAAATCTAGCGGGTACCCGACCCGTTTACATCCCTAGATGTAGGGATGATGCACAGGCAGTGGTGAGATGCTCGTGGTGTTCGTTTGAGGAGGTGGGGACAGCCAAGGCCACCAAAATGTACAGGAAATTGAATTGAAGATCCCTCCACCGTAGCAGTGTGTAGGCTTTGAAAGCCATTTCATGTCCATTAATTTAGGTCCTAGGATTATTGCTATAGTTATGGAATTATTGTTTTTTGTTTGACTTTAATAGATTTTTTTAATTTGTTTTCTGATTTATTTATTGATTTAATTGCTAATTATTCTTTTCTCTTTTACACAGCAATTCAAGTTAGTCAACTCTTATTTAATTTAGGTAGAGAAAGATACAAGAGGTATGATGGGATACATGCGGTGCATAGGGCTTATATGGTGTTTTAAGAAAATTGCATGGGGTTTAATTTAGTATTTTGCATGGTATGCACGGAGAGGTTTTTAAGGTTGAGATTGCATGAAGACCAAAGTTGACTTGTTTCTTTTTATTATTTTATTATTTTTTAAAAAATATTATTCGGACAAAATTAGGTGTCTACAACTGCCCCTCTTTGCGTATTGCTGTGAATCAGGAATAGGGCAAAGACAATAGACAACTATTTTGTCTGAATTCATCATGCCAACATGTTTCTTCTACAAAATTACACACTTAAAATGATTTAGAAACAAAAAATTTCCTAATCTTCTTCTACTATAAAGATTAAGGAATAAATGCAAAATGAAGTTTTCTAGTCTTTTCTATCATAAGACTAAAAATGATGCAAAAAGAATTTCCTAGTCTTTTTTATCATAAGACTAAGGAATGATGCAAAATGAAGGTTCTTTTTATTTTTTTTTAATTTTTTCTATCATAAGATTAAAGAATGAAATTTCCAAATCTTTTCTATAATAACATTAAAGAATGCAAAACAAAACTTCCTAATCTCTTCTATCATAAGACTAAAAATGATGCAAAATGAAATTTTCTTATCCTTTCTATCATAGGACCGAGGAATGAATGCAAAAATGACTTTATTTGTGAAATCCCCAATTTCTTATAAATTCTCCATATTTGTAAAGTATTTACACCTGAAATGACTAAATAAATGTGAATTTTTGATATAGGAATGATATATGGGACATGGAAAGAATATTGAAATTGATAGTCAATTAGTCAAGAAGTAAAATTTGATATCAGGAAAATAATTAAAGTACGAAGAAATTAATATAAGATTTTCTATTGTGTAAAGTACATGTGGCATATGCATGGAAGAGGAGAAATTAAAGGTCAATTACCAAATGGTCAAAGAACTTATGGCTGAGATGATTATAGGATGAACATGCAATTAATGAAGCTTGATGAGTCATCATCTCCATCTCCAAGTCGGCAGCAACCCCATTCCAGCTCTCCCATTCCACTCCAAGATTCAAGTTTTCATTTTTGCTACCTTGACAAACTCCCATGTTTAATCATTAAATCAATAAACTTTAGTAACCAAAAACGATCCTCATCACTTGCTCTACTCATGCCTTTAATATGAAAGGCTGAATCAAAGTAATTAAGGAGATTAAAGTTGCTGTTATTTTGGTGATTTACAAAGGTAAGAGATGGCAATGGTTTTAGTTGATTTATTAATGGTTTGGAGTTAAGTTGAGTTGGTAGAGTATGGCTATAAAGGTTTCTTAAAGGTTTGATTTGTTATGAATTATGCAGCTTTGAGGAAGTGAAAGGCAAGAAATTGGTGCAATCAAGGGATTTGCATATTCGGTGTGAATCGAGGTAAGGAATTTATGTAACGGACGTAGGGTGGCTATGTCCGCATGTTTTGATATATTTTAAATGCCTTTAGGATGAAACAAAAGCTGAATTTGAAGTGCAGGAAGTTAAATCTCGGGTTTTACTCCTAGTACCAATTAGGCTAGGAGTAGTCGACTGCCTAGAGACAACCAAAGCATAGATTTTTGAAAACCAAGACAAACCAGTCGACTGCTATTTCCCAAAAGGTATTCTATTTCAACCTAGTCAACTGCTAAGGATGCCAGTCGACTGCTTTTACTCAAAAAGCATTCTGTTTCAAAACCAGCCGATTGCCTATGGGGCCAGTCAACTGCCATGTTTTCAGAAACATTCTGTTTGTGAAATGGTCGACTACCTATGGAGCCAGTCGACTGCCTTTCCTCGAGAAACATTCTATTTCAAAACCAATTGACTGCCCTATATGTTTTCGAAAAATAAATTATTTGAATTTGAAAAAGAAAAAAAAATTCAATAAAGCAAAATATGGTGCAGCAGCGGACTGCCCTAGAGACCAGTCGACTGCCCCCTTTGAAAAAGAGGTTTTGAAACCTATTTCAAGAAAGTATACTTGTATTTGTTAAAGCTATATAACAAAGGTATTGGAGACCATGGATTCCTCTAACGATTATGTATATTATTTGTATTTGTACCTAGCTGAGGAACCTTAGTCCCATCCTTAGTGCCATAGATGTCACTTGACTAGTGTTCACTGTGGTTTATAGACAATGGCCATATGTCTCTTATTTGTATTCGGCTTTGGGGAGGATCCCTAGCCCATGCGTGGATACGCCATTTATTTGATGTCTCATGGAATTATCCCTTACAGGATATATTTGTGGTATCCTTATGAGATCTAGTATGGATTATCCCTTACGGGATATATTTGCTATATCCTTACGAGAGTTACTTGGTGCATGATTATATTGGAAGTTAATTGTCTCCCATATATTTGAAAGCATTTGAAAGTATGTGAGAGTATTTGAAGTTAATTGTATTTGTACATGTGATTTCACGTGATTTGAGATCCGTGAAAGTATTTGAATGAGATGTGTTAGCTTTAAATTGCCATATATATTTTGAAATGACAAAAACTTAAGTAAGCTTTAATGTTTTAATTCATATTGTAAATTTGCCTTATCACACATGATTTTCTCAATATATTTCAAGTGATCATATCAAACATTAAGATCATGATTTAATGATGCATATCCTTATTGGTATTAATTCTTTATAAACGTTTTGAATATTTTAGAAAATCACTTGATGATTTCTTGGACAATATTTTCATTTGAGAAAGTCAAGAAAAACTCCCTTAAAACTTATAAATGGTTTGGGTTGAATTAGGATCAAAGGTCATATCATTTCTAACCCAAAAGTGCAGGAAAAATGCTCTCTGGAAGAAAAGGATCGATCCCCACTGTAGCAGGATCGATCCTTTTTTGGCAGAAAGTCTTCCCAAGGTCCCTGAAGCCCAAAATCAAGATTCTGGACAAAAGGGATCGATCCCCACTGTAGCAGGATCGATCCCTTTGCCCGAAAATAGCCTATAACGGCTAGTTTCTATGAGACAACGGTAATATTCGAGATTTGGCTCCTTCCAACGGCTAGAATACATCCAAGGGACTATAAATAGAGGCTTAGAAGCTAAAGAAAGTAAGAGGAACCACTCAGCAACTCAAAATCTCATATTCCTCAAATCTACAAGCCTCAAACAACAAATCAAGAGCTACATAGTTTCCATCATCTATCACTCTCTTATTCCTTGTAGTACTTAGCACAAAATATTGTATAGGCTTTTCATTGTACTTAATTTCTGTAATCATTTGCCTACCTAGAGGCTTCTCTTGATTACATTATTTGTAACCCACCATTCCTTGTAAAAGGGGAGGTTTCTCTTAAGCCTTGAAAAAGAGGGAGGTTACTCTTTAGCCTAAGAAAAAGAGAGAGGTTTCTCTTGAGCCTAGAAAAAGAGGGAGGTTTCTCTTGAGCCTAGAAAAAGAGGGAGGTTACTCTTGAGCCTTGAAAAGAGGGATTGTAATCACAAATTCAAGATAGTGGATTTGGAGAAAATCCTTGGGAGCGTCTCAAGGTAGAGGACGTAGGCAAGGTTGCCGAACCTCTATAAATCGATTGTGTAAATCTCTCTTTCCTTACTCTCTTTAATTACTTGCAATTATATTGTGTTTATTGCATTGAACTTGGATTGCATGCTTGCCTAGCCTAGAGAACTTAGAAATTATTAATATAGGCTAGAGAATTTAGAAGAATCGCAAAATGAGCTTATAGTTAGTTAAAAACCGATTCACCCCCCCTCTCGGTATTGCCTATAAGAGCCAACAATTGGTATCAGAGCTTGGGCTCGAGATTGATTTAGACTAACCTCTATCGAGCAAAACGATCATAAATGGCTCACTTGAATGTAGGCGCACCCTTAGGAGAAGAGGGACAATCATTAGTTAGACCTCCACTCTTCAATGGAGAGAATTACTCTTATTGGAAAACAAGAATGATGTTGTTTGTCCAATCAAATGATTATGAAGTATGGAGAGTGATAGTTAATGGTCCCAAAGTCCCAATGAAGAAAGTAGATGGAAAAGATGTCCCTAAGAATGAGGATGAGTGGGACACAAATGACATGAAAATGGCACAATTGAATGCCAAGGCTATGCACACTCTCTTTTGTGCATTAGGTCCTAATGAATATAATAGAGTCTCCTTATGTGAGAATGCCAAGCAAGTATGGGACAAATTAGCCATCACACATGAAGGGACAAATCAAGTGATAGAAACCAAAGTAGGTATGCTCACTCATGATTATGAGCTTTTTAGAATGAAAGAAAATGAGTCCATGAGTGAAATGTACACTAGGTTTAATAACATAATTAATGGACTTAAGGCCTTAGGCAAGAGCTATTCTAATCTAGAAATGGTTAAGAAAATCTTAAATAGCTTACCAAAATCTTGGGAGGCAAAGGTGACGGCTATAGAAGAATCTAAGGATCCTAACACCTTATCTCTAGATGAACTTATGGGTTCCCTACTTACATATGAAATGAAATTAAAAAGAAATGAAGTGCCTTCAAAGAAAGTAGGGGTAGCACTTAAGTCTTCCACTCATGAGGTCATTAAAGATGATAGTGATGAGAGTGGAAATGAGGAAGAAAAAGAAATGGCAATGTTTGCCAAAAGATTTAATAGATTTATGAGAATGAAAGAGAGAGAGAATGATAGGAGGCACCAAAGTAGAGGGGTAATAAGAGGAGAATCTAGTAGGAGAGAAAAAGACCCCTTAGTGTGTAATGAACCGGGTCATACTAAGTTAGATTGCCCCTTACTTAGGAAAGAAAAGGATAGAAAACCTAGGAAGAAAGCATTTGTGGCTGCATGGGGCGATAGTGATAGCTCCGATGAGGAAAACATAGATGATGAGGTAGCCTACTCATGCTTTATGGCCATTAGTGATGATGAGGCTAGTTGTAGTTCTAGTGAAGATAATGATTATACCTTTAGTGAACTACAAAATGCTTTTAATGATTTAGCAAATGAATTTCAATGCATGAACTCCAAATATAAGAAAATCATTGCTAAATTAAAAATAGAAAATGAAGCCTTGATAAATGCTAAGCTAGAATTAGAGAAGAAACTAAAAGAGGCCAACTTAGAAATAAATGAGTTGAATGAAAAAAAAAACAAATTTGCATAACTCATTTACTAGGTTTTATATGGGTCAACAAAAGCTAGATCATATGTTAGAGACCCAAAGAGCTTTCTTTGACAAAGATGGGTTAGGCTATAATGCTAAACAAAAAGAAACTCATCTAAAGAATTCTAGTGAGCAAAAATACTATGCATGATTTATCTCTTACATGCTCACTATGCAATAGGATAGGCCATTCTTCACAAGCATGCACATATAGAAAAACTACCTTTAGAGGAAAAGTAGTTAGGAAGATGTGGGTGCCAAAGCATGCAATAAATAATGATGATTTGTGCTTGAAATGGATCCCAAAAGGATCAAAAATTATTTGCACTAACTCTCATGGACCCAAGAAAATTTGGGTACCAAAGCATGCTTGAAAATGTGTTTGTTGTAGGAGTGTTAGAGCATGGAGTTACAAAGAAACAATGGGGTTTGAATGCTCTACACACCTCTATCGAGTTTGCTTGTGCCAATGAGATAAAGAAAAAGCTTGAGGATTCATCACAACAATTCTTCAAAGGATGGCACAAGGTGGACTTAACTATTCAAGGCAAAGCATACTCAAGCAAAGGAGTTTTGTAAGCTTAAATCCTATCTCTTCAAAACTCATTTTTGCTAAAATTATTTATATGTTTTATTGAGGCACTTGGTTGATGATTCTTGATGCATTGTGAGTTGAATGATTGAACAAAAAGGCATGATAATTGATTGTTGAGTGGTTGATGGATAGTTGTTGAGGTATTGGATGATTGGATGAAAAGCATGATTTTTGATTTTGAAATGATCTCTGGAATTTGAGCATGTTTTCTATGTGTTGATAATGTACTTACTTGCCTTAAATTGCCAAATATGTCATATATGCAAAATGCCATGTCATGAGCATCAATGTAGAACTTGTATGTTGGAAATCATGGCATAATGTTCACAAGTATGATGATTTGATGTTATATGTGAAGTAGACCGAAACAAACATGCAGCGGAATTTAAATCATTCGGCCTCCACCATGATCGATTCGGAGAGTTGCCTGATTAGGGTTTCGAGATTTTACCTAAAGTTTTCTTTGATTTCTGTCGTTGGTCGAGTCACAAGCAACAACCTTTCGTTCCTGCCTCTATGGTATCCACACGAACGGATCTCACGACTCTTGAACGTCTCACGATCAGAAGCCTTAAGGAGCGTTTTTGATTCTTTATAACCGAACTGCTAGCTTCGATTAAAAGAATACTTTTCTGTTTTCTAATTGTTGTCCGGCTATGTTTCAGAAAACATCCTTTTATAGGCAGTAAATTTTACCCTAAAATTTACTGCCAAACAGAACTTTAATCCTACTTAGAATAGGATTAGTTATATCCCTAATCCAATTCAGAATAGGATTAGTTATATCCTTAATCCAATTCAGAATAGGATTAATTAAGCTCCTCATTGATCCGTTCTAAGTGTGCGACCCAATAGGTTCTCAAAACAATGGCAATGACAAAATTGTCACAGGCAATGAGCGGTATCTAGCAACACATCATTGCTACCCATGTAACGAGAATGTCAATGACTCGACATAACCTTACTCGTGATAGATGTTACTGTATAGTCTAATCCCTTTATCCTTTGATGTCTTGATTAGACACAAGTCATGGAATGTGTCACACTTGTATAGTCTAATCAGCGTTTCTTGATTCCTGAGTAGACTAATTAAACAAATAAAATCAATATCTCATATTGACTTATTTGAGCACGGCCATGCATTTTAGTCTCACTCTATCAAAGGGCCCAAGACATCACTCTTGTTATATAAGAGGGATAAATCCTATCTTGATCACTCAACATCCCTCTACATAGATCGAAGCATACCCAATTACTACCTTTATAGTCCATCCTGTTACGAATGACATCTAGCAGCATTAAAGTATGCAATTCTCTATGTTGGGATCTCTGATGATCTCAAGTCAAAGGATCACATACACCATCATCACTATGAGAATCGCTTATGACACTCATATAACAATCCATGTAGCGTTCTCATGGAGGGTCGATCCAGTACATAGTTCTCTAACATGTACCTATGTGATGACTTGATATCCTATATCCATGACAATGGTCATCAGTCAACCACATACTAGTCTTATCGTATCATTGTTATCCTTGTTCACAATAATACTTGACTAGGGATATTTTAAGAATAGTGTGTTATTACTATTCTAAGGACATTATCATATAAGATTATATTACGCAGTTATAAGATAAATATAATAATGAACTATAAATAAAAATGTCATGATACATAAAAATGCCAAAGTCAATCATCTAATGAATGGTTCTAAGGGCATAATCCAACAATATGTGCTTAAAATCTATGTGAACAAGTTTGTTTTGACATATTTATGAAATTCAATGCATTGGTTTGGCCAAAATACGCATAACTCTCAAAATGACCCCCTTTGAGGCCAAAAATGCATTTTATTGTGAAAATTCTTCCAAAATTGCAAAATCTTTTGTTAAATGATTTTTCATTCTTGTTTTTCATTCATACAAGTCCAAAATCATGTTTTACAAATGTTTAAACCTTTACTTGAACTTAAATTACTCAAAAACGAAGTTTTGGTACCTCACAAGTCCAATTTTCTGTCAAAACAACTGCAGAATCTGCAGGAACATATGAGGGATCGATCCCCACTGTAGCAGGATCGATCCCCCCAGGCCAGAAAAGGCACTCCTGCATGTTTTCAACCGAAATTGAGAAGAACTTTTCATTGTTTTGATATTTTCTCTCTTCTCAACTTAAAATTCATTGTTTTAACTTCTTTTTGATGATCGGTAATATATGAAAACTCATTCTTCATTGATATCATGCCTCAACTTCATCAATTAATATCATTTCCAACAAATGTTATCACTTTCAACAATCAATACCATTTTTCTTGAGCTCACAAGTGCAAAATCATTTTTCTTGTTGCAAACATTCATGATTTGCATAACTCTTGAAATAATCTTGAAATATACTTTCAATGAATGCTTAACCATAATTTTGAGAATTATTTCAAGAATTTATGGATATATTTGAGAATTTGATAAACTTGTACATAATGAATATTTCTCATTCTTTTTGTTCATCTTAGTCAAGCATGCTTATAGGATTATGTCTCTTAGCTTGACTTATCTATTCCACACTAGGTTTCATGATAATTTTACATCTAGTGGATTGATTCCAAATGTAAATTCAACAATTGGTAATAGTCATTGGCCTATAATTTGTGATGGTAAATGGATCCTAAATGTTAAAATGCATAAAACTTTATCATCCTTGTACTTAAAGAACTAGGGTCTTAATGACAACACCAACACTCAAAGATAAATGCAAACTTGAACAAACTTGATATCCATGCATTTATTATTTGAATCTTTCCTTGCTCATAATTGGTTAAGGACTTGAATTAGAAAATGAGCATAGATTTGTGTGCTTGAAACCATGGGAGAAAATGTGTTTGCTTGAATACATTGATTTTATGAATCTTCCATATGGTATAAATTTGTGAATATGAATATGGATTAATACTTTATGATAGTGTGCTAATGATTAATTGATCCATATGCATATTTGATGATATGTGTTGTGTTCTTGCATATTTGGAATGATTATTTTCTTGATATGAACACACTACACATAGATATTGGATTCATGCAAAATGCCTAAGTCAACCATTAGTAACAATTGGTATTTAGATTGAAATAACAATTAGTATCATTGGCAACCATATTTTCAATAATTGGTAAGCCAAATCTAAATTGCCAATTGGTATGAGCTTTAAATTGACAATTCTTCTCATGCTCTTTAGTTTGAAATGACAAATAGAGAAGAATTCTCTTAGGATATTTTTGCATGAAACTCTTGTGTGCTAGAATTTGAAGTTAATTACTATATGTTTTGATTCTATGCACACTCTTGCTTGAACATGATTTATGAGCTCATGCATATGATATGTCATCTAATTCAGCTCATAATCATGATGTATTACCATGCACCTTAGTTGGACCTTAGAGAACAATTGATATACTTAGGTGCTTGCTTAACTTCTTACCAATTGGAACCTTCTTGCAAAATTACTTATCAACAATTGGTATCAAAATTATTTATAAACAATTGGTATAGGATCATAAGTCATATTCATTGCATGAATATTTCATACTCTTTGTGAATATTGACTTATTAATTTGTGCTATAAGTCCCAAGTACTAACATGTTTCTTGTTGGATGGAGCATTTTTATTTGTTCTCACATTGCCATGATTTTAGGGGAAGCATATTTTTTATTTTCCCTTCTTTTTGCTATGACAAAAAGGGGGAGAGATAGATAAAGGGAGAGATAGATATAGGGAGAGATATTAAGGGGGAGAGATAATGAAGGAAAATTCATTTTCAAATCATTTTCAAAACCCATGCTTATATTAAGGGGGAGCTTTATAAAATCCTGCTTTATTTGAGGGGGAGTATTTTATCAAAGAATTTTCAAAGCAAATTTACATTAAGTTTTGTCATATCAAAAAGGGGGAGATTGTTAGCTTTAAATTGCCATATATATTTTGAAATGACAAAAACTTAAGTAAGCTTTAATGTTTTAATTCATATTGTAAATTTGCCTTATCACACATGATTTTCTCAATATATTTCAAGTGATCATATCAAACATTAAGATCATGATTTAATGATGCATATCCTTATTGGTCTTAATTCTTTATAAACGTTTTGAATATTTTAGAAAATCACTTGATGATTTCTTGGACAATATTTTCATTTGAAAAAGTCAAGAAAAACTCCCTTAAAACTTATAAATGGTTTGGGTTGAATTAGGATCAAAGGTCATATCATTTCTAACCCAAAAGTGCAGGAAAAATGCTCTCTGGAAGAAAAGGATCGATCCCCACTGTAGCAGGATCGATCCCTTTTTGGCAGAAAGTCTTCCCAAGGTCCCTGAAGCCCAGAATCAAGATTCTGGACAAAAGGGATCGATCCCCATTGTAGCAGGATCGATCCCTTTGCCCGAAAATAGCCTATAACGGCTAGTTTCTATGAGACAACGGTAATATTCGAGATTTGGCTCCTTCCAACGGTTAGAATACATCCAAGGGACTATAAATAGAGGCTTAGAAGCTAAAGAAAGTAAGAGGAACCACTCAGCAACTCAAAATCTCATATTCCTCAAATCTACAAGCCTCAAACAACAAATCAAGAGCTACATAGTTTCCATCATCTATCATTCTCTTATTCCTTGTAGTGCTTAGCACAAAATATTGTATAGGCTTTTCATTGTGCTTAATTTCTGTAATCATTTGCCTACCTAGAGGCTTCTCTTGATTACATTATTTGTAACCCACCATTCCTTGTAAAAGGGGAGGTTTCTCTTAAGCCTTTAAAAAAAGGGAGGTTACTCTTTAGCCTAAGAAAAAGAGAGAGGTTTCTCTTGAGCCTAGAAAAAGAGGGAGGTTTCTCTTGAGCCTAGAAAAAGAGGGAGGTTACTCTTGAGCCTTGAAAAGAGGGATTGTAATCACAAATTCAAGATAGTGGATTTGGAGAAAATCCTTGGGAGCGTCTCAAGGTAGAGGACGTAGGCAAGGTTGCCGAACCTCTATAAATCGATTGTGTAAATCTCTCTTTCCTTACTCTCTTTAGTTACTTGCAATTATATTGTGTTTATTGCATTGAACTTGGATTGCATGCTTGCCTAGCCTAGAGAACTTAGAAATTATTAATATAGGCTAGAGAATTTAGAAGAATCGCAAAACGAGCTTATAGTTAGTTAAAAATCGATTCACCCCCCCTCTCGGTATTGCCTATAAGAGCCAACAAGATGATTTTACTTGTATTTGATATTTGCGGGAAATATATATGGTATATGCTTTATAATGGTTTTACATGACATTATAGAGCCAAGCAGAAAAACTGCATATAGTGACATAGTACGCTCTTTTACATATATTTCTTACTGAGCGTAAACTCACTCCTTTACAACTATTTTTTAGACTATTTGAAGTAATTCCCTCTCCAGATAGAGGAGCTCACTTGTGAGATTTTATAGTATACCTTCGAGGCACGCTTCCATATAATTTTTGAAGGTATACTTATTCATTTTGTACTTCAGCTATTGTACAGTACAGTGCGACATTAATGTATATCGGATTGTTGGAGATATAGGTTATGTAAGTTAAGAGAGATCCTGATGTAGTTGACATTTGTATATATATAAGACACCTTTCAAATGAAATATGATATCATGCTATAAGTTATAAAAACATGAGGTATAAGTTTAGTGAAGGATGACATTGACAAACGAGCCTAATCAAATGAAAGAAAAAAAATTTAGTTGACATTTAGTTGTTATTTGATGAAAAGTAAAGATCGCGGGTCGCGACAAAGATTGGTATCAGAGTAGATTAGTCTGATGTTTGTCATTATTAATAAGCTATAATTAGTGTATATCCTTAAAGTACTGTACTTGTCTAAATACATATACGTAGTATAACTATTTAAAGTTATACTAAATCGTGTAAATTGGTGGTGATATTAACAGAATGAGTTCATGTAGAAAGGGTGCTAATAGAGGACGAGGACGAGGACGGGGTCGTGTAGAACCACCCCCAGTACAGTGTCCTCCTCCATCTCCACCGCATAGCCCGATCATTAGGCTAGCGAAAATGGAGAAGTACATGGAGAACATAGCTGCGATGTTCACACAGTTTATGTCGAACTTCCCGAACGTGGCCACGAGTGTACCAACAGCTCCACCTACTATACCTCCTACTCCTATGGTATAACCCTCACCAGTCCCAGCTACTGAGAGGCGGGATCCCACAACTTATTGTAGCGTGACTTTGATCAAAGAGTTTAAGAAGCTGGATCTGCCTAAGTTTAAGAGGGACAGTGACCTGTTGGCCGCGGAGAATTGGATGAAAGCGGTCACTAAGTCATTCGGGTACATGACTTGTACCGAGAGAGAAAAGGTGGGATTGGCTGCCTATTTGTTAGTAGATGAGGCAGAACCCTGGTAGCATGCCACTCAGACAGTGTTGGAGGCTAGACATTCAGAGATAACATGGGATATATTTGTAGAAGCCTTCAATGAACAATACGTCCCACGCACTGCTCAGAGGAGGTTGCAAGTTGAATTCTTGGACTTAACTCAGGGAAATATGACGGTTAGTCAATACGAATCAAAGTTCACTACGCTGAGCAGATTTGATCCGGAAGTATTAAAAAGGGAGGAGCAGAAGACCTACAGGTTTATGGAGGGATTGAGACCTTCCATCAGGTCTAAGTTATATCCCATGGATATCACCACATATGGAGAGGTAGTTCGTAATGCTCAACTGTGTGAGCAGGACTATGAGTTTCATCAGGCTGACTTTCGAGCTAAAAGTAAAGGCAAGGAACTGATGAAAAGGAAGTCAGATGAGAGAGACTCGAGTGATAGATATCCATCTAGGAGAAGTAGGCCTTATGACAGAGCTTCGATAGGTAAGCAAATCAATTATAAGAAAATGACTTTTGTCTTAATTAAATGGTTATATGGAATTATACTAAATTTAGGAGTTATGATGATTATGGTACAAGGATTCCTAGACCCATCGGGATTAAGATAAATGATGAGAGATCCCGACATCTAGCTGGTAGTACCGCTAGCTTACCGAGGAGTACAATGCCAAGGTGTGAGCATTGCAGAAATTTCATGGAGCACAACCCTGTCGATTTGCGAGTGGGGCATATTATTGGTGTGGTGAGCAGAGACATCGTATTAAGAATTGTCCCAAGATAAATTAGAGGGTGTCCGAGGAATCAAAGAAAACCCCTCAACCACAGCCTAAGGCCACCTAGCCCCAGCGTAAGGCCACAGCGGTAGAGAAGGGAAAGGCACCCGTGACTCAAGGTTGGGTATTTGTCATAGATAAAGAGTCTGTCGATGCTTCATCTAAGATGATTGCAGGTAAGATTTACCTTAATGATACATATGTCCTTGCATTATTTGATCCAAGCTCTACGTACTCTTTTGTGTCACCTAAAAGTGCTATGAGATTACTTGTTGAGCCTGAGCCTTTAGGACAATTACTACAAATAAGTACTCCATTTGGGAAATCTCAAATGACAGACATATTGTATCGTAATTGTAAGCTATAGGTAGGAGAGAGAGAATCAATAGCTAACCTAATCCTACTAAATATGTATGGATTTCAGGTTATTTTGGGTATGGATTGGTTAGTTAAGAATCATGTGATATTAGACTATCATGCCAAAAGTGTAACATTCTTTTCTCCCGTTAGCTATGTTGTAAATTTTGCCAATATTTAATGCAAAGGCATATTTGCTTGTTTGGTCTATTGAAGTTGAAATTGATAGAATATATTTGCTATGTAAAGGATTTATAGCATATGTAGTGGACGTAGAACAGAAACACCCCAAACTTTAGGAAATTCTGGTAGTCAAGGATTTTTCGAATGTGTTTCCGGATGATCTTCCAAGGCTTCTTCCAGATAGGGAAATCGAGTTTACAATCGATTTGGTGCCAGGGATTAAGCCCCTTTCGAGATCACCCTATCGGATGGCACTAGTGGAATTGGAAGAACTCAAGAAGCAGCTTCAAGAGTTACTAGATAAAGGATTCATACGACCCAACGTATCCCCTTGGGGTGCTCTTATACTATTTGACCGAAAGAAAGATGGTAGTATGAGGCTATGCATCGACTACAAATGGTTGAATAAAGTGACGATCAACAACAAATATCCTCTCCCCAGGATAGATGATCTATTTGATCAGCTTAAGGGTGCACAACTCTTTTCCAAGATAGACTCGAGGTCGGGATATCATCAATTGAAGAGTCGAAGAGAAGATATCCCTAAGACTGCATTCAGGACACGATATGGTCACTATGAATTCCTAGTGATGCCGTTTGGTCTAACCAATGCACCTGCAGCCTTCATGAACTTAATGAACGATGTGTTCAAGTCGTACTTGGACTAGTTTGTCATTGTCTTTATCGATGATGTATTGGTGTATTCAAGATCTCGGGAAAAGCATAAGCAACATTTGAAGATAGTTCTGCAAACCCTTGGAGATCCAGGATTGTAAGACAAGCTAAGTAAGTGTGATTTCTGGCTAGATCAAATCTCCTTTTTAGGTTATATAATCAGTAAAGATGGAGTTTCAGTCGATCCATCAAAGATTGAAGCGGTGGTTCAATGGGAGAGACCGAAAACGGTGACGGAGATTAGGAGTTTCTTAGGTTTAGCTGGCTATTACCGAAGATTTGTAGAGGGTTTCTCAAAGTTAGCTGCTCCCTTGATGCGCTTAACGCGCAAAGAGGTGAAATTTGAATGGGACAATGCTTGCGAGTGTAGTTTCTAAGAGTTGAAGCGTAGACTGACGACTGTACCCATTCTCACCATTCCTAGTGGTTCTGGTGAATTTGTGATGTATAGTGATGCCTCAGGACAAGGTTTGGGTTGTGTACTAACGTAGCATGGTAAGGTAGTTGCATATGGTTCTCGGCAATTAAAGGATCATGAGAAGAACTACCCAACTCATGACTTGGAGTTAGCTACAGTGATATTTGCTCTAAAGATCTGGAGGCATTACTTATATGGTGAGAAATTTCAGATTTTTACAGACCATAAAAGTCTGAAGTATTTGTTCTCTCAAAGAGAATTGAACATGAGGCAAAGGAAATGGCTCGAGCTTCTGAAGGATTATGATTGTGAAATCTTGTACCACCCCGAAAAAGCCAATGTGGTGGCGGACGCTTTAAGCCGAAAGCATGATGGTAAGTGAGTATGATTTACTTGAGTGGTTTGCAAGCCTCAGTTTAAATATTACACCTCTTGAGCAATTTGGGATAACAGCCAATCTGATGATTAAGCCGAAGTTGATAGATAAAATTCGGCTTGCTCAGAGGGAAGATGATCAGTGTATTGAGGCCATGAATCAGATTCAGTAAGGTATGCTCTCGAAATTTGGTATCGGTAATGATGGAATTTGAGATTTAATGACTGTATATGTGTTCCTAATGATAAGGAGTTGAGGAAGTTGATCTTGACATAAGCACATGCCATTAAGTACACATTGCATCCAGGAAACACGAAGATGTATTATAATCTTCGCAAGGAGTATTGGTGGACTGGCATGAAAAGAGACATAGCAGAGTTTGTGGCAAATTGTCTCACATGCTAGCAGGTTAAGGTAGAGCACCAAAGACCCACAGGTTTACTACATCCTCTACCTATACCTATGTGGAAGTGGGAGCACATTACGATGGATTTTGTTATAGGACTACCGCGGACCAAGAAGAATCATGAAGTTGTCTGGGTAGTTGTGGATCGGTTAACCAAGTCTGCTCACTTCCTACCTATGAAGTTTACAGATACGTTTAGCGCTTTGGCAGACTTGTATGTGAAAGAAGTTGTTAGACTACACGGAGTTCCAGTGAGCATTACTTCTGACAGAGATTCCAGGTTTACTTCTCATTTTTGGGAGCATTTTCAAAAAGCCATGGGATCTCAACTGAACTTTAGCTCAGCTTTTCATTTGCAGCCTGATGGTCAGTCCGAGCACACTATTCAGATGCTCAAGGATATGTTGAGAGCTTGTGCTTTGGATTTTAAATGCTCATGGGACGATCAGCTGCCATTGGCCGAGTTTGCTTACAACAATAGCTATCACTCAAGTATCGGGATGGTACCATATGAAGCTTTATATGGTAGAAGTTGTCGATCTCTAATTGGGTAGGAAGAAGTGGGCGAGTGTTAGTTGTTGGCTTCAGATTTAGTCGAGCAAGCCTCTGAGGATGTTAAGTTAATTTGTCAAAGACTTAAGACAGCTCAAAGTCTATAAAAGAACTATGTAGATGCTCGATGGAGACCACTTGAGTTTTTGGTTGGAGACTCGGTGTTCTTGAAAGTCTCTCCATCCAAAGGGATTATGAGATTTGGGCGAAGAAGGAAGCTTAGTCCTTGCTACATTGGTCCATTTGAAGTCTCAGACCGGGCAGGAGATGTTGCATATAGACTGGCAGTACCTCCAGAGCTATCGGGAGTATACAATATCTTTCATGTGTCT
The DNA here is from genome assembly GCA_031772115.1 of Heritiera littoralis. Taxonomy (NCBI): domain Eukaryota; kingdom Viridiplantae; phylum Streptophyta; class Magnoliopsida; order Malvales; family Malvaceae; genus Heritiera; species Heritiera littoralis. The sequence continues at coordinate 627,663 of JAPDPK010000090.1, forward strand.
ATGCTTTGGAAGTATAATCTGGATCCATCTCATGTCATAGAATATGAGCCTTTGGAGATTCGAGAAGACATGAGTTATGTGGAGAAGCCAATTCGGATTTTGGATAGAAAAGAGAAGGTGTTGAGGTCTAAGATGATTTCCTTGGTTAAAGTTCTCTGGCAGTATCACACTATGGAAGAAGCTACATGGGAGCTAGAGAGCTTAATGAAAGAGAGATATCCTGAGTTATTTGAGACGTAATTCTATTCAAATTTGGAGGACCAAATTTTCTAAGGTGGGGAGAATGTGAAATCCCCAATTTCCTATAAATTCTCCATATTTGTAAGTATTTATAGCTGAAATGACTAAATAAATGTGAATTTCTGACATAGGAATGATATATGGGACATGGAAAGAATATTGAAATTGATAGTCAATTAGTCAAGAAGTAAAATTTAATATCAGAAAAATAATTAAAGTATAAAGAAATTAATATCAGATTTTCTATTGTGTAAAGTACATGTGGCATATGCATGGAAGAGGAGAAATTAAAGGTCAATTATCAAATGGTCAAAGAACTTATGGCTGAGATGATTATGGGATGAACATGCAATTAATGAAGCTTAATGAGTCATCATCTCCATCTCTAAGTCGGCAGCAACCCCATTCCAGCTCTCCCTTTCGTTCCACTCCAAAATTCTTGAAGTTTTCATTTTTGCTACATTGACAAAATCCCATGTGTAATCACCAAATCAATAAACTTTAGTAACGAAAAATGATCCTCATCACTTGCTCTACTCATGCCTTTAATATGAAAGGCTGAATCAAAGAGATTAAGGAGATCAAAGTTGTTGTTATTTTGGTGATTTACAAAGGTAAGAGATGGAAGTGGTTTTAGTTGATTTTATTCATGGTTTGGAGTTAAGTTGAGTTGGTAGAGTATGGCTATAAAGGTTTCTTAAAGGTTTGATTTGTTATGAATTATGCAGCTTTGAGGAAGTGAAAGGCAAGAAATTGGTGCAATCAAGGGACTTGCATAGTTGATGTGAATCGAGGTAAGGAATTTATGTAACAGACGTAAAGTGGCTATGTCTGCATGTTTTGATATATTTTAAATGTCTTTGGGATGAAACAAAAGCTGAATTTGAAGTGCAGGAAGTTAAATCTCGGGTTTTACTCCTAGTACCAATTAGGCTAGGAGCAGCCAACTGCCTTGAATGGAAGTCGACTGCCTAGAGACAACCAAAGCGTAGATTTTCGAAAATCGAGACAAACCATTCGACTGCTATATAAGCCAGTTGACTACTATTTCCCAGAAGGTATTCAGTTTCAACCCAGTCGACTGCTAAGGATGCCAGTCTACTGCTTTTACTCAAAAAGCATTCTATTTCAAAACCAGCCGACCGTCTATGGGGCCAGTTGACTGCCTTGTTTCCAGAAACATTTTGTTTGTGAAATGGTCGGCTGCCCATGGAGCCAGCCGACTGCCTTTTCTCGAGAAACATTCTATTTCAAAACCAGTCGACTGCTATATGGGACCAGTCGACTGTCCTATATGTTTTCGAAAAATAAATTATTTGAATTTCAAAAAGGAAAAGAAATTTAATAAAGCAAAATATGGTGTAACAGCCGACTGCCTTAGAGACCAGTCGACTGCCTCCTTTGAAAAAGAGGTTTTGAAACCTATTTCAAGAAAGTATACTTGTATTTGTTAAAGCTATATAACAAAGGTTTTGGAGACCGTGGATTCCTCTAACGATCACGCATATTATTTGTATTTGTACCTGGCTGAGGAACCTTAGTCCAGTCTTCAGTGCCACAGATGTCACTTGACTAGTGTTCACTGTGGTTTATAGACAATGGCCATATGTCTCTTATTTGTATTCGGCTTTAGGGAGGATCCCTGGCCCATGCGTGGGTATGCCACTTATTTGATGTCTCATGAGATTATCCCTTACGGGATATATTTGTGGTATCCTTATGAGATCTCGTATGGATTATCCCTTACGGGATATATTTGCTGTATCCTTATGAAAGCTACTTGGTGCATGATTATATTGGAAGTTAATTGTCTCCCATCTATTTGAAAGTATTTGAAAGTATGTGAGAGTATTTGAAGTTCATTGTATTTGCACATGTTATTTCACGTGATTTGAGATCCGTGAAAGTATTTGAAAGAGATGATTTTACTTATATTTGATATTTGCGAGAAATATATATGGTATATGCTTTATAATGGTTTTACATGACATTATAGAGCCAAGCAGGAAAACTGCATATAGTGACATAGTACGCTCTTTTACATATATTTCTTACTGAGCGTAAACTCACTCCTTTACAACTATTTTTCAGACTATTTGAAGTAATTCCCTCTCCAAATAGAAGAGCTCACTTGTAAGATTTTATAGTATACCTTCGAGGCACGCTTCCATATAATTTTTGAAGGTATACTTATTCATTTTGTACTTCAGCTATTGTACAGTAACTGCGACATTAATTTATATCGGATTGTTGGGGATATGGGTTATGTAAGTTAAGAGAGATCCTGATGTAGTTGACATTTGTATATATACAAGACACCTTTCATATGAAATATGATATCATGGTATAAGTTATAAAAGATGATGTATAAGATCACGGGTCGCGACATTATTTTAGTCTTTTTTATCATAAGACTAATGAATGAAGCAAAATGGAATTTCCTTATCCTTTCTGTCATAGGACTAAGGAATGAATGCAAAAAAAGATTTTATTTTAGTCTTTTCTATCATAAGACTAATGAATGAAATTTCCTAATCTTTTTTATTTTAAGATTAAGAAATGCAAACACAACTAAGAATGATGGAAAATGGAGTTTCTTCGTGCTTTCTATCATAGGAAGAAGGAAATGAATGCAAAATTGATTTTTTTCCTTTTTTTAATCTTTTCTATTATAAGACTAAGAATAAAATTTCATAATCTTTTCTATCATAAGATTAAGGAATGCAAAACAAAACTTCTTAGTTTTTTTTAATCATAAGATTGAAAATGATGCAAAAATGAAATTTCCTTATCCTTTCTGCAAAAATGAAATTTCCTTATCCTTTCCATCATAGGACTAAGGAATGAATACAAAAGAAAGTTGTTATTTTAATCTTTTCTATCATAAGACTAATGAATGAAATTTCCTAATCCTTTCCTATTATAAAGATTAAGGAATTCTCCTATCGTTTTATCTTGTGTGCCAAACACTACTTGATTTTCATTCTAAAAACAATTTCTAATTGTTTGTAATGCATGTAATGCCAATGCCAATGTCAACGTTAATGTCATGCCCCCTGAAATATTCTATGAAATTCTTGATGGATATATGCAAATGCAATCTCAATTGTGGTAACAAGATTCTTGAGCTTATTCTATTTGTTAAATTCTCCTTATTCAAATCCTCTATCTTCATTTCTCATCCCATCTTGTGCTGAGTTTCGGTTCAATCATGCCTGAAGAGATGCTAACACACTTTCAGATTCACATTTTCTTCTTTCTTCATATTTTTTTGTTTCTTTTATTTTTAAGCAATGCAAGAATTTTAGAAGGAAAAAAATCAAAATTTGTTAATGTTTATTTCTTATTCTTTCAATTCAATGACCAAAGTGATACACTCATGCATTTTCTCAATTCATCATGAGGGCGATGTATATGTCAAATACTCTGAGTTGGAAAAATATTCATTCTTGTAAGGAAACATGTAGTTTTAAAAAGGAAATCAATGGGATAGCTGTTTGGGACAGGTTTATAGTTTCCATTTAATAAACATTCTGACAAATTTAATCATATTAGTCAAGAATTCTTTTTTGAAAAATCCATTTCTCTTGATATGTTCATTCATGGTGGGTCTGCCAATCTTGTTGCTATATCAAAACTCTTGGTAATGATCTTTTCCTAAGTTGCCTTTTCAAGTTTTCATCTTAGGTTCCCCTCTTTTGATTCAAACTACCTTTTCAGGTTTTCAATTTAAATCCACCTTTTTCTTTTCTTCTTGTTTCTTTTTTTTTCCTTTTCTCTTTCTTTCTTTTTATCTTTTTTTTATCTATTTCTTTTTTTTCTTCATTCCATCTCTATTGGCTTTGACAAATTTCAGCCTTTCCATTTCAATCCAAATTCATGCCCCCAAAAGGCATTCTTGCTTTTGATCTAAAAGATATCTTCCAAAGCCCGTTCTTTTATTTAGGCATGAATTCCTTCATTTAGCTTGATCTATTTCTTTTTATTTCAGCCAACTAACGTCTTCAATGAATCTTCAAAGGATCATTATCTCATTGTACAAGTATGCCTTCATTCAATACATGATTCTTCAATTTAAGCATTTACATTTGATCAAAATGGGCTTTTAAAGGTACGTAATGTAGGCTCGAGTGAAGGTTTACAAAAGAAAGAATAAAACAGGTCCAAAATGTGCTTTAGGGTTTATAAACCAAAGGATCGCATTCTTATGAAATAAATCATTTGAGCATTTTGCCCAATTCTAATTCACTCATATCTTTCTTTCTTTCTTTCTTTTTTGCTCTTTTAGGGTTCTTTGTATTCAAACCCTTTTCTTCTTATTTTTTCTTTTTTTATATAAATAGGCACTTTCTTTTTCTTTCTTTTGTCCGTCATGAATAATTTTTCATCCTTCTTGCCCTCATTGTGGAGGGTTATCCTTGCTGGGTCACATCACAAAAAAAAAAAAAACCATAATAGGCTCAAAGGGGTAATCAAAGGATAATTTTACTCACGCTTGAAGGATAGTGAAAGAAGGCCATTTATCATTTCAAATATAAATACTCCTATTAAAGATCATTTAGTGAACAAGGACGAACTTGTTAAAAATCTTTGTAAGATATTCACCTTATATCATCTATTTGGGTGAAAATTGTTCTTCTTTTTCTTTCTTGCTTAGGCAACTTGGCAAATTGATAATCCATCAACAAAAGTGGTTCTCTCAAAATTGAATCTTAGATTTATTGACATCATTATCATCATGTTCATTATGTGAATACTTGTGAATGAAAGATATGGTGAGCATGAGGAAAATGATCAATGAACATAGAAAGTGAGAAAATGATGGTGCATCACACTAGTCGTTTTATTGAAAAGAGACCAAATAAAAGTTAGTCCATACATAAAACTTTACTTTGTGCTTATCGGCTTAAGCTGTGATAACCGCTAATTTTTTAAATTTAATATTAAATATTTGTAAATTTAATAATAAACAAATAAATAAGATAAAGAAAATAAATGAATTTATTTAAGAGATAGAGATATTTGGAAATTCGAAAGTTGATGAAGTGATGAATTTCAGAATTCGGAATTAGGAAATTGAATTTGGATATAAAGAAATCCAAATTGAATAAGAAAATGAAAAATCAGTATATTTATATATTTTTATAATTAGATTATATAAATATATTTTACATGTTTTAATATAAATACATATGTATATATATGAGAAATATGGTATATATTATAAAAGGATATATACTATTTTATATTAAATAGATACATATGTATATTATTATACATCTTTGTACATAAATAAATATATATATATGAAATATATATATATAGTATTTAAAATTAAAGTGTAAAGATATATATATGTATATATATGGTTTATAAAAAATATATATTTATGTATATATCTAATATAGTAATTATATATATAATTATATAAATTATAAAAAAAGGAAAAAAATAGAAATGGGAATCAGGTATTCTCGATTCCCTCCCAAACGAAGTTGACGGCAGCAGCAGTTGCCACCGTCGATGAGAAAAGAGAAGGGGGAGAGAGAATGATGTCGCCGGCGAGCCAAGGAGAGGAGAAGAAGCGACTGGCAATGGAAAAGGAAGAGAAAGGAGGAGCAAAGCAGAAAGGAAATTGAAGAGAAAATAGAAGGGAAGAGAAAGGAAACGACGGTGCTGGCCAATTCGGACACCGCTATGCCATCCCCAACGTCGGCAAGGGTAAGGGGAAAAGAAAGGTGACCAGCGATGAAGAGGAAAACGAAAAAGGAAGGAGGAAAGAAAGGAGAAAGGAACCAAATCCATTACCGTCAAATCTGCCACTGTCGTCGTTGATCTGGGGAAAAAGAGGCCAGATCCGGCATCGTGGCAACCTCGGCAAGCTTCGGAGTAGCCGAACCAGTGGAAAACCGGCCGTCGGAGGCTGAACCGACCAGAAGGGGCTGAACCGGACTAGTTTAGACCAGAAAAGAAGAAAAAGAAAAAGAAAAGAAAAGAAAAAGAAAGAGAAAGAAAAAAGAAAAGGAAAAAAGAAGAAGAAGAAAAAGGAAGAAGAAGAAGAAAGGAAAAAAGGAAGAAAGGTAGAAAGAATTAATAATAATTTTATTATTATTAATTGTAGTTTAATTTTATAAAAATTCTAAAATGTAGAATTTGTTGTAGAAAATCATGCTCAGTGAACGAGATGATGGAATCGAGAGATGTCGATCAAGGGTGCAACATTAGTGATGTAGTCACTAACCTGGAACAGGTAAGGGATGCATATGTAGCCTGCAAGGATATTTAGGTTGCATGAATTTAATGTGCATCATTATGAAAATTGGTGAATTGATTTGGTTGGAAATTTTGGAAATTGGTTGGCTGTGAAAATTATAAACTATCTATTTTGTGCAGGGAGGCTAGTCAATAGGCAGCCATTATGCTGCCAAAAATTTTTAGAAAATTATGAAAAATCATTAAAAATGATTTTCTTATATGGAGAAATGATTTCCAACAATAGGAAATGAGGAAAATTATGATTTTTCATAAAACATGAATATATCAAAATTTGATTTTAAAATATTCATGTTATGAAATGGAAAATGAAAAAAGGATAAAGAGAATATTTTATAAAGGTTTTTCTAAATATTCTCCCGATATATGAATTATATGTGATATGAAATGGAAAATGAAAAAGGGATAAAGAGAATATTTTATAAAGGTTTTTCTAAATATTCTCTTGATATATGAATTATATGTGATATGAAATGAAAGATGAAAAATGGATAAAGTGAATATTTTATAAATATTTTGTTAAATATTCACTTGATTTATTAAATAACCTTTATGGTTTTAATTATGAAATTACTTATTTCTATAAATTCCATAAAGGTGAATTTATGATGAAAAACACTGTTTTGAGACTAGTTGGCACCCTTATCATGCCGATATGTGATATGTGATATGTAGTCCCGGTCAACACCTGATCAATGATTCACCGAGGACAATGATAGACTATGGCCATAGATTTGATATGTTTACTTCTTTACCCTCCGGGGTCTATAGCATGATATGATTGGATGATTGCCTCAGTCTCCACTATGATATGTGATATGTTAAAAAGGAAATGTTTTATACGAAATGTGGAAATATAAAAATGATTTACAGTACTTTTCTACAGTATTTATTACTATACTGATTACTGTACTACATAATCATTTTTATAATATATGTGACATGAATATGTGATATGTTTTCAAAAAAGGAAAAAGGAGATTATAAATCTAATATCTGTATTATGATTTTAAATTGAATATTAGATTTAAATGATGTAAAAGTTATAAGGAAATGATTTTAATAGCTCATTTTGCTATTTAAAGTACTGTACTAATTATGATTATACAGTAAAAGATGAAATGAGTTTAAATGAGAATGATGATGATTTAACTAATATTCTTTTCAAAGAATATATGAATATTAGTTGCTTTATTTAAATGCTTTATTTCATAAAAGCATTATTTTGAAAAGAATACGGAAATGATATGGAATAAAAAGGAAAAGGATTTAAATTTCAAACGAAATGAAATTACTCTCTACAGTTGCTTTTAGGTTCTGGGACAAGACAAGTATTTCAAAATACCTTCTGAACTCCATCCGGATCCCTAGCCGACTATAGTATCCTTCCTATTTGGTCCCTAGAGCACTTATAGGAAAAATGAAAATTTTACAGCATATAGATATCTAGATATCAAGTGTTGCATATAATTCCTTTACTGAGCCGTGGTTTGCTCACTCCACTATTTTTAAACATTTCAGATTTTCAATGAATGAGAGATTTGATATCCGAGCATCTCGGCTGCGCGTCTGAGGACAATGTGACAGCTCGACTGAAACATGAGGTATAATCATTTATTTTTCGTATTTAGACGTATTCACAGTACTACTTTCTTATAAATTAAGATAGGGGATGTAGATGGTAATATGTTTTTAAAATGTAATAGTTTAATGAACATGAAAAATAAAGTATCACAAACAGCCCAACCGAATAAGATGTATAGAAAAACATGAAAAATGTTGTCACGAGCTGTGACAGATTTAATAGTATCAGAACAAGGTTGGCTTGATGTCTGTTGATACTTTTGGAAAGGAAACTGTCAAAAAAGGTTAACATCCCCTGTAGTACTGTATAGTCTGAATACATAAAGGAAATAAATGATTGTAAATTTAGTTAAATGTTTTGAAGAGAGTGAGAAATTATGAACTAATGATTGCTAAAGAGGAAAAACGGCTCAGAATGTTACCTAAAATTGGTGATCTTATAATCTTAATGAAGGTCGGTTTGGTAAGGAATAGAGAAGGACTCGGTGAAGGCCCCACCAGTACTTTTCTGTCCAAATCAAATTGAGACCTTACAATGATGATATAAAGGAGGGGAATGAGATATCATTAGTAAATAGATCTTAAGATCACCGGTTGAATGTATTTTGAGAAGAGAGAGAAATTTTGGGAAAAATGACGAAAATACCCCTACCTTAAAATTTTCTTTTGAGCTATAGATGACCAATATAAGTTAAAAATTGACTGATTGGACAGAGTAATTGATGGTATAAAGATGATTTACATGCAAAATGATCCATCTATTAACACCATCAAGATTTCTCTGTCTAAATCGAACAAGATCTTAAAATACTGATATTGGTGTGAGAAAGGATACTATCAGCACATAGATAGTAAGATCATTGGTTTAAATATATTGAGGAGAAAGAAATAAATTTTGAAATGACGAATATGTCCCTATATTGGACTAATTTCTGAATAGTGATAAATAACATTTGATCTCAAATCTATTGATAGTAATGGAGCCACTGATGGTATAAAGGATGTAATACGTGTATGACGATTTCGATTATAAATTCCACGTACACTTAGATTGCTGATGTGACCCAAATCGTTATAAGGAAGTTGCAGGATGAGTGACTCGGTTATTGATTCTTAAGGGTCTAAGTTAAGAGTGTATCAACGGGATATTATTACGGGATCGTTGGATATTATGAAAAGTAATATGATTACTGAAGATGATAGAGTAAGTGATTAGTACATTTGATGAAATCTAAAGTAGTATGGTTAATTCTGGTTCTATACATTCATACTGTTTCTAAAGTATCAAACAAATATTTATAGAACCGGAATATTTTGAAATATGTTTTACAGAATGATGTACTGTATGGAGTATATGAAATTGGAGAATATGCATAAGAACAGTAAGTGACGATAAGAGAAGAGGAAGATGACAGCTAACCTGAGTTCATTAAATGAAAATGATTTTAAAATGAATTACAGTAATAAATCGGTTAGCTGTGAAAGGTGTTAATTAAATAGTTACACTTGATATAGCATACAAATTAAGATGATGCTGTGAAAATGAGTAAATAAGTGAATCAAGGTGGACTATATGTTAAAATGATTTGAATATGAAGTGTCTCTACCTTGAGAATATACAGTGGAAATGATAGGACACAGTGATGAAATGTCCAAAACAGTAAAAGATGAGTAATTAAAAAGTATCGGATGTTATTCCCGATAAATTTCCAGAGTAACATAGATTCGAGAGATCGGGTTAACATTGGCTCGATTATTGATATGGAATCTAATTCTAAGCTTATATCGGAGAACATAGAAAGAGTCTGAAAGCTTAAGAAATAACTCTGAAAAATTTTGTGGATAATGAAATTCACTTGTATACAAGTACATGATGGAAATATGGATGAGGTGAATTGAGGATGAAGTATAATTGTGTATTAAATTTTATTATGCAATAGAGTTCTTATTAAGAACAAATATTCATTTATATGGAGGTGATGCCTTATTTGATTTAATTAGAGAAGTATAAGGAGTTTATAAGACCCATATCTGTATAAGGCATCACCAGATGAAAAGCTGGAGACTGATATCCATGAGATAATAATTAGAACTCAATAAAATTTTTATGAGTTCATATTGAGGTTTACAAGGTTAATGGAATACCTTGTGATATATATATATATATATATATATATATATATATATATAAGCCTAATGAATGAGGCAACCAAACATGAATAACATTATGAGATACCGATATGGTCTAAGACATTAATGGAACATGAGTAGTATTGTTGTATGACCCTCCAAACTCTCATAGATTGTGAACCATATGTTAAGTCCGGCAAATAGGAGATTTGGCTAGACAGTATCTCTTTTTGAAATATGATATCGAATGATAGAATGATAGTGAGTCTGTCTATGATAGAAAGATAGTGATTAAGATACGAAATGTACTGGTGTAAAAACTACAAAACCTTGTACCATATTAGTGAATAAATAGAAGACATTAAACAAGCTAGTATTGAAATGAAGACTGTAATTCTTGTTATGTATATATATATACATCTAGTTGGAGCATTTAGCAATAAATGATTTATGCATGTTGATAATTTAAAAATTTTATAAAAAGTTAGAGATGAAAATATATGTATAAACCCAATGAAGGAAACAATGGACATCTCGTACATTAATGGTACAAGTATACTAAATTAAATAAGGCATACATAAGTATACATAATGTATATTTAAAGAAAGGATAAATAAAGAGAACATATATATTAAATATAATATATACATATAAAAAAATGATAATATAAAATGAAAAAATATATATGTATATACACATATACTCATATAGATATAAATAAATAATAATATGTATATAGTGGTTGTGTAAATATATTTTATTCACTATATAAATATGGATATTAGAAATTAGAATGAAACAAAAAATAAATAAATAAATAAGTAATATATATAATATAATAAATATAAAATATACTTAGTGGGGTTTGATGGGACCTTCCCCCACCAAACTCCATTAAGCAACACAAAAAAAAAATTTCAACATTTTCGGGTGGCTTATCAGAGAAGCCACGGAAAGCAAATGAAGTGAAAATGAGAAAGGGAGATACGAGAGAGAAAGAGGAGCTGAACTGAATCGGGAAGAAATAGAAGGAAAGGCCGATAGGAGAAGAAAAGAAGAGAAAGAGACGTGGGAATGGAAGGAAGAAGAACTGCAGTTATGCAGTAAAGAAACAGAAAAGAGAGGAAATTCTTGATGTACAGGAGAACAGATCTGGTCTGATGAAAAAGGGGCTCTTTCGGTGATAGCAGCTGGAACCGTGAGCTGAAGGAAGAGAGTTTATGAACGATGCCTTGGGGAAATTAATGGTGTAACAAGGACGTCATTTAGAGGTCAGTGGTGCGAGATTTTGGAGGCTTGAACAGAAATTTAATCAGAGCATCGAAAAGGTAAGGAGCTGTTGGCATAAGAGTGTCATTTAAAATTCTGTTTGAATCTATTATAATGGCCAAACAATGGCTGATTGTGTAAGGAACACAAGATCTTAGTTCAACACACCTTGGACGAAAAGGAGACTAACTTTAGGTAGACAAGAAGCAAAACGTGTGACACATTGGATGGGGACAGAGTGAAGACCGAACCAAAGCTGCTGTCACCCTCGAAGAAGCAAGGAAACTGTAGTGAAATGTAGGCTGAAAGGAATGAGGCGTGTCATGGTTTTTGGTGGCTGAACATAGTTCTTTAGCTTTTTTTCTCTTGGTGTCATCTTGGGCTGTAAATGAAGACCAAAGGGCCATGCCTTTGAGGTGTTTGGAGAGCTGTGGTACATTATAGAAAAAAAATTAAGGAAAGAAGAAGTAAGAATAGCCATTATTTGGTGAAGAAGAAGTGGGAAGCAAAAAAGAGTTCAAGCTCGGTTTAAAAAGTTCTTACAAGGGGTAAGACTTCCTTGTTCCGAAATCTTGAAGTATATATATATGTATATATATATATACACATACGTTTATATATATGTTATATTGTAAGAAAATGAAGTGAAATCGAGTAATAACATATATATATACACTTATCTATGATGATAGGCATTATCAAAGAGAGGGAAAGCCACTGATCCTAAGCGGAGGGGTTTGATTTCCGAAAGTCTAAAGGTAAGGCCTTGTGTTGGATTTCGATCATATTGGCATATATATATATATATATATATGTGTGTACGTATTTATATGAATGTGTTTTAAAGTGCAAAACGGTGATATATGGCAGCAAATGAAGTTAAAGCTAAAAAGGAGGATCAAGATTCAGTTTTAAGAGTTTTAAAGGTAAGAGTTATATTTTGTTTTAGGAGTTAGGGTATTTAAATGATAAAATATAGGAATGAAGGTATATATGTACATGCATGTATACGAATATATTCATAAATGTGAATATATACACGCCACTAGTATGATATCATTAAAGTATATATATTAGTGTGACATTTAGACAAGTACATAACGATGTATAAATATTTATTAAGAGAATAGATGGGGTAATATGAGGTATAATCATAAGTATAAATCAAGTGATACCGAAGAGGAAGTAATCAAGGTAAACAATACAAGCATACTAAAGGATGAGAATGACGATAGATATCGTTATATATATATATATATTTATATATCATGATATCAATATGTTGATATGTCATTAAAATTATATATATACATATATATATATATATATATGCATAATGCATATTTATATAGAGAAGGAAAAAGTAACCATAGATAAATAAATATATTTACAAAATATATTGGAATATACACATGGATATAAACACATAGGTGTTTAAACATATATAAATATATATGTACATGAGGACTCATACCAAGGATATGTCGTAATTGATGATAAGGAGGTAGCCTTAGATTAATACTTACTTGAAATTAATAGCGTTTTTAAGATTCTTGTTTTAAGTACATGATTTAGCATAATGATAAAAACTTATCGAAATGATAATGGATTATGTGTAGTGAATCGGAACGGTTGAGGACTTGAATACAGGTTCAAAAGGGTCGTGAAGAAGCGGTTGAACCTCAAAGTAAGTGGGTTAAATAAGCCTTACTAGTATCATCTCATAAGAGATGAAAGAATTCTTATTAAATACTTATTTAAATTCACATAGAGCTTAGTGGGACATTACAGGTAAGACTATAAGAGTAAGTATGGTAAGATACAAGTTGAGCTTGATGCGATCATGAATAGTAATCGTCTGGAAAGAAACCCTATTTGTGACTTACGTATTATGTGTTGTGGTTTATTTTTGTTTATGGAGCATGCTAATACATTATGATACCTTGAGAATGAATACGTGAAGTAGTGTATAGTATTTATGCAACTTACGATGTTTAATTCATGGACTTCAAATAATACCTAGCTGTATTTATCAAAAACTAGGAAAATGGAATTGTGTGACAACTTATGCATATATGTGACTCAAGGACTTGAGTGATCTTAGATCCTTATTATTAGAGAACATGCACCAAAGAGGCAACCCGAGTAAAGACTCAATCTTGTGTACCGTGTGAGCCACCTCTAGAGAACTCAAAGGAACTACGTGCTACACAGATTCTTCGAAACTGTGGGAGCCACCTCTAGAGTCTTTTGAGAGCTAAGTGCTACAGGAGTTCCGATGGATCACTAGAAAGTATGTGCCATAGAGGCCAACCCGAGTAAAGACTTAACCTTGTGTACCGTGTGAGCCACCTCTAGATAACTCAAAGGACCTACGTGCTACATAGATTCTTCGAAACTGTGGGAGCCACCTCTAGAATCCTTCGAGAGCTAAGTGCTACACGTGTATCGATGAACTAATAGAAAACATAAGCCATAGAGGCAAACCCAAGTAAAACTCAATCTTTTGTACCATGTAAGCCACCTTTAGAGAACTCAAAGGACTTACGTGCTACATAGATTCTTTGGAACTATGGGAGCCACCTCTAGAATCCTTTGAGAGCTAAGTGCTACACGTGTACCGATGATTCATGAGAAATCATATGCCAATGAGATAATGGATAAACGATTGTGAACTGTGAATGTGACAACTATCATTAGATAGGATATATAATATACATATGATAGAGAATTGAAATAATTATTGAACTTTACTTACATTGTGCTATGGAATCATGTACTATTTGAAATGGTTGTGTCTTTCATGCCTAACCAAATCGATAAAAGAGATAAAAAGAATGATATTTTGTGAGTTAAGGAAATGAAGATAAACATGAATGAGCTTATGAAATCTGTTGTACATACAAGTTGGTAGCTAATCTTGATATAATGCATACATGCTATTTTATAGAGTTCATGCATGTATGATTGTGTTTTATGATATGAGCCTAGTATGTACTTATTTAAGCTACTTACTAAGTCGTGGATTTGCTCACCCCTTAAATTTAACATCTGCATATCATACGAGTTGATATCCAACTCAGGCTTCGTATAGGCTCCCGAGAACTGTACCTAGTTAGGGTACTCGTCTACGTTCTCTGGGCCTAACTTTTGTGCTTTTTGAGGTGTACTAATTGTATATAATTTTGATAGTTATATGAACTTTAATTTCACAGTACTAGGAAGGAATATGGGATGTAGCTTTGGATCGCACTAGATTATTATGTAAGTCTAGGTGATTATTGAGTACGATCCGGGTAATATATGTATTTTGAAGATAAAAATGCAAAAATGTGGTATTTCGAATGAAATAAATCTTCAAATATATGAAATGCATGATTGTGTGAATTGTGGGAAACAAAAGCTGGCTGTATTATGAAGTTTAGAATGTGTTTTAATGCAGGTGAGTTTACTGGGGAAATTGATAAATTACAAGGGGGAGGTTTGCGACCCGTTTCTTTTGGAATAGTAAAAATAAGGCTAAAATGATTAAAATCACTTTGAGAAGTATGACATAGCTAGAGAAATTATATTATTAAGGCAAGATTTGATTTAGTTACTACACTAACACCGAATACAAACTGTAAATAGAAAAGAAAAAAAATTTGGCTCGTAATTTTCCAAAAGCAATAAGGTAAGTGTTAAGTGGACGTCATTGGCCTTTGGGTCGTGACAATTGGGTCTAGCTAGATACTATTGCTAGTCTATAGAAGAGTTATTGGGTTAGCTGCTCTATGGATGTGACTGATAATTAAAGAAGTTAAAATCAGTGAATGAATAAGTATAAAGATAGTAATTAAAATGTTAAAAGAGTTTAACAGTGGAGTCCTATACCACTGAAGAAAAGCCGACCGAAATGATGAGAATGAAAAGATGAAAATGTAACGAGAAGATAAGTACATGATGGTGAGGGAACACGAATATGAAGTAGTTCCCAAATTTAAGACTAAAAGTGATTTCTTTTGGTTATCACATGATTATGGTTAGATGCAAGATCGAGTCAAACTCGATAGATGAAATATAATGATACTCAAAGAAGTAAATAAATGAATTATATGATTTACTGCCAGCTATGTAAATGGAAAAAATGATATAAATATATACACACCTCAGAATAGTGAAAATGGTATAGATAACAGAGTGACAAAATTGATGATTTTATTAGTCACCTATGGAATCTAAATTATAAGAGGATTACAATCTCAGGTATATTCAAAACCTAAGTGATATCAAGTATACCAGAAGAATAGGAGATGTAATAAGAATACTACATGAAAAGAGATAAAAAGAGAAGATGATTGTCAAGTGCTTCATTTACTGTGAGAGATAATTAACAGTAAAGTCTGCAATGAGATGCAGCCTTGATGAAATAGATGTGAAAACTAGTATTGAGGAATAATAAAGAGTTCAAAAGAGATGTACTGATATGAAAGTGATTAAAGACTGATTGTTTAAATGGAATCACTTTTCCATTATCAGACTCCTAGACTTCTATAGTGCCATAGTCGAAATATAATTATGAAATGGTGAGAATGTATGTGAAGTTCTAATGAGCATACATGTGATGGGAATCTCGGATTTGCTATATGCTTATGAGAAATAGCAAAAGGCCTTGAGATTCCAAATTATTAACAGCATCGCTCCGTACTGATGTAAATATCTGAGCGTAGTATGGAAACGCTCGAAGATATGTTGAGAGAGCGAATGCACGAGATTTGAAAGCTATTGGGACAATTACATACGACTGATTAACTTTTTTAAAAAATAGTTATCAAACTATATCGACTTGGCACCAAATGAGAAAAATGGATGATGAACAGTATGAATCAGATATTATGTGAAAAGAAGTGGAAATGGATAACTCCTAATTGATAAAGTAACCCTTAGGGAGTATAAATGTGTGACAAAAAATGACATGTATTGGATTAAAGTGATTCTGATTTTCGAAAGTATGCTAGCAGTATTATTCAAAAGATGATCTAGAGGTCAAGAATCATAAGTATACAAGATGCTACCACCTTTTAATTTAAGTTAAATTCGGAGGACCTAATTTCTTAAGGTGGGGAGAATGTGATAATTGCTAATTTTCTAAATTTAATATTAAAACCAATAAATAAGCTAAAGAAAATAAATGAATTTATTTAAGAGATAGAGATATTCGGAAATTCGAAAGTTGATGAAGTGATGAATTTGAGAATTCGGAATTAGGAAATTAAATTTGGATATAAAGAAATCCAAATTGAATAAGAAAATGAAAATTCAGTATATTTATATATTTATATAATTAAATTATACAAATATATTTTACATGTTTTAATATAAATACATATGTATATAAGAGAAATATGGTATATATTATAAAAGGATATATACTATTTTATATTAAATAAATACATATGTATATTATTATACATCTTTGTATATAAATAAATATATATGAAATATATATATAGTATTTAAAATTAAAGTGCAAAGATATATATATGGTTTATATAAAATATATATTTATGTATATATCTAATATAGTAATTATATATATAATTATATAAATATAATTATATATATTATAAAAAAAACAGAAATGGGAATCGGGTATTCCCGATTCCCCTTGAAACGAAGCCGACGGCAGCAGCAGCTGCCATCGTTGGCAAGAAAAGAGAAGGGGGAGAGAGAACGACGTTGCCGGTGAGCTAAAGAGAGGAGAAGAAGCAACTGGCAATGGAAAAGGAAGAGAAAGGAGAAGCGAAGTAGAAAGGAAACCAAAGAGAAAAGAGAAGGGAGGAGAAGGGAAATGGCGGTGCCGGCTGATCCGGACACCGCCATGCCATCCTCGACATCGGCGAGGGTAAGGGGAAAGGAAAGGTAACTGACGGTGAAGAGGAAAATGAAAAAAGGAAAGAGGAAAGAAAGGAGAAAGGAACCGAACCTATTACCATTAGATCTGCCGCTGCCGATCTGGGGAAAAGGAGGCCAGATCCAGCATCGTGGCAACCTCGGTGAGCTTCAGAGTAGCCGAACCGGTGGAGAACTGACCGCCAGAGGCTGAACTGACCAGAAGGGGCTGAACTGGTCTGGAGTGGTTCAGACCAGAAAAGAAGAAGAAGAAAAAGAAAAAGAAAAAGAAAGAAAAAGAAAAAGAAGAAAGAAAAGAAAAGAAAAAAAAGGAAAAAGAAGAAGAAGAAGGGAAAAAGAGGAAGAAAGGTAGAAAGAATTAATAATAATTTTATTATTAGTAATTGTAGTTTAATTTTATAAAAATTCTAAAATGTAGAATTTGTTGTAGAAAATCATTCTCAGTGAATAAGATGATGGAATCAAGAGAGGTAGATCACGGGCGCGACATTAGTGACGTAGTCGCCAACCCGAAACATGTAAGGGATGCATATGTAGCTTGTAAGGATATCTAGGTTGCATGAATTTAATATGCATTATTTTATGAAAATTGGTGAATTGATTTGGTTGGAAATTGTGGAAATTGGCTGGCTGTGAAAATTATAAACTGTCTATTTTGTGCAGGGAGGCTAGTCAATAAGTAGCCGTTATGCTACCAAAAATTTTTAGAAACTTATGAAAAATCATTAAAAATGATTTTCTTATATGAGAAATGATTTCCAACTACGGAAAATGAGGAAAATTATGATTTTTTATAAAACATGAATATATTCGAAATTTGATTTTAAAATATTCATGTTTTCGAAATTGGTGATAATGAGATCACTGATTCTCCCGATATATGAATTATATGTGATATGAAATGAAAAATGAAAAAGGGATAAAGAGAATATTTTATAAAGGTTTTTCTAAATATTCTCCCGATATATGAATTATATGTGATATGAAATGGAAAATAAAAAAGGGATAAAGAGAATATTTTATAAAGGTTTTTCTAAATATTCTATCGATATATGAATTATATGTGATATGAAATGAAAGATGAAAAAGAGATAAAATGAATATTTTATAAATATTTTCTTAAATATTCACTTGATTTATTATATAACCTTTATGATTTTAATTATGAAAATACTTATTTCTATAAATTCCATAAAGGTGAATTTATGATGAAAAACACTATTTTGAGACTAGTTGGCACCCTTATCATGCTGATATGTGATATGTGATATATAGTTCCGGTCAACACTTGATCAGTGATCCACCGAGGACAATGATAGATTATGGCCATAGATATGATATGTTTACTTCTTTACCCTCCCGGGTCTATAGCATGATATGATTGGATGATTGCCTCAGTCTCCACTATGATATGTGACATGTTAAAAAGGAAATGTTTTATATAAGATGTGGAAAAATAAAAATGATTTACAGTACTTTTCTATAGTATTTATTACTATACTGAGTACTGTACTACATAATCATTTTTATAATATATATGACATGAATATGTGATATGTTTTCAAAAAAGGAAAAAGGAGATTATAAATCTAATATTCGTATTATAATTTTAAATTGAATATTAGATTTAAATGATGTAAAGGTTATAAGGAAATGATTTTAATAGCTCATTTTGCTATTTAAAGTACTATACTAATTATGATGTACAGTAAAACATGAAATGAGTTTAAATGAGAATGATGATGATTTAGCTACTATTCTTTTCAAAGAATATATGAATATTAGTTACTTTATTTAAATGTTTTATTTCATAAAAGCATTATTTTGAAAAGAATATGGAAATGATATGGAATAAAAAGAAAAAGGATTTAAATTTCAAACGAAATGAAATTGCTCTCTGCAGTTGCTTCTAGGTTCTGGGACAAGATAGTTATTTCAAAATACCTTCTGAACTCCTTCCGGATCCCTAGCTATCTATAGTATCATTCCTATTTGGTCCCTAGAGCACTTATAGGAAAAATGAAAATTTTACAGCATATAGATATCTAGATATCAAGTGTTGCATATAATTCCTTTATTGAGCCGTGGTTTGCTCAGTCCCTTTTTTTTAAACATTTCAGATTTTCAATGAATGAGAGATCTGATATCCAAGCATCTCTGCTGTGCGTCTGAGCACAATGTGATAGCTCTGCTGAAATATGAGGTACAATCATTTATTTTCCGTATTTAAACGTATTCACATTACTACTTTCTTATAAATTAAGATAGGGGATGTGGATGGTAATATGTTTTTAAAATGTAATAGTTTAATGAACATGAAAAATAAAGTATCACAGACAGCCCAATCGAATAAGATGTATAGAAAAATGTGAAAAATGTGGTCATGGGCTATGACATAAGCACTTTTAAAAAAAACTATCTTGCATTACTTAAAGAAAATAACAGAGACAAAAATTCTAATAAATCTCCAAACTTGCATGGCTTGAACTCTTCTTGCCTCAAAAGAATCATCCCTCATTTGCATGGTTGGGCAATAGATTTGCATTCACAGCTGATTCCCCCTTTGTTTTAAAGTGCAATATGCCAGCTTTTATCAAACCTTGCACCCTATACTTTAAAGCAGTGCAATTCTCCAAGGAGTGACTGGGATTCCCAAAATGATACTCACATCAAGCATTCTCATTACACCATTTTGGATATGGAGGCTTGAAAGGTTCCACATAAATTGGGGCGATGAGTTGCTCTTTGATTAGTTTTGGGTACAACTCAGTATAGGTCATGGGAATTGGTTCAATGGGAGTTTTTTTGTCATTTTTGCCATGCCTCCATAGGATTGCTTTCTTGTTTGTTGGATTGGGCAACTGGTTGGGTAGTTGGTGTAGGTGTTTGAGGGTGAAAGCTAGGCTAAGCATTGATTTGCAGGTATGACTGGTAAGGGTATTGAACAGGATAATATGATTGCGACAAGGGATAAGAGCGTCGTGAAGTGTACTGTCTATGTTGGCCCCATATATAATAGCATGGGCATCCTCTTCCCTCTTTCTATTGGCTCTTCCTTTCTTCTTGGTGTTGTTGGGAACTTCGATCTTGCCACGCTTGATCGTGTTCTCAATGATCTCCCTAGATAACACCATATCAACAAAATTCTTGGTGGCGTTGCCTATCATCCTAACATAATACGGAGCCTTCAAAGTATTCACAAATAGGATGCTGAGCTCCTTTCCGAAAGAGGAGGTTGCACTTCTGCAGCCACATCATGCCACCTTTGCGCATATTGCTCGAAGCTTTCGTTCGCTTTCATCTCCATGTTTTGAACGGATAAACGGTCAAGGGCCATATCAACAACATCTCAATATTGGGCCATGAGCGCCCTTGCTAAGTCATTCCATGTAGTGATCCAAGTTCTATCAAATTCATTGTACCACTTGGCAGTAGTTATAGTGAGACTTTCTTGAAAAATGTGAATAAGGAGCTTATCATCTTAAGCAAAAGTAGCCATCTTTTGACAATACATAATAAGATGAGACCTAGCGCAAGAAGTTCCATTGTATTTCTCAAACTTTGGTGCTTTGAACTTGGGTGGGATAACTTGGTCTGACACCAAACACAACCCAATAGCATCCATGAAACCATAAAAAGTCTAAGCCTTTAATAGCTCGTATCCTTTCCTCTAACATATTAATCTTTTGTTGTGACTTCACCTCACCTTTCTTTTCTACTTGTTTGGCTTTCAACTTCTCAATTTCCCTTGGGTCATCTAAGTCAGGCACCTCAATGGGATTAGTAGATTTTGCACCTTGGGAAGGATGGACGGGTCCTTGGAATTAAGCTTGTCCAAACACTTGGGATATATCAGCGTAAGCAGGTGTATATCTTTTTTGTTGGGATGTTTGACTTGGAAATGGACCGAATCCAAGAGGATAGATAGGATCTTCCATACTGCGTTGTTGAACCCCTTGTTGGACTGCATGTGACGTGACAGTGTGCACCTGCAGGTCCGTGACCCAAGTGTAACAGCTCGTTACCACATTTTTCACATATTTCTATACAACTTTTACGGTTGGGCTGTCTGCGACGTTCAACAGCGACCATGATAAATGATAACATTTATCTAGCAAATATGGAATATGAAATTCTTTTCATATTTCCTTACATCTGACATCCCCTATTATCCTTTATTTCCATAAAGTAGTACTGTATACATATGTCTGAAATGTAAAAGAGAAGAGACCGTACCTGTCTCGTTTAACATAATGTGCCTCAGCGCTTTATATGTAGCTATATCCATCTGGGAGCTAATTCTCTAACTCCGTGTCTTTTATCTGTGGAGTTAAAACAAAGGGGTGAGCGAATTATGCGCTCAGTAAAGGAGACATATGCTGCTTTATAAAACTAAAACTATAAACCACAAAATATTTGTTTTTCCTAAAATCATGTCAAGTAGGAAAACAGTGGATATAGTAAACAACACTTTATATTCATCATTCAAATCATTTGCTCAACAGTTTACCATAAAATGAATTAAACAGTAAATAGGATTTAAATAAATCCTTTCGGTAAACAGAAATCAATAAGTTGAGACTAGGCATCACCTTACGAATAACTCATGCTCTCATCGTTCCCACTCCCCCTCCGGGAACGTAAATCGTCCGTTTTTTGGGTGCACCCGTAGGCCATCGCCCCTCACAGCTATCTCTGCTAGATCTATGGCCATAATCTATAGGTGGTCCTCGGGTCCACTTGCCAGGTGACCTCGAGACCTGCTGATGACTTGGCGGGTCCATCAGCCTCATAACTCATAATAATGCATGAAACTAGGGGCCTAAAGTCTCAAAATCACTTTATATCTTATGAAAAAACCTTTAAGGAATTATTTCATAAATTCATCATTTTCTCAAAATGATTTTCTTTTCAAAAAAGTTTTAAAAACAGCCCGCAATCTCACTGAATTCCGTGTGAGAAAGGCCCGGGTCAAATTGGCTCACCATGGCTAATTCGCCCATGGTCAACTCGCCCATTTGTCAACTCACCCCATCAAAAGGCTTCATATTTTCTATTTTTAAAGATATTAAAAATAGCTCATTTTTTCGTTGAGAAAATGTAAATAGAAATCTGTTCGCCATGGTCAGCTCGCCCACCGTGGCGCGCCCATGGTCAATTCGAAAGTGAGGTGAACAAGTATTCGCTCGCCAACCATTGCTTTAAAAAAAAAACAAGTAAAACTGGCTCGCCCCCAGTCGCTCGCCCATCATAGCATTGCCATGGTCAACTCGCCCAAATGCGGTACTCCATGGTCAACTCGCCCATTCCATGAAAATAGGGGTCGCCCGCCCCAAAACAACATTAAAAGGGTTCGCCCATATTGGCTCGCCCGGATTTCTATTTAAAACAAAGTCACTCGCCCAAAATATCGTAAAAAGGGTTCTTTGCCCAAACATCAGAAAAAAGGAGGGCTCGCTCGCTCTATTCCAATTCGCCCAAGACATAACTTAGGGGTCGGCTTGTAGCTCGCCCAAGATCAAAACACTTTACTAAATAATGCATGTAATAAAAACAAAATATTTATCAATATTTTCATAATATTTACTCCACAGGACATGTATTCACTTCACACACATCTCGCTTACCTGGTCTACCGAAGCTTTGCTTTCCGATCGTCTTCTCGATCGCTTTTATCGAGTCCTAAATTCCCTGCTACAAAATAATTTATAAATTATATTAATATTTCCTTTTTCAATATTTCCAACACCTAGCGAGACTTAATAATTAAATAGCTCGTCCACAAGAGTTCTTACTAGCTCGCCCAACCGAGCTCTCCATTCATCAAAATGGCTTACAAGTGGGAGCTCGCCCGTCATTACTCGCCATTAATATATTTGAGAGCTCGCCCAGCATTCAACTCGTCAGGGCTACATTGGCTTAAATGTGGGAGTTCGCCCACAATTCTACTCGCCCAATGCCTTATGCATGTGAGTTCGCCATACGGCTTTCTACTCAGGGATGGGCTCGCCCATGAACTAGCCTTGGGCGACCTTGCCCACTTGGACAAGTACTTTCAACTTGGCGAGTTCATATTTCCTACTCGCCTCACTGGCGATCACTAACCTTCAACATGGGCGATCACCATAGTCGCTATTCTCATTAATTTTACATCATTTCCATTACTTTCCTTATTCATTCTCGATTATTTTCCCATCATTCTACTACAATTTCAATCCAGTTTCATTTTATTCTTCATCTACATTCAAGAAATGAATTTATTCTATTTCTATGATCTAATAAGAATAAATCAAAAGCAACACTATAATCATGCTTCTCATACTTGAAATCATAGAAATATATCATTCAATCTCAAGAAATCATTAAATCTCACCTTAATCAACTGCACCTCCAGAACAAAACACTTTCTGTCTCATGTTGGCCTTACTTTGCTTATCCCTTTAGTTCATCAACGATGGATGAAGGTTTTGCAAGCAGGTTTTCTTATTTAGCCAACTTAGGGATGAAGTTTAGTAAATCGAGCATGGTAGAAATGAGAGGAAATCAAAACATAAACTTGCAGTTGTATAGCTCTCGTGAAGAAGATGAAGTTTGCTAAATCGATTTTCCTCAAGTGTTTCTTCTTATATAGCCATGTTAATCCAATTAGAATTTATCACTTGGCCTTTATTCCGTCTCTTTCATCATTTCATGGGTCAATCATTCATTTAATGCATGAAGAAAAACTGTAGCTCAAGCTGGCATGAAAGTCTCCCTTCCACACTCCTTTTTCTGCTTCTATTGACTTTGTTTTATTTTTCAACCAATAAGGCTAATTCCTTTATTGACTTTAGCATCCATTATTAATTTTCTTCAACTGTGTGGCGTACAAAGTCAACTTTTGCTGCAACGATTTGAATTTATTTCCATTTTGTCCACACGCTGCTATATCCAGTTCTCCCACTCAGCTTGAGACCTCAGCTCGTCCCCTTTATTTCAATTTGCCAATATTATTAGGCTCGTCTCTGCTTGCACCTAAGTATTGCCACTTTGCTATGATTCATACCACAATCGACGATCACCATTTTTCTTTTTCAGTTTATTCAATATATATGGGCGATTACATGTCCTCGCCCGTTCGGGCGACCATCTAAATCAACATTCATGGCGAACTCACCTCTTCACCAAACAAGCAGTTAAACCATCTCGCCATCATCAATTCGCCATCATGTGTTGGCGATCATCCTCTTACTCGCCCATTGGCGAGCTGTCCCATTGTTGTACTCGCCCGTAGAGTATTTCACATAAATTGCTCCGTTCATATCTCAAGTTAAGGAGCTTTTCACCCAAGTGGAAATCAACAATCATTATTTATTTAATTTCCATTATCAAATTTTATAAAATTAGGGTCTACAGTAGTGTAGAATCAGGTCTTACATTTTCTCCCCACCTTAAGAAATTTGGTCCTCCAAATTTCAGCCGGACCTATCAGGGATAAAGCTCTGGATATTTGTTATGCATAATGCTTTCTAATTCCCATATAGCCTTATCCTTAGTATTTTACTGCCAGAGCACTTTAGCCATAAGAATAATCTTAAATCGCAACACTTTGTCCTTCCTATCCAAGATCCTTATCAATCCTCTCGACATGACTTATGTCCTCTCTAATCTCTAGAGACTCATATCGAATTAGGTGAGAGGGATCTGGATAACATTTCCTAGTATCAATACAGGAAGTAAATTAAGCACTCCCAACAACTTTGGAGGTAGTGCACATCTCCCACACAATCTAAGATCTCCAACGATCCAATGCGTCAGGGACTCAATTTCCCTCTCCTTATGCCTCTAAATAGTGAGACCTTATATACATAATTTCTTGTATATCTCAAGAAGTCTGCTCAATCAAGTCAACAATAATTCTCGGTCTCCTATTTTCTCATGCTATCGTGGATTATATCGTCTGCTAAATAAACCCTTTAAGGTACCATGCCTATACTCTCCTTTGGCCATTTTCATACGCAAACTCTGCCAGGGTAGAGGATTATCCCAAGAGCCTATAAAATCAACTGCACACGCTCACACCATAACCTCGAGCATCCATATCATACACTCGGACTGTCCATCAGTCTACAGATAAACAGCGGTGCAAAACTCAATCGGGATCCCATAGCTTCCTGTAATCTCTCTTAACACTGAGATATGAAGCGGGACTCCCTATCAAATATAATGCTCACTGGAATACTATATAACCTCACCATTTCCCTAACATATAACCCGGCCAAGGCACTAGTTATATCAATAAATTCCATAATTAAGGGGATAAGCAGACTCAGTCAATATATCCACCACTATCCAGATAGCATTATACCCTTTTAAAGGTAATTCAATTTTCACGTAGTTTAGGAAGTACCACCCACATAGGTATTTTTCTTCCTTATCACATTGTCAACTTCTATTTAATCTCGTCTCTAAAATGAGACCGCAAATATCTCTTTATATTCCATATTGTCATTAAGAGTCCTGCCCGTCTCTTCAGGCCATCAACCATCATCTCTTTGGCGCTCTCCCACGCCCCGGATTTCTCTTTCAAGTGAGTCGACGACCACACAGTTCGCCCATATCTCACAACATATTATCCACTGTTAGGCAATCGCCCATCTCATGGGTCGCCATCCCAGATTTTATTCAAGGATCCTGAAGAATTCGAGCTTCTTCTCTCGAAACCAATCTACACTCCCTCAAGTCTTTTATCATCCTTGGGAGTTAGTAACTCATTTATACTATTTATCACTTATCATCTCATTCGGTGCTAAGTCGATAATAATTTGGTTGTAATTGTCCCAGTAGTCTCTGAAATACCACGCACTCGCTCTCAATATATCCCGAAGCGTCCACACAATGCGCTCGGATATCTATTTCAATCAGAGGCAGTGCTGACAGTAAAATTTAGAATCCCAAAGCCTCTTGCTATTCTCTCAAAGCATATGGCACATCAGGGATCCCTATCACATATACTCACTCACTGGAACTTAACATACCTTTCCACTGATTCACCGATATATATCGAATAAAGCACTCAAGACATCTCGACACCTGATGATGAAGAAGTGAAATAATTTGGTTACTCAATCCATAGTCACTTCTCTAACCTCATGGTTCTTTCGGATTCTCTACCATCCCACAACGATTATCTCATGGTTAGACTATGACTGTCATTCTTTTGCAGACCTTAATACTAACCATCAATTACGTCTCAGGTAATCATTTTCCCCTCGATAACTTCTCTTATATCAAGTTATCATTTTATCTCTTATTCTCCTAGTACATGCAATGTCACGACTTAAAGAATATATTTAAGAGTATAATTTCCTCACATCAATTTCTGAAATTTACTTTATTATCATTCAAATTTCATCACCACTTTACTTAAACAATTTCACAGTTCTAATATGTACATATATACACATATGTATATCCTTTTTCAGAATTAGCAATACTTCTTGTATCTGCTCCTCTGAGTATAACAAACTTCATCTGTCCAAATCTGGCGTGTTATTAATTCCAGCCATAACCACATGATGATCAGAGGAAATCACATTTATTCTTATACTTGGGAACTACCTCATAACTTGTGTTCCCTAGTCATCATATGACTTGTCTTCTCAAGACAATTTCATTCTTTCACATTCATCACCACAATTGTTTTCCCACTTAATATAGTACTTTACTGTTACAATCTCGTAACCATTTCGAATACTATATTCATACATACCCATTCACTTTCACTTTTTCCACAAGTATGTATCACATCAGAAAGGTAGCAAATTCTACAACTTCTTAAGCAAATCATTTAAACCATACGGGTAAACCTTTCAAATTTTATACCTCAATAACCACACTTTAATCTCACTTAAGTAGTAAGATCCTTTACTCAGACAATTTCAATGTCCACTTAATCACTTGAGACCTCACGCCTCTAATGTTCATAGTTCAATTAGAACTCATGTGAACTCATGTTGACTGATTTAACAGTAAGGTTTTCTATTCCTAAAAGTTTGTAGCATTATTCAACCATATTGCTTATATCAATACACATATTCATTCTCTTTAAAATCTTCCTAGTTGGCTCTAGGCACACATATAGGAAGGATACTACAGTCGGCTAGGGATCCAGATAGAATAAGGTAGGTATTTTAGAATACCATACTTGTTCCGGAACCTAGAAGCAACTGTAGAGAGTACAAATCCCTTCTTCAAAACGATAAAATTTTCGTTTTCACCAGTTATATCAAAACAGTTTATTCTCTACTCATTAATCTCTTGAGTAATTTCTCAAGCTCTTCTGATTCTCTGGTAAGAGCTTACAAATAGGTTCCATGTTGTGAATCGAGTCAATAATCTCTCGAATCCACATTATTCCAAAAATTTACTTAGAATATCATCCTGTAAATTCTAATTCACAAACTCCTATCATCTTGGATGTCTCGTTATTTACATCCAACAGATCCACTATGTATCCTCCAAACACATATATATTTTTTTCAAGTCACTTCACATGTATTTCACAATATTTCGGTTCTATGGATATCGTAACGGACCAGCCCAACCGGCCATGGCAACCCCTTTTTGAGCCCATCAACAACGATTGCTGTGACAATGCAACTCATCCGTACTGTCCTCTTTGGCGAACACCTCGACACCCTGGTCCTTCCAACCGTGTTCAAGCTCGCCCATCTCAAGGTTTTCTTTCGCGTTCGCAGTGACTTGAACACTTGACTTCCTCAAATGTCAAGTCACTACTAATATTTATTCTCCAAAACATCAGGAGTGTCTAAAACCAGTATTAACATCATCGATTTTACATCATTTCTCACACAATTCACCTTTTGGTTCACACTCTATAAGTATATTACTTTTCATAATATTCAATAATCTCATATCTTCACTTTAATTCAAACCCTAAAATCCACAACAGGGCTGACTATCTCGCGACCTCTCATAAGATCTACTCCGGGTCGCATTACTCATCAATATATCAGTGGGGTTCACAGTAGGGATCGTCAAACAAGTGGTATGTCCTTTACACCATCACATACCATTTCACCATCATTTCAATATAGGGGCATGTTCATAAATTCCCTTTTAATTCGTTTTCTTCGATATACCTCCAAACATGCAATCTTAGGGCTTATGCACTAATATTACCCCTTTTCATTTCAAATCATCATTCAGGTTCTTAGTTTGATATGGACAGAGAAGTCCTGGTGGGGCCCTCATCGAGTTCCTCACTGTACCTTACCGAATAAACCAAACATTATGATGATAAAATTGCCTATCTCATGTAAAATTCCCGAATTACAATCTCCATTTGTAACTCTTAGTTCATCAACTTTCACCACATTTAAACACTTAACTCAATTTACAATCACTTGACTCCTCTATAGTTTCAGACTATACAGTACTACAGGGGATGTTAACCTTTTTTAATACTTACCATGCTAAAGGCATCAACAGACATCAGGCTAACCAAAGCTCTGATATCATTAAATCTGTAACAGCCCGTTACAACATTTTTCACATATTTCTATACAACTTTTACGGTTGATCTGTTTGCGATGTCATTAACGTTCAACAGTGACCATGATAAATGATAACATTTATCTAGCAAATATGGAAAATGAAATTCTTTTCATATTTCCTTACATCTGACATCCCCTATTATCCTTTATTTCCATAAAGTAGTACTATATACATATGTTTGAAATGTAAAAGAGAAGAGACTGTACCTGTCACGTTTAACATAATGTGCCTTAGCGCTTTATATGTAGCTATATCCATTTGGGAGCTAATTCTCTAACTTCGTGTCTTTTATCTGTGGAGTTAAAACAAAGGGGTGAGCGAATTGTGCGCTCAGTAAAGGAGACATATACTGCTTTATAAAACTAAAACTATAAACCACAAAATATTTGTTTTTCCTAAAATCATGTCAAGTAGGAAAACAGTGGATATAGTAAACAATACATTATATTCATCATTCAAATCATTTGCTCAACAGTTTACCATAAAATGAATTAAACAGTAAATAGGATTTAAATAAATCCTTTCAGTAAACAGAAATCAACAAGTTGAGACTAGGCATCACCCTACGAATAACTCATGCTCTCATCGTTCCCACTCCCCCTTCGGGAACGTAAATCGTCCGCTTTTGGGGTGCACCCATAGGCCATCACCCCTTACAGCTATCTCTGCTAGATCTATGGCTATAATCTATAGGTGGTCCTCGGGTCTACTTGCCAGGTGACCTCGAGACCTGTTGATGACTTGGCAGGTCCATCAGCCTCATAACTCATAATAATGCATGAAACTAGGGGTCTAAAGTCTCAAAATCACTTTATATCTTATGAAAAACCTTTAAGGAATTATTTCATAAATTCATCATTTTCTCAAAATGATTTTTTTTCCAAAAAAGTTTTAAAAACAGCCCGCAATCTCACTGAATTACGTGTGAGAAAGGCTCGGGTTAAACTGGCTTGCCATGGCTAATTCGCCCATGGTCAACTCGCCCATTTGTCAACTCGCCCCATCAAAAGGCTTCATATTTTCTATTTTTAAAGATATTAAAAATAGCTCATTTTTTCATTGAGAAAATGTAAATAGAAATCTGTTCGCCATGGTCAGCTCGCCCATCGTGGTGCGCCCATGGTCAATTCGAAAGTAAGGTGAACAAGTATTCGCCCGCCAACC
Organism: Heritiera littoralis; assembly: GCA_031772115.1. Taxonomy (NCBI): domain Eukaryota; kingdom Viridiplantae; phylum Streptophyta; class Magnoliopsida; order Malvales; family Malvaceae; genus Heritiera; species Heritiera littoralis. The sequence continues at coordinate 657,775 of JAPDPK010000090.1, forward strand.
ATTGCTTTTAAAAAAAAAACAAGTAAAACTGGCTCGCCCATCATAGCATTGCCATGGTCAACTCGCCCAAATGCGGTACTCCATGGTCAACTCGCCCATTCCATAAAAACAGGGGTCGCCCGCCCCAAAACAACATTAAAAGGGTTCACCCATATTGGCTCGCCTGGATTTCTATTTAAAATAAAGTCACTCACCCAAAATATCGTAAAAAGGGTTCTTTGCCCAAACATCAGAAAAAAGGAGGGCTCGCCCGCTCTATACCAATTCGCCCAAGACATAACTTAGGGGTCGGCTTGTAGCTCGCCTAAGATGAAAACACTTTACTAAATAATGCACATCATAAAAACAAAATATTTATCAGTATTTTCATAATATTTACTCCACAGGACATGCATTCACTTCACACACATCTCGCTTACCTGGTCTACCGAAGCTTTGCTTTCCGATCGTCTTCTCGATCGCTTTTATCGAGTCCCAAATTCCCTGCTACAAATAATTTATAAATTCTATTAATATTTCCTTTTTCAATATTTCCAACACCTAGCGAGACTTAATAAACAAATAGCTCACCCACAAGAGTTCTTACTAGCTCGCCCAACCGAGCTCGCCATTCATCAAATGGCTTACACATGGGAGCTCACCTGCTATTACTCGCCATTAATATATTTGAGAGCTCGACCAAGATTCAACTCACTAGGGCTACATTGGCTTAAATGTGGGAGTTTGCCCACAATTCTACTCGCCCAATGCCTTATGCATGTGAGTTCGCCATACGGCTTTCTACTCAGGGATGGGCTCGCCCATGAACTAGCCTTGGGTGACCTTGCCCACTTGGACAAGTACTTTTAACTTGGCGAGTTCATATTACCTACTCGCCTCATTGGCGATCACTAACCTTCAACATGGGCGATCACCATAATCGCCATTCTCATTACTTTTACATAATTTCCATTACTTTCCTTATTCATTCTCGATTATTTTCCTATCATTCTACTACAATTTCAACCCAGTTTCATTTTATTCTTCATCTACATTCAAGAAATGAATTTATTCTATTTCTATGATCTAACAAGAATAAATCAAAAGCAACACTATAATCATGCTTCTCATACTTGAAATCATAGAAATATATCATTCAATCTCAAGAAATCATTAAATCACACCTTAATCAACTGCACCTCCAGAACAAAACACTTTCTGTCTCATGTTGGCCTTACTTTGCTTATCCCTTTAGTTTATCAACGATGGATGAAGGTTTTGCAAGCAGGTTTTCTTATTTAGCCAACCTAGGGATGAAGTTTAGTAAATCGAGCATGGTAGAAATGAGAGGAAATCAGAACATAAACTTGCAGTTGTATAGCTCTCGTGAAGAAGATGAAGTTTGCTAAATCGGTTTTCCTCAAGTGTTTCTTCTTATATAGCCATGTTAATCTAATCAAAATTTATCACTTAGCCTTTATTCCGTCTCTTTCATCATTTCACAGGTCAATCATTCATTTAATACATGAACAAAAACTGCATCTCAAGCTGGTGTGAAAGTCTCCCTTCCACACTCCTTTTTCTGCTTCTATTGACTTTGTTTTATTTTTCAACCAATAAGGCTAATTCCTTTATTGACTTTAGCATCCATTCTTAATTTTCTTCAGCTGTGTGGTGTACAAAGTCAACTTCTGCTGCAATGATTTGAATTTATTTCCATTTTGTTCACACGCTGCTATATGCAGTTCGCCCACTCAACTTGAGACCTCAGCTTGTCCCCTTTATTTCAATTTGCCAATATTATTAGGCTCGCCTATACAAATATTCAAGCTCACCTCTGCATGCACCTGAGTATTGCCACTTTGCTATGATTCATACCACAATCGGCGATCACCATTTTTCTTTTTCAGTTTATTCAATATATATGGGCGATTACATGTCCTCGCCCGTTCGGGCGACCATCTAAATCAACATTCATAGCGAACTCACCTCTTCGCCAAACAAGCAGTTAAACCATCTCGCCATCATCAATTCGCCATCATGTGTTGGCGATCATCCTCTTACTCGCCCATTGGCGAGCTGTCTTATTGTTGTACTCGCCCGTAGAGTATTTCACATAAATTGCTCCGTTAATATCTCAAGTTAAGGAGCTTTTCACCCAAGTGAAAATCAACAATCATTATTTATTTAATTTCCATTATCAAATTTTGTAAAATTAGGGTCTACAGTAGTGTAGAATCAGGTCTTACACCAAGCCACCACACCTAGTGTGTCACTTATCCGTATTGTCCAGTTTGGGGTGCATCGCAGGCCACCGCCCCTCATGGATTTATCGAGGAATAACACCCCAATTCGCGTCCCCAGAGGTTCGAACTCAGGACCCTTAGGTACCTAGTTCTTACACACCTGGTACCATTGAGACAACCCTTAGGTACCTAGTTCTTACACACCTGGTACCATTGAGACAAGTCTCAATGGTACCAGGTGTGTAAGAACTAGGTACCTAAGGGTCCTGAGTTCGAACCTCTGGGGACACTAATTGGGGTGTTATTCCCCGATAAAGCCGTGAGGGGCGGGGGCTTGCAGGTGCACCCCAAAGCAGACAATACGGATGAGTGACCCACCTGGGGCAGTGGCTTGGGTAGGTGGACCAGGAGGTGCACCTCGGGTCGTCACAATAAAAATAGTTCTCGTTCTCAATGGTACCAGGTGTGTAAGAACTATGTACCTAAGGGTCATGAGTTCGAACATCTGGGGACGCGAATTGGGGTGTTATTCCCCGATAAAGCCGTGAGGGGAGGTGGCCTGTAGGGGCACCCCAAAGCGGACAATACGGATGAGTGACCTAATTGGACAAGTGGACCAACGGGTACACCCCGGGGCGTCACAAAAAAACTGTCTCAATGGTGTCGGGTGTGTAAAAACTAGGTACTTAAGGGTCTTGAGTTTGAATCTCTGGGGACTCGAATTGGGGTGTTATTCCCTGATAAAGCCATAAGGGGTAGTGGCCTGCGAGTGCACCTCAAAGCGGACAATACGGATGAGTGACCCACCTGGGGCGGTGGCTCGGGTCAGTGGACCAGCGGGTGCAGCCCGGGGCGTCGCACTGCAACTTCATCTACTACTCCTTTACCCTCGCTACAATTTTTCAACAGCTCTATAATTTGGGCCAATTCCCCTCTCATTTCCTCTTGAGCTTTTTCCATTTTCTCCATGCGCATGCTTGATTCTTCTTCCATGATCTTAACTTGATAACGAAAGTTATGTGAATGAATCTTTGGTTGAGCTATCTTCGAATATTTTATTACCACAATTAAGAATTTATCATTTCACATGTGGTGATGCTTGAAAGATTTTAAAAGTGTTGTGTTCAAAAATAATGAATGAAGATGAATGACTGAACAAAATGCTACATACGTTTAAAAGAAAAGTCATGGATAAGAAATGCACGGAAATGTTTTTCTAAAGAACCTATGATTCCCTATTAATATCTCACATGTCAAACAAAAGCAAATAAACATGATAAAATATGTGTCCTAAGTAATAGGCATTTTTTATGGGTTAACATGACTCTATCCTAAGGTGGTCCTCTTAAGTTTACTATATGTGTGGTTTGGAGTTCTAAAGGGCAAGAGGTTCCCAAATTGTTCCTTACTGACATCCACACTAGACTAGTAAGGCACTCCAATCCTCACCCATGATAGGCTATAGACGGAAAGGGTTCAATTTGAGTGAAAGTATTTCACTTGTCATTGCAGAGGTTATCACCTCATGAGAGCAAAGGTACTCTACTCCATCCTAAAAGAGACAAACCCGAGTGTAGGGTTGATGTATGCAAATGAATATGTCATGTATGCAAAGGAACAAAATTTAAAATGCGTCCCAACAAAAATGCAAAAAAGAAAATGATTCACACTTTTTTGTTTGTTTTTTTTTTAATTTTTTATGAAGAGTTTTATTAAGTATTTATCAAGACCATTAACTAAGATTTTGGATAAGACATGATTAATTATGGTTTGACTCTCTAATTCCCTAGTAAAGTCACCAAGCTGTCGTAACGATTTTCATCTCGAGACTCTATCGCTAGAGGATTTTGAAAGTACAAATGGAGTCACCACCAATCTTTTCTTTTTCTAGGTGTGATTGGCCACCTAAAATCATTTATCTTTTTAAAAAAATCTTAAAATTAATTAAATTTTATTAAAAAGACAATTCCTAGTTTGTGTGGAAGAATTAGCATCCCACAGCGCCTGTTAAAAAACGGTACCACTTAATCATGTATTATCTTTTGATCTTAATAAAATGGTCTTAATTAAACATTTAAAAGGAATTCCATTTATTTTGAAATCATTTATTTATTTATTATTTGATATATTAAAATTTATTTATGTTAAATTTTATTTTGTATTTGAAATAAATGAAAATCTTTTATATTGAAAATTATTTCAAAATACCCCAATACTTCTGGTAGCAATTCGGATAATTTTTTCACCTAAGAATCGCTATTTGCGATTTCTATAAAATCACATCTTCAGGAGATTCACACTTATTTTGAAATTTCATAGATGCAAATGATGTAATCAAAATATAGATGATGCACATGAGAAATCTATTATTTATTTTTATTATTATTATTATTATTATTATTATTATTATTATTATTATTATTATTATTATTATTATGCCATTACTTTTAAATTTTATTTTATAAAATTTTATTTTTATTGAAAAATCATATTAAATATTCCAATATACTAGTAACATCTAGCATATTCTTCTCATCTAGAACAGTTATGAATCACCACTTGTGAATTCCGTAACATCTCATCATCAGAAATTCTTTAAAATTTATATCATGTTATTTGACTTTAATTTTTTTATCTTCATTGTTATAGTTATTATTTATTCCGAAAGATTAATTGTAACAATTTTGTATTCTTGTTTATTTATTTGTTTAAAAAATTAGTTATTTATTATTTATTTTTTTGAATATTAATTTACTTCATAAATGTGAATTTTATTAGAAATCTTAATATCGAACTAAAATTACTTGAATACTCCAATACATTGGTTATATTCAATTATTTCATTTCGACTATAAGGATTATCAAAAAATCACTACTTATGATTTCTAAGAAATCTTATCATCGGAAACTCTTTTTAGAATTTTTATTTTGGTTTATTTATTTATTTGCTTCATTTTAAGACTTATATTTATACTAATCTATTTATTTTAAAATTTATATTCATAATAATTATTTTTATTATTTAAAAAATTATTATTTTTTTTGTATTAAAGAAATTTGATATTGAGATAAAATCAATTAGATGTTCCAATACGCTGGTAATATCTAAAGATTTTTCTCGGTTCTAAAGATTATCGAAGAATCACTACTTGTGATTTCTTCGAAATCTTATCCTTAAAAATTTTTAATTTTAATTCTTTTGTAAAGTTTCATTTTTATAAATTTTATTTATTATTATATTTTATTTTTTTAAAATAATAAATAATAAATATAAATATATGTGCCTAAACATGCCTTTTCCAAGGAAGCACCCTTCAATATATCATCCCCAATACTATTATTTATAACGAACATAAATCCAAAATAAAAACAATACAACAAATGAATAAATAAATGTACACAGGCATACCTTAAAAGTTCCACACAGCAGCAAAACCCCTTTTAAGCTCTTGTTCATGTTCTGTTTATATTTTTCAATAGAACAAAGTCTACAGCAAACAATAGCAACAGATGGACGACGCGGTAAGTAAGTGACGCAGCATTAGAAACTTGTAGCCAGCAGTTGGTTCGGACAGGGACAGTGCAGAAGATGGTGCAAGTTTGGAACTGTGAATGGTGTAGGAGCGATCGGTGGAGGCAAAGTGCAGCAAGCTATGGCGAGTGATATGCAACAAAACGGTGACAGAAAAGCTGCGCAGTGAAGTTGCAAGGAGCAGCTGTGGCAGGGATGGTGTAGAAGGACGGTAGCATCGCACAGTAGTGGGAGTCTGCGTGGATGGCTTGACTGGTTGCAGTGGCAGCGATCGATTACTGTGTAAATGAGTAGCGAGGCGTGGAGAAAGAAAATAGCAGAACGGATGTAGGGATGATGCATAGGCCGTGGTTAGATGATCGTGGTGTTTGTTTGAGGACGTGGGGACAGCCAAGGCTACCGAAATGTACAGGAAATTGAATTGAAGATCCCTCCACCGTAGCAGTGTGTAGGCTTTTAAAGCCATTCCATGTCCATAAATTTAGGTCCTAAGATTATTGCTATAGTTATGGGATTATTGTTTTTTGTTTGACTTTAACAGAGTTTTTAAATTTATCTTCTGATTTATTTATTGATTTAATTGCTAATTATTCTCATTCTTTTTTACACAGCAAATCAAGTTAGTAAACTCTTATTTAATTGTGATGTCCCGAGGTGCACCTGCAGGTCACCGACCCAGGCCAGCGCCCCGAGCGAGTCACTCATCCGTATTGTCCACTTTTGGAGTGCACCCACAGGCCACCGCCTCTCACGGTTTTATCGGAGTGTGCCCTTAGGCCACAACTTCAATTCGTGTCCCCAGGGGTTTAAACTTAGGACCCTTAGGTTCTTAGTTCTTACACACCTGGTACCATTGAGACAAGACAATTGGTTAGGAGTGACTTGACACTTGAGGAAGTCAAGTTCAAGTCACTCTGGACGCGAATTGTGAATGACCCAGTGAACAGGTTGGGCCTCACAACAAAACCTTCAAGGAGCCATGTGGGCTCGCCAAAGAGGACAGTATGGATAAGTAATGGCGGACGGCGAACGGGTTGGGGCCTTACATTAATTTAGGTAGGGAAAGGTAAGAGAGGTATGATGGGGTACATGCGGTGCATAGGGCTTATATGGTGTTTAAAAGAATTGCATGGGGTTTAATTTAGTGTTTTGTATGGTATGCATGGAGAGGTTTTTAAGGTTTGAGATTGCATGAAGACCAAAGTTGACTTGTTTCTTTTTATTATTTTAGTATTTTTTTAAAAAAATTATTCGGATAAATTAGGTGTCTTCAATAATGTACATACATGTATATTGATAAAAGATGAATAAAGAAATTTATAAATAATATGGGATTTTTTTTAATTTTTAAAATATATATATCTTTAGGAAATTGAGATAGATAATTGATTTTAAAAGATAATTAATTTATTTTGAAATTTTAATGTATATTGATTCCTATCTATTAAAAAAATTGAAAAAAATATTATTTTTTTATTTTAAGGTATTACACGTGTGAACTTTTTAGACTATTCACATAAAATGTTTATACTTGTAGTCAAATGCTTTTGGCTTATATATATAAATATATATATATTATATATATATATATATATATATTTGCTCAGCCAAGTAAGGTGGTGTTTATTAATATAATGCAGCCAAAAAACTGCAGTAGAAACATAGAGTTACAAACGGAACAAAGCCAACGCCAAACTCAAAAAAAGAAACACCAAAAAGAGCAATAGACAAAACCATCTGGTTTTCAACAATCTCATCTTAATCAGAAAAATAATCTCCACATCCAGCCAAACTCGATGGACCATGGGCAGAGCCATCCACGTTGAATTTCAATTACCCGGAGCAAGACAGTTCCAGACTTGGGTTGTCAACTAATCTGCAAAATAAGGCTTAAAGAGGATCAGTTCACCATTAAGCAATTTCTAAAAATAAGTCATTATCATTAGTGCAGAATCCAATGCAACGATCTCATCATTATCAGAAAAAAAATCTCCTCGCTGTCCCATTGTTCCTTGTTGAACACAGAATCATTTCTTGCGGACCAGATAAACCAAATGTAGCTCCACAAACAACAAGCCATCACCTCCTCAAAACACCTGAAAAGTATGAACCTTCACAGTGCTGAAAAAAGTCAGAAAGGATGAATGGAGGAACCTAAGACACTTTCCACCAGTAGAAAACCAAAATTCCAAATGAGCCAAGAATTATCTTTGTTTCTGTTAGCCTTCCACAGTTCTAGATTGGCCTCCGTTTCCTATTTAATTTCATCCTCTGCAAGATCTCTCAATACACTAACTTTATTTAATTCATCAATCTTTGCTTTTAGTCTCTCAATTGTCTCATCTACGTAGCCAAATATTTCGCTAATCCATTACTTCAAGAAATTCTTCAATCTATTTAACTTAACTTTTAATCGAAACCTTGGATTCCCTTTAACTGAAATCGAATTCCACTTCCTACAGGTTGCATTACGAAACTACTTGATACTCAGCCAACAATTCAAAAGCTTGAAAGGAAGAGGGTCCCAGTCAATAGTCTCAGATAATAAGAAGATAGGACAATGGACAGAAATAGAGCATTTTAGAGTTCTTTGACAAAGATTCTTCATATATATATATATATATATAAATATATGTGTATATATATATTAGATTAAATGTAACTTCCACATGTGTACCCTTTTTAAGCATTTTTAATGACTCAAATTTTATTAAAATGTAATGATCTCATTTTTGTAATTTTATATTCATCTTATGAGGATTTATATTTAAAAATTAAATTAAATTCTGAATGAATTTAATTGAAACATTAATATTAAAATCTTGTCCCTAAATTTCATTCTTTCTATACTTTGGAGTTAATTAACTTATTAATGATTATTGAATTTTTTGAAAAATATTGTTGAATAATTGACAGATAATCTTTGATGAGAAACACAAACATTGAATCTAATGCTGAAAAGAAATAAAAGAAAGGAAAACAAAATAATAACTCGAGCATGACGGAATGAGCTCACTATACCATCCCCTTCTTACTTAAGCACTGATCAAATTTCCTGTGCTTTAGAAAGAAAGCTTTTTTTTTTTACTTCACTAGAATGTAGTCTTAAAAACCACTAAGTTCTTAGAACTATGTAATTTCTTGGAAAATTTCTTGTGCTTTAGAAAGAAAGTCCCTTTTCTTGACTCCCAATTAGCATTTAGTCTTGTTGTTGCACAAAACAACAATAGAGGTATGCTGACGTCGATGTTCGTATTTAGTCTCCACGTGTCTTCAAGAAGCTTCTATAAAACAAGAAAAGTCAGAGAGACGCAGGGGTGGTTCCCTGCGTAGACACTCCGATGCTTAAGTCAGCAAAAAGTTCTTAGCATTGGGAAACGTAAAAGCCAGTAGTCAAAAAAATTAGAGAGTAAGATTGTACCTAGGGGCCTATTTATAGGCCAATATTCTGGGTTAATTATTTGAGGATAAGTCCATCATCTTGCTGAGAGTTTGTGTCCCGATATAACACAAGTTCCTCGAAAACCGGGAGAAATCAAGGCCTGTCGCCAGCGAAAGACCCATATTGCGGGACGTTGTGGCTTGAGGGGTCTGTCGCGTAGTAGGAGCTGAATATGACACCACGTGTCGCAGACGGGTAAGGCCTGGCGACAGGACCTTGACGCCAGCGGGGGCCGACTATGGTGCCACGTGTCGCATTATGATTACAGGCGATAGGCCTAGAGTCTGTCGCCGGCGACAGGATTCATTCGGATATTTTGGCTTCTGTCGCCGAAGGCCACGTGGCCCAGTGATTCTCATCCACGTGGTGTGCTCCGATGCTATTGGGCCTGGCCCATAACTTTGTCATATCAATTGCTCCCCACTCTCTTGTTGGATTTCTCCAACCAAGAGAGTATAAATATATGTTTTTGGGCCTTAGCCTACCGTGAATAGTGCTCTTTGTTTTTTTCGTGATTTCTTCTTGCATTTTTTGTATTTTTTGCAGGTGGAAAAAAGCTCTATCTTGCGAGAGACACGATTAGGCGCGACGTTTGGCATTCCTTGTCGCGGCTATATAAACCGCTGGGACCCGATGAGAGAGCGCACGAAAACCTCTGAACAGCCGTCTGTCGCCCATTTTCATCTTTCTCGCCAAAGAGTCTCTCGCTTATCTTACTGATAGTAAGTATACATCTGCCGCCTTATTTACCACCTCTCGCATTAGATTTAAGTCTCTCGCAGGTGTTTAGTCTTTCGCGTATATTTTTTAGGTCTCTCGCGAGTGTCTTATTCAGTAGGTCTGTCGCTCCACAGCTCTGTCGCCCAATAGGTCTATCGCCCAACAGGTCTGTCGCCTATCGGGTCTATCGTCTGTAGGGTCTATCGCCGGGTAGTCTTTTCCTTTTTTTCGCCATGTCTTTGCTACGCCCGGGTAAAACACTTAGAACGGGTGGTCTTGTGTGTTCTTTGACAAATGCTGACTTAGAGGATATCAAGACTCGTTTCCCTCTTCCTTCGGGTTATAGCTATAGACTTCCAGTTCAAGGGGAGGTTACGCCCGACTTGGTTAGGAACGGTGTAGCCGTTCATAAGGCTTCCTTGTCTTTTGGTTTTCGCTTCCCTCTTCCGGAGTTTGGCAAGGCGTTTCTTAGGTATAAGGACATCGTCCCATGTCAACTCCACCCCCATGGTTGGCTCAATTGGTAGCGTTTTCCATAGTGTGCCACAACTTGGGTATTATCCCAACAGTTCCTCTCTTTAGCGCCTTTTTCAGAGTTCGTGGGTTGAAAGGGTTAATAACGTTCTCCCTTCAACGGTTAAAGGTCGCTGAGTTTCCTAACAATAAAATCTTCTCGGATCTCCCCAACAAACTGCATGGCTTTGAGAGCGAGTGGCTAAATTGTCGAGATTCCAAGTGACCTACGAATTTGCTCTAGATGGAATCGTGATACTTCCGACCACTCACAGCGCTCGGAAAGATTCAAAGCAGAAGTTTTAAGAGATCAATTTGGTGAGCTTATTCGACGAATCTGTTCTACCGGGGAGCGTAATTTATTTTCCCTTTTAAGCCCGGTAAATATTGCCGCAGCCGGTTGGGGGGTAAGCAGAGCCGTTCTTGGGGCTTCTGCTGTTCCATCTGACCTCCCTACAACTCCACGCGTATCTGACGCTGGTCCTAGTCAGCCATCCCCGGTACCCGTAGCTGAAGTGTCCACCCCCGTCGGCCGCCTCGTAGATGAATCCTCTTCAGATTCGGGAAGCGAGACCCTTGAGGTTGCGGGTACTAGTAATCAATTAGAGGAGAACCCTGAGTGGGCTCAGGCGGCGCCTTTGGGAGTCCTTTCGTTGATTTTCCGTTGGATTCAAATTTAGATAGTCTAGAGGATTTTGGTGGTTTTCTAGGTTTCCAATCCTTTTTTACTTCTCGTATGCGTGTGCATGGCGTTTTACTTGGTCGACTAATCCTTTCTTTTTATATTTGTGTAGGTATGAATTTTTGAGATTTACTGCGTAGGAGGGATGCCAGTGCTGCTGCTCAAGCAGCTCCTCCTCCTCAATTGCAGGCTAGAGCCCCATCATCTGGATCGGCTCGTGCTCCTACTCCTCCTCCTCCGGCCACTGGTGAATCCAGCCGTCCTGCTCAAGAAGTCGGGAGAAATAAACGGAAGAGACCTCTTGTTCCTGATCGTGGTTCAGGCGATCGCGAGAGCTTTGAGTCCCAAAGGAGTGATTTGGCTCGTCAAGAAGGCGGCTCTCAAGTTGCTGAGGATCGGTCTGCCCCTCGCCAGCCTAGGCGCAAATACAGGAAGAGGTTGATTTTTGAAGCCACAATGCCTACAAGATCGATTTTGCCTAAGGTAGCCGATCCGACTTTGAGGCGCTATCCGGTTGATAGCGGGGTCATTGTAGGTGGAGAAGACTTCCAGACTTATCCCGGAGTAAATGACAACGACAGTATCAAGGATGCTGGATAGCGTCTCGTCTGGCCTGGAGTACCATCCTCCCTCGCGACAAGGCGGGCCTTTTTACAAACCTTGCAGAAGCGGAGGATAATTCTGATTATTTCGCTATGAAGGTGAGACCTTTGTGCTTGTTTGGTAATTAGATTCTCCCCTTTTTAAGCTCTTTCATCAAGGTTTTTAAGTTATGACTGTTTTTTATCTTGTTAGACAGCTCAACAAATTACGGCGGTTAATGCTCGACATAGGGCCTTCAGGGAGCAAGCTGATAAAGAGATTCGTGAGCTTCGAGAGTAGAGAATGGAGCTTACGAACGAGGTTGTCCAGCTTCGCCCCTATCCCAAAAGGATGGAGGAGTTGAGTAAAAAGTATGCTGATCTCGAGCAAAGGCTCTGAGAAGAGCAAGCGAAGGTGGCTTCCCTTCAAGGGTACCAAAAAGCCTACAATAAGGCCGTCGATGATCGGGGAGCTATGGAGAGGCAGCGAGATGAGGCTATTGAGGAGCTACACAACGTGCTGGATCGTTAAAGAGAAGCTCGAATCGAGGCCGTTCGTGAATACCGTTTGTCCCAGCATTGCTTTGACAAGAAGAGAGAGTTTGCGACGGGATTCATTAAGTATGGTTTCTATTTGGCTCGTTCTTGGCTGGAGAAGCATCAACCTAGTGAGGCTTTCCCTGAATTGCTCTTTACTGAGGAGGCTAAGTACTATGACGCTCCTTCTTGGACCAAGTATGAGCCCGACTCACAAAGTTCGGAGGCCTACTTAGCGAAGGGAGCCGTAGATAAGCTGGACAATCTTGAGGGTCCATGGCCTCCTTGACAGTCACAACATCAGCCTGAGTCTTCTGAGGCATTTGATCGATCTGAGCCTCCAACAATGCGTGATGTTTCTGAGTCTATCGAGGCAGGCAATCAACCTGAGTCTATCGAAGCATTGCTGGGGTTAGACAGCGATGAGTTCCAAATTTCTGATTCCGCAGCCATTGATCCCGTGCCAGACTCTGCGACTGTGGTAAGGCCTTCAGGTGATGTTCCTTCTTTCGGAGTGGCTTCTTCAGCTCCCCAGGATCTTGAGCCTCTAGCTTCTCAAGATGCTAGTGCTGATGTAGCGCCTTCTCAACCGGATAACATGGTCGTTGCCGTAGATTAGAATGTAGTTTTTTTTTTAACTCCAATGTACGGATTCATTTTGAATGAAAAATACTGTTACATTCTGTAGCTCTTTCTTTTGCTTATGTGAATTCGGTAGAATACCTTGTATTACTATTGCATTTTGAATGAAAAGTACCGTTTCATTCTGTAGCTCTTTCTTTTGCTTATGTGAATTCAGTAGGATACCTTGTATTACTGTTGCAGCACAAAGTTCTTTACCTTTACACCATGTTGCTCCCCAAGTTCTACTTTGAAACAGCATTTTTATTTCTGTGCAAAGATGAACTTTTCTCGAGCATTGTGCCTATTTTGCGCTTTTTTTGCTTAAGGACTTTATTGAATAACGACTAAAATGTCAAAGTGTTAACCATAATTTGCTAACTCATTTCAACATATTAGTCTGAAAATTTCAACGTACCTCATAATACATGGATATCGCGTTTGTTTGTTGCTGGATGGTTTCTCGCACTTTTCATGTTTAAGGACTGGTCTTTGCTCGTCTCGCACTTTTCCGTGCTGAGGGACTTTTAGATGTGCCCGTCTCGCGCATTTTTCGCTTAGGGACTTTTGTTTTTGCCCGTCTCGCGCATTTTTCGCTTAGGGACTTTTGTTTTTGCCCGTCTCGCGCATTTTTGGCTTAGGGACTTTTGTTTGCCCGTCTCGTGCATTTTTCGCTTAGGGACTTTTGTTTTTGCCCGTCTCGTGCATTTTTCGCTTAGGGACTTTTGTTTTTGCCCGTCTCGCGCATTTTTCGCTTAGGGACTTTTGTTTGCCCGTCTTGCGCATTTTTCGCTTAGGGACTTTTGTTTGCCCGTCTCGCGCATTTTTCGCTTAGGGACTTTTGTTTTTGCCTGTCTCGCGCATTTTTCGCTTAGGGACTTTTGTTTGCCAGCTGTTGCCTCATTTCGATTCCTGTAACACATAATCTGTCTCACACATTGCATTAGGAAATTATAGGAAATGATGGGCTGGCCTTTATTAATGAATCAGATAATTGCAAAACAATAATATCTATAAGTAACGGAGCCATTGATGGAAAAGACAAGAATAATCATAAATGGAAAAGTAAAGACAAGAATAATCATAATCAGAAAAGAAGTACAACGTTTACTGCCAGTACAGTTTAAGACGGTTGGCATTCCAAGTCTTTGATATCTTCTTTCCTTGCAAGGTTTCTAAGGTACATGTGCTAGGTTCGACCATTCTTCTGATTCTGTATGGTCCTTCCCAATTAGCCTGGAGCTTTCCATCTTCCTTTTGGGCGTTTGTAATTACTGACTTTCTCAATACCAAGTCTCCTTCTTGTAACTCTCTGTTTTTAACCCGTGCATTGTAATAAGCAGCTACCCTCTGTTGGTAAGCAGCCAATCTCATTTTTGCTTTGTCTCTCAGCTCATCTATCAGGTCTAGATTCTCCCTTAGTCCTTGAGAATTGAGCTCCTCGATGTAGGGGACCAACTGGGGTGACTCAGCTCCAACTTCTACTGGGATGAGGGCTTTAGTCCCATACACCAAATTGAACGGTGTTTCCACTGTCGACACCTTGCTTGTCGTTCTGTAGGCCCATAAGACACTCGGGAGCTCGTCTACCCATGCTCCCTCTGCTTTGTCCAGTCTGGTCTTCAACCTATGTAGTATAGTTCGATTACTCACCTCTGCCTGCCCATTAGCCTGCAGGTAAGACGCAGAAGATATTCTTAGGAGAATGTTCAGGCCTTTGCAGAAATCCCGGAAAGCATCACAGTCGAACTGCTTCCACCTTCTTCTCAGAAATTGTAGCCAAAGGTTCGACTTCTATCCACTTCGTGAAGTAATTCGTGGCCACAAGCAAGTATTTCCGTTGTCCTGAGCCTAGTGGAAAGGGTCTCAGGATATCTAGTCCCCACTGTGCGAATGGAGTTGGCTGGAGGGTGTTCTGAAGGGTCGAAACAGGCGCGGTTGTTATTGGAGCGTATTTCTAACACTTTTCGCATCTTCTCACTTTGTCTGTGGCATCCTTCCTTAGTGTAGGCCAATAGAACCCTGCGCGCAGTATTTTTGAGGCCAAGGCACGAGCCCCTGAGTGTTCTCCGCATATTCCCTCATGAACTTCATCTAAGGTGTACTCAGCCTGTTGGGGCCCTAGGCATTTTACCAAGGGCATTGTGAAGCTTCGCTTATAGAGCTCTCCATTTACTACGGTAAACCTGGCACTCTTTAATTTCAACCTTCGAGCCTCGTCACTATTAGCTGGGAGTGTGTTCCCCAATATATAGTCTTTGATCGAGACTCTCCAATCATCTCCGATCTCGATATCGCAGACACCTTCTTCTTCGATACTTGGCTTAGTGAGGGATTCCACTTTGACGATACCCCCTTTGACCCCTCTGGAAGAAGCCAATTTTGAAAGGGCATCTGCATGGTTGTTCTCTGTCTAATTTATCTGAGTCAGCTGGAAGTTCTGGAACAACTGTGCCAACAATTGTACCTTCTGCAGATAAGGGACTAAGGCTGGTTCTCGTGCTTCATACTCTCCCAAGAACTGGTTTACCACCAATTGTGAATCGCTATGGGCCACTAAGTTGCTGACTCCTAGTTTCTCAGCAAGTTTCATCCCAGCTATCAAGGCTTCGTACTTGGCTGTATTGTTCAAACTTGGGAAATCGAAACATAGGGAATATTCACAGGTTTTCCCGTCAGGCGATATTAGCACAATTCCGGCTCCACTGCCATCCATGTTACGAGCTCCGTCAACAAATAATTTCCACCAGACTAACTCTGTTTCCTCTTGGACCTCTCGGCCAGTGCATTTTACAATAAAATCTGTCAATGCCTGTCCTTTTATTGCTTGGCGAGGCTGGAAGTGAATGTCATATTCACTCAATTCGATAGCCCATTTAATTAGACGCCCGAAGTGTTCTAGTTTCTGCAGTATTTGCCTCAAGGGTTGATCCGTTAAGATAGTCACCGAGTGAGCTTGGAAGTAAGGCCGTAACTTCCGAGTTGCCATCACCAGGGATAAAGCTATTCTTTCAACTAAGGGGTACCTTGCCTCGGCATCTAGCAGGACTTTGCTTACATAATAGATCGGGCAATTCCTGTCCCCTTCTTTCCTTAGTAGGACTGCACTTACAGCTCTCTCTCCTACACCGAGCTACATGAGGAGGTGGTCTCCGGGCTGTGGCCGAGATAATAAAGGCAACTCTTTCAGGTAGTTTTTCAAACTTTCAAAGGCGTTGTTGCATCTTTCGTCCACTTGAAGTTCTTTCCTGCCTTTATCGCCTTGAAAAATAGTAGACTTCTTTCAGCTGATTTGGACAAGAAACGACTCAAGGCTGCTATTCTCCCTGTCAGCCTTTGAACTTCTCTTACAGTTCTGGGTGGCCTCATGTCCAAAATAGCTTGAACTTTCTCAGGATTAGCCTCTATCCCTCGATTAGTAATCATGAATCCCAGAAACTTTCCCGACCTCACCCCGAATGAGCACTTATTGGGATTCAACTTCATCTCGTATTGTCGCAGCACATTGAATACCTTAGTCATTTTCTCGGCATGTGATTCTCCCTGTCGGCTTTTGATGATCATATCATCAACATAAGCTTCCATGGTGTTGCCCAACAAGTCTTGGAACACCTTATTTACCATGCAATGGTAGGTTGCCCCCGCGTTTTTCAAATCGAATGGCATTACTCGATAGCAATATGTCCTACTGTCGGTAATGAACGAAGTCTTCTCCTCATCATCTGGATGCATCATGATTTGGTGGTACCCCGAAAAGGCATCCAAGAAACTAAGCAATTCATACCCACACGTTTCATCTACCAACTTATCAATTCGAAGTAGTGGATACGAATCCTTAGGGCAAGCTTTGTTCAGATCCGTGAAGTCCACACACATTCTCCATTTCCCATTGGCTTTCTTCACCATCACAACGTTAGCCAACCACTCTGGATAGTTAACTTCTCTAATGAATTTCGCTTGCAACAACTTCGAGATTTCTTCGTTTATTGCCTGTTGCCTCTCTGGAGCAAAATTCCTCTTCTTTTGCTTTATCGGCCTTGCCCTCGAGACTACGTTCAACCGATGACAAATAACATCAGAGTTAATTCCGGACATATCGGCTGGGGTCCATGCGAACACATCACAATTCTTTTTTAGGCATCGGATTATTTACCCTTTCACTTCTTCGGGCAACTGGCTCCCCACATACACTATTCTCTCTCCATCTTTCTCATCCAACGGGATTGCCTCGATCTCTTCATCAGGTTTTGGCTTAGGCTTTTCTTCAATTGTAAGGGTTTCCTTCCTCTGAATCCCCTTACATGTAGTGGATGCGATATTACATGTCCTGGCTTTCCTTTGATCTCCCCTAACTTGTCCAACACCGTGGGGAGTTGGAAACTTCATTAGCAAATAGCAGGGATGCACCACCGCTCTCATGTCATTTAACAATGGCCGCCCAAAGATCATATTGTAAGCCACGGAAGTTGATCTTACCACCATAAACAACGCTTGTCGGATGATATCTTTTGGGCTCTCATCTAATGTAACAGGCAGGTGAATGGTGCCTGCTACCTTTATCTTCTCTCCAGAGAAACCGTATAAGGGCGTAGGTACTGGTTTCAATCTGTCCTCCGTGATTAAGTTCACCGAACCCCCATTGTCGACCAAGATCCGACTTACTGGGTGCTTTGCTACCACTGCTGTAATTACCATCGGGTCATCATGAGGAACCGCTACATCCCCTCTATCGGCTAGTGTAAAAGTAATGGGTTCCTTATCCTGCTTTTCCTCTATCACCGAGTTGATTTGATGGGCCTGGCAGGCATAAGATTTTCAAGATGAGGAAGAGGTACCAGCTAATGATTCACCTTCGGATATTACGTTAATAGCTGGTCCTGTGGGTTCATTGTCTTCCTCTTGATTCCTTCCTTCTGTCCTTCTGTCGTTTTCTCTCCTGTCACCTTCATTTCGTCTTACGGGTCCCCTGTCTTCACCTCTTCTGTCTCTAAAATGGTTTCCTCTGTTCTGCGTAGGATAGTTGTTTCTATCACTTCTCCACACGAAACAGTTTATTTTTCCCTCTCGCGCTAGCTTTTCCAGCTGATTCATCAACTCCCTACATTTCTCGGTCGTGTGCCCATGCGCTGAATGGTAATCGCAATACGACCTTAAATCACGGCCCAGATTCCCTGACGCTTTCTTTGGAGTCTGTATAAGCCCTGATCCTTCAATAGCTGCCAACACTGAAGCCCGAGATTGAGTGAGTGGGGTATAGGAAGTGTATTTTAGAGCGGAAGCTTTCTCAAACTTTTTTGGTTGGCTAAAAGATGCTTCAGTGACCTCTCTTCCTCGTTTCCTTCCATCCTTGGATTCTCCTATAGCCACCATTTTCATTACTTCCTCCTGGGTTACATACTTATGTGCGTGGGAGAGCAGGTCTGAGATGGTAGCTGGCTGGTCTAGTGACAGAGATTTTTGCAATTTCTCAGACCTTGTCCCTTGTAACATGGCTGCCACGGTTATACCGACTTGTAGATCTCGCACCTCTAAAGTAGTATCTCTGAACTGATCCACATAACTCTTCAATGACTCCTTTGCTCCCTGCTTAATAGTGAGCAAATAGGTCGGTTCCTTCCTTCTCTGACTATTCACCGCAAACGCCTTGAGAAACTCGCTTCGTAGTTGGTCAAAAGAGCCAATGGACCCTTCTGGCAAGTTATTAAACCATTTCATCGCATGTCCGGACAGAGTTAAGGAAAACGCCCTGCACATTATCTCGTCTTCCCATCCATGTAGCAACATTAGGGCCTCATAGTTTTGCATATGGTCGTAGGGGTCCATCTTTCCGGTGTATGCGGCCATCTGAGGCATTTTGAACTTTGGGGGCAGAGGTTTTTGCATGATGGTCGTGCAGAAAGGTACTCTTCTTCTCTGGCTTTCTTCTGCAGACACTAACTTCTTCTCTTCCAATACCTGTTCTATCATCTTCTTCATATCCACGGGGGGAGCGAGATGATTTCTAGCATGAGACGAATCAGGTAGGTCTTCAACTATCTCTTTGCCTTTTTCTTAAGGTGTGTTTGTTCGTACCATTTGCGTACACCAAGTGGGGTCAAACTCTGACCCGGCTCCCCAAGTGCTTTGATCTTCAACACCGTTCTTTCCAGCACCTCCGACACCATGTTCCAAGTTGGTACCAGCCAAACTTGACAAGTTATGGTGGTGGGCGGTAGACCCTGTCGCCTGGTCAACGTCCTGTCGCCCAAACACTTGTCGCCTTACATGTGAAGCCTGTTGCCTGACCCCTCTCGCAAGGTCTAAACCTACTGCTTCATCAGTCTCTCGCTGGGTACCTATGACAGGCCTCATGTCCCCCTGTCCTGTCGCACCCTGTTGAATGTCATCCTCTTCCACAGGGGGAACCTCTTGCCGACGAGAGGGGTCTGCCGCTGTCGTGTCCTCCTGTCGCCCAAACACCTGCGGTGGGACACCTCTATTTGTTCCTCCTACCAAGTTCTGCATGGTAGGCGGCAGATCCAATGTCGGGAGAACTCCTTGGAACAGATCCACCATGGCTCGCAGCGCCTGAGTAGTTTCTTCACTCGGTCGCCTCAGAGCCTCGAATTCTACCACTGACACAGTAATTCTTTCTTCCTCCCTGTTCACCTGGTTCGTCTGGCGAATCTGTTGTTCGGGGGAGCTTACAGAGTTTTCCTCACTTCCGGTCCTTACGTTTGTCGATCTTGTTCTCACCATCTTAGAAAATTTTGATTGGCTTTTTATACGTTTCCCACAGACGGCGCCAATTGTTGTTGCACAAAACAACAATAGAGGTATGCTGACGTCGATGTTCGTATTTAGTCTCCACGTGTCTTCAAGAAGCTTCTATAAAACAAGAAAAGTCAGAGAGACGCAGGGGTGGTTCCCTGTGTAGACACTCTAATGCTTAAGTCAGCAAAAAGTTCTTAGTATTGGGAAACGTAAAAGCCAGTAGTCAAAAAAATTAGAGAGTAAGATTGTACCTGGGGGCCTATTTATAGGCCAATATTCTGGGTTAATTATTTGAGGATAAGTCCATCATCTTGCTGAGAGTTTGTGTCTCGATATAACACAAGTTCCTCGAAAACCGGGAGAAATCAAGGCTTGTCGCCAGCGAAAGACCCATATTGCGGGACGTTGTGGCGTGAGGGGTCTGTCGCGTAGCGAGAGCTGAATTGACGCCACATGTCGCAGACGGGTAAGGCTTGGCAACAGGACCCTGACGCCAGCGGGGGCCGACTATGGTGCCACGTGTCGCATTATGATTACAGGTGATAGGCCTAGAGTCTGTCGCCAGCGACAGGCTTCATTCGGATATTTTGGCTTCTGTCGCCGAAGGCCACGTGGCCCAGTGATTCTCATCCACGTGGTGAGCTCTGACACTATTGGGCCTGGCCCATAACTTTGTCATATCAAGTCTTAAAAACCACCAAGTTCAAAGAGTTTAGTTTCTTAGAAAATTTCTTGTTCTTAAGAAATTTTTTAAAAAGAAATTTTGACTATTACAATATTTACGGTAATCAATCTATGTCTGATTGGTACGACAATCGACCATGATTACTTCAAAGCAAAAAAAAAAAAAGGTTTGACATTAGTCCTTGATGAGTAAAATTTTTCCAAAGAACTAGGCCATTATTTTTCTGCTGATTTTGTTTCTAGGAAATGACCAACCCCTGACTTCCTTAATTGTAGTCTTAAAAATCAGCAAGTTCTTAGAATTATGTAGTTTCTTAGAAAACAAGAAATTTTCTGGCAAATTGAAGATAACAACAGGAATAGTTTAGTCTGTGCTTCAAACAAGACATTAAGAAATAAAATTGTTTCATCCTTTAACTTTGGACAAATAATGAATGTATCTGGCTGACTACCAACTGCAGTTCAGATTTATGGCATGCTGTACAGACATACAGGGCAATTTCCAGTTTGTTAATTTACACTCTTAGTACCATATCAAAACAAATGCTGTGGTGAAGGATAATTATAAAATTACCCCTTAATAGTGCAGGGTTTTTTTTTAAATCTCTATAACACTATATAAAGTAGTTTTTATTGCTGTATTGAGACCTAATTAGATGACATTTCATGTTCAACTAGTAAAGACCCGAGCTTTGCCCCAGACTTCCAATCATTTTGAGCCCCATAGTTTTATTGTGATCAAATCTTGACAGCCACTTTTAGGTGAATATATGTATATTGAAAAAATGTAACACTTTTTATTTTCTAAAATATATATCCCTCGCAAATGAGTTTATTACAATAATTTAAAGGTTTTTTTTTTTTTTAAATAGGTGGGTTGTATCTGCCAATGATCTGTGATCATGAGAGAGGAATTCTACTTGCAAAGCTTAAGCTACAAATTAAACTTAGGAGTTTCCATCATCTAGTCTTCTTAGCATAAGACATCACAAATTGAACTTCTTATTCTGTCAGTCTTTTAAATATCAAATGAACTTGTAAAGTTATTTTGTGAGCTTTCATAGATGACTTTAAATTTGTTAAGGCTAATGTTAATAATGAAAATCATTTTTGGGCTTTAGGCCCAAGTAGAAAAAAAAGGTGTATGTTTTATTATTTTACTTTCATCAAAAAAATAAAAAAAGGGTCAAAATACATAAAAAATTAGAAAAAGAAAAATCTAAAATAAAATTTGTAAAAAAGATAAAATAAAATTTAAATCTGAAAAATAAAAAAAAATCAAATTCCAATTTCTGAAATTGCGGAAGTTAAAATTTTATTTTTTTTAAGAAAATAAGAAATCCAACCTTGCCAAATTGAAATCATCATCCGAAATCATCCAACTCAACCACAAATCCATCAACAACTGTAAATCAAATATCAGAAGATTTTTTTTTTCTTTTTAAAATTTGAATACAAGGGATTCAATCTATAAATCCCTAGAAAAGCAATTAATAAGAAAAAAACACCAAAACAGATATCAAGAGGACAAGAGTAGCAATTAAAAAATACACAAAAACAATAAAAAAAATTCTTTCGATGGTTCTTTCTTCTTTGTACAAAAATGACAATTCATGGTGCACCCTACGAGGTGTTTCTATGGAGACTTTCTCTAGCAAGGTGGGATTTGTAGGCTTTTCTTGGCTTAAATATTTTTATATTTTAAAGTTGACTCAAATTTTATAAAAACATAATGATCATTTTTCTACTTTTATATTCAACATATCAAGATATAAATTTAAAATTTAAATTAAATTCTCCATGAATTTATTAATTGAATTGTATGAAAAGAAATCATTAATATTAATATCTTGTCCCAAAATTTCATTCTTTCTATACTATTGAGTTAATAAGTTAATTAAACTATTAATGATTATTGAATTTTTTGAAAAACATTGATGGAATAATTTTTTTGGTGTAAATCATAGATATTCTCATTCGTTTTAACAGTCTGAGACTAATCCTGCTTGGAGTTTCATCACAGTTAAGACTTCTCACCCCTTCCCAAAGGTGTGTTTAGTGGGAGTCGAACTTAAGAACTCTTCCCACAAACTCAACCTCAACCATTCGCTTACTGCTTAAGAAATCCCTAACACACAGCTTCAACTTTTCTTGTATACTTTATAAATATACATAGAAGTTAATAAACAAGCATTTTAATCAGCATAGATTGGAAAGAAAAACTATTAGCATCCTCGATAATTAAAACAAGTTGTTATAATAGGTTTTGTCCAGAAAGAAGCCATGCATTTACAATTGCGGCATCCAACTTCATATTTAAAAAATAAGTTAATGTGTAATTTAGCCTATGAACTATACCACTTTTCTCACTTTGGTACCTAAAGAAAATTTTTTGTCGCTTTAATATATGAACTTCGATTTTGTCAGCCACTTTTCCCCACATGCTAACTCTGTTTAAAAAAATGCTGACCTAGCTGTAGTAGCCAATAAGGATATGTCATTTGTTTTTTTGTTTTCCACATCATTCCTTTCTAATGTCTAGCTCATATATATTAAAAAAATTATTTTTTATTTTCATTTCTTTAAATCATCATATATTTGTTTTTATTCTCGTTTTTCCTCTTCCTTTTTTATATTTCTTTTCTTTCTTTAGCTTGCCTCTGTCTATTCTTCATAGAACCCATCAAGAAAGGTAGCTGCAGATGGATCCTTCACCGTCAGTTGAAGAAATCCATTTCCTTTCTATTTCTTTAACTTGAAATTGAGTGACAAACATCGAAAATGGCTGAGAGTAAAAGTAGCCAAAGCCAAAGTTACAAACACAAAGTAAAAGCATTGATAGGGAAGAAATATTTTGTCATTATGGATTGAAGGCTTCAATTTGTTCCTCAATGACACCATGGAACAAAGGGAAGAAATTTTATAGGTGCCCGAAATACAAAGAGGTAATACATCTTGTAGTTTTGTATTTGATTTTGCTAAGGTCAATAAGAAGGTTGTCAAAAAATTAAATACCAATTTGGGGCATTAACATGTGTTACAGATCGGAGGTTGTGGGTATTTCTATTGGCTGGACAAACATGAAGATGAACGAAGTTTAGAGGTACATTATAGAGGATTGACTGATGAATTGATAAGTCAAAATAATATTTTTCCAACAAAAAATAGGAAGTTAAGGATTGAGAACTTATAACTGAAGAAATATGTTAAGGTTGATGAAGTGAACATTTTATTGAAAAAGGTTAAAACTCAGAAAGAGAAGATGAGAGGCTACAAAGGAATGGTGGTAAAGATTAAACATGATGCTTGTCTATACAAGATTGGCTTAATGGTCTCATGGATTATTTTCTTGCTATATATTTTAGCCATTATGTAGTTCTTTAGCTATTGATATTGTTCAGTTTAGTTATCTAATGTTGAATGAAAACAACTTTTGGCAATATAATATCCAGTTTTATTGTATTCATTTTGTTCTACAATTGGCATATAACATACAATAAAGCTTATAATATAGTGTTTGAGTATAGTGTCAATGAGTGTAACAAGGCTTCAACGAGTATTGTTTGATTATAATGTCTCGTTTGATTATGGATAAAAAGGCTTCATAATCGTATTACTTAAACAAACAGAAAAATGGCCATATTGATCACTAGCATTCTTGTAGAAATGAGAAAAGAAAGGAAGATCTAAGCTAAACCTAATGTGAACAGAGTCCATACAGTCAACATCAATGAGAATCAAGTCCTAAATTGAACATATTTTTTACAACAAAAACACCCAAAACATTAACCATACCATACATTCCTTAGCAACTTAAAGGAAATTTTTGGGTCTTTCATTCATGCTAAAATGTAAAAACAACAGAATTATCCAAGCTACACCTTATGGTAACAGCCCCCAACCATACAAGCATAATAGGACTTCCAAAAATGGCCTTAACCATAATGACAGTGTTAAGTAAATCCACAATACCATCCACAAATAAATATGAATTACAACATTTTTCTTACACCAACTCATCCTTTTCTTAATTGGCCTGTTTGTTTTGATTTGCACATGTCATCATAATCTTGCCTTTTCCTTTTCTTTCCTAACAAATCATCCCTTAGATCTTATATTAAAAGAAAAACATATTAGTATCTTTGTGTTAGCTAATATCAAAGGTTATAAAATGTAAGTTAAACACATAATGTCTAATACCTTATAAAATCCAGTAGCTTCATACTCATCTGCTTCATCATGTAAGGTTGGAAAGGTTGGAATTTCTATTTGATGGCTAGCAGTGGTAAAGGTTGACTGTGTTGACTTATTAGTTCTTTTAGGGATGGAAATCAACCGCTGGCTGCTAAAACCAGGTTGCAAAATAAATGAAATAATATACTAATTGTAAAGTTACGGGACATTTTCATTTATAGAATATAACTATTTAAAATGAAGTACAAACCAGAAACTATAACTTACATTCAGTATTTGCAACCCTGTTTTTTCATTTGTATAGATAACCATCACTTGTATTATCTTCTTCCCTTTTATTCCAAATGCAGTCACTTTTTCCTTACCTTTGCCTATACTATCATTTCTAACTGGTTTTTTGATTCATGCTTCTCCTGATGGTGATCTTTTGGCTAATTGTTATGTTACTGTAGTTGCCCTTACTAGGGCTAAGGGATTTTGGGATGCTGTTACTGTTGGAGCTAGCTATTGTCTTGTTGTAGGTGCATGTAATGGGGTTAGTGATACAGTAGGGGCCACTTGGGAAGTTTGGATAAGAGGAGCCACTTGAGATGTTTAGGAAGCATGGACAGCAAGGGCCACTTGGGAAGTTTGGGAGGATATTGGTTGTGTTAAGCCTTTACCTCTTGAACCTCTACCCCTTGCTCCTATACTAATTGAATCTCTACCTAATGTTATGGCAAGAGTTAGACAGTCTTCTAGTTGCACATATTAAGTACAAACTCCTATGTCTTGCTACAAGTGTGCAACAACCAAATTAATAGATGATTATAAAAGAAAATTAGTAGTTTGAAAGATAATATTTGCTTAAATATAGATCCAAGGTCTACAGGATCTTATTCTTCTTCCTCATCTTCTTCTTTTGCAGATTCAACATTTGCTGTTGGTTGAAATGAGTAAACATCTACAGCACCTTCATTGGAACCCATCTAAATTCATGAAAAAAGAAAATACAGAATGCAAAATCAGAATGCACCATTAATGCTCAATCAGAAAATTTGCATCATTATTGCATAAAACTTACATTTCTATTGTCCTTGTTTGGACACTATTTGGAATTGTGCCCTAAGTGGATGTATTTTTGACACCTCATCTTCCTTGTTCTCTTTGATAACTTATAGTTACTACCCTCACCCTCTTCCCTGTATCTATTTTTTCTTGGTCTACCAGGTATCTTCCTGGGAATTGGTGGATCAATAGCACCCATGTTTGTCTCTAGCCAAAATCTTTCACCTGCTAGTGGTGCAAGACATTTACAACTTTTCATAAGTTTCTTTCCTATAAACATCTAAAACATAGTCTTCAATCTATTCCTTCCTAAATAATATGACACATATTCCATGTGGGCATGGGATACCAGTAAGATCCCATGACTTACAAGTGCACTTACACCCTTTGATATCAACAACAAAAGTATCCCCATTACGGAAAACTTCATACCCTTCTGAACCATTCCATCTAACATGGCAGTAAGAACTCAATTCCTTATGTTCTTGTATCTTCTCACAAATCTTTGGACAAAAAATACTATTCCAAGAAGCACATTTTTTCTTGTTATTGACAATTCTACTCATGACATAATGCCTAATTTATTTAAACATATAGATAATAAACATATGCCTAGCCCCTATAATAGCAGCATTAAATTCCTCGGCAAAATTATTATCTACCACATCTGAGTGACATCTAGTAGAAAAGAAAGCCCTACACCAGTGTTTTGGGTTTTTACTCAAAATGCTTACTAGAGCTTATTTCTTCAATGCACCAATTTCTTTTGCATTGTTCTTGAAGTAAGCTTCATTTGTTGACTTACAACATGCCCAAAATAGAATGTGCAAATCATTACCTCTATTCTCCATTTTCCAGTTTGGAAAGTAATGTCTAGCACAAAATCTATGCTCAATCTTTGGCAACAACAAAGTAATCTCATCCCTTAAACCCTGCATTAAAACAGAACTAAGTCAAGCAAATGAAAATATCAGGTTAGAATAAAACAATAAAGAATTCTCAATTTATTTTTATGCATACCTTTTGCATGTCACTCATGAGAGGGAACCCATAACCATCTGCTAACCTAAGATCAACTTAAAGATTTTCAAGAAACCATCTCCGTATACTTATTCTCTGCCTCAACCACTGCCTTTGCAATGGGATATATCTAGTCATTACTATCTCTACCTATAACAGCTAAAAGCTCACCTTTAAAAGGTCTCTTCAGAAAACACCCATCCAAATGAATAATAGGTCTACAAAACTCCTTAAACCAAGCCTTAAGAACAATAAAGCAGACATAAAACCTTCTAAATTTAGGAGTTTCTATTGGAGTAGGCCTTTCAACCATAAGTTCCGCATGAAAGCCTTCACCTGCCATCCTCAAAGCATGTGCATAATCAAATAGCCTACTGAATTCATACACTACTCTGCCATTGATTTTTTCCAAGGCCCATTTT
This sequence comes from Heritiera littoralis, assembly GCA_031772115.1. NCBI lineage: Eukaryota > Viridiplantae > Streptophyta > Magnoliopsida > Malvales > Malvaceae > Heritiera > Heritiera littoralis. Next base: position 684,748 of record JAPDPK010000090.1, read on the forward strand.
CTTACTTAACTATAAATAGTCAAATTAATATCAACCTTTAACTCCTCCTTAGCTAGCCTTTTCATTTCAACTAACTTCAACTTAAGAAGTACTCTCAACTTACCAAGAAAATATTGTCCAACAAACTTATGATTTGCCCTAGAGTTTGAAAATGTCATTGAACATTAATGCCTATTTACAAATGTCTTCACCTTAAATAGTCCATCACTATTATCTTTACTAGCATATATTAGAAATGGACAACCATTTGCCTTACATCTAGCTCTAGTCCTATCTTTCTCATTCCTAATAAACATAAAATCAAATCTCTTTGCAACAACATACCTGTCCAAAGCATCTTTGAATTGCTTGGTACCTACAAAATTTATACCAAGCTCAAATCTGGGCACTAGATCAGAGGGATTAAAGAACTTCTTCTTGCTTTTCTTGTATACTAGCTGACTATCCTCACCACTCTCATAACTACCAAAGTCAAAGGAACCCACATACTCAATGTCACTCCCACTAGAATTTCTACCTCCCTTGTTTTTATTTGCCTCTCCAAAACCCTTCTTTTTCCTAATTTCATCGACTAAAGCTTCAAAATCTTCCTCTGTCGGTACATCACCAAGGCTAAAAGATTTTTTCTTTTTTTTTTACCTAAACTCCCTATACAAATGCCTTATTTCCCTGATTTCTTCATCTTCCTCATCAGACACCCACTTATCTTCTAAAATATTCTCCTCATCCTCATCACTACTATTTGACTCAATAGCACTGGACCTATTCACATTATTATCATTTAAAGCAGAGGTTGTTGGACTAAATGGACTAGCTACATTTGAAGGACCACCTGCAGTTTATGTATCACCTTCCCTATTTATTTGTACATTACTACCCCCTGTCATGTTTGGTACATTTGGCATATTTGGGACATTTGACTCATTTGGCTTATTTGATTCATTTGGGTCATGTGTCTCATTTGGCATAAAATTTTGATCGGGGTCAAGGGAATCATATGGGACACTTGGCAACAATGGGACCATTTCTATAACCTTAGCTATAGACACATCACGTTCAACATAAACATGTAGCTCTCTAGCATCATATGATTTATAATAGACACAAAGGAATAATTATCATATACCACTCTAAGACCATTATCTAAGTCATTTCCTGGTTCTAGAAAACAAAAGGTTTTTACTGTGGCATAACCAGCATCTTGAACCATATCAACGAACATTCCATAAGACAAAAAAATCAAGATCAACAGACCATTTATGTACATCCCCACCCACATATTCTAACTTATCACGTTTTAAAAAATTCCCACTTAAATGCATAATTAAATCATACTTTTCCCAAGCCATTCTTTTGTAGCAATAAAAAATTAGAAAAAAAATCAATATTAAAACATTTCCAGCTCTGTTTGTTTGTAATAAAAGAGACAAAAAATGAAACTAGGACCCAAAAGCATACAGCCTTAAACACATTCTTGAGTGAAAGCAACAGATTGACTTTGGGTTCCTAATCTATAATAAACAAAAGAATAGTTTAATAACTACTAAACAACTCAAACCCATATCAAACAAAACTTCATATTAATCAATAAAATAAAAAACTTTTATATAATCAAATATTTAAACATAAGAAATCGATCTGAAAGGACACACCTTTTTTCGAAATGTCTTACTCTCCACTTGCAATCTTTTGAATAAAATCTGATAGATTCTCCCCAAAATAAAATCAACCCTTGAAACCCACCCTTTAAACCCTAATCGAATCTCACTTTCATCCTAGAAACACATTCCCCAATTTCATATGATACCCTAAATTGCATAAATAGAACCTTAAGCTCTCAAAAATTCACAATATACTTAACCAATAAACATCTTGCTTGCATTTTCGTCTGATAACAAAAATGAAAAGCCTCCCCAATTTGGTCTAAAACCCTAAATTACAGAAAAAGAATCTCAAGCTCCCAAAAATCCCTAATTTTCTTAACCTTTTGTTTTTCCCTTTTGTCTAATAACAAAACAAAAAAAAAAGCCCTATAACAAATAATAACAAAAATTTAAAGAAATGAAAATAAAAAACAATTTTTTTAGTATATATAAGCTGGACGTTAGAAAGGAATGACGTGGAAAACAAAAAAGCAAATGGAATAATCTTATTGGCTACTACAGCCAGGTCAACATTTTTTTAACGGAGTTAACGAGTGGGGTAAAGTGGCTGACGAAATCGAAGTTCATGTATTCAGGTGATAAAAAAATTTTTTTAGGCACTAAAGTGAGAAAAGTGGTATAGTTCAGGGGTAAATTACACATTAACCCTTAAAAAATCAACAAATCAACAACCATTTCATATCAACTGTGGCAAATCTTGACATATGATTTTGATAGACTAACTAAAGGTCTAAAATTATATATATTCTTTGTTTGAATTATATCACTATGTTCTAAGTTCAATATTCAAATAAATCCTCAAAATTTACTAAAAAATGTAAACAAGTCCTTTATCTCTGTTTGCGTAAATTTAAGATTTTGAACTTTTATTTATTTGTAATTATATCCATTAAATCTAAAAATTGGGTGAATAATGTTCATGTGACAAAATTTTTAAAAATTGTCTTTTTTTCAAATATTTGTAATTTAGCGCATCCAAATAACTTTAAATAAGAATCTTTTACAAATTAAATCATTAAACAAAAAAAATTTAACAAATAATTGAATATTTTATACCATCAACGTTCTAATTACAATGCAATAAAAAAGAAACATTTATATATTCGTAACCAACCATTTAATTTTTTTTACAACCAACCAATTAATTTTAAGTGTTTAGAATTGAATTTTTTAAAATTTATGCGATTTTGATTTAATATTCTTAACAAATTAATTGATTTTAAATATTTGTAAATAGTGATTAACAGGTGAATAAATTGATATATAGATATTGATATGATGTTAATTTTTTTTTTCAATTTGAAATACATAATTTAAATTTACTTAATATAAATACTGAAATAATAGATAAAGGATTTATAATATCTTTAGGGGCCAAGGCCCCCTCCATAAAGTTTTACGAACTGCCTGTGATATGTTAGACAAATATTTAGGAAAGAAATCAGTCATAACATAGATTAATACAACTTTACAAGATCCAAAAGAGAAAATTATAAAAATACACATTCTCAAAAGCCCACACACATAGCCTAAATGGAAGACACAGAAATAAGGCAAACAAACTAGATGGTTGATTCACCAGTGAAGGACTAATCAAAGTCATACAACAACCTTATGTTTCCTCTCTTCCCGAAGCTCACAACAACTAAGTTTCCAACTTTTAATTGAGTCATGGCACGGGAAACAATCACCAAAGCTTTTACTGCAACCTCACCATAACTACTTTCTGATATACTATGCCAGTCATCAACAAGAATAATAATTTGTTAATCTCGTTTGTTTGGTTTAGACCGCATTAGCCAGATTTATATTTTTGATAGTAGCTTGCTATGTATGAAATGACCTATAATTTCCAAGCCCGTAAATGAATTGGGAGAAAATGCAAAACAAATAACATATATATAGTATGTTTACTGTGAGACCCGATTTTATAATACTATACATCATATTTTCGTAAATCCTTGATAGTGGAAATAAATTAATTAGTGAAATTAAATAAATATTTAATTTGAATTTTCACTTAGAAATTGGAATAATTGGATTTATAATTTATAATATGGTGTATAAGAGATGAAATAAATATTTCATGATAAAGTGGAGGTATAGAAAGAAATAAAGAAAATAAATCTAAAATTTATACATGGAAGTGATAGTTCCATACTATAATATGTAAATATGTGAATTATAAGAGAGGAAAATTTTGTTTGTTGGACATATGTTAAATTATCATTGGAGGGAACACACCAAAGAATGGGAGAATTTTAACTCAAAAACTGATCAGGAAAATTGGCAGCATGTACGCCACTTCTTTGTCTTTGTGATGCACGGCTGAAAATTGTGCAAAGGAAATGAAATGCAACATAAGGGAAGTGAAATGTAAAAGCTAACATGTAATTAATTTTGACTGAAGAATACATCAAAAGCAAGTAAAACAAGTCAAAGAAACGTGCAGCCCACTACATTATCGTCAATCACTTGCTGCAGTTTTGTTTCTTCTTGTTTTAATGCTCAATAAAGAAAAGGAAATGATGAAACGAAGGAGAAGAGAAAAGACAAGGAAAATATTGTATTTGGACATATGGTAAATTGCTATTGGATGAAGCTTGGAAAAAGGAAATGGAAATGGTCAAAACCGATAAGCATAGTGGCTTTCACACCACTCACTTTGCTGCTGTCTTGATTTCTCAGCTGAATCCACTTAAAGGAGAGTGAACTGAAATATTTATTATATAAAATGCCACATAATTGATACTCAAAAGAAGAGAAGTGCAATATCTAACATGGATTAATTTTATGGGTTAAAGTCTATCAAAAAGAAGAGGAAACCAGTTAAAATCGAACAGCAAAAGAGGGCAGCAGAAAATGACGTTGGTGTGCTGTTTGGTTTGGACATCAAAAGGAAATTTTTAAAGGCAGCAAAGAGTTTGCGTAGCTGTTTCTTTTTTGCTGCAGATTTCTTCACAAATAAATGCCATGTAAGATAAGAAATGATGAGAAAAATGGATAAGTAAGATAGGTGGCAAATTCTTATTTGATAATAAGAATAAAAGAAGACTAAATGGAAATTTAACTTCAGCAAATTCTTTCTTCCTTACCGATTTTGTTCTACTGCTCCTAGAATTTCAGTTTTGGCTATGTGTTCTACTCTGTTCTTGCTTCCGTTTATTCCATGGATTTTAGCAAAATCTCATCTTCTTAATAGCTAATCCCTTAACCCTTTTAGTAAGCCTTCCCTCTATTTTTAAAACTACCTAAAAGACCAAGAAAGGGAGGATTTACGTGGAAGGAAGCAACACAAAACCTTGAGCAGTTTAGTCGGTTAAGGTATGGAGACTTTATTTCCTCTTGTTTTAATTAAATTCAAAGTTATGTTCTAGCTCAGTTTAAGGTATAAAGAAAGTTTATGAAGGTGGTTTTCCATGAGATTGACTAGATAAAAAATTGCCATGGGCATGGAGTTTCGGTTGACATGTAAATGAGTAATATTTTGTGTTTTTCATGCAAGAAATTAGTAGGAAATGATTAGTAAATGAAGAAATTGAGTTAGAAAAATTTAATTATGGGAGAATTTTGAAAAATCAAAATCTTACCATTTTATGGACTCTTGGTGGAGGTGTGAATTCATGGAGGACATATAATTCTTGCATGAAAATGATATAAAATAATAGCATATGATGAAATAAAAAGGATGGAAATGTTAGACTTCCATAAAGGAAACAAAGGCATGAAAGAGTGCAATTAGGGGGGTTTCTGCCATGTTGTTTTGGCCATGATGCCACATTTAATTTTATGGTTTAATAAGGGAAAGTGAATATAGAAATTAGAAGAAAAAGATTTGTGAAATTGGAACAGAAAAAGGAGGTAAAATGAGAAAGTTCGATTTTAGCACCAGTGTATATAATACTGGTTGTGCATGTACTGTGTCATTAGTGGCTGCATTTTCTAAAAGCTAGTGGCTTGAAATTAAGAGGAAAAATGTTGATAAATTTGGATAATATTATTTTGCAGCCAGGAATTACGAAATTCGGTAAGCGCAACTGGGAAGTTTGGTTTCGTAAGACAGATAAGGGGGAGTGTGTGAGTTGTAGTGATATAATGAATTGCATGTTTTCTTAAGCTAAATTTTATGAGAATATTGGATGCATGATTTGGTTTGAAAACATGCAAAATTGTGATTGATAAGCTGGTTTATATACTATGAATTGTGTGCAGGAGGTTAGGAATCCGCAGCCGTTATGCTGTCGAAAAATTTCCAAAAGTATTCTAAAATATTATAAATATTTTAGATGCATGAAATGATTTAAATTGAAAATTTAAAGATAATTTCCACTAATTTTCCATAAATTGGAAATTTTGAGAAAGTTATGAGAAATTAAATATTCATGTTTTATATTTTTATTAAAGTGAGAATTTGAATTATTTTATATGATATTAAATATTCAAATTGAATATTTATTTACTTTCTCATTTGATACATGAATATTTACTGATGGATTTACTGTATGTGAAAATGGGGAATAAAATACCTTTTTGAAAAATAATTCTTTAAATAAATGATTTGATTCATGTGATTTCCTTAAAGGTATTTTTATGGGAAAAGAAATGATTTTATACCTTTATGGAACCAAATACTGATCTTATTTATTTTATAAATTCCATAAAGGTGATGATATATGAAAATGTGAGAGCTTTATGAATAAACATGAAATATTTCAAATTATTTTAAATAAGATCCAAGGCTGTGGTAAGGTTTTTATACTGTTTTTAGACTTAGGCCCCGAGATTCATGCTTCTTACTGTTACTGTTACTGTCGCGTGGCTGATTGACCCGCCAGTAATCAGCGATCCCGGATGTTACTTGGCAAGTGTACGCCGAGGACCCCCTATAGATCATGGTCATAGATCTCACTGTATACTGTTACTATGTCCCTTCGGGGATGATTACTATGTCCCTTAGTGGACGATGATAGCATGATATGATGTAGGGTGATGCCTAGTCTCAACTTACTGATTTCTATTTACTGAAGAGATTTACTGAATCCTGTTTTATTGTATTACACTGTGAATTACTGTTTACTGAACTGAACCGTACCGAAATACTGTTTTGCTGAACTGTACTGCACTGGGAAATACTGTTTACTTAACTAGTAGCTACTGTTTACTAAACTAATAGCTGTTGTTTACTGAACTAATAGCGACTGATTACGGTTTACTGAACTGAAATCTATTGATTACTGTTTATTGAACTGAATTATACGGAATACTATTTACTAAACTAAAAGAAAATTTACTGTTATCGAGAAAGAATGCTTTGAAAATCATTTCTAAAATAGAAATAATTATAGAACTGTTATCCAGTGATTTGGATATTTATAAGCTACTGTACTGAAAAGCCTGTTTACCGTAACTACTGTTTTACCACGTACTGTCACGTTTTTTGAACTGTGCTAAAAGGAAGGAAAATAAATGGTTTATCCCATTTTAGATTATGGAAAAATAGGTATTAAATTGTTTTATCAACACAATTTATAAATTTCTCCCTATAGTCGCTCTAGGTTTTCAGGACAAGACAGGTATTCCAAAATACCTTCCATGCTCCATTTGGATTTCCCGGCCAACTATAGTATCCTTCTTTTACTATGCTTAGTGAATCGCTAAGAAATAAATGTTTTACGGCATATAGTTTTCACTATATCAAGCAGCATACGACTCCTTTACTGAGCATGTGGTTCGCTCACCCCTTACTTTCAAACTTTTCAGATTAATCACGAGGATTGATTGATGGCTTCCTCAGTTAAATATATCTACGAGTAGCCTACTAGGACAAAGAGCATTGAAATTTAAAGGTACATTCACTTCTCTTCTATATTTAGACACTTGTATGCAGTACTACATTATTGTAAAATAGAAACAGATGTAAAGTGTATGGAATATTGTAAAAATTTTTATATTTCGAATTTATTGAATAAATGTTTACGATTTATTACTGTTAATGATCAAGTGTTAAAAGCATCGCAAACAGCCCAACCGGTAAAAATATGTAAAATATTAGTAACTTTTCTGTAAAAATGTACACTCATACTGTTACAGATTTAATGGTATCAGAGCAAGATTGGCCTGATGTCTGTCGATGCTTTTAGAAAAAAAGTGTTGAAAAAGGTTAACATCTCCTGTAGTACTATATAGTCTGAATGGATAGAGAAACTAAGTGACTGTAAATTATGTTAAGTGTTTAAAATGGTGTGAAACTTTACAAATCAAGGGTTACAAAAAAAAGGATTATAAACCGAGAATTTTGTATGAAATAGGTGATCTTATGATCTTACTGGAGGTCTATTCGATAAGGTACAAAGAGGAACTCGGTGAGGGCCCTACCAGGACTTCTCTGTCCGAATCGAACTAAGACCACAAAATGATGATATTGGAGTGAAATGGGATATCATTAGTGCATAGATCTTAAGATCGCTTGTTTACAAGTATTTGAAGAGAGAGAAATGAATGGGGGAAATGACGAATATACCCCTATATAGAAATAATTTTTTTGAAATCATAACAGACGAAATTAAATTGGAGTTGATTGATGGTGATAATGAAACTGATGGTGTAAAGAATATATTACATGTTTAATGGTCCCTATTGTGAGCCCCACTTATACTTTGATAAGTAATGCTACCTGGAGTGTATACTGTGGGAAGTCGCGAGATAGTTGGCCCAATTATGGATTCTTAGGGCCTAAATTAAAAGTGAAAAGACGGGGTATTTAGTTAGGGATTATTTAATATTATGAAAAGTAATACACTTAATAAGTGTGACTAAATAAGTGGATTGATATGAAATACATGTTAAATGATTTGAAAGTCATACGTTTGTATTTTGAATATATATAGTGGAATTTCAGGATGTAGATAATGAAACATCTAAGATGGTATGAGGTTATGATTTAAAAGTTACCGAAGGTAATTTCAAATAAATTTCTAAAGTAGAATAGATTTGAGAGATTATTGACATGATTCACAATATGGATTCCATCTCTAAGCTCTTACCGGAGAACCTAAAGGAGTTCGAAGAGCTTAAGAAATTATGTAAGAAAAGTTGTGGATAAAGAATTTATAGTATAAAGGTGTTCGGAGGAAACACTGACGATCTCGTTGGAGAGAGTATAAGAAATTCCTAAGATCAATCTCTGAACAGGGTGTCAACATATAGAAGCCTAAATATTGATGTTTATAAGATAATATTCAGAACTGGGTATAATTTTAACAAGTTCTTGATGGTGCCTATGAGGTTAATGAAATATTTTGTGATGTATGTGAGTTTAATGAATAATATATTTCGATCATATATAGATAAAGTATAATAGCATACTACTATGATGTGAATATATTCCAACTCATTTGAATAATATAAGCAACACCTTTGAACGATTTCACAAACTTTTGGGAACTGAGAATTTTATTGTTAAGCTCAGTAAAATTGAGTTTTAACTGAATCATAACACTACTAGAGATGTGCGATCTCGAATGATAAAGTGAATAAGGATTTGTCAAGGAGTTTGTGGAATCAGCTACTTTATTGATATGATACATATATGCGGGAGCATAGTATTCAAAAATGTTAAAAAGGTCTTAACGAAAGAGTACTATACCATTTGGAAAAGCAACTGAAGTGATAAATGTGAAAGGATGAAAATGTATTAAAAGACAAATCATATGATGATAAGGGAACACGAATTATGAGGTAGTTCCCAAATCAAGATTGAATGTGATTCCTCTGACTATCATAGTGTCACGGCTAGATTTAAGATCGAGCTAGATTGACAAATGAAATTTTGTTATACTCAGAGGAGTAAATAAATGAAGTATTGCCAATCATGTAAATGGATATATAGATATACATATATATTGGAACGGTGAAATTGCATGATTAATGTGGAGACAGAATTTGTATTTTGATAATTCTGATTATAAAATTGGATTGTGAAAAGATTACATCCTTGGGTACATTCTAAAATTAAGTGATATTACATGTACTATGAGAATAAGGGATGTAACGATAACTCTATATGGAAAGCGATTAAGGAAAATTATTACCTAATGCCTCATTCACTATAAGTGAGGGTTAATATTAAGGTTTGTAAGTGAAGTGCAACCTTAACTAAATTAATGTGGAATTGATTATTGTGGGATAATAAAGAATCAAAAAGAACCATGATGTCATAGAAGTGACTATAGATTGATTGACCAAATTGATTCACTTCTACATCATCAAGTTCTTGATCTCTTGAGTGCCCTAGTCTATATATATATATATATATCTGTGAAACGGTGAGAATGTATGTGAAGTTCTAATGAGCGTTACATGTGATTGGGATCCCTGAATTGCCACATGCTCTTGGAAAATAGCAAAAGGCTTCGAAATTCCAAATTTACTGTCAGCACGCTTTTCATAGATGTAAATATCCGAGCGTATTGTATGGACGCTCAATGATATATTGTGAGCGAGTGCATTGGATTTAAAAAGCTATTGGGATAGTTACGTACGATAGATTAAAATTATTTAAAGATAATCACCAAATTATTATCAACTTGGCACCAAATGAAATAATAAGTGATAAATAGTGTGAATAAATTACAGTATGAAAAGAAGTGAAAATGTTAACTCCCAAAATTGATAAATGATTTAGGGAGTATAAATCGATTATGAAAGATGAAATGTGGGATTTAAAAGAAATTCGGATTGTAAAGGTATACTAACAGTCTCATCTTAAAGACCAGTAATTGAAAGTTTGAAATTATCTAAGGAAGAAAAATACCTATATTGGTTGTACTTTCTAGATTAAGGGAAATTTGAAGGACTCGCAAAGGGTATAATGCTATCTGGATAATTGTGGACAAATTAACTGAGTCTGCCCAATTTCTTGGCTATGAAATCTATTGACCCAATTATTGACTTAGCCAAATTATATGTCAGGGAGATAGTGAGATTACATGGTGTTCCATCGAGCATCACATCTGACAGGGAGACCCTTTTCACCATTTCTGAGAGAGATTTTAAGAAGCCAGGGGATACTAACTGAGTTTTAGCACCGCGTTTTATCCGCAGATTGACGGACAGTTCGAGCGTACGATATAGACCCTCAAGGATATGTTGTGTAACGACCCGAGTATACAGTATTACACAATATTTACTCATGATTTACACATTTTTACCGGTTGGAGCTATCTGTGATGCTTTTAACACTTGCACAATATAGTAATAACTAATAAACATTTATTTATTTGAATAAATTCGGAATATAAAATTTTTACTATATTTCGTACACTTTACATCCCCTGTTTCTATTTTTCAATAAAGTAGTACCATATACATATATCTGAATATAAAAAAAAATGTGACTGTACCTTTAAAATTGATGCACTTTGCCCCAGTGTACAATTCAAAGCTCAATTATCTGAGGAAGCTCTCAAATCATCCGTGAAATTAATCTGAAATATTGGGAAATAAAGGAGCGAACCACGTGCTCAGTAATAGAGTCGTATGCTGCTTGGTATAATGAAATCTTTATGCAGCATAACACTTATCTTCCTAACGGTGTACTAGGAACTGTAAGAAAGGATACTATAGTCGGCCGGGAATTCCAAATAAAGCATTGAAGGTATTTTGAAATACCTGTCTTGTCCCAGAAACTCAGAGCAACTATAGGGAGTAATTAAACAATTTGTTTTATTTAAAAACAAATTAACTTTCATTTCTGATAAGTAATCAATGGTATAAACCATTTAACATTTCTTTTCAATAATCCTTTTCAAAACACGTGACAGTATAGTGAAACAACAATATAGTGGACAATCACTTTAAAACTGTAGAAACAGTAATTATCTTTTCAAATCATAACTTATGAGAATCCAAATTGTTGGATAAATAGTTCAGTAACTATTTCTATTTCAAAAATAATTTTCGTAATATTCTTTCCCAGTAAAACACTAATTCTCATCTCAGTTCAATAAACAATATTCAGTATGGTTCAGTTCAGTAAACAGTATTTCACAATATTGTTCAGTTCAGAAGGATAGTTTCAGTAAAATTCGTTTCAGTAAACGATTAAAGGTTTTTAGTAAACCTTTTTGCTTTAGAAATACTAAAATGTTCATTTTGGAACATGTTAAATTTATGAAACACTTAAATCCCACAATACAGTAACAGTAGATGTAAAACCATAGAAACCGTAGTAATCATATCCGATACGGTAATTTTCAAATATCCAAATAATGGATTAAACAGTATAATAATTATTTCTATTTTTAAAAATAATTTCTATGATTCTTTTCTCCAGTAAACAATGGTGTTCATTCTCTTTAATAAACAATAAACAGTACTCAGTAATTTCTCTTCAGTAAACAGTAACGGTTTAGTAAAACGATTAACAGTAGTTCAAGTTCAGTAACCGTAAACCGTAATTCAATAAAATAGAACTTGTAGTTCTCAGTTCGATAAAGCACTAAACAGTGAATCACAGTTTAGTAGTAATAAACAATAGTTCACAGTTTTAGTAAAGCATAAATCAGTGACTCACAGTGCAGTATCAGTAAACAGTAAATTGAGACTAAGCATCACTCTACATGGTATCATGCTATAATCGTCCACAAGGGACATAGTATCGTCCACTAAGGGACACAGTACAGTAAATAGTCTAGATCTATGGCCATAGTCTAATGGTAGTCTTCGGGTACAATTGCCAGGTGACTCCGGGTCTGCTGATAATTTGGCGAGTCTATCAGTCACGTGAACAGTAACAGTATAATAGTAGTAAGCATGAATCTCGGGGCCTAAAGTCTTAAAATCATTTTATTTTCGCATAAAATACTTTAAAGGAAATTTCATAAATTAAATCATTTATTTAAATAATTATTTCCCAAAACGTATTTATTTTTCCTTTTTTAAATACAGTAAATCATTCGATAAATATTCATGTATAAAGTGAGAAAATATATAAATATTCATTTTGAATATTTAAAATCATTTGAATCATAATTAATTTCTCACTTATGTAAAATTTTAAAACATGAATATTTAATTTTCATATTTCTCTCATAATTTTCATTTTATGGGAAATTTATATAAATGGTTTCCAAATATGTCATTTGACTCAAATTCAAGCATCTAAAATATTTATAATATTTTATAATATTTTCAATAAATTTTCCAACAGCATAACGGCTGCAGATTCCTAACCTCCTGCACTGAAATTTTAGTATATAAACCAGCTTTTCAACCACAATTCATACATGTTTCAAACCAAATCATGTTCTCAACATTTCCATAAAATTTGTCTCACTAAAATATGCATTCACTATATCTCTACAACTCATACACTTCTCCCTTACCTGTATGGTGTCATTTCATTCAAACAATACACTTTGTTACCTTGAACCAATGATTAGGTTCTTATTTGTCTCCTTTTCCATTTCGTGGATTCAGCTTCGGAGTTGCAGAAGATGAGTCATACAAGTTCAATTCTATAACATACATATACACTAAGCATTCTTAGAAATCCTACTCATTAAGGTAAAATTATTCTTTAAAAGAATTTCTGACCTATCAACGCCTTTTTCTTCATAACGAAAAATATTGAATTCCGATTAATGCACCGTCAATTTTATATGTAATCTGACTTAATTCCTTATCCAGGAGTATAAGGCCCATTTGCTAATTCATTCTATATTGTTCCTCACAATTTTCCAAATTTTAGCCCAATTCTGACCCATATGGCAGAATGGTTTTCTGACCTTTGTGTATTAAAATTTATATTACTAATTATAGGGATATCCAAAATTATGAATCCAAAAACCATATGAATCTTAATCCAATTCCCTATTCAGAATAGCAAGTTTCACAATTTTAGCATTTCGAAATTATTTTTAATAATTCCTCAAAATTACCCTGTTTCCAGAGGCATTTTGGCAGATTGTCTACTAATCTCTATGTACAAATTGGGCCATATCTCAAGATAGGTTTGTCCAAATTGTGAAAACATAAAACCATATTATTCTTAACTCATTTATCTTTCCAGAAACATAAAATTTTCAGCCAACTTCAATCTGTGCTAATTTCTACAAATTTTAAAAGTTGACACGGAGCATCTTGCTTACTGCACTGAGTGCCCCGTATTCAGCTGCCTATATCTCAGGCTATACAACTCCAAATTAGGAAATTCCAAAACTGAGTTTTTCCTAATTCGTAAGGCTATCTTCCGTAATTTTTCCAAAATTTACTGCATTTTAAACCCTCAAACTGAATTTGTTAATTTGGGGCTCGGACAGGACAGAATTTTAGCAGAGTTGAAATCTACCCTTAACATTTGTTTCTTTTCTTTTCTCAACTCTAACCTTATGAATATTTTCCATTCACTTAGTATATTCATCAAACACCCTCCATACATTAAGTTTCAACCAAAATTACTCACCATCGTGGCTGCCCTGTTCCCAAACAGCATTTTCCACGCCATTTTACTGCAAGTTACGGTTTTGTAATTCCACATCTAATCCAAGTTTCAATAGTTTCTACTCCTCAATTTCAATTTATTCTTACTTAAAACATATCAAAATCACCAAGTTTTTTTAAATTTATTTTCAAGATCAATTGTATCATGGCTATCAAAATCAATTTTTATTTAATTTACCAGCCATGAATCTATCCTACTAGCCTTATACAACCTTAACCAACACAAATCATAAAACTAATCTCATTTCATCTCTTACCTTTCTTCCCAAACAGAGCCTAACAGTGCTCAAACCCATGCTGAATCCTTCACGTCAACCTCCAATTTCCAGATTTAAGATGGTTTTAAGATGGAGAACTAACCTTGTAAAAAAGGTTAAATAAATCGGTGAAGGAAAGGTGAGGTTTCACAATACACTGTGAAGGATTTGGAAGAAACAAGAAAGAAACGTCCAAGCAGCAGAGGAAAGTCGATTCCAGCAGAATAAATGGGAAAGACGGTGACAAATGGTTGATTTTGCTAAGTTTAAGCTTCATTTAGTCTTTTCTATTCATGCATCAACCAATAAAAATTTGCCATGTGATCCACTAATCACATATATATGTATATTTATATATATATTTTTTAATTGAAGTGTACACCAAAATTGCTGGTAGCAAGCTTCCACGGGAAGCATGCTGAAAGCAGCTTTCTTTTTTATAATTATATTATAAATAAATATATATTTCTATTAATATACATTTATAAATATCCATTCACAATTTTATATGTATAAATATATCATTGGCATATACTATTTTTAAAACATTAGTTTCATTTTTTCCAATTGCTTTACTACTCTTATAATCAACTTTAAAAATTTACCGAGATCAATTCAAAATGTATAAAACTATGAGCCATATATGGTCGGAAAGGTCTTCAAGTTAACTTTCCAACGCAATTTGAATCACCTCAATCAGAGTTCTCTATCAAAACTTATGTCCGACTCTTTACTGATTGCTCAATGTTGAATTCCATACATGTGACGTGAATGTAGGAATTTCTTGTTGTTAATCTATAATGAATTAAAATACAAGCCTTACATGGATAAAAAGGTATTTAAGTTAGCTTTCTAATGGATTTTGATTCACCTTAATCAGAATTTCCTACCAACCGCTATGGGTGAATCTTTCTAGATAGGTCGATTGGGTCGGTTGGAAGAACCTACTGCTCATGGAGTAACTTTACAAAATTTTTGGTATTGATCCATAAGAAACTAGAATAAGAGGCCTATATGTTTGAAAAGATAATCAAGTTAACTTTCCAAAGAATTTTAAGGTTTATCATTTGGATACTTTGATCAAAAATTGTAATCGAAACACTATCAATTGGTTATTCAAGCCTCATGATATTTTTATTTTCACGATTTTCAATACTTAATTCAACATCCAAAAATATATTTTCTCACTTATATCATTGTTTGAGCACCGAAATCTAAGTGGGGTACATGTCCGTACATGTACAGTACAGTAGAATCGGATCATACATTTTCTTCTCACCTTAAGAAATTCGGTCCTCCGAATTTCGCTTAAATCGATCATTGACATAACTTATGTACTTAGAATTCTCTATTTCTCATATCATTTCTTTCTTAAGTATTTCTTCCACCATGCATTAGAAATGCAACATTCCTAATAAGGAATTCTCAAGGTCGGCATTAATTAATTGTATAACTTTACTGCCGCCTCATATATGTTAAGGTCTTGTTTCCTTATATTAAATCTATATGTAATAGGGAGCTCACTTTACTATTTTAGGAGTTAACTGTTTCAAATTCTCCATTTCCATCTATATCATTAGAAATCTACATCGTACACCATCTTATATCTTATGTAGTACCATGCTGATATTAGTTTGAAACAAATTTATAGTAGTTCCAGGAGTTTTTGAATCCATAGCACTCGCTTCCATGTATTCTCGAGCGTCTAAATAGTACGCTCAATTTCTCTATCAATTACAGATAAGAAGCAGTGCTGGAACTATATTAGAATTCCCATAGTCTATTAAATTCTTTCCAAATTTAGAATGTGACATGAGAATCCATATCATAGCCAATGTTCCTTGGAACTCAACATACCATCTCACTATTTATCGGCTAAGGCACTAAGAAGAGTCATAAATCTGCATACTGAGAAGTTTTGTTATTTTAATCATCTCTATAACATTATAGTTCTTCCATTTCTTCAGTAACCTGAAAACAAAGTCCCTCCTGGTTGGCTCCTTTTTTCACATTAATTTGATAAAAACTGTAATAAATTTGCATATTTTGCTGTTTAACTTCCATTCACTGTCTATAAAATATTTAGTATCAATCTCGTTATACCTCCTTTCATCTGGAGATGTAATCTCTCTCATTAACATTAGATCTCAAATTTAAGCAAATCTATAGTTGCTTCGTCAATAGAGATCATGTCTCAGAAGAATACGTTGAATTGAAATTCACAATCAATGAATCTTAGTTATTAAGCTTCCAATCTCTGAAAGTCTCTAAAATTATATATATATATATATATATATTTATATGTATATAACACTAGTCATATTCTTCTGGTGCCTTAACATATCTTGGCATTTCATCGTTAAGCACCATCACAATTAGTCCAGGTATAATTTAAATACCTCATTCATTTGACTCATATATCATTATTACTCTCCCAGACAATTTAACACTGGTTTCTCCCATAGATATACATTAGAAGAAATAATTTCTTTATTCAGTAAATTTTCATAGTGACTTCCTAAGCATTTCAATCTCGCTTATAGGAGATGATAATAGCTATAGCTTAAAGGTAGTCTCCATACCAGTTATCAGGTCAATAATGAACTCGATATTCCGAATAGTGGTGGTGTTCATCTAGAAATATATCTGGAAATTTCCAATCACATCTCTTACACCACTTTGGACATTTCATCTCTATGTCCTTCACATAAATAATATTTCTTGCACATTTGTACATAACTCTTAAACAATTTTAACACACCTCCTTCTCTAATTCATTATTTAACAATTTTCCACAATATCACATTCAAGTAAGAGAAGGTGGCAAATTAAATATAATATTTAGTTTAACAAATATGCAGCTAACCTGTCCCTTTTCGGACTTACATCGAAATTGTATACGTTTGATAAGCTTAGGTTAGCTGTCATATTCTTTCTCTCTTACAACCATTCTACAATTTCTATACACCCTTTTTTCACAATTTGGTGACATTACAGTATCTTGTTTGTACAAGGTGTATCCTCAAATTCTTTGATTCTACAAGTATCCTATTAGTACACACACATAAAGGATACAAAAGAAAAGTGTAGAATCAGAATTAACAGTATCAATATTAAATTATCAAATCCACAAATCACAATCTCATTTAGTAGATATATCACCTTTCACATCATTAAACAATCCCTAACTAGATACCCCATTCATTTACACCTCAGCCTTAAGAAATGCACAGCCAGGCTAACTGTCTAGCAACCTCCATTTATGTACACATCAGGTCACACCTGTCATTTGAACAAAGGTGGGATTGATAATAGGGACTGTTATACTAAAATTTCTCCATCACAATATCACAAAAACATTCTTTATATAATCCACTTCTCTATCACTTCCATTTAGTTTAATATCCAATCCATTTACTATTATTTAGGGGTTGTTTCAATGTAAGGACACATTCGTTATTTTCAAATTTATTTCTCTCTCCTTTTAAGTTCATCTAAGAAGGTGACCTTAAGGTCTATACATTGAAGATATTTCTATTTCACCCCAATTTCATCATTTTAGGGTCTTATTTCCACTTCGGACATAGGAAGTCCTGGTGAGGCTTTCACCGAGTTCCTCCTTATACTTTGTCGAATAAAAACCTTCATAAGGATTATAAGATCACCCATTTACCTAGATTTCTCGGGTTACTACCCATTTTTATACTTTTAATCCACCAACTTTTTAGACAATTCCGACACTTAATCCCGAATTTCAGTCACTTATTTCATTTATATATTCAGACTATACAGTACTACAGGGGATGTTAACCACTTTCGACATTTTTTTTTGCTAAAGATATCAACAAATATCAAGCCAATCTTGCTCTGATACCATTAAATCTGTAACGACCTTAGTATACAGTATTACACAATATTTACTCATGATTTACACATTTTTACCGGTTGGGCTGTCTGTGATGCTTTTAACACTTGTACAATACAGTAATGAATGATAAACATTTATTTATTTGAATAAATTCAGAATATAAAATTTTTACTATATTTCGTACACTTTACATCCTCTGTTTCTATTTTTCAATAAAGTAGTACTGTATACATATGTCTGAATATAAAAGAAATGTGATTGTACCTTTAAAATTGACGCACTTTGCCCCAGTGTACAATTCATAGTTCTATTATCTGAGGAAGCTCTCAAATCATCCTTGAAATTAATCTGAAATGTTGGGAAATAAAGGAGTGAGCGAATCACGTGCTCAGTAAAGGAGTCATATGCTGCTTGATATAATGAAATCTATATGCAGCAAAACACTTATCTTCCTAACGGTGTACTAGGCACTGTAAGGAAGGATACTATAGTCGGCCGGGAATTCCAAATGGAGCATGGAAGGTATTTTGAAATACCTGTCTTGTCCCAGAAACCCAGAGCAACTATAGGGAGTAATTAAACAATTTGTTTTATTTAAAAACATATTAACTTTCCTTTCTCATAAGTAATCAATGGTATAAACCATTTAACATTTCTTTTCAATAATCCTTTTCAAAACACGTGACAGTATAGTGAAACAACAATACAGTGGACAGTCACTTTAAAACTGTAGAAACAGTAATTATCTTTTCAAATCAGTAACTTATGAGAATCCAAATTGTTAGATAAACAGTTCAATAATTATTTCTATTTTAAAAATAATTTTCATAATATTCTTTCCCAGTAAAACGCTAATTCTCATCTCAGTTTAATAAATAGTATTCAATATGGTTCAGTTCAATAAACAGTATTTCACAATATTGTTCAGTTCAGAAGGATAGTTTTAGTAAAATTCGTTTCAGTAAACGATTAAAGGTTTTTAGTAAACCTTTTTGCTTTAGAAATACTAAAATGTTCATTTTGGAACATTTTAAATTTATGAAACACTTAAAACCCATAATACAGTAACAGTAGATGTAACATTATAGAAACCGTAGTAATCATATCTGGTACGGTAATTTTCAAATATCCAAATAATGGATTAAACAGTATAATAATTATTTCTATTTTTAAAAATAATTTCTATCATTCTTTTCTGCAGTAAACAGTGGTGTTCATTTCTTTTTAATAAACAATAAACAGTACTCAGTAATTTCTCTTCAGTAAATAGTAACGGTTAAGTAAAACGGTTAACAGTAGTTCTAAGTCGGTAACCGTAAACCGTAATTCATAAAATAGAACTTGTAGTTCTCAGTTCGATAAAGCACTAAACAGTGAATCACAGTTCAGTAGTAATAAACAGTAGTTCACAGTTTTAGTAAAGCATAGATCAGTGACTCACAATGTAGTATCAGTAAACAGTAAATTGAGACAAGGCATGATTATAGCATGGTATCATGCTATAATCGTCCACTAGGGACATAGTATCGTCCACTAAGGGACACAGTACAGTAAATAGTCTAGATCTATGGCTATAGTCTAATGGTTATCCTCGGGTACACTTGCCAGGTGACTTTGGGACTGCTGATGACTTGGCGAGTCTATCAGCCACGTGAACAGCAACAGTATAATAGTAGTAAGCATGAATCTCAGGGCCTAAAGTCTCAAAATCATTTTATTTTCGCATAAAATACCTTTAAGGAAATTTCATAAATTAAATCATTTATTTAAATAATTATTTCCCAAAACGTATTTATTTTCCCCTTTTTAAATACAGTAAATCAATCGGTAAATATTCATGTATAAAATGAGAAAATATATAAATATTCATTTTGAATATTTAAAATCATTTGAATCATAATTAATTTCTCACTTATGTAAAATTTTAAAACAGTAATATTTATTTTTCATATTTCTCTCATAATTTTGATTTTATGGGAAATTTATATAAATGGTTTCCAAATATGTCATTTGACTCAAATTTAAGCATCTAAAATATTTATAATATTTTAGAATATTTTTAGTAAATTTTTCAACAGCATAACGGCTGCGGATTCCTAATCTCCTGCACTAAAATTACAGTATATAAACCAGCTTTTCAACCACAATTCATACATATTTCAGACCAAATCAAGTTCTCAATATTTCCATAAAATTTATCTCAGTAAAACATGCATTCACTATATCTCTACAACTCACATACTTCTCCCTTACTTGTACGGTGTCATTTCATTCATATCGTATACTTTGTGGCCTTGAACCAATGATTAGGTCTTTATTCGTCTCCTTTCCCATTTTGTGGATTTAGCTTCGGAGCTGCAGAAGATGAGTCATACCAGTTCAATTCCAAAACATACATATACACTAACCATTCTTAGAAATCCTACTCATTAAGGTAGAATTATTCTTTATAAAAATTTCCGACCTATCAACGTCTTTTTCTTCATAATGGAAAATATTGAATTCCGATTAATGCACCGTCAATTTTATATGTAATCTGACTTAATTCTCTATCCAGGAGTATAAGGCCCATTTGCTAATTCATTTTATATTGTTCCTCACAATTTTCCAAATTTCAGCCTAAGTCTGACCCATATGGCAGAATGGTTTTTTGACCTTTATGCATTAAACTTTATATTACTAATTATAGGGATATCCAAAACTATGAATCAAAAAACCATATGAACTTAATCCAATTCCCTATTTAGAATAGTAAGTTACACAGTTGTATCATTTCGAAATTATTTTTAATAATTCCTCAAATTTACCCTGTTTCTAGAGGCATTCTGGCAGATTATCTACTGAACTCTGTGTACAAGTTAGGCCATATCTCAAGATAGGTTTATCCAAATTGTACAAACTCAAAACCATATTATTCTTAACTCATTTACCTTTCAGAAACATAAATTTTACAGCAAATTCAATCTGTGCTAATTTCTACAAATTTTCAAATTTGACACAGAGCATCTCGCCTACTGCACTGAGTGCCCTGTGTTCAGATGTCTATATCTCAGGCTATACAACTCCAAATTAGGTAATTCCAAAACTGAATTTTTTCTAATTTGTAAGGATATCTTCCGTAATTTTTCCAAAATTTATTTCATTCTAAAACCCCCAAACTGAATTTGTCAAATTGGGGCTCGGATAGGACAGAATTTCAGCAGAGTTGAAATCTACCCTTAACATTTGTTTCTCTTCTTTTCTCAACTCTAACCTTATGAATATTTTCTATTCACTTAGTATATTCATCAAACACCTTCCATACATTAAGTTTCAACCAAAATTACTCACCATCGTGGCTGCCCTGTTCCCAAACAGCATTTTCCACTCCATTTTACTGCAAGTTACGGTTTTGTAATTCCACATCTAATCCAAGTTCCAATAGTTTCTAAAAATTCACCAAGATCAATTAAAAATGTATAAAAATATGAGCCATATATGGTCGGAAAGATCTTCAAGTTAAATTTCCAATGCAATTTGAATCACCTCAATCAGAGTTCCCTATCAAAACTTATGTTCGACTCTTTACTGATTGCTCAATGCTGAATTCCATACATGTGACGTGAATGTAGGAATTTCTTGTTGTTAATATGTAATGAATTAAAATACAAGCCTTACATGGATAAAAAGGTATTTAAGTTAGCTTTCTAATGGATTTTCATTCACCTTAATCGGAATTTCCTACCAACAGCTATGGGTGAATCTTTACAGATAGGTCGATTGGGTCGGTTGGTAGAACCTACTGCTCATGGAGTAACTTTACAAAATTTTTGGTATTCATCTATAAGGAACTAGAATAAGAGGCCTATATGTCACAACCCGAAGGCCAATGACATCCACTTAACACTTACTTTATTGCTTTTGAAAAATTACGAAACAAATTTTTTTCTACTTACGGTTTGTATTCGGTGTTAGTGTAGTATCAAAATCAAATCTTATCTTACTAATATTATTTCTCGAGCTATGTCACACTTCTCAAGGTGTTTTTTATGATTTTAGCCTTTCTTTTACTATTCCAAAAGAAACGGGTCGAAAACCTCCCCCTTATATTTTATCAATTTTCCCAGTAAAATCACCTGCATTTAAACACATTCAAATCTTCACAATATAGCCAGCTTTTGTTTCTCACAATTCACACAATCATGCATCTCATATTTCTCAAGGATTTAACCAGTAATAAATCCACATCTTGCAGTTTATACATAATTCAAAATATACATCTTAACCCAGATCGTACTCAATAATCACCTAGACTCACATAATAATCTAGTGTGATCCAAAGCTACATCCCATATTCTTTCCTAGTACTGTGAAATTAAAGTTTGTATAACTATCAAAATGATATACAAGTAGTATACCTCAAAAGCACAAAAGCTAGGCCCGGAGAACGTAGATGAGTACCACTACTAGGTACAGTTCCCGGGAGCTTATACGAAGCCTGAGCCGAATATCAACTCGTATGATCTGCAGATGTTAAATTTAAGGGGTGAGCAAATCCACGGCTCAATAAGTAGCTTAAATAAGTACATACCAGGCTCAAATCTTAAAACACGATTATACATGCATGAACTCTATAAAATAGCATGTATGCATTATGTCGAGATTAGCTACTAACTTGTATGTACAACAGAATTCATAAGGACATTCATGCCTTTCTTCATTTCTTTAATTCACACAATATCATTCTTTTTGTCACTTTGTGTCTATATAGTTCAGTATGAAAAACACAACCATTTCAAACAATATATGATTCTATAGCACAATGTAAGTAAAGTTCAACAAGTATTTCAATTCTCAATCATATGCATCGTATCTATCCTATCTAATGATAGTTGTCACATTTGTAAGGTTTCGTTGTCTCGATTTATCATGTCATACACGAAAATACGCAGCGGATTAGAAAAACAACAAAAACCAAAATCACCAGGATCATGCAACAAGATTAATTTCGGGATAGAATCTAACCTTTTGGTGTACTCGTGTAGGAATATTCGACTTTTGAATATGGCAGCCCACGAACAGCCCTTGATTTATCGTTAACTCAAGACTCCTAGCTGAGAGAAGTCCTCTAACGGTATCCACACTAGTAGGACGCAAAACAAGACCTTTGCTTGAGACAAGATGTGATCAGAAGCAAAGGGAGGAGGAAGGGAATTGTTTTCTGAGAGTGCTAGCTCCAAGAGGCAGAACGGCTATAAAAATATTCTGTTCTTATTATCTAACTTTTGGACTTAATGTTGTTTTTATATGCCTCTTAACAAAACCCTAAAAAGGCGTTAGCCTTAGTCCAACTAAATTAGGTCTTTTGGGCCCTTTAAAATTACTTAATCCAAATCCAATTAATTGTAGGGCATACTCTAACAATCTCCCACTTGCATTACAACCAATTGGTTATGCATTTGGATTAATAATTTGGTCTGCCCGTGAATTATTATATTAATAATTCATAATTATAATCTCATTATAATTGAAAAGACCAAAATACCCTTTAGTAATCTCGGGCTAAAATTACTATTAATTAAATCCCGAATTATAGTTGGAACAGGATTCTAGTCTCACTAGGAATCCTTCTTGTATTAGGATTCATCACATGGATCCAACTCCAATTACCTTGTCTTGGTCATACCCTTATTGTGTGTGACCCTTTAGGTTTCCACTACATTAGCAGTGATTCAGAATCTCATTCATAAATCACAAGCCAAGATTGGCATCTAGCAATGCATCATGGCTACCCAAGTAATGAAAATGTCGGTGAGTTGACGACAACCTTTCAATGAGCAATTACCATATAATTCGATCCTTTTGTCTCCTAATATCTCAGTTGAACATAGAGTATGGAACGTGTCATCTCTATTAAAGTTCAACTCCATTGTTTCTCAATCTTAAGATAAATGATTTAATCAAATGAATTCAAGATCTCATCTTAAATCTCATTTGTACTGTGGCCACAGATTTTCAATCATTAATCTCTATTGAGAGTCCTTGAGATATAGACTCTTGTTACCAAGAGGGACAAATCCTATCTTGATCACTCATAACCCTCATATGATTCATGATGTACCCAATTACTGTCTTACTTGCAACCCTTATTGATCTACGTTTACCAGCATCAAAGTACACCAATCCACACATAGGATACCATGGTGATCTCAAGTCTAAGGATCACATATACCATTGCCATTTGAGAACATCTAATGACACTCAATGTAACAATCCACATAGAGTTCTCAAGATGGGTCAATCCAGTGTATTCATTCACAATGATCACCCATGTGTTGATCTGGATATCACCATATCCATGACTTATGAGATCAGTCACCCAAAGGAATCTAACACATGTTAGTCTTACCGTATCACTGATGTCCCTTCTCAGTGATACTATGACTAAGGATATTTAAGAATAGTATTCTTTGTATCATAAGGATCTCATTATCAAAGTCACTACTTTGATTCCTTTGATACGAATCCACTATTCTAGGGACTTTATCATTTGATCATGACTTGATCAAATTAAATATAGTCAATAATGATAAATACCTACCATGTATTATTAAATAACATACTTAATCACAATGTCTTAAGTGTACTATAAGTCCAAATCCGATTGGCTTATAGCGCATACACTAACATTCTCCCACTTGCTCTACAGCCAATCGATCATGGAAGAGCTTGAGTATTTGTTTGGACCATTGGTGAGACCAAGATTTCTTAGCTTGTGCAATGGCTCCATTGTTGTCCCAATAGAGTGCCACTGGATCAACAATGCTAAGGACTACTCCAAGTTCTGTGACGAACTTTTTGATCCAAACAACTTCCTTAGCTGCATTTGAAGCTGCTATATACTCAGCCTCGATCGTAGAATTGGCCACTGTCTCTTGTTTAGAACTTTTTCAACTTAACAGTGCCATCATTTACGCAAAACACATAGCCAGATTGTGACTTAAAGTCATCCTTATCTGACTAGAAATTGGCATCAGTGTAACCATTTACAATGAGCTCATTCTCTCCTCCATAGACTAAGAAAGCATCCATAGTCCTTCTTAAGTACTTAAGGATGTTCTTAACTGCTATCCAGTGACGCTCACCTGGGTAAGCTTGATACCTACTCATCATGCTTAAAGCATGCGAGACATCAAGCCTCGTACATAACATGGCGTACATGATAGATCCAATAGCTGAAGCATATGGAATCTTAGCCATTTTATCTCTCTCATGTTATGTTTTAGGACACATGTCCTTTAAGAGATAAATGCCATGAGACATAGGTAAGAATTCTTTCTTGGATTCTTCCATGTTGAACCTTTTCAACACTTTGTCAATATATGTACTTTGACTTAGACCTAGCAGCCTACGCGATCTATCTCTATAGATCTTTATTCCAAGGATATAGGCTGCTTATCCTAAGTCTTTCATGGAGAAGCAATTCCTTACCCAAGTTTTGACAGATTGTAGGGCAGGAATGTCATTTCCTATGAGTAGTATGTCATCCACATATAACACTAGGAATATGACAGCACTCCCACTTACCTTTTTGTGTACACAAGGTTCATCTTCGTTCTTGATGAAGCCAAACTCTTTGACTATCTCATCAAAACGAATGTTCCAGCTCCGAGAAGCTTGCTTCTCAAGCTCTCGACGTATCCTATTAGACCTACGCGGGCCTTGTGTTTCTGGAGCTACTTCTTGTTCCACAACATCTTGTGGGACTTGCTCCTGTTCCACTAAAGGTTCAATGACATTTTGTGGTTGTTGAACCTCATCAAGCTCTATTTTCTTCCCACTAGTTCTTCTAAAAAGGAAGTCCTTTTCTAGAAAAACACCGTATCGAGCCACAAACACTTTGTGCTCTGTGGGATTATAGAAATAGTATCCTTTTGTCTCTTTAGGATACCCCACAAATATGCATTTATCAAATTTGGGTCCTAATTTGTCTGAGACTTGTCTTTTGACGTAAGCCTCACAACCCCAAATCTTTAGAAAAGACAGATTAAGCTTTTTTCCAGTCCACATCTCATGTGGTGTCTTTTCAACAGCTTTAGTAGGAACATGATTTAGTGTAAATGCTGCTGTCTCTAAAGCATAACCCCAAAAGAAGACAGGGAGGTCAGATAGACTCATCATGGATCGAACCATGTCTAACAAGGTCCAATTCCTCCTCTCAGATACACCGTTCCATTCAGGTGTACCAGGTGGAGTGAGTTGTAGAACTATTCCACACTCCTTTAGATGATCTATAAATTCTAAGCTCAAATACTCTCCACCCCGATCTGATCGGAGTGTCTTGATATTCTTGCCTAGCTGGTTTTGTACTTCATTCTTGAATTCTTTAAACTTTTCAAAGGATTCTGACTTATGTCTCATTAAATAAACATAGCCATATCTACTGTAGTCATCAGTAAATGTGATGAAGTATTGGAACCCTCCTCTAGCCTGTGTGATTAATGGACCACATACATCTGTATGTATGAGCTCTAATAAACCACTAGCCCTTTCACTTGTTCCTGTAAAAGGGGCCTTGGTCATTTTACCAAGCAAACAAGATTCGCATACATCATATGATTCAAAATCAAATGAATCTAAGTGTCCCTCTTTGTGGAGCCTAGATATGCATTTCTCGTTTATGTGACCTGTTGGCTCTATAGGCTATACCGAGAGGGGGGTGAATCAGTTTTTCACTAACCTTAGGTTCGTTTTTCGGTTTCTCTAAATTCTCTAGCCTATATTGATATTTTCTAAGTTCTCTAGGCTACTCAATTATGCAATATAAATTCAAAGCAATAAACACAAATATAATTGCAAATAAGTAAAGAGAGTAAGGATAGAGAAATGTAAGCAAGTGATTTATAGAGGTTCGGCAACCTTGCCTACGTCCTCTACCTTGAGACGCTCCCAAGGATTTTCCCAAATTCACTAACTTGAATTTGTGTTACACTCCCTCTTTTCAAGGATCAAGAGAAACCTCTCTCTTTTTCTAGGCTCAAGAGTAACCTCCTTCTTTTTCTTAGGCTAAAGAGTAACCTCCCTCTTTTTCTAAGGCTTAAGAGAAACCTCCCCTTTACAAGGAATGATGGGATACAAATAATGTAATCAAAGAAAAGGCCTTTAGGTAGGCAATTGATTACAGAAATTAAGCTCAATGAGAAGCCTATACAATATTTGTGCTAAGCACTACAAGGAATAAGAGAATAATAGATGATGGAAACTTTGTAGCTCTTGATTTGTTGTTTGAGGCTTGTAGATTTGAGGAATATGAGATTTTGAGTTGCTGAGTGGTTCCTCTTGCTTCCTTTAGCTTCTAAGCCTCTATTTATAGTCCCTTGGATGTATTCTAGCCGTTGGGTGGAGCCAAATCTCGAATATTACCGTTGTCTCACAAAAACTAGCCGTTATAGGCTATTTTCGGGCAAAGGGATCGATCCCTTTCCATAGGGGATCGATCCCTTTTGTCCAGAATCTTGATTCTGGGCTTCAGGGACCTTGGGAAGACTTTCTGCCAAAAAGGGGTCGATCCTGCTACAGTGGGGATCGATCCTTTTCTTCCAAAGGGCATTTTTCCTGCACTTTTGGGTTAGAAATGATATGACCTTTGATCCTAATTCAACCCAAAATGTTTATAAGCTTTAAGGGAGTTTTTCTTGACTTTCTCAAATGAAAATATTGTCCAAAAACTTATAAGTAATTTTCTAAACTTATGTTCAATAATTCTTGAGAAAATTACTTAATATTGAAAATCATTTGTGATAAGGCAAATTTACAATATGAATTAAAACATTAAAGCTTACTTAAGTTTTTGTCATTTCAAAATATATATTGCAATTTAAAGCTAACAATCTCCCCCTTTTTGATATGACAAAACTTAATGTAAATTTTCTTTGAAAATTCTTTGATAAACTACTCCCCCTCAAATAAAGCAGGATTTTATAAAGCTCCCCCTTAATATAAACATGGGTTTTGAAAATGAATTTTCAAACTATTTCTCTCTCATTATCTCTCCCCCTTAATATCTCTCTCTTTTTAATATCTATCTCTCCCCCTTTTTGTCATAGCAAAAAGAAGGAAAAATAATAAAAAATATGCTCCCCTAAAATCATGGCTATGTGAGAACAAATAAAAATGCTCCATCCAACAAGAAACATGTTAGTACATGGGACTCATAGCACAAATTCATAAGACAATGTCCATAAAGAGTATGAAATGTTTAGGCATGCAAAGGACAAGGCTTATTATCCTATACCAATTGTTTATAAATAATTTTGATACCAATTGTTGATAAGTAATTTTGCAAAAAGGTTCCAATTGGTAAGAAATTAAGCAAGCACCTAAGTATATCAATTGTTCTCTTAAGTCCAACTAAGGTGCATTGTAATACATCATGATTATGAGCTGAAATTATATAACATATCATATGCATGTGCTCATAAATCATTCTCAAGAAATATTGTGTCTAGAATTAAATCATACATCAATTAATCACAAATTCTAGCACAAAAGTGTTTCATGCAAAAGTGTCTTATATGAATTCTTCTCTATTTGTCATTTCAATCTAAGGAGCATGAGAAGAATTGTCAATTTAAAGCTCATACCAATTGGCAATTTAGATTTGGCTTACCAATTATTGAAAATATTGTTGCTAATGATACTAATTGTTATTTCAATCTAAACACCAATTGTTACTAATGGTTGACTTAGGCATTTTGCATGAATCTCATATTTATGTGTAGTGTGTTCATGTCAAGAAAATAATCATTTTAAATATGCAAGAACACAATCACACATCATCAAATATGCATATGGATTAATTAAACATAAGCATACTATCATAAAGTATTAATCCATATTTATATTCACAAAGTTATACCATATGGAAGATTCATAAAATCAAGGTATTCAAGCAAACATATTTTCTTCCATGATTTCAAGCACAAAAATCCTATGCTCATTTTCCAATTCAAGTCCTTAACTAATTATGAGCAAGGAAAGATTCAAAATTACCATTTTAATCAATTAAGAGCCATATCCCTAGTGGTTGTCATCATTTAACGTTCTAGAGGGTATATGCTATTTTTAACTAAAATGGCTTCACTTAAGTGAATCAATATTATCAAGCTAAAATATATTTTATCATCAAAATCCATAAGCTATGAGTGAGGTTAAGCACATAATATCATGAAAACAACTATTCTCATCTCATAGGCATGATTATTGATTCAACTCAAGCAAGCATGTAAGTTCAACATTAAAACAATCAAGAATAAATGCATGGATATCAATCAAGGTACATTTGTTCAAGTTTGCATTTATCTTTGAATGTTGGTGTTGTCATTAAAGCCCAAGTTCTTTAATAATTTGGCCATAAAAATATAAGTTCATGGATGATAAAGTTTCATGCATTTGAACATTTAGGATCCATTTACCATCACAAATTATAGGCCAATAACCATTACCAATTGTTGAATTTACATTTGGAATCAATCCATTAGATGTATAATTATCATGAAACCTAGTGTGGAATTGATAAATCAAGCTAAGAGACATAATCCTATAAGCATGCTTGACTAAGATGAACAAAAAATATGATCAATAGTCATTGTGCACAAGTTCATCAAATTCTCACATATATCCATAAATTCTTGAAATAATTCTCAAAATTATGTTTAAGCATTCATTGAAAGTATATTTCAAGATTATTTCAAGATTTATGAATGTTTTCAACAAGAAAAATGATTTTGCACTTGTGAGCTCAAGAAAAATGATATTAATTGTTGAAAGTGATGCCATTTGTTGGAAATAATACAAATTGATAGAATTGAGGCATGATATCAATGAAAAATGAATTTTCATAGTTTAAAGATCATCAAAAAGAAATTAAAATACTGGATTTTAAGTTGAGAAGAGAGAAAGTATCAAAACAATGAAAAGTTCTTCTCAATTTCGGTTGAAAACATGCAGGAGAGCCTTTTCTGGCCTCGGGGGATCGATCCCTTTAGGAGGGGGATCGATCCCTCATATGTTTCCTACAGATTCTGCAGTTGTTTTGACAGAAAATTGAACTTGTGAGGTACCAAAACTTCGTTTTTGAGTATTTTAAGTCCAAGTAAGGGTTTAAACATTTGTAAAACATGATTTTGGACTTGTATGAATGAAAAACATGAATGAAAAACCATTTTATAAAAGATTTTACAATTTTGGAAGAATTTACACAATAAAATGCATTTTTGGCCTCAAAGGAGGTCATTTTGAGAGTTAAACATATTTTGACAAAACTAAAGCATTAGAAACCACAAATATGCCAAAACAAACTTGTTCACATAGATTTTAAGCACATATAACATCAAATCATCATACTTGTGAACATTATGCCATGATTTCCAACATACAAGTTCTTCATTAATGCACATGGCATGGCATTTTGCATATATGACATATTTGGCAATTTGGGGTAAGTAAATACATTATCAACACATAGAAGACTTGCTCAAAATGTAGAAATCCAATAATCATTTCAAAATCATAAATCATGCTTTTCATCCAATCATCTAATACCTCAAGAACTATCCATCAACCACTCAACAATCAATTATCATGCCTTTTTGCTCAATCACAATTCATCATGAATCATCAACCAAATTTCTCATCAAAGTACAAATAATCAAATAAAAGTTTTAAGGAGTAAAGAATTAGGCTTACAATACTCCTTTGCTAGAGAAAGCTTTGCCTTGAATAGTTGAATCCACTTTGAGCCATTCTTTGAAGAATTGTTGTGACCTTGTCAAGTATGGATTCTTAAGCTCTTCCTCTTTCTCATTGGCATAAGCAATCTCCATGGGGGGTGTGTAGAGCATTTGAACTCCATTGTTTCTTTGTATTCTTATGCTCTAACACTTCTACATCAAACAATTTCAAACATGCTTTGGTACCCAAATTTTCTTGGGTCCATGAGAGTTAGTGCAAATAATTTTTGATCCTTTTGGTATCCATTTCAAGCACAAATCATCATTATTTATTGCATGCTTTGGCACCCACATTTTTCTAACAACTCTTCCTCTAAATGTGGTTTTTCTATTTGTGCATGCTTGTGAAGAGTGTCCTATTCTATTGCAAAGTGAGCATGTGAGAGATAAATCATGCATAGAATTTTTGCTCATTAAGAAATTCGTAAGATGGGTTTCTTTTTGTTTTTCATTATAGCCTAACCCATCTTTGTCAAAGAAAGCTCTTTGGGTCTCTAACATGTGATCTAGCTTTTGTTGACCCATATAAAATCTAGTAAATGAGTTATGCAAATTTGTATTCTTTTTATTTAACTCATCTATTTCTAGATTTGCTCCTTCTAATTTCTTCTCAAATTCAAGTTTGGCATTTAATAGCATTTCATTTTCTATTTTCAATTTAGCAATGATTTTCTTATATTTGGAGTTCATGCATTGAAATTCATTTGCTAAATCATTAAAAGCATTTTGTAGTTCACTAAAGGTATAATCATTATCTTCACTAGAACTACAACTAGCCTCATCATCACTAATAGCCATAAAGCATGAGTATGCTCCCTCTTCATCTACATTTTCCTCATCGGAGCTATCACTATCGCTCCATGCAGCCACAAATGCTTTCTTCCTAGGTTTCCTATCTTTTTCCTTCCTAAGTAAAGGGCAATCTAGCTTAGTGTGACCCGGTTCATTACATTCATAACACACTAAGGGGTCCTTTTCTCTCCTACTAGATTCTCCTCTTATTACCCCTCTACTTTGGTGCCTCCTATCATTCTCTCTCTCTTTCATTCTCATAAATCTATTAAATCTTTTGGCAAACATTGCCATTTCTTTTTCTTCCTCATTTCTACTCTCATCACTATCATCCTCATGAGTGAAAGACTTAAGTGCTACCCCTACTTTCTTTGAAGGCACTTCATTTCTCTTTAATTTCATTTCATGAGTAAGTAGAGAGCCCATAAGTTCATCTAGAGACAAGGTATTTGGATCCTTAGATTCTTCCATTGCGGTTACCTTTGCCTCCCATGACTTAGGCAAGCTATTCAAAATTTTCTTTACCATTTCAACATTAGAATAAGCCTTGCCTAAAGCCTTAAGTCCATTAATTATATCATTAAACCTAGTAACATTTCGCTAATGGACTCATTCTCTTTCATCCTAAATAGCTCATAATCATGTGTGAGCATTCCTACTTTTGTTTCTCTAACTTGATTTGTCCCTTCATGTGTGATGGCCAATTTGTCCCATATTTGTTTAGCATTCTCACATAGAGAGACTCTATTATACTCATTGGGACTTAATGCACAAAAGAGAGTGTGCATAGCCTTGGCATTCAATTGTGCCAATCTCATATCATTTGTGTCCCACTCATCCTCATTTTTAGGGACATCTTTTCCATCTACTTTCTTCATGGGAATTCTAGGACCATTCACTATAATTCTCCACACTTCATAATTATTTGATTGTACAAATAACATCATTCTAGTTTTTCAATAAGAATAATTCTCACCATTGAAGAGTGGAGGTCTAACTAATGATTGTCCCTCTTCTCTTAGGGGTGTGCCTACATTCAAGTGAGCCATTTATGATCGTTTTGCTCGATAGAGGTTAGTCTAAATCAATCTCGAGCCCAAGCTCTGATACCAATTGTTGGCTCTATAGGCTATACCGAGAGGGGGGGTGAATCGGTTTTTCACTAACCTTAGGTTCGTTTTTCGGTTTCTCTAAATTCTCTAGCCTATATTGATATTTTCTAAGTTCTCTAGGCTACTCAATTATGCAATATAAATTCAAAGCAATAAACACAAATATAATTGCAAATAAGTAAAGAGAGTAAGGATAGAGAAATGTACGTAAGTGATTTATAGAGGTTCGGCAACCTTGCCTACGTCCTCTACCTTGAGACGCTCCCAAGGATTTTCCCAAATTCACTAACTTGAATTTGTGTTACACTCCCTCTTTTCAAGGATCAAGAGAAACCTCTCTCTTTTTCTGGGCTCAAGAGTAACCTCCCTCTTTTTCTTAGGCTAAAGAGTAACCTCCCTCTTTTTCTAAGGCTTAAGAGAAACCTCCCCTTTACAAGGAATGATGGGATACAAATAATGTAATCA
Source organism: Heritiera littoralis (assembly GCA_031772115.1). Taxonomy (NCBI): domain Eukaryota; kingdom Viridiplantae; phylum Streptophyta; class Magnoliopsida; order Malvales; family Malvaceae; genus Heritiera; species Heritiera littoralis. The sequence goes on from JAPDPK010000090.1 coordinate 718,177, forward strand.
AAGAAAAGGCCTCTAGGTAGGCAATTGATTACAGAAATTAAGCTCAATGAGAAGCCTATACAATATTTGTGCTAAGCACTACAAGGAATAAGAGAATGATAGATGATGGAAACTTTGTAGCTCTTGATTTGTTGTTTGAGGCTTGTAGATTTGAGGAATATGAGATTTTGAGTTGCTGAGTGGTTCCTCTTGCTTCCTTTAGCTTCTAAGCCTCTATTTATAGTCCCTTGGATGTATTCTAGCCGTTGGGTGGAGCCAAATCTCGAATATTACTGTTGTCTCACAAAAACTAGCCGTTATAGGCTATTTTCGGGCAAAGGGATTGATCCCTTTCCATAGGGGATCGATCCCTTTTGTCCAGAATCTTGATTCTAGGCTTCAGGGACCTTGGGAAGACTTTCTGCCAAAAAGGGGTCGATCCTGCTACAGTGGGGATCGATCCTTTTCTTCCAGAGGGCATTTTTCCTGCACTTTTGGGTTAGAAATGATATGACCTTTGATCCTAATTCAACCCAAAATGTTTATAAGCTTTAAGGGAGTTTTTCTTGACTTTCTCAAATGAAAATATTGTCCAAAAACTTATAAGTAATTTTCTAAACTTATGTTCAATAATTCTTGAGAAAATTACTTAATATTGAAAATCATTTGTGATAAGGCAAATTTACAATATGAATTAAAACATTAAAGCTTACTTAAGTTTTTGTCATTTCAAAATATATATTGCAATTTAAAGTTAACATGACCAAGTCTACAATGCCAGAGGAATATAGGGTTAATCTCATTACCCTTTGACCTCTTGGAATCAACACTGTATATGTGATTATCTAAATCTAGAACATACAATCCATTCATAATGGAAGCATTGCCATAGAAAATATCATTAAAGTAAATTGAACAACTATTGTTCATTATTTTAAAAGAAAAACCTTTCTTGTCCAAACAAGAAACAGATATAATGTTCTTGAAAATTGCTGGATCATAATAACAATTATTAAGTTCTAGAATTAGGCCCGAAGGCAACGATAAATTAAATGTTCCTACAGCTAACGCAGCAACCGTTGCTCCATTTCCAACTCGTAAGACCACCTCGCCATTGGCAAGTTTTCTACTCCTTGTTAGTCCGTGCACATTCATGCAAATGTGAGAACCACATCTAGTATCTAATACCCAAGATAAAGAAGTAGACAAATTTATCTCAATCACATATATACCTGAGATGGAAGTCTCACTTCCTTTCTTTTTCTTTAGCTCTTCAAGGTACACAGTGCAATTTCGCTTCCAATGACCAGTCTTATTGCAATGGAAGCATTTTCCTGTCTTAGCAACTCCACCAGATGGCTTGAGTTTCTTGGCCTTTTCCTTCTTGTTACCCTTAGGCTTGGGGTTACCCTTAGGCTTGACTTTGCCTTTTGGATTTGGTCTTGTCAATTACCATAACAGAAGTAAGCCTTGACTTCTTCAAGTCTTGCTCAGTAGTTCACAACATATTGAGCAATTCTGCCAGTGTCTTATCCATACTGTTCATGTTATAGTGCAACACAAACGAACTATAGCTATCCGGTAAGAATTGGAGGATGAGATCAACTGACAATTCTTTATGCATGGTGAAGCCCAGTGCTTCCAGCCTCTCAATGTACCTAATCATATTAAGTACATAAGTGTGCACCGGAGCTCCCTCAACCATCTTGCTTAGAAGAGCTCCTTAGACACCTCATAACGTTCGTGCCGTGCTTGCTCTTGGAACATTTCCTTGAGCTGTTTGATCATATCAAACGGTTTCATATTCTCATGTTTCTTCTAGAGTTCAGAACTCATGGAAGCTAACATCTGGCACTGTACGTCAATGGCATCATCCAAATGCTTTTGATAAGTTTGCTTATCAGTAGTGGAAGCATTCTGTCGGGGTTGAGCAGGGATTGCATGCTCTAGAACATATAACTTCTTTTCTTGAGTGAGGACTATCCTCAAATTTTTGTACCAGTCTAAGAAGTTTGCCCCAACCAACTTGTTATCCTTCTCAAGGATAGAACGAAGGGATAAATTGTTGTTTGCCATGATAATTCTACAATCATAAAATATGCAAGTAAGTAACATTATGATTACAATCATTCATTGTGGTCTTTTAATTAAATGAATTACTCCCACTATTTTCCTCAAGCTAATAGCCCTCACTATCAACTCGGGAAGCCTTTTCGCCTAGACTTCCTAGTGGGCCAAGATCCATATTTGGTCCCATTATGACTTTAGCTGAGCTAATGCGTCCAATGAGATTATTTAGGTAGACAACTCTTGTCAATTGCATCTCATGCAACTCCTGGATAGTTGGGTGAACAACTCTTGTTCTAACTCATCATATGGGTTAAAGCCCAACCTATGCCTCTAAATCGTATTAGGTTTGACTGAGCCAATGCCCTAATACACTTAGAGACAACTATTATTTCATGCAATGTGAATTCCTAAGGTAGGTATGGCCTTGACTGAGCCAAAGTAGCACAATACCGAACAAAGTCTCTTTCACATGCATCGTATTTGAAGGCATCTTTATTTGTTATCTTTGACTTAATATTTATTTTGAGGGATTTTTAATTTTACCATCTCACCTAGCATGCTTTTCTAACATATATATCAACATATATAAGTAAAAGCATAAAATTAAACGTGACATGGTTATGGCCTTTCTATTACAAAAGAACCTAGGGATACATTATTTTTCTAAATGCCTTCTCTTCGATTTCCCTTCAAGCGTCACCTCGGTTCGCCTTGGCTCTGAATCATCTTGGCTCCAAATGTTGTACATTTTACAAGATAATCCTAATTTATCTATATAACATTACATAAATAAATTACAAATAAATCAAGGCTCACAGGCCAATTTAAATTTATTTAAATAAATTACAACCCATGTAAACCTATGCCCATAACCATGCACCATGCAATCATCCATATCACATAAGTATCAAGCATCAAGCATACACAGTAATATCACATATTAATTTGCATGCTTCCTAATTAATAAATCTAATTTTAATTAATTATGGGTATCAAGAGCTGTTTTAATTTAATTTTAATTCTTAAAATTCAATTTGGGATTAATTGAAATTTTAATCTTATTAAAATCTCAAAACCATTGGATAACTCTTATCCATTTTAAAATATTTTATTTTAAAACAAAATTTATAAAGATAACTCCTTTTGAAATTTTAATCTCATTTCAAAAGTGTTGGATAACTCTTATCCAATTTAAGATAGAAAATAATTTATTTTAAAACAAAATTTTATTAAGATAATTCCTTTTGAAATTTTAATCTCATTAAAATCTCAAAACTATTGGATAACTCTTATCCAATTTAATACAGGATATATAAATATTTTTTATTTTAAAACAATATTATCAAGATAATGTTTTTGAAATTTTAATCTTATTAAAATCTCAAAACTATTGGATAACTCTTATCCAATTTAATAAAAGATATATTTTATTTTAAAGCAATATTATCAAGATAATGTTTTTAAAATTTTAATCTTATTAAAATCACAAAACTATTGGATAACTCTTATCCAATTTAATAAAGGATATATTTTATTTTAAAACAATATTATCAAGATAATGTTTTTGAAATTATAATCTTATTAAAATCTCAAAAACCACTAGATAACTCTTATCCAATTTTATTTTTAAAAAATATCTTTCTTTAAAATATATTTAATTTAAAACTCTTATCAGGATAACTTTTATCCTAATTAATTTTATATATTTTAAATAAAATAATAACAAGTATTAATTTTTTTTTTTAAATCTATAATTGTCTTACAATTATTTTAGGTCGCCCAAACGAATTTTAAAAATTAATATCAAAACTGTAACAACTTATAATAAAACAGCATCACCACGAATCGAATTCGCTATCCCGAAAGCTGTTTGCACATTGGCTCGGATACCACTGTAAGGCTTCGTTGTCTCGATTTATCATGTCATACACGAAAATACGCAGCGGATTAGAAAAACAACAAAAACCAAAATCACCAGGATCATGCAACAAGATTAATTTCGAGATAGAATCTAACCTTTTGGTGTACTCGTGTAGGAATATTCGACTTTTGAATATGGCAGCCCACGAACAGCCCTTGATTTATCGTTAACTCAAGACTCCTAGCTGAGAGAAGTCCTCTAACGGTATCCACACTAGTAGAACGCAAAACAAGACCTTTACTTGAGACAAGATGTGATCAGAAGCAAAGGGAGGAGGAAGGGAATTGTTTTCTGAGAGTGCTAGCTCCAAGAGGCAGAACGGCTATAAAAATATTCTGTTCTTATTATCTAACTTTTAGACTTAATGTTGTTTTTATAATGCTTCTTAACAAAACCCTAAAAAGGCCTTAGCCTTAGTCCAACTAAATTAGGTCTTTTGGGCCCTTTAAAATTACTTTTAATCCAAATCGAATTAATTGTAGGGCATACTCTAACAATCTCCCACTTGCATTACAACCAATTGGTTATGCATTTGGATTAATAATTTGGTCTGCCCATGAATTATTATATTAATAATTCATAATTATAATCTCATTATAATTGAAAAGACCAAAATACCCTTTAGTAATCTCGGGCTAAAATTACTATTAATTAAATCCCGAATTATAGTTGGAACAGGATTCTAGTCTCACTAGGAATCCTTCTTGTTTTAGGATTCATCACATGGATCCAACTCCAATTACCTTGTCTTGGTCATACCCTTATTGTGTGTGACCCTTTAGGTTTCCATTACGTTAGCAGTGATTCAGAATCTCATTCATAAATCACAAGCCAAGATTGGCATCTAGCAATGCATCATGGCTACCCAAGTAATGAAAATGTCGGTGAGTTGACGACAACCTTTCAATGAGCAATTACCGTATAATTCGATCCTTTTGTCACCTAATATCTCAGTTGAACATAGAGTATGGAACGTGTCATCTCTATTAAAGTTCAACTCCATTGTTTCTTAGTCTTAAGATAAATGATTTAATCAAATGAATTCAAGATCTCATCTTAAATCTCATTTGTAGTGTGGCCACAGATTTTCAATCATTAATCTCTATTGAGAGTCCTTGAGATATAGACTCTTGTTACCAAGAGGGACAAATCCTATCTTGATCACTCATAACCCTCATATGATTCATGATGTACCCAATTACTGTCTTACTTGCAACCCTTATTGAGCTACGTTTACCAGCATCAAAGTACACCAATCCACACATAGGATACCATGGTGATCTCAAGTCTAAGGATCACATATACCATTGCCATTTGAGAACATCTAATGACACTCAATGTAACGATCCACATAGAGTTCTCAAGATGGGTCAATCCAGTGTATTCATTCACAATGATCACCCATGTGTTGATCTGGATATCACCATATCCATGACTTATGAGATCAGTCACCCAAAGGAATCTAACACATGTTAGTCTTACCGTATCACTGATGTCCCTTCTCAGTGATACTATGACTAAGGATATTTAAGAATAGTATTCTTTGTATCATAAGGATCTCATTATCAAAGTCACTACTTTGATTCCTTTGATACGAATCCACTATTCTAGGGACTTTATCATTTGATTATGACTTGATCAAATTAAATATAGTCAATAATGATAAATACCTGCCATGTATTATTAAATAACATACTTAATCACAATGTCTTAAGTGTACTATAAGTCCAAATCCGATTGGCTTATAGCGCATACACTAACAACATTCACAGTTCACAATCGTTTATCCACTATCTTATTGGCATAAGATTTCTCATAATTCATCAGCACACGTGTAGCACTTAGCTCTCAAAGGACTTTAGAGGTGGCTCCCACAGTTCGTGAAGAAAGCTACGTAGCACGTAGTTCCTTTGAGTTCTCTAGAGGTGGCTCAAATGGTACAAAAGGTCGAGTTTACTTGGGTTCGCCTCTATGGCTTATATTTTCAAATGGTTCATCGATACACGTGTAGCACTTAGCTCTCAAAGGACTCTACAGGTGGCTCTCACAGTTCACGAAGAAAGCTGCATAGCATGTAGTTCCTTAGAGTTATCTAGAGGTGGTGACATGGTACAAAAGGTCGAGTGTTACTTAGGTTCGCTTCTATGGCTTATGTTTTCAAATGGTTCATCGATACATGTGTAGCACTTAGCTCTCAAAGGACTCCAAAGGTGGCTCCCACAGTTCACGAAGAAAGCTGCGTAGGATGTAGTTCTTTTGAGTTCTCTAGAGGTGGCCACACGGTACAAAGGATAGAGTCTTTACTCGGGTTGGCCTTTATGACACATACTTGCCTTTATGACACATACTTTCTAATGTTTCATCGGAACTCGTGTAGCACTTAGCTCTCAAAAGACTCTAGAGGTAGCTCCCATAGTTCCGAAGAATTTGCATAGCATGTAGTTCCTTTGAGTTCTCTAGAGGTGGCTCACATGGTACAAAAGATCAAGTCTTCACTCGGTTGGCCTTTTTCCTAGTTTTCAACAAACATGACTAGGTACTAATCAAGGTCCATGAATTCAACATTGTAAGTAGCATATATACTGCACACTATTTCATGTATTCATTCTCAAGGTATCATAATACATCAGCATGCTTAATAAACATATATAAACTATAACACATAGCACGCAAGTCACAACTAAGATTTCTCTGCAAACAAGTATTATTCACGATCACATCATGTCCAATTTATATCTTACCATACTTACTCTATTAGTCTCATCCGTAATGTCCCACCAAGCTTGATTTGAATTTAAATAAGTATTTAATAAGATTTCTTTCATCTCTTACGAGATGACACTAGTAAGGCTTACTTAACCAACTTAACCCGCTTCTGAGTCTGTACTTAAACCTCTACACCATCTGCTTCACTACACATAATCCATTAACATTTCGATGAGTTTACATCATCATGCTTAATCACGTACTTAAATAAGGATCTTAGAAAAACGCTATTAATTTCGAGTAACTATTAATCTACAGCTACTTCCTTATCGTCAATTACGACGTACCCATGATATGAGTCCTTATATACGTGTATATATATATATATATATGTTTAAGCATCTATGTGTTTATATCCATATGTATATTCCAATATATATATATATATATGTTATAGATGTATATATTTATTTACCTACGCTCATCTCTTTTTCTTCCTCTGTACAATTATACATTATGTAGATAAAATGTATGTCTAAATATCCATGTATAAATTACATGATCATATTTAAATCTTTATCATTATGTCTAAGGAATCTTTATCTAACATATATATATATATATATATATATACCTATCAAAATATATCTATACGTGTGTGTATATATATATATATCTATATAGATATATACGTGTATATATATATCTCTTTTCTTTCTAATCCTTTTTCCTTTCTTTGTATTTCTTTTCTTTTCTCTTCTTTGTCTCTTATCTAGATTTCAAGTAAGTAGCATACATATATATATATATTATATATATATTTATATACGTATGTATTTAACACTAGCATAATGTAATTTCTAAAAATCTACTATATATCTTTATATATGTACTACACATACATATATTCATCTATTTTCTTGTTTTCAAGCAAGAATTACATATACATATATACAAGTAATATATATACATATATTTATGTATTTAATACTAGTATAATATAAACTCTTAGATCTTATTCTTTCATTTTCAAATATACAAATATTATATATATATATATCAATATATATATATATATATATATATTTAAACCTATGTATTTTCTTTCTTTTTATTTTCTCTTCTTTTATTTTTCTGTTATTTCTTTTCTTTTCTTTTTTTTGTTATTTCTTTTTCCTATTCTTCTTTCTTTCCTTTTTACCTTGTGTTTCGACAGTCGGTGTGGAATATCCCCCCTACGATAGCCTTGCATGGAGACTACGGCAGCCCTTGTATACCGACTGCAACCACCACCAATGCCGCCCATTCTACCCTCTTGAAGCCCTTCGTTTGGAGACTAGAAACACCCAACCCAGCCGCTACAAGGCCTTCCTTTCAGCGTTCTGTTTTCAACACCAAAGTCAGCCAAGAATACCTTTTCTGTTCAGCCCTTCTACACTCAAAATGTGTACTTCCTTTGGCTTTTCCCTCAAGCATCGAGAATGCTACTTTAATGGCTTTTTCCTAAGATCACCACAACGCCATTTGCTACTACAGTTTCTGTCTTCATTGAGTGCCGTCAGTTTCAGCTCTCCTTCCCTCTAAGATCCATTCAACAAATAAGGGAAATGAAGGAAGGAAAGCTGTATTTTGGTGAATGGCAAGAAGGGTTGTCGTGTGAGGTAAGGACCAGCAAGGAGGGGCTACGAGGTTAGGCTGAAATGAGAAGGTTTCTGGAGACTGAACAGTGGCAATTTTACACGAGAAGAAGGAGAAATCTGCTGGAGAAATGGTAAAGGAGAAGGAAATTTTTTCCAAGGAAACAGAGCATTGATGGTTCTGTGTGTAATGAGACGGGTTAGTGGGAATTTTTTTCCCATTAACCCATAAAAATATATTATATATATTTTAATCCTTTTATTATTTTATTACAACCTTTTTACACCTATTTTTATTTTATTTTAATATATGTTGTTTGTTTAAAGAATATACATACATGTACATAAGTACATCATTAATTATATCAATGTATTTATTTTATATAAGTATATATATATCTAATATATATACATTTCTATTTATTAGCATATGCATGTATTTATTCTTATGGTACAAATATATATAATATATATCCATGTTCATACATATGAATATATATTTTTTTATTCTCAAACTCATTTGCTTACATGCATTCTAAATCATTTTCACCTTGTATATACATATATATATTTATTTATATATGTATTTTGTTTATTTCATTTATCTATTTATTTATTTTTACTTGTGCTCGCGTATGTTGCGTATGCGGTATTAGTGTATTATTTACATTCTACTCAGAAGCTTCATTTCTTTGGATACGTACCATAATCTTATACTTGCAACTTTAAGAGTAAAATTATCTTTTACATTAACTAGATTACACGTGGAGTACACATCTAGTTAGAAAATTTGCAGTTCTCACATCCTCCTCCCCTTAAAAAAATTTGGTCCTCCAAATTGTTACAAGTTATCCTAGAACAAGTGGGGGTACTTCTCTGTCATTAGACTCTCCAACTCCCATGTAGCTTCTTCTGAGCTGTGGTGTTGCCAAAGCACCTTTACCAAGGGAATTGTCTTCGATCGTAGTACTTTATCCTTCCGATCCAAAATCCAAAGCGGTCTCTCAACATAACTTAAGTCCTCCCTGATCTCCAAGGGCTCATACTCGATAACATGGGATGGGTCCAGATAGTATTTCCTTAGCATCGACACATGAAAGACGTTATGCACACCCGATAGCTCTGGTGGTAATGCTAGTTGGTATGCCACGTCACCAATCCTCTCCAATATCTCAAACGGACCAATGTATCGAGGGCTTAACTTCCCTTTCTTGCCAAATCTCATTATGCCTTTAGACGGAAAGATTTTCAAAAACACTTTATCACCAACTTGAAACTCTAAAGGCCTCTTCCGACACTCGGCATAGCTTTTCTGTCTACTTTGGGTTGTCCTCAATTTATCACATATTAACCTCACATCTTCGGAAGCTTTCTCTACAATCTCTGGAGTGAATATCTTTCTTTCGCCTACCTTTTCCCAGCCAATAGGAGATCTACACCTATGCCCATACAACACCTCGTAAGGTGCCATTCCAATATTAGAGTGAAAGCTGTTGTTATATGCAAACTCTGCTAGTGCCAGATGATCATCCCATGAGCCTTGAAAATCCATAACACATGCCCTCAACATGTCCTCAAGTGTTTGAATAGTCCTCTCTGATTGCCCATCGGTTTGAGTATGAAAGGCTGTGCTAAAACTCAGTTTAGTTCCCAAAGCATCCTGGAAGTGTTCCCAAAAACGGAAAGTAAATCGAGAATCTCTGTCCGAAACTATGCTCACTAGGACTCCATGTAACCTTACAATCTCCTTGACATACATATTTGCTAAGGCACTAAGCGAATCGGTAGCCTTCATAGCTAGGAAATGAGCGGACTTTGTCAATCTATCAAATATCAACCAGATTGCATCATGATTACTAAGAGTCCTTGGGAGCCCCACAATGAAGTCCATAGTCATGTGCTCCCACTTCCACGTAGGTATGGGTAAGGGCTTTAGTAAGTCCGCTGGCCGCTAGTGTTCAATCTTAACTTTTTGGCACACTAGGCAGTTGGATACAAAGGTCGCTATATCCTTCTTCATGCCAACCCACCAATACACCTTGCGTAAGTTCTGGTACATCTTTGTATTACTTGGATGCATAGTGTATTTGGAGCTATGTGCCTCTTCCAGAATTTGCTTCTTCAACATCTCGTCATTCGGGACACAAATCCTGCCCCTATATCTCAACAACCCATCATCTGAAATCCCAAACTCTGAGTTTTGGTCCAATTGTATTCTACTAACAATCTCCACAAGTCTAGGATCCTCTTTCTGGGCTTGTCTAATCCAATCCATAATGCTAGGCTCTATTCTCAAGCTAGCATGAAACACTCACCATCTGGTTCTAGGTTTATATTCAGCTCTGAAAATTTCTCCATCAAATCCTACTCTCGAACCATCATTAGCTAACTAAACACACACTCTTCCTACTCAACGCATCAGCCACTTGGTTTGCCTTACCTGGATGGTAGAGAATCTCGCAGTCATAGTCCTTCAATAGTTCCATCTGTCATCTCCGTCTCATATTCAGCTCTTTCTGCGAGAATAAGTACTTTAAACTCTTATGATCTATGTAACTCTGGAACCGTTCACCATACAAATAATGGCGCCATATCTTTAGCGCAAACACTACCATTGCCAACTCCAGATCATGGGTAGGGTAGTTTCTTTCATGGTCCTTCAACTGTCTTGAACCATATGCCACTACTCTACCATTCTGCATCAACACACACCCTAGACCTTGTAGAGAGGCATCACTATACACTGCAAATCCTCCGGATCCACTTGGGATTGTCAACACAAGAGCCGTAGTCAGCCTTTGCTTCAGTTCTAGGAAGTTGCGCTCACACACATCATTCCACCCAAACTTGACATCCTTGCGTGTGAGTAGGGTTAATGGAGTAGCAAGCTTGGAGAATCCCTCTACAAATCTCCTATAATAACCCACAAGTCCTAAAAAGCTACGAATTTCGGTCATTGTCTTAGGCCTCTCCCAATTCATTACGGCCTCTATCTTAACTGGGTCAACTGCTAGACCATCCTTTGATACCACATGCCCCAAAAAACTGATTTGTTCCAACCAAAATTCACACTTGCTGAACTTCGCGTGTAGCTCTTTCTCTCGAAGAGTCTGGAGTACTGTGTGGAGGTGGTGCTCATGTTCTTCCCGGGATCGGGAATACACCAATATGTCATCTATGAAGACGAGGACGAACTTATCCAAGTGAGGCTTGAACACTTCATTCATCAATCCCATGAATGCTGCAGGGGCATTCATTAGGCCAAATGGCATAACCAGGAACTCGTAGTGGCCATATCGAGTCTTGAAGGTTGTCTTTGGTACATCTTCCCCTCTAATCCTCAGCTGGTGGAACCCCGACCTCAAAACAATCTTCGAAAATATTTGGGCACCCTTCAACTGATCCAACAAATCATCAATCCTAAGCAGTGGATACTTATTTTTCACCGTTGCTTGATTCAACTGCCTATAATCTATACATAGCCTCAAACTGCCATCCTTCTTCTTTACAAATAACACTGGAGCTCCCCATGGTGACACACTCGACCTTAAAAACCTTTTATCCAACAGCTCTTGTAATTGCTTTTTCAACTCCTCCAACTCAACTAAGGCCATTCGATATGGGGGCTTAGATATGGGTTGAGTGCCTAGGAGTAGCTCTATAGCGAACTCCGTTTCTCTTTCCGGAGGTAGCCTTGGTAGCTCATCCAGAAACACATCGGAGAAGTCCTTGACAATTGGGATGTCAGACAATTTCAATGGCTCTTTTCAGCATCCTCGACAAATGTGAGATAGCCTTCATAAACAAATCAATCTCATATTAGTGAGACACCAATAAAACCATAAATATTCTATTCATTATTTCCAAGAAGTATTTCAAGCTTTTCAGGTAAGGAGAAAGTGACCACCTTCCTATAGCAGTCTACACTAGCATGATGGTTGGTTAGCCAATCCATGCCTAGTATTACATCAAAGTCAATCATGTCTAATAACACCAAATCTGCTACTAAGTACTTATCTCCCACCTTTACTTTACACTTATGATACACATGTTCAGTCATTTGAGATTCCTTGAAGGGAGTAATAACATGTAATAAATGACCTAAGTGTTTAGACTCTATATGCAATTTGCTAGCAAACATAGGTGAAATAAAGGAGTGCGTTGAGCCTGGATTAATAAGTACAAGTGCTTCTAAATCACAGATAGTATGCTTACCCTTAATGACCGAACCTGAAGCATCAGCCGTTTCTTGGTCAAGTGCAAACACCCTACCATGCTCCACAGGTTTCTTGCCTTTATCTTGAGTCTTTCTCTATTGTACCACTGGTTGTCTATCATCTTGTTTCTCAGTGGCCTTAAGATGAGGCCAATCTTTAACCATGTGGCCTATCTTACCACATTTGAAACAAGCTCCTGTAGCTCTATAACAAGGCCGATTTCTATGGAATCTGTCGCAAGTAGTACACGGCTGAGAAGTATCGATGGGTGCTGCAGCTATGGCTCGAGTAGTAGGAGCAGCTGTAGCAATAGGCCTAATAGCTTGTGGTCGAGGCGCAACAAACTTCTGCCTTTTACACTACAAAAAAAGAGACTTTCAGCGACGGAATTTTCCGTCGCTAAAAGTCTGATTCCGTCGCTGAAGGGTTTTAGCGATAGATTAGCGACGGAATAATTCCGTTAGAAAAATCAATGTCGCTGATGCTCATTCCGTCCCTGAAAGAACATTCCGTCGCTAATTCCGTCGCTAATTAGCGATGGAATTTGTTTTTATCAGCGACGGATTTTTTGTTATCAGCGACGGACATTTTCTGTCGCTGAAATGAAAATCAGTCACTTATAATCCGTAGGTAAAAATATCAGCGACGGAATTTTCCGTCGCTAATTTTATTTTTATTTTTAAATTTTATGAAAATATTCCGTCGCTAAAAATTTTACCGACGGAATATTCCGTCGCTAATAATAAAATTTTCCATCGCTAAATACTTTTACCTACGGAATTTTCCGTCGCTAATAATAAATTTTTTCCATCGCTGAATGTTATCAGCAACGGAATATTCCGTCGCTAATAATAAAAATTTTCCGTCGCTAATGATATTAGCAACAGAAAATTCCGTCGCTAATGCTATTATTTCCGTCACTAATTTCTTTGAATTCTGTCGCTAATAATATATTTTTTCGTCATCATCTATTATTTATGCATTTCGCTACCAAAATGTTAAATTCCAAAATTGTTTCCAAAAGTTTTCCAAAATATATTTAAATTTAAGCTTAAGCTTAAATTCATGTTAAAACCCTAAATTCATGACAATAGCAACATTTAAAAGACCTTAATACATAAGCATAAATTCCAAATAAAATTCATACATAATCATAAAACATGATTAAAATTCATCAAATCCATAACATCTCTCAACAACCATGAAATTCTTAAAACATAAAAAGAACAAAGTACTTAAATTTCTTATATTAAAACAGAGATCTATGAAGAAGGCCCATCTCCGAGGTTCGGTGTCTGTCTATCATCGAGATTTGAAGGACCTCTTTTGCTACTCTTCCATGCATTAGTCATCTCAGCCATCCATTGGTGCATTTGCGGTAAATATTTGAGAACTTCATCAAGTTTCTCTTCTATAACATCGATTCGCTCATCCTGGCTTACTGTTGATTGAGAAACCGAGAATATTAGACTTGCTGAGGAGGCGGATGACTCAAGTATATCTCTATTTTGTGAACTGCTTCCAAGGCCGTACACATGTGTGCGGGTTGTTTCCATTCCTCCAATACAGTCACACCAAGCAACAGGATCAAAGTGTGGTTGACTGCTAATATCCGTACCATACTTCTCAACCAATGAAGCATTATATTTTTCCTATAATAAAAAAATTTATTATTATAAATATATCTATACTTAAAAAGTAATTAAATAATAATTAACATACATAAAAAGAAATAATTTTAAATATACGTACACTGACAACTTTCGACTTATTGTCCACATATTCACCTTGGCCAGCATTTTTTTTTGTTAGTTCGATCAAAAACCTCCTTATATGTAGGTGTTCGATTATATTGATTCCTCTTCACAAGTAAAACAAAAAAAAATGAAGTTAGCTGTAAACAATATATATTTTAACTAGAATATCATACATATGATTTAAAAAGTTACATACCAGTCTATGTGCATGCACAGGAAAAGAAATCGATCCACCTGTATGCTTGGTAACAGTTCCTTCTTTTATGGTCAATCGATTTTGCCTTCCTTTCTGTGACTTCGCCTCCCATTCCAATTTGCCCCATAAGTCATCAATCAAGGAGTCCCATATCTCAACTTTGATCCAGCTGGACATATACCCTTTACAGTCAGCAATTCGATCCGTGCCAAAATGTTGCATTGCTTTTTTTCTTTCAACTTGCAACAAGTCATGGAATCGTGTTTTGCAAATGTTCTCCCAAATATTTTTCACAATAATCGTTTCTTTAGGAGGCCACGTAAAAATTTCCTAAATCAATTGAAATCATTAGTAAAAAATCATGTTAAATAAAATAATAAAATAAATTAATATGACAAGCATCCCTCACCATTCTATTATACAGGTTTTGTTCTGAATACATTTCATACATCAGATCACCAATCTCGTCTCTATTTCTTGAGGATTCTCCTTCAACAACTTCACCATGTTTATCCCAAATAGTATAACCACCCATAAAACCTTTGTAAAATAAATGTTCCCGTACCTTATCACATTCTAAAAAGATTCTATTTTGACATTTGATGCAAGGACATTTTATTCTATCTCCACTGACAAACTACCTATTTGAACATGCAAAATCGATAAACTCTTCAACTCCATTTAAAAACTCATTTGTAATATAACTATTACTATCTAACCAGTTGTACATCCAACTTTTATCCTTATTCATGATACGATCTGAATAAAAGATCTGTAATTTAATAAACAAAACCACACAAAATAAATAAAATATAGCAATCAAAGCAAATATCTCAACCAATTCAAAAACAAAATAAAAAATTTTAAATCAAAATTAACAACTATTTATTATAAAATGCATAATAAAATAGTTAAAATATTACCTCATGATCACAATCCACCAAAGCACTCCTTATTAATATTAAATAACCTACAAAAGCATAAAAACTACATATTAAAAATTAAATATTATTTTCTTTCTACTTTAAAATAAAAAAATAACGATTACAATAAATACAACTTTCGTTACAATACATATTAAAACTATTAATACAACAATATATACATTTATGCAATGAAAAAAAATAATATATATAACAATTTGTATATCTCACATTAATCCCAAAATTAATAATACTAATTCAATCAATCTATTATCATATAATTAAATATACTAAAACAACAATAAATTTTCATAATTAATAATATTATGACCAAATTAAATTTACATAAATAAATTTATATATTTAAAATCTAACAAAAATAACTTTAAACATTTAATTACAAATTTTCTACTAATATTATTATAAATACAAATAAACAAAAATAACCTAAATAAACTAATTAAACAAATAAACAACAATAAACACATATATATTTTAAATATATATATTTTAAATAAATAAATTAAACAAATAAACAAAAATTAATAATACTAATTCAATCAATCTATTAATATCATATAATTAGATACACTAAAACAACAATAAATTTTCATAATTAATAATATTATGACCAAATTAAATTTACATAAATAAATTTATATATTTAAAATCTAACAAAAATAACTTTAAACATTTAATTACAAATTTTCTACTAATATTATTATAAATACAAATAAACTAAATAAACTAATTAAACAAATAAACAACAATAAATACATATATATTTTAAATAAATATATATTTTAAATAAACAAATTAAACAAATACACAAAAATAAACATATATATTTTAAATAAACAAACTAAACAAACAAATAAATATATCTTTTAAATGTAAAAATAATACAACTCCTATACCACTGTATGACTGGCGGTAGGTCCGCGGCGGCAACAAATGGCGGCTAGCGGGGGGCGGGCGGCAGCAACGGCATCGATGGGCGCAGTGGCAGTGGGGGAGGGGGCTGTTTAGCTTTTTTTCTTTATACACTAGGAGGCGCCGACGGTGAGGAGAGGAGGGAGGGTGACCGGCGGCAGGTGAAGGGGTAAGGGACCGACGGCGAAGCCTCAGTGGGGTAAAGGACCGGCGGTGCACAGGGGAAAGGGAAGAGAAAAAAAGGAAAGGAGAAAAAAATGATAGTCACGGGCGGGAAGGAGAGGAAAAAAGGGGAGAATCACGAATTTCGAGGCATTAACGACAGAATTTCTGTCGGATTAGCGACGGAAAAATTCCATCGCTAACTAGATCTAACACGTTACATGAGATATTACCGACGAAATTTTTTCGTCGCTAATTCCGTAGCTAAAGGTCATTAGGTACGGAATTAGCGACGGAAAAAATTCCGTCTCTAATTTCTTTACTTTTTTCTCAGATAATATAGAGGGAAATTAGCGACGGAATTTTTTCCGTCGCTAATTCCGTAGCTAAAGGTCATTAGCTACGGAATTGGCGACGGAAAAAATTACGTCGCTAATTTCTTTACTTTTTTCTCAGATAATATGGTGGGAAATTAGCGACAGAATTTTTCCGTCGCTAATTCCGTCGCTAAAGGTCATTAGCTACGGAATTAACGACGAAAAAATTTCGTCGCTAATTTTTCTTTCTATTTTTCACGTGCAGAGAAGAAAAATAAGTGAATAAAGTTAGCGACGGAATTTTTCCGTCGCTAATTCCATAGCTAAAGGTCATTAGCTACGGAATTAGTGACGGAAAAATTCCGTTGCTAACTTTATTCACTTATTTTCCCAGGCATTACGAAGCGAAATTAGCGACGGAATTTTTCCGTCGCTAATTCCGTAGCTAATGACCTTTAGCTACGGAATTAGCGACGGAAAAATTCCGTTGCTAACTTTATTCACTTATTTTCTCAGATATATGAAGGGAAATTAGTGACGGAATTTTTTCGTCGCTAATTCCATCACCAATGACCTTTAGCTACGGAATTAGCGACGGCAAAATTTCGTCGCTAATTTCTATACATGTTTTGGGTTTAGCGACAGAAATTTCTGTCGCTAATTCCGTCGGTAATATTTTGGCGCAATTGAACAGTATCTCCCGCCATAATTAGCGACGAAATTAGCGACGGAAAATATTCCGTCGCTAATTGCCGACGAATTTCCGTCGCTAATCCGTCGCTAATTCCGTTGCTCAATTCAGTTTGAATTCCATCGCTAAATTCAGTTTGAATTCCATCGCTAATCCGTCGCTAATACTACTTTTCAACGATGGAAAAATTCCGTAGCTAAATTTTCGGTGCTGAAAATCAATTTTCTTGTAGTGTTACTAGGGCCCTGATATTTGCTTTGTTCTGGCCTCCTTCTATCAAATCTCTTATCAATGGGCTGTCTAGGTTTGGGCTGTTTCCTAGCATCATATTCGGCCTGTAAAGTCTCAAGTTCTTGCTCAACTGTCAATGCCTTCCTCACAACGGCAGCATACTCTGTAAGCTCAAAGGGGCTAACTCTACCCCTAATATTTGACCTCAAACCCGAAGTGAATTTCTCTACCTTCTTCTCATCATTGTTGGCATAATCCATGTCATACTTCACTAAGGCAGTGAACCGGGTCTCATACTCGTCAACCTTCATAGACCCCTATTTTAGTTCAAGGAATTCTGTCTTCTTCTTTCGTCTCGCCACTACTGAAACATAGTAGCCTATGAAAGTCTCAACAAACTTCTCCCATATGATAATGGGATCTTTGGCCAATACCAAGGGTTCATTAGTCTTCCACCACTTCTGAGCCTCACCTCTCATCGTGTATATAGCTAGTAATACTTTCTCGGTAGAATTGTAGCCCATATATTTAAAGAGGAATTCCATCTCCTCTATCCACTCTTTTGCTGTAGATGGATCTTTTTCTCCCTTGAACTGCGGAGGATTCATCTTCTGAAATTGCTTCAAGAGGGACATATTCCGATCTACTGAACTTTGTGTCTGAGTAGTTGCTGATTGAGGCACAGCTGCTGGAGGTATCACTGGAGGAGGAGCAGTCTGTGGCCCTATGGGAATCAGTAGAGGTGGCACCTGTGATGGCGATGCAGGCGGAGGCACTAAGGGTGCAGATGGAGGCACTGAAGGTGCTGGAGGTACGTGCGGAGGTGGCGAAGCCTGAGGTACACTAGTTTGGTTTGCCACTAGTTGTTGTAGCAAAGCTGTCATAACCTCGTAATTCTGCTCCATTCTAGCCATCCTCGCCTCCATGCTGTCCAGGGGTGGAAGAGTCGGATGTAGGGGTGATGGAGGTGCAAAGGGTGAAGGAGTCGAGGGTGGTATTGCCAACCCCCGAGATGGTCTCTCGAGTCCACCTCTACATCTAGTCCTCCTCATGCTAATCGAATTTTCAATTGCCTATACCAAGAGCAGATTAATCTCAGTATAAGTCAAAATTGGCAAACTTCCGAACATAAATTTCATAGTACATGGGATGCAACACTACAGACAGTCTAAACTACACTAACACGTACTAGACAAACCTGGCTCTGATACTATTAAATCTATCACTACCCGAAGGCCAATGACGTCCACTTAACACTTACTTTATTGCTTTTGAAAAATTATGAAACAAATTTTTTTTTCTACTTACGGTTTGTATTCAGTGTTAGTGTAGTATCTAAATCAAATCTTATCTTACTATATTATTTCTCGAGCTATCTCACACTTCTCAAGGTGATTTTTATGATTTTAGCCTTTCTTTTACTATTCCAAAAGAAACGGGTCGAAAACCTCCCCCTTATATTTTATCAATTTCTCTAGTAAAATCACCTGCATTTAAACACATTCAAATCTTCATAATATAGCTAGCTTTTGTTTCCCATAATTCATACAGTCATGCATCTCATATTTCTCAAGGATTTAACCAGTAATAAATCCACATCTTACAGTTTATACATAATTCAAAATATACATCTTAACCCGGATCATACTCGATAATCACCTAGACTCACATAATAATCTACTACGATCCAAAGCTACATCCCATATTCTTTCCTAATACTGTGAAATTAAAGTTATAACTATCAAAATGATATACAAGTTGTATACCTCAAAATCACAAAAGCTAGGCCCGAAGAACATAGACGAGTACCACTACTAGGTACAGTTCTCAGGAGCCTATATGAAGCCTGAGTCGGATATCAACTCGTATGATCTGCAGATGTTAAATTTAAGGGGTGAGCAAATCCACGGCTCAATAAGTGATAAGTCCTTGAAATGTCTATTTTTATGGGATATTATTACATGATTTTTGGATGAATTTTGGAATTTTTATTTATTTTTTTTCCTAATGAATTAAATTTTTTTTCTTGTGTAGAAAATTCAAAAATCAAGATAAAATTGAGAAAATGATGCAAAAAGAGACAAAAGTAATTGCTTTGGGATCTAAATCACAAACACAAGAGTCTATGTAATCTCATACAAGCCCAAAACACATTCTTTATTTAAGTGGGCTTCAACAAACACAAGAAAGGAAGTCTAGCCCGTAGACTACAACCCATGTGGATTTTCTGCCTTAAGCCCTTAAAGAACCCTAGTGAATAAAAGAAGAATAAAGCTGCCGCAAGTGAGGGCGAGGTGGGCTGGTGACAGCAGCCATCGTCTTCGACCTTTACTGCAATTTTTTTACAGTCTTCCTTAGTTCTAGGCGTGGTGGAGGATGCTAGCGAGTGAAGCTTCAATTCTTCATTACCATTTACTGTTTTGATTAGACTTTAGTTTTCAAGTTTTTTTTTTTGTATCGGTTCTTGCTTTAGATTTCAGTTTAACTTTTTTTTTTGAAGCATTTTTCTTTAAAGTTTTAAAGTAGCATTCAGTATTTTGCAATGTGTTTAGAAACTTTTAACTTAGATTTGTTTAAGCAATTTTAAATTACTACAGTTTAGTTTTAAATTTTTGTTTTATGCTTCAAGCTTTACATTTTTATTCTTGGTATTTCGGCTATTGTTTCCTTACTGTTTTATCCCTTGTTGGAGTGATTAAGTTCTTCTTTAATTACTGTTGCTCCTATTTTCTGCAACTCTTCTCAGCCTTCCCCTGTTTCACAATTTTTACACCGCATTTGGTCTAGCTTGGAGCTCGTGACTGCTACTGAACTGAAGAAGGGCAGCGTTGTGCTTCTCTCGAGCTGCTGTCTGTTTCTGGGGCAGTTAATCGCGGGCCTGAAGCGTGGCTGGAAGCTGGCCTAGAACAGAAGCTGTTGTTTCGTTGGCGGCAAGGCGGTTGGTCAGTGTGTGCGTGGCTTGTGAGCAGGAGCTGGCTGGCAGGTACGATGCATGGCAATTCGAGGAAAGCAGGACGTGTTGATGGCTAGGTTACATGGCAAATTAAGGCGATTCTGTTTTGATCTAAGTTGCAGGTTTTATTGCTTTAAGTGTAACAGAAAATTTTTTTTATAGTAGTTTTTATTATTTTACTTTAGCTAATAGTGATTATTACTTTACTTAAGTAGATTAATATTTTATTATTAGTTTAAGCTGAATTTAAGTTAGTAGTAGATTATAATTAAGTTGCATATTTTTAGAATTGTCTTAGGTTATTTTATTTTATGATTTAAATTCTGTTTTATTTTATTTACAAGCATTTCAATTTTTATTTTGCAAAATTTAACTTCATGCATTTTAATTTTTTATTATTAGTAAGTTTTAATTCTTAATTTCCTTAAATTTTATTTTAAGTCTTGAATTTATTAATTTTTAATAGTTAGTTGATTTAAAAATTACATATTACTTGAATAAATCTAGGTGTGACCAATTTTAGTACTTAGCTAAATAACCTATACAATCCCTGTGGGAACGATATTCTACTCACTCTTTATTACTTGTTGCGAACCGTGCACTTGCGGTATAGGTTTTAGACATGCAAAAAGTTTTTGGCACCGTTGCCGGGGATTAGTCTAGGTTGTTTTTAGTTAATATTAGAATCAATCATGCCTAGGTTTAGTTCAAGCCTTTTCTTTTTCTTATTTTTGTAAATATTTTTCCTTCCTAATATCTTAATTCTGTTACTTTGTGAGGTACTATGGCGAATCTGGCAGAGCCCAAAACCGTGGGAGACTACATTATGCCTCGTGTGCCTGTGATACATTCAAGCATTAGGAAGCCCGAAATCGAAGTTGACAGCTTGGAGATCGAGCCGGACTTCATCCTAATGATCTTGAATTCAGTTCAATTTGGAGGTTTGCCTAGTGAAGATCCATATGCTCATCTTATCAACTTCTTGGAGATATGTGACCAATGCAAGTACGAGGGCGTTTCTGATGATGCCATTCGATTGAGACTCTTCTCATTCTCACTTCGAGATCGGGTAAAGGATTGGCTGCGGTCACTTCCTCATCAATCTATTTGTACATGGGACGATTTGGCGCATATGTTTTTAGCCAGATTCATTTCGATTGAATATATGGCAAAGATGAGGAATCAGATTTTGACCTTTGAGCAATATGACTCTGAGCCTTTTTGTGAAGCATGGGAAAGGTTTAAGGACTTGATTAGGAGATGTCCTTCTCATGGATTACCCCTGTGGTTACAAATTCAAACTTTTTATAATGGTTTGGGTAATTCATCGAGACTAGTAGTTGATGCAGCAACAGGTGGAGCGCTTATGGGAAAGTCTGTTGAGGAAGCATATAAATTGATAGAGGTAATCGCTTCCAATGACTTCCAATGGCAATATGAGAGAGATATATTGGGGAAGATCATCAACAAACAAGAGCTTGATCTTATTGAGACCTTGTCTTCTCCCGAAGCCACCTTGCCTGGGAAAGTCTACATAAGTCCTTTTATCTCTTGTGAACTATGCGAAGGGAGTCATGCCAGTGAGAATTGTCCCATCAATCTGAGTTGGGTGAGTCATCCGTGCTACTCCTCAAGCAACTGTGAGATGCTTTCATCACCATCTTTGGAGTTCATGGAGACATGTGACCTTTCTCATCAAGCTCCTCTACAACCACTGCATCAAGAGATGTTGAGTGAAGAGGTTGAAAAGTCTCCATCACCCGAGCTTATTGAAAATGAAAGTGTGATTGTTGAAAAAGAAATGGAGAATGGTGAGGGTGAGGAAGAAGTCCAAGAAGAAGGGTTTGAGATTGAAGTCCAAGTTCCAGAGGTTGACAAGAAAAACCAAGAGGCATCCTTCATTGTTTCTTCATGGAAATTTAAATATGAGAATGAAGTGGGTCATATCTTAGAAGATTGTGGAATTAAGTTCTTTGAAGCCAAATATCTGATGGAGTCACCTTCTATGGTGGTGCACTATGTGCATCCATCCATTTTCAGACCATTCAAACCACCTTGAAGGATGACAAAGATAGTCAAGCTGATGACTATAAATCAAGCGCTTTTGTGGAGGCAACCCCAGCTCTTTAGTAGTTTATTAGTTGTTTCTTTCTTTTATTAGCTTTAGTATTAATATTTTGTAGCTTTGATTTCTTTTCTTTTTATTTTGTAGGTTTGAATCCAAGTTTGAGGGAGCAGTGAAGAAACCTTATGGGCATGCAATTGAGCTTCAACGAAAAATTCAGGGGAGTTCCCTTCTATCTTTTCTAAATTTTTGAGTCACTTACACATTGAAGACAATGTGCACTTCAAGTTGGGGAGGAAGGAAATTTGAGCTAAATTTTTTCAAAAATTTCAAAATTTTTCAAACTTTTTGGGCTTTAAATGTTTTGCTTTGAGATATATTGTGCTTGATTTGGTTATTTCCCATGTCCCTATGGTTGCGATTGATTCTAATCTTTGGAAAAGCATGATTATTGAGAAGCATAAGTTGAATTCTTGAACTTGCCTTGTTCTGATTATGATTTTTTTATCTTAATGCACTATGTCTTGATCATGGATTGGTATGCATGTTTAGAGAAGGATTATGTGAAAATAGGATCGTATTTGTTTTTGAAACTGTGAGCACATCCTAGAATTTGTTTGATCTTCTCTCAAGGCGAAATTTTTAGCCCATGCTTAGTTCGGAAAATGATTTAGGCCATCCTTGGATCATTTGAGCTTTTCAAGCTAACCTTATACGTATTTGTCCTTAGTCACCCCTCTATGCCAAACTAGCCTATCTCTGTTTATACACCCACAAGTTAATTTCCTTTAGCCAAATAAATACACTTTCCTATCCCTTACCTCGAAAGCATGCATTTTACTAGGATATATCATGAGCTATGTACATATTTGGGTAGATAGATAGGATATAAAAAAATGAAAAAAAAAAGAAAGAAAGAAAAATAGAAAAATAGAAATTTCAAAAAAAAAAAAAAGAAAGGAAAATGAAAAATGAGAAAAACACAAAAATAGAATAAAGTGTATAGCAAAGTATGGAGAAAATAAGTTTGGGGGAGTTAATTGAAGCTCGAAACATAAAGATCCTAGAGTGTAATGCATGATTAGGGGTTGTTAAACCTAAATTGCCTTTTGTCATACCTTCACCCTAGCCTTACATTACAAGCTTAATGAAGTCCTATTGATTCTTGATTGAGTATGGCTACATTAGTGGAGAGAAAAGTGAAAAGCAAACCTATGCGATTGTTCATGTTTTAGAGACTTTGCTTTTTCACGTTTGCATAATCTCTTCCGGATATGTATGCTTTGATATGTGATGGACACTTCACACACACACGAAGAATCTAATTAGGACGTGGGCATGTGATTGGGGGAAACTCTATGCTAATTAATAATTTTGACTTTCCTTAGATTAATCAGTACTCTTTTTTATGAGATGTATATGGGGAATATATCTATTAAGTACATGTTATCTCTTGCATGCTTGAGATTGTTTTGCTTGAGGACAAGCAAAATATTAAGTTTTGGGGTGTGATAAGTCCTTGAAATGTCTATTTTTATGGGATATTATTACATGATTTTTGGATGAATTTTGGAATTTTTATTTATTTTCTTTCCTAATGAATTAAATTTTTTTGTCTTGTGTAGAAAATTCAAAAATCAAGATAAAGTTGAGAAAATGATGCAAAAAGAGACAGAAGTAATTGCTTTGGGATCTAAATCACAAACACAAGAGTCCATGTAATCTCATACAAGCCCAAAACACATTCTTTATTTAAGTGGGCTTCAACAAACACAAGAAAGGAAGTCTAGCCCGTAGACTACAGCCCATGTGGATTTTCTGCCTAAAGCCCTTGAAGAACCCTAGTGAATAAAAGAAGAATAAAGCTGCCGCAAGTGAGGGCGAGGTGGGCTGGTGACAGCAGCCATCGTCTTCAACCTTTACTGCAATTTTTTTACAGTCTTCCTTAGTTCTAGGCGTGGTGGAGGATGCTAGCGAGTGAAGCTTCAGTTCTTCATCACCATTTACTGTTTTGATTAGACTTTAGTTTTCAAGTTTTTTTTTGTATCGGTTCTTGCTTTAGATTTCAGTTTAACTTTTTTTTTTGAAGCATTTTTCTTTAAAGTTTTAAAGTAGCATTCAGTATTTTGCAATGTGTTCAGAAACTTTTAACTTAGATTTGTTTAAGCAATTTTAAATTACTGCAGTTTAGTTTTAAATTTTTGTTTTATGCTTCAAGCTTTACATTTTTATTCTTGGTGTTTCGGCTATTGTTTCCTTACTGTTTTATCCCTTGTTGGAGCGATTAAGTTCTTCTTTAATTACTGTTGCTCCTATTTTCTGCAACTCTTCTCGGCCTTCCCCTGTTTCACGATTTTTGCACCGCATTTGGTCTAGCTTAGAGCTCGTGACTGCTGCTGAACTGAAGAAGGGCAGCGTTGTGCTTCTCTCGAGCCGCTGTCTGTTTCTGGGGCAGTCAGTCGCGGGCCTGAAGCGTGGCTGGAAGTTGGCCTAGAACAGAAGCTGCTGTTTCGCTGGCGGCAAGGCGGTTGGTCAGTGTGTGCGTGGCTTGTGAGCAGGAGCTAGCTGGCAGGTACGATGCATGGCAATGCGAGGAAAGCAGGACGTGTTGATGGCTAGGTTACATGGCAAATTAAGGCGATTCTGTTTTGATCCAAGTTGCAGGTTTTATTGCTTTAACTGTAAACAGAAAATTTTTTTTATAGTAGTTTTTATTATTTTACTTTAGCTAATAGTGATTATTACTTTACTTAAGTAGATTAATATTTTATTATTAGTTTAAGCTGAATTTAAGTTAGTAGCAGATTATAATTAAGTTGCATATTTTTAGAATTGTCTTAGGTTATTTTATTTTATGATTTAAATTCTGTTTTATTTTATTTACAAGCATTTCAATTTTTATTTTGCAAAATTTAACTTCATGCATTTTAATTTTTTATCATTAGTAAGTTTTAATTCTTAATTTCCTTAAATTTTATTTTAAGTCTTGAATTTATTAATTTTTAATAGTTAGTTGATTTAAAAATTACATATTACTTGAATAAATCTAGGTGTGACCAATTTTAGTACTTAGCTAAATAACCTATACAATCCCCGTGGGAACGATATTCTACTCACTCTTTATTACTTGTCGCAAACCGTGCACTTGCGGTATAGGTTTTAGACACGCAACAATAAGTAGCTTAAATAAGTACATACTAGGCTCAAATCGTAAAACACGATCATACATGCATGAACTCTATAAAATAGCATGTATGCATTATGTCGAGATTAGCTACTAACTTGTATGTACAACAGAATTCATAAGGACATTCATGCCTTTCTTCATTTCTTTAATTCACACGATATCATTCTTTTTGTCACTTTGTGTCGATATAGTTAGTATGAAAAACACAACCATTTCAAACAATATATGATTCTATAGCACAACGTAAGTAAAGTTCAACAAGTATTTCAATTCTCAATCATATGCATCGTATCTATCCTATCTAATGATAGTTGTCACATTCACAGTTCACAATCGTTTATCCACTATCCCATTGGCATATGATTTCTCATAATTCATCAGTACACGTGTAGCACTTAGCTCTCAAAGGATTTTAGAGGTGGCTCCCATAGTTCATAAAGAAAGCTGCGTAGCACGTAGTTCCTTTGAGTTCCCTAGAGGTGGCTCACATGTTACAAGAGGTCGAGTTTTACTCGAATTCGCCTCTATGGCTTATGTTTTCAAATGGTTCATCAATACACGTGTAGCACTTAGCTCTCAAGGGACTCTAGAGGTGGCTCCCATAGTTCACGAAGAAAGCTGCATAGCACGTAGCTCCTTTGAGTTCTCTAGAGGTGGCTTACACAGTACAAAAGGTTGAGTTTTACTCGGGTTCGCCTCTATGGCTTATGTTTTCAAATGGTTCATCGATACACGTGTAGCACTTAGCTCTCAAAGGACTCTAGAGGTGGCTCCCACAGTTCATGAAGAAAGCTAGGTAGCACGTAGTTCCTTTGAGTTCTCTAGAGGTGGCTCACACGGTACAAAAGATCGAGTCTTTACTCGAGTTGGCCTTTATGACACATACTTTCTAATGTTTCATCGGAACTCGTGTAGCCCCTAGCTCTCAAAGGACTCTAGAGGTAGCTCCCACAGTTCCGAAGAATCTGCATAGCACGTAGTTCCTTTGAGTTCTCTAGAGGTGGCTCACACGGTACAAAAGATCGAGTCTTTACTCGAGTTGGCCTTTTTCCTAGTTTTCGACAAACACGACTAGGTACTAATCGAGGTCTATGAATTCAACATTGTAAGTAGCATATATACTACACACTATTTCATGTATTCATTCTCAAGGTATCATAATACATCAGCATGCTCAATAAACATAAATAAACTATAACACATAGCACGCAAGTCACAACTAAGATTTCTCTGCAAACAAATATTATTCACGATCACATCATGTCCAATTTATATCTTACCATACTTACTCTATTAGTCTCATCCGTAATGTCCCACCAAGCTTCATATGAATTTAAATAAGTATTTAATAAGATTTCTTTCATCTCTTATGAGATGACACTAGTAAGGCTTACTTAACTCACTTACCTCGAGGCTTAGTAATTATCCTCCTCGCACTTCTGAGTCTGTACTCAAACCTCTACACCGTCCACTTCGCTACACATAATCCATTAACATTTCGATGAGTTTACATCATCGTGCTTAATCATGTACTTAAATAAGGATCTTAGAAAAATACTATTAATTTCGAGTAACTATTAATCTACTGCTACTTCCTTATCGTCAATTACGACGTACCCATGATACGAGTCCTTATATACGTATATATATATATATATATATATATATGTTTAAGCATCTATGTGTTTATATCCATATGTATATTCCAATATATATATATATGTATATATTTATTTACCTACGCTCATCTCTTTTTCTTCCTCCGTACAATTATACATTATGTACACAAAATGTATATCTAAATATCCATGTATAATTACATGATCATATTTAAATCTTTATCATTATGTCTAAGGAAATCTTTATCTAATATCTATATATATATATATATGTATATATATACCTATCAAAATATATCTATACATGTGTGTGTGTATATATATATATATATATATATATCTATATAGATATATACGTGTATATGTGTATATATATATATATATATCTCTTTTCTTTCTAATCATTTTTCCTTTCTTTGTATTTCTTTTCTTTTCTCTTCTTTGTCTCTTATCTAGTTTTCAAGTAAGTAGCATACATACATATATATATTTATATATGTATGTATTTAACACTAGCATAATATAATTTCTAAAAATCTACTATATATCTTTATATATGTTCTACACATACATATATTCATCTATTTCCTTGTTTTCAAGCAAGAATTACATATACATATATACAAGTAATATATATACATATATATATGTATTTAACACTAGTATAATATAAACTCTTAGATCTTATTCTTTCATTTCCAAATATACAAATATATATATATTTAAACCTATGTATTTTCTCTTTCTTTTTATTTTCTCTTCTTTTATTTTTTTGTTATTTCTTTTCTTTTATTTTTCTGTTATTTCTTTTTCCTATTCTTCTTTCTTTCCCTTTTACCTTGTGTTTCGGCAGTTGGTGTGGAATATCCCCCCCCCCCCCCCCCCCCCCTACGACAGCCTTGCATGGAGATTACTGCAGCCCTTGTATACTGGCTGCAACCACCACCAATGCCGCCTGTTCTGCCCTCTTGAAGCCCTTCATTCGGAGACTGGAAACACCCAACCCAGCCGCTACAAGGCCTTCCTTTCAGCGTTCTATTTTCAACACCAAAGTCAGCCAAGAATACCTTCTCTGTTCAGCCCTTCTACACTCCAAATGTCTACTTCCTTTGGCTTTTCCCTCAAGCATCGAGAATGCTACTTTAATGGCTTTTTCCTAAGATCACCACAACGCCATTTGCTGCTACAGTTTCTGTCTTCATTGAGTGCTGTCGGTTTCAGCTCTCCTTCCCTCTAAGATCCGTTCAACAAATAAGGGAAATGAAGGAAGGAAAGCTGTATTTTGGTGAATGGCAAGAAGGGTTGTCGTGTGAAGTAAGGACAAGCAAGGAGGGCCTGCGAGGTTAGGCTGAAATGGGAGGGTTTCTGGAGAGTGAACAGTGGCAATTTTACACGAGAAGAAGGAGAAATCTGCTGGAGAAATGGTAAAGGAGAAGGAAATTTTTTCCAAGGAAACAAAGAAGTGATGGTTCTCTGTGCGATGAGACGGGTTAGTGGGAATTTTTTTCCCATTAACCCATAAAAATATATATTATATATTTTAATCTTTTTAATATTTTATTACAACCTTTTTACACTTATTTTTATTTTATTTTAATATATGTTATTTGTTTAAAAAATATACATACATGTACAAAAGTACACCATTAATTATATCAATGTATGTATTTTATATACGTACATATATATATAATATATACATTTCTATTTATTAGCATATGCATGTATTTATTCTTATGGTACAAATATATAATATATATCCATGTTCATACATATGAATATATATATATATATGATTATTATCCTATCCACTGCCAGTGTAGTTTTTTAACTCAACAAGCAGGATTAGGATGATGACACATGTCTCATTTTGTTTATTTTTTATTTTCTTAATATTTTTAAAGGACACATTGTTAGGAAAATAACAAAGTATATGGCTTTGAGGCGTGTAGAATTACAGTTTCTTGAGTGTAATATTGCCTCACACAGAAGCAAGTTACCCCAGGATACAACAAAGCCTTCAGAATATTGTGAAAAGTCAGAAAATGTAAAGTAAAGAGTTTCTGGAAATCAACACTTATATAGAATGTGAAGAGGCTTAAATGAATGGTTGTTATTGTCTGTTAAACAACAACCATTCATTTTTCAGACATAACTGTTCCAGACATATAACTGAAAATATGTCTGTTGAAACAGTTTAAAACAATTTTAAATTCAAAAGGAATTTAAAATATTTCTGGCAAAAATAAAAAATTCGGATTAAATCAAAGAGCCAAGAGCCCAAGTGCCCCAAGTGCCCCAAGTGCCCATCTTTGACTTTTAAAATAGGCCAAGCTCTAGCCAAAGCCCAAGCTAAGCAAGACCAAGCCCAAGCCAAGCAAGCTCAAGCCCAAGCCAAATGGTCAAAGCCCATTTCCTCTTTGACTCCAAATTACTCTCAAGAGTTGATTTCCCTTTATAAATAAATCACTTTACACTTTTACAAGCAATGTGGGAACTTGTTCCCTTGTATTTATTACAAGCTATCCAACAATCCCCCACTAGCTTGTAATACAACAAATATGATGCATACAAGAAGGTATCTTATTGATTTAAACCTTCAATTAGTGTAAGTACTTTAGGATGTTAATAAAAGTACATAGTGTCCTAAGATTAAACCATGACTTCTTACTATTAGGATCGAAAGTACGACACACATAAATTTGTCACTTTTCTCAAAACTCTTACTTGCTCCTAGCACTATTTCAATGGCCATGTGCTAGCAATCCAATTTCTGTGAATATTTCAAGAGTAAAACCCTTATACTCTTGTTGAAGCGGCACCACTTCATATTCACATAGGTGGAGATCCTTTTATTGTCCCTATTACTTTATGCAATTTTCAGAACCATCTCCATTAAGAGCTTAAACTCAACCTCTCAATGTAACAGTGGCATTCTCTTGAAATTCAAGTATGAGACTCCTATTATAAGTGCCACAACAGACACTGATCAATAACTTGTTATTACCCATTAAACTTTAGTAATTACCGATTTGGTAATTCAAAGTTGGGTTACCATTATTGGTGTCTCAAGGGTTATGTATTAGTCCCATACTACATGCAGTCCTCCACACTTTATCCCTTGGCAAAGCTTTAGTAAGAGGATCTACCAAATTTTCTGCAGACTTTACATATATGATCGTAATGGTACCATTTGAGATTAACTCTCTAACATAGTCATGCCTTAGGCTTATATGTCTAGACTTACCATTATAAATGTTATTAAAAGCACTAGACATAGTAGCCTCACTATCACAATGTAAGGAAAGAGGTGGCATTGGTTGTGGCCACAACTCAATTTCAAACAACATATTTCTTAGCCACTCAGCTTCCTTACCAGCAGCTGCTAAAGCTATAAACTCAGCTTCCATAGTTGAGTGTGCATGACATGTTTGTTTCTTAGATGCCCAACTTACAGCACCACCAGCTAGTGTAAATATCCAACCTGTAGTTGATATATTATCACCAGCTTTTGTTATCCAGCTTGCATCTGAATAACCCTCTAAAACAGCAGGAAATCCTGTATAGCACAACCTTAATTTGGCAGTTCTTTTAAGGTAACCAAGTACCCTTTCAACTGCCCTCCAATGAGCTATACTAGGATTACTTGTAAATCTTGACAACTTACATACCGTGTAAGCAATATCAGGTCTAGTACAATGCATAGCATACATCAAGCTTCCTTTAACACTAGCATACTTTAATTGTTCTATTGGTCTAGCATCATTCTTGACAAGTTTCACACTTGAATCATATGGAGTACTATATTCTTTTATTTTAAGATATTGATGTTTATCTAACAGCTTTTCTATGTAATGAGTTTGATTCAATGAAAATCCATTATCATTCTTTGTAATTTTAATTCCTAAAATTGTATCTACTTGATTAAGATCTTTCATCTTAAATTTAGAGGTAAGAAAACTCTTAGTCTCATTTATACCAAGCATGTTAGTACCAAATATAAGCATATCATCTACATATAAACAAACAATCACTCCAAAATCAGTAGTAAATTTAGAATATATACATTTATCAGCAGTATTATGCCTAAAACCAAAGGATAAAATAGCAGAATCAAATTTCTCATGCCATTGTTTAGGAGCTTGTTTAAGACCATATAAAGATTTAACAAGCTTGCAAACTTTATGTTCATTTCCAGGTAAAACAAACCTTTCGGGTTGTTCCATATAAACTTCTTCTTTTAAATCACCATTTAAAAATGCAGTTTTAACATCCATTTGGTGAATATGCAACTTATATATAGAAGCTAGAGCAAAAAGAATTCTAATAGACGTTATTCTAGCTACTGGAGCATAAGTATCAAAATAATCTAAGTCTTTCTTTTGAGTAAAACCTTTAGCAACTAATCTTGCTTTAAAGGTTTGTATAGTACCATCAGAATTATACTTTCTCCTGAAAACCCATTTATTTTTAATAGGCTTTGATCCTGGAGGTAAGTCTACCAGAATCCACATATTATTAGACATTATAGAGTCCATTTCATCATTTACAGCTTCTTGCCAGAAACCTGAATCTCTTGAAGTCAAAGCTTCACTCAAAGTTTTTGGCTCATCTTCAATGTTTAATAATATCTTCATTTTTCTCATAATTCTGTCTCTACTACCTTCAACTAAAAAGGTAATATGATCAGGAGAAATAAAATCAGAATCAAGATGTTTTTCTTTTCTTGGCCTCTGACTTCTTCTTGGTTCAGATGGTTCACTTATTTCCTTACGTTTGACTAAGGAATCATAGGCAGTAGATGTATTTTGATCATTTTCTGGTTCATGCATAACTTGATTTTTCACAAAACTATTTTCAAAAAATTCACCATGTATAGACTCTACTATAACATTTGATTCTAAATCTAGTAATCTATATGCCTTTGAATTTTGTGCATAACCAACAAAAACAGATTTAATTCCTCTTGAACCTAATTTAGTCCTTTGAGAATCAGGAAGTCTATAATATGCAATACACCCCCACACTTTAAAATAACTTAAATTTGGCTTCCTTCCATTCCAGACTTCATATGGTGAGATATGTGTCTTCTTTGAAGGAACCCTATTATGTATGTAAGAGGAAGTAAGCAAAGCTTCACCCCACAAGTTGAAAGGTAATCTAGCATTTAAGATCATTGCATTTACCATATCAACTAGGGTCCTGTTTTTCCTTTCCGCCAAACCATTATGTTGGGGTGTAAAAGGAGCTGATCTTTGGTGAATTATTCCATGATCTTCACAGAACTTATCAAATTCAGTTGAGAAATATTCACCACCTCTATCACTCCTTATAATTTTAATTTTTCTTTCCTTTTGATTCTCTACTTTAGATTTAAATTCCTTAAATTTATCAAAAACTTCATCCTTGTTTCTTAGTAAATAAATACTAGTAAAACGTGAACAATTATCTATAAAAGTTATAAAATATCTATTTCCTCCTCTAGTCAATTTTCCATTTAATTCACAAATATCCGAATGAACTAGTTCCAGCAATTTTGTTTCATGTTCTACTTTAGGAAAAGGCTTTCTTGTAATCTTAGCTTCTACACAGATTTGACACTTATCATGGTGATCATGCTTACAAGAAATATAATTATGATTTGTCATGTATTTAATCATAGCATAATTTAAATGTCCTAATCTAGCATGCCACAGAATAGAAGATTCAACGATATAAGCAGAAGCAACATTTATTTTATTAATACTGAGTTTGAACATGCCATCAAGGGAATATCCCTTTCCTACAAACACACCATTCTTAGATATTACAAACTTATCAGATTCTAAAACAATCTTAAAGCCTCTCTTGCACAACGGATTTGCAGAAACTAAGTTCCTCTTGACATCAGGAACATGGTGCACATTGATAAGAGTTAGTTTCTGTCCAGAAGTGAAGTTAAGGATCACACTTCCTTTTCCCAGCACTTTGACAGGAGCATGGTTTCCCATAAAGACTTCACTGTTTTCTTCAATGTAAGTGCTAAAGAATTCCCTGTTGTTGCAGACATGAATTGTGGCTCCAGAATCAAGAAACCACTCCATGGTTCCTGCACTTGTTGCCATGTTCAATTCAGTAACCATGGCAACAAAGTTCATGTCATCTTCAACAACCATATTGGCTTGAGCAGATTGTTTAGAATCATTGTCTTTATTCTTCTTATCTTCTGCAATTTTGACTCTACATTCTTTAATGTAGTGCCCCTTCTTTCCACAATGAAAGCAGGCCTTGTTCTTCTTATAATTGTTGGACTTCTTAAATCCACCAGTTTTCTGGACTTTGAATTTGTTCTGATTCTTTCCAGACTTGTTTGCAGACTTTCCAGAATTGCTCCCTATGGCATTTACTTGTGAATTCCCATTTGAATTCACAGCCTTCTCTTTCTGGAGTTTTTCATCTCTGAGTCGAGTTTCACACTCAATTTGCAGATGAGTCTGGAATTTTTCCAGTGTGAAACTTTCTGGTGTCTGCAGAACCTTTTTTCTGTAATTGTTCCATGATGGAGGCAACTTGGACAGAATTGCTCCGATTTGTAAAGTGTCAGGAACGATCACTTCCAAATCTCTAAGTCTGGAAACCAGTATTTGTAGTTCATGGACTTGATCCATGACTGGCATGTTATCAGTCATCTTGAAATCAAAATAATTTAGTGCTAGGAATTTATCCGTACCTTTTTTCTCGTTCTGGTATTTTGTTTCCAAGGCAGTCCAGATCTCTCTTGGTGATGTATAGTTGGAGTATAAATCATAAAGTCTGTCTGTAAGAGAGTTGAGGATGTGACCACGACACACCAGTTCATCTTCTGCATGTTTCTTTCTTTCTTCCTTCACTGTATCTGTATCTTCTGGTGTAGGATCTGCCAGTGGCTGCAAATTCGGATCCAGAACATAGAACACCTTCAAAGTTGTCAACAGAAACTTCATCTTGTCCTTCCATCTGGTGAAGTTTGTCCCATCAAACTGGTTCAACTTGACAGGATCTTGTTGATTGATAAACACAGGATTGGTAACCATTGCCATATCAAAAGAATATTACACTCAAATTGTTAGGAAAATAACAAAGTATATGGCTTTGAGGCGTGTAGAATTACAGTTTCTTGAGTGTAATATTGCCTCACACAGAAGCAAGTTACCCCAGGATACAACAAAGCCTTCAGAATATTGTGAAAAGTCAGAAAATGTAAAATAAAGAGTTTCTGGAAATCAACACTTATATAGAATGTGAAGAGGCTTAAATGAATGGTTGTTATTGTCTGTTAAACAACAACCATTCATTTTTCAGACATAACTGTTCCAGACATATAACTGAAAATATGTCTGTTGAAACAGTTTAAAACAATTTTAAATTCAAAAGGAATTTAAAATATTTCTGGCAAAAATAAAAAATTCGGATTAAATCAAAGAGCCAAGTGCCCCAAGTGCCCATCTTTGACTTTTAAAATAGGCCAAGCTCTAGCCAAAGCCCAAGCCAAGCAAGACCAAGCCCAAGCCAAGCAAGCTCAAGCCCAAGCCAAATGGTCAAAGCCCATTTCCTCTTTGACTCCAAATTACTCTCAAGAGTTGATTTCCCTTTATAAATAAATCACTTTACACTTTTACAAGCAATGTGGGAACTTGTTCCCTTGTATTTATTACAAGCTATCCAACACACATGTCATCATCCAAACCTCGCTTGTAGAGTTAAAAAACTCCACTGACATTGGATAGGATAACAATCATATATATATATATATATATATATATATATATATATATATTCATTCTCAAACTCATTTGCTTACATGCATTCTAAATCATTTTCACCTTGTATATACATATGTAGACACCATTTTTGTCCGGGTCTTTTTCAAATATTTTTAATTAATTACTTTTTATATTTTTTTTTTTATTGATTTTTATTTTTTTTATTTTTTTTTATTTTTATTTTTATTTAGATTTAGAAATAAATTTTGGATTTTGATTTAGATTTTGATTTTTATAAAATATAAAAAAAGAAAGAAATCGGAATTAACTTTGATAGGAAAGCAAAATTAAATGAGACTATTAAAGATTGAAAATCAAATTTTGTGAAAAGAAAAGTCATAATTAATATCGGATTTAAGTCCGATTCTTGAAATCTAAAAATATTTTTCCTAAAAGATTGATTCTTGATTTTTATATATTCCCAAAAATAAAAAAAGAAAAACCAGGTCTATTTAAATAACAACACAAGAAGAAAGAAAAGGGGGAGCCAACCTTGTTGGAAAGTTTGGAGACCAAGCGGCCGCATCATCATCTTTGCAACCTTCCTCATCACTTTCTACAAAATAGCCGCTTTTGTATCCTTGGAACTGAACCGAGCCTCCCTGTCTCCTGTACTACTTGCACGAGATTGCGTGTCATTGCCCCTGCCAATATCGTCCTCACCTCGTTGCTGCCTCAATTGCATTTAGTTTTCACTGTGCCCCTGTTGTTGCTGCGTTGCTTGATTGTGTCATTCCTGTCACCATTGCTGCACGTTGCTTAAGTAGCTTCGTCAAAATCTAAAGGTATAAAAAGAAAAGCTTAACTTTCTTCATAAAATCCTAAATGAAGCTGCATGTATACACGTTAAAAGATTAATGGTATTAGTTAACTAAGACATTTCTTCATTTGATGAGACTCATGCGCAGTTGTTTTTTTATGTGCACATATTGCTTTTATAGTTTATATATTCCACGTGCATTGCAAGTTGTTTTTTTTTTTATTGACTTGATTATGTAAGTTTCAATTTGATTAATGTGGCTTAATTTAATTAGCACGATTCAATATAATTGGTATGACTTTTCTGATTTCTCAAGTAAAATTTATATGATATGTTTAATTTAGTGCATGGTTAGAATACTGTTAAATTTGTTTATGTAGCTTAGAATGGTAATGCTTTAGTAAGTGATAACAAGAAATAAGTTAAGAAAAATAATAGGATGAAAAATAGTAATCAAGTTAAAAATTGGATTTTATCGAATGAATGTGAATTATACCGATGATGAAATTCCAAGAAAGTCAATTGAGACTCCTTGGATATTTCTAAGTGAAATGATTCTTTCTCAAGTTGAGCCAAATTGATAGAATACTTTTGAAAGAGTTTTCAATAAAATATAATGCATGTTTATTAAATAAATATAAATAAATGAAATAAATAAAATAAAGATAAATTAAATCAAGATTAAAATTAAAGAAATTTAAATAAAATTAGATAAGTGAATAAATAAACGAACTAAATAGCTTAGAATAAAAATTATAGGAAGTAAGAAAAATATGAATTATGTCAATGATGAAATTTCAAGAAAGTCAATTGGGACTCCTTGAATTTTTTAGGTAAAAAGATTTTTTTTAAGCTGAGCCAGATTGATGGGACGCTTTTAAAAAAATCTTCAATAAACCATGATTCATATTTATTCTCTAAATAAGTAAAATAAATAAATAAAATATATAGATAAATATAATATGAAATAAGATTAAAAAATATAGAGATTAATATGGAGTCGAAATTAGAGCCAAAATTAGAAAGAATAAGATTTTCATAAAATATTTAATTAATTCGACGATGGAATTCAAGAAAGTCAATTGAGACTCCTTGAACATCTTGAGGTGAGGGAGATTTTTAAGATTGGAGCCAAATTGATGGAAAAATCTTAGAAATATTCCCAATATATAAGCATATCAAAATTAATATAAACACAAGGAAAATTGTAAAGATAACGTAAAACTAGTTGGTACCATTTTAGGATGGGCGTTGTAAGGGTGCTAATCCTTCCCTACACGTAATCGTACTCCCGAACCCTAGTATCTTTGAACGTAGACCAAGCCTTATAATTAGTTTGAATAGGTGACCAATCATACCTAGGTTAGAATGGTTGGTGGCGACTCCTTAGTTTTTGCGTCTAGCTATTAGGTTTTCTCAAAACTTAATACGTTATGACAACATATATACTTATTTATATATGTATTTTATATATTTCATTTATCTATTTATTTATTTTTACTTGTGCTCACGTATGTTGTGTATGTTGTATTGGTGTATTATTTACATTCTACTCGGAGGCTTCATTTCTATGGATACGTATCATAATCTTATACTTGCATTTTCAAGAGTAAAATTATCTTTTACATTAACTAGATTACACATGGAGTGTAAATTCAATTCTAACCAAGTGGAAGAGCATGATGTAGTGAAGTTAGATGGGGTGGCGATACCTAAGCGGGATCATTTTCGATACTTGGGATCAATAGTACAGATGGATGGAGAGATTGATGGTGATGTGACCTATAGGATCCAGGCTGGATGGAGTAAGTGGAGAAGTGCTACAGGTGTATTGTGCGATAAAGAAATTCTTACATGGTTAAAAGGCAAGTTTTATAAGACAATTATTAGACTAACATTGTTATATGGTAGTGAAAGTTGGGTGACTAAGAGGTTACATACACAAAAGATGAGTGTAACAGAAATGCGAATGTTACGGTGGATATGTGGATATACAAGAAATGATAGAATGAGAAATGATGATATTCGTAAGATGGTTGGAGTGGTACCTATCGAAGACAAGGTGTGTGAAAATCGTTTACGTTGGTTTGGACACATAAGACGTAGACTTGTAGATGCTCTAGTTAGAAGAATATAGGCTATGGATGTTGAGAGAAGGGTTAAGACTAAAGGAAGAAGGAAAAAGACTTGGAATGAAGTAGTTTGGAAAGATATGGAGGTTTTAGAATTGGATGAGCATATGGCCTTGAATAGGAATCTATGGAGGAGGAGAATACATATGGATGATCTAACGTGAATTCAGATATTGGTTCATATAGCCTACCCCAATCTCTTGGGATAAAGGCTCTGATGATGATGATGATGATGGCTGCGGATTTCTAACCTCCTGCACAAAATTCACAGTGTATAAACCAGCTTTTCAACCTCAATTTTTGCATGTTTTCCAACCAAATCATGTGTTCAATATTTCTATAAAATTAAGCTTAATGAAACATGCAATCCATTATATCTCTACAGCTCACACACTTCCCCCTTACTGCTTTTACAAAACCGAGCTTCCCGGTTGCGCCTTCCGAAATCCGTAATTCCCAGCTGCAAAATAAATTAATAAAAAATTATCAATATTTTTTCTCATAATTTTAAGCCACTAACTTTCATAAAATGCAGCCACTAATATTATAACATATGAGTAACCAGTATAAATTACACTGGTGTTAAAACTAAACTTTCTCATTTTAATTCCTTTTTCGGTTCCAATTTCACCAACTTTCCTCTTTTGATTTCTAGATTATTTTTCTATTATCAACTATAAAATTTAGCATAGTATCATGGCCCAAAACAACATGGCCAAAACCCCCAAAGTGCATACTTTCATGATTTTCCATCTTTTCCATCCTTTATTGTTTTTCAACCTTTAAGTCCTTGCTCACGTGATTATCTTCTATCATTTTCTTGCATGAAGCCCTCAGGTAGACCTCTTTTCTCATGCCAACCAAACCTTTCTTCAATGGCTAATTTTTTATTTTTAACCATTTAATAATTCTAAGCTTTCTATTCATTTTATTCATGTTCCTTTAACCATTTCTCACCATTTTTGTATAATTTCCAGCATGGTTTTCTTATTTACTCTCATCTACACCAAAACCCCATCTTGTTCCATTTTCATATTCTAAAGAGATTTAACTAAAAATCATGTTATATCCATGTTTATCATATTGTGAATCATAGCAATCTACCATTGAATACTAAGAAGACCATAAGAATATAGGAGCTCACCTTGACCAAATCACCCAACTCCAAAACAAGACAGTTTTTTTTTTTTTCACATCAACCCCCTCTTTTGTAGTTCCTTTGATGGTTTTAAGGTGGATGTAAGGTCTATGGAGAAGGTTAGATGATTACATAGCAAGGGGATGAAGTTTTGCTAAGAAATTCATGGAAGAAACGAGAGAAAATTGAACTCAATATGTAGCAAAATAGAATACTCGTGGAGTAGCTGAGTATAGTCGGTCAAGAAGAAGAAATTTGGCTTAAGTTTTTGTTCCACTTAGTCAAATATTTATCATGTTATCAAATAGGAGTTTGCCACTTAGCTTCCTATCCTTTTTCCTTATCATTTCCTTGTCTTATTAAGCATTAAATTGTGAAGAAAAACTGCAGCAAAAGGAACGGCCATGGAGGAGTTTTTGCTGCACGTTTCTTAACTTATTTTCGTCCTCTTTTTGCAGCCTCCAGCCAATAAAATTAATCCTATGTTAAACTTTTAATTTCTCTTCCTTTATATTGTCTTTTTATGCCACAAAAGTTGCATTTTCAATTGCCTTTAGATGTATCCAACCGTATAGCATACAACAGCAAAAAGTGGCATAAATATCCAATTTTTGGTTGCACGGTTTTTTTTTTACCCTTTTCCTCCTTTTCTTGTGTATTCCAACCAATGGAAATTAACCATATTTTCAAATATCCCTCCATTTAATTATTTTTTATTTTTATTTTATGTCATCACAATTTCCTTTAAATTTCTAAACTTTTCAGATTTGTTTCTTTATTTATTTCTATGCCTCCTCTTCTTCATGTAATATTTATTTCACCTCTTATACACCATATTATAAATCATAATTCCAATAATTCCAAAATTCAAAGTGAAAATCCATATTCAATATATATTTAATTTCACTAAAAATTTTATTTCCACTATCAAGGATTTAAAAAAAATATGGTGTATAGTATTATAAAATCAGGTCTCACACCGAGATCGAACTCGAACAACTCGAATTGACCAAAAAAGTCAAAGGCCCGAAACTGAAAAAGCCTGAAACCGAAAAAATGTGAACCTAAAAAAGCCAAAACTTAAAAAACCTGAACCCAACATAACTTGAACTTGATACAATCCGAAACCGAGACCAATCCGATCCGAAACTCGTAAAAACCCGAATTTATAACCCAAAAAAACACGAATTATAATTATATGATTATTATTTTAAAATAAATAAATAATTGTCAATACCCCGCCCGTTCCCTGGCCGTTGGCGAGCATCTCCTAGGTGACCCTCACCCTAGGTTTATCTCGACATGTGAGATAGGCGATTGCCCACTCTCACTTACGTATTGTTCGCTTTAGCAGTAGCCCACCTCACGGCTTTATCTCAAAGGGCTTGAAGAACTCAGGACATAATCCTTTGAGCGTGTTTTCACTGAGGCTCGAACCCTGGTATCCTTAAGTACCCAAGCCTTACACTCATGTTACCATTTGGACAAGTGGAACAAATGGTAACATAAGTGTAAGGCTCGGGTACTTAAGGCACTACAAAAAAAGGGACCTTCAGGTACAGAATTAGAGACGAAATTTTCCGTTGCTAAAAGTTTGATTTTGTCGTTGAAGTGTTTTAGCAACGGAAAATTTCTGTTGGAAAAATCAATGTCGCTAATGCTCATTCCGTCACTGAAAGTACATTCCGTTGCTAATTCTGTCGCTAATTAGCCACAAAATTTGTACTTATTAGCAATGGATTTTTTGTTATCAGCGATGAAAAATTCCATCACTAACTCCGTCATTAATTTTATTTTTATTTTTTTAATTTTATTAAAAAATTCCGTCGCCAAAAGCTTTTACCAACGAAAAATTTCATCGCTAATTTCGTCGCTGAAAGTTATCAGTGACGGAATATTTTGTTGCTAATAATAGAAATTTTCTGTCGCTATTGGTATTAGCAACAAAAAATTCCGTCACTAATGCTATTATTTCTGTCGCTAATTACCTTGAATTCCGTCGCTAATGATATATTTTTTCATCCTCAACTTTTATTTGTGCTTTTCGCTACCAAAATGTTAAATTCCAAAATTCTTTCCAAAAGTTTTCCAAAATATATCTAAATTTTTGCTTAAAACCCTAAATTCATGACTATAGCAATATTTAAAAGACCTTAATACATAAACATAAAATATTGATAAGATTCATACATAATCATAAAACATGGTTAAAATTCATAAAATCCATAACATCTCTCAACAACCATGAAATTCTTAAAACATAAAAAGAACAAAGTACTGAATATTTCTTACATTAAAACAGAGATTCATGAAGAAGGCCCATCTCCGAGGTTTGGTGAGCATCTATCATTGGGATTTGAGCTCCTTTGGTACTCTTCCATGCATTAGTCATCTCAGCCATCCATTGGTACATTTGCGGTAAATATTTGAGAACTTCATCAAGTTTCTCTTCTATCATATCGATTCGCTCATCCTGGTTTACTGTTGATTGAGAAACTGAGAATATTGGACTTGCTGAGGAGGCAGATGACTCAAGTATATCTCTGTTTTGTGAACTACTTCCAAGGCCGAACACATTTGTGCGAGTAGTTTCCATTCCTTCAATGTAGTCACAATAAGCAACGGGATCAAAGTGTGGTTGACTGCTAATATTCGCACCACACTTCTCAACCAATGAAGCATTATATTTTTCCTATAATAAAAAAAATTTATATATATTTATATATATATATATACAGTTAAGAAGTAATTAAATAATAATTGACATACACAAAAAGAAATAATTTTAAATATACGTACACTAACAACTTTGGATTTATTGTCCACGCATTCACCTTGGCCAACATTTTTTTTGTGAGTTCGATCGAAAACCTCCTTATATGTAGGTGTTCGACTATATTAAATTTACATAAATAAATTTATATATTTAAAAGCTAACAAAAATAAATATAAACATTTAAATACAAATTTCCTAATAATATTCTTATATATACAAATAAATATATACTATTAAATGTGTATATATATATTAACAACATTAAAAGCATTAGTAACTAATTAAATAAATAAACAACAACAAAGCATATGTGATAACTGTAATTTTCTTAATTTTATATTAAATAACAGTAAATTTAAATATAATATAAATAGATAAACAGAAGTAAATAAATAAATTTATTTACGAGATGAAAATATTGTCGGAATTTCAGTAAATGATGAAGTAAGGAAATTGAGGAATTTAATTTGGATATTAAAAGATCCAAATTATAAGGAATAAAATGGGTATATTTATATATATATTTATATATATAAATATATTTTTAAATAAATACATGTGTATATTCTTATACAATTATGTATATAAATATATATATATGAAATATATATTATTATTTCTAATAAAGTGTGATAACTGTAAATTTTTCATTTATTGGAAATTATCAATATTGGAGATTTAAGGAAATAAATAAAATTGTGAGAACGGGATATTGGTGAAAATCCAGAGAATTGAAGAAGTGACGAATCGGGAAATTCGAGTGAAGGAAATTAAGTTGGAAATAAAATAAGGAATAAAGAAATTTTAATTTGGATAAATGGATATCCAAATTAAATAAGAAAATGAGAAATGAAAGAGAAATATATTTATATAATTATAAATTATATAAATATAATTTTATACAAATACATATGTATTGAAATACTATATAGTATATTTTAATATACATTAGTATATATATGTATATATGTTATTTAGTAAATTTAAATAATACATATGTATATGAATATGATATTTTATGTATATATATCAATATATATACATATATAAAAAATGTAAATATTAATTTACATTAAAGTTTGAAAATATATAAAGGTTATTTAAATTTAAAATATATATATAAATATACATATATATA
Organism: Heritiera littoralis; assembly: GCA_031772115.1. Classification (NCBI taxonomy): domain Eukaryota; kingdom Viridiplantae; phylum Streptophyta; class Magnoliopsida; order Malvales; family Malvaceae; genus Heritiera; species Heritiera littoralis. The sequence continues at coordinate 761,466 of JAPDPK010000090.1, forward strand.
TACTAGATATATATTTTGTAATATACAATATATATTTTATATATAATGTATATTGTACTATATTATATATGAAATAATATATATAATATATAGTATATTATATACAAAAAAAGGAAAAGAAATAAAACAAAAAAAAGGGAAAAGAAATAGAAGGAAGAATCAGGAAACCCTTTTCTTCCCCCTCCCCCCCGATGAGCAGCCAGCGTTGTCGCCGGGGAAAAAAAAAGAGACGAGGGAGGAAGGACGGTGCTGGTGGAGGGAACGAAAGCCGGTGACCGACAAAAGAAAGGAAAAATCGGGGAAGAAACAAAGGCAAAAATCGGCGGAGGCCGGGAAGAAAAAGAAAAATGGGATTCGGCGGTGCCGGCCAAATCGGCCACTGCCACTGCCACCGAAGCACCACTAGAGGAAGAGGAAGAGGTAGGAGGCCACCGTTGAGGCGGAGAACAGCGGAGGAGGAGTGGCGAAAAGGGAGAAGAAGTCGGACCAAAACCGACTAGATCCGCCGCCGTGCTGCCGATTTGGGATGAACGGAGGCCAGATTCAGGCTCGCCGTGGCGTCGACCAGCTGAGGGGCCATCTAACCACCGGAGAACCAACCACCGGAGAAGAACCAGCAGTGAGGGGGGTGACCGGTTCGACTGGAAAAGGAAAAAAGAGAGAAAAAGAAAAAAGAAAAAGAAAAGAAAAAAAGGAAAAAAAAGAAAAAGAAAAGAAAAGGAAAAGAAAGAAAAGAAAGAAAGAAAAAGAAAAGAGAAAAAAAGAGAAAGAGAAAAAGGAAATTTCCAGACTTTGAAAATTTTGAGAATTTTGAGAAATCTCGAAAAACTCGAGAAAGTCGGGAATTACGAAAATCGGTAAAAAATTTCAAAAAATGTTGAAAACATTTAAATAATTTATTTATTTAAATAAATTGAGAAAAATTCTAAAATTTAGAATTTGGTTTCCAGAATCGTTCTCGATGAATGAGACGATGGAACCGGGCGAGGTGAACACGGGCGCGACGAACGAAGCGGTCGCCGACCTGAGACAAGTAAGGAAGACATGTGCCGCCTGTAAGGATATTCGGCCACATGTTTTAAATTATGCATTTAATTTATAAATGCAATTTATAATGATTAGTTTGAAATTTGTATAAATGCAATTTATAATGATTTGTTTGAAATTTGTGGTGATTTATCAGTTTAAAATTGTGGTGAAGTACCAGTTGAGAAAAATATAAACTGTATTTTTTGTGCTTGAGGCTAGCCAATCGGCGACCGTTATACTGCTGAAAAATTATGAAAAAATTACTGAAATTTACCGAAAATCACCAAAAATCATAATAAATGATTTAATTTCACGAGAAACGATTTTCAGCATGAAAATCGAGAAATCATGTATTTTTCATAAAACATGAATATATGGGAGTTTAAATTAAAATATTCATGTTTTCGAGAATGATGAAAATAAAATCACCGAAAACTCACCCGATAAGTGATATTTCACGTAAAACGAGATGGAATGTGAAAAGACACCGAGTGAATATTTTATTAATAATTCTTTAAATATTCACTCAATTTCTTACGAAATCCTTACGGTTTAATTATGGAAATAAGTATTGATATAATTTTCATAAAGGATTATTTAAAGACGAAAAACCGTATTTTGAGACTAGAAGGTCTCCACACGTGTTTATAAAGAAAAATATGGTACCGAGACTATCGGATTTGGAAAATAAATATTTTATCTTTCCATAAATTAAGAAAATATTTGAATTAAATCCCGATAACTTTGAAAACCATGTTTTGGATAAAAAACATGGAAAAGAGTGCATATGTGTTTTACGATGGAAAAAGGACAATTTTACCCTTTATATTTCACAGTGATGATTTTGCAAACTGTTTTCACCGTATGAAAAACATGATTTATACCTTTATGAAATGTTTTGAAAAATGTTAATTATTTTATAAATTTCATAAAGGTGATGATATTTACATGTGAGCCTTATGGATATTTGTGAAATGATTTGATTTACGATGTTTAAAATCCCTAAAGGCTAAGGTACGGTTTTTACACTGTTTTGAGACTTAGGCCTCGAGCTTCATGCATCATACCATACTGTTACTGTCACGTGGCTGATTGACCAGCTAGTCATCAGCGTCCCGGATTGTTGCCTAGTAAGCATACACCGAGGACATATTATAAATCATGGCTATAGATCTCATTACTGTTACTGTGTCCCTAATGGACGAGATAGCATGATTTGATTGTAGGGTGATGCCTAGTCTCACTTACTGTTTACTGAAAGGATTTACGAAATCCTGTTTACTGTACTGTACTGTTTACTGTACTGAACTACTGTACTATTTACTGATGAAAAATCGTACCAAAACACTGTTTATTACTGAATTGTACTGTTTACTGAAATGGTAGCCACTGATTACTGTTTTACTGAAAAGAAAGCTACCATTTACTATTTACTAAACTGAAAGCTACCGTATACTGTTTACTGAATTGGTAGCTATTATTTACTGTTTACTGACTGAATCGTATCTAATTACTATTTTATTGAATATTACGGTTTTACTGAACTGTAAGATACGGTTACTGAATTAAAGAGAAATAAATGTTTATTCTAAAAGAATAACATGAGAATTATTTCTAACATAGAAATAATCGAAGAAGTGTTTATCCAATGATTGAATATTTACAAACCACTATACTGTTCACGTGTTTTTACTGAACTGAAGAGAAGAGAAGTAAACCACTATTTTACTATTGAACTATCACGTGTTTTAAAGCATACTGAAGTGAAAAGATATAAGTGGTTTACTCGGTGGAAAACAAAAATTGAATCGTTTTGAGAACAAATTTTATAGTACTCTCTAAAGTTGCTTCTAGGTTCCGAAACAAGTCAGGTATTTTAAAATATCTGCCTTACTCTATCTGGATTCCTAGCCGACTGTAGTATCCTTCCTACATATGAGCCTAGAGCCTACTAGGATGATTTTAAAGAAAGTGAAAAAAAATATTTTCAGCATATAGTTAACCGAATATCAAGTGTAACATATAACTCTCTTACTGAACCGTGGTTTGCTCACTCCCTAATTTTAACATTTTAGGTTTTTGATGATTGTGAGATCCGATAATTGTGGATCACGACTGCACATAACGGACAATGTGACAGACCGACTGAGATATATGACGTACGATTATTTATTTTCTATATTTAGACAAGTGTACAGTACTACTTACTTATAAAGTAAGATAGGGGATGTATATAATATTATTTATGTTATATAAAATTGTTGCACATAAGAAATCAAGTGAAGTATCACAGACAGCCCAACCGAATAAGCGGTGTAAAAACATGTGAAAAATGTGGTAACGGATCGTTACATAAAGGTATATGAATATATATATATATATGAGAAATATATATATTATTTTTAAATTAAGTATATAGATATTTATATAAACTATATACAAAATATATATATACATATTTATTGATATAGTATATTTATATATATATGTGATATATTTATATATGTAAATAAAAATAAAATATGTATATACATATTACTATTATATTTATATATATTGGTATAAATAAAATATATATAATTATAATAGAGAAAAAAAAGGAAAAGGAAAACAGAAGGGAATTGGGAGGACCCCGACTCCCTTTCCCAGCCAAAGCCGACGGCAGCAACAGCTGCTGTCGTCGATGAGAAAGAAGGCAAGAGAGACAAAGGGGAGAGGCCGGCAAGATGAGGAAGAGAAAGAGAAGGATACCGACGACAGAGAAGGAAATCGACACAAAACAGAGAAGGAAAAATCAAAAGGAAAAGAAAAGAGAAAACAGCGGTGCCGACCGATCTGGGCATCGCCACTCCCTCCTTGACGTCGGCGGAGGTAAGGGGAAGGAAAAGTGACCGCCGGCGGTGAAGGAGGAGGAGAAAAGATGGAGAAAGAGGAGGAGAAGAGCCAAGACCTACATCGCCAGATCTGCCGTAGCCGCCGATCTAGGGAAGAGGAGGTCAGATCCGGCTCCGTTGCAACCTTGGCCAGCTGTGGGAGACCTGAACCGGCGGTGATGCTGGTGGGATAAAGCCGAACCGGCTGAACCGGTGGAGGAAAGCTGAATCGGTTTGAACCGATCTAGACCGGTTTAGACCAGGAAAAGAAGAAAAAGAAAAGAAAAGAAAAGAAAAAAAGAAAGAAAAAGAAAAAAGAAAAAGAAAAGAAAAAGAAAAAGAAAAGAGAAGAAGAGAAAGAGGAAGAAGAAGAAAAAGGAAGAAGAAAAGATTCGATAAAAAATTATGATAATTTTTATCATAATTATTTTATTAAAATAAACTCGTACAATGCTAAATTTAGTATGCAATTGAAATTGTAGGAATTTTACGAGATGAATGGAGATGATAGAATCGGGAGGTGTGGACTACGGGTGCGACGGTAGAAAGGAAGTCACCAACCCGGAATAGGTAAGGGAGACATGTGCAGCCTGTAAGGATATTCAGTCTGCATGCTTTAATTATGAAATATTTTATGAAAATGTTGTGGTGATTTATCGGTTGGAAAATGTGGTGATTGACTAGCTGTGGATATTAAACTGTCTTTTCCGTGCAGGGAGGCTAGTCAATCGGTAGCCGTTATGCTACCGAAAAATTTTAGAAAATTACGTAAAATCATAATAAATGATTTTATTACACGAGAAATGATTTCCAACCACAGAGATGAGAAATTTAAATATTTTTCATAAAACATGAATAAATCGAAAGTGATTTTGAATTATTCATGTTTTCGAGATCGGAAATAATGAAATCACCTATGTCTTTTCATTTTTCATCTCGTATCACGTGTAATTTACATATTTTACTTAGATTTTTATAAATATTAATTTCTTAAATATTTTACTTAATTAATTTTTAAACCTTTACGGTTTTATTTATGCATTTGATTACTTTCTATAAATTCCGTAAAGTTAAATGATTTACGAAAAACACTGTTTTGAGACAAGTTGGCACCTCTATCATGCTCATACGTGATATGTGATATGTGATATGTTGAGTTTCGGTCAACACCTGATCAGTGATCCATCGATGACGATTATAGACTATGACCATAAATCTGACATGATTATTTTTCTACCTTCGGGTATTATAGCATGATATGACTCGGTGATTGCCATTATCTCCATATATGATAAGTAATATGTTAAATGAAAATGTTTATATGATACGTGACATGTAAAAGGAATATGTTTTATATGACATGAGAAGAAAATTAAATGATTTATAGCATTTTTATATAATGCTCATTTCGGCACTGATTATAGTACTACGAGATGATTTTCATATGACATGTGATATGAACACGTAATATGTTTTCAAAAGGGAAAAGAGTTCATAAGTCTAATATTCTTACTATGATTTTAAATTGAATATTAGACTATATGTGACATGAATATGTAATATGTTTTCAAAAAAAAGAGAGGAAGAAAATAAATATAATATTCTTATTTTAATTCTTAAATTGAATATTAGATTTAAATGAGGTATATGTTATACGAAAAGGAGCTGATAGCTTATTTTGCTATTTAAAGTACTGTACTAATTATGTTTTGTACAGTAAAATATGAAAAGAGTTCAAATGAAAATGACATGAAATGAAAGGAAAAAAGGATTTAAATTTCAAAATAAATTTATTACTCTCTACAGTTGCTTCTAAGTTTTGGGATAAGACAGGTATTTCAAAATACCTGCCTTACTCCATCCGGATCCCTAGCTGACTGTAGTATCCTTCCTACATGCGAGCCTCGTACACTTTTAGGAAAACGAAAAAGTTTTTCAGCATATAGATAGTTGAATATCAAGTGTTGCATATAACTCTCTTACTGAACCGTGGTTTGCTCACCCTTTAATTTTAAACATTTTAGATTTTCGAGGACTGAGAATCTAACATATGAGGATCTCGGCTACGCATTTAGAGACACTGCGACAGCTCGATTTATTACATGAGGTACGATCATTTATTTTCTATATTTACACTTATCCACAGTACTACTTTCTTGTAAATTAGGATAGGGGATGTAAATGATATAGCAATTTTATATGAAATTGCTTATATATAAAAGAAGAGTAAAGTATCGCATATAGCCCAACCAAATAAGATGTATAGAATAACATGAAAAAATAGGGTCATGGGCTGTGACAGTATATATATAAACAAATAAATAAATACAAATATATGCAAAAAAATAAATATATATAGACAACTAACTTTGACATACACAAATAATTATATACAAATAAATAAATATATACACAAAACAAATTAAAAATATATACAAATAACTAAATATATACTATTAAATGTGTGTATATATATATATGTATATCAACAACATTAAAAGCATTAGTAACTAATTAAACAAATAAACAACAACAAAATATATATATACACAAATAAATAAATACAAATATATGCAATATATATATATAGACAACTAACTTTGACATACACAAATAAATAAATATATACACAAAACAAATTAAAAATATATACAAATAACTAAATATATATACATACAAAGAAATAATAATATATAAACAAATAAATAACAAACTAACAATATATAAAAAGAGAGTATATATAAAAATAAAACAAACTAACAATATAAATAAATAAATAAATAAATAAATATTTTTAAATGTAAAAATCATAAATAAATATATAATACCACTGTGCAGATGGAAGGCAGTGAGGGGTGACGGGTGGTTGGGGGCGACTGACTGTTGGGGCGACAGTGGTGGAGACCGGTGGGGGGGGGGGGGGGGGGGGGGGGGGGCGGGACTTGTGGTTTTTTGGGGAGGGGAGGCAAGACACTTTTTTCTTTTTTTTTTAAGACAGGAGGAGGGGCGATCGGCGATGACTGAACAGGGGAGAGAGAGGCAGCGACTGGAAAAAATGAAGAAGGGACCTAAAAAAGGAATACACGGGCGGGAAAGAGAAAAAAAAGGAAGGAAGTTGAGATTTTCGAGGAATTAGTGACGGAATTTTCGTCAGATTAGCGATGGAAAAATTTCGTCGCTAACTAGATCTGACACACCTTACGAGGTATTTAGCAATGAAACTTTTTTGATGCTAATTTCGTCGCAAATTTTCGAAAAGTTTTATAATGAAAATAAAAAAATAACTACAAAGATTTTGCAATGGAATTTTTTCGTCGCTAATTATATTTAGCAACGGAAAATTTCGTCGTTAATGTTTGAAAATTTTTACAATGAAAATAAAAAAATAACTACAAAGATTTTGCGACAGAATTTTTCCTTCGCTAATTCCGTTGCTAATTATCTTTAGCGACGGAAAAATTCCGTCGCTAATTTTCAAAAATTTTTATAATGAAAATAAAAAATAATGCAAATATTTTTGCGACGAAATTTTTTCGTTGTTAATTCTGTCACTAAAGATAATTAGCGACTGAAAAATTTCGTCGCAAAATCTTTGTAGTTATTTTTTTATTTTCATTATAAAAATTTTCGAAAATTCTGTCACTAATTTTACAAAATTTCAATAATTAAAATAAAAAAATAATAGCAATGATTTTGCGACGAAAGTTTTTTCCGTCGCTAATTCAATCGCTAATTATCTTTAGCGACGGAAAAATTCCGTCGCTAAGTCTTATGACTGGTTTGGATTTAGGGACAAAAAATTCCATCACTAATTCTGTCGCTAATTTTTTGCAGTATTGTACAGTAGCTCCCGCCATAATTAGCGGCCGAATTAACGGCGAAAAATGTTTCGTCGCTATTTACCGACAGAATTCCGTTTGGTAATGTCATCTTTCAGCGACGAAAAAATTTCGTAGCTAAATTTTCGTCACTGAAAGTCACTTTTCTTGTAGTGAGGGTACCAGGGTTCGAACCTCAGTGAAAACGCACTCAAGGGATTATGTCCTGTGCTCTTCAGGCCTTTTGAGACAAAGCTGTGAGGTGAGCAGACAATACGTAAGTGAGAGTGGGCAATTGCCTATCTCGTGTGTCAAGATAAACTTGGGGCAAGGGTCGCCTAGGGGATGCTTGCCGACGGCCAGGGAACGGGCGTGGTCTTAACAATAATTGATATACTTTTTAAATTATAAAATTAAATTTTGGATAAAAATAATTATTTCTAATAGTAAAGTGTAATTTAAAAAATACTATAGTAGTATTATTGTGTAAATGGTAATTTTAATAAAATACAAAAATGAATCGAGCTATTAGTAATTAATTATTTGTTATATTAACAAGATTCTAATTTGGTATCTTATAACAATGATTTATATATTATATTTTATTATCACAATCTTTTTAAGAATAAATTACGTAATCTCTTAATGCGTAAGTACTATTATGATAGAATTAATTATTTATTAAAAATAATTAATTTATTATCTATTAAATATAAAATTAAAGTGTAAATAAAAATAATATTTTTAATAGTAAATTAATGTGGGACCCGAATTTGATACACTGTACACAATACTTTGTAAATTAGTGATGGTGGAATTAAATTATTTAGTGAAATTTAAATAAAGATTGAATGTAAATTTCCACTCTGAATTTGGAATTATAAATTGTGGTATAGTGTATAAAATTTGAAATGAACATTAAAGGATGAATTAGAGGTGTAGAATAAGAGAAGAAAATAAATCAGAAAATTTTAAATGGAAGAGTTGTGTCATGGCATAAAATGCCAATAAATGATTTATAAGAGAGGAAAAATTTTTATTGGACAAGAAAAAAATTTTATTTGAAAATATGGTTAATTTCTATGGGTTGGAATACACAAGAAAAAGAGGAAGTGAGTCAAAACCGGTGCAGCCAAATTGGATATTCACGCCTCTTTTGCTGCAGGTGGTGCACGGTTTAGTCATAAAAAAGAAGACTCAAAAGCAAATTTCTATTGTATAAAATTGTCAATTATGGCTGCTATGGTATTTGCTGGAAATTGTCAAGGATTTTGACCATAAAATTGATGGAATAATGTAAAATAAATGATATAAAAAGGAAGTGAAGTTAAGAATTTACATGTGAGTAAATTCTTATTGGATAAAGCTTTCAAAAAGGAGAGGCAAAACATGGTCAAACCGAGTAGCCAAGGCATCCTCAACACCGTTCCTTTGCTGTAAGTTTCTTCAGCAATTCAATGCATGTTAGACATAAAATAATAAAAGGAAAAAAAAGAGAAAAGACTAGGAAAATTGTGTAGTTGGAAAGATGTTTAAACACTATTGGTTAGAGCCTTCAAAAAGAAGGCAAGACAAGATAAAGACGTGGAGCAGGAAATTAATTTCCATACGCCACCCTTGCTGGCATGAGTGTTCAGTTGGAAAAAAAATAATAAAGGAAATTTAACTCTAATTTTTATAGTATAAAATGCCATATAATTGATACTTAAAGGAGAAAAATTTTAAGAATTTAACATGTGAATAAATTTTATTGGTTGAAGTATACAACAAGAGAGGAGATAAGTCAAAAACGTGCAGCCCAATTTTAATTCACTGCCGTTCCTTTGCTGCAGTTTTCTCCAAGTTTAAATGCTTAATAAGACAAGTGAATGATGAGGAAAATAAGATAAGAAGCTTGGTGGTCATTTCCTATTGGCTATCTTTAATAAATGGAAGACTAAAGAAGCAAAACTTCAGCAAAATTGGATCCTCATCACCGAATTTCTACTGTTCTACGAGAGGTATGAATTAGTTTCATTTTTTGTGTTCTGTTTTGGCTCAGCTCCTCCAAGGGGAATTTAGCAAATTATGTCCTCCTAATATTTAACTACTTAAGCTTCATCCTCAACCCTTCCTACATCATTTAAACCCTCAAAGAACCAAGAGAAGAGGCTGAAGTTGAAACAGAAATTTGTTCTATTTTGGTATATAGCCAATCGGTCAAGGTGAGTTTCAATGATTTTATGGTGTTGTTGCCAAAAACAACAATAAAAGGTTGCTGACGTCGGATCTTCGATCTTCGCGTTAGTCTGTCTCCAACAAATCTGCGAAATAGGAAAAGTTAGAGGGGCACAGGGGTTTTCCCCTGTGCGCGCACTCTGATGCTTAAGTCAGACCAGGTTTTGGCAGGGTTTCAATAGGCAAATAGAGCTTAGGCTTTAAGAATGATACCTGTGACCTATTTATAGGAGTTATTATGCGCGTAATTACCTTTAAGCCCCACAGTTTAAATAATAACCCAGTGGATCATTTATGGGTCTTCTAAGTCCTCTTTCCTCTTGGGCTTAGATTATCACTTGGCTCAATGGCCTTCAACTTGATTTATAGAAAAGCCCAGTAATAAATGACCTAGTCCACATCAATTGCTCCCCACTCTTTTACAAGGTTTATCACTAAGCTTTCCCTGGCTTGCTGCCTTACAGGACAGTGGCTAGTGCCTCCTTTGGACACCTGCCTAATACGATCACAACTGTTAGAATAGACAAGAAAATTGCAAGCATAATATATGAGGGTACCTCAAATCTGCTACCGCCCATACGTCCTTGCTTGGTCGGTGAACACTATAATAATGTGCAAGGGACTTCGCTGACCTTACATCCAAGCAATTGGCTGTGCTCATATGTCTCCCACGTGCTTTTTCTAACTCATTAGTAACTAGTTCTCATTTCTTGTCATCCATATCAATACTAATGAGGCATCCTCCTGGGACCAAGGATGAGTTCGACTCACAAGGTCTGAACGATTATTTAGAGGATGGAGCCATGGATGACCTGGATAATCTCGAAGGTCTATGGCTTCCTCAACAGCCGCGCAATTAGCCTAGGGTTACTGAGGTTCGTGACCAGCCTAGGCCTATCGAAGTGCGTAATGAGCCTGAACATGTTGAGGCAGGTGATCAGCCAGAGCCTATCGAATCACTGTAAAGGTTAGATGGTGACGAGCTCTAATTTTTCAATCTACTACCATTGATCCCTAGCCAGACTCTGCAGTTGTGGCCGGGCCCTCGAGCGATGCTCCTACTTCTGAAATTGCTCCTCCGGCTCCCCAAGATCCTAGTGCTGATGCAGCATCTTCTCATCTGGCAGGTTTGGTTCTCACAGCTTTGATCTCGATGCCCTCAGCTGGCACATCATTGTCTTGTTTAAAGGACTCACGAAGCCGACACATCCTTTATATAGACAAACCCTCTTTCACATGTGTGGTTGTCGATAGGCCAAGTGTGTGGCTCTTAAGCCACTTCTAGATGGTTGCTAGAGTAGTTCTTGGAAGCTTCTGTGTTAGACGATCGACAGATGGGTTGAAGAAAGCTTTTGGACACTCTGTCGGATTAGTGCGTGCACCAGGTCAAGAAGATTCTAGATCATTCTGCTCAGATCCCGCACTTGGGCATGCGCTTGTATCATCAAATTTAAATGTGCTCGCCAAAGTTTTTTCTAATGGGCGAACTAGTAGTTTGGATTTCGTGCTCGCCAACATTGATAGCCATTCCCGAAACTCAGGTGTTCTTTGCTCGCTTGCATTGCGCTAATGGGGGAATCTTGCCTATGGGTGCTATGTTCACCTAGTTTTCTTCGCTGTCATTTTATCAAAGTGGGGAACTTGTTGCGTGCGAGAGCCCCTATCTCATCCAAGGCTTGTCGCACGTGGGAGCTCCCCTGTTGCGTGCGGGAGCTCATGTCTCGCTCAGGACCTGTCACGCGCAGGAGCTCCTCTCTCGCCACAGGCCTGTCGCGTGCGAGAGCCCCTATCTCATCCAAGGCTTGTCGCGCGTGGGAGCTCCCCTGTCGCGTGCGGGAGCTCATGTCTGGCTCAGGACCTATCACGCGCGGGAGCTCCTCTCTCGCCAGGTGCTTGTCGCATGCGGGGGCTCTTGTCTTGCACAAGGCCTGTCACTCGGGAGCCAGTCTCTCGCCCAAGGCTTGTTGCAGGCGGGGGCCCTTGTCTTGCACAAGGCCTGTCGCGCTTCTTGGCTTTGAAGTCCAATTTGACAACGAAGAAGATAAGGTTGCCCATGTTCGAGTCATGTCGCATGCCTGTAGTTGTACAAATTGCTCTGTCGCGTGACCTTGAGCTAACTCGCGACAGAGTGCTTATTGCATGCTTGTGACAGAGTGGCTTGTTGCGTGGGCCTTGTGCGAGATAATGGCAGAATGGACTGCATGTGGCTGACCCTCGCATATGCTTGCGGCTGAGCGGTCTGCCGCGTGGGTTGTGGTTGCGCAAATTGCTTTGTCGCATAAGCCTTGCGTGCAACAGACTGTTCTTTCACGTGAATAGTCTATCGTATACACCTTACTCGCAACGGATTGTTTTGTCACGTGAAATAGTCTGTCGCATGTATCAAAGGGTGTGAGAGCCACTCTCTCGCCCTTTTCTAGATGTTCTTTTTTCCATATGTAGGGTTTCCGATGTATTTGTACTGTCTGTCACTTGACAGGCTTTTTGCTTACTTTTTTTTTTTTTTAACTATAGTTGTAATTCAGGAGATAGTGGATGATGAGAAACCTACAAATGGAAACGTGGAATCTAAACAATTAAAGAAAAAGAATAATCTATTAAACAAATAGGAATCGCATTTTCTGAAGACACGATTGCTTTTTGTAATTAACTTTAATTATTGTCTTAACATTCATTAAAAAATATATGAGCTCAGCCAATAGCAAAGAAACGAAATTGTAGTGGCTAATGGAGTTGGCAGCCACCACCGCGCTCAATGACTGAGCCTTGATCGAGCCACCTTCATGCTCGGCTAAGACCATCGTACTTGCAGATCTTGAAGCGAAGGTGGAGCAAAGCAGGTGCCGTTTTGAGAGATTTTTCAGAAAGAAACGACTTGCCATTTCTTTTTTTTTCTTTTTTTTTTGTGTCCTAATGCCTTAGTTTTTTATTTTTCCAGTTTTAATTTGGTTTGAATCCAATTTTTTACTGTTTGAAGTGCCCACAAATGATGTTCCAACGTCGGGAGAACCACGAAAGGTGCCTGAAGACTCCGCGCCACCCTTATTCGTTGCACTTTGATCTACTTCGGCGCAAGAATTATCGCCACTGGCAGCTTCCAGGGAGTCTCTGCTACTATCCATCTCTACCTTATTGATGCATATTTCTCGCTCGTCTTTCATCGAATTTTCCTCGGAAGAAAAAGATAAGAACGAGGAGTCCCGACGATGCTCCGACAATGCCGCCATAATCGACTCCGGAGAGTTCCCTTGGTCGACGCAGCGAACTCTCCGCTCGTTCTCCAGACCTGCTGATGCTCCTTCCTAAGTAAAGATTGAAGAGATTGGTAACGGCTCGGGCAGGGTGGAACTGATAGGTTCGGGAATTTGCAGCTGCTGCCACTGATCTCTGCGTTTGATCCATGTTTTCTTTTTCTTCTTCACATTCACAACTTAGCCCAAGAATCTTCAATTACTGTTAAGTCCTTCAAAGCATCGGCTGGAGTTCAATGTTTTATGTTGTATCAAGGAGAAAGAGAATGTTAAAGACGAGACAAAAAATGTTGATGCTGGCGTTGGTGGGTTTACGTGCCGAGGAGATGGACAGAAATGTGGGTTTGGGTGAGTCAAGCCAAGTGGGTTTTGATTTGGTTTGGCCTTCATGGAAGAATATTCCTCAGAGATATAAGCTTACTGGTACCACTTCACTTGCCTTCGTTATTTGTAACATGGATTGGGTGAACACAGCACCTTCTGTGAGTAGGGGAGTGGCAACGGCAAGGCAATGGAGAGACCGAACGAGAAGCTTCGGTGGACAGCAGCTTGATGGTTGGATTTCAGTGCAAGGCAGCAGTGGTGAAAATATGATGAAGACGTACTTTGGGCATGGGAAGCAGCGTTGGTCTTGGTTCAGTGAAGAATAGAAGAGGACAGTAAGTAAGGATGATGATGCGGCAGCCTTTTTTTTGATTATTTTATTTGTGTCTTTTTGCATTTTATTTAATGGAATTCTTGCCAATTGTTGTTACCTGTGAGATTCAATGCATTCTGACAAGTTTTTATTCTCTCGCCCATGCCTGTTGGGTGCGAGAGCCAGTCTCTCGCCCATGCAGTCTCTCGCGCTATGCTATTTCTCGCCTAGCATATTTCACTTTTGTTTTCACAGGCTATTGTACGACAGGCTAGAGTCCACTTTTGTCTCGCCAGGCTTTTGTGCGACAGGCTACGTGAGGCTGTGCGACGGACTTGCGACGACAGACTTTTGACGACAGATAAGTGCGACAGGCTAGCCACTCTCTCGCCAAAATGCTATCTCGTGTGGAAGCCACTCTCTCGCCAAATGCTTGTCGCATATAACGTCCAAGGCCTGCCGCCAGGGGTCTGTCTGGCGCGAGAGATAGCTCTCGCCACTGCTAAACAGGAGGAGGTCTCTCGCAGACCTGTCGTGCGAGAGCTAGCCTCTCGCCTAGTGCTGTCTTTCGCCCCAGACTTTATCGCGTAATCTGTGCACCCTGCCGCTGCCAAAACCTTGTTTTTCGCAGATCGTTTTTCACCATCTTTTGTTATGGCTTTTTTGTTTGCTTCCCACAGACGGCGCCAATAGTTGTTGCCAAAAACAACAATAAAAGGTTGCTGACGTCGGATCTTCGATCTTCGCGTTAGTCTGTCTCCAACGAATCTGCGAAATAGGAAAAGTCAGAGGGGCGCAGAGGTTTTCCCCTGCGCGCGCACTCCGATGCTTAAGTCAGACCAGGTTTTGGCAGGGTTTCAATAGGCAAATAGAGCTTAGGCTTTAAGAATGATACCTGTGACCTATTTATAGGAGTTATTATGCGCATAATTACCTTTAAGCCCCATAGCTTAAATAATAACCCAGTGGATCATTTATGGGCCTTCTGAGTCCTCTTTCCTCTTGGGCTTAGATTATCACTTGGCTCAATGGCCTTCAACTTAATTTATAGAAAAGCCCAGTAATAAATGACCTAGTCCACATCATATGGTTTCTTGATACTACATGATATATTTCTATGTTTCTAGACATGAGAAACATGATTATAGAACTGTTTTTAGTAAAATTCTATTAAATCATGGAATTGGCACAAGTTGAGGAAAGAAAAAAAACAAAGATTACAATTCTGCTGGAAGAACTATCCTGTCAGAGCCAAGTTAAAAAAATTCAGTTTGGGGGTTTTAGGAAGAAATAAATTTTGGAAAAATTGTAACAGACAGCCTCATGAGTTAGGAAAAATTCAATTTTGGAATTACCTAATTTGGAGTTGTGTAGCGTGAGATATAAACAGCTGAACACAGGGCACTCAGTGCAGTAGGCGAGATGCTCTATGGAAACTTTGAAAATTTGTAGAAACTAGCACAGATTGAATTTGGCTGCAAGCTTTATGTTTCCGGAAAGGTAAATGAGTCTAGAATAATATGGTTCTGAGTTTGCACAATTTGGACAAACCTACCTTGAGATATGGCCCAATTTGTACATAAAGGTCAGTAGACAATCTGTCAGAATGGATCTGGAAACAGGTTAACTTTGAGGAATTATTAAAACTAATTCCGAAATGATAAAATTGTGAAACTTACAATTATGAATAAAGAATTGGATTAAGATTCATATGGTTTTGGGATTCATAATTTCGGACATCCCTATAATCAGAAACACAATTTTTAATGCACAAAGGTCAGGAAATCATCCTGCCAAATGGGTCAATATCTGGCTTTGAGAAAATTGTGAAGCATAGTATGGAATGAACTAGAAAATGAACTTAATACTGCTAGATAGGGAATTAAGTCAGATTTCATATAAAATTGACAGTGCATTAATTGGAATTCAATATTTTCCTTTATGAATAGAAAGGGTGATAGATCGGATATTCTTATAAAGAATAATTCTACCTTAGTGAGTAGGATTTCTAAGAATGCTTAGTGTATATGTATGTTTCGGAGTTAAACTTATATGACTTATCTTCTGCAGCTCCGAAGCTAAATCCACGAAATGGGAAAAGAGACGAATAAGAACCTAATCATTGGTTCAAGACTACAAAGTGTACGATTTAAATGAAATGACACCGTACAGGTAAGGGGAGAGTGTGTGAGTTGTAGTGATATAATGAATTGCATATTTTCTTGAGCTAAATTTTATAAGAATATTGAAAGAATGATTTGGTTTGAAAACATGAAAAATTGTGGTTGATAAGTTGGTTTACATACTGTGAATTGTGTGCAGGAGGTTAGGAATCCACAGCCGTTATATTGTCGAAAAATTTCCAAAAGTATTCTAAAATATTATAAAATATTTTAGATGCATGAAATGATTTAAATGGGAAATTTTGAATGTAATTTCTACCAATTTTTCGTAAATTGAAAATTTTGATAAAGTTATAGAATTAAATATTCATGTTTTATATTTTCATTAAAGTGAGAAACTAATTATATTTTATATGATTTTAAATATTTAAAATGAATATTTATTTGTGTTCTCACTTAATACATGAATATTTATCGACTGATTTATAGTATGTGGAAATGAGAAATAAATACCTTTTTGGAAATAATTATTTAAATAAATGATTTAATTCATTAGCTTTCCTTTTTATGGGAAAAAAATGATTTTATACCTTTATGAAACTAAATACTGATCTTATTTATTTTAAAAATTCCATAAAGGTGATGAGATATGAAAATGTGAGAGCCTTATGGATAAACATGAAATATTTCAAATTATTTTGAATAAGATCCATAAAGGCTGTGGTGCGATTTTTATACTGTTTTAAGACTTAGGCCCTGAGTTTCATGCATCATACTATTACTGTTACTGTCACGTGGCTGATTGACCCGTCAGTCATCTGCGTCCCAGATGTCACCTTGGCAAGTGTAAACGGAGGACACCCTATAGATCATGGCCATAGATCTCACTATATACTGTGTCCCTTCGGGGATGAATACTGTGTCCCTTAGTGGATGATGATAGCATGATTTAATTGTAGGGTGATGCCTAGTCTCAACTTGCTAATTGTTGTTACTGGAGGGATTTACTGAATCCTGTTTACTGTATTGCACTATGAATTACTATTTATTGAACTGAACCGTACCAAAACACTATTTTACTGAATTGAACTGTACTAGGAAATACTGTTTTACTGAACTGGTAGCTACTAATTTCTGTTTACTGAACTGGTAGTTATTGATTTCTATTTACTGAACTGAAATCTACTGATTACTGTTTACTGGACTAAATTATACAGAATACTGTTTACTGAACTAAAAGGAAGTTTATTGTTATCGAGAAAGAATACTTTGTAAATTATTTCTAAAATAGAAATAATTACTGAACTGTTATTCAGTAATTTGGATATTTATAAGCTACTGTACTAAGAAGACTGTTTACTGTAACTACTATTTTGCCACTATACTGTCACGTGTTTTGAACTGTTACTGAAGTGGTGGAAATTAAATGATTTATTCCATTTATATTTATAGAAAAATAAATATTTTTCAGCATATAGATTTCATTATATCAAGCAGCATACGACTCCTTTACTAAGCATGTGGTTTGCTCACCCCTTACTTTCAAATCTTCCAGGTTAATCACAAGGATTATTTAATGGCTTCCTCAGTTAAATATAACTGCGAGTAGCCCACTGGGACGAAGGGTATTGAATCTTAAAGGTACAGTCACTTCTCTTATATATTCAGACACTTGTATACAGTACTACATTATTGTAAAATAGAGACAGGGGATGTAAAGTGTATGGAATATTGTAAAAATCTTTATATTCCAAAATTATTGAATAAATGTTTACCATTTATTACTATTAGTGATCAAGTGTTAAAGGCATCGCAGATAGCCTAACCGGTATAAATATGTAAAATACTAAATATTGTGTAAAAATGTACATTCAGGCTGTTATAGATTTAATGGTATCAGAGCAAGGTTGACTTGATATCTGTTGATGCTTTTAGAGTTGAAAGTATTAAAAAAGGTTAACATCCCTTGTAGTACTGAATGGTCAGAATGTATAGAGAAATCAAGTGACTGTAAAATTAGATTAAGTTTTTAAATTGGTATGTAAAATTTCTGAACTAAGGATGTTCAAGAGGAATAATAATTCTAGAATTTCTATCTGAAATAGGTGATCTTATAATCTAAAATAAAGGTCTGTTTGATAAGGAACAGAAAGGAACTCGGTGAGGGCCCCACTAGGACCTTTCTGTCCGGATCAAACTAAGATCTTCCCATGATGATATAGAAGTGGAATGAGATATCATCAGTTAATAGATCCTAAGATCACCTGTTGAATGTATCTCGAAGAGAAAGAAATTAAGGGGAAATGACAAATATGCCCTTATATTGAATTCAATTCCCCGAATCATAGATGACTAAATTGGTTTGGAACCGATTGATGGTAATAAGTAACTAATGGTGTAAAGGACATGTTACATGTTTAATGGTTCCCACTATGAGCCCCACCTATACTTTAATGACCAATGCGACCCGGAATGTATATCGGAGAGGTCACGAGATAGTCGGCCCTGTTATGAAGTCTATTGGGGCCTGAATTAAATGTGAAAAGACGAGGTATTTGATTAGGGATTAATGGATAACATGAAAAGTGATACAGTGCCAATTGTTGTTGCACAAAACAACAATGATTTGTTGCTGACGTCGATATTGTGTCACAGCCCGTGACCCTATTTTTAACCTTTTTCTATACATCTTATTTGGTTGGGCTGTCTGCGATACTTTACTTTTCTTTTACATATACACAATTTCATATTAAATTATAATATGAATTACATCCCCGATTTTTACTTCATAAGAAAGTAGTACTGTCGATAAGTCTAAATACAGAAAATAAATGATCATACCTTATTAATTAAATCAAGCTGTCGCATCGTCCCCAAATGCGCAGCCGAAATCCTTTAAGTGTCAGACTCTTAGTCTTCGGAAACCTGAAATGTTAAAATTAAGGGGTGAGCAAACCACAACTCAGTAAGGGAATTATATGCATACTTGATATTCAGCTAACTATATGCTAAAAAACTTTTTCATTTTTCCTATGGCCTCTAGGCTTGCATGTAGGAAGGATACTACAGTCGGCTAGGCTTCCGGATGGAGTAAGGTAGGTATTTTGAAATACCTATCTTGTCCCGGAACCTAGAAGCAACTGTAGAGAGTAATAAATTTCTTTTCATTTGAAATTTAAATCGTTTTCCTTTTTATTCCATATCATTTTCATATTCCTTTCAAAATAATGCTTTTATGAAATAAAGTATTTAAATAAAGTAACTAATATTCATATATTCTTTGAAAAGAATATTAGTTAAATCATCATCATTCTCATTTAAACTCATTTCATATTTTACTGTACAATTATAATTAGTACAGTACTTTAAATAGCAAAATTAGCTATAAATTCCTTTTCATATAACATATAAATCATTTAAACCTAATATTCAATTTAAAGTTTAAAATAAGAATATTAGATTTATTTTCCTCCTCTTTCCTTTTTAAAACAAATCACATATTCATATCACATATAGTCTAATATTCAATTTAAAATCATAGTAAGAATATTAGACTTATAAACTCTTTTTCCTTTTGAAAACATATTACATGTTCATATCACATGTCATATGAAAATCATTTCGTAGTACTAAAATCAGTACTAAAATAAGCATTTTGTAAAATGTTGTAAATCTCTTTCATTTAACTTGTCACATACCATGTAAAACATTTACATTTCACATACCATGTAAAACATTTACATTTCAGATATCACATATCATATAAAAAATTTTCATATATGGAGACTGAGGCACGCCCAGCCCGTCCACTAGGTCGTTACTCGTATCATGCTATAGACCTCGAAGGGTATAAAATCATCATGTCAGATCTATGGCCATAGTCTATAATTGTCCTCGGCGGATCACTGATCAGGTGTCGGCTGGGACTACATATCACATATCACATATTACATATCACATGTCACATATCACATATCAGCATGATAGGATGCCAACTAGTCTCAAAACCGTATTTTTCATCATCAGTAAACCTTTATGGAATTTATAAAAATATATAATTTCTTAATTTTGAAACCATAAAGGTTAGAAAACCATTTAGTGAATATTTATAAAAATATATATAAAATATTCACTTTATTTCTTTTCATTTTCCATCTCGTATTTCATGAAATTTACATATCAAGAGAAATTTCGGTGATTTCATTATCACCATCCTCGAAGAGAATTTTCGGTGATTTCATTGTCACCATTCTCGAAAGCATGAATATTTTAAAATCACTTCTTTTTATTCATGTTTCTGTGGAAAATATTCATTTTCTCGATTTTCGTGGTCGAAAATCGTTTCTCGTGAAATAAAATCATTTATTATGATTTTATGAAATTTTCTAGAATTTTTCGATAATTTTGATAATTTTTCGGCAGTATAACAGCTGCCGATTGGCTAGCCTCCTGCACGAAAAATACAGTTTAAAATCTCAACCGGTAATTCACCACAATTTTCCAACCAATCATTCATCGCAATAATTTCATGAAATAATTTATAAAATATTTCATAATTAAAATCATGCAGACTGAATATCCTTACAATGCTGCACATGCATCCTTTACTTTTTTTCGGGTCGGCGACTTCCTCTTACCGGTCGCTCCCGTACTCCATCTCTTCCGATTCCTCATCTCGCCGAGAATAATTTCTTGAAATTAAAATTCTAAATTTTAGAATTTTCATAATTAATTTATTAAATTTTTACTCGAAATCATTTTCCAGAATTCTTACCAAATTTCCGTAATTTTCGAGTTTCCGAATTCTCGGGATCTCCCGTAATTTTCGAAATTCCCGAATCTCGAAAATTTCTCTTTTTCTCTTTTCTTTTCTTTTCTTTCTTCTATTTCTTTTTCTCTTCTTTTCTTTCTTTTCTTTTCTTTTTATTTTTCTTTTTCCTTTTTCTTTTCTCTTTTTCCTCTTTTCGTTTTCCTGGCCGGACCGGTTCAGACCGGTCAGATCCCCTCATCGCCGGTTCCTCGTCGGCGGCCGATTCTCCGGTGGTTCGGCGGCTCCATAGCTGGCCGACGGCACGACGAGTCTGCTGGTGGTCTCCGTTAGGCCTGGATCGGCGGCACGGCGGCGGATCGAGTCAATTTACCTTTGGTTTCTTCCGCCTCTTCGCCGGCCCTCCTCCGCCATTCACCGCTCCTCCGGTGGCCTCCGACCTCTTCCTCTTCCTCCGACGAAGCTTCGGTGGCAATGGCGGTGGCCAATTCCGCCGGCACCACCAGATCCTCTTTCTCTTTTCCTCTCGGCTTCCGCCGGAATTTCCTTCTGTCTCCGATTTTGTTTCCTTCCTTTTCCGTCGCCGTCGTCTCCTCCTCTCCTTGGCTCGCCGGCCGACGATGGCCTCCCTTCTCTCTCTTTCTCCTCCGGCGCCGCCGACGGGGTCGGCTTCTCCACTGTTTTCGACAGAAACGGGATCCCATTTTCCCGTTTCTGTTTCCTTCTTTTTTTTGTATTATATTATATATATAAATGATTCTTTTATATAATTATACACATATATAACTACAATATTCATATAATTATAATTGTAAAATTATATCTATAATTAGTATATTAGATAAATATATATCTACACTTTAACTTTAAAATAATATATATATTTCATATATATGTATATACATATGTAATTATATAAAACATATATATATTTAAAAATATATTTATATAATAAAATTATATAAATATATAATTACTCACATTTGTATTTCTTATAATTTGGATTTCTTCATATCCAAATTATATTTCTCCTTTTCATTTTTTTTTGGATTTTCATTTATCCAAATTAAATTCCTCAATTTATCCAAATTACTTTTCTTCACTTCTTCGCTTCATCAATTTTGGGAATTTCAACAATATTCCCTATTTCATAATTAAATTTATTTTTTTACTTAACTTCTCTATTTGTTTTAATATTAAATTTATAAATATTTAATATTAATTTTAGAAAATTAGCGGTTATCATATATTGTCTCATTTCTCCACGTGTCTTCAGAAAAGTTATGCAAAATAGAAAAAGTCAAAGGGCGCAGGGGCCTTTCCTTGTGCCCGCACTCCGATGCTTAAGTTAGACAGGGTTTTTGGCAGAGTTTCAATAGGCAAATAGAGCTTAGAGTTAAAAATAATACCTGTGACCTATTTTATAGGAGTGATTTGCGCGTAATTACCTTTAAGACCCACAGCTTAAATAATAACCCAGTGGATCATTTATGGGCCTTCAGAGTCCTCTTTCCTCTTGGGCTTAAATTATCATTCGACCTAATTGTCTTAAGCTTGACTTATAAAAAAGCCCAGTAATCTTTAACCTGACCCACATCAATTGCTCCCCACTCTTTCACAAGGTTTACCCTGTGAAAGAGTATATAAAGAATAGGCTTTCCAAATTCTTTTGCTACCCTCCTTCTAGGATTATCACAAGAGCTTTTTCATCTTTATTTGAGGGCTCAACTAGTGGACTTCATCATTATTTGTAACAGAAATGATATCGTGTCATCATTTATTTTGTCAAGTGCCTTTTTTAGGACACTACCGGGATATGTTTTTCTCCTCTGAGCTAAATGCTTCTCAAGTGGAATATACCACCCTTCTTTTCAAATTTAAGGTCTTAGCTGACCGAAACCAAGAGCTATAAGGAGAAATTACAAGATTGCAGAGCCACCAAAACCAAATCTGGATTAAGGCTATGGGGGCGTATCGTCAAGAAATGCCACAAGAGGATGCATATGTTCTTAATTGGTTTCATCAGATGCGATTTGTGCTTGGCATGCTCCTGATTGGTTGAAGCTTGATCCAGATGCTGGGGATTTGGAACCTTTTTTGAGGATAAGCATTTATAAAGATCTATCTGATCTTACCAGCCCTTAAGAGCCTTTTCTTCGACCCGAGATGGTCGAGGTTCTCACAGGCTTGGATGAAGATGATTTAGATAATTATAGCACCTCAGGGCGTACATGCTTGGGTGCCTGTTAGTTTTGATGCTCCTTTTGAGGTAGAAGTTAATCTAGAGTGCTCCCCAGTTTTTTGTGAGAGAGCTTATTCTTTTACAAACTGATCAACACATTTTTAAACTCATCTACAGAGGCAACTACACATTTACCTTGTATTAATCTTACGTAGTAATCAGACTTTCCTCGTGTACTTTCTACTTCAAGTTCTTTTACATATGTGGCTTATGCCACTCAATTACTGCTTCAAGCACAAGCACTTCATCCATGGCTTACATCGCGTATTTTTTGCTTCAAGCCCAAGTGTTGCCCATCTTGCGCATTTTTCGCGTAGGGACTTTATAGAATTTATAAGACTATAACATCGTTTTTATATCCGGAATGCCAACGTTAAATGCACTTTGTCAATCAATTGTAGCACATATCCAATGATAAAATTGTAACGTACCTCGTACCATTCCTCACAGCCTGCATACTGTGTGCTCCCCAAGTTTTTCTTTGTGACTTTTTGTGTCCAAAGAAGAATTTTTACTGGAGGATTGGTCCTGTCTTGCGTACTATTCGCTTAAGGACTTGTTAGATTTGATCAGCCAATAACAAAATTTATATATTTTGAATTAATTGCAGCACATATATATTGTAACGTACCTTATAACAAGCTTTACGTTCTGCATCTCTAAGGACTTTTGATTTTCTTGCTTAGGGACTTATTTCTGCCCGTTTCGCACATTTTTCGCTTAGGGTTTTATTTTTGCCCATTTCGCGTCTTCTTCTCGCTCATAGTCTTATTTCTGCCCGTTTCGCGCATTTTTCGCTGAGGGTCTTATTTGTGCCTGTGATAACCGTAAATTTTCTATTTTTGAAAATTAATATTAAAGAAAATAGATAAGAGGAAATAAATAAATAAAATTTATTTATGAGATGGAATATCGTTGAAATTCCAGAAATTAAGGAAATGATGAAAATTAGAAATTTAGTGTAAGACATTTAAATTTTGAAAAAAAATAATGAAGAGAAGCAAATATTATTTGGTTAAGTTAAAATCCAAATAAAAATAGAATGCATATAAAAATATATTTATATAATTAGATTATATAAATATATTTACACATGTTTTTATACAAATACATATGTATGTAAATGCTATATAGTATATATTTATATACGTTAGTATATAGGAATATATATATTATTTCATAAAGTTAAATAATACATATGTATACAATTATAATGTTTTATGTATATATAAAGTATATATAAAATATATATACATATATGAGAATGTAAAATATAAATTTTACATTGAAAGTTGTATAAAGTATATATATTGTTATATTATATCTATATATATATATACATTATATAAATATAATATATATTATGATATAGATAAAAATAGAAAAGAGGATAAAATAAAAAAGGAAAGAAATAGGAAGAATCGGGACAAAGCTCGATTCCTTCCCAGCCGAAAATCGCCGGCAACAAACCTGCCACTGCCGACGGGATAAGAGAGAAGAAGAGAAGGGAACGACGTCGGCGATGTGAGAAGAGGAGGTCGACAGCGGGAAAAACGAAAACAGAAGCAGAATGAAGGACGCGAAACGGAGGAACCCGGGAAGAGAAAAGAAAATAGGAAACGGCGGTGCCGGCCAATTTGGCCACTGCCACTGCCATCGAAGCACCGCCAAAGGAAGAGGAAGGATGCCACTCGAGGCGTGGTGAACGGCGGAGGAGGGCCGACAAAGAGGCAGAAGAAATCGAAGGAAAATCGACTCGATCCACAGTCGTGCCGCCAATCCAGGGCAAACGGAGGGCACCGGTAGCTTCACTGTCCCGTCGGCCAGCTGAAGGGTGCTTGAACTGCCGGTGAACTGGCCGTCGGTGAGGAGCCGGCGCTGAGGAACACTGACCAGTTTGAATCGGTCTAACAGGGAAAGGAAGAGGAAAAAGAAAAGAAAAAGAAAAGAAAAAGGAAAAAGAAAAAGAAAAAGAAAAGAAAGAGAAAGAAAAGAAAAAGAAAGTGTCATGCTTGATCTTTCTTAATATCTTGCGGAAGCCTAAATTGCGGAATTAGAAAATTTTTTTTCCCTTATATCACTATTCATTTATAGGTGAATATGTAGGCCAATCTCAATTTCATATAACTCCTTTAATATATTTAGGCATATCTACCAACATACATAATGCCAAATCAAAAAGTATACTGATCGTCATATTCCAATAATACATAATCTAGCTTACATCCCGGACTCATCACATAAGTATATATATATACAATCAAAAGAATTTCCAATACACTGTGCCATCATCCATCTATGTCTATACAAACCGCTGGGAGCCATATACCTTAGACTATGCAGGGAAGTCCACTCTCAAGAAGCTTCCCAAGCCAAATGAACAATCGCTGTATCGATCACTCTAAAAGGGAGGGAAAAGAAGAGGGGAGTGAGTCGCAACTCAGTAACTAACAACAATAAGCAACTAAATAATACCAAGCATCCCTTAATTATGAAAACTCATTCAAATCACTTTCAATCATATCAAATCAATTATGCTGCATTAAAACTTAAATACGATATGGAAACTCAATAACAATTTGTAGTCAAATATAGAGTTCCATCATTAGACTAAAAGTCTCAATATCAAACCATACATAAAGTATGCTGTGCGATCAATAAAACCAATCATAGTACCAAGAGAGTCCACATAGTATTAATCGATGTTACTTAGAGCTAACACTAAACGATCTACGGTAGCTAACCGTAGCAATCATCCCATAAGGGACGTGCCTATGCATAGACCCCCAGCATCATTGCGCACATGACACCGGGACCTGCCCAGCGTAATATATGGGACAAGTTGATCGTTTCCGAGACTTATACTCGAGAAACAGTGCTCTAAGTCAATCAAATGCGTCTATAAAATTCTCAAGGTACGGTGCCCTAAGGTCTCAATACCCCGGGTCTAAAACAGAAATCCAGTAGTCTTAAAAACCAAATTCAATCTTCCCTGACCTCATAGCAATCATTGTAGTTCATAAAAAGGTAATTCCATGAAACAAGGCTCACAAGGCATTTAAATATCAACAAGGTATAAAATCATATTAAATTAGAATTTAATTTAAACCTTTAAAACGTTTAAAATATTCCTTGATTTTATAATACGCGCAAACAATACATTTCTTGCGAGCCATCATTTGTTTACAAACCATTTCTAGAAAAGCAAAATCAACAGTCAAGGGAAGACATCTCATATGCAGCATTCATTCTATTTCAATTGCCAAATTCCAAGAATTTATAGCATTAAACAATTTGGATGCAAGTAGTCGCTTAGGGTTACTTACAGTACTTCCTTAGATTCTGAATCAGTTCTCCCTCGCCTAACAAGTCTTGGAGTATCGATTGATTTTGGGTCAAACTCAGTCCTTAGGACAACCCTCTACATAACACATAGTAGATTGAATCAATCTCTATACATCCATCGATCTTAGTATTTCCAATCATAAGCTAACATTAAGCATTGTATAATTCAACAAGAAACAATACTTGGCTGTGTTTCCAGAGTTATTCAAACGTTACTAGCACCGTTTATTGTCTTTTCATTCATTTGAACTACTTATGACCCATTTGGTCCATTTCTGTCCTTTAAGGTTTTGGACCTTATGGTATTGTGCTAGACTTAAGTATAATTTTCAGAACTTAATTATCAAACCGTAATTTTTATATTACTTCTAACTCAAATCCCTATTTAGACATATAAGGCTCATTTTCTAATTCATTTTGTGCCATTTCCCATCAATATTTAGACCTTGGTCTAAATCTGGCACAGTAAGCAGGAAATTTCCTAACCTGTGTTCAGTAAAATGCTTACTGCCAACTATAGGGATATGAGATCTGTACAAACCCAATACCATGTCAATCATGACTCATTTATCCTTCTAAACATGTAAGTTTGCAGTCATATATGATCTGGGCAATTTTCTATGAATATTTGAAGTTTTCATTAAAAATCTGTCCCCAACAGTGAGTATCCTGCATGCATTCATACATATCTTAAGCCATGAAGTTCTAAATCTAGAAATTCTAAAACTATATGAAAGTTAACTCATTTCCCTATTTAGAAATGTAAGATTCATAATTTAACTCTTCCTATATCAACACTAGAAATTTCCCAAAATTTCAGTATGTTCAGCAGTTTCGTGACACAGTAAAACACTGACCACTATGCACAAACTGTCTCATATCTGGTTATAGGAGTATCCAAATGATGCAAACCCAGAACTATCATGCTCCTAACTTAAATACCTTTCTAGACATGTAAGGCTTGCAACCTAATTCAATTTAGGCCATTTGCTATGATTTTTCAAAGTCAGGACTGTGATTCACGTTTCTGGACAGAACACCCTGCACTCATTTGTGCATAACTCAAGCTACAGAAGTCCAATTCAAGAAATTCCAAAACTGACTTTCTCGTAACTTAAAGGGCCATAATTCAGAATTTGTCCAGAATTTTTCTCCATACAGAACTATTAAACTGCTCATTTTAATTTCCACCCACACTGAACAGCAAATTCCAGATTCAACATCAAGTCAGAATATTCAGTTTATCTTTATCTAACAATAGCCATTTAAATTTAGCTCATCACGATATCATTTTCATGCATAATAATCAATCATTATAGTGTTAGAACTTTGCCCCTTAAACCAATGCAAAACCCAGAATTTTGTTAAACAATCCCAGAACAGAACATCAATTCCAAGCAATCCATTGAAATTTAAGTTATAATTAGCTTCTAATATATTCAATTAACTAAAATGTAACTTTAATTTCATGAGAATTTAACTCACCCAAAAATCCCCAATTTCATCATGTTGGGCGAAATCCCTAGGTCTCCATTCTTGAACAATTTCTTCAATTGAAACCATAAAAACACTTAGAATCAGTCTTTAAACAACATATTACGGGATCAAAACAAACAACCAAACAATTCTTTACAAATCTAGTAAAAAACTAAATTCCCTTACCCATTCTTCATTTTCGGTGTTCTTCCTTAATTTCCATGGAAACAACTTGCAAAAATGGAAGGATGGGCTGGTTTGGTAGTGAAGAATATTCAGCTAGCACCGACTTTATCCATTCCCACTTGAGTTTTTGAACTTAAAGAAGGGAAAAAGGGAGAATGGCGTGAAGAGGAACATGGGAGCAGAAGGCTCACGTTTGTTGCTGAGATAGAAAGCCAAAATTGGCTTTGAAATAACTAAAGTTCAAGGTATTTACAATTATGCCATTAATGAAGCATTTTAGCACATGTCAATTTCCTTTACACTTAGTTTTTCTTCTAATTTCATAAGCTCAAGTAAGTTAACTTGAATATTTATGACTTTAAGGATAAAATATTTAATTTAAATCCTTAATTCTATTCCCATAGGTCTTTTTAGATTATGTTAAATCGAATTAAACCTCAAGTCCCATAAACTTCTCCGGCAAACCAAATTTCATCGATAAATCTTGCAATTGCTCACTTTTGAGCCTAACTTCCAATAAGTAACTGTATCGATCTACAAGGATTCTAAGAGCATGCCATACCTGATCGGAAGGGTCTCCAAATTAGCTTTTCAACAAAATTTGAATCACTTGAATCGGAGTTTCCTACTAAGAGATATGCTCGATTCTTTACAGAGGTGTCAACTGACAGGTTTCACTGCATATTGTTCAACTTCAGAATTTTTCTGGTATTAATCCGTAGGAGATTAAATTGTGAGCTTTTTATGGCTCAAAGACCTTTAAGTTAGTTTTCATAAAAATTTTACGGTTTATCCTTTCGATGCTCCAATCAAGAGATATAACTGAAACAAGGCAGATTGGTCATAAGCCAAAGGCTGAAATTTTCGGTTTATTGTCCAATTCTCGGATTAGGCCCAAATCATAAACACATGACACAAATTGTCTTACCTGAAACCATTTATGATGAATTTAAGGTACTCATATGGTTTCTGAATGAGTGCGCGGTCCCGTGGGATCCGTCAACTTGTTTGTACGAAAGCCTGCATTCCTACGCCAAAATCCGAATGTGTCACAATTTAGCCTCTAAACACCTCAGAGTCATTTAACACTATTAACATGTAGAAGAAATTGTGGTTATTACAGAAAGAAAGAAAAAGAAAAGAGAAAAAGGAAGAAAAAGAGGAAAAAGGAGAATTTCGGGAATTCGGAGATTCCCGGGAATTTGGCAACTCGAAAATTACGAAAATTCGGTAAGAATTCCGGAAAATGATTTCGAGTAAAAAATAAATTATTTATGAAAATTCTAAAATTTAGAATTTAATTTTCAGAAATTATTCTCAGCGATCGAGATGATGGATTGGGAGAGATGGAGTACGGGCGCGACCGATAAGAGGAAGTCGCCGACCCGGAAAAGGTAAGGGATGCATGTGCAGCACTGTAAGGATATTCAGTCTGCATGATTTTAATTATGAAATATTTTATGAAAATATTGCGATGAATGATTGGTTGGAAAATTGTGGTAAAGTACCGGTTGAAATCATAAATTGTATTTTCCATGCAGGAGGCTAGCCAATCGGCAGCCGTTATACTGCCGAAAAATTATCAAAAATTTCTAGAAAATTTCATAAAATCATAATAAATGATTTTATTTCACGAGAAATGATTTTCAACCACGAAAATCGAGAAAATGAATATTTTCCATAAAAACATGAATAAAATGAAAGTGATTTTAAAATATTCATGTTTTCGAGAATGGTGATAATGAAATCACCGAAAATTCTCCTGATATGTAAATTACACGTAATACGAGGTGAAAAATGAAAAGAAATAAAGTGAATATTTTTATATATATTTCTTAAATATTCACTAAATGATTTTATAACCTTTATGGTTTTAAATTATGAAATTATATATATTTTTATAAATTCCATAAAGGTTATTTTATGATGAAAAATACGGTTTTGAGACTAGATGGCATCCTATCATGCTGATATGTGACATGTGATATGTAATATGTGATATGTGATATGTAGTCCCGGCCGACACCTGATCAGTGATCCGCCGAGGACAATTATAAACTATGGCCATAGATCTGACATGATTATTTATACCCTTCGGGGTCTATAGCATGATATGAGTAACGACCCAGTGGACGGGCTGGGCGTGCGTGCCTAAGTCTTCATATATGAGAAATGTTTTATATGATATGTTATATGTTAAATGTAAACGTTTTACATGATATGTGATAAGTTAAATGAAAGTGATTTACAGCATTTTACATAATGCTTATTTCAGTACTGATTTTAGTACTATAAGATGATCTTCAGATGACATGTGATATGAACATGTAATATGTTTTCAAAAGGAAAAGGAGTTTATAAGTCTAATATTCTTACTATGATTTTAAATTGAATATTAGACTATATGTGACATGAATATGTGATATGTTTTTCAAAAAAAAAAGGAAAGAGGAGGAAAATAAATCTAATATTCTTATTTTAATTTTTAAATTGAATATTAGATTTAAATGATATATATGTTATACAAAAAGGATTTAATAGCTTATTTTGCTATTTAAAGTACTGTACTAATTATGGTTGTACAGTAAAACATGAAATAAGTTTTAAATGAGAATGATGAGAATTTAACTAATATTCTTTTCAAAGAATATATGAATATTAGTTACTTTATTTAAATGCTTTATTTTATAAAAGCATTATTTTGAAAAGAATATGAAATGTTATGGAATAAAAAGGTAAAAAGGATTAAAATTCCAAACGAAAAGGAAATTATTCTCTACAGTTGCTTCTAGGTTCCGGGACAAGATAGGTATTTTAAAATACCTACCTTACTCCATCCGGATCTCTAGCCGACTGTAGTATCCTTCCTACATGCGAGCCTAGAGCCCATAGGAAAAAATGAAAAAGTTTTTCAGCATATAGATAGCTGAGTATCAAGTGAGGCATATGATTCCCTTACTGAGCCGTGGTTTGCTCACCCCTTAATATTAACATTTCAGGTTTTCGAGGACTAAGAGTCTGACATCTAAAGGACTTCGGCTGTGCATTTGGGCATGATGCGACAGCTTGATTTATTTAATAAGGTATGATCATTTATTTTCTGTATTTAGACTTATCTACAATACTACTTGTAATGCCCAGGCTCGCAGTCCCGTGGGACCCTCACTGGCACATTACTCATCCGTATTGTCCGCTTTGTAAGGCGATGCCACTGCACTGGGACCACACAGGTCCACCTTACACACGGATTTCTTTCGCGTCCGCCGTGACTCGAACATAGGACTTACTTTGCCTATGTCAAATCACGACTAACCATTAGGCCCTAATGGTTAGTCGTGATTTGACATAGGCAAAGTAAGTCCTATGTTCGAGTCACGGCGGACGCGAAAGAAATCCGCGCGTAAGGTGGACCTGTGTGGTCCCAGTGCAGTGGCATCGCCTTACAAAGCGGACAATACGGATGAGTAATGTGCCAGTGAGGGTCCCACGGGACTGCGACCTGGGCATTACAATAAAACGCGTGTTTTATTGTAATGCCCAAGCTCGCAGTCCTGTGGGACCCTCACTGGCACATTACTCATCCGTATTGTCCGCTTTGTAAGGCGATGCCACTGCACTGGGACCACACAGGTCCACCTTACGCACGGATTTCTTTCGCGTCCGCCGTGACTCGAACATAGGACTTACTTTGCCTATGTCAAATCACGACTAACCATTAGGCCTAGGACATATTGAAAGAGCGTGTGCACGAGATGTGAAAGCTACTGGGACATTTACATATAACTTATTGACATGTGTACATGATAGTACCGAACCATATCGACTTGGCACTAAGTGAGAAAAATGGATGATGAACAGCATAGATTAGCTGTGATATGAAAAAGAGTGTGAATGGGCTCTTATGTGAAAAGAGTGGAAATGAACAACTCCCGAATTGATAAA
Source organism: Heritiera littoralis (assembly GCA_031772115.1). Taxonomy (NCBI): domain Eukaryota; kingdom Viridiplantae; phylum Streptophyta; class Magnoliopsida; order Malvales; family Malvaceae; genus Heritiera; species Heritiera littoralis. The sequence continues at coordinate 793,373 of JAPDPK010000090.1, forward strand.
TAAATTTATGGGAGTATAAATATATACTAAATGATGAAAGACATGTAGTGGTCTAAAGTACTCTTGATGTTGAAAGTGTACTGGCAGTATTAATTAGAGGATGAACTAGAGATCAGAAGTCGTAAGTATACGGCATGTACCACCTTTGGACTTAAGTTAAATTCGGAGGACCGAATTTCTTAAGGTGTGGAGAATGTGATAACCGTAAATTTTCCATTTATTGGAAATAAATAAATAAATAAAATTATGAGAACGGGATATTGGTGAAAATCCCGAGAATTGAGGAAGTGATATATCAAGAAATTCGAATGAAGAAAAATTAAATTTGGAATAAGAATAAGAAGTGAATTTAAGGAAATAATGAAGGAGGAAATTTAATTTGGATAAATTGAAATCCAAATTAAATAAGGAAATGAGAAATGAATATGATATATAATTATATAATTATATATTATATAAATGTATTTTTGTACAAATATATATGTATTTAAATGCTAAATAGTATCTATTATTATACATCGGTATATATGTAAATATATACTATTTTATACATTTAAATAGTACATATGTATATCTTATGTATATATAAATATATATATACATATATGAGAAATGTAAATATTAATTTACATTAAAGTTGAATATATATATTGTAAATACAATATATATTATATTATTACATTTATATAAATATGTATATAAATGTTATTTAATTAAAAGTATATAAATATACTTCTTATATATTAGAGAGATATATATATTTTATACAAAATATATATATCTTTATATAATATATATAGTATAATACTATATATAATAATGATATTATATGTATAATATATAGTTATAAGTATATTATATATAATTATAATAGTAAAATAAAATAAAATAAAAAGAAAAGAAACAGAATCGGGAAGACTCCCGATTCTGCCTTCCCCGATGAAGGCCGACCACCATCGGCGGCCGAGAGAGGGAGAGAGGAGGAAGGGTCGTCGTCGGACGGCGAGCCAAGGAGAGGACGAGACGACGGCGACGGAAACGAGAGGAATAGAAACGGAAATAGAGGCAAAAACCCGGCAGAAGCCGAGAGGGAGAAGAGAAGAGGAACGGACGGCGCCGACGGAATTGGTCGCCGCCACTGCCACCGAAGCTTCGTCGGAGGAAGAGGAAGACGTGGGAGGCCACCGGAGAGGCAGGGAACGGCGGAGGAACGCCGACGGAGGAGGAGAGAAACTGAGCCAAAAACCGAGTAGATCCGTCGCCGTGCCGCCGATCCAGACCAAACGGAGGCCAGATCCAGACTCACCGTAGTGCCGGCCAGCTGAGGAGTCGCCGAACCGCCGGGGAACCAGTCGCCGGAGGAGAACCGGCGGCAAGGGGGGGCTGACCGGTCTGACGGGAAAGGAAAAAGAAAAAGGAAAAAGAAAAGAAAAGGAAAAAGAAAAAAGAAAAGAAAAGGAAAGAGAAAAAGAAAGAAAAGAAGAAAAAGAAGAAAGAGGAAAAGAAAAGGGATTCCGAGAATTTGGAGAATTCCCAAGAATTCAGAAATTACGAAAAATTTCGAGAATTACGGGAATCGGTAAGAAATCCCGGAAAGTGTTAAATTATTTAAATAATTTAGTTATTTAAATAATTATGGAAAAATTCTAAAATTTAGAATTTTAATTTCCAGAAAATTCCCTAGATAACCGAGCCGATGGAATCGGGCGAGGTGAACACGGGCGCGACCTTTGAGAGGCAATCGCCGACCCGAGACAGGTAAGGGAGGCATGTGTAGCCTGTAAGGATATTCAGTATGCATGTTTTAAATATGCATTTAATTTTATAAATGCTATTGACAATGATTGGTTGGAAAGTTGTGGTGATTTACCGGTTGAAAATATAAACTGTATTTTCCATGCAGGAGGCTAGCCAATCGGCAGCCGTTATATTGCCGAAAATTATTGGAAAAATTACCAAAAATCATAATAAATGATTTTTCATTACGAGAAACGATTTCCAACCACGAAAATCGAGAAATCGATTAGTTTTCATAAAACATGAATATATTGATATTTAATTTTAAATTATTCATGTTTTGAAAATGGTGAAAAAGGAAATCACCTAAATTTATCCCGATAGGTGATATGCCACGTGAAACGAGGTGAAAAACGAAAAGGACCAAAGTGAATATTTTAATAATATTTCTTCAAATATTCACTTGATTTTCATAAATAACCTTTATGGGTTCAATTGTGGAAATAAGTGTTTATAGAAAATTTCATAAAGGTAATTAAAGGTGGAAAACAGTGTTTTGAGACTAAAAGGTCTCCGCATGTGTTTACAAAGAAAACACGGGACGGGAGTGTTGATTTGGAAAATAAATATTTTAATTTTTCATAAATCATAAAAATAATTGATTTGAATCCCGATAACTTTGAAAATTATATTTTCGATAGAAAGCACGGAAAAGCGTGCGTATGTGTTTTACGATGAAAAAGGACAGTTATGACCTTTTATATTTTACAGTGATTATTTTATAAACTGTTTTCACCGTATGAAAAATGTGATTTATACTGTTCTATAATATTTAGAACGTTTTCGGGAATGATGACCCCAGTATAAATATTTTATAAATTGTTATTCATAAGATGAAAATATTTTCCTTATGAATATTTGTGGATTGATTGAACTTATATTCAGTGAAATTGATTTCATAAATGGGGTTTATATCACGTGTTTATTATTTTGAGACTGTTAGGCCCCATATCATGCTCACGTGTCACGTGTTAGTGCTGATAGATACTGATCCTATTATTAGCGTCCCAGTGGACACCTGATCAGTGCACACTGAGGACCCCATAGACTATGGCCATAGATCTCATGTGTTTCCCCTATTTGGGATGATATTATAGCATGATATATTTAGGGTGTTGCCTAGTCTCCATGATATTGTACTAATGATTGTACTTTTCACTGAACTTTTACTGGTACTAAATTATCTACAGCTACTGAGCTTTGATATTTTATGTGTTGAACTAAATATTATACGTGTTTTACAAGTGTGGAAATGAATATTTGTGAAAGGAACATTAATTCCTTATTTATTTACTTAAGTGTTTTATCATGTGGACATTTAATATTTTACTGGGATTTGAATATCAAAAGAAAACGATTACTCTCTACAGTTGCTTCTAGATTCCGGGACAAGACAGGTATTCTAAAATACCCGCCTTACTCCATCCGGATCCCTAGCCGACTGTAGTATCCTTCCTACATGTGAGCCTAAAGCCAGTTAGGAAGATTTAAAAAGAAAGTGAAAAATTATTTTCAGCATATAGATAGCTGAATATCAAGTGTTGCATATAACTCTCTTACTTAGCCGTGGTTTGCTCACTCCCCAATATTAACATTTCAGATTTTTGAGGACTAAGAGATCTGACATACGAGCATTTCGGCTGTGCATTTGGGGACATTGCGACAGCTCGATTTATAATATGAGGTATGATCATTTATTTTCTGTATTTAGACTTACTTTTAGTACTACTTTCTTGAGAATTAAGATAGGGGATGTGATTAATATTGCTAATTTTTATATTTAATAATTAAATGAGTATGAAAGGTAAAGTATCACAGACAGCCCAACCGGATAAGTTGTGTATTTTATGAGAATAAATGGGGTCACGGGATGCGACACTACTTCTTTATGAATTAAAATAGGGGATGTAATTCATATTATAATTTAATATGTAATTGTTTATATGTAAAAGAAAAGTAAAGTATCGCAGACAGCCCAACCTAATAAGATGTATAGAATAAGGTGAAAAATAAGGTCACGGGCTGTGACAGTGCCTGTTTCTCGTCTTCTTCTCGCTCAGGGTCTTATTTCTGCCCGTTTCGCGTATTTTTCGCTTAGGGTCTTATTTGTGCCCATTTCGCGTCTTCTTCTCGCTCAGGGTCTTATTTCTACCCGTTTCACGCATTTTTCCCTTGGGGTCTTATTTGTGCCCGTTTCGCATCTTCTTCTATTCCTGCAACATGTCTATCAAACATGGAGGATTATCATAGTACAGATAAAAATAACTGGCCTTTCATTTCATAATGTAGTATTTTCAATTAAATGGAGTAAGTAACAATATAATTCAGCAAATGTTAAAACAATAATAGCAAATGTTTACCACCAGTACCATTCCAAGTCTTTGTCTTTGTAAAATCTGTAAAGTACGAGTGCTAGGATGTTCTGCTGTCAACCATGGATTGTGCACTAAGTCATGCCTCGGTACCAACAATCTACCTTCATGAGCTTACCATAAGTTGTTTTCGATCCAACTATATCGAACCAAGCTCTCCCTGGCTTGCTGCCTTACACGACAGCAGCTAGTGCCTGCCTCGGACACCTACCTGTTTGGTTGATGAAGATTATAACAATGTACAAGGGACTTCATTAACCTTACATCCAAGCAATTGGCCGCGTGCTCTTCTTTTTTTCTTTTTTTTTCTTTTTTTATCTTCAATGTTTTGACAAAACATTGACAATTCCCCCACATCAGTGTGCGTCTTTGCTTGAGTGTGCTTGTAATTTTCACTGTTGCTTCAACATGCGCACTCTGTCACCCAAGGTGTAGCCTGCAAGAGCCTCTCTCCCGCACAAGACCAGCCTTGGGCTAGAAAGGAACCAGAATATTTTGAAATATGCTTGACAAAATGGTATAGTATGAAGTGAAAACATATATAAGTGAATAGATTGATATATATGTGAAATGACTTGAAAGTTACACTTATGTGTTTTGGGAATATATAGTGGATTTGTAGGATTAAATAATTAAACATCCAATATGATATGAGATTATGATTTAGAAGTTACTGGATGAATTTCTAAAACAATTTTTGGAATAATGTGAATTCGAGAGATTATTGACTCGATTTACATGGAATCCATTTATAAGCTCTTATCGGAGGAAACACTGATGACCTCATTGGAGAAAGTATAAGGAATTCTTAAGATCAATCTTTGAACAGGGTGTCAACAGAGAAAATCCTGGAGATTGATGTTTATAAGATAATGTTCAGAACTTGGTATAGTTTTAATGAGTTCTTGATGGTGCTTATGAGGTTAATAAAATATTGTGTGAGATATGTGAATTTAATGAATGAAATATTCAATCACATACAGATAAAGTATAATAACATGAAACCATGAGATGTAAGTATATATACTTATTTCAAGAATATAAACAGCATCCTTGAATGATTTCACAAACTTCTGAAAACTAAGAAATTTATTATTAAGCTCAGTAAATATGAGTTTCAATTGAACCATACATTTGTAGAGACGTGTGGTCTCGTAATACACAGTGAATATTGATTTATTTAAATAAAGGAGTTTTTGGAATCAGCTACTTTACTGATATGGTACATACATGTGAGAAAATCAAATGGGAATGGATGAATATGTATGAGTATAGTATTCAAAATGTTAACGGGTTTTAACGAAATAGTACTATACCACTTGGAAAATCAATTAGAGTAATAAGTGTGAAAAGATGAAAATGCACTAAGAAGATAAATCATATGATGATAAAAGAACATGAGTTATGAGGTAGTTCCCAAATCAAGGTTGAATGTGATTCCTCTTACTATCATAGTGTCATAGCTAGATTTAAAATCGAACCGATTGACAAATGAAATGAGTTATACTCAGAGGAGTAAATAAACGAATTACTAACAGTCACGTAAACGGATATATATGTATATATATACATATACATATATATTGGAATTGTGAAATTGCATAAGTAATGTGGAGATCGAATTGGTATTTTGATAAATTCAATTACGGAATTTGATTTTAAAAAGAGTACATCCCCTAATCGAGTGACATTACATGTAATATAATAGTAAGGGATGTAATGATAACTCAATATGAAAGAGATGTCAGGGAAAAGTATTGCCAAATGTCTCATTCACTGTAATTGGGTTAATATTAAATTCTGCAAGTGAAGTGCAGTCTTAGCTAAACTGTGAAATGATTATTGTGGGATAATAAAGAATCTGAAAGAAACATGATGGGATAGAAGTGATTATAAATTGATTCACTTCTACATCATTCAATTTCTAGATCTCTTGAGTGTCCTAGTCGATATATATCTGTGAAATGGTGAGAATGTATGTGAAGTTCCAGTGAGTGAGTACATGTGATAGGGATCCTTGATTTGCCGCATGCTTTAAAAAAAAGAATAGCAAAAGGCTTCGGGATTTCAAATTTATTGTCAGCACCGCTTCTTATAGATGTAAATATTTGAGCGCATTGTATGGATGCTCAATGATATATTGAGAGCGAGTGAACTAAATTTAAAAAGCTACTGGAACGGTTACATACAAGCAATTAAAATTGTTTAAATGATTGTCGCCAAATTATTATCGACTTGACACCAAATGAGATAGTATGTGATAATAGTGTGAATTAATTACTGTATGAAAAGAAGTGGAAATTGTTGACTCCCAAATTTGATAAATAATTTAGGGAGTATAAATAGATTGTGGAAAAGGAATGTGGGAATTAAAGGAAATTTCGAGTGTAAAAGTATATTGGCAGTTTCATCTTAAAGATAAGACTAACTGAAAGTTAGAAATTAGATAAGGGAGGAAAATACCTATATTGGTTGTACCTCCTAAATTAAGTGGAATTCGAAGAACCCGCAAAGCGTATAATGCTATCTGGATAATTGTGAATAAATTAATTAAGTCTGCCCAAATTCTTGGTTATGAAATCTACTAATCCAATTATTGCTTTAGTCGAATTATATGTCAGGGAGATAATGAGAGTACATGGTGTTCCAGTGAGCATTACATCTGACAGGGAGTCCCGCTTCACATCTTATTTTCGAGAGAGATTTCATGAAGCCATGGGATCCCAACTGAGTTTTAGCACCGCGTTTTATCCACAGACTGATGGACAATCCGAGCGTACGATACAGACGCTCGAAGATATGTTGTGAGCGTGTGCACTTGATTTTGAGGCTCCTGGGACGATCATCTACCCTAGCAGAGTTTGCTTATAAAAATAGCTATCAAGCGAGTAACGGCATGGCATCTTACGAGGTTTATATGGCAGACGATATTGATCCACGATAGCATGGAAAAAAGTGGGAGACCATAAGTTCTTAGCTCCCTATAGGGTTGACCAGATTCCCGAGATGTACGGGTGATAATATATTTTTAAGGTCTCACCCCCTAAAGACATAATGAGATTTGGTAAGAAAGGAAAGCTGAGACCTCGATACATCGGACCTTTCGAGATTTTAGATTGTGTGAGAAGTATCCAGAAATTTTTCGGTGATAGGTCCAGGTGAAATTTGGAGGACCAAATTTATTAAGGTGGAGAGAAAATGTGAGACCTGATTTTAATACACTGTACACAATACTTTGTAAATTAGTGATGGTGGAATTAAATTATTTAGTGGAATTTAAATAAAGATTGAATGTAAATTTCCACTCTCAATTTGGAATTATAAATTTTGGTATGGTGTATAAAATTTGAAATGACCATTAAAGGTTGAATTAGAGGTGTAGAAAAAGAGAAGAAAATAAATAAGAAAATTTTAAATGGAAGAGTTGTGTCATGGCATAAAATGCCCATAAATGATTTATAAGAGAGGAAAAATTTTTATTGGACAAGGAAAAGATTTTATTTGAAAATATGGTTAATTTCCATTGGTTGGAATACACAAGAAAAGGAGGAAGTGAGTCAAAACCGGTGCAGCCAAATTGGATATTTATGCCTCTTTTGCTGCAGGTAGTGCACGGTTTAGTCATCAAAAAGAAGACTCAAAAGCAAATTTCTATTGTATAAAATTGTCAATCATGGCTGCTATGGTATTTGCTGGAAATTGTCAAGGATTTTGACCATAAAATTGATAGAATAATATGTAAAATAAATGATATAAAAAGGAAGTGAAGTTAAGAATTTTACATGTGAGTAAATTCTTATTGGATAAAGTTTTCAAAAACGAGAGGCAAAACTTAGTCAAACCGAGTAGCCAAGGCAGCCTCACCATCGTTTCCTTTGCTGTAAGTTTCTTCAGCAATTTAATGCATGTTAAACATAAAAGGATGAAAGGAAAAAGAAGAGAAGAGACTAGTAAAATTGTGTAGTTGGAAAGATGTTTAAACACCATTGGTTAGAGCCTTCAAAAAGAAGGCAAGACAAGATAAAGACGTGGAGCAGAAAATTTAATCTCCACACGCCACCCTTGCTGCAATGAGTGTTCAGCTCGAAAAAAAAAATAATAAAGGAAATTTAACTTCAATTTTTATAGTATAAAATGCCATATAATTGATACTTAAAGGAAAAGAATTTTAAGAATTTAACATATGAATAAATTTTATTGGTTGAAGTATACAAAAAGAGAGGAGATAAGTCAAAAACGTGCAGCCCAATTTTAATTCACTGCCGTTCCTTTGCTGCAGTTTTCTCCAAGTTCAAATGCTTAATAAGACAAGTGAATGATGAGGAAAATAAGATAAGAAGCTAGGTGGTCATTTCCTATTGGCAATCTTTAATAAATGGAAGACTAAAGAAGCAAAACTTCAGCAAGATTGGATCCTCATCACCGAATTTTTGCTGTTCTACGAGAGGTATGAGTTAGTTTCATTTTTTGTTTTCTGTTTTGGCTCAGCTCCTCCAAGGGAAATTCAGCAAATTATGTCCTCCTAATATTTAACTACTTAAGCTTCATCCTCAACCCTTCCTACATCATTTAAACCCTCAAAGAACCAAGAGAAGAGGCTGAAGTTGAAACAGAAATTTGTTCTGTTTTGGTATATAGCCAATTGGTCAAGGTGAGTTTCAATGATTTTATGGTTTCTTGATATTACATGATATATTTCTATGTTTCTAGACATGAGAAACATGATTATAGAACTGTTTTTAGTAAAATTCTATTAAATCATGGAATTTGCACAAGTTGAGGAAAGAAAAGAAACAAAGATTACAATTCTGCTGGAAGAACTATCCTGTTCGAGCCAAGTTAAAAAAATTCAGTTTGGGGGTTTTAGGATGAAATAAATTTTGGAAAAATTGTAACAGACAGCATCATGAGTTAAGAAAAATTCAGTTTTGGAATTACCTAATTTGAAGCTGTGTAGCCTGAGATATAAACAGCTGAACACAGGGCACTCAGTGCAGTAGGCGAGATGCTCTATGGAAACTTTGAAAATTTGTAGAAACTAGCACAGATTGAATTTGGCTGCAAGCTTTATGTTTTTGGAAAGGTAAATGAGTCTAGAATAATATGGTTCTGAGTTTGCACAATTTGGACAAACCTATCTTGAGATATGGCTCAATTTGTACATAAAGGTCAGTAGACAACCTGCCAGAATGCATCTGGAAATAAGGTAACTTTGAGGAATTATTAAAAATAATTCCGAAATGATAAAATTGTGAAACTTACAATTCTGAATAGGGAATTGGAATAAGATTCATATGGTTTTGGGATTCATAATTTCGGATATCCCTATAATCAGAAACACAATTTTTAATGCACAAAGGTCTTCAAACCTTTTGAGACAAAGCTGTGAGGTGAGCAGACAATACGTAAGTGAGAGTGGGCAATCGTCTATCTCATGTGTCAAGATAAACTTGGGGCAAGGGTCGCCTAGGGGATGCTTGCCGACGGCCAGGGAATGGGCGTGGTCTTAACAATAATTGATATACTTTTTAAATTATAAAATTAAATTTTGGATAAAAATAATTATTTCTAATAGTAAAGTGTAATTTAAAAAATACTATACTAGTATTATTGTGTAAATGATAATTTTAATAAAATACACGAATGAATCAAGCTATTAGTAATTAATTATTTGTTATATTAACAAGATTCTAATTTGGTATCTTATAACAATGATTTATATATTATATTTTATTATCACAATCTTTTTAAGAATAAATTACGTAATCTCTTAATGTGTAAGTATTATTATGATAGAATTAATTATTTATTAAAAATAATTAAATTATTATCAATTAAATATAAAATTAAAGTGTAAATAAAAATAATATTTCTAATAGTAAATTAATGTGGGACCCGAATTTGATACACTGTACACAATACTGTGTAAATTAGTGATGGTGGAATTAAATTATTTAGTGGAATTTAAATAAAGATTGAATGTAAATTTCTACTCTGAATTTGGAATTATAAATTGTGGTATAGTGTATAAAATTTGAAATGAACATTAAATGATGAATTAGAGGTGTAGAATAAGAGAAGAAAATAAATCAGAAAATTTTAAATGGAAGAGTTGTGTCATGGCATAAAATGCCAATAAATGATTTATAAGAGAGGAAAAATTTTTATTGGACAAGGAAAAGATTTTATTTGAAAATATGGTTAATTTCCATGGGTTGGAATACACAAGAAAAAGAGGAAGTGAGTCAAAACCGGTGCAGCCAAATTCGATATTCACGCCTCTTTTGCTGCCGGTGGTGCACGGTTTAGTCATCAAAAAGAAGACTCAAAAGCAAATTTCTATTGTATAAAATTGTCAATTATGGCTGCTATGGTATTTGCTGGAAATTGTCAAGGATTTTGACCATAAAATTGATAGAATAATATGTAAAATAAATGATATAAAAAGGAAGTGAAGTTAAGAATTTTACATGTGAGTAAATTCTTATTGGATAAAGCTTTCAAAAAGGAGAGGCAAAACATGGTCAAACCGAGTAGCTGAAAGAAACCGAAACAAACACGCAGCAGAATTTAAATCATTCGGCCTTTACCAGGATCGATTCGGAGAGTTGCCTGATTAGGGTTTTGAGATTTTACCTAACATTTTCTCTGATTTTCTGTCGTTGGTCGAGTCACAAGCAACAACTTTTCGTTCCTGCCTCTATGGTATCCACATGAACGGATCTCACGACTCTTGAACGTCTCACGATCAGAAGCCTTAAAGAGCGTTTTTGATTCCTTATAACCGAATTGCTAGCTTCGATTAAAAGAATATTTTGTTTTTGTTTGAAAGAAGCTCTAAAACCACAGAGAACAGGTTTCTCTTTTCTGTTTTTTTTGTGCGGCTCTCTTTTAGAAAACACAAAACATCCTTTTATAAGCAGTAAATTTTACCCTAAAATTTACTGTCAAACAGAACTCTAATCCTACTTAGAATAGGATTAGTTATATCCTTAATCCAATTCAGAATAGGATTAGTTATATCCTTAATCCAATTCAGAATAGGATTAATTAAGCTCCTCATTGATCCGTTCTAAGTATGCGACCCAATAGGTTCTCAAAACAATGGCAATGACAAAATTGTCACAGGCAATGAGCGGTATCTAGCAACACATCATTGCTACCCATGTAACGAGAATATCAATGACTCGACATAACCTTACTCGTGATAGATGTTACCGTGTAGTCTAATCCCTTTATCCTTTGATGTCTTGATTAGACACAAGTCATGGAATGTGTCACACTTGTATAGCCTAATAAGCGTTTCTTGATTCCTGAGTAGACTAATTAAACAAATAAAATCAGTATCTCATATTGACTTATTCGAGCACGGCCATGCATTTCTTAGTCTCACTCTATCAAAGGGCCCAAGACATCACTCTTGTTATATAAGAGGGATAAATCCTATCTTGATCACTCAACATCCCTCTACATAGATCAAGGCATATCCAATTACTACCTTTATAGTCCATCCTGTTACGAATGACATCTAGCAGCATTAAAGTATGCAATTCTCTATGTTGGGATCTCTGATGATCTCAAGTCAAAGGATCACATACACCATCATCACTATGAGAATCGCTTATGACACTCATATAACAATCCATGTAGCGTTCTCATGGAGGGTCGATCTAGTACATAGTTCTCTAACATGTACCTATGTGATGACTTGATATCCTATATCCATGACAATGGTCATCAGCCAACCACATACTAGTCTTATCGTATCATTGTTATCCTTGTTCACAATAATACTTGACTAGGGATATTTTAAGAATAGTGTGTTATTACTATTCTAAGGACATTATCATATAAGATTACATTATGCAGTTATAAGACAAATATAATAATGAACTATAATAAATAAAATGTCATGATACATAAAAAAAATGCCAAAGTCAATCATCTAATGAATGGTTCTAAGGGCATAATCCAACAGTAGCTAAGGCAGCCTCAACACCGTTCCTTTGCTGTAAGTTTCTTCAGCAATTCAATGCATGTTAAACATAAAATGATGAAAGGAAAAGAAGAAAAAAGACTAGGAAAATTGTGTAGTTGGAAAGATGTTTAAACACTATTGGTTAGAGCCTTCAAAAAGAAGGCAAGACAAGATAAAGACGTGGAGCAGGAAATTAATCTCCATACGCCACCCTTGCTGCCATGAGTGTTCAGTTGGAAAAAAAAATAATAAAGGAAATTTAACTTCAATTTTTATAGTATAAAATGCCATATAATTGATACTTAATGGAGAAAAATTTTAAGAATTTAACATATGAATAAATTTTATTGGTTGAAGTATACAACAAGAGAGGAGATAAGTCAAAAACGTGCAGCCCAATTTTAATTCACTGCTGTTCCTTTGCTGCAGTTTTCTCCAAGTTTAAATGCTTAATAAGACAAGTGAATGATGAGGAAAATAAGATAAGAAGCTAGGTGGTCATTGAAGGAAACCGAAACAAACACGCAGCAGAATTTAAATCATTCGGCCTCCACTAGGATCGATTCGGAGAGTTGCCTGATTAGGGTTTCGAGATTTTACCTAACGTTTTCTCTGATTTTCTGTCGTTGGTCGAGTCACAAGCAACAACTTTTCGTTCCTGCCTTTATGGTATCCACACGAACGGATCTCACGACTCTTGAACGTCTCACGATAAGAAGCCTTAAAGAGCGTTTTTGATTCCTTATAACCGAATTGCTAGCTTCGATTAAAAGAATATATTATTTTCTGTTTAATTGTGTGGCTATATTTTAGAAAACACAAAACATCCTTTTATAGGCAGTAAATTTTACCCTAAAATTTACTGTCAAACAGAACTCTAATCCTACTTAGAATAGGATTAGTTATATCTTTAATCCAATTCTGAATAGGATTAGTTATATCCTTAATCCAATTCAGAATAGGATTAATTAAGCTCCTCATTGATCCGTTCTAAGTGTGCGACCCAATAGGTTCTCAAAACAATGGCAATGACAAAATTGTCACAGGCAATGAGCGGTATCTAGCAACACATCATTGCTAGCCATGTAACGAGAATGTCAATGACTCGACATGACCTTCCTCGTGATAGATGTTACCGTGTAGTCTAATCCCTTTATCCTTTGATGTCTTGATTAGACACAAGTCATGGAATGTGTCACACTTGTATAGTCTAATAAGCGTTTCTTGATTCCTGAGTAGACTAATTAAACAAATAAAATCAATATCTCATATTGACTTATTCGAGCACGACCATGCATTTCTTAGTCTCACTCTATCAAAGGGCCCAAGACATCACTCTTGTTATATAAGAGGGATAAATCCTATCTTGATCACTCAACATCCCTCTACATAGATCAAGGCATACCCAATTACTACCTTTATAGTCCATCCTGTTACGAATGACATCTAGCAGCATTAAAGTATGCAATTCTTTATGTTGGAATCTCTGATGATCTCAAGTCAAAGGATCACATACACCATCATCACTATGAGAATCGCTTATGACACTCATATAACAATCCATGTAGCGTTCTCATTGAGGGTCAATCCAGTACATAGTTCTCTAACATGTACCTATGTGATGACTTGATATCCTATATCCATGACAATGGTCATCAGTCAACCACATACTAGTCTTATCGTATCATTGTTATCTTTGTTCACAATAATACTTGACTAGGGATATTTTTAAGAATAGTGTGTTATTACTATTCTAAGGACATTATCATATAAGATTACATTACGCAGCTATAAGACAAATATAATAATGAACTATAATAAATAAAATGTCATGATACATAAAAAAAGTGCCAAAGTCAATCATCTAATGAATGGTTCTAAGGGCATAATCCAACAATCTCCCACTTGCACTAAGACCATTCACTCATGTATCTAATACCTAGTGACCTAGTGTGACGATCATGTCTCTGTTGCGTCAAAGGCTTCGTCAATGGGTCGGCGATGTTATCGTCAGTTGGTACTTTGCATATCCTCACATCTCCTCTCTCGATGATATCTCGAATGAGATGGAAGCGCCGTAGTATATGTTTGGATCGTTGGTGAGATCTAGGTTCCTTAGCTTGTGCGATGGCTCCATTGTTGTCACAATAGAGCTCAATCGGATCTATAATGCAAGGAACAACTTCAAGCTCAGTAATGAACTTCCTGATCCAAACAGCCTCCTTAGCAGCTTCAGAGGCAACTATATACTCAGCCTCTGTTGTAGAATCGGCCACTGTCGCCTGCTTTGAACTCTTCTAGCTCACAGCACCACCATTAAGACAAAACACATAACCAGACTGCGATCTATAGTCATCTTTATCAGTTTGGAAGCTAGCATCAGTGTAACCTGTTACAATGAGCTCTTCCTCACCTCCATATATCAAGAATGTATCCTTAGTCTTTCTCAAGTACTTAAGAATATTCTTGACAGTGATCCAATGACCTTCACCAAGATCAACTTGATATACTTTTTAAATTATAAAATTAAATTTTGGATAAAAATAATTATTTCTAATAGTAAAGTGTAATTTAAAAAATACTATACTAGTATTATTGTGTAAATGATAATTTTAATAAAATACACGAATGAATCAAGCTATTAGTAATTAATTATTTGTTATATTAACAAGATTCTAATTTGGTATCTTATAACAATGATTTATATATTATATTTTATTATCACAATCTTTTTAAGAATAAATTACGTAATCTCTTAATGCGTAAGTATTATTATGATAGAATTAATTATTTATTAAAAATAATTAAATTATTATCAATTAAATATAAAATTAAAGTGTAAATAAAAATAATATTTCTAATAGTAAATTAATGTGGGACCCGAATTTGATACACTGTACACAATACTGTGTAAATTAGTGATGGTGGAATTAAATTATTTAGTGGAATTTAAATAAAGATTGAATGTAAATTTCTACTCTGAATTTGGAATTATAAATTGTGGTATAGTGTATAAAATTTGAAATGAACATTAAATGATGAATTAGAGGTGTAGAATAAGAGAAGAAAATAAATCAGAAAATTTTAAATGGAAGAGTTGTGTCATGGCATAAAATGCCAATAAATGATTTATAAGAGAGGAAAAATTTTTATTGGACAAGGAAAAGATTTTATTTGAAAATATGGTTAATTTCCATGGGTTGGAATACACAAGAAAAAGAGGAAGTGAGTCAAAACCGGTGCAGCCAAATTCGATATTCACGCCTCTTTTGCTGCCGGTGGTGCACGGTTTAGTCATCAAAAAGAAGACTCAAAAGCAAATTTCTATTGTATAAAATTGTCAATTATGGCTGCTATGGTATTTGCTGGAAATTGTCAAGGATTTTGACCATAAAATTGATAGAATAATATGTAAAATAAATGATATAAAAAGGAAGTGAAGTTAAGAATTTTACATGTGAGTAAATTCTTATTGGATAAAGCTTTCAAAAAGGAGAGGCAAAACATGGTCAAACCGAGTAGCTGAAGGAAACCGAAACAAACACGCAGCGGAATTTAAATCATTCGGCCTCTACCAGGATCGATTCGGAGAGTTACCTAATTAGGGTTTTGAGATTTTACCTAACATTTTCTCTGATTTTCTGTCGTTGGTCGAGTCACAAGCAACAACTTTTCGTTCCTGCCTCTATGGTATCCACACGAACGGATCTCACGACTCTTGAACGTCTCACGATCAGAAGCCTTAAAGAGTGTTTTTTTTTATAACCGAATTGCTAGCTTCGATTAAAAGAATATTTTGTTTTTGTTTGAAAGAAGCTCTAAAACCACAGAGAACAGGTTTCTCTTTTCTGTTTTTTTTGTGCGGCTCTCTTTTAGAAAACACAAAACATACTTTTATAAGCAGTAAATTTTACCCTAAAATTTACTGTCAAACAGAACTCTAATCCTACTTAGAATAGGATTAGTTATATCCTTAATCCAATTCAGAATAGGATTAGTTATATCCTTAATCCAATTCAGAATAGGATTAATTAAGCTCCTCATTGATCCGTTCTAAGTGTGCGACCCAATAGGTTCTCAAAACAATGGCAATGACAAAATTGTCACAGGCAATGAGCGGTATCTAGCAACACATCATTGCTACCCATGTAATGAGAATATCAATGACTCGACATAACCTTACTCGTGATAGATGTTACCGTGTAATCTAATCCCTTTATCCTTTGATGTCTTGATTAGACACAAGTCATGGAATGTGTCACACTTGTATAGTCTAATAAGCGTTTCTTGATTCCTGCGTAGACTAATTAAACAAATAAAATCAATATCTCATATTGACTTATTCGAGCACGGCCATGCATTTCTTAGTCTCACTCTATCAAAGGGCCCAAGACATCACTCTTGTTATATAAGAGGGATAAATCCTATCTTGATCACTCAACATCCCTCTATATAGATCAAGGCATACCCAATTACTACCTTTATAGTCCATCCTGTTACGAATGACATCTAGCAGCATTAAAGTATGCAATTCTCTATGTTGGGATCTCTGATGATCTCAAGTCAAAGGATCACATACACCATCATCACTATGAGAATCGCTTATGACACTCATATAACAATCCATGTAGCGTTCTCATGGAGGGTCGATCTAGTACATAGTTCTCTAACATGTACCTATGTGATGACTTGATATCCTATATCCATGACAATGGTCATCAGCCAACCACATACTAGTCTTATCGTATCATTGTTATCCTTGTTCACAATAATACTTGACTAGGGATATTTTAAGAATAGTGTGTTATTACTATTCTAAGGACATTATCATATAAGATTACATTACGCAGTTATAAGACAAATATAATAATGAACTATAATAAATAAAATGTCATGATACATAAAAAAAATGCCAAAGTCAATCATCTAATGAATGGTTCTAAGGGCATAATCCAACAGTAGCTAAGGCAGCCTCAACACCGTTCCTTTGCTGTAAGTTTCTTCAGCAATTCAATGCATGTTAAACATAAAATGATGAAAGGAAAAGAAGAAAAAAGACTAGGAAAATTGTGTAGTTGAAAAGATGTTTAAACACTATTGGTTAGAGCCTTCAAAAAGAAGGCAAGACAAGATAAAGACGTGGAGCAGGAAATTAATCTCCATACGCCACCTTTGCTGCCATGAGTGTTCAGTTGGAAAAAAAAATAATAAATGAAATTTAACTTCAATTTTTATAGTATAAAATGCCATATAATTGATACTTAAAGGAGAAAAAATTTAAGAATTTAACATATGAATAAATTTTATTGGTTGAAGTATACAACAAGAGAGGAGATAAGTCAAAAACGTGCAGCCTAATTTTAATTCATTGCCGTTCCTTTGCTGCAGTTTTCTCCAAGTTTAAATGCTTAATAAGACAAGTGAATGATGAGGAAAATAAGATAAGAAGCTAGGTGGTCATTGAAGGAAACCGAAACAAACACGCAGCGGAATTTAAATCATTCGGCCTCCACTAGGATCGATTCGGAGAGTTGCCTGATTAGGGTTTCGAGATTTTACCTAACGTTTTCTCTGATTTTCTGTCGTTGGTCGAGTCACAAGCAACAACTTTTCGTTCCTGCCTTTATGGTATCCACACGAACGGATCTCACGACTCTTGAACGTCTCACGGTCAGAAGCCTTAAAGAGTGTTTTTGATTCCTTATAACCGAATTGCTAGCTTCGATTAAAAGAATATATTATTTTCTGTTTAATTGTGTGGCTATATTTTAGAAAACACAAAACATCCTTTTATAGGCAGTAAATTTTACCCTAAAATTTACTGTCAAACAGAACTCTAATCCTACTTAGAATAGGTTTAGTTATATCTTTAATCCAATTCAGAATAGGATTAGTTATATTCTTAATCCAATTCAGAATAGGATTAATTAAGCTCCTCATTGATCCGTTCTAAGTGCGCGACCCAATAGGTTCTCAAAACAATGGCAATGACAAAATTGTCACAGGCAATGAGCGGTATCTAGCAACACATCATTGCTACCCATGTAACGAGAATGTCAATGACTCGACATAACCTTACTCGTGATAGATGTTACCGTGTAGTCTAATCCCTTTATCCTTTGATGTCTTGATTAGACACAAGTCATGGAATGTGTCACACTTGTATAGTCTAATAAGCGTTTCTTGATTCCTGAGTAGACTAATTAAACAAATAAAATCAATATCTCATATTGACTTATTCGAGCACGACCATGCATTTCTTAGTCTCACTCTATCAAAGGGCCCAAGACATCACTCTTGTTATATAAGAGGGATAAATCCTATCTTGATCACTCAACATCCCTCTACATAGATCAAGGCATACCCAATTTCTCTCCTTTTCTCTCTTTTTTTTTCTTCTTTTTTTTTTCTTTCTCCTTTTTTTCCTTCTTCCTTTTTTGTATGCGCTCCTCTTGCAGCAGAGGCTATGAAACTTTAAATTTAAATCATCCATTTTTTGTTTGTTTGTTTGTTTTTTTTTAAATGTGCTCCTCTTGCAGCAGAGGCGATGAAACTTTAAATTTAAATTTGTTTTGTTTTTTCTTTTCTTTTTTTCGAGAAAGCTCCTCTTGCAGCAAAGGCAATGAAACTTTAAATTCCTTTCTGAAAATGTGCTCCTCTTGCAACAGAGGCAATGAAACTTTAAATTTCCTTTCTTTTTTTCTATTTTTTTTTCGAGAAAGCTCCTCTTGCAGCAGAGGCAATGAAACTTTAAATTCCTTTCTGAAAATGTGCTCCTCTTGCAGCAGAGGCAATGAAACTTTAAAAATTTTGCCCGGAGGACTTAGAATTTGTGCCCAGAGGTCTTTGATTTGTGCCCGGAGGACTTAGAATTATGCCCGGAGGACTTAAATGTTTTTTCTGGAAAGTGCTCCTCTTGCAGCAGAGGCAATGAAACTTTAAAAATTTTTGCCCGGAGGACTTAGAATTTGTGCCCGGAGGTCTTTGATTTGTGCCCGGAGGTCTTAGAATTATGCTCGATGGACTTAGAATTATGCCCGGAGGACTTAAATGTTTTTTCTGGAAAGTGCTCATCTTACAGCAGAGGCATTGAAACTTTAAAAATTTTGCCCGGAGGACTTAGAATTTATGCCCGGAGGACTTATGATTTGTGCCCGGAGGACTTAAATTCCTTTTCTGAAAAGTACTCCTCTTGCAGTAGAGGCATTGAAACTTTAAATATTTTGCCCGGAGGACTTAGAATTTGTGCCCATAGGACTTGAATTCCTTTTCTGAAAAGTGCTCCTCTTGCAGCAGAGGCATTGAAACTTTAAATTCTTCTTCTTCTTTTTTTCTTGAAAATGTGCTCCTCTTGCAGCAGAGGCAATCAGACTTTAAAAATTTTCCTGAAATGTGCTCCTTTTGCAGCAGAGGCAATGAAACTTTAATTATTTGTTTTGTTCTTAGAAAGCTCCTCTTGCAGCAGAGGCGATGAAACTTTAAATTTTTTCCTGAAATGCTCCTCTTGCAGCAGAGGCGATGAAACTTTAAAATTCTTCCTGAAATGTGCTCCTCTTGCAGCAGAGGCAATGAAACTTTAAAAAATTTTTTGAAATTGCTCTTCTTGAGTGCCAACTTTATTGGGCTTAAACTTTTAACTGTGCCAACTACAATGGGCTTAAACTTTCATCCAATAATGTGCCGATTTCGCTAGACTTAATACCACACAATGGTGCCAACTACATCGGGCTTAACCTCATCTAGGTGCCAGCTACGTTGGGCTTAAATTTTCATTTTGGGTGCCAACTTTACTGGGCTTAACAATCTCTTCTAATTATGTGCCGATTTCATTGGGCTTAATACCACACAACGGTGCCAACTACATTGGGCTTAGACATCATCTAGGTGCCAGCTACGTTGGGCTTAAATTCATCTTGGGTGCCAACTTTACTGGGCTTAAATCCCATCTAATTATATGCCGATTTCATTAGGCTTAATACCACACAACGGTGCCAACTACATCGGGCTTGACCTCATCTAGGTGCCAACTTTACTGGGCTTAACAATCTTCTCTAATTATGCGCCGATTTCATTGGGCTTAATACCACACAATGGTGCCAACTACATCGGGCTTAACCTCATCTAGGTGCCAGCTACGTTGGGCTTAAATTTTCATTTTGGATGCCAACTTTACTGGGCTTAAATTTTCATCTTATGCTCACAAACACTTTTTTTTTTTTAGAATAGTCTTCCCTCACATTTGGAATTCTCACTTTCTAAAAATTTAAAATCAGGAATCATTGACTTGTGCATTCATCTTAAAAGCTCTCAACTTTTCATTTCAAGTATTCTTCAAATATTTCTAATATGAAAACTCTCTTCATTGTTTTTCATCTTCTCAAATATTCTACTTACCTTTTCTTATTTTTTCTCTTCTTCTTCATTTGACTTTCCCACTTTCCAAAAACTCTTTTTTTTATATATTACCTTTTCTTTTATGTGTTTGAAATAAATCTCTTCTTTTCTTTTCAAACTACATTTTCATCACCTTATTATTTTCAACAAGAAATTTCTTTTTATTTCTTCCACTCTCTTTTTTCTCTTTTTTTTCTTCTTTCCTTTTTTTCTTTTTTCTTTTTCTTCTCTCTTTTTTTTTTAAATTAATTTTTTCAATCCAAAAACTCATATATTCACATTTTCAATGTTTGGCAGATGCAATGATCACTGATGCAAATGCAAATGCAATATCAACAATGCCAATGCAAATTTCTTTATCAATGATGTTAATGATCTTTTTTCCTCTTTCTTTTTTCTTTTTCTTTTTTCTTTTTTTTTCTTTTTCTTTTTCTTCTCTTTTTTAAATTATTTTTTCTTCAATCCAAAAACTCATATATTCGCATTTTCAAAGTTTGGCAGATGCAATGATCACTGATGCAAATGCAAATGCAATATCAACAATGCCAATGCAAAATTCTTTATCAATGATGTTAATGAATAGCCAACTATTATGATTTAGATATAGACAACTTTTGTCATGATGCAAATGCAAATGAATTTTATCAAGATGCAAATGTAAATGTTTCATGCAAATGCAATTATCCAAAATTTTCTTTCGATTTTCTCTTCTTGTTGATCAAAACTTTTTCATTTTTGATTTCTCATCTACCTTACCTTAAAGTATTTGTCTCATCACTTGAAGCCATTTTTTACTGTGCAACAAAGGTTGCCCCAAGACAATCATCACATTTTTATTTACTATTACCTTTTGAAACACCATAAGAATTTATTTTACAATCAAAATTTTCCTAACAAAATTTTCCCCCAAAATGGCACAAGAAATTCCTTACGCCACAATAATTATTAAATTCTCTCTCATTTCTGCTTGAAACACCATCAAAATTTTGATTAGCAATCGAAAAATTTTCAAACAAAATTGCCTCAAGCATCTTTCCCATTTTCAAATTCAAAAGATAAACAGCTTTTATTTTTGAAAATGTTTATCTATCCAAAAATTTTTAATTTCACAAGATTGCTCAACACAACAATGATCGAAGAAAGTTAAACACAAATGCAACAAAGAATCATGATATTTGAGTTTCTTGAAGATCAGTGATCACTATTTAGGTGGGTGTGGGGGGAAGGTAATTTGTTCTCATCAAATGAATCAGGTGGTTTCACATATCAATGTTTTGGTTTGGCAAGAAAGGCTTACAACCTGATAGAAAATGAGATGAATGTTCCCTCATCTAGACTCACAAATAAAACAAAAGTTTTTCAAAAATAATGAATTCCTTGAAAATCATGGTTTTGTGAAAAGGTTTATCTTGAGATGTAGACAAAATTTGACACTCTTTTAATTTTCAAATTATGCATTTTGATAGTTGTCAAAACTAGCCGTAATGGGCCAAAACTTTTGATGAGTTATTTGGGAATGGAGAGTAGGTTCAAAATTTTATATCAATCCCTTTAATGGATCATCAAAATGGACATTCTTGGTTCTCTTAAGGGTTATGGATGGTCATGAGTCTCATTAAAATTATTTCAGAAAGTCACTTCTTGTTAGACCTTGACAATACCACGAATGACCTCAAAAGGTTTTCACTTTTGCTCTAGACTCCCCCTTTTGGGGTTTTCACCCTAAAGCCCATTCTCTTTTCTTTTTTTTTTTTGTAATTGTTCCATCATGCACTTAAGAATTCAAAATTCATTCAAATTTGGTTATGAAGATTCTTGAAGGATAATCTTGGCTTAGAGATGAGCCAAGTGCCTCATTGGTTATGATGATTCATCAAGGAAAAATCTCTTCAGTTTAAGTATCCACGTTTGATCGAAATGGACTTTTCAAGGTACATAATGTAGGCCAGGTTTCGGGGTTCTGAAAGAATGGATAATAAGGCCCAAAAATGTGTTTAAGGGTGATCAATCAAGGATCATTTAGTATAATGTGAAGACTTATTCAAGTCATTTATTCCTTTATTTCTTTTCCTGCCACTCTTTCATTTCATCTTCTCTCTCTTTTTTTTCTTTTTTTTTTTGCAATTTTTTTTTTCTCTTTTTTTTTCTTTTTTTTTTTTTTACTTTATGGAGTGAAATCAAAATCTTGTAAAGCTAATTCACCTCCCATTTGCCCCTTAACATGATAAACCATTTTGACTTAGAATTGGGGCTGGTCATTCGTACTCTTGGAGAAGGTTTTTGTATATGTGGCCCCCAATGTGGAGGGTGATCCTTGGTTAAGGTTTATTTAGAAAGAATTTATAAGGCTCAAAGAGGGTAGCAAATGGATAAATTTTCAAATTAGTGAAAAGGATGATGAAAGATGACCATTTGTCATTTCAAACATGGTCACTTAAATTGACGAAAATTTCCTTGAGCCAAAAGGGTCAAACATTTTGTCTTTTTGGCTTTTTTTTTGTTTTTCTGAATTGAATTTCTTGGATATTTTCAAATTTTGGTTCCTTATTTTTCTTCTTATTCTTCTTCTTCTTCTCTCTTTCTTTCCCTCTCTCTCTCTCTCTCTCTCTCTCTTTTGTGTTGTTTGGAATCATTCGAATATCCTGAGTGCATGATGTCACAATCGATTTTTCTTTTTTATTTTTTTCATTTTTTTCTTTTTCTGTTTTTCTTTTTATTTTGTTTTTTTTTTTGCTCTTTTTTTTTTTACAACTCATGCGACAACAAAACATTGCTACAAAATGCCCACAAGCTAGTGGAAACTGTTGGAATTGGCTTATTTAGCTTTGGGTTTCTTATGGTGTTTCTGTCGAGAGAGGAAAAAGGTATTGCATTATTTGAGCAAGTTAAGGGCGTGGTACTTCATCCTCCTCAATTTTGGTTTGTGTCACAAGAATGAATCAGAGATTAAGCAACGTGCCAAGGAATTTCATGGTCTGTGGTTTTTCAAAAAGGTTCGGGTAATTCTGACAAAGTATGAATTTTTAGCATAATTTTGACACATATCGAATTACTAAAATTCAAAATTTAAAAAAGTGTCATGCTTGATTATTCAAGGAATCCAAAATGAATTTTTATCAAATTTATTGTTTTATTATTCATTGCCTAGGTAAAGGTCATTACACTTTAATGGGTGAAAATGGATCATGAAGTTTGAATTTATCCCCCTCAAATGCATGAAAGCCTTTTAGGAGGTTTGGGGGATGGAAACAATTGGAGAAGGTAGTTGATGGAATGAATTTTTCTGATAATGATCACCAATTTTTCAAAATTCTCTTCAAAGATTCTTTATTTTGTCATTTTGTTCAACTTCTTTGATCATTTGGTTTAGTCATGTGAGACTTTATTTGTTTTTTAAAAATGCAATTTCTTTATAAAAAGAATCAATCAATGTCATTTATATATATATCAGATACAATGACAAATCAAAATAAAAAATGTACATGAAAATTTTTCTATTATATTTTCAAAAAAATCTATTTACAATAATTAATGACATAGCAAAGTAAAATAGACAAAAATTTTTGTTGAAAATTCCCTCATGTTTGACAACTTTTCATATCCACTTGGAGAACCAAGACTGAGACATGTAAAAATAACAAGTTAGAAAATCAAAGAATCATTTTATGCCCCACAAAATGTTCCAAAGAGTTTCTTTTTTTTTAATAAAAATCAGAAAGAATTTCTTTATCTTTGAAATGCAATGTAAAAATGCATGAGATATGATATAACAGTGATGCATTGGTGAAAGACATGTATACACGAAATACAATCTATGCAAAATCCAATTATAAATGAAAATCAAATTCTATTTTATTTCACTTGTATGATCCTAAAATGCACCTAACATGATCTTCAATGTATGTAGACACGATAATGTCGAAATGATATGAAATTAAAATGATATATGATGCTAACATGCTTAAAAAATGAATGCTTGCATACACAATACCTAGACACAAATTCTATTGTTGCTGAGCCCAACATGCAAGGAGGAAAGAAGAAAAACATAATT
Organism: Heritiera littoralis; assembly: GCA_031772115.1. Taxonomy (NCBI): domain Eukaryota; kingdom Viridiplantae; phylum Streptophyta; class Magnoliopsida; order Malvales; family Malvaceae; genus Heritiera; species Heritiera littoralis. The sequence goes on from JAPDPK010000090.1 coordinate 817,968, forward strand.
TTCAACTAAAACTAAACACTTTTCACACATTTTTTCATCCTTTTTTTTTCTCTTTTTTTTTCTTTTTTCTTTTTTTGTGTACCAGATAAAGTTCTTCTTTTTTTTTCTTTTTTTAAAAAAATTCACATTTTCTAGTAGATTTTTTTCAAGAATTATTTTTATTTCATTTTTATTCCCAATCAAATTATTCTTTAAATTCTTTACCAAATAAATTCAAGGACAATTTTTGTTGACATCTTTTTATTCAAGAAAAACTCAAATGTTTTTATATTTTCATTAAATTTCCTATACAACCCAAAAATAAAAATAAAAAATATTTTTCTTTATTTTTTTCTTGTCAACTTATTCTTTAAATTATTCAGAAAAAGAGATAAAAAATCAAGGAAAGATTTTGTTGACTCTATTTCACCTTTATTTAGAAAAAATGTCAACTCTCTTTTTTATTGCTTTATAAAGCGCATTTTTCTATTTATTCTCATTTTTATGTCTATATCTTTGAAAGAAATCCCTCTCCTCTTTTTATTCTCCAAGAAAAATCATTCTCATTGTTTTGAAAGAAAAGTTTGTTTTATTATTTTTCTCACACTTTCTTTTTTTTACAACTCAGATTTCTTCCTTTTTATTCTACAAAATCTCTTTCCACAATTTTATTATTATTATTATTTTTTGAAAAATCCTTTTTGAAAAACAAGAAAAATTTCTAAGACTTTAATTATGGACAATTCAAACCAAAATCCATAGTACCTTTATTATTGATACGAGAAATGAGGTCAAATAATGTTCTCTCTTGTGTCCTAATATCGGGATAATTTCTACAAAAATTGGACATGGCTCTACCTAAGGCTGGCCTCTTAAGTTTTTTTACATGCTGGGTTGGGTCTCTAAAAGGTCAAAAGGTTCCCAAATTATACCTTACTGTCATCCACACTGGACTAGTAAGATTTAATTTGAGTGGTAGTATTTCGATTGCCATTGCGGAGGTGATTACCTCACGAGAGCAAAGGTACTCTACTCCCTCCTAAGAAGGACGGAACTCGGGTATAGAGCTCATGTGATGCAAATGCAAGTGCAAGTGTGTGCATGAGGGAACATGTCAGACCCAAATTAAATTATTATCTCTATCCTAAATGTCTCAACAATTTATTAACAACAAGTATATACAAATATAAAACATAAAATAAATAACATAAAATGCAAATGCAAACAAAATCATTTTCAAAATCCAAGTGAAATAAGTTTAAATATCATTCAAGACTATTAAATTAAAACTTTGGATAACACAAGATTAATAAATAGCTTGACCCTCAAAAAGCGTCCCCAGTGGAGTGGCCAAGCTGTCGTAACGGCTTTGCGCTCGACGATTTTGAAAACATTTTAAAAACAAATGGAGTCGCCACCAATCTTTTTTGTCTAGATGTGATTGGTCACCTAAAAATATTTATCTTTTTAACAAAATCTCAAAATTAATTAAGTTTTATTAAAAAGACAATTTTGGTCTGCGAAAACAAAATCGGGTCCGGGAGTACGGTTACGCGTGGGGAAGGATTAGCACCCCCACGACGCCCGTTAAAAACGGTACCATAATAATCATGTGTTATCCTTTAATTTTAATGAAATGGTCTTTGAATTAATATTTAAAATTAATTCTTCTTTTATTGCAATCTTTTTTATTCTTTTTATTCAAAGTCATTTTTTATTTGTAGAAAAAATCATTTTGTTTTATTTTAAAAAGTTAAATTTTATTTTTCAAAAGTGAATGTGAACCTTTTTATATTGAAGAATTAAATCAAATATCCCAATACTCTGGTAACATTTGAAATAATTTTTCTCACCTAGAGATTTCTTAAGAATAACTACTTATGAGTTCTATAGAATCTCATCGTCGGAAGATTCACACTCGCTTCAAAAATTATTATGAATGCAAATGATGTAAACAGATAGTACATGATGCACATGGAACTTAAAAGAAATTTATTTATTTTGATTTTATTAATGAAACTCTTGATATTGAGAAATTTAGCTAAATATCCCAATACTCTGGTAACATTTAGCTAATTCCTCTCACCTAGGGATCAGTCAAGAAATCACTACTTGTGAGTCTCATGACATCCCATCCTCGGAAGAATTTCATTTAAATTTAAATTTTATTATTGATTTCTTTTTTTTTATTTTCCTTTTAAAAACTTATCTATTTTTATTTTTAATAAAACAAATTAAATTTTCTATTAATCTTTTTATTTTCTTTTAAAAACTTATTTATTCATTTTTATTTTTTAATAAAAATTTAAATTATTGAAAAATCATACTAAACATCCCAATACTCTGGTAACATTTAGCACGACTCTTCTCACCTAGGGATCAGTCAAGAAATCACTACTTGTGAGTTTCATGACATCCCATCATCGGAAAAATATTTAATTAAATTTTAATTTTATTATTAATTAAAAAACTTATTGATTTAATTTTCTAACAAAAATTTAAATTATTGAAAAATCGTACTAAATATCCCAATACTCTGGTAACATTTAGTACGACTCTTCTCACCTAGGGATCAGTCAAGAAATCACTACTTGTGAGTTTCATGACATCCCATCATCGGACATTTGTTACTTAAATTTAAATTTTATTATTTATTTCCGTTTTTTATTTTTTTTAAAAAACTTATTTATTTTTATTTTGATAAAAATTTAAATTTTATTATTAATTGAAAAATCTTATTTATTTTTTAACAAAAATTTAAATTATTGAAAAATCATACTAAATATCCCAATACTCTGGTAACATTTAGTACGACTCTTCTCACCTAGGGATCAGTCAAGAAATCACTACTTGTAAGTTTCATGACATCTCATCATCAGAAAAATATTTAATTAAATTTTAATTTTATTATTAATTAAAAAAACTTATTGATTTCTTTTTTAACAAAAATTTAAATTATTGAAAAATCATACTAAATATCCCAATACCCTGGTAACATTTAGTACGACTCTTCTCACCTAGGGATCAGTTAAGAAATCACTACTTGTGAGTTTCATAACATCCCATCATCAGGAAATATTTAATTAAATTTAATTTTTATTATTAATTTCCTTTTTCAATTTTCTCTTAAAAAAACCTTATTTATTTTTATTTTTAATAAAAAATAAATTATTGAAAAATCATACTAAGTATCCCAATACTCTGGTAACATTTAGTATGACTCTTCTCACCTAGGGATCAGTTAAGAAATCACTACTTGTGAGTTTCATAACATTCCATCATCGGACGATTGTTTAATTGAATTTAGATTTTATTATTATGCTCAAATTTAAATTTCATTATTTTTTATTATTTTTTATTTTTTTTATTACTTTTTTTTAAAATATGTTTTCTAATCAACGATAATAATTAATGAAAATGCAAAATAAAGAAAAATTTTTCAAAAACTTTTATTTCACAAGATGCAATAATAATAATAATAATAACAATAATAATAATAATAATAAATAAATAAATAAATAAAACACAATAATAATAATAATAATAATAATAATAATAATAATAATAATAATAATAATAATAATAAAAATTACTAAGACTAAAAGAAATATACCTAAACTGGTTTGGGCCAAGAGCCCAAAGGAAACCTTTCCAAAACAGCCCAAAAAAACCAACTTGGAGTGGGCCCAAATCTGAAGGCCCAACAGACCATGGACGGGTCGGATCGCGGGTCGGGCGCGCGCGGATCCAGGTCGGGTCGGTGGGTCGCGCCCGGATCTTCACTCCTTTAGCCGGGCGAGCGCGCGGATCCCGGGTCGGATCCGGGTCGCGCGCGGGTCCTCCTTTCTTTTTTTTTTTCTATAAAAGCTAACCCTTTTTTTAACACATTTTCTTCCCTTTTTTCTAAAAAAAAAAAAGATCAGAGCCTACAGAGGCTCTCCCCAGGCGATTTTCGGCTGCTGCAGGACCGCCGTCCTCCGCCGTCGGCCACCGTCCGCCGTAGCACTCCGGTCGACGGAGACCTTCCCGAAACCTCAAAAATGTTCCTCTCTCCTTCCTCTACCCAGATCTGGCCTTGGTTTCACTCGAAAGTTCCCCTAAGCCCCAGATCTGATGAAAACCGAAGCTACCTTCCCTTTTTTTTTTGTTTTTCTCTGTTTTGGTTGATGATGTTTGTTGATGGGATGATGGTTGTTGGTTTGTTGTGGTTTGACGGTGAGTGGGGTATCGGATCTGGGTCTCGGTTGTGATGGGTTTATGGTGAGTGGGGGATGGGATCTCTGGTCTTGGGTGGTAAGGGTTTCAGGTTGACAAAGGGGGGTCGGGACTGGTGGTAGTTTAGGGGTAGCTAGGATGGGATTTTTTGGTTTTGGGGTTTTTCGGTTGACAAAAGGGGGTCAGGTCTGGTTGAATCGAGAGGGTGAGTGAGGGATCCGGTGAGGGTTGATTAGGAGAGGATTAGGGGGCTCGATTGGGTGAGGATTGCTTAGGTTCGCCGTGGCTCTCGGGTGAATGGGGAGAGCTTGAAGCTTGGGCTCTCTCTCTCGTCTGGGGGTTGCCGATGGGGTTTTTTAGAGGGAGTAAGCTGGGCATAGATGGGATGGGTAGACAGGAGAGGTGGCTAGCCGGCGAAGATGGGACGGCCTAGGGAGATGGGTTGGCAGGGGTGGCTGGCGGCATATTGGATGATTGATGGGAGACAAGACCAATAATAATAATAATAATAGTAAAGATAAAAATAAAAATAAAAATAATAACAAAACAAATAATAATAAAAAATAAAAATAAATATAAACATAATAATAATAATAAAAGTAATAATAATAATAATAATAATAATAATAATAATAGTAATAATAAGAATAATAAAAACCAAATAATAAAAAATAAATATAAATATAAACAAATAATAATAATAATAGTAATAATAACAAAAAAGGGACAAAATTAGGTGTCAACAGACTCGACATAACCTTACTCGTGATAGATGTTACCGTGTAGTCTAATCCCTTTATCCTTTGATGTCTTGATTAGACACAAGTCATGGAATGTGTCACACTTGTATAGTCTAATCAGCGTTTCTTGATTCCTAAGTAGACTAATTAAACAAATAAAATCAATATCTCATATTGACTTATTCGAGCACGACCATGCATTTCTTAGTCTCACTCTATCAAAGGGCCCAAGACATCACTCTTGTTATATAAGAGGGATAAATCCTATCTTGATCACTCAACATCCCTCTACATAGATCAAGGCATACCCAATTACTACCTTTATAGTCCATCCTGTTACGAATGACATCTAACAGCATTAAAGTATGCAATTCTCTATTTTGGGATCTCTGATGATCTCAAGTCAAAGGATCACATACACCATCATCACTATGAGAATCGCTTATGACACTCATATAACAATCCATGTAGCGTTCTCATTGAGGGTCAATCCAGTACATAGTTCTCTAACATGTACCTATGTGATGACTTGATATCCTATATCCATGACAATGGTCATCAGTCAACCACATACTAGTCTTATCGTATCATTGTTATCCTTGTTCACAATAATACTTGACTAGGGATATTTTTAAGAATAGTGTGTTATTACTATTCTAAGGACATTATCATATAAGATTACATTACGCAACTATAAGACAAATATAATAATGAACTATAATAAATAAAATGTCATGATACATAAAAAAAATGCCAAAGTCAATCATCTAATGAATGGTTCTAAGGGCATAATCCAACAGTCATTTCCTATTGGCTATCTTTAATAAATGGAAGACTAAAGAAGCAAAACTTCAGCAAGATTGGATCCTCATCACCGAATTTTTGCTGTTCTACGAAAGGTATGAGTTAGTTTCATTTTTTGTTTTCTGTTTTGGCTCAGCTCCTCCAAGGGAAATTCAGCAAATTATGTCCTCCTAATATTTAACTACTTAAGCTTCATCCTCAACCCTTCCTACATCATTTAAACCCTCAAAGAACCATGAGAAGAGGCTGAAGTTGAAACAGAAATTTGTTCTGTTTTGGTATATAGCCAATCGGTCAAGGTGAGTTTCAATGATTTTATGGTTTCTTGATATTACATGATATATTTCTATGTTTCTAGACATGAGAAACATGATTATAGAACTGTTTTTAGTAAAATTCTATTAAATCATGGAATTGGCACAAGTTGAGGAAAGAAAAGAAACAAAGATTACAATTCTGCTGGAAGAACTATCCTGTCCGAGCCATGTTAAAAAATTCAGTTTGGGGGTTTTAGGAAGAAATAAATTTTGGAAAAATTGTAATAGACAGCCTCATGAGTTGATCCTTCTTTTCCGCATCACGTTGCTGCAGCGAGGCTTTGCTGGTGAGCTTGAAGCTGAGAACGTGCTTCTTGGTTGGAGATAGTGCATGGTGAAACCCCTATGTGATTGTCGCCTGGCGTGGTTTGCAGCGGTTGGAGAGGAGGCTGGTGACAGCAGCAGAATTCCATCTTCTTTTCTATTTTTAACTGCTCTTTCTCTTTTCGGTTTCTCTAGTATTTTGTTCTCGTTTTGGTTTTAAATTCATATTCGGTTTCAAAAAAAAAAATAAAGTGGAAGGGGGCTTTGGTTGAGCTGAACAAGGGCAGCTCCTCCCTCTCCTTCTCTCCCCTCACTCTCCCTCTCACCAATTTCCTCTTCTATGGCAGAGCCACCAGCATTGGTGGACCTCCGGCAGAGCATCGGTGACATCTCCTCCAGCTGAAAATGGCAGCAATGGTGGTGATTATGGTGGGTTATGGCTTACCCACCAAAGGTTAGTTTTCTTCTCTTGTCATTGTGCTAATGGGCTTTAGTGGATATTTTAATTCCAACAACCCACTAATCCCTAGAAGGACAACACTTAGAGATGCAAGGAAAGCTATAATGGAGAAAATAGTGAGCAAGAGGTACTTTGTGGGATAAACATAGGCCAGCAAAGTGGTTCTAGCTACATATTTTCCATTATCCTTGTTGCAATGACCAACCGTTAAGTTAGTGTAATCTTGTTGCCAAACGCCACCAGGTGGGATGAGTGCAACTTGGAAAGAAATAGTTGCAGTTAACGTCGTCACCAACATCAGAGTCCCCTACATCTCCTCCACGCAATTAACTTGATGTGCTAAGAATTTTCTGCATTTTTTGTACATTGTTTTCATTTTCCTTTTCATCTTAAATGTGAGCGACCTTGACTGAGTCTTGCGACCAAGAGAAACTACAACTTTTTCTGATTTTGGCAGAAATGTATTTGAATTTGGGTCCTCAATTGATTTTCTACTTTTAGCTTTGATAAGAATGTCTTTAATTTCAAGGCTTTTGAAATCTCTTGGATGATGCTCTAACAAATCTAGAGCACTAAAACCAATCTTCTTTAAGGCATTTATCTTTGCTTGTATTTTAGGCACTGAAACCACGTATGTTATGGTCTGCAGAAGCACACCAAGTTAATTAGTCAATGAATTATTATTTTACTTGATGATAATTTCTTTCCTAGCATTATCATAAGATATTCTATAGCAAACATATTAGTTATATGATTGTTAGTAACATAAAGAAGGGATCAACAAATTAAAAGAGCTTAATTGCATTCTGTTTACCTCATATTGCTTCAGCATAACAGCCGAATGGAGTATAGAGTTGCCTAAGTGTTCTATATAGTCGAAAAGCTCATCCTTGTTCAGCTGTATCACCAACTGTTTTAGAACCTTTAAGTGGTTGTATTTGTTGGCTGTTTGCAGCACTTAATGACAACAAAAAGTTGGAATAAAGTGCAGTATGTAATTTGGAAGAGTGGTGGCAGAATTGAACAAGAACAGAAGAGGTATTTTCAAGGCAGGAAATGTTTAGAATTTTTTGCTCCTCACTTTCTTACTTTCATTTTTATTTTCTTGCTTCCAAATGATAGACAAAATACATATCTATAAAGCTTACATGCTAAACTACTAACTAACTTTTTACAAACAAGAAGTCTTAATTTTCTACTCATGTTCTAGTCATGTGTTCATACTCTTATAGTCATAAATTTCAACACATTCATAAATACAAAGATTTGTTGCAATAGATTCAAAGATTTGCTGCAATTTTATAGCACATTACTATTAATATTCTCCCCCTTAATGTGCTGTTCTTGAACTCCAAGCGCTTCCCTGAAATATTCAAATTTCTCCTTTGGCATTGCTTTAGTAAATACGTCAGCTAGCTGCTCCTTTGACTTGCAACACTTGAGCTGTATGTGTCCATCTTCAACTGCTTCTCTTATAGAATGATGCTTGATTGTAGCATGCTTTGTTTTGCTGTGAAAAATAGGATTCTTTGACATAGCAATAGTTGACTTGTTGTCACAATAAAGTTTAGTTCCTTCCATTTGTTTTTCACCAACATCTTCAAGAATCCTCCTCAACCAGATTGCTTGAGATATTGCTAGAGAGGCTGCCACATATTCAGATTCTATATATGATTGAGCAACTGATTGTTGCTTCCTAGAACACCATGAAAATACTCCAGAACCTAGTGTAAATACATAACCTGAGGTGTTTCTCATGTCATCTACACAATTAGCCCTGTCATTATCACAAAAACCTGTTAACTTTATTTCTACATTGCTACGATAATGAATGCCATAGTTAATTGTGCCTTTTATGTATCTCAGCACTCTTTTTGCAACTCCAAAATGGACATTACTAGGGCTGTTCATGAACCTAGATAACATATTTACAGAAAACATAATCTCTGGCCTTGTGCCAGTGAGATAGAGCAAGTTTCCCACTGAACTTCTATATATACTTGCATCTACCTTCTTGTCACCATTTTCCTTTCTTAATTTTTCATTCATAACTAGTGGTGTGGCTATTAGTTTGCAACCACGCATTCTAAATTTTTCAAGAATGTTTTCAGCATATTTCTTTTGAGAAATGAAAACTCCATTTTTACTTTAATGTATCTCAATGCCAAGAAAATAATGCAACATGCCAAGATCATTCATTTCATACCTATTCATCATCTCTAATTTGAATTCTTCAAAAATTTTCTCATCATTTCTGATGTAAACCAAGACATCGACATAGAGTGCCACAATATGTATGCTTGATTTGCCTTGAGTTTTGACATACAAGGTGTGCTCACTTTTGCTTCTTTGAAACCCTTTCTCACCAAAGTAATTATCAACTTTGCTGTACCAAGCTCTTGGCGCTTGCTTCAAGTCGTACAAGGCTTTCTTCAATTTGTATACTTTGTCTTTTTCTCCCTTGACAATAAATCTTTGAAGCTGCTCCACATAGACTTCTTCCTTTAGTTCACCATTTAAGAAGGCTGATTTCACATCTAATTGATACAATAGCCATCCTTTGTGAGCTGCCATAACAATGAGTGCTCTAATTGTATCGAGTTCGAGTTTAGCAACGGATGCAAATGTTTCAATAAAATCAACTCATGGATGTTGTAGATATCCCTTTGCTACAAGTCTGGCTTTGTTCCTTTTGACTGAACCATCTGAGTTGTGCTTCACCTTGTATATCCACTTTACATCTATTACTTCTTTATTCTTTGACCTGTCCACCAGCTCCCATGTCTTGTTTTTCTCAATTGCTGCTATTTCTTCAGTTATGGCATCTCTCCAACGTTCTTCTTTGACTGCTTCTTCAAAGTTTTCTGGTTCAACAATACACAAGTTGCAAGGTTGATAAATGTCTTCCAATCTTCTTATTCTTCTTGGAGGTGAGCTAGGAGGACTAGATATATTTGAACCTGAAGAACTTGGTGTTGATGGAGAATTTGAACTAGAGGGCTAATCATGCTCTTCACCATTCTCATCTTCTTGAGCTTGTTTTGGTTGATTTTCATCCACCAAAATAAGCCTTCTGTCAACTTTGTCTTCCTTGCAATTCCGAATGGCATTTTCATTAAACACCACATCTCTACTCAATATGATTTTATGATTTTTCAAACTATATAGCCTATAGCCCTTTGATCTTGAGCTATAGCTAACAAAGACACATTTTTCACTTGTTTCATCCAATTTATGTCTTCTTTCCTTGGGAATTTGAGCATAATAAATACACTCGAAAATTTTGAAATGTCTTACCGATGCTTTTCTCCCACTCTAAGCTTCAAATGGAGTCATGTCTTTCACCGCATTTATAAGACTTCTATTAATTAAGTATACTGCTATAAATATAGCTTTTGCCCAAAATGTTTTAGGCAATCCACAATCATGAAGCATAGACTTTGCCATTTCCACCACTGTTTGATTCTTTCATAGAACACACCATTTTGTTGTGGTGTATAGGAAATTGTGAGTTGTCTTTCAATGCCTTCATCTTCACAAAACTTGTCAAATTGTCTTGAATTATACTCTTTTCCATTATCACTTCTTAAAAAGTTAATTGGCTAACCATTTTGTTTTTCAACAAGACACTTGAAATTTTTAAAAATGGTAAAGACCTCACTACACTACCTCATAAAATACACCTAAGTCATGTAGGTATAATCATTAATAAATAAGATGAAATACCTATTTTAAGCATGAGATGGAGTCTCCATAGGTCTACATACATCCGTATGCACCAATTCCAGCATCTCCTTAGCTCTCCATGCAACTCCTTTGGGAGGTGATTGCCGGTGAAGTTTTTCCAGAGCACAACCTTCACACACATCTTGCTTGTCTTCAATTTTGGAAAGTCCTTGCACCATATTTTTCTGATAAATCATTTTGAGGCTGTTGAAGTTCAAGTGCCCAAACCTTTTGTGCCATAGCCATGAATCATGCATTGCTCACAGATTTGAGATTCAACGGAAAACATCTATTCACCATCTTCACATGTGCCAACATGTTACTTCTATGATTCTTGTCAAAAATGGTGCAACCGTTGTCTTTAAAAATTAGCATATAACCATGCTAAACAAGTTGTCCCACGCTTAACAAATTTTGGTCTGCATCAGATACAAACAGTACTTCATGAATCACTCCATTTCCTTGCTTAGTTTGCAAGCCAATGCTCCTAGTTCCTCCAACCTTCATGTAATCTCCATTGCAAATTTTCACCTTGGATTGGACATTGGAATCTCGTTCTTGAAAACAACTTTTTTTTTTGGGGTCAAGTGGCTGCTGTAAGCACTATCAATCAACATTGCTCGCTTTTCTACTCCATGGTTGTTAGGCAAGCGTAAAACAACCTTGCTTCATGCTCTTTCTCCTCTAAATAACTTGCCTGCTATTGTAAATTGAATTTGCAGTCCTTTTGTACGTGCCTAAACTTCTTACAATTGAAGCATTGTGGTTTCCTCTTGAACCAACAATCATTCTCCTCGTGCCTGTTCCTCTTGCGAATATTGCATCCTGGAGATAAGCTTTCTCCATTTGATTTCCAGCTATAGCTTCCTCCACCTTTGCCTCTTACATTTTTAAATCTTCCTTTACTTGTTCTTCCTCCTCTTGATGACCAACTTCTGGCTTGTGAACTTATTGATGACTTCTTGTCAGCATTTTTAGATTCAAAATTGAGCTTGGACTGAAACGCACTCTCAATGGACTTTTCAGAGTGTTGAGATAGCCTTTGCTCAAAAGTTTTTAAGGAGCCCATCAGCTCTTGAACACCAAGTTTGCTAATATCTTTAGTTTCTTCAATGATAGCAACAATAGGATCAAATTTTTCTGGCAAGCTAATTAAAATTTTCTCAACAATTCTCTTGTCAAGAAAATCTTCTCCATATGTTTTCATTTGATTCACCAACTCCATAAATTTAGAAGAAAATTCTATCAACATTTCATGTTCCTTCATCTTCATGTTCTCCAATGCTCTTCTAAGTGTTTGAAGTTTCATAGCTCTTACCTTTGTATCACCTTGAAATTCTTGTTGCAAGATCTCCTAAGCTTCTTTTGCTTTGGTCGCATTCACAATTCTGGGAAAGATTGCATCTGAAACACCTTATTGGATTTTTGCAAGAGCACTTACATCTTTTTGTTGGTTTTCTTTCAGTTGCTTTTGTTGTGCTTGGGTGAGAGTCTCAATTGATTCATGCTCTTCATACCTGTTTTGCAGTAGTCCCCACAAATCAAAGGACCTTAGCAATGTTCTCATCATCACGTACCAAAAATCATAATTTTCTCCATCAAAGATTGGAACAAAATTCTGCTGTGAATTCTGTGTTGTGCTACTGCTGGTTGCCATGCTCCTATTGCCAATGATCAAGCTTCTCTTCTAATTTCCTGTTGTTTTGCTTCTCCATGAACCAAAGCTCTTGACACCAGATTGTTGGTTGTTTGCAGCACTTAATGACAGTAAAGAGTTGGAATACTGTGTAGTACATAATTTGGAAGAGTGGTGGTAGAATTGAACAAGAACAGGGAGGTATTTTCAAGGCTGGAAATGTTTAGAATTTTTTGCTCCTCACTTTCTTACTTTCATTTTTATTTTTCTTGCTTCCAAATGACAGACAAAATACATATTTATAGAGCTTGCATACTAAACTACTGACTGACTTTTTACAAACAAAAAGTCTTAATTTTTTGCTTATGTTTTAGTCAAGTGTTCATTCTCTTATAGTCATAAATTTTAGCACATTCATAAATACAAAGATTTGTTGCAATAGATTTAAAGATTTGCTACAATTTTACAGCACATTACTATTAACAATATTCTATAGCTAAATGTAGAACTATAATCCCTTTCAATCTCTCAATAATTGAGTTAGGCTGTGCACCAATCAATTTTTGTATAATATCAACGAGTCCCCTCATCACTGCTAAATGGAGTGGAATTCTACCCTCTTCATCATGGACCATACAAACATCTCTATTTGCTCACAACAAAGCTTTAACAATCTCAGTGTGGCCCTTAGCTGCTGCTGGGGTAGGGGGCGAGCGACTCTTAGAGTCCAATCGAGTGGAAAGTTGATATTTTCCCTCAAGAGAGCTTCCCTAAAATCAAGATGACTAGCCAAAGCTGATATGTGCAATGGAGTTTCACTAAGAGAAGTGAGAGAGATTTTATGGAGGATGAGCGGATCATTTTCTATCAAAGTGGTCAAGGTGGCGACAGAACCCCTTATAGCTGCTTGATAAAGCTAAAGCATATAGTCTTCATTGGTAATGATGGGCATCATCTCTACTTCTTCATAGCTTATAGAAGGATTACCTTCATTGGATCTCATTTTGATTTGTGTTTGATCCTTAGCTCTAATTTGTTAGTCTCTCTGAACTGAGACGATCTTTGCCAATCAAGTCCCTTTTATTTTTATTGAGCAATTGTTCTTTTGTAGCTGTCAAGGCCTCGCCCTTCTCACCAGGCTGTTGGCGAGCATCCCCTAGGCACCCTGTGCCCCAGGTTTACCTTGACAACGTGAGGTAGGTGGTCGCCCAACACTCACTAACGTATTGTCCACTTTAGGCGGTCGCCCCCCCTCTCACGGCTTTGTCTCAAGGCACCTGAAGTACTTTACAGGATATTTAACACCTTAAGCGCTGTAATAACCATAATTTCTTCTACATGTTAAATAGTGTTAAATGAGCCTTAGAGGTATTTAGAGGCCAAATTGTGACACATTTGGATTTTGGCGTAGGAACTCAGGCTTTCGTACAGACAAGTTGGTGGATCCCACATGACCGCACACTCATCTAGAAACCATGTAAGTACCTTAAATTCATCATAAATAGTTTCGGGGAAGACAATTTGTTTCATGTGGTATTATTTGGGCCTAATCCAAGAATTTGACGATAAACCGAAAATTTCAGCCTTTGGCTTATGACCAATCTGCCTTGTTTCAGTTATATCTCTTGATTGGAGTATCAAAACGATAAAATGTAAAATTCTTATGAAAGTTAACTTAAAGGTCATTTATCCATAAAAGGCTCATGATTTAATTCCCTACGGATTAATACCAGAAAAATTCCAAATTTGAACAATGTGCAATCAAACCTGTCAGTCGACACCTCTGTAAAGAATCAGGTATATCTCTTAGTAAGAAACTCCAATTAAGGCGATTCAAATTTTTATGAAAAACTAACTCTATAATCTTTACGACTATATAAGACATGCTATCTAATTCAATGTGGATCAACGGCAATGAATTTTTAGATTCACGTCACAGTTAGGAAATTTTGACTTTGAGCAACTGGTAATGAAACGAGCATAAGTTTTGATAGAGAACTCCGATTCAGGTGATTCAAATTTTGTTGAAAATTTAATTTAGAGACCTTTCTAGTCATGTATGGCATGCCCTTATATTCCTTGTATATCAGTACAGTTAATTTTTGGAAATTAGGCTTGAAATTGAGTAATTAAAAGGTTGATCGAATGAATTGATTAAATCTGGAAGTTTAAATAAAAAAAATTGGGGCCTAGTGTGATTAAAAGATATTCCCAAAGACCTAAATGGAATGGGAATAAAATTTATGGGTGTCCAAATGTAATTAAGTTGTAATGCCTAGTTGAAAATTAAAAGAAATAGTTAAAGGAAAGATTAAAATTTGATTGCTCCCTTTTATAACCCATTAAACCATGACTCTCCCTATCATGTTTGAACCAACTCACTTTTCCTCCATTGTACAGACCAGAAACAATATAGTAGAGGAAGAATAACATTTGAGGCGTCAATCTTGGAGAGGAGAAAGGGACCGGTTAGCCACCATAGGCCAAACCCCTTTCTTTTTTTGCTGACTTCCATTTGTAGTTCGTACAAAACCCATCAGCCTCCTTTCTCTCAAACCCCATAGCCTTCGATTTTAAAAAAGAAATTCTTCATGTTAGCCACGGTTTGAAAGGAGTTGTGCGAGAAGATAAGAGATGACAATTGGGTGATGAAGCAAAGGAGAAGGAGGGATAGGCGTTGCGTGTGGCTCTTGCATTCAGTTTGAAGGAAACTGAGAGAGGGGTTGAAGGAGAGCTACGGGTTGAGCAATTCTAAGGTAAGGGATAAAACAAATATGATTTAATTAGCTTAGATATATTCAGAATGAAGTTTTAAAATTACATGCATGAACATTTAAGGTTGGAAGTTGAGAAGGGGAGAGGGAGAATCCAAATCGAGGAAGGAAGGAAGAGCTTGGTCTCGGTTCAAGAAGAAAGGTGACAATCAAAAAGGGAATTCATTGGTTCTTGCAAATTCAAAAAGGAAGCGGGTAGAAAAGACCTTGGGCAAGACCAAAATCATCTCGCATGTAAAGTTTGACTCACGACAAATATTGAACTTGAGAGAAGTTGGGGGATCGCTCTTGGTTTCATGGTTAAGGTAAGAACTTTGCTGTTTTGAAAGTTTTGAAAATATAATGTCATGAATGCTGAGTTGATTTACACATAAGAATGCAAAGTATGTATGTGTCAAGGTATGAACTGAAAGGAAGAGAAGGAAGTTTAGCTTTTGGCAAAAAAAAAAAAAAAGAATTTGGCCAAAGACTGATTTTGTGAATCTTGAAGAAGCTTAGTTGCTGGGATTCGTGGGTATGTGAGGTAATGTACTGACTTTACAATGTTTATTTATTAGGCATGAAAATGAAATTACAATGAATTGAATCAAATGGGTGCTATATGGATGAAGGATTAATTGGATTCCAACTTGATGTTCAAATCTAGAATCTATGTTCCGTTTTGGGTTGCAATTAAAACATTCAGTTTAATTCAGTGTTATCAATAGCGAATAGCGGATATTAGCGGCAAGGCCAAAATCCGCTATGAATGCGTAGCGGATAGCGTAGCGGCTGCTATAATTTTTTTATAAAAAATATATCTAATTTAATAGAAAACAAAATAATGACCATAATAACTAAAAAAAATTACACAAAGCACTCAAATAATGTTCTCAAGCCAATAAAACCATTGCAAATAATAAGTTACCAAGTCACATAAGATAACAAAACACAAGCATAAACACAAATGCAATTCCTAAGAAATAAGAATCACAATCTACTAATCTTCCTCATCTTCTTCAGGTTTTAATTCCTTTTGCTCTGTCCTAAAATCATCATCATCAACTTGCTCTTTTTAAGCTCTACCACCAATATCTAGCTCAAAGTCAAAATCCCCTTCTTCTTCATCTGATCTTTCAAGATCCAAAGCAGGGTTAGCCACCGCTTCAATAACTCTAGTAGTAGCTTCATAGTCCCTACAGACTCTAGAGGTTGTGGCTGATGTTTTAGATTTTGTGACTGGAGTTTTAGAGGTTAAGGTTGGAGTTCTAGAAGTTGTTGGATTTACATTTTTTCTTGTTTGACCTTTAGTGTAAGTTCTAATTTCACTTGCTCCTAATGCCCTCTCTACATTTCCCCATGTCAAATTATCATTTTTATAAACCAAATCATTTTTAGCATCATCTCCACCCATCTGTCCAAGCAGCCACTCATTACTAGAATCAATTTCAGTTAGAACGATAGGATCAATCTCATTTCTCATATCATATCAAGCTTTAAGTGCTTGATTGTACTTTATGAAAACCAAGTCATGCAATTTCTGATGCTCAAGTTTGTTTCTCTTCTTAGAGTGAATCTGAAATAGCAAAATAAAATTTAAAAAAAATGTTACTATCTTTTATTCTCTAAGAAACAGTAAATTGTTTCTTAAAAAATTCTATTTTTATTTCAATTCATTCATAAATAGTAAATAGTAGGAAAAGGAACATACTTGTTCAAAGACACTCCAATTACGCTCACATCCGGGTGCATTACATGTCAAACTCAAAATCTTAATAGTTAACCTTTGCAAGTTTGGAGCTGAATGCCCAAACATAGTCCACCACTCAGCTACAAAGTGCAAACAACTTTGATTAGTATTTAAAATTAAATTATTAGTATTAAGATTTCAAAATTTAAAACGATCTTTCTTAGTAGGTGCCTTTGAATCCCTACATTTAATTGCCAAGTCATCTCCAAAGCGACCTTAAGCTCTATTGTATAATACCACTTCTTCATATATTTTGATTTGCAGGTCAACCCCATTTACCGTCTTCTTAATACAATCCATTAATCCACCGGTAAGCTTCAAATCTAAATCCATATTTGGAGTGCTATAAAAAACTGCTGGATTTAAGTAATGGGCTGCTGCATGTAAGGGTCGATGGAGTTGGCATTCCTATCTTTTGTCAATGATATCAAACACTTCGCTATAGTTGCTTGCATCTTCATTTAGTGATCTCTTGATGGCATCCTTAGCTTTGTTCATTGCCTCATAAATATAAGGCATAGCTGGCTTTTTTTCACTATTAACAAGTCGTAAAACAGACATAAGAGGGCCCATAACCTTTAGAGCATACAACACATTATTCCAAAATGCAGCAGCTATTACAGTATTTACTGCCCTCACTCCTTTGTCATCTCTAACTAACTTACTACTCACCTATTCATCTGATGTAAACATCTTCCTGAGGTTGGCCTTTTGCTTGAACACACTTTGCAACGAGAGGAAGGTTGTAGCAAACCTTGTCATTCCATGTCTAACCAACTCAGCCCTGTTAGTGAACTGCCTCATCAAGTTTAAGGTGCTGGAGTGGTTGTAGATGAATCTAACAAGACTGATTGCTCTTTAGATTGATTTCTTCACTTTTGGAATCTTTCCAATATCTTCTAACATGAGATCAATGCAATGTGTTGCACATGGAGTCCAAAAGATGTGTTTCCTCTTCTCTTCCAATAATTTACCTAAAAGAAAAGATACAAATTAATTAATAAATTAAATCACTACTTATATAAGTTAAGCTTAGTAGCGGCTCAATAGAACATTGCAAGTAAATAAATAACATGTAAAAATGTAAATATAATCCTTACTAGTTGCAACATAGTTGCTTCCATTATCTGTAATAAGCTGGACAACATTTTCTTCTCCAATCTCCTCCACAACACTATCAAGTAGTTGAAATAGCTTCTCACCGGTTTTCATAAAAGAAGAAGCATCAACATATTTAATAACCATTTTACCAGCAGGTGAATTTACCAAAAAAATTGATTATGCTTCTTTGCCTTCTATCACTCCATCCATCAGACATAATAGTGACCCCATATCTTGGCCATTGATTTTTATGTTGCTGCAACAAATTTGTTATGTGTGCCATCTCTTTGTTAAGGAGTGGAACTCTTAATTCATGATAACTAGGAGGCTTGAGATTAGGTCTATAGCTTCCAATTGCTTCAATCATTTGCTTGAAGCTTTCTGAATGAGCAACATTGAATGAAATTCCATTTTGATAGAAGAATCGAGCAATGTACTGAATTGTTCTACCTCGTAGTTCCTTGTCACATGCATCTTTTATATTTGATTGCTTCATTTGCTAAAGTTTTCTCTTTTGACGAATGGTTTCAGGTGTTTGATACATGTACAGATCAATTGAGCCCTTGAGTTGTCCAGTCTTAGCCTTCTTGTTTCTAGAGCTGGTAGTAGATGGATTTGAGCTATGGTTATCATTATCACTTGGCCTATCCTCTCTTAGCCCATCTTCCTCTTCATCATCACCGAAAACTAAATCCTCAAGATCAACTGAACCACTAGACACTTGTCTATCAGATTTCTTTTGTTTCATATGAGCCCACAGTTCGTCCCTAACATCTTGTGGGGTATTAATACATGGTGCCACATCACTTTTGATCCCAACTTGATGTCTTTTTGCTCTAGTGATTCCACCTTTTGTAACTTTGCCATAGAAGTTACATTTTACAGTTACTTTGCTATTTAAATCTGGTAAAGTATTATACTTCCATGCGGGATCATCAGAATCTATCTTTGATCTTGAATCAGGAAAATCATGAGATTCACTTGTCATGATTCTGTATCTGCCCTGTAAGCAAAAAATTTACAAGATTCAAAATTTATTCTAGCACTTCAAACTTCAAAGCAATAGCTGTCTAGTTGAACAAAGAACACAACTGAAAATAAATTAACTTACTCTTTTAATAAGAGAAATAGATTAAACATCATTGATCAGATTTTTTTTCCAAGCATAAACCTGGTTTTCTCTCAAGAAATTGCAAATTTCCATTTAGATAATAAGCATCACATGAAAACAACTCTTCAATTAAAAAAAAAAAGAAGTTCCATACTTTACCATATTGAAGAAAGTAAATACTTGAATAGAAAAAAAAGTATATGAATTAAAATTTTTAAAGATTGTACAAAAAAAAGAAAAAAAATCAATGGGTTTCAACTATTGTTATACATTTTGGTATTTGTTGGTTAAATTCAAAAAAACAATGTAAATCTTAAAATACAGAAGATGGAGTGATTAGTGCAGTGATGGACAGAATAATATGTCAGAAACAAATTGAAGGATGGTAGAGAGAAAAGCTGAAAAGGGAAGAAGTTCACTTGGTTGTTGACACGATGGATTGCGAGTTTGAGAATAGCAGCTGAGATGGTTCACTTGAATTGAGAAAAAAAAACAACATATTTTCTTAAAAATTTTAAGATTGTACAGAAAAAAAAAGAAAAAAGAATTAATGGGTTTTCACCCATTAAGATTGTACAGAAAAAAAAAGAGAAAAAGAATTAATGGGTTTTCACCCATTGTTCCAGATTTTGATGTTTGTTGATTAAAATCAAGAAAAAAAATGTAAATCTTAGAATAGAGAAGATAGAGAAGATAGAGAGAGAGAGAGAAAAGGGGAAAAGGGAAGAAAGGAAGAAAATTACCTGGTTCTTGATGATGGGTAAAGAGCTGACTGTAGTCGATGGCTACTGTTGTTGCTGCTGTCAAGATTTCCAGCCAGGTGCTGTCAAGAGTTCCAACCGGATGCTTCGATAGTCTGTGGCTTTTATTTTTGCTGATAGCTTTTATTTAGTTTAGGGTTTTTGATTTAAATTAAGATTTTTACTTTTAGTTTAATATTTAATAAAAAGAAACTCATTTAAAAAAGTCTGCACAGTAAAAGATGTGCTGTAATAAAAAAAAATTTAATCTAAAAAAAGATTTAAATGACTTAAATACCCTTAAATACAATAAAATTAATGGCTGAAATTAAATCAAGCAAAAAAAAAGGTTCAATGGACATTTCACCAAATCTGCTCAATAGGGCCGCTATTGGCCGCTACCCGCTATCCGTTATTGTGGCTACTATTGGCCCCTATTACCTGCTATTACAAAAATGCTACGCTATACATGTTGTCATAGCAGTAGTTAAAAGCTCCGCTACGCTATGCCGCTATAGCGGCCGCTATGGCCTCTATTGACAACACTGGTTTAATTGTTATACAGGGAGAAAATTTTTGGAAATATTATGGTGGATAGCATTTTAAGTTAGGAGAAAGTCAGTTTTGGAATTCCTTGATTTGGAATTCTGTAGTTTGAGATATGTACAAATGAGTACAGGGTACTGTGCCAGAAAAACGTGAATTCCAGTTTAACTTTAAAAAATTGTAGAAAATAGCCTAAATTGAGTTAGGTTGAAAGTCTTGCATTTCTAGAAAGGTAATTAAGTTAGGATTGTTATGGTTCTGAGTTTGTGCCAATTGGATATGCCTATAATTAAATATGAAGTATTATGTACAAGTAGGTCAGTGTAACACTGTGCCTGAACACTGATGTAACACTGTGCCTGAACACTGATGGAAGATAGTGCAACTTTGGAAAATTGCAGATGTTGATTTAGGAAGAATTAAATCATGAACCTTACATTTCTAGACAGGGAAATGAGTTAGCTTTCATTTAATTATGGAATTTGTGGATTTGGAATTATGTAACTTAGGATATGTATATATAGATGCAGGATACTCATTGGAGTGTACAAACAGCCTAGTGTCAACTTCAAAAATTCCTAGAAAATAATTCAGATGGAGTTTGATTGCAAACGTTACATTTTCAGAAAGATAAATGAGTCAGGATTGATATGGTTTTGGGTTTGTACAAATTACAGATCCCTATAATTAGTGATATAAATTTTAATGAACACAAGTCAGGAAACTATCTTGCCTGATGTGCCAGATTTAGATCAAAGTTTGGAAAATTATTGGAAATGGCACAGGATGAATTAAGAAGTAAGCCTTATACTTCCGAATAGGGAACTGAGTTAGAAGTAATATAAAATTTACGGCTTGACGATTAGATTCTGAAATTTATACTTAAGGCTAGCACAATTATAAAAGGTTAAAAAATCCTAAAGTGCAGAAATTGAATCAAGTAGATTATGAAAGGCTCAAGGGAGCAAAAAGGAAATGAATAGATAGAACTAGTTCATATTTGAAATAATTTAGAATTACTCCTTGATGTCATTTTTACTGAATTGTATAATTCTTAATCCTAGCATGCCATTGGGGGTAATGAGTAACCCGATCCACCTTGTGTATGTAGAGGGTGATGTTAAGGACTGAAATTGACTAAGAGCTCACATAGCTCATGTGGAACTTAATGTGAGACTTGATTTTATTATAATGTACACTGTACACTATACTTGTGAATTATTGATAGTGAAATTTAATTATTTAGTGGAATTTAAATAAAGATGGAATGAAGTTCCATTCTTAATTTGGAATTTTTGTATAAGTGAATTGTAGTATAGTGTATAAAGTTGAAACAAATATGGAAAGATGAATTAAAGAGCATAGAATATGAGAAGAAAAAGAATCAGAAAAATTATGCATGGAAGAGTTATTCCATGGCATAAAATATCAACAAAAATATTAATAAGAGAAAAGAAAATTTTATATTATATGTGATTTATTTTGGATGTATGGAATATACAAAGAAAAAGAGGAACAAACTTAAATCATGTAGCCAAGAGGAGGTAGTTTCCATGCCATTTACATGGCTACTGCATGTACACGGTTTGCTATTGATTGTGATGCAATTTTGGTGGAAAAAAATTTGATAAATAATATTAGATGAAGGGGAGTTATTAAGTGGATAGCTGGCTGAAAACTATTGGATGAAATATGCCTCAAGAGAGGCAAAATGAAGCAAGAAATGTGCAGCCAAAATGGGACAGCAGTACACCACTTTTCTATTGGCCATTTTGTTACATGGCTAGAAAATTTTCTAAAGGAAAAAAATAATTTGTATTTTATGGCATAAAACATAAAATAAAGGAAGAGAAATTAAAGATGAACATGAGGTAAATTCTTATTGGCTGAAATATATACCAAAAAGAAGAGCAAAGAAGTCAAAGAAAGTGCAGCAAATTTAGTGGACAGTACGCCACTTTCATTGCTGCCATAGGCTGAAGCATTTAAAGAGAATTCAGCCATAATTTTATAGAATAAAAGGCAATATAAATAATATAAAAAGAGAAGAGAAGTTACAATTTAACAAGTGAATATTTTTATTGGATGAAGTCTTCAAAAAGGAGAGGTGAACTTGGTCAAAAACATGTAGCAGAATTCTTTTCTCAACCGTTCCTTTACTACAGTTTTCTTCAACAATTTAATGCTCAAAATGACATAAAATGACGAGAAAATGGATAAGTAAGAAAGGTGGCAACTTCCTATTGGCTAGCATGAATAAATGGAAGATTGAAATTGAAGCAAACTTAGCAAATTTTCTTCTCATCACCGATTTCTCTGCTGGTATACGAGAGGCAGCTTTGAGTTAGTTTTAATGTTTTGTTTGCTTCCTTTCTTTCAAGGAAACTCAGCAAAATTATACACCATTCCTAACTAACAACTTAACCTTCACCATCAACCCTTCCTTCATCATTTAAGCTAGCCAAGAACAAAGCCAAGTGACATTGATGTGAGACAGAAACAAAATTCTGCTTTGGAGTGAGCAATTCGGTTGAGGTGAGCTTCCAAAATTCTATGGTTTCCTTGATATCAAATGATGGATTTATAGTTTTTTAACATTAGAAGCATGATCCTAGCATTATTTTTAGTTAAGCTTTATTAGATAATGGAATTAGCACAAGTTGAGGAAAGAAAAGAAACAAAGTGCTAAGTGTAGATTTCAATTCTGCTGGAAAAACTGTTCTATCCGAGCCAAGTTGAAAAATTCATTTTGGGGGTTTTAGAAAGAAAAAAATTCTGTAAAAATCATATCAGATAGCCTCCTGAGTTAGGAAAAAGTCAGTTTTGGAATTACCTAATTTGGAGTTGTATAGCCTGAGATATAGGTAGCTGAACACAGAGCACTCAGTGCAGTAGGTGAGATGCTCTGTGGAAACTTTGAAAAATTGTAGAAAATAGCACAGATTGAATTTGGCTGCAAGCTTTATTTTTCTGGAAAGTTAAATGAGTCTACAATAATATGGTTCTGAGTTTACACAATTTGGACAAACCTATCTTGAGACATGGATCAATTTGTACATAAAGGTCAGTAGACAATCTGTCAGAATGCATCTGGAAACAAGGTAACTTTGAGGAATTATTAAAAATAATTCCGAAATGATAAAATCATGAAACTCACTATTCTGAATAGGGAATTGGATTATGATTCATATGATCTTGGATTCATAATGTTTATGTTGGCTCTTATAGACAATACCGAGAGGGGGGTGAATCGGTTCTTAACTAACCTTAAGCCCGTTTTTCGGTACTTCTAAATTCTCTAGCTTAGATTGATATTTTCTAAGTTCTCTAAGCTAGGCAAGCATGCAATTCAATTTCAATGCAATAAACACAATATAATCACAAGTAAATAAAGAGTAGGGAGAGAGAGATTTACACAAGCGATTTATAGAGGTTCGGCAACCTTGCCTACGTCCTCTACCTTGAGACGCTCCTAAGGATTTTCCCCAAATTCACTAACTTGAATTTGTGTTACACTCCCTCTTTTCAAGGCTCAAGAGAAACCTCTCTCTTTTTCTAGGCTCAAGAGAAACCTCTTCTCCTTCTTTTTTTAAGCTAAAGAGAAACCTCCCCTTTTACAAGGAATGTTTGTGTTTACAAGAGATGTAATCAAAGAAAGGCCTCTAGGTAGGCAAGTGATTATAGAAATTAGGCACAATGAAAAGCCTATACAATATTTGTGCTAAACAATACAGGAGATAAGTGAATGATGGAAGATGAAGACTTTGGAACTCTTGATTTGTTGTTTGAGGCTTGAGGATTTGAGGAATATGTGTTATGGAGTTGCTGAGTAGTTCCTCTTACTTCCTTTAGCTTCTAAGCCTCTATTTATAGTCCCTTGGATGGTTTGTGGACATTGGTTGGAGCCAAAACAGAAACTAGCCGTTGTATCTCACAAAAACTAGCCGTTGGGGACTTTCTGACATAAAGGGATCGATCCTTTCACCAAAGGGATTGATCCTTTCCTTCATTTCACGCATTAGAGTGCTTCTGCCAAAAAGGGATCGATCCCTTTCCATATGGGATCGATCCCATGCTTCCAGAGGGCATTTTTCCTACATTTTTGGGTTAGAAATGATATAGTGTTTGATCCTAATTCAACCCAATATTTTGTGGGAGTTTTTCTTGACTTTCTCAAATGAAAACATAGTCCAAATATTCATCAAGTAATTTTCTAAAATATTCAAGACATTTTATAAAGTATTAAGACCAATAAGAATATGTAATTAAATCATGGTCTTAATGTTTGATATAATCACTTAAAAATGGATTGAGAAAATCATGTGTGATAAGGCAAATTTACAATATGAATTAAAACATTAAAGCTTACTTAAGTTTTTGTCATTTCAAAATATATATGGCAATTTAAAGCTAACAATCTCCCCCTTTTTGATATGACAAAACTTAATGTAAATTTGCTTTGAAAATTCTTTGATAAAATACTCCTCCTCAAATAAAGCAGGATTTTATAAAGCTCCCCCTTAATATAAGCATGGGTTTTCAAACCATTTCTCCCCCATTATCTCTCCCCCTTAATATCTCTCCCTTTTAATATCTATCTCTCCCCCTTTTTGTCATAGCAAAAAGAAGAAAAAAATAATAATAAAAAAAATATGCTCCCACTAAAATCATGGCTATGTGAGAAGATATAAATATGCTCCATCCAATAAGAAACGTGTTAGTACATGGGACTCATAGCACAAATAAATAAATCAATGTCCATAAAGAGTGTGAAATGTTTAGGCATGCAAAGGACAATGCTTATATTCCTATACCAATTGTTTATAAATAATTTTGCAGGAAGTTCTCAATTGGTAAATAATGAAGCAAGTTGTTTAAAAATATCTACTAAGGATTATGACTTGCTCATTTCAATCCTATCAAGCACCTAAGTATGTCAATTGTTCTCTAAAGTCCAACTAAGGTGCATGGCAATACATCATGATTATGAGCTAACATTAGATGACATATGAATACATGAGCTCATGAATCACGTTCAATCAAGAATGTGCAAAGAATTAAGACATATAGCAATTAACTACAAATTCTAGCACACAAGAGTTTCATGCAAAAGTAGCTTATGTGAATTCTTCCCTATTTGTCATTTCAATCTAAGGAGTATGAGAAGAATTATCAATTTAAAGCTCATACCAATTGGCAATTTAGTTTTGGCTTACCAATTGTTGAAAATATGGTTGCCAATGATACTAATCGTTATTTCAATCTAAATACCAATTGTTACTAATGGTTGACTTAGGCATGTTGCATGAATCCAATATTTATGTGTAGTGTGTTCATGTCAAGAAAATAACATTCTAAATATGCAAGAACACAATCACATATCATCAAATATGCATATGGATTAATTGCACATTAGCACACTATCATAAAGTATTAATCCATATTCATATTCACAAAATTATACCATATGGAAGATTCAAAAAGTCAAGGTATTCAAGCAAACACATTTTCTTCCATGGTTTTAAGCACAAAACTCCTATGCTCATTTTCCAATTCAAGTCCTTAACCAATTATGAGCAAGGAAAGATCAAAATTACCATTTTAATTAATTAATAGCCATATCCCTAGTTGTTATCATCATTTAACGTTCTAGAGGGTATATGCTGTTTTAACTAATATAGATTTGTCTAAATAAATCAATATCATGCTTAAGCATAAAGTCCATAATCTATGAGTGAGGTTAAGCACATAATATCATGAAAACAACTATTCTCATCTCATAGGAATGATTATTGATTCAACTTAAGCAAACATGCATGTTCAACATCAAAACAATCAAGATTCAATGCATGTATATCACTTGTTGGTGTTGTCATTAACGCTCAAGTTCTTTAATAATTTGGCCATAAAGAATTAATTTCATGGATGATAAATTTTCATGTAACTCAACATTTAGGATTCATTTATCATCACTAATTATAAGCCAAGGAAAATTATGACCTTATACCAATTGTTGAATTTACATTTGAAATCAATCCTTAAGGTCAAGTTTTGATTATTCTTCCACTAGATGTATAATTATCATGTGGCCTAGAGTGGAGTAGTTGAGTCAAGCTAATAAACATAATCCTAGAAGCATGCTTGACTAAGATGAACAAAAGAGATGAAGAATATTCATTATGCACAAGTTCATTAAATTCTCAAATATATCTTCATAAATTCTTGAAATATTTCTCAAAATTATGTTTAAGCATTCATTGAAAGTATATTTCAAGATTTATGCAATTCATGACCATTTTCAATGAGAAAACTGATTTTGCACTTGTGAGCTCAAGAAAAGTGATATTGATTGTTGAAAGTGATATCAATTGTTCGAAATGATACAAATTGATGGAATTGAGGCATGATAGCAATGAAAAATGATTTTTCATAGTTTAAAGATCATCAAAAAGAAGTTAAAACAATGAATTTTAAGTTGAGAAGAAAGAAATTATCAAAACAATGAAAAGTTCTTCTCAAATTCGGTTGAAAAACATGCAGGAAAGCCATTTAGGCCTGGGGGGATCGATCCCTATAGGAGGGGGATCGATCCCTTAACTCCAGACTCATAGATTTTGCATTCTGTTCAAGGGGGATCGATCCTGCTTGTTGAGGAATCGATCCCTCATCCTGTATCTGTAGTTTTTTTGACAGAAAATCCAACCTTTGAGGTACCAAAACTTTGTTTTTGAGTGTTTTAAGTCCAAGTAAGGTTTAAACATTTGTAAAACATGATTTTGGACTTGTATGAATGAAAAACATGAATGAAAAACCATTTAACAATAGATTTTGCAATTTTGGTAGAATTTTCACCAATAAATGCATGTTTGTCCTCAAAGGAGGTCATTTTGAAAGTTAAGCATATTTTGACAAAACCAAAGCATTGGATAACCCAAATATGTCAAAACAAACTTGTTCACATAGGTTTTAAGCACATATATCATTAAAGCATACATCTTGTGAACAACATGCCATGATTTCCAACATACAAGTTCTTTTATTATTGCTCATAACATGGCATTTTGTATAAATGACATATTAGGTATTTTGAGACAAGTAAATACATTATCAACACATAGAAAACTTGCTCAAAATGCAGAAATCCAATAATCATTTCAAAATCACAAATCATGCTTTTCATTCAGTGCATCAAGTACTACAATCAAACAATCAAAAATCTTTGTCATGCCTTTTTGTTCAATCATTCAACTCATAATGCATCAAGAATCATCAACCAAGTGCCTCAATAAAACATATAAATAATTTTAGCAAAAATGAGTCTTGAAGAGATAGGATTTAAGCTTACAAAACTCCTTTGCTAGAGAATGCTTTGCATTGAATAGTTGAATCCACCATTAGCCATTCTTTGAGAGATTGTTGTCACCTTGCTAAGAATGGATTCCCAAGCTCTTTCTCTTTCTCTTTGGCACAAGCAAACTCCATGAGGATGTGTTGAGCATTTAAACTCCATTGTTCCATTGTATTCTCATGCTCTAACACTCCTACAATATACAAATTCAAGCATACTTTTGTACCCAAATTTTCTTGGGTCCATGAGAGTTAGTGTTCACAATTTTTGATCCTTTTGGGATCCATTTCAAGCTCAAATCATCATTATTCATAACATGCTTTGGCACCCACATTTTTCTAACAACTCTTCCTATAAATGTGGTTTTTCTATATGTGCATGCTTGTGAAGAGTGTCCTATTTTATTGCATAGTGAGCATGTAAGAGAAAGATCATGTATAGTATTTTTGCTTACAAGAAAATTCTTTAGATGAGTTTCTTTTTGTATTGCATTATATCCTAACCCATCTTTGTCAAAGAAAGCTCTTTAGGTCTCTAACATGTGATCTAGCTTTTGTTGACCCATATAAAACCTAGAAAATGAGTTATGCAAATTTAAGTTCTTTTTATTCAACTCATTTATTTCTAAGTTAGCCTCTTCTAATTTCTTTTCAAATTCTAGCTTAGCATTTATCAAGGCTTCATTTTCTATTTTTAATTTAGCAATGATTTTCTTATATTTGGAGTTCATCCATTGAAATTCATTTGCTAAATCATTAAAGGCATTTTGTAGTTCACTAAAGGTATAATCATTATCTTCACTAGAACTACTACTAGCCTCATCATCACTAATAGCCATAAAGCATGAGTAGGCTACCTCTTCATCTACATTTTCCTCATCGGAGCTATCACTATTGCTCCATGCAGCCACAAATGCTTTCTTCCTAGGCTTCCTATCCTTTTCCTTCCTAAGTAAGGGGCAATCTAATTTAGTATGACCCGGTTCATTGCACTCATAACATACTAAGGGGTCCTTTTCTCTTCTACTTGACTCTCCCCTTTTATGTCTCCTATTACTCTCTCTCTCTCTGTCATTCTCATAAATCTATTGAATCTTTTGGCAAACATTGCCATTTCCTTTTCTTCCTCATTTCCACTCTCATCACTATCATCCTCATGAGTGGAAGACTTAAGTGCTACCCCTACTTTCTTTGAAGGCTCTTCATTTCTTTTTAATTTCATTTCATGAGTAAGTAGAGAGCCCATAATTTCATCTAGAGACAAGGTATTTGGATCTTTAGACTCTTCTATTGCGGTTACCTTTGCCTCCCAAGATTTTGGCAAGCTATTCAAAATTTTCTTAATCATTTCTACATTGGAATAACTCTTGCCTAATGCCTTAAGTCCATTAATTATATCATTAAACCTAGTGAACATTTCGCTAATGGACTCATTTTCTTTCATCCTAAATAGCTCGTAATCATGTGTGAGCATTTCTACTTTGGTCTCTCTAACTTGATTTGTCCCTTCATGTGTGATGGCTAGTTTGTCCCATATTTGTTTAGCATTTTCACATAAGGAGACTCTATTGTACTCATTGGGACCTAATGCACAAAAGAGGGTGTGCATAGCCTTGGCATTCAATTGTGCCAATCTCATGTCATTGGTGTCCCACTCATCTTCACTCTTAGGGACATCTTTTCCATCTACTTTCTTTATTGGGATTCTAGGGCCATTAACTATTATTCTCCACACTTCATAGTCATTGGATTGCACAAATAACATCATTCTAATTTTCCAATAAGAGTAATTCTCACCATTGAATAGTGGAGGTCTAACTAATGAGTGTCCCTCTTCTCCTAGGGGTGTGCCTACATTCAAGTGAGCCATTTAAGATCGTTTTGCTCGATAGAGGTTAGTCTAAATCAATCTCGAGCCCAAGCTCTGATACTAATTGTTGGCTCTTATAGGCAATACCGAGAGGGGGTGAATCGATTCTTAGCTAACCTTAAGCCCGTTTTTCGATACTTCTAAATTCTCTAGCTTAGATTGATATTTTCTAAGTTCTCTAAGCTAGGCAAGCATGCAATTCAAGTTCAATGTAATAAACACAATATAATCACAAGTAAATAAAGAGTAGGGAGAGAGAGATTTACACAAGCGATTTATAGAGGTTCGGCAACCTTGCCTACGTCCTCTACTTTGAGACGCTCCCAAGGATTTTCCCCAAATTCACTAACTTGAATTTGTGTTACACTCCCTCTTTTTAAGGCTCAAGAGAAACCTCTCTCTTTTTCTAGGCTCAAGAGAAACCTCTCTCTTTTTCTAGGCTCAAGAGAAACCTCTTCTCCCTCTTTTTTTATGCTAAAAAGAAACCTCCCCTTTTACAAGGAATGTTTGTGTTTACAAGAGATGTAATCAAAGAAAGGCCTCTAGGTAGGCAAGTGATTACAGAAATTAGGCACAATGAAAAGCCTATACAATATTTGTGCTAAACAATACAAGAGATAAGTGAATGATAGAAGATGAAGACTTTGGAACTTTTGATTTGTTATTTGAGGCTTGAGGATTTGAGGAATATGTGTTATGGAGTTGCTGAGTAGTTCCTCTTACTTCCTTTAGCTTCTAAGCCTCTATTTATAGTCCCTTGGATGGTTTGTGGACGTTGGTTTGAGCCAAAACAGAAACTAGCCGTTGTATCTCACAGAAACTAGCCGTTGGGGACTTTCTGACATAAAGGGATCGATCCTTTCACCAAAGGGATCGATCCTTTCCTTCATTTCACGCATTGGAGTGCTTCTGCCAAAAAGGGATCGATCTCTTTCCATATAGGATCGATCCCATGCTTCCAGAGGGCATTTTTCCTGCACTTTTGGGTTAGAAATGATATAGTGTTTGATCCTAATTCAACCCAATATTTTGTGGGAGTTTTTCTTGACTTTCTCAAATGAAAACATAGTCCAAATATTCATCAAGTAATTTTCTAAAATATTCAAGACATTTTATAAAGTAGTAAGACCAATAAGAATATGTAATTAAATCATGGTCTTAATGTTTGATATAATCACTTGAAAATGGATTGAGAAAATCATGTGTGATAAGGCAAATTTACAATATGAATTAAAACATTAAAGCTTACTTAAGTTTTTGTCATTTCAAAATATATATGGCAATTTAAAGCTAACAGTTTAGATATCCCTATAATCAGAAATACAACTTTTAATACACAAAGGTAAGGAAACTATCTTGCCATATGGGTTAGAATTGGGCTAAACTTTGGAAAATTGTGAGAAACAATATGGAATGAACTAGGAAATGGTCTTTATACTTCTGGAAAGGGAAGTAAGTCAGATTACATATATAATTGACAGAGCATTATTGGAATGCAATATTTTATGTTATGAATAGAAGGGCGTTGATAGGTCGAAAGTTTTTATAAAGAATAATTCTACCATAATGAGTAGGATTTGTAAGAATGCTTAGTGTATATGTATGTTTCAGAATTGAACTTGTATGACTTATCTTCTGTAGCTCTGAAGCTAAATCCATGAAATGAGAAAGGAGACAAATAAGAACCTAATCATTGGTTCAAGGCCATAAAGTGTACGGTTTGAATGAAATGACACCGTATAGGTAAAAGGGGAGTGTGTGAGTTGTAGTGATATAATGAATTGCATGTTTTCTTAAGTTAAATGTTTTGAGCATATTGAATGCAAGAATTGGTTTGAAAACATGCAAAATCTGTGGTTGAAAAGTTGGTTTATATACTGTGAGTTCTGTGCAGGAGGTTAGGAATCCGAAACCGTTATACTATCGAAAAATTTCCAAAAGTATTCTAAAATATTCTAAAATATTTTAGATGCATGAAATGATTTAAATGAGAAATTTTGAATATAATTTCCACCAACTTTCCATAAATTGGAAATTATAAGAAAGTTATAAAATTAAATATTCATGTTTTATATTTTCATTAAAGTGAGAAACAAATTATGTTTTATATGATATTAAATATTCAAAGTGAATATTTATTTGTATTCTCACTTAATACATGAATATTTACCCACTGATTTACGGTAAGTGGAAATGAGAAATAAATACCTTTTTGGAAATAATTATTTAAATAAATGATTTAATTCATTTGATTTCCTTAAAGGTATTTTTATGAGAAAATGAATGATTTTATACCTTTATGGAATTAAGTGATGATTTTATTTATTTTATAAATTCCATAAAGGTGATGTTATATGAAAATGTGAGAGCCTTATGGATAAACATAAAATATTTCAAATTATTTTGAATAAGATTCATAAAGGCTGTGGTGTGTTTTTTATACTGTTTTGAGACTTAGGCCCCGAGATTCATGCTTACTACTGTTTCTGTTACTGTCACGTGGCTGATTGACCCGCCAATCATCAGCGTCCCGGATGTCACCTGGCAAGTGTACAA
Organism: Heritiera littoralis; assembly: GCA_031772115.1. Taxonomy (NCBI): domain Eukaryota; kingdom Viridiplantae; phylum Streptophyta; class Magnoliopsida; order Malvales; family Malvaceae; genus Heritiera; species Heritiera littoralis. Next base: position 849,883 of record JAPDPK010000090.1, read on the forward strand.
CGAGGACACCCTAAAGATCATGGCCATAGATCTCACTGTATATTGTTACTGTGTCCCTTCGAGGACGATTACTATGTCCCTTAGTGGACGATGATAGTATGATATGATGTAGGGTGATGCCTAATCTCAACTTACTGATTACTGTTTACTGAAAGGATTTACTGAATCCTGTTTTACTGTATTGTACTGTGAATTACTATTTACTGAACTGAACCGTACCGAAATACTGTTTTACTGAACTGTACTGCACCAGAAAATACCGTTTACTAAACTGGTAGCTACTGATTTCTGTTTACTGAACTGAAAGCTACTGATTACTGTTTACTGAACTAGTAGCTACTGATTTCTGTTTATTGAACTGAAAGCTACTGATTACTGTTTACTGAACAAGTAGCTACTGATTACTATTTACTGAACTAGTAGCTACTAATTTCGGTTTACTGAACTGAAATCTACTGTTTACTGAACTGAATTATACGGAATACTGTTTACTAAACTAAAAGAAAATTTACTGTTATCGAGAAAGAATACTTTGAAAATTATTTCTAAAATAGAAATAATTACTAAACTGTTATCCAGTGATTTGGATATTTATAAGCTACTGTATTAAAAAGACTGGTTACCGTAACTACTATTTTATCACTGTACTATCACATGTTTTGAACTGTTACTGAAGTGGTGGAAATTAAATGAGTTATTCCATTTAGATTTATGGAAAAATAAATATTTTCCAGCATATAGTTTTTATTATATCAAGCAGCATACGACTCCTTTGCTAAGCACGTGGTTCGCTCACCCCTTACTTTCAAATTTTCCAGATTAATTACGAGGATTATTTGATGGCTTCCTCGGATAATTATAGCTGCGAGTAGCCCACTAGAACAGAGCATTGAAATTTAAAGGTACAGTTAATTCTCTTATATATTCAGAGGCTTGTATATAGCACTACATTATTGTAAAATAGAAACAGGGGATGTAATATATAAGGAATATTGAAAATTTCATATTCTGAATTTACTAAAAAAATAAATGTTTTCCATTTATTACTATTACTGATCACGTGTTAAAGGCATCATAGACAGCCCAACCGTATATTGTGTATAAAATATGTTAATTTACTGTACTGTGGACTGTTACAATAGACCAGGGAGGATTGAATCTATAAGATAAGGAAGCACTGTAAGTAACCCTAAGCAACTACCTTGCATCCAAATTGTATGATGTTTTAAATTCTGATTTGGCATTGAAACGAAATGAAATGCTGCAAATGAGATTTGTTTTGACATGTATTGAAAATGCTGCACATTGAGCATATCCTTGACTAATTGATTTAGTTTTCTGAAATGTATTATAAGCATGCTAAAGGCTCGCCAAATCTATGTTTGGTTTCATGTATTATTGCTTTAATATAATGATACTTTTGAGTTTCCAAACTGAACTAAGCTTTTGGTTTAATATGGTTTTCCGATTTTGTTTTACAACTTAAAGTGCTTCAAAAGCTTAGCGAGCCTTTGATTGTTAGCTGCATATTAATGCACTATGATTTTGATATGAAGTCTTGGAAGGTTGATTTGATAAGATTGATATTAGATACTGTTTTAGACCCGAGGTATTGAGACCTTAGGGCACCGTACCTTGAGAATTGTGTAAGCATTCTTAATTGACTTAAAGCACTGTGTCTCGATGACTAGCTCTCGAGAATGATTGGCTTGTCTCGTATATTATGTTTGGATAGGTCCTAGTGTCATCTGATCAATGAACCGGGGTTAATTGGTCTATGCATAAGCAACGTCCTTTTTTTAGGAGATTGCTACAATAGATCATTATTGTGTTAGCTTTAAGTATCTTGATGCTATGCCTTATCTCTTGGTACTACAATCTATTTTATCGATTGGACAGTATGATTTATGATGATGTTTTGACGATTGATGATTGACTTTGTCTTAAAGGATTTGCAAAAAAAATAAAAATGAGTGAGATTTTGATTTAGAGACAGATACCCTATGGAAATGCCTAAGTGGCATATGCCTTCGTGGCATAGAGTATATATATCGAGTGATTCTGCTTGTGTGGCATGGAATGTCGTTTATATATACGTGATATGTACATGTTGCTTGATGAGATTATTCCAGGCTGTTCGACAATAGTCGTGGACACATTCCTCAGTTTCCAGCTGATTAGTGGGACTGGGACGATCTATGATCATAGATAGATGCCCCTCGAGGGAAACTATCCCATTGATAGCTACAATGGGTTAGAGATGATATGATACCAGAATAGAGATTCATGCCTAGTCTCTCACTAAATGTTAAACATTGTCTAGAGTATGGTTTATTTCACATGAAACTCTAGATATGACATGTTTTTACAATATATGTGAATTGATTGAAATTGAATGATTTGAACATGGTTTATATTATGCATTATATGATTTGAGATGCTATTCCGTATGTTTTTAAAATGCAGTCATGTTTTATGCTACAGCATATCGGATTTGATTTATCATATGTATATGATTTATGAGTTTGAAAACTGAGAGATGCAGGTTATGAACTTACTGAGTTTATGACTCACTCCCCTCTTCCTTCGCTCCCTTTCAGATAGAGGATCACTATCGTGATGCTTTCGACTTGGGAAGCTCTTAGGGAGTGATTACACGTGTAGTTTCATGCATACGGCTTCTAACACTCTAGATAGACACAGATTGAGTATGGCACAGTGTATTTACTTATGTTTTGATTGGTTGTGTAAACAAAGTCCGGGATGTAGGCTATGTTATTTTACTATCAGGATGAAATGGTTTGATGGTTGTTCAAGATGGTGTTTATGTTGATATGTGCAATAATAAAGTATATATAAATCACTAGTGCTTGATGGTTTAAGACGAATATCATAATTGAATCAATTAAAGAGAAATAGAAATGGGACCTTAGTGATCAAGGATTGCTTAAAACTGAATTGTGACCTATACAATCACCTACAAACGAATATGCGAAGTAAAAGAATTAAAAAAAAAATTTAGCTCGCAAATTAGGCTTCCGTAAGGATTAAGTAGAAATCGGGATGTGACAAGTGCATTTCAGTTCAAACCGAAGACCCTTCAAGTACATGGGTTCTACAATCATCATACCATTTTGTCTAAATGGTATGATGATAGTAGAACCCATGTACTTGAAGGGTCTTGGGTTCAAACTGAAACGCGCTCAAGGCGATAAATGTCCTATAAGGTACTTCAGGCGTCTTGAGACAAAGTCGTGAGGGAGGGGGAGGCGACCGCCTAAAACGGACAATACGTTAGTGAGTGTTGGGCGACCACCTACCTCATGTTGTCAAGGTAAACCTGGGGCATGGGGTACCTAGAGGATGCTCGCCGACGGCCTGGTGAGATGAGTGAGGCCTTGACAGTAGCAATCACTATCAAACACACACCCTTTCCTCTAATTTCTACTTGAGACTTAGGCATGTTTTGCCATGCATCACACAAAGCAGTCATGGAAATGGCTTTTGGAGAGGCACCATGATATATGGGTTGGACGGTAGCAAGGCCCGAGGATAAATGCGGACTCAAATTTCTCATTTTAAATTTAACCTTTTTGTTTGTTTATTTGAAATGGGCAGAGATACTATGATTTTGGACACTTTCTTCTCCTTCTCTAAAGTCATAATATATATGGTCATCGTCTTTGTTTGTATGTTTAATTGATGCGAAAGCAATTTCTATCTCTGAATGAAGAAAATATCATGTCTCTATAAGAAACATGGTCTTGCAATCGAATCTAAATCCTGATAAAAAATGGATTTATCAGGCATTAGTGTCCTATAGCAATCATTCTCTAATTTCTACTCGCGGCTTAGGCATGTTTTGCCAAATCTAAATACTCCAAGCGAACCAGAATTAGTTGTAGTTGCAATTGGTGGCGAGATCCAAGTAAAGGCAGAGAGTTTAGATACGACAAATACATGAACACAACAATAATATAATTACTGAATTATATGATCTTATGAGTTTCAACGGAAACATTTCAATGGGGCGTATTCTTTTAAAGGTGCTTGATATTTTCTGGTGGCATGTTTTGCAAAGATGATCAGGTTGAAATAATGGTGTTTGCAGTTTGTTGAATTGTTTTTTCCGACATTGATGTGCATGGATGATTGAACTTATCGAGCTTTATCATCTTTTGAGAAAGTAAAGGTCTGGTGGATGCTTTGGCAAAGGTTATTTGGCTGATGGTGAGTGGCTAGCTTATTTGGCCGTTGTCTGATTTGTGTGGTTGGTTTTTGTTTGGAGTCTTCTGAAAGATTTTTCACGTTTATGGTTGTCTGTAGGCTGTAGCTGTGTTTTCTTGGAGAATTGTTGACCCAATTAATGATCCTAGATATTTTGGGTGTGGTTTCTGCTGATTTGAATGTATGGTTTTCACTTGTAAGATTCTTTGTGCTTAAAAAACAAATCCCTAAATACCAAAATGAACATAGAATCGCCTTAAACAAAAACTACTATTAAACATCAACTCTCTTAAAAATACAAAATAACTAGCGATTTTAACATTTTCTTCTTTAATAGTGGATATCGTTTCTACTTCTTCGTGAATTGTAGAAAGATTACTTTCATTGAATCTCATCTCCATTGATGTCCCTTTATTTTTGTCGAGGCATTTTTGTTTTGCCATGCTGCTTTTACTGGTCACATCACTTGTTACCAAATCCCGCTTATGCCTACGTTTGCAGTGGGGGTAAAGTCACATGAATAAAGCTTAAATGAATTTGACATTTCTGGCGTTTCTTCACCCTCTGTAAATAATTATGCCTACCTTTTTTCATGCATATGGAGACCACAGACCCCATGCATATGGTCTGCTTTTTCCTCGTTTCACACAATAAAAGTTGAATCCCATGTGGTTAGAATTGATATACAGATTAACTCATACACAACTCCATAGTTTTATTGGATTTTAATTAAAAATTAAACAATCCATTCAACATGATCTACTATTATAATTTGGAGTTAGTATGAAATTATTTATACTAATGCTTTAAAATATGTCATCGCATTGAAATTGTTATTTCCTTTGGTTACACAACTCTAAGATTGTTAACAACATGATCTTGATCTACTACTATTAACTAAAAAAATAAATGTTGACTTGAATTTTGACGGAAATTAAGGTGTACGGGACTTTATTTTCATTGTCACCAGAAAATAGCTGGTTAGAAATTAGGAAAAAATGATTTTTTTTTATTTCTTAAACTTAATTATAGAACGATCAACTCTATTTGTGTTGAGTATTAATGCAGCTAGTCCCAAGCTCGGGTAAAAGACAAAAGTGGTGATAGCTTTAGACAACCAACCAAAAAACTAGTCCAATTTCATGAAATGAACCAATATCGGGAAGAAAAGTGATTTCAGATATTGATTCATGTAGCTTATCCCAATCTATTGAGATAAAGACTCTGATGATGATGAATTACATAACGATTAAAGAGAGAAAAAAATTAAATTTTATTTCTTAAATTAATTTCATTGTCATATGATATGGCATATACCCTCCCATGCACGAAATGCTTGACTTGATTTGAACTTAAATAGGTCTTTTAATTTATATATATAGAAAAAAAATCATTCTTTAAACTTTAACTGTATATGTACCATTTTTAATGACTTTTCGTATTATTATTCTTTTTCATTTTATATGTTACAGTTGACTCAAATTTTTTAAATACATAGTGATCTATATTTTTGTAATTTTAAATTATCCTTATCAAGATTTAAATTTAAAAATTAAATTAAATTCTCAATGCATTTAATTGAATGGCACAAAAGGAAAACAATAATATTTAAATACAAGATCCTATCCCAAAATTTCATTCTTTCTATAGTTAACAAGTTAATTGAATTATTAATGATTTTTGAATTTTTTGAAAAAAACTTTGATGAGAAACACAAACAGTTAATATAATGCTGAAGAGAAGAAAGAGAAAGGAAAATAAAATAATAAATTAAGCATAATGGAATGAGCTCAGTAACATACCTTTTTTATGAACAGTAGTCTGTCAAATTTGTACAAACAAAGGATTTTTTTCCTATCTTCAGCCTCTCGTAGACAGCTCCGAATTCATCGTTTTTTCTCTTTCACCTCCTTGATTCTCCATTCTTCAATAAGAAGAGAAGTGTCTGGGGAATTTTATAATAAATTTATAATTTTTGATTTTATTATAAGATCAGTGATTCATAATTTTTAGATAAAAAAATAATTAATCTAAACTATTGATTAAATTTTAAAGTAAAAAAAAATAACTTGATAACTTATTTAACCAGTTTTTTGAATTATCAATATATATTAAGTATATAATCCATTTAATTTTTCTTCATTCTCACAGCTTTTATTTTTGTCATTTTTCTCTTATATAAAACCCTTTTAATCTAGTTCTTCTTACTCTTTTATGATTTTTTATTTTTTTCTCCTGCTTTTAAATCCTAAATCCTAAATTTCTTCAATCTAATCTTGAAGTTTACTATAGTGCAATAAAAAATAATTTATTATATTATTGTTATTATTATTATTCATGGCTCGGATATGATTGTTTGAAACCATTAAAACTGATAAAAAATTTAATGAAAGAAACTGAATTTCAAAATAAAATATAGGAGACATCATTAGTTCATTACCACTCATACATACATACATACATATATTATTTATAACAATTTTTGTTCATGGTCACCTTTTTAAACTCAATTTTAGATAATAATTAAGAACGTTGGATCAAAACAAAAATGTTTACTTCCTAAACAATAAAATATTATATCAAAATATGAATTCAACATTTGAGAACAGATTTTCACTCATCCTCTTGGCGGCTAGACAACCTAGCCAATTTGTTGGTCACAACATCCAACTGTTCTACTCGTTCAACAATTTCCTTCCTCTTCTTTGTTGAAATGTCATGGGCCATCTCAACATATTACATTGTTGTGGCCATTAGTTTATTTTATTTATCGAGCATTTGATTATTTAAATTGCATTTTTTTAATTAAAAAATTAATCGTAAAATTGATTATAATAATCATAAAACAAATGAAAATAAGAGTAAAAATACTAAAAGAATAAAAATACGATAACTAATGGTAAAATTTATGAAATTCGTTGTAAAATTTGTGAAATTCGTTGTAAAATTCGTGAGATTCATCAAAAAATTTATAACTTTTATCGTAAAATTTATAACATTTATTGTAAAATTTATAAGATTCATTGTAAAATTTACAAGTGTGATAACCGCTAAATTGTAAACTTGATATTAAAACAAATAAAATAAACTAAAGAAAATAAATGAAATTATATAAGAAATAGAAATATTCGAAAATTCAAAGTCGATGAAGTAATGAATTTGAGAATTTCGGAATTAGGAAATTTAATTCGGATGTTAAGAAATCCGAATTTAAAGATATAAAAAGGTGTATAATTATATAATCATATGATTATATTATATAAATATACTTTTATATGTTTTTATATAAATAAATATGTATATATTAGTATTATACATATTGTTATACATAAATAAAATATATGTATAAATATATATACATATTAAATGTATATGGTATTTTTAATTTAAAGTATATAACAAGATATATATATTATATGTAAATATATATTTTAATGTACAATATATATATCTCTATATAAGATATATTGTAGATAATATATACATATAATAATAATATGATATTTATAAGTAAATTTTATAAATATAATATATATATATATATAAAAGTTAAAGAAAGAAACGGGAATTGGGACACCCGTTTCTGTTGAAAAACAGAGGAGAAGAGGGAGGCCGACCCCGACAATGGAGAGAGAGAGAGAGAGAGACAGAGAGGAGAGGCCGACGAGCCGAGGAAGGGGGGAGACAGAAGCGATCGGCGAACGGCGGAAAAGAAAAGGGAAAGGAGAGAGAAATGAAGCGAAACAGAGAAGGAAAAGAGAGGACCGGCGTACCCATTATGACGTCAACGAAGGTAAGGGGAGAGAAAGGGAAGCCAGCGGTGGAAGGGAGAAAGGAAAAAGGAGGGAGAAAAGAAAGAAGAAGAGACCGAAACCCACCGTCCCAGATCCGGCACCGTCGCCACATAATAAAACATTTAAAACTGAATCATTTCTCAAATCAATGCATAATTAAATCTTATGCTCAATCTATTCATGTCATGAGTGATGTAAAACGAGTGTTAAACATCAAGGTCTGTGGCTATCTATTCATTTCAAACATTTACTTTCACTTAAAGGATTTTGATACATTTCACTTTTAAAACAATACTTTCTCTTTTAAAACGATACATGTTTTTCAAAAGTCATATGCTATGCATGAATGAACCTGAGTACATCAAGATATACTTCAACCTTTATTCAATATGATATTGTACATGCTTAGCTAAATAGGTTGGCTATATCTACAGTAACCATGATTCCTCATTCACACGTAACCTTCATACTATTATAACTTGTTCATCATTATGCATTTACATATAGTCTATCACTCTTCAAAAGTATTTATACATCAGCTTATACCACAAATACCACAAGGCTATCATGCCTTCACAAGTCATTAAGAGTCCACAATGCGTTTGTGTATATATTTATTTATGTGTATTTCAATAACATCCGCATGTTACTAGATCATAGATCTCTCATCTTGCTTACAATATTGTGTAAATACTTCTTTTCATATCCAAATATCATCCACCCAAAATATCAATTCACTTTCCTTTTCTATCATCAATTCATAGTCTATGGAAACAAAATGCATATCTATCCATACTCATGTATACATATCTATATAATTTCGATAAAATCACCGAACGTTAAAAATACATTTCTTGTCAAGATCGTGCTGTCGCATCAATCCACAGTATCTATATTTTAATATCATCCACAGTCACACATTACCATAAAACAATTCTCTTCAGTCTCAATCACCATGTCATATATAATTAGTAATTTACTTAATAAAATAGATTTCATATTCCATATCACTAATTATACAACCTTTATTATCTATTTCGTTTCCACAAGATACCGTAAGTCATATTTCATAATCGTCTTATTAGACTAAAAATTGAAATTATGACTCCAAGGATAATATCCATTTCCATCATGAGGCAATTATCCTAATTCACATGTACATAATCCCAACGTTATGCTAATACTAGTGTCTCATATTTACCTCATTTGTCTCTCTAGCATAGATTCAATTCAACCATGTATTTTAAAATCTTTTTCAATAAATCATTTTAATCGTTCTTTCTAAACCTCCATTTATGAGAAAATCAGTAACTTTTACATAGGATAATTTTATCTAAATTTCGACAGCATAACGTTTAAGAAATCATAACCTCCTACAAGCGAAATCCAAAATTTTCAACCAATCCAAACCATTCCCAAAAACTCAAATTTCCCAAGACAATTCATTTCAGTATAACAATAGCTCAAGGGCTTTTAATTCAACATAATCCAATACTTTCTCCTACAATCCATTTATCAAAGGAAATCAAAATAAAATCAATAAAACCATACTTCAACTTTTACATTCTATTCATTTCTCAAACAATCAATTCAATACGTTTCTAGACTCTACTTTCGATTAAAACTAATCAATTCCGTATTAAACTAAGTTATTAAATATTTAAAAAAAACTTAGTCAAAATCGAACCCTTGTAGTTTACTCAAGATATTAGCTTACAGCTCTCTTTTGTATAAATCCCTTTCTTTTTCAATGCTTAATCACATATTGATATTATTCTCAAAATACTCTATCATAACTTAGCTTTATATTCCAACACAAATTCCTAAATTTATAATTTATCATAGCATTCTTTCACGATGTCCATAACCTCTTATCCTTAACATTTTTCTTTTGTTCTACCAACATCTTCGTAGTACTTAACAAATATTCCAACAACTTTATTTTCATGTTCTAATACCAATAATCGGCATTCTATAAATACCTTAACAATGTCCCAATATCAAACAATTATATAATCATAATTTCCAAATCGATAATTCAATCCAACTATTCCCCAAGTTCTAGCAAGATCAAATTTGATTTAACCATATTCTACGGGTATTTTAATAGTATGGTAAGAATGTCTCTCACAATATTTCACATCATCCTAATGATGTTTCACAATATCCCAACACATTACAACAACCATCAAAATATTTTATCAACCATTCAAGCTTATTCACACAATCTTTTGACCATAAGCCGACGTCATTCCATCATTATTTCACTGTCAATCCTTATTATATTCAACAACATTCTGCTATAACCAATATTGTTCATTCATAACAATTTAAAACTTTCCAATGTAATACCATAATAGCATAAAGCAATCCAATCTATGACAATACAATACTAACGCAATCTTATAAAAGTATTTTAAAGTTGACGATTTAATCTCTCCCAAATTTATTCATGCTCCAATCATTCTTGTATAATTCCTACAAGTTCAAGCCCATACTCACATTTAGAAATCTACAAAATTACTCAACAATGATAATAATAATAATATTATAATAAATTTTCTACCCCTTTTCTTCTTCTTCTTCTTTTTCTTTCTTTATTTTTCTTTTCTGGTTTGAACCGGTTCAAACCGGTTTGGCCGATTCAGCCTCCATCAGCCGGTTCAGCCTCTCGATAGTTGGACGAGGTTGTGCTAAACCCGTTTTCAGTCTCCTTTCCTCCCAATCAATGGCGGTGATGACGGATCTGGAAGCGGCAGCTCAGTCTCTTTTCCTCCTCTTTTCCCTCTCTTTCCTTTTTCCTCCTTCACCGACGGCCATCTTTTTCTCTTGGTCTCCCTTCACTGGGGATGCAAGTGGCGATGGTGTTGCCTGAATCGGTCAGCACCGCCTCTTTCTTTTTTTTTTCTTCCTTTTTCCTCTTTTCTTTCTTTCTTGTTTCCAATTTCCTTCTTCTTTTCCTCTTCTTACTGTCGCCGGTCACTTCTTCTCTTTTCTCTTCTCACCGGCGACACCCCTCTCTCTTCTCTCCTCTTGTGCGGACAGGGTCGGCTTCATCTGTGTTTCTCCTCTGTTTGTAACAGAGGAGAAATGGGGGTCGGGTATATCCCAATTCCCGATCGGGTATATCTGGATTCCCGTTTTCTGTTTTCTTTCTTTTTTCTTTTTTTATATATATATAAATATTATCTTTTATATTTATATATATACTGTATTAATATATATTTTGTATATAAATTTATATACATATCTATACACTTTAATATAAAATAATATTTGTATTTCATATGTATATTTATATAACATTTATAATATACTTATATAAATATATAAATATACACATTTTTATTTCTTTAATTTTGGATGTCTTAATATACAAATTAAATTCTTTCGTATGACTTTTCAGATCCGTCACCTCATCAATTACTGAAATTCCAACAATATTCGGATCTCGTAAATAAATTTATTTATTTACTGTCACTTATCTGTTTACTTTAAAATTAAATTTCCAGTTATTTAATACCAAAAATAGGAAATTCGCAGTTATCACAATTATAATAGATTTAAAATCAACTTCCTTGGGAATATAAACTATGTTTTCATGTAAGAGGGTTAGGACAATTATAGCCATTATGCTACCGAAATTTCATAAAACAATAAAACATTTCTAATCACTATTATAAAGAAAACAATCACTAGGCCAAACTTCTTAAGAGAGGATAACAATCACTAGACCAAACTTTGGTTGTTTATATATATATATATTATATCAAATAATACAACAATGGGCTTTTTAAACAAGGAAAATATTTAATAATTAGGGTGGGGCTACTTGGATTTAAACTCAAACCTTATAATATATGACAACTCTTCTTTAATAATTTAGTCAAAAAGTTATTGGCAACATTAGGCTTTTTTTAATTAAAGGCTTAATTTGAAACTAGAATTACTCTTGCCAAATAAATTAGTTTCATTTGGTTTTTAATTCAGTTTAAACATTTTTTAAACAGTCAAAATCAATTTTTTTCCCAATATTTTAATATTCAAATCAATTAAAATAACTCAAATTTGTTCTAGTCAAATATAAATATTAAATTAAATTCAACACAAAATTTCAAATAAACTACTAACTACGTTAGCATAAATTAATCACTTTTTTTCTTTCCCCTTTCGTTCCTATCAAACATAATGTTAACCTATAAAACATAATGTTAAGCATCTTAATCTAAGCTATGATATTGGTGATGCAAGAAAGATGGTTTGAGCGATTCTTTTAATTGCAACATGGGAATGATTTAATTGTTTTGTTTTTTAGTTTGTTAGTCATTCGTAAGTCACCATCTCTGTGACAAATGGAAAAAGAATTACTTGCAATATGAGGTAGACTTTTTCTTCTTTCACTTGCATCAATCATAATCTTGATAAGTAGTGGATGGAGCTAGCTAGGTGGCTTTTCCTAGACATAAGGTGCATAAAGAATGACTTGCGATATGGGTTAGAATTTTCTCCTTTGGGTTACATTAATCATGATCTTGATAAGTGGTGGATCCAAAAATGTTTCTTTGGAGGTCCCAAAGCTTAATGCCAACCCTTAATATATAAGGTGGAGAAAGAATATGCCTTGAATATGTGTAGAATTTTCTTCTTTTTTTTTTGTAAGAGAGATCGAGACTTTATGTATTAAGATTTCAATTTTAACTTTACAAGAATTTACTTTTTAAATGAGATGGATATTTTTATATTAAAGTTTTAATGATTTTAGTAATGTTTTAAATGATTGGATATTTTTATATTATATCGGACATTGCAAAATTTGAAATGTTTACGGTTTTGGAGAAAAGAATAATGCTTTGATGTGATTGAGGTTTTAAAGTTAAATTTCAAACTGTTTATGGTATGATTTGAGTGAGGTCTTAGGATGATTTGTGAATTGTTTATGATTTTGATTGAAATGAGGTTTATGATTTGGATACTATAATAGATTTAAAATCAACTTCCTTGGGAATATAAACTGTGTTTTCATGTAGCAGGGTTAAATAGTTTCATTTGGTTTTTAATTCAGTTTAAACATTTTTTAAACAGTCAAAATCAATTTTTTTCCCAATATTTTAATATTCAAATCAATTAAAATAACTCAAATCTGTTCTAGTCAAATATAATTATTAAATTAAATTCAACACAAAATTTCAAATAAACTACTAACTACGTTAGCATAAATTAATCACTTTTTGTGATAATCACAAATTTCGAATCATAGTAAATATAAACCAAAATAGGGACTTGGAGCAAATAGATTATTAAGGAATTTAAATTAAAAAAAAATAAGTGAACCATAAAGTAATAGAATAAATGGAAATGTCATGAGGAATTTAATGAATTAAATTTTTACGTGTAGTGACAAGTATACATGAAAATATATAATATTGAAAATAAATCAAATTAATGTATAAAACATATTATACATTAATTAAATAAAAAGTGAGTATATTTGATACATATATTTATTTATCGAGTATAAATATATTTATAACAAATATATTTGCAATATATATTATTATATATTAATATATTTAATATACACTGGTTATTTAGAAAGTATAATTTAAAAAATATATATTTATAATACATGTTATAAGTATATATTACTAATATAAATAGATTTATCATATAAATATATATTTATGTGTATTGTTAAAAAATATATATATAATAAAATAATAAAAAATGGGATAAGCTTCCCGAGGAAGCTTGTCCCTGTTGCAAAGTCTTCAGTCTGCTAAGCAGACTAAAAAAAAAAATTAATAATAATAAAAAAATTAAAAATAATAATAAAATAATTAAAAAAAATCACAGCAAGCTTCTCGTGGAAGCTTGCTACGTAGGAAAAAGGGTCTACATAGCAAACCAGATAAAAAAAATGATGATGAAAAAAATGAATGAAGAAGAATGAAAGAGAAGGTGTAACATCCCGTTACCACATTTTTCACGTTTTTCCATACAACTTTATCGGTTGGGCTGTCTGCGATGCCATTAACATTCAACAGTAATAATGATAAATGATAAACATTTATCTATTAATTATGGAATATTATTCCCTACATCTGACATCCCCTATTTACCTTTATTTCACTAAGGTAGTACTGTATACATATGTCTGATATGTAAAAGAGAAGAGACTGTACCTGTAACATTTTAACGTGCCATGCCTCAGTGCTTTAAGCATAGCTATACCCATCTGAGAGCTAATTCTCTCAACTCCGTGTACTTCTTATCTGTGGAGTTAAAACAAAGGGGTGAGCGATTCATACGCTCAGTAAAGGAAACATATGCTGCTTTAAATAAAGCAAAACTATATATCACAACTCATTTATTCTTTTCTTAACAATAACCCAGTAGAAAAGATAGTGGATATATATAGTAAACAACTCTCTTAAAACACCATTCAAAACACCGACTAACAGTTTACTTTAAAATGTAGTAAACACTATCTAGGATTTCAACAAATCCTCATAGTAAACAGAAATTGGTAAGTTGAGACTAGGCAACAAATAAATCATGCTATCATCGTTCCCCCTCCCCCTTGCGAGAACGGAATCTGCCGCTTTTAGGGTGCACCCGTAGGCCATCGCCCCTCACGGCTATCTCAGATCTATGGCCATAATCTATAGTGGTCCTCGGGTCCACTTGCCAAGTGACCTCGAGACCGCTGATGACTTGGCGGGTCCATCAGCCCTGTGACGCCCTAGGGTGCACTCGTTGGTCTATATGACCCGAGCCATCGCCCCAGATGGGTCACGCAAAGTATATAATTAATAACGCATGAATTCAATGCCTAATGTCTCAAAATCAAGTTATATCTTATGTATCATTTCCACAAAATGATTTGATTTCTTATAAAACAATAAAACACCAAAAATAGCCCGTAATCTCAACTTTTAAAACCTGCTCGCCCATGGTCAGCTCGCCCGTTATGGCTTGCCCATGGCAGCTCGCCCATGACGGAGAACATGTGTTCGCCCGCCCAACTTTGCCCTTTAAATCGACAAGCAAAATTGGCTCGCCCTCAGTGGCTCGCCCATTAGGCAACTCGCCCAAAGATTTCATATTTCTATTTTGAAAATATTAAAACGTCTTATTTTTCGTATAAGAAATTACACTTTAAAACTGTTCGCCAGAGTCAGCTCGCCCTTCACGGCTCGCCCCTGACTAACTCGACAAGACGGTGAATTAGTATTCGCCCGCCACTTAGCTTGTCAAAACAGATGTATGGCTGGCTGATAACAGTTCGCCCGCCTTATATTTAAAACAAGGGTCACCCGCCCAGACACATTAAAAAGGGTTCGCCCAACGATGGCTTAACCGGATTTCCCTTTAAAACAAGGGCACTCGCCCAGTTCTCATAAAAGAGAGCTCGCCACTTGGCTCGGCCCATAGCTTTCTATAAAAACGGTTCGCCCGCCCTTAAAACTAGAAACGGGTGTATAAAAATTATAAAAGGGCTTGGCTCGCCCGCCAATACCAATTCGCCCAACATAAAAATACAAGGGCTCGCCAACATAAAAATACAAGAGCTCGCCCGCCCTGTATCAGTTCATCCAGAAAACAGCATAGGGGTCGGCTTTTAGCTTGCCCAAATCAAAATAATTATCAAATAACTTCCTCAAACAATGCATGTCAGAAAACAAAACATTTAACTTAATGTTTTCATAAAATTTACTCCACAGGACATGCATCACTTCACACACATCTCCCTTACCTGTTCCAACGAAGCCTTGCTTCGCCCTGCTCTTTGTTCGCCCATAGCCATTCCCAATTATCGGCTGCAAATTATATATAAATTCCATTAATATTTTCTTTATATATCACTTGGCGAGATTGAAATAAATCAAATGACTACTCGCCCAACAGAGTTCTAACTAGCACAACCGAGCTCGCCATTCACTACGGGCTTACACGTGGAAGCTCGCCCACCAGTCAACTCACGAGGCCTTCATTGGTTTAATTGTGGGAGTTCGCCCACATTTCTATTCGCCCCAATGCCTTATGCATTTGAGCTCGCCCATTAATTCATTTCACTAGAATTGGGCGTTCTCGCCCTTTAAATACAGACTTTACCTTGGCGAGTTCATTATTATCTACTCGCCTCATTGGCGATTACTAATTTTAAACATGGGCGATCACCATAGTCGCCATTCTCGTCACTTATTCCATTATTTTCGTTGTTTTCATATTCTCTAAGGATCTAACTAAAAACAAGGCTGTATCTATGTTTATTACTTCATAAAACATAGAAATCTTTCATTGAGCATCAAGAACACCTCAGAAATATAAACTCACCTCAACCAACAGCACTTCCAGAGCAGAATTCTTTCTGTCTCCTGTTAGCCTCACTTTGCTTCTTCCTTTAATTCATCAACGATGGAAGAACGTTCTTGCAAACAGATTTTCTTATTTGGCTAACGTAAGGATGAAGCTCAGTAAATCAAACATGATAGAACTGGGTGAAGTTAGAACATAAATTTGCAGGAGGATGGTTTTCGGGAAGGAGATGAAGTTTGCCAAAATGAGTTTTCCTCCAGCATTTCCTCTTATATAGCCAAGCTAAACCAATCCAAAGCTTCCGCCTGTCCCTTATCCTGTTTCTTTCATCATTTCCACGTCTATCATGCATTTAATGCATGAAGAAAAACTGCACTTACATGGGCGAGAAAGTCTTCCTTCCACACACATCTTCTGCTTCTTATTGACTTTGTTTTACTTCTCAACCAATAAGGTTAATTCCTTACTGACTTCAACATCTTTTCCATTAATTGTCTTCAACCGTATTACTTACAAGTCAATTTTGGCTGCTAATTGGTTTGAAGCCATTTTCCTTTGTCCACACAAGCTGATTCCCGGTCTCCACCTCGTCTTGAAACCTCAGCTCGCCACATTACATCAGTTCGCCAACCTTTCAGCTTTCCAGCTTTATCTTGCTGCAAACTTTAAATTTGGCAATTACAAGAAATTTCCTTTTCTTAGCAATCACATATAGGCTTGGCGATTATAATTTATAGCTCTACTCGCCCACTTGCTACCATATGGGCGATCACCAGCCCTTGCCCCATTGGGCGACCATCTCCAAATAACTTGCTGGTGAACTCCACTATTCGCCCACGCCATCATCCAACTCACCATCACCTATGGCGATTGTCATCTTGCTCGCCCATTGGCGAGCTACCCTCTTACTCATCCGTAGAGGATTTCACTTAATTTGCTCCGTTCTCATCTCAAGTTAAGGAGCTTTTCAACTAAATGGAAATCAATACTCTCTATTTATTTAATTTCCATTATCACTTTTATGAAATTAAACTCTACAGTAGTGTAGAATCAGGTCTTACAGAAGGAGTGGGTTGCCATCGGCCAAGGAGGAAGAGGCTAGCGACACCAAAGAAAGACAAAGGAGAAAAAAAAGGGCCCGATCAGAAAAAGGAAAAAGGAAGAGAAGAAAGAAAAAATGATTAAGAAAAGAAGAAAAAGAAAAGAGAAAGAAGAAGGGAAGTCGCCGGCTGCCATCGACGAAGGCGGCCCAGAGCGATGCCGATGGAGTGATTCCGACTACGCTGAGGAAAAAAAAGTATGGTAAAAAAATGGGAAAAGGGAAGCTAAACCAGGTCGAACTGGTTCGACCAGAAAAAAAAAGAAAAAGAAAAAAGAATGAGAAGAAAATTTGGGTAATTTTATTTCTATTAAATTATTAAGTAATGTTATAAAATTCTAAGTACAGATATGGGTTTGAATTTGTAGAAATTATACAAGAACAATTGGAGCATGAACGAATTTGGGAGAGACTAAATCGTCAACCTTGATACTAGGTAAGATACTCTTATAAGATTGCGTTAGTATTATATTATGTATATGGAAAATTGTGATTATATGATTGTTTGATATTGGGATATTGTTAAGGTATTTATAGAATGCTGATTATTGGTATTAGAACATGAAAATAGAGTTGTTGGAATATGTGTTAAGTACTACGAGGATGTTGATAGAACAAAAGAAAAATGTTAAGGTAAGGATAAGGGGTTATGGACATTGTGAAAGGATGCTAGGATAAATTATAAATTTTGGAATTATGTTGGAACATAAAGTTAAATTATGATATACTAGCATTTTGAGAATAGTATTAATATGTGATTAAGCATTGAAATAAGAAAGGGACTAGTACAAAAGAGAGCTATAAGTTGATATCTTGAGTAAACTACAAGGGTTCGATTTTGACTAATGTTTTTAAATATTTAACAACTTAGTATAATACAGAATTGATCAATTTTAATCGAAAGTAGAGTCTAGAAACGTACTGAATTGATTGTTTGAGAAATGAATAGATTGTAAAAGTTGAAGTATGGTTTTATTGATTTTATTTTGATTTCCTTTGACAAATGGATTGTGGAAGAAAGTATTGGATGGTGTTAAATTAAAAGCACTTGAGCTATTCTTATATTGAAATGAATTACCTTGGAAATGATGAGTTTTTGGAATGGTTTGGATTGGTTGAAAATCTTGAATTTCACTTGCAGGAGGTTTCGATTTCTTAAACCTTATATTGCCAAATTTTAGATAAAATTGTCTTATGTAAAAGTTACTGATTCCCTCGTAAATGGAGATTTAAAAAGAACTATTAAAATGATTTATTGAGAAAAATTTCAAAGTACATGGTTGAATTTGAATCTATGCTATAGAGACAATTTAGGCAGTTATGAGACAACATAACGTTGGGATTATATATATGTGAATTGGGATAATTGTCTCACGATGAAAATGGATATTATTGTTGAAGTCATAATTTCAATTTTGGTATAATAAGACGATTATGAAATATGACTTACGGTATCTTATGGAAACGAAATAGATAAGAAAGGTTGTATAATTAGTGATATGGAATACGAAATGTATTTTATTAAGTACATTACTAATTATATATGACATGGTGATTGAGACTGAAGAGAATTGTTTTATGGTAATGTGTGGCTACGGATGATATTAAAATATAGATATTGTGGATTGATGCAACATCATGATCTTAACAAGAAATGTATTTTTAACGTTCGGTGATTTTATCGAAATTATATAGATATGTATACGTGAGTATGGATAGATATGTACTTTTGTTTCAATAGACTATGAATTGATGATAGAAAAGGAAAGTGAATTGATATTTTGGGTAGATGATATTTGGATATGAAAAGATGTATTTACACAATATTGTAAGCAAGATGAGAGATCTATGATCTAGTAACATGTGTATGTTATTAAAATACATATGTATGTTATTAAAATACATATGAATAAATATATACACAAACGCATTGTAAACTCTTAATGAATTGTGAGGGCATGATAGCCTTATGGTGTTTGTGGTATAAGTTGATGTATAAATACTTTTGAGGAGTGATGGACTATAAGTAAATGCATAATGATTAACAAGTTATAACTGTACCAAGATTACGCGTGAATGAGGAATCGAGGTTATTGCAGATATAGCCAAACCTATTTACCTAAGCATGTACAATATGATATCAAATAAAGGTTGAACTATATCTTGGTGTACTCAGGTTCATTCATGCATAGCATATGACTTTCGAAAAACATGTATCATTTTAAAAGAGGAAGTATTGTTTTAAAAGTGAAATGCATCAAAGTCTCTTAAATGAAAGTAAATGTTTGAAATGACTAGACAGTTACAGATCTTGATGTTTAACACTTGTTTTGACATCATTCATGACATGTATATGTTGAGCACTCGATTTAGTTACACATTAGTTTGAGAAATAATCCATAATTAAATGTTTACTGCGTGGGCTGTCTAAATGGGTTTGAAATGTAACAGTAAAAGATTTTGATTTAGAGATAACAGGTACCCTATGGAATGCCTGCGTGGCATTTGCCTTTGTGGCATAGAGTATATATATTAAGTGGTTCTGCCTGTGTGGCATGAAACTTCGTTTATATATACATGATATGTACATGTTGCCTGATGAGACTATTCCAAGCTGTCCGACAATAGTCGTGAACACATTCCTCAGTTTCCAGCTGATCAGTGGGACTGGGACAATCTATGATCATAAATAGATGCCCCTCGAGGGAAACTATCTCATTGATAGCTACAATGGGTAAGAGATGATATGATAACAGAATAGGGATTCATGCCTAGTCACTCACTAAATGTTAAACGTTGTCTGGAGTATGATTTACTATATATGAACTCTAGATATGATATGTTTTTACAGTATATTTGACATGATTGAGATGAAATGTACACATGTTTTATACCACACATGATATGACTTGAGATTGTATATGTTTTGAAATGTGTTTTAAAGCATATGTCAAATGATTCTGAACTACATGACTTTCGTACATGATTATGTACTACATGAAACATGATTTGAAATGGATGTTTTATATAGTAAAAATTTTATACGTTACATATTGAATCAAGTGATGATAGTACATGTATTGATGCATGATTTGCAGTGATACAAGAATACTTAGTATCATTAGGGCATGATCTAATAAATATTCAAAGAATATTGACTTCTAAATGATATTGGGAGATACACTTGCAGGATTTGATGCATTGCATTAGGGACGATATAATCCTAATTCAGTTATTATATTAGTATCTTACTGAGCCGTGGATTTGCTCACTCCCTTAATTTCACATCTTTTCAGACTATTGGAGTTAAACCCCGCTATGAGAGCTTTTGAGTGGGCCTTCGAAGATGGTATCTAAGCTTGGTATTGGCCCTTGTCCTCCGAACCTACTTTGTCGCTTTTGAAGTATACGCTTTTTATAAATTGCTTTTTTACATGTAAGACTTTAAATTAATGCACAGTACATATTTGGTTTAATGAGTCGTGATGTAACTTAGGATCGTGGTAAATAATTATATAGGTTCATATAATCATCGAATGCTATTTAGGATGTGATTATGTTGGTTGACTGTATGTTTAAGTTATAAAGGCTAGAGTATAAAGAAAGGATCAGTGAAATTAGTGTAGTGATTACACTGACACCGAATACAAACTATAAAATGGAAAAGAAAAATTTAGTTCATAAATTTGTTAACAAGACTAAATGCAAATGTCAAGTGAATGTCATAGCTTTCGGGTTGTGACACTTTTTTTCTTTCCTCATTCATTCTTATCAAACATAATGTTAAGCATCTTAATCTAAGCTATGATATCGGTGATGCAAGCAAGATGGTTTGAGCGATTCTTCCAATTGTGACATGGGACTGATTTAGTTGTTTTGCTTTTTAGTTTGTTAGTCATCCATAAGTCACCATCTCTTTAACAAATGGAAAAAGAATTACTTACAATATAGGGTAGACTTTTTTTTCTTTCACTTGCATCAATCATAATCTTGATAAGTGGTGGATGGAGCTAGCTTGGTGGCTTTTTCTAGACATAAGGTGCATAAAGAATGACTTGCGATATGGGTTAGAATTTTCTCCTTTGGGTTACGTTTATCATGATCTTGATAAGTGGTGGATCCAAAAATGTTTCTTTAGAGGTCCCAAAGCTTAATGCCAACCTTTAATATATAAGGTGGAGAAAGAATATGGCTTGTATACGTTGTAGAATTTTCTCCTTTTTTTAAAAGAGAGATCGAGACTTTATGTATTAAGATTTCAATTTTAACTTTACAAGAATTTACTTTATAAATGAGATGGGTGAATCATTAAATTGCAACAATCATTGCTGTAAATGGAATAATAAAAAAAATAAGCGAGAGAGAGGTTTTTTTGAAGCAAGGTTGACAGTCGCTTTCATGGAAGTATATGTTCTTCTCGTAGATCTGATGATGTTAGTCAACAAAAAAGAAGATTGATAACCATTTTCATCGGTAATATTTCACTGTATGGAAAAGAAGCTAAATTGAGAGATCTTTTGATGCAGTATGGAAGGGTTGTAGACTTCTACATTCCTTTGAACTAGCATAAGAGGAAGAGTAGCAAGTTCGACTTTTTCAGGTTTAAGGATCTTGGAGAAGCTCTCTTTATTGTGAAAGCTTTAAACGAATTGACTTGGTTTGGTAGAAAACTTACAGTAAACCTTGCCAAGTGTGACTATGGAAGAAGAAAAGACTTTTCGATGAAGATAACTCAAAAGAGAGCGATGATAGTTGATGTTCACATTTCTTCAAGGGGTGTGGTTTACAAAAAGAAATATGTGTTTGATCTTATTAATAGGAGTTCATCAAACATCAAACATTGACTCTCGTTCATATGCGGAGGTGGTCAGATGCCCTTCCCTAATACCAATGATAACCAAGTGATGGAGAAGAGATAGCAAGTTGGTAGGAAGGATATGCAAATTGTTTTTGGATGGGACAAAATCATTATGAATGTTGCTGATTTGAACTTGAAATGGCTTGAATGTTCTAATAATAATATATTTGTTATATTATTTATGTATTAATTACCACATTTATTGCTATATTCTTGTGTAAAAATAATTGTTTAATGTGTGTTTGTGAATTAATTTATAGAAACTAGCTTTGGGATTAGTTTTGAAAGATATGATTTGAGTTTATTAAAATTTAAAGGATATATTGTTTGCAAAATAAAAAGGAAAGGAAATATTATATTAATTGGGAAGAGCAAGCAATTATAAGGGTTATTTGGAAGGAAAGTTTTATTAGGGCTTTTACTTGGTCTGCAAGTTTTGTGTTTTATATAAGTGCAAGTATAGGTTAAAGAGCCAAATATATAGAGAGGGAGGTGGCAGTAGTTAAGAGACAAAAGGTGAACCGAGAGACAGAGAAAGAAAGAGTAGTTGTAGTTGAACTGAACCTTGCTATAGTACAGAATGTGTGAGTTGTAACTGCTGAAGTGTTACCGTTTGTTGAATTGAAACGTACTATTGGAATCAAGACTCAAGAATTTATGAAGACCAAGCTATTGGAATAAAAACCGTGTCTTGCAGCTATTCCAAAATCAAATGCAACGTGGAGCATTAGCTTCGAAACAAGGACGAAACAAACAGAGCAATTGTTTTCCACGTGATACTTGTTGCAAATTCATGAAGTTTAGCTTAAGGGGCTAGCACATCTTGTTTTGTCTTTATACTTTGCATTGTTAAGTTTATATATTTTAATTGGTTTAATGTTTATTTAAAACATGAATTCTCAATTTAATTTGATGTTGTGTGCTATGTTGAACATGAAATAATTTATTTACTAGGAATTTGATTAAGCCTACTTGCATATTTTATGTCTTTATGATTAATTGATCAATTCTTAATTCTAGTCTCATTCATTATGATTAATTCAATCTTTTGATTTGTGTTATTGTTTAGCCACTTTTAATATAAATTAATTGATTGCTTGAGACATGGTAAGGGTACACATCATATGCTAAGTCATGTATAGCTCTCTTGAATGATTGAATAAATATTTGATGCATACATCAAGCTAAAATATTTATTTGGTTCTTGTTAGATGTTCTTCTATTCTTAATGGATTTTTAATCATTGGTTATGCTACACATCATAGATAATTTAATGATTAAAAGTATTTGATTATAGCTGCCATCAACTAGAGTAATCATATATTAGGAAGAATGAAACCTAGAATTGAATTGAGATTTTTAGGATTGAAGACATTAAATTGCAATGTCTTGGCGAAATCAAATTCCTAGGCTTTTCTTTGTTGGTTAATTTCTTGATTTTATTAGGTTAATTAATTTAATTAGTTAATTTAGTAATTAATTAGATACTTAGGTAATTTCTTTTATTTGACTTTCATAATTTTAAGGGCATAATTAGTTAAATTTTAATAGAATAAATTTAGCAAATCTCTGTGGGATCAACTCTTGTATTTGCACACTATACTACCTTGATTCATGCACATGCGAGAATATAACTTTTTATTCATTAAGTTTTTGGTATCGTTGTCGGGGATTTGTCTTAAGTTTATTCAATTTTATTTAACTACATGTGTTTTTCTTTTATTTTTTTTGTTTTAGCTTACTAAGTTTATTTTTTTCTTTTTCTTTAGGTAGTGGATGAAAGGTCAATGATCACTTGGTCAAGAGATAGTGCCCATCAACAATCAAATTGACAGAATCGGTAGGAAAGCAAAGGCATAAAAGGAGGAACTAGTTGAAACCAACATGGAGTTACAAGTTGGGAATCAAGCTGAAAATTAAGTTCAAAATCGTCCTATGAAGGAGTTTACACATCCTACTATTGTAACATCTCCATCATGCATTGTTCTCAATGATGCAGCCAGGAACAACGAGCTTAAGAATATTCATTTCAATATGCTTCCTTCTTTTCATGTTGTTGCTATTGAAGATCTTCTTTTCATGGTGCTACTATTGAAGATCCCTTGACATTCATTCATGATTTTTATGCAACTATTCAAACTTTTCCTTTGCAGGGGTTAGCTGAGGACCAATTACGAACGAGATGTTTTCCCTACACCTTGAAGGATGCAACAAAGACATGGTTCATGTCAATAACCCCAGCCTCACTTATCATATGGGATGCAATGCACAATAAGTTCATAAATAAGTTCTACTCACATGCCAAAACCACTAAATTGAGGGGTAAGATTGCAACATTCACACAAGCAAATAGTGAGGCATTCTATAAAGCTTGGGAACATTTTAAATTGCTTTTGATTCAATGTCCACATCATTGGTACCCACCAGAATTGGAAAATCAATTTTTTTATGATGGACTAACTCAAGGTTGTCAAGCTATGGTTGATAATGCTACTAGAGGTGCCGTAGGAGAAAAGATTGCATAAGAGACCTACGAGCTCTACGAGATGCTTGGAGCTAATTCACAACAAAAGAATGTTAAAGGTAAACCTAGAGGTCTTTATGAGATTAACACTAACACTGAGTTGGCAATGCAGGTTTCAGAATTAACTAAGCAAATGAAATCTATGTGCTCGATGATTATGGGTCAAAGAATGCGATGTCCACTGAGGTTTGTGGAATTTGTGGGATTTATGGACATGTTACTAATGCTTGTCCTTCTAGTGAAAAATTCCCTAATTTTGTTGAGCAAGCTAATATGATGAACTCTCATAACCCATAGGTGAGGAATAATCCTTTTTCAAATACGTACAACCTAGGTTAGAGAAGTCATCCTAATTTTTCATGGAGTAAAAACTAGAATCAACCAAGTTCTTCTTTCCAACTGTGAAAGCCATCTTTAGAAGATACTTTTCAAGACTTTGTAGAAGTTTGTCAAAGTAATCAACAAAGTAATGAACATTGATTCCAACAACTAGAAGCTTCTGTTGGCTCTATAGGCTATACCGAGAGGGGGGTTAATCGGTTCTTAGCTAACCTTATGCCCGTTTTTCGATTCTTCTAAATTCTCTAGCCTATTTGAGTGTTTTCTAAGTTCTCTAAGCTAGGCAATTATACAATATAAATTCAATACAATAAACACAAATATAATTGCAAATAAGTAAAGAGAGTAAGGATAGAGAAATGTATGCAAGCGATTTATAGAGGTTCGGCAACCTTGCCTACGTCCTCTACCTTGAGACGCTCCCAAGGATTTTCCCCAAATTCACTATACTTGAATTTGTGTTACACTCCCTCTTTTTGCAGGCTCAAGAGAAACCTCTCTCTTTTTCTAGGCTCAAGAGAAACCTCCCTCTTTTTCTTAGGCTAAAGAGAAACCTCCCCTTTTACAAGGAATGATTTGGTTTACAAGAGATGTAATCAAAGAAGACCTCTAAGTAGGTAAATGATTACAGAAATTAGGCACAAAGAAAAGTATATACAGTATTTGTGCTAAGCAATACAAGAGATATGTGAATGATGGAAGATAAAGACTTTATAGCTCTTGATTTGTTGTTGAGGCTTGAGGATTTGAGGAATATGAGTTTTGGAGTTGCTAAGTAGTTCCTCTTACTTCCTTTAGCTTCTAAGCCTCTATTTATAGTCCTTTGGATGTGTTCTAGACGTTGGTTGGAGCCAAAACTCAAATATGACCGTTGTCTCACAAAAACTAGCCGTTATAGGCTATTTTCGGGTAAAGGGATCGATCCTTTTCCATAGGGGATCGATCCCTTCATTCCAGAATGCTTATTCTGGGCTAAGGGACCTTTCTGCCATAAAGGGATCTATCCCTTCCCTTAGGGGATCGATCCCATGCTTCCAGAATGTGATTTCCTGCACTTTTGGGTTAGAAATGATATGGCCTTTGATCCTGATTCAACCCAAACCATTTTGGCATTTTTGTGGGAGTTTTTCTTGACTTTTTCTTATGAAAACATGGTCCAAAAATTCATCAAGTAATTTTCTAAAATATTCAAACCATTTTATAAAGTATTAAGACCAATAAGAATATGTAATTAAATCATGATCTTAATGTTTGATATGATCACTTGAAAATGGATTGAGAAAATCATGTGTGATAAGGCAAATTTACAATATGAATTAAAACATTAAAGCTTACTTAAGTTTTTGTCATTTCAAAATATATATGTCAATTTAAAGCTAACAATCTCCCCTTTTTTGATATGACAAAACTTAATGTAAATTTGCTTTGAAAATTCTTTGATAAAATACTCCCCCTCAAATAAAGCAGGATTTTATAAAGCTCCCCCTTAATATAAGCATGGGTTTTCAAAAGGAATTTTCAAACTATTTCTCTCCCATTATCTCTCCCCTTTAATACCTTAATATCTCTCCCCCTTTTTATCATAGCAAAAAGAAGGAAAAAGAATAAATATGCTCCCCCTAAAGGTATGGCTATGTGAGAACAAATAAAAATGCTTCATCCAACAAGAAACATGTTAGTACATGGAACTCATAGCACAAATAAATAAGTCAATATTCACAAGGAGTATGAAATATTCATGCAAAGAATATGACTTAAGATCCTATACCAATCGTTTATAAATAGTTTTGCAAGAAGTTTCCAATTGGTAAATAATGAAGCAAGTTGTGTATAAATATCTACTAAGGTCTATGACTTGCTCATTTCAATCCTATTAAGCACCTAAGTATATCAATTGTTCTTTCTAAAGTCCAATTAAGGTGCATGGTAATACATCATGATTATGAGCTGAAATTATGTAACATATCATATGTATGTGCTCATAAATCATTTTCAAGAAATATTGTGCCTAGAATTGAATCATACATTAATTAATCACAAATTCTAGCACAAAAGTGTTTCATGCAAAAGTTTCTTATATGAATTCTTCCCTATTTGTCATTTCAATCTAAGGAGCATGAGAAGAATTGTCAATTTAAAGCTCATACCAATTGGCAATTTAGTTTTGGCTTACCAATTATTGAAAATATGGTTACCAATGATACTATTTGTTATTTCAATCTAAATACCAATTGTTACTAAGGATTGACTTAGTCATTTTGCATGAATCCAATATTTATGTGTAGTGTGTTCATGTCAAGAAAATAATCATTCTAAATATGCAAGAACACAATCACACACCATCAAATATGCATATGGATTAATTAAACATTAGCATACTATCATAAAGTATTAATCCATATTCATATTCACAAAGTTATACCATATGGAAGATTCAAACAATAAAGGAATTCAAGCAAACACATTTTCTTCCATGGCTTCAAGCACAAAAATCCTATGCTCATTTTCCAATTCAAGTCCTTAACCAATTATGAGCTAGGAAAGATTCAAATTATAAATGCATGGATATTAATCAAGGTACATATGTTCAAGTTTGCTTTTATTAAAGCCCAAGTTCTTTAATAATTTGGCCATAAGAAAAATTTAAGTACATGGATGATAAAGTTTCATGCATTTGAACATTGAGGATCCATTTACCATCACAAATTATAGGCCAATGACCATTACCAATTGTTGAATTTACATTTGGAATCAATCCACTAGATGTATAATTATCATGAAATCTAGTGCGGAATTGATAAGTCAAGCTAAGAGACATAATCCTATAAGCATGCTTGACTAAGATGAATAAAAAGGAATGAAGAATATTCATTATGCAAAAGTTCATCAAATTCTCAAATATATCCATAAATTCTTAAAATATTTCTCAAAATTATGTTTAAGCATTCATTGAAAATATATTTCAAGATTATTTCAAGATTTATGAATGTTTTCAACAAGAAAAATGATTTTGCACTTGTGAGCTCAAGAAAAATGATATTGATTGTTGAAAGTGATACCATTTGTTGGAAATGATACAAATTGATGGAGTTGAGGCATGATATTTATGAAAAATGAATTTTCATATTGTAAAGATCATCAAAAAGAAGTTAAAACAATGAATTTTAAGTTGAGAAGAAAGAAGAGATCAAGAAAGTGAAAAATCCTTCTCAAATTCAGTTGAAAAAGTGCAGAAAAGCCATTTTGGCTTGGGGGGATCGATCCCTTAGTTCCACCAATTCTGTGTTCTGCTCAAGGGGATCGATCCTGCTTGTTGAGGGATCGATCCCTCATCCTGTTTCTGCAGATTTTTGACAGAAAATCCAACTTTTGAGGTGCCAAAACTTCGTTTTCGAGTATTTTAAGTCCAAGTAAGAGTTTAAACATTTGTAAAACATGATTTTGGACTTATATGAATGAAAAACATGAATGAAAAACCATTTTATAATAGATTTTGCAATTTTGGAAGGATTTTCACCAATAAATGCATTTTTGGCCTCAAAGGAGGTCATTTTGAGAGTTAAGCATATTTTGACAAAACCAAAGCATTGGATACCACAAATATATCAAAACAAACTTGTTCACATAGGTTTTAAGCACATATATCATTAAAGCATACATCTTGTGAACAACATGCCATGATTTCCAATATACAAGTTCTTCATTACTGCTCATGACATGGCATTTTGCATAAATGACATATTTGATCATTTGAGGCAAGTAAATACATTATCAACACATAGAAAACTTGCTCAAAATGCAGAAATCGAATAATTATTTCAAAATCATAAATCATGCCTTTCATTTATTCAACTCATAAAGCATCAAAGATCATTAACAACATGCCTCATTAAATCAAACAAACAAAATTAGCAAGTAAGAGTTTTGAAAAGATAGAATTTAAGCTTACAAAACTCCGTTGCATGAGAGTGCTTTGCCTTGATTGTTGGATCCACCATTAGCCATTCTTTGAGAAATTGTTGTCGCCTTGCTAAGGATGGATTCCCAAGCTCTTTCTCTTTCTCGTTGGCACAAGCAAACTCCATGAGGATGTGTTGAGCATTTAAACTCCATTGTTCCATTGTATTCCCATGCTCTAACACTCCTACATCAAACACTTTCAAGTATGCTTTGGTACCCAAATTTTCTTGGGTCCATGAGAGTTAGTGCAAATAATTTTTGATCATTTTGGGATCCATTTCAAGCACAGTTCATCATTATTCATAGCATGCTTTGGGATCCACATCTTCCTAACTACTTTTCCTCTAAATGTAGTTTTTCTAAATGTGCATGCTTGTGAGGTGTGACCTATCCTATTGCATAGTGAGCATGTAAGAGATGTATCATGCATAGAATTTTTGCTCATTAAGAAATTCCTAAGATGAGTTTCTTTTTGATTTGCATTATAACCTAACCCATCTTTATCAAAGAAAGCTCTTTGGGTCTCAAGCATGTGATCTAATTTTTGTTGACCCATATAGAACCTAGTAAATGAGTTATGCAAATTTGTATTCTTTTTATTTAACTCATTTATCTCTAAGTTAGCCTCTTCTAATTTCTTTTCAAATACTAGCTTAGTATTAGTCAAGGCTTCATTTTCTATTTTTAATTTAGCAATGATTTTCTTATATTTGGAGTTCATGCATTGAAATTCATTTGCTAAATCATTAAAAGCATTTTGTAGCTCATCAAATGTAAAGTCATTATTTTCACTAGAGCTACTACTAGCCTCATCATCAATAATGGCCATAAAGCATGAGTAAGCTACCTCTTCATCTACATTTTCCTCATCAGAGCTATCACTATCGCTCCATGCAGCCACAAATGCTTTCTTCTTAGGTTTCCTATCCTTTTCCTTCCTAAGTAAGGGGCAATCAAACTTAGTATAACTCGGTTCATTACACTCATAACACATTAAGGGGTCTTTTTCTCTTCTACTTGACTCTCCCCTATGATATCTCTTATTTTGCTCTCTCTCATTCATTCTTATGAACCTATTGAATCTTTTGGCAAACATTGCCATTTCCTTTTCTTCCTCATTTCCACTCTCATCACTATCATCTTCAATGACCTCATGAGTGGAAGACTTAAGTGCTACCCCTACTTTCTTTGAAGGCTCTTCATTTCTTTTTAATTTCATTTCATATGTAAGTAGGGAGCCCATAAGTTCATCTAGAGACAAGGTATTAGGATCCTTAGATTCTTTTATTGCGGTCACCTTTGCCTCCCAAGATTTTGGCAAGCTATTCAAGATTTTCTTAACCATTTCTAGATTGGAATAGCTCTTGCCTAGTGCCTTAAGTCCATTAATTATGTTATTAAACCTAGTGTACATTTCACTTATGGACTCATTTTCTTTCATTCTAAAAAGCTCATAATCATGTGTGAGCATGCCTACTTTGGTTTCTTTCACTTGATTGGTCCCTTCATGTGTGATGGCCAATTTGTCCCATATTTGCTTAGCATTTTCACATAGGGAGACTCTATTATATTCATTGGGACCTAATGCACAAAAGAGAGTGTGCATAGCCTTGGCATTCAATTGTGCCACTTTCATGTCATTTGTGTCCCACTCATCCTCACCTTTAGGGACATTTTTCCATCAACTTTCTTCATTGGGATTTTAGGACCATTCACTATAATTCTCCATACTTCATAATCATTTGATTGGATAAACAACATCATTCTTGTTTTCCAATAAGAGTAATTCTCTCCATTGAAGAGTGGAGGTCTAACTAATGATTGTCCCTCTTCTCCTAGGGGTGTGCCTACATTCAAGTGAGCCATTTATGATTGTTTTGCTCGATAGAGGTTAGTCTAAATCAATTTCGAGTCCAAGCTCTGATACCAATTGTTGGCTCTATAGGCTATACCGAGAGGGTGGTGAATCGGTTCTTAGCTAACCTTATGCCCGTTTTTCGATTCTTCTAAATTCTCTAGCCTATTTGAGTGTTTTCTAAGTTCTCTAAGCTAGGCAATTATACAATATAAATTCAATATAATAAACACAAATATAATTGCAAATAAGTAAAGAGAGTAAGGATAGAGAAATGTACGCAAGCGATTTATAGAGTTCGTCAACCTTGCCTACGTCCTCTACCTTGAGACGCTCCCAAGGATTTTCCCCAAATTAACTATACTTGAATTTGTGTTACACTCCCTCTTTTTGCAGGTTCAAGAGAAACCTCTCTCTTTTTCTAGGCTCAAGAGAAACCTCTCTCTTTTTCTAGGCTCAAGAGAAACCTCCCTCTTTTTCTTAGGCTAAAGAGAAACCTCCCCTTTTACAAGGAATGATTTGGTTTACAAGAGATGTAATCAAAGAAGATCTCTAAGTAGGTAAATGATTACAGAAATTAGGCACAAAGAAAAGCCTATACAATATTTGTGCTAAGCAATACAAGAGATATGTGAATGATGGAAGATGAAGACTTTGTAGCTTTTGATTTGTTGTTGAGGCTTGAGGATTTGAGGAATATGAGTTTTGGAGTTGCTGAGTAGTTCCTCTTACTTCCATTAGCTTCTAAGCCTCTATTTATAGTCCCTTGAATGTGTTCTAGACGTTGGTTGGAGCCAAAACTCGAATATGACCGTTGTCTCACAAAAACTAGCCGTTACAGGCTATTTTCGGGTAAAGGGATCGATCCCTTTCCATAGGGGATCGATCCCTTCATTCTAGAATGCTTATTCTGGGCTGAGGGACCTTTCTGCCATAAAGAGATCGATCCCTTCCCTTAGGGGATCGATCCCATGCTTCCAGAATGTGATTTCCTGCACTTTTGGGTTAGAAATGATATGGCCTTTGATCCAAATTCAACCCAAACCATTTTGGTATTTTTGTGGGAGTTTTTCTTGACTTTCTCTTATGAAAACATGGTCCAAAAATTCATCAAGTAATTTTCTAAAATATTCAAACCATTTTATAAAGTATTAAGACCAATAAGAATATGTAATTAAATCATGGTCTTAATATTTGATATGATCACTTGAAAATGGATTGAGAAAATCATGTGTGATAAGGCAAATTTACAATATGAATTAAAACATTAAAGCTTACTTAAGTTTTTGTCATTTCAAAATATATATGTCAATTTAAAGCTAACAGCTTCTTAGTGGAAATTAAAGGTCCAAATTGGACAAATTGCCGAGGCATTACAAGGCCATGTTCTTGGAAAATTTCCAAGACAGCCTAAGCAAGCCAAAGTAATTACTATTTTGAGAAATAGTAAGGTATTTGACAATAAAATGAATGATGATTCTAATGAAAGTTTAACCTTACCTACAGGTGATGAGGTTGCCAAGGAGAAGCAATAAGATACAAATCTAAGTGGTGGCAAAAAGAAGGATATTAAGGAACCAAGTCAAAGTGAGGAGTCCAATCCATCTTGTGAAACTCCTAAGTTACATAAGGCTCAACACCCCCATGTTCCTCCTATTCCGTTTCCCAAGCAGACTCAAGAAAAGCAAATTGGATAAGTCATTTTCTGAAATATATGATATTTTGTCTAAGGTTAATGTGAACTTTCCTTTACTTGATATGATCAGGAACATGGCATCTTATACAAAGTTCTTAAAGGAATTGGATACTCACAAGCATAAGTATGAGCCAATGAAAAGGTAATGGTTTCTGAAATGGTAAGTGCTGTGCTTCAAAGTAATTTGCCACCTAAATTAAAAGATCCTGAGAGCTTTAACATCAACATTACTCTAAGAGGTTCAAAGAAGGAAAAGACAATGTTAGATTTGGGTGCAAGCATTAATTTATTGCTTTATTCTGTTTATTTGCAATTAGGTTTAGGAGAGCTAAAACCTACCACAATGTCTTTACATCTTGTTGATCGTTCAATTAGATATCCTATAGGCATTGTGGAAGATATTTTAGTTCAAATTGATAAACTAATCATTCCTATTGATTTTGTAGTTTTGGACATGGAGAGACAATCAAATAATGAGCATGAGCTACCTATTTTGCTTGGACGTCTATTTATGGCTACAGCAAAGACTATCATTGATGTTCAAAATGAGAAATTAACCATGACAGTCTTAGATGAGTTGTGGAATTTTCTAATTTAATTCTCTTAAATTACCTACAGATTCTAATGATTGTTTCTCAATTGATGTTCTGGACTCAATTGTTGTTTCTAATTTTGGGCACGATAAAACAGATGACAAAATTGGGGAAGCTAGGAAGCTCTAATTGAATGAGTTGAATGAGATTCGAAATGAAGCTTATGAGAATGCAAAGATTTACAAGGAGAGAATAAAGCTGTACCACGACAAATTTATTCTCTAGAAAGAGTTCAAACAAGTTGAGATTGAGAACATGAGAACAGGAGCTAGTTTCAAAATGAATGGGCATAGATTGAAGCCATACTTGGAAGGCACTCCAAAAGGCCAAATAGTGGATTTCGTTGATTTGGAGAAGCTTTAGACTTAGCATTTTGTCTTGCCTAGATGTTAAATAAAGTGCTTGTTGGGAGGCAACCCAACTAGGTATGATTTTTCATTCTTTTTATTTTTATTTTTTTATTTGTTATTTCAGTGTGCACATTCCTACTCTTTTATTAATCTTTGTATTTCAACTTTGAGAACAAAGTTTGATTTAGGTTTAGGGGTGTAGTTTAGTTATATATGTTTAGTTTATTATTTTTGAAAAAAAACAAAGAAAATTTCAAAACTTTTTAAAAAAATTTACTTGGATTTATGTTTTTCTTTTGCATTATGATTTTTCACTAGCCTATGATGAATATAAGAGAATTTTACTATGATTTAAGTGATTGTGAGAAATGCATACTTAGGTAATTAAATAATTCGTTTTTAATTTTATTCACTTTATGATTGATGAACAATTGAGCACATAAGCCATACTCTTATGAATTGTTGATATTTAGAGAATGATTATATGACCTTATGAAATTAGTGATCATGCATGACACTCTAGAACTTGTTTTATTACACTTGAGGCAAAATCATAGGCAATTGATTGACTTAGAGATGATTTAGGCATTCCTTGGAACGTTTGAGCCTTTCAAGCCTACCACGTTACAAATTATTCACTAGTATACCCCATTGAGCCTTATTGAAAGAATAGCATATGCAAAAGCATATGAATAGCCACCATTTGAATTTTCTTGTAACCTCATTGACCTTACCCAAATTAGTCTAAAAAACAATGAATGTACCATTAAAGATAGCTTTAATGCAGATATTTATCATTGAGGGAATGTGATTCAAGAAATATTTTCAAGCTAATAAAGTGTAACGACCCATTATACCAAAAATACGAACCAAATTTTTCCTTTTTCACTTAGTTGGTTGGGATGTACGTAGTATCACAAATCAATTCTTCAGCTAACTTTATATTAGCTAAGTCAATATCCTTTAATTACCTTAGGTCCCAGTCAAATTCTCTCACTAAGCATGCATTTACAATCTCGAATCATTCTACTTGACTAAATATATCTCCACCCAAGTTGCATGCATTGTTATAAACCATAAATATATTATATACTTCCTCTAATTACATTCTCATACTATAAAAGTACTGAAATTACAAGTCTAAATATAAAAAAGGAATATTGTACATCACATACCTTTAAGAGAAGGCAAAAACCTCGAAGGATGTGTAGAATCCCTCGTCCGAACTCTTA
This sequence comes from Heritiera littoralis, assembly GCA_031772115.1. NCBI lineage: Eukaryota > Viridiplantae > Streptophyta > Magnoliopsida > Malvales > Malvaceae > Heritiera > Heritiera littoralis. Next base: position 884,729 of record JAPDPK010000090.1, read on the forward strand.
CTGCAAGTTATCTAGAAGGTGGAGAGAGGGATGAGCTTATAAAACCCAATAAGAAATATATATAAGAGACAGATACCAAATTTCTATATGCAGGTTTTCTAAAATATTTATCAAAGTTCGAATATCGTAACTTATTCGATTTGGAAATCAAATCATGCTTATGCAATGCATCAAAAAGCATTTCATTTGAGTCGAAACATAAACAATTGAATTCCGAACATAATCCAAACATATACGTGCTTATCACATTTAGTTTCAATACGGATCATCAAATTAAAATCGTATCACTTTCAAATTCAAAGAATTAGACATTCAGAATTCATATACGAAAATATGCACGAAATATACTAAGCTAGAGACATCTTAGTGACTAAGTAATAATCATGCAGTTCAGATATTCTCGTAAGGGAAAGTGCAAGTCAAAAAGACATATGGCTATAGTCCAAAGGGGGGTCCACAGTGACCACTGATTAGGTGTCAATTGGGCCCGCTGTGGACTGGATCAAGGTCACATAGCTCAGAAATAAATACCTACTGTAGACTGGATCAGGGTCACACAATAGTCAGAACTAATACCTACTGTGGACTGGATCGGGGTCACACAGAAGTCAGAACAATACTGCAGTGACTGTTAGTCATGTCTCAAAACATTTTATATATATTTTTTGGAATTCAAAACAGTACATTTTTCGAGCTTTAGGAAAGCTCACTAAAGAACTAGTATATATTTCTTTCAAAAGCAAATAAATCATATAAACTCATAATATTTTCAACCAAATACCATCAGTTGATAATTCATATGAAAATTAATATTTCGGCTAAAAGTTTCATAAGCATATCAAATTCATAAGATTTAACCGTTTTCCAAACTAAATTTGCTAGCCGAATTGGTATTTTCAATTGGTTGCTTAAGTAAAGCTTAAATCATAAAATCATTATTTTCATAAAAAATCCAGCAGCATAACGGCTTAAATTTCTTAAAACCCCCTGCAAAAAGAATACAATTTATAAAACCACAAGGTAGTTGATTTTAAAATTTATTCAGTATCCCTTATGTTTCGATATATATATCTCTTACCTTACGCACTTAGCAAATATCTTCTTCAAATTTTCGAAGCACGGCTCAAGCTCCTAGCTACTCCTAGTCATTACAAACCAAAATCAACATTGTCTCAAAACAAATCTTAATCACATTTAATCATCTACCAAAACTATATATCTTAGAGCGACAATTTAGTCGACTTCATTTCCACGTCAAAACTAATCCTTCATTATTGTACCAATAATATATATATATATTTATATATTCATATATTCATGTATATTTATAAATTTGAATTACTCATCATTTTAATGATATATATATATGTATTTGCATAATAGCATATCCATTCACATCATATCCTAGATTTCCCTTCCTCATCAAGCTCATGGTGTGTGTGTGTCCTACTAGTGCCATAATATGTTTTCACTTATGCCATGTATACGTTTGTAATAACATCCTCATAATCGTCACACCTCTTTATATGAACACACAACTTTCATTCTCATCATCTTAATACCATGCCTGTACACATCTTTTCTTATGTTTTTAAACCAAAAGTAAATTACCAAGTTCTAGCTCATTTACCTTCTTAAATTTTCTTTTGCTACATAAACCTACATCAAATTCCATATTTTACTACCTTATTTCTCTCTACATTCATTATTTAAAACCTATTATAAAAATCAAATCCTTACCCCTTTGTAACTAACCAAAACCGAAAGCCCTTTTATGTAGTTTGGATCTTTATTGTCTTACAGCTGCTATGGACTCCAAATGCAGCCACTCTTCTTTTGTTCTCAACTTTGCATTTTGTGTTTCCAAAAAGCTTCTACACATATAAATATTTAACCTTAAATCATCATCATTCATTCCCTGAATATATATATGCTAATTTAAACTAAATTTGCATCATGTTTGCGGCCAGCCTTACCTTTCGATTCAGGCCATCATTTTCCTTTATTTGGCTTGAAATCTTAGCCTTGTAATCATAGGAACTCAGCGGCAAATGCCAAACCTCCAGCATCCCACCTTTTTTTTCTCTACAAAACTCGAAACAGCACTCCTGATCCATACCAAGGGAAGTCCCTATTTCAGTCACTGATTAGCCATGGTCAAGTGATGAAAATGCCAACTGCTACATGTCTCTCCTTTGTTCCTTCGGTATCCACTTCAAATTTCAGATCAAATCTTTGGATCCTTTAATGCTCACATTTTCTGCCTCTCCAACAGCCCTCATTTCTTCTCTAAAAACTTCCTTAGTTCAACCCACTTTCTATTCCTTTGCCTCTGAGTTTAGACCAACTCTTTTCTTTTTCTTTGGTTCAACTTCCACGTAAATGAGGCAATCTAAAACAAAGGGGATCTGCCACGCCTCTATCTACTTGTCCAAACTGAGACAGCCCTTGCTGTCCTGATGGGATCGAAAGAAAGTGTGAGAACTCCTTATTTTGTACTGTACATGTATGAATTTGTAAATTTTAATAAATAACTAAATAAATTTTAAATATTTTTAAAATATTAAGTGAGAAGCCATGTGGGCCCCACTTAGAATTTTAATGTTCGGATAATGATATAAGTGAGAAAATAACTTTTGGGAGGTTAAATAATGATATTATGGTGAATTGGAAGTAAAAATTGTCACAGCCTGTGACCCTATTTTTCACCTTATTCTATACATCTTATATGGTTGGGCCGTCTACGATGCTTTCCTTTTTCTTTTACATATAAACAATTTCATATAAAATTACAATATGAATTACATCCCCTATCTTACTTCATAAGAAAGTAGTACTGTGAATATATCTAAATACAGAAAATAAATGATCATACCTTATCAAAGAAATCAAGTTGTCGCATCGTCCTCGAATGCGCAGTCGAAATCCTTTAGGTGTCAGACTCTCTGTCCTCGAAAACCTGAAATGTTAAAATTAAGGGGTGAGCAAACCACGATTTAGTAAGGGAATTATATGCCTCACTTGATACTCAGCTATCTATACGCTAAAAAACTTTTTCATTTTTCCTATGGGCTCTAGGCTCGCATGTAGGAAGGATACTACAGTCGGCTAGGGATCTGGATGGAGTAAAGTAGGTATTTTGAAATACCTATTTTGTCCCGAAACCTAGAAGCAACTATAGAGAGTAATTTCCTTTTTGTTTGGAATTTAAATCCTTTTTACCTTTTTATTCCATATCATTTTCATATACTTTTCAAAATAATGCTTTTATGAAATAAAGCATTTAAATAAAATAACTGATCTTCATATATTCTTTGAAAAAAATTTTAGTTAAATCATCATCATTCTCATTTAAAATTCGTTTCATGTTTTACTATACAATCATAATTAGTACAATACTTTAAATAGCAAAATAAGCTATTAAAATCTTTTTCGTATAACATATAAATCATTTAAATCTAATATTCAATTTAAAATTAAAATAAGAATATTAGATTTATTTTCATCCTCTTTCCTTTTGAAAACATATTACATATTCGTGTCACATATCATATGAAAAATCATTTCATAGTACTTAAAAACAGTACTGAAACTAGCATTTTATAAAAATGCTATAAATCATTTCATTTCTTTTCATATCGTATAAAATATATTCATTTTACATGTCACATATCGTATAAACATTTTCATTTTACATATCATAAAACATATCTGGAGACAGTGGCAACCACCGCGTCCTATCATGCAATAATACCCGAAGCATAAAATAATCATGTCAGATCTATGGCCATAGTCTATAATTATCCTCGGCGAATCATTGATCAGGTGTCGGCCGGGACTACATATCACATATCACATGTTAGATATTACATATCACGTATCACATGTTGATAACTCTATGAAAATAGAGTTATTTTAGTATTTTATTGATTAATAATTATTTAAATCCTCCATGATTTTATTAATTATTCCCCTAATTTTATTAAATTCCTCATATTGTGCAGAAAAATAAATTCTAGATGAATTTTAGTCTTTTCGGTAGAAAATAGACTGAAAATGAGCAAGAAAGGAGACTGGACCACTACAAGACAAGGGAGCATGACTCTTCATTTTCTCTCTCATCTTTTGACATCTAGCATGCCACATGTCATCATCCTACTCACTCTTAGTAGATAAGAACAAAAGACACATGCCAACACATGGAGGACACATGCCCTTGCCACCTTGCATGCTTATATGGACTAAAAGACAAAAAGGAAGGTGCTAGAAAGAGAGAGGTGTCTATGGCTGATGTGGGCACTTAAGTGACATGAAAATATCTATTTTGAAGAGCCAAGGACATGAAGACAAGTGGCAATTAATGCCAACTCATCTGGGATAGGAATTACCATTGTATCCTTAGGTTAAGTGACTATATAAGCAACTTTATGAGACCTAACCTAAAGGGGAGGCTGCCTAGGGTTTCTTAGATTTACTTTTCTAGCAGATTTTTATGTCTTTACAAGTTTAGAGCAGCCACCATTTTTATTTCCTTAATGTTCTTTACATTTTTGCAAGTTAAATACAAGTTTTTATGATGTTTTCCTTTACTCTTTACTACATTCTTGCACTCTTTACTTAAGCTTTTTTGTTTCTTTAAATTTCCAGCAACTATATTCATCTTCTACTCTTTCTTTTTCTTTTATTTTGGTTCATGATTGAGTCCCATGATCATGGGAGCTTAAGAGGTTGAAAAACTACCTCCATAGTTCTTGTGAGGGAGCTTGGTCCATAGTTTCCTTTTGCAATTTTTATTTTATGCTTTTAAACGTCTAATCTATTTTTTAATATTTTTATTCTGCTGTTTTAGGGGTCTAGTTTAATGGGTTAAAGCAGTTTTTAAAAATCTTTTGAAACAAAAATACAAAAAATGATCAAAGTAGGATAGGTTAACTTAGGCATTACTTGTGACTGTTTTTGGTTCTTCACTTTATAGCTGCTGTTTGGTTCGGTTTTAGGGTCCCTTTAGGTTCTGTTTTTGGTCCTTTTCAGTGTCTTTTAAGTTTTATATTGGTTGGTATTAATTTCATGCAATTAGGTTAGGGTTTACTAAGTGTTTGATATATGTTCTAGGCACTAGTTTAGGTGTTTCATGCATTTTTTTTAAATCTGTCCAACAAAGTGACGTTTTTTATAGCAATTTTTTAGGTCTGTATTTGCTTCATTTTAAGGTCTATTTATGTGTCTTGGGGTCATATCTAGGTTATATTTTAATTTGGGAATTTTAGGATTTCATTTAGATTAGGTTCCATGGCATTTTCTTAGACATAGTCATATTAGAACACTGTTTTTTTTCCTGATCAGTTTTTGTGGACTGTTTACATTTTTTTGACTATTGTTTTATGACATCTTAAGGTGCATTTAGGTAGTATTAGATCATATTAGGACCATACATTCATTAGATAATTTTTTTAGGCTAGCTTAAGTTGCATTTTCATGCCATTTCCATAGCATTTGCATAACATTTTTTGCATTAATTCCATGTTAGGCATCCTTGCATTATAAATTCTGTCCAGATTTTTAGCTGCTGTTTTAGGAGTCTTCTAGGGGTAGTTTCATCATATTTAGTCCATTTTAGGTTCATATAATTAGTGGTCTAAGTGTAGGTTAAGTTAGATAATTTTTTCATAAGCATTTAGTTGCATTTTTAGGTGCATTTAGCATTAAATTTCAATTCTGTCCAGGCTTTATATTCACATTAGTTCTATGCATTTAGGTATTGTTTTAGGTACATTTTAGGTGTCATAGGGTAGTATTCATATAGTTCTTTGATTAGGTAAAGTTTAATTTAATTTCAAGTTCATTCACTTAGGCATTTCCATGCATTAGTTTAGGAACTTCATGCATTAATTCATTTTTCTTTCAATTGCATTAGTTTTGATTTTTTTTTAACATGTTCATGCATTTTTATTGTCATTTTAGGATTTTCATGCATATTTTCATTATTTGCATTTTAGACCGATATAGTTAGGAAATTACATTTTTACCCTTCCATTTTACTTATTTGCATTTTTGTTTCTTTTCTTTTGCAGTTATTTTATTTTTATCATTTCTACTGTAAGTATTTCTTATTTGCTTTTTAATTTCAATTATTTTTATTTTATTTTATTTTGCTTTGTTAGCCTTTGTAGATCACACCCAAGTAAACAAACTTTCATAATTTGCTAAGATATACCATAGATAATAGTATCTAGTATTTAGCTAAGCTTCGCACTACCAGTCTCTGTGGGACGATATTTTCGGACTCACCTCCGTATTACTTGAGACCACGTGCACTTGCGTGTAGATACCTTTTAGGGTCGACACATGTCGGCATGATAGAGGTGCCAACTAGTCTCAAAACCGTGTTTTTATCGTAAAATAACCTTTATGGAATTTATAAAAATATATAATTTTATAATTTAAAACCATAAAGGTTAAAAATCATTTAGTGAATATTTATAAAAATATTCACTGTATTTCATTTCAATTTTTCGTCTCGTATTACGTGTAATTTATCTATCCCGAGAATTTTCTGTGATTTCCTTATCACCATTCTCAAAAACATGAATATTTTAAAATTCCATCTCATTATATTCATGTTTTATGAAATTTAGTAATTTTCTCATTTTTCGTGATTTAATATCGATTTTCGAAAATAAAATCATTTAATATGATTTTACGAAATTTTTCTAAAATTTTCGGCAGCATAACGGCTGCCGATTGACTAACCTCCTGCATAGAAAATACAGTTTATAAATCCAGCCAGTACATCATCACAAATTCCCAACTGATAATTCACCATAATATTTTCATAAAATATTTCGTAATGAAAAGTAATGCAGACTGAATATCCTTACAGTGCTGCAGATGCATCCCTTACCTATCCCGGGTCGGCGACTTCCTCGTTATCGGTTGCGCCTGTGTTCCTTCTCTTCCGATTCCGGCCTCTCGTTTGCCAAGAATAATTTTCTGGAATTCAAATTTTAAAAATTAGAATTTTTCTATAATTTATTTAAATTAATACTCGAAATTTATTTTCGAAATCCTTACTGAATTTTCGAAATTTTTCAGATTTTCGAATTCCGGGGAATTTCTGAATTTTCAGAAATTTCTTTTCTCTCTCTTTTTCTTCTTTCTTTTTCCTTCTTTTTCTTCCTTTTTCTTCTTTTTTTTCTTTTCCTTTTTCCCTTTTCTTTTTCTTTTTCCTTTTTCCCATTTTTGGCCGGACCAGTTCAGACTGGTCAGTGTCTCCTCCAGCCGGTTCGGCCAGTTCGGCCACTGGCGGTCCTCCTTTCTGCCAGTTTGTGCCTTCCACAGCTTGCCGGAGTTGCGGGGACGTAGGATCTGGTCTCCGTTTCGCCCCATCACCGGTGACGGCGCCGGATCTGGAATGGTGGCTCTCGACTCCTTTCTCCTTTGTTTCTTCCTTCCTCTGTCGTCCTCTGCCTCGCCAGTGGCCTCCCTTTTCTTCCCCTCAGCTCCGTCGAGCTCGGGGTTGGGGTGGCGGTGCCTAGACCGGCTGGCACCGCCACTTCCCTCTTTTCTCTTTTCCTCTTTTTCCTTCGGTTTTCCTCTTCTGTTTCGCTTCTCTCTTTTCCCTTTTGGGCCGTCACCGGTCACTTCCCTCTTCCCTCTCATCTCACCGGCGACGCCCCTTCCTCCACTTCCCTTCCGTTGGCAGCCGACAGTGGTCGGCCTCTTGGCTGTGAACAGAAATCGGGACTTTTCCCCGATTTTCCTTTGTGTTTTCTGTTTTCCTTTTTTTATATTATAATTATATTTATAATCCTATATAAATATAATTATATTACATTATTTGTCATATAGAATATATAACATATATAATTATATTTATATTTATAATTATATATATTGCTTTTATTATTAACAATATACATATATATTTACTTTGTTTTAACAATATATATATATACTTAAATTAAAGTAGATATATATATGTATATTTATTCATATACATAATTGTATATAAAAATATACACATGTATTTATTTACTATATAATAGTATATATATCATTTTATAATATATACTATATTTCTTATATACATATGTATTTATATAAAAACATATCAAAATATATTTATATAATCTAATTATATAAATATATAATATACGAATTTTATTTCATTTAATTGGATTTCTTAATATCCAATTATTTTTCCATTTTCAATTCTTATTTAATTTAAATTTCCATTTATGCAAATTAAATTTCCTCTTATTTTATCATTTCATCAACTTTTGAATTTCCAAATATTTCTATATCTTAAATAAATTCGTTTATTTTCTTTAACTTATTTATTTGTTTTAATATTAAATTTACAATTATTTAATATTAATTTTAGAAAATTAGCGGTTATCACAAAAATACCCAAGTAGCATCGTTTTGTGAATTATGAGAAACAAATTGGAAAATGACGAATACGTCCTGAGGGTATTTTCGTAAATTCTTCCCAAGCTAAAATGATTTAAAATAAAATAAAAATAGTAAATTCCTCCCAAACTAAAATGATTTAAAATAAAATAAAAATATCATGTTACTCTACATGAAATGTACTTTAACATGGTGTTGACGGATTTGTTGAAATGGTCCCAAAATTTGAAAATTTCGCAAGCGGTCCGTAAGGGGTAAAATCATAATTTCACAATATCGGTACACCGAGCGGCAAAAAAACCACTTCCATTCATTAATATACAGCAAATGTGAATTTTTGGTGCTGGAAACATAATTTTTTGAGGTCATTTGGATAGCATTTACGATTACGAAAGCTTGGTGGCAAAACCATTAATATTTCGACTGATCAAGGGTATTTTGGTAATTAGTCAAAATTCCAAAATTTTCTCTATTTAATTTCCAGCTGAGTTCTGCTAATATTCACCTTCTTCATCAGCAGCTCCCACGCCATCTTCACACCAAGAAGAGAAAGAAAAATTTAAATCAAAATAACTTACAAACCATTAGAAATTTCACTACAATTTCTATACAAAAATTATTCTTCTCTTCCTCCTCTTTAATTCTATACCCATATCTCATCCTAGCAAGCAATATACAAAGAGAAATCAGCCCCCAAGTTTCATTCAAAGCTTGGCAAGTGGCCATTTATGGGGATTTCTAAAGATTAATGGTATAGATTTAATCTTTGTAAGCTAGTGATCATGTTTTTAGCTTTTATTTTGTTTAAATGATACAATATAAAAATCCACCATTTTTACACCATTCGGCCAAGCATGGAAGTGTGAGAATCTTTGGTGTTTCGAGCATTTTAATGATGCTAAATTGATCACTAAGCATAGGAAAACAACATGGAAATTTTAGATTGTTGAAAAACATGCAAATTTGGCTATGGCACCATTCAGCCTAGGTGAAGGGGAGTATAATGGTGGCTGATTTTGATGGTTGATTCTAACTATAGAATTTATGAGGAGTCTGCCGGTATGGTCGGATTTAAAATCCGACACAAGACGAAGAAGTTATGTCATACTACCGATAGAAATTACGTTGCAAAAATGTTTGCAGTATTTTATATGGCTGCATTTTAGTATCAATCATAGCTTAAAAATAAGGATTAAATGAGCTAATAATTGTGGTGAAATTAAATTGCAGCCGGGATTTTCGATGATCGTGTGGTGCAGGTGTTTACGCGATTTCGATAAACAGGTAAGAGACTCGTATGTAGATTTGTAAGGATATCTGAATGCATCATTCCCTTGCTATGAATTTTACAAGAATTATGGAATATTGGTTTGCCTTGAAATTGCATGAAAATCTGTGGTTTTTGGTTGGTGAACTGTGTTTGAACGTGTAGGGAGGCTAGGACTCGGGCAACTGTTATGCTGCTAAAATTTATTAAAAATATTTCTAATAATGCTAGAAAATATTTTGGTGGCATTATTAATATATTCCTAGCCTTGAAATTGTGAAACTAAATATTTTTCATAAAAGGTTAATATACCGAAAAATATTTATTAAATATTCTTGACACCAATTTTGGTGAAGGTTTTAGTACCGAAAATTTATCTCACATGTTTTACAGTGAATTGTGGGGTTGGTGATATGAAATAATAAATAGTGAATATTTTATAATAGATTTTAAATTAATATTCACTATTTGAAAATATATTTTTCTTTTATGGAATTAGTGAAATTTTACTATAAGTAATAAATTCCGTAAAGGTTTTATCACCGTGAAAAGACTGTTTTGAGATTGTTAGGTCCCATATCATGCTCATGTGTTCATGTGTACCCTCTCATGTGTTATGCTATTGACATTGAGCCGTCTTCAGCGTCTCGGTTGTCACCCGCTTAGTGTACAACCGAGGACACCTATAGACTATAGCCATAGATCTTTATGATTATTTTATTGTCCCTACAGGAATCTCATGTGTACCCTATTCCCTACGGGACTTATAGCATGATATTATTAGGGTGTTGCCTGGTCTCCACTATTATTCCACGAGTAATGACTGATTTTAATGAGAATTTGAGAATATACTGTTTATTGTGATATTTTATCACTGATTTGAGAAATGTATGAACAGTGTATTTTATTGCTATATGTGTACATGTGTTTAAACTGATTGATTTCAATGGTGAGAAATCAAAATAAATTCCAAGTGTGGTTCTTATGATTTATTAAAGTGTTTTGCGTAATTAGATGACATTTTATATGAAGTAAACATTTTATATGAAGTAAACATTTTAATAAACTGTATGTTTATATAAATTTCTACTCCCTATAGTCGTTTTGGATTTTCGGGACAAGACAAGTATTTCAAAATATCTTCCATGCTCCATCTGGATTTTTCGACAGACTATAGTATCACTTCCTTGATAGTGTTCCCAGTTTACGAGTAGGAATTAAAAGATTTTACTGCATATAGTCTTCTAGGTATCAAGATTTATATACAAATCTCTAACTAAGTCATGGTTTGCTCACTACAATATTTTATCTCCCTAGATATATTTGCAGTGACCATTTGAGGTATATCATCCGAGGATTTGAGGCTGCATATTTAGCACCATGAGGCACGCTTATAGATCTCGGAGGTATATTTATTTTATTTTATATGTTCAGACTTTTATTTACAATACTACAGTGTTGTAGTAAATTAAGGAATGTAAGTGTGGATACAATATAAAAATTGTAAATATTTAATTCCGTTAATTTTATTAAATTACGGACATCATGTTAAAGTGAATTATATGTAGAAAATAAGATATCACAGACAGCCCAACCTATTCATGTGTTTTGAAATTGTGTAAAAAGTGTAAACTAATGTGTACTTGGGATGTGACAGAAATGCAGCTTTTTTTTTTGTTGCAATGGTGTTGAGAAGACAGTAGCTTCCCGCCGCTGTGTTGTTGCTAGAAATGAAGACCCCTTTTTTGTTTTGGCTCCTTTACCCTCTAACTATGCACTTTCGATCTCCTATTTTCCTTCTCTTTAAATCTGATCTTAGCTACTGATATGCTCTTTCTTCCTCTCTATCCTTTCTCTCATTGTAGCAATACCCCTACTGCTCTTTCTTTCCCCCATTTCACTCCTCTCTCCTTCGATCTCAATCTCTTTCCCCTTTTCTTCGTTTGTTGCAGCAACCTTCCTCTCTACTTTCTCGTCTCTTCTCATTTTCTTTCACTACAGCAGTTTCCTCTTTTCATTTCGCTATGGGTTTTTCTCTCCCAGTCCTCTAGTTTTCTTTTCTTTTTTTTTTGTTTGCCTCTGCCATTTGCTTAATTTGTGGGAGCAGGTGGGGAAGAAATCGGGTGGCTTCTAAAGGAAGCCACTCTAGGTTTTCCCTCTGTTTTTTTTAATGTATTATATATATTCCATTTAATATACTTTTCTTATGTTATATTATAATATATTATATTATAATATATTATATTATATTATATTATATTATATATATACATTGATCACCTTACTTATATATATACATGATATATGTATTTTTCATGCCCAATAGGTTTTTTAATTGTAGCATATATATTTTGTTCTTCTGTTATTTTAAATTTACATATATCTATATATATATATATTATACTTAATAAATATTTTCCTTATTTATTCTTTCTATATATATATATATGTATGTATGTATATCACATTTAATTTAGTTTATTTGTACTCTTAATGTACCAGATACTCATTTACTTTCTCTATTGGATTAATAATATATATATATATCTTTATCTATATATATATTTAGCCTATTCATACAATTTCTAAATTGTATTTAATCATTCATTGCTAAATATACTATACTTGGAACTTTATTCTCACTACTTGGAATAATAATAATAATAATAATAATAATAATAATAATACTTACAGACTACATTTTAATACTTAGTTTATTTTATGTCTTCCATTTTTCTCCAAAATCAGTACAAAAGTTGCAGTCTTCACATAAAGGAAGAGGTTAAAAAAAAAAGAAAGTTGTGTGGATCTTGCCTTGACTCCATTGTGATGTTAAAAAAATAAGGAGGAGTTTAAAATGTGGCATAGAAACTGTCACCTACAAACAAATATATGAAAAAGATAGGTTTGGGGGTTATAGAGATAAATATATGGAGTTCAAAATGAAAAAAAAAAGAAGTGAAAAAAAAGAAAGAGAGAGAAATTTAGTATGTGTTAAGCATTGTTAGCTCTCTTGTTTTGATTTTCACTTTTCCTTTCTTTGTTAACCAATACCTTGGCTAAACATTATAAGATAATAAAGACCTATTGATCTAAGTTGATTTTATTGTTTGCATTAGTGGAGAGTTGTAAGAATAGCAAGCCTATGGAGTGTCAGTAAAATATAAAGACAAACTGTGATCACATTAATTGTTCATGAGTTGCATAATTTTAATTGAGTACTGACAAGGAATTTGAGTTTGGCTAATCACACACACACATCTGATATCATGATTTGAGTTATTTGACATTTGAATTATGAGATTATTGAGTTGTATTTTGAATTATAAATGTGAGGTATACTTGAGGCAATATGTGGAAATCAAGTGGAATTGAATTTACATGAATTTGAGTAAAACATTTTGGGTGTCCTTGAGATTTCACTTTTGTTCTTAAAGGTCACAAACAAGTGCATTTTCTTTTAATTGTGCTCGAGGACTAGCAAAAATGTAGGTTTGGGGGTATTTGATAATAATATATTTGTTATATTATTTATGTTTTAATTACAACATTTATTGCTATATTCTTGTGTAAAATTAATTGATTAATGTGTGTCTGTGAATTAATTTATAGAAACTAGCTTTGGGATTAATTTTGGAAGATATGATTTGAATTTTTTAAAATTTAAAGGATATATTGTTTGCAAAATAAAAAGGAAAGGAAATTTAACATTAATTAGGAAGAGCAAGCAATTATAAGGGTTATTTGGAAGGAAAGTTTTATTAGGTCTTTTACTTGGTCTACAAGTTTTGTGTTTTTATATAAGTGCAAGCAGGTTGAAGAGCCAAATATATTGTGACGTCCCCGTCACTTCATCTTATCACTTATCTTTTTCCTTCTTTATTTAGATTTAGTTCATCCAGTGTCATTCTTTCCTTATTCTTAAGCTAATTATCTAATAGCTTATGAAATTTTATTCAATTTCCATAAACATAAAATGATATATATAAATATCATTCCATTTCCATAGGATCTCATACATCATCTTAACTTACATCCCCGATATCTTATATACATAAATTCTACATGTACTGTACTGTAGCTGAATTACAATTTAACTTTACACATGGACATATGAGTATACCTTCTATGCTAACCGGGAAGCGTATCAAGAAGGTACACCTTGATTCTTCAAAAACAAGCTCCTCTAGTCGGAGCGGGGTTCACTTCAGATAGTCTGTAGGAAAAATGGTCGTAAAAGGGTGAGTTTACGCTCAGTAAGAAAAGTATGTAAAAGAGCGTGCTATGCCTCTATATGCATTTTTCCTACTTGGCTCTATAATGTCATGTAAAGCATTATAAAGCATGCATTATAAACATCTTTCATGCATCGTTTGCAACCATGCATATTTATTTCAAATGACGTGGCAATCATACTTTGTATGCTTCCTTTAAAACATAGCATACATATACAACATGCATCATACTTCTTTCTTTAAAACATCATACTTCATAACATACTTTAAAAACATACATCATACAGTTCTTCATACATACATCTTGTACTTTGAAATAGATGGAGACTATGTACAATGTTTAAGCGATTGAGTCGTCATATGAACCGTTCATTCCCATTCATATGACTCATATGACTCTAATCATGCATTAGTACATTGGTATACCATGTAGAGGTCAGGGATTCTCTCCTGCCTTAATAATACCATAGTGAGCACTAGTCAGGTGTCACTTATGATCTTGAGGACCGGACTAAGGTTCCTCACTTAACATACATATTACTGAGGACTTGATCAGAGTCTCTCAGCCATCAGAAATGCATAATCATTACGCAGTCCATAGTCTCAAAACATTTATAATATACTTTCCAGAAAACACCTTTGTGTTTACATTGAATAAGCTTTGAAACATCTTTTCATACATGGCAGTCGACTGGTCTTATATGGCAGTCGACTGCTGCTTCATAATTCCTTTTATCGAAATTAATTTCATTTAAAATTTCGATAATTTCATCTTTGAAAATACATGGGGGCAGTCGACTGGTCCATATAGCAGTCGACTGGTTTTCAAACAGAATGCTTCTTAAGAAATAGCAGTCGACTGGTCCATATAGCAGTCGACTGTTTTTGAAACAGAATGCAATTTGGTAAATAGCAGTCGACTGGTCCATATAGCAGTCGACTGGTTTGAAACAGAATGCTTCTGGGAAAATAGCAGTCGACTGGCTTACATAGCAGTCGACTGGTTTGCTTCGGGTTTCGGAAAACGACGTTTTGGTTGTCTCTAGGCAGTCGGCTGCTACTTAAGGCAGTCGGCTGCTCCTAACCTAATTGGTACTAGGAGACAAGTCCGAAATGGTTATTTTCCTGCAAAGAAACAGCTGGTACTTCTTTCCAAATCACATGCAAGCATCATAAAACATGCGGACATAGCCGCCTTACGTCCGTTACATAATTTCCTTACCTTGATTTCCTCGGAAACGCGAAATCACTTGGTGCGTTAACCCTAGCTTTTCACTTCTTCAACCTGAAATCATCATACCATTTCAAACCTCAAATTAAACAACATACACATGTCCTACTAACTCAGTACAACTCCTTATCATGAACCAAATTGTAAAAATCATCTTCTTCTCTTACCTTCACTAGAGACCAAAATCTCAAATGTTGAGATCTCCTTCAATACTTGGATTCACTCTATCAAACTTTGGATATCTCCTAGTCTAACGACAAGGATTATTTTTCGTTAAATGAACTTAGTGAATTGGTGAGGGAGTAAGGTGGTTTAGCAAGGAGCTTGGAATGGAAACTTGGAAACTTGGATGGAACGAGAGGGAGAGCTAAGAAGAGGGGCTGACGTTGGTGATGGCTGGTGAGGGTGATGAGTCATGCAAAATGCATTAATTGCATGGTCATCCATTAATTCATCTCAGCCCTTGACTTATCCCTTTGACCATTTAATTCTTCTTTTCCTTTCTTCCACAACCACATGTTAAAACACAATTTCTGATTTTATTTTCTTTCCTACTCCAATTATTTTCCTGATATCATTTTCTTTATCCTCTACTCATTTCCATAATAACAAAATAAGCTCTTTGCCTAATTGGTTATCAACTTTCTTATTTCTTCTATATTCCATTCATCATGCATACCTTATTCATACATCAATTACACATAAATCTTCATATTCATTTAATCATATTAACTTAGAATACTTTACATACATGGAGGAATACATGGAAATTGAGGATCTCACATATATAGAGTGGGAGGTGGCAGTAGTTAAGGTACAAAAGGTAAACGAGAGATATAGAAAGAAAGAGCAGCTGTAGTTGAACTAAAACCTTGCTATAGGACAGAACGTGTGAGTTGTAACTGCTGAAGTGTTACTATTTGCTGAAGTGAAATGTACTGCTGGAGTCGAGACTCAAGAAGTTGCGAAGACCAAGCTATTGGAACAGAAACTGTCTCGAAGCTATTCCAAAATCAAATGCAACGTAGAGCATTAGCATTGAAGCAAAGCAAAAACAAATAGAGCAATTGTTTTCCACATGATACTTGTTGCAAATTCATGAAGTTTGGCTTAAGGGGCTGCAACATCTTGTTTTATCTTTATACTTTGCATTGTTAATTTTATATATATTTTAATTGGTTTAATGTTTATTCAAAGCATGAATTCTCAATTTAATTTGATGTTGTGTGCTATGTTAAACATAAACTAGTTTATTTACTAGGAATTTGATTAAGCCTACATGCATATTTTATGTCTTTATGATTAATTGATCAATTCTTAATTCTAGTTTCATTCATTGTGATTAATTCAATCTTTTGATTTGTGTTATTGTTTGGCCACCTTTAATATAAATTAATTGATTGCTTGAGACATGGTAAGGGTACACATCATATGCTAAGCCATGTATAGCTCTATTGAATGATTGAATAAATATTTGATACATACATCACGCTAGAATATTTATTTGGTTCTTGTTAGATGTTCTTCTATTCTTAATGGATTTTTAGTTATTGGTTATGCTACACATCATAGATAATTTAATGATTAAAAATACTTGATTATAGCTGCCATTAAACAAAGTAATCATATACTAGGAAGAATGAACCTGAGAATTGAATTGAGATATTTAGGATTAAAGACAAAATTGCAATGTATTGGTAAAATCAAATTCCTAGGCTTTTCTCTATTGGTTAATTTCTTGATTTTATTGGGTTAAGTAATTTAATTAGTTAATTTAGTAATTAATTAAATACTTAGGTAATTTCTTTTATTTGACTTTCATAATTTTTAGGGCATAAGTAGTTAAATTTTAATAGAATAAATTTAGCAAATCTATGTGGGATCGACTCTTGTATTTGCACACTATACTACCTTGATTCATGCACTTGTGAGAATATAACTTTTTGTTCATCATGTACCATGGTAGCTTCAATTAAAAATCCTTTGGAAGCACAGTTTCTTCTTCAGCAAATTCTCTAAAAAGGTATGTGTCATTTTTCCATCTCTATGATAGGGGTAGCTAGGTTTTAATTCGTTTTTAATCAAAGGAGGTTTTGTTGAATATGTTAGTAAATGGTAAGAGCTGGCTTGATGAATGGTGCCATTGGATCAAACCTTGGTTTGATGAACTTGTTTATGACGAGAGGTTTGTTTAGGTCAAGTTTAATAAGTTTCCTTTGCATGCATGGAACAATGAGGTGCTGTGAGATCCCTGAATTTCATGTAGTTCCTCCATGTATGTAAAGTATTCTAAGTTAATATGATTAAATGAGTATAAAGATTAATGTGTAATTGATGTATGAATAATGTATGTATGATGAATGGAAGGGAATATAGAAGAAATAATAAAGTTGAATGTCCATAAGTCAAATGAAGCATGTTGATATCAGGAAAATAAATGGGATATGAGACAAGAAACAAAATCAAAAGCATGATTGGTGATTAAATGGATGAGTCCTATGGAAGAAGAATTAAATGATAGTCAAATGGGTCAAAAGGTCAAGAAAAGCTTGGCTGAGATAAAGGATGAGATGAGCATGCATTTAATGCCTTGCATGACTCACCCTCATCATCATCATCACCCTACGCCAGCCCCTCTTCCCAGCTCTCCCTCTCGTTCCATCCAAACTTCCATAGTTTCCATTCCAAGCTTCTTGCTAAACTACCTTACTGCCTCACCAATTCACGAAGTTCAGTTAACGAAAATCGATCCTTGTCGTTAGACTAGGTGATATCTAAATTTGGTGAATTGATCTCAAGTATTGGAAGAGATCTCAAAGGTTGAGATCTTGATCTCTAGTGAAGGTAAGAGAAGAAGATGATTCTTACAATTTCGTTCATGATGTGAAGTTGTTTTGAGTTGGTATAACATGTGTATGTGATTTAATTTAAGGTTTGATATGGTATGATGATTTTAGGTTAAAAAGGTGAAAAGCTAAGGTGACGCATCAAGTGATCTTGCGTTCTCGAGGAAATCGAGGTAAGGAATTTATGTAACGGACGTAAGGCGGCTATGTCCGCATGTTTTAGAATGTTTTTACATGTTTTGGAAAGATGTACAAGTTGTTTTATGTAGGAAAAGATACATTTTCGGACTTGTCTCCTAGTACCAATTAGGCTAGGAGCAGCCGACTGCCTTAAATGGGAAGTCGACTGCCTAGAGACAACCAAAACGTCGTTTTCCGAAACCCGATGCAAACCAGTCGACTGCTATGTAAGCCAGTCGACTGCTATTTACCCAGAAGCATTCTGTTTCAAACCAGTCGACTGCTATATGAGACAGTCGACTGCTAATTTTCAAGATGCATTCTGTTTCAAAACCAGCCGACTGCCTATAGAACCAGTCGACTGCTATTTTCCGAGATGTATTCTGTTTCAAAAAACAGTCGACTGCTATATGGGCCAGTCGACTGCTATTTCTGAAGAAGCATTCTGTCTGAAAACCAGTCGACTGCTATAATGACCAGTCGACTGCCCTCTCGTATTTTCAAATATGAAAATATAGAAATTTAAATGAAAATAATTTCAAAAAAGGAAGTTATGAAGTAGCAGCCGACTGCCCTATGAGACCAGTCGACTGCCATGCATGAAAAGAGCTTTCAAGCTTAATTGATTTAAACACAAAAAGTGTTTTCTGAAAAAGGATATTATAATGTTTTGAGACTATGGACTGCGTAATGATTATGCATTTCTGATGGCTGAGAGACTCTGATCAAGTCCTCAGTAATATGTATGTTGAGTGAGGAACCTTAGTCCGGTCCTCAATCCCACATGTGACACCTGACTAGTGTTCACTGTGGAAATTATAAAGGCAAGAGAGAATCCCTGACCTATACGGAGTGCACTACTGTACCAATGCATGATTAGAGTCATATAAAGTCATATAAATGGGAATGAACGGTTTATATGACGACTCAATCGCTTAAACATTGTACATGGTCTCCATCTATTTCAAGTATAAAAATGTATGTATGAAGAACAGTATACGATGTATGTTTTCAAGTATGAAGTATGCTATGAAGTATGAAGTTTTAAAGAAGAAGTATGATACATGTTTTATATGTATGCTATGTTTTAAAGAAAGCATACAAAGTATGTTTGCCATGGCATTTGAAATAATTATGCATGATGGCAATTAATGCATGAAAGATGTTTATGATGCATGCTTTATAATGCTTTACATGACATTATAGAGCCAAGTAGGAAAAGTTCATATAGAGGCATAGTACGCTCTTTTACATACTTTTCTTACTGAGCGTAAACTCACCCTTTTACGACCATTTTTCCTACAGATTTACTGAAGTGAAATCCGCTCCGACTAGAGGAGCTTGTTTTTGAAGAATCGAAGTGTACCTTCTCAATACGCTTCCCAGTTAGTATAGAAGGTATACTCCTATGTTTATGTATAATAAAGTTAATATTCAGTTACGGTACAGTACAAGTAGATATTGTGTATATTGGATATCGGGGATGTAAGATAAGATGATGTATGAGATCCTGTGGAAATGAAATGATATGTATATATATCATTTATTTTTAAGTCTATGGAGATTGCAAAATAATTCATAAGCTATTAAATAATTAGCTTAAAGGTAAGAAAAGAATGACACTGTATAAACTAAATCTAACTAAAGAAGGACAAGATAAGTGATAAGATGGAGTGACGGGGACGTCACAGAGTGGTATCAGAGCAGTTTAGATTGAGGTTTGTCAGTGTCAAGAAGTTAGAAATAGAGTAGATCCCCAATTGTACTGTACTCGTCTGAATATAAATGTATAGTATAGCTGTCCATGGTTATACTAAAGAGCTCAATGATGACTATGTTTACAGTATGAGCTCACAAAGGAGAGGTACAAAAAGAGGAAGAGGACGGGGTCGTGAAGAACAGCCCCCAGTTCCGTCTCCTCATCCGTCTCCACCGCATAGCCCAAATACGAGGCTAGCGAAAATGGAAAAGCATATGGAGAACATGGCCGCTATGTTCACACAATTCATGTCGAACTTTCCAAATGTGGCCACAAGTACCCAAGCGGCTACACCTGTTGTTGCTCCTGTAGAAGTAACACCACCAGCCCCAACTACGGAAAGGCGGGATCCTAAAGCCTATTGCAGTGTGGCTTTGATAAAAGAATTTAAGAAGTTGGATCCGCCCAAGTTCAAGGGGGAAAGAGATTTGCTGACAGCAGAGAACTGGATGAAAGCAGTTCTCAAATCTTTCGAGTACATGCCCTGCTCCGAAAGGGAGAAAGTAGGCTTGGCTGCCTATCTGTTGATAGATGATGCTGAGTATTGGTGGCAAGCCACTCGGACCGTGTTAGAGGCCCGATATGATGAAGTTACGTGGGATCGATTTGTAGAAGCCTTTAATGAGCAGTATATCCCACGCACGGATCAGAATAGACTGAAAATCGAATTCTTAAGCTTGACTCAGGGTACAATGACGGTGAATCAGTATGAATCTAAGTTCACTACCTTGAGTAGATTTGATCCAGAAGTCAAAAGAGATCAAGGGCATAAGATTTTCAGGTTCATCGAGGGATTGAGGTCCCCGATTAGATCTAAATTGTATCCGATGGATATCACCACCTATGGAGAAGCTGTCCGTAAGGCTCAATTGTGTGAGCAGGACTATGATTTGCATCATGCCGAATTCCGAACCAAGGGTAAAGGCAAAGAACCGATGAAACGGAAGTCGGATGAGAAAACTCAGAGTGATAGGTATCCACATCGGAGAAGTAGACGATCTGAAGGAGTTTCTATAGGTAAGTAAAATATGGAAAGATGATCTTTAAATTAATTTAATGGTTATATGGAATAATATCGAAATTGGAATTATAATAATAATGATAATGGTATAGGTACTCCTAAGGCTACCGGGATCAAGATAAATGATGAGCGGTCCCGATATCCAGCTGGAAGTACTGCTAGCTCACCAAAGAGTACCACACAAAGATGTGAGCAGTGTGGGAAATTTCACGGATCACAGCCATGTCGCTTGGCGAGTGGCGCTTGCTTTAGATGTGGGGAGAAAGGGCACATGATTAGAGATTGCCCTCAGAGAGATCCGAAGATGCCTGATGAATCTGATAAGGCTCCTAAACCACAACCTAAAGCCACTGCAGCAGAGAAGGGAAAGAAAGCTGTGACCCAAGGACGAGTGTTTGCCATCGACGAAGAGTCTGCTGATGCCTCGTCCAAAGTGATTAAAGGTACGATTTACTTGTTTGATATAAGTGTCACAGCATTGTTTGATCCAGGCTCTACGCATTCATTTGTGTCCCCTAGGATTGCTAAGGAAATACCCGTTGAGCCTGAAACTTTAGAACAATTAGTGAGGATAATTACACCTCTTAGGGAATCACAAATAACAGAGTTGGTGTGTAGAAACTGTAAGCTACGGGTAGGAGAAAGAGAATCTAAGGCTGACCTAATCCTACTGAATATGTATGGACTTGATGTTATTTTGGGTATGGATTGGTTAGCCAATAATCATGTTATAGTGGACTGTTATGCTAAGAGTGTAACATTTTCTTCACCCGTTAGCTATGTTGTAAATTTTGCAAGCAACTAATATGAAAGCATGTTTGATCTTGAATGTTTGCAAATGAAATTAATGAATAATATGTATGATGATGTGAAGGATTTATTGCTTATGTGGAGGACGTAAATCAGAAACGTCCCGGACTCAAGGATATTCCTGTAGTCCAAGATTTTCCAGAAGTGTTTCCGGACGATCTTCCAGGACTTCCTCCGAGTAGGGAAGTGGAATTTACGATAGATTTGGTGCCTGGAACTGAGCCCATTTCAAGAGCACCTTACCGGATGGCTTTGGTAGAATTAGAAGAATTGAAGAAACAGCTTCAGGAGTTGTTAGACAAGGGATTCATACGACCCAGCGTATCCCCTTGGGGTGCTCCTGTGCTTTTTGTTAAGAAGAAGGATGGTAGTATGAGGTTATGCATTGACTACCGGTGGTTGAATAAAGTGACGATCAAGAACAAGTACCCTCTTCCCCGAATTGACGACCTCTTTGATCAGCTAAAGGGTGCACAAGTCTTTTCCAAGATAGACTTGAGATCGGGATATCACCAGTTGAAGATTCGAGATGAGGATATCCCTAAGACTGCATTCAGGACACGGTATGGTCACTATGAATTCCTAGTGATGCCGTTTGGTCTGACCAATGCACCTGCAGCCTTTATGAACTTAATGAATGACGTGTTCAAACAGTACCTAGACCAGTTTGTCATTGTCTTCATCGATGACATTTTGGTGTACTCGAGGTCATGGGAAGAGCATGAGCAGCATTTGAGGATTGTTTTGGAGACCCTCAGAGATAGAGGATTGTATGCCAAGCTAAGTAAGTGTGATTTCTGGTTGAACCAAATCTCCTTTTTAGGACATGTGATCAGTAAAGATGGTGTCTCAGTTGATTCATCAAAGATAGAAGCGGTGGTTCAATGGGAAAGACCGAAGACAGTGACGGAGATTAGGAGTTTCTTGGGTTTAGCTGGCTACTACAGAAGGTTTGTAGAGGGTTTCTCGAAGCTAGCTGCTCCGCTGACGCGCTTGACGCGCAAGGAAGTGAAGTATGAATGGAATGAAGCCTGTGAGAGTAGCTTCCAAGAGTTGAAGAACAGGCTAACGACTGCACCGATCCTTACCATCCCTAGTGGTTCAGGTGGATTTGCGGTGTATAGTGATGCCTCAGGGCAAGGCTTGGGATGTGTGTTAATGCAGCATGGTAAGGTAGTGGCCTATGGGTCTAGACAATTGAAGGACCATGAGAGGAACTACCCGACTCACGATTTGGAATTAGCTGCAGTAGTGTTTGCCCTGAAGATATGGAGGCATTACTTGTATGGTGAGAAATTTCAGATTTTTACGGATCATAAAAGTCTGAAATACTTGTTCTCCCAAAGAGAACTGAACATGAGGCAAAGAAGATGGCTCGAGCTTCTAAAGGACTACGATTGTGAGATTTTGTACCACCCGGGAAAAGCAAATGTGGTGGCTGATGCTTTGAGCCGGAAGCATGTAAGTATGGTGTCTTATATGATGATAAAAGAGCATGAATTAATTGAGCAATTTGCAAGCCTCAACCTTAATGTCATGAATTATGAGCAAATTGGAATGACGGCTAGTTTGAGGATTGAGCCAGAATTGATGAATAGAATCCGAAGTGCTCAAAAGAAAGATGATAGATGCATTGAGACTATAAATCAGATGCAGCCAGGTATGATCTCAGAGTTCAATCTTGGTAGTGATGGAATTTTAAGGTTTAAAAGTCGTATATGTGTTCCTAATGATGATGAATTGAAGAAGCTGATTTTAACTGAAGCACATGCCACTAAGTACACGTTGCACCCAGGAAGTACGAAGATGTATTATAATCTTCGCAAGGTGTATTGGTGGAATGGCATGAAGAGAGACATAGCAGATTTTGTAGCAAAATGTCTCACATGTCAACAGGTCAAGGTAGAGCACCAAAAGCCAGCAGGATTACTGCACCCTCTGCCTATACCTATGTGGAAGTGGGAACACATTACGATGGATTTTATTATGGGATTACCCAGAACCAAGAAGAATCATGATGGTATTTGGGTGATTGTCGATAGATTGACAAAATCAGCTCACTTCCTGCCTATGAAGTCAACTGATACACTCAATACTTTGGCAGATATGTATGTAAAAGATGTTGTAAGACTACACGGTGTTCCAGTGAGCATCACTTCTGATAGAGATTCCAGGTTTACTTCCCATTTCTGGGAGCATTTTCAAGAAGCCATGGGATCTAAGTTAAGTTTTAGCACAGCTTTTCATCCGCAGACTGATGGACAGTCCGAGCGCACGATTCAGACGCTCGAGGATATGTTGAGGGCTTGTGCTATGGACTTTAAAGGCTCCTGGGATGACCATCTGCCATTGGCTGAGTTTGCATACAATAATAGTTATCATGCAAGCATCGGGATGGCACCATATGAAGCTCTGTATGGAAGAAGGTGTCGATCTCCCATTGGGTGGGAAGAAGTGGGCGAACGTAAGTTATTAGCTCCAGATCTAGTCGAGCAAGCATCAGAAGATGTTAAGTTGATTTGTCAGAGGCTTAAGACAGCTCAAAGTAGACAAAAGAGCTATGCAGATGCTCGACGGAGGCCACTTGAGTTCATGGTTGGAGATTATGTATTTCTGAAAGTTTCTCCATCCAAAGGGATCATGAGGTTTGGCCGACGAGGTAAGTTAAGTCCTCGCTATATCGGTCCGTTTGAGGTCTTAGATCGGATAGGTGATATTGCCTATAGATTGGCATTACCTCCGGAGTTATCGGGAGTACACAATGTGTTTCATGTATCGATGCTTCGGAAGTATAATCCGGATCCGACGCATGTTATTGAATATGAACCCTTGGAGATAAGGGAAGATATGAGTTATGTAGAGAAGCCGATTCGGATTTTGGACAGAAAAAAAGAAAGTTTTGAGGTCTAAGACGATCCCCTTAGTGAAAGTTCTCTGGCAATACCATACGATGGAAGAAGCTACATGGGAGCTAGAGAGCTTAATGAAGGAAAAGTATCCCGAGTTGTTTACATGACAAGCTAAGGCAAATTTGGAGGACCAAATTTTCTAAGGTGGGGAGAATGTGAGATCCCTGAATTTCATGTAGTTCCTCCATGTATGTAAAGTATTCTAAGTTAATATGATTAAATGAGTATAAAGATTAATGTGTAATTGATGTATGAATAATGTATGTATGATGAATGGAAGGGAATATAGAAGAAATAATAAAGTTGAATGTCCATAAGTCAAATGAAGCATGTTGATATCAGGAAAATAAATGGGATATGAGACAAGAAACAAAATCAAAAGCATGATTGGTGATTAAATGGATGAGTCCTATGGAAGAAGAATTAAATGATAGTCAAATGGGTCAAAAGGTCAAGAAAAGCTTGGCTGAGATAAAGGATGAGATGAGCATGCATTTAATGCCTTGCATGACTCACCCTCATCATCATCATCACCCTACGCCAGCCCCTCTTCCCAGCTCTCCCTCTCGTTCCATCCAAACTTCCATAGTTTCCATTCCAAGCTTCTTGCTAAACTACCTTACTGCCTCACCAATTCACGAAGTTCAGTTAACGAAAATCGATCCTTGTCGTTAGACTAGGTGATATCTAAAATTTGGTGAATTGATCTCAAGTATTGGAAGAGATCTCAAAGGTTGAGATCTTGATCTCTAGTGAAGGTAAGAGAAGAAGATGATTCTTACAATTTCGTTCATGATGTGAAGTTGTTTTGAGTTGGTATAACATGTGTATGTGATTTAATTTAAGGTTTGATATGGTATGATGATTTTAGGTTAAAAAGGTGAAAAGCTAAGGTGACGCATCAAGTGATCTTGCGTTCTCGAGGAAATCGAGGTAAGGAATTTATGTAACGGACGTAAGGCGGCTATGTCCGCATGTTTTAGAATGTTTTTACATGTTTTGGAAAGATGTACAAGTTGTTTTATGTAGGAAAAGATACATTTTCGGACTTGTCTCCTAGTACCAATTAGGCTAGGAGCAGCCGACTGCCTTAAATGGGAAGTCGACTGCCTAGAGACAACCAAAACGTCGTTTTCCGAAACCCGATGCAAACCAGTCGACTGCTATGTAAGCCAGTCGACTGCTATTTACCCAGAAGCATTCTGTTTCAAACCAGTCGACTGCTATATGAGACAGTCGACTGCTAATTTTCAAGATGCATTCTGTTTCAAAACCAGCCGACTGCCTATAGAACCAGTCGACTGCTATTTTCCGAGATGTATTCTGTTTCAAAAAACAGTCGACTGCTATATGGGCCAGTCGACTGCTATTTCTGAAGAAGCATTCTGTCTGAAAACCAGTCGACTGCTATAATGACCAGTCGACTGCCCTCTCGTATTTTCAAATATGAAAATATAGAAATTTAAATGAAAATAATTTCAAAAAAAGGAAGTTATGAAGTAGCAGCCGACTGCCCTATGAGACCAGTCGACTGCCATGCATGAAAAGAGCTTTCAAGCTTAATTGATTTAAACACAAAAAGTGTTTTCTGAAAAAGGATATTATAATGTTTTGAGACTATGGACTGCGTAATGATTATGCATTTCTGATGGCTGAGAGACTCTGATCAAGTCCTCAGTAATATGTATGTTGAGCGAGGAACCTTAGTCCGGTCCTCAATCCCACATGTGACACCTGACTAGTGTTCACTGTGGAAATTATAAAGGCAGGAGAGAATCCCTGACCTATACGGAGTGCACTACTGTACCAATGCATGATTAGAGTCATATAAAGTCATATAAATGGGAATGAACGGTTTATATGACGACTCAATCGCTTAAACATTGTACATGGTCTCCATCTATTTCAAGTATAAAAATGTATGTATGAAGAACAGTATACGATGTATGTTTTCAAGTATGAAGTATGCTATGAAGTATGAAGTTTTAAAGAAGAAGTATGATACATGTTTTATATGTATGCTATGTTTTAAAGAAAGCATACAAAGTATGTTTGCCATGGCATTTGAAATAATTATGCATGATGGCAATTAATGCATGAAAGATGTTTATGATGCATGCTTTATAATGCTTTACATGACATTATAGAGCCAAGTAGGAAAAGTTCATATAGAGGCATAGTACGCTCTTTTACATACTTTTCTTACTGAGCGTAAACTCACCCTTTTACGACCATTTTTCCTACAGATTTACTGAAGTGAAATCCGCTCCGACTAGAGGAGCTTGTTTTTGAAGAATCGAAGTGTACCTTCTCAATACGCTTCCCAGTTAGTATAGAAGGTATACTCCTATGTTTATGTATAATAAAGTTAATATTCAGTTACGGTACAGTACAAGTAGATATTGTGTATATTGGATATCGGGGATGTAAGATAAGATGATGTATGAGATCCTGTGGAAATGAAATGATATGTATATATATCATTTATTTTTAAGTCTATGGAGATTGCAAAATAATTCATAAGCTATTAAATAATTAGCTTAAAGGTAAGAAAAGAATGACACTGTATAAACTAAATCTAACTAAAGAAGGACAAGATAAGTGATAAGATGGAGTGACGGGGACGTCACAGGTGCTTAAAAAGATTAGTGATCATTTGGGAGAGTTTATCTTGGAGGATGATCGAACTGAAAAGAAAGAACGTCTTGATTTTGAAAGAATTCTTTTTCTTAACAAGAAAAATGGTATGGTTTAAAGTACTATTGATCTTTGGTTAAATGGTAAAAAGTTTGAGATTAACTTACTAACTGAGGAGGACTCTGAGTTTTTGTTGAATCATTTCTGTAACTCTGCTAAAAAATTTAATCCAAATTCATCTTCCTCTTTAAAGTCTAATTATTCAGAATTGGTGGATAGGGCTGTTCAGATCGCAGTTTCTACTGAAGATGATGAACATGAATTGTCAAGTGGAGAAGCTGACAATTGTTGCACTCTTGGAATTAATGAGCCGACTTTGGGAGATGTTGAGGTAGCATCTTTTGAGGATGATTTTTTGTTTTGCAAGGATGAGCTAGCTATGATCATTAATAGAGATAATGGTCATGAGGAAAGGACTGATCACTATAATTTAGCCAAAGATGCATTGTGGGCTAAAGCTAAAACTTTTGAAGAGGTGGGCCTTGGCTCACTGTTGAATGGTGAGAAGGATGTGCTAATCAGAATTCCAATACAAAGCCCATTTAACACTCAAAGTCCTATCTTTATTAACCCAGTTGATAATGCTTTAGCTCTATGCTTGGTTCAATTCGAAGGTCCAAATAATGAAGTTCAGAGTGTGGATTAAAATATCGAAGCCCCCCATGAGTGTATTGGATCTGTAGCTACAAACAAAAATTCGAGAACGAAATATATTTCGATATCTGTGAAATCCCTAATTTCCTATAATTTTTCCATATTTGTAAAGTATCACAAGTTGAAATGATGCAAATAAATCCGAATTTTGTGAAGTATAAATGATGTATGGGACATATGAGGAATAAATGAGATTGAATGGTCAAATAGTCAAGGGATTAATAGCTGATATGATAAAGGGAAGAAGAAAATTAAATTGGTCGAAGGGGGTTAAAAAGGGGTCAATGACTGAATTGATGAAGAGGGATAGCTATGCATTAAATGAAGCATGATGAGTCATGTTCATCCATCACTAAGTCGACAGCAACCATTCTAACCCCTCTCGTTCCCTTCCAAAACGTTTCAAGTTTTCCATTTTGCTACCTTGACAAACTGCCTTCCTCCCTCAACAAATCAATAAACGTTAGTAACAAAAAGCGATCCTTGTCACTAGCTCAAGTTAGGCCTGTAATATGAAAAGCTGAATCTAAGGAAGTAAGGAGATCAAAATTTCTGTTATCTTGGTTATTGACAAAGGTAAAAGAAGAAGTTAGTTCTTTCAATTATGTTTATGGTATGGAGTTGTATGATGTTGGTATAATCTACTTATGGTGTTAAAGTGAAAAAAAGCTAAAGGTTTGAATTATGATGTTTACAGCTTTGAAGAAGTGAAGGAAAAGAAATTGGTGCCACCAAGCTATTACGTGTTTTGGTGTAATCGAGGTAAGGAATTTATATAACGGACGTAGGGTGGCTATGTCCGCATGCTTTTAAATACTTTGGGAAGAATTACCAGCTGATTTTAAGTGTAGAATAGTGAATTTCAGGTTTTACTCCTAGTTACCAAAATGCTAAGAGCAGTCGACTGCCTTGAGTAGCAATCGACTGCCTAGAGACAACCAAAGCGTAAATTTTTGAAAATCGATGAAAACCAGTCGACTGCTATATAAACCAGTCGACTGCTGTTTTCCAGAAAGCATTCTATTTCAAAACAGTCAACTACTATAAAGACCCATCGACTGCTATTTACTTGAAAAACATTCTGTTTGAGAAACTAGCCGACTGCCTAAAAAACCAGTCGACTATCCTGTTCTCAGAAGCATTCTGTTTGTGAAAACAATCGACTGCTATATGACCAGTTGACTACCTTTTTCTCGAAAGCATTCTGTTTCAAAAGTGGTCAACTGCTATATGGGACCAGTCGATTGCCCCATGTGTTTTCAGAATTTTAAATTATCAAAATTTTTAAAAGAAAATAATTTCGATAAAGTAAGATATGCAATAACAGCCGACTGCCTTATGAAGCCAGTGGACTACCCCTTTTTTCAAAAAAAGATTTTAAAGCCTATTTCAGAAAAGTATGATAGTCATTGTAAAAGCTATATGATAAATGTTTTGAGACTATGAAGTACTTAATGATTATGCACTTCTGTATATGTACTTGACTAAGGAACCATAGTTCGATACTCAGTGTCACAAATGTCACCTGACTAGTATTCATTATGGCCTACCGACACTTGGCCATTTGTCTCTATTATATGTTTGGCTAGGGGAGGATTCTTGGCCCCTATGGGGGTATGCCACCTATTTATTAGTGAATAATTTCGTTAAAATGCAAGTAGTCTCCCTGTTATTTAAAAGTATCTGAAGTATGTGAATTACTTGAAAGTATTTAAATATATGATTTCAAAAGTATATGATATATGCTTGCACATGCTATTTGAAAGAAGAAGTATATGATATATTCTTTATAATGATTTTACATGACATTATAGAGCGAAGCAGGAAAGCTGCATATAGAGGCATAGTACGGTCTTTTACATACGCTTCTTACTGAGTGTATACTCACTCCTTTACAACCATTTTTCATACAGATTATTTGAAGTGATTTCTGCTCCGGGTAAAGGAGCTTGCTTTTGAGACCTTATAGTATACCTTCGAGATATGCTTCCCTATAAATATTGAAGGTATACTTACTAGAAATGTAATTCAGCTATTGTACAGTACACTGCTACAGAAATGTTTATAAGATGTTTTGGGGATTTAGGTCATGTAAGATGTGTAAGATCCTGTGGTCTAGAATGATATGTATAGATATCACTATTATGCTTTATTTGAAATTAAAATCTTTGTAGTGAACTATTAAATATCAAGCTTAAGAAGAACAAGAAGGAATGACATTGACGAATGAGTCTAATCAAGTTATATGAAAATGGAAAAAGTTATATGTGAATGTGTAGTGACTGGGATGTCACAGATTGGTATTAGAGCAAATTAGACTGATGTTTGTCAGTGTCAAGAAGCTAGAAATAGTATATATCCCAATGTACTGTACTTGTCTAAATACATATGCATAGTATAACTGTTTACAGTTATACTAAATAGCTTAATTTTGTCACTTTATCGACAGAATGAGCTCACGTAGAAGATGTAGAGGAAGAGGAAGGGGTCATGCAGAACCGCCCCCAGTACAGTCTCCTCCTCCATCTCCATCGCATAGCCCGAATACTAGGTTAGCGAAAATGAAGAAGCATATGGAGAATATGGCCACTATGTTCACACAATTCATGGCGAACTTCCCGAATGTGGCCACTAGTGCACCAGTAGCTACTCCTACAGTACAGCCCCCACCAGCACAGATAGAGTTACCCCCACCAGTCTCAGCTACTGAAAGGCGAGATCTTAAGGCTTATTGCAGTGTGACCCTAATTAAGGAATTTAAGAAGCTAGATCCACCTAAGTTCAAGGGGGATAGAGATCTATTGGCTGCAGAGAACTAGGTGAAGGCGGTCACTAAATCTTTTGAGTATATGACATGTTCGGAAAGAGAAAAGGTGGGCTTGGCTGCTTACCTATTAGTAGTGATATCCATAGGGTATAACTTAGATCTAATAGGGGACTTTAATCCCTCTATAAACCAAGGAAAATGCAAGGAACTAATGAAGCAGAAGTCAGAGGAGAAAGCCTTTAGTGACAGATATCCACCCAAGAGAAGTAGACGTTATGAAGGAGTTTCGATAGGTAAGCAAATGAATTATAAGAAAATGACTCTTGTTTAAGTAAATGTTTTCACAGAAATATATTGAATGTTGGAGTTATGATGATTATGGTACAAGGACTCCTAGATCTACCGAGATCAAGATAAATGACGAGAGATCTCGATATTCAGCAGGTAGTACCGTTAGCTCACCGAAAAGTATAATGCAGCGATGTGAGCAATGCGAGAAATTTCATGGATTACAGCCTTGCCGATTAGCGAGTGGCGCTTGTTTTAGATGTGGTGAGCAGGGACATATGATTAAAAATTGTCTCAAGATGAACCAGAGGGTGTTCGAGGAATCAGAAAAGACCTCTCATGTGATAACCGCGAATTTTTAAATTAATATTAATTATCTGGAAATTAATTTGGATAATTGAAATCCAAATTAAATAAGAAATGAAAAAAGGTATATTTATTTTGGATATTAAGAAATCCAAATTAAAGAAATAAGAATGTGGGTATTTATATATTTATATAATTTTATTATATAAATATATATTTTTATATAAGTATGTATGTACATATATGAAATATAAATATTGTTAATAATATATGTATATATTATTACAAAGTTTTTTATATATATAAATATATATATGTATATACATGAAATATAAATATTATTGTAAGATAAAGTGTATAGATATATATATACATATTGTTAATATAAAAATATATAAATCTATATAAAATACAAAAATATGTATTTATATACATATAGTGATAATATTATATTTATAAATATATTGTATAAATATATTTTATAAATATAATTATAATTATATATATTAGAAAAAAAAGGAAACATAATGGAATTCGGGAAAGACCTCGATTCCCTTTCCCAGCCGAAACCGACGGCAGCAACAGCTGCCATGGTTGGCCAAGAGAGGAGAAGGAAGAGGAGGAGAGGTCGTTGACGATAAGAGAGAAAGAAGAAGTCAACGCCAGCGATGGAAAAACGAAAAGAGAAAGGAACGAAGCGAGGTGAAAACCGAAAAAGGAAAAAGAGGAAAACGGCGGTGCCGGCCGATTCGAGCACCGCCACACTGCCCTTGACCGTCGGCGAAGGCAAAGAAAGGGAGGAGGATGGCCGACGGTGAAGGAAAAGAGGGAGAAAAGAGAAGGAGAAAGGAGCCAAACCGTCGCTCCAGATCTGACATCGTTGCCATCGATGGGGAGAAACGGAGGCCAGATCCAGCCTCGCCGCCACCCCAGCAAGCTTTGGAGGGGCTAAACCGGCAGGAAGAAGGTGGACCAGCTAAACCCAGCCGAATCGGTCTAAACCGGTTCAGACCAGGAAAAAGGAAAAAAAAGAAAAAGAAGAAAAAGAAAGAAGAAAAAAGAAAAAGAAAAAGGAAGAAAAAGAAGGAAGAAAAAGAAAAAAAGAAGAAGAAGAAGAGAAAAATGGTAAGAAATTAATAATAATTTTATTATTAGTATTATTATTTATTAAATAATTAGGTATAATTCTAAATTTAGCATGGGTTTGAAATTGTAGAATTTTACGATACGATTGGAGATGATGGAATCGAGAGAGGTGGAATACGAGAGCGACGGTAGCGAAGAAGTCACTGACCCGAAACAGGTAAGAGAGGCATGTGCAGCCTGTAAGGATATTCAGTCTGCATGATTTTAATTATGAACTATTTTATGAAAATGTTGTGGTGATTCATCGGTTGGAAAATTTGTAGATATTGGCTGGCCGCAAAATATAAACTGTCTTTTCAGTGCAGGGAGGCTAGTCAATCGGCAGCCATTATGCTGCAAAAAAATTTTAGAAAATTACATAAAATCATAATAAATGATTTTATTACACGAGAAACTATTTCCAACCACGGAAAACGAGAAATTTATTATTTTTCATAAAACATGGATATACTGAATTTTATTTTTAAAATATTCATGTTTTCGAAATTGGTGATAATGAGATCACCGAAAATTCTCCCGATATATGAATTATATGTGATATGAAATGGAAAATGAAAAAGGGATAAAGAGAATATTTTATAAAGGTTTTTCTAAATATTCTCTTGATATATGTCATGACCCGGAGGCCAATGACGTCCACTTAACACTTACCTTATTGCTTTTGGAAAATTACAAACCAAATTTTTTTTCTTTTCTATTTATGGTTTGTATTCGGTGTTAGTGTAGTAACTAAATCAAATCTTGCCTTAATAATATTATTTCTCTAGCTATGTCATACTTCTCAAGATGGTTTTAATCATTTTAGCCTTATTTTTACTATTCTAAAAGAAACGGGTCGAAAACCTCCCCTTTGTATTTTATCAATTTCACCAGTAAAATCACCTGCATTAAAACACATTCTAAACTTCACAATATAGCCAGCTTTTGTTTCTCACAATTCACACAATCATGCACCTCATATATCTCAAGATTCATTTCATTCGAAATTCCACATTTGCATTTTTATACATACTTCAAAATATATATATTAACTCAGATCGTACTCGATAATCACCTAGACTTACATAATAATCTAGTGTGATCCACAGCTACATCCCATATTCCTTCCTAGTACTGTGAAATTAAAGTTCATATAACTATCAAAATGATATACAATTAGTATACCTCAAAAGCACAAAAGCTAGGCCCAGAGAACGTAGACGAGTACCCCAACTAGGTACAGTTCCCCGGAGCCTATACGAAGCCTGAGCTGAATATCAACTCGTATGATCTGCAGATGTTAAATTTAAGGGGTGAGCGAATCCATGACTCAATAAGTAGCTTAAATAAGTACATGCCATGCTCATATCGTAAAACACGATCATACATGCATGAACTCTATAAAATATCATGTATGCATAATATCAAGATTAGCTACCAACTTGTATGTACAACAAATTTCATAGCTCATTCATGTTTTTCTTCATTTCTTTAACTCACAAAATATTATTCTTTTTATCTCTTTTATTGATATAGTTAGGCATGAAAGACACAACCATTTCAAATAGTACATGATTCTATAGCACAATGTAAGTAAAGTTCAATAATTATTTCAATTCTCTATCATATGTATAGTATCTATCCTATCTAATGATAGTTGTCACATTCACAGTTCACAATCGTTTATCCATTATCTCATTGGTATATGATTTCTCATGAATCATCGGTACACGTGTAGCACTTAGCTCTCAAAGGATTCTAGAGGTGGCTCCCACAATTCCAAAGAATCTATGTAGCACGTAGGTCCTTTAAGTTCTCTAAAGGTGGCTCACATGGTACAAAAGATTGAGTTTTACTCGGGTTTTCCTCTATGGCGTATGTTTTCTATTGGTTCATCAATACACGTGTAGCACTTAGCTCTCGAAGGATTCTAGAGGTGGCTCCCATAGTTCTGAAGAATCTATGTAGCACATAGGTCCTTTGAGTTCTCTAGAGGTGGCTCACACGGTACAAAAGATTGAGTCTTTACTCGAGTTGGCCTCTATGGCACATACTTTCTAGTGATCCATCGGAACTCGTGTAGCACTTAGCTCTCAAAGGACTCTAGAGGTGGCTCCCATAGTTCTGAAGAATTTGTGTAGCACGTAGTTCCCTTAAGTTCTCTAGAGGTGGCTCACACGGTACACAAGATTGAGTCTTTACTAGGGTTGCCTCTTTGGAGCATGTTCCCTAATAATAAGGATCTAAGATTACTCAAGTCCTTGAGTCACATATATACATAAGTTGTCACACAATTCCATTTTCCTAGTTTTCGATAAATACAGCTAGGTATTATTTGAAGTCCATGAATTAAACATCGTAAGTTGCATAAATACTATACACTACTTCACGTATTCATTCTCAAGGTATCATAATGTATTAGCATGTTCCATAAACAGAAATAAACCACAACACAAAATACGTAAGTCACAATTAGCGTTTCTTTCCAGACAATTACTATTCACGATCGCATCAAGCTCAACTTGTATCTTACCATACTTACTCTTATAGTCTTACCCGTAATGTCCCACCAAGCTCGATGTGAATTTAAATAAGTATTTTATAAGAATTCTTTCATCTCTTACGAGATGATACTAGTAAGGCTTACTTAACCCACTTACCTTATATCCCTAGCGAGTATCTTCCTCGGTCCTCTAAATTGGAATTCGAATCTCTTAACCGCTATGATCCACTACACAAAATCCATTAACTTCAATAACTATATGTTATTATGCTTAATCGCTCATTTAAAATGTTTATCTAGTAACTGTAGTTAACAGTAGTTCACTTTTGTATTACCGTTAAATCCTTCATCCTCATGTATTTGACGTATATTTATATATATATATATATATATATATATATACACACACGTTTGCGATATTATATAAATATATATATCTTACATCTAAAACCAAAGTATAGTTTTCTCACCTTAATGAGCCTTGTTAGTCGGATCTCGTACTACCGACCTTCCTTAAGATTCCGAGTCCAACCCTACACTAAGAATTCGTCCTCCATTATTATTCTTAACCAAGAATCCCATTGTTTTTTATATATATATATATATATATATATATATCTATATATATATATATGTATATGCATTTAGGAAATTTACACTCAAATCGTTCCCGTCATATCAACTTGATATGTATTTATACATCTCTATATGTGCTCATATAGGTACATACATAAATACATATATAAACATTTCCTTGAATAATTTCAAACTGATAATCAAGACAAATCTAAAGTATATTATCCTGATTATTCATAATTCCTCATTAATCAAATAATGCTTATATATATACACATATATATATATATATATTTGTATATATATATATTTGAATTCATCCACAAAGAGCCTTACCTTCTTGGTTTAAGCTTCTTGTGCTTGTCTTCTTTTCTTTCAAAAACTCTTGGATCACTCCTATTGCTGCCCCTTTGTTCAACCAACAGAGTGCCCTCTGCTACTTAAATCTTTGACCAATGTGTGGCTTCAAACGGCAGCCTAGCAGCCACCTTTGCTTTAACTGGAACCAGCAACCTGCTACTGCATTATTTCTGACCCAAGGCAGCCCCTAGTTCAAGCTGAGCTTCTTCACTCCAACAATAGCTTCCAGCATTTCCAGCCCTTTCCCCCAATATTGAAACTTAAGCCAAAATCCTCCTCTAGTATGCCTTGTTTACTGTCTATTCTAGACCACTGAACAAACTTAAGCCCGACTCAATGTACAGCCTATATCTAACCAAAATGGTCAAGAAGATCACCCCAAAATGGTGCTACTAAAAGCGCTTATTTAAGCCCTGAAATCAACCCTCAAAGACTTTCAAAAGCAACACTTAAAGTCACTATGAAGACCACCTTCTAGCTCCCTTTCGGTCAGCACCATTCTTAGCCAAAACCTGCCTTGATCATACCTCCGTAGCAGCACCTTAATGCCTTTGTTTCACACGCCTAACCAGACACTTCAATTCCTTTCTCTGTTTCATGCAATAGAACAGCCACCATAAGCCTCCCTTAAACCATCAATCTTCTACCATTTCAACCACCGAAAACCATGACACGCCTCATTCTTACAGCCTCCATTTCACTGTCGTTTCCTTGTTTCTTCGAGGGTAACAACAGCCTTGGTTCGGTCTTCACTCTGTCCCCAACCAATGTGTCACATGTTTTGCCACTTGTTTACCCGAAGTTAGTCTCCTTTTCCTCCAAGGTGTGTTGAACTAAGATCCTGTGTTGCCCTACACTGTCAGCCATTGTTTGGCCATTATAATAGGTTCAAACAAAATTTTAAATGACACTCTCATGCTAACAGCTCCTTACCTTTTCGATTCCCTGATTAAATTTCTGTTCAAACCTCCAAAATCTCGTACCAATGACCTCTGAATGACGCCCTTGTTACGCCATTAATTTCCCCAAGGCATCGTTCATAAACTCTGCCCCTTCAGCTCACAGTTCCAGTTGCTATCACTGAAAGAGCCCCCTTTTCATCAAACCAGATTTGTTGTCCTATACATCAGGAATTTCCTTTCTTTGCCGTTTCTTTACTGCATAACTGCAGTTCTTCTTCCTTCCATTCCCACGTCTCTTTCTCTTCTTTTCTTCTCCTTTCGGCCTCACCTTTTCCTTTCTTTCTTTTCTTCTTTTCTGGTTCTACCTGAGCCTCTCTTCCTCTCCTTCACTTCTTTTCTTTTCTATTTTGTTTCAAAGCTTCTTTGAGAAGCTTGAAGTAATGTAGCCGGTGGTGTTAGTGGAATTTGATGGGAGAAAGTCCCATCAAACTTCACTAACACATATTTTAATCTTTGTTTTCATTTTTATAATTTTCAACTTTATTTTATTTTTATATTTTTATTGTTATTTCATTTATTTCTAATTATATAATCTATAATCATTTTTTTTACATATTAATATATCTCTTTATATGTATATTAATATATATATGTTCATATTTATTTATTTATTTAGTTACATTCTTTACATATAATATGTATATGTACCTATATTTCAAATCTTAAATATAAATAATATATACATACACATATCATTATATATATAATATATATGTTTTCATGTCTAGTATATTTTTTGGTATAGGTATAGGTATGTGTGTATATATATATATATATATATATATATATATATTTATATATATTCTTCCTTTCTTTTAAAATTTACATATATATATATATACATATTTAACACTCAATATACACATATATATATGTATTCCTTATTTATTTTATTTTTAACTATTTTAATATTCAAGTATACTATATTTTCTTTTAGTATACTTGTGCCTTCATTTTTATTAAAAACAAGTATACCTATATATTTTGTGGAATATATGCAATTATTTGTTCTTATATAATTTTTGAACTTATATAAGATTTCTAAATTATCTCAAGGATCATTTGTTGCTAAATTTAGTAAACTTGCAACTTCATTCTCATTACTTGAAATAATGCTAATTACAAAGTGCATCATAGTACCAAGCTTATTCTATGTCTCTTATTTATTCACTAAAATGGTACAAAATTTCGCAATCTTTACTATATATGAATTATATGTGATATGAAATGAAAGATGAAAAAGGGATAAAGTGAATATTTTATAAATATTTTCTTAAATATTCACTTGATTTATTATATAACCTTTATGGTTTTAATTATGAAATTACTTATTTCTATAAATTCCATAAAGGTGAATTTATGATGAAAAACATTGTTTTGAGACTAGTGGCACCCTTATCATGCTGATATGTGATATGTGATATGTAGTCCCGGTCGACACCTGATCAGTGATCCACCGAGGACAATGATAGACTATGGCCTTAGATCTAATATGTTTACTTCTTTACCTTCCGGGGTCTATAGCATGATATGAGTGATGATTGCCTCAGTCTCCATAGATGAAAATGTTTATATGATACGTGACATGAAAAAGGGACATGTTTTATACGTTATGAGGAAATATCAAAATGATTTACAACATTTTACACAATGCTTATTATGGTACTGATTTCAGTATTGCATGATGATTTTTCAAAAGGCATATGATATGAATATGTGATATGTTTTCAAAGAGGAAGAGTTTATAAATCTAATATTCTTACTATGATTTCAAATGGAATATTAGATTATATGTGACATGAAAATGTAATATGTTTTTAAAAAGGAAA
Source organism: Heritiera littoralis (assembly GCA_031772115.1). Taxonomy (NCBI): domain Eukaryota; kingdom Viridiplantae; phylum Streptophyta; class Magnoliopsida; order Malvales; family Malvaceae; genus Heritiera; species Heritiera littoralis. The sequence continues at coordinate 923,466 of JAPDPK010000090.1, forward strand.
GAGGAGGAAAAATAAATCTAATATTCTTATTATAATTTCTTAAAGTGAATATTAGATTTAATGATGTATATGTTATACGAAAAGGATTTGATAGCTTATTTTGCTATTTAAAGTACTTACTAATTATGCTTTGTACAGTAAAACATGAAAAGAGTTCAAATGAAAATGACATGAAATGAAAGGAAAAAGGATTTAAATTTCAAATGAAATTTATTACTCTCTACAGTTGCTTCTAGGTTCCGGGACAAGACAAGTATTTCAAGATACTTGCCTTACTCCATCCGGATCCCTAGCCGACTGTAGTATCCTTCCTACATGTGAGTCTAGTATATTTCTAGGAAAACGAAAAAGTTTTCAGCATATAGATAGCTGAATATCAAGAGTTGCATATAATTCCTTTACTGAGCCATGGTTTGCTCACCCCTTAATTTTAAGATTTCAGATTTTAAATGACTGAAAGATTTAACATCCGAGCACAACGGCTGTGCATCTGACGAACGATGTGACAGCTCGACTGAAATATGAGGTACAATTATTTATTTTCTGTATTTAGACTTATGTACAGCACTACTTTCTTGTGAATTAAGATAGGGGATGTAAATGATATTATAATTTTATATGAAATTGTTTATATGTAAAAGAAAAGTAAAGTATCGCAGACAGCCCAACCAAATAAGATGTATAAAAAAAGGTGAAAAATGTGGTCACGGGCTATGACACCTCAGCCACAGCCTAAGGCCACTGCTGTAGAAAAGGGAAAGAAAGCTATGACCTAGGGACGAGTATTTGCCATAGATGAGGAGTCTGCTAATGCCTCGTCTAAAGTGATTAAGGGTAAGATTTATCTATTTGATATAAGTATTACGGCACTATTTGATCCAAGCTCTACGCATTTGTTTATTTCATCTATGATTGTTATGAAAATACCTGTTGAGCCTAAGCCTTTAGGAAAATTATTGCAAATAAGTACTCCCTTTAGGGAATCACAAATGACAGACCTAGTATATCGTGGTTGTAAGCTATGAGTAGGAGAGAGAGAATCAATAGCTGACCTAATCCTACTGAATATGTATGGATTTGATGTTATTTTGGGTATGGATTGGTTAGCTAAGGATCATGTAATATTAGATTGCTATGCTAAGAGTGTAATCTTCTCTTCTCCCGTTAGCTATGTTGTAAAATTTGAAAGTGTTTAATGCAAAAGCATATTTTCTTGGTTGGTTTAATTGAAATTAAATTGATAGAAGTATGTATTGCTATGTGAAGCATTTATAGCATATGTTGTGGACGTAAATCAGAAACGTCCCAAACTTCACGAGATTTTGGTAGTCAAAGATTTTCCCGAAGTGTTTCCAGATAATCTTCCATGACTTCCTCCAGATAGGGAAATTGAGTTTACGATTGATTTGGTGCTAGGGACCTAGCCCATTTCGAGACCTCCCTACCGAATGGCATTAGTGGAATTGGAAGAACTTAAGAAGTAGTTTCAGGAGTTATTAGATAAGGGATTCATACGACCCAGCGTATCCCCTTGGGGTGCTTCTATGCTATTTGTCTGGAAGAAGGATGACAACATGAGGCTGTGCATTGACTACCGATGGTTGAATAGGGTGACAATCAAGAACAAGTATCCTCTTCCCCATATTGATGATCTTTTTGATCTACTTAAGGGTGCACATGTCTTTTCCAAGATAGACTTGAGGTCGGGATATCATCAATTGAAGATCCGAAGTGAAGATATCCCTAAGACTGTATTCAGGACACGGTATGGTCACTATGAATTTTTGGTAATGCCGTTTGGCCTAACAAATGCACCCGCAGCATTCATGAACTTGACGAACGATGTGTTCAAAAAGTATTTGGACCAGTTTTTCATTGTCTTTATCGATGACATATTGGTGTATTCAAGATCTCAAGAAGAGCACGAGCAGCATCTGAAGATAGTTCTGCAAACCCTTAGAGATCAAGGATTATATGTCAAGCTAAGTAAGTGTGATTTTTGGCTAGATCACATTTCCTTTTTGGGTCATATAATCAGTAAAGATGGGGTTTCGGTCGATCCATCGAAGATTGAAGCGGTGGTTCAATGGGAAAGACCGAAAATAGTTACAGAGATAAGGAGTTTCTTAGGTCTAGCTAGCTACTACAGAAGATTTGTAGAGGGTTTCTCAAAGTTAGCTGCTCCCTTGATGCTGTTAACGCGTAAAGAAGTGAAGTTTGAATGCAACGATGCCTGTGAACGAAGTTTCCAAGAGTTGAAGCGAAGGCTGACGACTGCTCTTATTCTCACCATTCCTAGTGGTTCTGGTGGATTTTCGGTGTACAGTGATGCCTTAGGACAAGGTTTGGGATGTGTACTAATGCAGCATGGTAAGGTAGTTGCATATTATTCTTGACAGTTAAAGGACCATGAGAAGAACTACCCAACTCATGATTTAGAATTAGCTGCAGTAGTATTTGCTCTAAAGATATGGAGGCATTACTTGTATGGTGAGAAATTTCAGATTTTTACGGATCATAAAAGTCTGAAATACTTATTCTCTCAGAGGGAATTGAACATGAGGCAAAGGAGATGGCTCGAACTTCTAAAGGATTATGAGTGTGAAATCTTATACCACCTTGAGAAAGCCAATGTGGTGGCGGATGCTCTGAGCTGGAAGCATGTAAGGATAGCAGCTTACATGATGGTAAGAGAATATGAGCTGCTTGAGCAGTTTGGAAGCCTTAGTTTAAATGTTACACCTCTTGAGCAATTTAGGATGATAGCCAATTTGATGATTGAGCCGGAGTTAATGAATAGAATTCGGCTTGCTCAGAGGGAAGATGTTTAGTGTATTGAGGCTATAGATCGAATCCAATTAGGTATGCTCTCGGAGTTCAATATTGGTAGTGATGGAATTTTGAGGTTCAATAACCGTATATGTGTTCCTAATGATAAGGAGTTAAGGAAATCGATTTTGACTGAAGCACATGCCACTAGATACACGTTGCATTCGAGAAATACAAAGATGTACCATAATCTTCGCAAGGTGTATTGGTGGACTGGCATGAAAAGAGACATAGCAGAATTTGTAGCAAAGTGTCTCACTTGTCAGCAGGTTAAGGTAGAGCATCAAAGACCGGCAGGTTTGTTACAGCCTCTGCCTATACCTATGTGGAAGTGGGAACACATTATGATGTATTTTGTTATGGGATTGCCTAGGACCAAGAGAAATCATGATGGTATTTGGGTAATCGTAGATAGATTAACTAAGTCAGCTCACTTCCTACCTACGAAGTCTACAAATACACTTAGCGCTCTGGCATATTTGCATGTGAAAAAAGTTGTTAGACTACACGAAGTTCCAGTGAGCATAACCTCTGATAGAGATTCCAGATTTACTTCTCATTTTTAAGAACATTTTCAAGAAGCCATGGGATCTTAGTTGAATTTTAGCACAGCTTTTCATCTGCAAATTGATGGTTAGTCCGAGTGCACTATTCAGATGCTCGAGGATATGTTGAGAGCTTATGCTATGGATTTTAAAGGCTTATGGGATGACCATATGCCATTGGCTGAGTTTGCCTACAATAATAGCTATCATGCAAGTATTAGGATGGCACCATATAAAGCTCTGTATGGTAGAAGGTGTCGACCTCCGATTAGGTGGGAAGAAGTGGGTGAACGCAAGTTGTTGGCTCCAGATTTAGTCGAGCAAGCCTATAAGGATGTAAGGCTGATTTGTCAAAGACTTAAGACAGCTCAGAGCCGACAAAAGAATTATGCAGATGTTCGACAAAGGCCACTTGAGTTTTTGGTTGGAGACTCGGTATTTTTGAAAGTTTCTCCATCTAAAGGGATTATGAGATTTAGCCGAAGAGGTAAGCTTAGTCCTCGCTACATCGGTCCATTTGAAGTCTTAGATCATGTGGGAGATGTTGCCTATAGGTTGGCACTACCTCCGGAGCTATCGGGAGTACATAATGTGTTTCATGTGTCGATGCTTTGGAAGTATAATCTGGATCCATCTCATGTCATAGAATATGAACCCTTGGAGATTCGGGAAGACATAAGTTATATGGAGAAGCCGGTTCGGATTTTGGACCGAAAAGAGAAAGTGTTGAGATCTTAGACGATCCCCTTAGTCAAAGTTCTCTGGCAATACCATACTATGAAAGAAGCTACATGGGAGCTAGAGAGCTTAATGAAGGAAAGATATCCTGAGCTATTCAAGTGATAATCTAATTCAAATTTGGAGAACCAAATTTTCTAAGGTAAGGAGAATGTGAAATCCCCAATTTCCTGTAATTTTCCCATATTTGTAAAGTATCACAAGTTGAAATGATGTAAATAAATCTGAATTTATGAAGTATAAATGATGTATGGGACATATGAGGAATAAATGAGATTGAATGGTCAAACAGTCAAGGGATTAATGGCTGATATGATAAAGGGAAGAAGAAAATTAAATGGGTCAAAGGGGGTCAAAAAGGGGTCAATGGTTGAATTGATGAAGAGGGATAGCTATGCATTAAATGAAGCATGATGAGTCATCTTTAACCATCACCAAGTCAACAACAACCATTCTAGCCCCTCTCGTTCCCCTCCAAAATGCTTCAAGTTTTCCATTTTGTTACCTTGACAAACTGCCTTCCTCCCTCAACGAATCAATAAACGTTAGTAACGAAAAACGATCCTTGTCACTAGCTCAAGCTAGGCCTGTAATATGAAAGGCTGAATCCAAGGAAGTAAGGTGATCAGAATTTCTGTTATCTTGGTTATTGATAAAGGTAAGAGAAGAAGTTAGTTCTTTCAATTATATTTATGGTTGGAGTTGTATGATGTTGGTATAATCTACTTATGGCGTTAACGTGAAAGAAAGCTAAAAGTTTGAATTATGATGTTTACAGCTCTGAAGAAGTGAAGGAAAAGAAATTGGTGCCACCAAGCGATTACGCGTTTTGGTGTAATCGAGGTAAGCAATTTATGTAACGGATGTAGGGTGGCTATGTCCGCATGCTTTTAAATACTTTGGGAAGAATTACTAGCTGATTTTAAGTGTAGAAGAGTGAATTTTAGGTTTTACTCCTAGTTACCAAAATGCTAGGAGCAGCTGACTGCCTTGAGCAGTAGCCAACTGCCTAGAGACAACCAAAGCGTAAATTTCTGAAAACCGATGAAAACCAGTCGACTGCTATATAAGCCAGTCGATTGCTATTTTCCAAAAAAGCATTCTATTTCAAAACAATCGACTGCTATTTACTTGAAAAGCATTTTGTTTGAGAGACCAGCCAACTGCCTATAAAACCAATTGACTGCCCTGTTTTCAGAAGCATTCTATTTGTGAAAACAGTCTACTGCCGTTTTCTCAAAAGCATTATGTTTCAAAACCAATCAACTACTATATGGGACCAGTCGATTGCCCCATGTGTTTTCAGAATTTTGAATTATCGAAATTTTTAAAAGAAAATAATTTTGATAAAGTAAGATATGCAATAGCAGCCGACTGCCCCTTTTTTGAAAAAAAGGTTTTAAAGCCTATTTCAAAAAAGTATGATGGTCATTGCAAAATCTGTATGACAAATGTTTTGAGACTATGAAGTACTTAATGATTATGCACTTCCGTATATGTACTTGACTAAGGAACCTTAGTCCAGTCATCAGTGCCACAAATGTCACCTGACTAGGGTTCATCGTAGCCTACTAACACTTGGCCATTTGTCTCTGTTATATGTTTGGCTAGGGGAGGATTCTTGGCCCCTACGGGGGTACGCCACCTGTTTATGAGTGCATAATTCCATTAAAATGCATGTAGTCTCCCTGTTATTTGAAAGTATCTGAAGTATGTGAATTACTTGAAAGTATTTAAATATATGATTTTGAAAGTATATTATGTATGCTTGCACATGCTATTTGAAAGAAGAAGTATATGATATATGCTTTATAATGATTTTACATGACATTATAAAGCCAAACAGGAAAACTGCATATAGAGGCATAGTACGTTCTTTTACATACGTTTCTTACTGAGCGTAAACTCACTCCTTTACAACCATTTTTCATACAGATTATTTGAAGTGATTTCTGCTCCGGGTAGAGGAGCTTGCTTTTGTGACCTTATAGTATACCTTCGAGATACACTTCCCTATAAATATTGAAGGTATACTTACTAGACATGTAATTCAGCTATTGTACAGTACACTACTACAGAAATGTTTATAAGATGTTTTGGGGATTTAGGTCATGTAAGATGTGTAAGATCCTGTGGTCTAGAATGATATGAATATATATCATTATTATGCTTTATTTGAAATTAAAATCTTTGTAGTGAACTATTAAATATCAAGCTTAAGAAGAAGAATAAGGAATGATATTGACGGACGAGGCTAATCGAGTTATATGAAAAAGGAAAAAGTTATATGTAAATGTGTAGTGACTGGGATGTCACAATATCCTCTTTGAATCCGGCAACTATTGTGTCTGAAAAAGAGAAATTAATTATAGCGAAATCTAAGGCAAAAAAGGGTAGGAAAAAGGTAAACTATTATAGGATAAAAGAGAACTTGAGGATGGTGGAATGCTTGGAAGAATAACGCCTACCTGAGGAGGAAATTTTTGATGATGACATTAGAAACAGAAATAGAATTCTCAGGAAAGAAGTATAAGCAACAATCGAAGTGGTGAGATTGATGGGCTTATCAAACACCACAGATGAAGAAGAAATTATTAGAAGATTGATGGAGGTAGAAATTGAGGATATGGCAAAAAGTATTTGTCGAGAACAAATGTAAGTTAGGGTTTTTTTCTTTGCTACGATCAGGTTTTTTTTGTTTTTCTCAATGAAGATTGTTTCTTTTAATGTGAGGGGTTTAGGCTCTAAGCCTAAAAAAAAACAAGCTCAAAAAAGTTCTAAACAGATAGGAGCCTATTATGGTTCTTATTCTAGAGTCAAAATGCTCGGGTGTCAATAACCAACATATCAACCAAATTTGGAATAACAAAGATGTGAAGTTTGTTCATTCGGATGCTGTGGGGCTGCGGGTGGCTTAATCTGCATGTGAAACAAAGGGGAATTCAAACTACTGACTTTTTCGACTAGTGACAGATTCATTTGGTTAAAAGGTACACTCAGTATGTACTCTCTAGTGCTTAACGTTATTAATATTTATGATCGCAATAAGGTCAGAGATAGAAGGGATTTCTAGGAACTAGTTTCGAAATTGAAAAATGATAATAATGAACTTTGGGGCTATGCGGGAGACTTTAATGCAATGCTTAACGATGATGAAAGGCTAAGGGTGGCTGATAATGTTTATTCGCAGCAGGATTTCAATGATTTTATTTAGATTATGAATTTGATTGATCTCCCTCTTATAGGAAGAAAATTCACTTGGCATTCTAAAACTGCCATGAGTCATCTTGACAAGTTCTTAATTTCACCCAATTGGAATGATCATGTCGCTAATATTAATCAACGGAGTTTAGAGTGTTTCATTTCTGATCATGTGGGTGTCTGCTTGGGATTAGATTTTCATGATTGGAGGCCTAAACCTTTTAAACTCTTTAATCATTGGTTAGAAGATAATGATTTTAATCGACTAGTGGATGAAAACTGGAACTCCTATAAAGTCTTTGGGAGCGCAAGTGCTAGATGTTTCCATAAGTAGAAATTACTCAAAAAGGATATTAGATGTCACATCCTGTAATATACAATAATTTCCACATTACACACACAAAGTGACAGTTGGGCTGTCTGTGATGCCTTTACCACACACTTCTAAAACAGTAATCACTATTAACTTGCAATCATGTATATACTGCTAATATAGGTATTTACAACAAAATATAATTTACAGTATTTCTCATATGTTTTACATCCCTTTTACATGGCTATACAACTATAGTATTGTACACAGTAATATCTGTACATATAAAAGGAAATCAAAATACCTCCAAGATTTACTCAAGTTGCCTCGGGATCGATAGCGCAATCGAAAATCTGAGGAACGGTATCACTGTAAGTAATTTGTGGAGTTGGAAAAATAAGGGGTGAGCTAACATGCTTAGTAAGAAAATTGTATGTAAACACTGATTCTCTGAAATCTATATGCGAAAACATTTAAATCTTAATAGCGTACTAAGGTACAAATCAGGATGGATACTATAGTTGGCTAGGAAATCAGATGGAGTATAGATGGTATTTTAGAATACTTGTCTTGTCTCAACTCTATGAAGCAACTATAGGGAGTAGCTAATTGAATTTGATATTAAAACACATAAAATGCTATTAAAATTAAATAGAAAAATAACTTAATAATAAATAAATATTTCTTTTCAATCATAATATTCACTTCACATTTTGATAAACACTATGTAATGGATCATTCAGTAGACATTATTTATAAAACTCATTATTAGGAAATAGATCAGTACCAGCAATCAGTTCAGTGAAACAATTCAATAATCCGTAATCAATTTGGTGGAGACCAGGCAACACCCAAGGTGTATCATGCAATAATAATGTTCCAGAAAGGGAGAAATAATAACACGTGAGACCTATGGCCATAGTCTATGAGGTCCACAGTATGCACTGATCAGGTGACCATTAGGACGCTGATAATAGGATCATATCTATTAGCACAGTATAGCAACAGTAACACATGACACGTGAGCATAATATAGGGCCTAACAGCCTCAAAACAGTGAATACACAGTAGAAACACCACTTATGAAATCACTTCCATTGATAGTATTTTCAATCAGTCCATAAATAAATATACTGAAAATATATGTTTAGTTTATGAATAAAAATTCATAAAATATTCACACATCAATATTCTTTCATGGAAATGTTCTATTTATTTATAGAACTATAATGAACACATGCTGGTACTTTCACGTAATTAAAATTTCGTAAAAGGAATATTTAAATATTGTTTTTCAGTAAATAATCATATAATGCAATCTCAACAATTCACATGGAAATCACTTGGAGATTTATTTGTTTCTATCATTGAAAAATTTTAGAATTTATTTTTTAGAGTTCTTATAAATTCCAGCAGAATAACGGCTACTTTTAACCTAGCCTTCTTACACTGAAAACACAGTTTATAAACTAGTCAGTATTTACAATTTCACCAATTCCAAAGCGATTCATTTCCAAATAACTTTATAAAAAACATTTGAACCAATTTATGCATTCACAATATCCTTACGGTTCACACACGCATCTCTTACCTCTCCGATTTAGTCGAACTTTTCGGTAGCACCACTCATGAATCAATACTCTCACACTGCAAGATATTATAGCAAACACCATTATTCACCATAATTCAATTTCTAATAAATTTTATTTCACTAAATTCTACTATATTATTAGTAGAAAATATTTTTCCAGTCTAAATTACATCGATAATAAAACATAACTTCGCCTACATAAGTCCGATTTTAAATCCAACTCACTGGTGGACTTCTCATAATTTCTACAGTATTATGGCATCCTAGATTCATCAAATTCAGCCACAAAAACCATTCCCCTTAGCTTGGCCGAATTCTTCCTATAGCTAAACTTATGGATATTCAACAATTTAATCACATATTCATGCTTTCTCATGCTTCTTCATCATTCTAGGTTCATTTTTATGCATTAAACCACATGGTTTCCCTTAGTTCCATGCATGGCCAAGTACCCTTGATTATGCTTGAACATCTAACAGTATAATTATGCTTAACACATCTAATTCTATCATTAACTAGCATTAAATTCAAAGAAAATGAAAGCATGAAGAATGGGTACCTTGGCTGAATTCTTTGTGCCCACTTTCCTCTTGATTTTGTCACTTTTACAAAGGGCTATGGGTATGGATAGATAGATCTTAGTGAGAAGAACAAGTTTGTAGAAGGTGATTTGGTGAAATAAAGTGGTATAAGTCGTGTTTTTCAAGCTTTTCTTTCTTTTTCTTTTCTTTTTGCTATGGGTGACGTGAAGGAGGGGAAGAAGATGAAGGAATAGTGCCGGATGACTTTGGGGAGAAAATATAGAAGCTTGTTGATATGGCAAAATGACCATTTTATCCTTGGTTATGAGATTTTTGAACAAAAATGCCCTTAAGCTTCCATAATTTTTATAACCATGTAATTGCACTCCAAAAATTCAGATGTCATCACCAAAAATTCTTATTGGATATATTTTGATGAATCATGGTGGTTTGGTACGGGTTTGACCTACCGAGAAGGTGAACTTATGAAATTACCCCTATCAGGTAAATCATGTAAATTTCTAATTCTACAACTGATTCAATCCATCTGTTGACATACTCTATGACTTATTTTCATGTAGAATATCATGTTATTTTCACTTAGTTCAAATTCCTTTTAGTTTAGGCATAATTTACGAAAATGTCACTGAGCTATAGACTAATTCGTTATTTTCCCATTTGTTTCATACTTTTCAAAAATAATCTAAATAAGGGATTTTAGGTTCAAAATTTTTACCATAGGCTTATTGGGCTCTCTAAATATTATCTATCCGGTCTCACGTCTATATGGTCACTGTATAGCCTGCAGGGCCTACCTTATTGTATCGGCTCATACCTGCGAAATACACATGAATGAATAGTGGTGAGTATCCCTACATGTACAATAATACTTGAATATACAATTCTCATATCAGAGGATGGAAAAGGCTACAAAAAAGGTGGTGTTTCGACTGATATTGATAAACTTAATAAAGAGGTTAGTGATATTGGGAAGAAAATTGAATGCTATTTGAATGATGTCTCAATCTTTAAGAGCTATTTGACAGAAACATGAAATATTTTCATTGTATCGCCAATAGTAGATGGAGGAATAACTTTTTGGGCCATTTATATTTCGAAGGTAAGCAACTACACACCCCAAAAGAGATCAAGTTGGCAGTGGTTTCCTTTTTTAAAAATTATTATGGAGTTGTCCACTCTTCGCTATTTAATTTCAACCTTCTGAATTTCAAAAAATTGGATGACAAAGGTGTAACCTTAAGAGTCCTTTTTCCATAAAAGAGATTAAATAGGTAATCATTAACTGTGATGGGGAGAAGTCACCTGGTTCGGATGGTTTCACTCTCAGCTTCTTTAAAAAGAAATGGGATGTTTTGAAATATGATCTGTTTGAGTTCTTTCAAGAATCCTACAGGAATGGCAATATTCCTAGGGAGGTAAATAACTCCTTCATTGCTAAGAATCAACGTGTTGAATCACTTATGACTTCAGGCCGATTTCCCTTATTGGAGGTCTCTATAAAGTTTTGGCTAAAGTTCTTACTGGCAGATTGAAAAAGTGATGGGCACTATTATCAATTTCACACAGTCAGCATTCGTCGAAGGAAGACAAATTTTAAGCGGTAGTTTGATAGCAAATGAGATTGTCTATACCATGAGAAGATCGAATGTTGGTGGTTTGACCATTAAGTTAGACTTTGAAAAAGCCTTCAACAGTGTTAACTAGAGTTTTCTATTGGGTACAGTGAAGTTAATGGGTTTCGATCAAAGGTGGATATCCTGGATTGTCAATTGTATCTCTTCTGCCTTAGTTTTTATTTTGATAATTGGATCGCCTTCTCATCTAATTCAAATGAGAAGAGGTCTTAGGTAGGGAGACCCTCTTTCACCCTTCCTCTTCATTATTGTGGCAGAGTGCTTGAGCATGCTTTTCACCAAAGCATCTTCGTTGGAATTATTCATCGATATTCCTATTAGAGGTAGGAATCTCTACGTTACTAATCTTCATTTTGCTGATGTCACGATCATTTTGTATCAAGCAAGTGAACAACAGTTGTTGAATTTCAAAAGAGTTCTTAGAATGTTTCAAGTCTTCTCTGGGTTGAAGGATACTTTCACAAAAACTGCTTTGTTTGGAGTCAAAGTAGATACACAGTTGTTGAAGAAATGGGCTGGGAGTATTAATTGTAAAGTCAATAAATTCCCTTGCAAATATTTAGGACTACCTTTGGGTGCCAATATGGGAGCTGCATCTTCTTGGAATCCTATCATTGAAAAACTCAAAAGCAAACTTGGTCTTTGGAAGAGTAAAATGCTTTCCTTGGCAGGGAGATTGGCTCTTATAAAATCTACCCTCTCTAATCTCCCTGTTTTCTATATGTCTTTATTCAAGGCAATTTTTATGGGGTGATTCAGAGTCTAAAAGGAAAATGAGATTGGTTTGTTGGAATACAATTTGTTGTAACAAGAAAAATGGCAGCTAAGGTGTCACTTACCTTAAAGTGTGCAATCAAGCATTCCTTTTGAATTGGCTTTGAAGGTTTGGTGTTGACGACAATGCCTTGTGGAAACAAGTGGTCTGTGAGAAGTATTGTATTCCTTCCCATGCTTTGCGGCCGAAACCTTGCGATGTGAAAAAACTTTTTACTGTGTGGTGAGATATTCAAAATATCTGGAATAGGAATTTTTTTACTAACAATTCAAATTCAAATTTTTGTTATGTGTAGGTGATGGCTCCAAAATCTCCTTTTGGACTTATCTGTGAATCCATGGAGTAATTCTCAAGATCTCTTTCAAGAGGATTTTTGTGCTAGCATTGAATCAAACTGGATGTATCAATGAGTTTGGGTTTTGGCCTAATGGATCATGGACTTGGAAAATTGACCTTAGAAAGACTCCTTTTGATTGGGAAAAAGAGTTGTGGAACAACTTGATGCAACTTCTCAATTTTGTCAAGATTTCCCCTTTTGCAAAGGATAGATTGATTTGGTCTCATAGCATTAATGGTGTCTACAAAGCCAAATCTTTTAGACAGATGTTAGAACCTTTGAATGCTAGCTGCTTGGTTGAATCTTGTATTTGGAAGGGATGTGCTCCTCCAAAAGTCGAGTTGTTCTATTGGAACACTATTCATGGTTCTGTTCCACTTATGGATGTCCTACAAAGTAGAGGTATGATGATAAATTCAAATAGCAAATGTGTTTTCTGCAATGACATAGAAACTGTTTCACATCTGTTTGTGAAATGCAATTTTTCTTGGCTGATTTAGTCTCACTTTATTAAATTGTGGAATCAACACTATGTAGTTCCAGATAACCTTAGCACATTGTTTTTGTTTTGGGATACTGTTGGCTCTTATAGGTAATACCGAGAGGGGGGGTGAATCGGTTTTTAACTAACTATAAGCTCGTTTTTCGATTCTTCTAAATTCTCTAGCCTATATTAATAATTTCTAAGTTCTCTAGGCTAGGCAAGCATGCAATCCAAGTTCAATGCAATAAACACAATATAATTACAAGTAATTAAAGAGAGTAAGGAAAGAGAGATTTACACAATCGATTTATAGAGGTTCGGCAACCTTGCCTACGTCCTCTACCTTGAGACGCTCCCAAGGATTTTCTCCAAATCCACTATCTTGAATTTGTGATTACAATCCCTCTTTTCAAGGCTCAAGAGTAACCTCCCTCTTTTTCTAGGCTCAAGAGAAACCTCCCTCTTTTTCTAGGCTCAAGAGAAACCTCTCTCTTTTTCTTAGGCTAAAGAGTAACCTCCCTCTTTTTCAAGGCTTAAGAGAAACCTCCCCTTTTACAAGGAATGGTAGGTTACAAATAATGTAATCAAGAGAAGCCTCTAGGTAGGCAAATGATTACAGAAATTAAGCACAATGAAAAGCTTATTCAAAGTTTGTGCTAAGCAATACAAGAAATAGATGAATGATAGAAGATGAAGACTCTTTATCTCTTGAATTAATGTTGAGGCTTTGAGGAAGATGAATAAGATAATGAAAGATGTTGCTTGGTTGTTCCTCTTGCTTCCTTTAGCTTCTAAGCCTCTATTTATAGTCCCTTGGATGTATTCTAGCCGTTGGGTGGAGCCAAGATTGAATATGACCGTTGTATCTCACAAAACTAGCCGTTATAGGCTATTTTCGGGCAAAGGGATCGATCCTGCTACAGTGGGGATCGATCCCTTTTGTCCAGAATCTTGATTCTGGGCTTCAGGGACCTTGGGAAGACTTTCTGCCAAAAAGGGATCGATCCTGCTACAGTGGGGATCGATCCTTTTCTTCCAGAAGGCATTTTTCCTGCACTTTTGGGTTAGAAATGATATGACCTTTGATCCTAATTCAACTCAAACTATTTATAAGCTTTAAGGGAGTTTTTCTTGACTTTCTCAGATGAAAGACATGTCCAAAAATTCATCAAGTGATTTTCTAAAATATTCAAAACATTTATAAAGAATTAAGACCAATAAGGATATGCATCATTAAATCATGATCTTAATGTTTGATATGATCACTTGAAATATATTGAGAAAATCATGTGTGATAAGGCAAATTTACAATATGAATTAAAACATTAAAGCTTACTTAAGTTTTTGTCATTTCAAAATATATATGGCAATTTAAAGCTAACAATCTCCCCCTTTTTGATATGACAAAACTTAATGTAAATTTGCTTTGAAAATTCTTTGAAAAAATACTCCCCCTCAAATAAAGTAGAATTTTATAAAGCTCCCCCTTAATATAAGCATGGGTTTTGAAAATGAATTTTCCCTCATTATCTCTCCCCCTTAATATCTCTCCCTATATCTATCTCTCCCTTTATCTATCTCTCCCCCTTTTTGTCATAGCAAAAAGAAGGAAAAAATAATAAAAAATATGCTCCCCCTAAAATCATGGCTATGTGAGAACAAATAAAAATGCTCCATCCAACAAGAAACATGTTAGTACATGGGACTCATAGCACAAATTAATAAGTCAATATTCACAAAGAGTATGAAATATTCATGCAATGAATATGACTTATGATCCTATACCAATTGTTTATAAATAATTTTGATACCAATTGTTGATAAGTAATTTTACAAGAAGTTCCCAATTGGTAAATAATGAAGCAAGTTGTGTATAAATATCTACTAAGGTCTATGACTTGCTCATTTTAATCCTATCAAGCACCTAAGTATATCAATTGTTCTCTAAAGTCCAACTAAGGTGCCTGGCAATACATCATGATTATGAGCTAAAATTAGATGACATATCATATGCATGAGCTCATAAACCACGTTCAAGCAAGAGTGTGCATAGAATCAAGACATATAGCAATTAACTACAAGTTCTAGCACACAAGAGTTTTCATGCAAAAATATCCTAAATGAGTTCTTCTCTATTTGTCATTTCAAACTAATGAGCATGAGAAGAATTGTCAATTTAAAGCTCATATCAATTGGCAATTTAGATTTGGCTTACCAATTAGTGAAAATATGGTTGCCAATGATACTAAGTGTTATTTCAATCTAAATACCAATTGTTACTAATGGTTGACTTACACATTTTGCATGATTCCAATATTTATGTGTAGTGTTCATGTCAAGAAAATAATCCTTCTAAAAATGCAAGAACACAATCACATATTATCAAATATGCATATGGATCAATTAAACATTGGCACACTATCATAAAGAATTAATCCATATTCATATTCACAAATTTATACCACATGGAAGATTCAAAATTCAAGATATTCAAGCAAACACAATTTCTTCCATGGTTTCAAGTACAAAAATCCTATGCTCATTTTCCAACTCAAGTCCTTAATCAATTATGAGCAAGTAAAGATTCAAAATTACCATTTTAATCAATTAAGAGCCATATCCCTAGTTGTTATCATCATTTAACGTTCTAGAGGGTATATGCTATTTTAACTAAAATGGATTTGTCTAAATCAATATCATGCTTAAGTATATTTTAACGGTAGAGTCCATAATCTATGAGTGAGGTTAAGCACAACTATTCTCATCTCATAGGCATGATTATTGATTCAACTTAAGCAAACATGCATGTTCATCATCAAAACAATCAAGAGTCTATGCATGTGTATCAATTGTTGGTGTTGTCATTAAGTCCAAGTTCTTTAATGATTTGGCCACCATTACCAATTGTTGAATTTACATTTGAAATTAATCCACTAGATGTATAATTCTCATGAAACCTAGTGTGGAGTAGTTGAGTCAAGCTAATAAACATAATCCTATAAGCATGCTTGACTAAGATGAACAAAAGATATGAAAAACACTCATTATGCACAAGTTCATCAAATTCTCAAATATATCCATAAATCATTGAAATAAATCTCAAAATTATGTTTAAGCATTCATTGAAAGTATGTTCCAAGATTATTTCAAGAGTTATGCAAATCATGAATGTTTTCAACAAGAAAAATGATTTTGCACTTGTGAGCTCAAGAAAAATGGTATTGATTGTTGAAAGTGATACCATTTGTTGGAAATGATATTAATTGATGAAGTTGAGGCATGATATCAATGAAGAATGAGTTTTCATATATTACCGATCATCAAAAAGAAGTTAAAACAATGAATTTTAAGTTGAGAAGAGAGAAAATATCAAAACAATGAAAAGTTCTTCTCAATTTCGGTTGAAAACATGCAGGAGTGCCTTTTCTGGCCTGGGGGGATCGATCCTGCTACAGTAGGGATCGATCCCTCATATGTTCCTGCAGATTCTGCAATTGTTTTGACAGAAAATTGGACTTGTGAGGTACCAAAACTTCGTTTTTGAGTAATTTAAGTTCAAGTAAAGTTTTAAACATTTGTAAAACATGATTTTGGACTTGTATGAATGAAAAACAAGAATGAAAAACCATTTAACAAAAGATTTTGCAATTTTGGAAGAATTTTCACAATAAAATGCATTTTTTGCCTCAAAGGAGGTCATTTTGAGAGTTATGCTTGTTTTGGCAAAACCAATGCATTGAATTTCATAAATATGTCAAAACAAACTTGTTCACATAGATTTTAAGCATATATATCATTAAAACATACATCTTGTGAACAACATGCCATGATTTCCAACATACATATTCTTCATTAAAGCTCATAACATGGTATTTTGCATGTATGACACATTTATCAGCTTTTGAGCAACTAAATATATTATCTAAGTATATCAAACTTGCTCAAACTACAGAAATTCAATAATCATTTCAAAATTGCTAGACATGCTTTTCATCCAATAATCCAATGCCTCAAGAACTATCCATCAACCAATCAACAATCATTCAACATGCCTTTTCTTTATTCATTCAACTCACAATGCACCAATAATCATCAACTAAGTGTCTCA
This sequence comes from Heritiera littoralis, assembly GCA_031772115.1. NCBI lineage: Eukaryota > Viridiplantae > Streptophyta > Magnoliopsida > Malvales > Malvaceae > Heritiera > Heritiera littoralis. Next base: position 940,563 of record JAPDPK010000090.1, read on the forward strand.
TTAAATCAAATAATTTTAATATATATGAGTTTTGAAGAGATAGGATTTAAGCTTACAAAACTCCTTTGCTAGAGAATGCTTTGCCTTGAATAGTTGAATCCACCTTGTGCCATTCTTTGAAGAATTGTTGTGACCTTGCCAAGGATGGATCCTCAAGCTTTTCCTTTTTCTCATTAGCACAAGCAAACTCCATGAGGATGTGTTGAGCATTTAAATTCCATTGTTCCATTGTATTCCCATGCTCTAACACTCCTACAACAACCAAATTCAAGCATGCTTTGGTACCCAAATTTTCTTGGGTCCATGAGAGTTAGTGCAAACAACTTTTGATCCTTTTGGGATCCACTTCAAGCACAATTCATCATTATTTACAGCATGCTTAGGCACCCATATTTTCTTAACTACTCTTCCTCTAAATGTGGTTTTTCTATAAGTGCATGCTTGTGAAGAGTGTCCTATTCTATTGCAAAGTGAGCATGTAAGAGATAAATCATGCATAGTATTTTTCTCACTAGGAAATTCCTAAGATGAGTTTCTTTTTGTTTTTCATTATTGCCTAACCCATCTTTGTCAAAGAAAGCTCTTTGGGTCTCTAACATATGATCTAGCTTTTGTTGACCCATATAAAACCTAGTAAATGAGTTATGTAAGTTTAAGTTCTTTTTATTCAACTCATTTATCTCTAAGTTAGCCTCTTCTAATTTCTTTTCAAATTCTAGCTTAGCATTTGTCAAGGCTTCATTTTCTATTTTCAATTTAGCAATGATTTTCTTATATTTAGAATTCATGCATTGAAATTCATTTGCTAAATCATCAAAGGCATTTTGTAGTTCACTAAAGGTATAATCATTATCTTCACTAGAACTACTACTAGCCTCATCATCACTAATGGCCATAAAGCATGAGTAGGCTACCTCATTATCTACATTTTCCTCATCGGAGCTATCACTATCGCTCCATGCAGCCACAAATGCTTTCTTCCTAGGTTTCCTATCCTTTTCTCTTCTAAGTAAGGGGCAATCTAACTTAGTGTGACCCGGTTCATTACATTCATAGCACACTAAGTGGTCTTTTTCTCTTCTACTTGACTCTCCCCTATGATGTCTCCTATTACTCTCTCTCTCTTTCATTTTCATAAATCTATTGAATCTTTTGGCAAACATTGCCATTTCCTTTTCTTCCTCATTTCCACTCTCATCACTATCATCCTCATGAGTGGAAGACTTAAGTGCTACCCCTACTTTCTTTGAAGGCTCTTCATTTCTTTTCAATTTCATCTCATATGTAAGTAGAGAGCCCATAAGTTCATCTAGAGACAAGGTATTTGGATCTTTAGACTCTTCTATTGCGGTTACCTTTGCCTCCCATGTTTGTGGCAAGCTATTCAAGATTTTCTTCACCATTTCTACATTGGAATAGGTCTTGCCTAATGCCTTAAGTCCATTGATTATGTCATTAAATCTAGTGTACATATCACTCATGGACTCATTTTCTTTCATTCTAAAAAGCTCATAATCATGTGTGAGCATTCCTACTTTGGTCTCTCTAACTTGATTTGTCCCTTCATGTGTGATGGCTAGTTTGTCCCATATTTGCTTAGCATTTTCACATAGAGACACTCTATTATATTCATTTGGACCTAATGCACAAAAGAGGGTGTGCATAGCCTTGGCATTCAATTGTGCCAATCTCATATCATTGGTATCCCACTCATCCTCACTTTTAGGGACATCTTTTTCATCAACTTTCTTCATTGGAATTCTAGGGCCATTAACTATTACTCTCCACACTTCGTAGTCATTAGATTGCACAAATAACATCATCCTAATTTTCCAATAAGAATAATTCTCACCATTGAAGAGTGGAGGTCTAACTAATGAGTGTCCCTCTTCTCCTAGGAGTGTGCCTACATTCAAGTGAGCCATTTTAGATCGTTTTGCTCGATAGAGGTTAGTCTAAATCAATCTCGAGCCCAAGCTCTGATACCAATTGTTGGCTCTTATAGGCAATACCGAGAGGGGGGTGAATCGGTTTTTAACTAACTATAAGCTCGTTTTTCGATTCTTCTAAATTCTCTAGCCTATATTAATAATTTCTAAGTTCTCTAGGCTAGGCAAGCATGCAATCCAAGTTCAATGCAATAAACACAATATAATTGCAAGTAATTAAAGAGAGTAAGGAAAGAGAGATTTACACAATCGATTTATAGAGGTTCGGCAACCTTGCCTACGTCCTCTACCTTGAGACGCTCCCAAGGATTTTCTCCAAATCCACTATCTTGAATTTGTGATTACAATCCCTCTTTTCAAGGCTCAAGAGTAACCTCCCTCTTTTTCTAGGCTCAAGAGAAACCTCCCTCTTTTTCTAGGCTCAAGAGAAACCTCTCTCTTTTTCTTAGGCTAAAGAGTAACCTCCCTCTTTTTCAAGGCTTAAGAGAAACCTCCCCTTTTACAAGGAATGGTGGGTTACAAATAATGTAATCAAGAGAAGCCTCTAGGTAGGCAAATGATTACAGAAATTAAGCACAATGAAAAGCCTATACAAAGTTTGTGCTAAGCAATACAAGAAATAGATGAATGATAGAAGATGAAGACTCTTTATCTCTTGAATTGATGTTGAGGCTTTGAGGAAGATGAATAAGATGATGAAAGATGTTGCTTGGTTGTTCCTCTTGCTTCCTTTAGCTTCTAAGCCTCTATTTATAGTCCCTTGGATGTATTCTAGCCGTTGGGTGGAGCCAAGATTGAATATGACCGTTGTATCTCACAAAACTAGCCGTTATAGGCTATTTTCGGGCAAAGGGATCGATCCTGCTACAGTGGGGATCGATCCCTTTTGTCCAGAATCTTGATTCTGGGCTTCAGGGACCTTGGGAAGACTTTCTGCCAAAAAGGGATCGATCCTGCTACAGTGGGGATCGATCCTTTTCTTCCAGAGGGCATTTTTCCTGCACTTTTGGGTTAGAAATGATATGATCTTTGATCCTAATTCAACCCAAACTATTTATAAGCTTTAAGGGAGTTTTTCTTGACTTTCTCAGATGAAAGACATGTCCAAAAATTCATCAAGTGATTTTCTAAAATATTCAAAACATTTATAAAGAATTAAGACCAATAAGGATATGCATCATTAAATCATGATCTTAATGTTTGATATGATCACTTGAAATATATTGAGAAAATCATGTGTGATAAGGCAAATTTACAATATGAATTAAAACATTAAAGCTTACTTAAGTTTTTGTCATTTCAAAATATATATGGCAATTTAAAGCTAACAGATACCATACTCCTCTGTAGTAGTAGTAGAAAACATGTTTGGATGACTATCTTTTATTCCAAGGTGTAGTGAATTTGGTTACCTAGAAATGACATAGTCTTTAATTCGAAAATGTGCTCTCTCGAACAAATTTGTTACTTGATCTCTATTCAATGTAGCTGGTGGCTAAAGGCTAAGTTCCCATGTCTTGACATAAATAATATTCTTCTCAACCTTAATGAGTTATCCATTTCAGTGAAGAAAAAGGCTGATAGATTAAAGGTTTACTGGTCACCTCCTCCCACTAATGTTTGGAAAATAAACATGATGGCGCTTCCTTAGGGAAACCAGGCACTTCAGGTATTGGAGTCTTGCGAGATTGTGATGGAAATATCAAGATGATTTTCTCAAAGAATATTAGGCTTGCTGAGTCTAATTTGGCTGAGCTTCTCATTGTCATCGAAGTTATGTCCATCGTCTCTAAGGCTGGTTTGAGCTCGTTGCCTCCATTTATCATTGAGAGTGATTCTCGAGTTGTTATCTCTTGGATACAAGATGCTGACAATAGCCCTTGGAGATATTGCAATCTAATCAACAAGATATGTAATTTTATTTCCAACATTGGTGAGAATTCTTTTGTCCATGCATTAAGAGATGCTAATTTCTTGGCTGATTTCTTAGCCAAAGTTGGGGTCAATAGAAACCATGATCTTTTAGCTTGGTAGTAATGTCTTCTTATCAATAAAATTCTTAACTTTCAAAAAAAAAGGTCAGTTTTGTATAACAATTAAAATTGAAATAGAAGTAGAGCTCATGCTTCTAGAGGGGAGGGGGGATCTTTTTTTTTCATCTTCCTAATTACACTATGTACAGTCATTAATATTCTCTTTTCTTTCTCATAAATAATTAATTTTTTTTGTACCGTATTTTTTTCATGCATATATTTTTATTTTAGGTAATGTTTAGACACATATACATGAGAAGCAAAATAAATATAGAGAAATTAAGTAAATTTTTTGCAGTGCATTGTTTCACCATGGTACTTGGTTCTTACCTGTAATCTGAGCATAAATAGTAACAGCTTATTTGCTCTTTCGTGTGAGAAATTGAAGAGAGAGATGAAGACGAGAAGGAATTTGCTTTTGTTTAGCTGCTTTTTTAACGCGGTTCTGATTCATGCACAGGGTCAATCAGGTTTGTCTATCTAAATCTCTCGAAAACAATTCCAATCTCTTCAACTAACAACTAATTAAGGCCTCCCCATGTTTCTTCCCAGGGTTCATTAGCTTGGATTGTGGGCTGCCAGAAGGTTCAAGCTACAATGATACCACAACAGGCTTAAATTATACTTCAGATGCGCCATACATTCAAACTGGCATAAGCTACAGACTACCTGGAGTCAATTCAAGCATGCAGCAACAGATTCTGCAGCATGTTAGAAGTTTTTCGGAAGGAGACCGAAACTGTTACATGCTAAACCTCAGCAAGGGCGACAAGTATTTAGTCCGAGCAAGTTTCATGTATGGAAACTACGATGCAAAAAATGAAGCACCAGAATTTGATCTACATTTGGGGCCTAATTTGTGGGCTACAATGGTATTTCCAAATGCATCAGCTGTTATGGTCAAGGAAATCATTCATCTTCTTCAGTCGAATTATTTGCATGTCTGTCTAGTGAACACTGGCAGGGGGATACCTTTCATATCGGCCTTGGAGTTGAGGCTTTTGCAAAACATAACCTACAACACTCAGTCTGAAACACAATCACTGGAACCTTTACTCAGGAATGATTTTGGTTCAACATCCAATTCCGCGTTCAGGCAAGTCATTTTCTGAAAATTTTGGTAAATATAAAAGAAAAAGAAATTTTATGTGCTTCCTTGTTAGTTATTGAGCAATATTTGCCTCAGGTTTCCTCAGGATGTTTATGATCGAATCTGGCAGCCTTACCAAATAGATGATTTGGGACAAATAAGTACCAATTCTTCCATTTCATTTAACAGCGACTATGACCCACCATATCTTGCCATGAGAACTGCCAGCATACCAGCGAACGCTAGTCAACCCTTGAACTTTTCCGTCCAAGATTCTGATTCCAGTGCCCAATTTTACTTTTACATGCATCTTGCAGAACTAGAACAGCTCCAAGCTAACGAGTCCAGAGAGTTCATCATCTATCTCAATGACAAGCTTTGGTCTCAATGTTATAGTCCTACATATTTGCGGGCACACACTGTACGCAGCTTAAGACCGGTAACTGGAGGCCAGTTTTCAATGGTAAGAACCAGACAATCAACCCACCCGCCCATCCTGAATGCCCTCGAGGCTTATAAGGTAAAGGAACTCCTCCAATCGCAAACAGTTGAAAAATATGGTAAGTTGTCTCTAAAACCAGCGAAAGATCCTCTTGTACTTAGTTTTCATACCTATCAATCTGCTAATATATCACCTATTCTCACTTTATATGATAGTTAATGCGATCATGAATATAAAATCATGGTATGGGTTGAAGAAAAATTGGCAAGGTGATCCTTGTGCCCCTCAAGAATTCTCATGGGAAGGTCTTAATTGCAGCTACGAAGATTCCAATCCACCCAGGATCATATCTTTGTAAGTCTGTACAGACTTAGAGTTCAAGTTAGCTACTAATATTCATTCAATAATTTCATTATCATTGTTAATAAAACTATTGTTCATGAAATCAGGAACTTATCCTCCAGTGGTTTGAATGGAGAGATACCACCTTCTATCGCCAATCTCACTCAACTACTGTTTCTGTAAGTGTGCATCTCAGATGAAATAACCGGTATTAGGAGAAATATAAGCTTACCAATTTCTATAACAATATCAGGGACTTATCAAACAATAATTTGACTGGACCAGTACCGGAGTTTCTAACTAATCTGCAATATTTGACTTTGCTGTAAGTTACTATTTGGATTTAGACATGAAATATATAAATTTTGAATAAGGAGTTAAAGAAGGTTAATCTTCTCTATCTTTGCAGAAACTTGGAAAGAAACTCACTAAATGGTTCACTTCCGGCTGGACTCATTGACAAGTCAAACAGGCGTTTGCTACAAATTAAGTATGCTTTTCTTTCTATGATTTATGACTTTAAATAGAAATTTCCTTGGGTTCATTTTAATCTTCTCTTCAGCAAACATACACGGGAAAGGTTTACTGCATGAGAGGTTAAATTCTTAGAAATTGGGATTGGTATAGGTAACTTTATTATGCACCAGATGGCAATTATTAGCTCTTGTATTCTAAGTCTTACTTTCTGATCTCTCTTTGTCAACTGAATTGATTTAAGTGTGGAAGGAAATCAAATTCCTTGTACATGGGAAGCATGCAAGCCGACCAAGAAGAACAGTGTAGCGGTTCCCATAGTAGCATCAGTTGCTTCAGTGCTTTCTCTCCTCATAATTGTTTCGGCTCTCGTATGGTGGTTTAAGAGTGCAAAACCAACAGGTCATAGAACAAAAACTTATAAAATATGGACTCAAGCAACATAAAAATGACGCCAAAGATTTTCTCATTAGCTATACCATATGCTTATTGAACTTGTTTTACTTTAAATGTTATCATTAGCAGGCAACTTGTTCTATAGAAAATCATACAAAAAGCAGTTAAAGAATCGACAATTTACATATTCTGATGTCCAAAGGATTACAAACAATTTTGAGAGAGTCATTGGGAAAGGAGGATTTGGAACAGTTTACCACGGTCTCATAGCTGACACTGAAGTGGCAGTTAAGATGCTATCAAAGACATCTACTCAAGGGTATAAACAGTTCGAAGCAGAGGTATGTAAGATATCTAGATAGCCCGACAAATACTGCAGCTTAAACTCATTGATACATATAATTAAAGCTATTAAAATTGGGGTTTAAGGGTTTTAATTCATGAATAATTAACAAAATTATATATTAGGTGGAGCTTCTTTTGAGAGTTCATCATAGAAATTTGACTGCCATTATTGGATACTGCGATGATGGCACCAACATGGGGCTAATCTACGAGTACATGGCCAAAGGAAACTTACTAGAGTATCTCTCAGGTTTCAACTCCTTAATTAATCCCTTAATATACTACATATTTTCACTAATTAATTACTCGGATTTGATTAACTCATACCTTCATATGGATTCAGATAGCAGTAGCAGTGTCTTGAATTGGGAAGGAAGGCTTGGAATAGCACTGGAGGCAGCGCAAGGCTAGCATGAATTCCCCTATAACAATTTCTTCCTTTTATTTTGGTTTATTTTGCTAACAAAAATAAATGAAAATGCAGGACTGGAGTATTTACACTATGGTTGCAAACCACCCATAATTCACCGAGATGTGAAGTCTACTAACATCTTATTAACTGAAAACATGAACGCTAAACTGTCTGATTTTGGGCTATCAAAAGCTTTCGAAGATGTCTCTCATGTCTCCACCGTTGTTGCGGGTACCCTTGGATATCTTGACCCTGAGTAAGTACTGCATCTTGCATAAAGTATCAATGGTTTCTGATCTGTTCTACATGTCATCTTATTGCTGAAGTTCTTTTGTTGGTTTCCATGCATGGCAATGAAGGTATTCTACAACAAACATGTTGACTGAGAAGAGTGACGTTTATAGCTTTGGGGTAGTTCTTTTGGAGATCATCACGAACCGGCCAGTGATTACAAGAACTATAGATGGGCCCACTCACATAAGCCATCGGGTTGGTTCCATGTTGGCCAATGGGGACATCGAAATCATTGTGGATTCAAGGTTGAAAGGACAATTTGAGACAAACTCTGTGTGGAAAGCGATACAAATTGCAATGGCTTGTTTGTCTCCAGCTTCTGCAAAAAGGCCAACCATGGCTCATGTGGTGATGGAATTAAGCCAGTGTTTGTTAGCAGAGATACAAAGGACAAGGGGAGCCGTCGATGTCGAAGAATCACTACAATCAGTTCCCATGGAGTCTATGAATTTTGGTTCTGATACTAGCTCCACTAGCAAGGTGATTACAAAATAGTAATTCTAAAACCTAAGAATACTCAATCCGTACTATATAAATAGAGGTCGTAATCATTGTTTTAAATTGCGGTCGCGATCGCATTTTCGGTCGCGTTACATTTATCGCGGTTGCAGACATAGCGGCGATAATTACGGTCATCGAGGTCATCGCGGTCGTGAATTTTTTTTAATTTCGCACAATTCTATATAAATTGTAGTAATTATAATTATAATAATGTAAAGTCTTATTTTATAGTTTTTCAAGTAATTTATGATACCTCAAGTCTATTATTTATGTGAAAAAAAGATTATTTATAATTTTTTGAATTATAATAAAACATTCATATTTAAAAAATTACTTATGATAATTAAAAAATAACAAATATTGAAAATGGAGATAAATAATTATGTACTAATAAGAATTAATGTACTAATTATTTAAAATTAATTATTTTTTATCTAAATTATTAAGGAATTTTTTTCATCTAAATTTTGTCAAGTCTTTTTTCATCTAAATTAATTATGTCAATATTTTTGTTTTTTTCCTCTTCTATATGAATTTCTACGAATATTAAAAAAATATTTAATACCATATATTTAATTACACTACAGATTTTACTTTAAAAAATTAAATTTAATAAAATAAATTCGACATTATCTAATTTTTTTTAAATTCAGATTACCTAATATATTTTTTATCATGATTCATCATATTAACTAATTTTAATTCTTAAACATTTAATGTTACTTTGTTTCCTAAAAAAAATTATAAACATTTAAAACCAAAACCTTTTCTTAATTACCATTTACCACATATATTAAAATAAAAATATTTAAAATAAAAAAAACCCAATTCTCCCAAACCCATCAGCCTCTTTAAACCACATATATTAAAACAAAAAATATTTAAAATAAAAAAAAAAAACCCAACCCAAACCGTCGGCCTCTTTTTCTTTCACTTACACGATTTTACCTCACCTCCCCCTCCCCTTCTATGGCCGCCTTAGTCTCCTCAGCCTTGTGATTCTCACTTCGTCAACTGCCAGCGGCCAACCGTCGGCCGCCAACATCACTGTGCCAAATCTAATCTCAGATCAGTCATGCCTCACGCCGGTGTCAATCAACCGATAGATGGAGGGCACCCCACCGCCCAGTCCCACCAGTGCTGGGAGCCTGCGAGCCGCTCATGGCCATGCCACCCCCCTCCAATCACCCACAGTCCCACTACGCCTCGTGCCTGCCTACCCACACCGCCCACGATCCACCCCACTCTGCCTCTGCCCTCACCAATCTCCATCACGCTCGCGATTCGCCTTCACAGATCCCATCACAAACCCCTTTCTCTGATTTAGATATTTTGATTTTGATACTACTGTTGTTGTGATTTCTGTCCACTATCCACGATCTAAAAATTATTTTTTGATAGTCTGATTGAAACGGAAGATAGCGGCGATAACGGACCGCTATCACCGCTATCTTCCGGTACGGCATTTTGTAACGGCCAATATAGCGGCCGTTACGGGTGTGAGCCGTACTCACACCCGATATTTTGTCAATAGCGGTGGCGGCCACCGCCTCTACCGCGAGATGGCGGCCGCTATTTCATTTCGCGGCCGCTATTTGAAACACTGGTCATAATATTTTCATTTTCATGAAAATTTTTAAACTTAAAAACTCTTATTTTCCAATTGTGTAGAAAAAGCTAATTAAAATTATTTCAGATTTAGTTTAGAAGACTTTTATTTCTAAAATCCTAATTCAAATTAAGAAAATAACTAACAACCTTTTTATTTTAATTGAGATGAGTTTGATTAAATTACCGGTGCTAATTTGAAACTCAAAAAATTCTCAATCCAATTCAATTCATTCACATATCAAAAGAATTAGGACTAATTTTCCTTTCAATCTTGAAAATTATATATAGATCCTGCTACATTAGACTTAAAATATTGACTAGGCATCATATATATTACTCATTCAACTTTTGGAAAAGTTGCTATCGTAACGATTTTGTTCAGAGACTTAACCACTCAACGGTTTTGAAAACATTAAAAACATGGAGTCGCCGTCAATCTTTTTTATCTATGTGTGATTAGTCATCTAAAAATCTTATCTTTTCAACAAAATCTTAAAATTAATTAAGTTTTATTTAAGAGATAATTTTTGGTCTACGAAAACAAAGTTAGGTCTGAGAGTACAGTTATGCATAGAGAAGGATTAGCACCCCTATAATGCTTGTTAAAAAATGGTGTCATCTTAATCGTGTGTTATCTTTTAGTTTTAACAAAATTGTCTTAGTTTAATATTTAAAAATAATTTCCTTTTATTCTACTTTTTCCAAAGCATTATTATTTTTTTATCAAAATCATTCTTTAATTTTAAAAGTTAAATTTTATTTTTTGAAATAGATGTGAACTTTTTGGCATTGAAAAATTAAATCAAATACTCCAACACTTTTGGTAACATTTGTAATAATATTCTCACCTAGAGATTTTTTAAGCATCGATACTTGCAATTTCTATAGAATCTCAACCTTGAAAGATTTACGTTTGTTTTGAAATTAAATGAATGCAAATTATGCAAACAAAAAATATACGATGCAGATGAATTTGTAATTTTTTTTATAAAAATTTTTTTATTTATTTTAAATAAAAATTCTTATTATTGATAAAAATCGCACTAAATATTTCAATACTCTAGTAATATTTAGTGGACTTCTCTCACCTATGAATCAGATAAGAATCACTACTTGTGATTTTCATAACATCCTATCATCAAAAAAATATTCATTTAATTTAAACTTTATTATTTACTTATTTTTAATTTTTTATTTTCCCAAAGTATTAATTTATTTAGTAAAATCAACTATAAAAAAATTAATATCGAACTAAAATTACTTAAATATTCTAATACGTTGGTAATATTTAAGAATTTTTATTCGATCCTAGGGATTACCAAAGAATTACTACTTGTGAATTCTAAGAAATCCCATAATCAGATGTTCATTTTATTTTCAAAATTTAAATAAGTGTAAATGGTGCAAGCATACAATATATAATGCAGATGAATCCTTATTTTTATATTTTTATTTTTTATTATTTTTTATTTAAAAAATTGTACATTGAAAAATCACACTAAATATTTCAATACTTTTGGTAACATTTAGATGATCTCTCTCACCTAAAAATTTTCAAAAAATCACTACTTGTAATTTTTATGAAATCTCCTCATTGGACAATCATATTTATTATGTTCTTTTTTCTATTTAAAAGGTGAGTATTTTACACCTCTATGAATTACTATCATCATTGGTTTATTTAATTTTTCATTTCTATGTTTTATTACCAATTCATTTATGTTTGTTCTTGATTTTATATTATTGTTGTTAATTATTTGATTTGTTTATTATTATTCTTTTTTTCTTTTCTTATTTTTTAAATGTACTAGTTATTATTTGTTTTAGAAAATAAACTCAAAGATTTTTTTTTATTGAAAAATTATACCAATATCTTAATACTTTGGTAACATTTGATGTGAAATCTCCAATTTTCTATAATTTTCCCATATTTGTAAAGTATTATAATCTGAAATGATAAAATAAATATAAGAAAATGAAGTGTAAATGATATATGGGACATAGAGGGAATTAAAGCAATTGAATGGTCAAATAGTCACATGGTCAAAGGGTCAATGGCTGAAGGGAAAAAGGAGATTGACATGCATTAAATGAAAAATGGCATAGTCATCATCTTCTCCATCAATGAAGTTGGCAGCCCATTATCCTATCCCTCTCATTTCCTCCAATTTTCCTTAGGTCTCCATTGTACTTACCTTCACAAACCACCATCTCATGTCACCAAATCGTTAAGCTCCATAAACGAAAATCGATCCTTGTCGCTAGCTTAAGCTATATTCGAAGTTTGGTAGACTAAATCCCAGGAATTGAAGAGATCTAAATTTCTAAAATTTTGGGTTATTGGCAAAGGTAAGAATAGAAATTGACTCTTTCAATTTCATGCATGGTTTGGAGTTGTATAGGGTTGGTGTAACATATTTGTATGAGTTTCTTAAAGGTTTGATTTGTGATGATGTTACAACTTTGAAGAAGTGAAAGAAGGGAGTTGGTGCAACCAAGCGATTAAGCACTTTGGTGTATTTGAGGTAAGGAATTTATGTAACAGACGTAGGGTGGCTATGTTCACATGTTTTTAATTGTTTTAGAGAGAAGTACCAACTGATTTTGATGTGTGGAATGGTAAATTCCGGGTTTTACTCCTAGGTTACCAAAATGCTAGGAGCAGCTAGACCTGGCAATTCGTGTCAAAAATTCGTTTTCGTGTCATGTAAAACCGTGTTCGTGTCGTGTATTCGTGTCAAAAATTCGTGTCGACACGGAAAACTCAAAATGTTATTTTTAGCTTTTACCACATTCATATATTAATTTTACTTAATTTTAACCCCGTGTCATCTCGTGTCACCTCGTGTCATTTATTCATGTCGTGTATTCGTGTCGTGTCTAAGATTGCCAGGTCTAGGAGCAGCCGACTACCTTGAGTAGTAGTCGACTACCTAAAGACAACCAAAGCGTAGATTTTTGAAAACCGAGACAAACCAGTCGACTGCTATATAAACTAGTCGACTACTATTTTCCATAATGTATTCTGTTTCAAACTAGTCGACTGCTATATGGGACAGTTGACTGCTTTTACTTAAATAGCATTCTGTTTGCAAAACGGTCGACTACCTAGGAAGCCAATCGACTGCCTTTTTCTCGGGAGTATTCTGTTTCAAAACCAGTCGACTGCTATATGGGGCCAGTCGACTGCCCTATGTGTTTTTTGAAAAATGAAATATTTGAATTTTTAAAAAGGAAAAGAAATTCAATAAAGCAAAATATGGTGAAGCAGCCGACTGCCCTAAAAACCAGTCGATTACCCATTTGAAAAGGAGGTTTTGAAAACCTATTTCAAGAAAGTATATTTGCATTTGTCAAATGTTATATGAATAATATTTTGGAGACTATGAACACCTTTAATGATCATGCACATTATTTGAACTTGTTCTTGGCTGAGGAACCCTAGTCTAGTCCTCAAACCCACAGTAAGTCACCTGACTAGTGAGCACTGTGGGCTATAGACAATGGCCATATGTCTCTTATTTGTTTTGACTTTGGGGAGGATCCCTGACCCATGCGTGGGTACGCCACTTATTTGATATCTCTCGGGATTATCCTTTGAGAATATATTTGTGGTATCCCTTATGAGATCTCTCATGGATTATCCCTTACAGGATATATTTGCTGTATCCTTATGAGAATTACTTGGTACATGATTCTATTGGAAATTAATTGTCTCCCATCTATTTGAAAGTATTTGTAAGCATGTGAAAGTATTTGAAGTTGTTTGTATTTGTACTTGTGATTTCACGTGATTTGAGATCCGTGGAAGTATTTGGAAGAGATAATTTACTTGTATTTGATATTGGTGGGATATATATGGTATATGCTTTATAATGGTTTTACATGACATTATAGAGCCAAGCAGGAAAACTGCATATAGTGACATAGTACGCTCTTTTACATATGTTTCTTACTGAGCGTAAACTCACTCCTTTACAAACATTTTTCATATAGATTACTTGAAGTAATTCCCGCTCCAGATAGAGGAGCACATTTTGGGATCTTTGATATACCTTCGAGACACGCTTCCCACTTATTCTTTGAAGGTATAATCAGTTAGTTGTGTACTTCGGCTATTGTACAGTACAAAACTACAATAATGTATATTATTTATTTTGGGGATATAGGATATGTAAGATATTTGAGATCCTGATGTAATTGGTTTATATAAATAAATGAAAGTTCAATTCATGTGGTAAATTTATATCATATTATGATAATAATGCCTAAAACATAAGAAAAAGTAAGGATGATATTGACAAACTGGTCTAAGTAACGTTATGTGAAAGGAAAACGTTAGTTGTTATTTAGGTGGTGACGAGGATGTCACAGATTGGTATTAGAGCAGTTAGATTGAAGTTTGTCGATGTCAATAAACTAGAATTAGAGTATATCCCCAATGTATTGTACTGGTTTACATAATCATGTGTAGTATAACTGTTTAAAGTTATACTAAATCATGTTATTTGATCATGATATTGACAGAATGAGTACTCAAAGAAGGGGTACTAATAGAGGTTGAGGACGAGGAAGGGGCAGAGAAGAGCCCCAACATAGTCTCCTCCTCCATCTCCACCACATAACCCGAACACTAGGCTAGCAAAAATGAAAAAGCACATGGAGAACATGGTTGCGATGTTCACACAATTTATGGCTAACTTCCCGAACGTGGCCACGAGGGTACAAACAGCTCCACCTACTATACCTCCTACTCCTAAGGTATAGCCCCCACCAATCCTAGCTACTGAGAGGCGGGATCCTACAGTATATTGTAGCATTGCCTTGATTAAGGAATTTAAGAAGCTAGATCTGCCTAAGTTTTAGGGAGACAGTGATCCGTTGGCTGCAGAGAATTGGATGAAGGTGGTCACTAAGTCATTCGGGTATATGACTTGTACTGAGAAAGAGAAGGTAGGATTGGCTACCTATTTTTAGTGGATGAGGCAGAACCATGGTGGCAAGCCACTCAGACAGTATTAGAGGCTAGACATTCAGAGGTAACGTGGGATATATTTGTAGAAGCATTCAATGAACAATACGTCCCACGCACTGCTCAAAGAATGTTGCAAGTAGAATTTTTGAACTTGACTCAGGGGAATATGACGGTGAGCCAATACGAGTCAAAGTTCACTACTTTGAGCAAGTTTGATCTAGAAGTATTAAGGATAGAAGAGCATAAGACCTACAGATTTATGGAGGGATTGAGACCTTCCATCAGGTCTAAGTTATATACCCCATAGATATCACTACATATGGAGAGGCATTCCATAAGGCTCAACTGTGTGAGCAGGACTATGAATTTCATCAGGCTGACTTTCGAGCTTAGAGTAAAGGCAAGGAACTGAAGAAACAAAAGTTAGACGAGAGAACCTTTAGTGATAGATATCCATCTAAGAG
Organism: Heritiera littoralis; assembly: GCA_031772115.1. NCBI lineage: Eukaryota > Viridiplantae > Streptophyta > Magnoliopsida > Malvales > Malvaceae > Heritiera > Heritiera littoralis. The sequence goes on from JAPDPK010000090.1 coordinate 955,891, forward strand.
AAGTAGGCCTTATGACAGAGCTTTCATAGGTAAGCAAATCAATTATAAGGAAATAGCTTTGCTTTAATTAAATGGTCATATGGAATTATACTAAATTTAGGAGTTGTGATGATTATGGTACAGGGACTCCTAGACCCACCGGGATAAAGATAAATGATGAGAGATCCCGATATCCAACTGGTAGTACCGTTAGCTCTTCGAGGAGTACAATGCCAAGGTGTGAGCAATATTACGGGAAATTTCATAGAGCATAGCCCTGTCAGTTTGTGAGTAGGACTTGTTGTTGGTGTGGTGAGCAGGGACATCGTATTAAGGATTGTCCCAAGATAAATCAGAGGGTGTTCGAAGAATCAGAGAAGACCCCTCAAGCACAGCCTAAGGTCACCCAGCCCCAGCTTAAGGCCACAACGACAGAGAAGGGAAAGGTACCCATGACTCAGAGTCCGGTGTTTGCCATTGATAAGGAGTCTGCTGATGCTTCATCTAAGATGATTCAGGGTAAGATTTACCTTTATAATACATATGTCCTTGTATTATTTGATCCAGGCTCTACGCATTCTTTTATTTCTCCTATGGTTGCTATGAAGTTAACTATTGAGCCCTAGGACAATTATTACAAATAAGTACTCCATTTAGGGAATCTCAAATGATGGACATAGTGTATCGTAGTTGTAAGCTACAAGTAGGAGAGAGAGAATCAATAATTGACCTAATCATATTGAATATGTATGGATTTGATGTTATTTTGGGTAAGGATTGGTTAGCTAAGAATCATGTGATGCTAGATTGTCATGCTAAAAGTGTGATCTTCTCTTCTCCCGTTAGCTATGTTGTAAATTTTGCAAATACTTAATACAAAAGTATGTTTGCAGATTGAATTATTTGAAATTGAAGTAATCGAATATATTTGTTATGTGAAGGCTTTATAGCGTATGTGGTGGACGTAGATCAGAAACGTCCTGAACTTCATGAAATTTTGGTAGTCAAGGATTTTTCAGAAGTGTTTCCAGACGATCTTCCAAGACTTCCTCCTGATAGGGAAGTAGAGTTTACGATCGATTTGGTGCCAGGGACTAAGCCCATTTCGAGACCTCCCTATTGGATGGCATTAGTGGAATTGGACGAATTGAAGAAACAACTTTAGGAGTTATTAGACAAATGATTCATACGACCCAGCATATCCCCTTGGGGTGCTCCTGTGCTATTTGTCTGGAAGAAGGATGGCAGCATGAGGCTGTGTATTGACTACCGATGGTTGAATAAAGTAACAATCAAGAACAAGTATCCTCTCCCCAGGATCGATGATCTGTTTGATCAGCTTGAGGGTGCACAAGTCTTTTCCAAGATAAACGTGAGGATGAGATATCATCAATTGAAGATTCGGAACGAAGATATCCCTAAGACTGCATTTAGGACACGGTATGGTCACTATGAATTTCTAGTGATGCCATTTGGTTTAACCAAGGCACCCACAGCTTTTATGAATATGATGAATGATGTATTCAAGTCATACATGGACCAGTTTGTCATTCTGTTTATCGATGACATATTGGTGTATTCGAGATCCTAGGAAGAGCATGAGCAGCATTTGAGGATAGTTTTGGAAACCCTTAAAGATCGAGGATTGTATGCCAAGCTAAGTAAGTGTGATTTCTGGTTAAATCACATCTCCTTCTTAGGTCATATAATCAGTAAAGATGGAGTTTCGGTCGATCCATTAAAGATTGAAGCAGTGGTTCAATGGGAGAAATCAAAAATAGTGATGGAGATTAAGAGTTTCTTCGGTCTAGCTGGCTACTACCGAAGATTTGTGGAGGGTTTCTCGAGGTTAGCTGCTCCATTAACGCGCTTGACACACAAAGAAGTGAAGTTTCAATGGAACGAGGCCTGTGAACGAAGTTTTCAAGAGTTGAAGCATAGGTTGATGACGGCACCTATCCTCACCATTCCTAGTGGTTCTGGAGGATTTGCGATGTATAGTGATGCCTCAGGACAAGGTTTGGGATGTGTACTAATGCAGCATGGTAAGGTAGTTGCATATGGTTCTCAACAATTAAAGGACCATGAGAAGAACTACCTAACTCATGACTTAGAGTTAGCTGCAGTAGTATTTGCTCTAAAGATTTAGAGGCATTACTTATATGGTGAGAAATTTCAGATTTTTACATATCATAAAAGTCTGAAATATTTGTTCTCTCAAAGAGAGTTGAATATGAGGCAAAGGAGATGGCTCGAGCTTTTGAAGGATTATGATTGTGAGATCTTGTACCACCCGGGGAAAGCCAATGTGGTGGCAGATGCTCTGAGCCGTAAGCATGTGGGTATAGTGGCTTATATGATGATTCGAGAGTATGAGTTACTGGAACAGTTTGTAAGCCTTAGCTTAAGTGTTACCCTTTATGAGCATTTTGGGATGATAGCAAGTTTAAGGATTGAGCCGGAGTTAATGGGCAGAGTTCGAGTGGCTTAGAGGGAGGATGCCTGGTGTATTGAGGCTATGGATGGAATCCAATTAGTTATACTCTCGAAATTTAACATTGTTAGTGATGGAATTTTGAAGTTTAATAACCGTATATGTGTTCCTGATGATAAAGAGTTGTGGAAGCTAATCTTGACAGAAGCACATGCCACTAGATACACGTTACATCCAGGAAATACGAAGATGTATCATAATCTTCGCAAGGTGTATTGGTGGATTGGCATGAAAAGAGACATAGTAGAGTTTGTAGCGAAATGCCTCATGTGCCAACAAGTTAAGGTAGAGCACCAAAGACCAGCAGGATTATTACATCCTCTACCTATACTTATGTGGAAATAGGAACACATTACGATGGATTTCATTATGGGACTACCGCAGACCAAGAGGAATCATGATGGTGTCTGGGTAGTTGTGGATCGGTTAACCAAGTCAGGTCACTTCTTACCTATGAAGTTTACGGATACACTTAGTGCCTTGGCAGATTTATATGTGAGAGAAGTCGTCAGACTACATGGAGTTCCAGTGAGCATTACATCTGATAGAGATCCCAAGTTTACTTCTCATTTTTGGGAACACTTTTAGGAAGCCATGGGATCTCAATTGAATTTTAGTACAGCTTTTCATCCGCATATTGATAGGCAATCTGAGCGCACCATTCAGACGCTCGAGGATATGTTGAGAGCTTGTGCTTTGAATTTTAAAGGCTCATGGGAAGAACATCTACCATTAGCTGAATTTGCTTACAATAATAGTTATCATGCAAGTATCGGGATGACACCATATGAAGCTTTATATGGTAGAAGGTGTTGATCTCTGATTGGGTGGGAAGAAGTGGGCGAGCGCAAGTTGTTGGCTCCAGATCTAGTCAAGCAAGCCTCTGAGGATGTTAAATTGATTTGTCAAAAACTCCAGACAGCTCAAAGTCAACAAAAGAGTTATGCGGATGCTCAAAAGAGACCACTTGAGTTTTTGGTTGGAGATTATCTGTTTTTGAAAGTTTTTCCATCCAAAGGGATTATGAGATTTGGCCAAGAGGTAAGCTGAGTCCTCGTTATATCAGTCCATTTGAGGTCTTAGATCGTGTGGGAGATGTTGCCTACAGGTTGGTAGTACCTCCGGAGCTATCGGGAGTACACAATGTCTTTCATGCATCGATGCTTCGGAAGTATAATCCGGATCCATCTCATGTCATTGAATATGAACCCTTGGAGATTCGATAAGACATGAGCTATGTGGGGAAGCCGATTCGGATTTTGGATAGAAAAGACAAGGTGTTGAGATCTAAGACGATCTCCTTGGTTAACGTTCTCTGGCAATACCATACTATGAAAGAAGCTACATGAGAGCTAGAGAGCTTAATGAAAGAAAGATATCCTAAGCTATTCGAGCAATAGCTTATTCAAATTTGGAGGACCAAATTTCTAAAGGTTGGGAGAATGTGAAATCCCCAATTTTCTATAATTTTCCCATATTTGTAAAGTATTGTAATCTGAAATGATAAAATAAATATAAGAGAATGAAGTGTAAATGATATATGGGATATAAAGGGAATTAAAGCAATTGAATAGTCAAATAGTCACATGGTCAAAGGGTCAATGGCTGAAGGGAAAAAGGAGATTGACATGCATTAAATGAAAAATGGCATAGTCATCATCTTCTCCATCAATGAAGTCAGCAGCCCATTTTCCTCTCCCTCTCGTTTCCTCCAATTTTCCTTAAAGTCTCCATTGTGCTTACCTTGACAAACCACCATCTCATGTCACCAAATCGTTAAGCTCCTTAAATGAAAATCGATCCTTATCGCTAGCTTAAGCTATATCCGAAGTTTGGTAGACTAAATCCAAGGAATTGAAGAGATCTAAATTTTTAAAATTTTGGGTTATTGGCAAAGGTAGGAATAGAAATTGACTCTTTCAATTTCGTGCATGGTTTGGAGTTGTATAGGGTTGGTGTAACATATTTGTATGAGTTTCTTAAAGGTTTGATTTGTGATAATGTTACAGCTTTGAAGAAGTGAAAGAAGGGAGTTGGTGTAATAAGCGATTAAGCACTTTGGTGTATTTGAGGTAAGGAATTTATGTAACGGACGTAGGGTGGCTATGTCCGCATGTTTTTAATTGTTTTGGAGAGAAGTACCAGCTGATTTGATGTGTGGAATGGTAAATTTCTGGTTTTACTCCTAGGTTATCAAAATGCTAGGAGCAGCCGACTGCCTAGAGACAACCAAAGCGTAGATTTTTGAAAACCGAGACAAACCAGTCGATTGCTATATAAACCAGTCGACTACTATTTTCCAGAATGTATTCTGTTTCAAACAAGTTGACTGCTATATGGGACAATTGACTGCTTTTACTTAAATAGCATTCTGTTTGCGAAACGGTCGACTGCCCAGGGAGCTAGTCCACTACCTTTTTCTCGGGAGTATTCTATTTCAAAACCAGTCGACTGCTATATGGGGCCAGTCAACTGCCCTATGTGTTTTTCGAAAAATAAAATATTTGAATTTCAAAAAGGAAAAGAAATTCAATAAAACAAAATATGGTGAAGTAGCCAACTGCCCTTAAAACCAATCGACTGCCCTTTTGAAAAGGAGGTTTTGAAAACCTATTTCAAGAAAGTATATTTATATTTGTCAAAGGTTATATGAATAATGTTTTGGAGACTATGAGTACCTTTAATGATCATACACATTATTTGTACTTGTTCTTGGTTGAAGAGCCCTAGTCCGGTCCTCAAACCCACAGTAAGGCACTTGACTAGTGGGCACTGTGGGCTATAGACAATGGCCATATGTCTCTTATTTGTTTTGGCTTTGGGAAGGATCCCTAGCCCATGTGTGGGTACGCCACTTATTTGATATCTCTCGGGATTATCCTTTGAGGATATATTTGTGGTATCCCTTATGAGATCTCTTATAGATTATCTCTTACGGGATATATTTGTTGTATCCTTATGAGAATTAGTTGGTGCATGATTCTATTGAAAATTAATTGTCTCCCATCTATTTGAAAGTATTTGTAAGCATGTGAAAGTATTTGAAGTTATTTGTATTTGTACTTGTGATTTCACGTGATTTGAGATCCGTGGAAATATTTGAAAGAGATAATTTATTTGTATTTGATATTGGTGGGATATATATATGGTATATGCTTTATAATGGTTTTACATGACATTATAGAGCTAAGCAGGAAAACTGCATATGGTGATATAGTATGCTCTTTTACATATGTTTCTTACTAAATGTAAACTCATTCCTTTACAAACATTTTTCATACAGATTACTTGAAAAAATTCCCGCTCCAAATAAAGGAGAACATTTTGGGATCTTTGATATACCTTTGAGACACGCTTCCCACTTATTCTTTGAAGGTATAATCAGTTGGTCGTGTACTTCGACTATTGTACGATACAATACTACAGTAATATATATTATTTGTTTCAGGGATATAGGATATGTAAGATATTTGAGATCCTGATGTAATTGGTTTATATATAAATGAAAAGTTCAATTCATGTGGTAAATTTATATCATATTATGATAATAATGCCTAAAACATAAGAAGAAGTAAGGATGATATTGACAAACTAGTGTAAGTAACGTTATGTGAAAGGAAAAATTTAGTTGTTATTTGAGTAGTGACGAGGATGTCACATTTGATGAATTCCTATCACCTAGAAAATTTAAAGGAATCACTACTTGCAACTTCTGGTATATCTCACCATAGGAATAACTTAAAAATTTTTTTTTAGAAGTTGTTAATCAATTTATGAGATTTTATTATTTTTATAATTATGAATTTTATTTGATGCATATTATTTTCTAAACATGATAAATAATTAATAAACATTTTAAAATGTCCAAAAATAAACTTAACATATATATCCCAAGGCATATTATACATAAATACATAACATTCCTACAAACTTTTGACTAGTCAACTCAATAGTCCCATAAGCAAATGGAAACAAGTATACTACACATCTAAACATATCTTTAAATAGACATCCCTTGCAATCAACAAGTACTAAAAGTCTAAAACAAATAAAGTGAGTGAATCAAATAGTGAGCAACTTAAATAAATAAAAGAAATGGACCCATCAGTGCAATACACTTCACACGTACAAACACAAAACATTTAAATAATCAATTTTAACATTTTGTATTAACAAGCAAGTGAAAACAAATTAAATGAATGGTAAAACAAATAATAAAATAAGTAATAAAAGCATATCAAATAAGTTGGAAATAAACCTGAATACCCTGTTTGCATTTCTCAAACGGCCCAAACCTTCAAAACTTTTTTTTTGGTGTAATCCAAACCTTCAACACTTCTTATTCATCTGTCTTTTCTCTGTCCAAGTCTTCCCTTCCAGATGCACTTGGAGACCCACTGCTTAAGCTGCCTCTGACCACCGCCGCTCCGTTAGCCCAAAAATGTCAAAGAAAGGATACCAAAATACAACCTTTTCCTCCTCTTGCTAAACCACCTAAACCTCTAGTTTGAGATCCAAAATCCCAAAAGAACTCTCTTCATCCGAAGCCTAACCCTTATTTTTTTGGAGTGAAAAGAAAGAAAAGTCATTATTTTTTTTTTTTTGGTTTTGATCTTGGGTGTAAGCTGCTAATAATGATGATATTGCATGAGGTTTGGCTATGGCAATAAGGATTTGAGTGGCTGTTTGGCATGGATGAGGGTGTCCTGACTGGGGTTGATGAGTGACGAAGGCTCGAGTCTGTGTTTGGTGGTGGAAGTGATGGGACCAGTTGGTAGTTTCAAGTAGTGGTGCTACTAGCAATGGTTGGTTTTCGTCAGTTGATGGTGCTTGAAAGTTATGTGCTTTTTGGGTTCGGTTTTTGTTTCATGCCCATGCTTCCATTGAACCTTGTTTCAAAGTTTAGATGGACTTTAAAATGGAGGTGAAATATTTAACAAACATCTGAAACATGGCGGTTGGTTCTTTTCTAATTTAGCACCAATACTTTCTATTTTTAATGAAAATGTTTGTTTGCTGGATGGATTATCAGCAAAATCATTCATTGCTTCTCTTTTAAAAATGTATCATTTATTTACCTAACATTTAAAGGATAGGTCGGATAGGGGATGAGAGTAATTCTGATGAGATTAAAAACAACGGTGATGGTTAAATAATGATGCGTTTAAATGCTATAAGATGATGTATGGTTTGATGAAATTAGATTTGGGGAGGATGATTTATGTACCTCTACAAATCTCAATCTTATAAATTTACTATCACTATCTATAAAAGTAGAGTTGGGCAAGTCGATGATGCATTGGCTTGATGGTAAGGAAGAGGCCCTGAAACTTTGAGATCTTAGGTTCAAGTTTCACTCAATGTGAGATTTGTTTAGTTTGTTATTGTAATACCCAAGCCCAAGCCCACCTATAAAAAAAAAAAGAGAAGCCTAATAATAATGAGGGCATTGGCCTTAGTTCATTAAAGTTAAAAAAATGAAACAGAAAGCAAGAAGGGGGTGTGAAGTTTGAGCAGTGTTGAAAACAAGATTGAAAAGAAAAGTTTGGAGCATAAAGGCAGCCAAGAAAGAAAGAAAAATAAACAAAGAAGCAATTAGGAGAGTGGTGAAGTAGTGTTGGTGCCTATAGAGAATAAAATGAATTGGGGGTCTGTGCTAACAAGCTAAAAAAAGAAATTTAAAAAAGGGAGATTTGAGTTACTGTTAGTGTAAGATCAAGAAGACCAAAGTAAGTATAATTTCTCTTTAATTTTATGGTTACATTGTGTAGTTAGAGATTGAGTTTTGAGAAAATTAAGATATTAAAAATTTGGAAAAAATTTGTATTTTAAAGAAAGTACAGATATTTTTAGATTTCATCAAATATTGTAACTTGTGCCATGTTTATAGTTTATCGAGTTATAGTCGTTTAGTAAATACAGTATAAATTATTAGCTTCTGTCGGATAACATATTTTTCTAATATTAAATATTTTTGAATAATAGGCTTCAAGCGATCTTAAGGATTGTTTGGGTTTCAATTTAGCAAGTTCAGGTAAGTGACTCAATATACATTCGATGTTTTGACACCCTTAAAATCAACTTTAATATGAGTTATGTTTCATATACTATGTACAAAAATGTTTTTGTTCTATGGATTTTAAAATTGGGTTAAGCATGTAAAGTATATATGTTCTTTAAATTTGTTTTGAATGTGATTTTGATCAATTACAAGAACATGATTTACCTGCTTTACTCTTTGAAATTCATAATAATGTATTTATATATAATTTGTTTTGTGAATGCAAAATTTGTTTTGAATGATGGATGAAATCCGTTTTCTATGAAATATGTTATGAGATTTAAAACTGTTTCGTATATTAGGAAATATGAACTTTTGTTTTGTTTTGTTTTGTCTCCTAATATGGTTGTGCTCTAACCCTGCCAATGGGAGTAAATGTTGGCCATGTCGACATGTATTCTATTAAAAGAAACTAGTTTCTAACTGAACCACAGGTTAAGAATAGTGGCTTTCTGTTTTGTTTTGTGCAACTATTAGTTGCTTTTGATATCTCTAACTCGAGCCATTGGAATTAATTATGGTTTTTGTTCTGATTCTGACCTGTGCCACAAGGGTTAAGCATGGCAGTGGCATGTTACGAGAGACTTGAAAATTATGAATTATGAAGCTTTTGTTTAGTTTTGGTATCTATGAAATTCTGTTTAGTTTTGAAACATGAATATATGAATTTGAATAAATTACATGATTAAATATGAGATTACCCAACATTGATTTTGAATCTTTACATTGATATTCTAGCCTAGTATTTTTATTGCATACTTAATCCAACGTTACGATATCGATTGCTTACTGAGTAGTTGTACTCACCCTTTTTCTTAACATCTTACAGGTTTTGATGTTGATAATGTCCACGGGAATGTTGGGGAGTGACGCTTTGGGGTTTAGGATATGTCTCAAGACTTTTAAGTTTATGATTAAATTGAGATTTAAGAACGTTCCAAAATTTTTTTGGCTTTAACCAATAATTTGAAGTTTTGTAAACTTCTTTTGATCATTAGTGGTATATTTCAATTTAAATATTTGAAATGATTGAATTTTAGTATGATAAATACCTTGCATGTTTGTAAGATTTTATCCTATAAGTGTGCGGCATATGTTACATCCCGAGTTCAGAGCATGACAGATTAAGTGGTATCAGAGTTTAGGTTTATCGATATTAAATTCGTATAATTATGTATTATGAAATAATTAGACGTATTATTAGATTGAGAGCGGGGTAGAACACTTAGGTTTGGGTCGTTATTCTATTTCATTTTTTATTTTTATTAAAAATGTTTGATTTGACTTTAAAGGAATCTTCTAATATTATGCTACTACCTTGATTGAGTCAGTATGCCTCCTTGTCATAATCTAGAGCTTAGGTTATAATTTTAGGTTTGTGGAGTATTACTATGAATACAAACTAATGATTTGAAAAAGAAAAATTGATTTAGGTGAAAACCTTTTGTAAGCTTAGAATATGATATTTGAATTATGTGATGATTTTAAAATTTGAGCTTATGTAGAATCTATAGATTTTGTTTATGAATCAGGTGGTGTGGCTTTATGAATTTTGGAGATTTTGTTTGATAGATATTTAGACATTGACTTTAGAATTTGTGATAAAGAAAGAGTTTGGTGAATTTAATAAAAAGCAATGACAAGTTTGTAAGTGATTGAGTTTGGGTTCCTGATATGATAGTTACCTTAAGCTCATGTTAATTATATAAAAAAGGATTTTATTCGTTTGAGATTTTTAGAATAGAGGTTTGGTTTTTGATTTTTATGGAACTTGTTTTGACTTTTCTTATAGATTTTTAACGAACTTAAGATATAATCATAATTGTACTTGGTGTTAAAGTATGAAATATTAAGTAATGAGAAAGCATGTTTGTAAATAAAGTGACTTTGTTGTAAGTTTGAAAAGTAAGATATTTTAAGCTTCATGATTATTGGAAAAAATGATATTGATCTTGGGAAAAAAAAAACCTCTAGGGATTATGTGATAACCGTAAATTATTCCATTTATTGGAAACTATTAATATTGAAAATTTAGTTAAATAAATAAATAAAATTGGGAGAACAGGATATTGGTGAAAATCCCGAGAATTGAGGAAGTGATGGATCGAGAAATTCGAGTGAAGAAAATTAAATTGGAAATAAGTATAAGATAAGAAATTATGGAAAATAATGAAAGAAGAAAATTTAATTTGGATAAATGGAAATCCAAATTAAATAAGAAAATGAGAAATGAAAGAAAAATATATTTATATAATTATAAATTATATAAATGTATTTTTATATAAATACATATGTATTGAAATACTATATAGTATATATTAATATACAGAGGTATATATAGATATATATTATTGTATAAATTTAAATAGTACATATGTATTAAATATAACATTGTATGTATATATAGGTATATACATATTTGAGAAATGTAAATATTAATTTACATTAAAGTTTGAAAATATATATATTGTAAATACAATATATATTGTATTATAACATATATATATATAAATATATATTTATGTAAAGGTTATTTAATTTTAAAGTATATAAATATACATATACTAAAAATATGTAACTTTAATACATATAAATATATGAGATATAGATATATATATATTTTTGTTAATACACAAAATATATATTTTTATATATATAATATATATAATACAATTATATATATAATATATTATATGTATAATATATAGTGTATATATATTTATATGTAAATAAAATAAATATAATTAATAAAAAAATAAAAGGAAAAACAAAGGAAAGAAATCGGGAGAGACCCGATTTTGCTTCCCTGATGAGGCCAACCTTGTCGGTGGTGAGGGAGAGAAGAGAGGAAACCGTTGCGGGCGAAGAGAGGAAGAGAAAGGAGCTGCCGGAGGCGGGAAAGGAGAAGGGAAGAAGGAAAAATAGGGAGAAACAGAGGCAAAATCGACGGAAGTTGAGAAGAGAAAAGAAAAGGGAAAGTGGCGGTGCCAGCCGACTCGGCCACAGCCACTGCAACCGAAGCTTCACCAGAGGAAGAGGTAGGAGGCCACCGGTGAGGCGGAGAACGGTGGAGGAGGAGCGGCGAAGAGGGAGAAGAAACCGAACCAAAACTGAGTCGATCCGTCGCCGTGTCGCCGATCCAGGCTGAATGGAGGCCACCGGTAGATTCGCCGTGGCGTCGGCCAGCTGAGGGGCCACCGAACCGTCGGAGAACCGACTGCCGGAGAAGAACAGGGGATGAGGGGGTCTGACTAGGAGAAGAACCGACGATGAGGGGGTCTGACTGGTCTAAACCGGTCTGGCCATAAAAGAAAGAAAAGAAAAGGAAAAATAAAAGAAAAAGAAAAGAAAAGAAAAGAAAGAAAAAAAAAAGAAGAGAAAGAAAGAAGGAAGAAAAAGAAGAAAGAGGAAGAGAAAAAGAATTCCGAGAATTCGAAAATTCTCGAGAATTCGAAACATCAAAAATTACGGGAATCGGTAAAAAATCTTGGAAAGTGTTGATAAAAATTATTTAAATAATTTATTTATTGAAATAAATTGAGAAAAATTATAAAATTTAGAATTTGGTTTCCAAAATCGTTCTCGGTGAATGAGACGATGGAACCGGGAGAGGTGAACATGGGCCCGACCTTTTAGAGGCAGTCGCCGACCGGAGACAGGTAAGGGAGACATGTGCCACTTGTAAGGATATTCGGCCACATGTTTTAAATTATGCATTTAAATTTTATAAATGCAATTAACAATGATTGGTTGAAAATTGAGGTGATTTATCAGTTTGGAATTGTGGTGAATTACTGGTTGAAAATTATAAAATTGTATTTTCAGTGAAGGAGGCTAGCCAATCAGTAGCTGTTATACTGTCGAAAAATTATCGAAAAATTTCTAAAATTTACTGAAAATCATCGAAAATCATAATAAATGATTTGATTTCACGAGAAATAATTTTCAGCACGAAAATCGAAAAATCATGTATTTTTCATAAAACATGAATATATGGAAGTTTAAATTTAAAATATTCATGTTTTCGAGAATGGTGAACATGTAATCCCGAAAATTTACCCAGTAGGTGATATTTCACGTGAAATGAGATGAAAATTAAAAAGGACCGAAGTAAATATTTTATAACTATTTCTTAAATATTCACTTGATTTAATATAAAACCTTTATGGTTTTTAATTATGAAAGTTTAATTATATAAATTCCATAAAGGTAAAAAAATGATGAAAAATTATGATTTCGAGACTAGAGGTCTCTACACGTGTTTTTAGAAGAAAACATGGAGATGGAATTATTAAAATTGGAAAATAAATATTTTTATTTTTCATAAATTATGAAAATATTTGAATTGAATTCCGATGATTTTGAAAACCATGTTTTCGATAGAAAGCACGAAAAAGCATGCGTATATGTTTTACGATGAAAAAGATAGTTATGCCTTTTTATATTTTACAGTGATGATTTTATAAACTGTTTTCACCTTATGCAAAATGTGAATTATGCCTTTATGAATTAATTTTAAAGATGTGATTTATTTTATAAATTTCATAAAGGTGATGATTTATACATGTGAGCCTTATGGATAATTGTGAAATATTACACTACTGTGTTTTAAATCCATAAAGGCTATGGTACGGTTTTTATACTGTTTTGAGACTTAGGCCCCGAGTTTCATGCATCACACTTATACTATTACTGTCACGTGGCTGATTGACCTGCCAGTCATCAACGTCCCGGATGTCACTTGGCAAATGTACACCGAAGACACCATATTGATCATGGCTATAGATTGCATTACATATTGTTACTGTGTCCCTTCGGGGACAATTACTGGTCCATTATGGGACGATGATAGCATGATTTAATTGTAGGGTGATGCCTAGTCTCATTTACTGATTACTGTTTACTGAAAGGATTTATGGAATCCTGTTTACTGTACTGTACTGTACTGTTTGCTGTACTGAACTACTATATTGTTTACTGAGCAAAATCGTACCAAAACACTGTTTACTGAACTGTACTGTTTACTGAAATGGTAGCCACTGATTACTGTTTTACTGGACTGAAAGCTACCATTTACTGTTTACTGAACTGAAAGCTACCGCATACTGTTTACTGAATTGGTAGCTACTATTTACTATTTTCTGACTGAACCGTTTCAAGACACTGTTTTACTGAATATTACTGTTTTACTAAACTGTAAGATACGGTTACTGAACTAAGAGAAATTAATGTTTATTCAAGAAGAATAACATGAAAATTATTTCTAAGATAGAAATAATTGCAAAATTATTTATCCAATGATTTGGATACTTACAAACCACTATACTGTCATGTGTTTTTACTGTATTGAAGAGAAGAGAAGTAAACCACTTTTTTATTACCGAACAGTCACGTGGTTTAAATTATACTGAAGTTAAGAGAAATAAGTGGTTTACTCTAGGGAAAATGAAAATTGGATCGCTTTGAGAACAAAATTTTATAGTACTCTTTATAGTTGCTTCTAGGTTCCGGAACAAGTATTGTATTCTAAAATACCTGCCTTACTCCATCTGGATCCCTAGCTGACTGTAGTATCCTTCCTACATGTGAGCCTAGAGCCTGCTAGGAAAATTTTAAAGAAAGTGAAAAAAGTTTTTCAACATATAAGTAGCTGAATATCAAGTGTGATATATAACTCTCTTACTGAGCCGTGGTTTGCTCACCCCTTAATTTTAAACATTTCAGATTTTGCTGATTGTGAGATCCGATAATGGTGGATTACGGCTGTACATAATAGACAATGCGACAGACCGACTGAAATATTAGGTACGATCATTTATTTTCTATATTTAGACATGTGTACAGTACTACTTACTTATAAAGTAAGATAGGGGATGTATATAATATTATTAATGTTGTATAAAATTGTGTAACATAAAATGAAAAGTGAAGTATCACAGACAGCCCAACTGGATAAGTTGTGTAGAATAACGTGAAAAATGTGGCAACAGACCGTTGCTAATTAAATATTCAGTTTATCTGTGAAAGTTTTAGAGTTTTGTGATGGATATTTAGTGAATCGTTGATCACAAATCTAATTATAGTTTGTTGTGATTAGGGATGAAATATTGATGTAGACAAGAAATGATATATAGAGAATTGAGGTGTTTTTGGTACAAATACATGTAAACTTTCCTTATAGTTTTATCAACATATGTGGTTAATTATTATTATGATACATACAAGTATATTTACTTAATTTGGCAAGGTCTTCGTTTGAGTAACTACCTAAGTTTGATGATTGAATTGATGTTTTAGATAATTGTTGAATTTTGATAACTACATCTATTTTGGAGTGTTATAAGTTATTAATAACCAATGCAATTAAATTGCTATTATAATTTTCATTAAGGTTGAATATGAGTTCATTTAAATAGTATTAAGGATAATAACACTCATTATAGTATAAGACACATGTTTATTCTTTTCTTGGAAGCTTGGGTAGCGATCTTTAGGTATAAAGAGACTACTTAATAGCATGAACAAATTCTAGGCCCTTCCATAATCTTGATCGTAACCTTTAAATTGTGTGGCAATTTTTAAAAGAGTTTGAGCTTAACTTACAATTAGTAGACTTATTGGTCTCAAATTTTATGGTTCTGAACCTTTTGGAGTTCTTAGTTTGATTGACATGTAGACATTAGCCTTGAAATTTCAATGAGGAGAAAGTTTGATGACTTGATTATTGGCATGTGTTTTGAAAAAAAAATAAAGAAAAAGAAGAAGTTACCTTAGATTCAAGCCTATCATGGAAATAGATTTGAATATTTTGGGACCCTATACAATTGAGATTAGGTGTTTGATTTTTGTGAAAATTTTGAGATTGTGCTTATGGATCTTTAATGACAGTTGATCATGATATTTATTGTACTTATTAGGAGTTGGAGCTTTTTATAAAATAATTAAAAAAACAAAAAAAAATAAAAACTTTTTGAACCATTCTAATTGATATCATTTGCATTTTTGTTGCAATGCATTTTAAATTTTTGTTCTTTTGCATACGTGACATACTCATTTGCATATATCAACCCTACACCTGGGTTTGTCCCTTTTAGGAGAAAGTAGAGTACCTTTGCTCTCATGAGGTGATAACGTCCGCAATAGCAGGTGAAATACTCTCACTCAAGTTGAACCCTTTCCGTCTATAGCCTATCATGGGTGAGGATCGGGGTATCTTACTAGTCTAGTGTGGACGTCAATAAGGAACAATTTGGGAACCTCTTGTCCTTTAGAACTCCAAACCAAACATATAGTAAATTTAAGAGGACCAACTTGGGGTAGAGTCATGTTAACCCATAGAAAATAACTATTACTTAGGACACATCTTCAATCATGTTTGTTTGCTTTTGTTTGACATGTGAGACACTAATAGGAAATATAGGTTCTTTAGTAAAACATTTTCATGCATGATTTTTCCAAATGCATGTAGCATTTTGTTCATCCATTCATCTTCATTCATTATTTTTGAGCATAGCACTTTTAAAATTTTTCAAGCATCACCACATGTGAAATGATAAATTCTTAATTGTGGCAATAAAAGATTCGAAGATAGCTCGACCAAAGGTCCATTCATAGAACACTCATTACCAAGATAAGATCATGGAAGAAGATGAATATTTTTAAGGCAAGAGAAGTTCAAGCCATGCAAGTCTGGAGATTTTTTAGAATTTTTTTCTGTTATTCTCTTTAAGTAATGCAAGACTTTTTTTTTAAAGTGCTTAAGCCTAAAAACACAAAATAAAGTCTTATTTATAGGCTGACTTTTATTTGGTTTCTTTTCAATAAAGTGACTAGTGTGATGCACTGTCATTTTCTCATTTTCTATGTTCATTGGTCATTACCCACATACTCATCATATCTTTCTTTCATAAGTATCCAAATAAAGAACATGATGATAATGATGTCAATAAATCTGGAATTCAATTTTGAAAGAACCACTTTTGCTTATGGATTATCAATCTGCCAAGGTGTCCAAGTAAGAAAGAAGAAAATTTGTTTACAATTTTCACCCAATTTGATGGTATAAGAAAAGGTGAATCTCTTACAGAAGTTTCTAACAAGTTTGTAATTGTTCAGTAAATGATCTTCAACGAGAGTATTTGCATTTGAAATGATAAATGGCCTTCTTTCACTATCCTTCAAGCGTGAGTAAAATTATCCTTTGATTACCCCTTTGAGCCTATTATGTTTTTTTATGTGATGTAACCTACCAAGGATCACCCTCCACAATGGGGGGCAAGAAAGATGAAAAATTATTCATGAGGGGCAAAAGAAACAAAAAGAAAGTGCCTATTTATGTGAAAAAAAAAGAGAAAGAAAATAAGAAGAATGAATACAAAGAACCCTAAAAGAACAAAAAAAAGAAAGAAAGGAAAAAGATATGAGTGAATTAGAATGGGGCAAAATGCTCAAATGATTTACTTCATAAGAAAGTGATCCTTTGGTTTGTAAACCCTGAAACAGATTTTGGGCCTATTTTATCCTTTTCTTGTAAACCCTCACCTGAACCTACGTTACCTACCTTTAAAAGCCCATTTTGGTCAAATGTAACTGCTCAATTTGAAGAATCGTGTATTGAATGAAGGCATACTTATACAATGAGATAATGTTCCTTTAAAGATTCAGTAGTGGAGTGAAATAAAAAGAAGCAGATCAAGCTGAATGAAGGAATTCATGCCTAAATAAAAGAATAGGCTTTGGAAGATATCTTTTAGATCAAAAGCAAGAATGACTTTTAGGGGTATAAATTTAGATTGTAAACAAAAGGCTGAAATTTGTCAAAGCTAATGGAGTTGAAATGAAAAAAAAAAAAAGAAATAGATGAAAAAATAAAAAAAAGAAAAAAAAGAAAAAAGAAAAAAAGAAAAAGGAGGATTCAAATTGAAAACCTGAAAAGGCAGTTTGAATCAAAAGAGGGGGAACCTAAGTTGAAAACCTGAAAAGGCAACTTAGGAAAAAATCATCACCAAGAGTTTTGATATAGTGGCAAGATTGGCAAACTCAACATGAATGAACATACCAAAAGAAGTGGATTTTTCAAAAAAGAATTCCTGATTGATGTGATTAAATTTGTTAGAATGTTTATTAAATGGACACTATAAACCCTGTCCTAAACAGCTATCCCATTGATTTCCCTTTCAAAACTACATGTTTCCTTTCAACTCAAGTTATTTGACATGTACTTCACCCTCATGATAAATTGAGAAAATGCATGAGTGTATCACTTTGGTCATTGAATTGAAAGGATAACAAATAAATGTTAACAAATTTTGATTTTTTTTCTCTAAAATTCTTGCATTGCTTAAAGAAAAGAAAGGAAAAAAATTGATGAAGAAAGAAGAAAATGTGAATCTGAAAGTGTGCTAGCATCTCTTCGGCATGATTGAATCAAGACTCAATAGAAGATGGGATGAGAAATAAAGATAAAGGATTTAAACAAGGGGAATCCAACAAACAGAATGGACTTGAGAAAGACAAGATGAGCTTGAGAATCTTGTTACCACAATTGAGATTGCATTTACATACATTCATCAAGAATTTCATAGAATATTTTAGGGGGCATGACATTGACATTGACATTGATATTGGCATTACATGCATTACAAATGATTAAAAATTGTTTTTAGAATGAACATCAAGCTTTGCTTGGCACATAAGATAAGATGATAAGAGAATTCCTTAATCTTTCTAATAGGAAAGATTAGGAAATTTCATTCATTAATCTTATGATAGAAAAGACTAAAAATCATTTTTGCATTCATTTCCTTAATCCTATGATAGAAAGGATGAGGAAATTCCATTTGCATCAATCTTAGTCTTAAGATAGAAGAGATTAAGAAGTTTTGCTTTGCATTCCTTAATCTTATGATAGAAAAGATTAGGAAATTTCATTCATTAGTCTTATGATAGAAAAGACTAAAATAAAATCATTTTTTTTTTGCATTCATTCCTTAGTCCTATGATAGAAAGGATGAGGAAATTCCATTTGGCATCATCCTTAATCTTATGATAGAAAAATTAGGAAATTTTAGTCTTAGTCTTGTGATAGAAAAGACTAAAAAAAAGACTAAAATAAAATCATTTTTTTTGCATTCATTCCTTAGTCCTATGATAGAAAGGATGAGGAAATTCCATTTTGCATTAGCCTTAATCTTATGATAGAAAAGATTAGGAAATTTTAGTCATAATCTTATGATAGAAAAGACTAAAAAAAAGAAGAAAATAAAATCATTTTTTGCATTCATTCCTTAGTCCTATGATAGAAAGGATAAAGAAGTTCCATTTTGCATCATTCTTAGACCTATGATTGAAGAGATTAAGAAGTTTGGTTTTGCATTCCTTAATCTTATAATAGAAAAGATTAGAAAATTTCATTCATTACTCTTATGATAGAAAAGACCTAAAAAAAATCATTTTTGTGCATTCGTTTATCCTATGGTAGAAAGGACAAGAAAATTCCATTTTGCATCATTCTTAGTCTTATGATAGCAGAGACTAAGACATTTTGTTCCTTAATCTTATGATAGAAAAGATTAGGAAATTTCATTCTTTAATCTTTTGATAGAAAAGATAAAAAAAAAAAAACCTTTATTTGCATCATTCCTTAGTCTTATAATAGAAAAGACTAAGAAACTCGTTTTTGCATCATTCTTAGTCTTATGATGAAAAGACTAGAAAGATTCATGTTTGCATTAATTCCTTAATCTTTATAGTAGAAGAAGGTTAGGAAATTTCTTATTGGTTTTAATTGTGCAATTTTGTAGAAGAAACATGTTGGCATGATGAATTCGGACAAAATTGTTGTCTATGGTATTTGCCCCATTCCTGATTCTTAGCAATGCGTAAAGAGGGCAGCTATAGACACCTAATTTTGTCCGAACAAATTTTTTTATTTTAAATAAAAAGAATCAAAAAATCAAAAATCAAAAAATAAAAAATAAAAAAATGATAAAAAGAAACAAGTCAACTTTGGTCTTCATGCAATCTCAAACCTTTAAAAAAAATACCTCTCCATGCATACAATGCAAAACACTAAATTAAACCTCATGCAATCTCAAATCATCCTTGGTGATCCTTGCTATAGTCTACAAACAGACACAGTCACCATCCTCTGTCATCTTCAACTCAGCTTCCTGCAATGCCACTGCCCAAAACCATTCCTTCTACCACTGTCATCGCACCCTTCATCGCTGTCCCTATCATCATCCTCGCCATCGAAGCTTGCTGTTGCCATATTACTCGGCGTGAAGCCCCTGCTGTGTTGGTTGTTGCGTACATACCTGCAGGTTCGAAGAAATCACAGAGAAGCTGCCTTGGTTGACGGTTGAGGAAGAGAATGAAAAACTGAACTGGAGGAGTGGGAAGCTCGGTAAAGACAGGTTTGTCAGGAAAGAAAGAGAGATCTTTCGCTGATCATAGGTCCACCCTTGTTATTATATTATTTCTTTATTACTGTTTTGACTAGTTTTATTTTGATAATATGTTGTTTGGGTTGACTTAGTCAAATTCTCAAGATTGCTTTGATATACGTGTAGTGTTCCATGAGAAAGGATTATACGAAACAGTTACACCACGTCAGCATTTATTCCTTCCATTCAAATCATGCCACATAATCACTTTATTGAAAAAAGTCAATCATTTATTACATATCACATGTGACAATTATATTGTAAATATTTATTTTAAGAGACTTATTAATGATTCTGGTAATAAATGAATGACATTTTCAATAAAGTGATTACGTGGCATGATTTGAATGGAAGGGATAAATGCTGACGTGGCGTAACTGTTTCATACAATCCTTTCTCAGTGTTCCATTTACAATTTTGTTTCTCAGTAATATGTTTTTGCTTTGTTAATGTTTGTTAAGTTGACTAGTCAAATGCATATTTATTTATTGTTTGTATGCGTAATATGCTTTGTGATTTGTAATTTATATGTTAGTTGATAATGCTTATTAATCATTTGACGTGGTTAGAAAAATATGTAGAGAACGAAATTCTTAATTATTAACTTACAAAGCAAAGTTATAAAATCAAAATCTTAAGATGAACAGTAAATCTTCATTGCCATAACTAAAATAACAAAGTTTAAATTTAAATAAATAAATGTTTGATGATGGGATTTCTTAGAAATCACAGGTAGTGATTATTTGGTAATCCTTAGGGTTGAAATAAAATACTTAAATATTACCAACGTATTGAAATATTTAAGTAATTTATTTCAATATTAAAACTTCTTATATAATTAAATTTATGAAATAAGTTAATAAATAAAATATAAATATGAAATAAATAAGTAAACAAAAATATAAATCTTAAAAGCACTGATTCCGATGATAAGATTTTGAAGAAATCACAAGTAGTGATTGTCATAACGTGTCAAGTCCTAGAACTTAACCTGCTAGACTTAAATTCTTAGAGTCACCACCAACCATTTAAGCCTAAAGTGTGATTGGTCACCAATTCAAACTAAGGATAATATTTGGTTTACATTCAAAGAATCTAGGGTTCGGGAGTACGGTTACGTGTGGGGAAAAATTAGCACCCCCACAACGCCCATCCTAGAATAGTACCACTTAGTCTTAGGTTACCCTCTAAATTTACTTAGGTTAATCTTTAATTTCGATATACTTAATATTGAAAGATATTTCTAAGTATCCTCCATTAAGCTTGTAGGATAACTTAAAAATCCTTCTCACCTCAAGAGTATTCAAGTAGTACTATGCAATTTGCTTGAAGAGGCTCCGTCGTCGGATGAATTTTAGTATTTTATGAAAATTTCCTAATTTTGACTCCTCTACCCATGTTATCTTATCTTATTTTTATCATTTATTATTTTCTATTATTCTCTTGACTAATATTTTTATTTATTATTTATTGTTATATTTATCTATGAATATAAATTATCTTTATTTTTTAGAAAATGAATATAAATCACTCTTATCAAAAATTCCTTTAAAATCCTCCATTAAGCTGGTAGAATTTAAAAGAAATTCTCTTACCTAAAGATTTCCAAAGCATCACTTAAGCGTAACCCTCTTCGAAATCTTATCATCGGAATGATCTATACTCACTTTCATGAATTATTATTATCTAACTCGTGTTATCATATTTTTATTTATCATATTCTTTTATTATTATTATTTATTATATTTTTAGAAAATGCACATGAATTATTTTTTATTGAAAATTCTCTTTAGTTCCTTCCATTAAGCTGGTCAGACCATGAAGGAAATCTTCTTACCTAGAGATTCCAAAGCATTATTTAAGCGTAACCCTCCTTGGGATCTCATTATCGGAATAAATCGTGTCCACCTTTAATATTTTTCATTTACTTAATCTTATCATTATTTTATTATTTTAATCTTAATTTTGTACTTTTATTTAAATTTATTCATTTTTATTTTTATAACCTAAAGAATTGTTTTCCTGTAATTTCCTAAAAAGTCCTATTAAATTTCTAAAGTCTTATTCCACATACAAAATTCATCTCCTAGTTACTCATGCAAACCAAATTAAATATTACAAGTTAAAAATCTTAAAAACACGCAAAAATAAAAAAAACTTGATAAACGCGATAATATATAACTCAAACTAATAATCATGCAAATCAAACATACCATACGAATTAATGTTAATTTAATTTCATTCTTTAACCAAATTATTGAATCAAATTGTTAACACATAAATTATTAAATTAAATTAATTACCAATTATTAAGTTAATTATTAAATTATTGAACCAAATTGTTACGTCATTAAATTATTTTCATGCAACCGGTTATAGACATTAAATCATTATTATGCATTTAAACCAACACTATTCTTTCAATCATTTTATGGACCTATCGAATCAAATATTGGTTGATTAATTTGGTCAAAATATTAGTTAATTAATAACATGTAAAAAAGTACCTGAAAGTGGCTAACTTTTTATTTTCTCCTCTCTATTTTGTTTTGTAACAATAACCGACTAAGAAGGATTAAAGGCAGAGGCGGTGGAGATGCAAATGTAAGGGCTTAGCAAGGCGTGATAAAAAGTGATGAAGAAACCGGTGCAGCAGCAAGCAGTAATGACGGAGTGGCAAAGAACTGGTGTAGAACAGCAGCAGCACAGCGATATGCAGGAGACAAGCGCCTTCAACAATAAGGATCGGGTGGTGCAGCGCTAACAAAATAGGAATTGGTGTCGACAGCAGTGGTGGATAAAGAATAATTACGAAAATAATGGCAACAATGCAAACAGTGGATCTCGAGTAAGCAGGTGCGTCAATGGAGAAGATAACCAATGAGGATGCAGGGTTGATGGTACGGTGAACGGCAAGGAGCGGGTTCTTTAAGATAGCAGGGTGCCGGTGCAAGTCTACTGTCGTGCTGGATAAAATAAACTAGACAGAGGAAGTGGCTTTTTGCAATGAAAGGTGGTGACAGTCGATCGATGATGGTGATTGTGTGGATTGATTTTCGGAGCCTCACCCTCTTTTATATACACAAGTAGTATCCATATCCTAGTCTAAGTGAATCTCTTTATTTTTTATCTTATTTATTTTTTATCTTACTTTAATAATTATCTAACTCTAATTCTAATCTATCATAAACTCTAATAATATAAATCATAATTTAAATAATTATCCTAAAAATCTAATAATCTAATTATCCTATCCTAAAATTAATTTTATTTTTATTTCTTATTTCATTTTTTTATTTTTCTTATTTTATTTATTAATTCTTCCTAAATCCTAATTTTAGTGTTAATTCTAATCTAAAAAAATCCTAATTTAATTTTAAATTAATTAATTATCCTAATCTAATGTTACATTAAGTTAAAAAAATACAATGTCACCTAACTTAATTAATTATTTTACAAGCTACAATCTCAAACAAAATAAGGTGTCTACAGCTATCCCTCTTTATGCATTTGCTGCGAAACAGTAATTGCACAAAGACATAAACACCTATTTTGTCTGACTTCTTCTCCTCTTTTTTTTTTAAATTTTTTTTTAATTTTTTTAATTTTTTTTAACTTTTTTTCGAAAAGTTCCCTCTAAACAGAAAGGCAGTCAAACTTTAAATCTTGTCTAAAAAGCTCCTCCTAAACAGGCAGGTAGTCGAACTTTAAAATCTTGTCTAAAAAGCTCCTCTTAAACAGGCAGGCAATCGAACTTTAAAATCTTGTCTAAAAAGCTCCTCCTAAATAGGCAGGTAGTCGATCTTGTGTAAAAAGCTCCTCCTAAACAGGCAGGTAGTCAAACTTTAAAATTTTGTCTAAAAAAGCTAGAGGAATCATGCTCGAAGGTCTTATAGATTGTACTCAAGGAACCTTATCTGTAGAAATTTTTCTCATGCAATGCATCATGTATGCAACTGTGCGTGCATTCTATCCTATGTAGTTTATTCTATCTACGCAATGCCATTCATGCAATATCACTCACACAATCTATTATGTTCATGCAATGTTTTCTTTGAAAAGCATTTCAACTTTAATTGTGGGAACAACAAGGTTGTTTTTTATCAATCCATCTCATGCATTCTTTTCTTTTCATTTGTCATCCTGTCCTTATATTTTCTTTCTTATTTTCCTTCTTCTATTTTCTTTTCCAATGAAGCTCTTATCTTCGTGCTCTCTTTATCTTATCTTATCCCTTATTTCTTCTTCTTTTACTATCCTTCGTATCTGGTCATTCATTTGCTCATTAAAATCTTCATTCACTCTTCTTTATTCATTGGTTTTTCTTGATTTCCAATTTTCATTCATTCACAAGTTTCCTTTTCTTTCATTTTCCTAAATAATATAGGAGTCTTTCACATATTTTGCCAAGCAAACATTCATTATCATTCCAATTTCAAAATCAATGCAATACAATTTCTCAATCCCTCAAGGTAAAGAAATAATAGGTGAAAATGAAAGGAATGGTATTATTCAATATCTGAAAATATTACAAAAGGTATCCAAGTATAAAGGCAAAGCAAGATTGAAGGAAAAACAAGAATCCTAGGATTATTTAACCAGGCTTTGGGCAAATAACAAAAATTCAAATAACCCTGATCAATTAATACAAAATTCTTATTCAAAAATCTCATTCTTTTCAAGATCTGACCATGTAAAGTCCTATCAAATCATATTAGTGCTTCTGTATCATGACCCTTCAATGCCTTTTCTCCTCATACCTAAGTCGCCTTTTCAGGTTTTCAACTTAGATATGCCTCCTTGATTCAAACCGCCTTTTATGGGTTTTCGGTTCGAATTCACCCCCTATTGACTCAAACTGCCTTTTAGGTTTTCAATTTGAATCCTCATTTTTCTTTATCTCTTTTTTTTCTTCTTTTTTTCTCTCTTTTTTTTTTTTTTTTTATTTTTTTTTTTTCTTTCTTTTTTTAGGCATAATATTTCTTCACGGCATCTGAATCAGGTTTAGCAAATCATCCCCATCCATATCTGCCAAAAGTAATGCCCCACCAGAGAATGCTCTTTTCACAACATAAGGACCTTCCTAATTTGGAGCCCATTTTCCCCTATTGTCTGGTTGATTTGGGAGAATCTTCTTCAAGACTAATTCTCCTTCTCTGAACTTTCTTGGTCGAACCTTCTTATCATGCGCTTTCATCATTCTCCTTTGATACAATTGGCCATGACACAATGCTGCCATTCTCTTTTCCTCAATAAAGTTGAGTTGCTCATAACGATCTCTCACCCAATCAGCCTCTTCCAACTTTGTTTCCATCAGGACTCTTAAGGACGGAATTTCAACTTCAACAGGCAGTACAGCTTCCATCCTATACACTAGTGAAAATGGTGTTGCCCCATTAGAAGTACGAACAAATGTTCTATAAGCATGTAGGGCAAATGGCAACGTCTCATGCTAATCTTTATATGTCTCAACCATTTTTTCCACTATCCTCTTGATGTTTTTATTTGCTACCTCTACTGCCCTATTCATCTTTGGACGATATGGCGCTGAATTATGATGCTTGATCTTGAACTGAGTACACACATCTTCCATCACCTTGTTGTTCAAGTTTCGAGCATTATCAAAGATAATCCTTTCAAGAAGCCCGTATCGATAAATTATTTCTCTTTTGATAAACTTGCAAACCACTGCTCGTATTACGGTTGCATAAGAAGCAGCTTCAACCAATTTGGTAAAGTAATCAATCATCACAAAAATGAACCTATGCCCATTCGAAGCCTTTGGAGTAATTGGTCCAATCACATCCATGCCCCACATAGAAAAAGGCCATGGAGGTGCTAACACATTTAGAACATTTGGAGGTGCATGAATTTTATCCGCATAAATCTGGCACTTGTGGCATTTTCGAGCATAGTTAATACAATCTCTCTCCATAGTCAGCCAATAGTAACCTGCTCTCATAATCTGTCGGGCCATCATGTGACCATTAGCATGAGCTCCACAAACTCCATCATGCACTTCTTCAAGAATTTTAGTAGCTTCAATTGAGTTCACACATCTTAACAGTACTTGATCTCGACTTCTCTTGTACAGAATTTCTCCATCTAAGAAGAATCACATAGCCAATCTTCTTATAGTTCTTTTGTCATTTTCAGTAGCATGCTCTAGATATTGCTGATTTTTATGTATTGCAGAATATCATGATACCAGGTCTTCCCATCTACTTCTTCCTTAATACTCAAGCAGTATGCCGGGGAACTCTTCACTTCCATCTTGATCGGTTGGATCTCAGCATTTGCATCCAACTTGAACATTGCTGCTAAGGTACCTAAAGCATCAGCTATCTAATTTTCTTCTCTTGGTAAATGTTCAAACTGGATATTTTCAAAATAATCAATCAACTCAGCAATATACTTTTGGTACTGGATTAATTTTGGATCTCTGGTTTCCCATTCTCCTTTTAATTGATAAATTACCAGAGCTGAATCACCATATACCTCAAGTACCTTGATTTTTCTTTCTATGGCCTCCTGTAGACCCATGACACACGCCTCGTACTCAGCTACATTATTCGTGCAATTAAAATCCAATCTGGTTGTAATTGGATAATAACTACCTTCAGGAGATATAAGAATCACTCCTATCCCTGGCCTAAAGCATTCGACGCCACATCAAAATACATCTTCCATGGTCTTTTCTCACATTTTTCTTCTACCAACATCAAATCTTCATCTGGGAACTCAAGCTCCATCGGTTCATAATCATTCGCGCTGCGATCAGCTATAAATTCTGCAATTGCACTCCCTTTAATTGCGTTTTGGGCTACATTTGCAATATCATATTTGGAAAGCATTACTTGCCATCTTGCAATCCTTCCAGACAATGCAAGCTTTTCAAAGATGTACCTGAGAGGATCCAATTTTACGACCAACCAGGTGGTATGATACAACATGTACTGTCTGGGTCTATGAGCCGTCCAAGCCAACGCGCAACACATTTTCTCTAACTCAGTATATTTGGACTCATAATCTGTGAATTTTTTGCTCAGATAGTAAATTGCATGTTCTTTCTTCCCGGATTCATCTCTTTGCCCCAACACACATCCCATTGACTTCTTGTAGACTATCAAATACAAAATCAAAGGTCTTCCAGTTACCGATGGTACCAACACAGGAGGGTTCGACAAATACTCTTTGATTTTGTTGAAAGCTTCCTGGCATTCTTCATTCCATTCCCCAGGATCCTTCTTACGAAGCAACTTGAATATTGGATCACATTTAAGGGTGAGTTGAGAAATGAAATGAGGGATATAGTTTAATCTACCCAAAAATCCTCTCACTTCTTTTTGGGTGTGTGGAGGAGTCAGGTCTTGAATAGCTTGTACCTTATCCGGATCCACTTCTATCCCTTTTTCGCTGATCAGAAAGCCCAATAGCTGTCTAGATTTAACCCCGAATGTACACTTAGCTGGATTTAGCTTCAACTGATGCTTCCTCAATCTATCAAATAGTTTTCTGAGACTAGTGACATGATTCTCCCATTTGCGCGATTTTGCAATCATATCGTCCACATAGACCTCTATCTCTTTATGCATCATGTCATGAAAGAGAGTCACCATTGCTCTTTGGTATGTAGCTCCAACATTTTTCAGCCCAAAAGGCATAACTTTGTAACAAAAGGTTCCCCACATTGTCACAAATATGGTTTTCTCCATGTCTTCGCGAGCTATTTTTATTTGATTATAGCCCGAAAATCCATCCATGAATGAAAACGTGGAGTATTTGGCAGTATTGTCCACAAGTGTATCAATGTGGGGTTAAAGAAAATTATCCTTTGGACTAGCTTTGTTCAAGTCTCTATAGTCCATACACATTCGCACTTTTCCCCCTTTCTTCAGAACTGGAACTATATTGGCTACCCATTCAGGGTACTTGGCCACCTCCAAGAAACCGGCATCAAATTGCTTCTTAACTTCATCTCTAATTTTCAATAACATGTCAGGCTTCATGCGCCTTAACTTCTGCTGCACAGGTTTACACTTAGGCTTTAATGGCAACTTGTGCTCCACAATTCTAGTATCGAGTCCAGGCATATCTTGATAGGACCCAGCGAACACATCTACATATTCATGAAGTAGCTCCCTTAATTCCTTCCTTTCATTGGATGGTAAGGAAGTTCCAATCTTAACCTCCTTTTTATTCTCATCATCTCTCAAACTTATTATTTCTGTTTCTTCTTGATAGGGTTCAATGGGTTTCTTTTCTTGATCCTCCAATCTTAATAACTCAGAAGGCACAATGTAATCCTCAAGGTTCTCTTCATGATCAAATTCATTAAATTAAACAAGATTCTCAAAATTAAATTTTGAATTATTGTCATTGTTATCATCATTTTCATTGTCTGGATCCCTAAAAATTGGTAAAATGAAGAATATGGGTAATTGTGTCTTGGAAAGAAATGAGATTTGCACTTGAGGAATTGAAGAAAATGCATTTTACTAATCCTTTTATTGAAATGAAAATGAATGAAAGTTGGCCTAATACATAAAAGAAAATCTCAGTGCTCTTAGGCATAAGCACTCCTACATTATTTAAGAAACTGAAAGATCCTAAGAAAACCTAAAGCAAATGAAAATAAGACAATAAAGAAAATCCATTACTCTTGGGTGGCATAAACAATTGGCATCTCATAAACAGTCCAATTTCCTAGCTCTGCGTCTGAAGGGTACACGAACCGATCAATGTCAAACCCTGTATTTCCTTCTTCATTAACCACAGAAACAGACAAATTTGCAAAAACCTTTAACAATCCATTTTCGGTCACCATCATTGAACTTGGATGAATATACCCTGCTGAACGAAACGAATCATATAAGTGTGGTATGATTAATCTCTTAGACTCAAAATCACGATCATGCAAACGAGCAATTCTCTTCTCTTTCTTCTCAGTCATTATCTTCATTTTTTCCATCCTTGTCGGTCTGTACCCTAATCCAAATTTGTCTTTATTTTTGATGATCTCTGGTGGCTCCAACATTCCCTGCAGGTTTCTGCCCAATCCAGAACTAGGACGCCATCCTTTCCACAATATTTGCTTCACGACCATACCAGTGGTATTTGACAAGCGAGGAGGACACAGATTTGACCCTTTACCCACATATAGAGCATTTGCAACCTCAAAGGATCTGTACAAGCATTCCACAGCTTCATCTCCAATGTCCATATAAGGTGTAGTGGAAGTTTGAGCTACTATCATGTCTTCTTCTTCTAACACAATAATTAATTGGCCGTCCACCACAAATTTTAGCTTTTGGTGAAAAGATGAAGGAATTGCCCCTGCCATATGAATCCATTGTCTCCCCAAAAGGCAACTATAAGATGGTGTAATGTCCATCACCTGGAATTGTATATTAAAAGTACATGGACCAATCTGCATTGGAAGCTCTATATCTCCCATAACTTCTCTACGAGCTCCATCAAATGCCCTTACCACCATATTACTTGGCTTCATGTGAGATTCATCTATCGGCATCTTTGTCAAAGTAATCATCAGCATGATATTGATAGATGAGCCATTATCGATCAACACCCTACCAATTGTGATGTCTCTGCATTTTGCACTTTTATGAAGAGCTTTAGTACTCCCTCTTCCTGCAGCTGGAATTTCATCGTCACTAAAGGATATGAAATTATCTACCACCAAATTGCCCATTAGGTGGTCTATCTTCTCTACAAATACATCGTGCACCACATAAGCTTGATTCAACACCTTCAGTAATGCCCTCCTATGGGGTTTAGAGTTTAAGAGCAGAGACAATAATGAAATTCGAGCCAGCATATTGTTTAATTGTTCTACCACACTGTACTCACTATGCTTAATAAGTCTCAAGAATTCACAAGCATCTTTGTCTGTTACCGGCCTTTATTGTTTCTCCTCAGGATCTAGGATTGGTGCCACTTCCTCTTCTCCCACTTTGGCCTTCTCTTTTCTTGCCTGTTGTAGCACCTCAAGGGTATAGTAACGTCCACTACGTATCATCCCTCCAACTCCAGCTATATTGGCGGAATCAAGACTATCGACCATTAGTTCAACATTTGCTCCATCTTTGATTACTGCAGCATACCCATACTTCCATGGCACGACTTTGTCACTCTTGTGTGGGAATGGAGTTGGCACCTCTATCACCACTTTGGGCCCTAGAACTGATGGCGTAGGTTTCTCTTCATAAAACACTTTCAGTGGTTTCAAAACAAACTCCTTATCAGTGGTATGAACTCCTTCACCTTGAACTTCTTCATAAAACTCCACGCGAGATTCATCAATTAGTTTTTGCAACTTCCTTTTAAAATCCTCGCAATACTGAACAGAGTGCCCTATTGCTCCACAATGGTATTTGCAAGTCATTTTTCTATCATATCGTCCCTTATAAGTGTTTGCAACAAGCACCACTGGTTGTAATAAGTCAAATTCTACCAGAACCTCGAACACCTTTTCCAATGGAGTTTTTAATTCGGCCATGGTCCTCCTAATTGTGCCTCTCCTTTGATCCTCAATCGCATTTATCGTTGCCCCAGCATGATCAGGCAATTGGTTTGAATTGACATCTAGCTCACCCTTCTTCCCAAAACTTAAGAGTCCAACTTTGACGAGCGATTGGACTTTCACCTTCAAACCCATACAATTCTCAATAGAATGACCAATATTGCCATTATGATAAGCACATTTTGCATTGGGGTCATACCACTTTGGGTAAGGAGGTTTTAAGGGTTCTATATAAATAGGGGCAATAAGATGACCTTCCACCAACTTTGGGAATAGCTCAGCATATGTCATGGGTATAGGGTCTATGGTAATATTTCGGCTAAGTCGAGTGTTCCTTTGGTCATTAGGTGGGAAAGTGGGGTTTGTTGAGGCTATAGGAGTTTGTCGATGGAAAACAGGTTGATATGTGTTTTGGGGATGAGTTTGTGGGTAAGATGGGGAATAGGCGTAATTCACTGAAGGTGGGTAAGGGGTATAAGGGTGGCGTGAATTATTTGAGACAGCTTGTGCATCTCCTTCCTTTTTCTTCAAGAATCCACCTTTCCTACTATCATTCACAGGTGCTTCGATCTTACCGCTCCTGATGGCATTCTCAATGGCTTCACCAGTTAACACCATGTCCGCAAAGTTCTTAGTTACACTACTAAGCATACGCTCATAGTAAGGTGCCTTGAGAGTATTCAAGAAGAACATGGTGACTTCCTTTTCGGTTAAAGGAGGTTGAACTTGCGACGCCACATCTCTCCATCATTGGGCATATTCTTTGAAGCTTTCGTCTTTCTTCTTTTCCATACCTTGGAGAGATAAGCGATCAGGAGCTACATCAGACACATGTTTGTATTGAGCTATAAAAGCTCTTGCTAACTCAGACCAAGAGGAAACTTTGCACCTTTCCAATTGGTTATATCATTTAGCAGTTGACCTAGTCAAACTATCTTGAAAAACATGAATTAATAGCTTGTCATCCCATGCATATGCTGCCATTTTCCTACAGTACATGGTGAGATGATCTTTTGGGCACAATGTTTCGTTGAACTTTTCAAATTCAGGTACCTTGAATTTTGGTGGAAGTATGACACCAGGTACCAAACACAACCTTTCAGCATCAACAGGTCCAAAATAGTTAACTCCTTCCATGGCATTTAGTCTTTCCTCTATCAAACTCGGCTAAGCTTTAGTACCACTATATTCCTCTTTATGCTTCAACTTTTCTAACTCTGTGGGATCATCTAAATTTGGCACTTCTACTGGGTTTTGAACTTGTATCTGTAGAGGTGTTGGAGCTTTGGTAGTACTTCCTTCAGGAACAAAAATGGGGTTGTCTCGCATGTTTTGTTGAGCCTCTTGGATAGATTCCTCTTGATTACCCGTCTTTTCCTTTCCTTTAATCATGGCTTTTAGCAACTGAGTAATTTCGCTTAATTGCCCCCTTATCTCTGTATTTTCCCTTTCCAACTTCTCTACCCTACTAGTTTGATCCTCTTCCATCATGCATGCTTGATACCTTGTATGATATTTATGGAGAGTGGACCGTCTAGTAGATTCAATTTTGACACCTTGGATGCCACAATAAAGTTGAAATTATTTTCAAGAAAAATGTGCAAAGACTTAAAAGAATTCAAAGATGTATTTTATTAATAGATGGAATTTTACAACCTAAATGCATAAGATGGAGAAGGAAAAAAAATCGTCTCATAATAATCATTTAACAAAACCAAAAATCCTAAGACATCCATGAAGAAATCTAATGATGCCACATAAGTCCTCTAATAGCATTATAATGGCCTTCTATCTCTCCCAACAATTGTAGCATCCTCTCTCCATGCTCAGTTATTAGGTTAACTCCAGGTTTCACCTCCCTTATTTCATCTTCGATTTGTTGGGCCTTATGAGCCACCCAATTAATTTGATGAAACATTGTCCGTAAGAGTTGTGAGTCCTTCTTGAAGATCTTCTATTCTTCTACTAAGGTTTGCATATTTTGGGCCATCTTTTGTTGGTCTTTTTGGGCTTGATTGAGAACTCCTTGTAAGCGAATCTTCCATCGTATTATCTCCCTTTGGGCTTCATCAAGCTCATTTTCCTTCTTTTGTGCTTTCTCTTTGAGTCGTGCAATTTCTTCTTGGTCCTTCTGAGCTTCTTCTTTTAGTCGTTTGTTTTCTTCCATCAAACGACTATTCTCAGACTTTGCGAGCTTTTTCTTCAAGTAACTAATTTCGTCCAACAACTTGTTCTTCTCTTCGTGAACCTTTGAATATGCCTGATCTCTCTTTCCTATCCTCAAATTGGTCTTATACTTGAACTTTTTGTATTCTTGTTCTAATTCGCTTTTTTCTTCCTCTAGCTTCCTTTTAGCCATCTCCAAATCGACCATTGGGTCTTGGGCATAGGATTTTCAAGAATTTCTTCATTCTCCTCATGAGGAAGTTTGATGTCCTTAGCTCACTTTGCATGCCACACTGCATATTCTGGAGCAACTTTATCTATAAATATCCCTTGGTCTATTCTGATGGTTGTCTTCCATGTTTTGACATCTTCTTCTACTTTGTTCATAGATCCCATTTCAGTGTAAGAATATTCTCGTTGATTAAGGCCATGAGTCATTGGAATAAACTATTCATATCCCAGCTATCTACGTACCATGAGAGGAGCGTAAGTAATAGTTCCCCATATGCCCAACAAGATTACCCACAGTTGTTCACCGCAACTATATATCATCGGTTGTCTCGTCATCCACGGCGTTACCCAAACTACATCTTTATCAGTGAGCCTAATAAAAAATGACACCCATTCTTTTTTTTGTTTTTGACTCAGGCCACTTGCTTTTACAAAACTCCTCAATAGGAACATGCTTTCTGAATAACAAAGACCGAAATTCAGGCTCTTCACATCTAAAATGGCTTTTTATCCAAATATAAAGCAAAGGCAAACACCCTATGAAACGTCCCCCTCCATTTCGCAGACAATAATTTAATGACCTAATAGTCTCAACTAAGATAGCAGGGACTATAACTACTCAATGATCAATTTGTTCGACTAAATCCACTAATGTAATTTAATGTATTGGAGGGATTTTGGGAAGATTACCATCCCATAAATTGCCAAAGCCATCATCTTCATACCGTAGTCGTCTTCCTTATGCCTATTGATGCAACTCTTTAAGAACTCCCAAGGCACATAAGTACATTCTCCCTTTTTCTTTATATGTCGATCAACCTCTTGCACATTAGTACAGGTCATGGGGGCCAACTTTTTACGGTAGCTCAATTTCTTCCTCCGCCAGTAAGTCTTATCGGACTTTTCAGGGTCAAAATGTAGTAATACTGAATACTCCTCTATTGTGGGGACCATGTCAACCTTATTGAATACAAAGCACCTATATGATGGCTCCCAAAAATGTAACATGGCTCTAATTAAGTTAAAATCCACAGGAACCCTAAAAAGCCTCACTATAGCTCCATACTTTTCTTCGAATGCTTCCTTCCTAATACTGTCCTAACTCCCCCATATGTCAACTAATTCAGTGAGGTCATTTTGCTTGAGATCAAGACCAATCTTTTCAGGGAGTTTAGAAATGTAACCTTCGGGTAAACAATCACCATTTTTGCATTGAGCTTCTTCGGATATGGCCTTCACCTCATCGGAGTGTTTGTATATCATAGGCTTAGCTTTAGCTTTCTCCATGGATGTAGTGGATATCAATCCTATCAATAATCGTTATGAGACAGTTAAAACCAATGAATGCAAAAAAAAAGGGAAAATATTCATTATGTGATTTGTTCCTTCGTGTGACTTGGTTTTGGCTTATTTTTACACAATGGGTGGGTATGGCTCTATCTAAAGTTAGGTCTCAATTTTCTTTACATGCAAGGCTTGGGTATTTCAAAATTCTAAAGGTCCCCAAATTGCTCCTCACTGTCGTCCACACAAGACTAGTAAGGCATCCAGTCCTCACCCATGACAGGCTACAAACGAAAAGGTTCAATTTGAGCGAGAGTTTTTTGTAGCCATTGCGGAGGTATTTACCTCACGAGAGCGTAGGTACTTTACTCTCTCCTAAGAAGGACGGAGCCCGGGTCGGGGGCTTATGCATGCAAGTGATGTCTGTGTTGAAGGAACAAAATTTTCCAAATTATGATTTCCTAAGCAAATTCCAAGATAACCTAAAACCAAGTATTGACCTGACTCTCTATGGTCCCCAGTGGAGTCGCCAAGCTGTCATAACATGTCATGTCCTAGAACCTAACCCGCTAGACTTAAATTCTTAGAGTCACCACCAACCATTCAAACCTAAGGTGTGATTGGTCACCTATTCAAACTAAGGACAAGGTTTGGTCTATGTTCAAAGAATCTAGGGTTCGGGAGTACAATTACGTGTGGGGAAGGATTAGCACCCCCACAACGCCCATCCTAGAATGGTACCATTTAGTCTCAAGTTACCCTCTAAATTTACTTAGGTTAATCTTTAATTTTGATATACTTAATATTGAAAGATATTTCTAAGTATCCTCCATTAAGCTGGTGGGATAACTTAAAAATCCTTCTCACCTCAAGAGTATTCAAGTAGTACTATGCGACTTGCTTGAAGAGGCTCCGTCGTCGAATGAATTTTAGTATTTTATGGAAATTTCCTAATTTTGACTCCTCTACCCAAATTATCTTATTTATTTTTATCATTTATTATTTTCTATTATTTCTTGACTAATTTTTATTATTATTTATTGTTATATTTATCTATGAATATAAATTATCTTTATTTTTTAGAAAATGAATATAAATCATTTATCAAAAATTCCTTTAAAATCCTCCATTAAGCTAGTAGAATTTAAAAGAAATTCTCTTACCTAAAGATTTCTAAAGTATTACTTAAGCGTAACCCTCTTCGAATCTTATCATCGGAATGATCTATACTCATTTCATGAATTATTATTATCTAACTCGTTTATATATTTTTATTTATCATATTCTTATTATATTATTTATTATATTTTTAGAAAATGCACATGAATTATTTTTTATTGAAAATTCCCTTTAGTTCCTTCCATTAAGCTGATCAGACCATGAAGGAAATTTTCTTACCTAGAGATTTCAAAGCATTACTTAAGCATAACCCTCCTTGGGATCTTATCATCGGAATAAATTGTGTCCACCTTTAATATTTTTCATTTACTTAATCTTATCATTATTTTATTATTTTAATCTTAATTTTGTACTTTTATTTAAATTTATTCATTTTTATTTTTATAACCTAAATAATTGTTTTCCTGTAATTTCCTAAAAAGTCCTATTAAATTTCTAAAGTCTTATTCCACATACAAAATTCATCTCCTAGTTACTCATGCAAACCAAATTAAATATTACAAGTTAAAAATCTTAATAACACGCAAAAATTAAAAAAAAAACTTGATAAACACGATAATATATAACTCAAACTGAAAATCATGCAAATCAAACATACCATACGAATTAATGTTAATTTAATTTCATTCTTTAACCAAATTATTGAATCAAATTGTTAACACATAAATTATTAAATTAAATTAATTACCAATTATTAAGTTAATTATTAAATTATTGAACCAAATTGTTACGTCATTAAATTATTTTCATGCAACTGGTTATAGACATTAAATCATTATTATGCATTTAAACCAACACTATTCTTTCAATCATTTTATGGACCTATCGAATCAAATATTGGTTGATTAATTTGGTCAAAATATTAGTTAATTAATAACATGTAAAAAAGTACCTGAAAATGGCTGACTTCTTATTTTCTCCTCTCTATTTTGTTTTGTAGCAATAACCGACTAAGAAGGATTAAAGGCAGAGGCGGTGGAGACGCAAATGTAAGGGCTCAGCAAGGCGTGATAAAAAGTGATGAAGAAACCGGTGCAGCAGCAAGCAGTAGTGACGGAGTGGCAAAGAACTGGTGTAGAACAGCAGCAGCACAGCGATATGCAGGAGACAATCGCCTTCAACAATAAGGATCGGGTGGTGCAGCGCTAACAAAACAGGAATTGGAGTCGACAGCAGCGGTAGATAAAGAATAATTACGAAAACAATGACAACAATGCAAACAGTGGATATCGAGTAAGCAGGTGCATCAATGGAGAAGATAACCAATGAGGATGCAGGGTTGATGGTACGGTGAACGGCAAGGAGCGGGTTCTTTAAGATGGCAGGGTGCCGGTGCAAGTCCACTGTCGTGCTGGATATAATAAACTAGACAGAGGAAGTGGCTTTTTGCAATGAAAGGTGGTGACAGTCGATCGATGATGGTGATTGTGTGGACTGATTTTCGGAGCCTCCCCCTCTTTTTTATACATAAGTAGTGTCCATATCCTAGCTTAAGTGAATCTCTTTATTTTTATCTTATTTATTTTTTATCTTACTTTAATAATTATCTAACTCTAATTCTAATCTATCATAAACTCTAATAATATAAATCATAATTTAAATAATTATCCTAAAAATCTAATAATCTAATTATCCTATCCTAAAATTAATTTTATTTTTATTTCTTATTTCATTTTTTTATTTTTCTTATTTTATTTATTAATTCTTCCTAAATCCTAATTTTAGTGTTAATTCTAATCTAAAAAAATCCTAATTTAATTTTAAATTAATTAATTATCCTAATCTAATGTTACATTAAGTTAAAAAAATACAATGTCACCTAACTTAATTAATTATTTTACAAGCGACAATCCCAGACAAAATAAGGTGTCTACAGTGATTTTTCGATAATCTTTAAGATCGAGATAAAATCCTTAAATGTTACCAGCGTATTGGAACATTTAAGTGATTTTACTTTGATATCAAAATTTCTTATTTCATGGAATAAATTAATATAAAAATAATAAATATAAATTTTAAATAAACAAATAAACAAAAAATTATAATTTTAAAAAATCTCCGATGATAGGATTTCTTAGAAATCATAAGTAGTGATTCTTT
Source organism: Heritiera littoralis (assembly GCA_031772115.1). NCBI lineage: Eukaryota > Viridiplantae > Streptophyta > Magnoliopsida > Malvales > Malvaceae > Heritiera > Heritiera littoralis. The sequence goes on from JAPDPK010000090.1 coordinate 993,375, forward strand.
GATAATCCTTAGGGTCGAAATGAAATATTCGAATATTACCAGCGTATTGGGGTATTCAAGTAATTTTAGTCGATATTAAGATTTCTAATACAATTAACTTTCATAAAATAATTTAATATTAATAAATCAATAAATAAGATTTTAAACAAATAAGTAAACAAGAATATAAAATTGTTACAATTAATCTTTTGGGATAAATAATAACAATAACAATGAAGATAAAAAAAATAATAATTAAAGATAAATAAACAAGATATACATTATAAATAATTTCCGATGATGAAATGTTATGGAATTCACAAGTAGTGATTCCTAATTGATCTCTAGGGGACAGAGATATGCTAAATGTTACCAGCTTATTGGAATATTTAGTATGATTTTTCAATAAAAATAATTTTTTTTTAAAATCAATAAATTTCGAAAGCAATAATATAAATATAAAAGATAATAAAAATAAAATAAAATAATGTATTTCTCATGTGCATCATATCTATTTTGTTTGCATCATTTGCTGTCACGACCTAAAAGCCTTGACCTTCACTTGATTCTCATAGTTTTTCCCTTTTTCAAATTTTCGAACTAAATTTTTTTTCCTTTTCGTTTTACAGTTTGTATTCAGTGTCAGTGTAGTCACTAAACTATTTCCATTCATTCTTTAATTCAATTATAATTTAAATTACTCTCTAAGATAGGGAAAAATCAATTATATCCTATATCTTACTATCTCTTGGAAACAGATTAAAAATATCCCCCTTTATATTTTGAGTTTTCTCCAGTTAACTACCTGCAAATTTTCACAATACAATTTAACAACATTTTCCACAATTCATATTATATTCACCAACTGTGTATCGTCTCAACAGTCCTCGTGTCCACTACTAATTACCACATACATCCATTCATTCTTTAATTCAATTATAATTTAAATTACTCTCTAAGATAGGGAAAAATCAATTATATCCTATATCTTACTATCTCTTGGAAACAGATTAAAAATATCCCCCTTTATATTTTGAGTTTTCCCCAGTTAACTACCTGCAAATTTTCACAATGCAATTTAACAACATTTTCCACAATTCATATTATATTCACCAACTGTGTATCGTCTCAACAGTCTTCGTGTCCACTACTAATTACCACATACACATCATATGCTATTAGAATATTACCTTAGCATTCATTATCCTAGTTTACATCCCATCCTATAGTACTGTGCAGAAATTTGCTTGAAAATAAAAGCGTATGCAAAAGAGTATATATCTCAAAAACAACCAAGTAATTTCAGAGGACAGGGACAAGTATCGAGTGTAAATACCGTCTCCGAAGTCCCATTCAAAAGCCCTCATGGCAAAGTTTAATCCAAATAGTCTGAAAAGATGTGAAATTAAGGGGAGTGAGCAAAACCACGGCTCAGTAAGTCATTTATATAAGTGCAGAATTAGACTTATACTGTCCTAATGCAAATGCATGAAACCTTAAGTAAGAATTCTCATGTCATATTCACTCTATATTCATTTATCAAACAGCTCAGATCATATCATAAAGGTTTCTTAGTATGTAGGGGTTTAAGGTATCAATGGGAAAGGGTCTTCTCGAAGTACCTCAATATACTCATCCCAATACCTATCTATCACATTAACCGTTGATCAAAATTAATCAACCATTTTCAATTATCTTGTCATTATTCCATAATATGCCATATGATAATGAATACGTAATTCCGACATCATGTGGTACTAGTTTGCACTCATATCATATCATATCATATCATGTCATATCTCATATGAAGTTATGTTCAGACACAGTATTTATTCATGTCACTTCTCATCAAATAAGTACGTTTTGTACTGTATCAAATCGTAACACTTTCAATATGGAGAAACATAATATATAGTATAAAAGTCATCATATTTCTTCACATACATCTCATGTTCAAATACAATATAAGATCATGACATACTTCATGCAGAATTGTATATCGTTCTGTCATGATTCCACATGCAACTTATGCAAGTTTTACTGTATGAAACGACTACATCTCAATTTTATTACGTTTAACATATAGTCGTGTATGAATCATATGTGGTATCAAAATCATATTGCATGTACTTTTAAAGCATGTTCAAAACATGTCAAATCTCAAATCATCTCTTGTTTATTTTTAAGACGTGATTGAAAGCATGCACATTTCTCTTTTCATATCATGTGTGATCAAAGCATGCATATTTCTCTTTTCATATCATGTGAAATCAAAGCATGCACATTCCTCTTTTCACATTACGTGAAATCAAAACATGCACTTTTCTATTTTCATATCATGTGTAATCAAAGCATGCACATTTCTCTTTTCACATTATGTGAAATCAAAACATGTACTTTTCTATTTTCATATCATGTGTAATCAAAGCATGTACATTTCTCTTTTCACATTACATGAAATCAAAACATGTACTTTTTCTCTTTTCATATCATGTGTAATCAAAACATACACATTTCATATACTATGAAATCATATCAGTTTAGAATTCATATCAATTTAAAATCATACTCTAAACCATATCGGTTTGAGATTAGGCTAAATCCCTAATACTCTTTTAATAAAGACTTAGATCACTGTAGCTAGCAGTGAAATCATATCATCGTCCCCTGGAAACTAACTAGGGCGCTATCTATGGCCATAGACCTCATGTCTCTCAGCCCTACTGATCAAGTGTGACTGAGCTCTATCCACGAATATTGTCGGACAAGCATCTCTGCCTAATAAGTAATCTCCAAATAGGCGGTTTCCACTATGCTTTATTGAGTTAACTCTCTTAGGGTGCCTATAGTCTCATAAAACGTTTAAACTTTTAACTTTTCTCATGAAAGTAGTATAGAGTATATAATAACTCTCTTTAAGATCATTTACGTATTCAAATACATCATATATATTATATACTCTTTCTCTCAAGAAGACAAATCAATAATGCATGATATGTAAATAAGCTTTAACTAGATACATTCCTTTGAAATCTCAAATCATAAAGAAAGTGTGCTAACGATGCAAATTCAAAAGCATAAGCTTAAAACAGTATAAGAAAATGCTCGTTAAGTGCAACAATGCAATGTCATTTCGACTTAGTAATGCCTATAAGCCCAAAACCACATTAGAACATTTATCTTGAAATCACATATATATCTTTAACGGGCTCAATGCCATACTTGCATTTCAGTTTGTTTAATCATAAGTCCATGGTATCCTCCATTCTCATATCATACATAAGTATTTAACTTGATATCCATTATTTTCCACAATATTAAATTTCATTCTCAAGCATTCATGCATGCTCAACTAGTAGTTCATCGAGATTTACTATTATCACTTGTTTCTACAGATAATCTTAATAGCTATAAAAATTTCCTCATCGATCTGTGCAAGCGTAATTTTATCTAATATCATTTTATTACGTCATATCAATTATCTCAACTTATACTATATCATAACTACTAGTTAAGTCGAAATCTTAAGTATTCGAATCCTCAAGAAGCCATATATCAATCTATACAATATAACTCTACTTCTACGTTATATAATTGTCTTACCGCTATTGAGCTTGGCATTTACGTGCTGAACTTCACTGAGCTTGTAATCGTCGCTTTGGCGTCGAACTACATATTCAAATATTATCGAGCGGGCTTAGTGTCAGTCAAATACAATTTTTAAATAGTTATAAAAATGGAATGGCATTTGCTTACCGACTGCCTTAAACAAACACCATGCAAGTGCCTCAGGATTAGCTAAATTAGCAGTTGTCATTTTGTCGCCTACAAAGTCACCGCTTTATAGCTTCCTTACAATTCCAATATTGTAACCCGGTAAAGCATTAATTAAATATATTCATAAAAGCCTCGTGAATATATTTCTAAGCTCGCTTATTGTCTTACCAAATTCTTAAAAGAGGGCTTAATAAATCCTCCACGTCTTTTTCCTATTTCTTTCATTTTTTTTGGCTTATTCAATCACTGTTTAGGCTACTTCAGCCTTCAAGATTAGCACCCAACCACTTCCCCTATCAATCACCGAACAAAATCCAACAATCTTGAAAATTGCTACCCATCACAGCCTTTGTTCCACCCCATACAGCCTTGCTCGACCTCTCATTTAGCCCTCCATGGTAGCCCCAAATCACAACCTTTCCAGCCAACAAAAATCACTTGGTAACAGCCCTTAATACTCAAGGTTATTCAGCCTTTCAATCCACTCCTAATACTACTGTGGCTGACCGAAAATGCCACCTCAACTGCTCATGTTCAGCCTTATGCAACACCTCACATGCCTCATTTTCAGTCCCCTTTAACCCCTGCTTCGCAGCTAACAATCCAGCCCCTTTTCTCCCTATCTCGGTGCCTTTTCTCAAACCTTCAAACTAGCCAAACTCACCTCCTAAAAGCCATCACAGTCTGGCCTAAAACCCACAGCTTCAGCACCTAAGGAATCTCCATATACTAGTCACATTTAGCCTGATACTTAACCTCTCTCTTACCCAGAGTTCTCTATTTTCCAACCCTTATTTACGCCTAAGACCAGCCCCCTAAAACAACACTGCTGTTCGTTGTGCATAGCCCAGATCTGGTCACCGAAAACACAAATTTCCAACCTGTTTCAGCCCATCTTCCTCACTGTTTCCCTTTGTCTAGCACCTTGGTCGGTAACCTCCTCTATTCAGCTTGATTAGTCCTTTGTACTGATCTGTTTTCAACACCAAAAAAAACAAAAAAAACCCAGCTACCAGCCTTGTTTCGAAATCTGAAGAGGCTCCTGAAATGCCTTACTTTGGCCTTTGTTTAAAGTCACCAATTTGACCCATTTCAGCCAGCCCTTAACTGCCACGATCAGCCCTATTCTGGTTGCCAGAATGCCACCTATTCAGCCTCTCCTTTCAGCTTCTTTCTTCGACTTTCTCCTATGCTTCACACTGGTGTAGTGACGTGAATGATGCGAGAAGGAAATGAGATAGGTGTCCCATGGCAGAAAGGAAAAAGGACAGCAAGGAAACGTGGGAGAGATGAAATGAGAGAAAGCTGAGTTGAGAATTTTGAATAAAAAAAAGAAATCTGATACACATGGGGTGATGGGTTGATTGATTTCGAAGGGATTGGTGGAAAATTTTCCATCAATTTGTCAAACCTGTTTATTTTATTATTATTATTACTATTATTTTTTTATATGTTTCTCTTTCTTCCTATTTATTTCTTAAGATATTATATGTATATATTTTTATATTCATTTATCCTTAAATATAATATATATATATATATTATTCTTAAAATATATTGTCACACCCGGTTTTTTTTAATATCTTACGGAAGCCTAAATTTGCAAGTTAAATTTTTTTTTTATCCTTTTCTTCACTATTCATTTGTAGGTGAATACGTAGGCCATTTTCAATTTCATATAACTCTTGGATCAATAAGATCACTATTAGCATGTTAATTCGATTAGTAGCTAATTTTCCTTATCAAGATCATCTACATCAAACTCTTTTAATATATACGGGCATATCTACCAACATACATAATGCCAACTCAAAAGTATATTGGTTATAATATTCCAATAATAACATAACCTAGCTTACATCCCAGACTCGCCACGTAAGTATATATATATACAACCAAAAGATTTCCAATACACTGTGTCATCGTCCATCTATGTCTATAAAATCTGCTAGGAGCCATATACCTTAACTGTGCAGGGAAGTCCACTCTCAAGAAGCTTTCCAAGCCAAAATGAACAGTAGCCATATCGATCACTCTAAAAGGGAGGGGAAAGAAGAGGGGAGTGAGTCGCAACTGAGTAAATAACAACAATAAGCAACTAAATCATACCAAGCATCCATCATTTGTGAAAGCTAATTCAAATCACTTTCAAATTCATCAAATCAATTATGCTGCATTAAACTTAAAACACAGTATGGAAACTCAATAACAATTCGTAGTCAAATGTAGGGTTCTATCATTAGACTAAAAGTCTCAATATCAAATTATACATAAAGTATGCCGGGCAATCAATAAAACCAGTCATAGTACCAAGAGAGTTCACATAGTATCAATCGATGCTACTAAGAGCTAACAATTTAACGATCCACCGTAGCTAACCGTTTGAACCTTTAAAACATTTAAAATATTTTTGGATTATATAATACACGCAAACAGTACATTTCTTGCAAGCCCATCACTTGTTTACAAACCATTTCTAGTAAAGCAAAGTCAACAGTCAAGGGAAGACATCTTATATGCAGCATTCATTTTATTTCAATTGCCAAATTCCAAGAATTTATAGTATTAAACAATTTGGATGCAAGTAGTCACTTAGTGTAACATCCCGTTACCACATTTTTCACGTATTTCCATACAACTTTACCGGTTGGGCTGTCTGCGATGCCATTAACATTCAACAGTAATAGTGATAAATGATAAACATTTATCTATTAATTATGGAATATGAAATTTCTTTTCATATTTCCTTACATCTGACATCCCCTATTAACCTTTATTGCACTAAGGTAGTACTGTATACACATGTCTGAAATGTAAAAGAGGAAAGACCGTACCTGTCACGTTTAACGTGCCATGCCTCAGTGCTTTAAGCATAGTTATACTCATCTGAGAACTAATTCTCTCGACTCCGTGTACTTCTTATCTGTGGAGTTAAAACAAAGGGGTGAGCGATTCATACGCTCAGTAAAGGAAACATATGCTGCTTTAAATAAAGCAAAACTATATATCACAACTCATTTGTTCTTTTCTTAACAATAACCCAGTAGAAAAGACAGTGGATATATAGTAAACAACTCTCTTAAAACACCATTAAATCACCGACTAACAGTTTACTTTAAAATGTAGTAAACACTATCGAGGATTTCAATACTCCTCACAGTAATTAGAAACTGATAAGTTGAGACTAGGCAACAAATAAATCATGCTATCATCGTTCCTCCTCCACCTTGGGAGAACGAAACCTGCCGCTTTTGGGGTGCACCCGTAGGCCATCGCCCCTCACGGCTATCTCAGATCTATGGCCATAATCTAAAGGGGTTCTCGGGTCCACTTGCCAAGTGACCTCGAGACCGCTGATGACTTGGCAGGTCCATCAGCCCTGTGACACCCTGAGGTGCACTCATTGGTCCATTGACCGAGCCACCGCCCCAGGTAGGTCACGCACTAGCAACGCATGAACTCAGGGCCTAAAGTCTCAAAATCAACTTTTATATCTCATATATCATTTCCACAAAATGATTTGATTTCTTATAAAACAATAAAACACCAAAACAGCCCATAATCTCAAATTTTAAACCTGCTCGCCCATGGTCAGCTCGCCCGACATGGCTTGCCCATGGAAGCAGCTCGCTGTGGCGGAGAACATGTGTTCGCCCGCCCTCTTTGCTTTTAAAATCTGAAGCAAAACTGGCTTGCCCTCTGTGGCTCGCCCAGAAATCAACTTGATAAGACGGTGAATTAGTATTCGCCCGCCACTTAGCTTTTTCAAAACAGAAATCTCATTGATATCAGTTCGCCCGCTTTCAGTTTAAAACAAGGGCCGCCCGCCCAACATCTTAAAAAGGTTTCGCCCGACTACGGCTTTACCCGGATTTCTCTTTAAAACAAGGGCACTCGCCCAGTTCTCATAAAAGAGAGCTTGCCTCTTGGCTCGCCCCACTTTTCTATACAAAATAGTTCGCCCACATTTAAAACTCAAAACGGTGTATAAATTATAAAAAGGCTTGGCTCGCCCGCCAATACTAATTCGTCCGACATTAAAATACAAGGCTTACCAACGTAAATAAAGGAATTCACCCGCCCTGTATCATTTCACCCAACAAAACAACATTAGGCGGCTATCAGCTCGCCTGCGATCAACAACTATCAATTTGACTTCTTAAAACCATGCATGTCAGAAAACAAAACATTTAACTTAATGTTTTCATAATATTTACTCCACAGGACATGCATTACTTCACACACATCTCCCTTACCTGGGTCAACGAAGCCTTGCTTCACCCTGCTCTGTGTTCGGCCATAGTCTTTGCCATTTATCGCTGCAAATTACATATAAATTTCATTAATATTTTCTTTATATATAATTCTTCCATTACTTGGGCGAAATTGAAATTAATCAAATGACTACTCGCCAACAGAGCTTTACTAGTTCGCCCAGACGAGCTCGCCATTCACCATATGGCTACCACGTGTCAGTTCGCCCGCCATTTCTCATGAAGCCTTCATTGGCTAACTGTGGGAATTCACCCACAATCCTTTTCGCCCAATGCCTCAATTGAGCTCGCCCGTCATTCACTTCACTAGAATTGGGCGTTCTCGCCCATAAATTACCTTGGCGAATACTTAATATCTATTCGCCTCATTGGCGATTACTATTTTCAACATGGGCGATCACTGTAGTCGCCCTTGTCGTCACCTGTTCCATAATTTTCCTTGTTTTCCTATTTTCCAAGGATCTAACTAAAACAATGTTGTATTCTATCATTAAGAACAGCCCAGAAAGTATGAAACTCACCTCAACCAACTGTACTTCCAGAACACGTTGTTTTTCTGTCTCATGTTGGCCTCTATTTGCTTATTCCTTCAGCTCACCAGGCTAAAAAAGAAAGGTTTTATAAGCATGTTTACTGGGTTAGCCAACTGAAGAGTGAAACTCAGTAGATCAAACATGGCAGAGAAATGAAGAAGAAACAGAGAAATAGCTCTCGTGAAGAAACTGAAATTGGCTAACTCGTTTTTCATCAATTGTCTCTGCTTATATAAACATTCTCAGCCAATCAATAGCCACCGCCTGGCCCTTATCCTGTTTCCTTCATCATTGTTCACGTCCTTCATGCCTTTAATGCATGTAGAAATCTGAAGCACAAATGGCGTGAAAGTCTCCCTTTCACACGCCTTTTTCTTCTGCTGCAGCCTTTGTTTACTACCTCAACCAATCAGGTAAATTCCTTACTGACTTCAACCTCTTCACCATTAATTGTCTTCAACCGTATCACTTACAAGTCAATTTTGGCTGTTAATTGTTTTGAAGCCATTTTCCTTTGTCCACCTAAGTTGATTCCCGGTCTCCACCTCGTCTGCTCGCCACACTACACCAGTTCGCCAGCCATTCAGTTGCCAGCTTTATCTTGGCAATTAAAAGAAATTCTCTTTTTTTTTTTTTTTTTTTTTTTTTTTCTTTACAATTACCTTGAGACTTAGCGAATGGCAGTTGCCTTCTCGCCAAATAGGCTATTCTTTGCCTCTCAATATGGCGATTACAAGTTCTCGCCCAATTAGGCGATCACCGGGAAAGATCAACTCGCCAACCTTGTTTTGATTCACCTAACACGTTGGCGAAAACACCTATTCGCCCAACTCGCCGTCATCATTGGCGATCACTCCATTAACTTGCTTGCCCATTGGCGAGCCGTTTCATCATGGTACTCGCCCGTCGAGTATTTCACCTAATTGGCTCTGTTCTCATCTCAAATAAAAGAGCTTTTCACTCTTTTTGGAATTTAACATTCATTATTTATTTAATTTCCATTTCTAATTTTATGAGATTAAGGTCTACTGTAGGGTAAAAATCAGATCTTACATTTCTCCCCACCTTAAGAAATTTGGTCCTCCAAATTTCAACCATACCTATCAGTGAAGAAACTCTGGATAGTTCTCATGCATAAGGCTTTTAAATTTTCAAGTTGTCTTATTCTTAATATGATACCATCAAAGCACTTTAGCCATAACATGATCTTAGATCACAGCACTTTATCACTGCAATTTATCTTTCCTATCCAGAATCCGTATCAATTTCTCAACGTCATTCATGTCCTCTCTAATCTCTAGGACTCATTTCGAATCGCGTGAGAAGGATATGGATAATACTTTCTCATTATTGAAACATGGAACACATTGTGCACTCCTGGCAACTCGAGAGGTAGTGCACGTCTTTCATATGATCTAAGATCTCCGACGATCCAATACATCGGAAACTCGATTTCCCTCTTACTATGCATCTCAATGATGAGACCTTAATATACATAACCATAACCTCTTGTATATCTCAAGAAGTCTGTTCGATCAAGTCGAAAATAGTTTTCGGTCTCCCATTTCGCATGCTATCGTGGATTATATCGTCTGCTAAATAACCTCTTTCAAGTGCTATGCCTATACTCTCTTGTGGCCATTATTATCAACAAACTCTGCCAGGGTAGAGGATTATCCCAAGAGCCTATAAAATCAATCGCATACGCTCACACCATATCCTCGAGCGTCCATCTCATACGCTCGGACTGTCTCACAGTCTGCGGATAATCTGCGGTGTTAAACTCAATCGGGATCCCATAGCTTCCTGTAATCTCTCTCATTACAGAGATACGAAGCCGGACTCCCTATCAACTATAATGCTCACTGGAATACTATAAAACCTCACCATTTCCCTGACACATGATCCGGCCAAGGCATTAATTAGCTCAACAAATTCCAAAATCAAGGAATTGAGCAGACTTACTAATATATCCACAACTATCCAGATAGCATTTTACTCTTTTCAATTTTTCACTGAGTGTAGGAAGTACCTCTAATATAGGTATTTTTCTTCCTTATCACCTTCTCAACTCTTATTTAATCTCGTCTCCAATATGAGACCATGAATATCTCTTTATACTCCTCATTGTCTCTAAGAGTACTGCCCGTCTCTTCAGGTCATCAATAATCATCCCTTTGGCGCTCTCCCGCGCTCTAGGATTATTCTCTCAAGTGTGTTGACGACCACCTTGTTCGTCCACATCTCACAACATGTTATCCGGTGTTGAGCAATCAACCCACTCGTGGGTCGCTCATCCCGAATTTTCTCAAGGTCCTGAAGAATCTCGGGTGTCTTCTTTCAAACCAATTTACACTCCCTCAAGTCTTTTATCATTCTTGAGAGTTAGTAACTGATCTATACTATTTATCACTTATCATCTCATTTAGAGCTGGTCGATTAAAATTTTAATCATTCGTATGTAATTGTCCCAGTAGTCGCTAAAATACCACGCACTCGCTCTCAATATATCCCGGAGCGTCCACACAATGCGCTCGGATATCTATATCAATCTGAGGCAGTGCTAACAGTAAAATTTTGGAATCTCAAAGCCTCTTAATATTCTCTCAAGGCATATGGCAAATCAGGAATCCCTATCACAAGTATCCACTAACTGGAACTTCACATACTCCCTCTCTGTTTCACCAATATAAATATCGACTAAAGCACTCATTACATCCCGAAATCTGATGATGCAGAAGTGAAATAATTTGGTTACTTAATCCATAATCACTTATATAACATCATGGTTCTTTCGGACTCTTCACCACCTCACAATGATTGTTTCATGATTAATCTAGGACGGCTTTTCTTTTGCAGACCTTAATATTAGTCACCGATTACGTCTCGGTAATCATCTTCCCCTCGATCACTTCTCTTATCTCTAGTGATCATTTTCAAGATTAGCAGTACTTCTTGTATCTGCTCCTCTGAGTATGACACTTTCATGGCTTGTCATTAATTCCAGCCATAACTACATAATGATCAGAGGAAATCACATTTATTCATATACTTGGGAACTGTCTCATAACTTGTGTTCCCTAGTCATCATATGATTTGTCTTCTCAAGACAATTTCATTCTTTTACATTCATCACCCCAATTGTTTTCCCACTTAATATAGTATTTTACTGTTACTATCTTGTAACCATTTCGAATACTATATTCATACATACCCATTTACTTCTACTTTCTCCCAATTAAGTATTGAATCAATAAGGTAGCAAATTCCACAAACTCTTCAACAATTAATTTGTGCTATACGGGTGAAACTCATAAATTTTATACGCCAATAAGCACACTTTAACCTCACTTAAGTAGTAAAATCTTTTATTCAGATAATTTTCAATGTCCACTTAATCTTTCGAGACCTCACGTCTCTAATATACATAGTTCAATTACAACTCATGGTCACTGACTTAACAATAAGGTTTTTCCATACCTTATACAGCAATATTGCTGATATCAATATACATGTTTACTCTTTTTAAAATCATCCTAGTTGGCTCTAGGCACACAAATAGGAAGGATAATACAGTCGGCTAGGGATCCAGATAGAATATGATAGGTATTTTAAAATACCATACTTGTTCCGGAACCTAGAAGCAACTGTAGAGAATATTAATCTCATTGTTTTCAAAACGATAAAATTTTCGTTTTTCATCAGTTATAACAAACCAGTTTTATTCTTTACTCATCAATTTCTTGAGTAATTTCTCGAGCTATACTGCTTCATTGGTAAGAGCTTACAACAATTTCTATTTCACTTTACCAACCTCTAAGCTTGTCAACTAAATCTCGATACCAACTTTATAATTTTTGGAAACTACGAGACCTTTCATTTTCTTAGCGATTACAGCTTTTATTCTATTCACCACATTGCTTTGATTCATATCATTGGCGATCGCTCTTCTCGCCACTTTGCTATGATTTACACCAAAATTTGTTGATCAGCTTACTCACCATACTCTTTGGGCAATCATCATTAAAATTATTTGGGTGATCAGTATCCTTGCCCCTTTTTAGCAATTCAAGTTATATTGGCGGACTAGTGTTAGTTCTCGCCATCATCTAACTCGCCCATACCGTTGGCGATCATACATTTGCACGCCCATTGGCGAGCTATCCCAATGTAGTTCTTGCCCATCGAGTATTTCTCATAAATCTCATAATACCACGGTTCTATGGATATCGTAACGGACCAGCCCAACCGGCCATGGCAACCCCCCTTTTTGGGCCCATCGACAACGATTGCTGTGACATCGCTACTCATCCATACTATCCTCTTTGGCGATCACCTCGATGCCCGGTTCTTCCAACCGTGCTCGAGTTCGCCTACCTCAAAGTTTTCTTTCTCATCCACAGACTCAAACACTTGACTTCCTCAAATGTCAAGTCACTACTAATATCCATTCTCCTAAAACATAAGGAGTATATATAACCAGTTTACATCATTTCTCACCCAATTCACTTTAAATTCAAACCCCAAAATCCACAACAAGTATGACTATCTCACGACCTCTCATAACTTATACTCTGGGTCGCCTTACGTATCAATATATCAGTGGGGTCCACAGTAAAATTCATCCTTTATACCATCAAATACTCATACTATTTCACCATCAATTTGTATTTTAAATCCATTCAATCCCTTATAACTTCGAAAGAAAACCTGTCAATATAGGAGTATATTCATAAATTCCCCTTTAATTCTCTCTCTCATCAGTATAACTCCAAACACGCGATCTTAGAACTTATATGCTAATATTACCCCTTTTCATCTCAATATCATCATTTTCAGGATCTTAATTCGATATGGACAGCGAAGTCCTGGTGGGGCCCTCACCGAGTTCCTCACTGTACCTTATCGAATAGACCCGACATAATGATGATAAGATCGCCTATCTCATGCAAAATTTCCGGATTACTATCTCTATTAGTAACCCCTAATTAGTCAACTTTCATCATATTTCACCACTTAATTCATTTCACAGTCATTCGACTCCTCTATACATTCAGACTATACAGTACTACAGGGGATGTTAAGCTTTCTCAACACTTTCTATGCTAAAGGCATCAACAAACATCAGACCAACCCAAGCTCTGATACCATTAAATCTGTAACATCCCGTTACCACATTTTTCACGTATTTCCATACAACTTTACCGGTTGGGCTGTCTGCGATGCCATTAACATTCAACAGTAATAGTGATAAATGATAAACATTTATCTATTAATTATGGAATATGAAATTTCTTTTCATATTTCCTTACATCTGACATCCCCTATTAACCTTTATTGCACTAAGGTAGTACTGTATACACATGTCTGAAATGTAAAAGAGGAAAGACCGTACCTGTCACGTTTAACGTGCCATGCCTCAGTGCTTTAAGCATAGTTATACTCATCTGAGAACTAATTCTCTCGACTCCGTGTACTTCTTATCTGTGGAGTTAAAACAAAGGGGTGAGCGATTCATACGCTCAGTAAAGGAAACATATGCTGCTTTAAATAAAGCAAAACTATATATCACAACTCATTTGTTCTTTTCTTAACAATAACCCAGTAGAAAAGACAGTGGATATATAGTAAACAACTCTCTTAAAACACCATTAAATCACCGACTAACAGTTTACTTTAAAATGTAGTAAACACTATCGAGGATTTCAATACTCCTCACAGTAATTAGAAACTGATAAGTTGAGACTAGGCAACAAATAAATCATGCTATCATCGTTCCTCCTCCACCTTGGGAGAACGAAACCTGCCGCTTTTGGGGTGCACCCGTAGGCCATCGCCCCTCACGGCTATCTCAGATCTATGGCCATAATCTAAAGGGGTTCTCGGGTCCACTTGCCAAGTGACCTCGAGACCGCTGATGACTTGGCAGGTCCATCAGCCCTGTGACGCCCTGAGGTGCACTCATTGGTCCATTGACCGAGCCACCGCCCCAGGTAGGTCACGCACTAGCAACGCATGAACTCAAGGCCTAAAGTCTCAAAATCAACTTTTATATCTCATATATCATTTCCACAAAATGATTTGATTTCTTATAAAACAATAAAACACCAAAACAGCCCATAATCTCAAATTTTAAACCTGCTCGCCCATGGTCAGCTCGCCCGACATGGCTTGCCCATGGAAGCAGCTCGCTGTGGCGGAGAACATGTGTTCGCCCGCCCTCTTTGCTTTTAAAATCTGAAGCAAAACTGGCTTGCCCTCTGTGGCTCGCCCAGAAATCAACTTGATAAGACGGTGAATTAGTATTCGCCCGCCACTTAGCTTTTTCAAAACAGAAATCTCATTGATATCAGTTCGCCCGCTTTCAGTTTAAAACAAGGGCCGCCCGCCCAACATCTTAAAAAGGTTTCGCCCGACTACGGCTTTACCCGGATTTCTCTTTAAAACAAGGGCACTCGCCCAGTTCTCATAAAAGAGAGCTTGCCTCTTGGCTCGCCCCACTTTTCTATACAAAATAGTTCGCCCACATTTAAAACTCAAAACGGTGTATAAATTATAAAAAGGCTTGGCTCGCCCGCCAATACTAATTCGTCCGACATTAAAATACAAGGCTTACCAACGTAAATAAAGGAATTCACCCGCCCTGTATCATTTCACCCAACAAAACAACATTAGGCGGCTATCAGCTCGCCTGCGATCAACAACTATCAATTTGACTTCTTAAAACCATGCATGTCAGAAAACAAAACATTTAACTTAATGTTTTCATAATATTTACTCCACAGGACATGCATTACTTCACACACATCTCCCTTACCTGGGTCAACGAAGCCTTGCTTCACCCTGCTCTGTGTTCGGCCATAGTCTTTGCCATTTATCGCTGCAAATTACATATAAATTTCATTAATATTTTCTTTATATATAATTCTTCCATTACTTGGGCGAAATTGAAATTAATCAAATGACTACTCGCCAACAGAGCTTTACTAGTTCGCCCAGACGAGCTCGCCATTCACCATATGGCTACCACGTGTCAGTTCGCCCGCCATTTCTCATGAAGCCTTCATTGGCTAACTGTGGGAATTCACCCACAATCCTTTTCGCCCAATGCCTCAATTGAGCTCGCCCGTCATTCACTTCACTAGAATTGGGCGTTCTCGCCCATAAATTACCTTGGCGAATACTTAATATCTATTCGCCTCATTGGCGATTACTATTTTCAACATGGGCGATCACTGTAGTCGCCCTTGTCGTCACCTGTTCCATAATTTTCCTTGTTTTCCTATTTTCCAAGGATCTAACTAAAACAATGTTGTATTCTATCATTAAGAACAGCCCAGAAAGTATGAAACTCACCTCAACCAACTGTACTTCCAGAACACGTTGTTTTTCTGTCTCATGTTGGCCTCTATTTGCTTATTCCTTCAGCTCACCAGGCTAAAAAAGAAAGGTTTTATAAGCATGTTTACTGGGTTAGCCAACTGAAGAGTGAAACTCAGTAGATCAAACATGGCAGAGAAATGGAAGAAACAGAGAAATAGCTCTCGTGAAGAAACTGAAATTGGCTAACTCGTTTTTCATCAATTGTCTCTGCTTATATAAACATTCTCAGCCAATCAATAGCCACCGCCTGGCCCTTATCCTGTTTCCTTCATCATTGTTCACGTCCTTCATGCCTTTAATGCATGTAGAAATCTGAAGCACAAATGGCGTGAAAGTCTCCCTTTCACACGCCTTTTTCTTCTGCTGCAGCCTTTGTTTACTACCTCAACCAATCAGGTAAATTCCTTACTGACTTCAACCTCTTCACCATTAATTGTCTTCAACCGTATCACTTACAAGTCAATTTTGGCTGTTAATTGTTTTGAAGCCATTTTCCTTTGTCCACCTAAGTTGATTCCCGGTCTCCACCTCGTCTGCTCGCCACACTACACCAGTTCGCCAGCCATTCAGTTGCCAGCTTTATCTTGGCAATTAAAAGAAATTCTCTTTTTTTTTTTTTTTTTTTTTTTTTTTTTCTTTACAATTACCTTGAGACTTAGCGAATGGCAGTTGCCTTCTCGCCAAATAGGCTATTCTTTGCCTCTCAATATGGCGATTACAAGTTCTCGCCCAATTAGGCGATCACCGGGAAAGATCAACTCGCCAACCTTGTTTTGATTCACCTAACACGTTGGCGAAAACACCTATTCGCCCAACTCGCCGTCATCATTGGCGATCACTCCATTAACTTGCTTGCCCATTGGCGAGCCGTTTCATCATGGTACTCGCCCGTCGAGTATTTCACCTAATTGGCTCTGTTCTCATCTCAAATAAAAGAGCTTTTCACTCTTTTTGGAATTTAACATTCATTATTTATTTAATTTCCATTTCTAATTTTATGAGATTAAGGTCTACTGTAGGGTAAAAATCAGATCTTACACTTAGGGTTACTTACAGTACTTCCTTAGCTTCTGAATCAATTCTCCCTCGCCTAACAAGTCTTGGAGTGTCGATTGATTTCGAGTCAAGCTTAGTCCTTAGGACAACCCTCTACATAATACATAGTAGATTGAATCAATCTCGATACTTCCATCAATCTTAGTATTTCCAATTATAAGCTAACATTAAGCATTGTATAATTCAACAAGAAATGATACTTGACAGTGTTTCCAGATTTATTCAAACATTACTAGCATTGTGTATTGTCTTTTCGTTCATTTGAACTACTTATGACCCACTTGGTCCATTTATGTCCTTTAAGGTTTTGGACCTTATGGTAGTATGCTAGCCTTAAGTATAAATTTCAGAACCCAATTGTCAAACCGTAATTTTTATATTACTTCTAACTCAGATCCCTATTTGGACATATAAGGCTTATTTCCTAATTCATTTTGTGCCATTTCCCATCAATTTTTAAACTTTGGTCCAAATTTGGCACATTAGGCAAGATAGTTTCCTAACCTATGTTCAGTAAAATGTATATTTCTAATTATAGGGTTATGTAATTTGTACAAACCCAAAACCATATCAATCATGACTCATTCATCTTTCTGAAAATGTAAAATTGCATTCATACTCCATTGGAATCATTTTCTAAGAATTTTTGAAGTTTACAGTAAGCTGTTTATAACTGGCAGTGAGCATCCTGCAGTCATGTATACATGGTTTAAGCTACATCAATTCAAATCCAAAATTTCCAAAACTAGATGAAAGTTAACTCATTTCCCTATATAGAAATGTAAGGTTCATGTTTAATTCTTCCTAGATCAACATCAACAATTTTCCAAAGTTGCATCATGTTCCAGCAGTTTTCTGAAACAGTATAACACTGACCAATTTGCACAAATTATCACATATCTAGTTATAGGCATATCCAAATGATGCAAACCCAGAACCATCACAATCCTAACTTAATTACCTTTCTAGAAATGTAAGGCTTGCAACCTAATTCAATTTAGGCCATTTGCCATGATTTTTCAAAGTCAGGATCATGATTCATGTTTCTGGACAGAACACCCTGCACTCATTTGTGCATAACTCAAGTTACAGAAATCCAATTCAAGAAATTCCAAAACTGACATTCTTCTAACTTAAAGGGCTATTAATCATAATTTGTCCAGAATTTTTCTCAATGTAGAACAATTAAACTGATCGTTTCAATTCCCACTCAGACAGAACACTAATTTCCAGATTGAACATCAAGTCAGAATTTCAGTTAATCCTTTATCTAACAATAGCCATTTAATTTAGTTCATCACAATTTCATTTTCATACATAATAATCAAATATTATAAGGTTAGAACCTTACCCCTTAAATCGATACAAAACCCAGAACTTGTTAAGCAATTCAGACCACTTCCTCACAGCTTCTTCACTGTTATGCCTAAACACATCAGTGCCAAACTAGTAACCATATTACATTTTGTTTTCATAGCTTAATTCCAACAAAATATATTAACTCACCTCAATTCATTACCTTTGCTAGCTTGGCTGGAAGTCCCAAATCAGTTTGTTTCAGTCTAGGGTTTCAATCCTTCACTTTCCTCAGTCACCCGTTGTGGATAACTCTTTCTCATTTCTTCTCCTCCACTTTAGATGCCCTAATCTGGTGGAACCAAAGCTCTCTTTGCATCTATGGCTCACGATTTCCTTGGCCAGCTTATAACCAACCAGCAATGCCCTCCTTCATTTCGTTTTCTGCCTCCCTACAATGGAAATCCCTCTATCAGTTTCTGCCTTTGGGTGAAATGGATGAGTGTTTGAAGAAGATTCTCAGTCCATGGCCGGATATGAGGGAGGAGGAAGAGGGGTTCTTTTAGCTAGGGTTGTCGACATTACCCAAGGGAGTTTTGCTCCTCTCTTCTGTCTCTGTTTGGTGGGGTAAAACAGAAAAGAAAACGTGGCCTATTATTTTTCCAGTCTTTGACCTGTATTTCCAGCCTTTTACTCTTGTATTTCTAGCCCTTTTACTCTTGTATTTCCAGCCCTTTTACTCTTGTATTTCATCAACTTCTAATAACCCAATTTAACCTTAATGGATTAGTAGATAAATAACTATTGTTTCAAGCAAATAATAATGTCTCCTAAAATAGCCTTTTTCCTTGAGACATAATTTGGACTATGTTTATATGTCTCCCACTTTTTTATTGTCTTTATAATTTAATTTCCATATCTTTTATATATATATTTAATTCCCTTATAATATATCTCAACTAATTTATTCCTTTCCTACCTTATATCTTAATACATACATACTTACCTATACACATCCACCGCTTCTTGACCAGGATGACCATGACATTCTCAGCTTCATTAATCTGTCCATAACTCCAAAATAATCTTAAGTTAGTTAAGATTTACTCTAGTATACTTACAATTAATATCGCAAATAAGGGTCATCACATATATATATATATATTTTATTTTAATTTATAGTTATATACATACACACATTTTTATACCATATATTTATGTGTATATTTATTTATCCATAGTATATGTATTTAAATTTCTTTTTCCTTCAATTATATTCATATTTGTTTATATATCTATCTCCAAACATATATGTACCTTTTTCTTTTCTTTTTTTTTTACATGTAATTTATACATATCAATACATATATATTGTATATTATATATTCTATTTTTTTATTTTTTTATCATTTCTATTTATTTTCTTATTCCCTTTTAATTATTTGTACGCATTTATGCACATGCATGCATGCATGCATGCATGCACGTCGCATATTTACACATTGCTTACATTGAGTTTACGTAAGCACGCATGCACGCATGTTGCATGCACTTAATTTGGTTTATGTATATTCCATTTATATCAATTTAACGTACATCGTATATATGATCTTCGTGTACGTATCACGTCATTCTCCAACTTCTTTTCTCGAAGGTTTCATTTCGATAATCATGAACCGTAATTGTATGTTTGAAATTTACAATTTATATTATCTTATGTTATACACTTATAATTATACATAAAGAACATGTTCAGCTTAAGGAAAACTTGTGGTTCTAACATTTGCATTCATGAAATTTCAAAGTAAGTGCAAATTTCCCGAGGATGAGATTCTATAGAAATCGCAAGTAGCGATTCTTAAGAAATATCTAGGTGAAAAAATTATCTAAAATGCTACCTGAAGTATTGGGGTACTTCGGAATAATTTTCAATACAAAAGATTTTCATTTATTTCAAATAAAAAATAATAATAAAATTTAAATATTTCAAAATAAAACAAATAACAAAATGATTTCGAAATAAATGAAGTTCTTTTAAATGTTTAATTAAGACCATTTTACTAAGATCAAAAGATAATACATGATTAAGTGGAACCGTTTTCTTAACGGGCGCTGTGGGGTACTAATCCTTCCTCACGTGTAACCAAACTCCCGAACCCTAACTTTGTTTTCGCAGACCAAAAATTATCTTTTTAATAAAGTTTAATTAATTTTAAGATTTTGTTAAAAAGATAAATGATTTTAGATGGCCAATCACACCTAGCCAATAAAGATTGGTGGCGACTCCTTTTCTTGTGTTTTTCAAAATAGATAAAAATGTGGGTGGTAATATAAATAAATAAATGAATAAAGACGCAGATAAATGCAAATGTAGGTATTAAAATAAAATATAAATAAAAATATACATTTTAAATATAAAAGGATCCCCGATGATAGGATTTCTTAGAAATCACAAGTAGTGATTCTTTGATAATCCTTAGGATCGAAATAAATTATTTGAATATTACCAACGTATTGGGATATTTAAGTAATTTTACTTCGATATTAAGATTTCTAATATAATTAACTTGTATGAAATAAATTAATGATAAATAATAAATAATTAAAAATTTTAAACAAACAAATAAGCAAGACTTCAAAATAAAGAGTAAAACAAATTAAAAAATAAATAATGTCCAATGATGAGATGTTACGGAATTCACAAGTAGTGATTCCTAACTGATCTCTAAGTGAGAGAGATCTGCTAAATGTTACCAACGTATTGAAATATTTAGTATGATTTTTCAATAAAAATAAAATTTTATAAAATCAATAAATTTCAAAAGCAATAATATAAATATAAAAGATAATAAAAATAAAATAAAATAATATATTTCTCATGTGCATCATATCTATTTTGTTTGCATCATTTGCATTCATGAAATTCCAAAATAAGTGCAAATCTCCCAAGGATGAGATTCTATAGAAATCGCAAGTAGCGATTCTTAAGAAACTCTAGGTGAGGAAATTATCCGAAATGCTACCAAAAGTATTGGGGTACTTCGAAATAATTTTCAATACAAAAGATTTTCACTTGTTTAAAAAATAATAATAAAATTTAAATATTTCAAAATAAAACAAATAACAAAATGATTTCGAAATAAATGAAATTCTTTTAAATATTTAATTAAGACCATTTAATTAAGATCAAAGCGATAATATATGATTAATTGGTACCCTTTTTTTAATGGGCGTTGTGGGAGTGCTAATCCTTCCCCACGCGTAACCGAACTCTCGAACCCAAACTTTGTTTTTGCAAACCAAAAATTATTTTTTTTGATAAAACTTAATTAATTTTAATATTTTATTAAAAAGATAAATAATTTTAGGTGTCCAATCACACCTAGTTAAAAAGGATTGGCGGCGACTCCTCTTTATGTTTTTTCAAAAATCGTCTAGCGATCGAGTCCTCGAACGAAAATCGTTACGACAGATGCCAACTAGTCTCAAAACCGTATTTTTCATCATAAAATAACCTTTGTGGAATTTATAAAAATGTATAATTTCATAATTTAAAACCATAAAGGTTATAAAATTATTTAGTGAATATTTAAGAAATATTTATAAAAATATTCACTTTATTTCTTTTCATTCTCTATCTCATATTACGTGTAATTTACATATCAAGAGAATTTTCAATGATTTCATTATCATCATTCTCGAAAAAATGAATATTTTAAAATTCAATCTCATTATATTTGTGTTTTATGAAAAATAATAATTTTCTCGTTTTTCATGATTGAATATCGTTTTTGGTGAAATAAAATCATTTAAGATGATTTTACGTAATTTTCTAAAAATTTTCAGCAGCATAACGGCTACCGATTAACTAGCCTCCCTATTATACTCAGCCTGTCCATCATCACACTTTTTCAACCAATGAATCATCACAATATTTTCATAAAAATTAAATAATTAAAAGCATGCAGATTGAATATCCTTACAGTGCTGCACATGCCTCCCTTACCTTTTTCGGGTCGGCGACTACGTCATTAATGTCGCGCCCGTGGTCCACACCTCCCGATTTCATCATCTCCATTCATCTCGTAAAATTCCTACAATTTCAATTGCATACTAAATTTAACATTTTAAGAGTTTATTTTAATAAAATAATTATGATAACAATTATCATAATTTCCTACCGTATTTTCTTTCTTTTTCTTCTTCCTTTTTCTTCATTCTTTTTCTTCCTTTTTCTTCTTTCTTTTTCCTTCTTTTTCTTCCTTTTTCTTCTTTTTCTTTTTTTTTCTTTTTCTTTTTCTTTTCTTTTTCTTTTTCCTTTTTCCTTTTCTAGTCTGAACCGATTCAGATCGATTCAACACTGACCGATCAGTTTAGCCTCCGATGGCCAGTTCTTCACCGGTTCAGCCCTTCCTCGGTTGGCGGAGATGGAGGCGAAGCTAGATCTGGCCTCCATTTCTCCAGATCGACGGCGACGGCGCTAGATCTAGCGGCGGAAGGTTCGGCTCTTCTCCTCCTCTTTTCTCCCTCCTTTCTCTTCCTCTTTCATCGTCAGTGGTCTCCTTTCCTTCCCCTGGTCTCCACCGATGTCGTGGGGGGAGTGGCGGTGCCCGGATTGGCAAGCACCGCCATGTCTCTTTTCCTTTTCTCCTCTCCTTTCCTTTTCAGTTTCCGTTCGTTTCTCCTCTCCTTTTTCCTTTCCCATCGTCAGCGTCGGCTTCCTCTTCCTCTCCTTAACTCACCGACGACCTCACCTCCTTGTCCTCTCCCCTCACTTGGCCAGCTTTGGCCGGCTTCTCTTTACAGTTTCTCCTCTGTTTTAATAGAGGAGAAAAAGAATAATACAACCCGATTCCCATTTCCTTTATTTTTTTATATTATATATATATTTTTCTTTTATTATATATATTATCTTTTATATTTATATATATAACTATATATATATATATAACATATTAATATATATAGATATATATAATTTGTATTAATAATTTATATATATCTTTACACTTTAATTTAAATTAATATATATTTTATATATATTAATTTATTTACATAAATGTATACTAATATACATATCTATTCATTTGATATAAAATAGTATATATCATTTTATAATATATACTATAATTCATATATATACATATGTATTTATATAAAAACATATGCAAATATATTTATATAATCTAATTACATAAATATATCTTTATACGCATTTTTATTTCATTTAATTTTGGATTTCTTAATATCCAATTAATTTCTCCTTTTTCATTTCTTATTTAATTTGGATTTCAATTTCTCTAAATTAATTTCCTCAACTTCATCACTTCCTTAATTCCTGCAATTCCAACATATTCCACCTCGTAATTAATTTTATTTATTTAATTTATCTTTCACATTAAGATTAAATTTCCAAATCATTAATATCAAAATTCGAAAATTCGTGGTTATCACACTAGTTCCTTATGGATCAATACCAAAAATTTAGTAAAGTTACTCCATGAGCAGTAAGTTCTACCAACAGACCCAATCGACCTATCTGTAAAGATTCACCCATAGCGGTTGGTAGGAAATTCCAATTAAGGTGAATCAAAATCCATTAGAAAGCTATCTTAAATACCTTTTTATCCATGTAAGGCTTGTATTTTAATTCATTATAGATTAACAACAAGAAATTCCTACATTCACGTCACATGGAGGGAGGTTAAAATTGAGCCATCGGTAAAGAGTCGGACATAAGTTTTGATAGCGAACTTCGATTGAGGTGATTCAAATTGCGTTGGAAAGTTAACTCGAAGACCTTTCCGGCGATATATGGCTCATATTTTTTTACATTTTGGATTCATCTTGGTGAATTTTTAAAGTTGGTTATAAGTGAAGTAAAGTAATTAGAAAATGAGATTAATGTTTTAAAGATGATATATATAATATGGTGTATGTCAAAGATATGTTTATACATATAAAATTGTAAATGGATATTTAGAAATGTATATTAATAGAAAATATATAATTATAATATATTTATAAGAAAAAAGAAGCTGCAAGCTTCCACACGAAGCTTGCTGCAGGAATTGAGTTAAGACAAAAAGAAAAGAAGAAGAAGAAAAGAAAGGGAAATTAAATGAGGGAAGCACATGGCTTAATTTTATTGGATGCATATTAATAAAAGAGGACTAAAAGTCAGCCAATTCAGCCATTTTCTCCAGCAAAAACCGACTTAGTCTCCCCTGTCTTTCTACTGCTCACGATTCTACTCCATTTCTTTGCAATTCCTCTAGCTTTCCTTCATGCCAAGCCTTCTCTACATAGTAAAACCTCACCAAATCAAAACCAAGTCACTAAGTATGATAACCGTAAATTTTTTAAAATTAATATTAAATATTTGTAAATTTAATATTAAAGCAAATAGAGAAGTTAAATAAATAAATAAAATTTATTTACGAGATGGGAATACCGTTGAAATTTTCGAAATTGATGAAGTGATGAAGTTGAGGAAATTAATTTGGAGAAATGGAAATCCATATTAAATAAGAAATGAAAATGGGAAATTATTTGGATATTAAGAGATCCAAATTATAAGGAATAAAATGGGTATATTCATATATTTATATATTTAAATATATAAATATATTTTTTATTATATAAATAAAAAATATATTTTGTTAAATAAATAATGTGTATATTTTTATACAATTATGTATATAAATAAATATATATATGTGAAATATATATATGTTAATTTCAATTAAAGTGTGTATATATATATATATTGTTAAAATAAAATATATATATATGTTATTACTAATATAATTATATATATAATTATAAATATAATTATGTATATAATATGAAGTATATTTATATTTATATAGAATTATAAATATAAATATATAAAAAAATAAAAATAAAAATAAAAAAGAACTGGGAATCGAGAAAACCCGATTCCCTCATTTTTCTCTTCTGTTTGGTTAAAACAGAAGAGAAACAAAAGAAAAGGGAGCCAACCACCGTTGGCCGGCCGACCGAGGGAGAGAGTGGCGTCTCCGGCGAGTGGAGAAGAAAGAGGAAAGGCGACCGGCCACGGCCTGAGGCGGAAAGAGAGAAAATCACGCGAAACAAAGGACGCGAACCGGGAGGAAAAGATAAAAGGGAAATCGGCGGTACCGGCCAGTCCAGGCACCGCTACCCCAACCACGAGCTCGACGGAGGTAAAAGGAAGGAGAAGGAGGCCACCAGCGAGAAGGAAAACGGTGGAGGAAGGAAGAAAAAGGGGAGGAAGAAGTTGAGACCTATGCTACCAGATTAGCCGTTGTGCCACCGATCTGGGCTGAACGGAGGCCAGCCATAGCTTCGCCGTGACGTCGGGCAACTAGGGAGACGCCGAATCACCGGAGAACTGGCCACCGGAGGAGAACTGGTGGTGAAGGAGTTGGACTGGTCTGAACCAGTCTGAACCTGTTTAGACTAGGAAAAGAAAGGAAGAAAAAAAGAAAAAAAAAGAAAAAGAAGAAAGAAAAGAAAAAGAAAAAGAAAAAGAAAAAGAAAAAGAAAAGAGAAGAACAAGAAAAAGAAAAAGGAAGAAGAAGAAGGAAAGAGAAAAATATTCAGGAATTTTCGATAGGAATTTACGATAAATTCATAATTATTAATTTATTTTAAAAATTATGAAAAAATTCTAAATTTTAGAATTTTAATTCCAGAAATCATTCTCGACGAACGAGATGATGGAATCGGAAGAGATAGATTACGGGCGGGACCTTTGAGAGGAAATCGTCGACCTGGAAAAGGTAAAGGAGGTATGTGCAGCTAGAGGTGGTTATTGGGCCAGGTTGGCCCGACCCGGCTCGCAACCGGATCGAGTTAATCTGGCCTAAAAACCGAACCAGTACAGTATCGGTTCCGAACCGACTTAACCCGGTATGATACCGGGCTGGACAGATTCAACTAATTCTGAACTGGGCCCATTAAGGGCACGAAATACCGGTTCAACAAAAATTAAAAAAAAAAAAAGCAGCCTGCCACTGTGCATGCAGTGGTAGGCATGCACACAAGTAGTAGCCTGCAAAGGCTACTACCTTGCCTATGTTGATGGCCGTTGCCCATCAACTTTGTAAGGGAGGGAGCGTTTCCCTCCCTTTTTTTTTAATTTATTTTTTAAAATTTTTTAAATTATTTTAAATTTTCATTTCTCCTCTATAAATATCAATTTATTTCCTTTCATTTTTTTAAAAATTTTCTTTCATATTTTCTCTCAAATCTAAACACTCATCTTATTCTTTTAATACTCACTTATACTCTCTCAATAATCACTCAAACTCTCTCAAATTCACTTAAATTCTCTTATTCCAAATTTATAATATAATCATTTTATTCTCTAAATTTCATTTTTTTATCATAATAATTTTATTATAATATCATATTCATAATATAACTTTATTTTATTATAAAAATAGTTTTATTACATAATTTTATAGTAATTTATTTTTACATTATTGTTACATTAATTAAATAAATTATAATAACTTTATAATAAATTGTTGTTAAATTAAACTATTAACATTATTTATTATAAAAATAAATTTGTTAGATTTAATTATAAAAATATATTAATATATATTTATATTTATTAAAATAAATTAATATAAATTTTAAAAAAATAAAAAATTTAAATTAAAAAAGGACCGAACCGGTTTAAACCGGTTCGATCTGGTTTAATAGCGAACCGGTCCATGAACTGAGCCAGTTCGCAAGTAAAAATAATGCAAACCGACCCGGCTCGAACCGGTTCACTACCGGTTTAGACCGGTTTAAGTTGTTAGTGAGCCGAAACCGATGAGAACCGACCCGGTTCGGCCCACTAACAGCTCTATATGCAGCCTGTAAGGATATTCGGTATGCATAATTTAATTATGCATTAAATTTATAAAATGCCATGGAAAATGCTTGGGTGGAAAATTGTGGTGATTTACTGGCTGAGATATAAACTGTATTTTCTGTGCAGGAAGACTAGTAAATCGGCAACTATTATACTGCTGAAAATTTCTAGAAAACTACAGAAAATCATAATAAATGATTTTATTATACGAGAAATGATTTTCAACCACGAAAATTGAGAAAACGAATATTTTCCATAAAAACATGAATAAAATGAAATTGATTTTAAAATATTCATGTTTTCAAGAATGGTGATAATGAAATCACCGAAATTTTCTTGATAGGTAAATTACACGTAATACGAGATGGAAAATGAAAAGAAATAAAGTGAATATTTTTATGAATATTTTTATAAATACTTCTTAAATATTCACTAAATGGTTTTATAACCTTTATGGTTTTAAATTATGAAATTATATATTTTGATAAATTCCATAAAGGTTTACTGATGATGAAAAACACGGTTTTGAGACTAGTTGGCATCCTATCATGCTGATATGTGATATGTGATATTTGACATGTAATATGTGATATGTGATATGTGATATGTAGTCCCGGTCGACACCTGATCAAAGATCCACCGAGGACAATGATAGACTATGGCCATAGATCTGATATATTTACTTCTTTACCCTCCGGGGTCTATAACATGATATGAATGATGATTGCCTCAGTCTCCACATATGAAAATGTTTTATATGATATGTGAAACGTGAAATGTAAATGTTTTACATGATATGTGACAAGTTAAATGAAAATGATTTACAACATTTTATATAATGCTTATTACAGTACTGATTTTAGTACTACGAGATGGTTTTCATATGACATGTGATATGAATATGTAATATGTTTTCAAAAAGGAAAGAGGAGGAAAATAAATCTAAAATTCTTATTTTAATTTTTAAATTGAATATTAGATTTAAATGATATATATATGTTATACAAAAAGAAATTAATAGCTTATTTTGCTATTTAAAGTACTGTACTAATTATGATTGTACAGTAAAACATGAAATGAGTTTAAAGGAGAATGATGATGATTTAACTAATATTCTTTTCAAAAAATATATGAGTATTAGTTACTTTATTTAAATGCTTAATTTCATAAAAGCATTATTTTGAAAAGAATATGAAAAGGATATGGAAGGAAAAGGATTTAAATTTCAAACGGAATGAAATTACTCTCTACAGTTGCTTCTAGGTTCCGAGACAAGACAGGTATTTCAAAATACCTGCCTTACTCCATCCGGATCCCTAGCCGACTGTAGTATCCTTCCTACATGTGAGCCTAGAGCCCTTATAGGAAAATGAAAAAGTTTTTCAACATATAGATAGCTGAATATCAAGTGTTGCATATAACTCTCTTACTGAGCCGTGGTTTACTCACCCCTTAATTTTAACATTTCAAATTTTCGAGGACTGAGAGTCTGACATCTAAAGGATTTCGATTGTACATTTGGGGATGATGCGACAGCTTGATTTATTACATAAGGTACGATCATTTATTTTTTGTATTTCGATGTATTCACAGTACTACTTTCTTATAATTAAGATAGGGGATGTAAATGATAATATTTTTCTAAATGTAATAGTTTGATGAATATGAAAAGTGAAGTATCGCAGATAGCCCAACTGTACAATATATATAAAAAACTTGTAAAAATGTGGTCATAGGCTATGATACTAAGCCTCTTGAATAAAACTTATTTTTTATTATGTGAGCTCTTTAAACCTAGGATTTGGTGGATTAATTCCAGCATTTGGGGACTGATCTTGTTGCTGAAAATTTCTGTTCTAGGTAAGCTTACAAGTGTTGATGTTTTCTTTTAATTCTAGCCATACTTTTGGATGATCTAATGCATGGGAAACATGTTTATGACCTTAGGTTGAATTAAAATTATGTATAAGAAGAAGTGAGGGTTTCAGCCATGAAGAGGACATAAAGGAATTGTGGTGATTTCAATGCTTGTTGGGTTGAATTAGGTAGCAAATGATGAGTAGAACTTGGCCATAGTGATAGTTTTTCAAATTCATGTATGTGACATGACAAGGGCCATTTGGCCATGGTGTGAAGTAGATGATAATGATGAATTCTTAATGTATTGAAGGTGTTTGATGAATATACTAAGTGAATAGAAAATATTCATAAGGTTAGAGTTGAGAAAAGAAGAGAAACAAATGTTAAGGATAGATTTCAACTCTACCGGAATTCTGTCCTGTCCAAGCCCCAATTTAACAAATTCAGTTTGGGGGTTTTAGAATGAAATAAATTCTGGAAAAATTGTGGAAGATAGCTTACGAATTAGGAAAAATTTAGTTTTGGAATTACCTAATTTAGAGTTATATAGCCTGAGATATAGGCAGCTAAACACAGGGCACTCAGTGCAATAGGCGAGATGTTCTATGTCAATTTTGAAAATTTGTAGAAATTAGCACAGAATGAATTTGGCTGCAAAAGTATATTTTTAGGAAAGTTAAATGAGTTAATAATAATATGGTTTTGAGTTTGCACAATTTGGACAACCCTATCTTAAGATATGGCCCAATTTGTACACAGAGGTCAGTAGACAATTTGCCAGAATGCCTCTGGAAATAGGGTAAATTTGAGGAATTATTAAAAATATTTGCGAAATGATAAAATTGTGAAACTTGATATTCTGAGTAGGGAATTGGATTAAGATTCGTATGGTTTTGGGATTCATAATTTTGGATATCCCTATAATTAGTAATATAAATTTTAATGCACAAAGGTCAGAAAACCATTCTACCATATGGGTCAGAATTGGGCTGAAATTTGGAAATTTGGGAGGAACAATATAGAATGAATTAGCAAATGGGCCTTATACTCCTAGATAGGGAATTAAGTCAGATTACATATAAAATTGACGGTGCATTAATTGGAATTCAATATTTTCCGTTATGAAGAAAAAGGCATTGATAGGTCGGAAATTCTTATAAAGAATAATTCTACATTAATGAGTAGGATTTCTAAGAATGCTTAGTGTATATGTATGTTTTGGAATTGAACTTGTATGACTCATCTTCTGCAGCTCCGAAGCTAAATCCACGAAATGGGAAAGGAGACGAATAAGGACCTAATCATTGGTTCAAGGCCACAAAGTGTACGGTTTGAATGAAATGACACCGTACAGGTAGGGGAGAAATGTGTGAGTTGTAGAGATATAGTGAATGCATGTTTTATTGAGATAAATTTTATGGAAATGTTGAGAACATGATTTAGTTTGAAACATGCACGAATTGTGGTTGAAAAGCTGGTTTATATACTTGTAATTTCAGTGCAGGAGGTTTGGAATCCACAGCCGTTATGCTGCCGGAAAATTTACTGAAAATATTCTAAAATATTATAAATATTTTGATGCTTGAATTTGAGTCAAATGACATATTTGGAAACTATTTATATAAATTTCCCATAAAATGGAAATTATTAGAAAAATATGAAAATTAAATATTCATGTTTTAAAATTTTACATAAGTGAGAAATTAATTATGATTCAAATGATTTCAAATATTCAAAATGAATATTTATATATTTTCTCACTTTATACATGAATATTTACCGACTGATTTACTATATTTGAAAAGGGAAAAATAAATACCTTTTGGGAAATAATTATTTAAATAAATGATTTAATTTATGAAATTTTCTTAAAGGTATTTTATGCGAAAATAAAATGATTTTGAGACTTTAGGCCCCGAGATTCATGCTTACTACTGTTATACTGTTAGTGTTCATGTTGCTGATAGACTTGCCAAGTCATCAGCAGTCCCGGAGTCACCTAGCAAGTGTACCCGAGGACTACCATTAGACTATGACCATAGATCTAGACTATTTACTATACTATGTCCCTTAGTGGACGATATTGTGTCCCTAGTGGACAATTATAGCATGATACCATGTAGGGTGATGCCTAGTCTCAACTTACTGTTTACTGATACTGCACTGTGAGTCACTGATTTATGCTTTACTGAAACTGTGAACTATTGTTTATTACTACTGAACTGTGATTCACTATTTAGTACTTTATCGAACTGAGAACTACAAGTTCTATTTTATTGAATTATAGTTTATGGTTACTGAATGTAGAACTACTGTTAACCGTTTTACTAAACCGTTACTGTTTACTGAAGAGAAATTACTGATTTCTGTTTACTGTACTGTACTGTACTGTGGTTTACTGATTTCTGAAGTGGAAAAGTACAATATACTATTTATTAAAAAGAAATGAACACCACTATTTACTGGAGAAAAGAATGATAGAAAATTATTTCAAAAATTGAAATAATTACTGAACTGTTTATCCAACAATTTGGAATCTCATAAGTCACTGAATTGAAAGGATATTTACTGTTTCTACAATTTTACAGTGATTGTTCACTGTACTGTCACGTGTTTTGAAAAGGATTACTGAAAAGAAATGTCATATGGTTTATACCATTTATTACTTATGAGAAATGAAAGTTAATTTGTTTTTAAATAAAACAAATTATTTAATTACTCCCTATAGTTGCTCTGGGTTTCCGGGACAAGACAGGTATTTCAAAATACCTTCCACACTCCATTTGGAATTTTCGGCCGACTATAGTATCCTTCCTTACAGTGCCTAGTACACCGTTAGGAAGATAAGTGTTTTGCTGCATATAGATTTCATTATATCAAGCAGCATATGACTCCTTTACTGAGCACGTGATTCGCTCACTCCTTTATTTCCTAACATTTCAAATTAATTTCAAGGATGATTTGAGAGCTTCCTCAGATAATAGAGCTATGAATTGTACACTGGGGCAAAGTGCGTCAATTTTAAAGGTACAATCACATTTCTTTTATATTCAGATATATGTATACAGTACTACTTTTGTGTAAAATAGAAACAGGGGATGTAAAGTGCACAAAATATAGTAAAAATTTTATATTTCGAATTTATTCAAATAAATAAATGTTTATCATTTATTACTGTATTGTGCAAGTGTTAAAAGCATCACTGTCAAGACCTCGCCCGTTTATCTACCGTCGGCAAGCATCCCTTGGGCGCACTCGCACCCCAGGTTTATCTTGACACGTGAGGTTGGTGATCGCCCACACTCACACGTATTATCTGCTTTGGGTGACCTCCACCCTCACGGCTTTGTCTCAAGGGAGCCTGAAGAACTCAGGACATAATTCCCTTGAGCGCGTCCGTAGTGACTCGAACACTTGACTTCCTCAATTGTCAAGTCACTACTAACCATTAGGCCTAGGGTTAATGGTTAGTAGTGTCATGAGTTCCTCAATTGTCGACTCAGGAATTATGTCATGAGTTCTTCAGGCTCCCTTGAGACAATGCCGTGAGGGTGGAGGTCGCCCAAAGCGGATAATACGTGTGAGTGTGGGTGATCGCCAACCTCACGTGTCAAGATAAACCTGGGGTGCGAGTGCGCCCAAGGGATGCTCGCCGACGGCAGATAAACGGGCGGGGTCTTGACAATCACAAGCAGCCCAACCGGTAAAAATGTGTAAATCATGAGTAAATATTGTGTAATACTGTATACTTCGGTCGTTACAAAATGCCACTGTCCTTTGCTTCTATTCAGCTCAGTATTGAGCTCCAATGGCAGCCTTGATCAATGCCCTAAAATCATCACCATAGTGCCTTGCCTAAGCCACCCAAAACGCCACTATCACAACCCTTATACCCACGTTTAATCCTATCGAAACCAACTCTCTTTCCAGCATTAAAGTTGTTAGATCCGATTTTACTGTACTGTACATGTATGGACATATAAATTTTAATTAACAAATAAATTATTTTTATACATTTTACAAATATTAAATAAAAGGTTATGTGGGTCCCACTTAGATTTCAGTGCTTAGACAATGATATGAGTGAGAAAATATATTTTTGGATGTTGAATTAAAGATTGGAAATTGTGAGGATAAAAATATCATGAGGTTTGAATGACCAATTGATAGTGTTTCGATTATAATTTTTGATCGAAGTATCCAAATGATAAACCGTAAAATTCTTTGGAAAGTTAACTTAACTATCTTTCCAAACATATAGGCCTCATATTCTAGTTCCTTAAGTATCAATACCAGAAATTTTGTAAAATTACCCCATGAGCAGTAGATTCTACCAACTGACTCAACCGACCTATCTGTAAAGATTCACCCATAGCGGATGGTAGGAAACTCCGATTAAGGTGATTCAAAGTCCATTAGAAAGCTAACTTAAATATCATTTTATCCATATAAGGCTCATATTTTAATTCATTATAGATTAACAACAAGAAATTCCTACATTCATGTCACATGTACGGAATTTACAATTGAACAATCAGTAAAGAGTCGGATATAATTTGTGATAGGGAACTCCAATTGAGGTAATTCAAATTGCGTTGGAAAGTTAACTCAGAGACTTTTTCGACCATCTATGGCTCGTATTTTTATACATTTTGTATTGATCTAGGTGAATTTTTAAAATTGGGTATAAGTGCAGTAAAGTAATTGAAAAATGAGATTAATATTTTAAAGATGATATATATATAATATAGTATATGCCAAAGATATGTTTATACATATGAAATTATAAATATATATTTATAAATATAGGTTAATGAAAATATATATTTATAATATATTTATATATAAAAAAAGAAAAAAAAAAAGAAAGCTACAGCAAGCTTTCGTGGAAGCTTGCTGGCAGCAAATTTTGGGGTTTGCTGATTGAATATATATATATATATATATATATATATATATATATATATATATGATTAGTGGACACATGGCTAATCTTTATTGGATGATAAATAAGACAATACGGACTTTTTTCATACTTCTCTCAGTCGGCTAGTTCATTTGCTGCACCGACTTATTTCTGCAGCTTTCTTCTTGCCATTTTTGCTTATTGTTTCCTTACTTTTCCTTAGTAATCCTCCACCTTTCCTTGTTAAATCACTAATTACCTTTAAAGAACCTTGTTCCTCCTCCTAAGAATTGTCTAAGGTTGGATTTTGGTGAGCTGGAACGGAGAGAAAGGTGGGTAATTAGCTGCTGTTTGTTCAGTCCATGAGGAAGGTAAGCAGTAAGCTTTTATACCAACTCAGTTGATTTGTTTGATAGTTTAAAACATGAGTAATATGTGTTAGGCTTAAAAAATGAATTAAAAAATTCATATATGAATGTCCCCTGTAGGTTCGGCCATGCATTAGAAATAAAGGAAATTTGGAAATTTTGAAGTATGTTAAGTAGAGATTAGTAGAAAATGATGATTGAAAGCTGTTGGAACTTGGCTGAAATGGAAGCTTTCAAAATAGAGCATGTGGCGCGGAGAGGTTTGTTATTCGGCCAAACAGGGGTTGGAGATGCTGATGAAATTCTGTTGGGTTTTAGGTGTTTGATAGAATTTTTAGATGAGTAAAATAAGATTCATAAAATTTGAGTGATTGAGGAATGAAAAGAAAACTATAAGACATGGCGATTTGAGAGCTGCGGACCATAAAAAAAAAAAAGTAAAACAGCCGGCAGTGAAGAAGGAAAAACCAAAAATAGAAAAGGAAAAGAAAGAAGGGAAAAGAAAGAAAAATAACAAAATAAGATTTTGTAAATAAATGGCCATAATAATAATAATAATAATAATAATAATAATAATAATAATAGTGATTAAAGTCAATTATGAAGTGGAAATTGAGAAACACCAAGTAAGAAGCTTAGTTAAAACATGAATTATGGTGATCAAGTTAAATTCTCAAAATTAATAATTAAGACAAAGTAACAAAGTGATGGCAAGAATAAGTAGAAGATTTGATTTAGGAAAAGAGAATTTTGAAATGAAGGTTATTTGGAGGTGATATCAAATTATATTTTATGATTTTAGTATGTCAAAAAAATATAGAAATTAAGACAAGATCAATAGTGCATTCGGATATGAAATTGGAGTTAAATCGGTAAAATTGTATTTTATTATCAGTGTAAATTTAAATGATTAGATATAAGAAATATGCAATATGGCTGCATTTAGTAGTGAATGATGATTCAAAAATTAGAGAATAATTAATGGAAATTATTGATGAAATTATTTTGCAGCCTGAATAATCGGATTTCGGGTGATAACACCAGGAAATTCGACACCACGAGACAGGTAAGGGATGCGTGTGTGAATTTGTAGGGATATCTGAATGCATGGTTTTCATGCTATGAATTTTATAAGATTTATTGGATATTGAATTGCATTGAAATGCTTCGAAATTGTAGTTTCTGGCTGTTGAGACTGTGTTTGAAATTGTAGGGAGGCTAAGACTCTGGCAGCAGTTATGTTGCCGAAATTTACTAAAGATATTTCCAAAAATATTATTAAAGATTTTAATACATCATTGGTGTTTATCCTATCCTCAAAAGTGATAAATTATTTATTTTTCATAAATAGTGGAATTACAGAAAAGTAATGATCAAATCTTCATGATACCGATTTCGGCAAAGGTTTCACTACTGAAAATTCATTCCACGTGTTTTATAGTGAAAGGTGTAATTGGTGAAGTGAAATGGTGAATAGTGAATATTTTATAATTATTTTCAGTATGATATTCACTATTTTATTTATGATTTTCCTTTATAAACAAAATAAATTCTATCACATGAAATGATTTTCATAAAGGCTTTATCACTTAGTAAATATTATTTTGAGACTAAAATGTCTCTACATGTGCTCTGTAGAGAAATGTGCTTGGTGGAATTATTATTAATTTCTGAAAAAATAAATATTTCTATTTTTCCATAAAATATGAAACTACCGGAAATGTTTTTCAGTATCTTGAATCTAAAGTTTTGAAAGGAAACCATGGAAATATGAGTATATGTGTTTATGGTGAAATGAAGTGTTTATGAGATTCCCTACTACAATGTAATTATTTTATAACACTGTTTTCACTGTATAAGATACTATGATTTATGCCTTTATGGATTTTCTGAAAGATGCTATTGATTTTACTTAATTCCATAAAGGTAACGAGATTTCACATATACTGTTTTGAGACTGATAGGCCACATATCATGTCGATATGTGACATGTAATATGTGATATCTGAAGTTGTTCACACGATCCTGTCTTCAGCATCCCGGTCGACACCTGATCAGTGTATGACCGAGGACACCTATAGACTATGGCCATAGATCTCATGTGTTTATTGATATTGTTCCCTACGAGTATTCTAGCATGATATATTGAGGGTGTTGCCTTAGTCTCCACTATTTTTATGACATGAAAAGTGATAATTTTACATGAATGATGACATGAAAAGATGAATGGTTATTATATGTTTTAAATGAAATGAATGGTGATTTTTCTAAACAGTTTACGGTACTAAATTCACTCAAACACTATTTATGAGATTTCAATGATATATGTGACACGTGACGTGTTTTCAAAAAAGAAATAGATTTTTGTAAATCTAATATTCTTTTGTGAATTATTATGAATATTAGATTATTTAGATTAAATGCTTTACTATATGAAAGCATAGCTTTGAAAATTGTTTTCAAAATGATATGGAAGTGTGTTTTATATAGAAAAATAAACACTTACTCCCTATAGTCGTTCTGGGTTTCCGGGACAAGACAGATATTCCAAAATACCTTTCATACTCTATCTAGATTTTCCAGCTGACTATAGTATCCTTTCCTTTTAGTATGCCTCGCATACTGATAGCAAACTGAAAGGTTTTACTGCATATAGTCTTCGAGGTATCAAAATTTACATACAATTCTCTTACTGAGCCATGGTTTGCTCACTCCTTTACTTTTATCATCACAAATTTGATGTAAAGAATAGCTGAAGCACCAACCATGGCTTAACTACGCTTGAGAAGCTCGAAGCGTTATATATTGGATTCCCGAGGTATCGTGTTTACATTTGTATATTCAGACTTGTTTATACAGTACTACTAGTTGTAGATTTATTTCAAGGGGATGTAAACTGACTTTTACAACCTGTGAATATTGATTTACAATAAATAAATATTGTCTAATTTGTTTACGATTTTAAATGAATTGTGTGTAAAGGCATCACAGACAGCCCAACCGTATAAAATGCATAGAAAAACGTGAAATTATGTAGTCACGGGATGTGACAAAAGTGACGGCTTAACCCCACTTATCTCCTCTGTTTTTGTCTCCCGAATCTGAACATTTCCTTGTCTTGAGCTTTTCCTACATTGAGTCTTAGCAGCTAGCACAACAGGGAACAAGATCAGGGACAAGATCGTGAGGATGCTGATGGTGTTGTCTTGGTTCCAGCAGAAAACTAAAAGAAAAAGATGAAATGGTGGAGGTTAGGATGATGATGATGGACGGTGATAATGATGGCTGCCCTCAAGCTTCTTCAAGAAGCCATTAACACGTATATATTATATTATATTTATTTATTTATTTGTTTTTAGCCCTATATTAATATTTATTGGATGTACTTTAAATTATTTTAGTTTATTTATCACATGCTCTTTGTTTAACTAGCATTTCATATTAATTTATTTATTTATTACATAGATATATATATATATATTTATCTTCACATGTATATTAGATTTATTTTAATATAATTATATCCCTTATTAAATTAAATATATATATACTTGGTTTTCACAAGTTGAAAAATCAAGAATTTGCCAAAAAAAAGGGGGATTTCGGCCATGGCTATTTGGGCATGATTTAAGGCTGCAATTTATGGTTTGATGGTAGAAAATTAATATAGAAATCAAAAGAAGAAGGTTGGTGAAATCAGAACCAAAAAAGAAGCTAAAACGGGAAAGTTTAGTTTTAGCACCAATATAATTTATACTAGTTATACATATGTTGTATAATTAGTGGCTGCATTTTATGAAAGTTAGTGGTTTGAAATTAAGAGGAAAAATATTGATAGTTTTTGATAAAATTATTTTGCAATCGGGAAATGCGAATTTCGGTAGGTGGGACCGGGAAGCTCGGTTTCGTTAGACAGGTAAGGGGGAAGTGTGTGAGTTGTAAAGATATAATGAATTGCATATTTTATCAAGCTTAATTTTATGGAAATATTGGAAGCATGATTTGGTTTGAAAACATGCAAAATTGTGGTTGAAAGTTGGTTTATATACTGTTAAATTCTGTACAGGAGGTTAGAAATCCGCAGTCGTTATGCTGCCAGAAAATTTACTGAAAATATTATAAAATATCATGAATATTTTAGATGCATAAATTTGAGTTAAATGGTGTATTTGGGAATCATTTCCATAAACTTTTCACAAATGGGAAATTATGAGAAAAATATTAAATTAAATATTCATGTTTTAAAATTTATTTAAAGTGAGAATATAATATATTCTTTATACCATTAAATATTCAAAAAGAATATTTATGAGAATTCTCACTAGATACATGAATATTTATCGACTATTTTCACTATATTTGGAGATATGAAATAAATACCTTTTTGGAATATTTATTTGAATAAATGACTAAATTTATTAAATTCCTTAAAGGTATTTTCCATGGAAACATGGAAATATGTGAAAAGATGTTTTACAGTGAAATAGCATATTTATTGAAATAGCATATTTATAAAAAAATTAATTATTATTATTACGGTGTGAATATTTTATAAGCTATTTTCATTGTATCAATTATTATATGATTTTATACATTTATGGAATTAGATAATGATCTTATTTATTTTATGAATTCCATAAAGGTAATGAGATGATGAATAAAATGTTTTGAGATGATTTTGGGAAACATTTGAAAATGATGGAAATTCATGAAATGAGGAAGTATATGAAATTGTGAGCCTTATGGATAAACATAAAATATTTCAAATTATTTTGAATAAAATCCATAAAGGCTATAATACAAATTTTATACTGTTTTGAGACTTAGGCCCTAATTTCATGCTTACTGATTACTGTTACTGTCACGTAGTTGATTGACTCGCCAAGTCATCAGCAGTCCTATAGTCACCTGACAAGTGTACATCGAGGACGCCCCATAGACTATGACCATAGATCTAGACTGTTTATTGTTATTGTGTTCCTTCAGGAACGATTATAGCATGATATGATTTAGGGTGATGCCTAGTCTCAACTAGACCTATTCAAGGGTCGGGCTACCCGCCCAAGCCCGAAAGTCCGTTTGAAATTTGGCCAGGCTTGGACAAAAAAATTTGATGAAAAAACGAGCTTGGGCAAAATTTTTAGGCCCGTTTAAAAATCGGGCCAAGCCTCGGGCTTGACTTTCAAAGCCCGAGCCCGACCCGGCCCGGCCCGAATGAAATATATTATATTATTTTTTATATATTTATTTAGCATAATATAATTTTTTATATATAAAAAAACATTATTGATTAATAAAACATGATTATAAATATTTAATATGAAAATTGACATATAAATTTTGACAAATTAAATTAAAATTTAAAGGAAATAAATAATAAAAAATAAATAATTAAATAATTAAAATTTTAAAAAAATAAAAAAATTATATTTGGACGGGCTCGGGCTTATGGCACAAAAACGAGATCGAGCTTGGGCAAAAAAATCTGCCCAGATTATGGGCTTGGCCGGGCTTGGGTACCAATAACCATTCTTATTACCTGTCATGGGCCCGGCCCGAACCCGACCCGAGCCCGGCCATGACCAGGTCTAGTCTCAACCTACTGATTACTGTTTTTTGAATACTGTTTACTTTACTATATTGTAAATTACTGTTTACTGAACTGAATCATATTGAATACTGTTTACTGAACAGAAAGGAAATTACTGTTTATCGAGAAAGAATATTTTGAAAATTATTTTCAAAA
Source organism: Heritiera littoralis (assembly GCA_031772115.1). Classification (NCBI taxonomy): domain Eukaryota; kingdom Viridiplantae; phylum Streptophyta; class Magnoliopsida; order Malvales; family Malvaceae; genus Heritiera; species Heritiera littoralis. Next base: position 1,033,428 of record JAPDPK010000090.1, read on the forward strand.
TAGAAATAATTATTGAACTGGTTATCCAGCGATTTGGATATTTATAAGCTACTGTACTAAAAAGACTGCTTACTGTTTCTACAGTTTTATAGCTATTATTCACTGTACTGTTGTACCATTGTACTATTTTACCACTGTACTGTCATGTGTTTTGAACTGTTACTGCAGGGAAGAGAAATAAATGGTTTATTTCATTTATATTTATGGAAAAATGAGTATTAAATTGTTTTATCAAAACAATTTATAAATTACTCCCTATAGTTGCTTTAGGTTTTTGGGACAAGATAGGTATTTCAAAATACCTTCCATGCTCCATCTGGATTTCCCAGCCGACTATGGTATCCTTCCTTACTGTGCTTAGTACACCATTAGGAAAATAAATGTTTTACGGCATATAAATTTCATTATATCAAGCAGCATACGACTCTTTTACTGAGCATATGGTTCGCTCACCATTTTATTTTTCCAACTCCCCAAATTAATTGCGAGGATTATTTGAGATCTTCCTCGGATAAATAGAGCGGTGAGTAAGCACACTGGGGCAAAGTGCGTTAAATTTTAAAGGTGCAGTCACTTTTCGTATTTATTCAGAGACATGTATACAGTACTACTTTATTGTAAAATAGAAACAGGGGATGTAAAGTATAAGGAATATTTTATAAAATTCATATTCCAAATTTATTAAATAAATAACGTTTATCACTTATTACTGTTACCGTTCAAGTGATAAAGGCATCACAGACAGCCCAACCGTAAATTATGCATAAAACATGTTATTTATTGTACTGTGGACTGTTACAAGCTCTCTCTCTCTCTTTCTTCTTCCACTCTTGGCACGGCAGTTTCCTCTCCCTTCTCTTATTTTCTTTCCCTTTTCCATTTCAATTTTCTTCTCCCATTCTGCTTTCTCTCACACTGAGTCTTTCTCATCGCTTTACCTCAGTTTCTTCCTTCTTCTTTTCCAACTTCACTATCGTCACCCTCCCTCTCTTCATCTAACAGCTATAGTTTCTTTTCTTTTCCTTTCCTTTCTTTTCCTTTGGTTTTTCTTCTCTTTTCCCTGGTCTTACTCTCTCGACAGAAGAGCTTCTGCCCTTTTTTTGATTTATTGCTACTCCCACTGTAGACACCAATTTTTGTCCCGAACTAAATAGTACGGAATTTTGAATCTCGACTCACTTGACATGTATTCTAAAAACCGAAAATGGATTAAACCCATGTTAGAATAATTGAATTTATTTTGTTATTTTTATTTTATTTTTTATTTATTTGTCTGTTTTTGTTTTTGTTTTTTATTTTATTTTTATTTTTATTATTTTATTTTATTTTTCTTTTCAGTTTTCCTTAATGTTTTTATTTTTATTTTATTATTATTATTACTATTATTTTATTTTTATTTTTATTTTTTATTTTATATTCATTTATTTTATTTTATTATATTTTTTTCTTATTTTGTTTTTATTTTATTATTATTATTTTTTATTTTAATTTTTACTATTTTATTATTTTATTTATTTTATTATTATTTTTTATATTTTATTTTACTTTTTTATTCCTATTACAATTATCATTTTTGTTATTTTTATTATTTTTTATCTTATCTTATTCTATTTTATTTTTTTTTATATATTTCTTATCTTTTTCTATTCTTTTCTTATCTTTTCTTATTGTATCATTTGTACATTTATTCTTTTTGACAAAAAACTAAAAAAGTTAAAAGGAAACCCTATTTTGGAAACCCCTTTTCGAAAACCTAAACCCTAAACCAAAAAACCCCAAACCCCATACGAAACCCCAAACCCCATACGAAACCCTAAACCTAAACCAAAACCCTAACCCAATCCAAAAACCCTAACTGAAACCCTTAGTCCCAAATCCAAACCCTAATCTGAATCCCCAAACCCTAAACACAACCCAAACCCTTAGCCCCAAATCCAAACCCTAAACACAACCCAAACCCCAAATTGAACCAAACCCTAAATCTAACAAAGCCATCAGGACACAAAAGGAAAGATCTGGCCTTCGAAATCTGCAAGGAAATGAAGATTAAAAGATTCAAAGTCAAACATGGAAAGAAATCAGAATCAGATCTGAGATCTGATTTCTGACTTTCCAAAATTATTCATATTGATATTTATAAAATACGCAATTGGTAATCACAAGAGGAGGGTCGAAGATCTGAGGAAGACAAACAGCCACAATACAAAGGAGAACACAAAGACAATGACAGTGACCACAACAAAAAAATAGATCGCATCCAAAAACACAAAAATAACATCGTGAGCAGTGTGTTGAGGGTTAGGAAGTTAGGCAATTAGGTTTCTGATTTTAGGAGTTTAGATCTGTGAGTTTTGGGAGGGATTTAGTGGCTTTGGTTTATAGTTCTGGCTTGAGGAGAAGGAGGTGAAGGTTTCTGGGCATTTATAGGTGTAGATCTAATTATTTACGGCGGTGCATGGCGAAGGAAGTCACTGGAATCTGGAAAGCTTGAATTTTTCGGTGACCGTTTGAAGTTTCCGGCCACCGGTAGTCATTTGGGCAAAAAGGATCTAAAGGTTTTCTTTTTCTTTTTTTCGGGTAGTGAAATTTTGCCCGAAAAAATAGGGAAAAGAGGATTAAATAGTAGGCTTCAAACGATGTCATTTTGGAATAGCCAAGATCCGCGCTTAGACCCACCTGGACCTATGTGCCGACCCGTAACCGACCCGACCCGATCGCAGGTTTCTTTTTTCCTTTTTCTGATAATTTTCCTTTTTTTTTAATTTAATTTTTTTAATTATTATTATTATTATTATTTTATTTATTTTGTTTATTTGTTTATTTTGATGATTTTTTTGTATATTTATAATTAATGCAATAATTTAGATAAAAAATATAAGATGATGTAAATAATAAATTTGATTAACCTCAATAATTAATTAATAGATTTAATTTTATGTATGGATAGTGTAATTTAATAAGTATTGATAAGATTTAATTAGTGTAACGTAGTTTATGTATTTAAATTGATATAAGTTGTTTTTTATTGATTTGGTGGTATAAGTTTTAATGTATTTAACATGATTTAATTTAATTAGCATGATTTTGATATAACTGGTATGATTTTTTTATCTATTATTTATTTTTTTCTTTTTCATTTTTATTTATTTATTTTATTTTCATTTTATTTTATTTAAAGATTTCAAATAAAATTTATATGATATGCTTGGTTTCATTTATGGTTAAATTATTGTTAAGATTTGTCTAGGTAGTTTAGAATTGCAATACCTTAAGAGAATATAATAATGAACATTTTAAGATAGAATAAATATAAATATTCCGACGATTAAACTCTGAGAGGATTGTGATTGAGTAATATTCTCGGAGATCTTGAGGTGAGGAGATCCTTTTTAAATCTTACCAGCTTGATGGAAGATTTAAAAGTTATTTCTGATATTTAAAACTCAAATTCCTTAAAAAAATCGAAATAAGAATTATTTAAAATTAAGCAAATTAAAAGAATTAGTAATCAAACTAGGAATTAAGAGTCATAAAAAATTTTAATTAGAGATAAAATTGAATAAAACAATATAATTATAAACATTTCGACGATGGATTTTTAAAAAGACTGCGCTCGAGTAGTACTTGTAGACATCTTGAGGTGAGGAGGGTTCTTTTAGGTCTTACCAACTTGATGGAAGATCTAAAGAGGATATTTCTAATATTTAATAAATCAATAAAAAATTTAAATTAGTAAGTTAAAATTAAGTTAAGTTCATTATAATAAAGAATAAAATCAAATTAATAAATTAGAATTAAAATTAAAAAATTAAATTAAATTAAATATTTTAATAGATGTGAATTATTCTGAGGATAGAATTTAAAAGGAATTGCGCTTGAGTGGTTTCTTTAAAAATTCTTAAGGTGAGAAGATTTTCTTTAAGGTCTTACCAGTTTGATGGAAGGTCTTTAAGAGAATTTTCAATATAAAATAATTAATGTTTATTTAAATATGTATGAATATAATGAACTAATAATTTACATAAAAAAATAATAATAGAATAAAATAAGATAAAATAATAAATAGAAGTTCGAGTAGAAGTTAAGATTAGGTTTACATAATGTGTTTAAATATTCCGACGACGGAGCCTCTTCAAGAAAGGCGATTAGTCCTACTTGAATACTCTTGAGGTGAGAAAAACTTTTAAGTTGTCCAACCAACTTGATGGAGGAGACTTAAAAGATTTTTCAATATTTAATTATATCAAAATTAAAGTAAAGAGGCAAAATTAGGATAACCTTAGATTTATTTGGTACCATTTTAGGATGGGCGTTATGAGGGTGCTAATCCTTCCTCACACGTAACCGTACTCCCGAACTTATAACTTTTAACATAGACCAAGCCTTATCCTTAGTCTAAATAGGTGACCAATCACACCTAGGCTAGAATGGTTGGTGGCGACTCCATAGTTTTGTGTCTAGCTATTAGGTTTTCCAAAACTTAGTACGTTATGACAGTTTAGCGACTCCACTGGGGACATTTCGAGAGTCAGGCCATTAGGAAGTCTAAGGTTATCAAAATCTTGTCTAAAAGCTTTAAATTTCAGAAGACATTTAAATACACACACTTCACTCGCATATGCATACATTAGCCTTCGACCTAGGCTTACCTTTTTAGGAGGAAGTAAAGTAGCTTTGCCTTCGTGAGGTGGTAACCTCCACATAGGCCAGTGAAATACTCCCACTTAGGTTGAGCCCTTTCCGTTTGAAGCCTATAATGAGTGAAGATTGGGCTGCCTTACTAGTCCACGTGGATGATAGTGGGGAACAGTCTGGGAACCTTTAGTAATCTATCTATCCAAACCAAGCATATAATGAACTTATGATGCCCACTTGTAAGCTAGAGCTTTAGAATTGAAACCTATATTAGGACACAAAGAATGACCATCATCTCATACAAGAAAAATATTAAAAAAATACAAAATTAATAAACCAAAGAGAAAAAAAAAACATAATGCATATTCTCATTCCTTGCATTTTTCTCTTTTTTCTATCTCGTAACAAATTGTTACAGGTTAAGATTCATTTGCATCCATGGAGAAATTATCACAAGAAGAGCCAGCCCACATAGTGAAGGAACGATCTGAAAAGGCTCAACGTGAGAATGGTGACTGCCTACCTATTGGTTTTGTTTCTACTTTGCCAGAAAGGATTCACTTGGACCTAAGACAAAATGACTACACTGAGTTGGTAGGAATTTAGAAGGCATGGGATGAAGAAAAGAAAACAGAATTTCAGAAAAAATATGGGGACTTGACGCTACTATTGTCAGTGGAAGTGGACTTGGATTTGATAAAGGCCATGGTGCAATTTTGGGACCCGTCCTACAGATGCTTTGTCTTCAATGAGGCCGATTTGATGCCAACCATAGAGGAGTATTCGTTCTTGCTCCGTCGTGAGTTAGAAAATCCCAACAAAATCTATTGGAAGAAAAGGAAATTAGGATATTGTAAGAAATTGTCCTCCATGACTGGCCATAGTGTTCAAGAAATTGATCATCACACAAGGCATAAAGGAAAGACCACTTATGTGCCATGGAGTTTTCTACGAAGTTGTCTTTAGAAGCAGCTAACGAAAGAACAACACATGAGCATAATGGCATTAACTATATATGGTATGGTCGTGTTCCCTAAATTCTTAGGATACATTGAGGTTACAATGGTGGATTTTGTTGAGCAGCTTGATCATGAGGTGAATGTGGCCCCAATTATCTTGTCAGAGACTTTTAGGTCTTTAAATTTTTGTCGTCGCAAGGGAGAAGGACGTTTCATCGGATGTACACCATTGTTATACATTTGGATGAAAAGCCACCTTAGAGGTAACAAAGAAAAGTTTTGAGAAGCTTATCTTAATACAGTCCCGATAAAAGAATTCTGTGAGAAAACTTGGCCTGCACCAAAGACAAAAGGAGAATGGGTTTCGCTATTGCGCAAGACCAAGAAGAAGGACATTGTTTGGAGGGCACCTTGGATGCCACGAAGATCCATGTTATATGCTTGTGGCGGTAAGCCATGGGTTCCTCTTTTGGTTATATGGGATACTATATCCTATGCACCTCTTATGGTATGAAGACAGTCGGGATATGAGCAATTCATTCCAATGACTCAAAGGCTCCGTCAGCACGAGTACACATATACAGAAGAAGGATTTGTAAAGAAAATAGAAGACGACGTCAAGGCTTGGAAGGCAACTCTTAGGATTGAAAAAGGAGTATTCCCAGAAAAGGACCCTCCCGAGTGCTCAGTATGGCATGCGAGACGAGGTAAGGATGTTAGGCTTCCACCTGAGGGGAGTCTTGAGAAAAGTGAAGAGTCCATGCCTCGAGATCCCATGATAGACCTGGAGATTGCCAAGAGGAAATTAGAAGAAGAAAAAAGAGACTTAGAGAGAGAAATTAAGAAACTCAAATGTGAAACGGAGGAAAAATTGGGGAGAAGGGAGCAAGCATATACAAGGGTCCATCAAGAGAAGTATAAGTTGATAGATGAAATCAAATACTTGAAGGAGCAGCACTCAAGGTTTGAAAATAAGTGTTTGCGGGAAGAGAATGAACAACTCAAAGCTGAGATACAAAAGAAGGGGACCGAATGTGAAGAACTTGAAGGCAAGGTCATAAGCGAGCAGATGAGATTGCAAGGTGCCCTCAATCAATCCCAAGAATGCTTGCAGATCCTACAAAAGGTTGTTAATGAGTTGAATGACCTAAAGGAGAAGTATGCTACCTTGAGGAGAGCTCATGATTCACATCTTCTGGTTTCCATGATTGAACAGATTAATGTCATGGCTCATAGAGTAAGAGACATGGAAGAAAGAATAAGGGATTTGAAGCTCGGAGTCAGCCCACTTACTGAGCATGGGGAGAATCTGTGACTACTACTGGACGAGATCCAAGGTCACTATAGTTTGTTGAAGAGGCTTAGGTGGACGCCTTAGATATTCTTTATGGATGTAATGGGTCTTTAACTTTGTTCAACAATTGTTATAAGACAAGTTTTATAAGCATTGGTTTTTATGAATTTTTGTTATGAGACAATTTTTATTACGCAATAAATTTCTCACAAAGATTTTTCTTACTTTTGCTTTTCCTTCATGAGCATTTAATAAAAATAATTTTATCTAATTGTGACAAGGTACAAAAATAGCCCCCCCAAATCATTCATACCAAACTCGTGCACGAACTAGAGCAATGGAGAATGAACAATTAGCACGGATTGACAGGATGGAGAAAGTGCAACAAGAGATTGTCAAGGCTCAAGAGGAAACTCTAGAGTAAATGACCAAAATGATGGAGATGATGGAGTTGATGATGAGTATGGCTAAAGGGAAAGGAGTTGTGCAAGACCTAACAGCAAAGGAGGAATATTCTAGTGATGACCCACCATACCCTCCAGGGTTCACCCATCAAGCCCAAATGTCTCCAAAGGTTTATGCTCATACAACACCTTCAATGGGAGGACAAGGTCGTACTATGGGCCAAAGTCAACCTGGTATAGGGTCTAGTCTTGTTGACCCTATTTTCGTTCCAAACTTGGATGATCCTGTTGAGCAAGAGAAGTTGAAGAGAGAGGCAATTGAACTGAGTCTGGCTGTGGGGATACAACATAAGTGTGACATGTTGGAGGAAAGGTTGAGAGCCATCGAAGGAAATGATTCCTTTGGGAATGTTGATGCAGAAGAGTTAAGCTTAGTTCCCGATTTGGTGTTGCCCGCAAAGTTCAAGGTTCCCGATTTTGAGAAATATGATGGGACTAAGTGCCCGATAACCCATGTTACGATGTTCTATAGAAAGATGGCAAGATACGCTCATAATGAAAAGTCGCTCATTCACTGTTTTTGAGACAGCCTTACAGGATCTGCTGTAAGGTGGTATGTTCAGTTGGACAGGAGTCGTATACATTCTTGGAAAGACCTTGCTAAAGCATTCTTAGCCCAATACCGTTATGTAAATGATATGGCTGCTGATCGTCTTTCTCTCCAAAGCATGGAGAAGAAAACAAACGAGCATTTTAGAGAGTATGCTTAGAGGTGGAGAGATGTAGCTGCTGAAGTTCAACCCCCATTGACAGAAAAGGAGTTGACAATGTTATTCTTAAACACTCTTAAAGCTCCTTATTATGAGAGGATGATAGGAAATGTCTGTAAGAACTTTTCTGACATGGTGCTCTCGGGAGAGGCAATAGAAAATGCCATTAAAAGTGGTAAGATTGAAGGTGCAGAGGTCAAGAAAGGAGGGTTTCCTAAGAAAAAGGAAGGAGATGTCCAAGCTATCTCTACAGGGGGCTACATTCACCAACACCCATACAACCAATACCAATCTTACCCTCATGCTATCAATTATGTTTCACCCTACCCATATCAACCAAACCCACCAACAACTACTCAACGCATTTTCGCCCACAAACCCTGAGACCAACCCAACCCTTTACTCAACCTATAAACCAAATGTACAACCCCGGAAGGCCACGCTACAACCAAGAAAGACCCCCTATCACCCCAATCCCTATAACCTATGCAGAGCTGTACCCTAAACTGGTCAAAACCGTCTTATTGCCCCTGTGTACCTTGAACCTTTAAAACCCCCGTATCCTAAATGGTATGATCCAAACGCAAAGTGTGCTTACCATAATGATAACTGGGTCACTCTATAGAAAACTGCTTAGGACTGAAGTATAAAGTGCAAGGATTGATAAAGGTGGGGTAGTTGAGTTTTGTGGAGCCGAAAGCAAAACGAGTTGTGGATGGGAATCCTTTACCGGACCATGGTGGAGCAGCAGTGAACATGTTGAGTAATGAAAAGAAGGATTACGTTAAAAGAGCTGTTGCAGAAGTAAAGACTCCGCTAAGTCAGATCTTTGATGTATTAGTGAAGACAGACATGCTGCAACCAGAAGTCTTGATTTTGGAGACCTATCTATATTCATATGACCCCGACTTGGTTTGTAAATAACACAATGGTGCAATAGGTCATTCAATTCAGTCTTGTGAGGCTTTTCGTTGCAAATTGCAAGAGTTAATGGACTCACGTCAAATTGAATTTTGGGAAGGAAAAGGAAAGGGGAATGAGGTTAGTGTGATTGATGACAACCTAAAGTCAAAGCCTCTGACAATCCGCCTTGAGAAAAAATCAAGCCAAGCTAATGGGATCACAATTAAAGCTCCCATTTCGTTTCCGTATAAAGACAATAAGGCGGTACCTTGGAGATATGGCTATGATATCGTAATGAATGGGGAAAGAGAGCATGTGTCGCCTAAAAGTCTCGAAACAGCGAATATCACTGGAGTTGGGGGAATGACACGAAGTGGGCGTTGCTATAGTCCTGAAATGTTAGCTAAGGATAGAAGAGAGAAGGCAGGAATTGTGGAAGGGGATAGGGCTAACCCGATAGAGGTTCAAGAGACAAGATGTCAAGAGCCTATTATGAAAGAAGATGCCAGTGAGTTTTTGAGCTTGATTAAGCATAGTGAATACAGTATTGTCGAGCAATTGAACAAGAAACCGGCAAAGGTTTCACTCCTATCACTTCTCTTGAATTCTGAGTCTCACAAAAATGCTTTACTAAATGTGTTGAATCAATCATATGTACCTCCTGATATATCAATGGACAAAATGGACAATCTAGTTGGTAATTTGGTGGCTTCAAATTATATATCTTTCAGTGATGATGAGATTCCTGCGGAAGGAAGGGGAAGCACCAAAGCCTTTCACATCACAGTTAGGTGCAAGAGCCACACAATTGGCAGGGTCCTCATTGATAATGGCTCAGCTCTCAATGTGATGCCTATGTGCACTTTGTTAAGGCTACCAATGGATTCATCGTATATGCGGAAAAGCAACATGATTGTCAAGGCATTTGATGGAGTCCACCGAGAAGTGTTGGGTGATATAGAAATAACCGTGGAGATCGATCCATGTACTTTCAATAAACAATTCCAAGTCATGGATATTGTGCCTTCATATAATCTTTTGTTAGGAAGACCTTGGATTCACACGACAGGAGCTGTCCCTTCCACTCTCCATCAAAAGGTGAAGTTTTTCACTGGGAGTCAACAAATCTCGGTTTTTGGAGAAGAAGATATCTTCGTCACTCAGTCTCTAAACACTCCATATGTTGAGGCAACGGAGAATGCATGGGAATGTTCATATCGAGCTTTTGGGTTTGTTAATGCAACTTAAATAGGAGAAGGTTCAAAATTATATGCTCCTCACTTGTCAACAACTACAGAGATGGTGGTAAAGCAAACCATGGGCAAAGGTTGGTATCCAGGAGTTGGATTAGGAAGACACCACCAAGGGATTAAAAAGGCCATCACAGTTTTGGAGAGCAAAGACAGGTTTGGGTTAGGGTACAAACCAACTTGGAAAGTTAAAGCAAAGAAGATGGAAAAGAAGAAGGAGAGGTGAATAGCACAGTTGAAAGGAGACGAGTTTGAATTTGAAAAGCTGGTCATTCCTTACATTTATGACACCTTCTGTTTTGGTGGATACCAGACTGGCAACGAAGGAGGGAAACTTGCAATGCAGCTTGAAGGGGATTTTTCTGATTTGTCCATTCACATGATAGATGAAAAGATATCAGAGGAGAGCGTAGCTGGACAGTTTGTGTACTTGACCCCTCCAAGAGTTGAGTTGAAGAATTGGACGATTTTGGAGTATCCAGAGATTTCCTTTGAAAAGTAATAATGCAATTATCTTTTTCTTTTATGTTTTTAATAATGCAAGTTGGATTTTTTGTGCTTTAGCCTAAAGGCACCCGAATAAATTTTTATGTATGGGCCAACTTTGTTATTTTCCATTTTAATAAATGATTAGCATTATGCATTTCCATTTTCCCAGTCAATTTTTTTTTGTCTTTTCCTAGCATGCCAGCACTGAAAATACCCATAATTTCCCATTCCATTTATTTTCAGGTATCAAAATAAACAAGATGATAATAATGTCAATAATTCAGAAATTGATTTTGAAAACCCTGCTCAATTTGATGAATCTGATAATGAAGATGTCTCTACGGACTACCCTTTACCCCATGACTTATTGAGATCGATGGAAGAGGATAAGAAACCAATTGAACCTCATCAGGTAGTTGTTAAAATAATTAATCTGGGGGATGAAGGAAATAAGAAAGAGGTCAAAATCGAAACATCGCTAGCATCAGATGAAAGAAAGGGTCTTAAGGAGTTACTTCGTGAATATGTAGATGTGTTTGCTTGGTCTTACCAAGATATGCCTGGCCTTGATACTGATATTGTGGAGCATAGGTTGCCTCTGAAACCAGAATGCAAACCGGTACAAGAAAAGTTAAGACACATGAAGCCGAAAATGTTGTTGAAGATCAAAGAAAGAGTTAAAAAGCAATTTGATGCAGGTTTTCTTGAAGTGGCCAAATACCCGGAGTGGGTAGCTAATATCGTCCCTGTGCCTAAGAAGGATGGAAAGGTGCGGATGTGCATGGATTATCGAGATTTGAACAGAGCTAGCCCTAAGGATAATTTTACACTTCCTCACATTGATACCCTTGTGGACAATACAGCGAGACATTCCATATTTTCATTTATGGATGGCTTTTCCGGCTATAATCAAATCAAGATGGCTCGAGAAGATATGGAAAAGACTACTTTTGTAACAAAGTGGGGAACATTTTGCTATAAAGTCATGCCATTCGGATTGAAGAATGCTGGAGCCACATATCAAAGAGCTATGGTTAGTCTTTTCCACGACATGATGCATAAAGAGGTTGAGGTGTACGTGGATGATATGATTGCAAAGTCTCGTGAGGGAGAAAATCATGTGGCTAATCTTAAGAAGCTTTTTGAATGATTGAGAAAGTATCAACTGAAGTTGAAGCCAACTAAGTGTACGTTTGGGGCAAATTCTAGAAAATTGTTGGGATTTGTAGTCAGTGAAAGGGGAATAGAGGTTGATCCAGACAAAGTGCGTATCCAGGTTCATCTCTCAACTTACCTCGAAGTGCGACCCAATTTTCAAGCTTCTTCGTAAACATGACTCTGGAGAATGGAACGAAGAATGTCAAAGGGCCTTTGATAAAGTCAAGGAGTACTTATCGAAGCCACCAGTGCTAGCACCTCCTATTCTTGGTAGACCTTTGATTTTGTACCTGATGGTTTGTGAGAGTTCAATGGGATGTGTACCGGGGCAATAAGATGGAAATGGTAAGAAAGAACAAGCCATATACTACCTAAGTAAGAAGTTCACTGACTATGAATCGAAGTATTCTCAATTGGAAAGAATATGTTGTGCCTTAGCTGGGACAGCCCAAAGACTCAGACAGTACATGTTATATCACACAACTTGGTTGGTGGCCAAACTTGATCCTTTGAAGTATATTTTTGAGAAACCATCTTTGTCTGGTAGAATAGCAAGGTGGCAAGTTATGCTTTCTAAGTACGATATTGTATATGTGACTCAAAAGGCAATTAAAGGAAGTGTGATCGCTGATTTCTTAGCAGACCGTGTTGTCGATGACTATGTGCCTATGAAACTTGATTTTCCAGATGAGGATTTGATGGCTGTATTTCACGTAGAAGAAGAGAGGCCATCTAAGAAATCATGGAAAATGTTTTTCGATGGAGCATCCAATGCTTTTAGACGAGGAGTAAGAGTGGTCCTGATATCCCCAGAAAAAGATCATCACCTGATTACTGCAAGATTGGATTTGAACTGTACCAACAACGTAGCTGAATATGAAGCATGTGTCATGGGTTTGCAAGCCGCCATTGAAAAGAAGATTGATGTGCTCGAGGTGTACGGAGATTTGGCTCTAGTCATCTACCAGTTGCGAGGAGAATGGGAAACTAGGGATTCGAAGTTGGTCCAGTACCAAAAGTACATAGCTGATTTAATTGATCAGTTCAAAAGTATTCAGTTTGAGCATTTACCTCGAGAGAAAAATCATATGGCAGATGCTTTAGCCACTTTGGCTGCAATGTTCAAGTTGGACGGTAATACTGGAATCCAACCCATCAGGATGAATTTGAAAAGTTCACCAGCGCATTGTGCAAGTTTAAAAGAAGAAGTCGATGGAAAGCCTTGGTACCATTACATCTTACAAGACATTAAAAACTAGCAGTACCCAGAACATGCTTCAAAAAATGACAAAAGAATCATTAGGAGAATGGCCATGGGATTCTTTTTAGATGGGGAAGTCTTGTACAAAATGAGCCGAGACCAGGTACTTTTGAGATGTGTGAATATTGCAGAAGCTAAACAGATATTAGAGGAGGTACATGTAGGATCTTGTGGGGCACATGCTAACGGTCATTTGATGGCAAGACAAATAATGAGATCGGGTTATTATTGGTCGACCATGGAAAAAGACTGTATTAACTATGCTAGAAGATGCCATAAATGTCAGATTTATGTTGACAAGATTCATGCTCCATCGGATGCTCTGCATGTATTAGCCCCTCCTTGGCCTTTCTCTATGTGGGGGATGGACGTGATAGGACCCATTACACCGAAAGCTTCAAATGGGCATCAGTTTATTTTTGTGATGATTGATTATTTCACTAAGTGGGTAAAAGTGGCGTCTTTTGCTAATGTGACACGAGCGGCAGTGTGTAGATTCATAAAGAAAGATATCATATGCCGATATGGACTTCCAGAAAGAATTATCTCGGACAATGCTCGTAATTTGAACAACACAATGATGGAAGAAGTTTGTGCCCAGTTCAAAATCAAGCATCATAATTCAGCGCCGTATCGTCCATAAATGAATGGGGCAGTAGAAGCCGTAAACAAAAATGTCAAAAGGATAGTGGGAAAAATGACAGAAACTTATAAGGATTGGCATGAAAAGTTGCCATTTGCCTTGTATGCGTATAAAACGTCAATGTGCATGTCTACCGGGGCAACCCCATTCTCACTAGTGTATGGGATGGAGGCCGTGCTACCAATTGAAGTAGAAATTCCATCATTAAGGGTCTTAATGGAAACACAATTAGAAGAGGCAGAGTAGGTACGGGAACGCTATGAGCAATTGAATCTTATTGATGAGAAAAGGCTTGTAGCATTATGCCATGGCCAGATGTACCAAAGGAGAATGATGAAAGCACATGATAAGAAAGTCCGGCCTAGGAAGTTCCGAGAAGGGGATTTGGTTTTGAAGAAGATCCTCCCAAATGAACAAGATAGGAAGGGAAAATGGGCGCCGAATTGGGATGGGCCATATGTAGTGAAGAGATCTTTCTCTGGTGGGCATTAATATTGGTGAATATGAATGGTGACGACTTGCCAAACCCCATCAATTTCGATGTTGTGAAGAGGTATTATGCCTAAAAAAAAAGGAGGACTCAAACCGAAAACCCGAAAAAGGCGATTTAAGTCAATAGGGGATACCTAAGTTCAAAACCTGAAAAGGTGGCTTAGGTATGAGGAGATGCGTTAGAAGAGTCCTTGATGACACTGGATGAGTTCAGCTTACGTTGATGATGCAAAGAGATGTGAAAAAAAAAAGCAAAAAAAAAAGATAAAAAGGAGGATTTAAATCGAAAACCCGAAAAAGGTGGTTTAAATTAATGAGGGAGACACTTAGATTGAAAACCTGAAAAGGCAGCTTAAGTGTAGGGGAAAGATCAGCACCGAAGAATTTGTGATGTCGAGGGAAAAGATTTAGTCCAAAGGTCTCTGCATGATTAGATAAATTGATGGAGCAGGCTTTTCAAGAGAGACATTTGAATTAATTTGATCAGAATTGTCAGAATGTTGATTGTTAAGGTATTTGATTGTCTCGTCAATGCAATTATCCTTGTAATTTTCCTCAGTTCAAATTTGCTTGATGTTTGTAATAAAATAACCTCTCTTCCAGACTTATCTCGTATCTATTTCCATTTACCTTCTTACCTTGATTGGGAAAATTGAAGTTTGCATTATGCTAGTCATATTATTAGGATGGTAATTAATAGATGATTGGCAAATATTTTTTAAAAAAAATTAAAAAGAAAAATGAGAGAAAAAGATTATTGCATTACTTAGAAAAGGAAAGAAGAGGGATAGAAATATAGTGGAATATCAGAAGATTGGTAAACTAAGTCGAATCTACTAGCTGCTTTAAAATTTGAATGGTTTAGAAACAGAACAAGAAAAAGAAGAATGAAGATTGAAGATGATGATATGAGAAAGTCGCTAACTAATTTAAGACAAGATTGGTTCGAAAAAATTTGAAAAAAAAAGGTTTTGAGCTTTTGTTGTCACAATTATAATGAAATTATTTTAGCATGCATCCCATTCATTTCAAGAAGAAAGACATTTTAAGGATGAAAATTTCAAAAGTTTCAGAGCCTTCCTAGTCGAGGGAGCATTTTGGAGATGAGAAAGTTTAAAGTTTCAAGGCCTTCCTAGTCGAAGGAGTATTTTAGAGATGAGAAATTTTAAAGTTTTAGGGCCTCCCTAGTCGAAGGAGCATTTTTTAGGTGAGAAAATTTTAAAGTTTTAAAGTTTCAGGGCCTTCCTAGTCGAAGGAGCGTTTTAGAGGTAAGAAAAATTTTAAAGTTTCAGGGCCATCCTAGTCGAAGGAGTGTTTTAGAGGTAAGAAAATTTAAAGTTTCATGGCCTTCCTAGTCGAAGGAGCGTTTTAGAAGTGAAAAAATTTTAAAGTTTCAGAACCTTCCTAATCGAATGAGCGTTTTGGAGATGAGAAAGTTTAAAGTTTCAGGGCATTCCTAGTCGAAGGAGCGTTTTAGAAATGAGAAAATTTAAAAAAAAAAAGAGAAAGAAGAAAGAGGGGTTTTAGGGCTTTCTTAATTGAAAGAGCACGTCGAAGATAAGAAAATTTGAAATTTTAAGGATCTTGCTATTCGGATGAGCGTTTTTCACGGAAAGGACAAAATCAATGTCTAAAGTCTTTGCTCCATTCCTGATGCTCAGCAATGTGCAAAGAAAGGCAACTATAGACACCAATTTTTGTCTGGAACTAAATAATACCAAATTTTGAATCTCGAGTCACTTGACGTGTATTCTAAAAACTGAAAATGAATTAAACTCATGTTTGAATAATTGATTTTATTTTGTTATTTTTATTTTATTTTTTATTTATTTGTCTATTTTTGTTTTTGCTTTTTATTTTTTTATTTTTTTTATTTTATTTTTCTTTTCAATTTTCCTTGATGTTTTTATTTTTATTTTATTATTATTATTTATTATTATATTTTTATTTTTTATTTTCATTTATTTATTTTATTTTATTATTATTTTTCTTATTTTATTTTTATTTTATTATTATTATTTTTATTTTTTTATTATTTTATTTATTTTATTATTATTTATTTATTTATTTATTTTATTTTTTATATTTTATTTTACTTTTTTATTCCTATTACTATTATCATTTTTGTTATTTTTATTATTTTTTATCTTATCTTATTTTATTTTATCTTTTTCTTATCTTTTTCTATTCTTTTCTTATCTTTTCTTATTGTATCATTTGTACATTTATTCTTTTTGACAAAAAATTAAAAAAGTAAAAAGGACACCCTATTTTGGAACCCCTTTTCGAAACCCCTAACCCCCAAACCCAAAAAACCTAAACCCTCACCGAAACCACAAACCCAATACGAAACCCCAAACCTAAACCAAAACCCTAACCCAATCCAAAAACCCTAATCGAAACCCTTAGTCCCAAATCCAAACACTAATCTGAATCCCCAAACCTAAACACAACCCAAACCCTTAGCCCCAAACCCAAACCCTAAACACAACCCAAACCCCAAACTGCACCAAACCTAAATCTAACAAAGCCATCAGGACACAAAAGGAAAGATCTGACCTTCGAAATCTGCAAGGAAATCAAGATTAAAAGATTCAAAGTCAAACACTGAAAGAAATCAGAATCAGATCTGAGATCTGATTTCTGACTTTCCAAAATTATTCATATTGATATTTATAAAATATGCAATTGGTAATCACAGGAGGAGGGCCGGAGATCTAAGGGAGACAAACAGACACAACAGAGAAACAAAAACAATCAAGAACAGCAACAATACAAAGGAGAACACAGAGACAACGACAGTGACCACAACAAAAAAACAAATCGCAACCAAAAACACAAAAATAACACAGTGAGCAGTGTATTGAGGGTTAGGAAGTTAGGCAGTTAGGTTTCTGATTTTAGGAGTTTAGATCTATGAGTTTTGGGAGGGATTTAGTGGCTTTGGTTTATAGATCTGGCTTGAGGAGAAGGAGGTGAAGGTTTCTGGGCATTTATAGGCGTAGATCTATTTATATACGGCGGTGCACGGCGGAGAGACTCGCCGGTATCCGGAAAGCTTGAATTTTTCGGTGACCGTTTGAAGTTTCCGGCCACCAGTAGTCATTTGGGCAGAGAGGATATAAAGGTTTTCTTTTTCTTTTTTTCGGGTACTGAAATTTTGCCCGAAAAAATCGGGAAAAGAGGATTAAATAGCAGTCTTCAAACGACGTCATTTTGGAATAGCCAAGATCCGCACTTAGACCCGCCTGGACTCGTGTGCTGACCCGACCCAATTGCAGGTTTCTTTTTGCCTTTTTTCGGATAATTTTCCCCTTTTTTAATTATTATTTTTATTTTTTATTTTATTTATTTTGTTTATTTGTTTATTTTAATGATTTTTTTGTATATTTGTAATTAATGCAATAATTTAGCTAAAAAATATAAGATGATGTAAATAATAAATTTGATTAACCTCAATAATGAATTAATAGATTTAATTTGATGTATGGATAGTCTAATTTAATAAGTATTGATAAAATTTAATTAGTGTAATGCAATTTATGTATTTAAATTGATATAAGTTGTTTTTGATTGATTTGGTGGTATAATTTTTAATTTAATTAACATGATTTAATTTAATTAGCATGATTTTGATATAATTGGTATGATTTTTTTATCTATTATTTTTTTTCTTTTTTTTTTCATTTTTATTTATTTATTTTATTTTCATTTTATTTTATTTAAAGATTTCAAATAAAATTTATATGATATGCTTAGTTTAATGTATGGTTAACTTATTGTTAAGATTTGTCTAGGTAGTTTAGAATTGCAATACCTTAAGAGAATATAATAATGAACATTTTAAGATAGAATAAATATAAATATTTCGACGATGAAACTCTGAGAGGATTGTGATTGAGTAATATTCTCGGAGATCTTGAGGTGAGGAGGTCCTTTTTAAATCTTACCAGCTTGATGGAAGATTTAAAAGTTATTTTCGATATTTAAAACTCAAATTCCTTAAAAAAAATCGAAATAAGAATTATTTAAAATTAAGTGCAATTAAAAGAATTAGTAATCAAACTAGGAATTAAGAGTCATAAAAAATTTTAATTAGAGATAAAATTGAATAAAACAATATAATTATAAACATTCCGACGATGGATTTCTAAAAGGACTGCGCTCGAGTAGTACTTGTAGACATCTTGAGGTGAGGAGGTTTCTTTTAGGTCTTACCAGCTTGATGGAAGATCTAAAGAAGATATTTCCAATATTTAATAAATCAATAAAAAATTTAAATTAGTAAGTTAAAATTAAGTTAAGTTCATTATAATAAAGAATAAAATCAAATTAATAAATTAGAATTAAAATTAAAAAAATTAAAATAAATAGGAATTAAATTAAATTAAATTAAATATTTTAATAGATGTGAATTATTCTGAGGATAGAATTTAAAAAGAATTGCGCTTGAGTGGTTTCTTTAAAAATTCTTAAGGTGAGAAGATTTTCTTTAAGGTCTTACCAGCTTGATGGAAGGTTTTTAAGAGAATTTTCAATATAAAATAATTCATGTTTATTTAAATATGTAAGAATATAATGAAATAATAATTTACATAAAAAAATAATAATAGAATAAAATAAGATAAAATAATAAATAGAAGTTCGAGTAGAAGTTAAGATTAGGTTTACATAATGTGTTTAAATATTACGACGACGGAGCCTCTTCAAGAAAGGCGATTGGTCCTACTTGAATACTTTTGAGGTGAGAAAAACTTTTAAGTTGTCCAACCAGCTTGATGGAGGAGACTTAAAAGATTTTTCAATATTTAATTATATCGAAATTAAAGTAATGAGGCAAAATTAGGATAATCCTAGATTTATTTGGTACTATTTTAGGATGGGCGTTGTGAGGGTGCTAATCCTTCCTCACACGAAATCGTACTCCCGAACTTAGAACTTTTAATGTAGACCAAGCCTTATCCTTAGTTTGAATAGGTGACCAATCACACCTAGGTTAGAATGGTTGGTGGCGACTCCATAGTTTTGTGTCTAGCTATTAGGTTTTCCAAAACTTAGTACGTTATGACACCCACGTTAGTGGGAGTAGGTGGAGCCGATGGCTTCCTAAGGAAGCCATTCGGTTTTTCCTTCATATTCTTCTTTTATATATTATATATATATATATATACACACACACACACACACACACACACACATATTCCTTGCTAATGCTTATGTGTATATATATAATGGTATATATATTATCTATATATTTATGTACATAGATATTTGCATTATTATTTTATTTTATTTTAAACCTATGTATATCCATATATATATATTTGTATTCACTTATACATATTTCTTCACTTATATATATATATATATATATATATTTCTTCCTTCTTAAATCATATTATTTATATATATTTATTTGCTTAAATTTTAATTTCCTTGACGTTTAATATAATTGATCTCTTAGAATTTAGCAATCACATGTTCGAGTAAATCCCCATTTAAGTTATCAAAATACTTTAATCTAAATCTCATTTCCAAAAATCTTAAGTCCATTAATTTACTTAATTCTTCCAAGAGTTCCAAAATAGTCATTTATTCCAAATTAATATATAGTTTTCTATTTTCTGGGAGTCAAAATTTACAATTATCACATATTTGAAGCTCAGTGATTGGTGCAATTATTATATAATATTTATATGTGAAATTGGAAAGTAATAATTGAATATGGAGTTGTATCGGGTAGTAAAAGCTTTAAGTTTGAATTTGTATAGTGTAAAGTTATGGATAAAATTTACTGTAGTGGTTTGACAGCTATCATAGTTTTATGATGGTTCAATGGAAGAGAAAATTTCATTGTAAGTATAAAAGAAATAGAAATTAATGCACAATACTTTTGTGACAACTAAATTTTTGTCAATGTTATTAAGATTTAAAGATATATGTGATTATATTTATGTTAGCGGATAAGTAACTATTGTAGATTATGCTACAAATAAGTGATGTTGTTGGTGTAAAAGATAATGCAAAATGGGTGTTTTGTGGTTATATTTTAATGAAATATCAGAGTGCGTGATAAAAACGTTAATTGAGTTAAGTTGCAAATTTTTGGTTATTGCTTAGGAAAATATTAAACAAAGACCAATTTGTTTGATGACAATAAAAGGATGATGTTGGTGAAAGGAAATTGGTGTGTCCAAATCTAATTCAACAGACAGTTGAGAAAATTCAATTGATTAGAGAACATCTTTGTGTGGCACAAAGTAGACAGAAAAGTTATGCAAACAATAGAATATGTGATTTGGAGTTTGAGGTTGGAGATCATGTATTTTTACGAATTTCTTTGACTAAAGGAGTTATGAGATTTGGAATTCGTGAGAAACTTAGTCCTCATTATGTCAACCCTTTTGAAATTCCGGATAAGGTAGGAGACGTGGCTTATAGATTGGCACTCCTACTTGTATTGTCTGGAGTGCATAATGTATTTCAATTCTCAATATTGCAAAAGTATGTTTCGGATCCAAGTCAGGTGATAAAGTTAGCTCCTTTGAGACTCAGAGAAGATTTGTCTTACGAAGAACATCTTGTACGTGTTGTGGATAGGAAAGATCAGGACTTAAGAAGGCACACTATTCTGCATGTTAAGGTTCAATGGAGTAACCACATTGAACGAGAAGCTACTTGGGAGCTAGAGGAAAACATGAAAGAAAATATTCTCGTATTTTTGAAAACTAAGGAAAGAATTCAAATGACTAAACTCCTTTTAAGCTGGGGAGGATTTAATACTCATTTCAAAAATGATGTGATTCTTATATTTTGAAAATGTAGCATGTTAATTCATCTTACGTGTTAATTCTTATATATCTTAGGATGAATTTATATAGTGGCTAAACTGCAAGTGATTGATATTTTGGTGTGAGTTTTAATATGATGGTGAACTTAAACACATGTTACTATACGAAATGATCCTAATATTGGAAAATTTATAGAATCGAGGTTTGACTTTCTATTCTTAAGGGTTTTGTTATGAGTTTTGTCTATAGATCTTTAATAAATATTTCTTATAGTTTTAATTATATTTATCAGAGTCAATGTATGAACTATCAGAATTTGTCATGAGATGGTTGAAGTGCATTCGGAGTGATTTTGATAAACAAGAAAATTTTCAAAAAAACTTTCAAAATTTTGAGTTCATGGAAATTTGAATTTGGGGACCAAATTCTTTTAAGGTGGGTAGAATGTAATACCCCAGCCCAAGCCCACATACAAAAAAAAAAGAGAAGCCCAATAACAATGAGGGCACCAGCATTAGTTATTAAAGTTAAAAAAGAAAAAGAAAGCAAGAAGGGAGACGTAAGGTTTGAGCGGCAAAAACAAGATTGAAAAGAAAAGTTTGGAGAGCATAAAGGCAACCAAGACAAGCAATTAAGAGAGTGGTGAAGCAGTGTTGGTGCCCAGAGAGAAATAGAAAGAACTGAGGGTTTGTGCTAACAAGCTAAAAAAAAATAGAAAAGAGAGATTTGAGTTGCTGTTAGCGTAAGATCAAGAAGACTAAAGTGAGTATAATTTCTCTTTAATTTTATGGTTACATTGTGTAGTTAGGAATTAAGTTTTGAGGAAAATAAAAATATTGAAAAATTGGGGAAAATATGAATTTGAAAGAAAGTACAGATATTTTTAGCTTTCGTCAAATATCATAACTCACGTCAAGTTTATAGTTTATCGAGTTATAGTCGTTTAGTGAATACAGTATAAATTGTCAACTTTTGTCAGATAGCGTATTTTTATAATATTAAATATTTTTGAATAATAGGCTTCAAGCGATCTTAAGGCTTTGTTTTGGTTTCATTTTAGCGAGTTTAGGTAAGTGAATCAATACCCTTTGGTGTTTTGATACCCTTAAAATTAAACTTAATATGAGTTATGTTTCGTATACTATGTACAAAAATATTTTGGTCCTATGAATTTTAAATTTAGGTTAAGCATGCAAAGTATATATGTTCTTTAAATTGGTTTTGAATGTGATTTTGATCAATTATAGGAAATGATTTAATCACTTTGCTCTTTGAAATTCACAATAATGTATCTATATATAATTTGTTTTGTGAATACGAAATTTGTTTTGAATGATGGATGAAATCCGTTTTCTATGAAATATGTTACGAGATTTATAACATTGTTTCGTATATTTGGTAACCTGAAATTTTGTTTTGTTTTGTCTCCTAGTATGACTGTGCTCTGACCTTGCCAATGGGGGTTAAATGTTGGCCATGTCGATATGTATTCTATTAAAAGAAACTAGTTTCTAACCGAACTACAAGTTAAGAATAGTGGCTCTTTGTTTTGTTATGTGAAACTATTAGTGGCTTTTGATATCGCTGACCTAAGCCACTAAGATTAATTATGGTTTTTATTCTGATTCTGACTTATGCCACAAGGGTTAAGTGTGGCCATGCATGTTACTGAAGACTTGAAAATTATGAATTGTGAAGCTTTCATTTAGTTTTGGTATCTTTGAAGTTTTGATTAGTTTTGAGATCTGAATATATAAATTTAAAAAAATTATGTGATTAATACGAGATTATCTGTGATACCCCGTATATTTACTTACCGTTGAATTTTATTTACATAATAATATTTTATAATTGATAATTTGTTAATTATATTTTAGGAATAAGAGGCGAAATAGTAAGTGGGCCCCATTGATCCTCTAGAGTTCCGATAAGAGTGAAACTTGATAAAATCGATATTCAAGGCAAAAATTATGATGGTAAGAATTCTAAAATTAAACTTAATTATTTATGCATGTATAAAAAACATGCAATAATTTAGGAAGTAACGATTTAATCGATAGGCCGTCGAAATTTTTGTGAATTATGGTCAAACTAAATAGACTTTTGTCTAATCGTCTGTGATAGTTAATTCTTTATGAAATAAAGTCCTAAAACACGTAGACTAATGAAGTAAATTAGGCGTAACAGTAGAAATTTATGTGATTTTACGGTTAAGGGTATTTTGGTAATTTCACCAAATAAGTATCTGAACCACAACAAAAGCTCCACCAACGATTAGAGCAAGTTAAATAGAGATGTTTTATAATTAAATGAAATATTTTGAAAATTGGACAGACCATTTTCAACTAAGTCAAACTTTAAGGGCAAAATTGAAAAGTTTTTTTAAGTATAAGGGTATTTTGATAATTTTGCAAGAAAGATATTTAAAATTAGAATTTTCCACATTATTCTACATCATGGCCGGCCATCATCTTCAAGCTCTCTTATGTCCACCATAGCCACCACCTTGAGAGAAAGAAAAGCCTTTGAAACTTAGTGAAAATAACACTGAAACCGAAAAACTTCTTAACAAACCCTATCTATTTTTCAATGCTCTTTCTCTTGGTACCCAAATCATAGCCTAAAGTGACCATTTTGCATAGTGAAGGCTTCCTTAAAGGCTTCGGCCAAGGTGAGTTTGTTGGGAACCTTAGATTCTTATCATGGTTTTCTAGCTAATTACCATGTGTTTAAAATGTATCCATGCTTCTCTTAGCTTGAATCATGTTAGAATCATGAAATTGAGCACTTGAGGGTTTCAGCCATGACTAGGGAGGCAAGATTTTGATGCCATTTCATGTAAAAGTCATGTAGAAAAGAAGTAGAAAATTAGTAAAATTAGTTTGGAATTAAAAAGGAAGCTTAAATGGAAGAAGTACTAAGTGTAGGATAAAGAGGAAGATTCGGCCAACACAAGGGGAGGCTGAATTCATGCTCATTTCAATGTAATTTAGGTCCTAAAATAATGTACAATTATTCTAAGACTATAGGAGCGATTGGAATCGAAAACAGAACTGTTTAGCGCAAGTTGTAGTTTTAGTACTGGTAAAAATTAGACTGAATTTAAAGCTGCAACAAACAATTTATTAGTATTTAATTAGTTAATTTTTTTTAATTAAAGTATGGTGAACATACCAAATTTGAATGGTAAATTTGCAACCTTGAGATCAAAAGGTACTATCGGTGCTGATGAGTCGGATACCAGCCAATTAAGAGGTAAGAGATATATGTATAAAGCGTAGGGATATCTCGTTGCATAATTTTGATAAAATTTTCTTTTTGTGAAATTAGAATTGTTGTTTTGGATTGAAATTGGAAATTGGAAATTGTGGTTTGAAGCTGTGTTTTGTGTAGGAAAGTTATGCTAGAATAAATCGATATGTTGCCAAAATTTTTCTAAATTAGCCTAAACCTTTCAGAACCACCATTTGTCATAATGTTTAAAAATAAAAGAAATTGATTTAGATATTTGAATTTAAATTCTTAAATATGACCTTATGCAAATTAAATTACAAATTTAGTATACAATTTGATATTTTTATGAGATTTTATATATTTTCTTGATGCTTGAATATTTTTATATCTATGTGATATTGAAATAAAATATTTTGCATGTTAAATAATGTTTGAGAATGTATTGTACATTTTTATGTTTAAATATATTGAATTTATGAATTTAATTCCTATGAATTTAATTAAGGCATTATTTATTAAATTTATCTTCGTAAACAACTCTGAAAATATTTATGAAATGTTTTGAGACTGTTGGCCCCGTAACTACTTGCGGATACATGCATCTCCATTCCATTCCGATGCTACTGACTCTAGCCCAATCTTTAGGTCTCATAGGTGATACTTGGCTAATGCACACACTGTGGCCCCTTGACTATGGCCATACGTTTATTATAGTGCATGTGTCTATTGGGTGAAACCTAGTTTCCACTAAACTTATACTGGGGTGGTAAATCTCTGGTTAACTTAAATCCAGGCACTCCCAATTTTGACTTGTTTTCCAATTTCGTTTATAGGCTATCTATGTTTTATGATTTATAATATGTTTGGTGGATAATATTTATTTGAATTATTTGTTGGAAAATGATACAAATATGATTTAATATTATTTACGAAGTAAATTATGTTTTCTGATTTATTTAAGAAATGTTAAACACAAGTTATTGGATTTTTATTGTATTTGTGATTAATTTAAATACTATTGAACTCCCTATAGTGGACTTGGATGCCGAGACACACGAAGTGCTTCAAAGCATCCTTCTGTACTCCATCCAGTTATTTGATCTATTATAGCATCACTTCTGATATTCGTGCCCAAAGGATTTAATTCATGATTATAGGATTTCTGCATGGAAATATGATTTCTTAAACTGCATATAGGATACGTTGTATCAGGATTTAAATATATATTGCTTAGTGAGCAATTAGCTCACCCTTTTATTTTTCCCACTCTCTAATTATCTACAGCAGATTAGGTCTACTTCTGGAGGACCTGATTTTGGTATCTTTCGGGCGAGCATCCTAAATTCGTTAAGATATACGACAGTTTTTTTTATGTATTCAGACTTTTTGTACAGTGCACTTTTATGTATATAATACTTGGGATGTAAATAATTATATTTTTGTTTATGTGTTTGGATTTCGAATTCTGGGTTTGTATAAAAATAAATAAATTCTATTTTGAATATTTGTTGACACGACGACAACCTAATCGTAAGTGATTTGATTTCATGAAATCAGTTAAAATTTTATATTTCGGTACGTGACATTATCCAACGTTGATTTTGAATTTTTACATTGATATTTTGGCCAAGTATTTTTATGGCACGCTTAATCCAACTGTTGGGATATCGGTTGCTTATTGTGTAGTTGTACTCACCTCTTTTCTTAACATCTTACAAGTTTTGATGTTGATAATGTCCATGGGAATGTTGGGGAGATACACTTTGGAGTTTAGGATATGTCTCAAGACTTTTAAGTTTATGATTAGATAGAGATTTAAGAACATTCCAAATTTTTTTGTTGGCTTTAAGCAATAAGTTGAAGTTTTGTAAACTTCTTTTGATTGGTGGTATATTTCAATTTAGATATTTGGCAGGATTGAATTTTAGTATAATAAACGCCATGCATGTCTGTGAAATTATATTTTATAGGTGTGCGACGTCTGTCATATCTCGAATTTGAGGCATGATAGTTCTTATTTGCGTAATTTGTTATTATTATTATATTTACTAATTTATCAAATTACCTGTTCGTAAAGGTAAAATCTTGATTAGAAGTGTAATGTTGAATGAAAATGTAAACTTAAAAAAAATAGTTGGGCAATTAACTATAGGCTTTTGAACCAATGTTCCAACAAGTAATAGTGGACAGGGCATAGATTGGGCATTGGGATCTGGACGACGGGCTAAAAGAAAAAAAGAAGCAGATAGACTCTGGACAGAAACATTGTTCAAATCAGTCTAAGTCCTAGGGCTAGGGTGGGTGTTGGGTAGGGCTGAGAAAAAAACCGGAAAAATCGAAAAACCGACTCGAACTGTGGTGTTCGGATCGGATCGGATCGGATCGGTTTTTTAAGAATTCGGATCGGATGCGGATAGATGACATCATCAATACTCTATATATTCGGATTGGATCGGATTTTTCGGGATGGGACCCGAAAATCCGAATTAAACCGAATTAAAAGAAAAGCCCAAATGTGAACTTGAAATTGGCCAAAAATTATACTAGGCTAGTTACTAAGTCAGTCTCAACATTTTTTCAGCCCAAAATGAAAAACCCTATCCTTCTTGGTTGTTGTCGGCAGCAATCGACTATCCCAAAAAAATTCAACTCTCGACTCTCCTCATCTGTTCTCTCTTGACTCTCATCTGAGTCATCTTATAGTCAGACTAGAAGAAACCCTAAAGAGTAAAGAAAAGTCTACAGTCTTCACTACAGTCTCCTCTCCTCTCCTCTCCGCTCCGCACATAACGCCAAGGTACTCAACACTACGGGTTGGCATTCTCATTTTTCAGCAATCTCTCAGTCTCGACAGTTCTGAGTTCTCACACGGCCACACCTCTACTGTGGGGCATCCAGCGTTGTCTAGGCCTCCTCACTCTCAGATCTCAATCTCTCATGTAAGTCACTAAGTCTGTGTAATCTTCTTTTACTCCTAGTCACTACTCACTAAGTCTGTCTGATCTTTTACTTTTACAGATCTGTGCACCGACGCCGCTCGCTGTTTTATCTCTTTCAAAACGCCTTGTTGGCTTGCTCTGCTTCTTGTTCATCATCAGATCTAGGAGCATTTCTCCCTAAAAGAGCACCACGGATCCTCAAGGTAAACTTTGTTTGATCTTGGTGAGAATCACACATCAAGTTCTCGATCTTTTGTCTGTGAGGTTTTTTTCTGCTTTGTTTCCTCCCGCTCATTTGTTGGATGCAAGCATTGTTTTGGCTAGTAGTTGGTTCCCACTTGTTCATGGTCTCTATTTTGTTTCCTCGTCCTATTCCATTTGACTCATTGCTAGCTCTGTTTTTTGTGATTGTCTGCTGTTCCACTTTGTTTTTTAGGACTTTGCTGTATTGAGACTTTGGTCTTTTGTCTATATCTCCCAATTTTTCTGGTATTGCTCGTTTTCTGGGTTGGATTGTTTAATCCACTTAAAATGAGATTATATTGTAATAACTAAAGGTAATGTAAATGAAAATTTCCAGTTGATAATATTCTGTTTTTTAGTAGTAAAAGTGCAAAATTCTTTGGTTGATCAAAGTTTAAAAAAATGAAATTTAGCATTAGATGTCTTCAACTAAAACAGATGTAAAAACCAGAAAACCTCGAAGCCATCAAATATTTTAACGGGGGCTCTGAAGTCTGATCAAATGTTATACCAATATTAATATTAATATTAATATCAAATGTCCAGCTTGTCCGCAATGTAGATTAAAGTACAGTCATAAATTGTTATTTATGAAACGTTCTTTGGACGGCTGATAGGGATTTATTTATGTATATATGTGTGACATTATAGGTACCGTACCATATATTATTATATGCTATGTCATCACTAAATTTTTTTTTGTTGCAATATTATTGCAGTCAGATTTTTGTACTTCCCTTTAATAAAATTATAGAATATATATAATTATTATTCAATACACTATCAATAAAATTTTTAGATTTAATAAAAAAAGTTAAAGTATAACACCTACTTTATAGAAAATATTAAAAGTAAAAAAAAACTAATTAAAAAATAAAGTGACTTATATTTCATTGTATTAAGTTTTGTGAAGTCTAAAAAATCTACTGACATTATATTAGATAATAATTCATATATATAATTATAATTAGCGGTCAACTTTTGCATAGTAATTAAGAATTTATGAAATACTTACCTCAAGTGTCATATATTCCTACTTGAGGAAGGTTGTATCCTGGCTGGAATGGGAAATTGTTTGTTTTATGTTTGTCGTCTTGGCTGACCTTTAAATATAGGCCATTCAATTCATATATATTTTCTTGTTGACAGTGACACCAACAGTAATTAGTTTGGTTGGATTTATATATATAGATTTTGGCTTTATAATATTATGTTATATATAAGTTTAATATTGATTGAAATGCATTACTAAGAGCCATGAATAAATCTAATTTAAATGCAAGGTTAAAAAAATTGACACGGTCAATTCATCGTTGAACCAATAAGTAAATATTATTACATTCAAATATTGCACATACATATATATTAACTCTTAATCAAGATATTTACTGTGGAATAATTAAATAACTGCATATATATTTTAAAAATTAATTTTAATTCAGAATTCAACTTACTACATGATCAATAAAAGTTCTCTTCTAAACTCAAAAGTGTTACAAATGAGAAAGGATAAATAAATTTTTTTTTGAATTAAAGGATGAATAAATATTGAACCATTCAAAAATAGACATTAAAATGGGAAAGTTCTAAAGCTATCAATTTGTGTTCAAGTAATATATCTGTCAATTGGGATGGATCTTTGACAAGTTGCAATGGTGTCTGAGTATGCTTATTATTACTTACCAACCCCACGCAGGGTAGAATTCAAAAAGCATGGCATCCCCTACATTGCTCTAGTTTAGCTTGGATGTGTCATGTTTTTGTTACCGCCTAGTATTCACTTCGGTTTTGAACTCAAATGGCTGCTGGTTTAAGGTTAATTCTAGGTTAGTTCATAGTTTAATTCACTAAGGTTTAGGCTCAATTAATTAGAGAAATAAAACAAGTTATAAGCAATTAGTTTAGTGCATCTAGAGTCACCATTTTCTTTGTTTCATTACTTAGTTTCTTACTGCTGTTTGGTAACATTTTTTCATGTAAATTGTTGCTCAAAAATTCCAGATTTGATATTCATTAAGTTATAGATATTTTTTTAATATTTAATATATCTTTAATGTGTTATATTTGTTTATTTCTAGATAGCTGGATGGATTCAACAGCATCAAGCAATCTCCCTGATAGCAATACTTCACCCGAGAATCAATGTAGCCGAACCCGAAACTCACCTGTGGCTGTGGTTGAAACTTCTACTCTTGAACCGACAACAACAAATGAGCAAGCAAATGCCAATCCCAATGTCCAGTCAAGTGCTAAGAAACCACCTAGTGGCAAGTTGGGATCTTTGACATCCAAGGTATGGGGACATTTTACTAGGCTACCTTATAAAACTAGAGAGCATCAAAAAGCCACTGGCAATTATTGTGGCAAACTCATGAAATGTCCTAGTATAAATGGAACCACTGTCTTACGTAACCACATAAATAGATGTAAAAAGAACCCTTTGAACAATCTTGATGAAAACCAAAAGATGTTAATGTTTAAAGCTCTATCTGGGGATGACTCGGGGACTAGTAGTGGTTCACCAATGGTTACATGGAAGTTTGATCAAGAAACATGTAGAAAATATTGTACTAGGATGATCATTTTAGATAAGTTGCCTTTTAGAGTGGTTGAACATGATGGATTTCGTGATTTTTGTAATGTTATGCAACCACGTTTTCAAGTTCCTTCAAGGTTTACTATAGCTAAGGACTGTTATGACTTGTTTTTGAGTGAGAAAGAGAAGCTTTTCATGTACTTGAAAAAATCAAAGCTAAGAGTTTGTCTTACTACTGATATTTGGACTTCTAGGCAAAATCTTAGTTATATGTGCCTTACGGTTCATTTCATTGATCAGGAGTGGAAATTACATAAGCGAATCTTGAGTTTCACTCCAATTCCTAACCATTCTGGTGAGGTTATTGGAAAATGCATAGAAAAATATTTGCTTGAATGGGGAATAGATAAAGTTCTTACTATCACAGTAGATAATGCAAGTGCTAATGATCTTGGTATTCAATATGTGAAAAGAAGACTTAATAATTGGAATGGTAGTGTTTTAAAGAGTGACCATTTGCATATGAGGTGTTATGCACACATTTTTAGTCTTACTGTGAAAGAGAGTTTGAAGGATTTGGATGATTCAATTTTTCGAATTCGTTCTGCTGTGAGGTATGTGAGGTCATCCCCTGCAAGGTTACAAAGATTCAAAATATGTGTGGAGCAAGAAAAAAATAGAAAGTAAAAGCCTTGTTTGTTTAGATGTTGAGACTAGGTGGAATTCAAATTTCTTGATGTTAGAATCTGCTTTAAAGTTTCAATCAGCTTTTGATAGGTTAGAGGAACAAGATGATAAATATAGAGCTGAGCTTAGGGCAGAAAAAAATAGGGGTTTGCCTACTGGAGATGATTGGGATTATGTTCGTGGATTGTTGCCTTTTTTGAAAAGCTTTTATGATTCCACTTTGCGTGTCTCTGGTTCTTTGTATGTGACTAGCAATAATTACTTTTATGTGGTGTTTGGTGTTGGAATGCAAATTAATGACAAATTGCGTGATCCTAATCCAAGTATCAAGTTAATGGCTTCTCGAATGAAGCAAAAATTTGAGAAATATTAGGGAAATGTAAAGAACCTCAATCCCTTGTTATTCATTGCTATCATTTTAGATCCTAGACGTAAGATGGATTATGCTATGTTTGTCATTGATGAAGTTTATGATGAAGAAAAGGTTGCGGAGTTGGGTAATCGGGTGAAGGTCACCCTAAATGCTTTGTTTGAGCATTTTGCTTCAATTATTGGTAGTTCTAATGAGGGAGCAAGTGCTAGTTCTCAAGCACCAATGAAGGTAAAAGAGGTTGTTGATGTCAATGATGCAGAGGCATATGCATTTTCCAAGTACAAAACGGAGAAGGGCGGAGTCACAATGCAAAGAGGGGAAGTCAGAATTGGAAAGATACTTAGAAGATGTTTATGAACATGATGATAAGAATTTTGATATTTTACTTTGGTGGAAGGTAAATGGCTGCAAATATCCAATACTTGCTGCAATGGCACGAGATGTATTAGCCATTCCTGTGTCTACTGTGGCTTCTGAATCTACTTTTAGCACTGGAGGGCGTATCCTTGATCCATTTCGCAGTTCTTAAACTCCGAAAATGGTTGAAGCCCTTATATGCACACAGAATTGGCTAAATTCTGCACCTGTGCCGATTGAAAATGAAGAAAAATTAGATATTTGGGAAGACATTGAAAGCAGTAGGTAATTAAGTATTTGTAACTTAATTTGATGTATTTATATCATTTTGTTTATTATCTATCATTAAGTTATTTAATGAATTTAATATATATTTTTGTAGATTTTAAGGAGTTGATCCTTAATAAAACAAGGATGGTCATTGATGATTAACTTTAAGAGTGAAAGGTAATTTGATTTAATTTTCTGTTATTTTAAATATAATTTAGTTTTTTTCTTTTTTATTATGAATATTCTTTTTATATTTTTAGGAAATTGAAGATGGAAGGAATTTGATAACAACAATTCCATTGAATATGAAATTTAGTTTGCAATTTACTGTTTTTAATTTCATATTTGGAAAATGGAAATTGAAATGTTGTAGTTATATTTTTCGGATATTTTTGTTTGAACTTGATTTCTAGTAGCTTAGTAGTTTGGTTCTTGAAAGTTGGAAAGTAGCATTTGACTTATTTTGTGATAATTATGGATGATTTAGGACTTTAATGTTTTATTTAGTTGCTAAGTAAGTTGTGTGCTGGAATTGTAGAACATGATGATTATGGATGATTTGTATTAAATATAAGTTGTAGTCATCATCACTTTGTTGCTGTTTGTGTTTGGTTTGTTGAAAAAATGGCTGCTACCTACTGTTGTTCTCTCTATTGTCATCTGTGTTTAGTGTTGTGGAGGATTTGCTGTATGCTGCTATGCAAAAGCATAATATTCTCTGCAGTAAGGCCTCTTTCATTTTTAGAAAAAATCTTGTTGGACAGCTCAATGATAGAATTCCCTGTAGTCTCCCCCGAAGTCATATTAATTCCTGTCTTTTGAGGGCGAAAATACCATTTATGGCTATAACTGCAGGCTTGGACTCTTTGGAAATCAACCCCACATTCCAGCCTGGATGCAGCAGAGGTGTGGCTGATGAAAATCAAGGGGAATTGCCTGATGAAGATGATGATATTTGGCCTGGGGACTGTGTTAGAGAATTTAAGACTAATGAAGAATTCTTGAAAATCCTTGAAAGGCCAAAGAAACTAATTCTTTAGTTGTGGTAGATTTTTATAGAACTTCCTGTGGAAGCTGTAAGTACAGAAAGCAGGGATTCTCAAAACTATGCAAGGGTTCTGGTGACGAAGAAGCTGCAGTAATCTTCTTGAAACAAAATGTGAGTATCTTTCACAAGCTGAACGGTGTTGATTCAAATTATCCCAAATAATCATGATCTCTCATTATATGTTTTCTCAGGCACTTGATGAGTATGATGAACAATCTGAAGTTGCTGAAAGACTTAGAATCAGGGTAATCTCTATTAAAGATTTTGTTCCATTCCTTTAAATGCATGAATATTTTGCTAAAATGCAGAAGAATTTTTTAATTTAGAGTTAAGACCAAAGATCAGTAGATTCTTAGTTTTATGGTTCACTCATTTATTTTGATAGGATTGGGACTTGAGCATCATGAAAATTTTCCTGCTGGCTTTTCTTTTAGTTGAATTTATCATCCGATCCTATGTGTGAAGTTGATATCATAGCTGGAACTAAGTAGAAATCTTAAATTGTGGAGAAAAGGATCTTGACTAGTTAGGAATCTCTATTTTAAATCAAATTGCTAAGAAAGAAACCACTATGAAAGGGAAACTTTTGCATCAATGTTTTTCGGGGGCACACCTTTTTCTGGTCCATGCTAATTCTTGATTAAAAAATCAGGATTGTATTTGTGGATGTATACTAATATACAAAGATGCTTTCCTTTTACTCGTGTCGTTCTTTATCATGATCTGCAATAATAGTCTTGTTTCTTTCCTCCTGAATCGTGCTGTATTGAGAATAAGGTGAATCTGAACGTTGCAGGCGGTGCCTCTTTCCACTTCTATAAAAATGGAGTTCTCTTGCAAGCATTTCCAACCAGAGACAAGGAGAAAAGTTTTGAAGCCATTACCAAATATGCATCTACTACTCAAGATGCTTAAGCAAAGGTGGTTATGTTCCAAACTTTGCTTCTGTAGTAAAGTAATTAATGAGATTCTTGGACTGGATGAAACAAGATTAACTGGTATAGACTACTGTAATCATTGTTAAACATGATTGATGGCGTTGTTTTCTTGTTGATTTCAGCTATCTGTTGAGTTTAAGCTCTGCGTTTTCTGTTATGGCTTATGTCCAGATCCAGTGAATCTCTCCAGTCAATGTTTATTGTCATGTCTTACAGAAATATTTTCCATTGACAACAACAGAAAGCAGTGGTTAAGAAGGATGTAATCAATATTTAAGCTGCTTTGGAGATAACTTTTCTTGACCTTCTTATGCCAGACTGGAAGGATGAGAATAATAGAAAACAAGCAAGCAGGGGTAATGAACTCTAAACATAGCACGGTAAGTTAGCTAATTGAGTTTGCTGGAGGTTCCTCCATTCTACATCATTACAGAATACATATCCTTCAAAATATCATGGCCAAAGTTGCTGGTAAAGACTGAAATGAAATGGTTACAAGACTGTCAAGCACTGGTAGCCACATTTATAGTAGGGTCCATAACTTAGACAGCACAAACTGTGGTCATTAGTTGGTAAAGACTAAAGAATATATTTGGAATCATTTAGTTCTTTTCTGTTTTGTTATTGCTTTTGCTTATATGCATGAGCATTAATAAGTGATAATCAATGGTGGTATGCTAGAAAGTGGCCATAGACTCTTATAATTGTTTTGCCATCTTAGAATCATTGTATATGAGATAAGAATGTTATAGACACAAAAGAAAATTCTGATTTTGAAATTACTTTTGTTTCCATGTTGAATAAAGTTATGTAATCCTATTACCTATATACATAATTGTTGGGAAAATAAAATCCGGATCAATTCGGATATTATCCGATCAGATCCAAAATTAGACGGATCGGATATATTCGGATAGTTATAAAGTGCGGATCGGATACGAATAGTAAACCTAAAATCCGAATAAGTTCGGATCGAATTAAAAAAACCAAAAAATCCGAACCGAACCGGTCCGATATCATCCTACTGTCGGGTAATTAACTACTTTTGTGAAATGGAGGGAGGTGTCAAGTGTCACTCTTTTATTGGTTCTGTTGCCTGAGCAGTTATGACTGAGATAACCACCTTCTTCCTCGTCTCTTGGCTGCTTGCTTGTCAGGTTGAGCCTTTTGGGCGAGCCGAATGGGCTGGATGCTTCGGCCTAGTATTTCCTAGGCTAGACGCTTCAGCTTAGTATTTCCTTAGTCCCGCATGCCATCTGGCTCAACACTGTTCAAAACTTATGACATCTGAATTGGCAATGGAGTTTCTGTGTTCAAACTTGCACTTTATTG
This sequence comes from Heritiera littoralis, assembly GCA_031772115.1. Lineage (NCBI taxonomy): Eukaryota > Viridiplantae > Streptophyta > Magnoliopsida > Malvales > Malvaceae > Heritiera > Heritiera littoralis. Next base: position 1,068,434 of record JAPDPK010000090.1, read on the forward strand.
TGTCAGATTTGTGTTAAGTAATTAGGACACATCACTTATGGGATTTTATTAATACTGGGGAGGATGGGGGAGAGAAGTTATCAAACGTTCAAAGTTGAATTTAGCTATACAATAGTTTTAGAAATTAAAAAGTATACAGAATAAAGTTTTAACAAAAAATTATATATGAATTAAAAAAAATAAAAAATATTTTATTTTTGATGTATCAATACGAATTATGACACGATAAATTTTGTATTTTACATATATTAACATGACATAAACATGAAATAAATACATAAATTGTATTTGGTTTTATTTCAATTTTATTTTATTTTGGTTTGATTTTTTTTTATGGATGTACAATGTAATATAAATATTTATTAAACGTTATTTTTTTTTGTAATTGTAAATTCTACTAATAAATGAAATCTTATTTAAGAAAACTAAGCCACATCAAGCACTTTCAACTCTTGGAAATTTTAATTATTTTTGTACTTTTCCATGTGTGTCATCAGAGGTTTTACTAATTCTTGTACAACATTAATAAATTATCACATAACTCTCAGTGTGATATTTCATTTTGTTTTTTCATAAGTATAGTAACAATCTGGAAACTGATGGAAAGTTGCACTTTACATCAGACATTAACAATGAATAACTAAACCATTCTTAATCAAAAGTCTTCTCCCAAACCTACCACTGGAAAATATATGCTATTGTGAAGATCATAAATTTTTCGTACTTAGTTTGTAAGTAAAGTAAGAAATTAAATAACTTAAGTATTGATATGTAAAAAGTTCAGGATGTGTGTGTGTGTATATATATATATATATATATATATATATATATATATATATATATATATATATATCCAAATTCAATAAAGAAAATAAATAGATAATTTGTATAGAAATTAAATAAATTAATGGTTATAAAAAAAATGCACTTACAAGTCTAAGTGCATATATAGATATATAAGTGACTAGTTAATTAAAAGAACAAATATATATCTATATATCTAATAAATAAATAAATGAATAAAATAAATAAATAAGTAACAAATAAGAATATATATTTAAAGTATAGGGATATATATGCGTGGATTTAGTACATGGGAATACAAGACATATAGATCTATACCATTATAAAATATATAATAAATAATATAATAATAATATTATCATTATTATAATCGGTAGGAAGCCAACCAGTGACAGCAACTGCTCCAACTAATGTGGCAGCAGATGCAAATCTTAAAGGTGCAAAAACAGAAGTCTTTGGCCTCTGAGAAAGGAAATGAAGAAAGGCTATCATTAAGAGCAAAGATCGGTGCTGAAGGAATCTGTTTTGGAGCTGCAACTAGTAGCATTTTAAAGTGCTGAAGGAAGGCAGAAACCAAGGCTGTATACAGCCTTAAGCCGTAGCAGTTTAAAGACGTGAAATGGTGCTATATGCTGGTTGATCTGAAGACCAAAATGGAAGAAGAAGGCTGGAGGTTCGGCTGGTTTAGATCTGAGTATAAAGCTGGTTGAAGGTGCGAAACAGGGCCTTTTGAACAATGCATTGAAGTGAAAGGCAAAGGCAGGGGAGTTTTCAACTGGTTATCTGAATGAAACGAAAGGAAACCCTGTTGGATTAACTCCATTAATGTGGACTAATTAAGTGTAATTAACTTCATATAATATTTAATTAGTAGTATAATTTTGTATAAAGTGTGACCCATAATTAATTATATTAAATATATAATATATGTGTATAAATCTATAATGGGATGGATTTATACATGAATCACATAAGAGGAGATCCCTACTCTCAACCTCTATATATATAAGGCTGACCCATTGAGTTTCATAATTTTCGATGAGGGATGAGAGTAGCTCTCTCTCCTCTCTCTCACTACTCTCTTTCTCACTCCCGTTTTCTCTCCATTTCAGGTCCGAAGGCAGTCAATAGGAAGCTATCAGAGTGACCTTCAACAACACGATAATATGGTATTGCGGGATTGAGCCCTCGCCCGCATCCAGGTTAGTTTTATTGCGTTTCAATTTCGTGTTAGTGACTTGGTGAAGTTTTAATAAATTTCAACAATTGGCATCAGAGCCAGACTCACTCAAAGTCACTAACCACTACTGGTTTGGATGAAAGAAGCCATGGAAGCTTCGGTTTTAAAGTTTTTGGATTTTTGAGTTTTTGAAACCCATGCCATTGCTTGCAATTTTTTGACTTAAAATTGTTAGATTCATGTTATATAATATTTAAGGGTGAATAACCCCTTAGTTTGGAGCAAAAAACGACGTGAAATAAGCCCATTTCCGCTGAATCAGGTCGTACAACCCGTTTTTCTGAAAAACGGGTCTGTCTCGCGAAGAAGAAAGGGGGCGCGTGCAATGCACGCGTCCGATAGCCTGACAAGGCGCGCTGTGCACGCCTTGTTTCTCTAATGTGGGCGCGTGTAATGCACGCGCCCGCTTATGGAAATTCATAAAAAAAATAAATTAATATTTTTTTTGAGCCCTTCTAGCCATTTTTTTTTGTATTTGGGCCACCGATTTTTTGGGCCCAATTTTGGGTAATTTTTTTTTCTGGGCCATATTTTTTTTGGGCCGATTTGTTTTTTTTTTGGGCCAACGGTTTGGGCTTCTTTTTGTGTTTTATGGGCCAATGCGTTAGCTTTAAATTGCAATATGTATTTTGAAATGACAAAAACTTAAGTAAGCTTTAATGTCTTAATTCATATTGTAAATTTGCTTTACCACATATGATTTTCTCAATACATTTTAAGCAATCATATCAAACATTAAGACCATGATTTAATGATGTATACTCTTATTGGTCTTAATACTTTGTAAATATTTTGAATATTTTAGAAAATCACTTAATGAGTTTTTGGACAATATTTTCATTTGAGAAAGTCAAGAAAAACTCCCTTAAAGCTTATAAATATTTTGGGTTAAATTAAATTCAAGTCTACATCATTTCTAACCCAAAAAGTGCAGGAAAATGGCTCTCTGGAAGCATGGGATCGATCCCCTAAGGAAAGGGATCGATCCCCTTTTGGCAGAAAGTCTTCCCAAGGTCCCTGAAGCCCAGAATCAAGATTCTGGACAAAAGGGATCGATCCCCTATGGAAAGGGATCGATCCCTTTGCCCGAAAATAGCCTATAACGGCTAGTTTTTGTAAGACAACGGTAATATTCGAGATTTGGCTCCGCCCAACGGCTAGAATACATCCAAGGGACTATAAATAGAGGCTTAGAAGCTAAAGGAAGCAAGAGGAACAACTCAGAAACTTCATTACTCATTTTCCTCAAATCCTCAAGCCTCAAACAACAATTCAAGAGCTCCAAAGTCTTCATCATCTATCATTCTCTTATCTCTTGTATTGATTAGCACAAAATCTTGTATAGGTTTTCCATTGTGCTTAATTTCTGTAATCATTTGCCTACTTAGAGGTCTTCTTTGATTGCACCATTTGTAAACACATTCATTCTTTGTAAAAAAGGGAGGTTTCTCTTTAGCCTTAGAAAAAGAGGGAGGTTTCTCTTTAGCTTAGAAAAAGAGGGATTGTAAAGTCAAATTCAAGTGTAGTGAATTTGGGGAAAATCCTTGGGGGCGTCTCAAGGTAGAGGACGTAGGCAAGGTTGCCGAACCTCTATAAATCGCTTGCGTACATTTCTCTATCCTTACTCTCTTTACTTATTCGCAATTATATTTGTGTTTATTGCTTTGAATTTATATTGCATAATTGAGTAGCCTAGAGAACTTCGAAAATATCAATATAGGCTAGAGAATTTAGAGAAACCGAAAAACGAACCTAAGGTTAGTGAAAAACCGATTCACCCCCCCTCTCGGTATAGCCTATAGAGCAAACACAATGTTTGGGCCATTTTTTTAAAGTGGGTTAATTTGTTTTGTTTATTATTTTGGGCCATCCATCATCTTTTGAAATTTTATGGGCTATCTTGTTTTATTTAATTAAATCTTGAAATTTTAATTTAATTTTAGGCCAAAATTAATTGTGTTTTATTATGGGCATTATTCATTTATTTTTTATCAATTGGCCATTTGGTTGATTAATTAGGACAATTTTGGTCATAACCAAAATTTATTTAATAGCTATAATTAATTATTAAGCCCAAAATTAATGTGATATAAGTGAATTTTTGGAGGAATTAATTTTGGAGTAATTTCTAGAAATTTAATTACTCATTTAATTCATAATTCACTTAATTTTTTTTTGAAATATATACTCATGCCCATAATATATTGATAATTGGCCTAATTAAATAAGTTTAAATAAATTATTTGGGTATTTTGTTTAAGTCATTTTGAATTATGGTCTACGCATTCTGCTAATAATTTATTTAAACAAATAAACTCTCTAAAATTAATATTGCCTTATTATTTGAATATTCACATTTATGTGAAATTATTTTTTAATTAATTACTGTTGGGCCTGAAATTACTACATATGCTTCAGGAATTGCATATTTTAGGTGTAGTTAATTCTAGTCAATAAATTTTGTGAATATTCTTAAAATTCTAAATCATTAATTGGATTGACTAGTCCTTGCCTGTCGTAGGAATAGTCATGAAGATTTTCTGACGATTTATTTTGATAATTTTAAGGATATAATAATAAGGCAATGCATAGTGATAGTTGCAGTTGCATAATTTACTAAGATCTCTAGAAGTGGCTAATCTCTCCATGTCGAATTGTTAGTTGCTTTTAGAGATGCTTGAGATTGAGAGGATTCTAGTTGGGATATGACACGGTCTTCCTACCCTGTCGGTGGGCGATCATTCAGGCTGTATTCAACTAGTTTTGTCTTATCCTTGGTAGTGTATTGTGGAATTTATCGAGTCATTCCACTAGCCTCCATATTGTGCAACTATCACATATCGAATTTCTAGCAGGATCAAATTAGATAGATAGTATGAATTATTCTCTATGGTTAGGGACATATTAAACTAGGAAGTAGTCCCGAGAGTCGATCTATCTTTTATACCCAATAATGTGAGCTGCTTGAGGACAAAATATTTGAAATTTCAGGAACACTCAAGTGAAAATTCTTTGATTATATAAGGTATACCATGAAAGAGTACATCAGAGGAAGTGTTCCGATTAGGAATAACCAAGAAGCATTTATGGATGCCATTAGAAAATAGTTCGCATAAGATGGATAAAGGTTGCTATAGGATTTTGATTCCATATATGGCAGATTCAGTACTACTTCCTTCTGGGATGGAGAATTGGAGATCTTCCAGTTTTACAGATCTCATTTAATGCAGAAGGAAGTATGGCATTTTAATATCAAAATTGATATTATCATTTAAGAGTGGGAGATCTTTCAGGTTAACAGATCTCATTCAGCCATAATGATGACATATGCCAATATCACTGCCAAAAGGAAATACTATTAAGAAGTCTCAATAAAAAGGTCATTTTAAAAGAAGAAATTTGCCAAGTCTATTTCCCATTCTGATTCCACCAACATCTCTAAATATCAAAGTGTGCCACTTCTATAATAATCCTGGGCACAAGAGGGTAGATTGCAAGAGTCGTCTAGATTGGAATGTGTAAAAAGGCATTCCGTTAGCCTTTATTTTGAATCCAATCTAGAAGATATGCACTCTAACTGTTGGTGTTTGGATAACGGTGCTATTATTGATAAAGCTATAAGTAACCGGAGATCAAATGAGGGAAAATTGTTGTAAATTGAGGTTATAAAGTTAAAATTCATATTGAAAACATAGCCAGATTGTTGTTACATTTTGAAGACAGTTTTGGAACTACTGTCAGTTATACTTTTCATTTTTGATAATAGAAAAGTATTTTGCTTAGTAACAACATATAGATTGATTCTGGCATTCTGCGTGATGGATACATAATGGACTTGTTCCCCAATATTACGCAAATTTTCTTCAATAGTAAATGATGTGACTATCGATTTTGATTATGATAAGATAGATAAGAAATCTATTAAGTTGTGGCATGAGTTAGGGACATTTTGAGGCACATGTAAGATTGCATTAAGAGAAATCTTACTGCTAATATTAAGGATGTGATTAGCAGATATTGAGATGATTAGGAGCTGATATATATCGACATTTGTAAATCATATCCACATATTGTATTCAATGGATATAAGTGTTTCATCACTCTCACTAAAGACCATTTTGATTTAGGTCATATAGAGTGAAAGATCTGATCTTATAAAGGCCTCAAGCATTCTGATTAATTCCGCTGCGCTGCTTAAGGCAATGATCAGACAGTAGTGATGAATTTTATGCTCGGTATAATGAAATCAGGCGAAATCCTATACTAGTTTTTTGAGTTAAGTGCACTGTAGGATTATGTTTTGACGCCTAGTATGCATGCTTGGAATACCGACAAGGATGAGATTGCAGTAATAATCATTCGTACATTTTGATGTGGTACGATTTCTGTTGAATCACTTCAAATATCTGGAATTAGATGGAGTGAAATTATAGAAACTGCAATTCACATGCAAGGTTGATCCCCAAGCAAGACCAGTTCCTAAATGCATCCCAAGTTGTAGTCAAACATTAAGCCGATTTTATACCGCTTCTTGTGTTTAGGGTTATAAGGTAAGGCAAAAGAGCTATAACCCACAGTCAAGAAAACTTGACGAAAAAACTATCAGCGGCAATTCTGTTGGCCTTTATATCGGCTAGAAAGATTCTAGATTTCATTTCTCGTTATGTGACACTAGAATCATTAAGTTTGACAATGCATCTATTTAGTGGATGACTTGAAGAGTGGGAGTTGTGAATTCCACAAAGTCATTATTAAAATATATTTTATTGTGCCATTCCCATATATGCATCATCTTTTAATGATGAAAAGCCACAACCAAAAGAATCAACGATTGATCCCAATACCATTTTTTAAACCTACACCTGACTTTACAGAAGAACATGAATATGAAATTCATATGTCTTCTGTTTTTGATATTTGTCGGGAGACTATATTGATTCGAACTGTTAGAGTTAGATATTAGTCACGCAGGATGAGTAAGCATCTATGTTGTATAAGGATGCATGGGATCTATTTCAGTTGTCACATCATTGTAGACAAAATGGAGACTCAAAAGATTAGGTAGATGATTTAAAGCCAGATTTGGCCAAGGCTTTAAACAATAAGAAGAAATTTGTTCTGTGAAAACCTTCTTTCTTGTTTCTGCCTAAGATTCTTTTCGAATTATGATGACGATTAGTAGCTTATTTTGATTAGGAGTTACATCTTGGACAGTAAAAATTCTAAATAAAGCAACCTAAAAGTTTGTAGTCCTAAGATGGAACATACAGTTTGCGAACTCAAGGAGTTCATTTACGAACACTAAAAGGCATCCAGATTGTAACATATAAAGTTTAATGAGATTGTCATTTTGAGGAGAACATTATCGTTTGATAATTGGATCCATTGCGAGGTCAGTGGGAGTTATGTGCTTATTGTGCTCTAAATTGATGATATCAAATAGCAACCTATAGCACTGACCTATTGTATGAGACATTCCATGTCGTCATGTCACTTCAGGATGAAGAATCTAAGTGAGGCTCTATTTCATTTTAAGGATTGAGATTCTTCGTGACATATCAATAGGCATACATTATTGGTCTCATAGAACCTATATTGAGTGTTGAGTAGGTTTATTGTATGTTGTTCTCCTAATGAGACGTCATTTAGTAAAAGGTGACATATTGTGAAAATCTCAAAGTCCTCAAGATAAAAATGAAAGAGCTCATATCGAGTGTTGTGTATGCCTTATTGTGGGTAATTACTGTATGTTCAAGCTTATACACATTTGGACATTGTGTATGTTATAGGTGTATTTCGGAGATACTTGAGCGATCCTGTAATAGAGAACTGGAAGCTATAAAGAGAGTATTTGGATATTGATAAATCTGACATTTTGAGTTTGGTCAGATATTCTGATGTTAATTTTGCAAGCTCTCCAGATATTGAAAATTATTTTGGTTATATATATTTGTGGACATAAAGGAGCTGTATTTTGAAAAGTGTGAAGCAAACACTTACAGCGTCCTTGATTATGGAGGCTAAATATGTAGCATGTTGTAAAGCTACTTGATGGGCCATTTAAGCTACAGAATTTCGTCTCAGGGCTGGTTTTTGTGGTTGCCACTTCGAAGTCCTGGAGATATACTATGGTAATGTTGCAGCAAGTACTTTCTCTCTCTCAAAATGTTAGGAGTTCCTCACACTCCAAAAATGTTTAGATATCATCATTCAGTTTGTTAGAGAGAAATAATGGAATTCATTACTTGATTGGATTATAGAGCACATGTTTTAAAGAGCTCATTTTGTCTAACTGAAAGTTTGGCTGCTAAAGTGCTTTGACGACATAGCACTTATATGAGGCATATTGAGCCATTGCTGTATTAAGTTAGTGGGAGCTCTATGTAATGAAATCAATTGCAACTGTGTGGATGGATTCCTATTTGCCATATATGCATATTTTGTTTGCGTGCATTTTGATGAATATGACATTCTGTTGGATGAGACATTCGGTATTAGTTTCATATGCTTCCGTTGAAGCAAGGCGTCATTCGATTTAGATGCATGGACCTAATGGAAATAGATATTATTTCTGTTTTCATATCATTTCCATTTCACACTAATACTACTATTTTTGTTGCAGTCTTTATAAGTTTACGCATTTGTACCCTGTCGGTATGATGCATTTTGAAGCTTATAAAAGACTTGTTGTTGTTAAAGTATGTATGAGTCTACACATTTTTTACCCTTTCGGTACAATGTATTTAGAGGGCTTATGAATACATATTGATATTATATGATGATTTAGTTAATTAACTTAACTGTCCAAGTGGGAGAATGTTGGATTAACTCCATTAATGTGGACTAATTAAGTGTAATTAACTTTATATAATATTTAATTAGTAGTATAATTTTGTATAAAGTGTGACCCATAATTAATTATATTAAATATATAATATATGTGTATAAATCTATAATGGGATGGATTTATACATGAATCACATAAGGGGAGGTCCCTACTCTCAACCTCTATATATATGAGGTTGACCCATTGAGTTTCATAATTTTCGATGAGGGATGAGAGTAGCTCTCTCTCCTCTCTCTCACTACTCTCTTTCTCACTCCCGTTTTCTCTCCGTTTCAGGTCCAAAGGCAGTCAATAAGAAGCTATCAGAGTGACCTTCAACAACGCGATAATATGGTATTACGGGATTGAGCCCTCGCCCGCATCCAGGTTAGTTTTATCGCGTTTCAATTTCGTGTTAGTGACTTGGTGAGGTTTTAATAAATTTCAACAAGCCAAATTCTGTGGAGAAGGAAACAAAAAGAGATGGGTAACAAGGGAGAAGAAGCTTTTTTTTTCTCTGGAAAGAAGCTGAACCAAAAAAGAGTGAAGGAGAGAGAGATCGAGAGAGAGCTAGAGAGAGATGAGGGCAAAAAAAAAATGCAAGAAAAGAGAGGAAGAGATTGATTGTAATAACGATCCAAGAAATTGTTTTCAGGCACTGTTGTTGGCTTCTTTGGCCACTAGTTTGGTGCTAAGTAGAGACTTAAAATTGAGTTGGAAAAAAGGCTGGAAGAATCGGCCACTATTGCTGGGATTTAACAGGGAACAACCTTGGAAAACGGGAGCCTCCTTCTTTTGGTAAAGCATGAAAGATGATCATTTCCCCAGTGAGAAATAGAAGGGAGAATTGGGTAACCATCCAAGTTGGAAATTGAGAACAATTCCAAATTGAGAAATGAAGAAGAAACCAAAAGTTCAAGAAGGAGACTCCCAGGGACTAAAATGAGTGGTGGATGCAGAGCCTTTAAGGGCTGTTGGAGATAGAATTCTTAAGTGCTAGAAAGGGGTCTCGACCAGGCTAATCAGAGTAGTTTTTAGGACTGCTCTACGAACGTGGAAGCTGAAACAAAGGGAACGGTGGTCTGAACTGAGAGGTGAGGTTGGATTTTGCATGATTTAAATTAAGTTTAAATTAGCAAGTATATCCAAGGAAATGAATGATAATGATTTAAGATTGATTTTATATATGTGTAGAGGCTCCTTGGAAGCACCAACTATAAGGCTTTAACTGAGAGATGTGGTGGCATTTTATGAAGTCCAGAGCAACTCCCAAAATAGAAGAGATTAAGCTACATTAGAGGCCCTTGGTTTTGATTAGTAACAAGAGGTAAGGATTTGATTTTAGTGTAGATTTAAATGGTGAATGTAGAGTGAAATAAAAAGGTTGAAATATAACCCTTGATGTAGGTATTTGAGTGAGAAAAGAACACTTAAGGAAGTAAGAAGCATGTGGCTGCCAAGGTAAAATTGCAGGGTAATGATCTTATAGGAGAATTTAAGTATAAATTTCCTTAAGGTAAATCAATAATATAACCTTTATTAATTTTATGCTTTAATGTAAGAGGAATTCTTACAAAAGTAGGGAACACAAAAGATCCTAAATTAAAGGCAAAGGCAAAAAAAGAAATCAAGAAGAACAAGGGTGCCATAGCAATACTTGTGCTACATATTTAGGTAAGAGATATATATCGAAACGTAGAGGATACTAAATAAATTTTTTAAAATCAACAGCCTTGTGGTTTATAAACTGTATTTTTCTTGCAAGAGGTTTTTAATAAAATTAAGCCGTTACACTGCCGGATTTTTTGTAAAAATATTGGTTTGCGAAATAAGCTAGAGTTAAGAAAACAGTTTTAAAAAAACAATTCTCTTGCAAGTTTTGTTTTGAAAATGAATACGAAATAGCATGATTTTGAATACTTATGGAAACTTTATTCGAAACACCCGAAATTATCAAAGTTTCGAATTTTTAGAATATATATATGAAAATGTTTTGAGATATGACTAACAGTCATTGTAGTATTGTTTTAGACTACTGTGTGACCCTATTCCAGTTCATAGTAGGTATTGTTTTGGGCTACTGTATGACCTTGATCTAGTCTACAATAGAGTTTCTAGGCTGTGTGACCTTGATCTAATCCACGACGGGCCCAGTTGATGTGAGAACTCGTTATTTTGTACTGTACATGTATGAAATAATAAATTTTAAATTAATTAATTAATTAATTAATTTTTTATATTTTCTAAATATCGAAATTAAGGTGGGATAGAATCGAAAAATTCGAAGTTGTACAATGGTAAAGTTGACTTTTCTCAAAAAATGGTCAAAATGAACCAAATAAGCCATAATTTGGCTTAAGAAATAATTAAAATAAATAAAGTTTTAAATGGAAAAATGGGCTGGGATAGAAAAGAAAATGTGCAGTGGCAACATGAGTAAATATGGTGACTTAGAGGGCTTTTAGACCTTAAATAAACTATATCAGAATTTTATAAAATATATATATATATTAAAATATGGCCAATCAAATTATGACAACAAAATCAAATTTTATTAATTGCTTCCAGCTGAGTGCACCGCCTTATGAAGCTGCATTCTGTTTCGGTTCTTCCCGATTTCTCTAGTCTCCATGTGTTCTTTGATTTCTTCTATGCAAAAAGCCCCTCTTTCCTTCATATAATTAGTAGGCCCTTTTGATAAAAGCTATTTCCGACTAAAAAGGCTTTATAAACCTCCCCAAAGCTCAGCCAAAACGTGCAAGAAACCAGCAAACAAATCTGTTCTGCTTCAGTCAGTAACGTCCTTTGTAAAGGTAACGATCAACCTTAGTTTTCTGTCTTTGTAGCTTATATATGGTTAAATTGAATAGGTTGAAATTATGGATGATTGTTATTTTGAAGGACATTGGTTGGAGTGTAATCTGGATAGTTGTTTAGGCGATAGAATCTTGAGGAAATAAAGCTGAAACGTTGGCTGCATGTGTGACGTGAATAGATGAAGCAGAAAAGTTTGGTTGTGTAGTTGTTGTGTGTGGCGTGGCTGACCTATAAAACCAAGAAGAAACATGGAATAAAAATTATATACATATATAACAGAGGACCCTACTGTCAGCTGGTGTTGAGAACTTAAGAGTAAGTATAGTGTTTAAAAGATGTAAAGCAGAAAATAGAGGCTGAACCGAACCCCACGTAAAGGCTGACAAAACCAAAACAGAAAAATAAACAAAAGTTGGCTGAACCGAAACAGGAAATAGAAGTTACCTCGTGTGAAATGATTTTTATGAATGGTTAGCCATGAAGGTTCAATGAGGCTTCAACGTGGTGTTGTGATAGTGTGAAAATAAAACAAAAAAGACTGATTGTGGCGTAGAAAGAGGGTTAATATAAGGCTGAAATTGTGATAAATGAGCAAGAATAAAGTGGTCAACAATAAGGGCTGGAGAGTAGAAAAATATAATTGAAAAATAGATATAGTCAATGTGAATGAGTGGGCTGCCGGTTATGGAAGAAAAGAATAAAATAAAATATGGCATTTTGCTTCATAAATGATGGAAAATATACAAAGGAGAGGGCAGCTCAATTAATTGATGCATTGACAAAAAAAATGAAAACAATGAATTTAATTAGATAAAGGCCATTCGGCCATAGAGTCAAAAGGAAAGAAAATGACATGAAGACTAACCATCTTTAGCTATGAGAAATTACTTATATTTAATTTTGATATAAGTTATAGCTTAAAAATTAAGGATAATTAAGCTAATGAATTTGGTGAAATTATATTGCAGTCGGAAGTTCGACGTTCGTGTGGTGCATGAGATAGCGCGATCTCGATAAACAGGTAAGAGACGCGTGTGTAGATTCATAGGGATATGCGAATGCATGATTTATGTGCTATGACTTTTATACAAATTATGGAATATTGGTTTGCCTCCAATTACATGAAATATGTGGTTTTTTGGTTGGTGAACTGTGTTTATAAGTGCAGGGGGCTAGGATTCGGGCAGTCGTTATACTGCCGAAATTTATTCAAAATATTTCTAAAATATTAGAAATTATTTTGGTGCATTATTGATATTTTTCCTAGCCTCGAAAGGGATGAATTAAATATTTTTTATAAATGGTTATTATACCGAAAAATATTTATTGAATATTCTTGACACCGATTTCTGTGAAGGTGTCATTACTGAAAATTCATCCCACGTGTTTTATAATGAAATTTGTGATTGGTGAAGTGAAATGGTGTATAGTGAATATTTTATAATTATTTTCAGTATGATATTCACTATTTTATTTATGATTTTCCTTTATGGAATAAATAAATGTTTATCATGTGTAATGATTTCCATAAAAGCTTTATCACTGTGTAAATATTGTTTTGAGACTAGAATGTCTCTACATGTGCTTATGGTGGAAAATGTGTTGGTGGAATTATCGAATTTGGAAAATAAAATATTTTATTTTTCCATAAATCATGAAAAATATTGGAATTAATTTCAATAACTTTGAAATTCATGTTTTGGAAAGAAAGCATGAAAACACGTGTGTATATGTGCTACAGTGAAAAAGGAACAGTTATGAAATTTATTTACACTGTGTGGTCATCTTATAAACTGTTTTCACCGTACGAGATATTTTGATTTATACCTTTATGGATTTTCTGAAAGATATTATTAATTTTACTAAATTCCATAAAGGTAATGAGATTTCACATATACTGTTTTGAAACTGATAGGCCCCATATCATGCTGATATGTGACATGTGATATATGATATGTGATACGTGAAGCTGTTGACATTGAGCCATCTTCAGCGTCCTGGTTGTCACTCGCTCAGTGTACGACTGAGGACACCTATAGACTATGGCCATAGATCTTTACTGTCCCTACAGGGATCTCATGTGTACCCTATTACTCCATACGGGACTTGCAACATGATACCATTAGGGTGTTGCTTGGTCTCCACTAGTATTCCACGTATTTGGATTTGATGAGAAATATGGAAATACACTGTTATTGTGATGCTTTATCATTGATTTGTGAAATATGGGAACAGTGTATTTTACTGCTACATGTGTTTAAAATGATTTGATTTCAACGGTGGAAATCAAAATAAATTTCTAGTGTGGTTCATATGATTTACTAAATGGTTTTAATTAATCATATGACATTTTACATGCAGTAAATATTTAATGAACTTTATATTTAAATAAATTCCTACTCCCTATAGTCGCTCTGGGTTTTTGGGACAAGACAGGTATTTCAAATACCTTCCATGCTCCATCTGGAATTCTCGGCTGACTATAGTATCATTTCCCTAGTAGTGTGCCAGTTTATACATAGAACTAAAAGATCTTACTACATATAGTCTTCGAGGTATTAAGATTTGCATACAAATCTCTTACTGAGCCGTGGTTTTGCTCACTCCAATATTTATCTCTCCATATTATTTTCAATGACCATTTGAGGTATATAATCCGAGGATCAGAGGTTGCGTGTTGAACACCCTGAGGTAGCGCTTATAGATCCCGGAGTTATAATTATTTTATTTTTATGTTCACATTTTTGATTTACAGTACTACGATATTGTATTAAATAAGGGGATGTAAGTATTGATAACAAATACAAATTGTTAATATTTATTTCCGTTAACTATATTGAGTTACGGATATTGCAATTTCGAGTGAATAGAATGTGGAAAATAAGATATCGCAGACAGTCCAACCTATCCATATATTGTGAAAATGTGTAAAAAGGGTAAAATACTATGTACTTGGGATGTGACAGTCAACACCTGATCAGTGCTCACTGTGGGCCCCTTCCAGACTATGGCTAAATGTCAACTGAACTTTCCCTCACGGGAATATTTGAACTGCTTGATTATTGCCTAGTCGTTATGTCTCCAACTTATTATATATATGCTTGTAGACACCAATTTTTGTCCGGAGCTAAGTAGTGTGGAATTGTAAACCTCGAGTCACTCGATATGTATTCTAAAAATTGAAAATGTACTAAGCCCATGTTTGAATAATTGATTTTCTTTTATTTTATCTTTTTCTTTTCTTTTTCATTATTATTCATTTTTATTTCTCCGTTTCTGTTTCTTTTTATTTTAACTTTTATTTTTTATTTTATTTTATTTTATTTTTATTTCTATTTCATTACTATGAATTTTAGTATTTTTATTTATTTATTTGTTTATTTACTTATCTTTTCTTTCTTTTTCTTTCTGTTTTATTTATTTTTGTACATTTATTTATTTTGACAAAAAAATATAAAATAAAAAAAGGAAAACAAAACCCCAATTCAAAAACCCTTATCGAAACCCTTAGTCCCAAATCCAAACCCTAATCTGAATCCCCAAACCCTAAACCAAAAAAACCTTAACCTTAAACAAAAACCAAACCCAAACCAAAACCTTAATCTAAAACCCCAAACAGAACCCCAAACCTTAATTTGAAACCTTAACCCCAAACAAAATCAAAGCCCAAACCACGACTTCAAACCCTACCTTGAAACCCTAATTTGGAACCTCTAACCCCAAGCAGAATCCAAGCCCCAAATCGAGATTTCAAACCAAACTCTAAATCCAACATAGCTATCAGAAACACAAAAGGAAATATTTTGTCTTCAAAATCTGCAAGGAAATCAAAGAAAAAAGGAATTTAAAATCAGGCATTAAAGGCAGAATCACAATTGGAACTGAGATCCAATTTCAAAACTTCCAAAATATTTAGATCTAATTTTGATAAAAGGGACACAGACAGATACAAAAAAAGACACAGCAGCAGCCGCAGAATACAGAGAAAAACAAAGCAAGCACAAGAAAAACACAAAAAAAAACAGAGGAGGATAGTCGAGGGTTTTTGGAGTTGAGGCAATATAAGGTTTTTTAATTTTTTGGGAGTTAGACCCAAGGGTTTCCAAAAGGATCCAACATTCGTGGTCTCTAGATCTGATTTGAGGGAGAGGAGGTGAAGGTTTCTGGGCATTTATAGGTGTAAATATGGTGGTTTAGGGTGGTGGACGGTGGAGTAGTCACCGAAATCTGGGGATTTTGTGTTTTCCAGCGATCATTTGTGTTTTCCAGCCATCAGGATTGGTTTGGGCAAAGAGATTTCGAAAATTTTTTTTTCTAGAAAGTGGAAATCTATTCGAAAAAATCAGAAAGAAAGTTTAAATAGCATGATCGAAACGACGTCGTTTGGAGCAGCCAAGATCCGCGCTTAGACCCGTATGTTGACCCGCATCCGACCTGACCTGATTGTAAGGTTTTTCTTTTCCATTTTCTGATGATTTTCCTTTTTCCATTTTTTTAATTTTATTTATTTATTTATTTTATTTATTTATTGATTTGTTTATTTCCTTTTGATGATTTTTTGTACATTTGTAATTAATACAATAACTTAATTAACAAAAATTATGCAATAAGATAATTTAAGTAATTAATTTGATGAGTTAATAGATTTAATTTGATGTATGAATAGTATAATTTAACAAGTATTGATAAGATTTAATTAATGTAGTTTATGTATATAAATTGATATATGTTGTTTTTTTATTAACTTGATTGTGTAAGTTTCAATTTAATTAGTATGATTTGATTTAATTAACATGGTCCAATACAATTGGTATTTTTCTTATTATTATTTTTATTTTATTATTTTTATTTTATTGTATTTTATTTATTATTTTAGGACTTCGAATAATATTTATATGATATGTTTAATTTAGTGCATGGTTAAAATATTGTCAAGTTTGTTTATGTAGCTTAGAATTGTAATGCTTTAGTAAGTGATGATAAAAAAAACAAGTTAAGAAAAATAATAGGATGAAAAATAGTAATCAAGTTAAAAATTGGATTTTGTTGAATGAATGTGAATTATATCGATGATGAAATTTCAAGAAAGATAATTCATATTTAGTTTAAGATTAAATAGACATAAAATAGATGAAATGAATAAAAATTAATTAGTAAAGACTAAAATTAAATGAGCATAAATAAAAACAATAGATAAATAAAAAGGATAATAAATAAGAAATAGGAATTAGATTTTATAGAATAAGTGTGAATTGTACCAATGATGAAATTTCGAGAAAGTCAATTGAGACCCCTTGAAATTTCTAGGTGAGGGGATTCTTCTTTAAGTTGAGCCAAATTGATGGAATACTTTTTGGAGAATTTTCAATAAAATATAATTCATATTTATTTTAAGGTTAAATAAGTATAAATAAATAAAATGAATAAAAATGTAAATTAGATAAGGACTAAACTTAAATAAATGTTAATAAAAATTAGATAAATAAATGAATGAATGAATAAGTAAATAAGTAAATAATTGTGACATGAAGACAAGAGTACAATAAAGATAAAATAAGAAATAAGTAGGAATTATGTCGATGATGAAATTTCAAGAAAGTCAATTGAGAGTCCTTGAAAATTTCTAGGTGAAGAGGTTCCTTTTGAGCCGAGCCAAATTGATGGGACGCTTAAGAGTGAATTTTCAATAAAACATAATTCATGTTTATTTCTAAAAACTAAGATGAATAAGAATATAAAAATAATTAAAATAAATAAAAAATCTAAGAAATTTATAAAATGAATATAGAGTCAAAATTAGAGATAAGATTAGAAAAAAGAGGAACCTCATAAAATATTGAAATTTGTCCGACGATGGAGTTCAAGAAAGTCAATTGAGACTCCTTGAATATCTTGAGGTGAGGGGAATTTTTAGGGTTGGAGCCAAATTGATGGAAAAATCTTAGAAATTTTCTCAATACGTAAGTACATTGAAATTAATATGAACTCAAAACAAGTTGTAAAGATAACCTAAATCTAGTTGGTACCATTTTAAGATGGGCGTTGTGGGGGTGCTAATCCATCCCTACACGTAACCGTACTCCCGAACCCTAGTGTCTTTTAACGTAAACCAAGCCTTATCCTTAGTTTGGATAGGTGACCAATCACACCTAGGTTAGAATGATTGGTGGCGACTCTTTAGTTTTTGTGTCTAACTATTAGGTTTTTCTCTAAAGCTTGATACTTTATGACAATGCTCTTTCATACTTATGTCGTTTATGAATTTTGAATGTTTATATTGAGAATTATGTTTCGAATTATAATGCTTATCTATGGTTTTGAATGAATTATTTTCTAATGCATTGCATAAGCATGATTTGGTTTTTGAAATGTATAAATATCAACTTCAAGCCTTAATAAATGTTTTAGAAGCTTGCATATAGAAATTTAGTATCTATCTCTTATATATATATATATATATATATATATATATATATATATTTCTTATTGGGCTTTATAACTCACTCCCTCTCCATATGCAATAGGTGCTTTGTACGCAGGATTTAAACAAGTCCTTCGAGACTTTCGTACCACCTTTGAAGATATGTGATGTACAATTATTTATTTTGTATTCAAACTTGTATTTCAGTACTTTTATAGTAAGGGGGATGTAATTACAAGAAGTACGTTATGTATTTATGGTTAATAACGATGCATGCAACATTGATGGATAAATATTGTTATGTAAAATGAAATAAAATTGTGAATGCATGCTTAGTGGGAGATTTTGAACTGGGACCAAGCTAATTAATGGATATTGATTTAGCTAGTATAAAGCTAGCTTAAGAATAGATTAGTGACACTACGTACAGCACAACCAAGTAAGTGAAAAAAATTTGATTCATATTTTTGGTATATAGGGTCGTTACAAAAGTTGGTATCAGAGTAAGGTTGGTCTAATGTACGTTAGTGTCGGTTGGTCTAATGTACGTTAGTGTCGGTAGGTCAATTACTGCTTACATCCCTAAAGTACTGTACATGTCTGAATATATACTATACATTTTTGTCTAAAATGGTACTGAATGTGTCATTCTATATAGGTAGATTATAGCTTTTTCCCTACCTAACCTATATGTGATATGATTTGATAAGCAATGAAGTGGTAAATATTATTTGTTCGGTTTTGAACATATTGAAAGTGATATTAGTAGAGGCACCATGACTTATGTGATTTAAAGATTGATGTGGTGTACTTATCAAGACTAATGAGTAAGGAATAAAGTTGTATTTGGTAGAGATGATAGTGGTATAACCTAGCATAGTTAGCCTGAGATAGGTAATGCAGTGATCTGAAATGATTGATTAGAATATGCTTTGCCTTGAAAGAAATAGAATTATCGAATCTTATACGATTGATGCAGAAATAGGTAATGATTGAAAGGTGTAAGAGGATGGTTAATAAACCATAAAGGCATTGGGAGATTGATATGAATGTATGGAATGTTTGATAGTTAAGACTTGACCTTAATTAAAAAAGTGTTAGAGTATGGTAACGATATGTATAGAAATGTTTATTTTGCATAGGAAATGGATGATTAATTGGAATATGTGATTGAATTTCTGAATGAGTAATGTAAGTAATATATGAAAGTATTATCAAGATAATTATTGGATGATCGAAATGGTTGATAGAGATATGTTTTGTTTTGAAGTTAATAGAATGATTGTATAGGACATGATTGATATGGAAATCATGGAATGTGCTAGGATACAAGGGAATTGTGTTGGAATATAAATTTGAGTTATGACAGTGTATCCTGAGAATAATATATATATATGTGATCAAGCATTGAAATAAGTAAGAGACTTATACAAAAAAAACTATAAGTTGACATCGTGAGTTTGGTTTTAATTAAAACTTTTAAATATTTTTACAACTTTAGTTTAATATAGAATTGATTGTTCTTAATCAAAGGTAGAGTACAGAAACATACCAAATTGATCGTTAAAGAAATAAATTGATTATGAAAATTGAAATATGGTTGCATTGATTTTACAATGATTTTTCTTTGATAAATGATCCGAGAGTTGATCTACTAGAGTAGTTTGCAAGTCCGAGTCTGAATATTACTTCTTCTGATAGACAGAGAATGTGGAATATGACAAATTCTTGGTGTGGCTGAAAGTGCTGAATTTGTGGGATTTGTAAATGTGTATGTAAAGTAGGCTTGGTACTGTATGATAATAATTTGTGGATTGAATGATACTATATGATAATAAATACTTAATGAGATACTACAAAGAATTTGGTTAGTATGTTAAGGTGTTGATATTAGAGTATTGGTAAGGGGTTACGAGAAATTGTTAAATTATTGCCAGTGTAATTGGAACTTATTGGATATTGTGGGAGAAAATATTGAATTGATAGGAATTTTAAGTAATGAATTGTTTGTGGGTTGAGAACTAAACTAATGTGGACTTTGTGGATTTAAATTGCTTTGTATAGTTGTGGATTATTGGAACTAGTTGTAGGAGGTTTTCACTTTGAAACGATATTGTTGCTCGTGCAATTTTGAAGTTATTTTGGGCATGGCATAGTTAGCTACCCATCGTCTTAGTGTAGACTGCTACAGGAAAACTGTAACCTTTTCCCTCCTTGATCCGTATAAGATATGTTTTGACTAGTGATGAAGCGATGAGTGCTTATTAGTTCTGTTTTGAATGTATTAAAGTGCACATTTCATGTGAAAGTTAACTAGCATTCGTGCAAGACCTCGATATGATACATCCTAAGCTATCAATATACTTATCATCAAGGACTTCCCGATGTATTTTCAAAAGATTTGTTATGTTTGTCACTGAAAGCAAAGACAGAGCTTTCTATAGAGCTACCCCGAAGTACTCAACTGGTAGCGAAGTTTTCATACCAAATGGTTTTGGTTAAGTGAGAGAAAGATATTTGCCCCTGAACTAGCAGAAAAAGCCTCTGAGAACGTAAAATTAATATGTGATTGGCTAAGGACAACTCAGGGCATACAAGAATTGTATCAACAATTGGAGTACACATTTAGAATTTCAAGTTGGAATTAAAGTATCTTAACAGATATTGGAAATTTAAAATTATGATTTCGAATTATAGAAATTTGAATTTTGAGGGATTAGGTGAGCTTAATAGGCTTCGATAAATTATTACTATCAATTTGACCTATGAAATTTGGTCAATAGGGGTTGGACTAGTTCAAAATAATGGCAAAAAATTATTAGAATCTATCTATCCAACATGTGTGGTAGGATTGAACTCCATTGAGATGCTTCGATAGGAATAAATGCCTAATCTCTTACGGATTCAAAAAGTGTATTGAATTATGTATATTTTGGAAAAGTATTTTCACTAGCCTATATGCTTTGACAACAATGCGACTCTAAAAACCACATGGATTAGAAAATAATTGATCTAGAGACTATACATATTTTAAAATCATTTGACTTTTGAAATTATATAGTTTGAACTAAATGGATTTTGAAAGCTCAATAACTTAAAATATATACTTTAGAACTATGTGGAATCGAAACATGTAGAATTTGAAAATCAAAAGGACTCTTCAAACTTTATTTGGTAAAGTCAGGATTGAATGTAACATATTATACACCTTGAATCTTTGGTGATTATTGGAGATTATTAGCGCATGTGAAAAGTAATAAATCGAGGTGAAAGTCAAGATTGTGTGAAAAAAGAAACTCAAAATCATCATATCTTGGCAATAATCTTGACTTAGTTTGATAGTTTTTGAATTATAAAAGGATGAATGGTCACAAGGCGTGAACTAGTGAGATACATCCAATTTGGTGGACCTATCGAGTATTGAACCTTGAAATTTATATGCGAACGATACGATCTTTAAAATAAGTGATGATATGGAAATCTGGTCTTGAAATTTATTGGACTTTGGTATGATATGGAGATAAAGAAAATGATAAAGAAAAGCACCCTCATTTGTTGAGAGGACATTGAATAGTGTTGAAAAGCTTAAAAAGCAACTGTAAGAGTTGCTAGACAATGAGTTTATGTACCCAAGTGTGTCACCTTAAGGGCTCCAGCAATGCTAGTGAAAAAGATAGATGACAGTTGAGGCTGCATATAAATTATAAGTAGTTAAACCACCTGACAATTAAGAATAAATAATAGTTGTCTAGGATTGATGACTTATTAGATGAGTTAAAGGGTGTCCAAGTAATTTATAAGATTGATTTGAGATCAGGGTGCCTACAGTTGAGAATCGAAAAGAACCTAGACAACAATTAGGATAAGGTACAACCAGATCCAGACTAGAAGTACAAGATCGGTGATCATGGCTGTTAGGGTATAAAGGGCAAGCAGAAAGGAGAGCTTCATGCATACATGAAAAATGGGTGAAAGCCATTCGCAGTTGAAATCTGGCAATTTTTCCCTACGTGTAAAATTAATCCAATCCAATATTTGATTTAGATTTTTTTTGATCCAATGGATAAGGTATTGAGGTTCAAGGTAATTTCTTTGGTAAAAATACTTTGGTAACATTACTCTTTACAAGAAGCTATATGGGAATTTGGAGAAGTAATCGCACCTATTATAGGATAACTTGGAGAAATTTGGAGGACCAAATTTTCTAAGGTGTGGAGAATGTGAAGACCGTAAATTTTTCATACCTAGTTTTTAAGTAAGGGAAGAAATTAAATAACCTAAGTATTGAGATGTAATAAGTTCGGGATGTGTGTATATATATATCCAAATTCAATAAAAAAAATAAATAGATAATTTGTATAAATTAATGGTTATAAAAAAAATGCACTTACAAATCTAAGTGCATATATAGTTATATAAGTGACTAGCTAATTAAAAGAACAAATATATATATATAATATCTAATAAATAAATAAATGAATAAAATAAATAAATAAGTAACAAATAAGAATATATATTTAAAGTACTAGGGATAAATATATATGTAGATTTAGTACATGGAAATACAAGACATATAGATCTATACCATTATAAAATATATAATAAATAATATAATAATAATAATATCATTATTGTAATCGGTAGGAAGCCAACCAGCGGCGGCAACTGCTCCCACGATGCAAATCTTAAAGGGGCAAAAACAGAGGTCTTTGGCCGTTGAGAAAGGAAATGAAGAAAGGCTATCATTAAGAGCAAAGATCGGTGCTGAAGGAATCTGTTTTGGAGCTACAACTAGTAGCATTTTAAAGTGTTGAAGGAAGGCAGAAACCAGGGCTATATACAGCCTTAAGCCGTAGCAATTTAAGGACGTGAAATAGTGCTATCTGCTGGCTAACCTAAAAACCAAAATGGAAGAAGAAGGCTGGAGGTTCGACTGGTTTAGAAATGGTTTAGATCTGTGTATAAAGCTGGTTGAAGGGGCGAAATGGGGCCTTTTAAACAATGCATTGAAGTGAAAGGCAGAGGTAGGGGAGTTTTCAACTGGTTATCTAAATGAAACGAAAGGAAGCCAAACTCCGTGGAGAAGGAAATGAAAAGAGATGGGTAACAAGGGAGAAGAAGCTTTTTTTTTTCTCTGCAAAGAAGCTGAACCAAAAATGAGTGAAAGAGAGACAGATCGAGAGAGAGCTAGAGACAGATAAGGGTAGAAAAAAATGGAAGAAAAGCGAGGAAGAGATGGGTTGTAATAACGATGTAAGAAATTGTTTTCAGGCACTGTTGTTGGCTTCTTTGGCCACTAGTTTGGGGCTAAGTAGACACTTAAAATTGAGTTAGAAAAAAGGCTGGAAGAATCGGCCACTATTGCTGGGATTTAACACGGAACAACCTTGGAAATCGGGAGCCTCCTTCTTTCGGCAAAGCATGAAAGATGATCATTTCCCCGGTGAGAAATAGAAGGGAGAATTGGGTAACCATCCAAGCTGGAAATTGAGAACAGTTCCAAATTGAGAAATGAAGAAGAAACCAAGAGTTGAAGAAGGACACTCCCTAGGACTAAAATGAGCGGTGGATGCGGAGCCTTTAAGGGCTGTTGGGAACAGAATTCTTAAGTGCTAGAAAGGGGTCTTGACCAGGTTGATCAGAGCAGTTTTTGGGACTGCTCTACGAACGTGGAAGCTGAAACAAGGAGAACGGTGGTCTGAACTGAGAGGTGAGGTTGGATTTTGCATGATTTAAATTAAGTTTAAATTAGCAAGTATATTCAAGGAAATGAATGATAATGATTCAAGACTGATTTTATATATATGTGTAGAGGCTCGTTGGAAGCACGAACTATAAGGCTTTAACCGAGAGATGTGGTGGCATTTTATGAAGTCCATAGCAACTCCTAAAACAGAAGAGATTAAGTTGCATTAGAGGCCCTTGGTTTTGATTGGTAACAAGAGGTCAGGATTTGATTTTAGTGTAGATTTAAATGATGAATGCAGAGTGAAATAAAAAGTATGAAATATAATCCTTGATGTAGGTATTTGAGTGAGAAAAGAACACTTAGGGAAGTAAGAAGCATGTGGCTGCCAAGGTAAAATTGCAAGGTAATGATCGTATAGGAGAATTTAAGTATAAATTTCCTTAAGGTAAATCAATAATATAACCTTTATTAATTTTATGCTTTAGTGTAGGAGGAATTCTTACAAATGTAGGGAACACAAAACATCCTAAATTAAAGGCAAAGGAAAAAAAAATCAAGAAGAACAAGGGTGCCATAGCAATAGTTGTGCTACACATTTAGGTAAGAGATATATATCGGAACATAGAGGATACTAAATAAATTTTTTAAAATCAACTGCCTTGTGGTTTATAAACTGTAGTTTCCTTTTAGGGAATTTTTTAATAAAATTAAGCTGTTATGCCGTCAGATTTTTTGTAAAAATATTGGTTTGCGAAATGAGCTAGAGTTAAGAAAACGGTTTGAAAATAACAATTCTCTAGCAACTTTTGTTTTGAAAATAAATACAAAATAAGATGATTTTGACTACTTATGGAAACTTGATTCAAAACACCCATTTTCATAGAAATTATCAAAGTTTCGTATTCTTAAAATATATATATATACATATATATATATGAAAATGTTTTGAGACATGACTAATAGTCACTGCAGTATTGTTTTGGACTACTGTGTGACCCTGATCCAGTCCACAGTAGGTATTGCTTTAGGCTACTATATGACCCTAATCTAATCTACAGTAGAGTTTTTAGGTTGTGTGACCTTAATCCAGTCCACAGCAAGCCCAGTTGACACCTGATCAGTGCTCACTGCGGACCCCTTTTTGTAACATCCCAAATCCACAGTATAATATAATATTTACTTCTAAATCACACTTACTTACCGGTTGGGCTGTCTGTGATGCTTAACAACCCGTTAATCACTTTAGTAAGAATTAATACTCTTATTCATCGTACCAATATGAAAATATGAATTGTTACATTATTTCCTTAAAATATATATACATTCCCTTCTATTTAAAGTAGTACTGTACAAATTCGCTGAATATATAAAAGAAAATAATATACCTTCGATATCGAATATCTGTTGACACTAGCAGTCGATAAACTCTGGAAGGTAATTCTCTTAGTCCAAATTCAACAATCTGTGGAGTGAAAAATAAGGGGCGAGCGACAACGTGCTCAGTAAGGAAGGTATATGCTGCTTTATAAAAATAAAAACTATATCCCCCAAAACATTTATTTTCCCTAACAACATACCCAGTAGGAAAACAGTGGATATAGTAAACAGTCTTTAATATTCAAATCACTGGCTAAACAGTTTACAATATAGTATAGTAAACAGGATTCAATAAATCCTTTCAGTAAACAGAAATCAATAAGTTGAGACTAGGCATCACCTTACAATTAAATCATGCTATCATTGTTCCCCCAGGAACACAAGTCGTCCGCTTTGGGGTGCACCCGTAGGCCATCGCCCCTTACGGCTTTCTCGGAGTGTGCCCTTAGGCCAAAACATCAATTCCCATCCCCACTGGGATACAGCTAGATCTATGGCCATAATCTATAGGTGGTCCTCGGGTACACTTGCCAGGTGACCTCGAGACCTCCGATGACTTCGCGGGTCAATCAGCCATGTGAATAATAATGCATGAAACTCGGGGCCTAAAGTCTTAAAAAATCAATTTATATCTCATACAGAACCTTTAAGGAATATTTCACATATTTCATCATTTCTTTAAAATGATTGTTTTCCAAAAAGGTATTATATTTTCTGTTTACAAAACACAGTAAAAACAGCCAGTTATTTCACCATTTTTCGTGTGAGAAAAACACAAGTTAAACCGGCTTGCCCACGGTCAGTTCGCCCATTACAGTGAACTAATATTCGCCCACTAACATTCGTATTTGAGCTTGACTAGTGCTC
Source organism: Heritiera littoralis (assembly GCA_031772115.1). Classification (NCBI taxonomy): domain Eukaryota; kingdom Viridiplantae; phylum Streptophyta; class Magnoliopsida; order Malvales; family Malvaceae; genus Heritiera; species Heritiera littoralis. The sequence goes on from JAPDPK010000090.1 coordinate 1,094,475, forward strand.
GCCTACTATATTGGATTACACGACAAAGCTGACAAGGGAATTGCCCATAAAATATTCGCCCAAAGGCTGAAATATAACTCAATGGTTTGGGGTCGCCCATAAGATTATTAGGGATCGCCCATAAACACTAGTCTTTCAACACCAGGGGGTCGCCACTTTTGGCTCGCCCTAAATATGACAAAAAGGGGGTCGCCTAGCTTTAGCTCACCCAGATTTTATCAAAACAGGAGTCACCTTTCTTGGGCTAGCCCAGAAAACAACATAGGGGTCGACTTTATAGTTCGCCCAAATCATGGTCTGTGAAAACAGTTTATCAAACCAATGCATGTTTCAAACCAAATCATTTTCTCAATATTTCCATAAAATTTAACTCCACAGAACATGCATTCACTTCACACACATCTCCCTTACCTAATCTTACGAAGCCTAGCTTCTCAATTGCCTTTATCAATTCTCAACTCTCGGCTGCAAAATAAAATTATAAAGACTATCAATATATTCTGTTCGAATCTTTCCAACACTTGGGCGAGACTTGAGGCTAATCCTCTAGCTCGCCCAATATAACTCTTCATTCCTATTTTGGCTTTTGCGTGGGAGATCGCCCACAATTCAACTCGCCATGCCTATGCATGTGAGTTTGCCATACACGGCTTTTTATCCAGAGGTGGGCTCGCCTATGAATTAAACTAGCATGTGGCGACCTCGCCTACTATACCACGCTCCATATTATTTAGCTCGCCCATAATAGCTGAGCTCGCCTATTTCTCAATACTTTTACACCGTTTCCAGCACTTTCTTTGTTTATTCTCGATTATTTTCTAGATCACATCTTGTTCTAGTTTCTTATGTCCTAACAAGATTTAACTAAAACAAGGCTATATCTATGTTTTATTACGGTATAAAACATAGAAATATACGAATAAACATTAAGAGAACCAACAAAATATGGAACTCACCTTAACTGAGTTGCACTTCCAGAACAGAATGTTTTCTGTCTCACATTAGCTTTACTTTGCTTATTCCTTAGCTCTTCAAATGATGGAGAAAAGGTTTAGCTAACTAAAGGATGAAATTTCATGGCTCACGTATGAAAGGAACAGAAGAAACGAGATTTGAACTTGCAGTAAAACTTAATGGATGAGAAGCAATAGAGTGGTTTTTCGAAGAAGATGATGTTTTGCTAATGTCGGTTTTCTCATGAAGTCTTCTTATATAGTCCTGTTAATCCAAATCAGAACCTACCACCTGTTTCTTATCCTGTTTTCTTTCATCATTTCACGTCTTTCATGCATTAAAAATTGAAGAAAATTGTGACAAAAGGAACGGCGGTAAAGCTTTCTTGTTGCTGTCCGTTTTTTGACTAAGTTTTCTCTTCTTTTATAACTTCCAGCCAATAGTATTTAACTTTATATTACACCTAGATTCCTCTTCCATTTTATCTCATTTATACTGCATTTCGTTCTCCTTTTTCAATCATGCAGTTTGCGGCAGCTAGGGTGGCATGCAGTCCACCAGTTTCGATTGTTGTTTCATGACTTCACTTTGCCTCTCATAAGGTATACTTCCTTTAAGGTATATTTAAACCAATAAAAATAACACATGTACACTAAATAATTTTCTTTTCAATTCATATACACCATATTATAAATTATAGTTCCAATAATTCCATAGTTCAAAGTGGAAATTCACATTCAATATTTATTTAATCTCACTAAATTATTTATTTCCACTATCAATCATTTACAATTATGGTGTATAGGAAATAAAATCGGGTCTCACATTTCTCTCCACCTTAAGAAATTTGGTCCTCCAAATTTCACTTGGACCTATCACTGAAAAAGCTCTAGATACCTCTCACGCATAAGGCTCTCTAACTCCCAACTAGCCTCCTCTTTGTTATGATACTACCAGAGCACTTTAACCAAAGGAATCATCTTAGATTGCAATACCTTATCTTTCCTATCCAAGATCCGTATTGGCTTCTCAACGTAACTCATGTCTTCTCTGATCTCCAGTGGCTCATGTCGAATTACGTGAGAAGGATCTGGATGGTACTTTCTCAACATCGAGACATGGAATACGTTATGCACTCCTGACAACTCTGGTGGTAGTGCTAACCGATATGCCACATCTCCCACGTGATCTAAGATCTCATAAGGCCCAATGTATCGGGGGCTCAACTTTCCTCTCTTCCCGAATCTTATTATACCTTTGGACGGTTAGACCTTTAAGAATACATAATCACCCGCTACAAACTCTAGTGATCGGCGTCTGGTACTGCATAACTCTTCTGCCGACTCTGAGCCGTTCTGAGCCTCTCACAAGTCTTCTGTACATCACGGGAAGCCTGCTCGACCAAATCGGGAGCTAGAAGTTTACGGTCTCCTACTTCTTCCCATGTTATCGGGGATCTGCATCGTCTGCCATACAAGGCCTCATAAGATGCCATGCCAATACTCGTATGAAAGCTATTATTATAAGCAAACTCTACAAGGGGTAAGTGATCGTCCCATGAGCCTTTGAAATCCAGTGCACACACTCTCAACATATCCTCGAGCGTCTGTATCGTACTCTCGGACTGTCCATCAGTCTGTGGATGAAAGGCGGTGCCCAAATTCAGCTGGGATCCCATAGCCTCCTGAAATCTCTCCCAGAAATGAGAGGTGAAGCGGGAATCCCTATCAGAAGTAATACTCACTGGAACACCATGTAACCTCACTATCTCCCTGACATACAAATCGGCTAAGGCACTAACTGAGTCAGTAGATCTCATGACCAAGAAATGAGCAGACTTAGTCAATCTATCCATGATCACCCAAATAGTATCATACCCCTTCCGGTTCCGTGGTAATCCCATAATAAAATCCATAGTCACGTGTTCCCATTTCCACGTAGGGATCGATAACGGTCAAAGCATACCTGCAGGCTTCTGATGCTCAATCTTAATCTGTTGGCATGTTAGACATCTAGCAACAAAATCAGCGATGTCCTTCTTCATCTTAGGCCACCAATATACTCTTCGAAGATTTTGGTACATCTTAGTACTACCCGAATGTAACGTATATCTAGAGGTATGGGCCTCTGATAAAATCAAATCTAGAATCTGCTGATCTCTGGGAATAGATATCCTGCCTCTAAACCTCAGTATTCGATCAGTGCCAATCTCAAAATTTGACATAACTCCTATCTGAATCTGACTGGCTATCCCAACGCAATAATCATCACTCCTCTAAACTTCTCTAATCCGATCCATCAAATTCGGCTCTATACGAAAACTAGCCGTAAATCCATACTGGTAAGAGGGAATAACTATCAGGCTAAGGCTAGAGAACTACTCTATCAAATCATGCTCCCTGATCATCATGTAAGATACCATGCTAACATGTATATGGCTCAGTGCATCTGCTACTACATTAGCTTTACTTGGGTGATACAAAATCTCACAATTATAGTCCTTTAACACTTCCATCCACCGTCGTTGCCTCAAATTCAACTCTCGCTGCGAGAATATATACTTTAAACTCTTATGGTTTGTATATATCTGAAATTTCTCCTCGTACAAGTAATGCCGCCAAATCTTCAGTGCAAACACTACTGCGGCTAACTCTAAGTCATGTGTCAGGTAATTCCTCTCATGATCCTTCAACTGTCGAGAACCATAGGCTATAACCCGACCATGCTGCATAAGCACACACCTTAAACCTTGAGCAGATGCATCGGTATACACTATAAATCCACTTGATCTGCTAGGAAGGGCCAATACGGGGGCAGTAGTCAATCTACGCTTAAGCTCAAGAAAACTACGCTCACACGTGTCATTCCACTCAAACTTCACATCCTTACGTGTGAGTCGTGTCAATGGAGCAGCAAGTCTAGAAAATCCCTCTACGAACTTGCGATAATATCCGGCAAGACCTAAGAAACTCCGTATCTCAGTAACGATGTTAGGCCTTTCCCATTGTACAATGGCCTCAATCTTGGACGGATCAACTGACACCCCGTCCTTCGACACCACATGTCCGAGAAACATAATATGGTCAAGCCAAAACTCGCACTTACTGAGCTTAGTATATAATCTCCGGCCCTCAGGGTCTGTAAAACAATCTGCAAATGCTGCTCGTGCTCCTCCGGAGTCTTAGATAAATCAGGATGTCATCAATAAACACTATGACAAACTTATCCAAAAATGGATGAAATACCTCATTCATCAAACTCATAAAAGCTGCAGGGGCATTTGTTAACCCAAAAGGCATCACCAAGAACTCATAGTGACCATAGCGAGTCCGAAATGCTGTCTTATGCACATCCGACTCCTTAATTTTCAATTGGTGATAGCCCGATCGGAGATCTATCTTGGAAAATACCTTTGCACCCCTGAGCTGATCAAATAAGTCATCGATCCTGGGTAGTGGATACTTATTCTTAATGGTAGCCCGATTCAACATACGATAATCTATACACAACCGGAGACTACCATCCTTCTTCCGAACAAATAATACTAGAGCTCCCCATGGTGACACACTGGGACGTATAAATCCCTTATATAATAACTCTTGGAGCTGCTTCTTAAGCTCATCTAACTCAGTCAGTGCCATCCGATATGGGGGTCTAGAAATTGGCTCCGTACCGAGTACCAACTCGATCATAAACTCCGTTTCTCGATCTGGTGGTAATCCTGGTAATTCCTCTGGAAATACATCCGAAAAATCCTTAACCACAGGAATCTCTTGAATCTCTGGATGTTTCCTCTCTACATCCTCCACACTAGCAATATATCCTTCATAAACATTCATACACAACCACAATTTCAGTACACATGTCATTTCACAAACATATATTCAAATACTTTTTATTAATTTACAATAACTTTACAATGTATTTTTCGGGATGAGAGAAGATAATAAACTTAGTATTACAATCCAAACTAACATGGTTTGCAGCTAACCAATCCATACCCAAAATGATGTCAAAATCATATATATTCAACAAAATTAGGTTAGCTGTCATAACCTTCTCTCCTATAGTAAATTTACAGTTCCTACATACAATATCTGTCCTCTGAAAATCTTTAAAAGGGGTATTCACTTGCAAAGTATACCCTAACAACTCCGGCTCTACTGGGGTCCTGTTAGCACATGTAGGCGATAAGAACGAATGGGTAGAACCCGGATCAAATAAGGCAATTACGGGAATATCAAAGAGATAAACTTTACCTTTAATCACATCGATAGAGGCGTCAACAGTCTCCTGATCCATCACGTACACCTGACCCTGATTCACAACCTTCTTACCCTTCTCTGTGGTTGTCGCCCGCCTAGGTTGTGAGGGTGTCGCCTTCTCCGGCTCACTCGTAGCTGCCGGTGCTGCTATCTGAGGTAATACAAGAGGAATAGTAGAAGCAGCTGACTCTCTGAGCATCAGGCAATTCCTGATAAAGTGCCCCGTCTGTCCACATTTAAAACATACCTTAGGCATCAAAGGACAAGAGCGTGACCCATGTGACCTTCCACAATGTCTACATAAAGTCGCAACACTTCTCTGAGTAGCGGTGGGGCCACTAGCAAGAGGAGAAACTGCTGATCTATGGAATCATCCCTCTGAAATCTGTATGCCTAAAGATCTAGCCCTTTTAGGCTGCTCCCTACTATATCTATTCTCCAAAAATCTCTTACCCTTATCTTTACCTTTACTCTTGCTCTTACCACTAGCCTCTATATGATACTGCTCAAAATCCCTCTCACATAGCTGAGCCCGTCATACTACCTCATCATAGGTTAAGATATCAAATAGGGCTAGCTTCGATCTGATTGAGGGTCTCAAACCAGCCTTAAATCTCTCGATCTTATGTCTCTCATTAACACTGGTTTGTGGATCAAACCGGCTCAAGGTGGTAAACTTAGCCTCATACTCGTCCATAGCCATACCTCCCTGAGTTAAATCCATAAACTCTTGCTATAGTTTCTGCTAGGTAATGTCAGGGATATACCTTCGTCTAAAGGCATTTACAAAAATCACCCAAGCAATATCCTGATGTTGAGAGAACAATACTATCTAAGTTGCCTTCCACCAGTGCTCGGCATCATTTGTCAACTGGAACACTGCTAGACCTGCCTTCTCGATCTCCGTACACCTCATAATCCTCAATAACTTCTCTATAGCAATAACCCATTGCTCTGTCGCCAACGGATCCCTAGCACCTTTAAACTTAGGTGGATCCAACTTCCTAAATGATCGTACTAAAGTGACATCACAATACGACTCCACATCTCTAGGCGGCTGAATCAATGGCTGTGGTGGAGCTACCTGTGGTTGAGGTGCCGGTGGTGGAATAGGCTGAGGTTCGGGTACAACTGGTGCCGGCTGTGGTGGTGCTGGCGCCACTATTGGAGCTGCGGGAGCTGCTGCTCTCTCCCTCTCTGCCCTATCCGCGTCTCTATCTGCCTGATACATAGCCATGGAATCGGCTACTAACCTCTCCACTCGGCTCACACGAGCATCAGTGCTCTCCGCTTGTATAAGACGTAGGGGTCTTGGGACAGGTTCCAGTATCTGTAGCTCCGGAATCTGTGCTGCCCTTCCTCGGCCTATATCTCTAACTGAGCGTGTCACCCTCCTTCTACTCATATCTGTACCACAGAGATCATTTAATTCACTTATCATTAGTATTTCTATTATATATTCAGTTTGTACAGTATTATAGGGAATGTTTACTATTCACTTTTCGTTTTAAGCATCACTAAATATCCGACCAACCCTGCTCTGATACCATTAAATCTGTAACATCTTGAATCCACAGTATAATATAATATTTACTTCTAAATCACACTTACTTACCGATTGGGCTGTTTGTGATGCTTAACAACCTGTTAATCACTTTAGTAAGAATTAGTACTCTTATTTATCGTACAAATATGGAAATATGAATTGTTACATTATTTCCTTAAAATATATATATACATTCCATTCTATTTAAAGTAATACTGTACAAATTCGCTGAATATATAAAAGAAAATAATATACCTTCGATATCAAATATCTGCTGACACTAGCAGTCGATAAACTCTGGAAGGTAATTCTCTTAGTCCAAATTCAACAATCTGTGGAGTGAAAAATAAGGGGTGAGCGACAACGTGCTCAGTAAGGAAAATATATGCTGCTTTATAAAAACAAAAACTATATCCCCCAAAACGTTTATTTTCCCTAACAACATAGCTAGTAGGAAAATAGTAGATATAGTAAACAGTCTTTAATATTCAAATCACTAGCTAAACAGTTTACAATATAGTACAGTAAACAGTAAACAAGATTCAATAAATCCTTTCAGTAAACAGAAATCAATAAGTTGAGATTAGGCATCATCCTACAATTAAATCATGCTTTCATTGTTCCCCCAAGAACACAAGTCGTCCGCTTTGGGGTGCACCTGTATGCCATCGCCCCAGTTTACAATCTCGGAGTGTGCCCTTAGGCCAAAACTCCAATTCACATCCCCACTGGGATACAGCTGGATCTATGGCCATAATCTATAGGTGGTCCTCGGGTACACTTGCGAGGTGACCTCGAGACTTCTGATGACTTGGCGGGTCAATCAGCCATGTGAATAATAATGCATGAAACTCTGGGCCTAAAGTCTCAAAAAATCAATTTATATCTCATACAGAACCTTTAAGGAATATTTCACATATTTCATCATTTCTTTAAAATGATTGTTTTCCAAAAAGGTATTATATTTTCTGTTTACAAAACATAGTAAAAACAGCCAGTTATTTCACCATTTTTCATGTGAGAAAAACACAAGTTAAACCGGCTCGCCCATGGTCAATTCGCCTATTACAGTGAACTAATGTTCGCCCACTAACATTCACATTTGAGCTTGACTAGTGCTCGCCTGCTATATTGGATTACATGACAAAGCTGACTAGGGAATTGCCCATAAAATATTCGCCTTGAAGGCTGAAATATAACTTAATGGTTCGGGGTCGCCCATAAGATTATTAGGGATCGCCCATAAATACTAGTCTTTCAACACCAAGGGGTCACCACTTTTGGCTCGCCCGAAATATCACAAAAAGGGGTCGCCTAGCTTTGGCTCACCCGGATTTTATTAAAACAGGGGTCACCTTTCTTTGGCTCGCCCAGAAAACAACATAGGGGTCGACTTTATAGTTCGCCCAAATCATGGTCTGTGAAAACAGTTTATCAAACCAATGCATGTTTCAAACCAAATCATTTTCTCAATCTTTCCATAAAATTTAACTCCACAGAACATACATTCACTTCACATACATCTCCCTTACCTAATCTTACGAAGCCTAGCTTCCCGATCGCCTTTATCAATTCTCAACTCCCAGCTGCAAAATAAAATTATCAAGACTATCAATATATTCTATTCGAATCTTTCTAACACTTTGGTGAGACTTGAGGCTAATCCTCTAGCTTGCCCAATATAACTCGTCATTCCTATTTTGGCTTATGCATGGAAGATCGCCCACAATTCAACTTGCCATGCCTATGCATGTGAGTTCGCCATATACGGCTTTTTATCCAGAGGTGGGCTTGCCTATGAATCAAACTAGCATGTGGCGACCTCGCCCACTATACCACGCTCCATATTATTTAGCTCGCCCATAATAGCTGAGCTCGCCTATTTCTCATTACTTTTACACCGTTTCCAGCACTTTCTTTGTTTATTCTCGATTATTTTCTAGATCACATCTTGTTCTAGTTTTTTATGTCCTAACAAGATTTAACTAAAACAAGGCTATATCTATGTTTTATTACGGTATAAAACATAGAAATATACGAATAAACATCAAGAGAACCAACGAAATATGGAACTCACCTTAACTGAGTTACACTTCCAGAACAGAATGTTTTCTGTCTCACGTTAGCTTTACTTTGCTTATTCCTTAGCTCTTCAAACGATGGAGAAAAGGTTTAGCTAACTAAAGGATGAAATTTCATGGCTCACGTATGAAAGGAACAGAAGAAACGAGATTTGAACTTGCAGTAAAACATAATGGATGAGAAGCAATAGAGTGGTTTTTTGAAGAAGATGAAGTTTTGCTAATGTCGGTTTTCTCATGAAGTCTTCTTATATAGTCCTGTTAATCCAAATCAGAACCTACCACCTGTTTCTTATCCCGTTTTCTTTCATCATTTCATGTCTTTCATGCATTAAAAACTGAAGAAAATTGTGACAAAAGGAACGGTGGTAAAGCTTTCTTGCTGCTGTCCATTTTTTGACTAAGTTTTCTCTTCTTTTTATAACTTCCAGCCAATGGTATTTAACTTTATATTACACCTGGATTCCTCTTCCATTTTATCTCATTTATACTGCATTTCATTCTCCTTTTTCAATCATGCAGTTTACAGCAGCTAGGGTGGCATGCAGTCCACCATTTTCGACTATTGTTTCATGACTTCACTTTGCCTCTCTTAAGGCATACTTCCTTTAAGGTATATTTCAACCAATAAAAAGAACACATGTACACTAAATAATTTTCTTTTCAATTCATATACACCATATTATAAATTATAGTTCCAATAATTCCATAGTTCAAAGTGGAAATTCACATTCAATATTTATTTAATCTCACTAAATTATTTATTTCCACTATCAATCATTTACAATTATGGTGTACAGTGAAATAAAATCGGGTCTCACACTTTTGGACTATGGCCATATGTCAACTGCACTTTCCCTCACGAGAATATTTGAACTGCATGATTATTGCTTAGTCGTTATGTCTCCAGCTTATTATATATATATGCTCTTTCGTACTTATGCCGTGTATGAATTTTGAATGTTTATGTTGAGAATTATGTTTCGAATTGTAATGCTTATCTATGGTTTTGAATGAATTATTTTCTAATGCATTTCATAAGCATGATTTGGTTTTTGAAATGCATAAATATCAACTTCGAGCCTTAACAAATATTTTAGAAGCTTGCATATAAAAATTTAGTATCTGTCTCTTATATATATTTCTTATTGGGCTTTATAAGCTCATCCCGCCTCTCCATCTTCCAGATTATATGCAATAGGTGCTTTGTATGCGGCATTTAAACAAGTCCTTTGAGACTTTGGTACCACCCTTAAAGGTATGTAATATACAGTTATTTATTTTGTATTCAGACTTGTAGTTCAGTACTTTTATAGTAAGGGGGATGTAATTAAATGTAAGGACCCGTGTGTCACTTTGTTCCCGCAGGATTCAAGAGGTGACCCCCACGGCAACCTTACATTAAAAGAAGTACGTTATATATTTATGATTTATAACGATGCATGCAACATTGATGGATAAATATTGTTATGTAGAATGAAATAAAATTGTGAATGCATGCTTAGTGGGAGATTTTGAACTGGGACCAAGCTAATTAAAGGATATTGATTTAGCTAGTGTAAAGCTAGCTTAAGAATAGATTAGTGACACTACGTGCAGCCTAACCAAGTATGTGAAAAAAGAAAATTTTGGTTTATATTTTTGGTATATAGGGTCGTTACAGCTACTAGATCCTAAGACCTTTTACGTAGCCTAAATTCCTTGTTTGATCTGGTCATTTTTGTCTCTTCGCACCAATTTCACCTTCTACAGACAAAATTAAACATGAAATGGTACCTGAGAAAAGGAATGCCTGCCTGACAAAAATAATTAGATACAAGAACAATTGACCAAGTTTTTTTACAGTGCATTGTTTCATCATGGTACTTGGTTCTTACCTGTAATCTGAGCATAAATAGTAACCGCTTCTTTTCTCTCTCATGTGAGAAATTGAAGAGAGAGATGAAGATGAGAAGGGATTTGCTATTGTTTACCTGCTTTGCCATGGCAGTTCTGATTCATGCACAGGGTCAATCAGGTTTGGCTATAAATCTCTTGATAACAATTCCAATCTCTTCAACTAACAGAAGAACTAATTAAGGCCTCCCCAGGGTTCATCCGCTTAGATTGTGGGCTGCCAGAAGGTTCAAGCTACAATGATACCACAACAGGCTTAAATTATACTTTAGATGCGCCATACATCCAAACTGGCATAAGCTATAGACTACCTGGAGTAAATTTAGGCACGCAACAACAGATTGTGTAGCATGTTAGAAGTTTTCCGGAAGGAGACAAAAACTGTTACATGCTAAACCTCAGCAAGGTCGACAAGTATTGAGTCCGAGCAAGTTTCATGTATGGAAACTACGATGCAAAAAATGAAGCACCAGAATTTGATCTACATTTAGGACCTAATTTGTGGGTTATAATGGTATTTCCAAATGTATCTGCTGTTATGGTCAAGGAAATCATTCATCTTCTTCAGTCGAATTATTTGCATGTTTGTGTAGTGAACACTGGAAAAGGGATACCTTTCATATCGGCCTTGGAGTTGAGGCTTTTGAAAAACATAACCTACAACACTCAGTCAGAAACACAATCATTGGAACCTTTGTTCAGGAATGATTTTGGTTCAACATCCAATTCAACGTTCAGGTAAGTCATTTACTGAAAATTTTTGTAAATATAAAAGAAAAAAAAATTTTATGTGCTTCCTTGTTAGTTATTGAGCAATATTTGCCTCAGGTTTCCTCAGGATGTTTATGATCGAATCTGGCAGCCTTACCAAAGAAATGATTTGGGACGAATAAGTACCAATTCTTCCATTTCATCTAACGGCGACTATGAACCACCATATCTTGCCATGAGGACTGCCAGCATACCAGCGAACGCTAGTCAACCCTTGAACTTTTTCGTCCAAGATTCTGATTCCAGTGCCCAATTTTACTTGTACATGCATCTTGCACAACTAGAACAGCTCCAAGCTAACCAGTCCAGAGAGTTCATCATCTATCTCAATGACAAGCTTTGGTTTCAAAGTTATAGTCCTACATATTTGCGGGCAGACACTGTATAAAGACTAGGACCGGTAACAGGAGGCCAGTTTTCAATGGTAAGAACCAGAAGATCAACCCACCCGCCCATCCTAAATGCCCTCGAGGCTTATAAGGTAAAGGAACTCCCACAATCGCAAACAGTTGAAAAAGATGGTATGTTGTCTCTAAAACCAACGAAAGATTCTCTTGTAATTAGTTTACATACCTATCAATCTGCTAATATATCACCTATTCTCACATTTATATGATAGTTAATGCGATCATGAATATAAAATCATGGTATGGGTTGAAGAAAAATTGGCAAGGTGATCCTTGTACCCCTCAAGAATACTCATGGGAAGGTCTTAATTGCAGCTACGAGGATTCCAATCCACCCAGGATCATATCTTTGTAAGTCTGTACAGACTTAGAGTTCAAGTTAGCTACCATATTCATTCAATAATTTCATTATCATTGTTAATAAAACTATTGTTCATGAAATCAGGAACTTATCCTCCAGTGGTTTGAATGGAGAGATACCTCCTTCTATCGCCAATCTCACTCAACTACTGTTTCTGTAAGTGTGCGTCTCAGATGAAATAACCGTTATTAGGAGAAATATAAGCTTAACAATTGCTATTACAATATCAGGGAATTATCAAACAATAATTTGACTGGACCAGTGCCGGGGTTTCTAACTAATCTGCAATCTTTGACTTTGTTGTAAGTTACTATTTGGATTTAGACTTGAAATATATAAATTTTGAATAAGGAGTTAAAGAAGGTTAATCTTCTCTATCTTTGCAGAAACTTGGAAAGAAACTCGCTATATGGTTCATTTCCAGTTGGACTCATTGACAAGTCAAACAGGCGTTAGCTACAAATTAAGTATGCTTTTCTTTCTATGATTTATGATTTTAAATAGAAATTTCCTTGCGTTCATTTTAATCTTCTCTTCAGCAAACATACATGGGAAAGATTTACTGCATGAGAGGTTAAATTCTTAGAAACCGGGATTGGTATAGGTAACTTTATCATGCACCAGATGGCAATTATTAGCTCTTGTATTCTAAGTCTGTAATAGTTGTAAATTCTCCATTTTGGTGGATTAAATAAATAAACAAAATAAATAAAATAACAAGTCAGTAAAATATGAGGTAAAATAAATAAATAAGTTAATTTAACAAATGAAGAAACATGGGGAAATGGCCGTGGCTTATGGAGGAAGCCTCAGAACAGTGACTCTACTAACTCATCCAATCAGCCACTTGAGTTTCACTTCTACCATCCATCTGAAAGAAACCGAAACAAACACGCAGCGAAATTTAAATCATTCGACCTCCACCAGGATCGATTCGGAGAGTTGCCTGATTAGGGTTTTGAGATTTTACCTAACGTTTTCTCTGATTTTCTGTTGTTGGTCGAGTCACAAGCAACAACTTTTCGTTCCTGCCTCTATGGTATCCACACGAACAAATCTCACGACTCTTGAACGTCTCACGATCAGAAGCCTTAAAGAGCGTTTTTTTTATTTTATTTTAACCGAATTGCTAGCTTCGATTAAAAGAATATTTTGTTTTGTTTGAAAGAAGCTCTAAAACCACAGAGAACATGTTTCTCTTTTCTGTTTAATTGTGCGGCTCTATTTTAGAAAACACAAAACATCATTTTATAGGCAGTAAATTTTACCCTAAAATTTACTGTCAAACAGAACTCTAATCCTACTTAGAATAGGATTAGTTATATCCTTAATCCAATTCAGAATAGGATTAATTAAGCTCCTCATTGATCCGTTCTAAGTGTGCGACCCAATAGGTTCTCAAAACAATGGCAATGACAAAATTGTCACAGGCAATGAGCGGTATCTAGCAACACATCATTGCTACCCATGTAACGAGAATGTCAATGACTCGACATAACCTTACTCGTGATAGATGTTACCGTGTAGTCTAATCCCTTTATCCTTTGATGTCTTGATTAGACACAAGTCATGGAATGTGTCACACTTGTATAGTCTAATCAGTGTTTCTTGATTCCTGAGTAGACTAATTAAACAAATAAAATCAATATCTCATATTGACTTATTCGAGCACGGCCATGCCTTTTTTAGTCTCACTCTATCAAAGGGCCCAAGACATCACTCTTGTTATATAAGAGGGATAAATCCTATCTTGATCACTCAACATCCCTCTACATAGATCAAGGCATACCCAATTACTACCTTTATAGTCTGTTAGCTTTAAATTGACAAGTATTTTGAAAATGACAAAACTCAAGCAAGATTAGAAATGATTTTTATACAAGTAAATTTGCTTTGAATGAACTTAATGATTGAAACTATTTTAACAAATTCTTGGACTGAGATTTCAACTGAAAAGTCAGTAAATACTCTTAGAAAAGTGTTAGAAGAATTTGAACTGACTTAAAATCACAAAAGCCATAAAACTGTGTAACAAGATAAGTGCAGGAGGGCTTACTGGACAAAAGGGATCGATCCCCACTGTAGGGGGATCGATCCCAATTTGGCAGAATGTCATTACACCACACAGGACCATACAGGAGAAACTGGGAATGCATTCTGGAGAAAAGGGATCGATCCCTACTGTAGGGGGATCGATCCCTTCGCACGGGAACTGACAGTAACGGCTAGTTTTTGAGGGTTTCAACGGGAAGATTTGCATTAAATGCTTCACCAACTGTTCTATCCGTTTGGTGAGTTATAAATAGAGGCATTTATGAAGTTTGAAACAAGCACAAGCACTCAAAATCTTCAAGCATCAAGAAAGAAAAAACAAGTCTGAAATTGTTCATTGTGAAACTTCATTTGTGAGAGTTCTTTGTGTTCTTCACCCACTCATTGTAAATTCTGTTATTCAAAGGGGTGAGCTATCCTTGTAAGGTCTAAAATTGTAGAGTGTGGGAATACTACAAGGGTAGAGGATTAAGAGGAGATTTATAAAGTCTCAAGAAAATTGTAAGAGGTCTTGCCACACCTTCAAGTGGTGTGTAAGCTGTCTCAAGAAAGAGGTGAATCGAAACCTTGACAAGAAGTTCAAGGAGAGAGGACGTAGGCACGAGATTGGCCGAACCTCTATAAAACTTGTGTTTGCTTCTCTTTCCCTTACTCTTATTTACTGCATTTATTTCATTATTGCTTATTTGAATTTGATTGTGCATTAAGAGTTAGGAAAAGTAGAAATATCTAGAAAAACCGATTCACCCCCCCTCTCGGTAGAGCCAACAATTGGTATCAGAGCTTGGGCTCGAGAGTGACTTAGATTAACATCTATCGAGTATAAACGATCACTAATGGCTCAAACTAGTTTGTCTACACCCTTGGTAGGAGAGGGACACTCTACGGTGAGACCTCCACTCTTTAATGGTGAAAACTATGCTTATTGGAAGACTAGAATGATGCTATTTATCCAAGCTAATGATTATGAAGTATGGAGAGTTATTGTTAAAGGTCCTCTTATCCCTATTAAGAAAGTAGATGGGATGGATGTGCCTAAGAAAGAAGATGAATGGGATTCTAATGATGTTAGGATAGCACAACTTAATGCTAAAGCAATGCACACACTCTTTTGTGCATTAGGACCAAATGAGTATAATCGAGTGTCACAATGTGAGAATGCTAAACAAGTTTGGGATAAACTAGCTATCACACATGAGGGAACCACACAAGTCAAAGAAACCAAAGTAGGCATGCTCACACAAGACTATGAACTATTTAGAATGAAGAATGATGAGACAATTAGTGACATGTTTACTAGGTTTACGGACATAATAAATGGTCTTAAAGCTTTAGGGAAGACATACTCTAATGTAGAGATGGTAAAAAAGGTTCTCAATAGCCTACCAAAATCATGGGAAGCTAAAGTCACTGCTATTGAGGAATCTAAGGACCCTCATACACTATCTTTAGATGAACTTATGGGATCCTTGCTCACTTATGAGATGAAACTTAAGAGAAATCAAGATCCCCCAAAGAAAGTTGGAGTAGCACTAAAATCCACCACAAGTGAGGAATCAAAAGATGATCATAATGTAAGTGGTGATGAAGAAGATTTAGAAATGGCCATGTTTGCCAAGAGGTTCAATAAGTTCATGAGGATGAGGGCTAGTGGAAACTCTAGGAGACCCCCTAGGAGAGAATTCAATAGAGGTGAAACTAGTAGGAAAGATAAGGACCAAATTATATGTTATGAATGCAAAAAACCTGGCCACATTAAATTTGATTGTCCTTTGTATAGGAAGCAAAATGAAAAGAAACAAAAGAAGAAAGCAATGGTAGCTACTTGGAGTGACAGTGACTCCTCCGATGAAGAAAATGTGGAAGATGAAGTAGCTAACCTTTGCTTCATGGCTGTTGAAGATGAGAAGGTAATCTCTAACTTGCTAGATACTCATGAATACACATTTGATGAATTGCAAGATGCATTTGATGAGTTAGCCAACGAATTTAAATGCATGAATTTGAAATATAAGAAAATGATCTCTAAATTGAAAAAGGAGAATGAAATGCTTGTGAATGTTAAATTAGAATGTGAGAAGAAATTAGAGAATGCAAATCTAGAAATAGAAGAATTAAATAGAAAGAACACTAACTTGCAAAACTCCTTTTCTAAATTTTACATGGGTCAACAAAAACTTGATCAAATGCTAGAGACTCAAAGAGCATTCTTTGATAGAGAAGGATTAGGCTACAATGCATCTAACAAGGAGACTCATCTTAAAAATTTCCTAGTTAAAGATAGAAAATTTGTTTTGTGCACATTATGTAATAAACTAGGACACTCTTCACAAGCATGCATCTCTAGGAAGACCATGTTTAGAGGAAAAATGGCTGTCAAGATTTGGGTGCCTAAACATGTCTTAAATTCAAGTGATGAGTCCTTAAAAATGAAATGGATCCCTAAAGGATCAAAAATTATAAGTACTAACTCTCAAGGACCCAAGAAAATTTGGGTACCTAAGATAAAAGCTTGATGTGTTTGTAGGAGGAAGAGTATTGCTACAAGGCTAAGTCCAAGGAGCATTGGTACCTTGATAGTGGATGCTCAAGGCACATGACGGGTGACAAAAGCCAATTCAAGTTCCTAAAGCATAAAAGTGGTGGAGAAGTCACATTTGGAGACAACTCCAAAGGACAAATTGAAGGAATTGGCTCAATTGGTAACTCTTCCTCAACTATTGAAAATGTGTTGTATGTTAGAGGTTTGAAACATAATTTACTTAGTATTAGTCAATTGTGTGATAGGGGATTTAAAGTTATGTTTGATGATTTGTGTTGCAATGTTGTTAATGCCAAATCTAATCAAATTGTGTTTATTGGACATAGACAAGGAAATATCTATATTGTGGATTTAAATGAACTTAATAGCAAAAATGTATGCTTTATGGCTACTAGAGAAGATGAACCTTGGTTATGGCATAGAAGACTAGGCCATGCTAGCATGCATGTTTTGTCTAAGTTATCCAAAAGAGACTTAGTAGTAGGATTGCCTAAGCTTCAATTTGAGAATGACAAAGTTTGTGAAGCATGTGTAAGAGGAAAACACAAAAGAATTTCATTCAAACCTAAGAAGTGTGTCACTACCTCTAGATCACTTCAACTTCTTCACTTAGATCTTTTTGGACCAACTAGGACAACTAGTTTAGGAGGTAAACACTATGGATTTGTGATAGTTGATGATTACACTAGGTTTACTTGGGTGTTCTTTTTAAGTGTTAAAAATGAGGCCTTAGAAAAATTCACTGTTTTCTCAAAAATTGTTCAAAATGAAAAAGGTTACTCTATTTCTAGTATTAGGAGTGACCATGGAAAAGAATTTGAAAACATGGGTTTTGATACATTTTGCAATGAGAATGGCATTAGCCATAACTTTTCAGCTCCTAGAACTCCTCAACAAAATGGGGTAGTTGAGAGGAGAAATAGAACATTAGAAGAAATGGCTAGAACCATGCTTTGTGAAAATAACTTACCTAAATATTTTTGGGCTGAAGCAATAAACACCTCTTGCTATGTCATAAATAGAGCTATGGTAAGATCTATTTTAAAGAAAACTCCCTATGAGCTCTATAAAGGAAAAAGGCCTAACATAAGTCATTTTCACCCATTTGGATGTAAATGTTTTGTTTTGAACAATGGCAAAGATAACCTAGGAAAATTTGATGCTAAAAGTGATGAAGGTATTTTTCTTGGCTACTCTCTAAATTCTAAGGCCTATAGAATTTTTAATAAGAAAACACTTGTAGTAGAAGAGTCTATACATGTAATTTTTGATGAATCAAATATCACTAGTAGAACCAATCTTGATGATGAAGTTGAGATTTTTGATGAACATATAAGTGATCCATCTCAAGATAAGGAGGTTAGAGATCAATTAGAAAATCTTACTATTAACAGAAATGAGGAGTCCATGGAACAAGAATTAATTGAGAAAGAAGCTAGGTGCCCTAGAGAACTAGGATATGTGAGAGATAATGACATTGTTGGAGACCCAACCATTGGAGTTAGGACTAGGTCAACATATAGAAACATATGTCAACATGTAGCCTTTGTGTCACAATTTGAGCCAAAGAAAGTGGATGAGGCCTTGAATGATGAAAATTGGATTATGGCCATGCAAGAAGAATTAAATCAATTTGAGAGAAGCAAAGTATGGACCCTAGTAGAAAGACCTAAAGACTATTCCATCATTGGAACTAAATGGATATTCAAGAATAAGATGGATGAAAATAGCATTATTGTTAGAAACAAGGCTAGGTTAGTGGCTCAAGGATATAGACAAGAAGAAGGGATAGACTATGATGAGACCTATGCTCCGGTAGCTAGATTAGAAGCCATTAGAATGCTACTTGCCTTTGCATGTTATAAGGATTTTAAGCTATATCAAATGGATGTAAAAAGTGCTTTTTTAAATGGTTATATAAATGAAGAGGTTTATGTTGAGCAACCTCCCGGTTTTGAAAATCCAAAATTTCCTAATCATGTTTTCAAACTTTCAAAAGCCTTATATGGATTAAAACAAGCTCCTAGAGCTTGGTATGAAAGACTTTCAAAGTTTTTAATCGAAAAAGGTTTTACAAGAGGAAAGGTAGACACAACCTTGTTTATTCAATCTAAGGGTCATGACTTATTAGTAGTTCAAATTTATGTAGATGATATCATTTTTGGATCTACAAATGAGTCATTGTGCAAAAATTTCTCTAAACTAATGCAAGGTGAATTTGAAATGAGTATGATGGGAGAATTAACCTTCTTTCTAGGACTTCAAGTTAAACAATGTAAAGAAGGTATTTTCATAAATCAAGCTAAGTACACTAAAGAGTTGCTCAAAAGATTTGGAATGGATGAGTCTAAACCTTATTCTACACCTATGAGCACTAATATTAAACTTGATAAGGATGAAGGGGGAAAATGTGTAGACACTAAATTATATAGGTCTATGATTGGCTCATTGCTATATTTAACTGCTAGTAGACCAGATATAATGTTTAGTGTATGCTTATGTGCAAGATTTCAGTCATCCCCTAGAGAATCACACCTACAAGCAGTCAAAAGAATCCTTAGATACCTCAAAGACACTCCTTCATTAGGACTTTGGTATCCTAAAGATTCTACTCTTGATCTACATGCTTATTCCGATGCGGATTTTGGTGGATGCAAAGTAAGTAGGAAAAGCACTTCGGGAACATGCCAATTCCTAGGAAGTAGGCTCATTTCATGGTTTTCTAAGAAACAAAATAGCGTAGCTCAATCCACAACCGAGGCTGAATATATAGCTTCCGGCAGTTGCTGTGCTCAAGTGTTATGGATTAAGCAACAAATGAGAGACTATGGAATAGAAATGAACCAAGTTCCCATTAGGTGTGACAACACTAGTGCCATCAATCTTACAAAAAATCCTATCCAACACTCTAGAACCAAGCACATTGAGATTAGACATCATTTTATAAGAGATCATGTGCAAAAAGGGGACATAATTCTAGAGTATGTGGACACCTTGCACCAATTAGCTGATATCTTCACAAAACCCTTGGACAAGGAGAGATTTTGCACTCTTAGAGGTGAATTAGGCATAATGAATGCTCCTTGAAGTGATTTAATATTGCATGAATGTCATAAGTTAGTTTGATATGGTTGCAAGAAAGAAACTTGAAAATATCATTTACACTTGCAATTCATAATCTCAACTTGCCATGTTACTGTTCATGATCTTAGCTTTGAGGTTGAATTGTTGAATTATGTGTGTTTTGATTATGTTGAATTCTCCTCACAAGCCAAAAACCTACTTCTGATGTTTAAGACCCCTTCAAAGTCATGTTCAGAGTTGTTCTGCATATTCTTGGCATTTTTCTGCAAATTTTCTGCAGTATTCTACATCTTTTTCTGCAGTTTTCAAACCTCTTTCATGCATTCCAAGTAAAACACAATCAGATTTTGACTTTAAGATGATCAAAATGCATAAGTTCCATTGTTTTCAAATCATTTTTATGCATCATGCAAGTGGCAAGTGACTGAGGGGACAATCCTTCACCAATAGGATTGAATTCCCAGTCTGTTGGCCAAAAAAACTGGGTGATGGGAGCATACTGCCTAAAAGGGATCGATCCCCCTACAGTAGGGATCGATCCCCTCGTGACAGATTGTAACTCCCGCGTCATTTAAACCGTCGGGCACTCCTTCCTTTCACACTATTCCTCTTCTTCTTCCCCTCTCCACGCCCTTGCCTATTTTCTCTCCTCCAAACTACAAGATTTCACTCATTTCTACACCAAATCACTCCATTCTTTCACCAATCTTCCTCATTTTCTTCTCTTTTTCATTTCCCCTCCTCATTTCCTCCCAAAATCTTTTCTTTTCTTCTTTTTCTTGTTCTTCCACACCATGGTCACTATTCACCCAACATGTCAATTGTAAGTTTTTCTAACATTTTTCATTAACTTTTTCTTGCATTTCTAGTTTCTCTTATCATATCTTGTCTACCCATGTGCATATCTTGCATCAATTTCTTCTCCATCTAGGTTTTCCCATCCTTTGGCACTTGTATTTCTCTCAAGTTTTTCCTTAGATTGTCTGTGATTTATCATCTGAATTCACTTGTTTAATTGTTATATGCTTATTGGGTTGTGGCTCTCAGCTGTCTGTGAGATCAAATCTATCCCACATACTCATTCATAGTTCCTCAAACTTGTGCCCACAACCTGTTCGATAAAAGTCCTCAACGAAAATTCCTATCATTTTCCTTCCCTCTATGGCTCCTAAGGTTAAGCACTCCGCTCAAAAACGCAAAACCAGTGCTTCCTCTTCTTCATCCTCCATATCAACTACCTTTAACCGCTGCTTTCGCCATGCAAATGAAAAAACCAAATTTCTAGCCGAATTTGCAAACATGCCCATTAAGCATTGGCGTCCTATTGATTTCGACTTCCTCGAGTCAATTAATTTTCCTTACCTTGCCAAGTTCAATGCATGGGGTTGGACCCAATTCCTCAAAATCAATACTCCGGTCCCAGCGAACATCATTCGAGCCTTCTTTTCCAATGCCGAAATCATCTATTCTCCAAATGACCCTTGTCGGGTTGTCGGGATTAACTCTTATGTCATGGGCAAACATATTGAACTGACCACGGAATACCTCTCCCATGCCTTTAGACTTCCTGAAGGCGGTAATATCCATGACCATCTCAATGTCCCCTTAGTGTTTCCCGTTACCGATAATCGTGCAAGTGACCTTCCTGTCTTCGCACGCCTCCTCCATATCATAATTTCATGGAATCTTCGCCCTCTTGGCACCCGATATTCTCACCTTCGCAAACTTGATCGATTTTGGCTTCATCATATTCATGAACAAGACGGCCACCCACCAGACCTACTACACTTTATCCTTCAGGATTGGGTGAAGATTGTTCGTGGTAAGGTCCACACCATTGTTTTCCCTCAGCCTCTCGCCTACTATTTAATCTCTGAAGGTGTTGACTGTTCATGTGAGGTTGGCATACTTCCGGATGCCAATACCACCATTAATCTCACCACCCTCCATAACTTGGGCTGGTATCTTCACCAAGTGGGTGACACCTTCGACTGGGTCAAGGGTCATGGTCAGGATGAACCTCCCGCACATGCTCCGGCAGACGTTGAAGAAGAAGAAGGAGACGGCACCGAAGCACCTGCAGCAGCCACATCTTCTGCACCTTCCGGCTCCTCGTCAGCATCTCTTGACCAGATCATGCATATGCTTCAAAACTTTCAGCATGACGTAGGTGAGCGACTTGATCGCATCGAGGCCACCCAAGCTGCACTGTTCGATGAACTTCAGGATGTTCGCATGCAACATGAGGACTTCGTTGAGCAATATCACAAGACCTTTCCAAGGCGTTGATCCTCCTTGTTGTGACATGTGTCCTGCTTTCTAGTTGTTCCTGACTTTGCTCGATATGCTTCCTAGTTGTTTTATGCTAATACTATGTCTATGACTATGTTAATGATTTTGCTAGTTATGTTTGCTAGTTGTTTTCTGTCAATGACGATGTCATATTCTGATATTACTTGTGCTTTAATGACATTGGGTTGCTTTTTGTTCCTCTCTATCTTTTTGCCAATCATATTGCTTCTTTTGTGCTTTAAATTGCCTTCTACCACTAACCATTTCTCCGTGCTCTTTATTCCTTTGCTATGACAAAAAGGGGGAGAATTAATGTGGTAAACTTATACTAAATTGAGGGGGAGCAAATATTGAGGGGGAGCAATGTTTTTCAACAAAACGTTATATTGAGGGGGAGTAATGTTTTTCAAAAAATCAAGTAACCTCAATTTTCAAATACATAAGCAAATTTACCTTAAGTTTTGTCATATCAAAAAGGGGGAGATTGTTAGCTTTAAATTGACAAGTATTTTGAAAATGACAAAACTCAAGCAAGATTAGAAATGATTTTTATACAAGTAAATTTGCTTTGAATGAACTTAATGATTGAAACTATTTTAACAAATTCTTGGACTGAGATTTCAACTGAAAAGTCAGTAAATACTCTTAGAAAAGTGTTAGAAGAATTTGAACTGACTTAAAATCACAAAAGCCATAAAACTGTGTAACAAGATAAGTGCAGGAGGGCTTACTGGACAAAAGGGATCGATCCCCACTGTAGGGGGATCGATCCCAATTTGGCAGAATGTCATTACACCACACAGGACCATACAGGAGAAACTGGGAATGCATTCTGGAGAAAAGGGATCGATCCCTACTGTAGGGGGATCGATCCCTTCGCACGGGAACTGACAGTAACGGCTAGTTTTTGAGGGTTTCAACGGGAAGATTTGCATTAAATGCTTCACCAACTGTTCTATCCGTTTGGTGAGTTATAAATAGAGGCATTTATGAAGTTTGAAACAAGCACAAGCACTCAAAATCTTCAAGCATCAAGAAAGAAAAAACAAGTCTGAAATTGTTCATTGTGAAACTTCATTTGTGAGAGTTCTTTGTGTTCTTCACCCACTCATTGTAAATTCTGTTATTCAAAGGGGTGAGCTATCCTTGTAAGGTCTAAAATTGTAGAGTGTGGGAATACTACAAGGGTAGAGGATTAAGAGGAGATTTATAAAGTCTCAAGAAAATTGTAAGAGGTCTTGCCACACCTTCAAGTGGTGTGTAAGCTGTCTCAAGAAAGAGGTGAATCGAAACCTTGACAAGAAGTTCAAGGAGAGAGGACGTAGGCACGAGATTGGCCGAACCTCTATAAAACTTGTGTTTGCTTCTCTTTCCCTTACTCTTATTTACTGCATTTATTTCATTATTGCTTATTTGAATTTGATTGTGCATTAAGAGTTAGGAAAAGTAGAAATATCTAGAAAAACCGATTCACCCCCCCTCTCGGTAGAGCCAACATAGTCCATCCTGTTACGAATGACATCTAGCAGCATTAAAGTATGCAATTCTCTATGTTGGGATCTCTGATGATCTCAAGTCAAAGGATCACATACACCATCATCACTATGAGAATCGCTTATGACACTCATATAACAATCCATGTAGCGTTCTCATGGAGGGTCGATCCAGTACATAGTTCTCTAACATGTACCTATGTGATGACTTGATATCCTATATCCATGACAATGGTCATCAGTCAACCACATACTAGTCTTATCGTATCATTGTTATCCTTGTTCACAATAATACTTGACTAGGGATATTTTAAGAATAGTGTGTTATTACTATTCTAAGGACATTATCATAGAAGATTACATTACGCAGTTATAAGACAAATATAATAATGAACTATAATAAATAAAATGTCATGATACATAAAAAAATGCCAAAGTCAATCATCTAATGAATGGTTCTAAGGGCATAATCCAACACCATCATCATCATCCTTCTTACACAATGCCATTTCAATTTTTCCTCTCCTTATCTGCTGAACCGAGACTCTCATCCTTCACCCTTGCGTCACCATTTTGGCCACTCAAATGGGGTCGACTGTTAAGGTTAAAGGAAGCATGAATTAAGGCCAAGTAAGATCAAGTTTTAGAAGCCATAAAACAGAATCAAAGGTGAAAAAATTGGTTGTCAACCAAGTGCTAAAAAACAGAGCATTTTGGAAAGAAATGGTACAAGTGTGGAGACTGAAGCTTAAAGAGGAAATGGAAGGCTGATCGAACCATTAAAGTGAGCTGCAGAAAAAAAGGGAGAAGAAAGGAAAAGGAGGTACATTGGCTGAAGCTAGTGACTCTCGGTTGAGGAAGAAACGATAAGTGCAGAATAGCTCTTAAGTTGCTGTAAATTGAGGCCGAAAGTAGCTTCCTCATCGAGTCCTTGAGCTAAAAACGAGGGTTTGTTTGGCTGTACAAACTAGACAGCAAGGGTGCATGAGGTAAAGGCGTGAAGTAAGAGTGTTGTGGGTTTAAAAAGGGGAGCTGATAAATGTGGATATTGGCTGCTTTGGAATTCTTTTATTCACGTGAAAGCCCCTCTTATTTTGGCTGCTATATCCATGTGGAAAAGAGGTCTGAAGGAAGGCATTTTAAAGCTGAAATAGAGGCTGTTTTTGGTTTGGACAAAAGCTAGATGGCGTGACAAACTTGCTAATTTTGGAGCTGTTAATATCATGTGGACTTTGACCAAGATGCATGCTTGACTGATCTAGAGGTAAGGAAATTAATGTTAAAGTCAAGTGAGTTAAATTAAGGAAATTATTTAAGGAATACAAATTATGGTAATTCAAGGTTGAACCATGGTAGGTTTATTTCTCTTGTATTGGGCTGCTTTATTTGTGTGAGAAGTGAACAAAAAAGGAGAAGACAAGTAATGGTCTGAACAAGAGGTAAGGTTGTCGAATACAAAAATTTATCAAGTTTGAAATAGGAAATATATTCAAGGAATAAATGCTCATGAATTAAGACTGAATTTATAGGAGTTGTGGCTGTATTTTGTGAAGATAATTGAAGCCCTCAAAACCAAAAAGATTGAGCTGCACTGGAGGCTATCGGTTTTGACTAGTAACCAAAGGTAAGAACTTGATTTTATTATGAATATTTAAAAGATATTGATAGGGTAAAAATATGGTGATGAAATATTATTGTTGATGTAGTTTGAATGAGAAAAGAACATTCAAGTTAGTGAAGAAGCATTTGACAACCAAAGAAAGATTCTATAAGGTAAGGCACTTAAGGGAAACTTTAAGAAATATATACTTCCTTAAGTGACCCAAAAATGTAAACTTATTTAAGATAAATTAATAATATAAATTTTATTATTTTTATGCTTTAATGTAGGAGGAAATAATACAAGTAGAAGACATTAAACTCTCAAAATATTAATAACTAAAGAAAGAGGCAATCAAGAAGAACAAGGGTGCCATAGCTATACTTGTGCTACACCCATAGGTAAGGGATATATATCGAAACGTAGGGGATACTAAATAAATTGTTAAAATCAACTGTTTTGTGGTTTATGAACTGTATCTTCTTTGCATAGGATTTTGAATAAAATTAAGTCGTTATGCAGTCGGATTTTTGTAAAATATTGATTTACAAAATGAGCTAGAGTTAATAAAAATGATTTGAAATAACAAGCAAGTTTTGTTTTGAAAACAAGTACGAAATGACATGATTTTGATTACTTATGGAAACTCTATTCGAAACTCCCATTTTCATAGAAATTATCAAAGTTTCGTATTGTTAAGAAATATATGTATGGAAATGTTTTGAGACATGACTAACAATCATTGCAGTAATGTTTTGGACTACTGTGTGACCCTAATCCAGTCCACAATAGGTAATGTTTTGAGCTACTGTATGATCCTGATCCAGTCTACAATAGAGTTTCTATTGCTGTGTGACCTTGATCCAGTCCATAGTGGCCTAGTTGACACCTGATCAGTGCTCACTGTGGACTCCTTTGGACTATGGCCATATGTCAATTGCACTTTCCCTCATGAAAATATTTGAACTGCTTGATTATTGCTTAGTCATCATGTCTCCAGCTTACGATATATATGCTTCCTTTTGTACTTACGCCAATTATGGATTTTGAATGTTATGATGAGAATTATGTTTCGAATTGTAATGTTTAACTATGGTTTTGAATGATTTATTTTTCGATGCACGGCATAAAAACATGTTTTGGTTTCTGAAATGTATAAATTTTGATTTTGAACCTTAATAAAAGTTTTGGAAACATGCATATAGAAATTTAGTATCTGTCTCTTATATTTATTTCTTACTGGGCTTTTCAAAAAGCTCACCCCCTTCCTCTACCTTTTAGATTACTTGCAGTAAGAGCGTATACGCGAGGAGTTATCACATCCTCCGAGGCTTTTGGTACCACCTTGGAGTTTTATTATATATAGTTATTTAACTTATATTCAGACTTGCATTTTTAGTACTTTTAGAATATGGGGATGTAGCTAAAGGAAGTATATGACATATCTATGTTTTATGGTGATGCATGCATCTTTGTTAGTTGTATATTTTGCTAAGTGAATTGATTTAGGAACTGAATGCATGTTTGATTTAGATATTTGAATTGGGACCGGGTATATGACGGATATTTATCTAGCTAATAAATATTTAGTTTATGAATAGAGTTTGAGACATTACGTACAGCCCAACAATGTAAGTAGGAAAAAGCAAAAATTTGGTTCATAATTTTGGTATAAAGGGTCGTTACAGAGTCTTACTTTCTGATCTCTCTTTTTCAACTAAATTGATTAAGTGTGGAAGGAAATCAAATTCCTTGTACATAGGAAGCATGCATGCCGACCAAGAAGCAAAATAGTGTAGTGGTTCCCATTGCAGCATCAGTTTCTTCAGTGCTTTCTCTCCTCATAATTGTTTCGGCTCTCCTATGGTGGTTTAAGAGCGCAAAACCAACAGGTCATAGAACAAAAACTTATAAAATATGGACTCAAGCAACAGAAAAATGACGCCAAAGATTTTCTCATTAGCTATATCATATGCTTATTGAACTTGTTTTACTTTTAATGTTATCATTAGCAGGCAAATTGTTCAATAGAAAATCATACAGAAAGCAGTTAAAGAATCGACAATTTACATACTCTGATGTCCAAAGGATCACAAACAATTTTGAAAGAGTCATTGGGAAAGGAGGATTTGGAACAGTTTACCGCGGTCGCATAGCTGACACTCAAGTAGCAGTTAAGATGCTATCAAACACATCTACTCAAGGGTATAAGCAGTTTGAAGCTAAGGTATGTAAGATATCGAGATAGCCTGACTAATACTAAAGCTTGAACTCATTGATACATATAATTAAAGCCATTAAAATTGGGATTTAAGGGTTTTAATTCATGAAAAATTTAAAAAATTATATATTAGATGGAGCTTCTTTTGAGAGTTCATCATAGAAATTTGACTACCCTTATTGGATACTGAGATGATGGCACCAACATGGGGCAAATCTATGAGTACATGGCCAAAGGAAACTTACTAGAGTATCTCTCAGGTTTCAACTCTTTATTAATTAATCCCTTAATATACTATAATTTTCATTAATTAATTACTCGGATTTTATTAGCTCATAGCTTCATATGGATTCAGATAGCAGTAGCACTGTCTTGAATTCGGAAGGAAGACTTGAAATAGCGCTGGAGGCAGCCCAAGGTTAGCATGAATTATTGAATTCCCTTACAACAATTTCTTCATTTTATTTTGGTTTATTTTGCTAACAAAAATAAATGAAAAATGAAGGATTGGAGCATTGTTTTAAATTGCGGTCGCGGCTGCATTTTCGGTCACGTTGCATTTATCGCGGTTGCGGACATAGCGGCGGTAATTGCAGTCATCGCGGTCATCACGGTCGTGAATTTTTTTTTAATTTCGCATAATTCTACATAAAGTGTAGTAATTGTAATTATAATCATGTAAAGTCTTGTTTTATAGTTTTTAAAGTAATTTATGATACCTTAAGTCTATTATTTATGTGAAAAAAGGTTATTCATAATTTTTTGAACTATAGTAAAACATTTATATTTAAAAAATTACTTATGATAATTAAAAAAATAACAAATATTGAAAATAGAGATAAATAATTATGTACTAATAAGAATTAATGCCACCCGATATCATCACTTGGCGTACTTTCTAGTCTTTTACTTGGAAATTGATTATTTGGTGGTATGCCTGACATTTTCTATTAAACAAATAATTATAAACGAATGAGATAGAGTCATCACATTTTTCAAACATTGATAAAATTGAATTTCAATCATTAATTAATCACATTTTCAACCCTTTAATAAGTAATAATAAATTAATAATTTAATTCATGACATTTACATTATCAGTATTCTCTTGCATTACAATAATGTTTGGTTATATTACAAATTTAATATTAATTTGCCACAACCAATTAACTTAAACATTCACATTTATATATCAATATCAAATTATCAATATTAATTTTTTTTCTTAAGTTATAATAATATTCAATAGCATTTGTAATAAAAAATATTTAATACTATATATTTAAGTACTCTATAAATTTTACTTTAAAAAATTAAATTAATAATCTAAATTAAACATTACTTAATAATTTTTTAATTCAGATAACCTAATATTATTTATCATGATCCATAATATTAATTAATATTAATTCTTCAAAATTAATATGTTGTTAGTTGTTACCAAAAAAAATTCTTAAACATTAAAACCCATTAGCCATCATAAATTAGTGAAATAACACATTTTTTTATTAGAGTAAAATACCAATTATCAAAAATAAGTCATTATCAAATATTAAATCATTACTTAACTTAATTAACTTTTGGTAAAAAAAAAAAAAATTTATGATCTATCTACCCACCACCGGACTACCCAATCGCCATTCCCATTCCCATTACCCAATTGATTCTCCCTAATCCCCATCACCCTCATCTCGTGACCCTCGTCTCTCTCCCTCCCTCTTGAATCAGATCTGATATAAAGAGAACACCGGTGATCATACGCACGCCTCCGACACAGCCCCTCACCAGCTCACCCACCGTCGACCCACCCCCCTCACGCCCTCACCCAGTCACCCTCACCCCTTGGGCCTCTCAATTAGCCAGCCAAGCCTCACGGCTCACTCAACCTTGTGCCCTCGCTGTCGCCCTCTACGCAACCTGTCCAGAGCAGCCTCAGCCCTCAAATCCCAATCTCATTTCTCTTCATTTCATTTTCATCTCTTGTTGATTTCTGAATCTGTTTACTTATTCTCGTACACTGCTAACGGAACTGTGGAAGAAAGAGGTAACTAACCTCTCGACAGCACTCCCCAAGCCAAGTACTCCTGAGACGGCTTTAGCTTCTCATCCTGAGTCCTTCCCTTGTGCTTGTGCAATCATTGAGAATCCCCACGAATTTAGACTTCTTCACTCCCAGGGTAAGAAAAGCTTCCATTCCTCCAATGCATGCTTAATATTCTGCGACGTTCTTTGTTAATTGTTCAAAAAAGCCAAAACATTCCTTTTATTATTCTGCTTTCCTATGATATGGATTTGGCTGAAACTTCGGCGTCTAAGTTGGTTTTGCTCCCTGTCATTGCTTGTGTTTGACTGAGCTGAGTCCAAAGACTCTGAGTTGTGCTTGTGCAATTTGATTTTTTGTTGATTAATTGATTTTGATATGGTCTTACTTATTGATATTCGAAAGCTTGGGCATTGTACTTGGGGAATCTGTTTCTTGCTATCTGCTACTCTGCTTCTGAAATTTTTTTTCTTTTTTTTCTTCTGTCTGAAAGACAACGGTGGATAGCGGCGATAACGGACCGCTATCACCGCTATCCTCCATTATGGCATTTTATAACGCCCGTTATCAGCCGCAATAGGTGTGAGCCATACTCACACCCGTTATACCTGCGATAGCGGTGGCGGCCACCGCCTCTACCGCGAGATAGCGACCACTATTTGATTTAGCGGCCGCTATTTAAAACACTGGACTGGAGTACTTACACTACGGTTGCAAACCACCCATAATCCACCGAGATGTGAAGTCTACCAACATCTTATTAACTGAAAACATGAAAGCTAAACTGTCTGATTTTGGGCTATCGAAAGCTTTCGAAGATGTCTCTCATGTCTCCACTGTCTTTGCGGGTACCCATGGATACCTTGACCCTGAGTAAGTACTGCATCTTGCAATAAAGTATCAATGGTTTCTGATCTGTTCTCCACCTCATCTTATGCTGAAGTACTTTTGCTGGTTTCATGCATGGCAATGAAGGTATTCTACAACAAACAGGTTGACTGAGAAGAGTGACATAGCTTTGGGGTAGTTCTTTTGGAGATCATCACGAACCGGCCAGTGATTACAAGAACTATAGATGAGGCTACTCACATAAGCCATTGGGTTGGTTCCATGTAAGCCAATGGGGACATCGAAAACATTGTGGATTCAAGGTTGAAAGGAGAATTTGAGATAAACTCTGCGTGGAAAGCGATAGAAGTGGCACTGGCAATGGCTTGTTTGTCTCCATGGCTTGTTTGTCTCCAGCTTCTACAAAAAAGCCAACCATGACTCATGTAGCGATGGAATTAAGCGAGTGTTTGTTAGCAGAGATACAAAGGACAAGGGGAGCCATCGATGACGAAGAATCACTAGAATCAGTTTCCATGGTGTCCATGAATTTTGGTTCTGATATAGCTCCTCTAGCAAGGTGATTACAAAATAGTGATTCTAAAACCTAAGAATACTCAGTTGGTACTATATAAATGGAGGACGTAACATTTAGGTTTCAATTGAAAAAGTTATAAACTACGAAGATTTTTGTTTCAATTTTGAGAATACTGAATGATGTTTATTTGGAATAAAAAGGTTAAATTTTCTAAAATCTAAGAATGCGCAATTGGTACTGTATAAATAGAGGAAGTAATATTTTCATTTTTTTTAATTAATAATATTTCATGAAAATTTTTAAATTTAAAAACTCTTCTTTTCTTTTCCTTTTTTTAAAAGCTAATTAAAATAATTTCGGATTAGTTTAATAGACTTTTATTTCTAAAATCCTAATTCAAATTAAAAAAATAACTAACAACCTTTTTTATTTTTATTGAGATTAGTTTGATTAAATTAACGGTGCTAATTTGAAACTAAAAAAATTCTCAATCCAATTCAATTCATTCACATATCAAAAGAATTAGGACGGATGATTTGCATTAGGAATGTAGCTTAAAATCTTATTGGACAAAATTTCCCAAGTCTAACTTTAGAAAATTAACATGTTGCTATAAAAGATTTGTACCTTGTAGTACTTATTACATTCACATGCCAATGCCATTTGTTTAACCTGGTCATATGTTTATCTGTTTGCCAATTTCCACATTGATTTCCAAAATTTTTAAACAATGAAAATCGAGTAGAGATGGATGAAGCACCTCAATATGGTAGGCTTGACAAAAATATTAAATTCCTGATGAAGGATTAATGTCACATTAGCCCTCCGAATTACAAGGGTTGTTACAATGTGGTACTTGATGTTTCATTTAGTTCATTAATGAAGTATCTTATACTAATTCCTTTTGTTGAGTGTGTTGACGTGGGTATTGAGCCAATCAGAAGATGACGTTTGGACAAAAATAATACGTGGCATGCTAGTGATCAAGTAGAATTTTGACGTGGGTATGTGGCATGCCACATGTCATACTAAACATAAAAATAAAAAGTAGTTTTAATTTTTCTTTTTTTTCCCTCCCATTTTTCTCCTTTCATTCCCTCTCGATTCCCCCACCCCTCCCCCATTTTGGCTTGATATGACCATTGTTCAATCTGATTAGCCAAAGGAGGCCATTCTCAACCTCCTTAGAGGTCGATCTGCCAAACTGATGTCAAATTTGGTCTCCTTTGGGAAGATTCGGTCAGACAATGGTCGTATCTAGCCAAAATGAGAGAGGGGTGGGGGAATTAGGAGAGAAAAAAGAAAGAAGAAGAAAAAAATAGAACAAAGAAAAAAAATACATAATTTTATTTTTTAATTATTTTATATTTTTAGAAAAGATAATTTTTATATTATTTTATTTAAAGAAAAATAAAAATAAATATACATTTTTAAATTATAATATGTATGTTTTAATTATAATTTTATTTTTTTACTTTATATTTTAAAGAAAAATAATATTAGTATAATTTTAATTATTTTATTTTTACAAAAAATATTTTTAAAATTATAATTTTTTATTTTGTAAATTATATTTTTTGCATTTTTATAATTTAAAGAAAAATTAAAATAATATTATAATTTCACTTTTTATTATTTTATTTTAAAAAACAATATATTTTTAAATTTTAATTTTTTTAACAATAATTATTATAGTTTATAAAAAGAAAAGAAAAAAGATGATTTTATATTATGTCACATAACATGCCAGTGAACATTTTTAACTAGTTTAGTATCCATACCAGCATTTTATTTTAAGGTTTAATAGCCAAATGTA
This sequence comes from Heritiera littoralis, assembly GCA_031772115.1. Lineage (NCBI taxonomy): Eukaryota > Viridiplantae > Streptophyta > Magnoliopsida > Malvales > Malvaceae > Heritiera > Heritiera littoralis. Next base: position 1,127,263 of record JAPDPK010000090.1, read on the forward strand.
TCTTTAACTTTTTGCAAAAAATGGAATTAAACCCTAAACATTTTATCATATTAAAATCAATCCATAGTGTTGGGGTGTAAGTGTTGGGGTGTGTACTGGATTGGACATGAGAACCCGATGTCCTTCTTCTTAGCATGGCAATTTGCTTTGCCTGAGGATAGATGTGATAAGGTGTGGAAAATGGCTTTTTTTGCCATAGTGTGGTCTGTCTGGTTATACAGGAATGACGTTGTCTTTAAAGGAAAAGCGACAGACCTGAAGTGTCTCATGGATGTTGTTTCTTTCAGGCTAGCTTCCTGGTTTAAAGCCAAGTGGCCGGGAACTCCAGTGTATTTCTCTGATATTTTTAAGCGCCCTTCTTCAATTATGTTACCAACCACACACAAGGTTCCTAGACCAGCATTTGACTAGAAGTGTCTCCCAAGTGGTTTGATGAAGTTTAATGTTAACGGATCGGCATTAGGCAAACCGGGACCTGCTGGTATTGGCGGTGTTCTGAGAGATGACAGGGGTGCTATTAAAATTGTGTTCTCAAAGTCCATTGGCATTGAGGAATCGAATGTGGCTGAAGTCATGGCTGTAAAGGAGGCTATAGTTATATTCTCAACGTCTAAATGGGTTAACGCTTATTCCTTGATCATTGAGAGTGATTCGGCTAACACTGTGAAATGGGTCCAATTGCCTAGTTTTGCCCCATAGAAGCTCAAGAGGGTGTTTTCTCAAATAGAAAATCTTAAACTCCAACTGGTTGGCTTTCAAATCCAACATGTTTTTCGAGAATGCAATGACATTGCCGATTCTCTCCCTAAACAAGGAGTTAACAGAGCTTCAAGCCTCTTGTTTGTTAATGCTTAAGGAGTGTGGTGCTTGGTTCGTATTTCACTGCTCTGACTCTGTTTTCGATGGGGCAGGGGAGTTGATGTTTCTTCTCTAGCTCTGCACGACATTTTGCCTTGGGGCTTCCACCCCTATTTCCCTTATTGGCTCCTAATTGAGATCCTCGACCTCTCAATGAGTTGCGGTTCGGAGTCCTTTATGATGTTTGTTTCTTTTGTTTTTTCTCTTTGAAAGACCGGTTGTGGTTTGCTTTTTACTCTCCCAAGTGTAAAGTGTTTAGCTGCTGTTAGCTTTTCTGGGTTGTTGTCTGTACGATGAGGTCTATCTTGCTTCATGTGTTAGCTTGCCCACCAGGTGCTTGACGGTTTGCTCCTTTAAGCTCCTGGTTTCTTGATGTCTGTTTTGCGAGAGTACTATTGCTGTAGTCCTGATGATCTCTTTGTAAGCTCTCCAAGACATAAAAAAATCTTGCATTTCAAAAAAAAATATTAAAATCAATCCATAAATTTTTATTTTACTATAAATAAACTCTCAACCATTCAAAATTATGTAACTAAGTTTAAATCTGTTAAATGACATTAACTGTCATTTGGACATTTTATATGAAAGCTGACGTGGATAACTTGGTTAATTGACTTATTGTACTCTATGTCTGCAATACTAAATGAAATTACTGTAGTTTAACAAATTTGGATTGAATTCTGAAAGGTTGAGTATTTATTTATAGTAAAATAAAAGTTTATGAACTAAATTATATACAATAAAATATTAAGCGTTTATATCATTTTATGTAAAAAATTGAGAGTATATTTAATTATTAAGCATTATTTTAATAAAGATGCATTTAAACTTTTTCCTTGTCTTTTTTTCTCTAAGCCTCTAAAGGTTGAATGACTAACCATGGTTGCACTGTGGTGAAATGGTTTGATCGTGGCACAAGCATGTTACCCAAACGAGCTTGAAAGTTTTCAACTGAACTGCACTAGCTGCAATCGAGGATCTAAATGGATCTTAAATCAATGTGGGATACTATACTTTTAAGATAGCTTAATAAAAATAAAATCTGTCTTACCAAAAAATAAAAATAAAATCTGAACATACTCTAAAAATTTCGTAAAAAAAAAAAGCGCTAAGAATCGTTCAAGTCTTTTGTTACATAATCATACTTTAAATTGTTTTTTTAATTATATATATCTTCATCCATTTTATGATTTAATATTAAATTTATTTAAATCGAAAATGATAAATAATAAAACTCTTCTAACATTGAATTATGTTATAAATCGTTAAATCTCCATCGATGACACCTTGCATATATACGAAAAAATATATATATTTTTCTTTCTTTTCTGTATCTTCCATTATTGCTTGCAAAGTCTAAGCAAGATGCTGGCTTCTGACAAGATTAAAGTACGTGGCGCGACGCCAACCGATGTGCCATTTTTAAGGAATTTTAAGAATTGACTTTTCCAACAATGAAATGTCAAAATGAAAAGGAGTAAATGTATCCTTAAACTGTCACCGAGGGCAACGAATAAGGATAATATTGAAGCATGTGATATCAATTGTACAATTGTTGATTCATGTTTACAGTTTAATTGCTTTTTTTTGTTTAATTTTTTTTGAAGTTTTATGCACATGAGAAATCAAAGAATGATAGTTCATGATTATTAATTAGTTTCCTTGGATGCAAACTAAATACGAACATTATATTTTTCCATGAAATTAAAATTTCGATAAATTTCATTTACACTTCCATGTGATTTTAGCATTTTTTGTATAAGCCGACAGAAGTATTTCTTGCATAACATTTATGTGTTTTCTTTATAGATGGTCTTTTATGGTAAAGTTTCGTTCTTTCAATAATTACATTTATAATATTTTTAGTGAAATTATAAAAATACTCTTTAGTGCGGACAAGTAAAGTACTTTTTGATTCTAAAGTACCTTACTAATTTTATCAGCTGAAATTAATGGTGTAACTTAAGTGGCAACAAAATTTTTTTGTGTAAACAACAGGTATTCTTATTCATTTTAACGGTCTGAGATTAATCTTGCTCAGGGTTTAATCACAGTTTAGGCTCATCTCCCCTCCCCAAAGGTGTGTTTAGTAGAAGTTAAACCCAAAAACTCTTTCCACAAATTTAGCTTGCGTTGCCAATTAAACAATAGCCCATGGGTTAGTGGCAACAAAATTTTACCACATGGATTATTTGGGAAAAAACAAGGGTCCAATGTGAAAAATGTATTATTATATTATATATTATAATATAACTGAAGTTTACCCTTAAGATTACTGTCACTACAGTAACATAGAATAGAAAAGCGAACGAGAGATCGACATTTACTATGAAGTGCGTATTCAGAAATTTTCAAATTTTTTTCTCCATTGCAAAAACTAAGAAACTTAGCAGTATAACAAGATATACTAGCCGATTGTAAATATAATAATTCAAGTTATACATGTAGCTCTTTCATAGGCATCGTCATATAGTCTTAATTAATCAAAGTCTTTCCCTGAAGTCTAACCTATAAATAAAGCAGCTAACAACTTTTCTTTTCTCTATTAAGGGCCAAACCCCATTTAATTAATCTTGTCAAGTTTTTTTAATTTCCTAGTAGCAACCATATATCAACATTTCAGCTGTTAGCTAGGCATAACAAGAATATCTTGTAATTAAAGTGCATAATAGACCAAGATTTAGCAACTAAGCTTAGCTCATCAAATGAATATTTGGATAGAGATGATTGATGATATTAAAAAGAATAACAAGGTTAATGTTTAATTATTCATGGAAGAATAATTGACCAAGCTCCCTTGCATAATTTAATTCAACATATACCACTTTTTTTTTTGTCTTGCAATGAGAGTGTTTCCGGCTCGGTTTATATGCACCTCAAGACTAATCACTTCTCAGACGATCTTAAGAGCACAGCCCTCACATCAACCAAGGACATCAACGTATACCACTTTGCTCTCTATATATAGCATATTACAAAGATGCATGCTTATTGCTTTTGTTCTCCCCAGCAAAGAACTGACAATTGCGATGAAGATTTCAAAGTATTTTCTTCTTGCATTCATAAGCAGCATTTCTTTTGCAATTTTCACTACAAAAAAAAAGACTTTCAGCGACGGAATTAGCGACGGAATTTTCCGTCACTAAAAGTCTGATTCCGTCGTTGAAAGGTTTTAGCGACGGATTAGCGACGGAATAATTTTGTTGGAAAAATCCATGTCACTGATGCTCATTCCGTCACTGAAAGAACATTCCGTCGCTAATTAGCAACGGAATTTGTTCTCATCAGCGACGGATTTTTTGTTATCAGAAACGAACATTTTCTATCGCTGAAATGAAAATCAGTCACTTATAATCCGTAGGTAAAAATATCAGCGATGGAATTTTCCGTCGCTAATTCAGTCACTAATTTTATTTTTATTTTTAAATTTTATGAAAATATTCCGTACCTAAAAATTTTACCGACGGAATATTTCGTCGCTAATAATAAAATTTTCCGTCGCTAAATACTTTTACCTACGGAATTTTCCGTCGCTGAATGTTATCAGCAACGGAATATTCCATTACTAATAATAAAAATTTTCCGTCACTAATGATATTAGCAACAGAAAATTTCGTCGCTAATGCTATTATTTTCGTCACAAATTTCTTTGAATTCCATCGCTAATAATATATTTTTTCATCATCATCTATTATTTATGCATTTCGCTACCAAAATGTTAAATTCCAAAATTGTTTCCAAAAGTTTTCCGAAATATATTTAAATTTAAGCTTAAGCTTAAATTCATGTTAAAACCCTAAATTCATGACTATAGCAACATTTAAAAGACCTTAATATATAAACATAAATTCCAAATAAAATTCATACATAATCATAAAACATGGTTAAAATTCATCAAATCCATAACATCTCTCAACAACCATGAAATTCTTAAAACATAAAAAGAACAAAGTACTTAAATTTCTTACATTAAAACAGAGATCTATGAAGAAGGCCCATCTCCAAGGTTCGGTGTCTGTCTATCATCGGGATTTGAAGGGCCTTCTTTGCTCCTCTTCCATGCATTAGTCATCTCAGCCATCCATTGGCGCATTTGCGGTAAATATTTGAGAACTTCATCAAGTTTCTCTTCTATAACATCGATTCGCTCATCCTGGCTTACTGTTGATTGAGAAATCGAGAATATTGGACTTGTTGAGGAGGCAGATGACTCAAGTGTATCTCTGTTTTGTGAACTGCTTCCAAGGCCGTACACATGTGTGCAGGTTGTTTCCATTCCTCCAATACAGTTACACCAAGCAACAGGATCAGAGTGTGGTTGACTGCTAATATCCTTACCATACTTCTCAACCAATGAAGCATTATATTTTTCCTATAATAAAAAAAATTTATTATTATAAATATATCTATACTTAAAAAGTAATTAAATAATAATTAACATACATAAAAAGAAATAATTTTAAATATACGTACACTGACAACTTTCGACTTATTGTCCACATATTCACGTTGGCCAGCATTTTTTTTGTGAGTTCGATCAAAAACCTCATTATATGTAGGTGTTCGATTATATTGATTCCTCTTCACAAGTAAAACAAAAAAAAATTGAAGTAAGCTGTAAACAATATATATTTTAACTAAAATATCATACATATGATTTAAAAAGTTACATACCAGTCTATGTGCATGCACAGGAAAAGAAATCGATCCACCTGTATGCTTGGTAACAGTTCCTTCTTTTATGGTCAATCGATTTTGCCTTCCTTTCTATGGCTTCGCCTCCCATTCCGATTTGCCCCATAAGTCATCAATCAAGGAGTCCCATATCTCAACTTTGATCCAGCTGGACATATACCCTTTACAGTAAGCAATTTGATCCGTGCCAAAATGTTGCATTGCTTTTTTTCTTTCAACTTGCAACAAGTCACGGAATCGTGTTTTGCAAATGTTCTCCCAAATATTTTTCACAATAATCGTTTCTTCAGGAGGCCACGTAAAAATTTCCTAAATCAATTGAAATCATTAGTAAAAAATCATGTTAAATAAAATAATAAAATAAAGTAATGTATTAATTATTTGCGATTGACATACCGAAAATTTTTCCCATATTTGGGTTTTCACAGCAATTGGAACACTTTTCCATGTTGGTCAAGGATCAGTAAAATACTCTTTAATTAATGTTGTAATTGTCCGAACAGCTTGAGGCTCCAAAAAAGCGCTGCGACATAAATAAATTCAAATTTTTTATATAATATTAATTAAGTAACTTCATATAGCAAAATAGTATTATTATTTTTATTACCCGTTATTCAGACAAGTAAGTCGTGCCCTTTGATCCGGATTACTTGGAGTCGAATATCCTTGATTGGGCCCTCTTGTTCGTTTTCTACCTCCACTGCCACTACCATCGGAACTCGCACCACTGCCTGTATTTGTCTAAGTATGATCGATGTTAAGCTGCTCAATCGGTATTCTGTCAGGGGATATACCCTCGGCAGATGATGAGGCTTGGCCAGATAGACCATGTGTGGATGGGCCTTGGGCAATTGGACTATCTCTCTGGTCAATCGGTTAGTCAGTGGGTGGGTCCACCTCATCAGTATCCACTTCTGTTGATGGAAATAATTGTGCTTCAAGGTTAATTGGTGGGGTCTGAGATCGTGGAGTAGGCATGAAAAAAGACTTCCAACTCGTTATAGAAGATCCATAGGATCGAGCCTTCTTACCAGATGATTTTTTTGATGATTTCATTATACCTGCAATACATTAAAAAAATAATATATGTATTAGAATACTAATGAACTTAACATACAAAATAAATTAACTTTTTACAAAACATCTTACAAAATATCGTAAATAAAAGCAAACAAAAAAGTAATTAAGTTATTAAATTCACATAAACATTTTCTTAAAAGAAATAAGAGCAATTAGCTAAAAAAGACCTCGTCCTCATCATCATCATCATCATTGTCGTTGTCGTTGTTGGTGTCGTCGTTGTCGTCGTCGTCGTCATCATCATCATCGTCTTCTTCTTCTTCTTCTTCTTCTTCTTCTTCTTCTGCAATATTTACCTCTTCATAATCTCTACGAACGAGAATAGTGGGATTGTCAAGGTCTTCTAAATATGTGATATTTATAGGATGTGGATTTTCAATTTCTTGATAAACCCCATCATTTAAATCCACTATGTCCACATCACAATTTTGAATATTAAATCTAGCTTTTGCTTTTGTCTTGAAAACAACCCACCAATCACGACGATCTCTTTTTCTAGATGGATAAGAACTAAAATACACTTGTTGACTCTGTTGAGCTAATATAAAAGGTTCATTGCTAGCAAGTATAGACCTATGTTTGATTTCAACAAGAGCATGTCTAGGATGAACATGATAACCTCTCTCAATGTCAAACCAATGGCACTTAAAGAGTATAACTTTATTTCCAATCCCAAAATATTCCAACTCCACTATATCTATCAATATACCATAAAAGTCACGGTCAAAATCAATGTAACAATCACCTTTCACACAAACACCGTTGTTCATTGTTTTTTGAGTTTTTCCATATTCTAAGGTATGAAACTTAAATCCATTTACAAAATACCCTTGATAACAACTTGCCAAACGTGTTGGACCATGAGAGAGGTCAATGATACGTTTATCAATTGCATTTCCTTGTTCACGAACCTACATAATAGTGATTCTTGTGATGAGTGAAATGCAGTATCATCTATTAAAACAAAACGAATTATATTTAAATTACTTACATATTGTCTAAACCATTTCGTAAAATGCGCTTGACGTGTTTTCTCCAATTGTCCATCGTACATGTCTGGTTCATTTCTTTTGACCATTTCATCAAATATCCTATAAAATCAATATATAGCAAGTATATATGAAAATGCTTAGGATCAAAAAGCCTTCATTGTATTTATAGTATGATATGTAATGCTATATACTTACTCAATGTACGGGAGAACTTCTTCACAATTCATTAGCACATATATCACCGCTGCATCAAACTCATCTTCTTCCAGATATCGACGATTGTTCTTTGCCCGCCCAAGTGGTCGTCCAGGATATTTGAAAATTGACAAACGTCCCATGAGATCTACGTCTCCTCCATCATCATTCCGTGGTGGACGAGTTAGCCTTATTTGAATATTGGGATCAAAGTATGATGCACAAAATGTTGCAATTTCGTCCCTCATATATGCCTCACATATAGATCCCTCCACATGTGCACGATTTTTCACCTTCTTTTTTAGGCGACGCAAAAACCTAATTAAAGTATACAATACACATTTAATGGCATACAATAAGCGCTCTATTTCTTATAGCACATTGAAAAATGCTCCTATCAAACAAATTATTACCTCTCAAATGGATACATCCATTGGTATTGAACGGGTCCGCCAACCTTGGCCTCGTAAGGTAAGTGAATGGGGAGATGTTCCATGCAGTCAAAAAAACTTGGTGGAAAAATTTTCTCTAATTTGCAAATTGTTTCTACAATGTTGCTCTGCAACTGTTCCATGTAATTCACATGTAATTCAGTTGAACATATATCTAAAAAAAAATGAGATAGCTCAGTAATAGCATCCCATATTGAATTAGGTATGAAATCACGGAAGGCAATCGGAATTAATCTTTGCATAAAAACATGACAGTCATGACTTTTCATTCCATAAAACTTGCCTTACTCAATATTTACGCACCGAGATATGTTTGATGCAAACCCATCAGGAAGCCTTAGCTCTTTCACCCATTTACATACTCTTCTCTGATCATCTTTGCTTAAGGTAAACGATGCTTTAGGTGCGAAAGTTTTTCCATTACTTGTCACCAATTCCAATTACTTTCGTTTACAAATCAGCGCCAAATCTAACCTTGCATTTGTGTTGTCCTTTGTTTTGCTTTTAACATCCATTAATGTATTGAATAAATTGTCAAACACATTTTTTTCAATATGCATGACATCTAAGTTGTGACGAATAAGGTTGGTATGCCAATAAGACAGCTCCCAAAAAATGCTTTTCTTCACCCAATTATGAGTTACCCCAAAACCTTGAGGTTTTTGTTGAGGACATTTTGTCCCAAATGTTAAGTCTTCCAAACTATCTATCCGAGACAACACTTCTTCACCTGACAATCTCATAACCGGAGGATCATAATCAACCCTTTTACTAAATTTATCCCTTTGCTTCCTAAAAGAACGATTAGGAGGTAAAAATTGACGATGACAATAAAAAAAATAAGGCTTTCGTCCATGTTGCAATCTAAAAGCTTTTGTATGTTCCATACAATAAGAACAAGATAATCTTCCATGTGTACTCCACCCAGACAACATTCCATATGCAAGAAAGTCATTAATTGTCCACATTAATGCACCCTTAACAAAAAAAGTTGATTTCTATAAGAATCATAAGTTTGAACACCCTCATCCCATAAGATTTTCAACTCATCTATCAAAGGCCTTAAAAAACATCTATGTTTTGTGATGGATTGTTCCTTCCCGGAATTACCATATTCAATAACAAATATGGTTGTTTCATACACATCTAGGGAGGTAAATTGTAAACAGCAAGCATAACTGGCCAACAAGAATATGACCTCGTAGCTGGCCCAAACGGACAAAACCCATCTGCACATAAACCAATTCTAACATTATGAGGTTCCATAGCAAATGATGGATGAGGACAATTGAAATGTTGCCAAGCTTCACCATCAACTGGATGTCTAAGCACTCCTGAAGAACTTCGATTGTGTGCATGCCATGTCATAAACTCAGCAGTTGCAGCTGACATATAAAGCCTTTGAAGCCTAGGGATTAATGGCAAGTAGCGCAAAATCTTGTACGGTGTCTTCTTTCGTCTTACCCCACATTGTCTATATCTAGGATGCCCACATATCACACAATGCATTAACTCAACATATTCTTTCCAAAATAAAATACAACTATTCTTGCAAGCATCTATCTTAATATAACCAAGACCAAATTTCTCCATTTTTTTTATTCATTTCATAAAAGTTTTCAGGTAAATGATTATTCTTCGGAAGCATACCTCTCACAATCTCCAACATTCGATTAAAACATGCTTCACTAACATTGTGCTTCGACTTCCAATTACACAATTGTGACATAGTAGATAATGTCGTGTGCTTAGAACATTCTGTCCACAATGGTTCATTTGCATCATTTAACAGAGAAGCAAAGTTTTGTCTTGATGAATTTTGTTCATGCTCACCAAATCTTGACTGATTAGCATTCCCGTCAAAATTAATATGACAAGCATCCCTCACCATTCTATTATACGGGTTTTGTTCTGAATACATTTCATACATCAGATCACCAATCTCATCTCTATTTCTTGAGGATTCTCCTTCAACAACTTCACCATGTTTATCCCAAATAGTATAACCACCCATAAAACCTTTGTAAAATAAATGTTCCCGTACCTTATCACATTCTAAAAAGATTCTATTTTGACATTTGATGCAAGGACATTTTATTCTATCTCCATTGACAAACTGCCTATTTGAACATGCAAAATCGATAAACTCTTCAACTCCATTTAAAAACTCATTTGTAATATAACTATTACTATCTAACCGGTTGTACATCCAACTCCTATCTTTATTCATGATACAATCTGAATAAAAGATCTATAATTTAATAAACAAAAACACACAAAATAAATAAAATATAGCAATCAAAGCAAATATCTTAACCAATTCAAAAACAAAATAAAAATTTTAAATCAAAATTAACAATTATTTATTATAAAATGCATAATAAAATAGTTAAAATATTACCTAACGATCACAATCCACCAAAGCACTCCTTATTAATATTAAATAACCTACAAAAGCATAAAAACTACATATTAAAAATTAAATATTATTTTCTTTCTATTTTAAAATAAAAAAATAACGATTACAATACATACAACTTTCGTTACAATACATATTAAAACTATTAATACAACAATATATACATTTATGCAATGAAAAAAAATAATATATATAACAATGTGTATATCTCACATTAATCCCAAAATTAATAATACTAATTCAATCAATCTATTAATATCATATAATTAGATATACTAAAACAACAATAAATTTTCATAATTAATAATATTATGACCAAATTAAATTTACATACATAAATTTATATATTTAAAATCTAACAAAAATAACTTTAAACATTTAAATACAAATTTTCTACTAATATTATTATAAATACAAATAAACAAAAATAACCTAAATAAACTAATTAAACAAATAAACAACAATAAACACATATATATTTTAAATAAATATATATTTTAAATAAACAAATTAAACAAATAAACAAAAATTAATAATACTAATTCAATCAATCTATTAATATCATATAATTAGATACACTAAAACAACAATAAATTTTCATAATTAATAATATTATGACCAATTTAAATTTACATAAATAAATTTATATATTTAAAATCTAAAATCTAACAAAATTTACATAAATATTATTTCTATACATGTTTTAGGTTTAGCGACAGAAATTTCTGTCGCTAATTCCGTCGGTAATATTTTGGAGCAATTGAACAGTATCTCCTGCCATAATTAGCAACGGAATTAGCGACGGAAAATATTCCGTCGCTAATTGCAGACGAATTTCCGTCGCTAATCCGTCTCTAATTCCGTCGCTAATCCGTCGCTAATACTACATTTCAGCGACGGAAAAATTTCGTAGCTAAATTTCCGTCGCTGAAAATCAATTTTCTTGTAGTGTTTGATTCATGCTCAGGATCAATCAAGTAATTAGATAAACAAGCTCAATTTGATTTTCCTTCACTATGTAATCAATGAACTAATTAGCCCTCCCTATGTTCTCATTTTAGGTTCATTAGCTTAGATTGTGGGTTACCTGAAGACTCCAGCTATGTAGAAAGCACAACCAGTGTAGATTACATTTCAGGTGCACCTTACATCCAAACTAGCTGTCGTAATGACTTAAGGTCCTTGACCTAACCGCTAGACATGGTTCAATGGAGTCACCACCAATCATTTTTAGCTTAGGTGTGATTGTTCACCTATTCTCATTTAAGGATAAGGATTGATCTTCATTTCAGATTTAGGGTTCAGGGGTCGGTTACATGTAAGGAAGGTGTTAGCACCCTTATGACGCCCATCCTAGAATGGTACCTAATTAATCTTATGCTACCTTAAGACGGTTTTGTTTGAATTTTTTTATTCCAAATAATCAAATATTGGTAAATTTCTAAGAAATTCTTCATCATTCCGGTGGAATTTCTTGAAAACTTATCCTTACCTCGGAGTATTCAAGTAGTGACTTGCTTGAAGAGGCTCCATTGTCAGATCAAAATTTTCTCAATTTATTTTAAACTAATATTTTATTTATTTTATTTTTTTCTTCATTTAATTTTATTTATCTCTTTTATTATTTTATTTTATTTTATTTATTTATTTTAATTCGAGAAATAAATTTAGATTATTAATACCGAAAATTCTCTTAGTCTTCCATCATTCTGTCAAGACTTAGAGAAAAATTCTTACCTAAAGAATTCCAAATGCCAACCATTTATATAACTCTTTGGACTCTTATCATCGAAATAATCCTCATTCATTCTCTATTAAGTTGTTATTATTTATTATTTTAACCCTTTTTATTAATAATCTTCATTTTCTTTTAATTTCATAATTTTAAATATTAATTATTGATTGTTGTTATTATTTAATTATTTTAAAAATAAATATTGACTGTGAATGTTGAAAATTTTTACTTAAATCTTTCACATTCTAGCAAGAATTAAGAAAAATCCTCTCACCTAGAGATTTCCAAATGTCAACCATTTCTGACTCTTTAGAATCTCATCCTTGGAGTTATATTTATTTATTCTTCGTTCCTTATTAACTTATCATATTTTATTATCAATATTATTTTTTATTATTTAAATTGTTGTTATTATTATTTTGAAAAATAAATATCTATTATTAATATTGAAAATATTACTTAAATCTGCTATCATTCTGGTGAGATTTAAGAAAAATCTTTTCACCTAGCAATTTCCAAATGTCTACCATTTGTGACTCTTAAGAATTGCATCATCAGATGATTTTAATTATTTTAATTTATTTACATTAAAATTTTATAGTTGTTTCGCTTTGGTTTTGATTTTATAAATTTGCTTTGCGTTACTAATAATCACAAGCCTTTTGTGTTTAGATTTAGTTCCAAAACATAAAACATCATCAAACCTCTCTCAAATATTACAATTGCGAATAATTAAGTAAACAAGACAAGGACATTCCACATGACACACACATACAAGCAAACCACCAACTATCAGTTTATTAGCCAAGTAAAACTAAACATTCATTGACCAAGTAAACCATGGCACAATTTAAAACCTTTTACAAATAGTGTAAGTGATTAAAGTAAATAGCTAAGTCAGTAAGCAAAACATAAACATAAGCCACATATTATTTGCATCATCAATCCATTAGCCAAGTAAAATAATCATTCCATAACTAAGTAAATCAATCAAGTTAAAAGCAAATCAAGCAAAATGTAATAAAAGCAAACCTGTAAACTAAGTTTTCTTCCTTTATCTTTTTCTTTTTAACCTTCACGTGTGTTCCTTCGGTAACTTTGTCGTGTCTGTAGTAGGAACCAGGCAGCTTGATTGCAAGCGGTGTTGGCAGCCACGATGCAAGGTAGCTAGTGCTAGGTGACAACAAAGGGTGGCGAGGTAGATAGGCAGGCTGTTAGCAGTGAAGTACGATACAGGAAGAGCAAAACGGTGGTGGCTGGCGAAGTGGACAGCAACTAGGGCGACAGCAATAGCATAGCACGCTTGGTTGCAGTAGTAGTGGCGTGGTTTGGATGATGGAGAAACAGGGTAGGAGCAATGATGAAGATAGCTTTGGTTTGGCAAGATGCAACAGAGTGATGCAACGAGACAAAGCTCTACACAATAACCAAAAAAGTGGCACACAGCAATAGGAGGTGATTCAAACAGTGTAGGGGTGGCCGAAATGGGTAGAACATGAGCAGGGGAAAGAGATAGTGATGATGATCGATGGTCAAGGTGCCAAGCTTGAAGTGCCGAATAGCTAGGATGGCTCCCTTTATATATTTTTTTTGTCTCTCAACTTTTAAAAATTGAATTAGAGAGTTTATTGATCCCATAATTATGGGATTTTATTTTATTTATTTATTTTCATTTGACCTTTCCATTTTATAATTTATTTCCTTTTTATTGTTTTTATTCTTGGTAATTAATTTTTAGCTTTTATTTTACTTTGATTATATCCTTTTTTTGCATGATTTGTTTTCCTTTTATTGACTTATTCATATTTGGCCTAACCTAAATCTCTCAAGTCAACTTTGGCTTTAATTTGCATGATGCATGGGCATTGAAGAATTGATATTTATTTATTTATTTATTATTATTTTTGTATTTTTAATTTTATTATTTTTTTTAAATTAAAATTCTTCGGACAAAATTCGGTGTCCGCAGTTGCCCCTCTTTGCACAATGCTGAGAATCTGGAAGAGGGCAAAGACTTTAGACAACAATTTTGTCTGAATCTTTTTTTTTTTGAAAAATTCAATTTTGATTCCCGAAAATAATACCTTGACTCTATACCCAGGCTTGACCCATGAGAACAATGGATTCGATTTTGGAACATGGTACCTGGACTCTCTACCAAGGTTCGATCCACTTTGAAAAAGTGAATTCGATTTAATACCTTAATTCCCTACTAAGGCTCGATCCAATTTGACTTTGAAAAATTATACCTTGACTCCCTACCAAGGGTCGATCCACTTTGAAAAAGTGAATTCGATTTGACACAAAATACCTTGACTCCTTATCAAGGTTCGATCCACTTAGAAAAAGTGAATTCTATTTTGAAACTTGATACCTTGACTCCCTTCCAAGATTCGATTCATTTTCGAGAAATGAATTCAAATTTGAAAAACACCACCTTGTCTCCCTAGTAGGGCTCGACCCACTTTAGAAAAGTGAATTTGATAATACCTTTATTCAATACCAAGGTTCGATTCATTCTAGAAAAATGAATTCAATTTTGAAGCACACTACCTTGACTCCCTACCAAGGCTTGATCCATTAGCAAAATGGATTCGATTTTGAAACATATTACCTTGACTCACTACCAAGGTTCGATGAATTCGATTTTAAAACACACTACCTTGACTTCCTATCAAGGCTCGACCCACTTTAAAGAAATGAATTCGATTTTGAAAGTTGAAACCTTAAGAATATCATTACCATGGTTATATATGAAAAATGCAACAGTTAGTCTTTATAACACATGAGGATAGCATGATTAGTTATGCAAATGTAAATATCCATGACTTTAAATTCTAAATTTTAATGCAAGTATTTATGCAGCTCAATCCACAAACTTACATTAACTTATTAAGTTTACTTATTCCCAAACCCTGTGCTTGGATAGCTAACCAAACTTCGAACTTGTAGGATCCCAAACTCCAATTTCTCTGAGGGTTAATACTTCTTTATGTGATTTCCCCGCACTAGTCCACATGCTTAAACATCCACAAATTGGATCCCAATCTCATATTCCTACTTTTTAATGATTCAAATCTTCCCAAAGTAATGCAAATACCTTTTACTATTCATTTAATCAAAATCATTCAAATTTGACAAGTGCAATGCATTTATTATGAATGAAAGGCAAACAAGTCAATAGGTAAAGTATAATTTTATTTCATTCAAAGTGGTCAAGGGTATATAAGATGAAAAAAGAATCAAGGGTGTATAGTAACAATGGCCAAAGTTCCCTTATAAGAAAAATTTGGACTTCCTCATATCAAATAATCCAGAATCTTTATTATATGAACCACTAATTGAAGACCTCAATGTGTTGGAGATGTTTCCAACTGTCTTTGACCTCTTTAGAGATGTAAAACTGTTCAACAAAATTGATGCCCCTTTTTATCTAAGCTGCCTTTTCGGGTTTCCAACTTAGATACCTCCTATGGGTTTAAGTCAACTTTTTAGGTTTTCAACTTAAACCCTACCCTCTTTTTTTTTTTTGAATCTAAGCCGCCTTTTTAGGTTTTCAACTTAGATCCCATTTCAAGCATAATACTTTTTACCACATCACCATTGAGTAGGTTTGGTAACTCATAGCCATCCATCTCTGTCATAATTAACGCTCCTCCTAAAAAGGCCTTCTTCACCATGTACGGGCCTTCCCAATTTGATGCCCATTTTTCTCGAGGATCATGCTGATTAGATGGAATCCTTTTCAAAACTAATTCCCCTTCCCGAAATTGTCTTGGGCGAACCTTTTTGTCATATGCTTTCATCATTCTCCTTTGATATAATTGGCCATGACAAAGTGCTTTAAGTCTCTTTTCTTCAATTAGATTCAATTGTTCATATCGAGCACGGACCCATTCTGCTTCTTCCAATTCTACCTCCAACAATACCTGTAAGGAAGGAATCTCAACCTTAATAGGCAAAACGACTTCCATTCCAAATACTAATGAGAATGGAGTAGCTCCAGTGGCTATACGCACTAACGTCTGGTAAGCATGCAAAGCAAAAGGAAGTTTCTCATGCCAATCTTTATATGTGTTTGTCATTTTTTGAATGATCTTCTTGACATTTTTATTTGCAGCTTCTATGGCTCCATTCATTTTCGGGCTATAAGGCACTGATTTATGATGTTTGATTTTGAATTGATCACAAGCCTCCTCTATCACCTTGTTTTTAAAATTTGTAGCATTGTCTAAAATAATCCTTTCAAGGAACCCATAACTGCATATGACCTCCTTCTTAATGAACTTGCATACCACCGACTTTGTCACGCTGGCAAATAATGCTGCTTCCACCTATTTTGTAAATTAATCAATCATCACTAAGATAAAACGATGCCTATTTGACGCTTTTGGAGTGATTGGCCCAATTACTTCCATTCTCCATATTGAGAAAGGCCAAGGAGTTGTCATGATGTGTAAAGATGTTGGAGGGGCGTGTATTTTATCACCATATATTTGACATTTGTGACATTTTTGAGCATATTTAATGTAGTCACTTTCAATAGTCATCCAATAATAGCCTGCTCTCATGATCTTTCTAGCCATCATATGCCCATTTGCATGAGTTCCACAACTTCCTTTGTGAATCTCCTCAAGGATCCTTCTAGCTTCCATAACATCCACGCACCTTAGCAATACTTGTGCTTTTCCTTTCTTGTACAGGATATCACCATCGACAAAAAATCCCATTGCCAACCTTTTTATGGTCCTCTTATCGTTTTCTATGGCTTGCTTTAGATATTATTGGTTCTTAACATATTGTAGAATGTCATGAAACCAAGGCTTACCATCAATTTCTTCCTCCACGTTTAAGCAGTGAGCTGGGGAACCATGTACACTCATTTTAATGAGCTGAACTTCAGTATTTGCATTTACTTTGAACATGGCTACCAATGTTGCTAAGGCATCTACCATTTGATTTTCTTCTCGAGGTAAATGGTCGAAAGAAACCTTTTCAAATTGTTTGATCAAGTCGATGATGAATTCATAATACAAGACCAATTTCGAGTCTCTTGTCTCCCATTCCCTTTCAATTGATAATTACCAATGTAGAATCTTCGTATACTTCTAACACTTTAATTTTCTTTTCAATGGTTGCTTATAGTCCCATGATACATGCTTCATAGTCAGCCATATTATTGGTACAATTGAAATCCAATCTTGCAGTGAATGGGTAATGATCCCCTTTTGGAGATATTAAGATTAAACCAATACCATGCCCTAGAATGTTTGATGCTCCATCGAAATACATCTTCCGTGCCTTCTCGTCTACTAACTCTTCATCATCAATCTTAAGGATAGTTATCAAATCCTCGTATGGGAAGTCGAACTTCTTAGGCTCATAATCCTCTACAACTCGATTTGCCAAGAATTCAGCTATTGTACCCCCTTTGATGGCTTTTTAACTCATATAGACAATATCATATTCAGAGAGTAATACCTGCCATCTTACTAACCTCTTGGACAAAGAAGGCTTTTTGAAAATTTACTTAATGGGATCCAGCTTTGCAATCAACTGGATAGTGTGATACAACATATAATGCCAGAGTCTTTGGGCTATTCAAGCTAGTGCGCAACACATTTTTTCTAGTGAGGAGTATTTGGATTCGTAATCCATAAATTTCTTACTCAAATAGTAAGTTGCTTGCTCTTTCTTACTTGGTTCATCGTGTTGCCCTAATACACAACCCATTAAGTGTTCATGAACTACAAGATACAAAACAAGTGGCTTTCTTGGAACAAAAGGAACTAGAATTGGTGGGTTCGAGAGGTATTCTTTGACTTTATCAAATGCCATCTAACAATTTTCATCACACTTTCTCGAGTCGTGCTTTCAGAGAAGCTTAAAAATTGGATCGCATTTAGCAGTAAGATGGGATATGAAGCGGTAAATGTAATTCGATTGTCTAAGGAAGCCCCTCACTTCCTTTTGAGTACGCGGTGGTGGCAAGTTTTGGGTAGCCTTGATTTTATCTGGATCCACCTCAATCCCTCTTTCACTAACAATGAAACCCAATAATTTTCCTGATGTAGCCCCGAGTGCGCACTTAGCCGTGTTTAGCTTAAGTTGAAACTTTCTTTATCTTTCAAAGAGCTTTTTAAGATCATCAACATGGTCCTCTGCTCTTCGCGATTTAACAATCATATCATCTACATAAACCTTGATCTCCTTATGCATCATATCATGGAATAAAGTTACCATGACCCTTTGATAGGTTGCCCTAGCATTTTTTAAACCAAATGGCATTACTTTGCAACAAAAAGTTCCCCACATTATCACAAAAGTGGTATTTTCCATGTCCTCCGGTGCCATCTTAATCTGGTTATATCCCGAAAAACCATCCATGAAAGAGAATAATGAATGTCTAGCTGTATTATCAACTAAAGTATCAATATGTGGCAACGGGAAATTATCTTTAAGGCTAGCTTTGTTCAAGTTCGGATAATCAACACACATTCACACCTTTCCATCCTTTTTATGTACTGGGACTATATTTGATACCCATTCAGGGTATTTTGCCACTTTTAGGAACCCAACATCAAATTGCTTTTTTACCTCCTCCTTTGTTTTCAACAGCATTTTTGGTTTCATCCTCCTTAACTTCTGTTGAACCGATTTGCATCCAGGCTTCAAAGGTAGTCTATGCACTACAATATCAGTATTCAAACCTGGCATGTCTTGGTATGACCAAGCAAATACATCTACATATTCGTGAAGCTAGCTTATCAATCTTTGCTTAACGGATAATAAGAGAGAGGTCCCAATTTTAACTTCTTTCTTCATTTCTTCATTCCCCAGGTTTATGATCTTTATTGCTTCTTAATCAAGCACAATTTGTTTCTCTTCTTTTTGTACTAGTCTTAGCAAATCTTAAGGCAAAGCTGTAATAACTGGAAAATTCTTACTATATTAAATTAATTGTCTATTATTTAGCACAATTTTATAACTAATAAAAATAAATTTTAAAATAATTATATAGGGACATGTAGACGGGTGGACATCTCGGCACGGCTTAAGTAGTCCTCGAGATAAGAGATCTTGTCTACTTCAAGCTCGGGAGCGACAAGCTACACTAAGCCTATGAATTTTGGTTAAAACCTTGTGTAAATCAACTAAGTTCATAAAGTTGATTTTAATGTATTTTAATTAGTTAAATTCGGAAATAATAGAATTATTTAATCTAAGTGTAAGTCTTGGGTGTAGTTACATATTATACATCATACATATATGTATATATATATAAATATAATAATAAATATAGTATATATCATACATGCTGTAAAGACTTACAATTACTAAATAATAATAATAATATGTATGATATAAATATTTTACACATAAATATATAATATTATAAAGCTACCAACTATATTAATATAATAAACATGGACAGCTTCCAAAGGAAGTTGTCCATGTGATGGTTGCTCAACAGATTAATGGTCTGCTGAGCAGACCAAAACGTCTGCTTCAACAAACTTTAGTTTGCTGAAGCAGACCTAAAACCAATAAAATATATATATAAATAATAAAACAACATGATGAAGACCCCTTCCAGCTTTAACCCACTCACGTGGGATTTAAAATCAACAAAACGATAAAAGAATAAAAAAAAAGGAAAGAGGAGAAAACAGAAGCTACACTAAGCCTATGAATTTTGGTTAAAACCTTGTGTAAATCAACTAAGTTCATAAAGTTGATTTTAATGTATTTTAATTAGTTAAATTCGAAAATAATAGAATTATTTAATCTAAGTGTAAGTCTTGGGTGTAGTTACATATTATACATCATACATATATGTATATATATATAAATATAATAATAAATATAGTATATATCATACATGCTGTAAAGACTTACAATTACTAAATAATAATAATATGTATGATATAAATACTTTACACATAAATATATAATATTATAAAGCTACCAACTATATTAATATAATAAACATGGACAAGCTTCCAAAGGAAGTTGTCCATGTGATGGTTGCTCAACAGATTAATGGTCTGCTGAGTAGACCAAAACGTCTGCTTCAACAAACTTTAGTTTGCTGAAGCAGACCTAAAACCAATAAAATATATATAAATAATAAAACAACATGATGAAGACCCCTTCCAGCTTTAACCCACTCACGTGGGATTTAAAATCAACAAAACGATAAAAGAATAAAAAAAAAAGGAAAGAGGAGAAAACAGATTGGAAAGGAACGGAGAGGGGCGACGAGGGTGAGAGACACGACGAGACAAGGGTTGTAGCTGGGTTTCTTGACTGAACCGAAAACAGCAAAGGAAAGGTTGTTCAGTGACTGGGGAAAAGAAAGGAAGAGTCGTCAGGCATCAGAGGAAAGGAAGGAAAAGAGATTCACGCCGGAAAAAGAGAAAAAGGGATGATGTACAGGGGTCTTAGGTAAAAGCTGAAGCAAAATAGGGGATCAATAAAAGAATGAAAGTAAAGGCTGTTTTGTGGCTGAGAATGTTACAGCAGGGGAGGCGTTAGGAGTTGTCGTTTTTGGTGTTACAAAAGAGACCTTATTGAGTTGAAGATGTCGCTAACTTAGGGGCTGAAGCTCGAAACACTCTCTTGGCTTTGAACAAGACACCGGCGAGGATTGTGGAATCTCATTTTTTTAAGCAACTCAGGATAGCAGTAGGAGATGCCAATTTCCTCCATTTTCGGCACATTGGTAGCAATCAATTAAGAAGAAAGAGGGTTGAAAGTGAGAGATATTGGAAAAGAGGAAAGAAGGGTTATTCAGGTATATCTTTCAGGTTAAGTTCTAATTTAGTTGAGCATTAAGTTGTATATATATATATATATATATATATATATATATCAATGCATGTGAGATGTTGATGATAAATATGGTGTAGGGACAAGTAGAGGACTTTGAAAGATTGTGATTGGGAGGCTCGGTTTTGAGAGGCTTTCAAAGGTTTATGTTGAAGCCTTGAGTAATATTGGCGAAGAGCTTGAGTCGAAAATTTTCGAAGGTAAGGAAATGATATGTGTAATATAGTTGAGGATATATAAGAATGAATATTAAATAGGATTTGATGTATTGAAATTGTAGGGGGAAACTTTCAAGGAGCTGACAATTAACTATTGGTTAACAAAAAAATGCGCAAGAACAATATTGCTAAGCATTAAGCTTGACATAACGAGGTAAGGGAATTTACGGTAAACGTTTATTAGTCTACTATGTTGTGTATGTCCAAAATTCTGTTATTTAATACTTATTGATTTGAAATGCATTCTTGATTGAATTTCATATGTATTGAACTGAGTTGAAGTACAAATGGTTTTGAATTTGAATTGTGTTGAATTTGTAGATAAAAATATTGTTGGTTGGCGTTTTTTGCAGGTTGTTTGTTGTGGATTATGATGCTGGGTAGTGTTCTACCTATGCCGTCATAATGTCGAAATTTCGTTAGAAATTATTAAATAGATTTTTGGCATCGATTTAAATTCTATAATGTATTTAAACCTCATATACCTCAAGCACCATTACTAGTGATCGAGATACTATCTTTTTAAAATATGTTTTGTACAATGAGGTTATCAAAACGTGAGGGTTTAATACGAATTTTGCCTCCCATACTCAAGATACATTGTAAAAGCATTCTTGCATGAATTTTGGCATAAGAGACAAGGGATGCTTGGAAGTTGCCTGTGTGGCACTTAACTCGCCTGTGTGGCGTAGATGAGCCTGTGTGGCACTCGCCTGTGTGACGTTTATTAAGCCTCTGTGGCACCCGCCTGTGTGGCGTTTAAATTATGCCTATGTGGCATTTAGTAAGCCTGTGTGGCAATTAACGTAAAATATCCTGGATTGCTTTGTGATCTTCCAGGTGTCCGACAAATAGTCGTGACTTGTACCTCAGCTACTAGATGATCATTGGTGCTGGGATGATTCATGATCATGGATAGAATCTTGGTTCGGAACGGTAACCACTGCTAGCTACAGTGGACGCTTTTATAGAAAGCTTTCGGTTATTTCCAAAAATCCCGATTATATTACGATACCTTATCAAAGAAATCCTGTCTCTCGGAAATGTTTTCATTGTGTACTTCGATTTTATAAATGCGTGAGTGCAAGTGTTTTTATAGCTTATAGAACAATGATTTGTCAACTTGCATTTTTTCGTAAGGCACACTTAAGCATGAGTTTTGACGTACTTATTCACGCATACACATGCACGAACATAGTAGAACATCTAATATCACTTAGCGTATGTTTTCTTACTGGGTTTTCCCCAAAGCTCACCCTTTCCACCTTAGATTATTTCAGGTAGACTCGGCACGAGCGTGGTGCATCAAGAGTCTTTTTGTCGAGCTACAGAAAGTTATATTTTGAGCCAAGGTATAATCTTTTGTTCTTTTGTTTATATCCCAGACTAAATTCTTTTGTGTACACAGTGTATAGGATTCAGGATGTAAGTACTAGGTGATATCGAGTCTGTAAACATACTGTGATTCGTAGTTAAGTTGTAATCTCGATATGTTTATATATTGAATCACTTGGAGGTCTAATATTTCAGAAGTTACATGGAGATTTGAAATTTCTACAGGTTGAAACGATGATGTACTTAGTATGGGGATGGATACTAGACTAAAATAGGGGCGGAGTTTTTCAGTGTCGTTTTCGACACGTCTTACTAGAAGACTATATTGGGACCTTAGACAACTAGTCTTAAACAAATATGAGAGTAAGACTACTCATTAGATTTTTAGCTACATTGAACGAGAGACAAACATAGGAAGTAAAGGAAAAAGTTAGCCCGAAAATTCGGCTTCCGAGGGCGTTACAAAAGCACAATCATCCACATCTTCTTCATCATTAAGTTCACCAACACAAATGGTTTTTTCAAAATTAAACTCTAGATTATTGTTGAGAATGTCCTCATTTTCATTATTGGGATACCTGGAGATAATTAAAATAGGAGTAATATGAAGAAGGCATAAAGATGAATGAAAAGAAACAATATGGATGGACGAATAAAATGCATTATGGTTGTCATTTATTGAATGATAAAGACTAAATAGAAGCCCGTAGATAAAAGACTCTAATGCCTTTGGGCAAAGGCACTCGGATAGGTTTATTGCATTGCATGGAACATGATTTGAAAACGACGGGGAGCTCAATAGCATGCCAATTCTTCAATTTGTAGCTAGGAGGGCAAGGACGAATTCTAGGAGTGTAAACAAACAGAATGTTCGACAAACCATTCGTGAACCCGTTTGGTTTATGTTCGTTTATTAAGCTTAACGAACGATCACGAACAACATTTTAGCGTTCGTTTAGTAAACGAACGAACATAAACAGAGGTGTGGTTCGTTCGTTATTGTTCGCGAACAGGCTCGTTTATGTTCGTTCATTTAAAGTGTCATTTGTTATTCGTTTGTTATTCGTTCGTTTATTATTTGTTTATTGTTTATTTGTTTAAAGTGCCATTTGTTATTCGTTTATTGTTCGTTCGTTTAAAGTGTCGTTCGTTTAAAGTGTTATTCGTTTGTTATATAAGTTATATATAATATAAGTTTGTATTATTATTATTATTCGTTCGTTCGTTTGTTATTCGTTCGTTATTCATTCATTTATTGATTATTAAAGTACTAAAATGACTTATATTATATAAGTTATATAATATACCCTATAACATATAAAATTAAATTACTTATATTATATAAATTATATAAGTTGCATAATATATAATATATTATAAAAGTTATATAATATATATTAAAATTACTTATATTATATAAGTTATATAATATATATCCTATCTTTAAGACTTTAATCTAAATAATTAGTACCTATTTTTAAACATATTTATATAAGGGTTTGTATATGATGCATTAATATTGTATAATCTCTATATATTAAATGCACCAAAAGTCAACAGCTCGTCAATAAACAAATTAAAAAAAAATAAAGCCCTTAAACATAAGTAGAAATAAAATCTTTTCAATTTGCTCAAAATTTTTCAGTTTGCTTATAAGGGCTTATTAATAAGGTGTCGACTTTTGATACATTGACAATGTATAGAGACTTTACACTGTCAATGCATCATATATAAATTCTTTAAATAATATAACTTTGTTCGCTTAAAAAAATTAACAAAATATAATAATATAATAATTATAAAATTAAATTAGTTAATTATGCTTAAAATAATAAAGTGGTTGCTTAACTCTTTATAATAAATTGAAAAAAGCTTTATTTGACTTTAAAAAAAAAAGATTTAGAGCCAATATCTATTTAATAGTCTAATATTATAATCATAGATCAAGTTAATCTATATTACATGAATATATCATAATAAATTATATGTTTGAAATTTGAAATACATTATATTCTAATATATGATTATAGATTGAAATTAAAAACATTTTATATTAAGATAAAAGTACAATGGTATATAGCTTTAAATCAAATGATCTTTGTGAAATGGTAGATGGATCATGGATATGAGGTTGTGTTATTACAAATTTATTAATTATGTTTGAGAGTTAGAACTATTTTAAAAAAATTAAAAAACATAATAAATTAATTTTGAAATTAAATTAATTAATTATTCTTATGATAAGAAGATTTTTAGAAATTAAATGTACTGAAAAAATTAATAAAAATTACATAACATGAAAACTAATTAAATAAATTAATCAAATAATACTTATATTCATAACTTAAACTTTTTTTTAAAATTAATTAAATAAATTAATAAAATAATATTTCCATTAACTTAAACATGAAAAAGAAATTTAGTGTGATCAATGATCATCGGTCAACTATCTCTTTGATGTAATGATTAATCGTAAGGTAAGTTTATGATGAAAATTTTCAAATTCATGTACCCTCTTTCAATCTAAAAACAACAAAATAAAATAAAATCACAATAATAAATTTCCTTTCCTTCACACGTAATACATAAAGCATTAAACTAACCCTAGACCCACAATAATTAATCGTAAGGTAGGTTTTGGTTTTGATCCGATCAAGGTAAGACATAAAGCATTAAACTGATCCACTAAAACTCACCGTTTAGGTGAGCCGTGAGTTTTTCTTAACCCTAAAATCATTCCTTTGAATATTGAAACCAAAAACCAATTCGGCAAGGCAATCCCTAGCTTTCTCTCTCCAACGGCAAGTGGCTTCTTTGAAGTCTGAATCCCGGTCGACAATCGGCAGCAAGAGCAACTTCTCTCCAGTCTCCATCCCTAAGGTAATCACTCTGCAAGACTTTTAACCCTTCAATCCCAAGCCCATGTGCGTCCAGCGTGTTGTCTTTTTAAAGCTTGAGTGCTTCCATGCTTTAGTTTTAGTTTTAGCTTGAGTCTCGTTTCTGATCTTACGTCTTTAGGCGGGTTAAAACAAATTTTGTAGCATATTTTGTAGCATATTTTATTTCTGATCATGACTTTTTAGATAATGGATCATTAGCTATCAAATTTTTTCCTTTTTATCTATTTCTTTTTTATTATTATTTTCCTTTTGCAATCTCGTCATTAACAAAGAATTTACCTACTCCTCTCTTCTCCATAATAATAATAAAAACAATAATTACACCACTATATGTAATTGCATTATTCAAATGTAGCTCCTTTCAAATAATTACATTTTATATATCGTATAAAAAACAAATCAAAGCCATCAATTAGACATCACCCCAAAATCTAATGAAATTAGGATTAATATTATCATGACAAGTCACTAATTTGCTCTTGTTACTACTAAAAAAAGGCATGTCTGTTGAACAACAAGCAGCCAGCATTGGGTCTCAAAAAGAATTGGATATGCTCTTTGAAGTACGTATATAGTTTTCTGACTAAACTAAAACATAAAAGCACTTTTGATACATTGATGCTTTATCGACCTCTGCCTGGGTTGAGCATACGGGTGCAATATGATGCTATGGTAATTGGAAAGCCTTGTGTCTGTATAGTATAAACTTTGAAAGGCTTTTGGTTTGAAATTTAATTACTTGGAAGCACTGGGTAAGTTGTGCTTTGTTTTGAAAAGCTATGAACTTTGCTATTTTGATTTTCTAAGTACTTTTTTTTTTCAATTTCTTGGGTTGTATTGTTGAATTTGATTTTAAAATTTGTTTTTTTAGTTCAAATGTTTTGGTAAGATCAGCATTACTCATTTTTGTCGCATCGGAAGTAGATATATGTAGTGTTGGTGTTATTCTTTACATCTTGTTCTATTAGATTCCAGTTTCTACTATTTTGGGCAGGTATTTATCTCAATAATTATATTTATTTACTCTTTTATCATAACTATGAATATTAAGTCTAACACTATTCATCTTATTTTGTCAGATTATTTGGAGGAATGATGGCAGCACCAACCCTTACTATTAATTTTTAGACTTTTTTAAGATATTATTTTCGGACTGAAGTTGTATTGTATTTAAAATTTTTTGTTGGATGATTATGTGGTATTTAATTTTTATGTAGGACTTTTAATATTTAATATTTTAATTTATTCTCAACAACACTTGTTTGCGAACGTGAACGAACGACGCGTTCGTTAGCATGTTCGCGAACGCGTTCGTTTGCATGTTCGCGAACGCATTCGTTTAGTACGAACGAGCTTGTTCGCGAACATTTAAAGAACAACCTTACTAAACAAACGAACGAGCTCGAACAATGAAATCAAATTTCTTAACGAACACGAACTGAACACGAACGACACTTAAAAATAAACAAACGAACATAAACATTATTTCGTTCGTTCGTGTTCGGTTCGTTTACAGCCCTAACGAATTCTAGAACTGTCCACCTCTTTTGGAACTTTCTCTATTCTACCACATTGATAAAGAGTTCTGTGAAAGCTTAGCTGCCATTAGGATAGACTTGCCTCCTTCAATTTTTGACAAGTTATTGTGGATGTATCCTGCTAAATAGAAAGACTCTTTTAAAGGGGGAAAACTCATTGGTTTGAACTCCATCTCATGCCCCATAAAATTGGCCAACCTATTTTCTTTCTTCTTTTCTATGAACTTTTTCTTTTCAAGTCTTGTGGGTTTATATCCTAACCTAAATCTATCCATCTTAGGAGTAACAGACACTGCTCTCTTGATTCCTTATAACTCCTTTCCTAAACTTGCTCTAACATGACATCCCTTTCCCATCGTCTGTTGGATCCCAAGCCTGGTGGTTTTTGACAAATGCTGTACGAGTATTTCCATCCTTTCTCCCACAAATGTAGCATTAACAAGTTCTAAAGATCTGAAAGAGCATTCCATCGCATCTTCAGCAACTTCTATGTATGAGGTACTTGTAGAAATGGTTGCAATTATATCTTCTTCACCTCCTATACTCACCAGATGTCCATCCACCACAAATTTGACCTTTTGGTGCAAATTTGAAGTAACTGCACCAGCCAAATGGATCCAAGGCCTTCCAAGTAAACAATTATAAAAAAGAGTTATATCCATAACTTGGAATTCAATGTTATAATTACATGGGCCAATCTGAAGTGGCACCTCTATATTCCCAATCACTTCCAGGCAGGTACCGTCAAAGGCACTTACAACAATATGACTTCTCCTCATATTTGACTTATCTATAAGTAACCTAGACAGTGTAATCATAGGCATAACGTTCAAGGATGACCCATTATCAATAAGGTCCTTTGGAAGGATATGATCTTTACGAGTGGTGGTTATATGAAGGGCTTTAGTACTTCCTCTACCGTCAAGTGGGATCTCATCATCATTGAATGAAATGAAGTTATCCGCTGCAATGTTTCCCACCAGCCGGTCTATCTTCTCTACTGACACATTGTGGGCCATATAAGCTTCATTGAGCACTCTCAATAAAACATTTCGATAAGGCTCTAAATTCAAGAGTAGAGAAAGTAAGGAAATCTTTGCTGGTAAGCAATTTAATTGTTCCACCACATTGTATTCACTATTCTTAATAAACTTCGAAAACTCACAAGGTTCTTTCTCCATTACAGGTTTCTTCCTTTCAGAATCTACTGGAACTATTGGCCTAACTTCTTTTGCTTGGCTATCTCTGATGTTTTCACCCTCTTCATCTTTTTTTGCTTTCCCCATCAGAATTTTCTTCAATATCTCTGGGGTATAACACCTTATTCTAGTCATTCCTCCCGAGCTCGTAATGTCTATTGTATCAACAACATAGGTAGAAGGATTGTTGAGAGATCCTTGAGCTATGACCTTACAATTGTAATTCCATGGGAAGCATGGTCACTCTTATAAGGGAATGGACTTGGGACTTTAATAATTAGTGTCGACCTAGCATTTTCAGCAGTTGCGCTAAGTTCCATCTTACTCTTATCCTCACAAATGACCTTCAATGGTTTGATTGGCTTTCCAAACATTGATAGGTCTATAACATTCACTACTTTCCTTTCAATAGCTTCAGAGAACTCAATCTCTCCTAAGTCTATCATCTTTTGTACTATACAACGGAACTCCTCACAACATTGGACAGAATGCCTTACCTCATTGCTTCTAGCACCACAATAATCTTCATGAAACTCACAATAATCTTCCTTTTCCGTTTCAAGCCCATATTTTACTTTCTTAGATTGAATAATCTTTGCTTTCCTCATTGCTTCTAGCACCACCCTCATCGAGGTTTTCATATCATTGACATTCCTTTTTATCCAACACTCATCATCCTTTATCACTGCATTTACATTGGCCTCCGTGTGATTTGGAAGAGGATTAACATTTACACTTGGCTCGTTATCCTTCCCAAATTCCAAGATTCTAGCTTACATGAGATCTCAAACCTTGTA
This sequence comes from Heritiera littoralis, assembly GCA_031772115.1. Lineage (NCBI taxonomy): Eukaryota > Viridiplantae > Streptophyta > Magnoliopsida > Malvales > Malvaceae > Heritiera > Heritiera littoralis. The sequence goes on from JAPDPK010000090.1 coordinate 1,156,508, forward strand.
CTTAAATGCCGTACAATTTTTGATCAAATGGCCGTGGATCCTAGTATGATAATCACAACAGGTATTTGCATCATACCATTTTGGATAAGGGGGTTTAAGGGGTTGTAGGAAGACTGAGGCAACAAACTGATTTTGCAATAATTGGGGGAATAGTTCAGCATAGGATATTGGTATTTGGTCGAGTTGAGGCCTTTCTTTATTACTTTTAGGGGCTCTTTGGTTATTTCCTTTGTTGGTGGGTTGGCAGTAGGTCTTGGTGTTTGCATAGAGGCAGGGGCAATAACATACATTGGTACTTGAAAATTCATGGGGTAAGCTTGTTAAGGATTTGCTGGTATGGATAAGGGTTTTGGGAAATATTGTTCGCAGGTTGATAATAAGGATGGTATGTAGGTTAAGAGAAATGAGATGTGGAGTTTGTTTTTGATCATTTTTCAATAGTAGTAGCCTGCACTTCCCCTTCTTTCTTTTTACTTATTCCACTCTTTTTTGGGGCTAATGTGTCTTTAATCTTGCCATTTTTAATGGCATTTTCAATCATCTCCCTCGAAATGACCATATCAACAAAGTTTTTAATGGCACTCCCAACAAGCTTATCATAATAAGGAAGCCGTAGAGTACTGATAAACAAAGTTGTAGTTTCCTTTTCAATTAAAGGAGGTTGCACCTGAGCTATCAAATTCCTCCACCTTTGGGCATACTCTTTGAAACCTTTACCGGATTTCATCTTTAAGTTTTGCAAGGACAACATGTCTGGTGCCATATCCATCATATGCCTATATTGGGCTATGAAAGCTTTTCCCAAATCCTTCCATGTATGAATACGACTTCGATTCAACTGATTATATCATTTGGCAGCTGGCCCAATCAAACTATCTTGGAAACAATGAATGAGTAGTTTATCATTGCTTGTATAGCTAGACATCTTTCGACAGAACATAGTAATGTAAGCAGTTGGGCACGTGGTTCCATCATACCTTTCAATTTCAGGAACTTTGAATTTAGGCTGTATAACCAAATCAGGGACAAGGCTAAGTTCGTTAGCATCTATATTCCCGAAGAAATCCATTCCCTAAATGGCCCTTAGCTTGTCTTCCAAAAGATCATATTTCTCCCATGATTCCCCACTCTCTTTCCTTAACTTATCTTGTTCCATGGGATCAGCCAAATTAGGTACGAAGATAGGGTCAACAAGGCTAGATCCTGGGTACTGTCCTTGATTTTATAGATGATTCATGAAAACTTGGGCTTGGGGATAAGCCTTTTGGGTGGTTTGGGCTTGAGGAGGAGTAAACCCAAGCAGGTATGGTGGATCCTCTCTCGAAAGTTGAGGTTCTTCCCTTAAGTCTTCAGCAACTCCTTTCCTTTTCATTAGAGTCATCATCATTTCCATCATTCTTGCCATTTGTTCTTGAGATTCCTCTTAGGATTTGACAATTTCCTGCTGAACTCTTTCCATTCTTTCAATTCATGAAAGTTGCTCAGATTCCATAGCTCTTACTTGTGCTTGAGTGTTGTAAGGATGATTTGCAAGCTTTATTGGTTTGTGTCACATCCCGATTTCCACTTAATCCTTACGGAAGCCTAAAATTTCTAGGCTAATTTGTTTTTTTACTTAAGTCATTGTTTGTAGGTGACTGTGTAAGCTACCATTTGATTTAAGTGATCCTTTGATCACTAAGGTCCCTTTCTTTTTTTTTCAAAGTTCTTTATTGGTTGAAACTAAGAAGGAAGGAAGTGAATGGTGTCCCACGGTTTCCTTTGCCTAAAACTACTCAAGTTAGTAAAATTTTGCCCAAGTTAATGGCTGATTCACAGCAAAACATGGATGGTAGCCCCTATTTGACCATTCATAGTCAGCTTTTAATTTTTTTTTAAATACAAGTTAATACATTTTTTTACCATATTCATGTATTTGGGATTATTAGGGTCTAGGTTCTTTTAATCATAAACATATAATTTAATTTAAATCTTTAATTCCACTTCCATTAGGTCTTTTCAGATTATGTTAAATCGAATTAAACCACAAGCCCTATAAACTTCTCCAGCAAACCAAATTTCCTTGATAAATCTCGCAATTGCTCACTTTTGAGCCTAACTTCCAATAATTAATTGTATTGATCTATAAGGAGTATAAGGTCATTCCATATATGAACGAAAAGATCTCTGAATTAGCTTTCCAAAAAAATTTGAATCACCTAAATCGGAGTTCTCTATCAAAAGTTATGCCCATTTCATTACCGGTTGCTCACAGTCAGAATTTCCTAACTGTGATGTGAATCTAAAAATTCATTGCTATTAATCCACATCGAACTAGACAGCAGGCCTTATATTGTTAGAAAGCTTATCAAGTTATCTTTTCATAAAAATTTGAATCGCCTTAATCAGAGTTTCCTACTAAGAGATATGCTTGATTTTTTATAGAGGTGTCGACTGACAAGTTTTATTGCACATGGTTCAATTTTGGAATTTTTTTATATTAATCCGTAAGGAAATAAATTATGAGCTTTTTACAGCTAAAATATCTTTAAGTCAGCTCTTATAAGAATTTTACAGTTTATTGTTTTGATACTCTGATCAAGGGATATGATCGAAACAAGGTAGATTGGTCATGAGCCAAAGGTTGAAATTTTTGGTTTATTGTCAAATTCTCATATTAGTCCCAAATCATAACCACATGAAACAAATTGTCTTACTTGAAACCATTTTTGATGAATTTAAGGTACTTACATGACTTTTAGATGAGTGTGCATCCTGTGGGACTCGTCAACTTGTTCGTACGAAAGCCTGCGCTCTTACGCCAAAATTCGAATATGTCACAATTTGACCTCTAAACACCTCTAAAGCTCATTTAACACTATTTAACATGTAGAAGAAATTGTGGTTATTACAATTTAGCTATCCTTGCACCTTTATTATCAAAATTCCCATAATTAGGATACTTTCCATTTTATTATTATTATTATTATTATTATTATTATTATATTTTGTGTTTATATTTGAATGAAATGTATGAAATGAGATAATATTGCCACATAACAATTGCCAATAATCAAACCCTTTATTGAATGTGAAAGAAAATTGTTCTCTATGATACTTCAACAATATTTTTAAAAAAGAAATACATCCATGGAAAATCTAAGCCCTAGGTTTGCATTTGGATTTAGGCATCTTCGAAAAGTTCATAATCTGAAGGTAATGGTCATGCACTTCATCCAAAAATTTAGACAATCGATAACCATGATTGGTAGCCGGGTTCACACCACTCTTCAATACTCATACTTGGTCTTCCATCTCTCTTGCTTTACCAATAGCCAAGTTGATTTGCACAAACAGATGTTTTAAATGATCTAGCTTTAGGTAGTAGCCATTTCTCCATTTTTTGCATTCCTTTGCTAAGGCATGCAAGTTGTTAGTGGTTTGTTGGAGTGCTTTTTCCATCCTTCGCACTTGAGCTTGAATGTTCCCTTTCTTCAGACTTTCACATTCAAGTCTCATTTGTTGTATCTTCTTTTATAGCTACTCACTCTCCTTTTGAACTTGTCCTAACTCAACGATGGTTGATGAAAGGGTACTATTTGCATCTTTAAGCAATGCCTTCCATTCATTGCGCTCTTCTTGAGTCTTCAAAGCCCATTGTTTCGATCTTTCTTCCATCTCTTGCCTAAGCCTTTTGTTTTCAAGCTCCAATTCATCTTTTTCCATTTGGAGTTTCTGCTTGGTTTTTTCTAACTTTGACATGGGATCTCAAGGTGTAGGTTAGATGGGATCATCCTTTTCATTCTCAAGAGATAGCTTCACATCCTTGCCATGTTTGAAGTGCCAAACGAAATATTCAGGAGTTACATCATTAATGTATCTCTCCGGCTCAATTCGGACAATTCGTTTCCATGCTTTAGCTATCTTTTCTACTTTCTTTAACGTTCATGGCTCCTTATAAGCAAATTCTAACTGAATCAACCCATGTGTCATTGGGACAAACTGTTCACTTCCCACCTATCTTCATACTAATATCAGAGCATAACTAACAGCACCCCACAATCCCAAAAGAGGAACCCATGGCTTATCTCCACAACTACATAATACCGGTTCATGTGCCATCCAAGGTGCCCTCTATACCACTTCTTGACTTTTAAGCTTGTGCAGAAATGAGATTCAATTCCTCTTCGACTTGGGCTTGGGCCATTTGCTTTTGTAAAATTCACTAATAGGAATTCTAGATCCGATAAATATCTTTTGGAAACAACTTTCCACACATTTAAAGTGACTTTTCATTCATATGTATAATAATTGCATGCACCATTGAAAATGTCCTTCTCCTATCCGCCTACAATGATTTAAAGAACGGATGGTTTCGGCCAAAATTGTTGGAGCAGGATTAATGCCATGCTCTAACTGATCAATAAGATCTACCACAGCTATTTCCACGTAGCCCAAGGCCCTTGGAAAGATCACTAACCCATAAACAGTTAAAGCCATCACCTTTACACCTAACTTGTCATCCAAGTGTGCTACGATGAAACTCCGTAGGAAACTCCAAGGAATACAAGTGCTCTTAACTTTTATCTTCATGGATGCATCAACCTCTGCCAAACTCATCCCTAACAAATTAACCATCTTCTTGCGATAGCCTGTCTTATTCTTTAGATAAATCTTATCCTTATTGGAAGGCTTTAGACAAAGCAAGGTTGAATACTCCTCGATGGTTGGCACCATGTCTAGCTCATTGAAGACGAAGCATCGTTATGATGGATCCCAAAATTGAATCATAGCTTTAATTAAATTTTCATCCACAGTTACCATAAGGAGGAATATCAAGGACCCATACTTTTGATGAAAATTTTCTCGGCTTTCCTTGCTTAACTGTTTCCACACACCTAGCAAGTCAGCTATGTCATTTTGCTTGAGAATCAAATGTACCCTCTTAGGGAGGACGGATATGTAATCCTTAGCCAAGCAATCTCCTTCTTTAAGTTGGGCTCTTTCGATAACAACTTCAGTTCACGAAAGAATATAGATGGCTTTTGACCTTCCATAGATGTAATTGGGGTCCTTTTATTGGCAACTATTATGTGGCAAATTTACCTACACAAAGATGAGATGATGCAAATGTAAGAGCTAATTAGAATGATGTCATGCAAAATCAAAGTTGTTTCTTTTTGTACCTAATTTTAGGTTTTCTACAAAGTAGGTTAAGTATGGCTCTATCTTATGGTTCATTATATGCATGGCTAGGGTTTTATAGGGATCAAAAGGTTCTCAAATTGCTCCTCACTGTTGTCCACACAAGACTAGTAAGGCACCGCAATCCTTGCCCATCACAGGCTCCAACAGGAAAGGGTTCAATTTGAGTGGGAGTATTTCGCTAGCCATTGTAGAGGTTACCACCTCACAAGAGCGTAGGTACTATACTCCCTCCTTAAAGGGACAAGCTCGGGTATACAACTCATGTCATGATATGCACGTGATGGTGTGTGTAGGAACAAATTTTTTAAAAATGATAACATTGAAAATAATCAAAATTAGTCAAACAAATCCTAGCATAGCATTAAGACTAATTTTTTTGCTTGACCCTCAATATCCCCAGTGGAGTCACCAAGCTATCGTAACGACTTAAAGCCCTAGACCTAACCGCTAGACATGGTTCAATGGAGTCACCACCAACCATTTTTAGCCTAGGTGTGATTGGTCACCTATTCTCATTTAAGGATAAGGATTGAGCTTCATTTTAGATTTAGGGTTCGGGGGTCGGTTACGCGTAAGGAAAGTGTTAGCACCCTTACGATGCCCATCTTAGAATGGTACATAATTAATCTTATGCCGTCTTAAGACAGTTTTGTTTGAATTTTTTTTTCCAAATAATCAAATATTGATAAATTTTCTATGAAATTCTCTATCATTCTGGTGGAATTTCTTGAAAACTTATCCTCACCTCAAGAGTATTCAAGTAGTACCATTTGACTTGTTTGAAGAGGCTCTATCGTCGGATCAAAATTTTCTCAATTTATTTTAAACTAATATTTTATTTATTTTATTTTTTCTTCATTTAATTTTATTTATCTCTTTTATTATTTTATTTAATTTTATTTATTTATTTTAATTCGAGAAATAAATTTAGATTATTAATATTGAAAATTCTCTTAGTCTTCTACCATTCTAGCGAGACTTCGAGAAAAATTCTTACCTAAAGAATTTCAAATGTCAACCATTTGTGACTCTTTGGACTCTTATCATCGGAATAATCCTCACTCATTCTCTATTAAGTTGTTATTATTTATTATTTTAACCCTTTTTATTAATAATCTTCATTTTCTTGTAATTTCATGATTTTCACTATTAATTATTTATTGTTGTTATTATTTAATTATTTTAAAAATAAATATTGACGGTGAATGTTGAAAATTTTTACTTAAATCTTCCACATTCTGGCAAGATTTGAGAAAAATCTTCTCACCTAGAGATTTCCAAATGTCAACCATTTGTGACTCTTTAGAATCTCATCCTCGGAGTTATATTTATTTATTCCTTATTAACTAATCATATTTTATTATCAATATGATTTTTTATTATTTAAATTATTGTTATAATTATTTTGAAAAATAAATATCTATTATTAATATTGAAAATTTTACTTAAATCTTCCATCATTCTGGCGAGATTTAACAAAAATCTTCTCACCTAGCAATTTCCAACTGTCGACCATTTGCGACTCTTTACAATTGCATCATCAGAAAATTCTAATTATTTTAATTTATTTACATTAAAATTTTATTGTTGTTTTGCTTTGGTTTTGATTTTATAAATTTGCTTTGCGTTACTAATAATCACAAGCCTTGTGTGTATAGATTTAGTTCCGAAACATAGAACATAATCAAACTTTTCTCAAATATTACAACTGCAAATAATTAAGTAAACAAGACAAGGACATTCCGCATGACACTCACATACAAGCAAACCACCAACTATCAGTTTATTAGCCAAGTAAAACTAATCATTCATTGACCAAGTAAACCATGGCACAATTTAAAACCTTTTACAAATATTGTAAGTAATTAAAGTAAATAGCTAAGTCAGTAAGCAAAACATAAACATAAGCCACATATGCCACATATTATTTGCATCATCAATCCATTAGCCAAGTAGAATAATCATTCCATAGCTAAGTAAATCAATCAAGTTAAAAGCAAATCAAGCAAAATGCAATAAAAGCAAACTTGTAAACCAAGTTTGCTTCCTTTATCTTTTTTCTTTTTAACCTTCACGTGTGCTCCTTTGGTAACTTTGTTGTGTCTATAGTAGGAACTAGGCAACTTGATTGCAAGCGATATTGGCAGCCACGATGCAAGGTAGCTAGTGCTTGGTGACAACAAAGGGTGGCAAGGTAGATAGGCAGGCTGGTAGCAATGGAGTACGATACAAGAAGAGCAAAACGGTGGTGGCTGGCGAAGTGGACAGCAACCAGGGCTATAGCAGTAGCACAGCACGCTTGGTTGTAGTAGCAGTGGCATGGTTTGGATGATGGAGAAACAGGGTAGGAGCAGTGATGAAGATAGCATTAGTTTGGCAAGATGTAACCAAGTGATGCAACGAGACAAAGCTCCACACAACAACGAAAAAAGTGGCACGCAGTAGTAGGAGGTGATTCGGACAGTACAGGGGTGGCCGAAGTGGGTAGAACGTGAGCAGGGGAAAGAGATGGTGATGATGATCGGTGGTCAAGGTGCCAAGCTTGAAGTGCCGAATAGCTAGGATGGCTCCCTTTATATATATTTTTTTTGTCTCTCAACTTTTGAAAATTGAATCAAAGAGTTTATTGATCCCATAATCATGGGATTTTATTTTCTTTATTTATTTTCATTTGACCTTTCCATTTTATAATTTATTTCCTTTTTATTGTTTTTATTCTTGGTAATTGATTTTCAGCTTTTATTTGACTTTAATTATTTCCTTTTTTTTGCATCATTTGTTTTCCTTTTATTGACTTATTCATATTTGGTCTAAATCTCTCAAGTCAACTTTGCCTTTAATTTACATGATGCATGGGCATTGAAGAATTGATATTTATTTATTTATTATTATTTTTGTATTTTTTATTTTTGATTTTATTATTATTATTTTTAAAAATTAAAATTCTTCGAACAAAATTCGGTGTCCACACTAGCATAAGTAAGAGGATATCACTTGAATTCAGACAACTTATAAAACAGCTGGCTTGGTATGTGAGAAGCTTTCTTGAAAGGATCCGAAACTGCTACAATATAACCTTGTGAAAGGGAGATAAATATCTAATTAGAGCTTTCTTCATGTATGGAAACTACGATGACAAAAATGTAATACCAAGATTTGATCTGCACTTGGGACTGAACTTCTGGGGAACAGTGATTTTGACAAATGCATCAACTGATTTATCCATGGACATCATTCATGTCCTCCCATCAAATCATTTGCAAGTTTGTCTTGTGAATACAGACAATGGGATTCCTTTCATATCATCTATAAAGTTAAGGCTTTTGGATAACTCAACCTGCAGAACTCAATCTGGATCATTAGAACACTTCGAAAGGTTTGATGTTGTTGCAACAACTATTGGAACTTTCAGGTAAATGTTAAATAGATTGCAATAAATACAAGGGAACAAGTTCCCACATTGTAAATGTGTATAGTGATATATTTATAAAGGAAAATCAACTCTTAAGAGTAACTTAGAGTCAAAGAGGAAATGGGATTTGCTCGGGACCTTTGACCATAGGCTTTGCTTGGGCCTTTGAATTAATTTTAAAAGGTCAGCAGTTGGGACATTTGGGCTCTTGACTCTTTAACTTAATTAGAATTTTTGTTTTTTAACAGAAATATTTTTAAACTCAATTTTGAATTAAAAAAAAACGTTTTAATTATTCCAACAGAAATATTTTCAGTTATGTTTGAAAATGAATGGTTGTTATTTAACAGACAATTACAATCATTCATTTGTATCTCTTCACATTCTATATAGTGAGTTGTTGATTTCCAGAAACATTCACTCTGCATTTTGACTTTTCACAAACTCTGAAGGCTTTGTTCTATCCTGGGATAACTTGCTTCTGTGTAAAGTAATATTACACTCAAGATAGTGTAATTCTACATGCTTGAAAGCCATATTCATTGTTATTTTCCTAATAGCAAAAGCCATTTCATTTCATATTGAGAACAAAAGATTTTAACTATTACTTGCTTAGCTACATAATGAGCGATTTCCACAAGTTCAAAGAAGATGTTTATGATCGTATCTAGTGGCCTTATAGAAGACCTAACTGGACAGAAATAAATACCTCTTTAACAATGGACTATGGAAATAATGCTTACCAACCACCATTCCGAGCCATGAGGACTGCTAGCATCCCAATCAATGCTAGCCCGTCGATGGATTTCTCCATCGAAACCACTACTCCTTATTCCGACCTCTATGTCTACGTGTACTTTGCTAAAGTTAAAGAGGTGCAAGCTAATGAATATAGAGTGTTCAACATCTCTTACAATGGTGAGCATTGGTATGGACCATATAGTCTTGCTTGCTTGTAGCAAACACTATTGACACCCGATCAGCCTTGGCCAGAACAAAACACGAGTTCTCAATCTATAGAACTGAAGATTCAACCCATCCACCCATCCTTAACACCATCGAGATTTATTTGGTTAAAAACTTCTCACAATCAGAAATAGTCCAAAAAGATGGTAAGTCCCTGCTGCTATGATTAATATATATTGACTAATTAATGTTTAGAGCATCAATAACTTTTTGTTGCATACATGTTAACATAACAGTAGATGCTGTATTGAATATAAAATCAATGTACAGATTGACGAGAAACTAACAGGGAGATCTATGTGCACCTCAAGATTATTTGTGGAAAGGTCTTAACTACAGTTACAATGGCCATGATCCTTCTAGAATCATATCTTTGTAAGTATCTGCATTCATCTTCTCAAGTGAGAATTAATTTGCATAAATTCCATATCTTTGTTAACAAAGCTACTGACAACAAAATTAGGGACTTGTCTTCAAGTGGGTTAACTGAAAAGATACCTTCTTCTATAAAAAGTCTCACCCAATTAGAATATTTGTAAGTATTATCTTCAAGATCAATATGACTAACAGGTTATGTAGAATCTATTAAGGGGTGGAAATTAAATAACCATATTGTTTATGTTAAATTATTAGGGACTTATCAAACAATAATTTGACTGGAGAAGTGCCCAAGTTTCTATCTCAACTACAATTCTTGAGAGTACTGTAAGTTAACTTTAGATTTAGAAGTAAATTACAATTTTTTTACAACAGAATTAGTAGATGTTGAGCTTTGTAGAAACCTAAAAGGAAACATGTTTAATGGTATAGTTTCAGAGAAACTACTTGAAAGGTCAAATAATGGTTTAACTCTTAGGTATATGCTTTTTGAGAAATATGATAAAGAACATCAATATCCTTCTTCTTCCTTTTAGAAAACATGTCTAACTCTTTATTATTTTAATTGAATTGATTGAAAGTATGGAAGGAAATCCAAATCTCTTTGCCTTACCCTCTTGCAAGAAGAAGAAGAAGAAGAAGAAGAAGAAGAAAAAGATGGTTGTTCCAGTAGTAGCAGTAGTTGGTTCATTTTTTGTCCTCATAATTGCATTCACTGCCTTATGGAAGCTTAAAAGGAGAAAACCACTAGGTATGAATATAATCACCAATCATACAGAACCTTTTGGTACATAGTTATTGAACCTTTCATGATCTTTTTAAATAGAGAGCAGATGCTATATCTGGAAAAACATCACAGTCTTTAAAGACAAATAAGAGGTAGTTCACATATGTTGATGTCCAATGGATGACAAACAACTTCGAGAGAATTCTAGGCAAAGGAGGATTTCAAACAATTTTCCGTGGCTACTTGGTTGACACTTAAGTAGCTGTGAAGATGCTATCTCCATCATCAATTTAAAGGCATAAGCAATTTCAAGCAAAGGTATAACAACCTAAAAAACTTGTGAAAAAGTTTTACCTTATTATATGTGTACCAAACTAATTATGATTTGGGTTTTTTCCTATAAGTGAAACTTCTACTAAGAGTACATCATAGAAATTTGACAACCTTTGGTGGATATTGTAAAGAAGGCACCAATCTTAGGCTAATCTATGAGTACATGACAAAAGGAAACTTAGCAGAGCATTTATCAGGTTTGAATGTAAACTACTTCACATTCTCATCATAAAATTTTGATTCTGGAATAAAAATTCTAACCCACTTTTGTGAATGAAGCAAAAAGCACTAGTATTTTGAGCCAGCTAGGACGACTTTGCATAGCACTTGGTGCAGCACAAGGTTGGTACACATTTGTTTGACACTTTGTCCTCCATTTTATGAACCTTCTATTTCAAACTGCAAGTTAAAGGTGGTAAAAGCTGGCTCGAGTTTGAAAACCACATGAGTCGATCCGAGACAGAACCGAAACCAACCCAAATTGACCAAAAAAGTCAAAAGGCCCAATAAGGGCGAGATTACATCCAAACTAAATTAGAAGATCTAAAGTTTAAATTTTGACATCCACAACTTCTTCCAGTGTTACCTGTGATTTGAATTATGCTAATTTTTGGCACCTCCAAGAATCTGAGTCGTGCAAATGGGGTAACACTGCAATTAACTTCAAGACCTTTCGAAGTTATAACAAGAAAAAGTAGACATTGATTCGGTATTGGGATTTGAAAGTCAGGCTAAGTTTAATAAAATCAAATAGGGTGTGGACAGAAACATTGTTAATTTAATCAGTATACGACTGCGCTGCTATTGGATTGTCACCCTAATGTGATCTATTTCTGTAGCCTAGCCATGAATTTTTTTCTTACTGAAAAATTTCCAGAGAATGCTACATAGCTAGACAGGTTGCATTATTTTTTTTTGTCCCTTGCATTTGGATTTTCTAGTTTTATTTCCTTCGCATCATGCAAGTCACTAGATGACAATTTACTTTTATCGGCACTTAAAGTGCTGGTAAAAGACCAATCAACCGCTGGTAAAAAGCTTACTGGTGGTTAATGAACCACTAATGGACCGCCAGCCAGCTCAATGCTAGTGAAGGTCTACGGTGATGATGTACTCCAATGCTGGTAGAGGTCTGACAAATTGCAGCATGACTTTTTATGGCGCTTTTAAATGCCTATAAAAATAAAAGGCTTTTATCGACGCTTTTAAGTGCCGACAAAAGTCTTATTTGAAATGTAAATTTTTTTATATTTATCGAGTATTATTTTAAATTTAAAAGCAAGTGCCGGCAAAAGTCTTATTTGAAATTTAAAATTTCTATATTTATTGCATTTTATTTTAAACTTAAAAGCTTGATTACTTTTTTATGTTAATGCCATTGTTCATTGATAGTTTAATAAAATATTTTTTTTTAACTCTTAATTCAATTTTTTTCAATGCAAGTTAATAAAATAATTGTTAATGTAATTTTTTTTAAATAAAATAATTGTTAATGCATGAATAGTATCTATATATGGAGGCATTGGCAGCATGCCTCATTTGGTAACTTAATTAATTCATGTCCATTGCACTAATAAAAGGAGAAAGTTAGGAATTATTTACACTATAACACATGCATTAACAATTTCTTAACAATTGTGACTTTCATTTGTTTAAAGTTTAATTCAAAGTGCTTGTAACCAAAAAGTTATCAAAATACCAATTATCATCCTTAAAGCAACAATTAACTTCACAAAGTAACCAACAATGTCCTCAAAAACCAATCAAAACAAACACAGTTTTCTAAACTTCCTAAAAGTCTAATACAAGCATAAAATTTCTAGCTAAGTTGTATACCAATTATCCTTGAAGCTTCCATCTTCACTTAAGTATTTTCACGTAGTGACCCCAATGAACTAGATATGTCTGAAACCTATAATAAGAAAGATAAAACCTCTTAATTATTATTACCATGCTATAAACAATGTATATAAACCTACAATGAGTATCGTTTTCACCATGCTTTCAAGATAAGTCATAAACACTCTTCTATAACAAACAAATTCCATAACACTCAATTAGAAAAAAAAAAGTCAACATAGCAAGATAGGCAACTAGAAATAATATAATTAGAGTATTCCCTCCATTCACATAGCATGGATGAAGATCTAGTAGAGGCTGCAGATAATGATGACCAGTCTATAAAGATATGGTAGTGGCCATTTACAGGGGAAGTGCATCAGCAAGGAATTTGTAAGACATAGAGGGAGGCATGGGTACAGGCAAAGAACACTTGAATTATAGGATACTAGCCAGAAGGATGCAAAGGAGACAAAATAGTTACAGATCTAAAAGAAATAAAACAACATCATATCAAACAAGCATGCAACATAACCCATAGCTCACATTTCAAAATTTATGCTAATATAAAAAAACATATATAAACCAATGTGGTTCTTACCTATTTGCTGCCAACTGCAAGGTAAACTAAGCTGATGGCAAAAGAAAACAACCAATGAAGGAGAGCAAAACCTAGAAAACAAAAATCAATGAAAAAGAATAGATGGATGGATAGGTAGGGAAAATGTAATAGGTTAGTGTTAAGGTTATTTGTTATTCAATTATGAAGATGAGATGGAGCAATAGCAACTATACAATAAATAAATGAAAAATGAAAAAGAATGATAAGTTTTATCCCGTTATGAAAGGGCTAAAAGCTAAGAGTCAGCCTCAGCTCTTAGCTTATAAGTTGGATTGTTTTAGAAGGTGTGACTCAATGTGCTAAAACGCTGAAGTTTTTGGAAAAATAGTAGGATTTGGATATGAGCTAGTATGACAACAATTAATGAAGTACTGCTATGGTAGTGTTTTTGTTTTCATTTTATATGTTATGTGTTTATCTCAAGAAAACAAAATCATATACGGAAGAAAATCAAACTATAAATGAGCAATCCCAATTCATTAATTTTCAGTGTTAGAATGTGGCTAATTAGTTCATATACCTAATGTTGATGTGAATGGCCTGAAAAATGAGCATCTCTTGCATTTACAAACAAAGCAAAATTGTAGTAATCTGTCAACAAAACATAGCTGTCAAGCACATCTGTCTATAGGCTTTTGTTACCTATTGTCATAATTAGCATTGGTTTCATTTTGGTTGTAGATGCTACAAAATAGAATCTAATTTTATCAATAATTTAGTGATAAAAATTCGAAGCTTGTTTGGTCTGAAAAGAAAGAGTACTCACATGAATCGATCACAAAGCTCAGCCAAATCTCTTGCTGACAAACGCCATCTTTTCCTCAGTCTATCTGATCCTTACAATCTGATTTGAAGAAAATCTTAGAATGCCAAACATCAAAAGCAAAGCCAAGTCATATCTTAGAACTTCACAAACAGTAAATTAAAATTCTAAATATATTAAAATTTTAAAATTAAAATGGATTGAACCCCAACATCAACAATCATCACATTGAATGAAGAATGGACACAAGTGACTAAAAATACATGTTGGTATAGAATATCTAGGTACCAGTATTAAAATTCACAAGATAATAGTAAGCCTACTGTTTCTAGCCTTCTATATGAAACAGGGATAGTATACCTTATGAGATGTTAGCCTAGCTTTAAACTTAGCAACAAGATCTGATGTCGTTAGAGGTGCCTTTTGCAATAAAATAGCTCTAATTCCCCTCACCTAAGCCAATATTGTGAGACCTCAAATTTCAAGTACTGTTTAATTCTAATCAAATAATTGAGGATAAAGAAATATTTATAATTAATTTATAATTGATTTTATTTTAGGTTTCATGGTTAGTTAGTAAGTGGGCCCTACTGATTCCCGAAGGTCCGAATGAAGGTGAAACTGCATGGATTTGATATTTGGAGCTAAAAAATGTTATGGTAAGATTTTCAGCCTTCATCTCAATTATTTTTGCATACTTTGAAAAAATATGTAACAAATTAGAAAATAACAGCTTAATCCGTAGGCCGTCATAATTTTCAAAAATAATAGTTAAAATAAGAGGACTTAAGACCTATGGATTATACTAAATAATTTCTCATAGAATATAGTTTTATAATATCTAGATGGATGGTGGAAACTAAATGTGAAGATAGAAATTTACGCGATTTTACGGATAGGGGTATTTTGGTAATTTCACCCTAAACTGGTATCCGAACTTCAACAAAAGCTTCACCAAACATTAGATCAAGCTAAATAGAGTTGATTTATGATTAAATAAAATATTTTGGATTTTAGATAGACTATTTTAAACAAAGTCAAACTTTAGGGGCAATTTTGGAACAATTCTTTAAGTATAAGGGTAAAATGGTAATTTGCCCAAAAAATGACAAATAAAAAGAATTTTCCAGCTTCTTCTCAGCCCATTTTCGTTCAGCAATCAGCAGCCTCATAAACCTCCATAGATGAGCTTGAAACAAGAGAGAGAAAGTGATAAAACTAAGCCAAAATCACCAGAAAATCCAAAACCCACTTCGCCAATCTTGTTCCTTTCAATCTCCTCTTTAATTTGGTTCCAAAATCAAGTGGTAAATCAGAAAAAATGAAACCCTAAGGTCTCCCCTTCCATTTGGCCAAGGTAAGTTTTGAAGGAAGTTGAAATTTTTCCATGGTTTCTTACTTATTACCATGTGATTTAATGATTCTCATGCTTCTTTAATTTGATTCATGCTTAAATCATGAAGTTGAGTGGTCAAGGGTTTTGGTCAACATTCATGAAGTATGAACATGGTGAATTTTGATGGAATTTATTGTAGAATAATGAAGTAGAAATTATGACAAGTTTGAATTCAAGCTTAGATTTAGTCAAATGAAGGAAAATCAACTTGTTGATTTTGGAAAGGGTTTCGGCCAAGGCATGAGGACCATGAAATTGATGTTATTTCATAGAAAATTCATATGGAATTAAGGTATAAAATTAGTAGGAATAATTTAGAATTAATAAAGTAATTAAATTTAAAGAATATAAAATTGGTAAAGGAAGAAAGCTTTCGATCTTGATGAAGGGGAGATTGAATTTGTGCCTATTTTAATGTAAATTAGGTCTTAAAATAATATAGAAATTATTCTGAGAATTTTGGCGCAATTTGGAATCGAAATCGGAGTTATGTAGAAAAAGTTGAAATTTTGTACTGGTAGAAATTAGACTGCATTTAGAAGATTATACTGACATTTTATTAGCATTTAAATTGTTAAATATTATTTTAAATAAAGAATAGTGATTTATCAATTTTAAATAAATATTTGCAGCCTCTATGCTTGAGAGTATTACCGATGCTAGGGGATCGGATACCGAGAAAATAAAAGGTCAAGGATGTTTGTATAAAGTGTAAGGATATAACGCTGCATATTTTGATAAGAACTGGAAATTATGAAATTTAAATGAATATTTTGGGTTGAATTTTGGAACTGCGATATGTGGTTCGGAAGCTAGATTTTATGCAGGAGGGGTTAGGTTTGAATAAATCGTTATGCTACCGGAAATTTTCTATGCCAGCCTAAAACCCCTAATTTATGAAATCCATGAAGATTTGGCTTTAATATGAAATTTTTAGAAATATTGATAAAATCAAATTTAAGGATCCAAATTATAAATAATTGAAAATGGTTTAATAAACATTAAATCACAAATTCAACAATTAAAATGTTTTTATGGTATTGCATCATTTATAAATGTTTAAATATGCTTGCATATTTTATGGACTTTAACTAAATAATTTTTGGAAGATTAAATATTGATTTGAGCTTAAGGATATTTTATATGCTTGAAGTTATTGAATTAATGGAATTGATTTTATAAATGTATTTATGATATGTTTCTATACCCTATTCTTCGTAAACTGTTATGGAAATTATTTATTTAAATGTTTAGAAACTGTTAGCCCTTTAGCTACTTTCGGGTATATGCATTTCCGTTCTGTTCTGATTGCTGTTGACTTTGGCCAAGTCTTCTAGCTCCCACAGGGGACACTTGACTAGTGCTCCCACTATGGCCCCCCTGACTATGGCCATACGTATATTTTAGTGCATGTGTTTATTAGGTGTAGCCTAGTCTCCATTAAAATTATACTGGGGTGGTAAATTTCTAGCTAACTTTGATCCAAGCACTCCCAGTTTGATCTATATATCTGGACTTGATTTATTTGTAAGATATGCTTTCTGACATGATGATATACTTTATGAAAGTATTATTTGATTTAGATGTTGAGAAATTGACATGATCATGATTTAAAATGTTTACGGAGAATTTATTCGATTTCTGATGTTTTACAAATTATGTTCTGCAATATATTGAATTTGTGATTTAATTGAATTAAATAAATTCCCTATAGTGGCTTTGAAAACCGAAGCAAGACAGGTACTCCAAAGTACTTTTCATACTCCACCTAGTTACCCAACCCACTATAGTATCCTTCCGAGTAGATCGTGCCATGTTTTATTCATATTTTAAATTCGCGTTTGCCTATTAATATCCATTTTATGAAAAATTGCATATAGGTTACGTTATATCAACTTTCATATAGATGTCTCTTATTAAGAACTTTTCGCTCACCCCTTTATTTTTCACTCCCAGATTTCTTCCAGTGAGTTCGGGTCTGCTATATCAGGAGGACCTGATATAGTATTCCTTAGGCGACTTCATCAGTTCGTCAAGGTATACTTGGTATATTTTGTATGTCCAGATTTGTATGCAATACTACTCTTACGTACCTTAAACTTGGGATGTAAATATGAATATTTTGTTCATGTAAACAAATTTTCGGATCCTGGGATTGCATATAAATAAATTTTTATTTGGAGTTAAATTGACATTGCAGATGAGCCCAACCTATGCTTGTGATTTATATATGTGAATTTAGTAAAATATATGGTATTTTGGACCGTGACAAATATACCTAAACACAATAAGAAAATATCCATAAAATAACCTTAAATCTATGCCTAAAAAAATATTAATATAGTTCTAACTTACCAGCTGACATGAAAGCAAATCATGTCCTTCCAAATAAACAATTCTAACTTCTAATAGAAGAGAAAACAAAGTCCTTACAGTTCAAATTTGTGGACGAAGTAGAGATCGTTGAAGAGCTATCGTTCACAGGCTTGTGAGAAGAGCTGTCAATGAAAGCCCAAAATATGTAGAGACCGATGAATGATGGAGACCACTGGTCCTTTTTAGAATAATCGAGACAAAGCTGAGTGAGAATGTGGAGAACGATGTAAATTTAGCAATGCGATGGAAAGATGACTATGAATGTGGAATGAGTAATGAGTGAATGTGCTATTACGTGTCGGTAAGGGAGATGAAGAAAGGAGATAAAGCTCAGCAATGGAGAGCTCAGAAATGGAGATTGTGAATGTGGAGAGAAAACTAGATTTTTTTGGGTAAAAGGAAATTAGGAAAGTTAGAAAATCAGGAAAAAAAAATTTTTTGATCGAAAATATAAAAAGAGTTTTAGTTTGAAAAGTGTCGTTAAACATTTTAGTATTATCGTCTCATTAATTTGTGCCCTTAAAAGCACACAAATAACGGCACATTCTGTAACTCCCACTAAAAAAAGTGCCCGTAAAAGCATAAATTTTTGTAGTAAGTCAAAAGTGTTGCCAAAGCTTTGCTTGGTAGAAAATCTGAAAAGGAGTGAGGATAAAAAATTTACTAATTTAATGGTTAGATTTTATAACCACTTTTCTATTTTGTAACTTAACCATTAAATTAGTAAATTTTCCACCCTTATCCCTTTCCATTCTTCCTACTAAGCAAAGCCTAAGGGTTTTGCTTCTCAAAGCTGAAATTTTGCATGTAATAATCTAGAGAACTTGTTTTTCATAACAAATAATAAAAGTTGATGTTGTTGATTTAGAACATTTTGACAACGTTGGCCAATGGTGTTTGTGAAGTCATTTTTGTCAAATTCATTACAGATAAAGTCATTAATCAAAGTTACGAAACTTAGAAATTTGTAAAACCCAAGACTCACACGAGTCATGACCGGAGTCACGCCTTGGGTACGCCACCGAACTCCATTCAGTACATGATGCAATCATGGAGTAAAGAATTTGGCCTAGCAAGGTTCAGAAAATGGATCAGACTTCATCTTCTTTTTGGTGAAAAAATTTTAGGAGTATAGGAGATTACCTCAAATTTCAGATCAGAATATATTGTCAATTTATTTTAAAATTTATAAATTTATTGGATTTTTACGTATAAATTTTTTAAACTTACAAATTACCTAATAATGAAAGATCATGAGATTTGAATATTGATATTTTGCATGAAGGCTCGAACTTTATCATCTACGGTTATAATACATACCTGTGATGTTTTTCCTTTAAAACTGGCAGTGGTCCAAAGTAGAAGGTACTAAACTGTAGCCTCAGCCGTCAAGCCCTCGAGCTATCTCTTCGAATATATAAATGAAATTGGATGTCATTGCTCGGGGGTTGTAGCGTTCTTAATGCTCCAGGCTGGCTCTCTTTCGGCGGACCAAAGAATGAATTGGGTGACCTTGCCCAAGCCCAACCAACCGAGGCTGAGATGGACTCAAGAGTCATGCTAGCTTGTTTCATAAAAGCTTTGCCTGTGGACATTGTCATGGCTTAACTGTAACTTGTCTCCTGCTTCTCTTTGGAAGACTTTATTTTTTTTGATAATTCATTATCTCCGAACTGGACCCAATCCTTTTCCTTCTTAATGATCTTAAAGGTGTTCTTTGAAAGACTCTTGTAGCCTTCGATAATATTAAATTTGAATTGGTTGTTGTTGTTGGAAATATACGAGGCAGGAAATTATTTATAAAAACATTTCTACACCGGTCTAAACTGAGTTCTGTTTCATGCCCGTGCTTCCAGTGAACCTACTTTCAAAGTTTAGGTGGGCTTTAAAATGGAGTTGAAACATTTAACAAACATCTGAAACATGGCGGTTGGTTCTTTTCTGATTTAGCACCGATACTTTTATTTTCAACGAAAGTGTCTGTATGCTGGATGGATTATCAGCAAAATCGTTCATTGCTTCTCTCTACAAGTTTATCATTTATCCACCTAACGTTTAAGAGATAGTTTGAATAGGGGATGAGAGTAATTCTGATAAAGATTAAAAATAACGGTGGCAGTGAAATAATGATGTGTTTGAATGCTATATGATGATAAATGGTTTGATGAAATTAGATTTGGGGAGGATGATGCACCTCCACAAATCTCAATCTTATAAATATGCCATCGCTATCTATGAAAGTAGATCAGTTGGTTGATTAAACTTTAGGCTTTTGAACCGATGTTCTAACAAGTAATAGTGGACAGGATATAGATTCGGTATTGGGATCTGAAAGTTGGGCTAAAATAAAAAATGAAACAGATAGGGTGGATGTTGGGTAATTAACTCTAGGCCAATTTCATCAACAAACGGTAGTGGAGTGAGGAAGGAAAGAAGAACGAGAGCTACGATGGCCTTGGACAACGGGCCAAAGACCTTGGACATTCTAAATTGGTGGGAACAAAGCATAGTAGGAGATTTTTGGTGGTTTGGGCCTCGGATTGATTTAGATCTATGAATTTTAGTTTTGAGCTTGTGGCTAAATTTATGAGTTCATAAGGATTCTAAGAAAAATTTTGGTAAAACTTTGTCATCGGCAAATGGCGTCGACTAACGATGACACAAATGGAAGTAAATCATCGAAAACTGAGTTTTAAAGTCGTCGACTTAAAGAATTTTTTGAAAGCAGTATGAGAAAGTGAAAAGAGAAGAAAAAAAATGATAATATTTTTTATATTAATGGTTTATTTTTAAATTCTTAAAATTGTGTTTTTTATATTTATTTTGAAACTTATATTTTATTTTTATAAAATAAAAAAAATACTTTATTTATTTTGTACGTAACATGACTCACATGTGATGTCAACTAACGCTTAACATTTTTTGGTTAACATTTAATTGATGTTAAAATTAACAGAAAAACCAAAACATTATAACTTAAAAGATTTATAGATTAACAAGTAGCTTTTAGAAGTATAAAAATCAAAATAGTAGTTGATTCAAGATTTAATAACCAGAAATACTATTAACTTTATTTGAAATTTACTAAAATAAGCTAAAATTCCATAAATTCAAAATCCTGTTTGTTAATGTCAACAATATCAAAATTGGCTCCTTGAAGCTCTTGAGGACGGAAATAGCTTTTATAAGAGAAAATAAAGTCACACACGGTCAGAGTGTTGCATTTTGATAGACACTCCAACAATAGATTTGCTTAATGGGCCAAGTTGACCCTGTCCAGCACAAAATTGGATCGGGTCAACTTGGCTCGTAAATTGGGTTGTCCCGTTTGAATGGAGGGGGAGGCTCCCTCCCTCCATTTTTTTTAATTTTTTATTTTTTTTAAATTCAATATTTTTTTTATAAATACTTATTAATTTCATTCATTTTTTCTTTATATTTTCTTTCAATGCTCATAATCGTATATGTCATAACGTTTCCTAGGACTAAGACGCTAGACATTAAACAAATGGAGTCGCCACCAATTTTTTTTTAACCTAGGTGTGATTGGCCACCTAATGACTCTAGGACTGGTCTATATTTTAAGTTTTGGCTTCGGGAGTTCATTTACGTGTAGGGAAGGTTATAGCACCCCTACAACGCCCAAAGTTGGTACCATTTTAATCTTGTGTTATTTTAACTTAGTCTTAATTATGTGGTCTTTATATTTTATTGTTTAAATATTGAAAATTCTTTTAAGAATCCTCCATCATTCTGGATGAACTCTTAAAAAATCTTCTCACCTCAAGAGTATTCAAGGGGTACCATTCAACTCCCTTGAAGAGGCTCCGTCGTCGGAAGTATTTTAGAATTTTATTATTCCTTAATTTATATTTTTTATTTAATTATTTTTATTATTTGTATTTATTTATTTTAAATATTATTTTTTATATATATTATTTATTAATATTTTTAAGGATTTTGGCATTTAATATTGAAAATATCTTCTAAATTTTTCATCATTCTGGATAAACTTAGAAGAACCCTCTCACCTAGGAATTCCTCAAGTGTTACTCATTCGCAATCGCCTTAAGGATTCCATCATTGGAATTATTATTTTATTATTTATTATTTTATCTTTATTAGAATATAAATTTTATTATTTATTATGCTTTTATCTTTATTTATTATTCGTTTATTCTGAAAATGCCTTCTAAGTCTTCCATCGTTCTGGATAAACATAGAAAGATCTTCTCACCTAAGAATTCTTCGAGTGTTACTCATTCGCAATCGCCTCGAAGATTCCATCATCGGAATTAATTAATAATTTATTTATTATTATTTTTAATTGTCTTATACGATTACTTTACCATTATTTTTACATTTTTATGATTATTATTTTGTATTTTTATTTTATTTTTAGTATTGGAGAATAAAGCGTCAACCTTTATTTTTGAAAATACCTTTTAAATCTTCCATCATTTTGGATAAATTTAAAATGATTCTCTCACCTAGGAATTCCTCGAGTGTTACTCATTCGTAATCACCTTGAAGATTCCATCATCGGAAAGACTTCACTTATTTTTAATTTAAATATTTATTACTTTTAAAGTTTATCTTTATTCTAATCTAAATATTTTGTTAAATTTATTTATTGTTACATAATCTGTAGTTGTCCCATATTTTTTTATAATCATTTATTCTTATTTTATAACTTTTTATTTCAAATATCTTTTATGACCAAACTTTATTACTTGTTCATTTCTTTATTCTTATTATTCTATTGTACGCCTATTCTTAACTATTATTATAATTCCATTGTTTATCATTTCCTATATTCCACTTTCTAAAGACTATTAAAGCATTTAGGACAAAACAAGTAACGTGGAAACTAAAGAAATAGATTCAAATGAATGTATGCTGCCAACTCACAGATGGTTTCAGATGCTTTTATTGAAGTTGGTGATGAAGCTTGCGATAACTTGCAAAGGGTTTGAATGGGCTGGGCAATGGACTTTCCGGAATCAACAAGAGCTACTGATATGGGGTGCTGCTACCAACTCATGAATTTGCTTATCACCGACGTTGATTTGCACTGATGCGGTCTCTTCCGGGAATGCCTCCGCTTGTCTGTCTTGGACGTTTTCCTTGAAAGATGCCGAGATCTCAATGCTGCTGCCGCTTGTGTATTTTTTTATTTTTTCTCTGAAAATTCTTTTTTTTTTGCTTGATGCAGACTGCTTTTTTTCTATGAATTTTTTTCTCTCAGAATTGTTCCTCCCTCTAAGTTATGGGTTTAACCCCTTTTTATAGTCATAAACTTGTTAGAGTCCTAATACAACTAAACCTATTATATTAATTATCTTTTATTTTTAATATTTTATCTATTTAATTTTTATGTTAATCCTAATCTAATTCTATCAATTTTAATATTAATTATCTTAAAAATCTAATTATCTTATCCTAAAAATATTTTAATTTATAATTATCTAATAAATCCTAACCTATATTACTATTTATCTTATATTAATAAAATTATCCTAATCTATTAAATATTTCTAATTTAAATAATCCTAATAATGTTAATCCTAATTTTTCTAGATGTTAATTCAAAATGTCAATTCAAAATTTACAAATTATTAGTTTTTTTACAAAATACAACCCGGACAAAATGAGGTGTCTACAGTATACTCTCAAATCTCAACACTCATACTCTCTTAATACTCACTCAAACTCTCTTTAATTTACTCAAATTCTCTTATTCTAAATTTATAATTTTAATATTTTTTCTCAAAAATTCTTTTTCCTTTTCGTTTTACAATTTTACAAATTTTAGTTTCAACTTCTAACTTCCAATATATATTTGCACATCTATTTCTATCAAATTTCATGTCTCGTTTCTCGCCCTTTCGGTTCTATTGAAATCTCCAAATTGGGTGACGAATCATTCAATGAATTCAAATTCGATATTCATCTAAAAGAGGAGCTTCTTTTGGTACCGCTGATATATCGTAGTACTATTCATCGTGGAGGTTGTAGTCAAACACAATGATCAATTGCCACCACTGCCGCTACATCATTACGACCAACGAAAATGAAGATTAACCGTACTAAAAAGAGTAAGGTATGGAAGCATTTCGACATTGTGCTAAAAAAAGGTACGATGAATGAATATTCTGCTATTTGTAAAATAAGTAAAAATACTTACGCTTATAGCTCATGTGGAAGTAGTGGTGATATAGGCACATATAAAAGATATTTAATTGGTACACATAAAATTAATACCAGATGAAGAAGATGAAATTAATGATGGCATACAATCTCAAATAAATATATATGATGGTGGAACAAAATTTACTTTTGACAATGTTCAAGCTAGACGTGGTTTAGTTAAATTTGTAGTTAGAACTAAACTGCCATTCATAATTTGTGAAAAAGTAGGATATTTAGAATTTTTTTGTAAATATTTACAACTTGCATATAAATCTGTTTCTAGACATACATTAAAAAATAGATTGCATGGATACTTTTAAAGAATATAGGCAAGCTTTGATTTAAAAACTTAGGAATATTTCATCTAGGGTTAGTTTAACTAGTGATATATGGACTAGTGCTAACGGTATAAGTTATCTTGTTATAAGTTGTCATTAGGTAGATGAAGATTGTTGCATGCAAAAATGAATTTTATCCTTAGATGTAATAGAAGAAGCTCATAATGCATATACTATTCATATATATACTGGCCGGTGATAGAAAGAAAAGAGGAGAAGTGGATCGAAGCAGAAATGAAGGAAAAGAGGCAATGCCGCCCGATTCGAACACCTCCACCACACCTTCGTCACCGGCAAAGGTAAATCTGGAGAAAAGGATAGTCAGCGGTGAAGGGGGAGAGGGGAAAGAGAGGGAGAAAAGAAAGAAAAAGGGAATCGATTGCTGCCTTTAGATCTACCACTGCTGCAGCCGATCAGGAGAGGAAGAAGATCGGAAACGGCTTCATTACAACCTCAGCCAACTCTGGAGGGGCTGAATCGGCGGTGATGAAGGCCGATGGTAGCTGAACAGGTCAGGGAAGGCTGAACCGGTCAGCAAGGGCTGAACCAGTTTGAACCGGTTCAGACCAAAAAAGAAAAAGAAAAAGAAAAGAAGGAAGAAAAAGAAGAAAAAAATGGTAAGAAATTTTTTATAGTTTTATTTCTATTAGTAAATTGAGAAATTCTAAGTGTGGATATCGGTTTGAATTTGTAGAAATTGTTCAAGAGTACCGAATCGAGTTTTAGAGATCAAATTTCAAGCTCGGTTTTTTGGTAAGATATTTTTAGTGGAGTTATAGTTGTTGATATTGGAGTAGCAATGAAATTATATTAGAACTCTAAGTGTACTTGTAAATGGTGATTAAGTATTGAGATTTAATATTTCACTTTATCAAAGCAACTGGTTTTGGATATTATAATAGATTTAAAATCAACTGCCTTTGAATATAAAATTGTGTTTTTGTGTAGGAGGGTTAGGACAATTATAGTCGTTATGTTGCCAAAATTTTTATAAAAATTATCGATAAAAAATAATTGTTTATCATGTGATAAGTTTAAAAATATTGTTTATCATGTGATAAGTTTAAAAATAAGTGTATAGTAACGAGATGATAAATTGGTAGTAATCGGTAAAATTGGCCAAAACTTAGAGGTAGTTGAATTTATACTGTGGGTAAAATGCTTTGCAACTCGAGAGAAGTGGATTACTAGCAACGATTATTGAAGAAGTCGCTAACACAAAAGGTAAAGGATGAGTGTGTTGGCCGTATGGATATATTGGATGCATGATTTTGATGAGTACAATTTTATGAAATTGTTTGGTGTTGAATTGGCTTTAAAAATCATGCAAATTTGTGGTTCGACGGCTAGTTTTATATACTGTACTTTAAGAGCAAGAGGATAAGGAAACACAATTGTTATGTTTTTGAAAAATTATCGAAATTATTCTAAAATAGTAGGAAATATCTTAGATGCATAACTCAAGTGAAATATGAATTATGGAATTTATTTCCATCAATTTTCCATAAGTTGGAATTTTAATGAAAAATGTAAATTAAATATTCATGTTGTGAAATTTTATTAAAGTGAGGTTAGAAAAATGTTCTTCAAAGAAATTTATATTGAAAATGAACATTCACAAATTTTCTCACCAAAATATGAATATTTTATTTACTACTTCTACTATATTGGTGAATAAGAATTTAATACCTTTGGAATTTTTATCAAATTAAATGATAATTTTTATTTAAATTCCTTAAAGGTATTTTATACTGAGATTAAATTGATTTTCAGACTTTAGGCCCTGAGATTCATGCTAACTGTTATACTATTACCGTTCACGTGTGCTGATAGACCTGCCAAGTCATTAGCGGTCCCGGTGCCATCGGGCAAGTGTATCCGAGGACACCATTGACTATGGCCATAGATATAGACTGTTTACTGTGCTGTGTCCCTTAATGGACGACACTGT
The DNA here is from genome assembly GCA_031772115.1 of Heritiera littoralis. Classification (NCBI taxonomy): domain Eukaryota; kingdom Viridiplantae; phylum Streptophyta; class Magnoliopsida; order Malvales; family Malvaceae; genus Heritiera; species Heritiera littoralis. The sequence continues at coordinate 1,182,988 of JAPDPK010000090.1, forward strand.
GTCCCTAGTGGACGATTATAGCATGATACGATGTAGGGTGATACCTAGTATCAACTTACGGTTTACTGATACTGCACTATGAATCACTGATTTATGTTTTACTGAAACTGTGAACTACTGTTTATTAATACTAAACTGTTATTCATTGTTAAGTGTTTTATGAAACTGAGAACTACAGTTATTGTTTTACTAAGCTATTGTTTACTGAATCGAAAGAAGTTTACTGTATTGTGAAACTGAAGTGTTCACCATACCGTATTGTTTTTATACTGTATATTGGGCTGTTACTGTATCAATAACGAACTACTTTACTGTTAATATAAAGAAAACTGCACTTACTGTTAAAAGACGAAAAATTAATATTTCATGACATTATTTCATGCGTCATAAAATGCCAAATTTGTTGTAGTGAACTATTTTCAAATATTTCCAATCACTTTGGCAAGATTTGAGACTAATCTACAACTCGCCCAACAGAGCTCACCATTCGTTAATTGACTTACACTTGGGAGCTCGCCCAGCATTACTTGCCATTCATTTTGGTTTATATGTAGGAGCTCGCCCAACATTCTCACCATTCATATAATGGCTTATTTGTGGGAGCTCGCCCAATCATTCTCGCCATTCATATTATGGCTTATTTGTGGGAGCTCGCCCAATCATTCAACTCGCCATGCCTTGTATTTGAGTTCGCCCAACACGACTTTTTATTCAATGGTGGGCTTGCCTATGGATTGAATTTGCATGTGGCGACCTCGCCCACTATACCATGCTCCATATTGTTTAGCTCGCCCATGCTAACTGAGCTCGCCCATTTATCATCATTTCCAGTATTTTCATTGTTCATTCTTGATTTATTTCCAACCTACATCTTGTTCTAGTTTTCTTATATATTCTAACAAGATTTAACTAAAACAAGGCTATATCTATGTTTATTACATTATAAAACATAGAAATATACCATCAATTATCAAGATGACCATAAAATATGGAAGCTCACCTTAACCGAATTGCACTTTCAAAAACAGAGTGCTTTCTGCTTCATTTAGCTTTACTTTGCTTATTCCTTAACTCTTCAACGATGGAGAAAGGGTTTAGCTAACTAAAGGATGAAGTTTCATGGCTCATGTATGAGAGGAATGGAAGAAACGAGATGTGAGTTTGCATTAACACAGGATAGGCGAGAAGGTTTTCAAAGAAGATGCAGTTTACTTCAGTCAGTTTTTCCTCATGTATTCTTCTTATATAGCCATTCAAATCCACTCAGAACCTACCACCTGTTCTTATCCCGTTTTCTTTCATCATTTCACATCTTTCATGCATTAAAAACTTGTAGAAAATGGTGACAAAAGGAACGGTGGTGAAGCTTCCTGCTGCAGTCCATTTTTTTTGACTAAATTTTCTCTTCTCTTCTCCTTCCTCTCCACGCCATTTCCAGCCACTATCATTGACTTTTTATCTCATCTTTTCCTTGTCATTAATTACCTAAACCGAATTGTAAAGAGAAGCAAAGTGGCGTAAAGTCCACTTATAGCCTCTTTTATTGACTTTTCTTCATGCTTAAATTTCAAAGCTTCCTCCAATAAGCTTCTAGGAATCATGTTATATTTAATTTCCATTCTTATAATTTTTTTAGATATTCATTCTACTTCACATACACCATATAGAATTTAAATCCAATAAAAATGGGAAGTGAAAATCCACATTCGATATTTATTTTCACTATCAATCCTTTACAAATATGGTGTACAGTGTAAAATAATCGGGTCTCACACATCCCATGGTTAACAGACAGTATATAGAAACTATACACTGTTAGTGCATCATATATAAACTCTATATCTATTTATGTATATAGCAGGTAATGATGTTATCTGCCTTTTATTTTCAAATTTAATTTTTTTTCTTTTACTTTTTATCATTTTCTAGAGTTTCAACTTATCAATTTTACGATGAATCTAATAAATTTTACGATGAATATCGTAAACTTTATGATGAATATCGTAAACTTTACGATGAATATTGTAAACTTTACGATAAATCTAATAAATTTTATGATGAATATAATAAACTTTACTATGAATCTTATAAATTTTATGATGAATCTCATAAATTTTACGATTAATGTAACAAATTTTACGATGAACCTCATAAATTTTATGATTAATGTAATAAATTTTACATAAATGTAATAAATTTTACGATAAATCTAATAAACTTTACAATAATTGTCATAAATTTTATGATAAATCTCATAAATTCATCATCAAATTTTTTTATGCTAAATATCAAAGTAGTTGATTGCCTCTTATTTATTTCTGTTTACATTTTAAACTAAGACAGTCGGATGTTCATCATGGGCATTCATTTGCCCTAAAAAATTTTGAAAAAGAGTCTGAAATAATTTCTTTACACTTTTGGTAATCAGCATTTCTATGTCAAGTAGATTGCTTTAACAAAATCTACAAAGTTTTTTGAATTCTTAATTAATTTGTCATTGCAATTAATAAAAAGAAATGTACTTTTCAACCAAAAAAAAAGAATGTACTATACGTTACTTTCAATTTCCAAGAAACCAAATGTCGTCAACTGCTCATGGTAATGATAAATTATTAGGTAATTTAATGTATAAGTAAATAAAAATAAATCTAAAAGAAAAAAAGCGTATATAAATATTCAATTTAGGGTTTATTATTCAGGATTTAGGGTTTAAAAATAGTACAAAGGCTTATTTAAGAGGAAGAATGCTATATAGAAAGGTTATATTAGTAATATATTATTATAATTTTAATAATATATAATATATAATATATAATGATAATTTTAATAACTAGTTTAGCAAGTTACCTGGTTTAAAAGTTTTTTAACCTTTTAAATTTAATCAATGGTTTAAATTACATATGACTAATTTAAGGGTTATAACTTAATGACCTTACAGTAACGTCAATTTTTATAGACTTGTTGTAGAATCTCGCTGATTTCGCATCACCCAGGTATGTCCCCTTTTTGGTTTTTGTTGTGTTGTAATTAATGTATATAAATATCTTTAAGTTAATTAATTTAGATTAAGTTATTATATAATATTGTAAGTTTGATTAATAATTTTGTTTGTTTATAAATATATATATATATATATATTTTTATTTAGGTTGATTAAGAAAGTTATCTAATTTGACTAACATTTTTGTTTATAATTAAATAATTACATGACAATATTTGATTTGATCTTGTATGAAATAATTGTATGATGGTTTTTAGTTTAATATAATTGCATAGTATATTTTGTATGAATAATTTTTATAATGTGATTTGATGAATTGTATAATTTCGCATATTATATTAGGATTAAAGCTTAGAATAAAAAAATATAAAAAATGAAGACAATATAATTCATTTAAAATTGGAAATATTAATTAAAACTAAAAAAATTATAATAAAAGATAAATAGAAGATGAATTATTCCGACAATGGAAGGAATTCTAAAGGGACTATGCTGGAGTAGTACTTTTAAATATCTTGAGGTGAGGAGAGTCCTTTTAAGTCTAACCAGCTTGATGGGAGATTTAAGGGATATTTCCAACATCTAATAATTCATTTAAAAATTAAATTAAAAATAAAATTAATAAATATAAAATAAAGTCCTTACAAGAATAAAATTTAATAATTTAGAAGTAAATAGTTAAAAATTAGGAAAGAATTAAGCTAAATAGAAATAAACTAAGATTAAATAAAATTACTTGAATAAATGTGGATTAATTCGTTGATGGAATTTAAAAGGGAATTGCGCTTGAGTAGTTTTCTTTAAAATTCCTAAGTAAGAAAATTTCTTCCAAGGTCTGACCAGCTTGATAGAAGGTCTAGAGAAAATTTTCAATAGTAAATAATTCATATTTATTTAAGTCATAAAAAGTAAAGAAAAAATAATTATAGGATAAAAAGAAATTACAAATAATAAAAAAATAAAAATAGAAAATAATAAATAATTTAATAAAATAGGATAAGAGTTAAAATAGGTGTTTCATAATATAATTAAATCATCCGACGACGGAGCCTCTTTAAGAAAGGTGATTGGTCCTGTGAGACCCGATTTTATTTCACTGTACACCATAATTGTAAATGCTTGATAGTGGAAATAAATAATTTAGTGAGATTAAATAAATATTGAATGTGAATTTCCACTTTGAACTATAGAATTATTGGAACTATAATTTATAATATGGTGTATATGAATTGAAAAGAAAATTATTTAGTGTACATGTGTTATTTTTATTGGTTGAAATATACCTTAAAGGAAGTATGCCTTAAGAGAGGCAAAGTGAAGTCATGAACAACAGTCGAAAATGGTGGACTGCATGCCACCCTAGCTGCAGTAAACTGCATGATTGAAAAAGGAGAATGAAATGCAGTATAAATGAGATAAAATGGAAGAGGAATCCAGGTGTAATATAAAGTTAAATATTATTGGCTAGAAGTTATAAAAAGAAAAGAAAACTTAGTTAAAAAACGGACAGCAGCAAGAAAGCTTTACCACCGTTCCTTTTGTCACAATTTTCTTCAGTTTTTAATGCATGAAAGACGTGAAATGATGAAAGAAAACGGGATAAGAAACAGGTGGTAGGTTCTGATTTGGATTAACAGGACTATATAAGAAGACTTCATGAGAAAACCGACATTAGCAAAACTTTATCTTCTTCGAAAAAACCACTCTATTGCTTCTCGTCCATTATGTTTTACTGCAAGCTCAAATTTTGTTTCTTCTGTTCCTTTCATACGTAAGCCATGAAATTTCATCCTTTAGTTAGCTAAACCTTTTCTCCATCGTTTGAAAAGCTAAGGAATAAGCAAAGTAAAGCTAACGTGAGACAGAAAACATTCTGTTCTAGAAGTGCAACTTAGTTAAGGTGAGATCCATATTCGTTGGTTCTCTTGATGTTTATTGGTATATTTCTATGTTTTACACCGTAAGAAACATAGATATAGCCTTGTTTTAGTTAAATATTGTTAGGACATAAGAAACTAGAACAAGATGTGATCTAGAAAATAATTGAGAATAAACAGAGAAAGTGCTGGAAACGGTGTAAAAGTGATGAGAAATAGGTGACCTCAGCTATTATGGGCGAGCTAAATAATATGGAGCGTGGTATAGTGGGCGAGGTCGCCACATGCTAGTTTAATTCATAGGCGAGCCCACCTCTGGATAAAAAGCCGTATATGGTGAACTCACATGCATAGGCATGGCGAGTTGAATTGTGGACGATCTCCCACGCATAAGCCAAAATAGGAATGGCAAGTTATATTGGGCGAGCTAGAGGATTAGCCTCAAGTCTCGCCAAAGTGTTGGAAAGATTCAAACAGAATATATTGATAGTATTGATAATTTTATTTTGCAGCCGGGAGTTGAGAATTGATAAAGGCGATCGGGAAGCTAGGCTTCGTAAGATCAGGTAAGGGAGATGTGTGTGAAGTGAATGCATGTTCTGTGGAGTTAAATTTTATGAAAATATTGAGAAAATGATTTGGTTTGAAACATGCATTGGTTTGATAAACTGTTTTCATAGACCATGTTTTGGGCGAACTATAAAGTTGACCCCTATGTTGTTTTCTAGGCGAGCCAAAGAAAGGTGACCCCTGTTTTAATAAAATCCGGGGGAGCCAAAGCTAGGCAACCCCTTTTTGTGATATTTCGGGCGAGCCAAAGGTGGCGACCCCTTGGTGTTGAAAGATTAGTGTTTATGGGCGATCCCTAATAATCTTATGGGCGACCCCGAACCATTGAGTTATATTTCAGCCTTCGGGCGAATATTTTATGGGCAATTCCCTAGTCAGCTCTGTCGTGTAATCCAATATAGCAGGCGAGCACTAGTCAAGCTCAAATGCGAATGTTAGTGGGCGAACATTAGTTCACTGTAATGGGCGAACTGACCATGGGCGAGCCGTAATGGGCGAGCTGACCATGGGCGAGCCAGTTTAACTTGTGTTTTTCTCAAACGAAAAATGGTGAAATAACTGGCTGTTTTTACTATGTTTTGTAAACACAAAATATAATACCTTTTTGGAAAACAATCATTTTAAAGAAATGATGAAATATGTGAAATATTCCTTAAAGGTTCTGTATGAGATATAAATTGATTTTTTTGAGACTTTAGGCCTCGAGTTTCATGCATTATTATTCACATGGCTGATTGACCCGCCAAGTCATCAGAGGTCTCGAGGTCACTTGGAAGTGTACCCGAGGACCACCTATAAATTATGGCCATAGATCTAGCTGTATTCCAGTAGGGATGTGAATTGGAGTTTTGGCCTAAGGCACACTCCGAGAAAGCAGTGGGGGGCGATGGCCTACGGGTGCACCCCAAAACAGACACTTGTGTTCCTAGGGGAAACAATGATAGCATGATTTAATTGTAGGGTGATGTCTAGTCTCAACTTATTGATTTCTATTTACTGAAAGGATTTATTGAATCCTGTTTACTTTTTACTGTACTATATTATAAACTGTTTAACCAGTGATTTGAATATTAAAGATTGTTTACTATATCCACTGTTTTCCTACAAGGTTTGTTGTTAGGGAAAATAAACGTTTTGGGGGATATAGTTTTTATTTTTATAAAGCAGCATATACCTTCCTTACTGAGCACGTTGTCGCTCACCCCTTATTTTTCACTCCACAGATTGTTGAATTTGGACTAAGAGAATTACCTTCCAGAGTTTATCGACTGCTAGTGTCAGCAGATATTCGATATCGAAGGTATATTATTTTCTTTTATATATTCAGCGACTTTGTACAGCACTACTTTAAATAGAAGGGAATGTATATATATATCTTAAGAAAATAATGTAACAATTCATATTTCCATATTGGTACGATGAATAAGAGTACTAATTCTTACTAAAGTGATTAACGGGTTGTTAAGCATCACAGACAGCCCAACCGGTAAGTAAGTGTGATTTAGAAGTAAATATTATATTATACTGTGGATTCGGGATGTTACAGATTTAATGGTATCAGAGCAAGGTTGGTCGGATGTCTAGTGATGCTTAAAACGAAAAGTGAATAGTAAACATTCCCTGTAATACTGTACAATCTGAATGTATAATAGAAATACTAATGATAAGTGAATTAAATGATCTCTGTCGTACAGATATGAGTAGAAGGAGGGTGACACACTCAGTTAGAGATATAGGCCAAGGAAGGGCAGCACAGATTTTGGAGCTGCAGACACCGAAACCTGCCCTAAGACCCCACGTCCTATACAGTCGGAGAGCACTAATGCTCGTGTGAGCCGAGTGGAGAGGTTAGTAGCCAATTTCATGGCTATGTATCAGGCAGATAGAGCCGCGGATAAGGCGGAGAGTGAGAAAGTAGTAGCTCCCGTAGCTCCAGTAGTGGCGCCAGCACCACCACAGCTGGCACTAGTTGTACCCGAGCCTCAGCCTATCCCACCACCGACACCTCAGCCACAGGTAGCTCCACCACAGCCATTAATTTAGCTGCCTAGAGATGTGGAGTCGTATTGTGATGTCACTTTGGTACGATCATTTAGGAAGTTGGATCCACCTAAGTTTAAAGGTGCTAGGGATCCGTTGGCGGCAGAGCAATGGGTTATTGCTATAGAGAAGTTATTGAGTATTATGAGGTGTACGGAGACCGAAAAGGCAGGTCTAGCAGTGTTCCAGTTGATAGATGATGCCGAGCACTGGTGGAAGGCAACTCAAATAGTATTGTTCTCTCAGCATCAGGATATTACTTGGGCGATTTTTGTAGATGCCTTTAGACGAAGGTATATCCCTGACACTGCCCAGCAGAAACTACAACAAGAGTTTATGGATTTAACTCAAGGAGGTATGGTAGTGGACGAGTATAAGGCTAAGTTTACCACCTTGAGCCGGTTTGATCCACAAACCAGTGTTAATGAGAGACATAAGATCGAGAGATTTAAGGCTGGTTTGAGACCCTCCATCAGATCAAAGCTAGCCCCATTTGATATCTTAACCTATGATGAGGTAGTACGACGGGCTCAGCTATGTGAGAGGGATTTTGAGCAGTACCATATAGAGGCTAGTGGTAAGGGCAAAAGGAAAGGTAAAGATAAGGGTAAGAGATTTTTGGAGAATAGATATAGTAGGGAGCAGCCTAAGAGGGCTAGATCTTCAGGCATACAGATTTCAGAGGGACGATTCCATAGATCAGCAGTTTCTCCTCCTACTAGTGGCCCCACCGCTACTCAGAGAAGTGTTGCAACTTTATGTAGACATTGTGGAAGGTCACATGGGTCACGCCCTTGTCCTTTGATGTCTAAGGTATGTTTTAAATGTGGACAGACGGGGCATTTTATCAAGAATTGCCCGATGCTCAGAGAGTCAGCTGCTTCTACTATTCCTCCTGCATTACCTCAGATAGCGGCATCGGTAACTATGAGTGAGCCGGAGAAGGCGACACCCTCACAACCTAGGCGGGCGACAGCCGCAGAGAAGGGTAAGAAGGTTGTGAATCAGGGTCGGGTGTACGCGATGGAACAGGAGACTGCCGACGCCTCTATCGATGTGATTAAAGGTAAAGTTTATCTCTTTGATATTCCCGTAATTGCCTTATTTGATCCGGGTTCTACGCATTCATTCTTATCGCCTACATGTGCTAACAGGACCCCAGTAGAGCCAGAGTTGTTAGGGTATACTTTGCAAGTGAATACCCCTTTTAAAGATTTTCAGAGGACAAGTATTGTATGTTGGAACTGTAAATTGACTATAGGAAAGAAGGTTATGACAGCTAACCTAATTTTGTTAAATATATATGATTTTGACATCATTTTGGGTATGGATTGGTTAGCTGCAAACCATGTTAGTTTGGATTGTAATACTAAGTTTATTACCTTCTTTCATCCCGAAAAATACATTGTAAAGTTATTGTAAATTAATAAAAAGTATGTGAATATATGTTTGTGAAATGACATGTGTACTGAAATTGTGGTTGTGTATGAATGTTTATGAAGGATATATTGCTAGTGTGGAGGATATAGAGAGGAAACATCCAGAGATTCAAGAGATTCCTGTGGTTAAGGATTTTTCGGATGTATTTCCAGAGGAATTACCAGGATTACCACCAGATCGAGAAACGAAGTTTATGATCGAGTTAGTACCCGGTAGGGAGCCGATTTCTAGACCCCCATATCAAATGGCACTGACTGAGTTAGATGAGCTAAAGAAGCAACTCCAAGAGTTATTAGATAAGGGATTTATACGTCCCAGTGTGTCACCATGGGGAGCTCCAATATTATTTGTTCGGAAAAAAGATGGTAGTCTCCGGTTGTGTATATATTATCGGATATTGAATCGAGCTACCATTAAGAATAAGTATCTACTACCCAGGATCGATGACTTATTTGATCAGCTCAGGGGTGCACAGGTATTTTTCAAGATAGATCTCCGATCGGGCTATCACCAGTTGAAAATTAAAGAGTCGAATGTACATAAGACAGCATTTCGGACTCGCTATGGTCACTATGAGTTCTTGGTGATGCCTTTTGGGTTAACAAATGCCCCTGCAGCTTTTATAAGTTTGATGAATGAGGTATTTCATCCATTTTTGGATAAGTTTGTCATAGTGTTTATTGATGACATCCTGATTTATTCTAAGACTCCGGAGGAGCACGAGCAGCATTTGCAGATTGTTTTACAGACCCTCAGGGACCGGAGATTATATGCTAAGCTCAGTAAGTGCGAGTTCTGGCTTGACCATATTATATTTCTCGAACATATGGTGTCGAAAGACGGGGTGTCAGTTGATCCGTCCAAGATTGAGGCCATTGTACAATGGGAAAGGCCTAACACCGTTACTGAGATACAGAGTTTCTTAGGTTTTGCCGGATATTATCGCAGGTTCGTGGAGGGATTTTCTAGACTTGCTGCTCCATTGACACGACTCACACGTAAGGATGTGAAGTTTGAGTAGAATGACGCGTGTGAGCGTAGTTTTCTTGAACTTAAGCGTAGATTGACTACTGCCCTTGTATTGGCCCTTCCTAGCGGATCAAGTGGATTTATAGTGTATACTGATGCATCCGCTCAAGGTTTAGGGTGTATGCTTATGTAGCATGGTCGAGTTATAGCCTATGGTTCTCGCCAGTTGAAGGATCATGAGAGGACTTACCCGACACATGACTTGGAGTTAGCCGCAGTAGTGTTTGCACTAAAGATTTGGCGGCATTACTTGTACTGGAAGAAATTTCAGATATATTCAGACCATAAGAGTCTAAAGTATATATTCTCGCAGCGAGAGTTGAATTTGAGGTAGCTACGGTGGATGGAACTATTAAAGGACTATGATTGTGAGATTTTGTATCACCCAGGTAAAGCTAATGTAGTAGCAGATGCACTGAGTCGTAAATAGGTTGGCATGGTATCTTACATGATGATAAGGGAGCATGATTTGATAGTGCAGTTCTCTAGCCTCAACCTGATAGTTATTCCCTCTGACCAGTATGGATTTGCGGCTAGTTTTCGTATAGAGCCGGATTTGATGGATCGGATTAGAGAAGTTCAGAGGAGTGATGATTATTGCTTCGGGATAGCCAGTCAGATTCAGAAGGGAGTTATGTCAGATTTTGAGATTGGCACCAATGGAATACTGAGATTTAGAGGCAGGATATGTGTTCCCAGAGATCAGCAAATTCGAGATTTGATTTTATCAGAGGCCTATACCTCTAGATATACGTTACATCAGGGTGGTACTAAGATGTACCTGAATCTCCGGAGAGTATATTGGTGGCCTAAGATGAAGAAGGACATTGCTGATTTTGTTGTTAGATGTCTAACATGCCAACAGATTAAGATTGAGCATTAGAAGCCTGCAGGTATGCTTCGACCGTTATCGATCCCTACGTGGAAATAAGAACATGTGACTATGGACTTTATTATGGGATTACCACGGACCCGGAAGGGGTATGATGCTATTTGGGTGATCGTGGATAGAGTGACTAAGTCTGCTCATTTCTTGGCCATGAGATCTACTGATTCAATTAGTGCCTTAGCCGATTTGTATGACAGGGAGATAGTGAGGTTACATGGTGTTCCAGTGAGTATTACTTCTGATAGGGATTCCTGCTTCACCTTTCATTTCTGGGGTAGATTTCAGGAGGCTATGGGATCCCAACTGAATTTTAGCATCACTTTTCATCCACAGACTAATGGATAGTCCGAGCGTATGATACAGACGCTCGAGGATATGTTGAGAGCGTGTGCACTGGATTTTAGAGGCTCATGGGATGATCACTTACCCCTGGCAGAGTTTGCTTATAATAATAGCTTTCATACGAGTATTGGCATGACACCTTATGAGGCCTTGTATGGCAGACGATGCAAATCCCCGATAGCATGGGAAGAAGTGGGAGACCGTAAACTACTAGCTCCCGATTTGGTCGAGTAGGCTTCCCGTGATGTACAGAAGATTTGTGAGAGGCTCAGAACGGCTCAGAGTCAATAGAAGAGTTATGCAGATACCAGACGCTGACCACTAGAGTTTGTAGCGGGTGATTATGTATTCTTAAAGGTCTCACCGTCCAAAGGTATAATAAGATTCTAAAAGAGAGGAAAGTTAAGCCCTCGATACATTGGGCCATATGAGATCTTAGATCGCGTGGGAGATGTGGCATATCGGTTAGCACTACCACCAGAGTTGTTAGGAGTGCATAACGTATTCCATGTCTCGATGTTGAGAAAGTACCATCCAGATCCTTCTCACGTAATTCGACATGAGCCACTGGAGATCAGAGAAGACATGAGTTACGTTGAGAAGCCAATACGGATCTTGGATAGGAAAGATAAGGTATTGCGATCTAAGATGATTCCTTTGGTTAAAGTGCTCTGGCAGTATCATAACGAGGAGGAGGCTACTTAGGAGTTAGAGAGCCTTATGCGTGAGAGGTATCCAGAGCTTTTTCAGTGATAGGTCCAAGTGAAATTTGGAGGACCAAATTTCTTAAGGTGGAGAGAAATGTGAGACCCGATTTTATTTCACTGTACACCATAATTGTAAATGATTGATAGTGGAATTAAATAATTTAGTGAGATTAAATAAATATTGAATGTGAATTTCCACTTTGAACTATGGAATTATTGGAACTATAATTTATAATATGGTATATATGAATTGAAAAGAAAATTATTTAGTGTACATGTGTTATTTTTATTGGTTGAAATATACCTTAAAGGAAGTATGCCTTAGAGAGGCAAAGTGAAGTCATGAAACAACAATCGAAAATGGTGGACTGCATGCCACCCTAGCTGCCGTAAACTGCATGATTGAAAAAGGAGAATGAAATGCAGTATAAATGAGATAAAATGGAAGAGGAATCTAGGTGTAATATAAAGTTAAATATTATTAGCTAGAAGTTATAAAAAGAAGAGAAAACTTAGTCAAAAAACGGACAGCAGCAAGAAAGCTTTACCACCGTTCCTTTTGTCACAATTTTCTTCAGTTTTTAATGCATGAAAGACGTGAAATAATGAAAGAAAACGGGATAAGAAACAGGTGGTAGGTTCTGATTTAGATTAACAGGACTATATAAGAAGACTTAATGAGAAAACCGACATTAGCAAAACTTCATCTTCTTCGAAAAAACCACTCTATTGCTTCTCGTCCATTATGTTTTACTGCAAGTTCAAATCTCGTTTCTTCTATTCCTTTCATACGTGAGCCATGAAATTTCATCCTTTAGTTAGCTAAACCTTTTCTCCATCGTTAAAGTAAAGCTAACGTGAGACAGAAAACATTCTGTTCTGGAAGTGCAACTCAGTTAAGGTGAGTTCCATATTTCGTTGGTTCTCTTGATGTTTATTGGTATATTTCTATGTTTTATACTGTAAGAAACATAGATATAGCCTTGTTTTAGTTAAATGTTGTTAGGACATAACAAACTAGAACAAGATGTGATCTAGAAAATAATCGAGAATAAACAAAGAAAGTTTTGGAAACGGTGTAAAACTGATGAGAAATAGGCGAGCTCAGCTATTACGGGCGAGCTAAATAATATGGAGCTTGGTATAGTGGGCGAGGTCGCTACATGCTAGTTTAATTCTTAGGCGAGCCCACCTTTGGATAAAAAGCCGTGTATGGCGAACTCACATGCATAGGCATGGCGAGTTGAATTGTGGGCGATCTCCCACACATAAGCCAAAATAGGAATGGCGAGTTATATTGGGTGAGCTAGAGGATTAGCCTCAAGTCTCGCCAAAGTGTTGGAAAGATTCGAATAGAATATATTGATAGTCTTGATAATTTTATTTTGCAGCCGGGAGTTGAGAATTGATAAAGGCAATCGGGAAGCTAGGCTTCGTAATATCAGGTAAGGGAGATGTGTGTGAAGTGAATGCATGTTCTGTGGAGTTAAATTTTATGGAAATATTGAGAAAATGATTTGGTTTGAAACATACATTGGTTTGATAAACTATTTTCACAGACCATGTTTTGGGCGAACTATAAAGTCGACCCCTATGTTGTTTTCTGGGCGAGCTAAAGAAAGGTGACCCCTGTTTTAATAAAATCCGGGCGAGCCAAAGCTAGGCGACCCGTTTTTGTGATATTTCGGGCGAGCCAAAGGTAGCGACCCCTTGGTGTTGAAAGACTAGTGTTTATGGGTGATCCCTAATAATCTTATGGGTGACCCCAAACCATTAAGTTATATTTCAGCCTTCGGGAGAATATTTTATGGGCAATTCCCTAATCAGCTCTGTCATGTAATCCAATATAGCAGGCGAGCACTAGTCAAGCTCAAATGCGAATGTTAGTGGGCAAACATTAGTTCACTGTAATGGGCGAACTGACTATGGGCGAGCCGTAATGGGCGAGCTGACCATGGGTGAGTCGGTTTAACTTGTGTTTTTCTCAAACGAAAAATGGTGAAATAACTGGTTGTTTTTACTGTGTTTTGTAAACAGAAAATATAATACCTTTTTGGAAAACAATCATTTTAAAGAAATGATGAAATATGTGAAATATTCCTTAAAGGTTCTGTATGAGATATAAATTGATATTTTTGAGACTTTAGGCCCCCAATTTCATGCATTATTATTCACATGGCTGATTGACCCGCCAAGTCATCTGAGGTCTCGAGGTCACCTGGCAAGTGTACCCGAAGACCACTTATAGATTATGGCCATAGATCTAGTTGTATCCCAGTTGGGATGCGAATTGTAGTTTTGGCCTAAAGGCACTCTCCGAAAAAGCCGTGAGGGGCGATGGCCTACGGGTGCACCCCAAAGCGGACGACTTGTGTTCCTGGGGGAAACAATGATAGCATGATTTAATTGTAGGGTGATGCCTAGTCTCAACTTATTGATTTCTATTTACTGAAAGGATTTATTAAATCCTGTTTACTGTTTATTATACTATATTGTAAACTGTTTAGCCAGTGATTTGAATATTAAAGACTGTTTACTATATCCAGTGTTTTCCTACTGGGTATGTTGTTAGGGAAAATAAACGTTTTGGGGGATATAGTTTTTATTTTTATAAAGCAGCATATACCTTCCTTACTGAGCACGTGTAATAACAGAAAAATTCTTACAATATTAAATTAATTGTTTATTATTTAGCATAAATTTCATAACTAATAAAAATAAATTTAAATAATTACATAGGGACATGTAGACGCGTGGACCTCTCGGCACAACTTAATTAGTCCCAAAGATGAGAGATTTGTCTACTTCGAGCTCGGGTGAGACAAGCTACAGCAAGCCGATGAATTTTGGTTAGACCTTGTGTAAATCAACTAAGTTCATAAAGTTGATTTTTATGTATTTCAATTAGTTAAATTTGAAATAAATAGAATTATTAAATCTAAGTGTGAGTCTTGGGTGTAGTTACATACCTATACATCATATATATATATATAATAATAATAAATATTGTATACACACATAAGATAAAACAAAATAGATAAAATAAAATATTACTTTGATGTTGCAATAAAGTACATGTATAATACAAAATATGCTTATATATAATAATATAATAATCAAATAATAATAACAATCTGATGAAATCCCCTTCCAGCTTTACCCCACTCACGTGGGATTTAAAGTAAAACAAAACAAAAGAACAAAGAAATGAAAGAGGAGAAAACAGATAAGGAAAGGAAAGGAGAGGGGCAACGAGGGTGAGGGACTCGGCGAGACAAGGGTTGTAGCTGGGCTTCTTGACTGAACCGAAAACATCAAAGGAAGGGCTGTTCAGTGACTGGGGAAAAGAAAGGGAGAGTTGCCCGGCATCAGAGGAAAGGAAGGAAGAGAGATTCACGTCGGAAAAAGAGAAAGAGGGAGAGAAATCCACGTCGGAAAAGATAAAGAGGAGGAGATATTAGCCGAGACAAATGGAAGTGGAGTTTCGGTTGGGTGTTTAGAAAATCTGAACATGGGATGTGAAGCTTCATTTTTTTTTGTGACAGCCATTGATTTGTAGTTTAGGGCTGTGAATCGAGGCTAGTGAAGGAGAAACAATAGTTACGCTCTTGGTGATTAAAGAGTGAAGATGAAGGAGGAAGGATGAAGCTTCATTCTCCACAAAGTTACAGCAGCCAACGTGCAACAAGGAACCTTTCTAGAACAGCCATTTACGATCAAGAATGGAGGAAGGAAATTGAAGGAACTAGCAGCATAAGGCCAACAACATGGGATTCCTTTGACCGAAGTAAACTCCTAAGGTAAGAGGTGCCTAGTGGATCTTGAATCATGAAATTTCTCATGTTAGTTAAGTTAAAAAAAATAAATAAATATATGTATGTTAATGTAGGGGCTGAGTGAGAAGGAAATACAATAAGATTGAATCGAGGACATTAGGACGAAGCAAGAAGTACCTAATTGTCCATTCGTCGATCAGTGCGCAAAAAGGCAACAGTAGATTTTATTGGGCATTCCAAGAAGTAAGACTGTAATTACTCTAGGAAATCATAGAATTGTTAGTATATCATGCTAAAACATTTTATGAAAATATGATTGCTAAAAACTCCGTGATAAGGGCTATTGGACAGATAATTTCAATGTCGTTTTCGGCACGTCTTACGAGTAGACTATAGTGGGACCTTAGACAACTAGTCTTAAATGACTATAGGAGTGGGATTCTACTCATTAGGTTTTAGCTACACTGAACGAGTGACAAACATAGGAAGTGAATGAAAAAGTTAGCCCGAAAATCCCGGCTTCCGAGGCCATTACAGCACGTTGTCGCTCACCTCTTATTTTCCACTCCACAGATTGTTGAATTTGGACTAAGAGAATTCCCTTCCAGAGTTTATCGACTGCTAGTGTCAGCAGATATTCGATATCGAAGGTACATTTTTTTCTTTTATATATTCAGCGGCTTTGTATAGTACTACTTTAAATAGAAGGGAATGTATATATATATATATCTTAAGGAAATAATGTAACAATTCATATTTCCATATTGGTACGATGAATAAGAGTACTAATTCTTACTAAAGTGATTAACAGGTTGTTAAGCATCACAGACAGCCCAACCAGTAACTAAGTGTGATTTAGAAGTAAATATTATATTATACTGTGAATTCGGGATGTTACAGGTCCTACTTGAATACTCTTGAAGTGAGAAGAACTTTTAAGTTGTCTAACTAGCTTGATGAAGGAGACTTAGAAGATTTTTCAATATTTAATCATATCGAAATTAAATCAAACAAATAGGCAAAATTAGGATAACTTTAGATTATTTGGTACCATCTTAGGATGGATGTTGTGAGGGTATTAATCCTTCCCTACACATAATTATACTCTGAACCTTAGATTCTTTGAATGTAGATCAAGCATTATCTTTAGACAAAAATAGATGGCCAATCACATCTTGATTAGAATGATTGGTGGCGACTACTTGATTTTAAGTCTACCATGTTAGGTTTTAAGACTTAGCACGTTGCGGCAGATGGTTTGACTGGTTCTTACTTCCTATCAAACATAATGCTAAGGCCTCTTAATCTAAGCTGTAGTGTCTTTCTTCTTTCACTTGCATCTATCATAATCTTGATAAGTGGTGGATGGAGCTAGTTGGGTGGCTTCTTCTAAATATAATGTGCATAAATAATGACTTGTGATATGAGTTAGAATTTTCTCCTTTGGGTTACATCAATCATGATCTTGATAAGTAATGGATTCAAAAATTTTTATTTGGATTTCCAAAACTTAATGCTAGCCCTTAATATATGAAGTGGAGAAAGAAAATGACTTGAATACGTTGTAGAATTTTCTCCTTTTTTTTTATAAGAGAGATTGAGACTTTATATATTAAGATTTCAATTCTAACTTTACAAGAATTTACTTTCTAAAAGAGATGGGTGAATCATTAAATTGCAACAATCATGATCTTGATCTTGGTTAAGGTCAATTTTGTATGACAATTAATTTCGAAATAGAAGTAGAGCTCATGCTTCTAGAGGGGAGGGGGGAATTTTTTTTTTCATCTTCCTAATTACACTATATACTATCATATTCTCTTTTCTTTCAAATAAAAAATTAATTTTTTTACCCTATTTTTTTCATGCATATATTTTTATTTTAGGTAATATTTAGACACATATACATGAGAAACAAAATAAATATAGAGAAATTAAGTAAATTTTTTGCAGTACATTGTTTCATCATGGTCCTTTGTTCTTACCTGTAATCTGAGCATAAATAGTAACAGCTTCTTTGCGCTCTCATGTGAGAAATTGAAGTGAGAGAGAGATGAAGATGAGAAGGGATTTGCTATTGTTAAGCTGCTTTTCTATCGCAGTTTTGATTCATGCACAGGGTCAATCAGGTTTGCTATCTAAATCTCTTGAAAACAATTCCAATCTCTTCAACTAACAACTAATTGAGGCCTCCCCATGTTTCTCTTCCCAGGGTTCCTTAGCTTGGATTGTGGGCTGCCAGAAGGTTCAAGCTACAATGATACCACAACAGGCTTAAATTATACTTCAGATGCGCCATACATCCAAACTGGCATAAGCTACAGACTACCTGGAGTCAATTCAGGCATGCAGCGACAGATTCTGCAGCATGTTAGAAGTTTTCCGGAAGAAGACCGGAACTGTTACATGCTCAAACTCAGCAAGGGCGACGAGTATTTAGTCCGAGCAATTTTCTTGTATGGAAACCACGATGCAAAAAATGAAGAACCAGAATTTGATCTACATTTGGGGCCTAATTTGTGGGCTACAATGGTATTTCCAAATGCATCTGCTGTTATGGTCAAGGAAATCATTCATCTTCTTCAGTCGAATTATTTGCATGTCTGTCTAGTGAACACTGGCAAAGGGATACCTTTCATATCGGCATTGGAGTTGAGGCTTTTGAAAAACATAACCTACTACACTATGTCAGAAACACAATCACTGGAACCTTTTTTCAGGAATGATTTGGGTTCAACATCCAATTCCACGTTCAGGTAAGTCATTTACTGAAAATTTTTGTAAATATAACAGAAAAAGAAATATTACGTTCTTCCTTGTTAGTTAATGAGCAATATTTGCCCAAGGTTTCCTCAGGATGTTTATGATCGAATCTGGCAGCCTTACCAAAAAGGTGATTTGGGACAAATAAGTACCAATTCTTCCATTTCATCTAACAGCGACTATGAACCACCATATCTTGCCATGAGGACTGCCAGCATACCTGCGAACGCTAGTCAACCCTTGAACTTTTCCGTCCAAGATTCTGATTCCAGTGCCCAATTTTACTTGTACATGCATCTTGCAGAACTTGAACAGCTCCAAGCTAACCAGTCGAGAGAGTTCATCATCTAACTCAATGACAAGCTTTGGTTTCAAAGTTATAGTCCTACATATTTGCGAGCAGACACTGTAGAAAGCGGAGGACCGGTAACAGGAGGCCAATTTTCAATGGTAAGAACCAGAAGATCAACCCACCCGCCCATCCTAAATGCCCTCGAGGCTTATAAGATAAAGGAACTCCCACAATCGCAAACAGTTGAAAAAGATGGTATGTTGTCTCTCAAACCAACGAAAGATTCTCTTGTAATTAGTTTTCATACCCATCAATCTGCTAATGTATCACCTATTCTCACATTTATATGATAGTTAATGCGATCATGAATATAAAATCATGGTATGGGTTGAAGAAAAATTGGCAAGGTGATCCTTGTGCCCCTCAAGAATACTCATGGGAAGGTCTTAATTGCAGCTACGAGGATTCCAATCCACCCAGGATCATATCTTTGTAAGTCTGTACAGACTTAGAGTTCAAGTTAGCTACTAATATTCATTCAATAATTTCATTATCATTGTTAATAAAACTATTGTTCATGAAATCAGGAACTTATCCTCCAGTGGTTTGAATGGAGAGATACCTCCTTCTATCGCCAATCTCACTCAACTACAGTTTCTGTAAGTGTGCATCTCAGATGAAATAACCGGTATTAGGAGAAATATAAGCTTACCAATTGCTATTACAATATCAGGGACTTATCAAACAATAATTTGACTGGAACTGGACCAGTGCCGGAGTTTCTAACTAATCTGCAATCTTTGACTTTGTTGTAAGTTACTATTTGGATTTAGACTTGAAATATATAAATTTTGAATAAGGAGTTAAAGAAAGTTAATCTTCTCTATCTTTGCAGAAACTTGGAAAGAAACTCACTAAACGGTTCACTTCCGGCTGCACTCATTGACAAGTCAAACAGGCGTTTGCTAGAAATTAAGTATGCTTTTCTTTCTATGATTTATGATTTTAAATAGAAATATCCTTGTGTTCATTTTAATCTTCTCTTCAGCAAACATACATGGGAAAGATTTACCGCATGAGAGGTTAAATTCTTAGAAATTGGGATTGGTATAGGTAACTTTATTATGCACCAGATGGCAATTATTAGCTCTTGCATTCTAAGTCTTACTTTCTGATCTCTCTTTGTCAACTCAATTGATTAAAGTGTGGAAGGAAATCAAATTCCTTGTACATGGGAAGCATGCATGCCGACCAAGAAGAAGAACAGTGTAGTGGTTCCCATAATAGCATCAGTTGCTTCAGTGCTTTCTCTCCTCATAATAGTTTCGGCTCTCCTATGGTGGTTTAAGAGCGCAAAACCAACAGGTCTTTGAACAAAAACTTATAAAATATGGACTCAAGCAACATAAAAATGACGCCAAAGATTTTCTCATTAGCTATATCATATGCTTATTGAACTTGTTTTACTTTTATTGTTATCATCAGCAGGCAACTTGTTCTATAGAAAATCATACAAAAAGCAGTTAAAGAATCGACAATTTACATACTCTGATGTCCAAAGGATCACAAATAATTTTGAGAGAGTCATTGGGAAAGGAGGATTCGGAACAGTTTGTTGGATTATGCCCTTAGAACCATTCATTAGATGATTGACTTTGGCATTTTTTATGTATCATGACATTTTATTTATTATAGTTCATTATTATATTTGTCTTATAACTGCGTAATGTAATCTTATATGATAATGTCCTTAGAATAGTAATAACACACTATTCTTAAAATATCCCTAGTCAAGTATTATTGTGAACAAGCATAACAATGATACGATAAGACTAGTATGTGGTTGACTGATGACCATTGTCATGGATATAAGATATCAAGTCATCACATAAGTACATGTTAGAGAACTATGTACTGGATCGACCCTCCATGAGAACGTTACATGGATTGTTATATGAGTGTCATAAGCGATTCTCATAGTGATGATGGTGTATGTGATCCTTTGACTTGAGATCATCAGAGATCCCAACATAGAGAATTGCATACTTTAATGCTGCTAGATGTCATTCGTAACAGGATGGACTATAAAGGTAATAATTGGGTATGCCTTGATCTATGTAGAGGGATGTTGAGTGATCAAGATAGGATTTATCCCTCTTATATAACAAGAGTGATGTCTTGGGCCCTTTGATAGAGTGAGACTAAGAAATGCATGGTCGTGCTCGAATAAGTCAATATGAGATATTGATTTTATTTGTTTAATTAGTCTACTCAGGAATCAAGAAACGCTGATTAGACTATACAAGTGTGACACATTCCATGACTTGTGTCTAATCAAGACATCAAAGGACAAAGGGATTAGACTACACGGTAACATCTATCATGAGTAAGGTTATGTCGAGTCATTGACATTCTCGTTACATGGGTAGCAATGATGTGTTGCTAGATACTGCTCATTGCCTGTGACAATTTTGTCATTGCCATTGTTTTGAGAACCTATTGGGTCGCACACTTAGAACGGATCAATGAGGAGCTTAATTAATCCTATTCTGAATTGGATTAAGGATATAACTAATCCTATTCTGAATTGGATTAAGGATATAACTAATCCTATTCTAAGTAGAATTAGAGTTCTGTTTGACAGTAAATTTTAGGGTAAAATTTACTGCCTATAAAAGGATGTTTTGTGTTTTCTAAAACGTAGCCGCACAAAAAAAAAACAGAAAACAAAATATTCTTTTAATCGAAGCTAGCAATTCGGTTATAAGGAATCAAAAACGCTCTTTAAGGCTTCTGATCGTGAGACGTTCAAGAGTCGTGAGATCCGTTCGTGTGGATACCATAGAGGCAGGAACGAAAAGTTGTTGCTTGTGACTCGACCAACGACAGAAAATCAGAGAAAATGTTAGGTAAAATCTCGAAACCCTAATCAGGCAACTCTCCGAATCGATCCTGGTGGAGGCCGAATGATTTAAATTCCGCTGCGTGTTTGTTTCGATTTCCTTCACAGTTTACCACGGTCGCATAGCTGAAACTGAAGTGGCAGTTAAGATGCTATCAAAGACGTCTACTCAAGGGTATAAGCAGTTTGAAGCTGAGGTGAGTAAGATATCTAGATAGCCCGACAAATACTGAAGCTTAAACTCATTGATACATATAATTAAGGCTATTAAAATTAGGGTTTAAGGGTTTTAATTCATGAATAATTAACAAAATTATATATTAGGTGGAGCTTCTTTTGAGAGTTCATCATAGAAATTTGACTGCCCTTATTGGATACTGTGACGATGGCACCAACATGGGGCTAATCTATTAGTACATGGCCAAAGGAAACTTACTAGAGTATCTCTTAGGTTTCAACTCTTTATTAATTAATCCCTTAATATACTATATATTTTCATTAATTAATTACTCGGATTTGATTAACTCATAGCTTCATATGGATTCAGATAGCAGTAGCAGTGTCTTGAATTGGGAAGGAAGACTTGAAATAGCGCTGGAAGCAGCCCAAGGTTAGCATGAATGATTGAATTCCCCTACAACAATTTCTTCATTTTATTTTAGTTTATTTTGCTAACAAAAATAAATGAAAAATGCAGGACTGGAGTATTTACACTACGGTTGCAAACCACCCATAATCCCCCGAGATGTGAAATCTACCAACATCTTATTAACTGAAAACATGAAAGCTAAACTGTCTGATTTTGGGCTATCGAAAGCTTTCGAAGATGTCTCTCACTACAAAAAAATGTACTTTTACTGGCGTTTTTTTCCTTATTTAGCGGCATTTATAAATGCCGCTAAACTGTAGTGGCACTAGCAATAAACGCCGTAAAATGCGTCGGCTTTGCAAGCGTCGAGAAATATAGCGGCGTTTTTTTATGAAAAACGCCGCTAACTTTACAGCAATTTTACACCGATTAGCGGCGTTTATATTTGCCGCAAGTTAGCGGCGTTTTCTGTTAAAATGCCACGAATTTAGCTGCATTTCTTTTGTAAAACACCACTAAGTTAAGTTTTCAAATTTCCCATCATTTGGCTTTTCTGGTCTGCATTGCATTTACTTTTATTTTTCATTTTTCCGCTATTTCATTTTTACATTCCCTTCCTGGTATTTCACTTTTACATTCCTTTTCTGCTCTTTCATTTTTTTTACGTTTACTTTTCCCGGGGGATTGGAGGCACGTTCTATTTATCTAGAACAGACTTTGGTGAAAAATCAGAAATACTGGTGTCTGCACAAGGCTTTTGCATTATTGCCTTTGAAAACCAAGGTATACCCACCCTAGCATAGAACAAAATGTAGGCTTCCTGAGAAAGCACAGCTTCTTCTTCAACACTAGAAACCTACAAAAGATAAAACATGACAATCATGCACTATTATCCAAGCTCTATTAAGTTATTAGTAGCACGCAATCACATAAAAAATTTGGAATTCTTCATATCTATAATCTATAATGGCATTTAAGTTCGAACCTTCAGAGGAAAAGTTTACAATTTCAGTAAATTTATCGAATTCAATATGCTTGAAGAACAAGCAAATTTTTTAAAAACATTAGGGGCCTTACCAAGCAAGAAGAACTTCATCAAGAAACATATATTGTAACCAGTTCACAATTTGCATGTTGAGTACAGCTAGGTACTGTACAGCTATAGGTACTGTAGAAAAAATTCCCTCCTTCATTATTTCTAGTTCAGACTCAATTTGCATGTTGCTTCCGTTTCCATTTCCAGTTCAGTCTGTGTTAACGGTCGTCCATTTCCATTTCCAAGCCTGGAAAACTCTCGATCAGAACGACGGTAGCTAGTTGCTATATACAGACGAAAAGTTAGAATTTCTTTCTTTTCATCTGTAGTTTCTTGCAATGGTTAAAAATAAGTTATTTTATAAGTACACCACTCAAACAACTTGGGACATTTGAATTTCTTATTTAATACTAGGATGAATCATCCCTAAAGACGATTTTCTATACAACTTAATTTATTTTCCTACTTAATTCAGTCCACCTGAACGAAGATGAAATGGTAATACAATCTTAATTATTAGTAGTAACTAAAAAAAAATTAGAGAATTAAACAAACATCTCATGAATCCATTTAAACATATTCTTAGATATTCTTAAGGCAATACAATATGAAGATGGGAAAGCAAACACAAGGGTTGTTGGCAAAGGAATTTCTCACCAAATTGTTAAACAAAAAACTTGCCTTATGTGCTGAGTAAAACCTCGGATTAATTTGATGACCTTTGGTCGCGCCACTAGACAATTGTACTACTGATACAGCTTGGTCGTGAAGCCAAGGACTGTAGCTATTTCTGCAAGCTACTATTGCTTCTGCAAGCAGCTAGAATAGTTATATCTAGATACAAATTTTAGCAATTCCAAAATTAACATCTATGCTAAGGATTTCCACTTAAATCATCAAATTGTAAGTCCAATTTGCCTAATTCAATTACACAATCAATAAATAGAAAGTAACAAAATAGCGTAAATAGTACTGAATCAAATACCTCTTGCAGCAAGCTACCATCAACAGTATTAAAAATGCGAACCAGCGTCCCTTGCGTGATTGAGGTAGCAAGCAACTGCCTATCCTGGGAGAGTGAAAAGCAAGCAATTCTTGAATCATGAGCCATAATAAACTTAGTCCTCTTCGAGGCGTAATGCTCCACCCTAACCTGCCCCTTTTGCAATCCGGGACAAACCAAAACTAAAGATCCTGCCCCTCGAGACACCACGTAGAGTCCCTTTGGATTCACTATTGTCTCAATCTAGTGCAGCGGCTTCAAATCCTCAAAATTGTAAACGAAAATTTTCTGCTCCAAAACGACCACGATTCGGTCTCTCCGAAGCCGAACCGATCTTACTTCGGAACGAAACGAAAGCTCTCGACAACGCCGATGCCGCCACCGCGATCAAAATCGCGGTGAAAGATCTCGCGAAATGGATCGCAATTGTAGAGAGAGAGAGACGTGAGCTTGAGAATCGGAGAGAGAATTTGGGATCGGCGACCGGAAAGGAGAAAATGTTTAATTTTATTTTCGTTTTTCCACCAAAAAACCATTTAAACAGATGGTTTTTTTTTCACATAGTGGCGTTTTTTATTGAAAAACGCCGTTAAGTGTAAAACTTAGCTAGCTTATCTGTATTTTTTAAAAAAAATTATTTAAAATATTTATTATATAGTGGCGTTTTTGAGAAATAAACGCCGTTATTTGTTAAATTTTAAGGCGTTTTATCAGAAAAACGCCACAATTGGTCAAAATATTTTTAATTAAACGGCATTTTTTGGATAAAACGCCACAATTTGGTTAAAAACACGGAATTTTGGGCATTTTTGTTAAAAACGCCGTTAAATTTATGCTGCTAAAAGTTAATTTTGCTGTAGTGTCTCATATCTCCACCATCGTTGCGGGTACCCCTGGATACCTTGACCCTGAGTAAGTACTGCATCTTGCATAAAGTATCAATGGTTTATGATCTGTTCTCCACCTCATCTTATGGTGAAGTACTTTCGTTGGTTTCCATGCATGGCAATGAAGGTATTCTACAACAAACAGGTTGACTGAGAAGAGTGATGTTTATAGCTTTGGGGTTGTTCTTTTGGAGATCATCACGAACCTGCCTGTGATTACAAGAACTATAGATGAGCCTACTCACATAAGCCATTGGGTTGGTTCCATGTTGGCCAATGGGGATATCGAAAACATTGTGGATTCAAGTCTGAAAGGAGAATTTGAGATAAACTCTGCGTGGAAAGCGATAGAAGTGGCAATGGCTTGTTTGTCTCCAGCTTCTGCAAAAAGGCCAACCATGACTCATGTAGCGATGGAATTAAGCGAGTGTTTGTTAGCAGAGATACGAAGGATAAGGGGAGCCGTCGATGACGAAGAATCACTAGAATCAGTTCCCATGGTGTCTATGAATTTTGGTTCTGATGTAGCTCCTCTGGCAAGGTGATTACAAAATAGTGATTCCAAAACCTAAGAATACTCGTTACTGTATAAATGGAGGACATAATATTTATGTTTCAATTGAACAAGTTATAAACTGCGAAGATTTTTGTTTCAATTTTGAGAATACTGAATGATGTTTATTTCGAATAAAAAGGTTTAATTTTCTAAAATCTAAGAATATGCAATTGGTACTGTATAAATAGAGGAAGTAATATTTTCATTTTTTTTAATTAATAATATTTCATGAAAATTTTTAAACTTAAAAATCTTCTTTTCTTTTCTTTTCCTTTTTTTAAAAAATAATTAAAATTATTTCAGATTAGTTTACTAGACTTTTATTTTTAAAATCCTAATTCAAATTAAAAAAATAACTGACAACCTTTTTTTTATTTTTATTGAGATGAGTTTGATTAAATTAATGGTGCTAATTTGAATTTCAAAAAATTCTCAATCATATCAAAAAAATTAGGACGGACGATTTGCATTAGGTATGTAACTTAAAATCCTATTAGACAAAATCTCCCAAGTCTAACTTTAGAAAATTAACATGTTGCTATAAAAGATTTATACCTTGTAGTACTTATTACATTCCCATGCCAATGCCATTTGTTTAACCTGGTTATATGTTTATCTGTTTGCCAATTTCCACATTGATTTCCAAAATTTTTAAACAATGAAAATCGAGCAGAGATGGATGAAGCCCCTCAATATGGTAGGTTTGACAAAAATATTAAATTCCTGATGCAGTGTTAATGTCACATTTGCCCTCTGAATTATAGGGGTTGTTACAATGCGGTTCCTGATGTTTCATTTAGTTCATTAATGAAGTATCTTATACTAATTCCTTTTGTTAAGTGTGTTGACGTGGTGTAACATCCCGTTACCACATTTTTCACGTATTTTCATACAACTTTAACGGTTGGGCTGTCTGCGATGCCATTAACATTCAACAGTAACAATGATAAATGATAAACATTTATCTATTAATTATGGAATATGAAATTTCTTTCCATTATTCCTTACATCTGACATCCCCTATTAACTTTTATTCCACTAAGGTAGTACTGTATACATATGTCTGAAATGTAAAAGAGAAAAGACTGTACCTGTCACGTTTAATCGTGCCATGCCTCAGTGCTTTAAGCATAGCTATACCCATCTGAGAGCTAATTCTCTTAACTCCGTGTACTTCTTATCTGTGGAGTTAAAACAAAGGGGTGAGCAATTCATACGCTCAGTAAAGGAAACATATGCTGCTTTAAATAAAGCAAAACTATATATCACAACTCATTCATTCTTTTCTTAACAATAACCCCGTAGAAAAGACAGTGGATATATAATAAGCAACTCTCTTAAAACACCATTCAAAACATCGACTAACAGTTTACTTTAAAATGTAGTAAACACTATATAGGATTTCAACAAATCCTCACAGTAAACAGAATTTGGTAAGTTGAGACTAGGCAACAAATAAATCATGCTATCAACGTTCCTCCTCCCCCTTGCGAGAACGGAACCTGCCGCTTTTGGGGTGCACCCGTAGGCCATCGCCCCTCACGGCTATCTCAGATCTATGGCCATAATCTATAGTGGTCCTCGGGTCCACTTGCCAAGTGACCTCGAGACCGCTGATGACTTGGCGGGTCCATCAGCCCTGTGACACCCTAGGGTGCACTCGTTGGTCTATTTGACCCGAGCCATCGCCCTATTTGGGTCACGCAATAATAACGCATGAACTCATGGCCTAGTGTCTCAAAATCAAGTTACATCTTATGCATCATTTCCACAAAATGATTTGATTTCTTATAAAACAGTAAAACACTAAAAATAGCCCGTAATCCCAACTTTTAAAATCTGCTCGCCCATGGTTAGCTCGCCCGACATGGCTTGCCCATGGCAGTTCACCCATGGCAGCAGCTCGCCCATGGCGGAGAACATATATTCGCCCGCCCAACTTTATACTTTAGATCAAAGGCAAATTGGCTCGCCCTCAGTGGCTCGCCCGTTATTCAACTCGCCCAAAGGTTTCATATTCTATTTTGAAAATAGTTAAAATAATTCATCTTTTTCGTATAAGAATTTAAACTTTAAAACCGTTCGCCAGGATCAGCTCGCCCTTCACGGCTCGCCCTGACTAACTCGACAAGACGGTGAATTAGTATTCGCCCGACACTTAGCTTTTCAAAACGGAAATCTCGTTGATAGCAGTTCGCCCGCCTTCAGTTTAAAAACAAGGGCCGCCCGCCCAACGGCTTAAAAAGGGTTCGCCGACTATGGCTTTACCCGGATTTCTCTTTTAAAACAAGGGCACTCGCCCAGTTCTCATAAAAGAGAGCTTGCCACTTGGCTCGCCCAACAGCTTTACTATAAAAGGGTTCGCCCGCCCTTAAGTCTAAAACGGGTGTATAAAATTATAAAATGGTTTGGATCGCCCGCCAATACCAATTCGCCCAATATAAAAATACAAGGGCTCGTCAACATAAAAATACAAGAGCTCGCCCGCCCTGTATCAGTTCACCCAGAAAACAACATAGGGGTCGGCTTTTAGCTCGCCCGAATCAAAATAATTATCAATTAACTTCTTCAAACCATGCATGTCAGAAAACAAAACATTTAACTTAATGTTTTCATAAAATTTACTCCACAGGACATGCATCACTTCACACACATCTCCCTTACCTGGTTTAACGAAGTCTTGCTTCGCCCTGCTCTCTATTCGCCCATAGCCATTCCCAATTATCGGCTGCAAATTATATATAAATTCCATTAATATTTTCTTTATATATATTTTTCCATTACTTGGGCGAAATTGAAATAAATCAAATGACTACTCGCCAACTGAGCTCCACTAGTTCGCCCAGACGAGCTCGCTATTTACCATATGGCTACCACGTAGCAGATCGCCCGTCGTTACTCACGAAGCCTTCATTGGTTTATTGTGGAAGTTCGCCCACAATCCTTTTCGCCCAATGCATTATGCATTTGAGCTCGCCCATTAATTCATTTCACTTAAGTTGGGCGTTCTCGCCCTTTGAACACAGAATTTACCTTGGCGAGTTCCTTACTATCAACTCGCCTCATTGGCGATTACTAGTTTTCAACATGGGCGATCACTGTAGTCGCCCTTGTCGTCACTTATTCCATAATTTTCCTTGTTTTCCAATTCTCCAAGGATCTAACTAAAAACAAAACTGTTTCTATGTTTATTATTTCATAAAACATAGAAATCTATCATTGAGCATCAAGAACTCCTCAGAAAATATGAAACTCACCTCAACCACCGCACTTCCAGAACAGATTGTTTTCTGCCTCATGTTGGCCTCTATTTGCTTATTCCTTCAGCTCATCAACTATGGAGGAAAGGTTTTATAAGCATGTTTACTGGTTTAGCCAACTGAAGAGTGAAACTCAGTAGATCAAACATGGCAGAGAAATGGAAGAAACAGAGAAATGGCTTTCGTGAAGAAGCTGAAATTGGCTAACTCGTTTTTCCTCAATTGTCTCTGCTTATAAAGCCATGCTCATCCAATCAATAGCCACCGCCTGCCTCTTATCCTGTTTCTTTCATCATTCCTCACGTCTATCATGCATTTAATGCATGTAGAAAACTGAAGCACAAGTGGCGTGAAAGTCTCCCTTTCACACTCATTTTCTTCTGCTGCAGACTTAGTTTTACTTCTCAACCAATAAGGTTAATTCCTTACTGACTTTAACATCTTCACCATTAATTGTCTTCAACCGTATCACTTACAAGTCAATTTTGGCTGCTGATTGTTTTGAAGCCATTTTCCTTTGTCCACACAAGCTGATTCCCGGTCTTCACCTCGTCTTGAGACCTCAGCTCGCCATACTACACTAGTTCGCCAGCCATTCAGCTATTCTTTGCCACTATGTGTGGCGATCACACATTACCTTGCTCGCCCATTGGCGAGCCGTTTCTTCATGGTACTCGCCCGTCGAGTATTTCACATACTTGGCTCCGTTCTCATCTCAAGTTAAGGAGCTTTTCACCCTTTTGGAAATTTAACATTCATTATTTATTTAATTTCCATTATCCATTTTATGAATTTAGACTCTACAGTAGTGTAGAATCGGATCTTACATTTTCTCCCCACCTTAAGAAATTTGGTCCTCCAAATTTCAACCAGACCTATCAGTATAAAAGCTGTGTATATTTCTTACACATAAGGTATTCTAATTCTCAAGTAGCCTCATACTGCCAGAGCATCAATCAAAGAATAAATCTTAGATCATAACACTTTATCACTACACCTTATCTTTCCTATCCAGAATCCGTATCAAATTTCTCAACGTAATTCATGTCCTCTCTAATCTCTAGGACTCATCTCGAATCACGTGAGAAGGATATGGATAGTACTTTCTCATTATTGAGACATGGGATACATTGTGCACTCCTGACAACACGGGAGGTAGTGCACATCTTTTACATGATCTAAAGTCTCCAACGATCCAATGCATCGGGAACTCAATTTCCCACTCATTATGCATCCTAATGGTGAGACCTTAATATACATAACCTCTTGTATATCGCAAGAAGTCTATTTCGACCAAGTCGAAAATAATTTTCGGTCCCCCATTACACATGCTATCGTGGATTATATCGTCTGCTAAATAATTTCTTTTAAATGTTATGCCTATACTCTCTTGTGGCCTTTATTATCAACAACTCTGCCAGGGTAGAGGATTATCCCAGGAGCCTATAAAATCAACCGCACACGCTCACACCATATCCTCGAGCGTCCATCTTATACGCTCGGACTGTCTCTCAGTCTGCGGATAAACTGTGGTGCGAAACTCAATCGGAATCCTATAGCTTCCTGTAATCTCTCTTAACACTGAGATACGAAGCCGGACTCCCTATCAACTGTAATGCTCACTGGAATACTATAAAACCTCACCATTTCCCTGACATATAATCCGGCCAAGGCATCAATTAGCTCAACAAATTCCATAATCAAGGAATGAGCAGACTTACTTAATATATCCACAACTATCCAGATAACATTTTACTCTTTTCAATTTTCACCGAGTATAGGAAGTACCTCTAATATAGGTATTTTTCTTCCTTATCACCTTCTCAACTCTTATTTAATCTCGTCTTAATATGAGACCACGAATATCTCTTTATACTCCTTATTGTCTCTAAGAGTACTACCCGTCTCTTCAGGCCATCAATAATCATCCCTTTGGCGCTCTCCGCGCTCTAGGATTATTCTCTTAAGTGAGTTGGCGACTACCTTGTTCGCCCACATCTCACAACATGTTATCCGGTGTTGAGCAATCACCCCACTAATGGGTCGCCCATCCTGAATTTTCTCAAGGTCCTGAAGAATCTCGGGTGTCTTTTCTCAAAACCAATTTACACTCCCTCAAGTCTTTTATCATCCTTGAGAGTTAGTAACTCATCTATACTATTTATCACTTATCATCTCATTCAGTGCTAGTCGATTATAATTTGATGACTATCATGTATATAATTTTAATCATTCGTATGTAATTGTCCCAGTAGTCTCTAAAATACCATGCACTCGCTCTCAATATATCCCGGAGCGTCCACACAATGCGCTCGGATATTTATATCAATCTGAGGCGGTGCCAACAGTAAAAATTTGGAATCCCAAAGCCTCTTGCTATTCTCTCAAAGCATATGGCGAATCAGGGATCCCTATCACAAGTACCCACTCACTGGAACTTCACATACGTCCTCTCTGTTCCACCAATATATATCGACTAAGGCACTTATTACATCCCGAAACCTGATGATGAAGAAGTGAAATAATTTGATTACTCAATCCATAATCACTTCTATAACATCATGGTTCTTTCAGATTCTTCATCACCTCACAGTGATTGTTTCATGATTAATCTAGAATTGCTTTTCTTTTGCAGACCTTAATATTAGCCACAGATCACGTCTCAGGTAATCAGTTTCCCCTCGATCACTTCTTTTATCTCAGGTGATCATTCTACCTCTTATTCTCCTAGTACATGTAATGTCACTACTTGGAGAATATACTTTTCCTGACATCAATTTCTGAAATTTAAATTCATTATCATTCAGATTTCATCACCACAATTCTTTTCCCACTTAATATAGTACTTTACTATTACTATCTCGTAACCATTTCGAATACTTTATTCATACATACCCATTCACTTCTACTTCCTCCCAATTAAGCATTGAATCAATAAGGTAGCAAATTCCACAAACTCTTCAACAATTCATTCGTGCTATACGGGTAAAACTCATAAATTTTATACCCCAATAAGCACACTTTAACCTCACTTAAGTAGTAAAATCTTTTATTCAGACAATTTTAATGTCCACTTAATTAGATGAGACCTCACGTCTCTAATATATATATATATCAATTAGAACTCATATTCACTGACTTAATAGTAAGGTTTTCCATACCTTATACAATAATATTGTTTATATTAACATACATATTTATTCTCTTTAAAATCATCCTAGTTGGCTCTAGGCACACAAATAGGAAGGATACTACAGTCGGCTAGGGATCCAGATAGAATATGATAGGTATTTTAGAATACCATACTTGTTCCGGAACCTAGAAGCAACTGTAGAGAGTACTAATCCCATTGTTTTCAAAACAATAAATTTTGCGTTTTCACCAGTTATAACAAACTAGTTTAATTCTTTACTCATCAATCTCTCGAGTAATTTCTCAAGCTCTACTGATTCACTGGTAAGAGCTTACTAACAATTTCTATTTCAATTCACCAACCTCTAAGCTTGTCAACTAAATCTCGATGCCATCTTTATCATTTGGCAAATATGAGACATTCCATTTTCTTGGCGATTACAGCTTTTATTCTATTCGCCACATTGCTTTTGATTTACACCACAATTTGTTAATCAGATTACTCATCATACTCTTTGGACGATCAGGATTCTCGCCTACTTTAGTAATTCAAAATATATTGGCGGGCTCATTTAAGTCCTCGCCATCATCTAACTCGCCCACACCATTGGCGATCATGCATTTACACTTCCATTGGCGAGCTATCCCAATGTAGTTCTCGCCCATCGAGTATTCTCATAAATCTCATAATATCACGGTTCTATGGATATCGTAACGGACCAGCCCAACCGGCCATGGCAATCCCCTTTTTGGGCCCATCGACAACGATTGCTGTGACATCGCTACTCATCCATACTGTCCTCTTCGGCGATCACCTCGATGCCCGGTTCTTCCAACCGTGCTCAAGTTCGCCCATCTCAAGGTTTTCTTTCTCATCCACAGACTCAAACACTTGACTTCCTCAAATGTTAAGTCACTACTAATATCCATTCTCCTAAAACATAAGGAGTATATATATAACCAGTATTATCATAATTGATTTTACATCATTTCTCACACAATTCAACTTTTTAAATCCGGACCCCAAAATCCACAATTGGCTGACTATCTCGCGACCTCTCATAGCTTGTATTTTGGGTCGCCTTACTTATCAATATATCAGTGTGGTCCACAGTAGGGATCATCCTTTATACCATCAAATACTCATACTATTTCACCATCAATTTCTATTTTAAATCCATTCAATCACTTATGACTTTAAAAGATAACATATTAATATAGGGGTATATTCATAAATTCCCATTTTATTTTCTCTCTTATCAATATAACACCAAACACGCGATCTTAGGGCTTATATGCCAATATTACCCCTTTTTATCTCAATATCATCTTTTTCAGGATCTTAATTCGATATGGACAGAGAAGTCCTGGTGGGGCCCTCACTGAGTTCCTCACTGTACCTTATCAAATAGACCCTATATTATGATGATAAGATTGCCTATTTCATGCAAAATTTTCGGATTACCATCTCTTTTTGTAATCCATAATTCATCAACTTTCACCATATTTCACCACTTAACTCAATTCACAGTACTACAGGGGATGTTAACCTTTCTCAACACTTTCTATGCTAAAGGCATCAACAGACATCAGACCAATCCAAGCTCTGATACCATTAAATCTGTAACATCCCGTTACCACATTTTTCACGTATTTTCATACAACTTTAACGGTTGGGCTGTCTGCGATGCCATTAACATTCAACAGTAACAATGATAAATGATAAACATTTATCTATTAATTATGGAATATGAAATTTCTTTCCATTATTCCTTACATCTGACATCCCCTATTAACTTTTATTCCACTAAGGTAGTACTGTATACATATGTCTGAAATGTAAAAGAGAAAAGACTGTACCTGTCACGTTTAATCGTGCCACGCCTCAGTGCTTTAAGCATAGCTATACCCATCTGAGAGCTAATTCTCTCAACTCCGTGTACTTCTTATCTGTGGAGTTAAAACAAAGGGGTGAGCAATTCATACGCTCAGTAAAGGAAACATATGCTGCTTTAAATAAAGCAAAACTATATATGTCACGACCCGTGACCACATTTTTACCCTTCTTATACACAACTTAACCGGTTGGGCTGTCTGCGATACTTCACTTGTACTGACTGTTAATAAATTTTACATAATATTGTTTATATTATACACATCTCCTATCGTAATAAATCAGATAAGTAGTACTGTTGACGTGTCTAAATACAGAGAATTAAATAATCATACCTCAAATAATCAGTCGGTCTGACACATTGTCCTTCGTGTACAGCCAGGATCCACAATCCACTGATCTCACATTCATCAAAACCTGAGATGTTGAAAATTAAGGGGTGAGCAAAACCACGGCTCAGTAAGAGAATTATATGCCTCACTTGATACTCAGCTTCCTATATGCTGAAAATCTTTTTCATTTTTCCTATGGGCTCTAGGCTCGCATGTAGGAAAGATACTACAGTCGGCTAGGGATCCGAATGGAGTAAGGTAGGTATTTTAGAATACCATACTTGTTACGGAACCTAGAAGCAACTGTAGAGAAAAATTTTTTTCTTTTTGTTATGAATTAATAAATCCTTTTCAATCTTTCATAATCTTTTTCATATTCTTTTCATATATATATGCTTCTGCGAAATAGAGTATTTAAATAAAATAATTAATATTCGTATCATACATGCTTGAGTTATTGTAAATTAGCATGTATGGGTTATACTAAGGTTTATTACCATTTCGTAAGTGCACACATGTCATAACTACTCATACTTACTTTTCATCCTTAGTTACACAAGGCATCGTTCTTATTAAAAGTATAATTATGTGTGGAAACACAAACATTCAAGTAGTACATGTTCAATGGCATATATAGACATAACTCAATAATCAAAAGAAACGAACATTCAAGTAGCACATGTTCAAATGACATATATAGACATAACTCAATAATCGAAAGAAACAAACATTCAAGTAGCACATATTCACATGGCATATATAGACATAACTCAATAATCGAAAGAAACAAACATTCAAGTAGCACATGTTCAAATGGCATATATAGACATCATCCAATAACCATATACATCATGTGTCATATACCTAAGATCTATTTAATCCTTCGATTTTTGTCGCATTCACGAATCACAATCACTTACTTATCGTCACAATATCCTACGATTTCTCATACTAACATCGGAACACGTGTAGCACTTAGTTCCCGAAGGACTCTAGAGGTGGCTCCCACGGTTCAATCATCGAGTCTCTACTCGGTATGGCCTGTACTGAAACATCAGAACACGTGTAGCACTTAGTTCCCAAAGGACTCTAAGGTGGCTCCCACGGTTCAATCATCGAGTCTCTGCTCGGTATGGCCTGTACTGAAACATCAGAACACGTGTAGCACTTAGTTCCCAAAGGACTCTAGAGGTGGCTCCCACGGTTCAATCATCGAGTCTCTGCTCGGTATGGCCGGTACTGAAACATCAGAACACGTGTAGCACTTAGTTCCCGAAGGACTCTAGAGGTGGCTCCCACGGTTCAATCATCGAGTCTCTGCTCGGTATGGCCTGTACTGAAACATCAGAACACGTGTAGCACTTAGTTCCCAAAGGACTCTAGAGGTGGCTCCCACGGTTCAATCATCGAGTCTCTGCTCGGTATGGCCGGTACTGAAACATCAGAACACGTGTAGCACTTAGTTCCCGAAGGACTCTAGAGGTGGCTCCCACGGTTCAATCATCGAGTCTCTACTCGGTATGGCCTTTTCCGTTTGACATATTCCATGTCATGTAAAATATTTCCCTTTTTAACATGTCACCTATCATTTATGGATTTTAATATAGACGTTAATTTTGTCGTACTATAAACCACGGAGGGTAAAGGACTAAACCGGTCAAATCTATGACCATAATCTATATTGTCCTCGGTGGATCACAGATCAGGTGTCGACCGGGACTAAACATGTCACATATCATGTATCAGCATGATAAGAATACCAACCAGTCTCAAAACCGTATTTTTCATCGAAAAATACACCTTATGGAATTTATACAATTATATAATTCCATGATTTAAAACCATAAGGGTTATAATCCTTTAGTGAATATTGATAAAAATATCCATAAAATATTGACTATATTTCACTTCATCTTTCGTCTCGTAATTCGTGTAATTTATCTATTTCAAGAATTTTCGGTGATTTCATTATCACCATTCTCGAATACATGAATATTCTAAAGTTCCATCTCATTATATTCATATTTTATGAAATTTAGAAATTTCCTCATGTCTAGCGATTTACTATCGAAATTCGGAAATAAATCATTTAATATGATTTTATAAAGTTTTTCTAAAATTTTCGGCAGCATAACGGCTGCCGATTCACTAACCTCCTGCACGGAAAATACAGTTTAAAATCTTTCAGCCAGTACTTCTTCCCAAATTATTTTCAGCAAATCATGCATTATAATAATTTTCATAAAATAATTGCATAAAATATTTCAAATTAAATTATGCAGACTGAGTATCCTTACAGTGCTGCACATGCATCCCTTACCTTTTTCCGGGTCGGCGAATTCCGCTTATCGATCGCGCCCGCACTCCATTTCTCCCGATTCCTTATCCCGATTGCTGAAAATAATTTCTGGAATTAAAATTCTAATTTTTTAGAATTTTTCATAATTTATTTAATTTTTCTTGAAATTAAATTCTCGGAAAATTTCTTACCGAATTTGTAAAATCCCGGGTTGTCGAATTTCTGGGAATTTTTCGAATTCCCGAAATTCTCCTTTTTCCTCTTTTTCTTCCTTTTTCCTCTTTTTCCTCTTTTTCTTTTCTTTCTTTCTTTTCTTTTTCTTTTTTTTTTTCTTTTTCCTTTTTTCCTTTTTTCCTTTTTCTTTTCTTTTTTCTTCTTCCTTTCCCGGTCAGACCGGTTCAGAGCCTTTCCTCGCCGGTTCCTCGCCGGCGGCCGATTCTCCGGCGGCTCGATGGCTCAGCAGCTGGCCGGCGCCACGGCGAGCTTGGATCTGACCTCCGTTCATCCCGAATCGACGGCACGGCGGCGGATCGAGGCGGTTTTGCCTCGGTTCCTTCTTCCTCTTCGCCGGCGTTCCTCCTCCGTCCATTGCGCCTTCGGTGGCCTCCATCGGCTTCCTCTTCCTCTGGTGAAGCTTCGGTGGCAGTGGCGGTGCCTGGATCGGCCGGCACCGCCGTCCGCCATTTTCTTTTCTCTTCCGGCGTTTGCTTCTGTTTTCCGTTCGATTTTCCTCCGTTTCTTCACGCCGGCGTTGGCGTCGGCTTCCTCTTCCCTTGCCGGCGTCGACGCTTCTTTTCCTTCTTCTCCTTTCCTTCTCCGGCGGCAGTGGCCGGTGCCACTTCGGGAAGACAGAATCGGGAAACCGATTCTGTTGTGTTTTAGGTTTCTTTCTATTTTTGTTTGTTTTCTAT
This sequence comes from Heritiera littoralis, assembly GCA_031772115.1. Classification (NCBI taxonomy): domain Eukaryota; kingdom Viridiplantae; phylum Streptophyta; class Magnoliopsida; order Malvales; family Malvaceae; genus Heritiera; species Heritiera littoralis. Next base: position 1,220,515 of record JAPDPK010000090.1, read on the forward strand.
TTCCCTTTTTAGTATATTAGTATACTATATTTTATACACTTAATATAATAATACATATATGTCATGTATTTATATATATATTTAATACACATAATATTATTATTATCATATAGTATATAATATAGTATTATATATATTACATATAAAATATATATTTTGTGTATTAAAATTATAGATCTAGCATAGATATATAAGTATATATTTATATACTTAAAATAATTAATCTTTACATATATATCTATATATATATATGTTATAATATAATATGTTTTGTATTTACAATATATATTTTTCAAACTTTAAGGTAAATCAAATATAAACATTTCTCAAATATATATGTATATATATATATACCTATATATACATAAAAGATTATACTTAAATACATATGTATTATGTAACTTCATGAACTAGTGTGTGTGTATATATATATATATATATATTTATTCATATATACAAACATGTAATTATTAATATACTATATAGTATTTACATACATATGTATTTGTATAAAAACATGTGTAAATATATTTATATAATTTAATTATATAAATATATAATATACGCATTTTTATTTATAAATTTTGGATTTCCATTAATCCAATTTAAATTCCTCCTTTCCTTATTTTCCATAACTCCAATTTTATTTTTATTTTCATTTAATTTCCTTCACACGAATTTTCTTATTCATCACTTCCTCATTTCTCGGGATTTTCACCAATATCCCGTTTCTCGCAAATTTTATTTATTTCCTCTTATTTAATTTCTCTAATATTTATTTTCAATATTTCTAATTTCCAATAAATGGAAAAATTTACGGTTATCACATCCTCCCCACCTTAAGAAATTCGGTCCTCCGAATTTAACTTAAGTCCAAAGGTGGTATATGCCGTATACTTAAGACTTCTGATCTCTAGTTCATCCTCCAAGAAATACTGCCAGCACACTTTCAACATCAACAATACTTTAGACCACTACATGCTGTCTTTCATCATATATGTCTATGCTTGTGTAATTTCATTCTCTCAAATCGAGAGCTATTCACTTTTACTCTTTTCATGTAAGAGCCATACATAATATTTTTAATATTACAGCTAGTCTATGCCGTTCATCATCCATTCTTCTCACTTAGTGCCGAGTCGACAAAATTTGGTACTATCATGTACTCGTGTAGATCAATTATATGTAAGTGTCCCAGTAGCTTTCACATCTCGTGCACACGCTCTCTCAATATCATGGAGCGGTTACATCTCACGCTCATATATATGTAAATATATATATCAGTATGGAGCGGTGCTATCAATACACTTGGGATCCCAAAGCCTTTTGCTATCTCTCATTAGCATATGGCAACACAGAGACTCCCATCACATGTAAGGCTCACTGGAAACTGTACATACACATTCACACCGTTTAACACTTATACTTCGACTAAGGCACTAGAGAATCTTGATGTCTGATAATGGAAAGTGATTCTATTTAGATCATCAGTCTTTAATCACTTCCATATCATCATTCCTCTTTTGGACTCTTTATTGTCCACAATGTTCATTTTCACACTTATTCCACCAAGGCTGCATATCATTGCAAATTTTACTGTTAATCATCTCTTACAGAAATAAATCATGAGACAATCATTTTCTCTCCATGTCTCTCTTCATGTAGTATGGTCATCACATCTCTTACTCTTATGGTATATTCAATATCATTTAAATTTTAGAATATACTTGAGAATATACTTTTTTCATAATTTAGATTCTGTGATTGAATCCCCGAATTATACATTTAAGCACCACATTATTTATACAATTCCACCATCTCTATCATTTCGAGGTGGTTATATGTACAAACATTTTACTAGCAGTAAACATATCAATTATCTTACTCCTTAGAGTATCATTACTTTCACTTATTAATTCTGGCTTTGATTTTTTTTTTTTACATCTTGCCACTGTTATGTGATAACCAACACAAATCACCCTCAGTCTTAACTTCGGGAACTGTTTCATATTAATGTTCCCTTCTCGTCATGCAATTTATTTCCTTATTTCACTTTCATTTTCGTTTTCATATTTCTACTCTCATTCCTTTTTGTCGGTTTTCTCAATCGGTATGGTACTATATTGCTAAGATCTTTTAAAATCTTGCATACCATCTTTTCTTTACACTTATCCATCCACCGACTTAAATTTCTTTAATTAGATCTCGTCTATAGAGCAGCCAGTCTCATCACTCTTTTATAGGCTGGCAGTAGTATTTAGCTAGACTCATTACTTTCGTATCTCAATCATTATCTTTATGTCATAGACAGGTTCACTGTCATCCTGTCATCTCAAGATCATATATTTCAAGAGGAGATACTGTCTAGCCAAATTTCTTAGTTGCAAATCTTAGCACAATCCCATAGCCTTTAAGAGTTTAAGGATCATATCACAATGCTGCTCATGTTCCATTTATACCTTGGACTCTATCAGTATTTCATCCATTTACTCATGTAAGAATGCCTCATTCTTCAGGCTTATATACTTTACAAGGCAACTCATTACCCTTGTAACTTCAATAGGAACTCGTAAAATTCACTTCGAGTTCAAATCATCATCCTATGGACACCAACCTTCAATCTTTTATCTAAGGACGCTTTATATAGCAGCTAGTCTTATTTACTCCTCACGTACTCTCTAATCAGATCAATAAAGCGTCTAATTTTCACGTAAATTAATACTTGTTCTTCACCAGAAACTTCATCAATGATAGAAATTTAATATATCCTTTTTGATTCGTCTACAACTCAACATCATTTGCAGTTCTCTCATTTACACCTATACAGATAACTCCTTTATTCTCAATTTTTTCATTATCAGTATTTTCGTCATCCAGACTCTACACGTGAATTTCATTATTCACACAATTTTCAGAGTTATTTTCTTAAGCTTTTCAGATTCTTTCTACATCTTCCGATATAAACTTAGAATTTAACTTCATATTCAAAATTGAGTCAATGTTATCTCGATTCCTCTAATTTAGATAACTCTGGAAGTTTTATCGGAAATCAAATCTGATATTTTCTTTAATCATACATTTCTTATCATCTTGTGACCATCATTCTTCAACTTTTCATCTGATGATGCCTTTTATAAAGATTGCTCTTATAAGCTCCTTGTACATCTCCGATTAAATCATTTATTTGTTCTTCATACGAACTTTAGTGTATAATAAAAATGTTAATATATCATTTAATTCATCCTTAAATCATGTCATTTGTATTTCCATCCTCTACATCGATAAATGTGAATTTCATCATCCACAATATTTTCCAAAAATTCTTTTCTTAAGCTTGTTGGGTTTCTTCCATATTCTTCGATACAAGCTTAAGAATAAATTTCATATCCACGATCGAATCAACATTAACCTGATTTCTCAATCTATGTTACTTTGGAATTTATTGGAATTCTCAACCGACAGTTTCTTTAACCACACTTCTTTTATCATTTGGACTTTCATCATTGTTTCCCATCATTTCACAGTGTAGTTTCAAGGCAGAGACATTCCATACTCAAATCATTTTGATACATACTCTACCTTGATTTCATTAGCTAGTCATACTTTACAGCGTTACGTATCTCATTTTGGTAAGCTGGATCAAGTACCATGGTTATCAACACACTTTACAACTACTCGTTTCAATTCAGTTATTCACTTTAAAACCATTTCCATTTACTGAATTTAGGCTTAGTTCCCTTGAGTATATTCTCCACGAGGCTTGAACCTTGGCACCCCTTACGTACCTAGTTCCTTACACTCGTGTTACCGTTGAGATACTTATAAGGGCCTCGCCCGTTCATATCGACCATCGACGAGTATCCCCTAGGCGATTATCTGTTTGATACCTCAAAGAAATGAAAACGTACAGAACCATAAGTAATCACACCAGTATGTATTTCATTATCTGTACTTTTCACCTCATCAGTCAATTCTTGTAATCATTTCACTTTTCATATTATTTAACGATCCCATTCAATACACTCTAAATTTTTCGACCCTTACAGTCAATAACCGGGTCAATCATCTGATGACATTCCACTACACTCTTTGGATCGCATCATACCGTTTTATTGTGAAGCCCCGGATTTACCGTTTCTTTCAGGGATTTACCGAGCCACTTCACTCATCCGTACTCGTTTTATTGTGAAGCCCAGGATTTACCACTATGGCCCAAAGTCCACTCGTGGGGGGGCCCTGGCCGCCTCACTCAACCGTACTGTTATCCACTATGGCCCACAGTCCACTCGGGGTTTTTCTTTCGCGTCCGTAATTTAAGTGTTAGTGGAATCAGTAATAGGGATCGTTAGATTCATATGACATCTTCTATGCCATTAATAATTCCATTACTATAAATGGATTCCAATTCAGCTCGGTTTTATCACTATTCCGAACATCACCCAACATAAGGGCATTTTCGTCATTTCAACATTTATTTCTTTCTCCTTAATATACATTCAAATCAATGATCTCATGATCTGTATGCTAATAGTATTCTTGCTGATACTTATACTAGCAATTTGGATCTCATTTGATTTCGATAGAGAAATTCACTAAAATCCACAATTGGATTATTTTGCTTGTAATTCAGCTTTATATCATTAATTTCCCTGTCAAATTGGTCAATTCCAACTTCTGGTGATCTATTTTGACTCCCAGTAAAATTTTGGGGGTAGGGGTATTTTGGTCATTTTTGGCTAAAAATTTCTCTCTCTTCAAATTACCCTCAATCGGTGATCTTAAAGTCTATTTAATGATGATATTTTATTCCCCTATTTTATACCATCACTTTCAGGTCTCAGTTCGGTTCGGACAGAAAAGTACTGGTGGGGCCCTCACCAAGTCCATTTCTGTTCCTTACCGAACAGGCCTTCATATAGATTAGAAGAATCACCAATTTTTCGGTAATTTCTGAGCCTATTTTCTTCTTTAACATTCTCAATTTATACTTTCTCACTCCCTTTAAATCATTTTACTCCATTACAATCATTTATTTTCTCTATGTATTCAGACGACACAGTACTACCGGGGATGTTTAACTCTTTTCCTTCCAAAAGTATCCACAGACATCAGGCCAACCAATGCTCTGATACCATTAAATCTGTCACGACCCGTGACCACATTTTTACCCTTCTTATACACAACTTAACCGGTTGGGCTGTCTGCGATACTTCACTTGTACTGACTGTTAATAAATTTTACATAATATTGTTTATATTATACACATCCCCTATCGTAATAAATCAGATAAGTAGTACTGTTGACGTGTCTAAATACAGAGAATTAAATGATCATACCTCAAATAATCAGTCGGTCTGACACATTGTCCTTCGTGTACAGCCAGGATCCACAATCCACTGATCTCACATTCATCAAAACCTGAGATGTTGAAAATTAAGGGGTGAGCAAAACCACGGCTCAGTAAGAGAATTATATGCCTCACTTGATACTCAGCTTCCTATATGCTGAAAATCTTTTTCATTTTTCCTATGGGCTCTAGGCTCGCATGTAGGAAAGATACTACAGTCGGCTAGGGATCCGAATGGAGTAAGGTAGGTATTTTAGAATACCATACTTGTTACGGAACCTAGAAGCAACTGTAGAGAAAAATTTTTTTCTTTTTGTTATGAATTAATAAATCCTTTTCAATCTTTCATAATCTTTTTCATATTCTTTTCATATATATATGCTTCTGCGAAATAGAGTATTTAAATAAAATAATTAATATTCGTATCATACATGCTTGAGTTATTGTAAATTAGCATGTATGGGTTATACTAAGGTTTATTACCATTTCGTAAGTGCACACATGTCATAACTACTCATACTTACTTTTCATCCTTAGTTACACAAGGCATCGTTCTTATTAAAAGTATAATTATGTGTGGAAACACAAACATTCAAGTAGTACATGTTCAATGGCATATATAGACATAACTCAATAATCAAAAGAAACGAACATTCAAGTAGCACATGTTCAAATGACATATATAGACATAACTCAATAATCGAAAGAAACAAACATTCAAGTAGCACATATTCACATGGCATATATAGACATAACTCAATAATCGAAAGAAACAAACATTCAAGTAGCACATGTTCAAATGGCATATATAGACATCATCCAATAACCATATACATCATGTGTCATATACCTAAGATCTATTTAATCCTTCGATTTTTGTCGCATTCACGAATCACAATCACTTACTTATCGTCACAATATCCTACGATTTCTCATACTAACATCGGAACACGTGTAGCACTTAGTTCCCGAAGGACTCTAGAGGTGGCTCCCACGGTTCAATCATCGAGTCTCTACTCGGTATGGCCTGTACTGAAACATCAGAACACGTGTAGCACTTAGTTCCCAAAGGACTCTAGAGGTGGCTCCCACGGTTCAATCATCGAGTCTCTGCTCGGTATGGCCTGTACTGAAACATCAGAACACGTGTAGCACTTAGTTCCCAAAGGACTCTAGAGGTGGCTCCCACGGTTCAATCATCGAGTCTCTGCTCGGTATGGCCGGTACTGAAACATCAGAACACGTGTAGCACTTAGTTCCCGAAGGACTCTAGAGGTGGCTCCCACGGTTCAATCATCGAGTCTCTGCTCGGTATGGCCTGTACTGAAACATCAGAACACGTGTAGCACTTAGTTCCCAAAGGACTCTAGAGGTGGCTCCCACGGTTCAATCATCGAGTCTCTGCTCGGTATGGCCGGTACTGAAACATCAGAACACGTGTAGCACTTAGTTCCCGAAGGACTCTAGAGGTGGCTCCCACGGTTCAATCATCGAGTCTCTACTCGGTATGGCCTTTTCCGTTTGACATATTCCATGTCATGTAAAATATTTCCCTTTTTAACATGTCACCTATCATTTATGGATTTTAATATAGACGTTAATTTTGTCGTACTATAAACCACGGAGGGTAAAGGACTAAACCGGTCAAATCTATGACCATAATCTATATTGTCCTCGGTGGATCACAGATCAGGTGTCGACCGGGACTAAACATGTCACATATCATGTATCAGCATGATAAGAATACCAACCAGTCTCAAAACCGTATTTTTCATCGGAAAATACACCTTATGGAATTTATACAATTATATAATTCCATGATTTAAAACCATAAGGGTTATAATCCTTTAGTGAATATTGATAAAAATATCCATAAAATATTTACTATATTTCACTTCATCTTTCGTCTCGTAATTCGTGTAATTTATCTATTTCAAGAATTTTCGGTGATTTCATTATCACCATTCTCGAATACATGAATATTCTAAAGTTCCATCTCATTATATTCATATTTTATGAAATTTAGAAATTTCCTCATGTCTAGCGATTTACTATCGAAATTCGGAAATAAATCATTTAATATGATTTTATAAAGTTTTTCTAAAATTTTCGGCAGCATAACGGCTGCCGATTCACTAACCTCCTGCACGGAAAATACAGTTTAAAATCTTTCAGCCAGTACTTCTTCCCAAATTATTTTCAGCAAATCATGCATTATAATAATTTTCATAAAATAATTGCATAAAATATTTCAAATTAAATTATGCAGACTGAGTATCCTTACAGTGCTGCACATGCATCCCTTACCTTTTTCCGGGTCGGCGAATTCCGCTTATCGATCGCGCCCGCACTCCATTTCTCCCGATTCCTTATCCCGATTGCTGAAAATAATTTCTGGAATTAAAATTCTAATTTTTTAGAATTTTTCATAATTTATTTAATTTTTCCTGAAATTAAATTCTCGAAAAATTTCTTACCGAATTTGTAAAATCCCGGGTTGTCGAATTTCTGGGAATTTTTCGAATTCCCGAAATTCTCCTTTTTCCTCTTTTTCTTCCTTTTTCCTCCTTTTTCCTCTTTTTCTTTTCTTTCTTTCTTTTCTTTTTCTTTTTCTTTTTCTTTTTCCTTTTTTCCTTTTTTCCTTTTTCTTTTCTTTTTTCTTCTTCCTTTCCCGGTCAGACCGGTTCAGAGCCTTTCCTCACCGGTTCCTCGCCGGCGGCCGATTCTCCGGCGGCTCGATGGCTCAGCAGCTGGCCGGCGCCACGGCGAGCTTGGATCTGACCTCCGTTCATCCCGAATCGACGGCACGGCGGCGGATCGAGGCGGTTTTGCCTCGGTTCCTTCTTCCTCTTCGCCGGCGTTCCTCCTCCGTCCATTGCGCCTTCGGTGGCCTCCATCGGCTTCCTCTTCCTCTGGTGAAGCTTCGGTGGCAGTGGCGGTGCCTGGATCGGCCGGCACCGCCGTCCGCCATTTTCTTTTCTCTTCCGGCGTTTGCTTCTGTTTCCCGTTCGATTTTCCTCCGTTTCTTCACGCCGGCGTTGGCGTCGGCTTCCTCTTCCCTTGCCGGCGTCGACGCTTCTTTTCCTTCTTCTCCTTTCCTTCTCCGGCGGCAGTGGCCGGTGCCACTTCGGGAAGACAGAATCGGGAAACCGATTCTGTTGTGTTTTAGGTTTCTTTCTATTTTTGTTTGTTTTCTATTTCCCTTTTTAGTATATTTAGTATACTATATTTTATACACTTAATATAATAATACATATATGTCATGTATTTATATTATATATTTAATACACATAATATTATTATTATCATATATGTATATAATATAGTATTATATATATTACATATAAATATATATTTTGTGTATTAAAATTATAGATCTAGCATAGATATATAAGTATATATTTATATACTTAAAATAATTAATCTTTACATATATATCTATATATATATATGTTATAATATAATATGTTTTGTATTTACAATATATATTTTTCAAACTTTAAGGTAAATCAAATATAAACATTTCTCAAATATATATGTATATATATATATATACCTATATATACATAAAAGATTATACTTAAATACATATGTATTATGTAACTTCATGAACTAGTGTGTGTGTATATATATATATATATATATATTCATATATACAAACATGTAATTATTAATATACTATATAGTATTTACATACATATGTATTTGTATAAAAACATGTGTAAATATATTTATATAATTTAATTATATAAATATATAATATACGCATTTTTATTTATAAATTTTGGATTTCCATTAATCCAATTTAAATTCCTCCTTTCCTTATTTTCCATAACTCCAATTTTATTTTTATTTTCATTTAATTTCCTTCACACGAATTTTCTTATTCATCACTTCCTCATTTCTCGGGATTTTCACCAATATCCCGTTTCTCGCAAATTTTATTTATTTCCTCTTATTTAATTTCTCTAATATTTATTTTCAATATTTCTAATTTCCAATAAATGGAAAAATTTACGGTTATCACAATATATCACAACTCATTCATTCTTTTCTTAACAATAACCCCGTAGAAAAGACAGTGGATATATAATAAGCAACTCTCTTAAAACACCATTCAAAACATCGACTAACAGTTTACTTTAAAATGTAGTAAACACTATATAGGATTTCAACAAATCCTCACAGTAAACAGAATTTGGTAAGTTGAGACTAGGCAACAAATAAATCATGCTATCAACGTTCCTCCTCCCCCTTGCGAGAACGGAACCTGCCGCTTTTGGGGTGCACCCGTAGGCCATCGCCCCTCACGGCTATCTCAGATCTATGGCCATAATCTATAGTGGTCCTCGGGTCCACTTGCCAAGTGACCTCGAGACCGCTGATGACTTGGCGGGTCCATCAGCCCTGTGACGCCCTAGGGTGCACTCGTTGGTCTATTTGACCCGAGCCATCGCCCTATTTGGGTCACGCAATAATAACGCATGAACTCATGGCCTAGTGTCTCAAAATCAAGTTACATCTTATGCATCATTTCCACAAAATGATTTGATTTCTTATAAAACAGTAAAACACTAAAAATAGCCCGTAATCCCAACTTTTAAAATCTGCTCGCCCATGGTTAGCTCGCCCGACATGGCTTGCCCATGGCAGTTCGCCCATGGCAGCAGCTCGCCCATGGCGGAGAACATATATTCGCCCGCCCAACTTTATACTTTAGATCAAAGGCAAATTGGCTCGCCCTCAGTGGCTCGCCCGTTATTCAACTCGCCCAAAGGTTTCATATTCTATTTTGAAAATAGTTAAAATAATTCATCTTTTTCGTATAAGAATTTAAACTTTAAAACCGTTCGCCAGGATCAGCTCGCCCTTCACGGCTCGCCCTGACTAACTCGACAAGACGGTGAATTAGTATTCGCCCGACACTTAGCTTTTCAAAACGGAAATCTCGTTGATAGCAGTTCGCCCGCCTTCAGTTTAAAAACAAGGGCCGCCCGCCCAACGGCTTAAAAAGGGTTCGCCGACTATGGCTTTACCCGGATTTCTCTTTTAAAACAAGGGCACTCGCCCAGTTCTCATAAAAGAGAGCTTGCCACTTGGCTCGCCCAACAGCTTTACTATAAAAGGGTTCGCCCGCCCTTAAGTCTAAAACGGGTGTATAAAATTATAAAATGGTTTGGATCGCCCGCCAATACCAATTCGCCCAATATAAAAATACAAGGGCTCGTCAACATAAAAATACAAGAGCTCGCCCGCCCTGTATCAGTTCACCCAGAAAACAGCATAGGGGTCGGCTTTTAGCTCGCCCGAATCAAAATAATTATCAATTAACTTCTTCAAACCATGCATGTCAGAAAACAAAACATTTAACTTAATGTTTTCATAAAATTTACTCCACAGGACATGCATCACTTCACACACATCTCCCTTACCTGGTTTAACGAAGTCTTGCTTCGCCCTGCTCTCTATTCGCCCATAGCCATTCCCAATTATCGGCTGCAAATTATATATAAATTCCATTAATATTTTCTTTATATATATTTTTCCATTACTTGGGCGAAATTGAAATAAATCAAATGACTACTCGCCAACTGAGCTCCACTAGTTCGCCCAGACGAGCTCGCTATTTACCATATGGCTACCACGTAGCAGATCGCCCGTCGTTACTCACGAAGCCTTCATTGGTTTATTGTGGAAGTTCGCCCACAATCCTTTTCGCCTAATGCATTATGCATTTGAGCTCGCCCATTAATTCATTTCACTTAAGTTGGGCGTTCTCGCCCTTTGAACACAGAATTTACCTTGGCGAGTTCCTTACTATCAACTCGCCTCATTGGCGATTACTAGTTTTCAACATGGGCGATCACTGTAGTCGCCCTTGTCGTCACTTATTCCATAATTTTCCTTGTTTTCCTATTCTCCAAGGATCTAACTAAAAACAAAACTGTTTCTATGTTTATTATTTCATAAAACATAGAAATCTATCATTGAGCATCAAGAACTCCTCAGAAAATATGAAACTCACCTCAACCACCGCACTTCCAGAACAGATTGTTTTCTGCCTCATGTTGGCCTCTATTTGCTTATTCCTTCAGCTCATCAACTATGGAGGAAAGGTTTTATAAGCATGTTTACTGGTTTAGCCAACTGAAGAGTGAAACTCAGTAGATCAAACATGGCAGAGAAATGGAAGAAACAGAGAAATGGCTTTCGTGAAGAAGCTGAAATTGGCTAACTCGTTTTTCCTCAATTGTCTCTGCTTATAAAGCCATGCTCATCCAATCAATAGCCACCGCCTGCCTCTTATCCTGTTTCTTTCATCATTCCTCACGTCTATCATGCATTTAATGCATGTAGAAAACTGAAGCACAAGTGGCGTGAAAGTCTCCCTTTCACACTCATTTTCTTCTGCTGCAGACTTGGTTTTACTTCTCAACCAATAAGGTTAATTCCTTACTGACTTTAACATCTTCACCATTAATTGTCTTCAACCGTATCACTTACAAGTCAATTTTGGCTGCTGATTGTTTTGAAGCCATTTTCCTTTGTCCACACAAGCTGATTCCCGGTCTTCACCTCGTCTTGAGACCTCAGCTCGCCATACTACACCAGTTCGCCAGCCATTCAGCTATTCTTTGCCACTATGTGTGGCGATCACACATTACCTTGCTCGCCCATTGGCGACCCGTTTCTTCATGGTACTCGCCCGTCGAGTATTTCACATACTTGGCTCCGTTCTCATCTCAAGTTAAGGAGCTTTTCACCCTTTTGGAAATTTAACATTCATTATTTATTTAATTTCCATTATCCATTTTATGAATTTAGACTCTACAGTAGTGTAGAATCGGATCTTACACGTGGGTATTGAACCAATTAGAAGATGACATTTGGACAAAAATAATACGTGGCATGCCAGTGATTAAGCAGAATTTTGACATGGGTATGTGGCATGCCACATATCATACTAAAAATAAAAATAAAAAATAGTTCTAATTTTTCATTTTTTCCCTCCCATTTTTCTCCTTCCACATTCCCTCTAGATTCCCCCACCCCTCCCCTGTTTTGGCTTGATATGACCGTTGTTCCACCGGATATAGCCAAAGGAGGCCATTCTCAACCTCTTTAGAGGCCGATTAGCCAAACTGACGTCAAATTTGGTCTCCTTTGGCAAGATTCGATCAAACAATGGTCGTATTTGGCCAAACCAAGAGAGGGGTGGGGGAATTAGGAGAGAAAAGAGGAGAGGAAAGAGAAAATGGAACGACCCTTTATATCGAAAATACGAATCAAACTTTTGCTTTCTCACTTACTTGGTTGGGCTGTACGTAGTGTCACAAATCAATTTCACCATTATTATATGTTTTATTCACTTACCATTTACTCTATTTTAATATTTAACAAAATTATATTTCTAATTAGTTTATTTTGTTTATTTATTTAGTCCACCAAAATAAAATTTACAACTATTACATCTTCCTCACCTTAGAAAATTTGGTCCTCCAAATTCACATCGAGTAATGTCTGATCGAATAATTCTGGATACTTTTCCTTCATAAGACTTTCAAGCTCCCATGTTGCTTCCTCATTAGTGTGATGTTGCTAGAGTACCTTTACTAATGGAATACTCTTAGACTGTAGTACTCTCTCTTTCCTATCCACGATTCGTATCGGTTTCTCCACATAGCTCATATCATCTCTAATTTCCAGAGGCTCATGTTGAATGACATGTGACGGATTAGGATGGTACTTGCGTAGCATAGATACATGAAATACATTATGTACTCCGGCTAACTCTGGAGGCAAGGCTAACCGGTATGCTACATCTCTTACCCAGTCCAGAATCTCAAAAGGCCCAATGAAACGAGGACTAAGTTTTCCTTTCTTGCCAAATCTCATAATACCCTTAGATGGGGAAACGTTCAAAAACACAGAATCACCTACAGTGAACTCCAAGTGTCTGCGCCTACTGTCAGCCTAGCTCTTCTGTCGGCTTTGAGCTGTCTTAAGCCTTTCACAAATCAATCGGACATCCTCAGAAGCCTATTCTACCAAATCGGGAGCAAGCATCTTACGTTCACCCACTTCTTCCCAAGCAACCGAAGAACAGCACTTTCTACCATACAAAGCTTCATACGGTGCCATTCCAATGCTCGAATGATAGTGTTATTATATGCAAACTCGGCTAAAGGAATATGATCATCCCAAGAGCCCTTAAAGTCCAAAGCACACGCTCTCAACATGTCCTCTAAAGTTTGAATTGTACGCTCAGACTGCCCATCTGTCTGTGGGTGAAATGCGATACTAAAGTTCAGTCGAGATCCCATGGCATCCTGAAAGTGTTCCCAAAAGTGGGACGTAAATCGGGAGTCTCGGTCAGAAGTGATGCTCACTGGAACTCCATGAAGCCGAACAATCTCCTTAACATACATATTAGCTAAAACATTAAGAGTATCTGTAGACTTTATAGCCAAGAAGTGGGCTGATTTAGTTAGTCTATCCACAGTAACCCAGATAACGTCATGATTTCTCCTAGTTCTGGGCAATCCCATGATAAAGTCTATGGTAATATACTCCCATTTCCAAGTAGGTATAAATAGAGACTGTAGTAAAGTTGCTGGCCTTTGATGCTCTACCTCGACCTGCTGATAGGTGAGATACTTAACAACAAAATCAGCAATGTCTCTCTTCATTCCGGACCACCAGTACACTTTACATAGATTATGATACATCTTCGTGTTACCGGGGTGTAAAGTGTACCTAGTAGAATAAGCTTCTAATAAAATAAGATCCTTGAGACCTCTATCATTCGGAATACAAATTCTGCCTTTAAACCTTAATAGACCATCCAACCCAACTACAAAATCAATATGCTCTCTAGTCTGAATCTGACTAATCATATCCATACAATACTGATCCTCTCTCTGAGCACGTCTAATACGCTCCATCAAATCAGGCTCAATCCTCATACTAGCCACCATACTATACTTCTCAGAAGAGGAGATGTTCAAACTCAAACTTGCAAACTGTTCTAATAAATCAAACTCCCGAACCATCATATAAGAAACCAATCCCAGGTGCTTCCGACTAAAAGCATCAGCAACAACATTAGCTTTACTTGGGTGATACAAGATCTCACAATCATAATCCTTTAGAAGCACCATCCATCTCCTTTGTCTTATATTTAACTCTTTCTCAAAGAACAAATACTTCAAACTTTTATGATCCGTAAATATCTAAAATCTTTCCCCATAAAGATAATACTGCCAAATCTTCAAAGTAAAAACTACTGCGACCAACCCGAAGTCATGAGTGGGATAGTTTCTTTCATGATCTTTAAGCTGTCTAGACCTGTATGCCACTACTCTTCCATTCTGCATAAGCACACAACCTAAACCCTGAGCAGATGCATCACTGTACACCGAGAAACCTCCTGAACCACTAGGAAGAGTGAGGATTGGTGCTGAGGTCAATCTACGCTTCAACTCTTGGAAACTACGCTCACAAGCGTCATCCCACTCAAATTTTACATCTTTACGCGTGAGGCGTGTTAGAGGAGCAGCTAGTCTAGAAAATCCTTCAACAAATCTCCAATAATAACTGGATAGGCCAAAGTCAGTCACTGAGATTCGGAGTTTCCTTAGCCTAGCTGGTTATTATCAGAGATTTGTTGAAGGATTTTCTAAACTAGCTGCTCCTCTAACCCGCCTCACGCGTAAAGATGTAAAATTTGAGTGGGATGACGCCTGTGAGCGTAGTTTCCAAGAGTTGAAGCGTAGATTGACCTCAGCACCAATCCTCACTCTTCCTAGTGGTTCAGGAGGTTTCTCGGTGTACAGTGATGCATCTGCTCAGGGTTTGGGTTTTGTGCTTATGCAGAATGGAAGAGTAGTGGCATACGGGTCTAGACAGCTTAAAGATCATGAAAGAAACTATCCCACTCATGACTTCGAGTTGGCCGCAGTAGTTTTTACTTCGAAGATTTGGCGGCATTATCTTTATGGGGAAAGATTTCAGATATTTACAGATCATAAAAGTTTGAAGTATTTGTTCTCCCAAAAAGAGTTAAATATGAGACAAAGGAGATGAATGGAGCTTCTAAAGGATTATGATTGTGAGATCTTGTATCACCCAGGTAAAGCTAATGTTGTTGCTGATGCTCTTAGTCGGAAGCACCTGGGATTGGTTTCTTATATGATGGTTCGTGAGTTTGATTTATTAGAATAGTTTGCAAGTTTGAGTTTGAACATCTCTTCTAAGAAGTATAGTATGGTGGCTAGTACGAGGATTGAGCCTGATTTGATGAAGCATATTAGACGTGCTTAGAGAGAGGATCAGTATTGTATGGATATGATTAGTCAGATTCAGACTAGAGAGCAGATTGATTTTGTAGTTGGGTCGGATGGTCTATTAAGGTTTAAAGGCAGAACTTGTATTTCGAATGATAGAGGTCTCAAGGATCTTATCTTATCAGAAGCTCATTCTACTAGGTACACTTTACACCCGGGTAACACGAAGATGTATCATAATCTACGTAAAGTGTACTGGTGGTCCAGAATGAAGAGAGACATTGCTGATTTTGTTGTTAAGTGTCTCACCTATCAGCAGGTCAAGGTAGAGCATCAAAGGTCGGCAGGTTTACTACAGCCTCTATCTATACCTACTTGGAAATAGGAGCATATTACCATGGACTTTATCATGGGATTACCCAGAACTAGGAGAAATCATGACGCTATCTGGGTTATTGTGGATAGACTAACTAAATCAGCCCACTTCTTGGCTATAAAGTCTACAGATATTCTTAATGTTCTAGCTAATATGTATGTTAAGGAGATTGTATGGCTTCATGGAGTTCCAGTGAGCATCACTTCTGACCGAGACTCCCGATTTACGTCCCACTTTTGGGAACACTTTCAGGATGCCATGGGATCTCAACTGAACTTTAGCACCGCATTTCACCCGCAGACAGATAGGCAGTCTGAGCGTACAATTCAGACTTTAGAGGACATGTTGAGAGCGTGTACTTTGGACTTTAAGGGCTCCTAGGACGATCATCTTCCTTTAGTCGAGTTTGCATACAATAACAGCTATCATTCGAGCATTGGAATGGCACCGTATGAAGTTATGTATGGTAGAAAGTGTCGTTCTCCGGTTGCTTGGGAAGAAGTGGGTGAACGTAAGACATTTGCTCCCGATTTGGTAGAACAGGCTTCTGAGAATGTCCGATTGATTTGTGAAAGGCTTAAGACAGCTCAAAGCCAACAGAAAAGCTATGCTGACAGTAGGCGCAGACACTTGGAGTTCTCTGTAGGTGATTTTGTGTTTTTGAAGGTTTCCCCATCTAAGGGTATTATGAGATTTGGCAAGAAAGGAAAACTTAGTCCTCGTTTCATTGGGCCTTTTGAGATTCTGGACCGGGTAGGAGATGTAGCATACCGATTAGCCTTGCCTCCGGAGTTAGTCGGAGTACATAATGTATTTCATGTATCTATGCTACGTAAGTACCATCCTAATCCGTCACATGTCATTCAACATGAGCCTCTGGAAATTAGAGATGATATGAGCTATGTGGAGAAACTGATACGGATCGTGGATAGGAAGGAAAAAGTACTACGATCTAAGAGTATTCCAT
The DNA here is from genome assembly GCA_031772115.1 of Heritiera littoralis. Taxonomy (NCBI): domain Eukaryota; kingdom Viridiplantae; phylum Streptophyta; class Magnoliopsida; order Malvales; family Malvaceae; genus Heritiera; species Heritiera littoralis. The sequence goes on from JAPDPK010000090.1 coordinate 1,237,491, forward strand.
TAGTAAAGGTACTCTAGCAACATCACACTAATGAGGAAGCAACATGGGAGCTTGAAAGTCTTATAAAGGAAAAGTATCCAGAGTTATTCGATCAGAGGTTACCCGAAGTGAATTTGGAGGACCAAATTTTCTAAGGTGGGGAAGATGTAATAGTTGCAAATTTTATTTTGGTGGACTAAATAAATAAACAAAATAAACTAATTAGAAATATAATTTTGTTAAATATTAAAATAGAGTAAATGGTAAGTGAATAAAATATATAATAATGGTAGTGGAGAATAAAATATGAGTGTACTGTGCATGAAGCTTCTTGGAGAAGCTTTGGCAGCCAACAAATCCCACTAACTATTATTTTATTTTATTTTTTTCACCAGCCGTTTCTTACTCTGCTCATCATCGTCCATCATCATCATCCCCATCTGAACTTTAGCTATTCTAAATCCTTCCTTAAACTACTATTGTGTTGGAAGTAGAGGTGGCAAAAGTTGACCCGACCCGACAAACCCGCCCAATTAACCCGAATCCAAACCCGACCGATCCGATTTGACTAAAAAAGTCAACAACCAAAATCCAACCCGATCCGAATCCGAATTGATCCGAAACCAAATTTATTCGAATTTACATTGATCCAAATCCGACCGAATCGAACCCGAATTGATCCAAATCCAAATTCATCCGAATTTAGATTAACTCGAACCCGAATTGATCCGAACCCAAATTGATCCGAATCCAAATTTACCCAAACCTAAAAAAATTCAAACTTAAATTTAATATTATCAATAAATATTTAAATGTTAAAATTAAATATCAAAGTATTTTAATATAGTAAAAATATAATTTTTTTTTCAATAATATGAGTGTTATATATTTTTTTAATCTAGTTAAATTTAAATATTCACTTTTATAGTGCATTCATTTAAACCTAATGTATAATTACTTAATGGTTAATCTATAATAGAGTACAGAAGCTATATTATTTACACTAATGTCTCCAATTATTCTATAAAAAATCAAAATAAATTAAAGAGATATATAGTTCTCTTTTATGATATTTAGTGGGGATTATTAAATCACTTTGATTCAAAAGGTATTAATTATTGTAGATAATAAAAATAAAATGAAAAAAATGTAATTAATTTATGACTATTGTTAAATATATTATAAAGAAAACTATCATACAGATTATTAAATATTTTGATTATTTCAATCACAATTGTACTCTAGGTCATATAAGAAGAAAATTTTATTTTCATGAGTTTTGTAATTCTTAGAAATATGGTTTCATTGATTTTCATACCAGATAAATCACATCAGATGACCAAAGCTTAATCCAATAAATCTGTCCAATCGACCTGAATCCAAATCCGACCAACTCGAATTCAAATCCGACCAACCCGAATCCAAATCCGACAAACCCGAATTGACTAAAAAAGTCAATGACCCAAACCCGACCTTATCCGAACCCGAAATGATTCAAACCCGAAATAGACCGATTTTTTCTTGACCCAAACCCGACCTTATCTGAACCCGAAATGATCCAAACCCGAAATAGACCGATTTTTCCTTGACCCAAATCCGATCTTATCCGAACCCGAAATGATCCGAATCCGAAATGATCCGATTTTTCCTTAACCCAAAATGATCCGATCCAAAATGATCCAACCCAAACCCGATCCGACCTGCCCATTTGCCACCTCTAGTTGGAAGCATTCCTCTCTCCTCCTCACAATTCTGTTGCAACGTGGATACACTAAATAACAGCAGCCAAGATTCAAGGAAAGAGTGATATCAATAGGGGATCTAAGTCTAATTTTTGGGAGCCAAAACAAATGAGAGTTTCAGGCATTTGAAAGGAGGTACATTGGCTGAAAGCTGATGGTTCTCAATGAAGAAAGAGATGATAAATGGAAAATGGCTTTTTAAGCTGTTGTAAATTGAGGCTAAGAGGAGTTTCAATTTCGTGTCCTTGAGCTGAAAACGAGGGTTCCTTTGGCTGTACAAACTAAACATACACATACATGGTCTTTGATGTAGGATTATGTGGAGAAAGGAAATTTGAGAAGGCAAAGGACTAGTGGCCAACCAAGAGCGGATAAGCAAGGTAAGGCACTTAAGGGAAATTTTAAGAAATATATACTTCCTTAAGTGACTCAAGAGAAAATGTAAACTTATTTAAGATAAATTAATAATATAAATGTTATTCATTTTATGCTTTAATGTAGGAGGAGAAGATACAAGGTGGGGGACACTAACTAACTAAATTAAAAACTAAGGAAAGAGGCATTCAAGAAGAACAAGGGTGCCATAGCGATACTTGTGCTACACCTTTAGGTAAGAGATATATGTAGGAACGTAGGGATACTGAAATCAATTTAAAATCAATTGCATTGTAGTTATATATAAACTGTATTTTCTTGCAGGAGGTTTTAAGAAAATATAAGCCGTTATGCTGTCGGAATTTTTATGAAAATAATGGTTTATGATTTAAACTTGATTTAAGTAATCATTTGAAAATGACCATTTATCCGACATATTTATTTTGAAAACGGCTATATTTTATGACCTTGATTTATTTATAAGAATCTCAGCTGAGATGTTTATCTAAAGGAAATTTATCAACCTATATTATTGAGTTGAAGAAATGATGAGTATGTATCATTATATGTTTTGAAAGAAAGATATATGACTTTGTTATGAACTTTCCTAAAGCTCAAAAATACTATTTCGTATTTTGAAAAAGATATGTATAAAACGTATTGAGACATGACTAGATAAGTTATTGTAGAACTTTCTGACTACTGTGTGACCTTGATCCAGTCCTCAGTAGATATATGTTCTGGCTATTGTGTGACCTTGATCCAGTCCACAATAGATATTTATTTTCTGACACTGTGTGACCTTGATCCAGTGCACAGCGGGCCCAGTTGACACCTTATCAGTGCTCACTGCGGACCCCCCCTTGGACTATGGCCATAAGTCTTTCTAAACTGCACTTTCCCTCATGGGAATATCTGAACTGCATGATAATTTATTAGTCATCAAATGTCTCAAGCTTTGTATGTATATAATTTTTCGTGCTTATCTTTGTATATATTTCCGAACATATGATTTTAGATTCTGAAACTAATGAGAATTTGATTTGATAATCCGTGTTGAAACGGAATGTGATAAGCACGCGTAATTCGAATGACATTCAGAATACAGATGTTTATGTTTCAGATTTAAATGAAATGTTTTCTAATGCATGACATATGTATGATTTGATTTTCCGATTAGTATGAAATATGGTATTTGAGCTTTAGTAAATACTTTGAAAAATTGCATATAGAAATTTGGTATCAGTTTTCTATATATATTTCTTATTGGGCTTTTCAAAAAGCTCACACCCCGTCTCCACCTTCCAGATTACTTGCAGTAGAAGCATATACACGAGGAGCTAGCTCGTCCTTCGAGATTTTTGGTTCCATCTTGGAGGTAAATTGTGTACAATTATTTGGTTTATATTCATACTTGCAAAACTAGTTGTAGACACCCTATTTTGTCTGGGGTCTTAATTTGTATAAATAATTAATTGGGTTGGGTGACATTTGTATTTTAATTTAACAATTTAGAATTAGGCTAGAATTAAATTAGAATTTAGAATTAACATTAATTAGGAAATTAAAATTAAAATAGGATTTAGGAAATAAAAAAAAAAGAAAAGAAAAGAAAAGAGAGAGAAAAGATAAAAAGAAATAAAAATAAAATTAATTTTAGGATTATATAATTAGGATAATTAAATTTTTTAGGATAATTATATGGATTAATATTAAATTTGATAGAATTAGATTAGGATTAACATAAGAATAAAATAGATAAAATAGGAGATAATTATTAGAATAAATATAGTTGTATTAGGACTCTAATAAGTTTTTGAACTATAAAAAGAGATCAAGGCTCATGATTTGGAGACACAATAAATACACAATCAAACACTCAACCTTGACAGAAAATCCTATCGAGCATCAGCACCAAGCTTGCCCCTATACTGTGGCCATCATCATCTTACACTGATCATCGTTAACCTGTCCATTGTGGATTGGAGTTTGTCGGTTGTATCAATTTCTTGGCTGTCAATCGCTGCACCACTGTGAGCAACTCATCGCCAAACAAGCTTGTTCGCTTGTCACGCATCCTGTCTGGTTACTGCTTGGATGTTTGCTGCCACCGCCCCTGTTCCTCACAATTCTTATTATTCACGTGAGCTGTAGTTTGGAAATACAAAGGAAAGCTGGGTTTTTGCCCCTTTACAGGTAAGTAAAAAACGTTTAATTAATGTTAGTGGGTAGTTTATGATTGTTAGGTTATTATATATCTATAATTGGGTATTAATTGTTTATATAATAATTAAATTAATAGTTAATAATTTAACATATAAATAATGTGGTAATAGTTTGTACATAAACATTTATTTCGATAATGGCTAATATTTGTTTTAATAAGGTTAAATAATATTAATTTGATAATAATTTGTTAATTAATTCAATAATTTAATAAATCTAATAATTTGGTAAGTTCATGATAGTACTAATGTTTAATTGGATAATAATAAAAAAAAATAATAATTTGTATACGTAAATTGATTGGCATATAAAATTAGAAAAAATAATAGAATCATAAAATATGAAGATAAGTTGAGATTACTCCGAGGATGGAATTTTGAGTGTCACGAATGGTTGCCATTTCGGAAATTCCTAGGTGAGGATATTTGTCTTAAATTTTGCCAGCATGATGGAAGATTTAAGATAAGTGTTCAATATTTAATAATCGATATTTATTTCTAAAAACATAAATATATATTAATAATCAATCTCTATTAAAAATAAAATAAACATAAATATTAATAAGAAATTAGGAATAATGATTAAAAAAAATAAAAGAATAATAATAAATTGAGAATAAGTAGAGGTTATCTCGATGATGGAATTATAAGGTGTCACGAATGGCTGACACTTTTAAATTCTTAGGTGAGATGTTTTCTTTAAATTTCGCCAGCATGATGGAAGATTTAAAGAAAATTTTCAAGAAGAATAATCGACATTTATTTTCAAAAGATAAATAATATTAAAATAAAGATAAAAAAATAAAATAAAAAATAAAGGATAATTAAAAAGGAAATAAAAATAAGATAAAAAATAAGAATAAAAGATGGAAAATAAAATTAAGATATCTCATAAACGATTTAACAAATTCGACGACGGAGCCTCTCCGAGAAAGACGAATGGGATTTCTTGGATACTCTTGAGGTGAGGATGAAATTTAAGGAATTCCACCAGCATGATGGAGAGTTTCTTAGAAATTGTCTAATATCTAAATATTTGAATTTGACAAGATTAAAGACCATTTAGTTAAAAATTATTAAAGATATCACAAAATTAGTTGGTACCATTTTAAAATGGGCGTTGTGGGGGTGCTAATCCTTCCTCACACGTAACCGTACTCCCGAATCCTAGATTCTTTGAACGCAGACCCTGCCTTATCTTTAGACAAGAATAGGTGACCAATCACACCTTAGGTTTGAATGGTTAGTGGCGACTCCTTGATATTAAGTCTAGCGGTTAGGTTCACGGACCTAGACGTTATGACAGCTTGGCGACTCCACTGGGGACTTTTAGAGAGTCAGGCCAATAGAAAATTTTGTGATTATCTTGAGTTTTTTATTAAATGTTTTTTTTTTGCTATGTTGTATATATTACTTGTTATGCTATCTTTATTAAGAGGCATTTAAAATGGAGTCTTGTTCCTTCACACACACACCACACACATCACTTGCATGAGCATGCATGAGCCTTCTACCCGGGCTCCGTCCTTTTTAGGAGGAAGTATAGTAACTACGCTCTCGTGAGGTGGTAACCTCCGCAATGGCAAGTGAAATACTTCCACTCAAATTGAACCTTTCCGTTTGTAGCCTGTGATGGGTGAGGATTGGGTGCCTTACTAGTCTTGCGTGGATGACAGTGAGGAACAATTTGGGAACCTTTAGACCTTGAATTATCCAAACCCAGCATGTAATGAAACATAAGGCTTAGCCTTAAGGTGGAACCATTGTAGATAGAAGTATAGACTCAAACCCAAGATAGGACACATGAAGGAATAAGTTTTATTTCCTTCCTTTAAAAAAAAATCAAAAAAATTGTTTTTTTTCCCATTTTTCAAAAAAAGTCTTGCATAATTATGTTTGATTTTGCATTACATAACATATCATTCACCTAAGCTTGCATTTGTCTTATCATGAGTATGAACATGCTCTTGATTGTTAGAAGAGATTGTTAAACCTAAGTGCATTCCATGTGCATTCATTTTTGTGCATAAACATATCATCACATTGAAAATAATTTCAACTTAATTGTGGCATTCAAGGTGTCAAAATTGAATCTACTAGATGGTCCACCCTCCATAAATACCACACAAGGTATCAAGCTCGTATAATGGAAGAAGATCAAAATAACAGGATAGAGAAGTTGGAAAGGGAAAATGCAGAGATAAAGGGGCAATTGAGCTAAATTACCCAGTTGTTAAAAGGCATGATTAAAGGAAAGGAGAAGATGGATAATCAAGAGGAGTCTATCCAAGAAGCTCAACAAAGCATGTGAGACAACCCTATTTTTGTTCCTGAAGGAAGTACTGTCAAAGCTCCAACACCTTTACAGATACAAGTTCAAAACCCAGTGGAGGTACCAAATTTAGATGATCCCACAGAGTTAGAAAAGTTGAAGCATAAAGAAGAATATAGTGGTACTAAAGCTCAGCTGAGTTTGATAGAGGAAAGACTAAATGCCATGGAAGGGGTTGACTATTTTGGACCTGTTGATGCTGAAAGGTTGTGTTTGGTACCTGGTGTCGTACTTCCACCAAAATTCAAGGTACCTGAATTTGAAAAGTTCAACGGAACATCATGCCCAAAAGATCATCTCACCATGTACTGTAGAAAGATGGCGGCGTATGCATGGGATGACAAGTTATTAATTCATGCTTTTCAAGATAGCTTGACTAGGTCAGCTGCTAAGTGGTATAACCAATTAGAAAGGAGCAAAGCTTCCTCTTGGCCTGAGTTGGCAAGAGCTTTTATAACTCAATACAAACATGTGTCTGATGTAGCTCCTAATCGCTTATCTCTCCAAGGTATGGAAAAGAAGAAGGACGAGAGCTTCAAAGAATATGCCCAACGATGGAGAGATGTGGCGTCGCAAGTTCAACCTCCTTTAATCGAAAAGGAAGTTACCATGTTCTTTTTGAACACTCTCAAGGCACCCTACTATGAACGTATGCTTAGTAGTGTAACTAAGAACTTTGCAGACATGGTGTTAACCGGTGAAGCCATTAAGAATGCCATCAAGAGTGGTAAGATCGAAGCACCAGTGAATGATAATAGGAATGGTGGATTCTCGAAGAAGGAAGGAGATGCACAAGCTGTCTCAAACAATTCACGTCACCGTTATAACCCTTACTCACCCTCAGTGAATTACACCTATTCTCAATCTTACCCACAAGCTCATCCCCAGAATGCTTATCAACCTGTTTTCCATCTACAAACACCTACAACCTCAACAAACCACACTTTCCCACCTAATGACCAAAGGTACACCCGACCTAGCCGAAATGTTACCATAGACCCTATACCCATGACATACGCCGAGCTATTCCCAAAGTTGGTAGAGGGTCATCTCATTGCCCCTATTTATATAGAACCCTTGAAACCTCCTTACCCAAAATGGTATGACCCCAATGCACAATGTGCCTATCATAACGGCAATTTTGGTCATTCTATTGAGAATTGCATGGGTTTGAAGGTGAAAGTCCAATCGCTCGTCAAAGCTGGACTCTTAAGTTTTGGGAAGAAAGGTGAGCCGGATGTTAATGTGAACCCATTACCCGATCATGCTGGGGCAATGGTGAATGTGGTTGACGAAGAAGGGAATTGAGGGTTTGATATTGATCAGTTTGTGTACCCTTCAGATGCAAAGTTAGGAAATTGGACTGTTTATGAGATACCTGTTGTTTATGCCACCCAAGAGTAATGGATTTTTCTTTTCATTTTCATTTGTCTTAGGTTTTCTAAGAATCTTTCAATTTTTAGGTAATGTAGGAGTGCTTGTATCCAAAAAGCACTAAGATTTTCTTTTATGTATTGGGCCAACTTTCATTTATTTTCATTTTCAATAAAGGATTAGTGCGATGCATATTTCTTAATTCCTCATTGCAGTCTTGCAAAACACCAATACCCACATGATTTACATTGTTACCAAGCTTGAAAGTATCCAAATAATGAACATGATAATGATAATGGCAATGAGTGTAAAATTCAATTATGAAAGAACCACTTTGTTTAGTTGGATGGATTTCTAGTTTGCCAAGATTGTTCAAGCAAGAAGAGAATAGAAGATATTTGTCTAAAATCTTCACCTATAGAATGTTACAAGTAAAGGTGAATCTCTACATGAAATTCTAATGAGTTTGTCTTTATTCAATAGATGACCTTTAATGAGAGTACTTGTATTGAGATGAGAAATGGCCTTCTTTCACTACCTTTCAAGCGTGAGTAAAGTTATCCATTGATTACCCATTTTGAGCCTATTATATTCTTTTTGATATAACCTACCAAGAATCACCCTCCACACTGGGGGGCAAAGAGAATAGAACATGAAAAGATCAGTGGGGCAAAATAAAAATATAAAAGGGGCAAAGAAAAAAACCCTTTTGTGAAAAAAAAAGGAGAACAAAAAAGAAAAAGAGAATGAAGAAGGAAAGAGGGTTTGAATCAAGAAAGTGAAAACTCTAGTCACATTTGAATAAAAAGGAGAGAGAAAGCAAATTAGAATGGGGCAAAAGTCAAAATGCCTAAATGATTCGTGAAAAATGATTCTTGGTTTGATGAACCCTGAAACACTTATTTTGGGCCTATATTATCCTTTCTTTCATGAACCCTCACCTGAGCCTACATTACGTGCCTTAAAAGTCCATTTTGATCAAATATGAGTACTCCTATTGAAGAATCATGTGTTGAATAAAGGCATACTTACACTATGAGATGATGATCCTTTGGATGGAATTAGGACAAGCAGATCAAGATAAGCAAAAAGATTTCGTCTAGATGGAAGAAGTGGGATTCCAAAGACTTTCTTGGATCCATGTGAGCATTAAATTGGGTGAAAAAATATCTGATGTTGGGGCATGAATCAGAATGAAGAACAGACAAAAGGAGTTTCATCAAGGACAATGAAGTTGAAAATGAAGAGAAATGAATAAAAATAAAAAAAAGAAAGAAATGAAAATGAAAAAGAAGAAAAGAAAAAAAAAAGAGAAAAAATGAAAGGAGGATTCAGATCGAAAACCCAAAAAGGGCGGTTTGGATCAATGGAGTGCATCTAAGTTGAAAACCTGAAAAGGCGGCTTGGATACAAGAAAAGCTAGATGTCAAAGATACTGGGGTAAGAGGATGTTTTGATAAACTCAACATGATCAGATAAAGTAGACATTTGGAAGGGAATTTTATATTCGTTGATCAAAATCATTTGAATTTTTGTTATTTGGATACTGTTACCTAAAACTTAACATGATAATTCTAGCTTTTCCTTTCTAGCCTTTTTCCTTCAAGCTTGGCTACCCCTTATAATACTTTCAGATATTGAATACTACTATTGTTTTCACCTATCATTCCTTTGCTATATCCTTACCTTGAGGGATTGATAAATTGTGTTGCATTGATCTTGAAATTAGAATGGTAATAAATGTTTGCTTGGCAAAATATGTGAAAGACTCCTATATTATTTAGGAAAATGAAAGAAAAGGAAACTTGTGAATGAATGGAAATTGGAAATCAAGAAAAATCAATGAATAAGAAAGAATGAATGATGAGGTCTCAGTAAAGATTTTAATGAGCAAATGAATGACCAGAAAGAGTGAATGAAGGTGAAAGAAAAAATAAGGGATAAGATAAGATATAGAAGGCACGAAGACAAGAGATTCATTGGGAAAGAAACAAGGAAGAAGAAAAATGAGAAAAGAAATAGGAAATATAAGGACAGGATGACAAATAGAAGAATGCATGAGATGGATTGATATAGAAAAGCCTTGTTATTGCCACAGTTAAAGTTGAAATGCTTTTCAAAGAAAACATTGCATGAATAGAATAGATTGTGTGAGTAATATTGCATGAATGGCATTACACAAATGACATTGCATAGATAGGATAGAATGCTTGCACAGTTGCATACATGATGCATTGCATGAGAAAGAGAAAAATTTCTACAGATAAGGTTCCTTGAATACAATCTGTAAGACCTTCGGGCATGATTCCTCCAAATTTTTAAGACAAGATTTAAAGTTTGACTGCCTGCCTGTTTAGGAGGAGCTTTTAGACAAGATTTTTAAAGTTTGACTGCCTGCTTGTTTAGGGGGAGCTTTTTGGACAAGATTTTTAAAGTTTGACTGCCTGCCTGTTTAGGAGGAGCTTTTGGACAAGATTTTAAAGTTTGACTGCCTGCCTGTTTAGGGGGAGCTTTTTGGACAAGATTTTAAAGTTTAGCTTTTGGACAAGATTTTAAAGTTTGACTGCCTGCCTGTTTAGGAGGAGCTTTTGGACAAGATTTTAAAGTTTGACTGCCTGCCTGTTTAGGAGGAGCTTTTTAGTTTTTAAAGTTTGACTGCCTGCCTGTTTAGGGGGAGCTTTTTGGACAAGATTTTAAAGTTTGAATGCCTTTCTGTTTAGAAGGAGCTTTTTCAAAAAAAATGATGAAAAAAAAGAAAAAGAAGAAAGAAAGAAGAAGTCAGACAAAATAGGTGTTTATGTCTTTGTGCAATTACTGTTTCACAGCAAATGCACAAAGAGGGGCAGCTGTAGACACCCTATTTTGTCCGGGGTCTTAATTTGTATAAATAATTAATTGGGTTGGGTGACATTTGTATTTTAATTTAACAATTTAGAATTAGGCTAGAATTAAATTAGAATTTAGAATTAACATTAATTAGAAAATTAAAATTAAAATAGGATTTAGGAATAAAAAAAAAAGAAAAGAAAAGAGAGAGAAAAGATAAAAAGAAATAAAAATAAAATTAATTTTAGGATTATATAATTAGGATAATTAAATTTTTTAGGATAATTATATGGATTAATATTAAATTTGATAGAATTAGATTAGGATTAACATAAGAATAAAATAGATAAAATAGGAGATAATTATTAGAATAAGTATAGTTGTATTAGGACTCTAATAAGTTTTTGAACTATAAAAAGAGATCAAGGCTCATGATTTGGAGACACAATAAATACACAATCAAACACTCAACCTTGACAGAAAATCCTATCGAGCATCATCACCAAGCTTGCCCCCATACTGTGGCCATCATCATCTTACACTGATCATCGTTAACCTGTCCATTGTGGATTGGAGTTTGTCGGTTGTATCAATTTCTTGGCTGTCAATCGCTGCACCACTGTGAGCAACTCATCGCCAAACAAGCTTGTTCGCTTGTCACGCATCCTATCTGGTTATTGCTTGGATGTTTGCTGCCACCGCCCCTGTTCCTCACAATTCTTATTATTCACGTGAGCTGTAGTTTGGAAATACAAAGGAAAGCTTGGTTTTTGCCCCTTTACAGGTAAGTAAAAAACGTTTAATTAATGTTAGTGGGTAGTTTATGATTGTTAGGTTATTATATATCTATAATTGGGTATTAATTGTTTATATAATAATTAAATTAATAGTTAATAATTTAACATATAAATAATGTGGTAATAATTTGTACATAAACATTTATTTCGATAATGGCTAATATTTGTTTTAATAAGGTTAAATAATATTAATTTGATAATAATTTGTTAATTAATTCAATAATTTAATAAATCTAATAATTTGGTAAGTTCATGATAGTACTAATGTTTAATTGGATAATAATAAAGAAAAATAATAATTTGTATACTTAAATTGATTGGCATATAAAATTAGAAAAAATAATAGAATCATAAAATATGAAGATAAGTTGAGATTACTCCGAGGATGGAATTTCGAGTGTCACGAATGGTTGCCATTTCGGAAATTCCTAGGTGAGGATATTTGTCTTAAATTTTGCCAGCATGATGGAAGATTTAAGATAAGTGTTCAATATTTAATAATCGATATTTATTTCTAAAAACATAAATATATATTAATAATCAATCTCTATTAAAAATAAAATAAACATAAATATTAATAAGAAATTAGGAATAATGATTAAAAGAAATAAAAGAATAATAATAAATTGAGAATAAGTGGAGGTTATCCCGATGATCGAATTATAAGGTGTCACGAATGGCTGACACTTTTAAATTCTTAGGTGAGATGTTTTCTTTAAATTTCGCCAGCATGATGGAAGATTTAAAGAAAATTTTCAAGAAGAATAGTCGACATTTATTTTCAAAAGATAAATAATATTAAAATAAAGATAAAAAAATAAAATAAAAAATAAAGGATAATTAAAAAGGAAATAAAAAGAAGATAAAAAATAAGAATAAAAGATGGAAAATAATATTAAGATATCTCATAAACGATTTAACAATCCGACGACGGAGCCTCTCCGAGAAAGACGAATGGGATTTCTTGGATACTCTTGAGGTGAGGATGAAATTTAAGGAATTCCGCCAGCATGATGGAGAGTTTCTTAGAAATTGTCCAATATCTAAATATTTGAATTTGACAAGATTAAAGACCATTTAGTTAAAAATTATTAAAGATATCACAAAATTAGTTGGTACCATTTTAAAATGGGCGTTGTGGGGATGCTAATCCTTCCTCACATGTAACCGTACTCCCGAATCCTAGATTCTTTGAACGCAGACCCTGCCTTATCTTTAGACAAGAATAGATGACCAATCACACCTTAGGTTTGAATGGTTGGTGGCGACTCCTTGATATTAAGTCTAGCGGTTAGGTTCACGGACCTAGATGTTATGATACTAGTACTTTTGGAATATGGGGATGTAGTTAAGAGAATTATATGATATATCTATGTTTTGTGATAATGCATGCATCTTGGATAGTAATATATTTTTCTAAGTTGTGAATGCATGTCTACTCAAGAATATTTAGACTGGGACCAGATATTAAAGGACATTATCTAGTTAATTTAGATTTTGTTTAAGAACAAGAATTGAGACATTATGTACAGTCCAACAATGTAAGTAAGAAAAGAAAAAATTTGGTTCACAATTTTGGTATAAAGGATTGTTACGGAAAAAATAAAAAAAAATACATTAATTTATTTTTTAATTATTTTATATTTTTAGAAAAGATAATTTTTTATATTATTTTTATTATTTTATTTAAAGAAAAATAAAAATAAAAATATATTTAAATTATAATATGTATTTTTTAATAATAATTTTATTTTTTTGTATTTTATATTTTAAAGAAAAATAATATTAGTATAATTTTAATTTTTTATTTATTTTATTTTTACAAAAAACATTTTTTTAATTATAATTTTTTATTTTGTATATTATATTTTTTGCATTTTTTATAATTTAAAGAAAAATGAAAATAATATTATAATTTCACTTTTTATTATTTTATTTTGAAAAGCTATATATTTTTAAATTTTAATTTTGTATTTTTAATTTTTTAAAAATAATTATAATAGTTTATAAAAAAGAAGAGAAAAAAAGATGATTTTATATTATGTCACATAACATGACAGTGACCATTTTTAATTGGTTTAGTATCCATACCAGCATTTTATTTTAAGGCTTAATAGTCAAATGTATCTTCAACTTTTTGCAAAAAATGAAATTAAGCCCTAAACATTTTATCATATTAAAATCAGTACATAAATTTTTATTTTACTATAAATAAACTCTCAACTTTTTAAAATTATATAATTAAGTCTAAATCTATTAAATAACATTAATTGTCATTTGGGCATTGTACGTGAAAACTAACGTGGATAACTTGATTGGTTGCTATATTGTACACTACGTTTGCAATACTAAACAAAATTACTGTAGTTTAACAAATTTAGACTTAATTTTGAAAAGTTGAGTGTTTATTTATACTAAAATAAAAGTTTATGAACTAAATTATATGCAATAAAATGTTGAGCCTTTATATCATTTTATGTAAAAAGTTGAAAGTATATTTAATTATTAAGCATTATTTTAATAAAGATGTCTTTAAACTTTTTCCTTGTCTTTTCTTTCTCTAACCTCCAAAGGTTGAATGACTAACCATGGTTGCAGTGTGGTGAAACGGTTTGATCGTGGCACAAGCATGTTACCCAAACGAGCTTAATACATTAATGAAAGTTTTCAACTGAACTGCACTAGCTGTAATCGAGGATCTAAATGGATCTTAAATCAATGTGGGATACTATACTTTTAAGATAGCTTAATAAAAATAAAATCTGTCTTACCAAAAAATAAAAATAAAATCTGAACATACGCTAAGAATTTCGTAAAAAAAAAATGCGCTAAGAATCATTCAAGTTTTTTGTTACATAATCATATTTTAAATTGTTTTTTAACTATATATATCTTTATTTATTATACGATTTAAAATTAAATTTATTCGAATTGAAAATGATAAATAATAAAATCTTTCTAATACTGAATTATTTTATAAATTGTTAAAACTCCATCTACGATACCGTGTATATATATAAAAAAAAAAGACATTTTTATTTCTTTTCTATATCTGCCATTATTGATTGCTAAGTCTAAGCAAGATACTGGCTTTTGACAAGATTAAAGTGCCACTTTTCGTACTAGTACATGACGCGAGGCCAACCGATGTACCATTTTTAAGGAATGTTAAGAATTGACTTATCCAACAATGAAAGTTCTCGCTGCAGTCCTAATTAATTACATGTCCAAAGTCAAAATGAAAAGGAATAAATTTATCCTTAAACTGTCTTCGAGGGCAAAGCCAGCAAGGGAAATCAATTGAATGAGGATAATATTGAAGCATGTGATATCAATTGTACAATTGTTGATTCATATTTACAGTTTAATTGTTTTTTTTTTGTTTTATTTGTTTTAAGTTTTATGCACATGAGAAATCAAAGAATGATAGTTCATGATTATTAATTAGTATCCTTGGATACAAATTAAATACGAACATTACATTTTTCCATGAAATTAAAATTTCGATAAATTCCATTTACACTTCCATGTGATTTTAGCATTTTTTGTATAAGCCGACAAAAGTATTTCTTGCATAACATTTATGTGTTTTCTTTATAGGTAGTCTTTTATGATAAAGTTTCATTCTTTCAAGAATTACATTTATAATTTTTTAGTGAAATTATAAAAATACCCTTAAGTGTGAACAAGTAAAGTACTTTTTGATTCTAAAGTACTTTACTAATTTTATCAGATGAAATTGAAGGTGTAACTTAAGTGGCAACGAAATTTTACCACATGGATTATTTGAGAAAAAACAAGGGTCCAATGTGAAAAATGTTCAAACCACAAAGAATATAATTGAAGTTTACTCTTAAGATTACTATTACTACAGTAACATAGAATAGAAGAGAGAATGGGAGATCGACATTTTCTATGAAGTGCGTATTCAGAAATTTTCAATTTTTTTTCTCCATTGTAAGAACTATGAAACTTAACAGTATAACATGATATACTAGCTGATTGTAAATATAATAATTTAAGTTATACATGTAGCTCTTTCATAGGCATCATCACATAATCTTAATTAAACAAAGTCTTTCCCTGAAGTCTAACCTATAAATAAAGCAGCTAACAACTTTTCTTTTCTCTGTTAAGGGCCAAACTCCATTTAATTAATCTTGTCAAGTTTTTTTAATTTCCTAGTAGCAACCATATAGCAACATTTCACCGGTTAGCTAGGCATAACAAGAATATCTTGTAATTAAAGTGCATAATAGACCAAGATCTAGCAACTAAGCTTAGCTCATCAAATGAATATTTGGATAGAGATGATTGATGGTATTACAAAGAGTAACAAGGTTAATGTTTAATTATTCATGGAAGAATAATAGACCAAGCTCCCTTGCATAATTTAATTCAACATATACCACTTTCTTTTTGGTCTTACAACGAGAGTGTTTTCGGCTCAGTTTATATGCACCTAGAGACTAATCACTCTTCAGACGATCTCAAGAGCACAAACCTCACATCAACCGGGTACATCAACGTATACCACTTTGCTCTCTATATATAGCTTATTACAAAGATGCATGCTTATTGCTTTTGTTCTCTCTAGCAAAGAGACAATTGCGATGAAGAATTCAAAGTATTTTCTTCTTACATTCATAAGCAACATTTCTTTTGCAATTTTGATTCATGCTTAGGATCAATCAAGTAATTAGATAAACAAGCTCAATTTGATTTTCCTTCACTATGTAACCAAGGAACTAATTAGCCCTCCCTATGTTCTCATTTCAATGTTCATTAGCTTAGATTGTGGGTTACTTGAGGACTCCAGCTATACAAAAAGCACAGCCGATGTGGATTACATTTCAGATGCACCTTACATCCAAACTAGCTTAAGTAAGAGGATATCATTTGAATTCAGACAACTTATGCAATAACAAGCTTGGTATGTGAGAAGCTTTCCTGAAGGGATCCGAAACTACTACAATATAACCCTGTGAAAGGGAGATAAATATCTAATCAGAGCTTTCTTCATGTATGGAAACTACGACGACAAAAATGAAATACCAAGATTTGATCTGCACTTGGACTGAACTTCTGGGGAACACTGATTTTGACAAATGCATCAACTGATTTATTTATGGACATCGCTCATGTCCTCGCATCAAATCAGTTGCAAGTATGTCTTGTGAATACGTAACAGATGATGTTAATCATCTGGAATCAGTACAAGCTACAGAGCAGCTTCCACATGAGCCGATGCAGAAGACTTAGCATTTGAAGTTAGTTAGTTAGGAAAGTTAGTTGAAGTTAGTTTTAAGTTAGTTGACTTCTGATATAACTGCTATTGACTACTTTCATAAAGCTTTGTATATAAACCTTTGTACAGAGTTAATATTTAGTTTTTTCTTCCTGATTAATCAATA
Organism: Heritiera littoralis; assembly: GCA_031772115.1. Lineage (NCBI taxonomy): Eukaryota > Viridiplantae > Streptophyta > Magnoliopsida > Malvales > Malvaceae > Heritiera > Heritiera littoralis. The sequence goes on from JAPDPK010000090.1 coordinate 1,254,555, forward strand.
CAACATCTTCTTGATTTCTTCAAGAATTAGTTCCTTAATATGGTATCAGAGGTGGATTAATTCTTCCAGAATTCATCCGAGAATCTTTCTTTTCTTTCTTCCCCGACAATGGCAGCCAATACCAACACAGCCAATGCAGCCAGAGCAACTGCAGAAGATCCTTCCAATCCATTCTTTCTTCATGCCAGTGAGAATCCAAGTTTGGTTTTAGTTTCTCGAATATTGAATGGTTCAAATTATCATTCTTGGGTTAGGTCCATGAAAATGGCATTGTTGTCTAAAAACAAACTCAAATTTGTGGATGGAACCATCAAGATCCCAGCCAAAACTGATCCTACTTTTGCTGCTTGGGAGAGATGCAACACGATGGTCTTATCTTGGATTCTTCATTCAGTGTCATCTTCTATTGCTCAAAGTGTGATCTGGTTAGATACAGCAAAAGAAGTCTGGAATGATCTCAAGGATCGGTTTGCAGAAGGGGATGCTCTTCGAATTTCTGATTTGCAAGAGGAAATCTATTCCTTTTAACAAGGATCTATGAATGTTACAGATTACTTCACTCATCTTAAGATTCTATGGGATGAACTATTGAATTTGAGGGTTATTCCTTCCTGTGTTTGTGATCCTCAATGTTCTTGTGAAGCACTGATAGTTGCAAGAAAATACCAGCAGCATGATCAAGTGATTCGATTCTTGAAAGGTCTGAATGAATCTTTTGCCACTGTCAAATCCCAGATTATGCTTCTGGATCCTCTTCCTCCACTCAACAAGGTCTTTGCTCTCGTGGTTCAACAGGAAAGGCAAAACAACTCTGTTGCTTCTTCAAGATCCATTGAGTCTAGTGCCTTCACTACCAAGGCCTTTGTGGCAGCCAATCAGCACTCCCTCCCTTACAAGAAACAACAGTTTTCTAACACCAAGAGGCCATTCTGCACTCATTGTGGTTATCAAGGCCACACCATCGACAAGTGTTACAAGAAACATGGCTATCCTCCAGGATATAAGCCAAAGCCAAGGGTTGCAAGCAAGATTAATCAAGCTGAAATCCAGAATTATGACAGTTCTGACATGAGTAAACCTGGAATAGTTGATGAGGTTTCTCCAGCAACCTTCACTAAGGACCAATATGATCAGATAATTGCCATGCTTCAATCCAGTCAGCTAACTCATTCTCCGGTCAATCATGCAAAGTCAGTAAATGCCATTTTCAATCCATTACCTGATAAAGAGGGTATGCATATAGCTACTTGTTCCATCACTGAGTCTTCCCATAGTTCTACCTGGATATTCGATAGTGGTGCCACAGACCATATTATCTCTTCCCTTTCATTTTTTGACACTTACAAACCTACTAGTAACACCTTAGTTAAATTACCAAATGGCAATTTAGTTGAAGTTAGTCATATTGGTACTGCTAAAATCTCTTCATTAACACTAACAGATGCATTATTTGTTCCCAACTTTTCATTCAATCTCATATCTGTTAGTAAGTTGTCCAAATCCCTTAATTGTTTGGTTATTTTTCAACATGATTTCTGTTTTGTGCAGGATCTCAAGTGCTGGAGGATGATTGGTTTGGGTAGACAAGAACATGGCCTTTACAGATTGGTCAATAATCACAGTAGCCTCAAACCTGCTCTTCCTTATCTTTTATCTTCTCCTAATCAATGTACTGCTATGCCAAATACTATTGATTTGTGGCATTTTCGTCTAGGACATGTATCTCATCCTAGGATTCGATTTCTTCAAACCTTGGATTCATCCATTTGTACAAATAAAAATCTGATATGTGAAACTTGTCATTTTGCAAAACAGAAACGAAATTCTTTCCCAGTAAGCACATCTGTTAGTACCAAATGTTTTGACTTAATTCATGCTGATATCTGGGGTCCATATCACATTGCTTCTATATATGGACATCACTACTTTTTGACCATTGTAGATGACTACAGCAGAGCAACATGGACATATCTTCTCAAGAACAAATCAGAAACTAGATTTTGCATTGAGGAATTCTGTAATATGGTTGAGACTCAATTTTCTACAAAGATTAAATGTCTTCGATCAGATAATGGTCTAGAGTTTCAAATGACACAATATTTTTTATCAAAAGGCATCTTACATCAAACTTCTTGCATTCAAACACCACAACAGAATAGTGTGGTTGAAAGAAAGCATCAGCATATTTTGAATGTTGCTAGGGCATTAAGGTTTCAAGCATCTTTACCAGAAAATTTTTGGTCAGATTGTGTTTTGCATGCAGTTTATCTTATTAATAGAATTCCCTCTCCAGTAATTCAATACATGACACCATATGAACTACTGTACAACAAGAAACCAACATACTCTCATCTCAAAGTCTTTGGCTGTCTCTGCTTTGCATCTACCTTAGCAAATCCTAGGCCAAAATTTTATCCCAGATCTCAGAAATGTATTTTTCTCGGATTTCCAAAAGGTCAAAAAGGTTTTAAGTTGTACAACCTTGAATCCAAGAGTATCTTTGTGTCCAGAGATGTCATCTTCTATGAACACATATTTCCCTTTCAATCTAAACATCATATTCCTGATTCATCATCATCTAATTCTACTCACTTTGTTCTTCCTATTTCTGTCAATGATTCAATTTCTCCAGAACCTATCTTCAATCCTGTTCCTACCTTACAGCCTGTTATTTCTTCTAATACCACTACTGATGTTCCTTTACATTCATCAAACTCTGAGTCCAGTACCTCCATCACTCATAATTCTCCTCTTTCAGCACATATAATACCTCATAGAAGATCTTCTCGACCTAGAAATGCTCCATCATACTTACGTGACTACCACTGTAATTTGGCATCTCTTGATACTCAAATAAATCATACTCCTGCCTTCAGATCTTCACAGCACAGTCAAGGTACTCCTTATTGCCTCTCTAATGTATTATCTTACAGTAGACTTTCCTCTTCTTATAAGGCATATTCTCTACAACTATCATCAGTCATTGAACCTAGAACTTACAATCAAGCCATTAAGCATGAAGGCTGGAAAACAGCTATGCAGGCTGAACTTGAAGCTTTGCAATTAAACGACACTTGGGACATAGTGACACTACCACCTAACAAACAAACAATTGGCTGCAAGTGGGTGTATAAAACCAAACACAAGGCTGATGGCTCCATTGATAGACTAAAGGCAAGGCTAGTGGCTAAGGGCTATACACAACAACATGGCATTGACTACCTTGATACCTTCTCACCAGTTGCCAAAATGACTACAATAAGGACACTATTGGCTGTTGCTGCTGCTAAAAACTGGCATCTTCAACAACTTGACATAAACAATGCCTTCCTCCATGGTGATTTGACAGAAGAGGTCTATATGGATCTTCCTCCTGGTTTCTCCTCTACTTCTCCTAACCAAGTTTGCAAGCTTAAGAAGTCTCTATATGGTCTTAAGCAAGCTAGCAGACAATGGTATGCTAAACTTTCTGATGCACTACTCAACCAAGGATTTCAACATGCTTCTTCAGATCCCTCTTTGTTTCTCAAAAAGGATGGTTCTTCTTTTATTGCACTCTTGATCTATGTGGATGATGTTATTTTGGCTAGTAACAACATCAATTTCATCTCTGCTATGAAAGCTTATTTGGATGCAGCCTTCAAAATCAAAGATCTGGGAAAATTGCAATTTTTCTTAGGCCTTGAAGTTGCTCGATCCAGCACTGGGATCAACCTCTGCCAAAGAAAATATGCACTGGATATACTTGAAGACTTTGGCTTCCTTGGTTGTAAGCCTGCCAAGACTCCCATGTCTAATTCTCAGAACAAGTCCATTTATACTGCTGCTCCTCTGTTTTCTGATACCTCTTACTACAGAAAGCTCATTGGCAGACTCCTTTACCTCACCACAACTAGACCAGACATCTCATTTGCCGTCCAGCAACTTTCTCAACACCTTGATAAACCTACAGAGCATCATGTTATAGCAGCACATCGGATTCTCCGGTACATTAAGTCCTCCCCAGGCAAAGGTCTCTTCTTTCCTGCTGTTTCTGACCTTCACTTAAAGGGTTTTACAGATTCTGATTGGGCTGCATGTCCCATCTCTCGAAGATCTATCACTGGCTTCTGCATTTTTCTTGGACCAGCTTTAATTTCCTGGAAATCTAAGAAACAAGCCACTATCTCTAAATCCTCTTCAGAAGCAGAATATCGTGCAATGGCATCTGCTACTTGTGAGTTGCAATGGCTTCACTACCATCTGCAGGATCTTCAGATTATGCACCCTCAACCTGCTGCCTTGTTCTGTGACAACAAATCAGCAATACACATTGCTGAAAACCCAGTGTTCCATGAGAGAACCAAACATATCGAAATCGACTGCCACATTGTCAGAGAGAAACTCAAATCTGGGATCATACACCTGCTACATGTTTCTTCTTCAGACCAACTAGCCGACATGTTCACTAAGCCTCATACATTCTCTTCTCTCTCGTCATTCATTTCCAAACTGGGCCTACAAGATCTGTATGCTCCAGTTTGTGGGGGGCTAACAGATGATGTTAATCATCTGGAATCAGTACAAGCTACAGAGCAGCTTCCACATGAGCCAATGCAGAAGACTTAGCATTTGAAGTTAGTTAGTTAGGAAAGTTAGTTGAAGTTAGTTTTAAGTTAGTTGACTTCTGATATAACTGCTATTGACTACTTTCATAAAGCTTTGTATATAAACCTTTGTACAGAGTTAATATTTAGTTTTTTCTTCCTGATTAATCAATACAACATCTTCTTGATTTCTTCAAGAATTAGTTCCTTAATAATACGGGCAATGGGATTCCTTTCATATCATCCATAGAGTTAAGGCTTTTGGATAACTCAACTGACAAAACTCAATCCGGATCATTGGAACACTTCGAAAGGTTTGCTGTTGCTGCAACAACTCTTGGAACATTCAGGTAAATGTTGGATAACTTGTAATAAATAAAAAATAGTAGGATTACCAATAAAATTAATACATAAATATATCATATGTATGTATATAAATTTAATGTAAGGAAAATATATGTGTACCTATAAAAAAGTAATAATGAGTGTGTGTGTATATATATATATATGTATATATAAATCAAGTGTATACATATGCATATGTATATAAATATATGTGTAGTGAATATATATTATATACAAAAAATAAATATATTTTATGTATATTAAAAATATAATTATAAAATAAAACTAAATAATAGTAACAAAAATGAATTAAAAAAAAAAGAGTTAGTGGAATTTTCCCACCAAACCCACGTGAGTGGTCTGCCAAAGCAGACCACTATGAATTTATTGGCTTAAAAACAAAGCCAAGTAACAAGAAAAGAAAAGAAAAGAATCTGAGAAAGAAAGAAAACAAAGGCAGGGGACGTCTAAAGGAAATGGAAGTGGAAGCAAAGTGAAGGGGTGATCGGGAGAGGAAGAGAAAGTAGCAGTGGGCGGAAAAGGGAGAAATCGAATCTGAAACAGGCTGGAATCAAAGCAGAAGCGAGAAAGAAATGAGAAAAGAGTGAACTGAAGGGAAGAAAGAAAGGAAGAGAATCTACAGCAGGGGGGTTGGCAAAGGAAATAAAATTGGGAGAGGAAGAGAACTGATGTGAGGAGCAGAAAAGTGCTGCTAAACGGATCTGTAGGCGCTGCGATAGATGGAATTTTGAAAGGCCGAAATCAAGGCCAAACCAGGGCGCTGAGTTAGATTCTTTGGCACTAAAGCAAGGTGAAATAGTGGCTCGGCTACTCAAGTAGCTGTAGGGGACTATTAGATTTCTTCATTCTCGTCATATATCTTGGTATTGGTTCAGGGGCTGTAGAGGTAGCTAATGGTGGCTGATTTGGGGGTTGTGTTTGGGGGCTAAACTATGGTAATTTTGGGTGGCTGTTTGGTCATGTACCAGAAGAGAGATGCCGAAAAAAAAGATGGAGAAGGAAGAAACGTTGCTGCTGCCACCGTGAGCAGCAACGAGGACACGAAATAGAGGTTGGTTTGTGGGTTGAAGAAGGCCAAACCAAGCCCTCATTTTGGTCCAGAGCGAGGCGAAGCCGAGGGGATTTAGGTGGTTGATGCTACCCGATTTGGGGCCTGGAACCATGGATCAATTCAATATATATATATATATATATAAGGGAAAGAGCTCGGCTCCTTTGGAAAATGATTGCTTGTTAGAACTCGAGGTTAGCTACTGTTTGGAGGAGTTTCAGCAGCTAAACTTCTTGAAGAACAGGTACCAACAAGCATTTGACCAACTTGAAGATAAAGTGGTAAGGGCCATTCCCTTTGGTTGAGCTTTGGATATGTATAATGCATAGATTGATGATGAGGTGATTTTAGTGGTAAACGGTAAATTTTGATATTGACTTTGATTTTTGAAATAAATAGGTTGATGTCGAAAATAAATTATAAAGTAGTGTCGTTGAAAGAATAGTGAGAAGACTTAGTGAATGGATTTGGCATTCATAGAGATTAAGAGTAAGGCCAATTTAATTTAGTTAAGTAAAATATTGAGATAAACATATTGATGATATGATGTCGTGAGGGTTATATTAACCATGGATTGGTGGTGGGTTGTAGGAAAATGCTAAAGAAGAAAGATTTCCAAATTATGACTAAAGTGGAAGTAAAGGTAAGAATCTGTGTTTTAATTTAAACTTAATGTATATGATATAAGGGTTTTATGTACCTATATTTGTTAAAATATGGTAAATGTTATTTTGATGTGGTGATGTCAGTAAGAAAAAGATATCAAGGAAAAGGAATTTCGAAAGAAAAGGGGAAGATTTTCAAGGTATTTGTCGGAGCCTTGAGTAATATTGGCAAAGAGTTTGAGTTGAAGACTTTCGAAGAGGGAAACTTTCAAGGGGCTGAGAATTTAACAATTTGCTAAAAGTGCACAAGAACGGTATTACCAAGCATTAAACTTGACATAACGAGGTAAGGGAATATATGGTAAATGCTTGTTAGTCCGTTATGCTTATGTATGTCTAAATTAATGTTAATTAATACTTACAGATTTAATGCGATTCTTGGTTAAATTTCAAAATCTATTAGCTTGAGCTTAAAGTACAAAATTGTTTGAGATTTGAATTGTGTTAGATTAGTGAATAAATATACTGCTTGTTGGAGTTTTTTGCAGGTTATTTGGTTGTGGATTGTGACGCTGGGTAGTGTCTTACCTATGTCGTCATAATGCCAAAATTTCATTAGAAATTATTAAATGGATTTTTGGTATTAGTTTAGATTTCTATGACGCATTTAAAACTTCATATACATTAAGCACTGTTACTTGTTATCGAAATAATGATTTTTAAACATGTTTTCGTATGATGAGGTTATAAGAACTGAAGTGTTTAACATGATTCATGCCTTCAAAACTCAAGTTATGTTGTAAAAGTTATAATTGTACGAAATTTTGACATATGAGAAAGGGGGTGCTATGAAATGCTTGTGTGGCATTATCCTGCCTGCGTGGCAATTATCATGCCTGCGTGACACTTTATGCCTGTGTGGCACATTACGTCTTGTGTGGCATTTATCATGCCTGTGTGGCACTTTTTATGCCTGTGTGGCATTGAGACACCTATCTATATATACACATTTCAGATTCCTCTTGTGTGTTGATGGATATCTGTGTATATATATGTATTGTGAAATATCTTGGATGGTTTGTGATCTTCCAGGCAGCCTGTATATATACATTTTAGATTCCTCCTGTGTGTTGATGGATATCTGTGTATATATATGAATTGTGAAATATCCTGAATGCTTTGTGATCTTCTAGGCGTCCGACAACTAGTCGTGACTTGTACGTCAGCTATTAGATGATCACTGGTGCTGGGATGATTCATGATCATGGATAGAGCCTTAGTATGGGATTGTGACCATTGCTAGCTACAGTGGATGCTTTCATGGAAAGCTTCTTGGTTATATTTCCAAAGATCCTGGTTACGTTACCAAATCTTATAAATGTATGCCCATCTCATGAAAATGTTTTTAAATGTATATCTCAATAATGTTATAAAGAAGAACGAATGTATCATTTCTATTTCTACTGTATCTTGATTTTGTGAATGCGTGAGCACTAATATGTTTGGAAATTACTCGGTATAGCATTTTATAACTTATAAACAACGGTATATCGATTTTGCAGTATTTTCAATAAAACACATTGAAACATAAGCTTTGTGCATTTGTTTATGCATAAACATGCATTAAGCATAGTAGGAGCCTAACATCACTTAGCGTATATTTTTCTTACTGAGCTTTAACTCACCCCCCCTCTTCCACCTTTCAGATTATTTCAAATAGGCTCAGATGCGAGTATGGTGCACTGAGAGTTCGATGAGTGGGCCGCTAAGTGTTAATACTTTTGTGTTGAGGTATAGCTCCCTTTAATATCTCTATTTATATTCTAGACTTAAATATTGTTTTTGGTATACATAGTGCATAGGATTCGGGATGTAAGTATTAGGAGTGTATTGAGATTGTATATGAATTGTGCCTTATAATGGATTGTATTCTCAATATTACAAATTGGTGAACAGGAGATGTCTAAGATGATATATTGAGAATGTAATGTGCCATAGGTTGAGATGATGTTCTATTATGTATGAGGATGGGTTATATCCCAAAGTAGGGGTGAAATTTTTCAATTTCGTTTTTAGCACGTATTACAAGGTGACTTAAATGGGATCTCAAACAACTAGTCTTAAACAATTAAACGAGTATAAATCTACTTGTTAGATATTAGTTACACTGAGTGACAAATATAGTAAGGAAAAGAAAAAGTTAACTCGAAAATCCTAACTTCCGAGGGCGTTACATATATATTTATAAAGGAAAATAAACTCTTAAGAGTAACTTAGAGTCAAAGAGGAAATGAGCTTTGCTTGGACCTTTGAATTAATTTTAAAAGGTCAGCACTTAGAGCATTTAGGCTTTGACTCTTTAACTTAATCAAAATTTTTATTTTTTAACAGAAATATTTTTAAATTCAATTTTGAATTAAAAAAAAGTTTTAACCGTTCTAACAGACATATTTTTAATTATGTCTGAAAATGAATGCTTGTTATTTAACAGACAATCATAACCATTCATTTGTTTGTCTTCACATTCTGTATAGCGAGTTGTTAATTTTCTAAAACATTCACTCTGCATTCTGACTTTTCACAAACTGTGAAGGTTTTCTTCTATCATGGGGTAACTTGCTTTTATGTGAAGCAATATTACACTCAAAATAGTGTAATTCTAAACACCTCAAAGTCATATTCATTGTTATTTTCCTAAAAGTAAAAGCCATTTCATATCATATTGAGAACAGAAGATTTTAACTATTACTTGCGTAGCTACATAATAAGCGATTTCCACATGTTCAAAGAAGATGTTTATGATCGTATCTGGTGGCCTTACAGAAGACCTAACTGGACACAAATAAACACCTCTTTAACGATGGACTATGGAAATAATGCTTACCAACCACCACTCTGAGCCATGAGGACTGCTAGCATCCCAATCAATGCTAGCCTGTCGATGGATTTCTCCATTGAAACCACTACTCCTTATTTCAAACTCTATGTCTACGTGCACTTTGCTGAAGTTGAAGAACTGCAAGCTAATGAATATAGTGTTCAACATCTCTTACAATGGTGAGCATTGGCATGGACCATATAGTCTTGCTTGCTTATTACCAAACACTAATTACACCCGATCAGCCTTGGCTGGAACAAAACACAAGTTCTCAATTTACAGAATTGAAGATTCAACCCATCCACCCATCCTTAATGCCAATGAGATTTATTTGGTTAAAAACTTCTCACAATCAAAAACAGTCCAAAAAGATGGTAAGTTCCTGCTGCCATGATTAATATATATTAACCAATTAATGTTTAGAGCATCAATAACTTTTTCTTGCATATATGTTAACATAATAGTTGATGCTATATTGAATATAAAATCAATGTATGGATTAAAGAGAAACTAGCAGGGAGATCCATGTGCACCTCAAGATTACTTGTGGAAGGGTCTTAATTGCAGTTATAATGGCCATGATCCTCCTAGAATCATATCTTTGTAAGTATATGCATTCATCTTCTCAAGTGGGAATTAATTTCCATAAATTCCATATCTTTGTTAACAAAGCTATTGACAACAAAATCAGGGACCTGTCTTCAAGTGGGTTGACTGGAAAGATACCTTTTCTATAGAAAGTCTCACCCAATTAGAATATCTGTAAGTATTATCTTCAAGATTAGAATGACTAGCGGGTTGTGTAGAATCTATTAAAGGGTGGAAATTAAATTACCAGACTGTTTATGTTACATTATTAGGGACTTGTGAAACAATAATTTGACTGGAAAAGTGCCCAAGTTTCTATCTCAACTACAATTCTTGAGTTGAGAGTACTGTAAGTTACCTTTAGATTTAGAAGTAAATTACAGTTTCTTTATAACAGAATTAACAAATGCTGAGCTTTGTAGAAACCTAGAAGGAAACATGTTTAATGGTACAATTCCAGAGAAACTACTTGAAAGGTCAAAGAATGGTTTAACTCTTAGGTATATGCTTTCTGAGAAATATGATAAAGAACATCAATATCCTTCTTCAATATTTTAGAAAACAACTTGTCTAACTCTTTATTGTTTTAACTGAAGTGATTGAAAGTGTGGAAGGAAATCCAAATCTTTGTGCATCACCCTCTTGCAAGAAGAAGAAGAAGAAAAAGATGGTTGTTCCAATAGGAGCAATAGTTGGTTCATTTTCTGTCCTCATAATTGCATTGGCTACCTTGTGGAAGCTTAAAAGGAGAAAACCACTAGGCATGAATATAATCACCAATAATACAGAACCTTTTGGTACATAGATATTGAACCTTTTATGATCTTTTTAGATGGAGAGCCGGATGCTATATCTGGAAAAACATCATAGTCTCTAGAGACAAAGAAGAGGCAGTTCACATATGCTGATGTCCAACGGATGACAAACAACTTCGAGAGAATTCTAGGCAAAGGAGGATTTGGAACAGTTTTCCATGGCTACTTGGATGACACTCGAATAGGTGTGAAGATGCTATCTCCATCATCAGTTCAAAGGCATAAGTAATTTCAAGCAAAGGTATAACAACCTAATAAACTTGTGAAAAAGTTTTCACTCATTATATGTGTACCAAACTAATTATGATTTGGGCTTTTTTCCTTTAGGTGAAACTTCTACTGAGAGTACCTCATAGAAAATTGACAACCCTTATTGGATATTGTAAGGAAGGCACCGATCTTTGGCTAATCTATGAGTACATGGCAAAAGGAAACTTAGCAGAGCATCTGTCAGGTTTGAATGCAAACTACTTTACATTCTCATCATAAAATTTTGATTCTGGAATAAAAGTTCTAACCTACTTTTGTGAATGAAGCAAGAAGCACTAGTATTTTGAGCTGGTTAGGACGACTTTGCATAGCACTTGGGGAAGCACAAGGTTGGTACACATTTGTTTGACACTTTATCTTCCATTTTATGAACTTTTTGCTTCAAATTGCAAGTTAGAGGTGGCAAAAGTTGGCTTAAGTCTGAAAACCCGCCCGAGCCGATCCGAAACCAAACCTGAACCAACTCGAATTAACAAAAAAGAAGTCAAAGGCCCAATGGGGGTGAGATTGCATCCAAACTAAATTAGCAGACCTAAAGTTTAAATTTCGACACCCACAACTTTTTCCGTTGTTACCTGTGATTTGAATGATGTTAATTTTTGGCACCTCCAAGAATCTGAGTCGTGCAAATGGGGTAACACTGCAATTAACTTCAAGACCTTTCGAAGTTATAACAAGGAAAAAGTACACATTGATTCGGTATTGGGATCTGGAAGTCAGGCTAAAGTTAATAAAATCCAATAGGGTGTGGATAGAAACATTGTTAATTTAATCAGTCTACGACTGTGCTGCTGTTGGATTGTCACCCTATTGTGATCTGTTTTTGTAGCCTGGCGATGAATTTTTTCTTGCTGAAAAATTTCCTGAGAATGGTACATAGCTAGGCAGGCTGCATTATTTCTTTGGTCCCTTGCATTCGGATTTTCAAGTTTTATTTCCCTCGCATCAGGGGAGTCAAAAGTGTTGCTAAGAGTTTTGCTTCTGAACGCTGAAATTTGGCATGTAGTAATCTGGAGAACTTGTTTTTCATAACAAATAATAAAAGTTGATGTTGTTGACTTACAACATTTTGACAACGTTGTCGAATGGCGTTTGTGAAGTCAATTTTGTCAAATCAATATAGATAAAGTCATTAATCAAAGTTACAAAACTTAAGCTTAGTTTGGTTGGCCGATTGGCCCCACTGCGGGCCAGTCGGCCAACTAAAAGACAAAATTTTAAGGGGTAAATTTACCCTCTTAACCTTACTTTTTAATTTTTAAAATTATTTTATTAAAAAAAATATATCTATAAGTATATTTTCATTGTTTTTAACCTCACCGGAATCAATCTCACAGCCCATCCAAATTAGTCCATAAAAATGAGTAAAACCCAAGCCTCGCACAAGTCATGACCCAAGTCACGCCACCGAACTCCATTCAGTACATGATGCAATCATGGAGAAAGGAATTTGGCTTAAAAAGTTACAAAAAATGGATCACATTTCGTCTTCTTTTTGGTGAAAAAAATTTAGAGTATCGAAGATTACCTCATGTTTAAAATCAGGACAAATTGTCAATTTGTTTTAAAATTTACAAATTTATTGAACTTTGGCTTACAAATTTTTTGAATTTATAGATTACCTACCAATGAAAAACCATGGGATTTGAATTTGATATTATAGATTAATAGTGGCCGATTTTCCCACACCAGGTTAAGCCACGATTTTGCTTCTTCCATTGAACACGTTTCTCCTTTCGTTTGATGCTGCGTGTATTTTTTTTCTTGTTCTCTTATGGGTGTTTTCCTATTTTGCTTTCCCGCGTTTCTGCCGTTTTGCTGTGTTTCCTTTTACTCTGCATTAATTTCACTGCAGACTTTTTTCGCTTATGGGCGGCAACTACACATCTTGAAATAATCAATAGACAGCTGCACATCTTGAAATAATCAATAAACATTCAATGAGATAAAAAAAATCTTTAGAAATTGTGCTGCAGACTTTTTTTGACTTATGGGCGGCGGCTGCACATAGACATCCAATGAGGATAAAAAAAAATCTTTAGAAATAATGTCCGATGATTTGATATCAGAAGGATGAAGAGCAATGAGGGAGGTGATCGGATTTTTCCAAGGTGGACAAGGGAGCAAGAATTTGCTTTGCAAAGAGCCTATTTCTTCACCAAGCCAACGCCTGATTTTTGGAAGAAGGTTTCGAAGCTGATATTTTTTCCATACCTGGATATATGGATTTAATTTCTTGGATTTTCTTATATTACAAGAAGTTGTAGATGAGTTAATCGATGCTGTTTTCATGTGAAAACAACAAATCCGAAGAAGTATTGTGTTTGTCCTTACATGTTTGGTGAGGAGTTTTTGTACAGTCATACTTCCGGTTGGTGCTAGCTCAAATGATGAGGAGCTACTATTTTGTTGAGGTCTGTCATTCTGTAAATTCTTCTTTTATCATGTTAGGTATAATGCCAACAGATGTGGTATCTAAGAATTATGCAATTATTCTGGTATAATCTTTTCAGAAAATTTGTTATACTAATTGAAATTTTCTGTTAAACTTGTCAGATTCTTTTATATCTGGATTGTAAGGTAGACAAATAAATAATGCTTATATGGTTTGATTAAGACAATGAGGTAAGCTTCTTTGTTCGTTAATGGGTCAAACATATAAGTTACTAAGTTAAAGTTGTTTTAGTTGTGCATTTATAGGTTCCTTTTGTTAAGGGAATTATAGATTCAATGCCTTAAATCTAGAAAAGTGATGCTATCTACTATATTTGGCCTTTGACTTCATCTTGGCATTGCAAATTATAATCAGCCAAAAACAGTTGAAGATCTCCTTAAAAGCACACCACCTTCAAAGGTTTTAATTTCAGCTTTTGTGTAGTAGTAGGTTTACGTTTGTTTTTCATAAGGATTGATTTTTCTTTTTTGTGGGTTTGACTATGTCATATATTTTGATTTCAAGATTTGAAGTTCTTCCATGTTGGTTACATTTGGGTTTGAGAAAGGCCAAAGGGTTTTGCCCTTCCAGGAATGGCTTCGATAAAGGATATTGTGCGTGGATATTTTTAATTCTATTAAATTTTTTTCTCTTGAATTTCTTTTTCTTCCAACTATAAGCTATGTTACATTTTCACCTAGGAAACTTTTTATTTTTTTATTTTTTTTGGCTCCATGTAACAATCAATATGAACTAGAATGATTAAAACAATATATGGTTTTTGACATTTCTAACTACAGACACAGGAATTAAGAGGATGGTTTGCGCTTGCTGTCCAAACAAATCGAGAGTGATTACCGGTAAAAGGCATGTTACTCTTCAATTAATTTGTATGCAACCGATTATCCTTGGTCTAAAACAAAAATATTTCTTTCATGTTTTCTGCATAAATTATGAGGAATAAAGGTATATATTTCCAAATCAGTCTGTGTTTATCAACGAGTCTCTTTTGATAACTAAATGCCCTGGTGATAGTGTTTTCTCAGGTACTACATGCAAATAAGGAGAGATTAGGACAATGGTGATTGCTGTTGGTGTTCGTACATTCTTTGGCAAAGCTGCTTGAATCAACAAGGTCATTTTCAAAGGGTAAAGAGCTGGAACAAAAACAGTTACTTATTATTTAATTTTATTTTTGGTATTATTCTGCTTTTGTTTTTATTGATGGAATGCTTTCTTTTCTTTTCCATTTACTTAACTGGTATTGCCTTCTATTAAATATCTTTTCTTATTTAATGTTTTCCTATTTTTTAGAGAAGTGTGGTTTTAATCTATGTTTCAATATGCATTTGTATATTATCATAATTTATATATTAAATTTAAATTGGTTTTGTTAAAAAAAAAAAAGAATTTTGGTAATTGATATGCATTTGTGTAGTATTTAAAGATCCAATGGTAGCTATTATTTTCCTGTATTTTTCTCTTTGATCAATCTGTAAGTAAATTTCAATTTTAAATTATTTGAATTTTATAGACCTTAGTTGACAATAAAATAAGTATGAAATATGAATCTTTATATCAGTAATTTTGAGTAAAAGAAATGCCCCTAAATCTTTATTTCAATTGGTATTGATAAGCGATTGCTCTTCACATATATACATGGAACATTCTATGATAAAATTTTATTTTCTTAAATGTTTATTATCAAGGTGGATAGGGTTGGAATTGGTTTTGATTTGTTTTATAGAATGACAGTTCATCCACGTAGAAATGGCATTATTTGTTCTATGCAACAAAGCTGTGGGTTCTTTATTTTTTATTTTTATTTTTTTGTTGACTCTTATTTTTTCTCATGTGCCTTTTATAATCTCGAAAACATTTTAGGCTAAAATTTAATGTACTGCTATCATTTAATTATTGAATTGCTATATGCAAACATTTTTCGTGTTTAAGCAATGATTCTTTCTATTGACAAGGTATGTATAATCATCTTGCATGCGTTTGGTTTAATCAATTGTATTTAAATGATGTTCTTCATTCCATTGGCCGCTGTTCATTCCATTGACTTTTAGCAAAACAAGTTCTTTGGGCTTACTTCTCTAAGTAGTTTCTATAAGTTTTAAAGCATGTGGGAGTATGTTGATCTTCAAACTTAGCTTTGCTATAACTTTCATATGATGCTTAAAATGCTATTTGTATACTTAAGCTAAAGAAAGTTGGAAAAATTCTCTTTAAAAGTTGTGATTTGATGAGACTGTGTATGAGTAAGTGTTTTGAGTTTTATACTATAATTTACAACTTCATGAAATTTTAAAAATGCATAAAAGCATATGCTGCTATGTTTTCTATACTTGCTTCATTTAACATCTGTAACATCCCGTTACCACTTCTTGCACGTATTTCTATACAACTTTACCGGTTGGGCTGTCTGCGATGCCATTAACATTCAACAATGACCGTAATAAATGATAAACATTTATTTATCAAATACTGAATATGAAAATTCTTTTCATGATTTCTTACATCCAACATTCCCTATTGATTTTTTTTTCGCTAAAGTAGTACTGTATACTTATGTCTGAAATGTAAAAGAGAAGAGACTGTACCTGTCACGTTTAACATAACATGCCTCAGCACTTTTAAACATAGCTATACCCATCTGAGAGCTAATTCTCTCAACTTCGTGTCTTTTATCCGTGGAGGTAAAACAAAGGGGTGAGCGATTCATACGCTCAGTAAAGGAAACATATGCTGCTTTATAAAACCAAACTATATACCATTAAATCAAATAGGAAAACAGTGGATATAGTAAACAACACTCTCAAAACAGCATTCAAATCACTGGCTAATCGGTTTACTTTAAAATGTAGTAAACAGTAATCAGGATTTAACAAATCCTCTTAGTAAACAGAAATCAACAAGTTGAGACTAGGCATCACCCTATAAATAAGTCATGCTATCATCGTTCCCCCTCCCCCTTGCGAGAACGGAATAATCATCCCAAAAGGGATACAATAGATCTGTGGCCACAATCTCTAGGTGGTCTTCGGGTCCACTTGCCAGGTGACCTCGAGACCTGCTGATGACCTGGCGGGTCCATCAGGCTCATACTCATAATAATGCATGAAACTAGGGGCCTAAAGTCTAAAAAATCACTTTTATATCTCATAAAAACCTTTATGGAATTATCACACCCATGTTATCATTTCTCAAAATGATTTGATTTCCAAAAAGGTTTAGGCTTTCTGTTTACAAGACACTTTGAAAACATTCCAAAATCTCAACCTTTAAAATCTGCTCGCCCATGGCACGCCCGCCCAACATGGCTCGCCCATGGCAGCTCGCCCAACGCGGAGAACTCGTGTTCGCCCGCCCAACTTTGCTTTTAAAATTAGAAAGCAAAACTGGCTCGCCCTCAATGGCTCGCCCATTAGTCAATTCGCCCAAAAGGGTTTATATTTTCTATTTTCAAATATATATGGCTCATTTTTCCTTAAGAAAATACCATTGAAATATGTTCGCCATGGTCAGCTTGCCCAGCATGGCTCGCCCATGGTCACTCGAAAAATGGGTTGAAGAGTAATCGCCTGCCAAATCTTTCTTTTAAAACATTGAGTAAAAACTGGCTCGCCTTCAATGGCTTACCAACAACTTTCTCAACTTAGGGGTCGTCCGCCCCAAATAAAATATAAAAGGGTTCACCCAAATGGTTCGCCCGCCTTTTATTAGATCAAGGGTTGTTTGCCCGAAAACAAAACAAAAAGGTTCGCCAAACTAATATCATAAGGGTCGGCTTAGTAGCTCGCCCAATATCAAAATAGACGGGATCGCCCTCCTTAACCAACTAAATCAACAATTTTCAAAGGGGCGACTTTGTAGCTCGCTCAAGATCAAGACACTTTATCATACAATGCATGTCAGAAAACAAAACATTTATCTCAATATTTTCATAAAATTTACTCCACAGGACATGCATTTACTTCACACACATCTCCCTTACCTAGTCCAACGAAGCCTTCCTTCCTTCTCGCCTTCCAAATCGCATTTACTGAGTTCATAATTCTCGGCTGCAAATAATTTATAAATTCTATTAATATTTTCATTTCATATCAGTTGGCGAGATTGCGATAAATAAAATGACTACTTGCCCAATAGAGCTCTAACTAGCTCGCCCTACCGAGCTCGCTATTCATCACCATAAACTATTATGTAGTTCGCCCAACATTCACTTCGCCATGCTTTTATTGGCTTAAATGGGGGAGTTCGCCCACAACTCAACTCGCCCAATGAACTTCTATTTGAGCTCGCCCTACACTGTTTTCTATTCAGAAGTGAGCTCGCCCATAAATTAGACTAGCGTCGGGCGACCTCGCCCACTCGAACATCAACTTTGGCGAGTTCTCAATTTCTTACTCGCCAAATTGGCGATTACTAACACTGTTCATGGGCGATCACCATAGTCGCCATACTCATCACTTTTCCAGTATTTTTCCATCATTCTACTACAATATCAACACAGTTTCATTTTATACTTCATCTACTTCAAGATATGAATTTATTCTATTTCTATGATCTATCAAGAATAAATCAAAAGCAAGACTATACTCATGCTTCTCACACTTGAAATCATAGAAATATATCATTAAATCTCAATAACCCTTAAATCTCACCTTAATCAACTGCACTTCCAGAACAAAATTATTTCTGTCTCTTGTTAGCCTCACTTAGCTTATTCCTTTAGCTCATCCAGCTAAAAAGGAAAGGTTTGCAAGCAGGTTTACATGTTTAGCCAACTGAAGAGTGAAACTCAGTAAGTCAAGCATGGTAGGAATGGAAGAATTAGAATATTAACTTGCAGTAGAAGAACTTCCGTGAAGAAGATGGAGTTGGCTAAATCGATTTTCCTCACTTGTTTCTTCTTATATAGCCCAGCTTATCCAATCCAACTCTACCACCTGTCCCTTATCTGCTTCTTTCATCATTTCACGTCTATCACTCCTTTAATGCATGAAGAAAACTGAAGCATAAGTGGCGTGAAAGTCCTCCTTCCACACTCTTTTTTCTGCTTCAATTGACTTTGTTTTGTTTCTCAACCAATAAGGTTAATTCCTTACTGACTTTAACATCTTCTCCATTAATTGTCTTCAACCGTATGACTTACAAGTCAATTTTGGCTGCTAATTGGTTTAGATCTATTCTCACGTTGTCCACAAATGTCATTCCAGTTCGCCTATTCAATCTGAAATCTCAGCTCGCCAATCTCTATTTCAGTTTATTCAATATATATAGGCGATTACATGTCCTCGCCCATTTGGGCGATCTTCCCAGCAACTCACTTGGCGAACTCATTGGCCAATAAGGCCATTAATCATACTCGCCAACTAGAGGTGCTTATTGGGCCGGGTTGGCCCAACCCGGTTCGCAACCGGATCGGGTTAATTCGGCCCAAAATCCGAACCGGTACTGTACCGGTTCGGAACCGGCCCAGCCCGATATGTTACCGGGCTGGGCTGGTTTTAAATTATTAAAACCGGGCCCGTTAAGGGCCCGGTTCATAACCGGACCGGTTCGAACCGGTCTGGTTAAAAAAATAAAAAAAATTGACTGCAGTTGCACTTCAGTGCAACTGCAGTCTGTCTACACTGCAGCAGACTCATAGACGCAGAGGCAAGTCACAGACTTGCCTCTGCGAGTCTGCGTTTTGATGGGCAACGGCCAAATCAATCTTTTCTTTTTTTTTTTTTATTTTTTTTATTTTTTAATTTTAACTAAATTAAAAAAAAAAAGAGGCTTTGAGTCTCTTGCTACTGCAGTGCAACTGCAGTATGCAGAGCAGAGGCAAGTCGACTTGCCTCTGCTCTGTGTTTAATGGCCGTTGCCCATCAATCCTTTTTTTTTTATTTTTTTATTCTAATTTTTTTCTATAAATACCTCTATAATCTTCTATTTTCATTTACATTTCTTCTATATTTTCTCTCAAATCTACTATCATATTCATCTACTCTTATTCTCTTCACTCACATACTCTTTCAATATTCACTCAAACTCTCTCAAATTCACTTAAATTCCCTTATTCCAAATTTATAATATCATCATTTCCTTTCTAAATTTCATTTTTCTTTTTATTTTATAATTTTACAAATTTTACTTTTAATTTTTAAATTCTAATATATTATATATATTCCTTATTCCAATTTTATAATATCATCATTTTCTTTATAAATTTCATTTTTCTTTTTATTTTATAATTTTGCAAATTTTACTTTTAATTTTCAATTTTCAAATTCCAATATATTATATATATCATACATCTATTTTTTTAATTTTTAACATATATTTATTTTCAAAAAAAATATAAAAATGTCAAATTTCTTTCGTCGTTCATGCTCTGTTTCTCGACCTTTTGGTTCCACTGAAATTCCTAATTTGGGTGACGAATCATTTAATGAAATCGAACCCGATATTCATCCGGAGGAGGAGCTTCCTTCGGCACCATCGTTTGGTCGTGGTCGTGGAGGAAGTCATGCTCAAACACAATCATCAGCTGCCACCACTGCTGCTACATCATCAAGACCGAAGTTTAGTCGAAAAAAAACAAGCAGGGTATGGGAGTATTTCGACATTGTAGCAAAAGAAGGTGAGACGAATAAATATTGTGCCATCTGTAAATTGTGCAAAGGCGTTTACTCTTATAACTCCGGTGGAGGTGGTGGCGGTACAGGTACGTATAAAAGCATTTAATTACTATACATAAAATTAATCCTGATGCCGAAGAAAATGAAATTTTCGAAGGTAAACAATCTCAAATTAATACGCATGATGGTGGAAAAAATTTTAATTTTGATAATGTTCAAGCTAGACGTGGTTTAGTTAGATTTGTAGTTAGGACTGAACAACCATTCACAATTTGTGAAAAAACAGGATATTTAGAATTTGTTTGTAAATATTTACAACCCGCATATAAATCTGTTTCTAGACATACATTAAAAAAAGATTGCATGGATATGTTTAAAGAATATAGACAAGCTTTAATTGATAAACTTAGTAATATTTCATCTAGGGTTGGTTTAACTAGTGATATATGGACTAGTACTAATGGTATAAGTTATCTTGTTATAACTTGTCATTGGATAGATGAAGATTGGTCTATGCAAAAACGAATTTTATCTTTAGATGTAATAGAAGAAGCACATAATTCATACACTATTCATAAATATATTACTAAAGTTTGTAAATTATATGGACTAGAAAATAATAAAGTTTTTGCTATTACTTTTGATAATGCTTCAAGTAATACTGCAACTATTCCTCATTTAATTAAAAGTTTAAACCCTGTTATGCAAGGCATATTTTTTCATGCAAGATGTGCATGTCATATTATAAATTTATGTGTTCAAAGTGGTTTTAGTTCTAGTGGTACTGGTACTGGCATAGGTCCAATTGATAAAATTAAAATTTTAGCAAAATGGATTCGCACACCAAGTAATAAACGTGAATGGAAGCAAATTTGTGTAACAAATAATATACCTGTTAAAGCATTTCCACTTCCCGTGGAAACAAGATGGAATTCACTTCATCGTTTGCTTTCTTCTATTTTACCTTATAAAGAACTTGTTACTCCTTTTTATAACAATTATACAAGTAGCACACATTTAGTACTTTTTGAAGAAGATTGGACTTTTATTGAATATTGTGTTGATTTATTATCTACTTTTAAAGATGCAACCGAAAGATTTTCAGCTCAATTTTATCCAACTACACCGTATTTTGTTCCTATTATCTACACAATGTTTGACAAATTTGTAAAATTTAGGAATCATGAAACTTTAAGTTCTTTTGTATATGATATGGAGGAAAAATTTTAAAAATATTGGGAAATAATTCCTCCTATTTATTGTATTGCAACTTTACTAGATCCTAGTCAAGGAGAGGTAAATATAGAATTTTTTTTTATTGTTATAAACAATTTCTTGGTCTTGATTCTATTGAGGATCAAAAGTCCTCAATTAACAATCTTTTTCGAGAATTGTTTAATGTTTATGAAACAGAAAGGGAGCAATTCAACTTTAATCGAGAAGAAGAAGATTCATACGAAGAAACCGAAAGTAGCAAAAAAGGAAAAGGAATTTTAAACGCAATTAAGGAAGCAGCAAAGAAGAGAATGAAGCTAAAAGGAAAAGCGAGCAGATCGGGATCGGGATCAACAACTCGACGAAGTTCTAGCTTCAATGAGCTAGGATTTTTCTTAAGTCAAGATTTTTCTGTAGATGATAACTTTGATCTTCTCTAATGGTGGAAAGAAAACCAAAAACAATTTCCAGTTTTAGCTTCCATGGCCCGAGATGTTTTTGCGGTGCAAGCTTCTTCTGTTGCTTCGGAATCCGCATTCTCGACGTGTGGAAGAATTATTGGAGACCATCGAACCACTCTTAATCCGGATTCATTGTGCATGTTAACATGCCTTAAAGATTGGTTTGATGCGGAATTGCGCAAAGTCGAACTTGGAATGGCCAATGAATTTGCTGATAATAATTCAGAAGAGGAGGAAGAAATTTCCAAGGCAATCCGTATAAATTATGAAGAGTAGAGAATAAATTTTTTTTTGTAAATTGTATGTAAAATTGTAAATAAGTTTAGTTATAGTGAATATTTTTATGGATTACGGTCCCGTGGTTTTTACCCTTCTAACTTTTGAAGGAGTTTTCAACGTAAAAAATCGTTAGTCTCCTACTCTCTCATTTTTCTCCTTTGTTGTTGTTGTTATTATTATTATTATTATTACATACCAAATTAATTAATGTTATACTTATATATGTTTAAAATAAATATTTAAAATACAAAATGAATTAATATTTTAAAAACATATTAAATAAATGAATAAATATTAAGTAAATGATATTTCAAATATAATAAATTATTTTAAATGCAAAATGAATATAATAAATGAATATAAATAAAGATATGCAAAATGAATATAATAATAATATTCATAATATCATTATTTGTATTTTGAATCAAATATCATTTTATCATAATATTATATTCATAATATAACTTTAATTTATCATAACAATAATTTTATTAGATAATTTTATAATAGTTTATTTTTACATTATTGTTACATTAATTAAATAAATTATAATATAACTTTATAATAAATTATTGTTAAATTAAACTATTAACATTATTTATTATAAAAATAAATTTGCTACATTAAATTATTAAAATATATTAACATATATTAAAATAAATTAATATAAATTTTTTAAAAATAAAAATTTTAAAAAGAAAAAAAAAATGGACCGAACCGGTTTAAACCGGTTCGGTCCGGTTTTGAGGCGAACCGGTCCAACGAACCGGGCCCGTTCGCCTCTTATAGCATATAGAACCGGTCCGAACCGGACCGGTTTACTACCGGTTCGGACCGGTTCTCTTTTGGTTAGGGCCGGAACCGGTGAAAACCGACCAGAAACCGGCCCGGTCCGGCTCGTAACTAGCTCTATCGCCAACTAGCTATCTTTTAATTCACAAAATCTATATGGGCGATCATATGTCCTCGCCAAACTCGGGCGATCACCACTAAAATCATCTTGGCGAACCCACTTATTTGCCAGGCCATTGAATGCTACTCGCCCACTCACTCATTGGGCGATCAATTCTAAGTTCATTTGGACGATCATCCTACCAATTAACTCGTCTAACTTACCATTCGCCCTCGCCATAATACACTGGCGATCATACCATTAACTTGCTCGCCCTTTGGCGAGCTGTTCCTTCATTGTACTCACCCGTCAAGTATTTCACCAATATTGCTCCTTTTTACATCTCAAGTTAAGGAGCTTTTTACCCAACTGGAAATCAGTATTCATTATTTATTTAATTTACATTTTCAATTTTATGAAATTAGACTCTACAGTAGTGTAGAATTGGATCTTACAACATCGTAATGATTTAATCATATGATTACCTAAATTCTTTTTAGCTACAAAGTTTCTTTTTCTTTCAAAGTTTTGAAGTGCTGTTCATTTTTTGTTTTTTGATTTGGTTTGATTGTTTATAGGTACTGGGTGAAATAAAGGATGGAGTAGTGAAGATCCAAAAATTGATAAGAGATTGAAATATGAAAAAGAACCTGGTGGGAGCTGGATAGAGATAATGAATATAACACACATATCTAAAGAAGTCTTAACCGTCAACTTAACCATTAGCAATCTTTTTCTTTCAAAGATTTGAAATGTTGTTCATCAACAATGAGGATGATGAAGATTGGACCCAAGGAAAGTTCGAGAGCCATTTGGTAAAAGAGCATGAAGGGAAAAGACTTTTGGTGGGGCTTATATATGGGATTTACGAGGCATCTTATTCTAATCGCATGAAACTCGAGCCCAAGGCTTTTGGTGGGGCTTTCATTGCTTAGGTACCATTACATTATAGCCCTCTTCCTTTAGTTACAACTCTTTTTTTCTATAAGAGATTTTTGTACCAATGACTTCCGTTTCAAGTGTATGTGTTTGTTAACATATATCTTGGACATGAAATAAATGGAAGACATTGAATTGGTTGATGAAAATATAAACATTTATTACCCCTTTTTCTTTGGTATTCATCAGTAAGATTAAAAACAAAAGATTGCCAATTAAAATACAGACAATGAATTGGTTGATGAAAATATAAACATTTATTACCTCTTTTTCTTTGGTATTCATCAGTAAGATTAAAAACAAAAGATTGCCAATTAAAATACCCAAAATTCTCTTCCTTTAGGCTAGGATTAGCCAAAGAGTTACTAACAGTGTTCTTTGAGCAAAGTAGCTGTTAATTAATACCTTATTCAATGAAATGTTAATAATGCAAATTGTAACACTGAATCAGGTTAAAATATATTTCAACATTGAATTAGGTATTAATTAGCATTGGCATTGATTGTTTTCCTCTGGTAGAGAGCATCTTCAAGGTGGCAATAAAGGAGAATTATGATGAAAAGAACAAATTCAAAACTGGAAGTTTGGTGCTCATAGTTTGCTTTCATATTTTAGCATTAATGAAATCTGGAATTTGTGTTTATTTGTGTATAGTCATTCAAACCCTTCACATTTTCAACTTTGACTGCTAGACCATAATAGATTTAAGCCCAACATATTTATTTATCATCTTCTATATACAGGTTCCTGTTTTAATTGTGCATCGGAATTCAAATCCTGCACATTTTCGTTTCCTGTTGCATTGTTAACATGATATAAACTTTTCCAACCAATTGCAGTTCATTCAACTGTACTAACTACCTACTCCCAATCAAGGGCAGTAGCTTGAATCCTTAAACACCTTGAAAATAGGGAAGCTCATGATAGACCAAGGGAACCAAGGCCCTTTTTAGACATAGAAGCATACGCTAGGTTATGCCAATATTAGTGCTAGAATTCATCATGTTTTTATCTCATGAAAGGGATGAGCAAATTGCATATGGAGAGTTGGCATTAAGAACACCTTATGATATGTTTAACAACACTGATGGTTCTCTACTGTTTGCTTTTTTGTGGTTTAGGAATCTCTCTATTTTGTTCCCTTTTGCTGTCCTTCATTTGTAGGAAGTGGGAATTTGACCTCTGACATGGCATGTCAAGTATGTTCATAAAAAGAAGAACAAGTTATTCTCTGGTGGATAGAGAAAATTTGTGACGTTCTATAAGTTAATAGGTTTAGTCAGGTTGTATGGTAGTTAATATTGCCCTTTTATGAAAGTTAAATACTAATTTTTTTTCTTGACAAGTATGTTAGGAGTTTTTTACTCTACAGCCAACTATGTATGACTTTATATGATATTTTTGTCTTTAATTTCCCATTTCCCCCAAGGTTCGATTCATGCTTTGTTTGATTTTTTGATTTATTTTCCTTTGCATGAGTTACAACAGCATTAAAATTTAATTTAATTAATTAAATTCCAAGACAGAACCTTGACAATCAAAGGCATTAAAATTTAAAGTTATAGGGGAAATTCTTAGATGTTTGATACTTCATTTTTGATGATGGTAATGATACTTTTGATGTTTTGATTTTTAATGGTGTTAGGAATGAAATTTCTTTGGAATTAATCATTGTATGGTTTATTTTTTAATCTGATTTTTGGTTTTTATGCAGTTTCATGTTGTTTTTAAATTAATTGAAGTTTTTTTTATTTGACACTGGTTCTTTTCTATGCGGTTTCATGATTTTTGGTTTCTATGCAATTTCATTGTTTATTTTCTATGCACGTGTCGAGCACTGAGAAGCAAAACATGCAAAGCAGTCGCGCCAACCAAAAACCAAGGCCAAAATGGGAAGAAGAAAGTGGCACTGCTCACAGTTAGATCAATGCGTTGTCAAGTAATGGAGGTAGAATCGTGGCCTAATCACATCCCTGGCCACGATATCTGTTAGTTGCTCGACACGTGTTTAACGTGACTGTGTGAACAGTGTCAATTTTTTCCCCCGTTTTTGCTCCCTTCTCTATTGACCCTAACCCTCTCAGCAAGCCAAGATTTTGCTCTCTTTGTTCAACGTGTTGTGTGCTTCTCTTCTCACCACGTGTGTTGGTTTTGTATCTGTTTTTCTGAGAGTAAGAGCTTCTGTATTCTCTTTCTCTCATGTTTTTGCTCATGTGCACATTTTTCTTAGTTTTTTTTCTCCTGACTTGATGTTTGATGGGCCCTTTTTTCTTAGTTTATGGGTACTTTTATTGCTCTCTTTTTCCTTTTTCATTTTGCTTTCTTTCCTGCGTGTTTTCTTTTGGGGCATTCATTGTTTTCTTTCTTGGTTTATGGGCATTCATTCTTTTGGGGCTTTCCTTTTTTCTTGCTCCCTTTTGTTGCCATAGCATTTTTTCACTGACGACCATGACATTGAGAATAATGAATATGTATGCTTATAAATGATGAGTACTGAGCTATTTTGTTCATTTTATCTTCTGCTGTCTATTCTGGATCATGCTTCTTCACTTGCTGCTTTTGCTTGCCAATAGAGTGATGGTAACTATTTCTGTCCACTTTCAGCTTTTACAGCCATTTGTATCTTTTTTTGTTGTTTATTTAATGCCTTTTTTCTTTCAAATGTGAGATCATAGGTTGATCCAAAAGATTTTTGTTTAAAGGTGTTTCATTCAAGTCTATACCTTTTTCTTTTTATTTGATTTTGGACTTTTTCGAATTGCAACATATAAATGGAGGTCCTTTTCATTAAATGTGTTTTGAGATTGGGAAAGAAAGTGGGAATTCAAAAAATGGAAAGGCAAAACCTAATGAGACTCTTTCTGTTGTTCCAAGTTGTGATTCTCATGTCAATGCAAACTACCATTCTAAAAATGTTTGTGAAAATTAAGAGCTTTTTAACTTTGTTTGTGTTTATATGCTTTGAAAAATGGACCTGTCTCTTGCTTTCCCTCAGAAAGTGCATCCTTATCATCATGCCTTTTTTATTTATTTATATATTTATTTACAAATTCTTTTAATTAAATTTGATTCTCTTTGTTTGAAGGCAATCTTTTGGTAAATATCTTTGGAAAAATAGTGATCATGGTACTCTTTTGTTTAAAGTCCCCTATTTCAATTTGCTATACACCTTTTTTTGTTGTATTGTTTTGGGTTGTGGTTTTCTAAGAAAATTGATTTAGGTTTTCTTTAATGTAAGTAAGATTAATAAGTTAGTTTTTAATTCCTAATCTTTTGAATGTGGACAGGATATTAGACACGAAGAAAAAGATCCATTTGATGTATCTCCTTCCTAAAATTTGATGATATTGGTATTTTATACTTCTATCTTGCTGATGTTTGTGTTTGCTATTTAACATAGAACTTGGAAACTGTTGAAATTGGCATCCACATGGATCATATAGGTACCTTTAATACTTGAATGCCATTTAATTTTATGGTGATTTGAGAAAAAATATAAGAAATGTTTTTGGTTATTCCTTTGTATGCTTGTAAGTTGTTTTTTGGTTGATCATTTCAGATAGAATTGGTTTGAACTTGGTTAGGTTTAGGAGACTATTTCAAAGATACTGACTGGTTCCACTATTATTATGCAGAGCTGCTTGAATTATGGCTTTAACTGGATTCAGCTGCAGGGGCTTGATGACAAGCATTAATGGAGTTTCAGGTAAATGACTTAAATATTGCTGAATAAGAATGTGATAGATTTTTTTTCTTTTGTTTGTTTATCTTAGTGTGTGTTTGATAAACCATTGAATTTTTTTTTAAACCATTGAAAATTTAAGTGTTTAATGAATTAATTTTGTCAATGGCTTTGGTTGATTTTTTGTGAGAACTGTGTATTTAGATATTGTTTCACATGTAAGGACACTCATACTGTTCAATTCATGTGAATTTCGCAGATACGAGCCAATACAGTGTGGTAGGCCCCACAGGTTATACAGTTCCTGAATGGATGTGAGACTGGACAAATAATACACAGAGGGTCTAATAAATATACGGTATGAATTTTAAGTCTAAACTTCTGCATTTAGATTATTTCGAAGAGTGCGAAAACAAATTAGGAAATGACGTTTAAGTACATAACCCGGTGGCATTTTCATAAATTGAGGTCAAAATAAATGAGAATTTAATATAGTGATTAAAGAATGATATTCTACATGAAAATAAGTCTTGGGTTATGTAAATAGATAGACCGAATCGGTAGTCAAATTAAAATTCTACGCAATTTACCCGATAAGGGTATTTTTGTAATTTCACCTTCTCAGAAAGGCTAAACCCGAGCCAAATCACCACCATTCATCACAATACATTTAATATGAATTTTTGGTGATGGAAAATAGATTTTTGGAGTTCAACTGCCTAGTTATAAAAATTTCGGAAGAAAAAGATCGAAAAACCTATCATTAATGGCATTTTTGTAATTCTTAGCATTTTTAAAATTACTACAAACTATTTTATTAATTGTTTTGTTGCTACCGGCCACTGTTGCAGCTCATTCTTCTCTTCAATCCCGTAACCTCCATGGAAGAACAATAGAAAGAAAGTGAAAGCTTCCAAAACTCACCAAAAAACACCAAATTTCTACTAAGCTATTTCTACCAAAATTACTCTACTCATCTTCCTCTCTCAAACCATACCAATTGTAAGATCCGATTATTTTATAATGTACACTATAATGTACATGATTGATAGTGGAAATAAATCCTTTTAGTGAAATTAAAGAGAAAAATTAAATATGAATTTCCAATCTTCATTTTAATTAATGGAAATTATGATTTATAATATGGTGTATAAAAAAAAAAGAAGAAGAAGAAAGAAAAACAAATATTAAATTGAAAAGAATGCAAAGGAAATCTTGTTGGTTGAAGTGTGGAAGGGAATAAATGGTGTTAGACAAATGAAGGATAAATGAGATAAAACAAAGTCAAGAATAGTGGCTGGAAGTGGCGTGGACTAGAGAGAAAGGAGAAGAATGAAAGAAAGTTTAGTCAAAACTGCAGCAAGAAAATAAGGTGGCGTGGAAAGGAACGAGAAAAAAAGAGTAAACTAAGTCAAAAACGTGTATGAAAAAAATGAGCTATTGTCGCCTTTTTGCTGCACTTTTCTACCCGTTTTAATGCCGTTTCAGATGTTCTTTTGGTGCAATTTTCTTCATGAATTAATGCACTACAAGACGAGGTAATGATGAAGGAAGGGATAAGGAGCAGATGGTGAGTCCTGGTTGGACTAACATGGCTATATAAGGAGGCTTCAAGAGGAAAAAAAAGATGGAAGCAAACTTCTCCTCCTTAAACAACCTTCTCGCCCATTCTTTTGTTTTCTGCAAGTTTAACGTTTCTTCCATTTCCTCACGTACATGAGCCATGAAAACTCCATTCTTAATTAGCCAAACCTTTTTCTATTGTTGAAGAGCTGAGGAATAAGCAAAGTAAAGCTAAGTAAGGCAAGGAAAACACTCTGTTGTTGGAAGAGCAACTTAGTTAAGGTGAGTTCCATATTTCTATGATTCTCTTAATATTTAATGCTGGAATTCGATGTTTTACAACGTAATAAACATAGATATAGTCCGGTTGTTGCTAGATCCTGTTAAAATGTATAAGAAACATAATAGGTGAAGTAATTATTCAACAGCTCGCCAAATAGGCAGGCAAAAGTAGGTACTCGCCCAAAGGATGGGCGAGGATAAATGATCGCCCAAAATGTATCGAATTGAGGATTGCCAAAAAGGCGAGAATGGTGTGATCGCCCGGGTGGAATATTAGTGGTCGCCAATGAGGCAAGTAGGATATGAAGAGGTCGCCAAGTGTTAATTTAATTGATGGGCGAGCTCATCTTCGAATAAAAGCCACGAGTGGCGAACTGAAAATTTATGAGCATGGCGAGTTGGGTTGTCGGGCGAGCTCCAATTGTTGGGTGAACTCGGATAAATAAGCCATTCCCTAATGGCGAGCTGTCTTGGGCGAATGGCAAGCTGTAAATTGTCTTAATTGTCTTAAGTCTCGCCTAAGAGTTTCAAATTAGTAAATATTTTAGGAAATAATTCAAAAAGAAAATATTAAAGGTATTTCTATTTTACCTTGCAGCTGGGAGGCGAGAATTGAAAAGGTGAGCGAGAGGCAAGACTGCATCAGACTAGGTAAGGGAGATGTGTGTGAAGTGAATGCATGTCCTGTGGAGTTAAAATTTATGAAATTATTGAGAAATTGTTTTGTTTTTGACATGCATTGTTATGAATAATCGTGTGCTTGGGTGAACGGATAATGGCGGGCGAGCCATTTGGGCGAGCTCCGTTTATTGTATTTGATATCGTGGGCGAGTAGCCTTGTGTTCAATATAAATCAGGGCAAGCCAACTTGGCGAACCTTTTTTTTTTTTATGTTGTTTTGGGTCAGCGATCCCCATTTTTATGATATGGGCGAGTTGGCCATGCAATGCCATAATGGGTGAGCCACTGGGCGAGCCAGTTTTACGTTTTGTGTTAAAAGCAAGGCTGGCGGGCGAACACTAGTTCACCGTTCCTGGCGAACTGCTCATGGGCGAACTGATTTATGAATATTTTCTCAACTAAAATGAATTATTTTTAATATTTTGAAAATAGAAATATGAAACCTTTTTTTTGGGTGAGTTGACCAATTGGCGAGTTGACCAATTAGCGAGCTGACCTATTGGCGAGTTGACTATTAGCGAGCTGACCATGGGCGAATTAGCCATGGGCGAGCCAGTTTAACCCGTGCCTTTCTCATAAGGAAAATGTTGAGATTACGAGCTATTTTACTATTCAATAAAACCCTTTTGGAAATCAAATCATTTTGTAGAAATGATAAAAGTGATTTTTGAGACTTTAGGCCCTGAGTTCATGCTTTATCATTCATGTAATTGCGTGACCCACCTGGGGCGGTGGCTTGGGCTAACGGACCAACGAGTGCACCTCAGGGCGTCACAAGGCTGATAGACCCGCCAAGTCATCAGCGGACTCGAGGTCACTTGGCAAGTGGACCCGATGACCACCTATAGATTATGGCCATAGATCTAGCTGAGATAGCCGTGAGGGGTGGTGGCCTACGGGTGCACCCCAAAAGCGAACGACTTATGTTCCTGAAGGAACAGAGCACGATTTATTTATTGCCTAGTCTCAACTTCTTGTTTTTTTTATAGGTTGATGGTTAAGATAATTAATTTGTTTTTGGGAAGATAGCTGTTATTTTATAAAGCAACATACACCTTCCTTACTGAGCACATTATCGCTCACTCCCTATTTTCCACTCCACAGATTATTGGGTTCGGGCTAAGAGAATTACCTTACAGAGATCTGATATCGAAGGTATGTTGTATTCTTTTGTATATTCAGTAATGTGGTACAGTACTACTCTAAATTAAAGGGAATGTATATACCTCTTAAGGTAATAATTTAATAATTCTTATAAAAGTGATAGGAGTTGATAAGCATCACAGACAGCCCAACCGGTAAGTGAGTGTAATTAATAAATGAATATTCTGTATTTTGTGGATTTGGGATGTTACACCAATAGCCCTTTGATTAAGTGGCTAAATCAAGAGAAAAGTGAAGAGGAAATTTCGGCCAAGGTACCCATTTATTGTGTATTTACATTCTTTGATTTTTAATGGTTGATTTTAAGAGAATTAAGCTTCCTAAGCTTGTTTATGGTGTTAGTTTAGGTTGAATCTAGCTAAATCATACTCAACCATTAAGAGGGGTGTTCGGTCATGAGAGGATCTTGGTGAATTGCTATGGTTTGATGTTTAAAAATAGGATTAGGATGATGATTAAGCTTAATTAAACAAAGTATATTAGTTAAATTTTGGAAAAAAACACCAAAAATGGCAAGAAGCAATTTCGGTCATGGTGAGATGGGAGGGTTTTAATGCTTCAAATTATGATGTTAGGATGTTAAGAGACTGTAGAAATTATAAGAAGACTGATGGTGAAGTCGGATTTCGATTTGGAGCTAAATTGGCGAAGTTAGGTTTTAGCACCGGTGCGAATTATACCGGTTTAATATTTTCTACTGAAAATATAGTAGAATTAATTCAAGAAAAATTATTAGAATTTTAATTATGGTGAACAATGGTCTTGGGTGAATTTTATTGCAGCCCGGGAGTGGTGAATTGTACGTGGTGCTAGTGGGCAACTAGATTTCATCAGACAGGTAAGGGATGCGTGTGTGAACCGTAGGGATACTGTAAATGCATAGTTTGGTTCACACTATTTTTATAAAATAATTTGGATATAAATTGCCTTTGAAAGTGGTGAAATTTGGTGAAATTGTGGCTGCTGTTGAAATTATAAACTGTAATTTTTGTGCAGGAAGGCTAGGCTAAAAATAGCTGTCATTCTGCTGAAAATTATAGAAATATTTAGAAAATATTTCTAGTATTTTTCTAAAGTGGAATTTTGGGAAATTTCCATGAAATTCATTAAATTACATAATTTTATAGTTTACAGAAAAACTATATTTAAATATTCCTGATAAGGAATTTTATTTATGTGAGAGTAC
Source organism: Heritiera littoralis (assembly GCA_031772115.1). NCBI lineage: Eukaryota > Viridiplantae > Streptophyta > Magnoliopsida > Malvales > Malvaceae > Heritiera > Heritiera littoralis. Next base: position 1,287,127 of record JAPDPK010000090.1, read on the forward strand.
CAACATGTGCCTTATATTGTTTTATAAATATCTAAAACATTTTATAGAATGATTGTTACAGTATGAATATTTTATGAATTTATTCATAAAATGAATATATTTTCATTTTAAATATTTATAGATTGATTGAAAATATATTCAGTGGAATTGATTTCATAAATGATGTTTATATCACGTGTTGATTGTTTTGAGACTGTTAGGCCCCGTATCATGCTCACGTGTCACGTGTTATTGCTGATAGATACTGATCCTATTGTCAGTGTCTCTGGTGGGCACCTGATCAGTGCACACTGTGGACCTCCTAGACTATGGCCATAGATCTCATGTGTTTCCCCTATTTGGGATGATATTATAGCATGATATATTTAGGGTGTTGCCTGGTCTCCATGATACTGTAATGACGATTGTTTCTTTCACTAAACCTTTAGCTGGTACTAAATTAATTGCAGCCACTGAGCTTTTGATATACTACGTGTTGAACTAAATATTATACGGTGTTTTACAAGTGTGAAAATGAATATCTTTTTGAAAGGAATATTAATTCCTCATTTGTTTACTTAAGTGTTTTATCATGTGAATATCAAACGTTTTTAACATATAGATTTTATAGTATCAGTTTCACATACAATTCTCTTACTGAGCGCGTTAGCTCACCCCTTTATTTTCTCACTCCACAGACTATCTTCAGTGATTCCGTTCTATAGAATTCGACTGCGTGGTAGTTGACCCCGAGGCAGCTTTTACTGGATCCTGGAGGTATTATTTCTTTTATATGTTTTCGGACATATTTGTACAGTACTATGTTGTATAGTTCTCGTACCGGGGACGTAGAACACGTGTACAGACTGTATATGTATATTACAGTAAATATTTTCATCGACTACTGATTTAATTTAAGTATAATAGTAGTTAATGTTTTTCATAAGTGAGTGATAAAGGCATCGCAGACAGCCCAACCATCACGTGGGGTGTTATAATATGGTAAATACTGTACATTTTGAGATGTGACACTTTTAGTAAGCGCTCAATAGAAGATTTTCAAGGAAAAAGTGTTGAAAATCTTAAGTAGCTTTTAAGGAAAAATATTTTATCTCCGAGAAATATGTTGGATGTTTGCCATGACTTTATATGTGCAACACTTCACATATGAATATCTAGATTTATCTTTACATTTGTTATGTTGCTTTTCTCTATAACCAGCATGTAAATATAGGTTGCAAGAGGTCAACCACAAGAGATTTAGCTTTTCAAGCACTGGATCAATAGAAACCAGATTCTTTGTATATGATATTAATGACCTCTAATTTTGTTAAATCTCATCCTAGCTTCATCTTTTGATATAGTTAATAGGTTATAGGCACTTTTAAGTTTAGCTCGAATGCCATTTTAAGAAATGTTTTTTTTTCATTAATGTACAATTGTCAATAAATTCAATATGCATTAATTAGAAATCATTTATATGTATATCACTTTAAGTGTCAAATTTGGATGTTCCTTAAGAGTTCCCTATATTCCCTTTTTTATTTTCCACACTTTTTCATTTTTTAATTTTTATCAGTGTTTGCTGCATTTGAATATTTTCTTGATTTGTTCTTTTTCCTTGAGTTAAAGGAGCACAAATCATGTAAGTTGGTGACTAATGCTTCATGAATATGCTCAACCAAATAGAATATTGATCTTGTGAAGTTGATGTATGGATATCACAACTAGAATATTGATCTTGTGGAGTCGATGTATTGATGAGTTGATCCTTCTTCAATTTTGCTTTGATCAGAGTTGCAGAAGTCTTCATTCACATTATTGATTTTATTTGCGCTAGTAAGAATTTGAAGATTTGGGATCATTTCTTATTTGTGTTTTAGATTTAGGTATGCCAAGGATATTTGATTGGATTAGCCTGTTCTACACCATTTTTTTTTATATAGGGCTACTGTGATTAAATTACATGTTCTTTGTCCTTTATTTCCTAAACATTTTGAAAACCTAAAAAACTGGCAAAAATTCAAGGCATTGGAAGCCATGGCTGAACAAGTAAAACCTAAAGGTTACTTCACCCATGTCTAAAGTCATTCAAGAATCATAGTTTTTATTATCATATTTTTAGTAACTGACCAAACTTTTACTTTATATTTGTTTATTTATTTACAAATTTATTTTGTTATTGTATGATCTATGCATGATATTTATTTATAAAAGAATATTTTATTTTTTTTTCATGATATATCCTTTTAGTGTTTCCATGGATTTAAGATTTGGGATTTAAGATTTGAGATTATGTGACCTAATTTCTTTGACAAGATGAATGGAATCAAACATTTGACTTGCATAAGACAGATTCACACAGCTCCTACTGCAGAGGTTTCGAACTATTCCTCATTTTGCTTATGAGCTAATACCTGCCACTTTGCTCAATATCTTGCTTTTATGTTTGAAAATTTTTAATATTCTTTATTTTTCTTGATAGAATGACATTTTATACCGTGTTCAGATGAGAATTTATACATTTGTTTTCTTCGTATTGTTTTCTACTTTTCTTTGTATTATTTGTTAATATTTTATGATTTACATGCCATTTATTTCTGGTTTATTCAATTTTATAGTATTTGTTAATTCTCGCTTGTAACATCCCAAAACCACTATATAACAGAATATTCACTTGTAAACTCCACTTACTTACCGGTTGGGCTGTCTGTGATGCTTAATAACTCTTAATACTTTAATCGGAATTAGTACTTTTATTTCTCGTACTAATATGAAAATATGAATTATTAAATTCTTTCCTTTTTATGTATATACATTCCCTTATTTATAAAGTAGTACTGTACCCTTTTACTGAATATATAAAAGAATATAACATACCTTCGATATCAATCTCTGGAAGGTAATTCTCTTAGTCCAAAATCAATAATCTGTGGAGTGGAAAAATAAGGAGTGAGCGACAATGTGCTCAGTAAGGAAGGTGTAGGCTGCTTATAAAAATAAAAGCTATATCCTTAAACACAATTTATTTATCCTAACAATCAAACCCATTAGGAAAACAATGGATATAGTTAACCTTTAAACAGGATTCATTAGATACTTTCAATAAATGAAAATCAATAAGTTGAGACTAGGCAACAATTAAATCATGCTCTCATTGTTCCCCTAGGAACACAAGTCGTCCGCTTTTGGGGTACACCCGTAGGCCATCGCCCCTCACGGCTATCTTGGCTAGATCTATGGCCATAATCTATAGGTGGTCCTCGAGTCCACTTGCCAAGTGACCTCGAGACCGCTGATGACTTGGCGGGTCTATCAGCCTTGTGACGCCTTGAGGTGCACCCGTGAGTCTATTGACCCGAGCCACCGCCCTAGGTGGGTCACGCAATTACCTGAATAACAAGGCATGAACTCAGGGCCTAAAGTCTCAAAATCACTTTATCAAATAATGCATGTCATAAAACAAAACATTTATCTATATTTTCATAATATTTACTCCACAGGACATGCATTCACTTCACACACATCTCCCTTACCGGTTTTATGCAAACGATCGTCCCGGTAATGCTAATCGAAATCCGTCTACTCGGGCTGCAAAATAATTTTATCAAAAATTATTAATAATTTTCTTCTTATTTTTAAACCACTAATATTCATCTAATGCAGCCTCTAAAGTCATAAAATAATTATAACCAGTATAAATTATACCGGTATAAAAACTCAATTTCTTCAACTATTCTTACTAATTTCCAAATTTTCTTTCAACACCGTTATTTAAATTTTAAGTCATGGCCGAACCCACCTTTGGCCATTTTCTTATTGACTTTTTCAACTTTTCTTTCTATCTTCTTGCTTCTGTTAATTTCCTCTCTACGTGAACTCCCTTTGTTCCATTTTTCTTGCATGAATCTTTAAATGCTTCACTGTTTCTATTTTCCAACCGATTCTTACATGAAGCTTTAAATGCTTCTCTGTTTCTATTTCTAACAGAAACCTCCTCTTTAGTCAAAGGTCTCCTTTCAACTATTTAACTTCTAATTTCTTCTTCCTTATTATTCACATCTCATGCTTCGTTTCTTTTCACCATCATGTAATTTCTAACATGGTTCTCTTATGTTCATTTAAGTCTATATCAAGATTAAATTAACAAAAAATTCTAAAGTCATAATTCTCATGTTAATAAACATGTAAATTCATCATTTATTATCAAAGAGATCATAAAATTATGAGATTTTACCTTGAACGATTGGTGATCTCCAAAACAGAATTTTGTTCTGTTTTATTCCCTCTCACGCCAGCCTCTATTGACTTGGTTCTTGATTTATTCCAAGCTTTAACTAAGGTTTAAGGGTGGGCTTAAGTGTTTTGAAGTAAAGAAATAGAACAGAGAAGAAACAGAATATGATTCTCGTAGCTAATGTATTCTCGGTGGTGAAGAAGGTTTTTGTCGAGTTTTTCTTCTTTACTCCTTTCCATTCAAGACTACCCATACCACTTATACACCTAGCATCTTATCAACTTTCTTCATCATTTCATGCATTAAATTCATTAAATGAACAAAAGAAAACTGCAGCAAAATATGGTGTAGAATTCTCCATTCTACACGCCTCATACCACCTTTCCTTTATCTTGTCTTCGTTTCACACCCAGCCAAATTCTCGTTTCATTTATTATATATCACTTCCATGTTCTTTTTATAATATTTTCTTTATATTTTTTTATCATATAATTCATAGTTTATCATTAAAAGAAAAACTGAAGTGGGGCGTACACGACACAAGAGTGGCGCGGATGTGTTCTCTTTTACACATCTTGTATGCTTTTTGTTGGGTCTTTATTTTATATTCTTTAAAGATAATTATGATAATTGTTCAACTATTAGTTTTATATATGTATTTTGTCTTCTACTCACTTAAAACCAAATAACTTTTACAGTAAAAAAGGGAGGGCTGAAATTTCTAGTTGTTTTCCACGGTTTTTGGCCAAGTTTTCTTATCTTCTTTTCAACATTTCCAGCCAATAATATTTCTTATCTAGTACCTCTTTTATACTATCTTGTTAACTCATATTTCCTTTAACTTTCTGCTCATAAAAGCCTTGTACTGATAGCCTTTAAAGACTAGATGAAAACGTGTTCAAGAAAACTGGCGTGGAATTCTTCTTCTTGGCCATTTCGGTTTAGCTTCCCTTTTTCCTCTTTCTTTGCTTTATGTTAACCAATGAAATTCTAAGGTAATTATTATTTTATTCCTAGACTTCATGTCCACTTGTTTATATCATAAAATCCATATTTTTACCAACTTGTTAAGGCTGAACTGAATCAGTCTTGCATAAAAGAGAGTGACGTGAAGTCCCCTTGTATAATCACCTTTCTTGACTTTTCTTTACACATCTCTTTCAAAGTTTCCACCAATAAACTCTAGGCCTTTGTTATATATATATAAACTTGACTTTATTATATATATATATATATTTTATCCATGCTTGAATTCCATTTCCTTGTAATTTCCTTCCAGCCGAATGCAATCCAAGTGTAGATTTTGTTGTTGGCGTGAATGGCAATTTAGTTTCTCCTCTTCTCTTTTACATTCCATCAAATAAAATAGCTTTGCATGAGTACACATTTAATTCATCTTTTCTTCATATCTTTGATTGCTATTAAGCCAATAATTCCAACAATCAAATTTCCATTCTTAAAATTTTAGATTTTCATTATACTTCACCTGCACCATATTGAAATTAAAAATTTCAATTTCCATAATGTAAAATAAAGTCTCATCTTAATTCTTTATTTAATTCCATACTTTAATTTATTCTAATTATCAATCATGTACAATAAGATGTACAATGTGTACAAAATACCGGATCTCACATTTCTCCCCTCCTTAAGAAATTTGGTCCTCTAAATTTAACCTGGACCTGTCATTGAAAAAGCTCTGCATACTTCTCACGCATAAGGCTCTCCAACTCCCATGTAGCCTCCTCCTCGGTGTGATACTGCCAAAGCACCTTAACTAAAGGAATGGTCTTAGATCGCAATACCTTATCTTTCCTATCCAAGATCTGTACTGGTCTCTCGACGTAACTCATATCCTCTCTAATCTCCAGTGGCTCATGTCGAATTACATGAGAAGGATCCGGATAATACTTCCTCAACATCGAGACATGGAATACATTGTGCACTCCTGACAACTCTGGTGGTAGTGCTAATCGATATGCCATATCTCCCACTCGATCTAAGATCTCAAAAGGCCCGATATATCGAGGACTCAACTTTCCTCTCTTCCCGAATCTCATAATACCCTTGGAGGGTGAGACCTTCAAGAATACATAATCACCCGTTGGAAACTCTAGTGGTCGGCGTCTAGTATCTGCAGAACTCTTCTGCCGACTCTGAGCCATTCTCAACCTCTCACAAATCACCTGTACATCACAAGAAGCCTGTTCGACCAAATCGGGAGCTCATAGCTTACGGTCCCCTACTTCTTCCCATGCTATCGGGGACCTACATCGTCTGCCATATAGAGCCTCATAAGGTGCCATACCGATACTCGCATGGTAGCTATTATTATATGCAAACTCTACCAAGGGTAAATGATCATCCCAGGAGCCTCTAAAATCCAATACACACGCTCTCAACATATCCTCGAGCGTCTGTATCATACGCTCGGACTATCCATTAGTCTGAGGGTGGAAAGTGGTGCTAAAATTTAGCTGGGATCCCATAGCTTCCTAAAATCTCTCCCAGAAATGAGAGGTGAAGCGGGAGTCCCTATCAAATGTGATGCTCACCGGAACACCATGTAACCTCACAATCTCCCTGACATACAAATCGGCTAAGGCACTCACTGAATCAATGGATCTCATGGTCAAGAAATGAGCAGACTTCGTCAACCTGTCTACTATCACCCAAATAGCATCATGTCCCTTCTGGGTCTGTGGTAATCCCATAATAAAATCCATGGTAACATGCTCCCATTTCCACGTAGGAATCGATAATGGTCGAAGCATACCTGCCGGCTTCTGATGCTCAATCTTAATCTGCTGGCATGTCAGACATCTAGCAACAAAATCAGTGATGTCTTTCTTCATCTTAGGCCACCAATATACTCTCCGGAGGTTCTGGTACATCTTAGTACTACCCGGATGTAACGTATATCTAGAGGTATGGGCCTCTGATAAAATCAGATCTCTAATTTGCTGATCATTGGGAAAACATATCCGACCTCTAAACCTCAGTATCCCATCGGTGCCAATTTCAAAATTTGACTCAACTCGCATCTGAATCTCACTGGCAATCCCAATACAATAATCATCACTCCTCTGAATTTCCCGAATCCAATTCATCAAATTCGGCTCTATATGAAAACTAGCCGTAAATCCACACTGGTCAAAGGAAATAACTATCAAACTAAGGCCAGAGAACTGCTCTATCAAATCATGCTCCCTGATCATCATGTAAGATACCATGCCAACATGCTTACGGCTCAGTGCATCTGCTACTACATTAGCTTTACCTGGGTGATACAGAATCTCACAATCATAGTCCTTTAATAGTTCCATCCACCATCGCTGCCTCAAGTTCAATTCTTGTTGTGAGAATATATACTTCAGACTCTTATGGTCTGTATATATCTGAAATTTCTCCCCATACAAGTAATGCCGCCATATCTTCAGTGCAAACACTACTGCGGCTAACTCTAAATCATGTGTCGAGTAATTCTTCTCATGATCCTTCAACTGTCGAGAACCATAGGCTATAACCCGACCATGCTGCATGAGCACACATCCTAGTCCCTGAGCGGACGCATCAGTATACATCATAAATCCACCTGATCCACTAGGAAGTGCTAATACGGGGGCAGTAGTCAATCTCCTCTTAAGCTCAAGAAAACTACGCTCACACGCGTCATTCCACTCGAACTTCAGATCCTTACATGTGAGTCGTGTCAATGGAGCAGCAAATCTAGAAAATCCCTCCACAAACCTGCGATAATATCCTGCAAGACCTAAGAAACTCCGTATCTCGGTAACCGTGCTAGGACTCTCCCACTGAACAATAGCCTCAATCTTGGACAGATCAACTGTCACCCCGTCCTTCGACACTACGTGTCCGAGAAATATAATATGGTCAAGCCAGAACTCGCACTTACTGAGCTTAGCATATAATCTCCGGTCCCTGAGGGTCTGCAAAACAATTTGCAAATGCTGCTCGTGCTCCTTCGGAGTCTTAGAATAAATCAGGATGTCATCTATAAATACTATGACAAGCTTATCCAAAAATGGATGAAACACCTCATTCATCAAACTCATAAAAGCTGCAGGGGCATTTGTTAACCCAAAAGGCATCACTAGGAACTCATAGTGACCATCGCGAGTTCGAAATGCTGTCTTATGCACATCCAACTCCTTAATTTTCAACTGGTGATAGCCTGATCGGAGATCTATCTTAGAAAATACCTGTACACCCCTAAGCTGATCGAATAGATCGTCAATCCTGGGTAATGGATACTTATTCTTAACGGTAGCCCGATTCAACATCCGATAATCTATACACAACCGAAGACTACCATCCTTTTTCCGAACAAATAATACTGGAGCTCTCCATGGTGACACACTGGGACGTATAAATCCCTTACCTAATAACTCCTGGAGCTGCTTCTTAAGCTCATCCAACTCTGTCAGTGCCATCTGATATGGGGGTTTAGATATCGGCTCCGTACCGGGTACCAACTCGATCTTAAACTCCGTCTCTTGATCCAGTGGTAACCCTGGTAAATCTTCTGGAAATACATCCGAAAAGTCCTTGACTACAGGAATCTTTTGGATGTCTGGATGTTTCCTCTCTACATCCTCCACACTAGCAATATACCCTTCATAAACATTCATACACAACCACAATTTCAGTACAAATGTCATCTTATAAACATATACTCATAAACATTCATACACAACCACAATTTCAGTACAAATGTCATCTTGAACGATTGGTGATCTCCAAAACAAAATTTTGTTCTGTTTTATTCCCTCTCAGGCCAGCCTCTATTGACTTGGTTCTTGATTTATTCCAAGCTTTAACTAAGGTTTAAGGGTAGGCTTAAGTGTTTTGAAGTAAAGAAACAGAACAGAGAAGAAACAGAATATGATTCTCGTAGCTAATGTATTCTCGGTGGTGAAGAAGGTTTTTGTCGAGTTTTTCTTCTTTACTCCTTTCCATTCAAGACTACCCATACCACTTATACACCTAGCATCTTATCAACTTTCTTCATCATTTCATGCATTAAATTCATTAAATGAACAAAAGAAAACTGCAGCAAAATATGGCGTAGAATTCTCCATTCTACACGCCTCATACCACCTTTCCTTTATCTTGTCTTCGTTTCACACCCAGCCAAATTCTCGTTTCATTTATTATATATCACTTCCATGTTCTTTTTATAATATTTTCTTTATATTTTTTTATCATATAATTCATAGTTTATCATTAAAAGAAAAACTGAAGTGGGGCGTACATGACACAAGAGTGGCGTGGATGTGTTCTCTTTTACACATCTTGTATGCTTTTTGTTTGGTCTTTATTTTATATTCTTTAAAGATAATTATGATAATTGTTCAACTATTAGTTTTATATATGTATTTTGTCTTCTACTCATTTAAAACCAAATAACTTTTACAGTAAAAAAGGGAGGGCTGAAATTTCTTGTAACATCCCAAAACTACTGTATAACATGTTACTTACTCATAAATTATACTTAATCACCGGTTGGGCTGTCTGTGATGCTTAATAACTTCTACTTCATCATTATGTAAATATAAATTATTAAAGTCTCTTCCTTGAGATGCAAATACATTCCCTTCTATTTAAAGTAGTACTGTACAACTTTGCTGAATATATAAAAGAATACAACATACCTTCTTATATCCAATCTCAGGAAGGTAAGTCTCTTAGTTCAAATCAGTTATCTGTGGAGTGGAAAAATAAGGAGTGAGCGATAATGTGCTCAGTAAGAAAGGTGTATGCTGCTTTAAAAATAAAAGCTATAATCTCGAAACCATTTAATCATCCTAACGATCACACTCATTAGGAAATAATAAATACAGTTAACATGAAAACAGGATTCACCAGATCCTTTCATAAATCTTTTAATTGAGACTAGGCAACAATTTAAATCATGCAAAGAACACAAATCATCCGCTTTTGGGGTGCACCCGTAGGCCATCGCCCCTCACGGCTATCTCATCTAGATGTATGGCCATAATCTGTAGGTGGTCCTCGGGTCCACTTGCCAAGTGACCTCGAGACCGCTGAACACTTGGCAGGTCCATCAGCCCTGTGACGCCCTAGGGTGCACTCGTTGGTCTCTTTGACCCGAGCCATCGCCCTAGATGGGTCACGCAAAGTATATGAGTGATAATGCATGAACTCATGGCCTAATGTCTCAAAATCAAGTTATCATATGTATCATTTCCATAAAATGATTTAGTTTCCAAAAGGGTTTATAACTAGTAAAAACAACCCTCAATTTCAACATTTTCTATGAGAGAGAAACACTTTTTGGAGCTGATTCGCCCACGGCTAGTTCGCCCAGGATCAGCTCGCCCATTAGCCAATTCGCCCAAGGAACTACTCGCCCAAGAGTATACCCGCCCATGGGACTACTCGCCCGAGAGTCTACTCGCCCAAGGGGCTACTCGTCCAAGAATTTGATATTTTCTAAAATAATAAAATTAATTCAAAATTTTCTTATTTATTTATTTAATTTTTGTTGAGAAAACAACTCATAAATTAGTTCGCCCACTTATACTTAAAACAATGGTTACCCGCCCAATCTCATTAAAAAGGGTTCGCCCGACTATGGCTTACCCGGATTTCTTTTTAAAACAAGGGCACTCGCCCAGTTCTCATAACAGAGAGCTCGCCATTGGCTCGCTCGAGTTTCTGCCTAGAACAAACTACTCGCCCGCCTTAATCAACTCGCCCAACAAAACAACTTATGGCGGCTTGTAGTTCGCCCGAAACCAAAACAGTTTATCAACCAATGCATGCCAGAAATAAAACAATTTCTAATATTTTCTTAACATTTTTACTCCACAGGGCATGCATTTGCATCACATACTACTTCCTTACCTCGTCTGATACGATCTTTCTTTTCGCCCGCCTTCCTCGAATCCCGTCTCAACTGAGTTGCACTTCCTGGAGCAGAGTGCTTTTCTGCCTCACTTAGCTTTGTTTTGCTTGTTCTTAGCTCTTCAACGGTGAGGAAAGGTTTGGTTAACTTAAAATGAAGTTTTTATGGCTTATATATATGAATGAAACGGGAGGACTGCATGTGATCTTGCAGTGGAACTGAACTGGCGAGGGGTTTTCTGGAGAAGATGAAATTGCTACGTTGGTTCTTCTTCTCACATGTCCCTCCTTATATAGGCCAATAAAACCTATTAGAACCAACCACCTGTTTCCTTATCCTGTTATCTGTTATCATTGCACGTCTTTCATGCAATTAAAACCCAGAGAAATTGGTGACAAAAGGAACAGTGGTAAACTTCCCGTTGCAGTCCGTTTCTTCCTTCCTTTTTGACTAATTTCACTTTCATTTATTACTTATTCCCCTTGTCAGAAGAGCAATTGGCGAGAAGTCCACTGCCGCCCCTTTCCTTGACTTTTCCATTTTCTTTTCTTCTCTTTTCCACACCATTTCTCTTCCAGCCATCGTTGATTGGCTAACTCCTAGTCCACGCCCCTGTCAGCCAACGTTGATTGGCTCTCCTTTCATTCTTTTCTCCATTTGTCTGCCGGCCATATTCTTCATTAAATGCTTTCACACTTAGCATTAATTTCATGGAGACTATTGTAGTAAACGAAATCAAATAGAATTCTTTTCTTCCCACACGTTATTGACTTGGTTGCCATGCTTTCCCACAAATTTCACTCTTATTTAACTTTAAAATATATATAAATATATATATATATATATATTTTTTCTGTCTGGGCGATTAGCGAGCTCGCCATCTTGGGCGAACTGCTCTACTCGCCCTAACCAACAATATTGGCATTCTATTCGCCAGGTTAGCTCGCCCATTGGCGAGCAGTCTTCCTTGCCCATACATTATCACACCAACATTCATACACATCTCAATTTAAGGAACTTTTCATCAAAGTGAAAATCAATACACAATATTTACTTTATTTCATTTATCAAATTTTATGAAATTTCGGTTTACAGTAGTATAAAATCGGATTTTACATTTCTCCCCACCTTAAGAAATTTGGTCCTCCAAATTTAACTTGGACCTGTTACTGGAAGAGCTCTGGATACCTCTCATGCATAAGGCTCTCTAACTCCCAAGTAGCCTCCTCCTCGTTATGATACTGCCAGAGCACTTTAACCAACGAAATCGTCTTAGATCGCAATACCTTATCTTTCCTATCCAGAATCCGCACCGGTTTCTCAACGTAACTCATGTCCTCTCTGATCTCCAGTGGCTCATGTCGAATTACGTGAGAAGGATCTGGATGGTACTTTCTCAACATCGAGACATGGAATACGTTATGCACTCCTGACAACTCTGGTGGTAGTGCTAACCGATATGCCACATCTCCCACGCGATCTAAGATCTCATAGGGCCCAATGTATCGGGGACTCAACTTTCCTCTTTTCCCGAATCTCATAATACCTTTGGACGGTGAAACCTTTAGAAACACATAATCACCCGCAACAAACTCCAAGGGTCGGCGTCTAGTATCAGCATAACTCTTCTGCCGACTCTGAGCCGTTCTGAGCCTTTCACAAATCATCCGTACATCACAAGAAGCCTGCTCGACCAAATCGGGAGCTAACAGTTTACGGTCTCCAACTTCTTCCCAAGCTATCGGAGATCTGCATCGTCTGCCATACAAGGCCTCATATGGTGCCATGCCGATACTCGTATGAAAACTATTATTATAAGCAAACTCTGCCAGGGGTAAGTGATCGTCCCATGAGCCTCTAAAATCCAATGCACACGCTCTCAACATATCCTCGAGCGTCTGTATCGTACGCTCGGACTGCCCATCAGTCTGTGGATGAAAAGCGGTGCTAAAACTCAACTGGGATCCCATAGCCTCCTGAAATCTCTCCCAAAAATGAGAGGTGAAGCGAGAGTCCCTATCAGAGGTAATACTCACTGGAACACCATGTAACTTCACTATCTCCCTGACATACAATTCGGCCAAGGCACTAACCGAATCTGTAGATTTCATCGCTAAGAAATGAGCAGATTTAGTCAATCTGTCGACTATTACCCAAATAGCATCATACCCTTTCCGGGTCCGTGGTAATCCCATAACAAAATCCATAGTAATATGCTCCCATTTCCACATAGGAATCGATAATGGTCGAAGAATACCCGCCGGCTTCTGATGCTCAATCTTAATCTGTTGGCATGTTAAACATCTAGCAACAAACTCAACGATGTCTTTCTTCATCTTAGGCCACCAATACACTTTCCGGAGATTCTGGTACATCTTAGTACTACCCGGATGTAACGTGTATCTAGAGGTATGGGCCTCTGATAAAATCAAGTCTCTAAGCTGCTGATCACCGGGAACACATATCCGACCTCTAAACCTCAGTATCTCATCGGTGCCAATCTCAAAATTCAACTCATCTCCCATTTGAATCTGATTGGCCACCCCAATACAATAATCATCACTCCTCTGAGCTTTCTTGATTCGATCTATCAAATCCGGCTCAATACGAAAACTGGCTGTAAACCCATACTGGTCAGAGGAAACAACTGTCAAACTGAGGTTAGAGAACTGCTCTATCAACTCATGTTCCCTGATCATCATGTACGATACCATGCCAACATGCTTACGGCTCAGTGCATCAGCTACTACATTAGCTTTACCTGGGTGATACAAAATCTCACAATCATAGTCCTTTAATAGTTCCATCCACCGTCGCTGCCTCAAATTTAACTCTTTCTGTGAGAATATATACTTCAGACTCTTATGGTCAGTATATATCTGAAATTTCTCCCCGTACAAATAATGTCGCCATATCTTCAGTGCAAACACCACTGCGGCTAACTCCAAATCATGTGTCGGGTAATTCTTCTCATGATCCTTCAACTGTCGAGAACCATAGGCTATAACCCGACCAAGCTGCATGAGCACACATCCTAAACCTTGAGCGGATGCATCAGTATACACCATAAATCCACCTGATCCGCTAGGAAGGGCTAATACGGGGGCACTAGTCAATCTCTTCTTAAGTTCACCAAAACTACGTTCACACGCATCATTCCACTCAAACTTTACATCCTTACGTGTGAGTCGTGTCAATGGAGCAGCAAGTCTAGAAAATCCCTCCACAAACCTGCGATAATATCCGGCAAGACCTAAGAAACTCCGTATCTCGGTAACCGTGTTAGGCCTCTCCCACTGAACAATGGCCTCTATCTTGGACGGATCAACTGATACCCCGTCCCTCGACACTACATGTCCGAGAAATATAATATGGTCAAGCTAGAACTCGCACTTACTAAGCTTAGCATACAATTTCCGCTCTCTGAGGGTCTGTAGAACAATATGCAAATGCTGCTCATGCTCCTCTGGATTCTTAGAGTAAATCAGTATGTCATCAATAAATACTATGACAAACTTGTCCAAAAATGAATGAAATACCTCATTCATCAAACTCATAAAAGCTGCAGGGGCATTTGTTAATCCAAACGGCATTACCAAGAACTCATAGTGGCCATAGCGAGTCCGAAAGGCTGTCTTATGCACATCCGACTCCTTTATCTTTAACTGGTGATAGCCTGATCGAAGGTCTATCTTGGAAAATACCTGTGCACCCCTGAGCTGATCAAACAAATCGTCAATCCGAGGTAGGGGATACTTATTCTTAACGGTAGCCCGATTCAACATCCGATAATCAATACACAACCGGAGGCTACCATCCTTCTTCCGAACGAATAATACTGGAGCTCCCCACGGTGACACACTAGGACGTATAAATCCCTTATCTAATAATTCTTGGAGCTGCTTCTTGAGCTCATCCAACTCTGTTAGTGCCATCCTATATGGGGGTCTAGAAATCAGCTCCGTACCGGGTACCAACTCGATCATAAACGCCGTCTCTCGATCCGGTGGTAACCCTGGTAAATCCTCTGGAAATACATCCGAGAAGTCCTTAACCACAGGAATCTCTTGTATCTTTGGATGCTTCCTCTCAACATCCTCCACACTAGCAATATATCCTTCATAAACATTCATACACAACCACAATTTCAGTACACATGTCATTTCACAACATAAATTCTCATACTTTTATTAATTTACACTAACTTTACAATGTACTTTTCGGGATAAGAGAAGGTAATAAACTTAGTATTACAGTCCAAACTAACATGATTTGCAGCCAACCAATCCATTCCTAAAATGATATCAAAATCATATATATCCAACAAAATTAGGTTAGCTGTCACAACCTTCTCTCCTATAGTCAATTTACAATTCCTATATATAATATCCGTCATCTGGAAATCATTAAAAGGAGTTTTCACTCGCAAGGTATACTTTAACAACTCCGGCTCTACTGGGGTCCTGTTAGCATATGCAGGCGATAAGAATGAATGGGTAGAACCCGGGTCAATTAAGGCAATTACGGGAATATCAAAAAGATAAATTTTACCTTTAATCACATCGATAGAGGCGTCGGCAGTCTCCTGATCCAACGCGTACACCCGACCCTGAGTCACAACCTTCTTACCCTTTTCTGCGGCTGTCGCCCGCCTAGGCTGTGAGGGTGTCGCTTTCTCGGGTGCATTCTGAGCTGCCGGGGCCGCTATCTGAGGTACTGCAGGAGGTATAGTAGAAGCAGTCGACTCTCTACGCATCGGGCAATCCTTAATAAAATGTCCCGTCTGTCCACATCTAAAACATACTCCAGTCATTACAGGACAAGGGCGCGATCCATGCGACCTTCCACAATGTCTACATAAGGGCGCAACACTTCTTTGAGTGGTAGTGGGGCCACTAGCAGGGGTAGAAACTGCTGGTCTATCAAATCTGCTCTCTGAAATCTGTATGCCCGAAGATCTGGTCTTCTTAAACTGCTCTCTACCTGGTCTATCCTCCATAAACCTCTTAGCCTTTCCTTTTGCTTTGCCTTTACTCTTGCTACTGAAATCGAGCTGGAACTGCTCATAATCTCTCTCACATAGCTGAGCCCTTTGGACTATCTCATCATACGTCTGTATAACAAATGGGGCTAGCTTTACTCTGATGGATGGCCTCAAACCCGCTCTAAATCTCGAAATCTTATACCGGGCATTTGCACTGGTCTGTGGATCAAAACGGCTCAAGGTAGTAAATTTAGCCTCATACTCATTCACTGACATACTACCCTGTACTAAATCCATAAATTCCTGCTGTAATTTATCTTGAGCAGTGTCAGGAATATATTGCCTTCTAAAAGCTTCCACAAACATATCCCATGACAGATCCTGATGCTGAGCAAATAATACCGTCTGGGTGGCCTTCCACCAATGTCTCGCATCATCTGCCAGTTGGAACACAGCTAGGCCCACTTTCTCTGTCTCTGAACATCTCATAATCTCGAGTAATCTATCAATCTCTATAACCCACTGTTCTGCCACCAATGGATCCCTAGTACCTTTAAACTTAGGTGGATCCAACTTCTTAAATGATTTCACCAATGCCACATTACAATATGACTCTGCATTTCGTGGCTGCTGAATCAGTGGCTGTGGTGGAGCTATCGGTGGCTGAGGTGCTGGTGGTGGAATAGGCTCAGGCTCGACTGGTGCCGGCTGTGGCGGTGCTGGTGCCTCTACTGGGGCTGCAGGAGCTGTAGCTCTCTCCCTCTCTGCCCTATCAGCGGCTCTATCCGCCTGATACATAGCCATAAAATCTGCTATTAACCTCTCCACCTGAGTTACACGATTATCGATGCTCTCTAGCTGTATAGGACGTGGAGGTCTTGGGGCAGGTTCCGGTGTCTGTGGTTCCGGAGTCTGTGCCGCCCTACCTCGGCCTATACCTCTCACTGAGCGCATCCTCCTCCTTCCACTCATATCTGTACCACAGAAATCGTTTATCACTTATTATTACTACATTAATTATATATTCAGTTTATACAGTACTACAGGGGAATGTATACTATTTCACCATTTATTTAAAGCATCACTAGACATCCGACCAACCCTGCTCTGATACCATTAAATCTGTAACATCCCAAAACTACTGTATAACATGTTACTTACTCATAAATTATACTTAATCACCGGTTGGGCTGTCTGTGATGCTTAACAACTTCTACTTCATCATTATGTAAATATAAATTATTAAAGTCTCTTCCTTGAGATGCAAATACATTCCCTTCTATTTAAAGTAGTACTGTACAACTTTGCTGAATATATAAAAGAATACAACATACCTTCTTATATCCAATCTCAGGAAGGTAAGTCTCTTAGTTCAAATCAGTTATCTGTGGAGTGGAAAAATAAGGAGTGAGCGATAATGTGCTCAGTAAGAAAGGTGTATGCTGCTTTAAAAATAAAAGCTATAATCTCGAAACCATTTAATCATCCTAACGATCACACTCATTAGGAAATAATAAATACAGTTAACATGAAAACAGGATTCACCAGATCCTTTCATAAATCTTTTAATTGAGACTAGGCAACAATTTAAATCATGCAAAGAACACAAATCATCCGCTTTTGGGGTGCACCCGTAGGCCATCGCCCCTCACGGCTATCTCATCTAGATGTATGGCCATAATCTGTAGGTGGTCCTCGGGTCCACTTGCCAAGTGACCTCGAGACCGCTGAAGACTTGGCAGGTCCATCAGCCCTGTGATGCCCTAAGGTGCACTCGTTGGTCTCTTTGACCCGAGCCATCGCCCTAGATGGGTCACGCAAAGTATATGAGTGATAATGCATGAACTCATGGCCTAATGTCTCAAAATCAAGTTATCATATGTATCATTTCCATAAAATGATTTAGTTTCCAAAAGGGTTTATAACTAGTAAAAACAACCCTCAATTTCAACATTTTCTATGAGAGAGAAACACTTTTTGGAGCTGATTCGCCCAAAAATATAAAAGAATATATAAAAGAATACAACATACCTTCTTATATCCAATCTCAGGAAGGTAAGTCTCTTAGTTCAAATCAGTTATCTGTGGAGTGGAAAAATAAGGAGTGAGCGATAATGTGCTCAGTAAGAAAGGTGTATGCTGCTTTAAAAATAAAAGCTATAATCTCGAAACCATTTAATCATCCTAACGATCACACTCATTAGGAAATAATAAATACAGTTAACATGAAAACAGGATTCACCAGATCCTTTCATAAATCTTTTAATTGAGACTAGGCAACAATTTAAATCATGCAAAGAACACAAATCATCCGCTTTTGGGGTGCACCCGTAGGCCATCGCCCCTCACGGCTATCTCATCTAGATGTATGGCCATAATCTGTAGGTGGTCCTCGGGTCCACTTGCCAAGTGACCTCGAGACCGCTGAAGACTTGGCAGGTCCATCAGCCCTGTGATGCCCTAAGGTGCACTCGTTGGTCTCTTTGACCCGAGCCATCGCCCTAGATGGGTCACGCAAAGTATATGAGTGATAATGCATGAACTCATGGCCTAATGTCTCAAAATCAAGTTATCATATGTATCATTTCCATAAAATGATTTAGTTTCCAAAAGGGTTTATAACTAGTAAAAACAACCCTCAATTTCAACATTTTCTATGAGAGAGAAACACTTTTTGGAGCTAGTTCGCCCAGGATCAGCTCGCCCATTAGCCAATTCGCCCAAGGAACTACTCGCCCAAGAGTATACCCGCCCATGGGACTACTCGCCCGAGAGTCTACTCGCCCAAGGGGCTACTCGTCCAAGAATTTGATATTTTCTAAAATAATAAAATTAATTCAAAATTTTCTTATTTATTTATTTAATTTTTGTTGAGAAAACAACTCATAAATTAGTTCGCCCACTTATACTTAAAACAATGGTTACCCGCCCAATCTCATTAAAAAGGGTTCGCCCGACTATGGCTTACCCGGATTTCTTTTTAAAACAAGGGCACTCGCCCAGTTCTCATAACAGAGAGCTCGCCATTGGCTCGCTCGAGTTTCTGCCTAGAACAAACTACTCGCCCGCCTTAATCAACTCGCCCAACAAAACAACTTATGGCGGCTTGTAGTTCGCCCGAAACCAAAACAGTTTATCAACCAATGCATGCCAGAAATAAAACAATTTCTAATATTTTCTTAACATTTTTACTCCACAGGGCATGCATTTGCATCACATACTACTTCCTTACCTCGTCTGATACGATCTTTCTTTTCGCCCGCCTTCCTCGAATCCCGTCTCAACTGAGTTGCACTTCCTGGAGCAGAGTGCTTTTCTGCCTCACTTAGCTTTGTTTTGCTTGTTCTTAGCTCTTCAACGGTGAGGAAAGGTTTGGTTAACTTAAAATGAAGTTTTTATGGCTTATATATATGAATGAAACGGGAGGACTGCATGTGATCTTGCAGTGGAACTGAACTGGCGAGGGGTTTTCTGGAGAAGATGAAATTGCTACGTTGGTTCTTCTTCTCACATGTCCCTCCTTATATAGGCTAATAAAACCTGTTAGAACCAACCACCTATTTCCTTATCCTGTTATCTGTTATCATTGCACGTCTTTCATGCAATTAAAACCCAGAGAAATTGGTGACAAAAGGAACAGTGGTAAACTTCCCGTTGCAGTCCGTTTCTTCCTTCCTTTTTGACTAATTTCACTTTCATTTATTACTTATTCCCCTTGTCAGAAGAGCAATTGGCGAGAAGTCCACTGCCGCCCCTTTCCTTGACTTTTCCATTTTCTTTTCTTCTCTTTTCCACACCATTTCTCTTCCAGCCATCGTTGATTGGCTAACTCCTAGTCCACGCCCCTGTCAGCCAACGTTGATTGGCTCTCCTTTCATTCTTTTCTCCATTTGTCTGCCGGCCATATTCTTCATTAAATGCTTTCACACTTAGCATTAATTTCATGGAGACTATTGTAGTAAACGAAATCAAATAGAATTCTTTTCTTCCCACACGTTATTGACTTGGTTGCCATGCTTTCCCACAAATTTCACTCTTATTTAACTTTAAAATATATATAAATATATATATATTTTTTTTTTCCGTCTGGGCGATTAGCGAGCTCGCCATCTTGGGCGAACTGCTCTACTCGCCCTAACCAACAATATTGGCATTCTATTCGCCAGGTTAGCTCGCCCATTGGCGAGCAGTCTTCCTTGCCCATACATTATCACACCAACATTCATACACATCTCAATTTAAGGAACTTTTCATCAAAGTGAAAATCAATACACAATATTTACTTTATTTCATTTATCAAATTTTATGAAATTTCGGTTTACAGTAGTATAAAATCGGATTTTACATTTCTAGTTGTTATCCACGGTTTTTGGCCAAGTTTTCTTATCTTCTTTTCAACATTTCCAGCCAATAATATTTCTTATCTAGTACCTCTTTTATACTATCTTGTTAACTCATGTTTCCTTTAACTTTCTGCTCATAAAAGCCTTGTACTGATAGCCTTTAAAGACTAGATGAAAACGTGTTCAAGAAAACTGGCGTGGACTTCTTCTTCTTGGCCATTTCGGTTTAGCTTCCCTTTTTCCTCTTTCTTTGCTTTATGTTAACCAATGAAATTCTAAGGTAATTATTATTTTATTCCTAGACTTCATGTCCACTTGTTTATATCATAAAATCCATATTTTTACCAACTTGTTAAGGCTGAACCGAATCAGTCTTGCATAAAAGAGAGTGACGTGAAGTCCCCTTGTATAATCACCTTTCTTGACTTTTCTTTACACATCTCTTTCAAAGTTTCCACCAATAAACTCTAGGCCTTTGTTATATATATAAAAACTTGACTTTATTATATATATATATATTTTTTATCCATGCTTGAATTCCATTTCCTTGTAATTTCCTTCCAGTCGAATGCAATCCAAGTGCAGATTTTGTTGCTGGCGTGAATGGCAATTTAGTTTCTCCTTTTCTCTTTTACATTCCATCAAATAAAATAGCTTTGCATGAGTACACATTTAATTCATCTTTTCTTCATATCTTTGATTACTATTAAGCCAATAATTCCAACAATCAAATTTCCATTCTTAAAATTTTAGATTTTCATTATACTTCACCTGCACCATATTGAAATTAAAAATTTCAATTTCCATAATGTAAAATAAAGTCTCATCTTAATTCTTTATTTAATTCCATACTTTAATTTATTCTAATTATCAATCATGTACAATAAGATGTACAATGTATACAAAATACTGGATCTCACATCGCTACTGGGATTCCTTTGCTGTGAAGCATGGCGTTACTTATGCTCTTTGAGTGTGACATGTGCTGGATTGAAAGTAGCCACAATAAGATGTTAGTGAAGAAGGAACTTCATGAAGAGCATGGTGGGAGGAAGTTCTTCGAGGGTTTCAATTTAGTTTCTTTGTTTAATGTTGTCATGGTTTTAAGTATCAGTTCTTAAGTAATTTATAGTTTTTAAACAGTTTTAAAATAGTTTTTTTTCTTTGTTTTTTAATAATGCTACATTACTTTTGTGATTTTTTTTAGCATTATAATAGTTATTAATTTAATATAGTTTATTAGTTTAATTTAGAAAATTGAATGGTTTAAATTATTATTTAGATTTTAAGTAAGTTTATGTAAATAGCTTAGAATAAATTTTAATTTAAGTCTTAGGTAATTTGTAGGCAGAAGGTTATAATTAATTTGCATAATCTTAGGATTTTAATTATTTATGTATAATTAGCATCACTTTTCTCTATGATGTTTGGCAATTTGAGTCTTCACATTTGAACCTTTAGTTTGAAATGATGGAACAAGGAGTTAATACTTTATGTTTAGAATTTTGAACCACTTTTTTAGGAACCTGGAAGTTATATGAAGTTCTCCTATATGTCAAGGCCCAACTTGCAAATAATTGTCTCTGAACCATAGTGTTCCTATGTTGACTTATGAATTTCCCTGAGCTTATATATCCACAATTCCTAGCAGCATTGAGTGTAATATTGAGATTTAGACTCAATATTTCTTAGTTTATTTTATCTATGCTTTTTTTTTTGCAAGTTTGCTAGGAAATTATTGAGCAACATTTTCATCAAGTCATTTGAATTTTCACTTAATCAAGTGCAAGAAAAAGAGAAATGTGAGTGCAACCAAAAATATCATCTTGAACAAGGATCATTCCATATCTTTTTAATTGATGTTGTTGATTATGAAAATGTACCAATAAATATATTAAACTATTGTTTTTCTATGCCGAATACCAATGCTTGACATTTTGAAACTATCAGATTTTATAAGTGAAGCCATCTGACTAAACAAGGTAAGAAATCTTCTTAAGAATGACCAATTTTTTTTCCTATTTTTCTAATAGGAGAATTCACTATCCATTTTTATTATGTTCCATGTAACAAGTTAGAATAAACTATAATACCATTAATAGACTCTTTCATAGAAATTTCAACATATATGCTTGATTTGTTTGCATTTTTGCATGCTTTATCTGTCTGCTTGATATGTTTTACAAGTATTAACGACAAGCGAAGCGGGTTTTTTGGTTATTTAAATTTTGCTTTTTTTTGTCTTTAAATTGATCCAAAGTTGTTCTTTTATGATGTTAGGCCTACATGTTTAATATTTTTGTTCTTTTTAGAAAAAATAATCAACACAAAAGTGGCAAAAGTTCAAACTCCCATATCTATAATTGGTGGTCATGAATATTCTTGGATTAATTTGTATTTGTGTTATGGATTTTTTCTTGTTTTTAAATTTTCTTTAGATGTTATATATGTTACGTTTTTGGTTGATGCATTTTCTAATAAAAACATATATTCTTGAAGAAACAAGATGATAGAGTACATTTGTATCCATTTATCAGTACAGGCAAAGGTTAGAGGTGACAAAATTGTTAATTCTTTAACTGCTGTCGTACATTGATGAAATCATCCATTTGTTTTCATTAATTGGTGTAGTCATAGATGGTGTTAGTGCTCTCATATTAGACATATTGTTGTGATTTCAATGGTTGTAGGTTAAATAATTTGTTGTTTATATTGCCTCTGAACACACACACACAAATATATATATATATATATATATATATATATATATATAGATTTTGCCTGCTTATGATAAGGATAACAATAAAAATATGCAACTACAAAATTATTTGCTGTTTATGGTTAGATGTGCTTTTTTATTTTTAGTTCTCATAGTCTTTGTTTCTATCATTGGAATATGGGTAGTAATCAATTGTTTTCATTTATTCAATTTGTTTTAAAGGATACATGTTTTTTTTATTAAATTGTTCTTTTGGTCTTATAGATTAGCATTTAAAGAGAAGGACAATATTTTGAAGAAAATTATCAAATTAGAAGATCTTGCTCGGCATTCCAACCTTCGGCTTATGGTAAGATTTTTTGACTTATCTAAGTAGATTGTAACTTTTAAAGCATTTGAAATATTGCCAATTAAGTTTCTTGGAAGGTGATTTGCCATCAAAGTTATTTGTGCAAAAAATGGTAACACAGGTGTTTAAAATTGTTTTCTCGTGTATGGAAAAAAATTTTCAATCTATAATCGGATCAAAATTTTGATTGAAGTCTTTTAGTTAAAATCCAATCATTAGCTATGAAAGTCACAATCATTGGATATTTGAATGCATATGATCTTTTATGTTATTGTTTTGAAGCATTTCTTTCTTTGTTTTTATTTTGCTAATTTTAAACAACTTAGAGAGAGATTATTTACTACCTCGTACATGTCATTTCTATGCTCTATTTGCCTTTTTTGTATTTGAATAATTTCAACCTTTTAATTGATAGATAATTTTGATCTGTTAATGGATGCATGACAACCTTAGCATTACTGTTCTACCTTTGTAGCATGTTTTAAGAGATTTTCACAAAAATATGCATGTTGAAACACTTGCATTCTGTTTATGAGATGATATGTAAACATGGCAAGTCAAATATTCATAGCACTGGCAATAAATTATTTTCTGCTGGCTAGAAAAAATTCTTGATGACAATCACATAAATATTGGTGATCAAGGCATCTTTGTCAAAATTCGACTATTAGATATTTAAGTCAACTTATTATTGCTAATAAGACATATTTGAAAATGTGACCTTTTATGTTGTGTTATAAGACTTCTATGTTAACTCTAAATCTTTTGATTTAGAACAACTTGCTACTTCTTATGCAAGTCTTCTAAAGTGAACATGCATCCATACTCTCATTTTTTACCAGTTTTACTTTTTTATTTGTTAATAAATATGAACTCTTTACTGTTTTAGCTTTCCTTTAACGCCTTTGAGCTTTGGTTCAACAAGTAAGTTTAAAAAGTTCCAGTTAATTGTCAAACTTTAAAGAAGCACTTATATAGCCCAGTCAGGATATTATGTAAGTGCCATGATCAAATTTACTTTGTAAATGAACCTATCCCAAGCAGCATGAAATGTAGCTTTTGTTCTCCTTTTGCCGATATTACTTGATATTGTACTAGTCTTCAACATCATCTCTTTTCTCTCCTTAAAGATGCAATCTGTAAGACTTAACACATGAAGCAATTGAGAAACAATTGAATGATTGCTAGAAAATGATCCACCTCTGTATCCAAGCAAGATGACCAACCAAAATGTTCAATATCCCTATCTTGTGGTAATTCCTAAACTTTGCTCATTTCGATCTCTCTTTGTATATATTTAGCATCACTTGTATTTTGTTCCAGCACATATCAAAAGAATTCAATGACAAATGCATGCCCCTTCAATCAACTAAAATGACTTGTGTTATTCAAGACAAATTCTTTGTTGCCTGGCAAGTAAAATATATCAGGATAGAAGAAAATGGATTCATTATTGGTGGCTTGAAGAATTTTGTCATTGACAATGATATCAAAGGACACAGATATCTGTTTGCACTAATTAATCCAAGGTAAATCAATGTTAACTTCTTGAGATCACGGTTTGGCATTTACAAGCATATTTGATAAACTCTATTTCATATGTGCAAGACCTCAATTAATGTATTTTTCTTTTTTGTTTGGAATGTTCAAATAAACATGTCTCTCGCATAATCTTTTTGTAACCTACCTGCGCAACGCGAGGGTTGAAACTAGTTTTGCATGAAAGCTCCAACTTTGCCATCTACAGTTATAAAACATACCTGTGATATTTTTTCTTTAAAACTGGCAGTGGTCCAAAGTAGAAGGTATTAAATTGTAGCCTCAGCCGTCAGCCCTCGAGCTATCTCTTCGAATATATAAATGAAATTGGATGTCATTGCTCGAGGGCTGTGGCGTTCTTGATGCTCCAGGCTGGCTCTCTTTCGACGGACCAAAGAATGAATTAGGTGACCTTGCCCAAGCCTAACCAATCGGGGTTGAGCTGGACTCTCAAGTCATACTAGCTTGTTTAATAAAGGCTTTGCCTGTGGACATTGTCATGGCTTAACTGTAACTTGCCTCCTGCTTCTCTTTGGAAGACTATATATTTTTTGGTAATTCAGTATCTCCGAACAGGACCCAATCTTTTTCCTTCTTAATGATCTTAATGGTGTTCTTTGAAAGACTCTTATAGCATTCAATAATATTGAATTTGAATTGGTTGTTGTTGGAAATATACGAGGCAGGAAATAATTTATAAAAACATCTCTACACTGGTCAAACCTGAGTTCTGTTTCATGCCCATGCTTCCAGTGAACCTACTTTCAAAGTTTAGATGGGCTTTCAAATGGAGGTGAAACATTTAACAAACATTTGAAACATCGCGGTTGGTTCTTTTTTGATTTAGCACCGATACTTTTTATTTTCAATGAAAATGTCTGTATGCTGGATTGATTATCAGCAAAATCGTTCATTGCTTCTCTTTTACGAGTTTGTCATTTATCAACGTAACGTTTAAGTGATAGTTTGGATAGGGGATGAGAATAATTATGGTGAGATTAAAAATAACAGTGGTACTAAAATAATGATGTGTTTGAATGCTATATGATGATACATGGTTTGATGAAATTAGATTTGGGTAGGATGATTTATTCACCTCCACAAATCTCAGTCTTATAAATATGCTATCACTGTCTATGAAAGTAGATCAGTCGGGTAATTAAACTTAAGGCTTTTGAACCGATGTTCTAACAAGCAATAGTGGACAGGACATAGATTCGGTATTGGGATCTGAAAGTCGGGCTTAAATAAGAAGCGAAACTGATAGGGTGGATGTTGGGTGATTGACTCTAGGCCAATTTCATCAACAACCGGCAGTGGAGTAAGGAAGGAAAGAAGAACGAGAGCTACTGCGGCTGATGGCCTTGGGCAACGGGCCTAATCCCTGGACATTCTAAATTGGTGGGAAGAAAGCATAGTAGGAGATTTTTGGTGGTTTTGGGCCTCAGATTAATTTAGATCTATGCATTTTAGTTTTGAGTTTGCAGCTAAATTTATGAGTTTATAAGGATTTTAAGAAAAATTTTTGGTAAAAATTTGTCATCGGCAAATGGTGTTGACTAGAGGTGTAAACAATATACTAATACTTGCAAGCTACTCGGACTCGACTTGAAGAAAACTCGAATTTAACTCGATTTTTGTCCAGCTGAGCTTGAGCTCGAGCTACTCGAGCTGTCAAGTGAGCCGAGTTCAAGCACCCAAATGCCTAACTCGAGTGCTCACGAGCCTAATTGAGTATTTCTATTTTAATATATATTTTTATTATTTTAATAATAAAATTACAATTATACCCTTAAAATTATATACTTAACTCAAAAACCTATATCTATCTCCCAACTTTCTTTTGCTGTAATGACGTTCCTCTCTTCCTTTCTCATTCTTTCCTTGATCTCATCCCACTAATAGCCACCACCCTTTCCGGCAACCACAGTCACTCTTCTGGCATCTCTATTCTCGTCTCTCTGTTTTGCTTGTAGCCTTTTCTTTCCTAGACTTGAAAAAACTTTTCTTCTAAAGTCCCAAGTCCAAGCACCCCTTTCCTCTCTCTTGATTCCATCCTGACAAAGTGTAATGACCTTCTTCTATACAAAAGTGCACAAATTTTTTTTTCTCTACTTACATTGTTGGGCTGTATGTAATGTCTCAACATTAACTCATAAACTATATTTATAATAGCTATATAAACATTATTCAACATTTGGTCCCAGTCCAAACATTCTAAATAAGCATGTATTCATCATCACAAAATATTATACTTAACCAATATATAATCATCAAGTTGCATGCATCGATATTTAACATAGATATATATCATGTAATTCCTATTACTACATCCCCATATTCTAAAAGTACTGAAAACATAAGTCTGAATATAAATCAAGTAGCTGTACATAATATACCTCCAAGGTAGAACCAAAAGCCTCGAAGGACGCGATAGCTCGTCACGTATAAGCTCCTACTGCAAATAATCTGGGAGGTGGAGGAGGGGGGTGAGCTTTTTGGAAAGCCCAGTAAGAAATAAATATAAGAGACGGATACTAAATTTCTATATGCACGTTCAAAACATTCATTTAACTCAAATACTATTTTTCATAAAGTTTAGAAATCAACATGCTTATGCAATGCATCAAAAGCATTTCTTTCAAACCATCGATAAACATTTCCATTCGAAACATTATTCTCATCATAACATTCAAAATCCGTATTGGCATAAGTACGAAAGGAATCATATATATAGCATAAGCTGGAGACATGATAATTAAGCAAAATCAAGCAGTTCAATTATTCCCGTACGGGAAGGTACGGTTGACATATGGCCATAGTCCAGAGGGGTCCACAGAGAACACTGATCAGGTGTCTACTGGGCCCGCTGTGGACTGGATCAAGGTCACACAGCAATCTAAACTCTACTGTAGATTGGATCAAAATCATACAGTAGTCCAAAACATTACCTACTGTGGACTGGATCAAGGTCCCACAGTAGTCCAAACATTACTGCTATGATTATTAATTCATGTCTCAAAACATTTCCGTACGTATCATTTCCAAAATAAATACAAAGCTCGATGGTCTGTATGAAAATAGGAGCTTTCAAATATGACTTCCAAAGTAGTCAAAATACTGTCATTTCGTACTTATTTTCAAAACTAGCTAGTGTAGTGTTTTTCCAAATTATTTTCATGAACTCTAGCTCATTTTAAAAATCAATATTATACGAAAATCCGGCAGCATAACAGCTTAATTTTTGTAAAAACCTCCTGCAAAGAAGATACAATTTATAAACCACAAGCAGTTGATTTTAATATTTATTTAGTATCCCCTACGTTTCCGATATATATCCCTTACCTCGGTATGTAGCACGAGTATAGCTATGGCACCCTAACTTGTATCCTCTCCTCCTACAATAAGGCATGAACATAATAAAATTTATATTATTAATTTATCTTAAATAAGGTTACATTTTCTTTTGAATCACTTAAAGAAGTATATATATTTCTTAAAATTTCCCTTAAGTGCTTTACCTTACAAAATCTCCCTTTGGTTGTCAAGTGCTTCTTCACTTACATGATGGTTCTTTTCTCATTCAACCTACATCAACGATAATGTTTCATCACCATATTCTTACCCTATCAATATCCTTTAAATATTCGTAAGAAAATCAAGTTCTTACCTTTAGCTACTAGTCAAAACCGAAGGCCTATAATGTAGCTCAATCTTTTCGGTTTTTGAGGGCTTCTCTTAGCTTCACAAAATGCAGCCACAACACCTATAGGTTTAACCTTAATTTATGAGTAATCATTCTTTAAATATATTTCCTATTTCAAACTTAAATAAATTTTTGTATTTGATTAGTCTTACCTCTTGTTGCCAAATCAAAACCAAGAGCCTTTTCTAGGAGACTTGAATCTTCATGATTTTCGGGCTGCTACAAACTCCAATTGATGCAGCCACTTCCTTGGTTTCAAGGCTTTCCAATAATCAATTCAGCCTCTTATAGTTTACCTCCTCAACAGCCCCTATATTTGCCGTAAAAACCACCTCAATTCAGCCCTCTTTCCACGTGGTTATGGTAGCCAAAATAAGGAACCTTTCCATGTAAATTTGACAGCCTTGGAAGTCTCCTTTTGCAAGTTTAAAACCTCCGTACAACACCTCTTTTTCCCTCTTGTAACCAGGGCTTGAAGAACCTTAAAATTTAGTCTTCATTTCACGTACTACAAACCACCATTGTCAGCCCCCTTTTTCTTCATTCTTTCGGTCAACAATAAGACTGTAGCTCCTTCATTTCACTTTTACTACACTCTCTCCTTCTCTCGGCTTTCTCTCCTTCCTTCTTCTTCCTTTCTTTATCCTCTACTGTACCAATAAACCAGCCCCTGTTTTTGCACTCTCATTCCTCCTTACCCAGTCCAGTTCACAACCACTTAAAAGTCATTCACCTTGTGTCATTCCTACCTTGATCGAGAGCCAAACTCGTGCAGCCACCCAATGCAGCCAATATCCCTCTTTTCCTTCATCTAAAATTACCCCAACTCATCCTCGAACACTGTTTTCTCTTCCGTTCTTGGTTCCCATAACTTGAACCTTACTTTGCTTTATATTTTCTTCCCTTAAACGATAACTGTCAACACAACAAAATGGCCAAACGGTGACTTTAGGATGGAAGTTTGCTGATCTCGGCACAACAGAAAATGGGAGAAAAGAAAATAAGATGAATTTGCTTAGGATGATGATGATGGACGGTGATGAAAAGAAATGTGGCTGGGTGGAGACAGAGTTAGTGGGGTTTGTTGGCTGCCAAAGCTTCTCCAAGAAGCTTTATACACAGTACACTTATATATTTTAATGATCCCACTATCTATTCTTTTTTTTTTTTACCTAAGTGTATGTCTTTAAATAAATATTTGATACTATGTTCCATTTATTTAATTTTATTAGCTTCATGCTCTTGACATCATCACTCCCTTTTTATATATATATATATATATATTAAATTTTTAAACACATTCTTAAATTTTAAGTCTAATCTCTCCATGACCAAAATTAATTTACTTATAAAGGAGGAATACTTGAAATGTTACATTCTCCTCACCTTAAGAAATTTGGTCCTCCAAATTTGCATCGGGTAACCTCTGATCGAATAGCTCTGGATACTTTTCCTTCATAAGACTTTCAAGTTCCCATGTTGCTTCCTCAGTTGTATGATATTGCCAAAGCACCTTTGCCAATGGAATACTCTTAGACCGTAGTACTCTCTCCTTTCTATCCACAATCCGTATCGGTTTCTCCACATAACTCATATCCTCTCTGATTTCTAGAGGCTCATATTGAATGACATGTGACGGATCGGGGTGGTACTTGCGTAGCATAGATACATGAAATACATTATGTACTCCGGCTAACTCTGGAGGCAAGGCTAACCGGTATGCTACATCTCCTACTCGGTCTAGAATCTCAAAAGGCCCGATGAAACGAGGACTGAGTTTTCCCTTCTTGCCAAATCTCATAACACCTTTAGATGGGGAAACCTTCAAAAACACAAAATCACCTACAGAGAACTCCAAGTGTCTACGCCTACTATCAGCATAGCTCTTCTGTCGGCTTTGAGCTGTCCTAAGTCTCTCACAAATCAATCGAACATCCTCAGAAGCCTGTTCTACCAAATCGGGAGCAAGTATCTTACGTTCACCCACTTCTTCCCAAGCAACTGGAGAACGGCACTTTCTACCATACAAAGCTTCATATGTTGCCATTCCAATACTCGAATGATAGCTGTTATTGTATGCAAACTCGACTAAAGGAAGATGATCGTCCCAGAAGCCCTTAAAGTCCAAAGCACACGCTCTTAACATGTCCTCTAAAGTCTGAATTGTACGCTCAGACTGCCCATCTATCTGTGGGTGAAATGCGGTGCTAAAGTTTAGTCGAGATCCCATGGCCTCTTGAAAGTGTTCCCAAAAATGGGATGTAAACCGGGAATCTCGGTCGGAAGTGATGCTCACTGGAACTCCATGAAGTCGTACAATCTCCTTGACATACATATTTGCTAGAGCATTAAGAGTATCTGTAGACTTCATAGCCAAAAAGTGGGCTAATTTAGTAAGTCTATCCATAATAACCCAGATAGCATCATGATTTCTCCTAGTTCTGGGTAGTCCCATGATAAAGTCCATGGTAACATGCTCCCATTTCCAAGTAAGTATAGATAGAGGTTGAAGTAACCCAGCTGGCCTCTGATGCTCTACTTTAACCTGCTGACAGGTGAGACACTTAGCAACAAAATCAGCAATGTCTCTCTTCATTCCAGACCACCAATACACTTTACGTAGATTATGATACATCTTTGTATTACCCGGGTGTAAAGTGTACTTAGTAGAGTGAGCTTCAGATAAAATAAGATCCTTGAGACCTCTATCATCCGGGATACAAATTCGGCCTTTAAACCTTAGTAGACCATCAGACCCAATTGCAAAATCAATATGCTCTCTAGTCTGAATCTGACTAATCATATCCACACAATATTGATCCTCTCTCTGCGCACGTCTAATACTCTCCATCAAATCAGGCTCAATCCTCATACTCGCCACCATACCATACCTCTCAGAAGAGGAGATGTTCAAACTCAGACTTGCAAACTGTTCTAGTAAATCAAGCTCTCGGACCATCATATAAGAAACCAATCCCAGGTGTTTCCGACTAAGAGCATCAGCAACAACATTAGCTTTACCTGGGTGATATAAGATCTCGCAATCGTAATCCTTTAGAAGTTCCATCCATCTCCTTTGTCTCATATTTAACTCATTCTGGGAGAACAAATACTTCAAACTTTTGTGATCCGTAAATATCTAGAATCTTTCCCCATAAAGATAATGCCGCCAAATCTTCAAAGCAAAAATTACTGCGGCCAACTCCAAGTCATGAGTGGGATAGTTTCTTTCATGATCTTTAAGCTGTCTAGACCCGTATGCCACTACTCTTCCGTTCTGCATAAGCACACAACCCAAACCCTGAGCCGATGCATCACTGTACACCGAGAAACCTCCTGAACCACTAGGAAGAGTAAGGATTGGTGCTGAGGTCAATCGATGCTTCAACTCTTGGAAACTACGCTCACAGGCGTCATCCCACTCAAATTTTACATCTTTACGCGTGAGGCGTGTTAGAGGAGCAGCTAGTCTAGAAAATCCCTCAACAAATCTCCGATAATAACCAGCTAAACCAAGGAAACTCCGAATCTCCGTGACTGACTTTGGCCTGTCCCATTGCACAATAGCCTCTATCTTGGACGGATCCACAGACACCCCGTCCTTATCCACCAAATGACCCAGAAAGGAAATCTGATTCAGCCAAAAGTCGCACTTGCTAAGCTTAGCATATAATTTACGATCCCTGAGAGTCTGGAGTACAATCCTCAAGTGCTGCTCATGCTCTTCCCCGGACTTAGAATAGACTAGGATGTCATCTATGAATACGATGACAAATCTATCTAGATACGGCTTGAACACTTC
Organism: Heritiera littoralis; assembly: GCA_031772115.1. Lineage (NCBI taxonomy): Eukaryota > Viridiplantae > Streptophyta > Magnoliopsida > Malvales > Malvaceae > Heritiera > Heritiera littoralis. The sequence goes on from JAPDPK010000090.1 coordinate 1,319,677, forward strand.
ATTCATCAAGTTTATAAAAGCCGCGGGTGCATTCGTAAGCCCGAATGGCATCACTAAGAACTCATAGTGTCCATACCGGGTCCTAAAGGCTGTTTTAAGAATATCATCGCTTCTAATCTTCAACTGATGATATCCCGATCTAAGATCAATCTTGGAAAAGATCCGAGCACCCTTAAGTTGATCGAATAAGTCATCGATCCTGGGAAGTGGATACTTGTTCTTGATAGTAGCCTTATTCAACCACCGATAATCGATGCACAACCGAAGGCTACCATCTTTCTTCCGGACAAATAGGACTGGAGCGCCCCATGGAGACACGCTTGGTCGAATGAACCCTCTTTCTAACAATTCTTGGAGCTGCTTCTTCAATTCATCCAGCTCGACTAAGGCCATCCTATACGGTGGCTTAGATATGGGTTCCGTGCCAGGGATCAAATCAATAGCGAATTCTAACTCCCTATCCGGGGGAAGTCCTGGCAATTCATCCGGGAATACATCAGGGAAGTCCCTCACCACAGGGATCTCATGTAATTCCGGACGGTGTTTGTCCACATCCTCAACACAAGCAAGAAACCCTTCATGATTAAATAGACAACATAAATTATCATTCACAACATTCAATCAACAAAACAAAACACTTTCATTACTTAGAATTGAATTTTACATCATATCTTTCGGGATAAGTGAAAGTTATAGTCTTAAGGTGGCAGTCCAAATTAACTCGATTGGCAGATAGCCAATCCATGCCCAAAATCACATCAAAGTCGTACATATTTAGTAGTACTAGATCTACTACTGATTCCTTCTTGCCTATCTTAAGTTTACAATTCTTATACACTACATCAGTCATATGAGATTCCTTTAAAGGAGTGCTAATTTGTAAAATATGCCCTAAAGGTTCTGGTTTTACATGTATTTTCATAGCAAAAACAGGCGATATAAATGAATGCGTGGATCCAGGGTCAAATAATGCAAGTGCCATAACCTCAAATACAAGTATCTTACCCTTAATAACATCCGAAGAAGTGTCCGCAGGTCCCTGATCCAGTGCATAAACTCGGCCTTGAACCACTGCTTTCTTGCCTTTATCTGCTGCGGTGGCTCGACTTGGGGCTGAGTAGGGCGCTCAGGCTCTTTTGGTGTATTCCTATTTAGCGGACAATCTTTAACCATGTGCCCCTTTTGTCCACACTCGAAACAAGCGCCCGTAACCCAATGACAAGGCCTACCCGGATGCACCCTTCCACAATTACTGCATGCTGTCCCGGTAGTATTCTTCTGACTATCCGCACCCCTATCAGTAATAATGGGCCTAGTCGGTCGACCCCCAACAGTCCTATCTCTACTCTGCCTCCTAGCAAAGGGCTCATCTCTCCTAGGCTTCTTAGCAAATCTCCCAACTCCAAAAGATTTATCATCTGAGGCTCTTTTACTTATCTCCTTCCCTTTACCCTTAAAACGGGACCCATACTCCGCTTGTTGGAATTCGTAATCTCGTTCACATAACTGGGCCTTTCTAACAGCCTCTCCGTAGGTAGAGATATCAAGTGGGGCCAATCGGGACCTGATAGATGGTCGTAATCCGTCCATAAACATCTCCACACGGTGCTCCTCACTACTCACCGTCTGTGGATCATAGCGGCTAAGGGCTGTAAACCGTGACTCATATTGATCCACCGTCTGATTCCCCTGAGTCAAATTCAAGTATTCGGTCTGCATCCTCTTCTGGGCCGTACGGGGAATGTACTGTTCACGAAAGTAGTCCAGAAATATATCCCACGTAACTGCAGGATGCCTAGCCTTCAATACCGTCTTGGTGGACTTCCACCAATGCTCTGCCTCATCCACAAGTAAGAAGGTGGCCATGCCCACTTTTTCTGCCTCAGAGCATGCCATGTACTCAAATAATTTCTCCATCTCGTTCACCCAACTCTCCGCCACCATCGGTTCCTTTTCCCCCTTGAACTTAGGAGGGTCGAACTTTTTGAACTCTCGAAGCCGAGTCAGATTAAAACTTTCTACTGGTCCTGCCTGTGAATGCACTGTAGTAGGTACCTTAGGCTGAGTCTGGGGCTGGGTTGGCTGAGCCGGAGGCTGAGGAGCAGGTGGTGGTTGAGGCACAGGAGGAGGCACTACCGGTGGTAGAGGTGGTGGTGCTGGTGCCAATGGTGGGGCTGCCTGTCCCTAATTGTTATTAATATTTGCCATAAACTGAGTAAACATAGCGGACATGGCATTCATATTCTAGGACATGGCCTCTATAGTCCTCTCCAGCCTATCCATTCGATTTCCATCAGGCTCTGGCTGAGGAGGAGGAGGAGGCTCTGGAGTCGGAGTCTCAGGTGCCGGCACTTCTTGTCTTCTACCGACACTCCTCACACTCTTATAACGTCCTCGTCCTCGTCCTCTCATTTTCTATAGGTAGCCTGGACAAAACAAATAAATTTAGTACCATTTACGTAATTATGTACAGTATATACTCAGACATGTACAGTACTTATGGGGATGTAACTAATTCTTGACCTATCGACATTACATACGTCAGACCAACATTGCTCTGATACCAATTTTGTAATGACCTTCTTCTATACAAAAGTGCACAAATTTTTTTTTTCTCTACTTACATTGTTGGGCTGTATGTAATGTCTCAACATTAACTCATAAGCTATATTTATAATAGCTATATAAACATTATTCAACATTTGGTCCCAGTCCAAACATTCTAAATAAGCATGCATTCATCATCACAAAATATTATACTTAACCAATATATAATCATCAAGTTGCATGCATCGATATTTAACATAGATATATATCATGTAATTCCTATTACTACATCCCCATATTCTAAAAGTACTGAAAACATAAGTCTGAATATAAATCAAGTAGCTGTACATAATATACCTCTAAGGTAGAACCAAAAGCCTCGAAGGACGCGATAGCTCCTCACGTATAAGCTCCTACTGCAAATAATCTGGGAGGTGGAGGAGGGGGGGTGAGCTTTTTGGAAAGCCCAGTAAGAAATAAATATAAGAGACGGATACTAAATTTCTATATGCACGTTCAAAACATTCATTTAACTCAAATACTATTTTTCATAAAGTTTAGAAATCAACATGCTTATGCAATGCATCAAAAGCATTTCTTTCAAACCATCGATAAACATTTCCATTCGAAACATTATTCTCATCATAACATTCAAAATCCGTATTGGCATAAGTACGAAAGGAATCATATATATAGCATAAGCTGGAGACATGATAATTAAGCAAAATCAAGCAGTTCAATTATTCCCGTGCGGGAAGGTACAGTTGACATATGGCCATAGTCCAGAGGGGTCCACAGAGAACACTGATCAGGTGTCTACTGGGCCCGCTGTGGACTGGATCAAGGTCACACAGCAATCGAAACTCTACTGTAGATTGGATCAAAATCATACAGTAGTCCAAAACATTACCTACTGTGGACTGGATCAAGGTCCCACAGTAGTCCAAAACATTACTGCTATGATTATTAATTCATGTCTCAAAACATTTCCGTACGTATCATTTCCAAAATAAATACAAAGCTCGATGGTCTGTATGAAAATAGGAGCTTTCAAATATGACTTCCAAAGTAGTCAAAATACTGCCATTTCGTACTTATTTTCAAACAAAACTAGCTAGGAGTGTTTTTCCAAATCATTTTCATGAACTCTAGCTCATTTTAAAACCAATATTATACGAAAATCCGGCAGCATAACGCTTAATTTTTGTAAAAACCTCCTGCAAAGAAGATACAGTTTATAAACCACAAGCAGTTGATTTTAATATTTATTTAGTATCCCCTACGTTTCCGATATATATCCCTCACCTCGGTATGTAGCACGAGTATAGCTATGGCACCCTAACTTGTATCCTCTCCTCCTACAATAAGGCATGAACATAATAAAATTTATATTATTAATTTATCTTAAATAAGGTTACATTTTCTTTTGAATCACTTAAAGAAGTATATATATTTCTTAAAATTTCCCTTAAGTGCTTTACCTTACAAAATCTCCCTTTGGTTGTCAAGTGCTTCTTCACTTACATGATGGTTCTTTTCTCATTCAACCTACATCAACGATAATGTTTCATCACCATATTCTTACCCTATCAATATCCTTTAAATATTCGTAAGAAAATCAAGTTCTTACCTTTAGCTACTAGTCAAAACCGAAGGCCTATAATGTAGCTCAATCTTTTCGGTTTTTTGAGGGCTTCTCTTAGCTTCACAAAATGCAGCCACAACACCTATAGGTTTAACCTTAATTTATGAGTAATCATTCTTTAAATATATTTCCTATTTCAAACTTAAATAAATTTTTGTATTTGATTAGTCTTACCTCTTGTTGCCAAATCAAAACCAAGAGCCTTTTCTAGGAGACTTGAATCTTCATGATTTTCGGGCTGCTACAAACTCCAATTGATGCAGCCACTTCCTTGGTTTCAAGGCTTTCCAATAATCAATTCAGCCTCTTATAGTTTACCTCCTCAACAGCCCCTATATTTGCCTTAAAAACCACCTCAATTCAGCCCTCTTTCCACGTGGTTATGGTAGCCAAAATAAGGAACCTTTCCATGTAAATTTGACAGCCTTGGAAGTCTCCTTTTGCAAGTTTAAAACCTCCGTACAACACCTCTTTTTCCCTCTTGTAACCAGGGCTTGAAGAACCTTAAAATTTAGTCTTCATTTCACGTACTACAAACCACCATTGTCAGCCCCCTTTTTCTTCATTCTTTCGGTCAACAATAAGACTGTAGCTCCTTCATTTCACTTTTACTACACTCTCTCCTTCTCTCGGCTTTCTCTCCTTCCTTCTTCTTCTTCTTTCTTTATCCTCTACTGTACCAATAAACCAGCCCCTGTTTTTGCACTCTCATTCCTCCTTACCCAGTCCAGTTCACAGCCACTTAAAAGTCATTCACCTTGTGTCATTCCTACCTTGATCGAGAGCCAAACTCGTGCAGCCACCCAATGCAGCCAATATCCCTCTTTTCCTTCATCTGAAATTACCCCAACTCATCCTCGAACACTGTTTTCTCTTCCGTTCTTGGTTCCCATAACTTGAACCTTACTTTGCTTTATATTTTCTTCCCTTAAACGATAACTGTCAACACAACAAAATGGCCAAACGGTGACTTTAGGATGGAAGTTTGCTGATCTCGGCACAACAGAAAATGGGAGAAAAGAAAATAAGATGAATTTGCTTAGGATGATGATGATGGACGGTGATGAAAACAAATGTGGCTGGGTGGAGACAGAGTTAGTGGGGTTTGTTGGCTGCCAAAGCTTCTCCAAGAAGCTTTATACACAGTACACTTATATATTTTAATAATCCCACTATCTATTCTTTTTTTTTTTACCTAAGTGTATGTCTTTAAATAAATATTTGATACTATGTTCCATTTATTTAATTTTATTAGCTTTATGCTCTTGACATCATCACTCCCTTTTTATATATATATATATTAAATTTTTAAACACATTCTTAAATTTTAAGTCTAATCTCTCCATGACCAAAATTAATTTACTTATAAAGGAGGAATACTTGAAATGTTACACAAAGCTGCTGTCTATCGGGCTCTTCCTTTTCTCCGATGTTAGCAATTGCTTTCTGTAGCTTTATCTTTTCTTTTCTTGTCGAGCCCGCTATCTACAGCCACAAATTTGCAATTTCTTCTCTTCCACTAAACTAATCTTCTCTTTTTCTAGCCCCTAAAAAAAGCCACTTGCTCTCTGAGTTGTGTGTTTTTTGCTAAGTTTCCATTATTATTATTATTATTATTATTATTATTATTATTATTATTATTATTATTATTTGTCACGACCCGAAGACCGCGACTTTCACTTGATTCTTATACTTTTCTTAGTCTACAAATTTATGGACTAAATTTTTCTTTTTCATTTTAAGGTTTGTATTCGGTGTCAGTGTAGTTACTATACTATCTAGGTGACCTATAGTCATTCCATTTAAATATTAAACAAACATGGAAACGGTTCTTAGTTACATCCCGACTTGTTAAACAGAATATGCACTGTGCATCAATTTAAGTCTTACATGTAAACAAGTATTTTATAAGGAACATATACCTCAGAAGACTAGTACCAAGTCCATACACCGTCTCCGATGCCCACTGAGCAGCTCACATGGCAGATGTTAACTTCAATAATCTGAAAGAGATGAAATTTAGTGGGGTGATCAAAACCACGGCTCAGTAAGATACTAATATAAATGCAAGAGTATGATTATACTGCCTTAAACTGCAATGCTTAAAACTTGCAAGTATGCAATTACAGTTAATCCTTTCTCATCGATACATCTCATTATCACTTCTCATTTTCACTTTTCATTTCATAATCATACTTTGGTATGCTATCATCTCATATCAATTCTCATATTTACTTTTCATTTCATAATCATATTTCTGTATTCTATCATCTCTTATCAATTCTCATATCATCTCTTATCAATTCTCATATTGTGGATCATGATCACGGTGGTACGAAGTCATAATTCTATTCGTGTATTTCTATATTCCTGTTTCATATCATATCATGACATCATATCGATGAAATATCGCTACCACCAAGTCATGACACTCTTCACATATTCTCCATGTTTAATGCAGATATCCTATCGAATTCACTTTACATTTAACAATCATATTCCCGTATTACATCAATTCATATCACTTACGTCTGGGAATTTATGATCACAATAGAGTGAGATCAGAATTCTCTTCATATCAATCTCATGTTCATATCTCATATCATCTCATGTCATCGTATAGATGAAACATCAATAACGTCGAGTCACGACATTCCTCATGGAATTCTCATGTGCTAAGCATATTATCATGTCAGGGTTTAATATGCAATTCATGTAATTTTTCTGTATAAACCGCTATCATCTCAAATCATATCATATATACTTTTGGACATGCTCAACATATGGATTTTTTTAATTCATTTCAAATTTGCCTTTAAGGCATGATAGAAACATGTTCAATTCAGTTCATGTATTCGTTTTCAGAGCATGTCTAAAACATGTGCGGTTTTAAAACATTTTCATTTTCTATAAGTTATATCGGGTCTAGAGTTCATATCAAATCAATCTATACTCTAGACCGCATATCATTTTAAATTCGACACAAAATCGTATGTAAATCATGTAAGTGTCGAAATCATTATCATATACTTTTAAAACATATTCTGTAAATCATATCAGGTCTAGAGTTCATATCAAATCAAACTACACTCTAGACCGCATATCATGCCATGTTCGACACAAAATCACATTATATATCATATAAGTGTCGAAATCATATCTCATGGACTTTTAAAACATGTTTAAAACATGTACTGTTTCAAAACATATTTCATTTCAAATCTGTTTCATGTACAGTATAAATCATGTCAAGTCTAGAGTTCATATCAATAAAATCATACTCTAGACTTCATATCATATCGGTTAGAGACTAGGCTAGATCCCTATCATCTCTATCAATAAAGACTTAAATCACTGTAGCTAGCAGTGAAAATCATGTCATCGTCCCCTGGAAACCAACTAGGGCGCTATCTATGGCCATAGACCTTATCTCTCTCAGCCCCACTGATCAGGCGCGACTGAGACCTGTCCACGACTATTGTCGGACAAGCATATCTGCCTAATGAGCAAAGCTCCAATTAGGCGGTTTCCACTATGCTTTATTGAATTTAATTCTTTTAGGGTGCCTACAGTCTCATAAAACATTTAAATCTATAGCTTTATTTTCAATATCATGTAAAGCATATGGTAAAATTCTGTATGATATTTCATATATCAAAATATATATATCTACCATATACTTTCATTTCAAAACAAATCAATACTTTTCAATATTCATATAAACATTATTAAAATGTTTCAAGTTGCAAGAAAACATGCTTAAATGCGATGCTATAAAACATTTCAGTATGCAACTTTGGTATTATTTCCATCAAATACGCTGAAGCGATTCATTTAACTTTATCACCATTAGTTATTCGATTTCAAGACTTTCTTTATGTCAAATCAGTAAATCACTATTCAAATCATTCAAGATTCATTTCATTCAGTATTCAGATTGCTCAATACTCTAATTATTTAATAACCAGATCACTTGGTACTCAAACCATTCGGTATTCAATATCCTTTTTCGATAATTATCGACTATAATAATCAATTGTACTTTTATTACCGATACTAGAACCACATCATCAGTGTGAATCCTCTTAGTATCTATGAGCATCTAAATATCATGTTTCCATATAGCCATCAGGATACTGAAATTATGAAATACTAATATCCTCATTCGATATCTATTCCAGAGTTGACATCGAGGATCGTAGAACCACAAGATCAATAATCGTTTATCAATTCCATTTATGGTTTGACCTATTGGTACATATTCAGAATTTTCGACTTGCGGTTCAATTTCATTCACTATCATAAAATCATATCACAATCCTCAATTCACTTTTCATATGGCCTGTAGAATGTAATATCATGCTAAAATTATCTATAAAACGTCCTCAATTCGATTTTTGATTGGCAATTTACCACTTAAAAGAATTTGCCAATTTCCACTATCAAAAGTGTTTCAATCATTTGAGTCGCCTTGCGACTATCCATATTATTGCAAAAATATCAGTTCATATATATTTAACATCGATATCACAAGCATACCACTAAGACGGTCCATTTATTTGAATCTATCAATTCTATAATCGTCACTCGATTGATAATTCCGCCATTCTATCATTTGACCATCTAAATCACAACTTCGATTTTTCTCTTTTAAGTTGTATCATATAATTATCATCACTTTTATCTGTGATCCGTCTAATAATTAATTTCACCTTAATCTCAACTTGACACCATTTGTGATATTAAAATCACTTGATTTATCAATTCTACAAGGTTTAGACCATATAATTCATCACATTATCGTTTTCAATGATCTATCTTCTCATCGATTTCAATATCAAACTCTTTCAGAAATACCATAAAATCCTTTTAATATTTATTTCTAATAATTATCTCCAAGATTCCATTTATGTGAGAAATTTAATCTTTTACCTCAGATATTTTTCTAAAAATTTTGGCAGCATAACGGCTTAATTTTTACTAAGCCTCCTGCACGGAAAACAGTTTATAATTGCAGCTGTTGATTCTCACATTTTCTTTATCTCTTACTAAGACCCCCACCATCAGTTGTGGGTCCTCTTAGCATTTTTAACATCAATTCAATCTATAAATCATATAAAAATTTTCACAATTCCATTTAAATTCATTCCATCTATGCATCATATAAAAATCATAAAATCCCACATACAATATGATGCTACTAATGCTTTATAAAAGTATCTTACCTATTCGCCAAGCTTAGCGCACTTTTTGATTTTCGAGCTTTGCCGAACTCCACCATTCGTCGCATTTTCGTTTTACTACAATTTCAATATCAATGCACTACATCAATATAACCATAAGTTATTCAATAAATACCACCAATTTATTTTCTATATTTTCCTTACCACATTTTTTTTTTTTTTTTTCTCTCTTTTCCTTTTTCCTTCTTCTTCTTCCTTATTTTCTTTCTCCTTTTCTTTTCTTTTCTTCTTTCTTTTCTTTTTCTTTCCTTTTTCTTTTCTGTTTTGTTTTTTTTGGCCTGAACCGGTCCGACCGGTTCAGGCCGGTTCGGGCCAGTTCACTTCTGCTGGCTGGTTCAGCCTCTTCCCGCCGGCATCACCGTCGGTTCGCACCTTCCACAGCTAGCCATGGTTGCAGGGATGCCGGATCTGGTCTCGGTTTTGCCCCATCACCGGCGACGGCGCCGGATCTGGGTCCGTGGGTTTCAGCCCTTTTCCTTCCTCTTTTCTCCTTCCTCCGCCGTTTCCTTCACCGCCGATGGCCACCTTGTCCTTCGTGGGTCTTCACCGGTGGCGTTGGTGGCGGTGCCGGCATCTGGATCGACCGGCATTCCCTCTTTGCTTTTTCTCCTCTCTCTTTTTCTTTTCTGTTTTCCGTTCGCTTTTCTCCTTTACTTTCTCCGTTTCGTCGCCGGTTGGCTTCTCTCTTCTTCCTCCTCTGTTCACCGGCGGCGTCACTCTCTCTCTCCCTTCTCCTTCCTCTCGGTCGGCCGGCGCCAGCATCCTTTTTATTTTTACGTTTTCTCCTCTGTTTTAACAGAGGAGGAAACATGGGAATCGGGTATATCCCGATTCCCCCCTTTCTTTCTTTTCTTTTTTTTTTTCATTTTCATTTTTTTATATATATAAAATCATATTTATATATATATATCATATACTATTAAAATTTAATATATATACATATATACATACTTTATCTTGAAATATATGTATATATATACACTTTGATCTAAATAATATATATTTCGTGTATGTATATATATATATATAGTTATTTTAAAACATGTAAAAATATATTATATAATCTATTTATATAATTATATTTTTATTCACTCTTTTTTTTTTCTTTAACATTAAAAATATATTTATATAATATAATTTTATAATTATATAAATATATACCTTTTTATTTCTTTAAATTTTGGATTTCCTAATATCCAAATTAATTTCTCCAATTTCATTCTTATTTAATTTGGATTTTAATTTGTCCAAATTAAATTTTTTTCCGGATACCTATATTTATTTAGAAAATTCTCGGTCTTCACATTCTCCCCACCTTAAGAAATTCGGTCCTCCGAATTGAACTTAAATTAAAAGGTGGTACCTTCCGGTACTCTTATCTTCCTTGTCCTTTCAATCATCTTTTATACCATTACATGTCATTTTTCCACCATACATCCATACCTCTTAAAATTTCTTATCACCTTGGGAGATATCACTTTCATCTCTCTTCACATAATAGCTGTTTCACACCATTTATCATTCGTTTCTCTCATTTGGTGCCAAGTCGATATAATTTGGTAACTATCGTTTACCGATTTAATCAGTAGTATGTAATTGTCCCAGTAGCTTTTAATTCTCGTGCATCCGATCTCTAAACATATCTTCGAGCGTTTCCACATTACGCTCGAATTTTCATATCAGTACGGAGCGGTGCTATTAGTAAATTTGGAAATCCCAAAGCCTTTGCTATTTTCTATAAGCATATGGCAAATCAGAGATTCCATCACATGTAATGCTCACTGGAACTTCATATACCTTCTCATTTCATAGTCATATTTTGACTGTGGCACGAGAATCTAAGAGTCTGATGATGGAAAAATAATTCCATTTAAACAATCAGTCTTAATCGCTTTCATATCACTATATTTCTTTTATTTCAATTGGAAAGGATGAAGATCTTTCTCTTTCCTTGAGCTCTCAAGCTTCCATGTAGTCTCTTTATATGGATGATGCTACTAGAGAACCTTCACTATAGGAAGGGACTTGACCTCATAGCTTTTTCCTTTCTGTCCACTATCCATATCGGTCCCTCTATACTTCTAATGTGTTTTATCATTTCACTCTTTGTAATACGTATCCTCTTATAATTCGAAATCGTAAATTTCAATTTCCAATAGTCCTCAAAATTAAGATGGAGTTGTACTTTCGACCAAACCCTATACCTTGTTCGATCATTTCTATTGGCGATTCCTTTACCTCTTTCAATCCTTTTTCAGTCCACATATCGATCATATTCTATACAATCATTCCATTATCTTCCATATAATTTGCCACAATTAATCATTCTCAATCATCTAATATCTTATTCCTTTAACGTGATACACAATTCTTCTATACCGCATCGATACCATTCATTAATGGTTTTCAATCCGTTTCAATAGGCCATCGATTGGCATCTTTATGTCCAAGCCCAGCCTGTTTCAATAGGCCGTCGACTGGTATCACCCATACCAATAGCTTACTAGTCTTGGTACAGATCGAAAATCAACAAGTGTTTACATGTAGACACTACACAGTACATGGGATGTAACACTATCACTGTCTCAACTACACCGACATGTACTAGACAGATCGGGCTCTGATACCATTAAATCTGTCACGACCCGAAGACCGCGACTTTCACTTGATTCTTATACTTTTCTTAGTCTACAAATTTATGGACTAAATTTTTCTTTTTCATTTTAAGGTTTGTATTCGGTGTCAGTGTAGTTACTATACTATCTAGGTGACCTATAGTCATTCCATTTAAATATTAAACAAACATGGAAACGGTTCTTAGTTACATCCCGACTTGTTTAACAGAATATGTACTGTGCATCAATTTAAGTCTTACATGTAAACAAGTATTTTATAAGGAACATATACCTTAGAAGACTAGTACCAAGTCCATACACCGTCTCCGATGCCCACTGAGCAGCTCACATGGCAGATGTTAACTTCAATAATCTGAAAGAGATGAAATTTAGTGGGGTGAGCAAAATCACGGCTCAGTAAGATACTAATATAAATACAAGAGTAGGATTATACTGCCTTAAACTGCAATGCTTAAAACTTGCATGGATGCAATTACAGTTAATCCTTTCTCATCGATACATCTCATTATCACTTCTCATTTTCACTTTTCATTTCATAATCATACTTTGGCATGCTATCATCTCATATCAATTCTCATATTTACTTTTCATTTCATAATCATATTTTTGTATTCTATCATCTCTTATCAATTCTCATATCATCTCTTATCAATTCTCATATTGTGGATCATGATCACGGTGGTACGAAGTCATAATTCTATTCGTGTATTTCTATATTCCTGTTTCATATCATATCATGACATCATATCGATGAAATATCTCTACCACCGAGTCATGACACTCTTCACATATTCTCCATGTTTAATGTAGATACCTTATCGAATTCACTTTACATTTAACAATCATATTCCCGTATTACATCAATTCATATCACTTATCGTCTGGGAATCTATGATCACAATAGAGTGAGATCAGAATTCTCTTCATATCAATCTCATGTTCATATATCATATCATCTCATGTCATCGTATAGATGAAACATCATTAACGTCGAGTCACGACATTCCTCATGGAATTCTTATGTGCGAAGCATATTATCATGTCAGGGTTTAATATGCAATTCATGTAATTTTTCTGTATAAACCGCTATCATCTCAAATCATATCATATATACTTTTGGACATGCTTAACATATGGATTTTTTTAATTCATTTCAAATTTGCCTTTAAGGCATGATAGAAACATGTTCAATTCAGTTCATGTATTCGTTTTCAGAGCATGTCTAAAACATGTGCGGTTTTAAAACATTTTCATTTACTATAAGTTATATCGGGTCTAGAGTTCATATCAAATCAATCTATACTCTAGACCGCATATCATTTTAAATTCGACACAAAATCGTATGTAAATCATGTAAGTGTCGAAATCATTATCATATACTTTTAAAACATATTCTGTAAATTATATCAGGTCCAGAGTTCATATCAAATCAAACTATACTCTAGACCGCATATCATGCCATGTTCGACACAAAATCACATTATATATCATATAAGTGTCGAAATCATATCTCATGGACTTTTAAAACATGTTTAAAACATGTACTGTTTCAAAACATATTTCATTTCAAATCTGTTTCATGTACAGTATAAATCATGTCAAGTATAGAGTTCATATCAATAAAATCATATTCTAGACTTCATATCATATCGGTTAGAGACTAGGCTAGATCCCTATCATCTCTATCAATAAAGACTTAAATCACTGTTGCTAGCAGTGAAAATCATGTCATCGTCCCCTGGAAACCAACTAGGGCGCTATCTATGGCCATAGACCTCATCTCTCTCAACCCCACTGATCAGGCGTGACTGAGACATGTCCACGACTATTGTCGGACAAGCATATCTGCCTAATGAGCAAAGCTCCAATTAGGCGGTTTCCACTATGCTTTATTGAATTTAATTCTTTGAGGGTGCCTACAGTCTCATAAAACATTTAAATCTATAGCTTTATTTTCAATATCATGTAAAGCATATGGTAAAATTCTGTATGATATTTCATATATCAAAATATATATATCTACCATATACTTTCATTTCAAAACAAATCAATACTTTTCAATATTCATATAAACATTATTAAAATGTTTCAAGTTGCAAGAAAACATGCTTAAATGCGATGCTATAAAACATTTCAGTATGCAACTTTGGTATTATTTCCATCAAATACGCTGAAGCGATTCATTTAACTTTATCACTATCAGTTATTCGATTTCAAGACTTTCTTTATGTCAAATCAGTAAATCACTATTCAAATCATTCAAGATTCATTTCATTCAGTATTCAGATTGCTCAATACTCTAATTATTTAATAACCAGATCACTTGGTATTCAAACCATTCGGTATTCAATATCCTTTTTCGATAATTATCGACTATAATAATCAATTGTACTTTTATTACCGATACTAGAACCACATCATCAGTGTGAATCCTCTTAGTATCTATGAGCATCTAAATATCATGTTTCCATATAGCCATTAGGATACTAAAATTATGAAATACTAATATCCTCATTCGATATCTATTCCAGATTCGACATCGAGGATCGTAGAACCACAAGATCAATAATCGCTTATCAATTCCATTTATGGTTTGACCTATTGGTACATATTCAGAATTTTCGACTTGCGGTTCAATTTCATTCACTATCATAAAATCATATCACAATCCTCAATTCACTTTTCATATGGCCTGTAGAATGTAATATCATGCTAAAATTATCTATAAAACGTCCTCAATTCGATTTTTGATTGGCAATTTACCACTTAAAAGAATTTGCCAATTTCCACTATCAAAAGTGTTTCAATCATTTGAGTCGCCTTGCGACTATCCATATTATTGCAAAAATATCAGTTCACATCTATTTAACATCGATATCACAATCATACCACTAAGACGGTCCATTTATTTGAATCTATCAATTCTATAATCGTCACTCGATTGATAATTCCGCCATTCTATCATTTGACCATCTAAATCACAACTTCGATTTTTCTCTTTTAAGTTGTATCATATAATTATCATCACTTTTATCTGTGATCCGTTTAATAATTAATTTCACCTTAATCTCAACTTGACACCATTTGTGATATTAAAATCACTTGATTTATCAATTCTACAAGGTTTAGACCATATAATTCATCACATTATCGTTTTCAATGATCTATCTTCTCATCGATTTCAATATCAAACTCTTTCAGAAATACCATAAAATCCTTTTAATATTTATTTCTAATAATTATCTCCAAGATTCCATTTATGTGAGAAATTTAATCTTTTTCCTCAGATATTTTCCTAAAAATTTTGGCAGTATAACGGCTTAATTTTTACTAAGCCTCCTGCACGGAAAACAGTTTATAATTGCAGCTGTTGATTCTCACATTTTCTTTATCTCTTACTAAGACCCCCACCATCAGTTGTGGGTCCTCTTAGCATTTTTAACATCAATTCAATCTATAAATCATATAAAAATTTTCACAATTCCATTTAAATTCATTCCATCTATGCATCATATAAAAATCATAAAATTCCACATACAATATGATGCTACTAATGCTTTATAAAAGTATCTTACCTATTCGCCAAGCTTAGCGCACTTTTTGATTTTCGAGCCTTGCCGAACTCCGCCATTCGTCGCATTTCCGTTTCACTACAATTTCAATATCAATGCACTACATCAATATAACCATAAATTATTCAATAAATACCATCAATTTATTTTCTATATTTTCCTTACCACATTTTTTTTTCTTTTTCTTCTCTTTCTTTTTCCTTTCCTTCTTCTTCTTCTTCCTTCTTTTCTTTCTCCTTTTCTTTTCTTTTCTTCTTTCTTTTCTTTTTCTTTCCTTTTTCTTTTCTGTTTTGTTTTTTTTTTTTGGCCTGAACCGATTCGGACTGGTTCAGGCCGGTTCGGGCCGGTTCACTTCTGCTGGCCGGTTCGGCCTCTTCCCACCGGCATCACCGTCGATTCGCACCTTCCACAGCTAGCCATGGTTACAGGGATGCCGGATCTGGTCTCTGTTTTACCCCATCACCGGCGACGGCGCCGGATCTGGGTCCGTGGGTTTCGGCCCTTTTCCTTCCTCTTTTCTCCTTCCTCCGCCGTTTCCTTCACCGCCGATGGCCACCTTGTCCTTCGTGGGTCTTCACCGGTGGCGTTGGTGGCGGTGCCGGCATCTGGATCGACCGGCATTCCCTCTTTCCTTTTTCTCCTCTCTCTTTTTCTTTTCTGTTTTCTGTTCGCTTTTCTCCTTTACTTTCTCCGTTTCGTCGTGTGATAACCGTAAATTTTTCAATTATTGGAAATAATAAATACTGAAAATAAATATTAAAGAAAATAGATAAGAGGAAATAAATAAATTAAAGTAAATAAATAAAATTTATTTACGAGATGGGAATATAGTTGAAATTCCCGAAATTAAGAAAAGTGAGGAAATTAAATGAAAATAATAATAATAATAATAATAAAGTCGGAGTTATTGAAAATAAGAAAAGGAGGAATTTAAATTGGATTAATGGAAATCCAAAATTAATAAAATAAAAATGAAAAATATTATATATTTATATAATTAAATTATATAAATATATTTACACATGTTTTTATATAAATACATATGTATGTATATGAATATTAGTATATATTATGAAATAAAATATATACTATTTTGTCTTAAATAAATACACGTGTATATTATAAAGTGTATTTATATAATTATAAATATATATGTACAGATATACATATATATATATATGAAATATATATATTATTGTTTTAAATAATAGTATATGAATATATAAGAAAAGTAAATGTTATTTTGTATTAAAGTTTATATGTATAAATATTTTATTATAGCATTTATATAATTTGTATATATAAATGTTATTTAAGTATATGAATATACATATATATATATATATACTAGACATGTATTTTGTAATGTACAAGATATATTTTATATATAATAAATATTGTATAACATTATGTATGAAATAATGTATGTATAACATATAATATATATTATATGTATAAAATATATGGTATAATATATAGTATATAGTATACTAAAAATAGAAAGAAGACAAAAACCAAAAGAGGAAATAAAACTAAAACAGAAAAAGGAAAAAGGAGAAATCGGGGAGGAAATCCCGATCCTCCCAGCCAGAGGGCCGACGGCGGCGAAGCTGCCACCGCCGGCGAGGGAGGAAGGAGAAAGAGATGCCACCGGCCAGAGAAAGGAAAGAGGCTGCCGGCGGCGTGAAACGGAAAACGGAATCAACGGAAAACGAAAGAAATCCGAGAAGAAAAGAAAATGGCGGACGGCGGTGCCGGCTGATCCAGGCACCGCCACTACCACCGAAGCACCGCCGGAGGGAGAGAAACACGATGGAAGCCACCGAAGGCGCAATGGACGGAGGAGGAACGCCGGCGAAGAGGAAGAAGAAACCGAGGCAAAACCGCCTCGATCCGCCGCCGTGCCGTCGATTCGGGATGAACGGAGGTCAGATCCAAGCTCGCCGTGGCGCCGGCCAGCTGCTGAGCCATCGAGCCGCCGGAGAACCGGCCGCCGGCGAGGAACCGGCAAGGAAAGGAGCTGGACCGGTCTGAACCGGTCTGACCGGGAAAGGAAGAAGAAAAGAGAAAAGAAAAAGAAAAGAAAAAGGAAAAAGAAAAAGAAAAGAAAGAAAGAAAAGAAAAAGAGGAAAAAGGAGGAAAAAGGAAGAAAAAGAGGAAAAAGGAGAATTTCGGGAATTCGGAAAATTCCCGGAAATTCGACAACCCGGACATTTACGAAAATTCGGTAAGAAATTCCCCGGAAATTTAAATTCAGAAAAATTAAATAAATTATGAAAAAAATTCTAAAAATTAGAATTTTAATTCTAGAAATTATTTTCAGCAATCGGGATAAGGAATCGGGAGAAATGGAGTGCGGGCGCGATCGATAAGCGGAAGTCGCCGACCCGGAAAAAGGTAAGGGATGCATGTGCAGCACTGTAAGGATACTCAGTCTGCATAATTTAATTTGAAATATTTTATGCAATTATTTTATGAAAATTATTATAATGCATGATTTGCTGAAAATAATTTGGGAAGAAGTACTGGCTGAAAGATTTTAAACTGTATTTTCCGTGCAGGAGGTTAGTGAATCGGTAGCCGTTATGCTGCCGAAAATTTTAGAAAAACTTTATAAAATCATATTAAATGATTTATTTTCGAATTTCGATAGTAAATCACGAGATATGAGGAAATTTCTAAATTTCATAAAATATGAATATAATGAGATGGAACTTTAGAATATTCATGTATTCGAGAATGGTGATAATGAAATCATCGAAAATTATCGGAATAGATAAATTACACGAATTACGAGACGAAAGATGAAGTGAAATATAGTGAATATTTTTATGAATATTTTTATCAGTATTCACTAAAGGATTATAACCCTTATGGTTTTAAATCATGGAATTATATAATTATATAAATTCCATAAAGGTGTATTTTATGATGAAAAAATACGGTTTTGAGACTGGTTGGTATTCTTATCATGCTGATGCATGATATGTGACATGTTTAGTCCCGGTCGACACCTGATCCGTGATCCACCGAGGACAATATAGATTATGGTCATAGATTTGACCGGTTTAGTCCTTTACCCTCCGGGGTTTATAGTACGACAAGATTAACGTCTATCTTAGAATCCATAAATGATAGGTGACATGTTAAAAAGGGAAATATTTTACATGACATGGAATATGTCAAACGGAAAAGGCCAGACCGAGCAGAGACTCGATGATTGAACCGTGGGAGCCACCTCTAGAGTCCTTCGGGAACTAAGTGCTACACGTGTTCTGATGTTTCAGTACAGGCCATACCGAGCAGAGACTCGATGATTGAACCGTGGGAGCCACCTCTAGAGTCCTTCGGGAACTAAGTGCTACACGTGTTCTGATGTTTCAGTACAGGCCATACCGAGCAGAGACTCGATGATTGAACCGTGGGAGCCACCTCTAGAGTCCTTCGGGAACTAAGTGCTACACGTGTTCTGATGTTTCAGTACAGGCCATACCGAGCAGAGACTCGATGATTGAACCGTGGGAGCCACCTCTAGAGTCCTTCGGGAACTAAGTGCTACACGTGTTCTAATATGTTAGTAAGAAATTTCTGTACCGTGTGAGCCACCTCTAGAGTCCTTCGGGAACCAAGTGCTACACGAGTTCTAATGTGTTAGTAATCAGTCTAAGTTCTGATGGGGATGCGACGAATGTCGAAGGATTAAATAGATCTTAGGCATATGACACATGATGTATATGATTATTGGATGATGTCTATATATGTCATTTGAACATGTGCTACTTGAATGTTTGTTTTCTTTCGATTATTGAGTTATGCCTATATATGCCATGTGAATATGTGCTACTTGAATGTTTGTTTCTTTCGAGTATTGAGTTATGTCTATATATGTCATTTGAACATGTGCTACTTGAATGTTCGTTTCTTTCGATTATTGAGTTATGTCTATATATGCCATTGAACATGTACTACTTGAATGTTTGTGTTTCCACACATAATTATACTTTTAATAAGAACGATGCCTTGTGTAACTAAAGACGAAAAGTAAGTATGAGTAGTTATGACATGTGTGCACTTACGAAATGGTAATAAACCTTAGTATAATCCATACATGCTAATTTACAATAACTCAAGCATGTATGATACGAATATTAATTATTTTATTTAAATACTCTATTTCGCAGAAGCATATATATATGAAAAGAATATGAAAAAGATTATGAAAGATTGAAAAGGATTTATTAATTCATAACAAAAAGAAAATTTTTCTCTACAGTTGCTTCTAGGTTCCGTAACAAGTATGGTATTCTAAAATACCTACCTTACTCCATTCGGATTCCTAGCCGACTGTAGTATCTTTCCTACATGCGAGCCTAGAGCCCATAGGAAAAACGAAAAAGATTTTTTAGCATATAGGAAGCTGAGTATCAAGTGAGGCATATAATTCTCTTACTGAGCCGTGGTTTTGCTCACCCCTTAATTTTCAACATTTCAGGTTTTGATGAATGTGAGTTCAGTGGATTGTGGATCCTGGTTGTATACGAAGGACAATATGTCAGACCGACTGATTATTTGAGGTATGATCATTTATCCTCTGTATTTAGACACGTCAACAGTACTACTTATCTGATTAGTTACGATAGGGGATGTGTATAATAAAAACAATATTATGTAAAATTGTTTAACAATCAGTACAAGTGAAGTATCGCAGACAGCCCAACCGGTTAAGTTGTGTATAAGAAGATAAAAAAATGTGGTCACGGGTCGTGACAGATTTAATGGTATCAGAGCATTGGTTGGCCTGATGTCTGTGGATACTTTTGGAAGGAAAAGAGTTAAACATCCCCGGTAGTACTGTGTCGTCTGAATACATAGAGAAAATAAATGATTGTAATGGAGTAAAATGATTTAAAGGGAGTGAGAAAGTATAAATTGAGAATGTTAAAGAAGAAAATAGGCTCAGAAATTACCAAAAAATTGGTGATTCTTCTAATCTATATGAAGGCTTGTTCAGTAAGGAACAGAAATGGACTTGGTGAGGGCCCCACCAGTACTTTTCTGTCCGAACCGAACTGAGATCTGAAAGTGATGGTATAAAATAGGGGAATAAAATATCATCATTAAATAGACTTTAAGATCACCGATTGAGGGTAATTTGAAGAGAGAGAAATTTTTAGCCAAAAATGACCAAAATACCCCTACCCCCAAAATTTTACTGGGAGTCAAAATAGATCACCAGAAGTTGGAATTGATTGATTTGACAGAGAAATTAATGTTATAAAGCTGAATTACAAGTAAATTAATCCTATTGTGGATTTTAGTGAACTTCTCTGTCGAAAATCGAATGAGATCTAACTTGCTGTTATAAGTATCAGAAAGGATACTATCAACATATAGATGATCAGTTCATTGATTTAAATGTATATTGAGGAGATAGAAATAAATGTCGAAATGACGAAAATGCCCCTATATTGGGCGATGTTCGGAATAGTGTTAAAACCGAGCTGAATTGGAATCCATTGATAGTAATGGAATTATTAATGACATAAGATGTCATATGAATCTAACGATCCCTATTACTGATTCCACTAACACTTAGATTACGGACGCGAAAGAAAAACCCCGAGTGGACTGTGGGCCATAGGGGATAACAGTACGGTTGAGTGAGGCGGCCAGGGCTCCCCCACGAGTGGACTTTGGGCCATAGTGGTAAATCCTGGGCTTTATAATAAAACAATCCGTGAGGGACTAAGTGCCACGTCTGTGTGACGGGGGCCACCTCTAGAACCCAGAGCGGATAGTACGGATGAGTGGTGCGGCTCGGGCCCCTCCGGCTTGAGACCGGCAAATCCGAGGCATCACAATAAAACGTGTATAGGCGTACGGCGGACGGGCCGGGGCCTTATATGATGCGATCCAAAGAGTGTAGTGGAATGTCATCAGATGATTGACTCGGTTATTGACTGTAAGGGTCGAAAAATTAAGAGTGTACTGAACGGGATCGTTGAATACTATGAAAAGTGAAATGATTACAGGAATTGACTAATAAGGTGAATAGTACCAATAATGAAATACATACTGGTGTGGTTACTTGGTTCTATACGTTTTCACTACTTTGAGGTGTCAAACAGATAATCTTATATAGAACCGACATATCTTGAAATATGTGCTACAGAATGAGGTACTGTGTTGAGTAGCGGTAAAGTGTGTTGATAACCGTTGTACTTGATACAGCTTACCAAAATGAGATTCGTAACGCTGTAAAGCATGACTAGGTGATGAAATCAAGGTAGAATATGTATCAAAATGATTTGAATATTGAATGTCTCTGCTTCGAGAATACACTGTGAAATGATGGGACACAAGGATGAAGGTCCAAAATGATAAAAGAAGTGTGGTTAAAGAAACTGTCGGTTGAGAATCCCAATAAATTCCAAAGTAACATAGATTGAGAAATCAGGTTAATGTTGATTCGATCGTGGATATGAAATTTTTTCTTAAGATTGTATCAAAGAATATGGAAGAAATCCAACAAGCTTAAGAAAAGAATTTTTGGAAAATATTGTGGATGATGAAATTCACATTTATCGATGTAAAGGATGGAAATACAAATGACATGATTTGAGGATGAATTGAATGATGTACAAATTTTTATTATACACTAAAGTTCTTATGAAGAACAAATAAATACCTATATGGAAGTGATGCCTTAGATATGATTAATCGGAGATGTATAAGGAGCGTATAGGAGCAATCTTTGTAAAAGGCATCATCAGATGAAAAGTTAAAGAACGATGGTCACAAGATGATAAGAAAGGTACGATTAAAGAAAGTATCAGATTTGATTTCCGATAAAACTTCCAAAGTTATATAAATTAGAGGAATCGAGATAACACTGATTTGATTTTAAATATGAAGTTAAATTCTAAGCTTATATCGGAAGATGTAGAAAGAATCAGAAAAGCTTAAGAAAATAACTCTGGAAAATGTATGAATAATGAAATTCACGTGTAGAAGTCTGGATGACGAAAATACTAATAATGAAAAAATTGAGAATAAAGGAGTTATCTGTATAGGTGTAAATGAGAGAAATGCAAATGATGTTGAGTTGTAGACAAATCAAAAAGGATATATTAAATTTCTATCATTGATGAAGTTCTGGTGAAGAACAAGTATTAATCTACGTGAAAATAGACGCTTTATTGATCTGATTAGAGATACGTGAGGAGTAAATAAGACTAGCTGCTGTGTAAAGCGTCCTTAGATAAAAGATTGAAGGTTGGTGTCCATAAGATGATGATTTGAACTTGAAGTGAATTTTACGAGTTCCTATTGAAGTTACAAGGGTAATGAGTTGCATTGTAAAGTATATAAGCCTGAAGAATGAGGCATCCTTACACGAGTAAATTGATAAAATACTAATAGAGTCTAAAGTATATATGGAACATGAGCAGCATTGTAATATGATCCCTAAACTCTTAAAGGCTGTGAAATTGTGCTAAGATTAGCAACTAAGAAAGTTGGCTAGATAGTATATCTTCTTGAGATATAAAATCTCGAAACGACAGGATGACAGTGAACCTGTCTATGATATAAAGATAATGATTGAGATACGAAAGTAATGAGTATAGCTAAATACTACTGCCAGCCTATAAAAGAGTGATGAGACTGGCTGCTCTATAGACGGGATCTAATTAAAGAAATTAAAGTCGGCAGATGGATAAGTGTAAAGAAAAGATGGTATGCAAGATTTTAAAGGATCTTAGCAATATAGTACCATACCGATCGAGAAAATCGACGAAAAGGAATGAGAGTAAAAATATGAAAACGAAAATGAAAGTGAAATGAGGAAATAAATTGCATGATGAGAAGGGAACATCAATATGAAACAGTTCCCGCAGTTAAGACTGAAAGTGAATGGTG
Organism: Heritiera littoralis; assembly: GCA_031772115.1. Taxonomy (NCBI): domain Eukaryota; kingdom Viridiplantae; phylum Streptophyta; class Magnoliopsida; order Malvales; family Malvaceae; genus Heritiera; species Heritiera littoralis. The sequence goes on from JAPDPK010000090.1 coordinate 1,343,240, forward strand.
TTGGTTATCACATAACTGTGGCAAGATGTAAAATCAAAGCCAGAACTGATAAGTGAAAGTAATGATACTCCAAGGAGTAAGATAATTGATATGTTTACTGCCAGTAAAATGTTTGTACATATAACCACCTCGAAACGATAGAGATGGTGGAATTGTATAGATAATGTGGTGCTTAAATGGATAATTCGAGGATTCAATCACAGAATTTAAATTTTGAAAAGAGATTTAAAGACCATACTACATGAAGAGAATATGATTGTCTCATGAATTATGATTGTGAGAGATGATCTATAGTAAAATCGGCAAATGAGATGCAGCCTTGATGGAATAAGTGTGAAAATGAATATTGTGGACAATAAAGAGTCCAAAAGAGAAATGATGATATGGAAGTGATTAAAGATTGAGGATTTGAATAGAATCACTTTCCATTATCAGACTTCTAGATTCTCTAGTGCCTTAGTCGAAGTATAAGTGTTAAACGGTGTGAATGTGTATGTACAGTTCCAGTGAGCCTTACATGTGATGGGAGTCTCTGTGTTGCCATATGCTAATGAGAGATAGCAAAAGGCTTTGAGATCCCAAGTGTATTGATAGCACCGCTCCATACTGATATATATTTATATATATATGAGCGTGAGATGTAACCGCTCCATGATATTGAGAGAGCGTGTGCACGAGATGTGAAAGCTACTGGGACACTTACATATAATTGATTGACACGAGTACATGATAGTACCAAATTATGTCGACTCGGCACTAAGTGAGAAGAATGGATGATGAATAGCATAAATCAGCTGTAATATTAAAATATTATGTATGGCTCTTATATGAAAAGAGTAAAAGTGAATAACTCTCGATTTGAGAAAAGAAATTACTTGAGCATAGACATATATGATGAAAGACAGCATGTAGTGGTCTAAAGTACTCTTGATGTTGAAAGTGTACTGGCAGTATTATTTGGAGGATGAACTAAAGGTCAGAAGCCATAAGTATTCGGCATGTACCACCTTTGGACTTAAGTTAAATTCGGAGGACCGAATTTCTTAAGGTGGGGAGGATGTGATAACCGTAAATTTTTCAATTATTGGAAATAATAAATATTGAAAATAAATATTAAAGAAAATAGATAAGAGGAAATAAATAAATTAAAGTAAATAAATAAAATTTATTTACGAGATGGGAATATAGTTGAAATTCCCGAAATTAAGAAAAGTGAGGAAATTAAATGAAAAAAAAAAATAATAATAATAAAGTCGGAGTTATTGAAAATAAGAAAAGGAGGAATTTAATTTGGATTAATGGAAATCCAAAATTAATAAAATAAAAATGAAAAATATTATATATTTATATAATTAAATTATATAAATATATTTACACATGTTTTTATATAAATACATATGTATGTATATGAATATTAGTATATATTATGAAATAAAATATATACTATTTTGTCTTAAATAAATACACGTGTATATTATAAAGTGTATTTATATAATTATAAATATATATGTACAGATATACATATATATATATATGAAATATATATATTATTGTTTTAAATAATAGTATATGAATATATAAGAAAAGTAAATGTTATTTTGTATTAAAGTTTATATGTATAAATATTTTATTATAGCATTTATATAATTTGTATATATAAATGTTATTTAAGTATATGAATATACATATATATATATATACTAGACATGTATTTTGTAATGTACAAGATATATTTTATATATAATAAATATTGTATAACATTATGTATGAAATAATGTATGTATAACATATAATATATATTATATGTATAAAATATATGGTATAATATATAGTATATAGTATACTAAAAATAGAAAGAAGACAAAAACCAAAAGAGGAAATAAAACTAAAACAGAAAAAGGAAAAAGGAGAAATCGGGGAGGAAATCCCGATCCTCCCAGCCAGAGGGCCGACGGCGGCGAAGCTGCCACCGCCGGCGAGGGAGGAAGGAGAAAGAGATGCCACCGGCCAGAGAAAGGAAAGAGGCTGCCGGCGGCGTGAAACGGAAAACGGAATCAACGGAAAACGAAAGAAATCCGAGAAGAAAAGAAAATGGCGGACGGCGGTGCCGGCTGATCCAGGCACCGCCACTACCACCGAAGCACCGCCGGAGGGAGAGAAACACGATGGAAGCCACCGAAGGCGCAATGGACGGCGGAGGAACGCCGGCGAAGAGGAAGAAGAAACCGAGGCAAAACCGCCTCGATCCGCCGCCGTGCCGTCGATTCGGGATGAACGGAGGTCAGATCCAAGCTCGCCGTGGCGCCGGCCAGCTGCTGAGCCATCGAGCCGCCGGAGAACCGGCCGCCGGAGAACAACCGGCGAGGAAAGGAGCTGGACCGGTCTGAACCGGTCTGACCGGGAAAGGAAGAAGAAAAGAGAAAAGAAAAAGAAAAGAAAAAGGAAAAAGAAAAAGAAAAAGAAAAAGAAAAGAAAGAAAGAAAAGAAAAAGAGGAAAAAGGAGGAAAAAGGAAGAAAAAGAGGAAAAAGGAGAATTTCGGGAATTCGGAAAATTCCCGGAAATTCGACAACCCGGACATTTACGAAAATTCGGTAAGAAATTCCCCGGAAATTTAAATTCAGAAAAATTAAATAAATTATGAAAAAAATTCTAAAAATTAGAATTTTAATTCTAGAAATTATTTTCAGCAATCGGGATAAGGAATCGGGAGAAATGGAGTGCGGGCGCGATCGATAAGCGGAAGTCGCCGACCCGGAAAAAGGTAAGGGATGCATGTGCAGCACTGTAAGGATACTCAGTCTGCATAATTTAATTTGAAATATTTTATGCAATTATTTTATGAAAATTATTATAATGCATGATTTGCTGAAAATAATTTGGGAAGAAGTACTGGCTGAAAGATTTTAAACTGTATTTTCCGTGCAGGAGGTTAGTGAATCGGTAGCCGTTATGCTGCCGAAAATTTTAGAAAAACTTTATAAAATCATATTAAATGATTTATTTTCGAATTTCGATAGTAAATCACGAGATATGAGGAAATTTCTAAATTTCATAAAATATGAATATAATGAGATGGAACTTTAGAATATTCATGTATTCGAGAATGGTGATAATGAAATCACCGAAAATTCTCGGAATAGATAAATTACACGAATTACGAGACGAAAGATGAAGTGAAATATAGTGAATATTTTTATGAATATTTTTATCAGTATTCACTAAAGGATTATAACCCTTATGGTTTTAAATCATGGAATTATATAATTATATAAATTCCATAAAGGTGTATTTTATGATGAAAAAATACGGTTTTGAGACTGGTTGGTATTCTTATCATGCTGATGCATGATATGTGACATGTTTAGTCCCGGTCGACACCTGATCCGTGATCCACCGAGGACAATATAGATTATGGTCATAGATTTGACCGGTTTAGTCCTTTACCCTCCGGGTTTATAGTACGACAAGATTAACGTCTATCTTAGAATCCATAAATGATAGGTGACATGTTAAAAAGGGAAATATTTTACATGACATGGAATATGTCAAACGGAAAAGGCCAGACCGAGCAGAGACTCGATGATTGAACCGTGGGAGCCACCTCTAGAGTCCTTCGGGAACTAAGTGCTACACGTGTTCTGATGTTTCAGTACAGGCCATACCGAGCAGAGACTCGATGATTGAACCGTGGGAGCCACCTCTAGAGTCCTTCGGGAACTAAGTGCTACACGTGTTCTGATGTTTCAGTACAGGCCATACCGAGCAGAGACTCGATGATTGAACCGTGGGAGCCACCTCTAGAGTCCTTCGGGAACTAAGTGCTACACGTGTTCTGATATTTCAGTACAGGCCATACCGAGCAGAGACTCGATGATTGAACCGTGGGAGCCACCTCTAGAGTCCTTCGGGAACTAAGTGCTACACGTGTTCTAATATGTTAGTAAGAAATTTCTGTACCGTGTGAGCCACCTCTAGAGTCCTTCGGGAACCAAGTGCTACACGAGTTCTGATGTGTTAGTAATCAGTCTAAGTTCTGATGGGGATGCGACGAATGTCGAAGGATTAAATAGATCTTAGGCATATGACACATGATGTATATGATTATTGGATAATGTCTATATATGTCATTTGAACATGTGCTACTTGAATGTTTGTTTTCTTTCGATTATTGAGTTATGCCTATATATGCCATGTGAATATGTGCTACTTGAATGTTTGTTTCTTTCGAGTATTGAGTTATGTCTATATATGTCATTTGAACATGTGCTACTTGAATGTTCGTTTCTTTCGATTATTGAGTTATGTCTATATATGCCATTGAACATGTACTACTTGAATGTTTGTGTTTCCACACATAATTATACTTTTAATAAGAACGATGCCTTGTGTAACTAAGGACGAAAAGTAAGTATGAGTAGTTATGACATGTGTGCACTTACGAAATGGTAATAAACCTTAGTATAATCCATACATGCTAATTTACAATAACTCAAGCATGTATGATACGAATATTAATTATTTTATTTAAATACTCTATTTCGCAGAAGCATATATATATGAAAAGAATATGAAAAAGATTATGAAAGATTGAAAAGGATTTATTAATTCATAACAAAAAGAAAATTTTTCTCTACAGTTGCTTCTAGGTTCCGTAACAAGTATGGTATTCTAAAATACCTACCTTACTCCATTCGGATTCCTAGCCGACTGTAGTATCTTTCCTACATGCGAGCCTAGAGCCCATAGGAAAAACGAAAAAGATTTTTTAGCATATAGGAAGCTGAGTATCAAGTGAGGCATATAATTCTCTTACTGAGCCGTGGTTTTGCTCACCCCTTAATTTTCAACATTTCAGGTTTTGATGAATGTGAGTTCAGTGGATTGTGGATCCTGGTTGTATACGAAGGACAATATGTCAGACCGACTGATTATTTGAGGTATGATCATTTATCCTCTGTATTTAGACACGTCAACAGTACTACTTATCTGATTAGTTACGATAGGGGATGTGTATAATAAAAACAATATTATGTAAAATTGTTTAACAGTCAGTACAAGTGAAGTATCGCAGACAGCCCAACCGGTTAAGTTGTGTATAAGAAGATAAAAAAATGTGGTCACGGGTCGTGACACGTCGCTGGTTGGCTTCTCTCTTCTTCCTCCTCTGTTCACCGGCGGCGTCACTCTCTCTCTCCCTTCTCCTTCCTCTCGGCCGGCCGGCGCCAGCATCCCTTTTATTTTTACGTTTTCTCCTCTGTTTTAACATAGGAGGAAACATGGGAATTGGGTATATCCCGATTCCCCCCTTTCTTTCTTTTTTTTTTTCATTTTCATTTTTTTTATTTATATAAAATCATATTTATATATATATATATATATCATATACTATTAAAATTTAATATATATACATATATACATACTTTATCTTGAAATATATGTATATATATACACTTTGATCTAAATAATATATATTTCGTGTATGTATATATATAGTTATTTTAAAACGTGTAAAAATATATTATATAATCTATTTATATAATTATATTTTTATTCACTCTTTTTTTTTTCTTTAACATTAAAAATATATTTATATAATATAATTTTATAATTATATAAATATATACCTTTTTATTTCTTTAAATTTTGGATTTCCTAATATCCAAATTAATTTCTCCAATTTCATTTTTATTTAATTTGGATTTTAATTTGTCCAAATTAAATTTTTTTTCGGATACCTATATTTATTTAGAAAATTCTCGATCTTCACATTATTATTATTTGTTTTACTATTTTTTGTTGTTTCTATCTTTTAACATTTTGCTGATTTTGCTTTGATGATAAAATGGTAAGCTTTGAATTGATATATTGTTTTTGGCTTCAGATTTCTTGTTCATGTATTGATTTATTGGTGGAATCAAGGGTTTCTATTTGAATTGTTTTCAACCATAGGTTTTAGGTTTTTAGGTTTTTAGGAGATGGTGTTTAGAATGAGTGAATTTTGGGTTTGAATGTTAATTAATTAAGATGAATGTTGTTTTTGGCTTGAAATCTTGTTGAATTTGAAGAATTTTGTTTGATATTGGTTTGGCTTCAATTTATTGAAATTTCTTGTGAAATTGTGCCTTGGTTGAAAAAGGGTCAATTTTGGTTTAAGTATGAGAATTGAGTTTGAGCAGCTCAAACGAGCTTAATCGAGCATGAGACTCAAGCTCAGATAATTGAGCTTAATCAAGCAAGCTTGAGTAGCTCGATTTTGATTTCAAGTCGAGCTCGAGCTCAAAAATTAAGATTCAAATAGGCTCGAGCCAAGCATTGAGCACCAAGTTTTCAAGTCGAGCTCGAGCTCGAGCACTTCACTGTATCAGCTTGGCTCAGCTCAGCTCGATTACACCCCGAGTGTCGACTAACGATGACACAAATGGAAGTAAATCATCGAAAATTGAGTTTTAAAGTTGTCGACTTAAAGAATTTTTTGCAAGTAGTATGAGAAAATGAAGAGAGAAGAAAAAAAATGAAAATATTTTTTATATTAATGGTTTATTTTTAAATTCTTAAAATTGTGTTTTTTATATTTAGTTTGAAACCTATATTTTATTTTTATAAAAGAAAAAATATAATTTATTTATTTTGTACATAACATGATTCAGATGCGATGTCAACTGACGTTTAACATTTAATTGATTTTAAATTAACAAAAAAAACCAAAGCATTATAACTTAAAAAATTTATAAATTAACAAGTAGCTTTTAAAAGTATAAAAATCAAAATAGTAGTTGATTCAAGATTTAATAACCAGAAATACTATTTACTTTATTTGAAATTTATTAAAACAAGCTAAAATTCCATAAATTCAAAATCCTGTTTGTTAATGTTAACAATATCAAAGTTGGCTCCTTGAAGCTCTTGAGGATGGAAATAGCTTTGCAAGACAAAATAAAGTCAGAGAAGGTCAGAGTGTTATACTTTGACAGACACTCCAATAGTAGACTTGCTTAACGGGTCGAGTTGACTCTATCCAGCACGAAATCGAATCGGGTCAACTCGGCTTGTAAATCGGGTTACCCCATTTGAATGGAGGAGGGGACACTCCCTCCTTCCATTTGTATTTTTTTAATTTTTTTTAATTCAATATTTTTCTATAAATACCTATTAATTTTATTTATTTTTTCATTACATTTTCTCTCAATACTCATACTCATACACTCTCAAATCTCAACATTCATACTTTCTCAAACTCTCTCAAATTTACTCAAATTCTTTTATTCTAAATTTATAATATTATTATTTTTCTCTCTAAAATTCATTTTCCTTTTCGTTTTACAATTTTACAAATTTTAGTTTCAACTTTTAATTTCCAATATATTTTCCCACATCTATTTCTATTAAATTTCATGTCCCGTTTCTTGCCCTTTTGGTTTTATTGAAATCTTCAATTTGACTGGCAAATCATTCAATGAATTCAAATCCAATATTCATCCAAAAGAGGAGCTTCATTCGATACCACTGATACATCGTAGTACTACTTGTCATGGAGGTCATGGTCAAACACAATCATCAACTGCCACCACTACTGCTACATCATCAAGATTAACGAAAACAAAGATTACCCATACTAAAAAGAGTAAGGTATGGAAGCATTTCGATATTATCCTAAAAGAAGGTACGATAAATGAATATTATGCTATTTGTAAAATGTGTAAAAAGGTTTATGCTTATAGCTCTGGTAGAAGTGGTGGCGATATATGTACGTATAAAAGATATTTAATTGGTGCACATAAAATTAATCCAAATGAAGAGGATGAGATTAATGAAGGCATACAATCTCAAATTAATATACATGATAGTGGAAAAAAATTTACTTTTTACAATGATCAAGCTAGATGTGACTTAGTTAGATTTGTAGTTAGAGCTAAACTGCCATTCACAATTTGGGAAAAAGTAGGATATTTAGAATTTGTTTGTAAATATTTACAACCTGCATATAAATCTGTTTCTAGACATACATTAAAAAAAAGATTGCATGGATATGTTTAAGGAATATAGACAAGCTTTAATTGATAAACTTAGTAATATTTTATCTATGGTTAGTTTAATTAGTGATATATGAACTAGTGCTAACGGTATAAGTTATCTTGTTATAACTTGTCATTGAGTAAATGAAAATTGTTGTATGCAAAAACGAATTTTATCCTTAAATGTAATAGAAGAAGCTCATAATGCATACACTATTCATATATATATATATTACTAAAGTTTGTAAATTGTATGAACTTGAAAATAATAAAATTTTTGCTATTACTTTAGATAATGCTTTGAATAATACTGCATCTATTCCTATGTTAATTAAAAGTTTAAACCCAATTATGCAATGTGTATTTTTTCTGTTATATGTGCATACTATATTATAAATTTGTGTGTTCAAAGTGGTTTTAGTGCTACTCGTAGTAGTAGTATTAGTGGAATAAGTCTAATTGATAAAATTAAAATGTTAGTAAAATGGATCTGCACCCCAAATCACAAACATGAATAGAAGCAATTTTGTCTAGCAAATAATATACATGTTAAAGCATTTTCACTTCCTGTGGAAATAAAGTAGAACTCACTCCATCATTTGCTTTCTTCTGTTTTACCTTATAAAGAACTTGTTATTCCTTTTTATAACAATTATACAAATAACCGTATTTAGTGCTTTATGATGAAGATTGAATTTTTATTGAATGCTATATTGATTTATTATCTACTTTTAAAGATGCAACCGAGTGATTTTCAACTCAATATTATCCAATTATACATTATTTTGTTTCTATTATTTATAAAATATTTGATAAATTTTTAAAATTTAGGAATCATGAAACTTTGTCTTCTTTTGTAAATGATATGGAGGAAAAATTTTAAAAATATTGAGAAACAATTTCTTCTATTCATTGTATTTTAACTTTACTAGATCCTAGTTAAGATGAGGTAAATATAGAGATTTTTTTTATTGTTATAAAGATTTTCTTAGTCTTGATAATATTGAGGACCAAAAGTTTTCAATTAACAATTATTTTTGAGAATTGTTTAATATTTATAAAGGTGAGAGGGAGTAGTTCACTTTCAATCGAGGATAAGAAGAATTGTACAAAGAAACAAAAAGTGGTGACAGCAGCAAAGGAAAATGCATTTTGAACACAATTAAGGAAGCAACAAAAATGAGAATGAAGCTAAAAGGAAAAGCTAGCGGATCTGAATCATCAACAACTAGATGAAGTTCTGACATCAATGAGACAAGGTTTTTCTTATGTCAAGACTTTCATATAGACGTAACTTTGATCTTCTCCAATGGTGGAAAGAAAATCAAAGACAATTTCCAATTTTAGCTTCTATGGCCCTATATGTTTTTGCGATGTAAGTTTCTTCTGTTACTTCATAATTCACATTCTGGACATGTGAAAAAAATCTTTGGAGACCATTGAACCACTCTTAACCCGGATTCATTATGCATGTTAACATGCCTTAAAGATTAGTTTGAAGTGTAATCCCGTAATATCGAATTTGGAATGGCCAATGAATTCGTCAATACTATTTCAGAGAAGGAGGAAGAAATTTCTATGGCAATCAGTATAAATTATGAGGAATAGGTAATTTAATTTTTTTTTTTGTAAATTGTATGTAAATTGTAAATAAATTTAGTCATAATATATATTTTTATGGATGACGGTCCTGTGGTTTTTACCTTTCTAACTTTTGAAGGGGTTTCGCACGTAAAAAATCTTTTGTCTCCTACTCTCTTCTTTTTATTCTTTATTATTTTCATTTATTATTATTGTTAAATACCAAATTAATTAATGTTATACTTATAATATGTTTAAAAAATAAACAAATATTTAAAATACAAAATGAATGAATATTTTAAAAACATACTAAATAAATTAATAAATATTTTAAATGCAAAATGATAAGTTTACTTATATTTTAAATGATAAGTATAATTATATTTCAAATGTAATAAATAAGTTTAACAAAATTAAAAAAATTTTAAAAAGTATTATAATTTTCTTAAATTAATAGCTTTATTAAATTAGTTATAATAACTTTATCATAATATGATTATTTATTTTTTTATTATAACAATAATTTTTTTAGATAATTATACAGTAACTTTATCTTTAAATTACAATTACTTTAATTAAATAAGTTATAATAACTTTATTAACATTAATTTATAATTACTATTAGCATCACTTATTATAAAAATAAATTTATTAGATTAAATCATAAAAATATATTAATAAATATTTACTTTAATTAAAATTAATTAATATATAAATTTTAAAAAAATTAAAAAAAAAATAAATCTAGCCCAGCCGGTCTGCCTTGGTTTTTAATGAATTGATACAATGGGCCGAACCAATTCAACATTTTCCTACTGCTGAACCAACTCGGCCTGTACCGATTTAGCAAATCAATTCAACCAATTTGTTGTTTTGGTGGGTCAAAATCTATTGAGCTTGACTCAAAACCAATCCAGTCCGGCCTACCACTACCTCTATCCAACACTCAAGTCAATACTATACCTAGGAGGAGAATATAAGAAGAGCCCAAGTATTTCCTAGGCCTTTTCATGCACTTGCAAGGTAAGTCTTCGACTTAGTATTTCCTTGGGCCCGCATGTCCTTGGGCTCGACACTATTCAGAACATTAACACATCTGAATTAGCAATCAAGTTTCTTTGCTCAAAGTTACACTTTATTGTGTTAGATTTGTGTAAGTAAGTAGGACACATCACCTATGGGATTTTATTAATACTAAGGAAGAAGGCGGAGAGAAGTTTTTTTTGGTGTAACAAGGGGGAGAGAAGTTATGAAACGTTCAAAGTTGAATTTAGATATACAATAGTTTTAGAAATTAAAAAGGATACAGAATAAAGTTTTGACAAAAAATTTTATATGAATGTAAAAAAAAAAATAAAATATTTTATTTTTGATGTTTCAATATAAATTGTGATAGGATAAATTTTGTACTTCAATATATCAGATATGACACAAACATGAAACAAATACGCGAGTTGTATTTGGTTTTATTTCACTTTTATATTATTTTAGTTTTATTTTTTTTATGGATGTACAATGTAATATATATTTATTAAAAGGTTTTTTATTTCTTTTTGTAATTGTAAATTCTACTAATAAATGAAATCTTATTTAAGAAAACTAGGCCACAACAGTCAACTTTCAACTCTTGGAAATTTTAATTATTTTTGTACTTTTCCACATGTGTCATCAGAGGTTTTACTAATTCTTGTACAACATTAATAAATTATCACAAATCTCATCATTGAGTAAGATACAGATTCTCTCAAAAGTTTATACGTAGAAGACTCTAATCTCAAGAAATCAATTCTAATGGATTCAGGTACGCTTCTGTATTACTTTTCTTGATGATTAAACATGAGATCTTGAGTATATTTATTTGTAGTAATTTCTAACAAGTGGTATCAAGAGCCAGTTCATGTTTGATCATTGAGAATTAAAAATTTTGGTGTAAAACCTTAGGGCTTTTATTCCTTATGGAATAAGGATTAAAATCATGTGAACAATATTCTGGAATTTTGTCTCATGTTTGATGAATTTTATTTTTAAATTCTTTAAATCCCAAAATTAAAATTTAACCAAAACAATAATATTTTATGTGTTCTAATTCAAATTGATGAATGATAATTGCTTCTTGTGACTACTATGGTTGAAACAAATTCACAATTTCAGTAAATATTTGGTTTTGGTTGAAAGAAATCAAGAAAAGGGGTAAGGGTTTTCATGGAGTTTTCTTGAATTTTCTTGATCAAATTCATTACAATTTTTTATTGTTTTGAGCCGTTTCTTAGCATGGGTTTGGTATAAATAGATGTTAATTCCATGATTTCAAGTTTAATTTTGTCAAAATTGGTGAAAAGGAGGATCAAAAATAAGAAAAAGCATGAACAGACCCGCATGGGTCTGTTCCAGGTCCAGCCGTGTTGGGTTGACCCGGCTGGAGGTAGAAGAAAAGGGGTCCCAAGTGGGATCCCTTATCATCCTGTGGTCAAAAGGCCACCGATTTTTCCAGATTACCATTTTTTTTTATTTCCTATTTTTTGGTAATTTTTATGAAATTTTTTGAAATTGTTAAATATTTATTATTTAATAGTCATGGTAATTTCGGTGTTTTGATATATTATGCACATTTTTTCTAAAATTGTGTTTCATGATAAAATATTTCATGATATTTTGAGATGATTGACAGTACTCACTCTCCCTAATAATGTGAAATAATTTGTGTACTCTCTATATTTTTGTATGTGCATAAATGTTAAAAATAAAGTTCAAACTAAATTAAATTAATATAAAATGCCACCAAAGTGGCCTCTTTTATGTTAATTTATTTATTTTGAAAATTAAGGTTGTCATTTAAGAATTTAAATAACTGTGTTTTTTTAATCCCTGTGGAAAATAATCGGCCCAAAGGAAGGTTATTTTTTGGCTGGATTACAAACACAATAAGTTAGTAAATATGTGATAAAATTATTTTTTTCTATGCATGCAATATGTCGGCCCAAAGGAAGGCATGTTGTTGGCAAGGATTTGATTTTCAATATTTACTAGTAAAGTTTAAGAGTACCACTTACAAATTTAAATTTCTATCTAAAGACTAAATTTTAATGTTGTGCTTGTTATCTTATATGGCCCAAATTATTTATTTATTAATTGTGAGCTTATTATTGTTTTTTTCTGTTTACAATAAATGTTTCTTCTATATCTACCAATTTGAATAATATCCCGGTGCTTAACGGTACTAATTTCGAGAAATGGAAGGAGCATGTTATTATTGTGCTTGGGTGTATGGATCTAGACTATGTGATCAGGTCTGACAAACCTCCCGCCCTTGCTCATAATAGTACATATACGGAAAAGGGCACTTTATGAAAAATGGGAGCATTCAAACCGCATGAGTCTGATGATCATGAAGCACTCAATTCTGGATACCATCAGGGGCGCAATGCCTGAGGAAGAAAATGCTAAGAGTTTCCTACAACAAATTACAGACAAATTCACTGCAAATGAAAAGGTCAAAACAAGCACCATCCTGTCTAAGCTTGTTTCAATGCGGTATAGCGGTAAAGGAAACATAAGGGAATATATTATAGAAATGTCTAATCTTGTTACAAGACTAAAGGCACTAAAGTTAGAGTTGTCTGAGGACATTCTCGTGCACTTGGTCTTAATATCTCTTCCTGCACAATTTAGTCCTTTTAAAATAAGTTATAACACTCAAAAGGAGAAATAGACTCTTAATAAGCTCATTGCTCAGTGTGTGCAAGAGGAAGAGAGGTTGAAACAAGAGAAGATAGAAAGTGCTCACTTAGCATCTTCTTCCAATGACATTGTTGCCAACAAAAAGAGAAAAAGGAACATAGGAAAAGACACTGCAAATATTGGAACTTCACAGCCTAAGGGGCAACAGAAACAAGATAAGGTGATCACTTGTTTCTTTTGTCGTAAAGGTGGTCATGTGAAGAAGGATTGTTCCAAGTATACTAAATGGCTTGCCAAAAAGGGTAAACTTCTCAACTTTGTTTGTTCTGAAGTTAATTTGGCTTTAGTACCCAATCACACTTGGTGGATAAATAGGGGTGCCACTACTCACATAAGTGTGACTATGCAGGGTTGTCTAAGGAGCAGAAAGCCAATTGATGTTGAAAAATTCATCTACATAGGAAATGGCGAAAGAGCTCCTGTTGAGGCTATTTGTTTATTTAGATTAAAGTTAGAATCTGGTTGCTATTTAGATTTGAAAGAGACTTTTTATGTACCGTCATTTAGACGAAATTTAATTTCTGTTTCTTATTTGGACAAATCAGGATATTCTTGTTCATTTGGAAATGGAAATTTAGTCTTTTTCAATATTGAAATCTTATTGGCATAGGTTCTTTGGTTGATAATCTATATAAATTAGATCTTCATGCCTCACACATTAATGAATCCTTGCATATAAATAATTATGGTACAAAGCACAGATTAATTAATAAGAATTCTTCCATGTTACGGAACATGCGTTTAGTGCATATTTCTGAACAAAGAATAAAAAGGCTTGTGTCAGAAGGAATTCTCGATTCCCTTGATTTTTCAAATTTCAAAACTGTGTTAAGTGTATTAAGGGAAAACAAACAAATATTAAGAAAACCGGTGCTAACAGGAGTTTAAACGTCTTGGATTTAATTCATACTAATATTTGTGGTCCATTACCTACGGCTTCTTGGAATGGTCAACAGTATTTTATTACTTTTATAGACCATTATTCTCGTTATGGGTACATATACTTGATTCATGAGAAGTCTCAAGCATTGGACGTTTTCAAAATCTATAAAGCTGAAGTTGAAAATCAACTTGGTAGGAAAATTAAAGCCGTTAAATTTGACCATGACGGTGAATATTACGGTAGATACGACGGATCAAGTGAACAACGTCCAGGCCCTTTTGCAAAGTATTTAGCAAAATGTGGCATCGTTCCTCAATACACCATGCCAAGGACTCCAAGTCAAAATGGTGTAGCTAAGAGACAAAATTGAACCCTAAAGGATATGGTTAGAAGTATGATTAGTCATTCTTCTTTACCAGAGTCACTTTGGGGAGAAGCCTTAAAAACTGTAGTGTACATTCTTAATCGAGTTCTAAGCAAAGCAGTAGCTAAAACACCATATGAATTATGGATAGGAAAGAAGCCTAGTATTAGGCATTTACATATTTGGGCTTGTTCAGCTGAAGCTAGGCCATACAAGCCTAATTAAAGGAAACTGGACTCAAGAACAATAAGTTGCTACTTTGTTGGATACTCAGAAAGATCGAGGGGTTTCAAGTTTTATGATCCCTCAAATAGATCCTTTTTCGAAACGGGGAATGCAAAGTTTATTGAGGATGTTGAATATGATGAGGGTGCCAAACTCAAGAACTTTGTCTTTGAAGAAGAACATGTTACAGTTCCTATAGTTGCAATTGAAAATGATCAGACAATTATGTTTGACATTGTTCAAGATGCAAATCCGGACTATCAAGACACTCCTGGGTTACATCCTACTCATATTAAAGAGCAACAACAACCTCAATTGGAAGTGCCATTAAGGAGATCCTCGAGAGAGAGGAGATCGACGATTCCAGATAATTATATCGTTTATCTATAAGAACACGAGTTTGATATAGGGCCAGAAGATGATCCAAAATCTTTTAGTGAAGCCAAACAAAGTGTTCACTCTCATAAATGGATTGAGGCCAAGAAAGATGAGATGAAATCAATGGAGAATAATGACGTTTGGGATCTTGTCAAATTGCCTAAAGGAGCGAAACTGATTGGTTGTAAATGGATTTTCAAAACTAAGAGGGATTTGAAAGGCAATATCGAAAGATATAAAGCACGTCTAATTGCCAAAGATTTCACTCAAAAGGAAGGCATTGATTATAAAGAGACTTTCTCTCTGGTTTCATTGAAAGACTCTTTTAGAATCATTATGGCACTTGTAGCTCATTATGATTTGGAGCTACATCAGATGGATGTAAAGACAGCATTTATCAATGGTAACATTGAGAAACAATTTATATGGAGCAACAAAAAAATTTCGTGTTGGATGAATTGAAACATCTGGTGTGTAAATTAAAGAAATTCATCTATGGTTTAAAGCAAGCATCCCGTCAATGGTATCAGAAATTTGATCAGTGATCACCTCCTTTGATTTTAAGGAGAACACTGTTGATCAATGTATTTATCACAAGATCAGTGAGAGCAAGTTTATTCTTCTGGTGTTATATGTCGATGACATCCTGCTAGCAAGTAGCATATGCCCCGAAGGCTACCATTATTCATGTTTTGGGGTTAGTCATTATTTCACTTTTTGGAGGTTCTCAACTTCTTTCTATAGATATTTTTTTTATATTTGTTTATCTAGGTTTGACTTGGATGAATGACTAGCTAAGTTCATTTTCTCAACCTTATTTTGAGTTTTATGTTCATACTTCAAATAAAAATACAAAGTCACTCATTTTCTAGAGAATCAAACCTATTTATTACTTTTGTATCACACTATATTTATTTTTTGTTAGTATTAATTGACTTATTTTTTCTCTTGTGTTTGCATATTTTGTAGGGAATCCAATGCAAATCATCTTTTCTTTTGGAAATGTGGATGTTTATCTTGGTGTATATGATGAATTTAGAATTTCTACAATATAGATCTTTTTTAAAATCTCAAATCATATTACTTTATAGCAATTTTAAATAGCACTTTTCAAATGCTTTTTTTTTTTCCAAATCGTGCTTTTTCAATGGCAACATTGTGACAACTGTAAATTTCAACTCCTAGTAAATAGAAATCAATACATTAATTTGGAGTAAATGATTATTTTAGAATTCTTGGAAGAATTAGGTAAATTGATGGACTTAAGATTTTGGGAAATGGGATTTGGATTAAAGTATTTTGATAAATCACATGGAGATTTATTCAATTAAGTGATTGCTAAATTCTAAAGATCGACTATATTAAGCGTTAGAGAAATTAAAATTTAAGCAAAAAAACATATACATATATGTGTGTGTATATATATTTATCAATTAAGAAAGAAGAATAAATATAAGTGAAGAAATACATATAAGTGAGTATATATACAAAAATTAAGACAAGTAAGAAAATATGCATTCATATTGAAGCATACAGATATATATATGGATATACATTGGTTTAAAATAAAATAAAAATAAAATAAAATAATAATATAAATATCAATGTACATAGATAATATAAATAAAATATATCTATATATAGGTACTATTTGGTTGGTGGGAAAATTGCCACCAACCTTGAAATAAAATTATTATTCTAGGTTAGTGCTCTGTCACGGACAAAGCACCATAACTAGAGGTGGCAAATGGGCGGGTTAGATCGGGTTTGGGTTGAGTCATTTTGGGTTAGGGAAAAATCGGATCATTTCGGATTTGGATAAGGTCGGGTTTGGGTCAAGGAAAAATCGGTCTATTTCGGGTTCGGATCATTTCGGGTTCGAATAAGATCGGGTTTGGATCAATTTGAATTTGGATCAATTTGGGTTCGAATTAATTCGAGTTCGGATTAGATGGGGTTCAGGTCGTTGACTTTCTTAGTCAATTCGGGTTGGTCGAATTTGGATTCGGGTCGATTGGATAGGTTTATTGGGTTAAGCCTTGATCATCTCGATGTGAGTTATCTAGTATGAAAATCAACTGAAACCATATTTCTAAGAATTACAAAACTCATGAAAATAATATTTTCTTCTTACATGACCTATAGTACAATTGGGATTGAAATAATCAAAATATTTGATAATTTGTATGATAGTTTTCTTTATAATATATTTACCAATATTCATAAATTAATTACATTTTTTTCATTTTATTTTTATTATCTATAATAATTAATAACTTTATGAATCAAAGTGATTTAATAATCCCTACTAAATATCATAAAACAGTACTATATATCTCTTTAATTTATCTTGATTTTTTATAGAATAATTGGAGACATTAAGTGTAGATGATATAGCTTTTATACTCTATTATAGATTAGCTATTAAATAATTATACATTAGGTTCAAATGAATGCAATATAAAAGTGAATATTTATGTTTAACTAGATTAAAAAAATATATAACACTCATATTATTGAAAAATATTATATTTTTACTATATTAAAATACTTTGATAATTAATTTTAACATTTAAATATTTATTGATAATATTAAATTTCAATTTGAATATTTTCAAGTTTGGGTAAATTTGGATTTGGATCAATTTGGATTCAGGTCAATTTAGGTTCCGATCAATTCGGGTTTGGGTTAATCTAAATTCAAATGAATATGGGTTCGGATCCGGTCGGGTTTGGATCAATGTAAATTTGGATAAATTTGGTTTCGGATCAATTCGGATTCGGATCAGGTTGGATTTGGATTGTTGACTTTTTTAGTCAAATCGGATCGGTCGGCTTTGGATTCTAGTTAATTAGACGAATATTTCGGGTCGGGTCAACTTTTGCCACCTCTAACCATAACCCTATTAATTTCCCTTTTCCTTCTCATATACGTCTTCAATCACTTTCATCTTCTCCACCGACCCTCCTTGCATAGTGCATTCATCTTTCCCTCTCATTTTCGTTTTCCATTCCAGCATATAGTATCTCCCTCACGTCTCATCATCTCTTTCACACTTTCCCTCTCTTCTCATTCCATTCATTCTTCATCACCTTCTGAAATCGAAAAGAATATATATATATATATATGAAAATAGTGAAAAGAGAGAGAGAGAGAGAGAGAGAGAGAGGAGAGTGAATGAAAACTAAATTAGAAAAGAAGAAAAGAAGTTGAAGTAGGCACGCGAGGGAGAGAAGGAAATGGACTGAAGAAGGAGAAAAAGAGAGCACTCGAGAAAGAAGGAAAACATGGCAGAAGAGAAGGGCAGTGGAGCTACTGGAAAAGGAGGCTAGAGGAAGAGAAGAGAAGCCTCAGGAAAGCAGGGCTTTTGGTTAGTCCAGGTGTTGGTCTGAGCTGGGTTGCTTGGTGATTTGATGGCTTGAAAAATGGAGGAAGAAAAGGAAGAAACTCAACTGGAATGTGAACTGTGTAAGGCAGTGAAATAGGGTTTTTTTTTCTTGGTGACATTGATCGGTTGTTTGGGCTGTAGTTTTGAAGGCTTCTAAGAGCTGTCGAGTGGCTATTTTCAGTGGTGGTGCAAGGCTGTTTGGTGACTTTAAACGAAAGTAAAATGGGGCGTGAGAGGAACTTTGTTGTGCTAAAAATGGTGGAGAAAGATAGGGTTGAAGCTATTGGTGGAAACAACAGGGAAGCAGCGACGCCGTTGCTATTGAAAGCCATGAAGAGCAGAGAGTTTAGGGGCTATGATCAGTGACAGTGAAGACCCAACAATGAGGTTTGGTTTGGAGTTTTTTTTAGGAAGCTAAAAACGAGCCATTTTTTGTCCAAAAGAGGGGCTGCTGTCCTTTCCACTCTCGGTAAACATAATGCGTGCAGGGGGACCGAATGGTGGCCGGTGTTCAAGGGCTGAGCAATGACACCAAACAAGGCTGGGAGTTGCTAAAATAGGCACTGACTTATGTTCTGTGTTTAAGATTCTAAAACAGTAAGTAAGTGGAGAGGAGAAGGAGTGGATTGAAGCTAAAAGGCAAAAAGAAAAGGATGAATCGACAAGCCTTGGAAGGGAACTTTTTGACACAGCCAAGCTAAGGTTCTCCCCATGTGAAACCAACTTGGACAGGGGAGGAGGGGTTTTCCTAAGGATGTTGCTGGATAAAGGAGCTAAGCTAAGGCATGGGAGACCATTTGGGGTGGTTCGGCAGCAAAGAAAGATAGGAAAATTTTGGTAGTCTTGCTAGAATTTTTAAGGTGAAAATGATTGAGAAAATTTATAAAAATTGGTCATAATTCTATAAAGTTTTATAGAATTTATTTGACTATTTTTCTAAGTGAATATGTGTGTGAATTTAATTTGTAGAGAATGACTAAGGGATGAATTTAGGCTAACTAAGCTTTTGGGAGATTGAGTCTCTAGCCTTGAGACATTTATGGTAAGTAATTTACATGAATCTTGGTTAGTATTACTTGGTGGAATATGTGATTCATGTAGTAAGGATGAGAGTGGGTCAGTGACTTGCCTACATATAAGTAGTATTATATTTTTAGTTAATAAAATTATGAGATGATAATAATAATAATAATAATAATAATAATAATAATAATAATAATAATAATAATAATATACTTGTTAAGTGGAGATTTAAAGAGAGCTTGAGAAAGGCTTGATTTTGAGGATTTTAAAGGTAAGGGTGTGTTAATTAATTTGATTCAACTTTAGAGAAGGTAATTGACTAAATTAAGTGTGATTATGGTATTGGATTGTTGATGAACTTCAAAGGAGGAAGGCTTGAGATTTTTATATATATATATATATATATATATATATATATATATTTCGGATTCAAAGGTAAGTAATATACTTAAATGTTGTTTGGTGTTTATTGTTACATATATGAAATTTTTGTGAAGATTAATAACGTCATAATTGGAATTGTGGATTTGAGAATAATTTAATAAGGAATAGGTAAGCAATGTACATGGAGGTGAATTGGAAATACTTTTGTCTTGTAACATGATTAAACTTTATTATTAAAGAATAACGTGATTAAGATTTGTTTTGAGACTGTGATGATTTTGGTTTGTAGTGACTTGGAGTAGTTAGGAGCTTGAGCCGTGATTCAAAAAATTAAGGAAGATACTTGCTAAGTGCGTAAGATAAGGGATATATATAAGGAACATAGGAGATACTAAATGATTTTAAAATCAACATCCTTGGGCTTATAAACTACATTGCATTTCAAAAGGTTTTAGAAATTTATACCGTTACACTGTCGCATTTAGTAAAAATATTAGTTTTCTACGAATTATGCTTGAATTTATGTAATGCTTTAAAAATAGCAATTTCCTAGGAAATTCTGTTTTGGAAAAATATTCATTTGCATGTTTTGGAAATAATTATAAATTTTATCTGAATTTATGATTTTCTGGCATTTACTACAAGTATGATGTTTTAGAAAATATTTACGAATTGCTTGATTTTAAAATATTTATAAATTTTATCTAAATTTTTTATTTTCTAGTATTTACTACAAATATAGTGTTTTAGAAAATATTTACGAATAATTATAAATTATCTATTTTTGGAAGAAGTTATATTTATTTACTTATTTGTAAATTTTCGTGAAGCTCAAAAATGTTATTTTGAATTTCGAATTTCAAAAAATATATATAAATGATTTGAGACAAGACTAATTAAAATCACTGCAACATTGGAACTTTCGAATCACTGTGTGACCCTAATCTAGTCCACAGTAGTATTTTGACTTTCGAACTGTTTGATCTTGATCTAGTCCACAACAAGCCCAGATGACATTTTGTGACATCCCCGCCACTTCATCTTATCACTTGCTTTTTCTTATTATCTTATCCGACATTATTTGATTTAGTTCATCAATGCCAATCATTTCATTGCCTTTAAGCTAAATATCTAATAGCTCAAAATTTTTATTCAATTTCCATAAGCATAAAAATATGATATATATAAATATCATTTCATTTCCACAAGATCTCATACATCATCTTATCTTACATTCCCGATATCTTACATACATAATTTTGACTTGTACTGTACCGTAGCTGAATTACAATTTACTATACATAAGTATATAAGTATACCTTCTATGCTAACTGGGAAGCGTATCGAGAAGGTACACTGCAATCTTTCAAAATCAAGCTCCTCAAATCGGAGCGAGGTTCACTTCAGGTAATCTGTAGGAAAAATGGTCGTAAAAGGGTGAGTTTAAGCTTAGTAAGAAAGTTATGTAAAAAAGCGTGCTATGCCTCTATATGCATTTTTCCTACTTAGCTCTATAATGTCGTGTAAAACATTATAAAGCATGCATCATAGACATCCTTCATGCATTGTTTGCAATCATGCATATTTATTTCAATGACATCGCAAACATACTTTGTATGCTTCTTTAAAACCACATACGTGTAAAATGTGCATCATATTCTTGAAACATACTTCATACTTCTTTCTTTAAAACATCATACTTCATAACATACTTGAAAACATACATCATATATCCTTTGAAATAGGATGGAGACTATGTACAATTATTTAAGCGATTGAATCGTCATATAAATCATTTATACCCATTTATATGACTCTAATCATGCATTAGTACAGTGGTATACCATGTAAAGGTTAGGGATTCTCTCCTGCCTATAATAATCCACAGTGAACACTAGTCATGTGTGACTTGTGGGATTGAGGACCTAACTAGGTTCCTCGCTCAACGTACATATTACTGAGGACTTGATCAAAGGCTCTCAGCCATCAGAAATGCATAATCATCACGCAGTCCATAGTCTCAAAACATTTATTATATGCTTTTCAGAAAACACTTTTGTGTTTAAATCAAATAAGCTTTGAAAGCATCTTTTCATACATGGCAGTCGATTGGCCTCATAGGGCAGTCGGCTGCTGCTTCATAACTTCTTTTATTGAAATTAATTTCATTTAAAATTCTGATATTTTCATCTTTGAAAATACATGGGGGCAGTCGACTGGTCCATATAGCAGTCGACTGGTTTTCAAACAGAATGCTTCTTAAGAAATAGCAGTCGACTGTTTTTGAAACAGAATGCTTTTGGAAAATTAGCAATCGACTGGTCTCATAGGGCAGTCGACTGGTTTTTAAACAGAATGTAATTTAGCAAATAGCAGTCGACTGGTTTGAAACAAAATGCTTCTGGGTAAATAGCAGTCGACTGGCTTACATAACAGTCGACTGGTTTGAACCAGTTTTCAAAAAAAAAACGGCGTTTTGGATGTCTCTAGGCAGTCGGCTGCTACTTAAGGCAGTCGGCTGCTGCTAACCTAATTGGTATTAGGAGACAAGTTCGAAAATGTCATTTTTCCTGCACAAAACAACTAGTACATCACTCCAAACCACATCAAAACATCATAAAACATGCGGACATAGCCACCTTGCGTCCGTTACATAAATCTCTTACCTCAATTCCTTCGGAAACGCAAAATCACTTGGCGTGTCAACCCTAGCTTTTCACTTCTTCAACCTGAAATCATCATATCAATTTAAACCTTTAAATAATCGTCATACACATATTATACCAACTCAAAACAACTCCAAACCGTGAATGAAATTGCAAGAATCATCTTCTTCTCTTACCTTTGCTAAAGGCCAAAATCTCAAACTTTGAGTTCTCTTCCAATACTTGAAATCAATCCACCAAACTTTGGATATCTCTTAGTCTAACAACAAGGATCGTTTTTCGTTTAATGAACTTAATGGATCGTTGGAAGAGTGAGGTGGTTTATCAAAGAGCTTGGAATGGAAAACTATGGAAGCTTGGGGATGGAACGACAGGGAGAGCTGGAAGAGGAGCTGGCGTAGGGTGATGACTAAGCTAATTTACATTTAATGCATGCTTTATCCCATTAATTCACCTCATCCATGCTTTATCTCTTTGACTCATTTGACCATTTAATTTACTTCCTCTTCCATATGACTCATCCATTAAATCACCAATTAAATTTTCTGCTTTCATTTCTTTTCTCATGTTCCATTTATTTTCCAGACATCACATAATTCCTTTGATAATTTTACCTTCAATTCTCTTTATTTCTTACATGTTCCATACATCATTCATACATCATTTATGCATCAATTACACATCAACTTCATATTTTATTTTTTTTAATCATATTAGATTGAAAATACTTTACAAACATGAAGGAATACATGGGAATTGGGGATTTCACATCCTCCCCACCCTAGAAAATTTGGTCCTCCAAATTAGCTTAGCTTATCAAGTGAATAATTCTAGATACCTTTCTTTCATTAAGCTCTCTAGCTCCCATGTAGCTTCTTCCATCGTATGGTATTGCCAGAGAACTTTCACTAATGGGATCGTCTTATACCTCAAAACTTTTTCTTTTCTGTCCAAAATCCAAACCGGCTTCTCTACATCGCTCATATCTTCCCTTATCTCCAAGGGTTCATACTCAATAACATGAGATGGATCCGGATTATATTTCTGAAGCATCGATACATGAAACACATTATGCACTCCCGATAGCTCCGAAGGCAATGCCAATCTATAGGCAACATCACCTACTCGATCTAAGACCTCAAATGGACCAACGTAGCGAGGACTCAACTTACCTCGTCGGCCAAATCTCATGAACCTTTTGGATGGAGAAACTTTCAGAAATACATAATCTCCAACCATAAACTCAAGTGGCCTCCGTCGAGCATTTGCATAGCTCTTTTGTCTGCTTTGAGCTGTCTTAAGCCTCTGACAAATCAACTTAACATCTTCTGAGGCCTGCTCGACTAAATCTGGAGCCAACAACTTGTGCTCGCCCACTTCTTCCCACCCAATCGGAGATCGACACCTTCTGCCATACAGAGCTTCATATGGTGCCATCCCAATACTTGCATGATAGCTATTATTGTATGCGAACTCAGCCAATGGTAGATGATCATCCCAGGAGCCTTTAAAGTCCATAGCACAAGCTCTCAACATATCCTCGAGCGTCTGAATCGTGCGCTCGGACTGTCCATCAGTCTGCGGATGAAAAGCTGTGCTAAAATTCAACTTAGATCCCATGGCTTCTTGAAAATGCTCCCAAAAATGAGAGGTAAACCTGGAATCTCTATCAGAAGTGATGCTCACCGGAATCTCATGTAGTCTTACGACATCTTTTACATACATATCTGCCAAATTGCTAAGCGTGTCTGTTGACTTCATAGGTAGGAAGTGAGCTAACTTCGTCAATCTATCGACGATCACCCAAATACCATCATGATTCCTCTTGGTTCTGGGCAATCCCATAATAAAGTCCATCGTAATGTGTTCCCACTTTCACATAGGTATAGGCAGAGGATGCAATAATCCTGCTGGCTTTTGACGTTCTACCTTAACCTGTTGACATGTGAGACACTTTGCCACAAAATCAGCTATGTCTCTCTTCATGCCATTCCACCAATACACCTTGCGAAGATTATGATACATCTTCGTGTTTCCTGGATGCAACGTGTACTTAGTGGCATGAGCTTCAGTCAAAATCAACTTCTTCAATTCATCATCATTAGGAACACATATACGACTCCAAAACCTCAAAATTCCATCACTACTAACATCAAATTCTGAGGTCATACCTGATTGCATTTGATTCATAGCCTCAATCATTTATCATCTTCCTTTTGAGCACTTCGGATTCTGTCCATTAACTCAAGCTCAATCCTCAAACTAGCCATCATTCCAAATTGCTCATTAGGCCTAACATCAAGGTTGAGGCTTGTAAATTGCTCGATTAGCTCATACTCTTTTATCATCATATGAGACACCATACTTACATGCTTCCGGCTCAGAGCATCCGCCACCGCATTAGCTTTCCCCGGGTGGTACAAGATCTCACAATCATAATCCTTTAGAAGCTCGAGCCATCTTTTTTGTCTCATGTTCAATTCCTTTTGGGAGAATGATAAGTCTCTAAAATATATATATTTTTAGAGTATTTTATTGCATCAATTTTGATTAAATTTTGGAATTTTAATGTAATTTCTTCCGATTTTAATTAAAGTGTCTTCATGTGTAGGAATTTCGAGAATAAGGAGAAAATCAAGAAAATGGCAAGAAAATCAAAGAAAAGGGTTGGATTTGGTGTTTAACATCTAAAAATCATAGATTTAGCATTTTCCAAATTCTAAACCTTATTCCTATTACCTTTAAAAAAAAAAATTATTTAAACCTTTATCCCTACCATATCTTAGCCCATTTAAATCCATTCTCACATAATCCTAAATACACCTAGCCCACCTTAAATTCCCAAAAATTCATATACCAAAATAAAACACTCCAAGTCCAACCCACAAGTATAAGTCATTATTTTTATTTGTTGGAGATGTCCAACCCATGAGCACGTCAAAGAGTCCAGCCCAAGACACAATTGCTGCCAAGGAAAGGATGGAAGAAGCCCTAACCTAGATAAAAGAAAAGAAGCTGCCGCAAGAAAAAAATGGGAGATGGAGACCGGCTGGTGACAGCAGCTCTAGTCTTCCCAATTTGCTGTGTTTTCTTCATCGTTGTTCTGCATTTCCTTTGTACATTTTCTTTAGTCAGGAACGATTATAAACCTTATTTTGCTGCCTTAGTTTCGGTCTGACGTGGGGGAGAGGGCTGGTGGCAGTAGCCCCTTTTCTTCATCGTTCTTTCATTATGTTTACTGGTTCCCTTTACAACTTTAAGGGTTTTAATGCTTCATCATTCCTTGTTTATTTTTAAGTTGTAATTTCATTCCAAAGTTTAGTGATATTGAAATTTCTTTCAAATTTGGTTCTGTATGTTACTTTAGTTTAGATTTCATTTTACGGTTTCTTTTCCAAGTTCAAGTTTTACTAGTTTTAGATTATGTTTTATCATTTAAATGAAGTTTAGTTAGAGTTAAAATGGTGCGAAGCGGCTAAGTGAAACAGTCCTCAATTATTCCTCAGTCTACTCAGTTTTGCTTTCAAGTTATTGTTTTATTGCTCCTTTCTTATTTTGCAACTGCTGAGGATCAGTTCTAGAAGAGGAGGAGTGACTGGAAGCAACAGTCGGATCCTCCTTACTGCTGTCGTGCTCTGTTTCTTCTTTAATTTTCGATTGGCTTTAGTTGATTGTTATTGGCGGTTTAGTGGAGCGGTGTTGAAGCTTCTGTCTACTGCGTTCTACTTGGCTATGCTTTCTGCGTGCTGGGAATGCTGGTTCGCTGGACAGAGCAGCATGGTGTGGCATGGCAGTGGACGTTTCTGGTTGGCGAGGCTAGCAGGAGATATACGTGAACAGGGGGCACTTTATTAGCTTTATTTATTTATTGTTTTTTTTTTTCTGTTGCAAACAGTTTCAGCTTTAGGTTTTATATTATATATTAGTTTATTAGTTTGTTTTATATTTTATATGTTAGATTAGTTGATTAGTTTTTAACTTATATTAGTTATTAGTTTTTTTTTTTTACTGAAGTTATCATTTTGCAAATTATTTTAGTTTGAATTTATTAGTTTAGTTTATAGTTATTACTTTATTTTGTTTATTGTTTAATTTTAAATTAGGAAATTAGAATAGCATTTTTAATTTTAGTTTTATGTAATTTTATTTTATATTGATCAATTTAAAATTTTTTTTTTATTATTTTACTTAGTTAGTTAACATGAAAATTGATTAGTTTGAATAAATCTAGGTGTGGCCAATTTTAGTACTTAGCTAAATAACCTATACAATCTTCGTGGGAACGATACTCTACTCACTCTTTATTACTTGTCGCGACCCGTGCACTTGCGGTATAGGTCTTAGACACGCAACAAGTTTTTGGCGCCGTTGCCGGGGATTGGTCTAGGTTGTTTTTAGTTAATATTAGAATCAATCATGCCTAGGTTTAATTCAAGCCTTTTCTTTTTCTTATTTTTGTAAATATCTCTCCTTCCCAATATTTTAATTCTGTCACTTTGTGAGGTACCATGGCGGATTTGGTAGAGCCCAGAACCGTGGGAGATTACGTTATGCCTCGTACGCCTGTGATACATTCAAGCATTAGGAAGCCCGAAATTGAAGCTGACAACTTTGAGATTGAGCCGGACTTCATCCTAATGATCTTGAATTCAGTTCAATTTGGAGGTTTGCCCAGTGAAGACCCATATGCTCATCTTGTTAACTTCTTGGAAATATGTGACCAATGCAAGTACGATGGTGTTTCTGATGATGCCATTCGATTGAGACTCTTCTCATTCTCACTCCGGGACAAGGCAAAGGATTGGTTGCGATCACTTCCTCATCATTCTATCCGTACGTGGAATGATCTAGCTCATAAGTTCTTAGCTAGATTCATTTCACTTGAGTATATGGCAAAGATGAGGAATCAAATTTTATCCTTCGAGCAATATGACTTTGAGCCTCTTTGTGAAGCATGGGAAAGATTTAAGGACTTGATCAGGAGATGTCCTTCTCATGGATTGCCTATGTGGTTACAAATTCAAAGTTTCTATAATGGTTTGGGTGATCCATCGAGAGCAGTGGTTGATGCGGCAGCAGGTGGAGCTCTTATGGGGAAGTCTCTTGAGGAAGCATATAAGTTGATAGATTTAATGGCTTATAATGACTTCCAATGGCAATATGAGAGAGATATATCGGGGAAGATCGTCAACAAACAAGAGCTTGATCTTATTGAGACCTTGTCTTCTCCCGAAGCCACCTTGCCTGGGACAGTCTACATAAGTCCTTTTATCTCCTGTGAACTATGCGAAGGGAGTCATGCCGGTGAGAATTGTCCTATCAATCTGAGTTGGGTGAGTCATCCGTGCTACTCCTCAAGCAACCGTGAGATGCTTTCATCACCATCTTTGGAGCTTATGGAGACATGTGACCTTTCTCCTCAAGCTCCTCTGCAAGCACTACATCAAGAGGTGTTGAGTGAAGAAATTGAAAAGCCTCCACCACCTGAGCTTATTGAAATTGAAAGTGTGGATGATGGAAAAGAAATGGAGAATAGTAATGGTGAGGAAGAAGTCCAAGAGGAAGGATTTAAAATTGAAGTCCAAGTTCCAGAGGTTGACAAGAAACATTTAGAGGCATCCTTCATTATTTCTTCATGGAACTTTCCACTTGAGGATGAACAATGTTATATCTTAGAGGACTGTGGAGGGAAGTTCTTTCAAGAAAAATATATGATGGAGTCACCTTCCATGGTGGTGCATTATGTGCATCCATCCATCTTCAGACCATTCAAACCACCGTGAAGGATGACAGAGATAGTCAAGCTGATGACTATAAATCAAGCGCTTCTGGGGAGGCAACCCCAGCTCTTTAGTAGTTTATTAGTTGTTTCTTTCTTTTATTAGCTTTAGTATTAATATTTCGTAGCTTTGATTTCTTTTCTTTTTATCTTGTAGGTTTGAATCCAAGTTTGAGGGAGCAGTGAAGCAACTTTTTGGGCATGCAGTGAGCTTCAACGGAAAATTCAGGGGAGTTTCCTTCTGTCTTTTGTGAATTCTTGAATCACTTACACATTGAGGACAATGTGCACTTCAAGTTTGGGGGGAAGGAAATTTGAGCTAAATTTTTTCAAAAATTCCAAAATTTTTCAAACTTTTTGAGCTTTAAATGTTTTGCCTTGAGATATATTGTACTTGATTTGGTTATTTCCCATGTCCCTATGATTGAGATTTTGATTGAGTCTGATTTTGATCTATGGAAAAGCATGATTATCGAGAAGCATGAGTTGAATTCTTGAACTTGCCTTGTTCTGATTATGATTTCTCCATCTTTATGCACTATGTCTTGATCATGGATTTGTATGCATGTTTAGAGAAGGATTATGTGAATATAAGATTGCATTTGTCTTTGAAGTTGTGAGCATATTCTAGAATTTGTTTAATCTCCTCTTGAAGCGAAATTTATAGCCTATGCTTAGTTAGGAAAATGATTTAGGCCATCCTTGGATCGTTTGAGCCTTTCTAACTAACCTTGTACATATTTTATCCTTAGTCACCCCTTTGAGCCAAATTAGCTTTTCTCTGTTTATACACCTAAAAGTTAATTTCCTTTAGCCAAATAAATACACCTTCCTATCACTTACCCCAAAAGCATGCAATTTACTAGGATATATCATGAGCTATGTACATATTTGGGTAGATAGATAGGATATAAAAAAATTGAAAATAAAAAAAAATGAAAATGAAAAAAAAATAAATAATAGAAAATTCAAAAAAAAAAGAAGAAGAAAATGAATGAAAAAATGAGAAAAATACAAAAATAGAATAAAGTGTATAACAAAGTATGAAGAAACTAAGTTTGGGGGAGTTAATTGAAGCTCGAAACATAAAGATCCTAGAGTGTAATGCATGATTTAGGGTTGTTGAGCCTAAATTGACTTTTATCATACCTTTACCCTATCCTTACGTTACAAGCTTAATGAAGTCCTATTGATTCTTGATTGAGTATGGCTACATTAGTAGAGAGAGAAGTGAAAAGCAAACCTATGGGATTGTTCATGCTTGAGGGACTTTGCTTTTCATGTTTGCATAATCTCATCCGGATACGTATGCTTTGATATGTGATGGACACTACACACACACACGGAGAATCTAATTAGGACCTGGGCATGTGATTGGTAGAAACTCTATGTTGATCAATAATTGTGATTTTTACTTAGATTAGTCAGTACTCTTTCTATGAGGTGTTTGTGGGAAATGAATCTATCAAGTGCATGTTATCTCTTGCATGTTTTGAAATTGTTTTGCTTGAGGACAAGCAAAATATTAAGTTTGGAGGTGTGATAAGTCTCTAAAATATATATATTTTTAGAGTATTTTATTGCATCAATTTTGATTAAATTTTGGAATTTTAATGTAATTTCTTCCGATTTTAATTAAAGTGTCTTCATGTGTAGGAATTTCGAGAATAAGGAGAAAATCAAGAAAATGGCAAGAAAATCAAAGAAAAGGGTTGGATTTGGTGTTTAACATCTAAAAATCATAGATTTAGCATTTTCCAAATTCTAAACCTTATTCCTATTACCTTTAAAAAAAAATTATTTAAACCTTTATCCCTACCATATCTTAGCCCATTTAAATCCATTCTCACATAATCCTAAATACACCTAGCCCACCTTAAATTCCCAAAAATTCATATACCAAAATAAAACACTCCAAGTCCAACCCACAAGTATAAGTCATTATTTTTATTTGTTGGAGATGTCCAACCCATGAGCACGTCAAAGAGTCCAGCCCAAGACACAAGTGCTGCCAAGGAAAGGATAGAAGAAGCCCTAACCTAGATAAAAGAAAAGAAGCTGCCGCAAGAAAAAAATGGGAGAT
Organism: Heritiera littoralis; assembly: GCA_031772115.1. Taxonomy (NCBI): domain Eukaryota; kingdom Viridiplantae; phylum Streptophyta; class Magnoliopsida; order Malvales; family Malvaceae; genus Heritiera; species Heritiera littoralis. The sequence goes on from JAPDPK010000090.1 coordinate 1,373,746, forward strand.
GGAGACCGGCTGGTGACAGCAGCTCTAGTCTTCCCAATTTGCTGTGTTTTCTTCATCGTTGTTCTGCATTTCCTTTGTACATTTTCTTTAGTCAGGAACGATTATAAACCTTATTTTGCTGCCTTAGTTTCGGTCTGACGTGGGGGAGAGGGCTGGTGGCAGTAGCCCCTTTTCTTCATCGTTCTTACATTATGTTTACTGGTTCCCTTTACAACTTTAAGGGTTTTAATGCTTCATCATTCCTTGTTTATTTTTAAGTTGTAATTTCATTCCAAAGTTTAGTGATATTGAAATTTCTTTCAAATTTGGTTCTGTATGTTACTTTAGTTTAGATTTCATTTTACGGTTTCTTTTCCAAGTTCAAGTTTTACTAGTTTTAGATTGTGTTTTATCATTTAAATGAAGTTTAGTTAGAGTTAAAATGGTGAGAAGCGGCTGAGTGAAACAGTCCTCAATTATTCCTCAGTCTACTCAGTTTTGCTTTCAAGTTATTGTTTTATTGCTCCTTTCTTATTTTGCAACTGCTGAGGATCAGTTCTAGAAGAGGAGGAGTGACTGGAAGCAACAGTCGGATCCTCCTTACTGCTGTCGTGCTCTGTTTCTTCTTTAATTTTCGATTGGCTTTAGTTGATTGTTATTGGCGGTTTAGTGGAGCGGTGTTGAAGCTTCTGTCTACTGCGTTCTACTTGGCTATGCTTTCTGCGTGCTGGGAATGCTGGTTCGCTGGACAGAGCAGCATGGTGTGGCATGGCAGTGGACGTTTCTGGTTGGCGAGGCTAGCAGGAGATATACGTGAACAGGGGGCACTTTATTAGCTTTATTTATTTATTGTTTTTTTTTTTCTGTTGCAAACAGTTTTAGCTTTAGGTTTTATATTATATATTAGTTTATTAGTTTGTTTTATATTTTATATGTTAGATTAGTTGATTAGTTTTTAACTTATATTAGTTATTAGTTTTTTTTTTTACTGAAGTTATCATTTTGCAAATTATTTTAGTTTGAATTTATTAGTTTAGTTTATAGTTATTACTTTATTTTGTTTATTGTTTAATTTTAAATTAGGAAATTAGAATAGCATTTTTAATTTTAGTTTTATGTAATTTTATTTTATATTGATCAATTTAAAATTTTTTTTTTATTATTTTACTTAGTTAGTTAACATGAAAATTGATTAGTTTGAATAAATCTAGGTGTGGCCAATTTTAGTACTTAGCTAAATAACCTATACAATCTTCGTGGGAACGATACTCTACTCACTCTTTATTACTTGTCGCGACCCGTGCACTTGCGGTATAGGTCTTAGACACGCAACAGAGAACAAGTATTTCAGACTTTTGTGATCCGTAAAAATCTGAAATCTCTCACCATATAAGTAATGCCTCCATATCTTCAGAGCAAATACTACTACAGCTAACTCCAAATCATGAGTTGGGTAGTTCTTTTCATGGTCCTTTAGCTGTCGAGAACCATAGGCTGCTACCTTACCATGCTGCATTAACACACATCCCAAACCTTGCCCTGAGGCATCACTATACATCGCAAATCCACCTGAACCACTAGGGATGGTGTGAATCGGTGCAGTCGTCAGCCTGTGCTTCAACTCTCGGAAGCTACTTTCACAGGCTTCATTCCACTCATACTTCACTTCCTTGCACGTCAAGCGCATCAGTGGAGTAGCTAGCTTCGAGAAACCCTCTACAAACCTTCTATAGTAGCCAGCTAAACCCAAGAAACTCCTAATCTCCATCACTGTCTTTAGTCTTTCCCATTGGACCACCGCTTCAATCTTTGATGGATCAACTGAGACACCATCTTTATTGATAATGTGACCTAAGAAGGAGATTTGGTTCAACCAGAAATCACACTTACTTAGCTTGCCATACAATCCTCTATCCTTGAGGGTTTGCAAAACTATCTTCAAATGCTGCTCATGCTCTTCCCGAGACCCCGAGTACACCAAGATGTCATCGATGAAAACAATGACAAACTGGTCTAGGTATGCCTTGAACACATCGTTCATCAAGTTCATGAAGGCTGCGGGTGCATTGGTCAGACCAAACGGCATCACTAGGGACTCGTAGTGACCATACCGTGTCCTGAATGCAGTCTTAGGGATATCTTCGTTCCGAATCTTCAACTGATGATACCCCGACCTCAAGTTTATCTTGGAAAAGACTTGCGCACCCTTTAGCTGATCAAAGAGGTCGTCTATCCTAGGAAGAGGATACTTATTCTTGATCGTCACTCTGTTCAACCACCGGTAGTCAATGCACAACCTCTTACTACCGTCCTTCCTGACAAAAAGCACAGGAGCACCCCAAGGGGTTACGCCAGGTCGTATGAATCCCTTGTCTAGCAACTCCTGAAGCTGCTTCTTCAGTTCTTCCAATTCTACAAAGACATCCAGTAGGGAGATCTCGAAATGGGCTCAGTCCCCGACACCAAATCAATCGTAAACTCCACTTCCCTATCCGGAGGAAGTCTTGGAAGATCATCCGAAAATACCTCGGGAAAATCTTAGACCACAGGAATATCATTGAGTTTGGGAAGTTTCTGATCTACAACCTCCTAAGCAATAAATCCTTCACATCATCATACATATTATCCATTACTTTCATTGGCAAACAAATCAAGATCAAGCATGCTTTCATATTAATTACTTGCAAAATTTACAACATAGTTAACGGGTAAAGAGAAGGTTACATTCTTGGCATAACAGTCTAATATAACATGATTCTTAGCTAACCAATCCATACCCAAAATAACATCAAATCCATACATATTTAGTAGGATTAGGTCAGCTACTGATTCTCTTTTTCCTACCCGTAACTTGCAGTTTCTATACACTAACTCTGCCATTTGTGATTCCTTAAAGGTGTGCTTATTTGCAGTAAGTGTCCTAAAGGCTCAGGCTCAATAGGCACTTTCATAGAAATCTTAGGTGACATAAATGAATGTGTGGAGCCTGGATCAAATAATGCAGTGACATTTATGTCAAAAAGGTAAATCTTACCTTTAATTACTTTGGACGAGGCATCAGCAGATTCTTCGTCGATGGCAAACACTCGTCCTTGGGTCATAGCTTTCTTCCCCTTTTCTGCAGCAGTGGCTTTAGGTCGCGGTTTAGGGGTCTTATCAGAGTCCTCGGATATTCTTTGATCTCTCTGAGGGTAGTCTCTAATCTTGTGCCCTTTCTCCCCACATCTAAAGCACGCGCCACTCGCCAATCGACATGGCTGCGATCCGTGAAACTTCCCACATTGCTCACATCTTTGCATCGTACTCTTCGGTGAGCTAGCGGTACTTCTCGTTGGGTATCGAGATCTCTCATCACTTATCTTGATCCTGGTAGCTCTAGGAGTACCTATCGAAACACCTTCAGATCGTCTACTTTTTTGGTATGGATACCTATCACCTGGAGTTTTCTCATCCTACTTTCGCTTCATCGGTTCTTTGCCTTTACCCTTGGCTCGGAAGTCAGCGTGATGAAGATCATAGTCTTGCTCACATAATTGAGCCTTACGGACCGCCTCTCCATAAGTAGTAATATCCATCAGATATAGCTTCGATCTAATAGGGGACTTCAATCCCTCTATGAACCTATAGATCTTGTGTCCTTCATCTCTGAGGACCTCTGGATCAAATCTACTCAAGGTAGTAAACTTTGATTCATATTGGTTTACCGTCATCGTACCTTGAGTCAAACTCAGAAACTCAATCTTCAGTCTATTCCGATCAGTGCGTGGGATGTACTGCTCATTGAAAGCTTCCACAAATCGATCCCACGTAACCTCATCATATCGGGCCTCTAACACAGTCCGAGTGGCTTGCCACCAATATTCAGCATCATCAATCAACAGATAGGCAGCCAAGCCTACTTTCTCCCTTTCGGAGCAGGGCATGTATTCGAAGGATTTCAAGACCGCTTTCATCCAGTTCTCGGTGGTCAACAGATCTCTTTCCCCCTTAAACTTGGGCGGATCCAACTTCTTGAATTCCTTTATCAATGACACACTACAATATGCCTTAAGATCCCACCTTCCCATAGCTGGGACTGGTGGGGGTACTTCTGTAGGAGGGATAGCAGGTGCAGTTGCTTGGGTACTTGTGGCCACATTTGGAAAGCTTGACATAAACTGGGTGAACATCGTGGCCATGTTCTCCATATGCTTTTCCATTTTAGCTAGCCTTGTATTCGGGCTATGAGGTGGAGATGGATGAGGAGACGGAACTGGGGGTTGTTCTTCACGACCCCGTCCTCTTCCTTTACTGGTACCTCTTCTTCGGGAGCTCATACTGTAATTATAATCATCATTGAGCCCTTTAGTATAACCCTAAACAGTTATGCTATGCATTTGTATTCAGACAAGTACAGTACAATTGGGGATATACTCTATTTCTAGCTTCTTGACACTGACAAACTACCAATCAAATCGCTCTGATACCACTCTGTGACGTCCCCGCCACTTCATCTTATCACTTGCTTTTTCTTATTATCTTATCCGACATTATTTGATTTAGTTCATCAGTGCCAATCATTTCATTGCCTTTAAGCTAAATATCTAATAGCTCAAAATTTTTATTCAATTTCCATAAGCATAAAAATATGATATATATAAATATCATTTCATTTCCACAGGATCTCATACATCATCTTTTCTTACATCCCCGACATCTTATATACATAATTTTGACTTGTACTGTACCGTAGCTGAATTACAATTTACTATACATAAGTATATAAGTATACCTTCTATGCTAACTGGGAAGCGTATTGAGAAGGTACACTGCAATCTTTCAAAATCAAGCTCCTCAAATCGGAGCGAGGTTCACTTCAGGTAATCTATAGGAAAAATGGTCGTAAAAGGGTGAGTTTAAGCTCAGTAAGAAAGTTATGTAAAAGAGCGTGCTATGCCTCTATATGCATTTTTCCTACTTGGCTCTATAATGTCGTGTAAAGCATTATAAAGCATGCATCATAGACATCCTTCATGCATTGTTTGCAATCATGCATATTTATTTCAATGACATGGCAAACATACTGTGTATGCTTCTTTAAAGCCGCTTACGTGTAAAATGTGCATCATATTCTTGAAACATACTTCATACTTCTTTCTTTAAAACATCATACTTCATAACATACTTGAAAACATACATCATATATCCTTTGAAATAGGATGGAGACTATGTACAATTATTTAAGCGATTGAATCGTCATATAAATCATTTATACCCATTTATATGACTCTAATCATGCATTAGTACAGTGGTATACCATGTAAAGGTCAGGGATTCTCTCCTGCCTATAGTAATCCACAATGAACACTAGTCATGTGTCACTTGTGGGATTGAGGACCTGACTAGGTTCCTCGCTCAACGTACATATTACTGAGGACTTGATCAGAGTCTCTCAGCCATCAGAAATGCATAATCATCACGCAATCCATAGTCTCAAAACATTTATTATATGCTTTTCAAAAAACACTTTTGTGTTTAAATCAAATAAGCTTTGAAAGCATCTTTTCACACATGGCAGTCGACTGGCCTCATAAGGCAGTCGGTTGCTGCTTCATAACTTCTTTTATCGAAATTAATTTCATTTAAAATTCCGATATTTTCATCTTTGAAAATACATGGGGGCAGTCGACTGGTCCATATAGCAGTCGACTGGTTTTCAAACAGAATGCTTCTTAAGAAATAGCAGTCAACTAGTCATATAGCAGTCGACTGTTTTTGAAACAGAATGCTTTTGGAAAATTAGCAGTCGACTAGTCTCATAGGGCAGTTGGCTGGTTTTCAAACATAATGTAATTTAGCAAATAGCAGTCGACTGTTCCATATAGCAGTCGACTGGTTTGAAACAGAATGCTTCTGGGTAAATAGCAGTCGACTGGCTTACATAGCAGTCGACTGGTTTGAACCAGTTTTAAAAAAAAAATGGCGTTTTGGATGTCTCTAGGCAGTCGGCTGCTACTTAAGGTAGTCGGCTGCTCCTAACCTAATTGGTACTAGGAGACAAGTCCGAAAATGTCATTTTTCCTGCATAAAACAACTAGTACATCACTCCAAACCACATCAAAACATCATAAAACATGCGGACATAGCTGCCTTGCATCCGTTACATAAATCTCTTACCTCAATTCCTTCGGAAACGTAAAATCACTTGGCGTGTCAACCCTAGCTTTTCACTTCTTCAACCTGAAATCATCATATCAATTTAAACCTTTAAATAATCGTCATACACATATTATACCAACTCAAAACAACTCCAAACCGTGAACGAAATTGCAAGAATCATCTTCTTCTCTTACCTTTGCTAAAGGCCAAAATCTCAAACTTTGAGATCTCTTCCAATACTTGAAATCAATCCACCAAACTTTGGATATCTCTTAGTCTAACAACAAGGATCGTTTTTCGTTTAATGAACTTAATGGATCGATGGAAGAGTGAGGTGGTTTATCAAAGAGCTTGGAATGGAAAACTATGGAAGCTTGGAGATGGAACGACAGGGAGAGCTGGAAGAGGAGCTGGCGTAGGGTGATGACTGATGAGGGTGATGACTAAGCTAATTTACATTTAATGCATGCTTTATCCCATTAATTCACCTCAGCCATGCTTTACCTCTTTGACTCATTTGACCATTTAATTTACTTCCTCTTCCATATGACTCATCCATTAAATCACCAATTAAATTTTCTGCTTTCATTTCTTTTCTCATGTTCCATTTATTTTCCTGACATCACATAATTCCTTTGATAATTTTACCTTCAATTCTCTTTATTTCTTACATGTTCCATACATCATTCATACATCATTTATGCATCAATTACACATCAACTTCATATTTTATTTTTTTTAATCATATTAGATTGAAAATTCTTTACAAACATGGAGGAATACATGGGAATTGGGGATTTCACACATTTGATCAGTGCTCACTACAGACCCCTTTTGAACTATGGCCATATGGCTATTTGACTCGCAATTTCCCTCACGGGAATATCTGGACTGGATGATTGTTACTTAATCATTAATATGTCTCCACTGCCTAGTATGTGTATGTTTTTATGTGTGTGTGTGTGTGTATATATATAGCCGTATATGAACTCTGAACAATTTGATATTTGAATTTCGAATCAAAATAAATTTTCGCATATGAATTCTGAATACTTTGATATTTGAATCTCAAATCGAAATGGATTATTTTGCATATTTGCAATTTGAATTAGAATTGTGATAGTTATATATTGTATTTTCGAATATGATTATTTTATCATAATTTATGACTTAATTTTCGATGCATTGCATTGGCATGATTTGTTTCCTAAATTGCATAACTTTCTTCTCTAATAAACTCTTCGATATTCTCTATAGTTTAGGTGTTAGGGAAAAGGGACAAGTGAGGTGCTTTAAAGCATCCTTTCTTACTCAACCCTAAATCGCTAATGAGCTATAGAGGAAAACTCCTTCCGGACTACGTTTTCAAATTTACCTTTAAATTTCGTAATTAATATTTGTTTTAGAAATTGGCATATAGTTATGGTCTCTATCTCGTTATATGTATTTCTTACTGGGCTTTATAAGCTCACCTCCCTCTTCTCCCTTCCAGATGACTTGCAGTAGGCTATTTTATTCGAGGGATTTCTGATACGTCCTTCAAGTTTTTGTACCGCCTTTGAAGGTATATAATGTACAGTTATTCATTTTGTATTCAAACTTGTACTATTGTACTTATATAGTTGTCGTAACGATTTCGTCCGAAAACTTGACAGCTTAACGATTTTGAAAACATAAAAAACAGGGAGTCGCCACCAATCCCTGTTTTTTACTAGGCGTGATTGGTCACATAAAAATATTTATCTTTTTAACAAAATCTCAAAAATATTTAAGTTTTATTAAAAATATAGTTTTGGGATCTACGAAAACAAAGTTGGGTTTGGGAGTACGGTTATGCGTGAGGAAGGATTAGCACCCCCACAACGCCCGTTAAAATGGTACCATCTTAATCATGCGTTACCCTTTTTGTTTTAATAAAATAGTCTGAGCTTAAGTTTAATTTGCTTATTACAAAGAAATTTGTGCATTCGATCAAAAATTATTATTATATATGTTTCAACAAAGGTTTTATTTTGAAAATAAACATGAACCCCTTTTATTGAAAAATTAAATCAAATATTCCAATACTTTTGGTGATATTTGAAATAATTTTCCTCACCTAGAGATTTCTTAAGAATCACTACTTGTGACTTCTATAGAATCTCATCCTCGGTAGGGCTCACATTATTTTTTATAATTGATTATGGATGCATATAATATTAATGAAAGATATATGATGCACACAGATTTATAAAAAGAAATTTATATACTTTGATTTTCTTAATGAAACTCTCGATATTGAAAAATTTAGCTAAACGTCCTAATACTCTGGTAACATTTAGTTAATTCTTCTCACCTAGAGATATTCGAAGAATCACTACTTGTGATTTCTACGATATCTCATCATCGGAAGAATTTCATTTATTTTGAAATTAACGTTTATGCATATGATGCAAGCATATAGCATATGATGCAAGCATACAGTATATGATGCACATGGATTCCTATTTCCTTATTTAACATATTCATTATTTTTTTAAATATTATTTGTTTTTATTTTAAAAAATAAAAGCTCATGTATTGAAAAATCACACTAAACATTCCAATACTTTTGATAACATTTAGTAAACTCTTTTCACCTAAGGATCAGTTAGGAATCACTACTTGTGACTTACGTAACATCCCATCATTGGAAGATTCACATTTTAATTTAAAATTGCATGAATGCATGTGATGCAAACAAATAATATATGATGCAAATGAATTTTTAATTTTTTTATATAAATACTTTATTTATTTATTTTAAATAAAAATTCTTATTATTGAAAAATTGCACTAAGTATTCCAATACTCTGGTAATATTTAGTGAACTTCTCTCACTTAGGGATCAGTTAAGAAATCACTACTTATGAGTTTCATAACATCCCATCATCGGATTGATTGTTTACTTACATTAAAATTTTCCATTATTTACTTAAATTTAAATTTTATTATTAACTTTTAAAAAGATTGTATTTTATTTTTAATAAAAATTTTAAATTATTGAAAAATCACACTAAATATTCCAATACACTGGTAATATTTAATGGACTATTCTCACCTAGGGATCAGTTAGGAATCACTACTTGTGACTTCTGTAACATCCCATCATCTGACTAAATTTACTCATTTTTATTAAGGCTTCAAAATATAATCCTCCTATTATATATCGAATAATATGAAAAATAATCTTGAAATTTCACTAACTAATAAAGTCTTTTCTTTCATTTTTCAAAAATCATAAAATTATATTAATCAAAAATTTTAAAATTAAAATTGAAATTATAGGAATTAACAATTAAACAAATAAACATGTAATAAAATAAAAAAGGAAATGATGATATACCCAAATTGTTTGGGTTTAAAACCCAAGGAATGCTTGAAAAGGGCCTAGCCTGGATAGTTCAATGGAGGCTTCAAGAATTGGGCTCGGTTGGGTCAGGCTGCAAGACAGGTCGGGTCGGATCTAGAGCCAGGTTGGTCTGACGCACAGGTTGCCTCCTTTGAAGCGGGTCGGGAGCGCAGGTCTCGAATTGGGTTCGGGTCCACGCGTGGATCCTCCTCTTTTTCTTTTAACTATAAAGTTCAATTTTTTTTTTCAGTTCATTTTCTTACTTCTTCTACAAAAAAATTCAGAGCCTTTGAAGGCTCTCAATCTGGTGATTTTCGGCTACCGTTGGGACCGCCGTTGGTCGCCATCGTTGGTGGCCAAATGCAAAAAGCTTTCGACTTTTCGAAAGCTCTTGATCTCCTCTAACCAAATCTGGCCTCCATTTCACCAAAAAAATTCCTAATCTCACAGATCTGAACTCCCCAAAACCATCTTCGTTTTTGCTTTTTTTTTTCTTTTTCGATGGCTTTAGATCCACTTCTAGCTACTGGATCTTGTTGTGGTTTTTGGTTTTGTGTTGCTCTTTTTTTTTGCAGGTATTAAAATCCGGGTTTTGGGTTTCGGTTTTGAAATAGGGTCCCCTAAGAATCTCAGGTTTGAGATCTGATTTTTGGGTTTGATTTGCTGTGTGGTTATTGGTGAAGTTTGGTGGCTGTTTTGAGTGGGTTTTCTAGGTGTTTTCGGGTCTGTGTGGGTTTAGGTGGTAGTTGTCACGGTTTCAAGGGGATTTGTGATCGAATGATGGGGCTGAAATGTTGGGCTGAAATGTTGAGGATTTCATTTTGACAGGATGGTATCAGGTAGTGCCTAAAGGGTCAATGCTTGGGTTTGGTGTTTGAATTCAGGGTTGTTGAAGAGTAGAGACAGGAGGCTCGACTGTGCGAGAGGAGTTGAAATGGTAAGTAGCAGTGGCGAAGGTGGTGGCCGAATAGGTAGGCAATGGTGGCGGAGAAAATGGTGACTCTCTATTTCGGCTTAGGTTGGTTTTCTGGGTGGTGGTTGTTGCTAGTTTTGGAACCAAGCCCCCTGCTCATTGTAGCATTAGCTTGGGTTTTAATCCAATTTGGGGTCATCATCTTGTCTTGGTTTCAGTCTTTAATCTAAGGGATTTTTACAGCCACGTTGAGCCACTAAGTGACTGTTATGGGGATGAGGATTTGGCTATAGATTTTGGGTGGCTGATGGACAATGTTGTGCTTAAGAGAGGGGCTATGGGAGGAGACGAGTATGGAGAAGAGAACCCTATTAAATGCACTGATAGATAAAAAAATAACAATAATAATAATAATAATAATCAAATCAAATAAAAGAAAAATAATTAAAAATGAAAATAAATAACTAGACACAAGCCCATTAAGATTTGGGCCTTAAAGCCCATACTACTTGAGTTTAAATTGGGCTGGATCAATGAGGCCCAAAGTTTAAAATGAGTAAATATAAATTTTTTTGTTTGATTTAAATTGAGTATCTTCATTCTTTTCCTCGAGTCTAAAACTTAATTTAACAAATCATTCGAGAAATCTTAACAAAAGTTCAAAAAATTGAAAAGTATCAAATTTATCAAAATAATTTGTAAATCCAAACAAAATTAGGTGTCCACAGCTACCTCTCTTTGCATATTGCTGAAGATCAGAAATAGGGCAAAGACAATAGACAATAGACAACAATTTTGTCCGGCCTATGATATACTTTTTTTGTTTTTGTTTTTGTGTTTTTTTCTTTGTTTTTGTTTTTTTTTTAAATTCTTCTTGAAAAGGTGCTCTTCCTATAATGGAGGCATTAAAACCTTAAATTCTTTCCTGAAATGTGCTCCTCTTGCAACAGAGTCATTGAAACTTTAAATTCCTTCGTTAAATGTGCTCCTCTTACAATAGAGACAATGAAACTTTAAATTCTTTCCGGAGACAATGAAACTTTAAATTCTTTCCTGAAATGTGCTCTTCTTACAACAGAGGCAATGAAACTTTAAATTCCTTCCTGAAATGTGCTCCTCTTACAATAGAGGTAATGAAACTTTAAATTTTTTCCTAAAATGTGCTCTTCTTGCAGCAGAGGCAATGAAACTTTAAATTCCTTCCTGTAATATACTCCTCTTGCAGCAGAGGTAATGAAACTTTAAATTTTTTCTGAAATGTGCTCCTTTTACAGCAAAGGCAATGAAACTTTAAATTCCTTCATAGAATGTGCTCCTCTTGCAACAGAGGCAATGAAATTTTAATTTTTTCCTGAAATGTGCTCCTCTTGTAGTAGAGGCAATGAAACTTTAAATTTTTTCTTGAAATGTGCTCCTCTTGCAGTAGAGGCAATGAAACTTTAAATTTTTCCTGAAATGTGCTCCTATTGTAGCAAAGGCAATGAAACTTTAATTTTTTCCTGAAATGTGCTCCTCTTGCAGCAGAGACAATGAAACTTTAAATTTCTTTAAATTTTGCCCGTAGGACTTATCATTTATGCCCGGAAGTCTTAAATATGTGCCTGGAGGTCTTAAATATGTGCCCAGAGGACTTGAAAATTTTGCTCGGAGGACTTAGAATTTATTCTTGGAGGATTGAGATTGCGCCTGGAGGACTTATAATTGTGCCCGGAGGACTTAAGATTTGCTTAAAGGACTTGAAATTGTGCCTGGAGAACTTGGAGATTTTGCCCAAAGGTTTTAAATTTTGCCCGGAGGACTTGGAATTTTGCTTGGAGGACTTAGAATCTATGCCCGAAGGACTTATCATTTGTGCCCAGAGGTTTTAAAATTATGCTCGGAGGACTTGAAATTTGTGCTCGAAGGACTTGAGATTGTCTGAAGGAGTTAGAATTTATGCCTGGAGGTCTTAAATTTGTGTCCGAAGGTCTTAGAATTGGTGCTCGGAGGACTTGGAATTGGTGCTCAGAGGACTTAGAATTTATGCCTGGAGGACTTAAAATTTATGTCTGGAGGACTTATAATTGGTGCTCGGAGGACTTGGAATTGGTGCCCGAAGGACTTAGAAGTTACCTGAAAAGTTTAAAATTTGTGCCTGGAGGACTTAGGACTGTACCTGGAGGTCTTGGAATAATACTCAGAGAATTTGAAATTTGTGCTTGGAGGACTTAGAATTTTTCTTGAAAGGTTTGAAATTGGATTTGGAATTTTGAAATTTATGCCCGGAGGACTTGGAATTTTGCCCGGAGGACTTGAAATTTGTGCCCGAAGGACTTAGTAATTCTGCCTGGAAGGCTCGAAATTGGTGCGCGGAGGACTTGAGATTTTGAAATTTGTGCCCGGAGGACTTAAAATTTTGTATGAAAAGATTTTGGAATTTGATTTGAAATTTGCCCAGAGGACTTGAATTTGCTTTTCTTTTGAAAATTATTCTTCAATCTTAATTGGTTTCATAAATGTCATAATCAAACTGAATGAGTATGCTTGACTTTCTTATCTTAAGAAAAGTTGCATAACCTTTAAAATCTTGATTAAATTGTTTCGAGCCTTTTGCTTGAGGAACATGTCTTAATCTCAAAATTTGCTTCAAAATTTTCAATGCTGATGCTGCCTGATAGTGTGTATGTGCACATGTATGCATGACACTCAATCTTGTAGATTTCTCTAACCTTGGAACTTTTTGTTTATTTTGGAAATTATGCATCCACTCAATTAGGTTCAATAAATTAGGCGCCAATTAAACTGGGCTTGAAAAATCCAATCCCTCAAAGTGCCAACTTCGCTTGGCTTAAGACCACAAAACAATGCCAGCTATGTTGGGCTTAAAAATTTCATCTTCTAAAGTGCCAATTTCGCTAGGCTTAAGACCACACAACGGTGCTAGCTTCATTCGGCTTAAACTATTATCTGGTGCTAACTTTACTAGGCTTAACCTCACAATGGTGTTAGTTACATTAGGCTTGAATTCTCATCTCATGCTCACAAAAACCAATTTTTTTTAAAGAATAATATTCCTTTGTATTTGGAATTTTCTTTTCCTCAAAAACTCAAACTCAAGAATCGACTTGTACATTCATCTCAAAAGCTCTCAATTTCCAGTATTTTTCAAATGTTCCAAATGTGGAAACTCTCTTAATTATTTTTCATCTTCTCAAATATTCTACTTACCTTTTCTCATTTTTTTTTCTTTTCTTCTTCTTTATTTGACTTTCCCACTTTCCAAAAGTTTTTTTTTTTTTCCTTTTCTTTTATGTGTTTAAAATAAATCTCTCCTTTTCTTTTCAAACTACATTTTCATCACCTTATTATTTTCAACAAGAAATTTCCTTTTCTTTCTTCTATCTTTCTTTCAGGCAAACTTTTTCTCATTTTTCCCTTTCTTTTGTAATTTTCCTTTTCAATTCATAAAACGCCTATCTTCACTTTTTTTCAATGTTTGGCAGATGCAATGATCACTGATGCAAATGCAATATCAACAATGTCAATTCAAATTTCTTTATCAATGATGTTAATGAATAGCCAATTATTATGATGCAAATACAAACAACTTCTATCACGATGCAAATGCAAATGAATTCTATCAAGATGCAAATGTGCATTATCAAGATGCAAATGCAATTATCCAAAATTTTCTTTTGATTTTCTCTTCTTATTGACGAAAACTTTTCCTTTTCTAATTTCTCATCTATCTTACCCTAAAATATTTGTCTCATCACTTGAAGCCATTTTTTACTGTGCAACAAGGGTTGCCCCAAGACAATCATCACATTTTTATTTACTATTACTTTTGAAACACCATAAGAATTCATTTTACAAACAAAATTTTTCCTCAAAAAAATTTCCCCAAAATGGCACAAGAAATTCTTTGACTCATAATAATTATTATATCCTTTTTGTTTTCTTTTGGAAACACCATCAAAACTTCCTCAATCACAATTACCCCAAAACAGCATAAAAAATCCCTACCTTACAATAATTTGTTGAATTCTCTCTCATTTTTGCTTGAAACACTATCCAAATTTGATTAGCAATCGAAAAATTTTCAAACAAAATTGCCTCACGCATCCTTCCCATTTTCATATTCAAAAGATAAACGGTTTTCATTTTTGAAAAATATCTATCTAGACAAAACTTTTTAATTTTACAAGATTGCCCCACATAACTATGACCAAAGAAAGTTAAACACAAATACAACAAAGAATTATGACATTTAAGTTTTTTTTGAAGATTAGTGATCACTATTTAGGTGGATGTAGAGGGGGGGATAGTAATTTATCCTCATCAAATGGATTAGGTGGTTTTCACACATCAATATTTTGGTTTGGCAAGTAAGGCTTGCAACTTAGTAGAAAAAGAGATGAATGTTCCTCCATCTAGGCTCACAAATAAAACACAAGTTTTTCAAAAACATAATGAATTCCTTGCAAATCATGGTTTTGCAAAATAGTTTATCTTGAAATGCAAACAAAATTTGACACTCTTTTAATTTTCAAATTATGCATTTTGATAGTTGTCAAGACTAGCCATAATGGGCTCAGGCTTTTGTTGAGTTATTTGGGAATGGAGAGAAGGTTCAAAGTTCTATATCAATCCCTTTAATGGATCACCTAAGTCGACATTCTTGGTTTTCTTAAGGGTCATGGATGCTCATGGTCTCATCGAAATTATTGTATAATGTCACTTCTTGTTAGACCTTGACAATACCATGAATAACCTCTAAAGGTTTTCACTCTTGCTCTAGACTGCCCCTTTTGGGGTTTTCACCCTAAAGCCTCATTCATATTTTTTTCCTTTTTTGTGATTGTTACATCATGCACATAAGAATTTAAAATTCATCCAAATTTGGTTGTGAAGATTATTGAAGGATAATCTTGGTTGAGAATGAGCTAAGTGCCTCATAGGCTACGATAATTCATCAAGGAAAAATCTCTCTATTTTAAGTATCCACGTTTGATCAAAATGGACTTTTCAAGGTACATAATGTAGGCCAGGTTTCGAGGTTCTGGAAGAATGCATAATAAAGCCCAAAAATGTGTTTAAGGGTGATCAACCAAGGATCATTTAATATGATGTGAAGACTTATTCAATTCATTTGTCCTCTTATTTCTTATTTTGCCACTCCTTAATTTCATCTTCTCTCTTTTTTTCTTTTCTTTCTTGCAATTTATTTTTTTCCTTCATTTTTTTGGCATTTTTTCACTTTAAATGGAGTGACATCAAAATTTTGTAAAGCTAATTCACCTCACATTTGCCCCTCAACATGATAAACCTTTTCAACTTAGAATTGGGGCTGGTCATTCATACTCTTGAAAAAGGTCTTTTTCTATATATGCCCTCTAATGTGGAGAGTGATCCTTAGTTAAGGTTTATCTAGAAAGAATTTATAAGGCTCAAAGAGGGTAACAAATGGATAAATTTCAGATTTGTGAAAAGGATGATGAAAGATGGCCATTTGTCATTTCAAACATGGTCACTTAAATTGACGAAAATTTCCCTGAGTCAAAAGAATCAAACATTTTGTCTTTCTTCTTTTTTTTTGTCATATTTTTTTGGATTCAATTTCTTGGATATTTTGGTATCTTTTTCTTCTTCTTCTTCTTCTTCTTTCTCTCTCGCTCTCTCTCTCTCTCTCTCTCTCTCTCTCTCTCTCTCTTTTGTTGTTTGGAATCATTCGAATATCTTGAGTGCATGATGTCACAATCAATTTTTCTTTTTCCTTTTTTTTATTTTTTCTCTTTTTTTTACAACTCGTGCGTCAACAAAACATTGCTACATGACGCTCCATTTGACTTCTAATCTGGTAAATGCCATAAGACAATGAAAACTATTGGAATTGGCTCATTTAGCTTCAGGTTGCTCATGGTATTTCCACTGAGAGAGGAAAAAAGGTATTGCATTATTTGGGCAATTTAAGGGTGTGGTACTTCGTCCTCCTCAATTTTGGTGTGTGTCACAAGAATGAATCAGAGATTAAGAAATGGGCCAAGGAATTTCATGGTCTGTGGTTTTTCAAATAGGTTTGGGTAATTCTGACAAATATGAATTTCTAGCATAGTTTTGACACATATCAAATTACTAAAATTCAAATTTAAAAGAGTATCATGCTTGATTATTCAAGGAATCCAAAAATGAATTTTATCAAATTGATAGTTTCATTATTCATTGCCTAGGTAAAGGTCATTGCACTTTAATGGCATATCGTAATCAAGTAAAAATGGATAATGAAGTTCACATTTTTGCTCGCCAAATGCATGAAGGCTTTTTATGTCATATGGGCACGAAATTGATTGGAGGAGATACTTTATGAGATGAGTTTTTTTTCAATAATGATCACCAATTTTCTAAGACTCTTTTCACTTTATTGTGAACAATTTTTTTTTTCATTTTGCTCTTGACCATTTGGTTATGTGAGGCATTACTTGAAACAAACCTCTTTGATTTCGAAAACAATTTTCTTTTAAAAATAATAATAAAAAAAATCATTGTCACTTATTCATGCTAAATACAATTTTTCCTAAAATAAAATTGTACATGAAAATCTATTCGTCCTAATATACCATAAAGAATAAAAGAATATATAAAAATGATTTCTCAAAGACTTCCATTATCAATTTACAAGAATCATGACCTAACAAAGTAACATATACAAAAATTCAAGTTGAAATTTATCTCTTGTTTAAGAACTTCACCCATTAACTTGGAAAAACTAATCTGAAACATGTGAAAAATGAGTTAGAAAATAAAAGAATCATCTTATGCCCTTGCCAAAAATGTTCCAAAAAGTTTCCTTTTTCATAAAAATCAGAAAGAATTTCTTCCACCCTGAAATGCGATGTGAAATGCATGAGATTTGATACAATGGGATGGATAAAAAACATGCTTGCATGAAATGCAATGTACGCTTAATGCGAATAAGGTGAAGCTTGATTTTTTTTTTTTAAATAACTACCTAACTTGCTTGATGATAAAATGCATATGGCCTGTTTACAAATGCATGGATGATAAAATGCATATGGCATGTTTACAAATGCATGGATGATAAGAAGCAAGAATGACATGTGACATTAAGATATTTGGAAAAAGAAGAGGGTTTTGTATGTACAATCCTTTGGTAATATTTCTATTATAAATGTATATGCCAAGAGAAAAGAAGAAAACTGAAACTCCTAAAAAAATTTTTTCAAAAAGTTTTTTTTTTAATTTTTCTTTTACCTACCATTTTCACATTTCATGTTCGATTTTTATTGTACCAAAAAAATTTATTTCTTTTTCATTCTTTTTACATAACAAAATATTCTTGAAATTATACACCAAACAAATTCAAGGAAAACTTTTGTTGACTTTTGTGTTCACCTTTATTCAAAAAAAAATTCTTGCAATGAGAAGATTAAAAACAAATTTTGTTTTTATTTTCAAAACTTTTTTTAAATTATTTTTCACAAGCATTTTTGTCTTTTTATTAAACTTCTTGCACAACCAAAAATATTTTACATGTCAAACTATTCTTTGAAAATTCTATACAGGAAAATCAATATTCATCCTTTTTTTTTACCTTTAATATTTATTTTGACTTTGAAAAAAATCTTTTTCATTCATTCTCTCATTTTATTCTAACTCTTTTTTTTGTAAAAAAGATTAATTCATTTTCTACTCAATCCCTTTTACTTTTCTTTTTTATGCCTTTATCTCAAGAAATTTCTCCAAGAATAAAGAATAAAGAAATTTTTTTAATTAAAAAAACTTAATTGAATTTCTTCTTATTATTTTTAGTGAAAGAGACAAAAATCTTATTTTTCTCAACCTTTTTTTTAACAAATTAGTTCCTTTTTTATTATAAAAAAAAGTTTATGCATTTTTAATCATTTCATAATTTTCTTTTAAAGAAAAAAAGTGAAAGAAATTAAAACTATTTTTGCTTTTGTAGATATAAAAACATCTTGTAACCAAATATACATAAACATCTTTTTCTTCCTCTTGCTTTGGAGAACGTATTTTTATTAGTTCCTATTTTTATGAACCTATTTTCAAAAAAAAATTCCCCTTTAAAAAAAAGAATGAAGAATTATTTGCATTTTTAAAAGAAAAGTTACATATTTGTTTTATTATTTTTATCACGCATCTTTATTTTTTTTTTTAAAAATAAGTGGATTTTTTTTGACAAGATCTTTTATAAAGAAAATATAAATTTTTTTATTTTTATTTTACAAAAATTCTGTTTTTTTTAAAAAAATCAAAGACTTAAATTATATACAATTCAAACCAAAATCGGTAGTACCTTTATTATAGATATGAGAAAAGAGGTTGAATATGTTCCCTCGTGTCCTAATTTTGGGATTATCTCTACATAATTTGGGCATGACTCTACCAAAGACTGGCTTCTTAGGTTTTTCTATATGCTGGTTTGGATCTCTAAAAGGTCAAAAAGGTTCCCAAATTATTCATCACTGGCATCCACACTGGACTAGTAAGGAATTGATTTGAGTAGGAGTATTTCACTTGCCATTGTAAAGGTTATTACCTCACGAGAGCAAAGGTACTCACTCCTTCCTAAGAAGGACGGAACCCGAGTATAAGGCTCATGTTATGAAATGCATGTGCAATTGTGTGTACAGGGGAACACATAAACATTCATCGCACTATAACCCTTATCCTACATGCCCCAACAATTTATTAAGAATAATATATACAAAATAAAAAATGCCGTAAAATAAACAAAATAACTAAAACACAAATACAACAAATTATTTAAAATTAAAGACATTAAATTTAAATATTAGTTAAAATCATTAAATTAAAACTTAGGATAACACATGATTAATAAATGGCTCGACTCTTAAAAGTCCCTGGCGGAGTCACCAAGCTGTCGTAACGATTTCGTCCGAAAACTTGACCACTCGACGATTTTGAAAACATAAAAAACAGGGAGTCGCCACCAATCCCTTTTTTTTACTAGATGTGATTGGAAACCTAAAAATATTTATCTTTTTAACAAAATCTCAAAAATATTTAAGTTTTATTAAAAAGATAGTTTTGGGATCTACGAAAATAAAGTTGGGTTCGGGAGTACGGTTATGCATGAGGAAGGATTAGCACCCCCATAACGCCTGTTAAAAAATGGTACCATCTTAATCATGCGTTATCCTTTTTGTTTTAATAAAATAGTATGGACTTAAGTTTAATTTCCTTGTTACAAAGAAATTTGGTCGTTTGATCAAAAATTACTATTATATATGTTTTAACAAAGGTTTCATCTTGAAAATAAACATGAACATGAACCCCTTTTATTGAAAAATTAAATCAACTATTCCAATACTTTTGTTAATATTTGAAATAATTTTCCTTACCTAGAGTTTCTTAAGAATCATTACTTGTGACTTCTATAGAATCTCATCCTCGGTAGGGCTCACATTATTTTTTATAATTGATTATGGATGCATATGATATTATTGAAATATATATGATGCACATGGATTTATAAAAAGAAATTTATATACTTTGATTTTCTTAATGAAACTCTCGATATTGAAAAATTTAGCTAAACATCCTAATACTCTGGTAACATTTAGTTAATTCTTCTCACCTAGAAATATTCGAAGAATCACTACTTGTGATTTCTACGATATCTAATCATCAGAAGAATTTTATTTATTTTGAAATTAACGTTTATGCATATGATGCAAGCATATAGTATATGATGCACATGGATTCCTATTTCCTTATTTAACATATTCATTATTTTTTAAATATTTTTTTTATTTTAAAAAATAAAAGCTCATGTATTGAAAAATCACACAAAACATTCCAATACTTTTGGTAACATTTAGTAGACTCTTCTCACCTAGGGATCAGTTAGGAATCACTACTTGTGACTTCTGTAACATCCCATCATCGGAAGATTCACATTTTAATTTAAAATTGCATGAATGCATGTGATGCAAACAAATAATATATGATGCAAATGAATTTTTAATTTTTTTTATATAAATACTTTTTTTATTTATTTTAAATAAAAATTCTTATTATTAAAAAATTGCACTAAGTATTCCAATACTCTGGTAATATTTAGTGAACTTCTCTCACCTATGGATCACTTAGGAAATCACTACTTATGAATTTCATAACATCCCATCATCGAATTGATTGTTTACTTAAATTAAAATTTTCCATTATTTACTTAAATTTAATTTTTATTATTAATTTTTAAAAAGACTTTATTTTATTTTTATTTTTAATAAAAATTTTAAATTATTGAAAAATCACACTAAATATTCCAATACGCTGGTAATATTTAATGGACTCTTCTCACCAAGGGATCAGTTAGGAATCACTACTTATGACTTCCGTAGCATCCCATCATTGGACTAAATTTACTCATTTTTATTAAGGCTTCAAAATATAATCCTCCTATTATGTATCGAATAATATGAAAAATAATCTTGAAATTTCACTAATTAATAAAGTCTTTTCTTTCATTTTTCAAAAATCATAAAATTATATTAATTAAAACTTTTAAAATTAAAAATGAAATTATAGGAATTAACAATTAAACAAATAAACATGTAATAAAATAAAAGAAGGAAATGATGATATACGCAAATTGTTTGGATTTAAAACCCAAGGAATCCTTGAAAAGGGCCCAGCCCGGATGGTTCAATGGAGGCTTCAAGAATTGGGCTCGATTGGGTCAGGCTGCAAGACGGGTCGGGTCAGATCTGGAGCCAGGTTGGTCTGACGCTCGGGTCACCCCCTCTAAAGCAGGTCGGTCCTGCGGGTCCCGGATTGGGTCTAGGTCCACGTACGGTTCCTCCTCTTTTTCTTTTAACTATAAAATTCAATCTTTTTTTTTTCAATTCATTTTCTTACTTCTTCTACAAAAAAATTCAGAGCCTTTGAAGGCTCTCAACCGGGCGATTTTCTACCGCTGTTGGGATCGCCGGCCACCTCCGCCATTGGGACCGCCAACTGCCACCACCTGCAACTGTTGGCCACCGTTGCTAGAGGTGGTTATTGGGCCGGGTTGGCTCGACCCGGCTCGTAACCGGATTGGGTCAATCAAGCCCAATAACTGAATCGGTACTATACCGATTCAAAACCGGCCCAGCCAAGTATGATACTAGGCTAGGCCGGTTCTAATAAATTGAAACTGGGCCCTTAGCATTGAGGACCGGGACCATCCGATCTCGGTTCTGGTGAACCGATCCGGTTCAAATTAAAAAAAAAAAAAGAAAGCTTGCTGCGACTGTGCGACTGCGCAGTGACAGCCTTCTTTGGGCATGTGACTTGCCTTTTGATGGGCAATGACAATTTGGTCGTTGCTCATCTTTCAAATTTAATTTTTCTTTTAATTTTAAAAATTTCAATTTTTTTCCTATAAATACCTTTATTCTTTTATTTTTCTTTACATTTTCTTCTATATTTTCACTTAATTCTACTATCTACATTCATCCACTCTTATTCTCTTCACTCACATACTCTCTCAATATTCACACATTGTAAGACCTGATTCTACACTACTGTAGACCATAATTTCATAAAATTTGATAGTGAAAATTAAACAAATAATGAATATGGATTTCCACCCTGGTGAAAAGTTCCTTAATTAAGGATTGAATGAATTTCCACTCTTAATTTGGAGTTATTGGAATTGTAACCACATGGTTATAAAATAATATGCTAAATTTATAATAAGAAAAAGAGGTAATTAATGTTTAACATATGAGCCAATATGATTGGCTAAAGTAAGCAAAGAAAGTCTACAAAAGCAGGCAACAAAAGGAGACTCCTACGATTCCTTTGGCTGCTCTCGTACCATCCTCTACCCAGCCATAAAATTGGCTAATGAAACATGAGTGTTACGGTGTACAAAGGCAACATATGATGCTTAGAGAAGAAGGAGAATAGAAGTCAACAAAGGTGCAGCAAAAGTGGTCTTTCATGCCACTTTTGCTGCTGCTATACGTTAGTTTCTTCAATCTGTTAAAGGCTAATCAAAATCTGCTTGTTAAGTGTAAATTAGACAAGAAATTAATTAAAGGTTGACATGGCTGGAATGTTATTTGTGCAAATATAAAACAAAGCCAATAGAAGAAGCAAAAGGCGTGTGGAAGGGAGACTTTCACGCCACTTTGAGTTGCAGTTTTTCTTCATGCATTAAATGAATGTTGATACATGAAATGATGGAGAAATATGATAAGATGCTATGTGGATTATTAGTATTGGTTAATATGGATAGAAAGAAAGAATAAGAAGCAAGAAACTTCAACAAATTCGGTTGTCTCCACCGAATTCCTTTGCTTCCATGAGCCTTCTGTTTGCTGGAGTTATTTTCGGTCTTCACTTATTCTCAATAAAAATCCCTTAGCAAATATCAATTGCTTACCAAGTTGTTAACCTAATCTTCTTAATAGACCATATATATATATATATATATATATATATATATATATATATATATCTTAAGACCAATTAAGATACCAAGCTAGGAGGCCAACAAGGGGAAAGAAAATCAAAACAAAAAATAAAATTCTGTTTTGAGACACTCAATTGGTCAAGGTGAGATTTAATGGTTTCTTGAGATTGAATGATATGATTTTATGATTTCAAGCATGAGAAGCATGATCATAGTATTGCTTTTAATTTATTCTGTTAGATCATAGAAATAGAATAAAATCATATCTAGAAATAGATGAAGAACAATAAGGAAATTGAGCTGAATTTGTAGTTGATGTTGCAAAATAATTAAAGGAAATTAGATAAATAGAAGAAGAAGCTTAGAAATTGAAATATGATCAAAAGAGAATTCGATTATTAAGAGGAGAACCACAGTTGAATATAGAAATATGAAAGCAATTATGGCTTCATGCAAAGTAGGCGAGCAAAGAAATTAGGATACTCACCTAAAGGATGAGGCGAGCTTAATGAAATGCATGAATCGACAATAAACATGTTCGCCAACTTTGTGAAAAATCAGAATGATCGCCCGAATGGGCGAAGGCTTATGATCGCCCAAAATGTATGGACTTGATGACCGCCAAAGGAGCGAGAATAGGTGAGGGCATTAGATCGCCTAATGGACCGAGGTATGATCGCCCAAAAGGGTGAGAATGGTGACTACTGTGATCGCCCATATGGAACGTTAGTGATCGCCAATGAGGCGAGTAGGAAATAAAGAACTCGCCAAGTTGAAAATACTTGTCCAAGTAGGCGAGGACCTCACTTTAGAGTTATGAAGTCAGAGAGAAATGCATGAAGAATAGCCATTTTAGCTGTGGGACTTACTTATAGTTTGATATGAATCATAGCTTAAAGATACAAGGATAATTAAGCTAATGAGTTGATACAATTATTCTGCAGCTGAGAAGTACGATTTAGGTAGACGTAACCGGGAAGCACGGTTTCGTAAGACCAGGTAAGGGGGTAGTATGTGAATTGAAATGCATGTCCTGTGGAGTCAAATGTTATAAAAATATTGAGAAAATATTTTGGTTTATGACATGCATTAGTTTGATACATTGTTTTGATTTAGGTGAGCTACAAAGCCGACCCCTTTGTGATGTTTTGGGCGAGCCAAAGATAGGTGACCCCTTTGTGATGTTTTAGGCGGGCAACCCTTGTTTTAATAAAATCCGAGCAAGCTACAAAGCCGACCCCTTTGTGATGTTTTGGGTGGGCGACCCCTGTTCTAATAAAAATCCGGGCAACCAAAGTGGGCGACCCCTTTGTGATGTTTTGAGTGAGCCAAAGATAGGCGACTCTTGTTCTAATAAAACTCTGGGCGAGCCAAAGATAGGCGTCCCTTTTGTGATATTTCAGGCGAGCCAAAAGTGGGCGACCCCTTTGTGACGCTATGGGTGAACTGACCATGGGCGAGCCGCTATGGGCGAGCTGATCATGGGCAATGCCATAATGGGCGAACTGAACATGGCAATGCCAGAATGGGCGAACTGACCATGGGCGAGCTGACCATGGGCGAGCTGGTTAATTTATATTTTTTTCACACGAAAAATGGTGAGATTTTGGGCTATTTTTACTATGTTTGTAAACGGAAAATATAAAACCTTTTTACAAAAACAATCATTTTGAGAAAATGATAAAATTTGTGAAATAATTCCTTAAAGGTTCTTTATGAGATATAAAGTGATTTTTGAGACTTTAGGCCCCGAGTTCATGTGTTACTTTTCACGTGGCTGATATGTGCCACAGAGCTAGCTGTGTCCCGGTGGGGATGCGAATTGGAGTTTTGGCCTAAGGGCATACTCTGAGATAGCCGTAAGGGGCGATGGCCTACGAGTGCACCCCAAAGCGGACGACTTGTGTTCCTGGGGGAACGATGATAGCATGATTTATTTGTAGGGTGATGCCTAGTCTCAACTTGCTGATTTCTGTTTACTGAAAGGATTTACTAAATCCTGTTTACTGTTTACTACATTATATTGTAAATTGTTTAGCTAGTGATTTGAATAGTGTATTGAGAGGACTGTTTACTATATCCACTGTTTTCCTACTTGGTATGATTTTAGGAAAAATAAATACTTTGTGGTATATAGTTTTGCTTTCTTTAAAGCAGCATACGTCTCCTTTACTGAGCGCGTGTTCGCTCACTCCTTTGTTTTAACTCCACAGATAAAAGACACGGAGTTAGAGAATTATTTCTCATATGGATATAGCTACATATAAAGCGCTGGGGCAAATTATGTTAAATATGATAGGTACAGTCTCTTCTCTTTTACATTTCAGACATATGTATACAGTACTACTTTGTTGAAACAAGGACAATAGGAGATGCCAGACGTAAGGAATAGTGAAAAAAAAATTTCATATTCCGTATTTGTTAAATAAATGTTTATCATTTATTACTATCACCGTTGAATGTTAATGGCATCACAGATAGCCCAACCGTGGATTTTGTGTAAAAATACGTGATTTACAGTATGTGTGGACTATTACACACATACTCTCTCAAATTCACTTAAATTCCCTTATTCCAAATTTATTATATCATCATTTTCCTCTCTAAATTTTGTTTTTCTTTTTATTTTATAATTTTACAAAATTTACAAATTTTAATTTTCAAGTTTCAATTTCCAAATTCCAATATTATATATATATATATATATATATATATATATATATATATATATCCTACATCTATTTTTTTTTTAATTTTTAACATATATTTATTTTCAAAAAAATATAAAAATATCAAATTTCTTTCGTCGTTCATGCTCTGTTTCTCGACCTTTTGGTTCCACTGAAATTCTTAATTTGGGTGACGAATCATTTAATGAAATCAAACCCGATATTCATCGGAAGGAGGAGGAGCTTCCTTTGGCACCATCGTTTGGTTGTGGTCGTGGAGGAGGTCGTGCTCAAACACAATCATCAGCTGCCACCACTGCTGCTACATCATCAAGACCAAAGTTTAATCGAAAAAAAACAAGCAAAGTATGGGAGTATTTCGACATTATAGCAAAAGAAGGTGAGACGAATAAATATTATGCTATCTATAAATTGTGCAAAAGCGTTTACTCTTATAACTCCGGTGGAGGTAGTGGCGATACAGGTACGTATAAAAGACATTTAATTACTGCACATAAAATTAATTCTGATGCCAAAGAAAATGAAATTTTAGAAGGCAAACAATCTCAAATTAATACACATGATGGTGGAAAAAATTTTAATTTTGATAATGTTCAAGCTAGACGTGGTTTAGTTAGATTTGTAGTTAGGACTAAATAACCATTCACAATTTGTGAAAAAGTAGGATATTTAGAATTTGTTTGTAAATATTTAGAACCCGCATATAAATTGTGATAACCCTTATTTGCGATATCAATCGTAAGTATACTAAAGTAAATTTTAACTAACTTGAGGTTATTTTGGAATTTGGACAGATTATGGAAGCTGAGAATGTCCGGTTCATCTTGGTCAAGAAGCGATGGATATGTATATGTGAGTATGTAGTACTAAGATATGAAGTAGGAAATAAATTAGATAGGTTAAGATATATTATAAGGGCAATAAATATATATATTTATAAGATATGGAAATTAAATTTATAAAGACATTATTGTTTGCTGGAAACAATAGTTAATTTCCTACTAATCCATTAATGTTAAATTGGGTTATTAGAAGCTGATGAAAAAGGCTGGGAATACAAGGGAGAAATGGGCTGGAAACACAACAGAAAATGGGCTGGAAATACAAGGGAAGAAGGGGCTGGCAAACAAATAAAGGGGTTGGTAAACAAATAAAGGGCTGGCAGACCAATCAAGGGCTGGAAATACAAGTTTAAGGCTAGCAAATAAATCAAGGGCTGGCAAAATATTAGAGCCACATTTCCTTTCTATTTTTCCCCTTCAAACCGAGACAAGAGAGGAGCAAAACTTCTCCAGCAAATTTCGACAGCCACCATCAAGAAAACCCTCTTCCTCCTCCCTCATTTTCGGCCATAGATTGAAGTTCTCTTCAAACCCTCATCCCTTTCACCCAAAGGCATAACTGATCTAGGGATTTCTATGGTTAAAGAAGCAGAAAATGAAATGAAGGAAGCACTGCTGGTTGGAGTATAAGCTGGCCAAGGGAATCGTGAGCCATAAGAGGAAGGGAGCTTTGGGTTCAACAAGATTTGGGCATTGGAAGAGGAAGAGAAGAAGTGAGACGAGTTGTTCCACCATGGGTGATTGAGAAAGTGAAGGATTGAAACCCTAAACTGAAGCAAATTGATTTGGGACTTCAGATCAAGAAAGCAAAGGTAATAAATTGAGGTGAGTTAATGTATTTTGCTGGAATTAAAGCTATGAAAACAGAATGTAATATGGTTACTGGATTGGCATTGATGTGTCTAGGTGTAACAGCAAGCAAGCTGTGAGGAATGGTCTGAGATTGTTCAACAGATTCTGATTTTTTGCATCAAAATAAGGGGGCTAAGGTTCTAACCTTACTATACTTGATTATTATGCATGAAAATGAAATTGTGATGAACTACATTGAATGGCTATTGTTAGATAAAGGATTAACTGAAATTTTGACTTGATGTGCAATCTGGAAATTGATGTTCTGTCTGGGTGGAAATTAAAATGAGCAGTTTAATTGTTCTACATGGAGAAAAATTCTGGAAAAATTATGATAAATATCCCTTTAAGTTAAAGGAAAGTCAGTTTTGGAATTTCTTGAATTGGATTTCTGTAACTTGAGTTACGCACAAGTGAGTGCAGGGTGTTTTGTTCAGAAATGTGAATCATGATCCTGACTTTGAAAAATCATAGCAAATGGCCTAAATTGAATTAGGTTATAAGCCTTACATTCCTAGAAAGGCAATTAAGTTAGGATTATGATGGTTCTGGGTTTGCATCATTTGGATATTCCTGTAACCAGATATGTGATAATTTGTGCAGATTGGTCAGTGCTATACTGTGTCAGGAAATTACTGAACATACAGAAACTTTGGAAAAATTCTGGTGTTGATATAGGAAGAATTAAATTATGAACCTTACATTTCTAAATAGGGAAATGAACTAAATTTCATCTAGTTTTGGAAATTTTGGATTTGGAATGATGTAGTTTAAACCATGTACACATGACTGCCGGATGCTCACTGCCAGTCATAAACAGTCTACTGTAAACTTCAAAAATTCTTGGAAAATGATTCAGATGAAATATGACTGCAAACTTTACATGTTCAGAAATATAATTGAGTCATGATTTACATGGCATTGGGTTTGTACAAATCTCATATCCCTATAGTTGGCAGTATACATTTTACTGAACGCAGGTCAGGAAATTATCCTGCCTACTGTGCCAGATTTGGACCAAAGTCCAAAAATTGATGGGAAATGGCACAAAATGAATTAGGAAACAAGCCTTATATGTCTAAATAGGGATTTGAGTTATAAGTAATATAAAAATTACGGTTTGACAATTAAGTTCTGAAATTTATACTTAAGGCTAGCACAATACCATAAAGTCCAAAACCTTAAAAGACAAAAATGGACCAAATGGGTCATAAGTAGTTCAAATGAACGAAAAGACAATAAACGGTGCTAGTGATGTTTGAATAACTCTGGAAACACCGCCAAGTATCGTTTCTTGTTGAATTATACAATGCTTAATGTTAGCTTATGATTGGAAGTACTAAGATTGATGGATGTATAGAGATTGATTCAATCTACTATGTGTTATGTAGAGGGTTGTCCTAGGGACTGAGTTTAACCGAAATCAATCGATACTCCAAGACTTGTTAGGTGAGGGAGAACTGATTCAGAAGCTAAGGAAGTACTGTAAGTAACCCTAAGCGACTACTTGCATCCAAATTGTTTAATGTTATAAATTCTTGGAATTTGGCAATTGAAATAGAATGAATGCTGCATATGAGATGTCTTCCCTTGACTGTTGATTTTGCTTTTCTAGAAATGGTTTGGAAACAAATGATGGCTCGCAAGAAATGTATTGTTTGCGCGTATTATAGAATCAAGGAATATTTTAAATGTTTTAAAGGTTTAAATTAAATTCTAATTTAATATGATTTCATACCTTGTTGATATTTAAATGCCTTGTGAGCCTTGTTTTATGGAATTACCTTTTTATGAACTACGATGATTGCTATGAGGTCAGGGAAGAATGAATTTGGTTTTAAGACTACTGGATTTCTGTTTTAGACCAGGGGTATTGAGACCTTAGGGCACCGTACCTTGAGAACTTTATAGACACATTTGATTGACTTAGAGCACTGTTTCTCGAGTATGAGTCTCAAAAACGATCGGCTTGTCTCGTATATTACGTTTGGACAAGTCTCGGTGTCATATACGCAATGCGCCGGGGTTGATTGGTCTATGCATAGGCAGCATCCCTTATGGGATGATTGCTACGGTTAGCTACCGTAGATCGTTAAGTGTTAGCTCTAAGTAGCATCGATTGGTACTATGTGGACTCTCTTGGTACTATGATTGGTTTTATTGATTGCACTGCATACTTTATGTATGGTTTGATATTGAAACTTTTAGTCTAATGATGGAACTCTATATTCGACTGAGAATTGTTATTGAGTTTCCATATTGTATTTTAAGTTTTAATGTAGCATAATTGATTTGATATAATTGAAAGTGATTTGAATGAGCTTTCATAATTGAGGGATGCTTGGTATTATTTAGTTGCTTATTGTTGTTACTTACTGAGTTGCGACTCACTCCCCTCTTCTTTCCCCTCCCTTTCAGAGTGATCGATATCACTACTGTTCATTTTGGCTTGGGAAGCTTCTTGAGAGTCATCTTCCCTGCACAGTTAAGGTATATGGCTCCCAGCAGATTGTATAGACATAGATGGATGATGGCACAGTGTATTGGAAATCTTTTGATTGTATATATGTATACTTACGTGTCAAGTATGGGATGTAAGCTAGGTTATGTTATTATTTGAATATTATGCCATTATACTTTTGAGTTGACATTATGTATGTCAGTATATATGCCTGAATATATATAATTGAAAAGTGGCCTACATAGTCACCTACAAATGAATAGTGAAGTAAAAAAAAATTAGCCTAAATTAAGCTTCCGTAAGAGATTAAGAAAATCCGGATGTGACATAAATCTATTTCTAGACATACATTAAAAAAAGATTGCATGGATATGTTTAAAGAATATAGACAAGCTTTAATTGATAAACTTAGTAATATTTCATCTAAGGTTAGTTTAACTAGTGATATATGGACTAGTACTAATGGTATAAGTTATCTTGTTATAACTTGTCATTGAATAGCTGAATATTGGTGCATGCAAAAACAAATTTTATCTTTAGATGTAATAGAAGAAGCACATCATTCATATATTATTCATAAATATATTACTAAAGTTTGTAAATTATATGGACTAGAAAATAATGAAGTTTTTGCTATTACTTTTGATAATGCTTCTAGTAATATTACAGCTATTCCTCATTTAATTAAAAGTTTAAACCCTATTATACAACGTATATTTTTTCATGCAAGATGTGCATATCATATTATAAATTTATGTGTTCAAAGTGGTTTTAGTTCTAGTGGTACTAGTAGTGGCAAAGGTCCAATTGATAAAATTAAAATTTTAGCAAAATGGATTCGCACACCAAGTGATAAACGTGAATGGGAGCAAATTTGTATAACAAATAATATACCTGTTAAAGCGTTTCCACTTCCCGTGGAAACAAGATGGAATTCACTTCATCATTTGCTTTCTTCTATTTTACCTTATAAAGAACTTGTTACTCCTTTTTATAACAATTATACAAGTAGCACACATTTAGCACTTTTTGAAGAAGATTGAAATTTTATTGAATATTATGTTGATTTATTATCTACTTTTAAAGATGCAACCGAAAGATTTTCAACTCAATTTTATCCAATTACACCGTATTTTGTTCCTATTATCTACACAATGTTTGAAAATTTTGTAAAATTTAGCAATCATGAAACTTTAAGTTCTTTTGTATATGATATGGAGGAAAAAATTTAAAAATATTGAGAAATAATTCCTTCTATTTATTGTATTGCAACTTTACTAGATCTTAGTCAAGGTGAGGTAAATATAGATATATTTTTTATTGTTATAAAGAATTTCTTGGTCTTGATTCTATTGAGGATCAAAAGTCCTCAATTAACAATCTTTTTTGAGAATTGTTTAATGTTTATGAAGCAAAAAGGGAGCAGTTCAACTTTAATCGAGGAGAAGAAGATTCACATGAAGAAACCAAGAGTAGCAAAAAAGGAAAAGGAATTTTAAACGTAATTAAGGAAGCAGCAAAGAAGAGAATGAAGCTAAATGGAAAAACCAGCGGATCTGGATCAACAACTCGACGAAATTCTAGCTTCAATGAGCTAAGATTTTTCTTAAGTCAAGATTTTTCTGTAGATGAAAACTTTAATTTTCTCCAATAGTGGAAAGAAAACCAAAAACAATTTCCAATTTTAGCTTCCATGGCCTGAGATGTTTTTGCGGTGCAAGTTTCTTCTGTTGCTTCGAAATCCGCATTCTCGACATGTGGAAGAATTATTGGAGACCATCGAACCACTCTTAATCTGGATTCATTGTGCATGTTAACATGCCTTAAAGATTGGTTTGATGCGAAATCGTGGAATGTTGAACTTGGAATGACCAATGAATTCGCTGATAATAATTCAAAGGATAAGGAAAAAATTTCCAAGGCAATCTGTATAAATTATGAAGAATAGAGAATAATCTTTTTTTTTTCTAAATTGTATGTAAAATTGTAAATAAGTTTAGTCATAGTAAATATTTTTATGGACTACGGTCCCATGGTTTTTACCCTTCTAACTTTTGAAGGGATTTTTCACGTAAAAAATCTGTGATCTCCTACTCTCTCCTTTTTTTCCTTTGTTGTTGTTGTTGTTGTTATTATTATTATTATTACATACCAAATTAATTAATGTTATACTTATCTATGTTTAAAACAAATAAATATTTAAAACACAAAATGAATGAATATTTTAAAAACATATTAAATAAATGAATAAATATTAAGTAAATGATATTTCAAATATAATAAATTATTTTAAATGCAAAATGATATTGATACGCTTACAGCTTATTTATCATTTTAAATACAAAATGAATATAATAAATGAATATAAATAATGATATGCAAAATGATATTGCAAAATGAATATAATAATAATATTATATATTTTGAATCAAATATCACTTTATCATAATAACTTTACTATAATATTTATATTCATAATATAACTTTATTTTATTATAACAATAATTTTATTAGATAATTTTATAGTAATTTATTTTTACATCATTGTTTCATAAATTAAATAAATTATAATAATTTTATAATAAATTATTGTTAAATTAAACTATTAACATTATTTATAATAAAAATAAATTTTTTAGATTAAATTATAAAAATATAGTAATATATATTTATTTTTATTAAAAAAATTAATATAAATTTTAAAAAATAAAAAATTTAAATTTAAAAAAACTAGACTGAACCGGTTTAACTCGGTTCGATCCAGTTTGAGGTGAACTGGTCTTATAAATCGGGCCGGTTCGCACCTAAAGAAAAGATGAACTGGCCCGGCTCAGACCGGTTCGCCTATCGGTTTAGACCGGTTCCATCGTGGTCTGGGCCAAAATCGGTAAAAACTGGTCCAAAACCGGTCTGAATCGGCCCGTAACCACCTCTAGCCCGTTGCCAGTGGCCAAATGCAAAAAACTTTAATCTTTTCGAAAGCTCTTGATCTCCTCTAACCAGATCTGGCCTCCATTTCACAAAAAAAAACTTCCTAATCTCACAGATCTGAACTCCCGGAAACCATCTTCATTTTTTTTTTGTTTTCTTTTTCGATGGCTTTAGATACACATCTAGCTGCTGGATCTTGTTGTGGTTTTTGGTTTTGTGTTGCTCTTCTTCTTTTTTTTTTGTAGGTATTAAAATCTATGTTTTGGGTTTCAGTTTTGAAATATGGTCCCCGAGGAATCTCGGGTTTGATATCTGATTTTTGGGTTTGATTTTTTTTGTGGTTTGATTTGCTGTATGGTTATTGGTGAAGTTTGGTGGCTGCTTTGAGTGGGTTTTCTAGGTGTTTTCGAGTCTGTGTGGGTCTAGGTGGTAGTTGTCACGGTTTTAAGGGGATTTGTGATCGGATGATGGGGCTGAGATGTTGGGCTGAAATGTTGAGGATTTCATTTTGACAGGATGGTATCGGGTAGTGGCTGAATGGTCAATGCTTGGGTTTGGTGTTTGAATTCAGGGTTGTTGAAGAGTGGAGACAAGAGGCTCAGCTGTGTGAGAGGAGTTGAAATGGTAAGCACCAGTGGTGAAGGTGGTGGCCGAATGGGTAGGCAATGGTGGCGGAGAAAATGGTGACTCTTCATTTCGACTCGGGTTGGTTTTCTGGGTGGTGGTTGTTGCCAGTTTTGGAACCAAGCCTCCTGCTCATTGTAGCATTAGCTTGGGTTTTAATCCAATTTGGGGTCATCATCTTGTCTTGGTTTCAGTCTTTAATCCAAGGGATTTTTACAGCCACGTTTATCCACTAAGTGACTGTTACAGGGAAGAGGATTTGGCTACAGATTTTGGGTGGCTAATGGACAGTGTTGTGCTTAGGAGAGGGGCTATGGGAGGAGACGAGTATGGAGAAGAGAACCCTATTAAATGCATTGATAGATAAAAAAATAACAATAATAATAATAAAATAAAAATAAAATCAAATCAAATAAAAGAAAAGAAAAATAAATAATTAAAAATGAAAATAAATAACTAGACACGAGCCCATTAAGATTTGGGCCTTAAAGCCCATACTACTTGAGTTTAAATTGGGCTGGATCAATGAGGCCCAAAATTTAAAATGAGCAATATAAAATTTTTTGTTTGATTTAAATTGAGTATCTTCATTCTTTTCCTCAAGTCTAAAACTTAATTTAACAAATCATTCGAGAAATCTTAACAAAACTTCAAAAAATTGAAAAGTATCAAATTTATCAAAACAATTTGTAAATCCGAACAAATTAGGTGTCTACAATAGTATAGGGTTGTAACTAAAGGAAGTATATATTACATATATAATTTATAATTGATGCATGCAAATTGATGAATATAAGTTTTATTAAGTAATATAACTTAAATGCTATTGCATGCTTAATTAGAATATTTTGAACTGGGACCAAAATTATTATTGGATATTAATTTCGCTAATGTAAATTTAGCTTTCTAATGAATTTAAGACATTACGCACAACCCAACCAACTATCTAAAAAAGGAAAAAGTTTGTCCGAATTTTGGTAAAAAGGGACATTACAAAAATAAATGCCAAATTAGACTATCATGCTGTAGAATCTCACTTGAATGGTTATATTAAGCTTAGCCCTAAATTGTGGGCTATTAGTGAAGATCTACTAGTTGCCAAGGCTAATAATTTTCAAGCTTATAATACTCCTTTGTTTTGGTCTTGCATTTGTTCATGTTGTTTCAATGGTTTTTATATATATATATATATATATATATATATATATATTATACATATATATATATATATATATATATTATACATATATATATATATATATATATATATATATATATATATATAGATTGGTTTATAAGAAGCTCAAAAGAGGAGTGGGGAATCGAACCATGGACCTAAACTTTTCTAAGGAAGGATAACAACTACTAAGCCAAATCTTAGTTGTTTATATATATATATATATATATATATATATATATATATATATATAAATAATATCTAATAATACAACAATGGGCTTTTTTATACAAGAAAAATATTTAATAGTTAGGGTGGAGCTGTTTGGATTCAAACTCAAACCTTATAATATATCACAAATCTTCCTTAATCATTTAGTCAAAAAGTTATTGGCAACATTAGGCTTTTTTTAATTTAAGGCTTAAATTTGATATCTGAATTACTCTTGGCCGAATAAATTAGTTTTGTTTGGTTTTCAATTCAGTTTAAACATTTCTTAACAAGTCAAAAGCGGATTTTTTCCCAATATTTTAATATTCAAATCAATTAAAATAACTCAAATCCATTCTAGTCAAATATAAATGTTAAATTAAATTCAACACAAAATTTCAAATAAACTTCTAACATCGTTAGCACAAATTAATAACTTTTTCTTTCCTCATTCCTTCCTATCAAACAAAATGTTAAGGCATCTTAATCCAAGCTTTGATGTTGGTGATGCAAAGCAAGATGGTTTGATTGGTTCTTCCTTCCTATCAAACATAATGTTAAGGCATCTTAATCCAAGCTTTAATATTGGTGATGCAAGCAAGATGGTTTGAGTGGTTCTTCCAATTGCGACATGAGACTAATTTAATTGTTTTGTTTTTTAGTTTGTTAGTCATCCGTAAATTAGTAGCTCTTTGATAAATGGAAAATGAATTACTTGCAATATGGGGTAGGGTTTTTCTTGTTTCACTTGCATTAATCATAATCTTGATAAGTGGTGGATGGAGCTAGTTTGGTGGCTCCTTCCAAAAATAAAGTGCATAAAGATGACTTATGATATAGGTTAGAATTTTCTCTTTTGGGTTACATCAATCATGATCGTGATAAGTGGTGGATCCAAAAATTTTTATTTGGAGGTTCCAAAACTTAATGCCAGTCCTTAATATATGAGGTGGAGAAAGAATATTTTAATACGTTGTAGAATTTTCTCCTTTTTCTTTTTTTTTTTAATAAAAGAGATCAAGACTTTATGTATTAAGATTTCAATTCTAACTTTACAAGGATTTACTTTCTAAAAGAAATGGGTGAATTATCAAATTACAACAATCATGATCTTGATCTTTGTTGAGTTAAGGTCAATTTTGTATGACAATTAAAATCAAAATAGAAGTAGAGCGCAAGCTTCTAGAGGGGAGGCAGGATTTTTTTTCTTCATCTTCCTAATTACACTATATACCGTCATTAATATTCTCTTTTCTTTCTCATAAAAAATTAATTTTTTCACCGTATTTTTTTCATGCATATATTTTTATTTTAGGTAATATTTAGACACACATATATATATATATATATATATGAGAAGCAAAATAAATATAGAGAAATTAAGTAAATTTTTTGCAGTACATTGTTTCACCATGGTATCTGAGCATAAATAGTAACTGCTTCTTTGCTCTCTCATGTGAGAAATTGAACAGAAAGATGAAGATGAGAAGGGATTTGCTATTGGTTAGCCGCTTTTTTATCGCAGTTCTGATTCATGCACAGGGTCAATCAGGTTTGGCGATCTAAATCTCATGAAAACAATTCCAATCTCTTCAACTAACAACTAATTAAGGCCTCCCCATGTTTCTCTTCCCAGGGTTCCTTAGCTTGGATTGTGGGCTGCCAGAAGGTTCAAGCTACAATGATACCACAACAGGCTTAAATTATACTTTAGATGCGCCATACATCCAAACTGGCATAAGCTACAGACTACCTGGAGTCAATTCAGGTGTGCAGCGACAGATTCTGCAGCATGTTAGAAGTTTTGCGGAAGAAGACCGGAGCTGTTACATGCTAAAACTCAGCAAGGGCGACAAGTATTTAGTCCGAGCAATTTTCATGTATGGAAACTACGATGCAAAAAATGAAGCATCAGAATTTGATCTAAATCTGGGGCCTAATTTGTGGGCGACAATGGTATTTCCAAATGCATCTGCTGTTATGGTCAAGGAAATCATTCATCTTCTTCAGTCGAATTATTTGCATGTCTGTCTAGTGAACACTGGCAAAGGGTTACCTTTCATATCGGCATTGGAGTTGAGGCTTTTGAAAAATATAACCTACAACACTCAGTCTGACACACAATCACTGGAACCTTTGTTCAGGAATGATTTTGGTTCAACATCCAATTCAACGTTCAGGTAAGTCATTTACTGAAAATTTTTGTAAATATAAAAGAAAAAGAAATTTTATGTGCTTCCTTGTTAGTTATTGAGCAATATTTGCCTCAGGTTTCCTCAGGATGTTTATGATCGAATCTGGCAGCCTTACCAAAGAAATGATTTGGGACAAATAAGTACCAATTCTTCCATTTCATCTAACAGCGACTATGAACCACCATATCTTGCCATGAGGACTGCCAGCATACCAGCGAACGCTAGTCAACCCGTGAACTTTTCCGTCCAAGATTCTGATTCCAGTGCCCAATTTTACTTGTACATGCATCTTGCAGAACTTGAACAGCTCCAAGCTAACCAGTCCAGAGAGTTCATCATCTATCTCAATGACAAGCTTTGGTTTCAAAGTTTTACTCCTACATATTTGCGGGCAGACACTGTACAAAGCCTGGGACCGATAACAGGAGGCCAATTTTCAATGGTAAGAACCAGAAGATCAACCCACCCGCCCATCCTCAATGCCCTCGAGGCTTATAAGGTAAAGGAACTCCCACAATCGCAAACAGTTGAAAAAGATGGTATGTTGTCTCTAAAACCAACGAAAGATTCTCTTGTAATTAGTTTTCATACCTATCAACCTGCTAATATATCACCTATTCTCACATTTATATGATAGTTAATGCGATCATGAATATAAAATCATGGTATGGGTTGAAGAAAAATTGGCAAGGTGATCCTTGTGCCCCTCAAGAATACTCATGGGAAGGTCTTAATTGCAGCTACGAGGATTCCAATCCACCCAGGATCATATCTTTGTAAGTCTGTACAGACTTAGAATTCAAGTTAGCTACTAATATTCATTCAATAATTTCATTATCATTGTTAATAAAACTATTGTTCATGAAATCAGGAACTTATCCGCCAGTGGTTTGAATGGAGAGATACCTCCTTCTATCGCCAATCTCACTCAACTACTGTTTCTGTAAGTGTGCATCTCTGATGAAATAACCGGTATTAGGAGAAATATAAGCTTACCAATTGCTATAACAATATCAGGGACTTATCAAACAATAATTTGACTGGACCAGTGCCGGAGTTTCTAACTAATCTGCAATCTTTGACTCTGTTGTAAGTTACTATTTGGATTTAGACTTGAAATATATAAATTTTGAATAAGGAGTTAAAGAAGGTTAATCTTCTCTATCTTTGCAGAAACTTGGAAAGAAACTCACTAAATGGTTCACTTCCGGCTGGACTCATTGACAAGTCAAACAGGCGTCTGCTACAAATTAAGTATGCTTTTCTTTCTATGATTTATGATTTTAAATAGAAATTTCCTTGTGTCCATTTTAATCTTCTCTTCAGCAAACATACATGGGAAAGATTTACTGCATAAGAGGTTAAATTCTTAGAAATTGGGATTGGTATAGGTAACTTTATTATGCACCAGATGGCAATTATTAGCTCTTGTATTCTAAGTCTTACTTTCTGATCTCTCTTTGTCAACTAAATTGATTAAGTGTGGAAGGAAATCAAATTCCTTGTACATGGGAAGCATGCATGCCCAGCAAGAAGCAGAACAGTGTAGTGGTTCCCATAGTAGCATCAGTTGCTTCAGTGCTTTCTCTCCTCATAATTGTTTCGGCTCTCCTATGGTGGTTTAAGAGCGCAAAACCAACAGGTCATAGAACAAAAACTTATAAAATATGGACTCAAGCAACATAAAAATGACGCCAAAGATTTTCTCATTAGCTATATCATATGCTTATTGAACTTGTTTTACTTTTAATGTTATCATCAGCAGGCAACTTTTTCTATAGAAAATCATACAAAAAGCAGTTAAAGAATCGACAATTTACATACTCTGATGTCCAAAGGATCACAAACAATTTTGAGAGAGTCATTGGGAAAGGAGGATTTGGAACAGTTTACCACGGTCGCATAGCTGACACTGAAGTAGCAGTTAAGATGCTATCAAAGACATCTGCTCAAGGCTATAAGCAGTTTGAAGCTGAGGTATGTAAGATATCGAGATAGCCTGACTAATACTGAAGCTTGAACTCATTGATACATATAATTAAAGCCATTAAAATTGGGATTTAAGGGTTTTAATTCATGAAAAATTAACAAAATTATGTATTAGGTGGAGCTTCTTTTGAGAGTTCATCATAGAAATTTGACTGCCCTTATTGTTGGATTATGCCCTTAGAACCATTCATTAGATGATTAACTTTGGCATTTTTTTTTATGTATCATGACATTTTATTTATTATAGCTCATTATTATATTTGTCTTATAACTGCGTAATGTAATCTTATATGATAATGTCCTTAGAATAGTAATAACACACTATTCTTAAAATATCCCTGGTCAAGTATTATTGTGAACAAGGATAACAATGTACGATAAGACTAGTATGTGGTTGACTGTTGACCAATCAAGTCATCACATAGGTACATGTTAGAGAACTATGTACTGGATCGACCCTCCATGAGAACGGTACATGGATTGTTATATGAGTGTCATAAGCGATTCTCATAGTGATGATGGTGTATGTGATCCTTTGACTTGAGATCATCAGTGATCCCAACATAGAGAATTGCATACTTTAATGCTGCTAGATGTCATTCGTAACAGGATGGACTATAAAGGTAGTAATTGGGTATTCCTTGATCTATGTAGAGGGATGTTGAGTGATCAAGATAGGATTTATCCCTCTTATATAACAAGAGTGATGTCTTGGGCCCTTTGATAGAGTGAGACTAAGAAATGCATGGCCGTGCTCGAATAAGTCAATATGAGATATTGATTTTATTTGTTTAATTAGTCTACTCAGGAATCAAGAAACGCTGATTAGACTATACAAGTGTGACACATTCCATGACTTGTGTCTAATCAAGACATCAAAGGATAAAGGGATTAGACTACACGGTAACATCTATCACGAGTAAGGTTATGTCGAGTAATTGACATTCTCGTTACATGGATAGCAATGATGTGTTGCTAGATACCGCTCATTGCTTGTGACAATTTTGTCATTGCCATTGTTTTGAGAACCTATTGGGTCGCACACTTAGAACGGATCAATGAGGAGCTTAATTAATCCTATTCTGAATTGGATTAAGGATATGTCTAATCCTATTCTGAATTGGATTAAGGATATAGTTAATCCTATTCTAAGTAGGATTAGAGTTCTGTTTGGCAGTAAATTTTAGGGTAAAATTTACTGCCTATAAAAGGATGTTTTTCTAAAAACATAGCCGCACAATTAAAAACAGAAAAGGCATTCTTTTAATCGAAGCTAGCAAATCGATTATAAGAATCAAAAACGCTCTTTAAGGCTTCTGATCGTGAGACGTTCAAGAGTCGTGAGATCCATTCGTGTGGATACCATAGAGGCAGGAACGAAAAGTTGTTGCTTGTGACTCGACCAACGACAGAAATAAGAGAAAACGTTAGGTAAAATCTCGAAATCATAATCAGGCAACTCTCCGAATCGATCCTGGTGGAGGCCGAATGATTTAAATTCCGCTGCATGTTTGTTTCGGTTTCCTTCACTTATTGGATACTGCGATGATGGCACCAACATGGGGCTAATCTATGAGTACATGGCCAAAGGAAACTTACGAGAGTATCTCTCAGGTTTCAACTCTTTAATTAATTCCTTAATATATTATATATTTTCATTAATTATTTAGTCAGATTTGATTAACTCATAGCTTCATATGGATTCAGATAGCAGTAGCAGTGTCTTGAATTGGGAAGGCAGACTTAGATTAGCGCTGGAGGCAGCACAAGGTTAGCATGAAATCCCTTGTAACAATTTCTTTCTTTTATTTTGGTTTATTTTGCTAACTAAAATAAATGAAAATGCAGGACTGGAGTATTTACACTACGGTTGCAAACCACCCATAATCCACCGAGATGTGAAGTCTACCAA
Source organism: Heritiera littoralis (assembly GCA_031772115.1). NCBI lineage: Eukaryota > Viridiplantae > Streptophyta > Magnoliopsida > Malvales > Malvaceae > Heritiera > Heritiera littoralis. Next base: position 1,414,477 of record JAPDPK010000090.1, read on the forward strand.
CATCTTATTAACTGAAAACATGAAAGCTAAACTGTCCGATTTTGGGCTATCGAAAGCTTTCAAAGATGTCTCTCATGTCTCCACCGTCGTTGCGGGTACCCCTTGATACCTTGACCCTGAGTAAGTCCTGCATCTTGCATAAAGTATCAATGGATTCTGATCTGTTCTCCACCTCATCTTATTGCTGAAGCACTTTTGTTGGTTTCCATGCATGGCAATGAAGGTATTCTACAACAAACAGATTGACTGAGAAGAGTGACGTTTATAGCTTTGGGGTAGTTCTTTTGGAGATCGTCACGAACCGGCCAGTGATTACAAGATCTGTAGGTGAGTCTACTCACATAAGCCATTGGGTTGGTTCCATGTTGGCCAATGGGGACATCGAAAACATTGTGGATTCAAGGTTGAAAGCAGAATTTGAGATAAACTCTGTGTGGAAAGCGATAGAAGTGGCAATGGCTTGTTTGTCTCCAGCTTCTGCAAAAAGGTCAACCATGACTCATGTGGTGACGGAATTAAGCGAGTGTTTGTTAGCAGAGATACAAAGGACAAGGGGAGCCGTCAATGACGAAGAAACACTACAATCAGTTCCCATGGAGTCCATGAAATTTGGTTCTGATATTAGCTCCACTAGCGAGGTGATTACAAAATAGTGATTCTAAAACCTAAGAATACTCAATTGGTACTATATAAATAGAGGACGTAATATTTTCATTTTTTTAAAAACTTATATTTCATGAAAATTTTTAAACTTAAAAACTATTCTTTTCCAATTGTGTAGAAAAAGCTAATTAAAATTATTTTGGATTTAGTTTAGTAGACTTTTATTTCTAAAATCCTAATTCAAATTAAAAAACAACTAACAACCTTTTTTCTTTTTATTGAGATGAGTTTGGTTAAATTACCAGTGCTAATTTGAAACTCGAAAAATTCTCAATCCAATTCAATTCATTCGCATATCAAAAGAATTAGGACTAATTTTCCTTTCACTCTTGAAAATTATATATAGACCTTGCTACATTAGACTTAAAATATTGACTAGGCATCATATATAGTACTTGTTCAACTTTCGAAAAAGCTATTATCGTAACAATTTCGTCTGCAGACTCGACCACTCGATGATTATGAAAACGTAAAAAGCATAAAGTCGCCACCAATCTTTTTTGTTTAGGTGTGATTGATCACTTAAAAATCTTCTCTTTTCAGCAAAATCTTAAAAATTAATTAAGTTTTATTAAAAAGACAATTTTTAGTCTGTGAAAACAAAGTTAGATTCAAGAGTATGATTACCCAAAGGGGAGAATTAGTACCCCTATAGCACCCGTTAAAAAATGATATCATTTATGTGTTACCCTTTAGTTTTAACAAAATTGTCTTAATTTAATATTTAAAAATAAATTCCTTTTATTCTACTTTTTCGAAAGCATTTTTATTTTTTTTTATCAAAATCATTTTTTAATTTTAAAAGTCAAATTTTATTTTTCAAAATAGATGTGAACCTTTTTGTATTAAAAAATTAAATCAAGTACTCCAATACGTTTGATAACATTTGAAATAATATCTCACCTAGAGATTTTTTAAGCATTGCTACTTACGATTTCTATAAAATCTCATACTCGAAAAATTCATGTTTATTTTGAAATTAAATGAATGCATACTATGCAAACAAATAATTTATCATGCAGATGAATTTATAATTTTTTTTATAAAAACTTTATTTATTTATTTTAAATAAAAATTCTTATTATTGAAAAAAACGTACTTAGTATTCCAATACTCTGGTAATATTTAGCAAACTTCTCTCACCTATAGATCAGTTAAGAATCACTACTTGTGATTTTTATAATATCCAATCATCGAAAAAATATTCATTTAATTTAAACTTTATTATTTACTTATTTTTAATTTTTTATTTTCCCAAAAGTATTAATTTATTTCGTAAAATCAACTATAAAAAAAATTTAACATCGAACTTAAATTACTTAAATATTCCAATACGCTGGTAATATTTAAGAACTTTTATTCGATCCTATGGATTACCAAAAATTTATTACTTGTGAATTCTAAGAAATCTCATTATCGGATATTCATTTTATTTTCAAAATTTAAATAAGTGCAAATGGTGCAAGCATACAATATGATGCACATGAATCCTTATTTTTATATTTTATTTATTATTATTTTTTATTTAAAAAAATTGTATATTGAAAAACTACACTAAATATTTCAATACTTTTAGTAACATTTAGATGATCTCTCTCACCTAAATATTTTTGAAGAAACACTATTTGCAATTTTTACGAAATCTCATTATCGGACAATCATATTTATTATGTTCTTTTTTCTGTTTAAAAGGTGAGTATTTTACACCTCTATGAATTACTGTCATCATTTGGTCTATTTTAATTTTTCATTTCTATCTTTTATTACCAATTCACCTATGTTTGTTCTTTATTTTATATTATTGTTGTTAATTATTTGCTAATTTGTTTATTATTATTCTTTTTTCTTTTCTTATATTTTAAATGTATTAATTATTATTTGTTTTAGAAAATAAACTCAAAAAAAATTTATTGAAAAATTACACCAATATCTCAATACTCTAGTAACATTTGATGAATTCCTATCACCTAGAAAATTTAAAAGAATCTCTACTTGCAACTTCTAATATATCTCATCATAGGAATAACTTAATTCAATTCTCTAAATTTATTAATCAATTTATGAGAACTATAAAAAAAATTTAACATCGAACTTAGATTACCTAAATATTCTAATACACTGGTAATATTTAAAAACTTTTATTCGATCCTAGGGATTACCAAAGAATTATTACTTGTGAATTCTAAGAAATACTATTATCAGATATTCATTTTATTTTCAAAATTTAAATAAGTGCAAATTGTGCAAGCGTACAATATGATGCACATGATACTTATTTTTATATTTTATTTATTATTATTTTTTATTTAAAAAATTGTATATTGAAAAACCACACTAAATATTTCAATACTTTTAGTAACATTTAGATGATTTCTCTCACCTAAATATTTTTGAAGAATCACTATTTGCGATTTTTACGAAATCTCATTATTGGACAATCATATTTATTGTGTTCTTTTTTTTATTTAAAATGTGAGTAGTTTACACCTCTATGAATTATTGTCATCATTTGGTCTATTTTAATTTTTCATTTCTATCTTTTATTACCAATTCACCTATGTTTGTTCTTTATTTTATATTATTGTTGTTAATTATTTGCTAATTTGTTTATTATTATTCTTTTTTCTTTTCTTATATTTTAAATGTATTAATTATAATTTGTTTTAGAAAATAAACTCAAAAAAAATGTATTGAAAAATTACACCAATATCTCAATACTCTGGTAACATTTGATGAATTCCTGTCACTTAGAAAATTTAAAAGAATCTCTACTTGCAACTTCTAATATATCTCATCATAGGAATAACTTAATTCAATTCTCTACATTTATTAATCAATTTATGAGATTTTATTATTTTTATAATTATGAATTTTATTTGATGCATGTTATTGTCTATTCTAACCATAACAAATAATTAATAAACGTTTTAAAATAAATTGTCCAAAAATAAGCTTAACATATAAATCCTAAGGCATACTACACATAACATTCCTACAAACTTTTGACTAGTCATAGTCACATAAGCAAATGGAAACAAGTATACTACACGCCTAAACATATGTTTAACTAGGCGTCCCTAGCAATCAACAAGTATTAAAAGTCTAAAACAAATTGTAAGGCCCCAGTCACACAGCAGGGTTGTAACAATTGCAAATTTTTCATTTTGATGGATTAAACAATGTGATTTGGAGACAAATTTGTATATTGAAAATTTAACTTGGAGTTATGATGATTAAGAAGGGCCTTGAGAAATTAAATTAAATTAATAACTTTAGGATTAAAGTGACAATATAAAATATAAATTAATAAATTTAGAAATTATGAAATATTGGTGGAATAAACATTATATAGTATAGGATTAAGACTATTTAGAAATATAATTTTGCTAAATATCAAATGGAGTAAATAATAAAGAATAAATATATAAATATATAAAAATGTTAGTGGGAATAAAATATTATATATGGATATGGCTTCTCGAGGAAGCCTCATCAAAACCAAACCCACTAACTTAAATTTTTACCAGCCACTGCAACTTTATTCCCCCACCGTCCATCACCATCATCCTGTTAACACAACACCATTTCACTTTTCCTTTCCTTATCTGCTGAACCGAGACTCTCATCCTTCACCCTTGCATCATCATTTTGGCCACTCAAAAGGGGTCGGCTGTTAAGGTTAAAGAGAGAATGAATTAAGGCCAAGTAAGATCAAGTTTTAAAAGACACAAAACAGAAGCAAAGGTGAAGAGATTGGCTGCTGACCAAGTGCTGAAAAACAGAGCATTTTGGAAAGAAATGGTGCAAGTGTGAAGACTGAAGTTTAAAGAGAAAATGGAGGGTTGATCGAACAAGCAAAAAGGGGTGCAAACCTGGGTTCATTCACTGCTACAGTAGGAGGAAGAAAAGGATGAAGAGAGAGGACTGAGAGTGCAGCAAAAACAAGAACCAAAGAACTACAAAGTGCTTCTGTCGCATTACCTCACGTAGCAGCTGGAAGCTGCTGTTATTTCGATCTTACTGCAGCTTAAAAGAGCTGCATTTTCTCTCTAACTCCTTCAAGATAGCAAGGGTATCGGGTTGGAGAGCAGCTAAATGCGTGAAGGTCTTCTGTTTTGGGAGTGCTTTACCGATGTGGCAAGTTCTTTCAATTGGGCTGTTATTTCCACGTGGGAAATAGGTCTGAAGGAAGGTGATTTTGAAGGCTTAAAGAAGGGCTGTTTTGGGTTAGAACACAAAGCTGAAGGCGTAGCAATTTGCTGGTTTTGGGGTTGTCAAAATGACATGTAAGCAGGGTTGAATTAAAGAATTTTAAAGGCTATTTCGAGGCTGATTTGAGGGCTGGAATTAAGACTGCAGAGGCTAGATTTTTAGGGCTATAGTGGTGCTAGAAAAATCAAGAGAGTTAAGAGAAAAAGAAGGAACTAAAACTGGAATTTTAAAGATGAGTACCCAATCAACTAAGGCTGAAAACAAAGGTCATTCGGCTAAGGTAAAGTGGTAAGAGAATTTTATAATTCCACTATGTTGAGACTTGAAATTGTATTGTATATGATTAATTGAAGTCTTTATATGAATTTGAAATTGTAGTGTAAACCATGTGGCCGATTTTGGGGGAAACTTGATGAAGCTTGTTAGTGGCTTGGATGGTTAAGCGTATAAGACCTTTGGTAAGATATTTATGTAGGATGGAAGTAAAATTTCATTGTAGTAGATTTTATTGAGTTGAATAAATATGAAGTGATAATAGCAAAAGGTTGAATGACTATGAAAGTGTTAAGATATTTAGTTGTTATTTAATATATGTATGCATTAAAAGAAAATTAATCATGACCAAGAATGAGGAAAATGAGTAAGAAATGGTTAGGTACTTAGTAGATCGAAATTATAAGATAAGAGTATGTAGGGGTATATATATATATATACATATATATATATATATAAGTATATACATGTGACAATGTGTGATGTGATTTTGGGAACGTGTATATGACATAGGAATGGAACAACACCAAGGAAAGTAGCAAGTGAACTCAAGTTTGATGCTGAGCTTGGCAAGAATGACAAGTTGCGAATTCGGTTCAAGCATGGTGTACTCAGCAATAAGGCTCAGTAAAAAGGTGAGGGATATATATCGGAAACGTAGGGGATACTAAATAAAATATTAAAATCAACTGCTTGTGGTTTATAAACTGTATCTTCTTTGCAGGAGGTTTTTACAAAAATTAAGCTGTTATGCTGCCGGATTTTCGTATAATTTTGATTTATAAATGAGCTAGAGTTCATGAAAAATGATTTGGAATAACACACCTCTAGCTATTTTTGTTTTGAAAGTAAGTACGAAATGACAGTATTTTGACTACTTTGGAAGTCATATTCGAAAGCTCCCATTTTCATAGAAACCATCGAGCTTCGTATTTGTTTTGGAAAGTATACGTATGGAAATGTTTTGAGACATGGCTAATAATCATAGCAGTAATGTTTTGGACTACTGTGGGACCTTGATCCAGTCCACAGTAGGTAATGTTTTGGACTACTGTATGATTTTGGTCCAATCTACAGTAGAGTTTCGATTGCTGTGTGACCTTGATCCAGTCCACAGCGGGCCCAGTAGACACCTGATCAGTGTTCTCTGTGGACCCTTCTGGACTATGGCCATATGTCAACTGTACCTTCCCTCACGGGAATAATTGAACTGCTTGATTTTGCTTAATTATCATGTCTCCAGCTTATGCTATATATATATATGATTCCTTTCGTACTTATGCCAATTCGGATTTTGAATGTTATGACGAGAATAATGTTTCGAATGGAAATGTTTATCGATGGTTTGAAAGAAATGCTTTTGACGCATTGCATAAGCATGTTGATTTATAAACTTTATGAAAAATAGTAATTGAGATTAAATGAATGTTTTGAACGTGCATATAGAAATTTAGTATCCGTCTCTTATATTTATTTCTTACTGGGCTTTCCAAAAAGCTCACCCCCCTCCTCCACCTCCCAGATTGTTTGCAATAGGAGCGTATACGTGGGGAGCTATCGCGTCCTTCGAGGCTTTTGGTTCTACCTTGGAGGTATATTATGTACAACTACTTAATTTATATTCAGACTTATGTTTTCAGTGCTTTTAGAATATGGGGATGTAGCAATAGGAATTACATGATATATATCTATGTTAAATATCGAAGCATGCAACTTGATGGTTATATATTGGTTAAGTATAATATTTTGTGATGATGAATGCATGCTTATTTAGAATGTTTGGACTGGGACCAAATGTTGAATAATGTTTATATAGCTATTATAAATATAGCTTATGAGTTAAGGTTGAGACATTACATACAGCCCAACAATGTAAGTAGAGAAAAAAAAATTTAGTGCACTTTTGTATAGAAGAAGGTTATTACAAAATTGGTATCAGAGCAATGTTGGTCTGACGTATGTGATGTCGATAGGTCAAGAATTAGTTACGTCCCCATAAGTACTGTACATGTCTGAATATAAACTGTACATTTTTGTTTAAAATGGCAGTGAATGTGTTTATTCTATATGGATAAATTATAGTTTTTCTCTACCAAATCCATATATGATATGATTTGATAAGTAATGAAGTGGTATATGTTAATTGTTCAGTTTTGAACATATTGAAGTGATGTTAATAAAGGTACACTGGCATATGTGAATTAAATATTTATGCAGTGTACTTATCAAGACTCATGAATAAGGAATAGAGTTGTGTTTAGTAGAGATAATAATGGTATAACCTAGCATATTTGGCCTAAGATAGGTCATGCAATGATCTGAAATGATCAATTAGGATACGTTTTGCTTTGAAAGAGATAGAATTATTGTATCTTATATGATTGATGCAGAAATAGGTAATCATTGAAAGATGCAAGAGAACTTCGTTAATATGGAATTGTAGGAACGTATGTTGGGTACCATGAGGCTCTTGATAGAATAATGATAAGAATTTATGTTAAGATACGGATAAGAGACTATGAAATTTTGGAATGAAGCTTGGTTACATGGGAATTGTGTTGGAATACAAATTTGAGTTTTGATAGTGCATCTTGAGAATGGCATGTGATGAATACGCTTAATTGCATATTGAATTCATTTACACGGCTGCGAACCTTAAGTATTTCAACACGTGCCTTGATGTAGCCTATGGACATATTTAGCATAAGCTTTGAGCTTTTGGAATCGTTTGATTTTGATTATACATGGATTTAAGGGTTAATCTATTTAGAAATCATAAATATGAGGGCTATCTCGAATGACTGGAAAGAAATCGAACCGTACATTGAGCTTTTTGTTTATAGAGCCATTCGAATCTAAAGTCTTATGCCAACATTATTTCCTATGAAGAGAGTATAAGATTTGATTGAATACATGATCTGGCTTTTGTTTTGAGAACTATATGAATTTGGGAATTGCGATTTTAGACTATTAAACTTGAAATTTAAGGATTAGGCATCCTTGATAAGCTTTAGTGAGTCCCATCATCTATTGTGTTTTTGATTGTGCTTATTGGACTTGACAAATAGGGTTTGGACTTGACTACAATAGTAGCAAGCAACTATTATTTGAATCTATTCACTGTGCATGAAAAAAAAAAGAGACTAAATGATATGTCTCAAAAAAAAAAAGGAGTTAAGGTCTGATCTCTAATCGAAATTGAAGTATGTGTTGGATCATGTATATTTTGAAAAGTCTAAAAACTTCAAAAAAAAAATTGATTGAATCACGTGATTTTGCAAACTTTGTGAATGTTGAAAAGTCTTTGGTCTTTAACCTCTACTAATAGAGAAGCTTTTAGTAGAGCTGATATTGAATAGGATTGATTATAGAAATTATGAATCTTTGAGTACTACTAGAGACCTTTAAGAAATATCAAGCAAGATGGTAAATTGATTTAAAGGTTTAGATTTTGTGAGATAAGATATTCAAGATCGTCTTAAAATGACATTGATCTTAACTTAACTTGAGGGTTATGGATTTATAAAATGAGGTACATTTGTAATGTATAAACTAATGAGATACATGATTTGTGAATTAATTGAATATTGAGATCAAGGTTTATTGTAAAATAAATTTGATTTATGGATGAATGGTAACATATGAATTGGACTTTGAATTCCCCAGTTATGGACCAAAGGATAAGGTATTGAGGTCCTAGGCAATTTCCTTGATAAAAATACTTTGACAACATTATTCTTTGCAAGAAGCTAAATAGGAATTGGAAAGTTAATAAAAGCGAAGTAACCTCACCTATTCTAAGATCACCATGATCCAATTTGAAAGGCAATAACTGAATACATAGTTCTATCGAACACTACAAGTTTTATATTTGAATCTTGTGTAGTGTGAAATTGTGGGTAAAATCTCCTATGGAGGTTTGATTTTTATTAAAGTTTTACGATGATTTAGTAAAGGAGAAAATTTTGATAGTCAATGTGAAGGAAATTGAAATTAATATACGAAACCTTTGTGGTAACTAAGTTACTGACAATTAATGAATTAGCAACTTTATTTTAAGTGTTGTCATGGACAAGAGGTTTTGTTAGTGCAAAGGATACTAGATATGCGATTGGTGTTTTTGGGTTATATTGAAATTAAATATCAGTGTGCAGAAAAGTATGAGTTAAGTTACGGATTTAGAGATTGAAAAGTTGAAATGTCACCTTCTTGGACTATATAGAATTTGAAATAAAATTTTTATTGATTGCGTTACCTGATAAGGGACAGTTAAGAGTTTTGATCGAATCTTATTAGATAAAGTTTCATGGATCTACATATTAGATTTGTCAAAAAAAAAATGAATGAACAAGATTTGGAGTTCATGAAATTTTAATTTGGAGTTGCCTTTTTGAAATTGGCACTAAGGATTTAAGTGTAGATTTAGTTACTTTGCATCAGAACTAATATTGACCTGATCAACTATATGGACTCTTAAAATTGTACTGTTTGAACTACAAGGATTTTGAAGGCTCAACGATCTAAAATATATGGCCTTTAACTATGAAACTCAAAAACATGTGGAATTTTGAGAACCAAAGGACTCTTTAAACTCCCCATTGGTAGAGTCGGGTTTGAATACGACATGTTATAAAGAGTGAATCATGCAATGAATATTAAAGAATTATTTGGACGCCTTATGTAAGATAACAATTGACTTGAAAGTTAAGGTTGTATGAGATAAGACATTCGAGATCGTCTTATCATAACATTGGCTTTATCTTAGTTGAAGATTTTTGATTTACAAGGGAATGTATATTGCAAATGTAAGATAAGAAGGTACCTTTGAATTGTTGAATGCTTGAATCATTGAATTTCGAAGTTAATATGAATTAGATATGACCTTCAAGACAAGCTTAATTTAGGAAATTAGACTTTGAAAAATCATCAAACTTTGGATCATTTTGAGTATAGAGAAGATGAAAGAAGGAAAGCATCCTCACAAATTTGAGATACCATGATCAATTTGGAGGACCAAATTTTCTAAGGTGGAAAGGATGTAACAATTGCAAATTTTTCATTTTGATGGATTAAACAATGTGATTTGGAGACAAATTTGTATATTGAAAATTTAACTTGGAGTTATGATGATTAAGAAGGGCCTTGAGAAATTAAATTAAATTAATAACTTTAGGATTAAAGTGACAATATAAAATATAAATTAATAAATTTAGAAATTATGAAATATTGGTGGAATAAACATTATATAGTATAGGATTAAGACTATTTAGAAATATAATTTTGCTAAATATCAAATGGAGTAAATAATAAAGAATAAATATATAAATATATAAAAATGTTAGTGGGAATAAAATATTATATATGGATATGGCTTCTCGAGGAAGCCTCATCAAAACCAAACCCACTAACTTAAATTTTTACCAGCCACTGCAACTTTATTCCCCACCGTCCATCACCATCATCCTGTTAACACAACACCATTTCACTTTTCCTTTCCTTATCTGCTGAACCGAGACTCTCATCCTTCACCCTTGCATCATCATTTTGGCCACTCAAAAGGGGTCGGCTGTTAAGGTTAAAGAGAGAATGAATTAAGGCCAAGTAAGATCAAGTTTTAAAAGACACAAAACAGAAGCAAAGGTGAAGAGATTGGCTGCTGACCAAGTGCTGAAAAACAGAGCATTTTGGAAAGAAATGGTGCAAGTGTGAAGACTGAAGTTTAAAGAGAAAATGGAGGGTTGATCGAACAAGCAAAAAGGGGTGCAAACCTGGGTTCATTCACTGCTACAGTAGGAGGAAGAAAAGGATGAAGAGAGAGGACTGAGAGTGCAGCAAAAACAAGAACCAAAGAACTACAAAGTGCTTCTGTCGCATTACCTCATGTAGCAGCTGGAAGCTGCTGTTATTTCGATCTTACTGCAGCTTAAAAGAGCTGCATTTTCTCTCTAACTCCTTCAAGATAGCAAGGGTATCGGGTTGGAGAGCAGCTAAATGCGTGAAGGTCTTCTGTTTTGGGAGTGCTTTACCGATGTGGCAAGTTCTTTCAATTGGGCTGCTATTTCCACGTGGGAAATAGGTCTGAAGGAAGGTGATTTTAAGGCTAAAAGAAGGGCTGTTTTGGGTTAGAACACAAAGCTGAAGGCGTAGCAATTTGCTGGTTTTGGGGTTGTCAAAATGACATGTAAGCAGGGTTGAATTAAAGAATTTTAAAGGCTATTTCGAGGCTGATTTGAGGGCTGGAATTAAGACTGCAGAGGCTAGATTTTTAGGGCTATAGTGGTGCTAGAAAAATCAAGAGAGTTAAGAGAAAAAGAAGGAACTAAAACTGGAATTTTAAAGATGAGTACCCAATCAACTAAGGCTGAAAACAAAGGTCATTCGGCTAAGGTAAAGTGGTAAGAGAATTTTATAATTCCACTATGTTGAGACTTGAAATTGTATTGTATATGATTAATTGAAGTCTTTATATGAATTTGAAATTGTAGTGTAAACCATGTGGCCGATTTTGGGGGAAACTTGATGAAGCTTGTTAGTGGCTTGGATGGTTAAGCGTATAAGACCTTTGGTAAGATATTTATGTAGGCTGGAAGTAAAATTTCATTGTAGTAGATTTTATTGAGTTGAATAAATATGAAGTGATAATAGCAAAAGGTTGAATGACTATGAAAGTGTTAAGATATTTAGTTGTTATTTAATATATGTATGCATTAAAAGAAAATTAATCATGACCAAGAATGAGGAAAATGAGTAAGAAATGGTTAGGTACTTAGTAGATCGAAATTATAAGATAAGAGTATGTAGGGGTATATATATATATATATATACATATATATATATATATATAAGTATATACATGTGACAATGTGTGATGTGATTTTGGGAACGTGTATATGACATAGGAATGGAACAACACCAAGGAAAGTAGCAAGTGAACTCAAGTTTGATGCTGAGCTTGGCAAGAATGACAAGTTGCGAATTCGGTTCAAGCATGGTGTACTCAGCAATAAGGCTCAGTAAAAAGGTGAGGGATATATATCGGAAACGTAGGGGATACTAAATAAAATATTAAAATCAACTGCTTGTGGTTTATAAACTGTATCTTCTTTGTAGGAGGTTTTTACAAAAATTAAGCTGTTATGCTGCCGGATTTTCGTATAATTTTGATTTATAAATGAGCTAGAGTTCATGAAAAATGATTTGGAATAACACACCTCTAGCTATTTTTGTTTTGAAAGTAAGTACGAAATGACAGTATTTTGACTACTTTGGAAGTCATATTCGAAAGCTCCCATTTTCATAGAAACCATCGAGCTTCGTATTTGTTTTGGAAAGTATACGTATGGAAATGTTTTGAGACATGGCTAATAATCATAGCAGTAATGTTTTGGACTACTGTGGGACCTTGATCCAGTCCACAGTAGGTAATGTTTTGGACTACTGTATGATTTTGGTCCAATCTATAGTAGAGTTTCGATTGCTGTGTGACCTTGATCCAGTCCACAGCGGGCCCAGTAGACACCTGATCAGTGTTCTCTGTGGACCCCTCTGGACTATGGCCATATGTCAACTGTACCTTCCCTCACGGGAACAATTTAGAATTAGGCTAGAATTAAATTAGAATTTTTAGATTTAGAATTAACATAAATTAGTAAATTAAAATAGGATTTAGGAATGATAATAAAAAAAGAAGAAGAGATAAGAAAATAAACTAAAATTAACTTTAGGATAGGATAATTAGATTTTTTAGGATAATTATTTAGATTAATATTAAATTTGATAGAATTAGATTAGGATTAACATAAGAATTAAATAGATAAAATATTAAAAATAAGAGATAATTAATAGAATAATTTTAGTTGTATTAAGACTCTAACAAGTTTATGACTATAAAAAGGGGTTAAACCTCATAACTTGGGGGGAGATTGAAGAGAAAAAATTCATACACAAGGCAGCAAACATCAGAAAAAATAAAACCACACAGTGAGGACACCCACGACAATAATCCCCACATCAAGCATTGGCGAGACTGACGGTAGAGTCCGAAGTTCTTGGCATTTTCGGACCAGGCACTCACGATAGTTGAAGAGCAGTAATCACGAACAGAACTTGACCGACGACAGCATCCATAGAGACCAAACCAGTGCCAACCGGCGATCGTAGCACAGAACCAGCAGAAGAGGTTTATAGCCTACGTTAAAGACCCACGTGAAACTTTAAAGCTTTGATATTTGGGTTCATTTGTTGGTGAAATGGGTGCCACGTGAAGTAACTTTGAAGCAAATATTTTTTTGACACTTGGCGTTGGCAAAATAGGTATGTTTCTCATCATGTTATATTTTTATGTGTCATATGTTTTATTTGTTAGCTAGTATTTGCATATTAATTTTTTTAAATATAATAACAAGAGTATATACAATAAAAAAAATAATCAAACATAATAACATAGTAAATGAGTAATATAATAATACTAATTAAGATAATAATAAAATAGTAGGATAAAAAAATGGAAATAAATTTTAAACAAACAAATTGCAAAACCAATAAATAAAATAATAAATCCGATGATGGAATCTTTGAGGTGATTACGAATGAGTAACACTTAAGGAATTCTTAGGTGAGAGAATCCCTCTAAGTTTATCCAGAATGATGGAAGATTTAGAAGGTATTTTCAAAATAAATAAATAATAAATAACGCATAAAGATAATAACACAACAAAAATAAAATTTATTTTCTAATAAAATAATATAAAGTAATAATAATAATAAATATAAATAAATAATATAAATAATTCCGATAATGGAATCCTCAAGGTGATTGCGAATGAGTAACACTTGAGGAATTCCTAGGTGAGAGGGTTCTCCTAAGTTTATCCAGAACGATAGAAAATTTAGGAGATATTCTCAATATTAAATACCAAAATCCTAAAAATATTAAAATATATATAAAATAATATTTAAAATAAATAAAGAGATAAAAGTAATAAAATAATTAAATAAAAATAAATTAAGTAAAAATAATATTCTAAAATACTTCCAACGACTGAGCCTCTTCAGGGGAGTCGAATGGTACCCCTTGAATACTCTTGAGGTGAGAAGAGTCTTTTAAGAGTTCATCCAGAATGATGGAAGATTCTTAAAAGATTTTTCAATATTTAAACAATAATAGGAAATATTAAAAGACCACATAATTAAGACTAAGTTAAAATAACACAAGATTAAAATGGTACCAATATTGGGCGTTGTAGGGGTCCTATAACCTTCTCTACACGTAAATGAACTCCCGAATCCAAAACTTAAAATGTAGACCAGTTTTCTAGAGTCATTAGGTGGCCAATCACACCTAGGTTAAAAAAAAATTGGTGGCGACTATTTGTTTAATGTCTAGTGACCTAACCTTAGGAAACGTTATGACAATAAGAGCATATCGAATAAGTTGGAAATAAACCTGAGTACCCTGTTTTTGTTTCTCAAACAGCCCAAAACTTTAGCACTTTTTTTTTTTGTAATCCAAACCTTTAGCACTTCTTGTTCATCTTTCTTTTCTCCATCCAAGTCTTCCCTTCCAGATCCACTTGTAGACCCACTACTTAAGCTGCCTCTGACGACTGCCGCTCCATTAGCCCAAAAACGTCAAAGAAAGGATGCCAAAATACAACCTTTTCCTCCTCTTCCTAAAACACCTAAACCTCTAGTTTGAGATCCAAAATCCCAAAAGAACTCTCTTTATTTTTTTGGGGTGAAAAAGAAAGACAAGTCACTTTTTTTTTGGGTTTTGATCTCGGGTTAGGCTACCTGTAATGAAAAAGAAAGACAAGTCACTTTTTTTTTGGGTTTTGATCTCGGGTTAGGCTACCAGTCACTACAGGACAAATCACTTTTACCAACAATAAAAGACAAATCAACCGCCAGTAAAAATGTTACCGACGGCCAACTAACCGCCAGCTGACTGCGGCTAGGTGAATGCCAGTGAAGGTCTGCCGGCGGTGATGCCAGTAAAGGCTTGACAAATTACAGCATGACTTTTCTCGGTGCTTTTAAATGCCTTTAAAAATAAAAAGCTTTTACCGGCAGTTTAAAGTGCCAGGAAAAGTCCTATTTGAATTTAAATTTTTTATATTTATTGAGCTTTATTTTAAATTTATAAGTTTTTACCAGCACTTTTAAGTGCGGATAAAAGTCTTATTTGAAATTTAAAATTCTTATATTTATTAAATTTTATTTTAAATTTAAAAGTTTGATTAATTATTTGTATTAATGCCATTGTTCACTGACAGTATAATAAAATGATTTTAATTCTTAATTCAATTTTTTTAATGCAAGTTAATAAATTGATAATGCAATTTTTTGTTAATAAAATAATTATTAATGCATGAATAGTATATATGAAGGCATTGGCAGCATGCGTCATTTGGTAACTCAATTAATTCATATCCATTACACTAATAAAAAGAGATAGCTAGAATTATTTGCACTGTAACACTCACATGCATTAACAATTTCTTAAGAATTGTGAATTTCATTTGTTCATAGTTCAATTAAAAGTGCTTATAATCAAAAAGTTATCAAAATACCAATTATCATCCTTAAAGCAACAATTAACTTCACAAAGTAACCAATAATGTCCTCAAGAACCAATCACAATAGCCACAAAGTTTTCTAAACTTCCTAGAAGTCTAATACAAGCATAAAATTTCTAGCTGAATTGTATACCGATTATCCTTTGAGCTTCCATCTTCACTTAAGTATTTGCACATAGTGACCTAAACGAACTAAATGCGTCTAAAACCTACAATAAGAGAAAATGAAACCTATTAACTATTATCACCATCCTATAAACAAAGGCATGGGTACAGGTCAAAACTATTTAGCATTTTCAGTTTTTATTATGCATTTTTCTTTTCGTTTTTGATATAAAGCTGAGATTTCAAACAAGAATGCTGATGATTTACAAGTTGCTGATTCATTACTTGGATAATCACTAGAAAATGAGATCGAGAAGCAGCATGAGTTTAATGAGTACAAGAACAATGGTTAAATACAAAGCATAGCAACTTACACATGGTGAAGAATGCGGAAACCTGTACTTCCTTCTACAGGTGGCCTAAACCAAAAAAGAAAAGAAAAACAACAATAAAAAATTAAAAAAGAAAAGTTTCAGCTAGAAATTCATAATACCAAGATAAAAAATTATTATTCCAAAAACAACCTAATACACCTATATTAGAAAACTAACAAAATGCACAAACCTCTAAAGCAGAGAAACACCCATACTAAGAGATGTTCTTCAATGAACTTTGAAATGAACTAACACTACTTTTAACCTAAAGCTGCAAACAAAAGAAAACAATCAGATGGAAAAAATAGTTAAAACACTCCATCTTGTGAAAATTAGCATTTCACACTCACCCTTCAAGCTGCCAGCAACAACATATCTATAAAGGTATGTGCATGCATAATTGCATATGCAAAAAGCAGACCTATAAAGAAACTGTGCAATGTGTACAATCTCCAATAAGCCATGCACCAAAACTACTAGTTTTAATGCACTTTGAACATGAGCATCATGCAATATAATTAGTTACAACAAAAACAAAACTAAGACTTTTGATATGACAAAGTATACCAAATTTGGGCCAGGCCCAAGGTTCATCAAAGACCACCACGTGGCAGGATATCACTGGGCCACATGGCCTTCGACGACAGACCACATAGGCTGCGGCATAACACCCGTCGCTAGGCGACAGACTCTCAGCCTATCGCCTGACGTCACAGTGCGACACGTGGCATCCGTCCGACCGACTTGCGACAAATGACACTGGCTGCAGCATAACACCTGTCGCTAGGCGACAGACTCTCAGCCTGTCGCCTGACGACGCAGCGGGACATCAATTCTGTCTATCGACTGGCGACAGACCCTGACGCCATAACCTGATTCGGGAGATGGTCACCATAACGTGATTCGCAAGAGGGTCTCTCACCAGCGTCAGGGTTCGAGTTTATCTGTACGTGGAATCTGTATTACATCTGGATACAAACTCTTAGCAAAGTTACGTACTTATCCCTAGGTAATTAACCTAGCATATTTGCCTATAAATAGGCTTCAGGTATAATCTTATTCCCTAATTTTTGACTACTGGCTTTTACGCTTCCCAATACTGAAGAACTTTTTGCTGACTTAAGTATCAGAGTGTCTACGCAAGGAACCACCCCTGCGTCTCTCTGACTTTTCTTGTTTTATAGAAGCTTCTTGGAGACACGTGGAGACTAAGTACGAACATCGACGTCAGCATACCTTTATTGTTGTTTTGTGCAACAACAATTGGCGCCGTTCGTGGGAAACGTATAAAAAGCCAATTAATATTTTCAAGGATGGTGAGAACAAGATCTACAAACGTAAGGACCGAAAGTGAGGAAAACTCTGTGAGCTATCCTGAACAACAGACTCGCCAGACAAACCAGGTGAACAGGGAGGAAGAAAGAATTACTGTGTCAGCGGCAGAATTCAAGGCTGTAAGGCGACAGAGTGAAGAAACTACCCAAGCGCTGCGAGCCATGGTGGATCTGTTCCAAGGAGTTCTCCTGACATTAGATCTGCCGCCCGCCATGCAGAACTTGGTAAGAGGAACAAATAGAGGTGTCCCGCCGTAGGTGTTTGGGTGACAGGAGCACACGACAGCGGCAGACCCCTCTCGTCAACGAGAGGTCCCCCCTGTGGAAGAGCATGACACTCATCAGTGTGCGGCAAGACAGGGGAGCGAGAGGCCTGTCGCAGGCATCCAACGAGAGACTGAAGAAGCAGTATGTTTGGAGCCCACGACAGGGGTAAGGCGACAGGGGATCGGGAGGCTTGTCGCAGGAACACAACGAGAGACTGAGGAAGCAGCAGGTTTAGAGGCTACGACAGGGGTCAGGCGACAGGTTCCATACACAGGGCTGCAGGTGTCTGGGCGACAGGATGTTGAACGGGCGACAGGATCTACCGCCCACCACCATGACTTGTCAAATTTTGATGGTGCTAATTTAGACCATGGTGTTGGAGGTGCTGGAAAGAACGATGTCGAAGATCAAAGCACTTGGGAAACCGGGTCGGAGTTTGACCCCACTTGGTGCACGCAAATGGTACGGACAAACGCACCTCAAGCTAAGGGCAAGGAAGTAATCGGAGACCTACCTGATTCGTCTCATGCTAGAAATCAACTTGCTCCTCCCGTAGACATGAAGAAGATGATTGAACAGGTGTTAGAAGAGAAAAAATTAGTGTCTGCAGAAGAGAGCCAGAGAAGAAGAGTACCGTTCTGCACAACCATCATGCAAAAACCTTTGCCCTCAAAGTTCAAAATGCCACAGATGGCCGCATATGCCGGGAAGACGGATCCCTATGATCGTATGCAAAATTATGAGGCCCTAATGTTGCTACATGGATGGTAGGACGAGATAATGTGCAGGGCCTTCTCCTTAACTCTGTCCGGACATGCGATGAAATGGTTTAATAACTTGCTTGAAGGGTCTATTGCCTCTTTTGATCAATTGCGAAGTGAGTTTCTTAAGGCGCTTGCGGTGAACAGTCAAAGAAGGAAGGAACTGATCTATTTTCTCACTATTAAGCAAGGAGCTAAGGAGTCTTTGAAGAGTTATGTGGATCGGTTCAGAGATGCTACCTTAGAGGTACGAGATCTGCAAGTCGGTATAGCTGTGGCAGCTATGTTATAGGGGACAAGGTCTGAGAAATTGCAAGAATCCCTGTCGCTAGACCAGCCAACTACCATCTCAGACCTACTTTCCCGTGCAAATAAGTATGTAACCTAGGAGGAAGTAATGAAAATGGTGACGATAGGAGAATCCAAGGATGGAAGGAAACGAGGAAGAGAGGTCACTGAAGCATCTTCTAGCCAACCAAGGAAGTTTGAAAAAGCTCTCACACTGAAATACAATTCCTATACTCCACTCACCAAATCTCAAGCTTCAGTGTTGGCAGCTATTGAAGGATCAGGGCTTATACAGACTCCAAAGAAAGCATCAGGGAATCTGGGCCGTGATTTAAGGTCGTATTACGATTATCACTCAGTGCATGGGCACACAACCAAAAAATGTAGGGAGTTGATGAATCAGCTAGAAAAGCTAGCACGAGAGGGAAAAATGAACCGTTTCGTATGGAGAGGTGATAGAACTAACTATCCTACGCAGAATAGGGGAAACAATTTCAGAGATAGAAGAGGTGAAAACAGAGGACCTGTTAAACGAAATGAAGGTGAAAGAAGAGATAATGACAGAAGGGTAGAAAGAAGGAATCGAGAGGAAGACAATGAACCCATAGGGCCAGCTATTAACGTGATATCCGGGGGTAAGTCATTAGCTGGCACTTCTTCCTCGTCTCAAAAGACCTACGCCTGACAGGCTTGTCAAATTAATTCGGTGATGGAGGAAAAACATGATGAAGAGCCCATTACTTTCATGCCAGCTGACAGAGGTGATGTAATGATCCCTCATGATGACCCAATGGTGATTTTGGTGGTAATAGCAAAACACCCAGTGAGTCACATCCTAGTCGATAATGGGAGTTCGGTAAATTTGATTTACTGGGGTTGCTTTGAGAAAATAAACATCTCGAATGATAGACTGAAGCCAGTAACCACACCATTGTATGGCTTTTCAAGAGAAAAAGTGAAGGTGGAGGGTGCAGTTCAGCTACCTGTGACATTGGGGGAAAGCCCGAAGTATGTCACTCGACAAGCGTTGTTTAAGGTGGTGAGATCAACTTCCGTGGCGTACAATATGATCCTTGGGCGGCCATTGTTAAATGACATGAGAGCGGTGGTGCATCCCTGCATTTGTTAATGAAGCGTCTGACTCCCCGCGGTGTTGGACAAGTGAGGGGAGATCAAAGGAAAGCCAGGACGTGTAATGTCGCATCCACCACATGTAAAGGGATTCAGAGGAAAGAAACCCTTACGATCGAAGAAAAGCCTAAGCCAAAACCTGATGAGGAGATGGAAGCAATCCGGTTGGATGAGAAAGATGAAGAAAGAATAGTGTACGTAGGAAACCAGTTGCCTGAAGAAGTAAAAAGGGAGATAGTCCGATGCTTAAAAGAGAATTGTGATGTGTTTGCATGGACTCCAGCCGATATGCCTGGAATAGACCTTGAAGTTATTTGCCATCGGTTGAACGTAATCTCAGGGGCAAAGTCGATAAAACAGAAGAAGAGAAATTTTGCTCCAGATAGGCAACAGGCAATAAACGAAGAAATATCGAAGTTGTTGCAAGCAGGATTCATCAGAGATGTTAATTATCCAGAGTGGTTGGCTAATGTTGTGATGGTGAAGAAAACCAACGGGAAATGGAGAATGTGTGTGGACTTCACAGATCTAAATAAAGCTTGTCCTAAGGATTCGTATCCACTACCTCGAATTGACAAGTTAGTAGACGAAACTTGTGGGTATGAATTACTTATCTTCTTGGATGCCTTTTCGGGGTACCACCAAATCATGATGCATCCAGATGATGAGGAGAAGACCTCGTTCATTACCGATGGTGGGACATATTGCTACCGAGTAATGCCGTTCGGTTTGAAAAATGCGGGTGCAACCTACCAGCGCATGGTAAATAAGGTGTTCCAAGACTTGTTGGGCAACACCATGGAAGCTTATATTGATGATATGATCATCAAAAGCCGACAAGGAGAATCACATGCCGAGAAAATGACTAAGGTATTCAATGTGCTGCGACAATACAAGATGAAGTTGAATCCCAACAAATGCTCATTCGAGGTGAGATCTAAAAAGTTTCTAGGATTCAGGATTACTAATCGAGGGATAGAGGCTAATCCCGAGAAAGTTGAAGCTATTTTGGATATGAGGCCGCCTAATACAGTAAGAGAAGTTCAAAGGCTGATAGGAAGAGTAGCAGCCTTGAGTCGTTTCTTGTCCAAATCAGCTGAAAGAAGTCTACCATTTTTCAAGGCGATAAAGGCAGGAAAGAACTTCAAGTGGATGGAAGAGTGCAACGACGCCTTTGAAAGGTTGAAAGACTACCTAAAAAAGTTTCCTCTATTATCTCGGCCACATCCTGGAGACCACCTCCTTATGTACCTCGGTGTAGGAGAGAAAGCTGTAAGTGCAGTCCTACTAAGGAAAGAAGGAGATAGAGATTGCCCGATCTATTATGTAAGCAAAGTCCTGCTAGATGCCGAGGCAAGATACCCCTTAGTTGAAAGAATAGCTTTATCCCTGGTGACGGCAACTCGGAAGTTGCGACCTTACTTCCAATCTCACTCGGTGACTATCTTAACAGATCAGCCCCTCAGGCAAATACTGCAGAAACCAGAACACTCCGGGCGTCTAATTAAGTGGGCTATCAAATTAAGTGAATATGACATTCACTTCCAGCCTCGCCAAGCAATAAAAGGACAGGCATTAGCAGATTTCATTGTAGAATGCACTGACCGAGAGGTCCAAGAGGAAACAGAGTTAGTTTGGTGGAAATTATTTGTTGATGGAGCTCGTAATATGGACGGCAGTGGAGCCGGAATTGTGCTAATATCGCTTGAAGGGGAAACCTATGAGTATTCCCTACGTTTCGATTTCCCAAGTTCGAACAATACAGCCGAGTACGAAGCCTTGATAGCTGGGATGAGACTTGCTGAGAAACTAGGAGTCAGCAACTTAGTGGCACACAGCGATTCACAATTGGTGGTAAACCAGTTCTCGGGTGAATATGAAGCACGAGAACCCGCCTTAGTCCCTTATCTGCAGAAGGTACAATTGTTGGCACAGTCATTCAAGCACTTCCAGCTAACTCAGATAAATCGAACAGAGAACAATCATACAAACGTTCTTTCAAAATTGGCTTCTTCCAGAGGGGTCAAAGAGGGTATGGTCAAAGTGGAATCCCTCGCTAGGCCAAGTATTGAAGAAGAAGATGTCTGTGATGTCGAAATCGGGGGTGATTGGAGAAGCCCAATCAAAGACTACATACTGGGGGGCACACTCCCCACTAACAGAGACGAAGCTCGAAGGCTGAAGTTAAAAAGTGCCAGGTTTACCGTGGTGAATAGGAAACTCTATAAACGGGGATTCACAATGTCCCTGTTGAAGTGTCTAGGGCCCCAACAGGCTGAGTACACCTTAGCTGAAGTTCATGAGGGAATATGCGGTGAACATTTGGGGGCTCGAGCCCTGGCCTCGAAAATATTGCACACGGGGTTTTATTGGCCTACACTGAGGAAGGATGCCACAGACAAAGTGAGAAGATGTGAAAAGTGTCAGAAATTCGCTCCTATAACTGCCGCGCTTGTTTCGGCTCTTCAGAACACACTCCAACCAACTCCATTTGCACAATGGGGACTAGATATCCTGGGGCCTTTTCCCCTAGGCTCAGGACAAAGGAAGTATTTGCTTGTGGCCACAGACTACTTCACAAAATGGATAGAGGCCGAGCCTTTGGCTACAATTTCTGAGAAGAAGGTGGAAGCAATGGTGTGGAAAGACATAATTTGCCGATTTGGGATCCCCCGTGTGATAAATGCAGATCATGGGAAACAGTTCGACTGTGATGCTTTTCGAAATTTTTTTAGTGGCCTGAAGATTCTCCTAAGAATATCTTCTGTGTCTTACCCACAGGCCAATGGGCAGGCAGAAGTGAGCAATCGAACTATATTGCACAGATTGAAGACTAGACTGCACAAGGCAAAGGGAGCATGGGTAGATGAGCTCCCAAGTGTCCTATGGGTCTACAGAACGACAAGCAAAGTGTCAACAGGTGAAACACCGTTCAATTTGGTATATGGCACTGCAGCCCTCATCCCAGTAGAAGTTGGAGCTGAGTCACCCCGGTTGGTCCCCTACATTGAGGAACTCAATTCTCAGGGACTAAGGGAGAATCTAGACCTACTAGACGAGCTGAGAGACAAAGCAAAAATGAGACTGGCTGCCTACCAACAGAAGGTAGCTACTTATTACAATGCACGGGTGAAGAACAGAGAAATTCAAGAAGGAGACCTGGTGTTGAGAAACTCGGCAATCACAAACGCCCATAAGGAGGATGGAAAGCTCCGGGCTAATTGGGAAGGACCATACAGAATCAGAAAGATGGTTGGACCTAGCACATGTACCTTGGAAACCTTGCAAGGAAAGAAGATATCAAAGACTTGGAATGCCAACCATCTTAAGCTATATTGGCAATAAACATTGTAATTTTTGCTTTCTGATTGTTATTATTCTTGTCTTTACTTTCCCATCTATTGCTACATTACTTTACAGATGTTATTATTTTTCTGATTCATGAATAAAGGCCAGCCAATCATTTCCTATATTCTCTAACGCAATATGTGAGACAGATTATGTGTTACAGGAATTGAAATGAGGTAACAGCTAGCAAACAAAAGTCCCTAAGCGAAAAATGTGCGAGACGGGCAAATCAAAAGTCCCTAAGCACAAGAGGTGCGAGACGGGCAAATCAAAAGTCCCTAAGCACAAGAGGTGCAAGACGGGCAAACAAAAGTCCCTAAGCAAAAAATGCGCGAGACGGGCAAACAAAAGTCCCTAAGCGAAAAATGCGCGAGACGGGCAAACAAAAGTCCCTAAGCAAAAAATGCACGAGACGGGCAAATCTAAAAGTCCCTAAGCACAAAGGTGCGAGACGGGCAAAAGACTAAAAAGACAAATCGCGGAATCATCAAGCACTTGGCAAATAGACATGTGCGAAATCCAAATAACACAAAGATACAAATTATATAGCATGTTACGAGGTACGTTACAAATCCTTCAGATTAATATATTGCAATAAGTTGACAAATTAGGGTTAACACTTAGACATTTTAGTCTTGATTATTCTAATAAGTCCTTAAGCCAAAAGAGCGCGAGATAGGCACAACGCTCGAGAAAAGTTCATCTTTGAACAGTAATGACAATGCTGTCTCAAAGTAGAACTCGGGGAGCAACATGGTGTAAAGGTACGCTTTATACCGTGAAAACAGAATCATTTCATATTTTTATGCTTTAATGCTGCTCTTTAAAATCTTGTGATAAAAACAAACATCCATTCAGAGGAAAATACAAAAAGCTGTAAAAAGAAATGTACTTTTCATTGAATGTTTACAAACAGAGGAAAATACAAAAAATCCTAATCTACGCTGAGTACTAAGTCATTTGGTTGAGAAGAAGCCGCCTCGACACCGGAGCCCTCAATAACGGAGGGATCAGGAACTTGAGGAACCGAAGCACAAGGATCTTGGGGAGTCGAAGGAGCCATCCCGGATGAAGGATCATCACTTGAAGGCCCAACCACAGCTGCGGAGTCTGGCACAGGATCAACAGCTGTGGAATCAAAAATCTGGAACTCATCGCTGTCCAACCCTAGAAGTGCCTCGATAGACTCAGGCTGATCGCCCGCCTCGATAGCCTCAGGAACGTCACACACTGTTGAAGGTTCGACTCGATCACGTGCGCCAGAAGATTCAGGCTGACATTGTGGCTGTCGAGGAGGCCATGGGCCCTCAAGATTATCCAATTCATCCCCAGCACCATCCTCCAAATAGGCATCCGGACTTTGCGAGTCAGGCTCATACTTAGTCTAAGGAGGAGCTGCGTAGTACTTGGCCTCCTCAGTAAAGAGCAACTCAGAAAAAGTCTCGCTAGGCCGATGCTTCTCCAGCCACAAACGAGCCAAATAAAAACCATACTTGATGAATCCCGCCGCGAACATTGCTTTCTTATCATAGCAATGTTGGGACAAGCGGTACTCACGAACGGCCTCGGCCCGAACCTCTCTCTGACGGTCCAGTACGTTGTGTAGCTCCTCAATGGCTTCATCCCGTTGTCTCTCCATAGCTCCCCAGCATTGACAGCCTTATTATAAGCTTCTTGGTACCCCTGAAGGGAAGCCACCTTCGCTTTCTCTTCTTGGAGCTTTCGCTCAAGATCAGCATTCCGTCGCTCGAGATCAACGCTCTTTTTATTTAGCTCCTCCGTCCTTTTGGGATAGGGGCGAAGCTGGACAACCTCGTTTATAAGCTCCATTTTCTGCTCTCGAAGCTCACAAATGTCTTTATCGGCTTGCTCCCTAAGGGCCATGTGTCGAGCATTAATAGCCGCAATTTGCTAAGCCGTCTGACAAGACAAAAAACAAACAAAGGCTCAACAAACCTGACGAAAAAGCATAAAAAGGAAAAAGCTAATTACCAAACAAGCACAAAACTTACCTTCATCGCGAGGTAGTCAGAATTATCCTCCGCCTCAGTCAGATTGGTGAAAAGCCTCGCCTCGTCGCGAGGGAGAATGGTGCTCCAAGCCGGACGAGATGCTAGCCCGACATCTTCGATGTTGTCATTGTCATTCACCCTGGGATAGGTCTGGAAGTCTTCTCCACCTACAACGACCCTGCTCTCAACTTGATAGCGCCTCAAAGTCGGATCGGCCACTTTAGGCAAAATTGGTCTTGTAGGCATTGTGGCTTCAATAATTAGCCTCTTCCTGTATTTGCGCCTAGGCTGGCGAGGAACAGACCTATCCTCAGCAACACGAGATCCACCCTCTTGACGGGCTGAATCACTCCTCTGGGACTATGAGCTCTCGCGGTCATCCGAACCACAATCAGGGATAAGAGGCCTCTTTCGTTTATTTCTCCCGACCTCTTGTGTAGGATGGCTGGATACACCAGCGGCAGGAGGAGGGGCAGTAGGACCATGAGCTGGTACAGATGAGGGAGCACGAGCTGGCCCAGATGAGGGAGCCCCAGCTTGCGACTGAGAAGAAGGAGCCGCTCAAGCAGCATCATTGGCATCCCTCCCACGCAAAATCTCCTGGAAATTCATACCTGCACAATATAAGAAGGAATTAGCTGACCAAGTAAAACGCCACACCCACGTATACAAGAAGTAAAAAAGAAATTAGAAAACTAAAAAACCACCAATATCCTCTAAACTATTCAAGGATGAATCCAAGGGGAAATCGACGAAGGGACTCCCAAAGGCATCAGCCCGAGCCCACTCAGGATTCTCCTCTGACTGATCACTAGTACCCGCAGCCTCAGGGGTCTCATCCTCCGAGTCCGAAGAGGATTCATCTACAAGATGACCTACAGGGGCGGACGCTTCAGCTACGACTACCGAAGATGGTTGACTAGGACCAGCATCAACACGTGGAGTCGCAGGCAAGTTAGACGGGGCAGCGGAAGTCCCAACAACGGTCCTGCTTACCCCCCAGCCGGTAGCGACGATATTCTCCGGGGTTAAGAGGGAGAATAAATTACACTCCCTGGTAGAATAGATCCGCTGAATAGGCTCACCAAATTAGTCTCTCAAGGTTTCTGCTTTGAATCTTTCTGAGCGATGTGAGTGGTCGGAGGTATCACGATTCCATCTCTTACGGATCCGTAGGTCGCTTGGAATCTCGACAACGACCCACTCACTCTCAAAGCCACGCAGTTTATAGGGAAGATCCAAGAAGATTTTATTATTGGGAAACTCGTCGGTCTTCAACCGTTGGAGAGAGAACGTTATCATCCCTTTCAAACCACGAACCCTGAAAAAAGCGCTTAAAAGAGGAACAGTTGGGATAATATCGAAGTGACAACACACTATGGAAAACGCTACCAACTGGGCCCACGCATGGGGATGGAGTTGACACGGGACGATGTCTTTATACTCCGGAAGAGGGAAGCGAAAATCGAAGAATAAAGAGGCCTTATGAATGGCTACACCATTTTTAACCAAGTCAGGTGTAGCCTCCCCTTGGACTGGAAGTCTATAACTATAACCTGACGGAAGGGAGAAACGAGTCCTAAAATCCTCTAAGTCAGCATTTGTCAAAGAACACAAAACACCACCGGTTCTGAGTGTTTTACCTGGACGTAGCAAAGACATGGCGAAGGAATGACCTAATAGGCGACAGACCGGTTAGGGCGGCAGACCTGCTGAACGAGAGACCTGCTAGAGACCTAGGCTCTACGTGGAAGACTAAAAACACCTACAGGAGGCCTAAATCTGAATGCGAAAAGGTGATAAATAAGGCGACAGATATGCACTTACTGTCACTGAGATGAGCGAGAGATCCTGACGAGAGAGCGACAGACTCTTTTAGGCGACAAACTCTTTTGACGAGAGAGCTGAGAGATGGGCGACAGATGGCTGCTTAGAGGTTTTTGTGCACTCTCTCGACGAGCCCCAGCGGTTTATATAGCCGCAATAGGGAATGCTAAACGTCGCGCCCAATCACGTCTGTCGCAGAGTAGAGCTCTTTCACCTGCAAAAAATACCAGAAGAAGTAGCAAAAAATAAAGAAGACAATTCACGGTGGGCTGAAGCCCAAAAAAACACATATTTATACTCTCTTGGTTAGAAAAATCCAACAAGAGAGTGGGGAGCAATTGATATGACAAAGTATACCAAATTTGGGCCAGGCCCAAGGTTCATCAAAAACCACCATGTGGCAGGATATCACTGGGCCACGTGGCCTTCGGCGACAGACGACATAGGCTGTGGCATAACACCCGTCGCTAGGCGACAGACTCCCAGCCTATCGCCTGACGTCACAGCGCGACACGTGGCATCCGTCCGACCGACTTGCGACAGACGACATAGGCTGTGGCATAACACCCGTCGCTAGGCGACAGACTCTCAGCCTATCGCCTGACGTCACAGCGCGACACGTGGCATCCGTCCGACTGACTTGCGACAGACAACATTGGCTGCGGCATAACACCTGTCGCTAAGCGACAGACTCTCAGCCTGTCGCTTGACGACGCAGCGCGACAAATGGCATCAATTTTGTCTATCGATTGGCGACAGACCCTGACGCCATAACCTGATTCGTGAGATGGTCACCATAACGTGATTCGTGAGAGGGTCTCTTGCCAGCGTCAGGGTTCGAGTTTATCTGTATGTGGAATCTGTATTACATCTGGATACAAACTCTTAGCAAAGTTACGTACTTATCCCTAGGTAATTAGCCTAGAATATTTGCCTATAAGTAGGCTTCAGGTATAATCTTATTCTCTAATTTTTGACTACTGGCTTTTACACTTCCCAATACTGAAGAACATTTTGCTGACTTAAGCATCGGAGTGTCTACGCAGGGAACCACCCCTGCGTCTCTCTGACTTTTCTTGTTTTACAGAAGCTTCTTGGAGACACGTGGAGACTAAGTACGAATATCGACGTCAGCATACCTTTATTGTTGTTTTGTGCAACAACAACTTTCAATGGCAAACAACTCAAACCCATATAAGCAAACAAAGAGGTATTCATAAAGGAGAAAATGGCAAGCAGATTATCACAGGAGCAGAAGAGATCAAACCCAAAAGACAGCTCCTTGCCAAAAACGAACATTTGCAAGGAAGAATCAACCGAGCCATTCAAAATCAACAAATACCTCCTATATTTTATAAACTACACCAATTTCAATATGAGGTAAAACAATCAAAACTAAACTATAATCTCAAAAGAATTTATTTGGCAAAAATCATAAAACCAAATGGCTAAAACCCTAATCAGAGATAGCCCACAAGAGAAAAACAGAGTACAGAAATAGAGTCACGTAGGACGGAGGGATTTTAGAGAAGCAGATTGCTTCAAGGTGGTTTGCTAAAGATTTGCTGTTAGAAAGCTTGATTAAGGACTTTAGATCGGTACCATCTAACACTTCAAAGAGACACTACTTAAGGTAGCCAAAAGCACCAAGCTATTAAAGGTTTAGAAAGAACAATTGAATCTTTTAAAGAAACTAAAACATAGACAGCGAAATTTGTAGGATGTACTCATAGAGATTCAGACCTGCATCTCATGTTACTTATAGCAGTTAATTCTTGAAACTTGTTGTAGTGTAAATTCATAAACGCAAGTAATAGTATTTCGGCTGTATTCTTTTCTGCTATTGCTCAACCTTTAAGTGTTAAAATTTTGTGCTTGTTCATTCCTTGCTGCTTTTGCTTTTCAAGTTAATCTGTCACAGCCCGTGACCCTATTTTTCACCTTTTTCTATACATCTTATTTGGTTGGGCTGTCTGCGATACTTTACTTTTCTTTTACATATAAATAATTTCATGTTAAATTATACTATGAATTACATCCCTTATTTTACTTCATATGAAAGTAGTACTGTCGGTAAGTCTAAATACAGAAAATAAATGATCATACCTTATTAAATAACTCAAGCTATCGCATCGTCCCCAAATGTGTAGCTGAAAATCCTTATGTGTCAGACTCTCAGTCTTCAAAATCCTGAAATGTTAAAATTAAGGGGTGAGCAAACCACGGCTCAGTAAGGGAATTATATGCATACTTGATATTCAGCTTCCTATATGCTGGAAAACTTTTTCATTTTTCCTATGGGCTTTAGGCTCACATGTAGGAAAGATACTACAGTCGGCTAGGGATCCGGATGGAGTAAAGTAGGTATTTTGAAATACCTATCTTGTTCCGGAGCCTAGAAGCAACTGTAGAGAGTAATAAATTGCTTTTCGTTTGAAATTTATATCCTTTACCTTTTCATTTCATATCATTTTCATATTCTCTTCAAAATAATGCTTTTATAAAATAAAGCATTTAAATAAAATAACTAATATTCATATATTCTTTGAAAAGAATATTAGTTAAATTCTCATCATTCTCATATAAAATCCATTTCATGTTTTACTGTACAACTATAATTAGTACAGTACTTTAAATAGCAAAATCAGCTATTAAATCCTTTTTGTATGGCATATATATCATTTAAATCTAATATTCAATTTAAACATTAAAATAAGAATATTAGATTTATTTTCCTCATCTTTCCTTTTTGGAAAACATATCACGTATTCATGTCACATGTAGTCTAATATTCAATTTAAATCATAGTAAGAATATTAGACTTATAAACTCTTTCTCCTTTTGAAAACATATTACATGTTCATATCACATATCATATGAAAATCATCTCGTAGTACTAAAATCAGTACTAAAATAAGCATTTTGTAAAATGCTGTAAATCTCTTTCATTTAACTTGTCACATATCATATAAAACTTTTATATTTCACATATCATGTAAAACATTTACATTTCACATATCACATATCATATAAAAACATTTTCATATATGGAGACTTAGGCATGCACGCCCAGCCCGTCCACTGGGTCGTCACTCATATCATGCTATAGACCTCGAAGGGTATGAATAATCATGTCAGATCTATGGCCATAGTCTATAATTGTCCTCGGCGGATCACTGATCAGGTGTCGGCTGGCACTACATATCACATCACATATTACATATCACATGTTACATATCACATATCACATATCAGCATGATAGGATGCCATCTAGTCTCAAAACCGTATTTTTCATCATCAGAAAACCTTTATGAAATTTATAAAATATATAATTTCATCATTTAAAACCATAAAGTTTATAAAACCATTTAGTGAATATTTAAGAAATATATATAAAAATATTCACTTTATTTCCTTTCATTTTTCATCTTGTATTACGTGTAACTTACATATCAAGAGAATTTTTCGGTGATTTCATTATCACCATTCTCGGAGAGGATTTTTGGTGATTTCATTATCATCATTTTCGAAAACATGAATAAATGTAAAACCACTTTCATTTTATTCATGTTTTTATGAAAATATTTCTTTTCTCGATTTTCGTGTTTGAAAATCATTTCACGTGACATAAAATCATTTATTATGATTTTCAATAATTTTTCGATAATTTTTCGATAATTTTTCGGCAGTATAACGGCTGCCGATTGGCTAGCCTCCTGCACGGAAAATACAGTTTATAATTTTCAGCCAGTACTTCATTCCAAATTCCAACCAATCATTTATCATAATAATTTCATAAAATATTTTCATAAAATATTTCGTAATTAAAACATGCAGACTGAATATTCCTACAGTGCTGCACATGCATCCCTTACCTTTTTCGAGTCGGCGACTTCCTCTTACCGGTCATGCCCATACTCCATCTCCCGATTCCTCATCTCGATCGCCGAGAATAATTTCTGGAATTTAAATTCTAAATTTTAGAATTTTCTCAAATTATTTAAATAAATAATTTATTTAAATAATTATCATTAATAATTTCTCGGATTTCTTACCGATTCCCGAGATTTTCAAGTTTCCGAGAATTTTCCGAATTCCCGAAATTTTTCCTCTTTCTCTCTTTCTTTCTTCTTTTCCTCTTTTCTTTCTTCCTTTTTCTCTTTTCTTTTCTTTCTCTTTCTTTTTTTTTCTTTTTTTTTCTTTTTCCTTTTTCTTTTCTTTTTCTTTTCCTTTTTCCTCTTCCTTCCCGTCAGACCGGTTTAGCTCCCTTCCTCGCCGGTTCCTCGCCGGCGGCCAGTTCTCCGGCGGTTCAAGGGCTCCACAACTAACCGACGGCACGGCAAGTCTGATGGTGGTCTCCGTTCGGCCTGGATCTGCGGCACGGCGGCGGATCGAGTCGATTTTCCTTCGGTGTCTTCCGCCTCTTCGCCGGCCTTCCTCCGCCGTTCACCGCGCCTCGGGTGGCCTCCATCATCTTCCTCTCCCTCCGGCAGTGCTTCGGTGGCAGTGGCGGTGCCTGGATCGACCGGCACCGCCGTTTACCATTTTTCCTTTCCTTTCCGGCTTCGCCGGTTTTTTGCTTCTGTTTCACCGCGTTTCGCTTCTTCTTTCTGTCCTTTCCCGTCGCCGGTCGCCTCCTCCTCTTCTTCCTCTCGCCGGCGACTTCTTCTTCTTCTTCCTTTGGCCGGCCGACCGACGGTGGCCAACCTCCGTCTCACGTCTTCCCTCTGTGTTTATTCACTGGGTTTTGAGACAGAAACGGGGTCCCGATCCCGTTTCTGTTTTAAATTTTTTATATATATATATATAATTATATATATACATATTTATATAACTCATTTATATATATATATATATCTATACACATCACTTTAACATAAAATAATATATATTTCATATATATATTATTTATATTTATTTATATACATAATTGTATATAAAAATATACACATTTATTTGTTTAATCTAAAATAGTATATATTCATTTATAATATATATATATATACTATATTTCAAATACATACATATGTATTTATGTAAAAATATCTGCAAATATATTTATATAATCTAATTATATAAATATATTCTTATACGCATTTTATTCCGTTAAATTTGATTTCTTAATATCCAATTATTTTCTCCTTTTCATTTCCTATTAAATTTGGATTTTCATTTATCCAAATTAAATTCCTCCTTTCCTTATTTTCCATAACTTCGACTTTATTTTTATTTTCATTTTATCCAAAATTTAAATTCCTCACTTTCCTTAATTTCGGGAATTTCAATGATATTCCCATCTCGTAAATAAATTTTATTTATTTACTTTAATTTATTTATTTCCTCTTATCTATTTTCTTTAATACTAATTTCCAAAAATAGAAAATTTGCGGTTATCACATTCTCCCCACCTTAAGAAATTCGGTCCTCCGAATTTAACTTAAATTAAAAGGTGGTACTGTTCCATATACTTATCATTCTTGCCCTTTTGATCATTTTCCATATTATACTGCCAGTATACCTTTAGAATTAAAATCACCTTGTACACCATTATATATCATTACTCATCATATATTTATACTCCCTTAAATTTCTTATCAATTGGGAGTTATCTATTTCCACTCCTTTTCATATCACATATGATTCATATTATTCATCATCCCTCTTCCTTATTTGGTGCCAAGTCGATACATTTCGATACTTATCATTTATCGATTTAAATCAATAGTATGTAATGGTCCAGTAGCTTTCACATCTCATGCATCCGCTCTCTCAACATATCATCGAGCGTTTCTATTCTACGCTCAGATATTTACATCATGTACGGAGCTGTGCTGTCTATAAATTTGGAATCTCAGAGCCTTTTGCTATTTCCCATAACATATAGCTACTCAGAGATTCCCATCACATATAGAGCTCACTGGAACTTCACATACATTCTCATCATTTTATCATCATATTTCGACTATGGCACTAAAGAATCTAAGAGTTTGATAATGGAAAAGTGATTTCATTAGACTATGAGTCTATAATCACTTTCACATTATCATATCTCTTTTAGATTCTTCTTTATCCACAATTTTTATTTCATATTTATTTCATCCAATTGCTGCAGTTCCTTTGCAGACTTTACCATTCACCATCTCTTACCATAATTTCATCAGGAGATAATTATTTTCTCTCCATATCGTCTTTTCATGTAGTCTCATCATTACATCTCTTATTCTAATGGTATACTCTATATCACTTAGGTTTTAGAATATACCTGAGAATATACTCTTTTAATAATTAGATCCCACAATAATAAAATCAAATTATCAATTAATCTTCATATTATTTAACTTCATTCTCGAATCTATAATTATCAATTTAATCACCTCATTATCCATACAAATCCACTATTTCCATCATTTCGAGGTGGTATAAATATCTCCTTTTTGTTCCATTTACATTACTGGCAGTAAAATGTAGATCATTTCTTTACTCCTTTGAGTATGATTACTTTTCCTCTATTTAGTTTTGGCTTGATCTTACATCTAGCCATAATCATGTGATAACCACAAAATCACTTTTGGTTCTAAATTGAGAACTACTTCATATTTGTGTTCCCTAACCATCATGTACTTATCCTCTTATTACATATTCTTGTTTTTTTTTTCCTACATCATCATTTCGGTCACTTTTCATCTGGGGTAAAGTATTCCACTATTAAACTCTTTTAACCTTTTTGAGTACTATATTTACTCTTACTTATTCACTGACCTCAACTTCCTTACTTATCGGTCACATCTGTAGAGCAGCTAACCCAATAACTCCTCCATAAACTGGCAATAGTATTTAGCTAGACTCAGTACATTTTGTATCTCAATCATTATCTCTTCATCATAGACAGATCCACGTCGCTCTGTCATTCAAGATCATATATCTTAGAAAGAGATACTGTCTAGCCAAATCTTTTATTTGCCATACTTAACATATAGATCACAGTCTTTAAGAGTCCGTAGGGTCATACCACTATGCTGCTCATTTTCCATTGATGTCTTTGACATATCAATATCTCATCACTTTATCCATGTATGGATGCCTCATTCATTAGGCTTATATATCTTGTAAGGAATTTCATTAACCTTGTAAACCTCAATTGGAACTCGTGATAATTTTATCGAGTTCAAATCATTATCATCTTATGACTATCATTTTTCAACTTTTCATCTAGTGATGCCTTGTACAGAGATTGATCTTATAAGGTCCTTGTACATCTCCGATTAAATCAAATAAGGCATCACTTCACATAGCCGATTATTTGTTCTTCATAAGAACTTTATTATAAAATAGGAATTTAATTACCCATTTATATTTCATCCTCAATTTACCTCATCCATATTCCCATCCTTTACATCATTTAATTCATCCTCAATCACATCATTTGTATTTCCATCAATTCCTTTTATACAAGTGAATTTCATTATCCACAAATTTTCCAAAGTTATTTCTTAAGCTTTTCGGATTCTTCTATATTCTCCAATATAAGCTTAAGAATAAATTTCATATTTAAAATCGAGTCAACATTAGTTCGATTTCCCCAATCTATATAACTTTGAAAATTCATCAGGAATCTCCTCCGATGCTTTCTTTAATCATTCATCTCTCATCATTTTGGACATTCATCTTTGTGTCCTATCATTTCACTCAAGGCAAAGATATTTAATATTTAAATCATTTTAACATTTGCTCCGCCTTGATTTGCTTATTTCTCGTACTCCACAGCATATCAATCCTCTTAATTTACAATGCTGTATTAAGTGTAATTATTTGATTAACACCTTTCACAGCTAACCGATTTATTATTTCTGTAATTTATTTTTACAATCATTTTCCGTTAATAATATAGGTTAGCTGTTATCTTCCTCATCTCTTATCATCATTTACTGTTCTTATGCATATACTCAAATTTCATATACTCCATACAGTACATTATTCTGTAAAACATATTTCAAAATATTTCGGTTCTGTAATTATTCATTTAATACTTCAAAAACTATATAATTGTATAGAACCAGGATTAATCGTACCACTATGGATTTCATCAACCATACTATTCTCCTTCTCAGTCATCTCCATGAATCATATTACTTCTCATCATATCCATTGATCCCGTGATAATATCCAGTTAATACACTTTTTAATTCAGACCCTCAAAAATCAAAAATAGAGTTGCTCATCCTGCGACTTCCCTATAACCAATTCGGGTCACATCCATCATCTTAGTGTAAGTGAAATTTAAAATCAGGATCGTTATACTCATTTTACATTCCTTTACGCCATCAATAACTCCATTATCATCAATGGATTCAAGATTAACTTGGTTTATCACTATCCAAAACCTAATCCCACATAGGGGCATTTTCGTCATTTTCACATTTATTTCTTTCTCCTCACTATACATTTAAATCAGTGATCTTATTATCTATTTGCTGATAGTACTCCTTTCTCATACCAATATCAGCATTTTAAGATCTTTTTCAATTTTGACAGAGAAGTCCACTAGGATCCATAATTGGATTATTTTGCATGAAATGCAGGCTTACATCATCATTTACTCTGTCAAATCAGTCAATTCCAACTTCCGTTTGTCTATTTTGACTCCCGGTAAAATTTTAGGGGTAGGGGTATTTTGGTCATTTTTGGTCAAACATTTTCTCTCTCCTCAAAATACCTTCAATCGGTGATCTTAAGGTCTATTTAATGATGATATTTCATTCCCCTCCTTTATATCATCACTTTCAAGTCTCAGTTCGATCCGGACAGAAAAGTACTGGTGGGGCCCTCACCGAGTCCATTCTATTCCTTACCGAACCGACCCTCATTTAGATTATAAGATCACCATTTTAGGTAACATTCCTGAGTCGTTTTCCCTTTTTTGACATCCTTAGTTTATAATGCTCACTCCCTTCTAAACACTTAATTCAATCTGCAATCATTTATTTTCTCTATGTATTTAGACTACACAGTACTACAAGGGATGTTAATCTTTTTCGACACATTTCCTTTTCAAAAGTATCGATAGACATCAGGCCAACCATTGCTCTGATACCATTAAATCTGTCACAGCCCGTGACCCTATTTTTCACCTTTTTCTATACATCTTATTTGGTTGGGCTGTCTGCGATACTTTACTTTTCTTTTACATATAAATAATTTCATGTTAAATTATACTATGAATTACATCCCCTATTTTACTTCATATGAAAGTAGTACTGTCGGTAAGTCTAAATACAGAAAATAAATGATCATACCTTATTAAATAACTCAAGCTATCGCATCGTCCCCAAATGCGCAGCTGAAAATCCTTATGTGTCAGACTCTCAGTCTTCAAAAACCTGAAATGTTAAAATTAAGGGGTGAGCAAACCACGGCTCAGTAAGGGAATTATATGCATACTTGATATTCAGCTTCCTATATGCTGGAAAACTTTTTCATTTTTCCTATGGGCTCTAGGCTCACATGTAGGAAAGATACTACAGTCGGCTAGGGATCCGGATGGAGTAAAGTAGGTATTTTGAAATACCTATCTTGTTCCGGAGCCTAGAAGCAACTGTAGAGAGTAATAAATTTCTTTTCGTTTGAAATTTATATCCTTTTACCTTTTCATTTCATATCATTTTCATATTCTCTTCAAAATAATGTTTTTATAAAATAAAGCATTTAATTAAAATAACTAATATTCATATATTCTTTGAAAAGAATATTAGTTAAATTCTTATCATTCTCATATAAAATCCATTTCATGTTTTACTGTACAACTATAATTAGTACAGTACTTTAAATAGCAAAATCAGCTATTAAATCCTTTTTGTATGGCATATATATCATTTAAATCTAATATTCAATTTAAACATTAAAATAAGAATATTGGATTTATTTTCCTCATCTTTCCTTTTTGGAAAACATATCACGTATTCATGTCACATGTAGTCTAATATTCAATTTAAATCATAGTAAGAATATTAGACTTATAAACTCTTTCTCCTTTTGAAAACATATTACATGTTCATATCACATATCATATGAAAATCATCTCGTAGTACTAAAATCAGTACTGAAATAAGCATTTTGTAAAATGCTGTAAATCTCTTTCATTTAACTTGTCACATATCATATAAAACGTTTACATTTCACATATCATGTAAAACATTTACATTTCACATATCACATATCATATAAAACATTTTCATATATGGAGACTTAGGCACGCACGCCCAGCCCGTCTACTGGGTCGTCACTCATATCATGCTATAGACCCCGAAGGGTATGAATAATCATGTCAGATCTATGGCCATAGTCTATAATTGTCCTCGGCGGATCACTGATCAGGTGTCGCCCGGGACTACATATCACATCACATATTACATATCACATGTTACATATCACATATCACATATCAGCATGATTGGATGCCATCTAGTCTCAAAACCGTATTTTTCATCATCAGAAAACCTTTATGAAATTTATAAAATATATAATTTCATCATTTAAAACCATAAAGGTTATAAAACCATTTAGTGAATATTTAAGAAATATATATAAAAATATTCACTTTATTTCCTTTCATTTTTCATCTCGTATTACGTGTAACTTACATATCAAGAGAATTTTTCGGTGATTTCATTATCACCATTCTCGGAGAGGATTTTCGGTGATTTCATTATCACCATTTTCGAAAACATGAATAAATGTAAAACCACTTTCATTTTATTCATGTTTTTATGAAAATATTTCTTTTCTCGATTTTCATGTTTGAAAATCATTTCTCGTGACATAAAATCATTTATTATGATTTTCAGTAATTTTTCGATAATTTTTCGATAATTTTTCGGCAGTATAACGGCTGCCGATTGGCTAGCCTCCTGCACGAAAAATACAGTTTATAATTTCCAGCCAGTACTTCATTCCAAATTCCAACCAATCATTTATCATAATAATTTCATAAAATATTTTCATAAAATATTTCGTAATTAAAACATGCAGACTGAATATCCCTACAGTGCTGCACATGCATCCCTTACCTTTTTCGAGTCGGCGACTTCCTCTTGCCGGTCGCGCCCGTACTCCATCTCCCGATTCCTCGTCTCGATCGCTGAGAATAATTTCTGGAATTTAAATTCTAAATTTTAGAATTTTCTCAAATTATTTAAATAAATAATTTATTTAAATAATTATCATTAATAATTTCTCGGATTTCTTACCGATTCCCGAGATTTTCAAGTTTCCGAGAATTTTTCGAATTCCCGAAAATATTCCTCTTTCTCTCTCTCTTTCTTCTTTTCCTCTTTTCTTTCTTCCTTTTTCTCTTTTCTTTTCTTTCTCTTTCTTTTTTTTTTCTTTTTTTTTCTTTTTCTTTTTCTTTTTCTTTTCTTTTTCTTTTCTTTTTCTTTTCCTTTTTCCTCTTCCTTCCCATCAGACCAGTTTAGCTCCCTTCCTCGCTGGTTCCTCGCCGGCGGCCGGTTCTCCGGCGGTTCAAGGGCTCCACAACTAACCGACGGCACGGCGAGTCTGATGGTGGTCTCCGTTCAGCCTGGATCGGCGGCACGGCAGCGGATCGAGTCGATTTTCCTTCGGTGTCTTCCGCCTCTTCGCCGGCCTTCCTCCGCCGTTCACCGCGCCTCGGGTGGCCTCCATCATCTTCCTCTCCCTCCGGCAGTGCTTCGGTGGCAGTGGCGGTTCCTCGATCGACCGGCACCGCCGTCTACCATTTTTCCTTTCCTTTCCGGCTTCGCCGGTTTTTCGCTTCTGTTTCACCCCGTTTCACTTCTTCTTTTCGTCCTTTCCCGTCGCCGGTCGCCTCCTCCTCTTCTTCCTCTCGCCGGCGACGTCTTCTTCTTCTTCCTTTGGCCGGCCGGCCGACGGTGGCCAACCTCCCTCTCACGTCTTCCCTCTGTGTTTATTCACTGGGTTTTGAGACAGAAACGGGGTCCCGATCCCATTTCTGTTTTAAATTTTATATATATATATATATAATTATATATATACATATTTATATAACTCATTTATATATATATATATATATATATATCTATACACATCACTTTAACATAAAATAATATATATTTCATATATATATTATTTATATTTATTTATATACATAATTGTATATAAAAATATACACATTTATTTGTTTAATATAAAATAGTATATATTCATTTATAATATATATATACTATATTTCAAATACATACATATGTATTTATATAAAAATATCTGCAAATATATTTATATAATCTAATTATATAAATATATTCTTATACGCATTTTATTCCGTTAAATTTGATTTCTTAATATCCAATTATTTTCTCCTTTTCATTTCCTATTAAATTTGGACTTTCATTTATCCAAATTAAATTCCTCCTTTCCTTATTTTCCATAACTCCGACTTTATTTTTATTTTCATTTTATCCAAAATTTAAATTCCTCCCTTTCCTTAATTTCGGGAATTTCAATGATATTCCCATCTCGTAAATAAATTTTATTTATTTACTTTAATTTATTTATTTCCTCTTATCTATTTTCTTTAATACTAATTTTCAAAAATAGAAAATTTGCGGTTATCACATAATCTTCCTGTGAAATAAGAATTTCCTTGTGTATTATGTTGTACTTTTAAGCTGAAAGCAATATTCTTCCAACAAAACTTGTTTGAGATACTAAGCTATGCAAAACCCAGCAACTAAAGTAGAGGCACTAACCTTTGCCTTCTCAATCTGACAACTCTTTTTATCCTCCACGGTGCTGACTACAGCTGATGTCATTATTCCTGTTGCATTTCCAAACAACCAAAGTCAATGATAAAATATGAAGTATATGCCTCCTAGTACGAAAATACACTATTAAGGCTTCTTACCTTTCTGGATTGCCAATCCATTTTGCTTCAGAAATGTTGTCTACATATAAGCTTCTCTAAATCTTACAACGTAAGAATTTTGTACACTAAATTTACCCTGCATTTACGAAGCTGCTATATCTTCTATTTTATGGAGAATATGTTGAAGTTTTAATTCTATTAGATGTTTCTGCATATATATATTTGTGCTTACTAGGAGACTTTTTATTTTTTTTAAAAGAAAAGAAGATTAAATCAATGTGATCACATGAACATTAAAGGCTGCAGGCTGTGTACTGGTCAGGAAAATTTGTGCAATAGAAATTGCATAGCATTCAAATATGACTTTAACCAAAACATAAAAACCCCTGAAAAACCTTTCCTTGTAGATTCTTGATGTCATCACTTATTGTTCCTCCATCATTATCCTACAAGTCACAATTCATTCAAACAAGAATAAAAGATTGGATTAAAGCTCTTATGAAGACAATTTCCATCAAATCTGAACAATTTTCACTAGCTCCACAAGTAGACAGTATTTCTTCAATTTACAAGATAAATAATCAATTAGATTGTTAAAATAAATTTACTATAATTTGAAGTACTTTTAATTTATAGTTCTTTTCTCTAGTATATAAAAATAAATGAGAATTAAATCAAACTTTCGAGGAATTTAAGAAGAATATGGCCACCAGATTCAGAAAATAAACTAAATGAACTACTTAAAGAGTATAATACAAGTTTAAAACAAAAAGAAAAGGATGCTAATGTCCTTGAGAAACAAACTAGAATTTTTAGCCAAAATCAACTTAAAAAATATAATAAACAATGGATTTAATTTCACATCCAAATGAGATAATGTAGAAAGTTTCCAAGTATGAGTGAAGAGAAACATTAAGGAAAAAGGAATACCTCATCTTTGACTTTGCAATACTCCATTTTCGAAGTAGCTCCTAGAAGATCTCATTGTTCTGCTATCGGTGCTGCTTTTTTTTTCTTTGTAACGAAAAAATAGAAGAATGAACAAAGAAACAGAAATGGACTGATTCAAACCATACTTGAGTACAGTTCACTAACTGTTGATTGGGCTTCTAGACATCTTACTGACAACTTAGGCATGCATCATAAAGTTCAAAATATCATTATCATTACAAGATAAAAACATTCTAATCCATACTTGATAACAGCCTTAATATCTTCATAAGAAGCCTAAATCTAAATCTGAA
Organism: Heritiera littoralis; assembly: GCA_031772115.1. Classification (NCBI taxonomy): domain Eukaryota; kingdom Viridiplantae; phylum Streptophyta; class Magnoliopsida; order Malvales; family Malvaceae; genus Heritiera; species Heritiera littoralis. The sequence continues at coordinate 1,455,750 of JAPDPK010000090.1, forward strand.
TTCATAAAACCTTAATCTTAATATCTTTCCTTTTCCGTTTCATAAATTCATAAAACCTAAATTTGAAAAAAAAATTACCTGATATTTATACAACGCAGAAGATAAGATAAGAGAAAAGAAATTGGAGAAACGAATAGGAAAACGAAATTAAAAAAAAAACCCAACAAGGGAGAAAAGAATAGAAAATCAATGATGGAGAGAGAGAAGAATATGAGAGCTGAGTAATAGAGAAGAGAGCATGAAGGAGAGAAGATTAATGATGGAGATCTAAAAAGCATGAGGGAGAGATATTAGAAAAGTGATGAGATGGAGAGGTGAAAGATGGAGGTTGATGAAGCCAACGGAGATTAAAAGAAAGGACAAGATGAGGAAAGAATAGGAGGCAAAAATTGAAAAAAAAAGAAGAAAGTGAGTACCGAGAGCTGAAGAGAATATGAGAGCTAGGAGAAATGTCTAAAGCAAAGCTGATGGTGAGGATGCTGAGGGGAAAAGCTAGGGCTTAGTTTTCAGGAAATTTAATTTGAGATAACGAAAAACTAAAGCAACTAAGGCCAAAGGAATGAATAGAGTCTGTACAGGGATTAGGTCATAGTGTCGTTTAAAGCCATGTAAACAATGGCGGTTGTGTTTAAGCCGAAAAAAGCAATTAGAAAAATGACATTGTCGGCGATTTTAATGACTACCGATGTAAAAATGCCTTTAAATATCTCATTTTTTGTAGTGAGTAGTGATAATATTGGTTGAGGTTTGGCTACGGCAATGGGGATTCGAGGGGCTGTTTGGCATGGATGAGGGTGTCTCGACTGGGGTTGATGAGTGACGAAGGCTTGGGTCTGTGTTTGGTGGTGGAAAGTGATGGGGTTGGTTGGTAGTTTCGGGCAGTTGTGCTACTAGCAATGGTTGGTTTTTGTTGGTTGATGGTGCTTGAAAGTTAGTGCTTTTTGGGTTCCATTTCTGGTGAATAATGAGAGGAGTAAAGATAGAATGGCTTGGAGATTGATTGGATAGACCCTGTGATAAGCATTATTTTGACGTGGGTACGTGTCATGCCATATGTGCTCTTAAAAATAAAAATTAGTTTTAATTTTTCTTTTTTTTCCCTCTTATTTTTCTCTTTCCATTCCCTCTCGATTCCCCCATCCCTCCATCGTTTTGGCTTGATATGGTCGTTGTTCAATAGGATATCGCCAAAGAAGGACATTCTCAACCTCTTTAGAGGACGACCGGCTAAACCGACGTCAAATCTAGTCTCCTTTGGTAAGATTCGATCAGAAAATGGTCTTATCTAGCCGAAACAAGAGCGGGTGGGGGAATTAGGAAGGAAGAAAGGAGAAGAAAGGGGAAGAAAAAAATAGAAAAAAGAAAAAAATACATAATTTTATTTTTAGCTAATTTATATTTTTAGAAAAGATAAATTGTAATATTATTTTTATTTAAAGAAAAATAAAAATATATATTTAAATTATAATATGTATTTTTAATTATAGTTTTATTTTTTTGTACTTTTATATTTTAAAGAAAAATAATATTATAATTTTAGTTTTTTATTTATTTTATTTTTACAAAAAATATATTTTTAAAATTATAAATTTTTATTTAGTAAATTATATTTTTCCATTTTTTATAATTTAAAGAAAAAAGAAAATAATATTATAATTTCCCTTTTATTATTTTATTTTAAAAACAATAAATTTTTAAATTATAATTTTGTATTTTTTATTTTTTAACAATAAATATAATAGTTTATAAAAAATAGAAAAGAAAAAAGATAATTTTATATTATGTCACGTAACATGCTAGGTGACCATTTTTAACTGGTTTAGTATTCATACCAACATTTTATTTTAAGGATTAATAGCCAAATGTATTTTCAACATTTTTCAAAAAATGGAATTAAGCTCTATACGTTTTATTGCATAAAAATCAGTTTATAAACTTTTATTTACTATAAATAAACTCTTAACCTTTCAAAATCATGTAATTAAGTCCAGATCTGTTAAATAATACTAAATTTGGATTGTAATATTTCAATCTCACATCGAGAGTTTGTGAGACTTTGTAATACTATATATTTAGAGATTTGAACCCACACTTGTGAGGTGCCTTTTGTAGGACAAAATAGTGAGATCCTAGGGTCAATACCTCATAGGTTAGGTGCGAGTTTCCATAAATGGTATTAGAGGTAGTCCACCAGTCGGAATACAGGACCTAAGTGCTACATTCTGGGAGCCACCTCTAGATTCTTACGGAACTATATGCTCCATGGTGGGAGCCACCTTTAGATTCCCAACACCTAGTGTGATCCTAATTTTGTTCTGATTGGGTTTGACGAGGATGCCAAACTTTAAAGTGGGGGAGTTTGTAACACCTCAATCACACATCGAGAGTTTGTGAGACTCTACAATGCTATATATGTAGAGACTTGAATCCATATTTATGAGGCGTCTTTTATGGGGCATTCATAAGCAGCATTTCTTTAGCCATTTTGATTCATGCTCAAGATTAATCAGGTAATTAGATAAACAAGCTCAATTTGCTTTTCCCTCACTATGTAACCAAGGAACTAATTAGCCCTCCCTATGTTCTCATTTCAGGGTTCATTAGCTTAGATTGTGGGTTACCTGAAGACTCCAACTATACAGAAAGCACAACCAATGTAGATTATATTTCAAATGCACCTTACATCCAAACTGGCATAAATAAGAGGATATCACTTGAATTTAGACAACTTATGGAACAGCAACTTGGTATGTGAGAAGTTTTCTTGAAGGGATCCAAAACTGCTACAATATAACCCTGCGAAAGGGAGATAATTATTTAATCAGAGCTTTCTTCTTGTATGGAAAGTCTGACGACAAAAATGAAATACGAAGATTTGATTTGCTCCTGGGATCAAACTTCAGAGAACAGTGATTTTGACAAATGCATCAATTGATTTATCCATGGACATTATTCATGTCCTTCAATCAAATCATTTGCATGTTTGTCTAGTGAATACAGGCAGTGGGATTCCTTTCATATCATCGATAGAGTTAAGGCTTTTGGATAACACAATCTACATAACCCAAACTAGGTCATTGGAACACTTCGGAAGGTTTGATGTTGCTGCAGCAACTCTTGGAACATTCTTGAAATTTTAAAATTTTATTAAAAATATGATATAATTATTAAAAAAGCTAATAAAACAAAGTAAAAAAAAATTATTGAACGAAGAGTGTCTAAATTCCAATGGCACAATTTTTACCCCCAAAAAATGCAATGACCCAATAAGTTATGGTTAACAGTATAAAGTCATTTATATAAATGTTTAATTGTTTAGTATGATTTATTATAATTTGTTAGTTATTTATTTGTATAGCTAATATTTTTTTATTTTCACTTTCTTTTAGTTTTACTATATATTTGGCTCACTTAAAAAATAAATTTTTATATAATAATTATTATATAATTATATATTTTATAACAAATGTGAATATCGAAGGGAATTAAAAAAATCATTGTCAAGTAATAAAAACATAAAAATGTAAAATTTATATTTATGTGAATATTTATTAAATTTTAATTTTACTTTAGCAATTTTATTATATTTTTATTTAATTATATAAAAAATAAAATTAATTATTGCATTCAAAATTATAAAAAAAATATTTCTAACTTATAAACTTTCAAAATAATTTGACTAAGCCCGTTAAACCCATTCAATTAGAACCAGACCGAACCTGAAAATGCCGGAACCGAAAGTACCCGAATCCGAAAAAACTCAAACCCAAAATAATCCGAATTCGAAGACAACTTGGACCAAACTCGTTGGAACCAATCCGTTTGCCACCTCACTGCAAGTGAATTTACACAAGAAATTGAACTTGTAGGATTGGAATATTTGCATAATGGTTGCAAGCAGCCAATCATCCACAGAGATGTGAAATCTACAAAGATCTTCTTAACCTGCTAAACCTGTCCAGTTAGAACCAGATGGAACCCAAAAATGTTGAAACCAAAAGTACCCGAATCCAAAAAAACTCAACCCGAAATAATCAGAATCCAAAGACAACTTGAATCGAACCCATTGGAACCAATCCGTTTGCCACCTCACTGCAAGTGAATTTACACAAGAAATTGAACTTGTAGGATTGGAGTATCTGCATAATGGTTGCAAGCCGCCAATCATCCATAGAGATATGAAATCTACAAACATCTTGTTAACTGAAGACTTCCAGGCCAAACTAGTTGATTTCAGGTTGTCAAAACTTTTCCAATTGAAGGTGGCACTCATGTGTCATAATCCATTGCTAGCACCCCCTGGCTACCTTGATCCTGAATAAGTACATATACCCCTAAGAAAACTACTGACTTTGGGAGTCTGCATCATTTAGTTGTAATGATCTTTGGACTCAAACCAAGTTTCATGTTGAATATGCAATTGCAGGTATTACATATCAAACAAGTTGACTAAGAAAAGTGATGTTTATAGCTTCGGAATTGTTTTTTTTTTTTTAAATTGTAGACACCCTATTTTGTCCAAGATCTTGACTTGTAAAAAATAACTAATTAGGTTAAGTAACATTGTGTTTTTAATTTAATTTAACAATTTAGGATTACGTTAGAATTAAGTTAGGATTTTTTTAACATTAATTAGAATAAATTTAAAATTAGGATAGAAATAGGATTTAGGAATAATTAATAAATAAAATAAATAAAAAATTAGGATTAATTTGATTAAATAAGAGAGTTATTATTAGATTAAAATTAGAGGTATTAGAATTAGACTATAATTAACATAAGAATTAAATAGATAAAATATGAAAAAATAGGAGATAATGTATAAAGAAACTTAGTTGTATTAGGACATTTGTAAATTTTTAATTACAAAAAGAGATAAACCCCATGGCTTAGATCAGCTAATTAGGGGCTTTAACTACACATGCATCTTCATCAACTAACCAAACGCATCACCATAGCTAGCCCTGTTTCCACCATTATCATCTTACATTAAAAAAAAACAAACTGCCTTCCCTGCCCGAAAGAATTCGCCAACCTAGCCTTCCCGTTCGAGCTTCCGAGCCTGCATCATCCACTAGAAACAATTGCTGCACCATTGCCATCACTGCATCTACTGTTACACTTCCTTGCTCCCAAAACAGCTCAGCATCATCATCAACTTTCGGAACCACCATCTTCATTGTCCTATCGTTGCACCAGTTGATCATCACAACACCATCTGCTTGCCTCCTCACTAAACTGGATCGACACCAAAACTAAGCTGTTTACACCGAACATTCTCTTACATCTGTTCTGGGGCACCATTCTACCAGCAACCTTCATCGAATCATTACCTCAAACTACTTCCAAACCTTCATCAGGCCGATCTTATAATTGCGGCACTATCATCATTTTCTTGCCATAGCCAACACTGAAGCCGCTCCTTGCATCTTGTTTTCTCTATTCTGTCTATTAAACCTTGCTCCGTTCTATTCCTATTCGACACGGCATTGTCCCAGAATTCATCTTGCATTTACCACACTTCATCGCTTCAAGCTACAGTTTCTTCTATCATCACTCAAGCCTGTTGCGGTTTTGCTCCTCAATCATCACCATCAATGCTTCATTGCTGTGAGAATCGATTTTATGGTACTGTACATGTGAAATTAATTAATTATTAATTTAATTTTTGGAATATTTTGTGAAATTTAAGTAAATAGTAATGTAGGCCCCACTTGGAAATTTCTAGCCCAGATATACATATATATATATGACTGATGAAACAGTGTATAGATGGTGTAAACATAGTATTATGGAAATTTGGAGGTCAAAATACCTTAATTGCACTATTCTTGGGAATATGGTAAACACATTGAAAAATGACGGATATGTCTTGAGGGTATTTTCGTAAATTGTACCCAAACTAAAATGAATTGGGATGAAGTAAAAATATCATGATATTCTACATGAAAGGTTTTCCAACATGGTGTCAATAGATTTTTCGAAACAGTCACAGAAACAGAAAAATTCGCTGGCGGGTCGCGGGAGTAAAATCATAATTTCTCACTATCCGTGCACCGCATGTCAATGAAACCACTTCCAATCATCAAGATAGGTTTAATATGACCATTTGGAAATGGAATCCAAAAATTTGGTGTGCTTTTACATGGTTTTTACGCCAGTGGGACCGGAAGGGCAAAATCGTCCAAAATTTTCATAACCAGGGGTATTTTGATCATTTTGCAAGGTTCCAGAATTCTCTTTAAAATTCACTCAGCAGCTGAGCTGCACTATTCACTTTCTTCTCCACCAAGCCTCGCGCCATTGTTAAGGAAAGAAAGAAAGAAAATTTTCCTAAGCTTATATCTTTTAATCTATTTAGAATTTCAATAACATTTTTACACCAAATTTAATCCTCTCTCTCTCCTCTACATTTCTACACCAATACCTCATCCTATAAGGTACTATACAAGGAGAAAGGAGGCTTACAAGTTTCGGTCAAGCAAAGGTACTAGGCCATTCCTTATGTTTTCCTTAAATCTAATGGCATGAAATTATTCATATAAGCATGCTTAACATTTCTATAGCCATGGTTTCATTTAAAAATTGAAAAATAAAAATTTTCCATTGATGAAGCATTCGGCCATGCATGGTATCTTGGTGCCTCATTGTGTTTCAAGCTTAAAAATGGTACCAAATAAATTGTTGAACATAGTAGAATAACTTGGTAAGAAGGAATTGTTGAAAATCAACCAAAATCACCACAATCCATTTTCGACCAAGGTGAAGGGGAGTGTGATTCATGGCTGTTTTGATGGTTTAAGGGTAGATTGAGACTATAGCAATTACGAGGAGTCTGTCGGTATGCTCAGATTTAAAATTCGACGCAAAACAAAAATGTTATGTTATACTACCGGTAGAAATTATACTACAAAAATATTTGCAATGTCCAATGTGGCTGCACATAGACATGAATAATAGCTCAAAAATAAGTATTTAATGAGCTAATGTTTTTGGTAAAATTATCTGCAGCCCAAGAGTATCGATTTAAGAGTGGAACACTCGAAGAGACTAGATACGACAGACAGGTAAGGGATGCGTATGTGAACTATAAAGATATTTTGAATGCATAATTTTATTACGAATAATTTTATGAGAATGTTTTGAAAGTGAATCGCCTTGGAAAATGTGAAATATGTGGCTATTGGCTGGAAATATACTGTGTTTGGTTTGCAAGAAGGCTAGGATATAAGCAGCCGTTATGTTGCTGAAATTTCTTAGAAATTTCTTTGAAAATATCATGAAATATTTTAGTGCATATTTGAATAATTCTCTAGCCTTGATGATGATGAATTTAATGTTTTTCATAAAACATGAATATTCTGAAAAATATTATTTAAATATTCATGTTATTGAGTTTAATGAAAGCGAGGTTACCGAAAATTTCTCTTATATGATTTACAATATATGAAGTGGTTTATAAAGTGAAAAGTGGAAAGGTGAGTATTTTATAAATTATTTTCCAAAATATTCACCATATGCTTTAATAAAACCTTTATGGACTGACTGAGGATTTTACTCATTTTACTGTTTTCCACAAAAGTGATATTATCATGTGAATAATGTTTTGAGACTAAAATGTCTCTACAGGTGTTCCATAGTGAAAAAAAATATGTTTATGAAATTTTTATTATTATTTTTGGAAAATAAATATTTCTGTTTACCATAAATTATGAAATTATTGGAAAATGATTTCCAGTAATCTTAAAAGTGAAATGTTTGAAAGGAAAGCGTGAAAATACGAATATATGTGTTTACGGTGAAATAAAATAATTATGAGATTTATTACTACAGTGTAATTATTTTATAACACTGTTTTCACCGTACGAGATACTATGATTTATACCTTTATGGATTTTCTGAAAATATGTTATTGATTTTACTTAATTCCATAAATGTAATGAGATTTCACATATACTGTTTTGAGACTGATAGGCCCCGTATCATGTTGATATGTAACATGTAATATGTGATATGTACATGCTGTGTGAAGCTGTTCACACTGATCCTGCCTTCAGCGTCCCGATTGACACCTGATTAGTATACGACCGAGGACACCTATAAACTATGGCCATAGATCTCACGTGTTTATTGATATTGTTCCCTACTGGGATTATAGCATGATATATTGAGGGTGTTGCCTTAGTCTCCACTATTTTCATGAGATGAAAAGTGATGATTTTAAATGAAAGCGATATGAAAGATGAAAGGTTATTTATATGTTTTTAAATGAAATAAATGATAGTTTTCTAAACAGTTTACTGTACTAAATTAAATACAATACTGTTTACGAAATTTTCAATGATATACGTGACACATGTTTAAAAGGAAAAAGGGGATTATTTAATCTAATATTCTTTTTACAATTCAATATGAATATTAGATTAGTTTATTTAAATGCTTTGATTTATAAAAGCATTGATATTTGAAATTCACTATGACATATATGGAAAAGTGTTTCATTTGATGACTTTTATACACTCAGTCCACTGTACTACATGAGTACGATACTGTTTATAAGATTTTAGTGATATATGTGACATGTGATATATGATGTGTTTTCAAAAAGGAAATGGAGATTTATAAATCTAATATTCTTTTTATGATTTAAAATTGAATATTAGATATTGTGAATAAAAGTTTTATATGTTGAAAAGATTGTTTTGAGATGAATATGATGAGTAATGGAAAAGTGGTTTATTTTCAAAAATATTACTTACTCCCTATAGTCGCTTCTAGGTTCTGGGACAAGACAACTATTTCAAAATACTTTCCTCACTCCATTCGGATCCCTAACCGACTATAGTATCCTTCTTATTTCGGTCCCTAGTGTACCATAGGAAAATAAAGGATTTTACTGCACATAGATTTCAAAATATCAAGATTTGCACACAAATCTTTTACTGAGCCATGGTTTGCTCACTCTTTTACTTTTATCATCCACAGATTTTATATATATATCAATTAACTAGCGTATCAATCCATGGATTAGCGGCGTTTTGAGTATCTTGAAGTAGCTTATAATGGATCCCGAAGATACTGTGTTTACATTTGTATGTTCAGACATTTTATACAATACTACTTATTGTAAATTTAATTTCAGGGGATGTAACTGACTCTTACAACTGTGAATATTATCCACTAATAGATCAATGTTCTCTAAAATTGTGTTATTATTGTTGATGAACAGTGTTTAAAAAGACATCATAGACAGCCCAACCAATATAGTGAATGTCGAAAAATGTGTAAAAGTGTAAAATACTATATATACAGACTGTGACAATTGCAGTTCCTCATTGCCCAACCGCTGCTGCTGGCAAGCTGAGTCACCCTTGTCCTGATTGCTTGGAGACTCGTCATCGCGGGCCATTACTGCTACTGCTCGACTACCTTGTTTGTTGTAGGAATAACAAAGGAGATTGAAGAAGACAACTGACTAATTCTTCTTTCCAGGTTTTCTATAAATTGATATATTAATTGTTTTATTATTTGATTGACCTATAATTAATCTAATCATATAATATGATAATAATTAATTTATACTTAGTCTAATATTAATTTAATAATTGGATAATTTAATCTGTAGGGATTTAACAATTCATATGTATTTTGGCAATAGTTTGCATGTGGATTAATTTGAGAAGATATTTAATTTTGGTAATTAAATTAGTAATGTATTTCTTAAAACTTAATTTTGCATGATTTAGTTTATTAAAATTGACATAGTTTATGAAAATAATTTAGCATGACATAATTTGTTTGATTGAATGATCAAAGTGATATGATTAAAGTTAATTGGCATGATAAAATAATTTGCGTGACAATATTTAATTTGACCTTGTATGACATTATTGCAAGATGATATTTAATTTGATAATGTGTAATTTGACTAACATAATTGCATGAGGTATTTTTTTTACTTTGCATGAGTAGTTCTTTTATAATATGATTTAGTGAATAATATAATTTGGTATAATGTATTAGGATTAAGGTTTAGATCCTTAGAATAAAAAAAAGATTTATATACGATGCATTGACAGTGTATAATTTCTATACACTATTAATGCATCAAAGTTGACATCTCATAAATAAGCCCTTATAAGTAAATTAAAAAAATTTATTCATATTTACTTTTAAGGGCTTGATATATTTTTTAATTTGCTAATTGATAAAGTGTTAACCTCAAATGCATTGACAGTGTATAGGAATTATTCACTGTCAGTGCATCATATACAAACCCATAAAAAAATAGTAAGTAAATTCAAAATTATTACTCAAAACTTATGATATTAAAATAAGTTAAATAAAATTACAATAAGGGCTAAATGAAAAGATGAGTTATTCTGATGGAATTCTGAAAGGACTGTGCTTGAGTAGTACTTTTAGATATCTTGAGGTAAGGAGAATCTTTTTAAGTCTGACCAAGTGGATGGAAGATTTAAGGGATATTTCCAACATTAATAATTCATCATAAAAATTAAATTAAAAATAAAATTAATAAATTTAAATTAAAATCATTTAAAGAATAGAATAAAAAATAAGATAATTTAGGATTAAAAATTAGGAAAGAATTAAAATAAATAGAAACTAAATAACAAGCAACTTAAATATAAGTATTTTCTTTAAAATTCTTAGGTAAGGAGATTTCTTCCAAGATCTAACCAGCTTGATGGAAGGTCCAGAGGAAGTTTTCAATATTAAATAATTCATATTTATTTAGGAGATATAAAATATAAAAAAAATTATAGGATAAAAAAGAAATTATCAATAATTAAAAATAGGAAAAAGAATAATAAATAGATTTATAAGAAATTGGGTAGTGGGACAAGATAGGTTTTTCATAATATGTTTAAATTATCTGACGACAGAGCCTCTTCAAGAAAGGTGATTGGTTATGTAATGACCTTCTTCTATACAAAAGTGCACTAAATTTTTCCTTTTTTTTTTCTTACTTACATTGTTGGGCTGTACGTAATGTCTCGAAATTAACTCTTAAGCTATATTTATAATAGCTACATTATTCAGCATTTGGTCCCAGTCCAAACATTCTAAATGAGCATGTATTCATCATCGCAAAACATTACACTTAACCAATATATAACCATCAAGTTACATGCATCGATATTTAACGTAGATATATATATATCATGTAATTCCTATTGCTACATCCCCCTGTTCTAAAAGTACTGAAAATGTAAGTCTGAATATAAGTTAAGTAGCTGTACATAATATACCTCCAAGGTAGAACCAAAAGCCTCGAAGGACGCGATAGCTCCCCATGTATACGCTCCTACTGCAAATAATCTGGAAGGTGGAGGAGGGGGGGTGAGCTTTTTGGAAAGCCCAGTAAGAAATAAATATAAGAGACGGATACTAAAGTTCTATATGCAAGTTTCGAAACATTCATTAAAACTCAAATACTGTTTTTCATAAAATTTGGAAATCAACATGCTTATGCAATGCGTTAGAAGCATTTCTTTCAAAACCATCAATAAACATTTCCATTCGAAACATAATTCTCATCATAACATTCAAAATTCGTATTGGCATAAGTACGAAAAGAATCATATATATAGCATAAGATGGAGACATGATAATTAAGCAAAATCAAGCAGTTCAATTACGCCCGTGAGGGAAAGTATAGTTGACATATGGCCATAGTCCAAAGGGGTCCACAGTGAGCACTGATCATGTGTTTACTGGGCCCGCTGTGGACTGGATCAAGGTCACACAGCAATCGAAACTCTACTGTAGATTTGATCAAAATCATACAGTAGCCCAAAACATTACCTACTGTGAACTGGATCAAGGTCCCACAGTAGTCCAAAACATTACTGCTATGATTATTAGCCATGTCTCAAAACATTTTCGTACGTATACTTTCCAAAACAAATACGAAGCTCGATGGTTTCTATGAACATGGGAGCTTTCAAATATGATTTCCAAGGTAGTCAAAATCCTGCCATTTCGTACTTATTTTCAAAACAAAACTAGCTAGAGGAGTGTTATTCCAAATCATTTTCATGAACTCTAGCTCATTTTATAAACCAATATTATACGAAAATCCGGCAGCATAACGGTTTAATTTTAGTAAAAACCTCATGCAAAGAAGATACAGTTTATAAACCACAAGCAGTTGATTTTAATATTTTATTTAGTATCCCTTACGTTTCCGATATATATCCCTCACCTCGGTATGTAGCACAAGTATAGCAATGACACCCTTTTTTCTTCTTGATTGCCTTTTTGCCTACTTGTTAATTTAGTTGTTAGTGTCCCCCACCTTGTGTCCTTTCCTCCTACATTAAGGCATAAAAGTAATAAAATTTATATTATTAATTTATCTTAGATAAGGTTACATTTTCTTTTGAGTCACTTAAGGAAGTATATATTTCTCAAAATTTCTCTTAAGTGCTTTACCTTACAAAATCTCCCTTTGGTTGTCAAATGCTTCTTCACTTACATGATGGTTCTTTTCTCATTCAACCTACACCAACAATAATGTTTCATCACCATATTCTTACCCTATCAATATCCTTTAAATATTCGTAAGAAAATCAAGTTCTTACCTTTAGCTACTAGTCAAAACCGAAGACCTATAATGTAGCTCAATCTTTTCGATTTTTGAGGGCTTCAATCATCTTTGCAAAATACAACCACGATCCCTCTTGTTCAGACCATTGTTTGTCCTCGCCCTTTTGTTCAATTCTCGTACAACTAAAGTAGCCTAATACAAGAGGAATAAACTTGTCATAGTTTAACCTTAGTCTACCATCATCTATTTCCTTATATAAATCTCTTAGTTTAATTTAAAAATTTCTAACATTACCTTTTTTTTTTGTCAGACCAGCCCTGGATCTTGGCCAATTCCCACGTGGATAGGAAACTCCCAACAGAAAATATCCCACGTTTTTGCAGCTCCCTTTGTAAACCCAAAACAGCCTTTATTTGTGTGTCAATTAATAACTATTGTAAATCTGAATTTAGCCCCTTCTTACTACTCTTCCACGTGAATAAAAATTCTAAAGTAGCCAATACCCACGTTCTTTTCAGCTCCTTTTCCTTTTGCTTCGTTGACTCTCTTGTTTCCTTTCCTTTATTCTCGACTCTGTTCTTCAATCCAGGATTTTCTTTCTTCTTCACGGGTTCTTCCTTCAAGCTAACACGATAGTTGCCTCTCTTCCTTCCTCCTTTCTGCCACTAGCCGACCCTCTTTCCTGTAAAATCAGCCCTCCATTCCCTTTTTGAACTTCAGTCTTCTCCCTTGTGCCATTCCTTTCCAACGTGTTCTGTTTTTCAGCCCTTGCTTTACAGCCAACACTTCATTTTTTTTCTCCTGTTTTGTGGCTCTCGAAACCAAGATTCGTTCTTTCCTTGGCTGTCGATGGAAGATGGAAGTATAATGGTGACAAGGTCGTGAGATGTAGTCTTCGGTTCCAGCAGAAAGGAAGGAAAGTAGTAACAAAATGGATGTTACGGTGATGATGATGATAGACGATTGTGAATGAGAGTTGCACTGGCCGGTTGACAAGTAAAGGTTAGTGGGATTGAATGTTGATGATGATCGACGGTGATGAGCAAAGTAAGAAACGGCTGGTGAAAACAAAAATAAAATAAAATAATAGTTAGTGGGATTTGTTGGCTGCCAAAGCTTCTCCAAGAAGCTTCATGCACAGTACATTTATATTTAATTCTCCACTATCTAATATATATATATATATATTTATTCATTAACTCTATTTTAATATTTAACTAAAATATATTTCTAATTACTTTATTTTGTTTATTTATTTAATCTACCAAAAAGAAAATTTGCAACTATTACAGGTTCTACTTGAATATTCTTGATGTGAGAAACTTTTATGTTGTCCAATCAGTTTGATGCAGGAGACTTAGAAAATTTTTCAATATTTAATCATATCGAAATTAAAGCAAACAAAAATAAGGAAAATTAAGATAACTTTAGATTATTTGGTATCATTCTAGAATGGGCATTGTAGGAGCGTTAATCATTCCCCACATGTAACCGTACTCCCGAACTTTAGATTATTTAAACGTAGACCAAGCCTTATCTATGACAAAAATAAGTGACTAATCATGTCTTTGGTTAGAATAGTTGATGGCGACTCTTGAATTTAATTCTAGCAAGTTAGGTTCTAGAACTTGAGACATTAACAGAGATCATAACATGTCTTTTTGTTTTTTTTGGTTACAGAGATCATAACATGTTGACCTGCAATCACACGAGCCAGCAATGAGAGCACTCACATAAGTCAATGGGTTCGCTCCATGCTGTCCATGGGTGACATCAATAGCATTGTTGATCCAAGATTAAGAGGAGATTTTGATGTTAAACTCTGTGTGGAAAGCTGTACAAGTAGCAATGGCTTGTTTGTCTCCAACTTTTGCAAGAAGGCCAACCATGAATCAGGTAGTAGTGGAATTAAGCAAGTGTTTGTCAGCCGAAAGAGCTAGGAACAGGAGAGACAACGGAAACGAATCACTAGACTCGGTTTCATGACCATGAATTTGGGAACTGAATCAACTCCTCTAGCCAGGTGATTATACGAATATATTGGTATGAGCATGACCATAAATTTATCCGTCTCCGGCCATTGATGTTCTCTGGATTTATCTGGTATGAGTACTACAAAATGAATCAGGTGACAGTGTGCTCAAAGACAAAGAGAGCCTGTTTCAGGGTGTTGGCTGGCCTGTGAACTTTTTTTCATCATTCCAAGAAATAATGCAAATTTTTTAAGATAAAGAACAAGAACAATGGGATCTGAGAGGATCTCCACAAGTTGATACAGAAATGTACTGCTTCAGGTTATTTAGCTCTGTTTCAGTTGTAACTCATGAAAATATGTAATTTCCAATGGGCATTTAAATTATGTTGATGAAACCATGTTTTAATGTGTTTATTCCCAAGCGCCACGATAGTCAAACGTACCTCAGTTACTCTGTGTACTTCAAAAAGAAAAAAGAAAAAAATCCTCAATATATATACACACACACGCATATATATATATACACACACACACACACTAGATGGAAAGAAGGTTTTTTTCTACAGTAAGCTTCATGGTAATGGTAATATAGATCATAATGACAATAGAAACCAGATCTATGATCTTGATTCCACTGATAATCTTTCATTATGGTTGATTCTGGTAATAAAATGCTAGTAAATGTAACAGGATAAAGAACACGGCGCTGTCATGTTGGTTTGTGCAGTTTATTTAAGAGCTTTAAAATTTGAATATCAAAGTTTACATTCTTTTTTTCTTTTCAGAGTGCGACTTCTTTTGTACCCAAAAGAAGTTAAGTGATAAAGACTTGTATAAGATTAATATCACAGAGTTGCTAAATGCAAAGTCCTAATTATCATCTTCATTAATTTGTTATTATTTATTAGTTAAGTATGATCCTAATGATTGGCATCAAATTAGTCCACTGAAGATAAATAATAAACATAGGCAACCAGCTAAGCAGGACTAAGTAATTTCATTTTAAATGTTATGGTATGAAGTGTTCTTCTACCTAGCTGATGGTGATGAGCTTGCTCAAAACCTACCTATGTATTGTATTTTAATATCTTTCTTTGATTATATATAGCCCGTGTAGACAATTGACTTATCCCACAACAGGGAGTTTCCAGCAAAGCAACTAAAAAGAGCTATATTTTTAGAATAAATTTGAAAAGGATAGTTCTCCTTCATAGTTCATAGTCATCAAGGACAACTTTAGTGATGAAAAATGGGTCTAACTAAATTCTCTACATTATTTTAGATGAGAAATAAGTAGTGCGTTCGCTTATCATAATCATTTCTACTATTTATTTATCAAGAAAATAAATGCTTGTAAATAATCCAAATTGATGCTTAATTGCTTATATGATTCACGCACACAAAAAGGCAAAGGAAAATAGTGGGTTCCTTTTCTCCAAAATCCAAATTCCAAAGAGAATATTTTTAAAATAACAAATATTTTTCATTGTTCAATGTCTTTGCCATTAATAAATAGCATTTGAAGTTAAGAGTCTTGATGTAAACGGGTTGGGTACCCGCTAGATTTGGGATACCCGAACCCGAACCCGATTAACTTTAATAATACCCTAACCCGATTAACTACCCGATTATTTTTATTTATGCTACCCGAACCCTAACCCTATAAAATATAAATACCCGTTTAATTACCCGAACCCGTTTAACTACCCGTTTATTAAGTCAAAGTTTGATTTTTAAATTTAAAATTAAAATTAATTTTAGAATAACTTAATTAAAACATTATATTAATAAATTCAATTTAACTCATAAAAATAAATTAAAGTTAAAAATCATAATTATAATATATAATGATTTAATTTAATTAAATAAAACATTAATAATAAATAATTGATATATAAAAAATATAAGTATTGTATGAATTAATTATTATTTATAATTGGGTTTGGGCAGCGGGTACCTTAAGGTAACTACCCGAACCCTACCCTAACCCGTAACGGGTAGTAATTTCACTACCCGAACCCTACCCGAACCCAATTATATATTACCCTAATCGTACTTAAACGGATCGGGTAGCACCGGGTACCCGTTTATAGGGTACCCATTGCCATCCCTAGTTAAGACTTCTAGCAAAAGAAATGTTGAAAGCTTTGAGAATGGAAAAGAGATGTGTTGTTTTTGTTAATAACTAGAAGTGTGCGTGTTTTTATTTCGTAAAAAATGTTTGACAAACGATCTTTTAATTAGGCAAGATTAATGGAAGAGTAGAGTATTGGTTTACAAAATTAAATTAAGCAATTATCAAGTCAAAAGAAAAAGCTTTGATTTTTATTGTATTTCGTATTACTTGAAATGTATGTATATATTAAATATGAAAAAATGAAAAATGAGTTATGATTGTTTAAACATATAGAAGAGACGATAACACAAATGATAGATTGGATTAAAAATGTTATTAGAGTTAGATTACGTGGGTTATGCTAGATCGATGTTGGCTCTGTTAAAAAACATGTAAATGATGCAATTAAAACTTTAATGTTGTTATTTAAGAATAAATCGCTATGAGGATTGATATTTTGTCTACAAAAATTGTTGAATTCTTGTGCTATAACAAAATTATGTTAAATTAGACAAATGAAATAACAAATTATCTACAAAACAAATAGCATTTTTTTATAGGAAAAATACCTTACTATATACACATGAAATTCCAAGTTTCAACTACTAATTCTCAAAAGATTCAACTACTAATAGTTAGCAAATTCCGCGTCATTCATATTGACAAAATTAATTAACTAAACTATAAATTAAACAAAGTCTTCCCTTAAAGTCCGCTTAATAAAACAAGTCAGTTGAGAAACTTCAAGTGTCAAATGCCATGTCTATGGTTTAATATTGTCACGATTTGTTCAACAATTTCACGTACATTGACTTGCACCAATCATTGAACCATGGAATTCAAGCAGCCAGCTTCACTTTAAATATCTTTTTACAGCAAATACATATATGGCAGACAAAAATTACCTTCTAAGGCTAAGCTTTGATGGCCAAGTGCAATGATAAAGACTGTTGGTAGAGTCGAACAAGTGTGCAAAGCATAGATTTGTAAATTTGACAAATCTGTATATGAAAATCTAATGAATTCGCGAATGCCAATATGAGTTGACAGCTTACAATGGCTGTGGAGAAACCTAAAAACAAAATGTTGGTACAGATGTTTAAGATTCCAAATAAAAATGTTAACGCTTTGCACTTGGAAGAATAATTGACCGAGTTTCTTTCATATTTTATGTCAATAGACAGTGGTTCTGCCGTATATATGAACTATACAAGTTATAACTATAAGGATCCGTTAAGTAGCACTTTGCTCCCCTCAGGGACTCAAGAGGTGGCTCCCTCGGCACTGTTTATGTTTGGTGAGGTGGCGATCGCCCAACACTCACTTCACTTAACGTATTATCCGCTTTGGACGATCTCCACCCTCATGGCTTTATCCCAAGGGGCCTGAAGAATTCAGGATTAATTCTCTCGAGCACGTTTTCACTCATGTTCGATCCTAGGACCCATAGGTACCTGGCTCTTACACTAGTGTTACCATTGAGACAACTCTCAATGGTAACACTAGTGTAAGAGCCAGGTACCTATGGGTCCTAGGATCGAACATGAGTGAAAACACGCCCGAGAGAATTAATCCAGTGTCACAACCCGTGACCACATTTCTTACCTTATTGTACACAACTTAACCGGTTGGGCTGTCTATGATACTTCACTTGTACTGACTGTTAAACAATTTTACATAACATTATTTATATTATACACATCCCCTATCGAAATTAATCAGATAAGCAGTACTGTTGACATGTCTAAATACAGAAAATAAATGATCATACCTCAATTAACTCAGTCGGTCTGTCATATTGTCCTTCGTGTATAGCCAGGATCCACAAATCACTGAACTCACAATCATCAAAACCTGAAATGTTTAAAATTAAGGGGTGAGCAAAACCACGGCTTAGTAAGAGAATTATATGCCTCACTGGATACTCAGTTTCCTATATGCTAAAAATCTTTTTCATTTTTCCTATGGGCTCTAGGCTCGCATGTAGGAAGGATACTACAGTCGGCTAGGGATCCGAATGGAGTAAGGTAGGTATTTTAGAATACCTATCTTGTTCCGGAACCTAGAAGCAACTGTAGAGAGTGATAAATTTCTTTTCGTTTGAAATTTAAATCATTTTCCTTTTTAATTTCATATCATTTTCATATTCTTTTCAAAATAATGCTTTTACGAAATAAAGCATTTAAATAAAGTAACTAATATTCATATATTCTTTGAAAAGAATATTAGTTAAATCCTCATCATTCTTATTTAAACTCATTTCATATTTTACTGTACAATCATAATTAGTACAACACTTTAAATAGCAAAACAAGCTATTAATTCCTTCTCGTATAACATATAAATCATTTATTATCTATTATTCAATTTAAAAATTAAAATTAAAATAAGAATATTAAAATCTATTCCACTTATCACATTAGCAAAGCAGCAAGCACTTCGGTAGATTAGTCACTATACACGTCGATAATTCGATTACTAACACATCGGAACTCGTGTAGCACTTAGTTCCCGAAGGACTCTAGAGGTGGCTCACACGGTACAAAAATCGAGTCTTTTCTCGTTTTGGCCTTTAGGACTTAGACTGATTACTAACACATTGGAACTCGTGTAGCACTTAGTTCCCGAAGGACTCTAGAGGTGGCTCACACGGTACAGAAATTGAGTCTTTAGTCGTTTTGGCCTTTACATCAAAACTCGTGTAGCACTTAGTTCCCGAAGGACTCTAGAGGTGGCTCACACGATACAGAAATCGAGTCTTTGCTCGGTTTGTCCTTTACATCAAAACTCGTGTAGCACTTAGTTCCCGAAGGACTCTAGAGGTGGCTCACACGGTACAGAAATTTCTTACTAACACATCGGAACTCGTGTAGCACTTAGTTCCCGAAGGACTCTAGAGGTGGCTCACACGATACAGAAATTTCTTACTAACACATTGAAACTCGTGTAGCACTTAGTTCCCGAAGGACTCTAGAGGTGGCTCACACGGTTAGGAACTCGAGTCTTTGCTCGGTTTGGCCTTTATGCCATATACTTCCCACTATCTTATCAGAACTCGTGAAGCACTTATAATCTAATGTTCCATTTAAATTCATGGTAAGAATGTCAGATCTATCAATTCTTCCTATTTCGAAACATATTACATATTCGTATCACATGTCTTAGGAAAGTCATCCCACAATACTATAATCAGTACCGAAACAAGCATTTTGTAAAAATGCTATAAATCAATTGATTTTCTCCTCATATCATATAAACATATTCTTTTCACATGTCACGCATCATATTTCACATTTTCCGTTTGACATATTCCACATCATGTAAAACGCTTTCCTTTTTAACATGTCACCTATCATTTATGGAGTCTAAGATAGACATCAATCTTATCATACTATAACCTCGAAGGGTAAAGAAATAACCAGTCAAATCTATGACCATAATCTATATTGTCCTCGGTGGGTCATGGATCAGGTGTCGACCGAGACTAAACATATCACATATCATGCATCAGCATGATAGGAATGCCAACCAATCTCAAAACCGTAGTTTTCATCATAAACTAAACCTTTATGCAATTTATATAGATATATAATTCCATAATTTAAAACCATAAGGATTAAAATCCTTTAGTGAATATTTATAAAAATATTCATAAAATATTCACTATATTTCACTTCATCTTTCACCTCGTATTACGTGTAATTTATCTATTCCGAGAATTTTCGGTGGTTTCGTTATCACCATTCCCGAATACATGAATATTTTAAAATTCTATCTCATTATATTCATGTTTTATGAGATTTAGTAATTTCCTCATGTTTCGTGATTTAATATCGACTTTCGGAAATAAAATCTATTAATATGATTTTATAAAGTTTTTTTAAAATTTTCGGCAGCATAACGGCTGCCGATTTACTAACCTCCTGCACGAAAAATACAGTAATAAATTTGCAGCCAGTACTTCATCTCAAAATTTTCAGCAATTCATGCATCATAATGATTTTCATAAAATATTTGCATAAAATATTTCAATTTAAAATATGCAGACTGAGTATCCTTACAGTGCTGCACATGCATCCCTTACCTTTTTCCGGGTCGGCGACTTCCTCTTATCGATCGCGCCCGTACTCCATCTCTCCCGATTCCTTATCCCGATCGTTGAAAATAATTTCTGGAATTAAAATTCTAAATTTTAGAATTTTTTCATAATTTATTAAATTTTTCTGAAATTAAATTTCCGAGAAATTTCTTACCGAATTTTCGGAAATTTCCGGGTTGTCGAATTTCCGAGAATTTTCCGAATTCCCGAAATTCTCCTTTTTCCTCTTTTTCTTCCTTTCTCCTCTTTTCTTTTTCTTTTTTTTTTCCTTTTTCTTTTCTTTTTCTTTTCTTTTCTTTTTCTTTTTCTTTTTCTTTTTCCTTTTTCTTCTTTTCTTTTTCTTTTCTTCCTTTCCCGGTCAGACCGGTTCAGACCATTCCTCATCGGTTCCTCGCCGGCGGCCGGTTCTCTGGCGGTTCGGGCGTCCCTCAGCTGGCCGGTTGCATGACGAACTTGCCGGTGCCCTCCGTTTGCCCTGGATCGACGACACGGCGACGGATCGAGGCAGAATAGGTTCGGTTTCTCCTTCCTCTTCGCCGGCCCTCCTCCGCCGTTCATTGCGCCTCCAGTGGCCTCCATCGGCTTCCTCTCCCTCCGGTGAAGCTTTGGATGTAGTGGCGGCCACCAATTTGGCCGGCACCGCCGTCGGCCATTTTTTTTCCTTCCCGGTTTCTTTCGTTTTCCGTTGATCCTGTTTCCGTTTCTTTACGTCGCCGGCAGCTTCTTTCCTTTCTCTGGCCGGTGGCATCTCGCCCTGCTCCTTCCTCCCTCGCCGGCGGTGGCAGCTCCGCCGCCGTCGACCCTCTGGCTGGGGAGGATCGGGTCCTTCTCGATTTTCCTCTTTTCCTTTTTCTGTTTTATTTCCCTTTTTAGGTTTATTTGCTTTCCCTTTTTAGTAGATAGTATACTATATATTATACACTATATAATGTATTTTATGCATATAATGTATGCTATATATTATACATATATTATTTCATATATAATATAATATAATACACTATATATATTATTTCATATACATTATAATACAATATATATTGTATATAAATTATATATATTGTACATTACAAAATATATATCTAGTATATATATATATGTATATTTATATACTTTAAAATAAATAACATTTATATATATAGAATTACATAAATGTTATAATACAATATATATACCTATAAACTTTAATATAAAATAACATTTACATTTTCTTTATATATGTATGTATGTATATATTTATATATACATAAAATATTATGTTTATATACATATGTATTATTTAAATTCATGAAATAGTATATATTTCCATATATATACCAACGTATATTAAAATATACTATATAGTATTTTAAATACATACGTATTTGTATAAAATACATTTATAAAATTTGTAATTATATAAACATATTTTATTTTCATTTCTCATTTTTCTTATTTAATTTGGATTTTAAATTACCCAAATTAATTCTTTTTCCTCTCTCTATTATTTTTATTTTTCACTTCCAATTTAATTTCCTTTACACAAATTTCCCGATTCTTTCACTTCCTTAATTCTCGGGATTTTCACCAATATCCCGTTCTCGCAATTTTATTTATTTCCTCTTATTTACTTTCTCCAATATTTATTTTCAATATTTATAATTTCCAATAAATGGAAAATTTACAGTTATCACATCCTGAGTTCTTCAGGCTCTTTGGGATAAAGCCGTGATGGTGGAGATTGCCCAGTGTGGGAGATCACCTAAAGCGGATAATACATTAAGTGAAGTGAGTGTTGGGTGATCGCCACCTCACCAAACATAAGGGGCGCCAAAGGAATGAGAGAAAGTTTTTGGAAATATGGTTTTAGTTTATTGCGTATGTGGAGGATGTGGAACAGAAATGTCCAGATCTGTCGAATATTCTTGTGGTTAGGGATTTCCCGGATGAATTACCATGGTTACCACCGAATAGGGAGACGGAGTTTGTGATTGATCTAGTACCCGGTACGGAGCCTATATCTAAGCCCCCATATTGGATGGCATTAGTGGAGTTGGAAGAACTTAAGAAGTAGCTCCAGGAGTTGTTAGATAAGGGTTTCATTCACCCTAGTGTTTCTCCATGGGGCGCTCCAGTACTATTCGTCCGGAAGAAGGATGGTAGCTTGAGATTGTGCATTGATTACAGGTTGCTTAATCGGGCTACCATCAAGAATAAGTATCCCTTACCCAAGATCGATGATTTATTTATTCAGCTCAGGGGTGCAGTGGTATTTTCTAAGATTGATCTCCGATCAGGGTATCATCAGTTGAGGATAAGGGAGTATGATGTCCCTAAGATTGCATTCAGGACTCGGTATGGTCACTACGAGTTCCTAGTGATGCCTTTTGGATTGACTAATGCCTCTGCAGCTTTTATGAGTCTGATGAATGAGGTGTTCAAGCCATACCTGGATCAGTTTGTGATTGTTTTCATAGATGATATACTGATTTACTCCAAATCATCAAAGGAGCACGAGCAGCATCTCCAGATAGTCTTACAAACCCTCAGAGACCGGAGGCTTTATGCTAAACTCAGTAAGTGTGATTTCTGGCTAGATCACATTGTATTTTTGGGGCATGTGGTGTCTAGAGACGGGGTATCTGTGGATCCGTCTAAGATCGAGGCAATTATTCAATGGGAGAGGCCTCGTATAGTTACAGAGATACGGAGTTTTTTGGGTCTTGCCGGATATTAACGTCGGTTGGTGGAGGGGTTTTCGAGACTAGCTGCTCCACTAACGCGCCTCACACGTAAGGATGTTAGATTTGAGTGGATAGATGCGTGTGAGCGCAGTTTTCAGGAGTTGAAGCGACGGTTGACTAGTGCTCCTGTTCTCGCCCTTCCTAGCGGATTTGCTGGTTTCTCGGTGTACAGTGATGCATCCGCTTTAGGACCGGGGTGTGTTTTGATGCAAAATGGTCGGGTAATTGCTTATGGTTCCAGACAGTTGAAAGAGCATGAGAAGAATTATCCGACCCATGATTTAAAGTTAGCCGCAGTGGTGTTTGTAGTGAAAATTTGGTGGCGTTATCTATATGGAGAGCGATTCCAAGTATACACAGACCATAAGAGTCTGAAGTATCTGTTCTCACAGCAAGAGTTGAATATGAGACAGCACAGATGGATGGAGCTGTTAAAGGATTATGACTGTGAGATCCTCTACCACCCGGGGAAAGCTAATGTGGTGGCAGATGCTTTGAGTAGGAAGCAGATGGGCATGGTTGCTTATATGATGGTTCGGGAGTATGAGTTGATTGAGCAGTTCTTGGGCCTCAGTTTGAGTGAGATTTCCTCTGAGAGATATGGATTTACGGCTAGCTTCAGGATAGAGCCAAATCTGATGGACAGGATCAGGGATGCTCAGAGGAGAGATTCTGATTGTATAGAGGTTGCTAGTCAGGCACAAATAGGAGTTCAATCTAATTATGGGATTGGCAGCAATGGGATACTGAGGTTTAGAGATAGGATATGTATTCCCGATGACCAGCAGCTGAAGCATTTGATTTTGGCAGAGGCTCACACCTCCAAGTACACTCTGCATCCAGGCAGTACTAAGATGTACCATGATTTACGGAGAGTGTATTGGTGGCCTAGGATGAAGCGAGACATCGCGAAGTTTGGTGCTAGATGTCTCACATGTCAGCAGGAAAAAGTTGAGCACCAAAAGCCTGCTGGATTATTACAGCCTCTACAGATTCTGACATGGAAGTGGGAGCACAATCTCCAGATAGACTTTGTGATGGGCTTACCAAGAACCCGGAGGAATCACGATAGTATATGGGTGATAGTTGATCGATTGACGAAGTCCGCTCATTTTCTTGCCATGAAGTCTACTGATTCCCTCAGTGCCTTAGCCAATTTGTATAATCGAGAGATAGTGAGATTGCATGATGTTCCAGTGAGTATCACTTCTGATAGCGATTCCCGGTTTACATCTCATTTCTAGGAGAGATTTCAGGAGGCGATGGGATCCTGATTGAGTTTTAGCACCGCTTTCCATTCGCAAACTGATTGACAGTCCGAGCTTGTGAAATCCCCAATTTTCTGTAATTTTCCCATACTTGTACAGTTTTCAACTTGAATTAATGGAATAAATATGAATTTCTGATATATATATATGATGCATGGGACATAAAGGGAATTAAGGCAATTGATGGTCAAACAATCAAAGGTCAAAGAGTCAAAGGAGGTGGTCAATGGCTGAGATGATGAACATGCATTAATGGGCATTTAATGGAATTGCATGACTCATCATCTCTACCAGCCAAGGTCGGCAGCCCATCTTCCTCTCCCTCTTGTTGCTTCCATTTTTCCTCTAAGTGTCCAAGCTTCTCACCTTGACAAACCACCATCTCATGCCATCGATTAGCTAAGCTTCTTTAACGAAAAACGATCCTTATCGATAGCTTAGCCTATGCCTTTAATATGAAAGGCTAAATCCAAGTGGTTAAGGAGATCTCAAAATCTTGAAAGTTGGTGAATTATAAAGGTAAGGGAGTTAAATGGTTTTGGTTAATTTTATGGATGGTTTGGAGTTGTATGTAGTTGATAGAGTGTATTTATTGAAGTTTAAATTGTTATGATGTTACAGCTTGAAGAGTAAAGAAAAAGGACAAGTGTTGGTGCAACCAACCTGTGGAGTAATTGCTAATTAAGGTAAGGAATTTATGTAACGGACGTAAGGCGGCTATGTCCGCATATTTTATCATGTTTTGATGTGATTTGGAGAGAAGTACCAGCTGTTTCGTTTCAGGAAAATGACATTTTTGGACTTGTCTCCTAGTACCAATTAGGCTAGGGGCAGCCGACTGCCATATAGGGAAGTCGACTGCCTAGAGACATCAAAAACGCCATTTTTCGAAAACCGATGCAAACCAGTCGACTGCCATGGGAGCCAGTCGACTGCCATTTTCCAGAAACCATTCTGTTTCAAACCAGTCGACTGCCAGGGGGAGCCAGTCGACTGCCATTTTCCAGAAACCATTCTGTTTCAAACCAGTCGACTACCAGGGGGAGCCAGTCGACTGCCATTTTCCAGAAGCATTCTGTTTCAAAACCAGCCGACTGCCCAGGGGGCCAGTCGATTGCCTTTTCTCGGGAAACATTCTGTTTCAAAACCAGTCGACTGCTATTTGGGGCCAGTCGACTGCCCTATTTATATTTTGAAAAATATAATAATTGAATTTCAAAAAGGGAAAGAAATTCAATAAGGCAAAACATGGGGTAGCAGTCGACTGCCATATATGACCAGTCGACTGCCTATTTGAAAGAAAGGTTTTGAGAACCTGTTTTAAGAAAGAATATTCATACTTGTTTAAAACCTAGATGAACAAGGTTTTGGAGACTATAAATCTCACAAAAGAGCATGCACATTAATTGTTACTTGTATTTGACTGAGGAGCTCTAGTCCAGTCCTCAGACCCGCAGTACGGCACCTGACTAGTGAAACTGTGGGCTATAGACAATGGCCATGAGTCTCTTATTTGATTCGGCTTTGGGGAGGATCCCTGGCCCATACGTGGGTACGCCATTTATTTGATATCTCTCAGGATTATCCCTTACGGGATATATTTGCGGTATCCTCTTGAGATTTTTTTATATTGGATTATCCCTTACGGGATATATTTGCTGTATCCATTATCTCTCTGGATTATCCCTTACGGGATATATTTGCTGTATCCATGATGAGAATTACTTGGTGCATGATTCTGTTGGATATAAATTGTCTCCCATCTATTTGAAAATAATTGTATTTGCCTATTTGATTTCACGCGATTTGGGATCCGTGAAAAACTTGAAAGCATGAATTACTTGTATTTGATATTTGCAAAAGAAATATACGAAATGTGCTTTATAATGATTTTACATGACATTATAGAGCCAAGCAGGAAAACTGCATATAGTGATATAGTACGCTCTTTTACATAAGTTTCTTACTGAGCGTAAACTCACTCCTTTACAATTATTTTTCATACAGATTACTTGAAGTAATTCCGCTCCGGATAGAGGAGCATCTGTTGGGATTTTGAGATACCTTCGGGGCACGCTTCCTACTTATCCCGTGAAGGTATATTTAGTCGGCCGTTACTTCGGCTAATGTACAGTACGATACTACAGTTTTGTATATATGGGGAATTAGGTTGTCTGAATATTTGAGATCCTGATGTACATGACACATGTTTATAAATGAAAAATTTTATGCATGTGAAATTAGATATTATACTCTGATAAAGATGCCTAAAGCATAACAGTAAAGTAGGTTGACATCGGATAAACTAGTCGATTATTTGTTAATTGAAGTGAAAGTTAGTTGTTATTTGGTTAGTGACGAGGACGTCACAGATTGGTATCAGAGCATATTCGACTGAAGTTTGTCGATGTCAATAAGCTAGAATTAGAGTAATTCCCCAATGTACTGTACTAGCTTACTTGATTTTGAGTAGTATAACGGCTCAAGGTTATACTAAATGATGTTATTTGATCATGATCTTAACAGAATGAGTACTCGAAGGAGGGGTACTAGACGAGGACGAGGACGGGGTCGTGATGAACCGCCCCCAACACAGTCTTCTCCTCCATCTCCACCGCATAGCCCGAATACGAGGCTAGCTAAAATGGAGAAACATATGGAAAACATGTCCGCCATGTTCACCCAGTTTATGGCTAAATTTCCGGACGTGGCCGCTAATGCACCGGCAGTTACCCCTACAGTACCTCCTACTCCGGTGGTACAACCTCCACCAGTTCCAGCTAGTGAGAGGCGAGATCCTACAGCTTACTGTAGTGTGGCATTAATAAAGGAGTTTAAGAAGCTGGATCCGCCAAAGTTCAAAGGGGACAGTGATCCAGTAACCGCGGAGAATTGGATGAAAGCGGTCACTAAGTCATTCGGATACATGGCTTGTACTGAGAAAGAGAAGGTGGGATTAGCCGCCTACTTGCTAGTGGATGAGGCCGAGCCATGGTGGCAGGCTACTCAGACAGTATTAGAGGCTAAGCATACTGAAGTGACGTGGGATAGATTTGTGGAAGCTTTTAATGAACAATATGTCCCACGTACTGCTCAGAGGAGATTACAGGTTGAGTTTTTGAACTTGACTCAAGGAAGTATGACGGTTAGCCAATATGAGTCGAAGTTCATCACACTGAGTAGATTTGATCCTGAGGTACTGAGAAGAGAGGATCATAAGACCTACAGATTCATGGAGGGATTGAGACCTTCCATTAGGTCTAAGTTATATCCATTGGACATCACCACCTATGGAGAGGTAGTCCGTAAGGCTCAACTATGTGAGCAGGACTATGAGTTTCATCAGGCAGACTTCCGAGCAAGGAATAAGGGTAAAGAACCTATGAAGCGGAAGTCAGATGAGAAGGCCTCGAGGGATAGATATCCATCTAGGAGGAATAGGCCTTATGATAAAGCCTCAATAGGTAAGCAAGTTTATTATAAGAAAATAAATTGTCTTCATTTAATGGTTATATGGAATTATGTTAAATAGGAGTTATGGTGATTATGATGTAGGAACTCCTAGATCCACCGGGATCAAAATAGGTGATGAAAGATCCCAACATCCGGTTGGTAGTACCGCTAGCTCACCGAGGAGTATGATGCCGAGGTGTGTGCAATGCGGGAAATTCCATGGAGCACAGCCTTGCCGGTTGGCGAGTGGGGCGTGCTATTGGTGTGGTGAACAGGGACATAGAATTAAAGATTGTCCCAAGATAAATCAGAGGGCACCTGAAGAGCCAGAAAAGACCCCTCAACCACAATCTAAGACCACACAACCCCAGCGTAAAGCCACAGCTGCAGAGAAAGGAAAGGCACCAGTGACTCAGGGAAAGGTATTTGCCATCGATAAAGAGTCCGCTGATGCTTCATCAAAGATGATTCAGGGTAAGATTTACCTTAATGATACATATGTCCTTGCTTTATTTGATCCAGGCTCTACGCACTCTTTTATTTCCCCTATGGCTACTAGGAGATTAAATGTTGAGCCTGAGCAGTTAGGAGGATTGCTACAAATAATTACTCCATTTAGGGAATCCCAAATGACGGACATAGTGTATCGTAATTGTAAGCTACGGATAGGAGAAAAAGAGTCAATAGCTGACCTAATCCTATTAAATATGTCTGGATTTGATGTTATATTAGGAATGGATTGGTTAGCTGAAAATCATGTGATGATAGATTGTCATGCTAAGAGTGTGATTTTCTCCTCTCCCATTAGCTATGTTGTAAATTTTGCAAATATGTAATGCAAAAGTATAATTACTTGTTTGGTTTAATTGAGACTTAATTGATAAAACATATTTGTGATGTGAAGGGTTTGTAGCACACGTGGTAGACGTAGATCAGAAACGTCCCACACTTCACGAAATTCCAGTAGTTAAGGAATTTTCCGAGGTATTTCCGGATGATCTTCCAGGACTTCCTCCAGATAGAGAAGTAGAATTTACTATAGAATTGGTGCCGGGGACTGAGCCTATTTCAAGAGCTCCCTACCGGATGGCCTTGATAGGATTGGAAGAACTGAAGAGGCAGCTTCAGGAGTTGCTAGACAAGGGATTCATACGACCCAGCGTATCCCCTTGGGGTGCTCCTGTGCTTTTTGTCAAGAAGAAGGACGGTAGTATGAGGTTGTGCATCGACTACCGGTGGTTGAATAAAGTGACTGTCAAGAACAAATATCCTCTTCCCAGAATAGACGACCTCTTGGATCAGCTCAAGGGTGCACAAGTCTTTTCCAAGATAGACTTGAGGTCGGGATATCATCAATTGAAGATCCGAGATGAAGATATCCCTAAGACTGCATTCAGGACACGGTATGGCCATTATGAATTCTTGGTGATGCCGTTTGGACTGACCAATGCACCCGCAGCTTTCATGAACTTGATGAATGATGTGTTTAAGCAATACCTAGACCAGTTTGTCATTGTTTTCATCGATGACATCTTGGTGTACTCGAGGTCATGGGAAGAACATGAGCAGCATTTGAGGATTGTTTTGGAAACCCTCAGAGATCGAGGACTGTATGCCAAGCTAAGTAAATGTGAGTTTTGGCTTGATAATATCTCCTTTTTAGGTCATGTGATCAGTAAAGATGGAGTTTCAGTTGATCCATCAAAGATTGAAGCGGTGGTCCAATGGGAAAGACCGAAGACGGTAACGGAGATTAGAAGTTTCTTGGGTTTAGCTGGCTACTATAGAAGGTTTGTAGAGGGTTTCTCAAAGCTAGCTGCTCCATTGACGAGACTAACGCGCAAAGAGGTGAGATATGAATGGAATGAAGCTTGTGAGCAAAGTTTCCAAGAGTTGAAGCGCAGGTTAACGACTGCACCTATCCTCACCATTCCTAGTGGTTCAGGAGGATTTACAGTATATAGTGATGCCTCAGGGCAAGGTTTGGGATGTGTGTAAATGCAGCATGGTAAGGTAGTAGCCTATGGTTCTCGACAACTGAAAGACCATGAGAAGAACTACCCGACTCATGATTTGGAGTTAGCTGCAGTAGTATTTGCCCTGAAAATATGGAGACATTACTTGTATGGTGAGAAATTTCAGATTTTTACGGATCATAAAAGTCTGAAATACTTGTTCTCCCAGAAGGAATTGAATATGAGGCAAAGAAGATGGCTAGAGCTTCTAAAAGATTATGATTGTGAGATCATGTACCACCCAGGGAAAGCAAATGTGGTGGCGGATGCTCTGAGCCGGAAGTATATTAGTATGGTGTCTTATATGATGATAAAAGAGCATGAACTAATTGAGCAATTCACAAGCCTCAACCTTAATGTCATGCCTAATGAACAATTTGGAATGATGGCTAGTTTAAGAGTTGAGCCAGAGTTGATGGATAGAATCCGGGTTGCTCAAAGAGAGGATACTCAGTGTATTGAAGCTATGGATGAGATTCAATCGGGTATGACCTCAGAATTCCATATGGGTAAAGATGAGATGTTGAGGTTTAATAACCGTATATGTGTTCCTAAGGATAATGAATTGAGGAAGTTGATCCTAACAGAAGCACATTCCACTAGGTACACATTACACCCGGGAAGCACGAAGATGTATCACAATCTTCGCAAGGTGTATTGGTGGACGGGCATGAAGAGAGACATAGCTGAGTTTGTAACAAAATGTCTCACATGTCAACAAGTTAAGGTAGAGCACCAAAAGCCAGCAGGATTACTGCACCCTCTACCTATACCTATGTGGAAATGGGAACACATTACGATGGATTTCATTATGGGATTGCCCAAGACCAAAAGGAACCATGACGGTGTTTGGGTGATCGTGGATCGGTTAACGAAGTCAGCTCACTTCCTACCTATGAAGTCTACAGATACACTTAGCGCTTTGGCAGACTTATACGTGAGAGAAGTCGTCAGACTACATGGTGTTCCAGTGAGCATCACGTCGGATAGAGATTCCAGGTTTACTTCTCACTTTTGGGAACATTTTCAGGAAGCCATGGGATCTCAGCTGAATTTTAGCACAGCTTTTCATCCGCAGACTGATGGGCAGTCCGAGCGCACTATTCAGACGCTCGAGGATATGTTGAGAGCATGTGCTTTGGATTTTAAAGGCTCATGGGACGACCATCTGCCATTGGCTGAGTTTGCTTATAATAATAGCTATCATGCAAGCATCGGGATGGCACCATACGAGGCTTTGTATGGAAGACGGTGTCGATCACCGATTGGGTGGGAAGAAGTGGGCGAGCGTAAGTTGTTGGCTCCAGATTTAGTCGAGCAAGCCTCTGAGAATGTTAAACTGATTTGTCAAAGACTTAAGACAGCTCAGAGTCGACAAAAGAGCTATGCAGATGTTCGACGGAGGCCACTTGAGTTTTTGGTCGGAGACTATGTGTTTTTGAAAGTCTCTCCATCCAAAGGGATTATGAGATTTGGCCGACGAGGTAAGTTAAGTCCTCGTTATATCGGACCATTTGAAATCCTAGATCGTGTTGGAGATGTGGCCTATAGGTTGGCACTACCTCCGGAGTTATCGGGAGTACATAATGTCTTTCATGTATCGATGCTTCGGAAGTATAATCCGGATCCATCTCATGTCATTGAATATGAACCCTTGGAGATTCAAGAAGACATGAGTTATGTGGAGAAACCGATTCGGATTTTGGATAGGAAAGATAAGGTGTTAAGATCAAAGACGATTCCATTGGTTAAAGTTCTTTGGCAACACCATACGACAGAAGAAGCTACTTGGGAACTAGAGAACTTGATGAGAGAGAGATATCCGGAATTGTTTAAGACACAGCCTTACTTGAATTTGGAGGACCAAATTCTCTAAGGTGGGGAGAATGTGAAATCCCCAATTTTCTGTAATTTTCCCATACTTGTACAGTTTTCAACTTGAATTAATGGAATAAATATGAATTTCTGATATATATATGATGCATGGGACATAAAGGGAATTAAGGCAATTGATGGTCAAACAATCAAAGGTCAAAGAGTCAAAGGAGGTGGTCAATGGCTGAGATGATGAACATGCATTAATGGGCATTTAATGGAATTGCATGACTCATCATCATCTCTACCAGCCGACCGTGCATTAATGGGCATTTAATGGAATTGCATGACTCATCATCATCTCTACCAGCCACGGTCGGCAGCCCATCTTCCTCTCCCTCTTGTTGCTTCCATTTTTCCTCTAAGTGTCCAAGCTTCTCACCTTGACAAACCACCATCTCATGCCATCGATTAGCTAAGCTTCTTTAACGAAAAACGATCCTTATCGATAGCTTAGCCTATGCCTTTAATATGAAAGGCTAAATCCAAGTGGTTAAGGAGATCTCAAAATCTTGAAAGTTGGTGAATTATAAAGGTAAGGGAGTTAAATGGTTTTGGTTAATTTTATGGATGGTTTGGAGTTGTATGTAGTTGATAGAGTGTATTTATTGAAGTTTAAATTGTTATGATGTTACAGCTTGAAGAGTAAAGAAAAAGGACAAGTGTTGGTGCAACCAACCTGTGGAGTAATTGCTAATTAAGGTAAGGAATTTATGTAACGGACGTAAGGCGGCTATGTCCGCATATTTTATCATGTTTTGATGTGATTTGGAGAGAAGTACCAGCTGTTTCGTTTCAGGAAAATGACATTTTTGGACTTGTCTCCTAGTACCAATTAGGCTAGGGGCAGCCGACTGCCATATAGGGAAGTCGACTGCCTAGAGACATCAAAAACGTCGTTTTTCGAAAACCGATGCAAACCAGTCAACTGCCATGGGAGCCAGTCGACTGCCATTTTCCAGAAACCATTCTGTTTCAAACCAGTCGACTGCCAGGGGGAGCCAGTCGACTGCCATTTTCCAGAAACCATTCTGTTTCAAACCAGTCGACTGCCAGGGGGAGCCAGTCGACTGCCATTTTCCAGAAGCATTCTGTTTCAAAACCAGCCGACTGCCCAGGGGGCCAGTCGATTGCCTTTTCTCGGGAAACATTCTGTTTCAAAACCAGTCGACTGCTATTTGGGGCCAGTCGACTGCCCTATTTATATTTTGAAAAATATAATAATTGAATTTCAAAAAGGGAAAGAAATTCAATAAGGCAAAACATGGGGTAGCAGTCGACTGCCATATATGACCAGTCGACTGCCTATTTGAAAGAAAGGTTTTGAGAACCTGTTTTAAGAAAGAATATTCATACTTGTTTAAAACCTAGATGAACAAGGTTTTGGAGACTATAAATCTCACAAAAGAGCATGCACATTAATTGTTACTTGTATTTGACTGAGGAGCTCTAGTCCAGTCCTCAGACCCGCAGTACGGCACCTGACTAGTGAAACTGTGGGCTATAGACAATGGCCATGAGTCTCTTATTTGATTCGGCTTTGGGGAGGATCCCTGGCCCATACGTGGGTACGCCATTTATTTGATATCTCTCAGGATTATCCCTTACGGGATATATTTGCGGTATCCTCTTGAGATTTTTTTATATTGGATTATCCCTTACGGGATATATTTGCTGTATCCATTATCTCTCTGGATTATCCCTTACGGGATATATTTGCTGTATCCATGATGAGAATTACTTGGTGCATGATTCTGTTGGATATAAATTGTCTCCCATCTATTTGAAAATAATTGTATTTGCCTATTTGATTTCACGCGATTTGGGATCCGTGAAAAATACTTGAAAGCATGAATTACTTGTATTTGATATTTGCAAAAGAAATATACGAAATGTGCTTTATAATGATTTTACATGACATTATAGAGCCAAGCAGGAAAACTGCATATAGTGATATAGTACGCTCTTTTACATAAGTTTCTTACTGAGCGTAAACTCACTCCTTTACAATTATTTTTCATACAGATTACTTGAAGTAATTCCGCTCCGGATAGAGGAGCATCTGTTGGGATTTTGAGATACCTTCGGGGCACGCTTCCTACTTATCCCGTGAAGGTATATTTAGTCGGCCGTTACTTCGGCTAATGTACAGTACGATACTACAGTTTTGTATATATGGGGAATTAGGTTGTCTGAATATTTGAGATCCTGATGTACATGACACATGTTTATAAATGAAAAATTTTATGCATGTGAAATTAGATATTATACTCTGATAAAGATGCCTAAAGCATAACAGTAAAGTAGGTTGACATCGGATAAACTAGTCGATTATTTGTTAATTGAAGTGAAAGTTAGTTGTTATTTGGTTAGTGACGAGGACGTCACAGAGCTCACTATCCAGACGCTCAAGGATATGTTGAGAGCCTGTGCACTAGATTTTAGAGGCTCTTGGGACGACCATTTGCCACTGGCAGAGTTCACATATAATAATAGTTATCAGTCCAGTATTGGCATGGCACCCTATGAGGCTTTGTATGGCAGGAAATGTAGATCACCTGTTGCATGGGAGGAAGTAAGTGATCGTCAGATATTAGCTCCTAATTTAGTAGAGCAGCTTCTCGGAGTGTACAGTTGATTACGGATAGATTGAGGACAGCTCAGAGTCGGCAGAAAAGTTATGCAGATACTAGACGTCGACCATTGGAGCTCTCAGTGGGGGATTTTGTCTTTCTTAAGGTCTCATCATCGAAGGGTATTATGAGATTCGATAAAAAGGGCAAGTTGAGTCCTCGTTACATCGGCCCTTTGAGACTTAGACTGTGTAGGAGACGTTGCTTATAGGTTGGCATTACCTCCGGAGTTATCAGGGGTTCATAATGTCTTCCACGTATCGATGTTGAGGAGATATCATTCAGATCCCTCTCACGTAGTTCGACATGAGCCATTGGAGATTAGGGAGGATATGAGCTACGTGGAAACACTGATATGGATCTTGGATCGGAAGGATAGAGTCCTACAGTCTAAGATGAATTCACTGGTGAAAGTGCTCTGGTAGTATCACTCAGAGGAGGAAGCTATATGGGAATTAAAGAGTCTCATGCAAGAGAAGTATCCAGAGCTCTTTCAGTGACAGTTTCGATTAAATTCGGAGGACCGAATTTCTTAAGGTGGGGAGAATGTGAGAACCGTATATTCAGATACTGTTCACATGTAAGGACACTCACACTGTTCATTTCCTGTGAATTTTGCAGATACGAGCCAGTACAGTGTGGTGGGCTCCACGGGTTATACAGTGCCTGGATGGACATGAGACCGGACAGATAATACACAGAGTGTCTAATAAATATATGGTATGAATTTTAAGTCTAAATTTCCTTATTTAGATTATTTTTGAAGAGTATGAAAACAAATTAGAAAATGACGTTTAAGTACATAGCCCAGTGGCGTTTTCGTAAATTGAGGTCAAAATAAATGGGAATTTAATCTAGTGATTAAAGAATGATATTCTACATGAAAATAAGCCCAGGGTTATGTAAATAGATAGACCGAATCGGTAGTCAAATTAGAATTCTACGTGATTTACCCGGTAAGGGTATTTTTGTAATTTCACCTTCTCGAAAAGGTTAAACCCGGGCCAAATCACCACCATTCATCAAAATACACTTAATATGAATTTTTGGTGATGGAAAATAAATTTTTGGAGTTCAATTGCCTAGTTATAAAAATTCCAAAAGAAAAAGACCGAAAAACCTATCATTAATGGCATTTTTGTTATTTTTAACATTTATAAAATATGTCCAAATATTTTTATATATTTCCAGCTGCTGCTGGCATTGTTGCAGCTTCTTCTTTCTCTCAGTCTCGTGACCTCCATGGAAGCATAAAAGAGAAGAAACTAAAACCTTCCAAAAACACTTGATTTTCACCATATTTTCACTAAGCTATTTCTACCTAAATTACTCTACTCATCTTCCTCTCTCAAACCATACCAATAGCCCTTTGATTAAGTGGCAAAATCAAGAGAAAAGTGAAGAGGAAATTTCAGCCAAGGTACCCATTTATTGTGTATTTATATTCTTTGAATTTTAATGATAGATTTTAAGAGAATTAAGCTTCCTAAGCATGTTTATGGTATTAGTTTAGGTTGATATTAGCTAAATCATGCTCAACCATTAGAGGGGGTGTTCGGCCAAGGGAGGATTTCCATCAATTGCTATGGTTTGATGAATAAAAATAAGGCTATGATGATGATTTAGCATAATTAAACATGGTATAATAATAAAATTATGGAAAAATCACAATAATGGCAAGAAGCCATTTTTGGTCATGGTGAGATGGGAGGGTTTTAATGCTTCAATTTATGATGTTAGGGTGTTAAGAGACTATAGAAATTATAAGAAGACTAATGGCGAAGTCGGATTTTGATTCGGAGCTAAATTGGCGAAGTTAGGTTTTAGCACCGGTGCGAATTATACAGGTTTAATATTTTCTCCTGAAAATATAGTAGAATTTAATTCAAGAAAAATTATTAGAATTTTAATTATGGTGTATAATGGTCTTGGGTGAATGTTATTGCAGCCTGGGAGAGGTGATTCGTACGTGGTGCTATCGAGCGATTTTATTTCATTCTACACGTAAGGGATGCGTGTGTGAACCGTAGGGATACTGTAAATGCATAGTTTAGTTCACACTATTTTTATAAAATAATTTGTATATAAATTGCATTTGAAAATGGTGAAATTAGGTGAAATTGTGGCTGTTGTTGAAATTATAAACTGTAATTTTCATGCAGGAAGGCTAGGTTAAAAATAGCCGTCATTCTGCCGAAAATTATAGAAATATTTAGAAAATATTTCTAGTATTTTTCTAAAGTGGAATTTTGGGAAATTTTGATGAAATTCATTAAATTGCATAATTTTATAGTTTACAGAAAAACTATATTTAAATATTCCTGATAAGGAATTTTATTTATGTGAGGTACCAGCATGTGCCTTATATTGTTTTATAAATATCTAGAACATTTTCTAGAATGATTGTTACAGTATGAATATTTTATGAATTTTTATTCATAAAATGAATATATTTTCATTTTAAATATTTATAAATTGATTGAAAATATATTCGGTGGAATTGATTTCATAAATAGTGTTTATATCACGTGTTTATTGTTTTGAGATTGTTAGGCCCCGTATCATGCTCACGTGTCACGTGTTATTGCTGATAGATACTGATCCTATTGTCAGTGTCTCTGGTGGGCACCTGATCAGTGCACATTGTGGACCTCCTAGACTATGCCCATAGATCTCATGTGTTTCCCCTATTTGGGATGATATTGTAGTATGATATATTTAGGGTGTTGCCTGTCTCCATGATACTGTAATGACGATTGTATCTTTCACTGAACCTTTAGTTGGTACTAAATTAATTGCAGCCACTGAGCTTTTGATATCCTACATGTTTAACTAAATATTATACGGTGTTTTACAAGTGTAGAAATGAATATTTGTTGAAAGGAATATTAATTCCTTATTTATTTACTTAAATGTTTTATCATGTGAACATTTAATGTTTTACTTGGATTTGAATATCAAGAGAAAACGATTACTCCCTATAGTCGCTATTAGGAGCCAAGACACGTATGGTATTCTAAAATACCTTCCATACTCTATCCGGTATTCCTAGTCGACTATAGTATCCATCCTGTTTTGAGTTAATGAGCTATTAGGATGCAAATGTTTTTAGCATATAGATTTTATAGTATCAGTTTTACATACAATTCTCTTACTGAGCACGTTAGCTCACCCCTTTATTTTCTCACTCCACAGATTATTTTCAGTGATTCCGTTCTATAGAATTCGGCTGCGTGGTAGTTGACCCCGAGGCAGCTTTTAGTGGATCCTGGAGGTATTATTTCTTTTATATGTTTTTGAACATATTTGTACAGTACTACATTGTATAGTTCTTGTACCGGGGATGTAGAACACGTATACAGATTGTATATGTATATTACAGTAAATATTTTCATCGACTACTAAATTAAATTCTATATAATCGTAGTTACTGTTTTCAACAAGTGGATGATAAAGGCATCGTAGACAGCCCAACCGTCACGTGT
This sequence comes from Heritiera littoralis, assembly GCA_031772115.1. Classification (NCBI taxonomy): domain Eukaryota; kingdom Viridiplantae; phylum Streptophyta; class Magnoliopsida; order Malvales; family Malvaceae; genus Heritiera; species Heritiera littoralis. The sequence continues at coordinate 1,493,966 of JAPDPK010000090.1, forward strand.
AGTGTTATAAAGTGTTAAATACTGTACATTTTGGGATGTGACAGTATACCCTAAGGGTTCAAGTTCTATAAGTATTTTACTAGCACAAGTAGGTGACACAAAAGTGTGTGTAGAACCAGGAACAAACAGTGCAAGTATTGAAATATCAAAAATATAGATCTTACCCTTAATAACATCTATAGATGTGTCAACAGCCTCCTGATCCAGTGCATACACCTTACCCTGTGTCACAGCTTTTTTACCTTTTTTGCTGCTATCATTCACCTAGGTTGTGATAGTGTTGCCTTCTCTAACTCACTCGGTACTGGTGCCGTTAGAGGTGGAATTGTAGGAGGAACAATAAATGTAGTTGCCTTTCTCAAGATCAGGCAATCCCTAACCAAATGCCCCGTATGTCCACATCGAAAACAGGCCCTAGTAAGCAGATAGCAAGGCCAAGTACCATGTGACCTCCCATAATGAACACACCTGGTTGCTGTAATGCTCTGAGTAGTGGTAGGGTTAGTAGTAGGGGTAGTAGAAGCAGGCTTAACTGGCTTATCCTCTGAAATCCAGATGCCTGATGTCTTAGCCTTCTTAGGCTGCCATATCCCTGTCCGATCCTCGAAGCCCCTCTTAACCTTCTCCTTTGCTTTCCCTTTACCCTTAGACCCAATATTAACATGAAACTACTGGTAGTCCTGCTCGCAAAGCTACACTCGATGTACTACCTCATCATATGTTCGGATGTCGAACGGGACTAACCGGGTCCTTATAGAAGGTCTCAAACCCACCATAAATCGATCAATCTTATCTTCCTCACTCATCTGGGTTTGAGGATCAAAACGACTCAAAGTGCTGAATCTGGACTCATATTGATCTACAGTCATACTCACTTGAGTCAACTCCAGAAACTCTTGCTGTAACTTCTTCTGCGCGGTCCAGGGAATATACTGTCTATGAAAAGCCTCCAAAAATATCGTCCATGTCACCACTAGATGCTGGGCTAATAGTATCGTTTAGGTAAACTTCCACCAATGCTCTGCATCATTTGTCAAGTGAAATACAGTCAGGTCTACCTTCTCTATCTCAGAGTATCGTATATACATAAATAGCTTCTCAATTGCATTAACCCAATGCTCCACTACCATTAGATCCTTATCTCCCTTAAATTTTGGAGGATCCAACTTCTTAAACTGCTGCACAAGATTTACATTACAGTAAGACTCGATATCTGTAGGCTGTGACTGTGCTAGTTGCTGCGGTGCTGCCTGTGACTAGGGCTCAAGCTATGAAGTAGGTTATGGCTCAGGAGCTGGCTGTGCAAGTTGAGGTGGAGGTGGTGCTACTTTTGGTAGTGCCGCCACTTTAGCTTTATCAGCAGCTCTATCAGTGTTATATATAGCTAAAAAATCTACTAACATCCGTTCCACCCTCTAAATTCTTATATTTGGACTTTCGAGCTGTAGAGGGAGAGCAGGTTCTAAGGCGAGTTCTGGTGCTGGCCCTAAAATTGGCTCTGCCGTACCTCATCCTTTACCTAGATGAGTAACCCTTTGCCCACTCATTTTTGCACAACACAGACATTCAAATCAATTTTCAATCACTTAAATCATTTATGCATTCAAACTATATAGTACTACAGGGGATGTACCCTTATTTTAACATAAAGACGCCGACAGACATCAGACCAACTTTGCTCTGATACTAATTAAACTGTACTGTTTCGTAATATATAGTAAATATCCGCAAATCACATGTACAATCAGTTGGTTTGGTTGTCTGTGATGCCTTTATAACACTCACTTACCACGATAATTCATTTGTAAATAAAAATTTATTTATAACTGATATAAAGATTTACATAAAAAGTACTATTTCCAGTACATTTCACAAGTTCTACATCACCTGTACATAAATTATACAAAAATAGTACTGTACATAAGCATCTAGACATATAAAGAAAATAAAACATACCTTTAGGATCAAATAACTATTGCCTTAGGGTACCAAAAGCATAGCCAATCTGTGGAACGGTGTATCACTGCAAATAATTTATGACATGGGAAAAATATGGGTGAGCTAATGTGCTGAGTAAGAAATTCGTATGCATGAATTGATACTATGAAATCTATATGCATAAAAACATTTAATTTCTAACAGTATGCTAAAGGACATTTTAGGAAGGATACTATAGTCAGCTACGTAACCAGATGGAGTATGGGAGGTACTTTAGAGTACCTGTCATGTCCCAGTTCCTATTTGCGACTATAAGGAGTAAATAGTTGGAGGTGATATGTATAACTAGTATAAATCACTTTAAAATCATGTTATGCAATATGTCTATATATAAACAGTTTAAATAAATCACTTCAGTAAACAATTATGTATGAAAATCTAGTAAACAATACAGTAAACACTTTAGAAATTCCAGTGCCATCGGTATATAAACAATTCACTTCAGTATCAGTAAACAATTCAGTTCAGTAAAATAGTATAGTACAGTGGAGACCAGGCAACATCCAATAAATATCATGCCATAATAGCATCCCAAGAAAGTAGAAACAGTAACAGTAAGACATATAGCCATAGTCACAGTGGGTCCACAGTGTACACTTGTTAGGTGACAACTGCGGAAGCTGAAGACTTGGCAGGTCTATCAGCAACAGTACAGTAATAGTAATAGTAGGTCAGCATGATATAGGGCCTAACAGTCTCAAAATGGTTTATAGACAATGTAAACACCATTAAATGGATCAGTTTCAATAATAAAACCTTCAGTCAGTCCATAAATGCATATGTTGGAAAACATAAGCGGTTTAGTAATAAAAATTCATAAAATATTTACAATTCAGTATTCTTTTCTAAAAATGTTCTATTTATTTGTAAACAAGTTATAAGAACATGTTGGTACACTTACGTACTTAAAATTCAATAACATGAATTTTTAAATATTATTTTTCGGTATTTAATGAAAATATGCAATTTCAATGAATAAGATAAAATTAATTGGATAAATTCCTCATTTCTAATATTTTAAGGATATTAAAAGATAATATCATAAATTTCTAAAATTTTCGGTAGTATGACGACTGTTTCTAACCTAGCCCTATTGTATTGAAAACACAGTATAAAAACCAGCCACTATCCACAATTTCAACAATTCCAAAGCAATTGACTTCAAAGCAATTTCATAAAATTATTTTCAATCATAATATGCATTCAAAGTATCCTTACATCTTTCATACTCATCCCTTACTTGTCAATTTCTACCGAAACAATCGATAGCACCACGCGATAAATTTCACTCTCGGGCTGCAAAATCATTATACCAACACCATCATTTCACCATCCTTTAATTATAATAAATTTTCCTACATTAAAATCCACCACATTATCTATAGTAGTCATTAAACCAGTTGAATTTACATAGGTGCTAAAATATAACTATGCCTAAATCAATTCTGATTTTAATTTTGATTGCACCAACAGTCTTCTATTAATTTATACAATTTTATGGAACCTAGAACACATCAAATTGAGCATCATATCATGGTCCCCTTCTCTTGGATGAAATCAACATGGAAGGAATTTCATGATTTCTCAACAAACTAAGCTTAGTTTCATGCTTCTTCATTATTTTTAATCCATTTAGCACCATTTTCATGCATCAAAGCACTATGTATTATGAATATCTCATCATGATCGAAACCCTAAGGGTGTGTTTGAGTGAGTTTTGATTAAATCCATGGCTAAATTCATACTTAACTCAATTACATCACTTTCTATCATTAAAACTTAAAGGAAATGAAAGCATAAGAATTCCTTATGGTGGCTAAAATTTGTGGAAGTTCCTTCCTCTTGATTTTGTCCACTGTACCACTAGAATTTGGTAAGGACTTGTAGAGGATTGAATTTGGGAGAAGATTGTAGAAGGAAGTTCTAGATTTTAAGGTGATTTAAGTAGTGTTTTAGCCAGCTTTTTATTTTTCTCTTAAGGTGGTTATGGAGGAAAAGCTCAAGGTTGAAGATAATGGTGTGGCCGACCCCTTATGAAGATGGTAGAAAATTCTTTTTAAATTATCTTATTAGCAAAATGACTAAAATGCCCTCACTTATAATGATTTTAGACAATTTTGCCCTTAAACTTTCATAATATTTTTAACTAGTCAATTTAACTTCAAAATATTTTATTTCATCACTAAATATTATTATTAAGCATATTTTAATGAATGCATGAGGTTTTATTGAGGTTGGACTGATCGTAAGGGTGAAATTACGAAAATCACCTATTGAGTCAATCACATAAATTTATTACTTCACCTACGTTTCAATCTATCTATTGACATAGCCTAGAACTTATTTTCACTTAGATTTTTGTACTTCATTCAGTTGGTCAAGAGTCAATTTAATTTGACCGTTATTTGCAAAAATTCAACCGGGCTATGTCTTTAATCATCATTTTCTAATTTGTTGACACATTTCCCAAAAATAGCTTAAATAAAGGATTTTGGGTTCTAAAATCTTACCATAGGTTCATCGGGCACTTCGCACTATATTTGTCTAGTCTCACATTCATTTGAGCATTGTAAGGCTCGTAGGGCCCACCTTACTGTTTTCGATCGTACCTGTTAAATACAACGGAATTGAACAATGGTGAGCAGTCTTACATGTGTAACAGTACCAAAATATGTGGTTCTCAGAGCCTTGTTTGTTGTAAAGTTTGGCTTGATCTACTGCCTCATTCTTTTCATAATTTGGCTGGTGTTACTACTTGTCTTTGTAATCATGGCTTCTACTAGTGCCATCTTTCAACCCCAAGCACCCATCTTAACTAGAGAAAATTATGACATTCGGTGTATCCAAATGAAAGCTCTTTTGGGTTCTCTAGATGTGTGGGAGTTTGTGGAGCAAGGAATTCAAGATAAGAATCAAGAGGAGGAAGGAAGGCTAAATAGGGAGCAAAAAGAGGAGTTGCGAGAATCAAGAAAAAGGGAAAAGAAGGCAATTTACACCATTTATAAAGTATTTGGAGATTATAATTTTGAAACTATTGCATCGACAAAAATATCAAAAGAAGCATGGGACCTGTTAGAGAAAGCATTTGGAAGAATGGAGAAAGTAAAGGAGATTTGCCTTCAAACCTAGAATTTGAAAATGAAGACGACAGAACCTGTGACAGTTTATGTAAACAGAGTGATCATTGTTACACATTAGATGAAAAGGAATAGAGAAAATCTTGAAGATGTTTGTGTGTAGCAGAAAATTCTATGATCTTTTGTGATATTCACACATCTACCATCTGTACATATTTATAGATATAATATAATTATCTAAATGACCTATACCTTGCAGGAATAAAGGATCCAGTGCACCGGAGCAGGTGGAACTTAGTGGACATGATATTTGGAGCTAAATATGGATGAGGTAAGAAATTTAGCCCTAAACTAGTTTGTTTGTGTATTTTTTAGAAGCATGCAAACAAATTAAAAAATTATGATTAAGTCCATAGGTCGACAGAATTTTCGTTAATAACGAACAAACTAAGTTGACTTCAGACCTACTGTCAGTGATAGAAAATTTCTTATAAAATAAGGTTCTAGACCGTATGGACTGATCGAATAAATTTGCTTAAAAATAAAAATTTATGTGACTTTACGATTAGGGGTATTTTAGTAATTTCACCCAAACGGTCAGTCAAACTTCAATAAAAGCTCAACCAAGAGTTAGAAAAAGTTAAATGGATATATTTCATGATGAAATAAAATATTTTGAAGATTAGACTGATTGTTTAAACCGAAGTTGAACTAAATAAGGCAAAACATAAGATTACTTAAACTTAAGTGCAAAATGGTAATTTTCACTATAAAAAATCATTTTTAAGTGAAATTTCCAGCATTTTCTTCACCATTCTTGGCAGCAAACTAGCAGCTCTTCTTCTTCCTCCATAGCTAACCTTCTAAGAGAGAGAAAGCTTAAAAAACATAATCAAAACCTCATCAAAATAAAAAATTCTCTTCACCAAAGTTGTTCTCCTCCACTCCTCTATCTTCTTATACCAAAATCATCACCTAAATCAACCAAATTAAGGGTGTGGGTTCTCTTGAAGGTTTCAGCCAAGAGAGGTATGTAAGGAATTGTTGAAATTTTCTTCGTTTCATGATTCTCACCTAGTGTTTAGCATGTTTAGATGATTGTTTAAACTTGAATCAAGCTAGAACCATGAGAACCATAGCTTTGGGGTTTCAATCATGGTGGATTATGAATGGAGGTGTTGTAATTTGATGAGAAATTAATCTAGAAATAATGTAGAATTCATGTTAAGGAAGAATTCAAGCTTAAAAATTGAAGTAAATGTCTGGGAGCTTTGATAAATTTGGCCAAGGAAGGGGAGGAAGAATTCTTGCTGATTTTGATGTATTTTAGGTCCTAAAATAATGTGCAAAATATTAGGAGACTGTTGGCAAAAGTGGAACTGAAATCGGAGTTGTTTACGTGAAGTTGTAGTGTTAACACCGGTGTAAAAGAGATTGAAATGGAAGTGATTATATGCAATGTGTTGTTTTATGGAGAGTTAATAATTAATTATAATTGAAATGTAGTGGTTTGACAGTGCTAAATTTTGTTTCTACTGTGTTTTGCAGCTCAAAAGTCCAAATTTAACACTGGTGTTGACAAGCAAAAATACCACAAATTAAGAGGTAAGGGATGAGTGTAGAAGATGTAGGGATACTATGGTGCATGCTTCGATAAAATGTGCATCTCTTGAAATTAAAATGTTGGAATTGGTGTTGAAATGGAAACTATTGCTGGTTTTATATACTGTGTTTGCACTGCAGGAAGGCTAGGTTAGAAATAGCCATTATACTATTGAAATTTCTAAGAATTCTATGTAATTATCTTTTAATATCCTTTAGTGCTAAAATAAAAGAATTACTAAGTTAATTTCTCTAATTTTTTGAAAATTCATACTTTCATTAAACATCAAAAAACAATATTTAAATATTCATGTTATCGAATTTTACGCACGTGAAGCACTGGCGTGTTTTTATTACTGTTTTAAAGATAAATAGAACATTTTTCAAGTTGAATATTGCATTATGAATATTTTATGAATTTTTATTTTTGAATTGCTTATATCTCTAAAGTATGCATTTATGGACTGACTGAAGTTACATATTACTAAATTTAACTCCGTAAACTACTATGAATTGTTCTATATACTGTTTTGAGACTATTGGCCCCATAGCTGCTTACGAGCGCATGCACCTTACTGTTATTGTTACTGTAGCTGAGTGATCCTGATCCCATCATTCAATGTCCTTAAGTGACATCTAGCTCGTGTACATCTGTGAATGACCTTAGACTATGGCTATATATCCCCTTGTATGAGTCTATTGGGTGATGCCTTGTCTCCACTATTTTATCTAGGGTGACAAATTCCCAGACATCCCGGGCACTCCCAGGAAAAATATATATATGCTATGGATTTTTAAATATAAAGTCTTTTATGATTATTAAATATGTCTTCAGGATAGGTTTACTGTTACTGAACGATTTTTATACAGTTTGCGGAGAAATAATTTATATTGCTTATTTGAAAATCAAATCGTTATTATTAAACATTGTTTATTACTATTTATTGAACTATGCACGTTTTCTGAATTACTAAAAGTTTAATGAAATCCCTATAGTCAGTACTAGGAACTGGGACACGACAGGTACTTCAAAGTACCTCCCATACTCTATCTGGTTACCTAGCCGACTATAGTATCCTTCCCTAAGTGTCTTATAGTGTACTGTTAGGAATTAAATGATTTTTAAGCATATAGGATACATAGTATTAGTTCTTGTATACGATTCTCTTATTGGGCATTAGCTCACCCCCTCTTCTCCTTCCAAATTATTTCCAGTGATCTTTCGACATTCGAGTGGGAGGAGTTTATTATTTTTGGTATCCCTCATACGGACCTTGGATTTATGTAGAGGTATACAACTTTACTTCGCATAAGTTCGGACTTTATGTATAGTACTTTTGTTATATGTTTGTAGACATGGGATGTAAATCAAATGAGAAATATAATATGGTAAAATTTGTGAGTTGTATATATATGCTATGGTAAATAAAAAGAAGTTGTTCTTGGGATTAATATTGAATATAAATATGAATTTTAAAATAAATTAGTAGTGATGGTATTGCAAATAGCCCAACCAACGATAAGTAAGATGTAAAATCATATTAAAATCTGTATTTTGGAATGTGACATCTTTAGATCCAAAATTCAATTATGTAGTTGTGGGCTTAAAATGACTTGAAGAAAATGTCAATAGAAGAACTCAAAGGCACCTTGGCAATATACAAGTAATGACTGTTTAATTCACCCGAATAAACCATTATCGAACAAGCTCTACAAACCAAACTTAACTTAAAGGAAAAAAAAGCCCACTTTCAACAAAAGAAGATTCCAAAAAGGACATGGCTATAAAGGAAGAGGAGCTGGCAGATTAGAACCATTTCATGAAGCTCAAAACCAAGGAGATAACAATACACCATTCAGAGGACGTGGTTGTCATCGTAGTTATGGTGAGGTTTTGGTCGAGGAAGAGGTCGAGGCAAAAATTTTCAAAGATATGATAAATCTCAAATTCAATGCCAAATTTGTAAAAAGTTAATCAGTATGCCAATGAATGCTACTACAAAAATGATGAAGGAGAAAGAGCAAATTTTGCTGAGAAGGAAGAAGAAAATGATGTGTCCTTACTTGCAGTCAACAATCAAGAGACTTGTAATCCTTCTACTTGGTTTCTTGACACTGGTGCATCAAATCACATTTGTGGGAGAAAAGAATTCTTTACGCAGCTTAATGAACAAGACTATGGCAATATGTAACATCCCAAGCTACTGAATATCATGATACTTACTCATAACTTACACTTAATTACCGGTTGGGTTGTCTCTGATGCTTAACAACTTCTACTATTTTATTAAAATTTGTACTTTTAATTCACGAACTAATATGTAAATATGAATTATTAAAGTCTTTTCCTTAAGATGTATATACATTCCCTTCTATTTAAAGTAGTACTGTACAACTTTACTGAATATATAAAAGAATGCAACATACCTTCGATAATAAATCTCAGGAAGGTAAGTCTCTTAGTCCAAATCAGTTATCTGTGGAGTGGAAAAATAAGGAGTGAGCGACAACGTGCTCAGTAAAGAAGGTATATGCTGCTTTACAAATATAAAAACTATATTCTCAAAACCACTTAAGTATCCTAACGATCAATCTCATTAGAAAACAATTATTATAGTTTACTTTAAACAGGATTCAGCAGATCCTTTCAGAAATCATTTAATTGAGACAAGTTAACAATGTAAATCATGCAAGGAACACAAATCATTCGCTTTTGGGGTGCACCCGTAGGCCATCGCCCCTCACGGCTATCTCCACTAGATGTATGGCCATAATCTATAAATGGTCCTCGTGTCCACTTGCCAAGTGACCTCGAGACTACTGATGACTTGGCGGGTCCATCAGCCCTGTGACGCCCTGAGGTGCACTCGTTGGTCCATTGATCGAGCCACCGCCCCAGGCAGGTCACGCAACTACATGAATAATAATGCATGAACTCATGGCCTAACGTCTCAAAATCAAGTTATAACACATGAAAAACCTTTATGGAATTATTTCATAAGGTCTATTATTTCCACAAAATGATTTTATTTCCAAAAGGTTTTATTCAATAGTAAAACAGCCCGTAATCTCAACATTTTCCGTGTGAGAAAGGCACGGGTTATACTGGCTCGCCCATGGCTAGTTCGCCCATAGTCAGCTCGCCAATAGTCAACTCGCCCATTAGTCAACTCGCCCAATGGTCAACTCGCCCAAAAAGGTTTTATATTTCTTTTTTTCGAAAATATTAAACTATCTTATTTTTCATATAAGAAAATAAACTTTAAACGTTTTCGCCATAGTCAGCTCGCCCATCACGGCCCGCCCATGACTAACTCAACAAAGCGGTGAAGTGATATTCGCCCGCCATCTATTTTTTAAAACAAAAAGTTTGGCTCATCAATAATAGATCGCCCGCCTATTATTAAAATGCAAGGGTCGCCCGCCCAAACAATATTAAAAAGGTTCGCCCAACTTTGGCTTGCCTGGGTTTCTCTTTAAAACAAGGGCACTCGCCCAGATTCTCATAAAAATTCTTGGCTTAATACTTTATAAAAGGTTGGGCTCGTCCGCTCTAACTAGTTCGCCCAACAAGAAAACATATGGCGGCTTTATAGCTCGCCCAAATCACAACACTTTATTTAAACCAATGCATGTCAGAAAACAAAACCATTTCTAATATTTTCTTAACACTTGACTCCACAGGACATGCATTCACTTCACATACTACTTCCTTACCTGATCTTACGAAGTCTTGCTTCGCCTTGCGTCCTGCTTGCCAATAGCAACTTCCAATTCCCGGCTGCAAATAATTTATGAAATTATTAATATTTCTTTTCTAACAATTTTCCTAAAACTATTTCCAATTACCGTGGCGAGATAATAGCTCGCCCAACTGAGCTTGCCCGGAATTACTCTATTCATCTATTTGGGAGCTTGCCCAACATTCATTTCGCCTGACTTACGTTTTCTTAGATCTAAGAGTTCGCCCCATTTTACTCACCCAATGACTTATACATGTGAGTTCGCCATACGGCTTTCTTCTCAGAGATGGGCTCGCCCATGTATTAAGCTAGTGTTGGGCGACCTCATTATTTACTACTTGCCTTATTGGCGATCATCAGCATTCTTCCAGGGCAATCACTATTGTTGGCATTCTCGCCTTTTGGCGATCATTGGTCCTTGCCCACACGGATAGTCATTCTGACTATCTCACAATATTGGCGAACTCACATAACAATTTCTCAAACTCGCCCTATCCTTTGGGCGAGTACTCACCCATTTTGACTAGCAGCTTTCTACTCGCCCAACGTGTTTCCTTACTCATTCTTGCTTATTTTTCCATCTAGTTTCTTATATATTCAATAATATTTAATTACAATCAGGCTATATCTATGTTTATTACGTTGTAAAACATAGAAATCTAACATTAAAAATCAAGAGAACCATAAAACTATGAAACTCACCTTAACTAAGTTGCTCTGCCAACAACAGAGTGTTTTCCTTGCCTTACTTAGCTTTACTTTGCTTATTCCTCAACTCTTCAACAATAGAAAAAGGTTTGGCTCATTAAGAATGGAGTTTTCATGGCTCTTGTACGTGAGGAAATGGAAGAAAAGTTAAACTTGTAGAAAACAAAGGATTGGGCGAGAAGGTTGTTTAAGGAGGAGAAGTTTGCCTCCATCGTTTTTTCCTCTTGAAGCCTCCTTATATAGGTATGTTAGTCCAACCAGGACTCACCATCTGCTCCTTATCCCTTCCTTCATCATTACCTCGTCTTGTAGTGCATTAATTCATGAAGAAAATTGCACCAAAAGAACATCTGAATGGCATTAAAACGGGTAGAAAAGTGCAGCAAAAAGGCGACAATAACTCCTTTTTTTCATACACATTTTTGACTTAGTTTACTCTTCTCGTCGTTCATTTCTCTTCCAGCCAATGTTTATTGGCTATCAACCCATCCTTTTCTTTGTTTTGTCCTCTAGCCATTAATTCTCTTCTTCTATTTTCCATTTCGCTTTCAATTTTTCACTTTGACTCAAACTTCATTTAATGCTTTCATACTTTGCATTAATTTCATGGAGACTATTGTAGTAAAAGAAATCAATTAGAACTCTTTTCTTCCCACACGTTATTGACTTTGTTTGCCATGCTTTCCCACAAAATTTCACTTTTATTTAACTTTTAATTTTTTCTCAATCCGTCTGGGTGATCAGGAGCCCTCGCCAACCTGGGCGAACTAGACTACTCGCCCTCGCCAGCAACATTGGCGTTCTGTTCGCCAATTATGCTCGCCCATTGGCGAATAGCCTTCCTTGCTTGCCCATTGTCGGGCTGTTCGAGGTCCTCGCCCGTACATTATCACACCACATTCTTCCATGCACATCTCAAGTTAAGGAGCTTTTCATCCAAGTGAAAATCAATATGCAATATTTACTTTATTTACATTATCAAATTTTATGAAATTTGGGTTTACAGTAGTGTAAAAATCAGATTTTACACAATATCACATTTACTGACCATCTAAAGATTCCAGTCAAAGAAAAGGGGAAGATTGCTTTTTAAATGTAAGATGGCAAGACTTGCTCCATTACTGATGTCTGTTATGCTCCAGACATGAAGAACAACGTTCTCAGTTTGGGCCAACTATTAGAAAAGGGATCTGATATTCACATGAAAAATTTATCTCTCAATTTAAGGGATAAATTTGGCACACTGATCACTTCAGTGAAAATGTCGAAGAATAGAATGTTTCCTTTGACCCTGTCCACCACACGAGCAAATTGTTTCAAGGCCACAACTGGAGATGATTCAATCCTTTGGCACCTAAGGTATGGCCACCTAAATTTTGAAGCTTTAAAGTTGCTAGAAAGAAATTGCATGGAATGTTGCAAATTAAGCACCCAAGCAAGCTATGTGAGACTTGCGTGATAAGCAAACAAGCAAGGAAGACATTCAAAGGAAGAACTTCAAGAAAAGCAGTGGAGCTATTAGAGCTGGTTCATTCAGATGTTTTTGGACCCATCAATCCAACTTCAAAAGGTGGAAATACCTACACCAATGACTATAGTGGCAAGACGTGGGTGTACTTGACGAAAGAAAAGAAAGAAGTCTTCTCCAAGTTCAATGAATTCAAAAGCCTAATGGAAAAGTAAAGTGGCTGTTATATTAAGAAGTTAAGAACTGATCGAAGTGGTGAGTATATATCAAAGGAGTTTCAAATGTTTTGCAAGCAAAATAGGATTATTCATTAGCTCACTATGCCTCAAACACCCTAACAAAATGGTGTCTCAAAAAGAAAGAACCGAACCATTCTTAACATGGTAAGGAGTATGCTGCGGAAAGAAATGTCCCTAAAGAATTTTGGGGAGAAGCAGTGGCATGCGCCACCTATTTGCTGAATAGATTTCCAACCAAAAGAATTAGAAATGTCACACTAAAGGAAGCAAGGAGTCACCACACACCAAAGGTTGATCATTTGAGAATTTTTGGAAGTATTGCTTATGTAAAGATTCCAGAAGAGAAAAGAATGAAGCTGGAAGACAAAAGCCAAAAATGCATCCTAATTGGCTACGAAGAAGATGGTAGTGGCTACAAACTATACAATCAATTTCTAAAAGGATTGTTTTATCAAGAAATGTAGAATTTGATGAAGAACAAGTTTGGAATTGGAACACTGAAGACAAGCAAAAGCAAATTGTTGTTGAGGAAGAGAACGTGCATACACAAAGAAATGATCCTGATGAAGAATTATGCCAATCACCCAATATTGTAAGTGAACCAACAACTGCAAGCTCATCAATCTCATCGAGTCCAATTGTAGGAAAGACAAAAAGTATCCAAGAGCTACTAGAAGTCACTCCAAGATTCAACCTTGAAGAAGGTATGATGATTTGTCTTTACGCTAATCATGACCCATTGACATTTGAAGAAGCAAGCCAAGAAAAAAAGTGGAGTAAAGCAATGCAAGAAGAAATTAACTTTATCAACAAGAACAACACATGAGAGCTACATTCACTTCTTGAAGATCATAAGGTAATTGGAATCAAATGGGTATTTAAGACAAAAAGAAATGCAAACGGAGATATTGAGAAGCACAAGGGAAGGCTCATAGTGAAAGGTAACAAACAACAATAAGGGATTGATTATGAAGAAGTTTTTGCCCCTATTGCAAGATTGGAAACCATTAAACTGCTGATTCTCTAGTTGCATAAAAGAATTAGAGGATTTACCAAATGGATGTAAAATCTGCATTCGTGAGTGGATATCTTGAAGAAGAGGTCTATATAGAGTAACCCCCCCCCCCAATTTGAAGTTCAAGGACATGAAGATAAAGTATACAAATTGAAGCGAGCCCTCAAACTACTAATTGGTCTAGCTGCACAAAAGAATTGGAGGATTTACTAGATGGATGTAAAATCTGCATTCTTGAACGAATATCTTGAAGAAGAGGTCTATATGGAGCAACCTCCCAGATTTTGTGAGACCCGATTTTATTACACTGTACACTATACTTATGAATTATTGATAATGAAATTTAATTATTTAGTGGAATTTAAATAAATATGGAATGAATTTCCATCCTCAATCTGGAATTTTTGGATTCATGAATTGTAGTATAGTGTATAAAGTTGAAACAAATATGAGAAGAAAAAGAATCAGAAAAATTATGCATAGAAGAGTTATTCCATGGCATAAAATATCAACAAAAATATTAATAAGAGAAAAGAGAATTTTATATCCCATGTGATGTATTTTGGCTGTATGGAATATACAAAGAAAAGAGGAATCAAACTTGAATCATGTAGCAAAAAGGGGGAAGCTACCACGCCAACTACATGGCTGCTACATGTACTCGGTATTGCATTTGAAATTGATTTAGTTTTTGATGAAAAATAATTGATAAATAGTATTAGATGAAGGGGAGTTAATATACAAACATGAAGGAATTTAATTAGTGGGAATAACTAACCAAAAGAAAACAAGGAATGGTGAATCATGCCACTACATGGCTGGATGTAGTGTTCGGTTTACTCCTCAAAGAGGTGTGAAAGCAGAATTTTCAAGATAAAATTCTATTAAATGATTTGACATGGGATTAATTATGATTGGTTGAAATGGTATGAAGGTGGTGAGAAGAGTTAAGAAACATAGGCAACACGCAAAAGAAACTCCTTTTGCTGCTTTAGTATGAACGGTTGGAAAGTTTTAAAAGGGAAGAAAAAGCAGTGTGAAGAAAGTTAAGGAAAGGTGCAGCCAAAATTGAAGACTTCCTTTCTGCCATGTGCGTGGTCAGCTGGAGAAAATTGGCTGAAATTGTAAACACATGTTTATAAAATAATATGCTAAATTAATAATAAGAAGAAAAGGTAATTAATGTTAACATAGGAGCCAATATGATTAGCTAAAGTATGCAAAGAAAGTTCACAAAATCATGCAGCAAAAAGGACTCTAACGTCACTTATGGCTGCTCTCGTACCATCCTCTGCCCAGCCATAAGTTTGGTTGATGAAACATGAGTGTTATGGTCTAAAATAGATAGGAAATGGAGAAGATGAAAGTAAAAAATAAAGCAGCAAAAGTGGACTACTATGCACTCCACTTTATTACCTATTACACGTCCCTCTTTAGTTTTTTTTAAAGGCTGTTGAAGCTTGATGTGGGTGGTAGAAAATATGAGAGAATTATGGCTTAAAAGGGAAATATGAGAGCAATTAATTGCTGAAGAATAAAACAAAAGAAAAAGAAGCAAAAGATGTGTAGAAGGGAGGATTCTACGCCACCTTATGTTGCAGTTTTTCTACATGCACTAAATGAAGTTTAATGCATAAAATGATGAAGAAATATGATAAGATGCTAGGTGGATTATTGGTATTGGTTGTCTTGGATATAAAGGGAAGATTAAAGAAGCAAGAAGGCTTAGCAAAACACTCTCATCATCACCAAATACTGATGTATACGAGAGGTAGAAATGAATTCCCATATTTCGGTTCTGTTTCCACTTATGTCCAATCAAGAAAGAAATTCAGCAAATTTTATAAATGGGAAAAACCTCAATACTTAAGCTTCATCCTTAAACCTTAGCTCCATCAAGAAACAATTTTAAAAGGGCTGACGTGAGAAGGAACAAAACAGAAAACAAATTCTGTTTTGGAAGCACAAATTGGTCAAGGTGAGATTTAATGGTTTCTTGATATTGAATGATATAATTCTATGATTTCAAGCATGAGAATCATGATTATAGTCTTGCTTTTGATTTATTCTTGTTAAATCATAGAAATAGAATAAATTCATATCTTGAAGTAAATGAAGAATAAAATGAAATTGAGCTGAAATTGTAGTTTGATGATGTAAAATCATGAAAGGAAACTAGATACGATGGAAAAAGAAGCTTAGAATTGAAGTAGGTTGAAAAGAGAACTTTGACTGTTGAGGAAACCTACGGTTGAACATGGAAAAAATGGAGGCATTTAAGACATCATGCAAAGAAATGGTAAGAGGGGTTCACGTAGACAAGAAGTATTAAATGGGAATCAAGAAGATGGAAAGAAAAATTAGAAAGTCAATAAAAATGGCCATGAGAGGTATTCGGCCATGACATTGAAAAATGAAAATTATGTTGAAAATTAAGGGCTTTGGTAAAGAATAATTATAGAAATTAAAAGAGAATTTTCGGTGCGATTAAAACCGAAAAAGGAAGTGGAACGAAGAAATTGATTTTAAATACCAGTATAATTTATACTGGTTGTATTCATAACATGAAGTAGTGGCTACATTTTATGAATTTTAGTGGTTTAAAAATAAGAAGAAAATTATTAATAATTTTCGATAAAATTATTTTGCAGTCGAGAAGTACGATTTCAGTAAACGCAATCGAGAAGCTCGGTTTCGTAAGACTAGGTAAGGGAGTAGTATGTGAAGTAAAATGCATGTTCTGTGGAGTAAAATGTTATAAAAATATTGAGAAAATGATTTGGTTTGTGACATGCATTAGTTTGATCAACTGTTTTCGTAGACCATGATTTGGGCGAGCTATAAAGCCGACCCCTATGTTGTTTTCTGGGCGAGCCAAAGAAAGCTGACCCCTGTTTTAATAAAATCTGGGCGAGCCAAAAATAGGCGACCTCTTTGTGATATTTGGGAAAGCTAGATAGGCGATCCCTTGTTTTAAAGAGAAATATTTTGTGGGCGACCCCCTTCCCAATTCAACTCTGTGTGAGAGCCATAATGGGCGATGTTAGTTCGCCACATAGGCAAATGAAAACATGCGAACTCAATCCACTGTGAGGGGCGAGCCGTAATAGGCGAGCTGATAAGAGGCGAGCCAGTTTAACTTGTGTTTTTCTCACACGAAAAATGGTGAAATTACTGGCTGTTTTTACTGTGTCTTGTAAACAGAAAATATAATACCTTTTTGGAAAATGATCATTTTAAAGAAATGATAAAATGTGTGAAATATTCCTTAAAGGTTCTTTGTGAGATATAAATTGATTTTTGAGACTTTAGGCCCCGAGTTTCATGCATTACTATTCATATGGCTGATTGACCCGCCAAGTCATCAGAGGTCTCGAGGTCACCTGGCAAGTGTACCTGAGGACCACATATAGATTGTGGCCATAGATCTAGCTGTGTCCCAGTGGGGATACGAATTGGAGTTTTAGCCTAAGGGCACACTTTGAGAAATCCGTGAGGGGTGATGGCCTACGGGTGCACCCCAAAGCGGACCACTGGTGTTCCTGTGGGAACGATGATAGCATGATTTAATTGTAGGGTGATGCCTAGTCTCAACTTGCTGATTTATGTTTACTGAAAGGATTTGCTGAATCCTATTTACTATTTACTATACTATATCATAAACTGTTTAGCCAGTGATTTGAATATTAAAGACTATTCATTATATCCACTGCTTTCCTATTGGGTATGCTGTTAGGAAAAATAAACATTTTGTGGTATATAGTTTTGGTTTTATAAAGCAACATACAACTTCTTTATTGAGCACGTTGTCACTCACCCTCTTATTTTCACTCCATAGGTTATTGATTTGGATTAAAAGGTTACCTTCCAGAGTTATCGGCTGCTGGAGTCAGCAGATATACGATATTGAAGGTACATTATATTCTTTTATATATTCAGTAAAAATTGTACAGTACTACTTTGATTAAAAAGGGAATGTAGGTTATCTAAAAAATTATGAGGTATTCATAGTTCTATTTTGGTACTAAAATGAAAGTACCATTTATTTCTTAAAGGGTTAATAGAGTGTTAAGCATCACAGACAATACAATCGGTAAAAATGTGTGAATAAGAGTAAAATATATGATTTACTGTAGATTTAGGATGTTATAGATTTAATGGTATCAGAGCAGGATTGGTCAGATGTCTAGTGGTGCTTAAAACGAAAAGTGAATAATAAACATTTCATGTAGTACTATATAGTCTAAATGTATAAAGAAATCAAGTGATTGTAAACTGAGTTAAGTGTTTAAAATGATGTGAAAGTTTATGAATTAAGGATTACGAGAAGGGATTGTAATCCGAGGATTTGACATGAAATAGATGATCTTATGGTCTTACTGGAAGTCTATTCGGTATGGTACGGAGAGGAACTCGGTGAGGGCCCCACCAGGACTTCTCTCTCCGAATCGAACTAAGACCTTGAAATGATGATATTGGAGTGAAATGGGATATCATCACTATATAGACCTTAAGATCATCTATTTGAATGTATCTTAAAGAGGTAGAAATAAATTGAGAAATGACGAATATGCCCCTATATTGAAATAATGCCTCTGAATCATGGTTGACTAAATTGATTTGGAACTGATTGATGGTGATAGAGTATTTGATGGTGTAAAGGACATATTACATGTTTAATGATCCCTACTGTGAGCCCCATTTATATTTTGGTAAGTAATGCAACCCGAAATGTATACCGGGGAGGTCGCAAGATAGTCGGCCTTGTTATGAATTCTTTAAGGCCTGAGTGCAATGTGAAAAGATGGGGTATTTGATTGAGGATTATTGACTATTATGAAAAGTGATACATTTATAGAGTGAAAAAAAAAGGTGAATCGTGTAATCGACGATGTTAATACTGGTTCTATGTACTCCTTATGTTTTTAGGAAAATAAATTAAATATTTATAGAACCGAAATATTGTGAAAGATATGTATAGGTGAGGATACATAATGGATTTGCGGGATGTAAATAATGAAACATCCAAGATGATATGAGATTATGATTTAGAAGTTACTGGATGAATTTCTAAATAAATCTCCGGAGTAATGTGGATTCAAGAGATTATTGACTCGATTCACAACATGGAATCTATTTATAAGCTCTTACCAACGAACCTAAAAGAGTTTGACGAGCTTAAGAAATTACTCCAGAGATTAACGAATAAAGAACCCATCTGTATTAGAGTAACTGGTGAAAACACAGATGATATGATTTGAAAGAATAAGCATAGCTTATGATCGTGTACTAAATCCTGAATGTTCAAAAGAGTTGTTACTGAAAATGGATATTCAGTTGTTCAGGATTAATATTCTAATCGATCCATTTAATGATATATATGGAGTTTTAAGATCAATCTCTGAATAAGATGTTATCGGATAAAAAGTGTGATAACCGTAAATTTTTCGTTTATTGGAAATTATAAATATTGAAAATAAATGTTGGAGAAAATAAACAGTGGAAATAAATAAATAAAATTGTGAGAATCGGAATATTGTGAAAATTTCGAGAATTGAGGAAGTGATAAAATTTGGAAATTTAAGTGAAGGAAATTAAATAAGGAAAGTAGGGAAATTTAATTTGGATAAATAAAAATCCAAATTAAATAAGAAAAAGAGAAATGAGAATAAAATATGTTTATATAATTACAAATTATATAAATGTATTTTGATATAAATACATATGTATTTAAATACCGTATGGTATATAGTATATATTAAATATACGTTGGTATATATAAGTATATATACTATTTGATAAATTTAAATAGTACATATGTATTATTTACAACATTGTATGTATATATATAAGTATATACATATTTGAGAAAATGTAAATATTAAATTACATTAAAGTTTAAAGGTATATATATTGTAAATGCAATATATATGAAATTATGACATTTATATAAATATTTATATAAATGTTATTTAATTTTTAAATAAATAAATATACATATATATATATACTAGACATATATTTTGTAATATACAATATATAGTTTATATATAATATATATTGTATTATATTATATATGAAATAATATATGTATAATATATAGTATATAGTATATGTATAAAATATACATTATAGTATATAATATAGTTTATTATATGCTAAAAATAGAAACTGAAAACAAAAGAGGAAAGGCAGAATCGGGAAGCAAAACTCAATACGCCCCCCCCCCAAACCAGAGCTGACGATGGCGGAGATGCCACCGCCGGCGAGAGATAAAGGAAGAGACGGCCCCGGCGAAGAGAGGGAGGCCGGTGATCGTCGGAAGGGAGGAAAAATCGAAGGAGATCGGAAAAGAAAACAGAGGAAAATTTTCGGCGAAATCGAAGAGGGAAGAGAAATCAGATCTGGCGGTGCCGACCAAATCAGCCGCCGCCACCACAGCCGAAGCATTGGCGGAAGGAGAGGAATGGGATGGAGGCCACCGGTGAGGCCAACGACGATGGAGGAAGGCCGACGGAGGAGGAGAAGAAACCGAGGTAAAACCGAGTAGATCCGCCGCCGTGCCGCCGATCCAGGCCGAGCTGAGGCCACCGGCAGCTTCGTCTCAACGCCGGCCAGCTGCTGAGCCACTGAACCGCCGAAGAACCGGTCGCCGGAGGAGAACGGGCAGTGGAGGAAGGTTGACCGGTCTGACTGGTCTGAACCGGTCAGACCAAGGAAAAAGAAAAAGAAAAAGAAAAGAAAAAGGAAAAAGAAAAAGAAAAAGAAAAAGAAAAGAAAAGAGAAAAAGAAGAAAAGGAAGAAAGAGGAGGGAGAAAAAAGGGAATTTCGGGAATTTGAAAAATTCTCGAGAATTCGAAAATTACGGAAAATCCCGAGAAATACGAGAATCGGTAAGAAATCCCGAAAAATAGTAAATTATTTAAATAATTCATTTATTTAAATAATTATGGAAAGATTCTAAATTTTAGAATTTAAATTCCAGAAAAATTCCCTCGATTATCGAGATGAGGAATCGGAAGAGATGGAGTACGGGCGCGACCGATAAGAGGCAGTCGCCAACCCGAGACAAGTAAGGGAGACATGTGCCGCCTGTAAGGATATTCGGCCATGTTTTTAAATTGCATTTAATTTTATAAATGCTATTAATAATTATCGGTTTTATAGTGTGATGGTTTATCGGATGAAATTGTGATGAAACACCGGTTGAAAATATAAACTGTATTTTCGTGCAGGAGGCTAACCAAATCGGTAGCCGTTATAATGCCGAAAAATTATCGAAAAAATTACTGAAATTTACCGAAAATCACGAAAACTAAAATAAAAGATTTGATTTCACGTGAAACGATTTCTAACATGAAAATCGAGAAATCGATTAGTTTTCATAAAACATGAATATATTGATAATTAATTTTAAAATATTCATGTTTTGAAAATGGTGAAAAAGGAAATCACCTAAATTTATTCTGATAGGTGATATTTCACGTGAAACGAAATGAAAATGAAAAAGAGACTAAAGTGAATATTTTACAAATATTCTTAAATATTCACTTGATTTTACAGAAAACCTTTGTGGTTTAATTATGGAAATAATTAATTATGAATAGTCCATAAAGGTTAAGAAAGGATGAATAATTATGATTTCGAGACTAAAGGTCCCTACACTTGTTTTTAAAAGAAAACATTGAGATGAGAATTTAAAGTTAGAAAATAAATATTTTATTTTCATAAAGTATAAAAATAATTTATTTGAATTCCGATAATTATAAAATCATGTTTTCAATTAATGCATGGAAAAACGTGCATATATGTTTTATGGTGAAAAAGACAATTTTACCCTTTTACATGTTCAGTGATGATTTTTCAAACTGTCTTCATCGCAATTTAAAAGAAATGTTTGAAGCATGAATTTCGTTCTGAAATTAAATTCCATAGTCTTTTGATAATTAGCTAAACGAACTTATAATTCTATGATTTTTCATAATTTTTAATATGCTATAAGTATGTTTTCCGAAAAAGGTATCGGAGTGGTACCCCCAGGCTAACTTAGACCCTGGCACGCCCGGTCCTTACTATTTTATATCAGTTGTATGATTTAAGTATATGTTTTCCGAAAAAGGTATCGGAGTGGCACCCCAGGTTAACTTAGACCCTGGCACGCCCGATCCTTACTATTTTATATCAATTGTATGTAAGTAAAGTTTTGAGACTAAGGCCTTCCTATAGTTTATGTTATTGCCTGTCATGTCTGCCACATTGTGGCATAAGTTTAACCACGTCGTGCATGTTCTCGCCCACATTGTGTATGATTACATCCTTTGTGGGTATGTTGGTCCTTCGTGGTGTATGTTTGCTGTACGACTCTGATCAGGTCTACAGCCCATACCATGGCCATAGGTATTATGTTCCCTCTTCGGAGGAAGAAGTAAGTGTCATGACCGCATACTGGCTATATGATTTTGCCTAGTCTCCATGAAATTGATAAGTTTTATTAATTATGATGTTAAGTTTCTAAAGTATGATGCATGTTTGAAACAAGTATGAATTTTAGATATATGCATTAAAGAATTCTTACAATGATTTAAAGTATGAAATGCATTATTATGGCATTTGTTTTCTGCATATATCGATACTATGACTATTTTAAATGCATTTCTTATGAGGCTTTAGTATGATACGGTTATTGATTTGAAAAGAGAAATAAATGTTTATTCTAAAAGAGTAACATAAGAATTATTTCTAAGATAAAGAAAATCGAAGAAGTAATTATCCAATGATTTGATATTTGCAAATCACTGTACTGTACTGTTTTTACTGTACTGAAGAGAAGAGAAGTAAACCACTGTTTTTATTACTGAACTGTCAAGTGTTTTAAAGTATACTGAAGTGGAAAGGAACAAGTGGTTTAATCTGTGGAAAAACGAAAATTATATCGTTTTGAAACAACAAAATTGATATTCTCTACAGTTGCTTCTAGGTTTCGGGACAAGTATGGTATTCTAAAATACCTACCTTATTCTATCTGGATCCCTAGCCGACTGTAGTATCCTTCCTACATGTGTGCCTAGAGCCAGCTAGGAAGATTTTAAAGAAAGTGAAGAAAAAAAAATATTTTCAGCATATAGATAGCTGAATATCAAGTGTGACATATAACTCTCTTACTGAGCCGTGGTTTGCTCACCCCTTAATTTTAAACATTTCAGGTTTTAATGATTGTGAGATCAACTGATTGTCGATCACGGCTGTACACAAAGGACAATGTGACAGACCGACTGATTTATATGAGGTATGATCATTTATTTTCTGTATTTAGACATATCTACAGTACTACTTATCTGATTAATTAAGATAGGGGATGTGTATAATATAAACAATGTACTGTACATTTTTAACAGTTAGTAAAAGTGAAGTATCACAGACAGCCCAACCGAAGGAATCGTGTAAAATAAAGTGAAAAATACGGTAACGGGATGTGACAGGTTTAATGGTATCAGAGCATGGTTGGCCTGATGTCTGTGAATACTTTTGGAAGGAAAAGTGTTAAACATCCCCAGTAGTACTGTGTTGTCTGAATATATAAGAAAATAAATGATTGTAAATAGAGTAAAATAATTTAAAGGGAGTGAGAAAGTATAAATTGAAAATGTTAAAGAAAAAATAGGCTCAGAAATTACCAGAAAATTTGTGATCTTAAAATTTATTTGAAGGCCTGTTCGGTAAGGAATCGAAAGGACTCGGTGAGGGCCCCACCAGTACTTTACGGTCCGAACCGAACTGAGACCTGAAAGTGATGATATAAGGAGGGAATGACATATCATCATTAAATAGACTTTAAGATTACCGATTGAGGGTAATTTGAAGAGAGAGAAAATTTTTGGCCAAAAATGACCAAAATACCCCTACCTCTGAAATTTTACAGGGAGTTAAAATAAACCAACAGAAGTTTGATTTGAGTGATTTGACAGAGAAATTGATGATGTAAAGCTACATTACACAAAATAATTCAATTATAGATTTTAGTGGAATTCTCTGTCGAAATCGAATAAGATCTCAAATTGCTGATATTAGTACGAGAAGAGGTACTATCAACATATAGATATCAGATCATTGATCAAATGTGTACTGAGGAGAAAGAAATAAATGTCGAAATGACAAAAATGCCCCTATGTTGGGCAAAGCTCTGAATAGTGAGGAAATCAAGTTAATCTTGAATTCATTGATAGTAATGGAATTATTAATGGCATGAGGATGAAATGTCCGAATTAATAAGAAAGGTGTGATTGAAGAAAGCATCGGATTTGAATTTCGATGGAACTTCTAGAATTATATAAATTGGAGGAATCGGGATAACTTTGACTCGATTTTGAATATGAAACCTGATTCTAAGCTTATATCGAAAAACTTAGGAGAATCCAAAAGCTTAAGAAATCCACTCTAGAAAATGAAAGAATAATGAAGTGCATGTGTATAAGGTGTGATTGATGGCAATACCGATAACATAAGTTGTGGATAAGAAAGTTATCTGTATAAGTGTAAGTGAGAGAAGCACAGATGATATTGAAAATTAAATGAATAAAAAGGATGTATTAAATTCCTATCATTAATAAAGTTCTTTTGAAGAACAAATATTCATCTACATTATGGAATAGATGTCTTATGGATCTGATTCGATATCCATGAGGAGTTTATAAGACCTGTCTTGGTATAAAGCGTCCTTAGATAAAAGATTGGAGATTGATGTCTGTAAGATTATAATTAGAAACTCGGAGTGAATTTTACGAGTTCCTATTGAGTTACAAGGTTAATGATTTACCTTGTGAGGTATATAAACCTAAAGAATGACATGAGTAAATTGATGAAATGCTGATAGAGCCTAAAGTACAAATGAAACATGACCAGCATTGTGGTATAACCTTAAACTCTTAAAGACTGTGAAATTGTGTTAAGATTGGCAAATAAGAGATGTGGCTAGATAGTATCTCCTCTTGAGATATATGATCTCGGGATGACCGGATGACAGTGAATTTGACTACGATATAGAGATAATGATTGAGATACGAGATTAATGAGTCTTGCTAGATATTACTGCCAATCTATAAAAGAGTAATGAGATTAGCTGCTCTACTTATGTGATGTAATTAAAGAAAGAAGTTAAAGTCGGTAAATGGATATGTGTAAAGAAAAGATGGTATGCAAGATTTTACGAGATCTTAGCAGTATAGTACCATACTAATCGAGAAAATCGACTAAAAGGATAATATATAAAAGATAAAAGTAAAATATGAAAACCAAAAATGAAAGTGGAATAAGGAAATAAATTGCATGATGAGAAGGGAACATCAATATGAAATAGTTCCCGAAGGTAAAGAAAGTGATTTGTGTTGGTTATCACATAACTGTGTCGAGATGTAAAATTAAGTCAGATTTGATAAATGAAATTAATGATACTCCAAGGAGTAAGATAATTGATATGTTTACTGCCAATAAATGTAAAAAAAATGATTATACATATAACCATCGTAACATGATAGAAACGGTAGAAGTATATAGATGATGTGGTGATTAAATGTATAAATTGAGGATTCAATTTTGGAATCTAGATTATGAAAAGAGATTTAAAGACTATACTACATGAAGAGAATATGATTGTCTCATGATTTAATTGTAAGAGATAATCCAGAATAAAGTTTGCAAGTGAAATGTCTTTGTAAAATGATAAAATGAATATTGAGGACAATAAAGAGTCCAAAAGAGAGGATGATATGGAAGTGATTAAAGACTGATGATCTAAATAAAATCACTTTCCATTATCAGACTCTTAGATTTTCTAGTGCTGTAGTCAAAGTATTAGTGTTGAACGGTGTGAATATGTATGTACAGTTCCAGTGAGCCTTACATGTGATGGGAGTCTCTGAGTTGTCATATGCTTAATGAGAAATAGCAAAAGGCTTTGAGATCCCAAGTGTATTGATAGCACCGCTCCATACTGATATATACATATATGAGCGTGAGATGTAAACGCTCCATGATATTGGGAGAGCGCGTGCATGAGATGTATAAGCTTGGGACAATTACATACAACTGACTGACATATGTAATTGATAGTTTTAAACTATATCGACTTGGCACTAAGTGAGAAAAATGGATGATGAACAGCATAGAGCAGCTGTGACATGAAAAACATTGTGCATGGACTCTTATGTGAAAAGAGTATAAATGAATAACTCCCGACTTGAGAAATGAACTTACGAGAGTATAGACATATATGATGAAAGACAGCATGTAGTGGCCTAAAGTACTCTTGAATTCTGAAAGTGTATTGGCAGTATTACTTAGAGGATGACCTAGAGGTCAAAAGTCATAAGTATACGGTATATACCACCTTTGGACTTAAGTTAAATTCGGAGGACCGAATTTCTTAAGGTGGAGAGGATGTGATAACCGTAAATTTTCCGTTTATTGGAAATTATAAATATTGAAAATAAATGTTGGAGAAAATAAACAGTGGAAATAAATAAATAAAATTGTGAGAATCGGAATATTGTGAAAATTTCGAGAATTGAGGAAGTGATAAAATTTAGAAATTTAAGTGAAGGAAATTAAATAAGGAAAGTAGGGAAATTTAATTTGGATAAATAAAAATCCAAATTAAATAAGAAAAAGAGAAATGAGAATAAAATATGTTTATATAATTACAAATTATATAAATGTATTTTGATATAAATACATATGTATTTAAATACCGTATGGTATATAGTATATATTAAATATACATTGGTATATATAAGTATATATACTATTTGATAAATTTAAATAGTACATATGTATTATTTATAACATTGTATGTATATATATAAGTATATACATATTTGAGAAAATGTAAATATTAAATTACATTAAAGTTTAAAGGTATATATATTGTAAATGCAATATATATGAAATTATGACATTTATATAAATATTTATATAAATGTTACTTAATTTTTAAATATATAAAAATACATATATATACTAGACATATATTTTGTAATATACAATATATAGTTTATATATAATATATATTGTATTATATTATATATGAAATAATATATGTATAATAAATAGTATATAGTATATGTATAAAATATACATTATAGTATATAATATAGTTTATTATATGCTAAAAATAGAAACTGAAAACAAAAGAGGAAAGGCAGAATCGGGAAGCAAAACTCGATACGCCCCCCCCCCAAACCAGAGCTGACGGTGGCGGAGATGCCACCGCCGGCGAGAGATAAAGGAAGAGACGGCCCCGGCGAAGAGAGGGAGGCCGGTGATAGTCGGAAGGGAGGAAAAATCGAAGGAGATCGGAAAGGAAAACAGAGGAAAATTTCCGGCGAAATCGAAGAGGGAAGAGAAATCAGATCTGGCGGTGCCGGCCAAATCGGCCGTCGCCACCATAGCCGAAGCATTGGCGGAAGGAGAGGAATGGGATGGAGGCCACCGGTGAGGCCAACGACGGCGGAGGAAGGCCGACGGAGGAGGAGAAGAAACCAAGGCAAAACCGAGTAGATCCGCCGCCATGCCGCCGATCCAGGCCGAGCTGAGGCCACCGGTAGCTTCGTCTCAACGCCGGCCAGCTACTGAGCCACTGAACCGCCGGAGAACCGGTCGTCGGAGGAGAACCGGCAGTGGAGGAAGGTTGACCGGTCCTGACTGGTCTGAACCGGTCAGACCAAGGAAAAAGAAAAAGAAAAAGAAAAGAAAAAGGAAAAAGAAAAAGAAAAAGAAAAAGAAAAGAAAAGAGAAAAAGAAGAAAAGGAAGAAAGAGGAGAGAGAAAAAAGGGAATTTCGGGAATTTGAAAAATTCTCGAGAATTCGAAAATTACGGGAAATCCCGAGAAATACGAGAATCGGTAAGAAATCCCGAAAAATAGCAAATTATTTAAATAATTCATTTATTTAAATAATTATGAAAAAATTCTAAATTTTAGAATTTAAATTCCAGAAAAATTCCCTCGATGATCGAGATGAGGAATCGGAAGAGATGGAGTACGGGAGCGACCGATAAGAGGCAGTCGCCAACCCGAGACAAGTAAGGGAGACATGTGCCGCCTGTAAGGATATTCGGCCATGTTTTTAAATTGCATTTAATTTTATAAATGCTATTAATAATTATCGGTTTTATAGTGTGATGGTTTATCGGATGAAATTGTGATGAAACACCGGTTGAAAATATAAACTGTATTTTCGTGCAGGAGGCTAACCAAATCGGTAGCCATTATAATGCAGAAAAATTATCGAAAAATTACTGAAATTTACCGAAAATCACCGAAAACCAAAATAAAAGATTTGATTTCACGTGAAACGATTTCTAACACGAAAATCGAGAAATCGATTAGTTTTCATAAAATATGAATATATTGATAATTAATTTTAAAATATTCATGTTTTGAAAATGGTGAAAAAGGAAATCACCTAAATTTATTCCGATAGGTGATATTTGACGTGAAACAAAATGAAAATGAAAATGAGACTGAAGTGAATATTTGTACAAATATTCTTAAATATTCACTTGATTTTACAGAAAACCTTTGTGGTTTTAATTATGGAAATAATTAATTATGAATATTCCATAAAGGTTATGAAATGATGAATAATTATGATTTCGAGACTAAAGGTCCCTACACTTGTTTTTAAAAGAAAACATGGCGATGAGAATTTAAATTTAGAAAATAAATATTTTATGTTCATAAAGTATAAAAATAATTTATTTGAATTCCGATAATTATAAAATCATGTTTTCAATTAAATGCACGGAAAAACATGCATATATGTTTTATGGTGGAAAAAGGACAATTTTACCCTTTTACATGTTCAGTGATGATTTTTCAAACTGTCTTCATCGCAATTTAAAAAGTAATGTTTGAAGCATGAATTTCGTTTCGAAGTTAATTTCCATAATCTTTTGTTAATTAGTTAAATGAACCTTATAACTTCTATGCATATTTTTCCATAATGTTTTAAGTATGACAGTAAATAAATATGTTTTCCGAAAAAGGTATCGGAGTGGAACACCCCAGGCTAAGTTAGATCCTGGCACGCCCGGTCCTTACTATTTTATATCAATTGTATGATTTAAGTATATGTTTTCCGAAAAAGGTATCGGAGTGGCACACCCCAGGCTAACTTAGATCCTGGCACGCCCGGTCCTTACTATTTTATATCAATTGTATGATTTAAGATGTTACATAAGTAAGTAAGTTTTGAGACTAAGGCCTTCCTATAGTTTATGTTACTGCCTGTCATGCTTGCCACATTGTGGCATAAGTTTAGCCACGTCGTGCATGTCCTCGCCCACATCGAGTATGTTTCCATCCTTTGTGGGTATGTTGGTCCTTCGTGGTGTATGTTCGCTGTACGACTCTGATCAGGTCTACAGCCCATAACATGGCCATAGGTATTATGTTCCCTCTTCGGAGGATGAAGTTTCCCTCTTCGGAGGAAGAAGTAAGTGTCATGACCCGCATACTGGCTATATGATTTTACCTAGTCTCCATGAACTATATGATAAGTTTTATTAATTATGATGTTAAGTTTCTAAAGTATGATGCATGTTTGAAACAAGTATGAATTTTAGATATATGCATTAAAGAATTCATACAATGATTTAAAGTATGAAATGCATAATTATGGCATTTGTTTTCTGCATATATCGATACTATGAATATTTTAAATGCATTTCTTACGAGGCTTTAGTACGATACGGTTACTGATTTGAAAAGAGAAATAAATGTTTAATCTAAAAGAATAACATAAGAATTATTTCTAAGATAAAGATAATCGAAGAAGTAATTATCCAATGATTTGATATTTACAAATCACTGTACTGTGCTGTTTTTACTGTATTGAAGAGAAGAGAAGTAAACCACTGTTTTTATTCTTTAACTGTCACATGTTTTAAAGTATACTGAAGTGCAAAGAAATAGGTGGTTTACTCTGTGGAAAAACGAAAATTATATCGTTTCGAAAACAACGAAATTGATATTCTCTACAGTTGCTTCTATGTTCCGGATCAAGTATGGTATTCTAAAATACCTACCTTATTCTATCTGGATCCCTAGCTGACTGTAGTATCCTTCCTACATGTGTGCCTAGAGCTAGCTAGGAAGATTTTAAAGAAAGTGAAGAAAAAAAAATATTTTCAGCATATAGATAGCTGAATATCAAGTGTGACATATAACTCTCTTACTGAGCCGTGGTTTGCTCACCCCTTAATTTTAAACATTTCAGGTTTTATTGATCGTGAGATCAATTGATTGTGGATCACGGCTGTACACAAAGGACAATGTGTCAGACCGACTGATTTATATGAGGTACGATCATTTATTTCCTGTATCTAGACATGTTTGCAGTACTACTTATCTGATTTATTAAGATAGGGGATGTGTATAATATAAACAATCTTATGTAAATTTATTTAACAGTTAGTAAAAGTGAAGTATCACAGACAGCCCAACCGGATGAATTGTGTAAAATAAGCTGATAAATATGGTAACGGGTCGTTACAAAAAGCTTGCAGACAGGCATTCGTAAGATGACGTTTAGAACTTGGTATAACTCCTACGAGTCCTTCGTGGTACTTAAGAGATATATGAAATATCATGTGACGTATGTGGAATTAATGAAATCACATACGGATAAATTATAATAGCATGAAACCATGAGATGCGAATATGTATAATTGTTTAAAGAATATAAACAGCATCCTTGAATAATTCCACAAATTTCTGGAAACTAAAAATTTTAATGTTAAGCTCAGTAAATATGAGTTTTAACTGAATTCTAGCACTATTAGAGACAGGTGGTCTCGAATGATAAAGGGAATATTGATTTATTTAAATAGAGGAGTTGTGGAATCAGCTGCTTTACCGATATGGTACATGATGTGAGAAAATTAAATGGGAGTGGATGAATATGTATGAGTATAGGATTCAAAAATGTTAAAAGGTTTTAACGGAAGAGTACTATACCACTTGGAAAATCAATTAGTGTGATAACCGTAAATTTTTCCCTTTATTGGAAATTAGAAATATTGAAAATAAATATTAGAGAAATTAAATAAGGGGAAATAAATAAAATTTGCGAGAAACGGGATATTGGTGAAAATCCTGAGAAATGAGGAAGTGATGAATAAGGAAATTCGTGTGAAGGAAATTAAATGAAAATAAAAATAAAAGCGGAGTTATGGAAAGTAAGGAAAGGAGGAATTTAAATTAGATTAATGGAAATCCAAAATTTTAAAATAAAAATGCGTATATTATACATTTATATAATTAAATTATATAAATATATTTACACATGTTTTTATATAAATACATATGTATGTATATGAATATTAGTATATATTATAAAATGAAATATATACTATTTTGTCTTAAATAAATACATGTGTATATTATAAAATGTATTTATATAATTATAAATATATATGTACAGATATACATATATATATGAAATATATATATTATTATTTTAAATAAAAGTATATGAATATATAAGAAAAGTAAATGTTATTTTATATTAAAGTTTATAAGTATATATATTGTATTATAACATTTATATGATTCTATATGTAAATGTTATTTATTTTAAAGTATATAAATATACATATAAATACTAGATATACATTTTGTAATACTTAATATACATATATGTATATGTATGCATCTCTTTAAATATATATATATAGTACAATACTATATAAATAAACTAATATTATTATATTTAAATTGTATAACATAAATATAAAGTATAGTGTATAATATATGGTGTATTTTATACCAAATATAGAAAGAGAACAAAAAATATAAAGGGAAAAAAAACAGAAAAGAAAGGAAGGATCGGGGGAAGGAATCCCGACCCTCCCAGCCGCAACCATCGGTGGCGGAGATGCCACCACCGGCGAGAGAAAAAGGTGCAGACGACGTCGCCGGCAAAGGAAGAGAGGGAGGAAGCTGTCGGCGGCGGAAGAAAAGAAGGAAACAGAGGCAGAAAACGAAGGAAAACCGGGAAGGAAAGGGAAAATGCCAACGGCGGTGCCGGCCAAATCGGTGGCCGCCACTGCCACCGAAGCACCGCCGGAGGGAGAGGAACACGATGGAGGTCACCCGACGCGCAATGGACGGCGAAAGAAGGCCGGCGAAGAGGAAGAAGAAACCGAGGCAAAACCGCCTCGATCCGTCGCCGTGCCGCCGATCCAGGGCAAACGGAGGGCACCGGCAAGTTCGTCGTGCAGCCGGCCAGCTGAGGGACGCCTGAACCGCCGGAGAACCGGCCGCCGGCGAGGAAAGGAGCTGGACCGGTCTGAACTGGTCTGAACCGGTCTGACCGGGAAAGGAAGAAGAAAAAAAGAAAAGAAAAGGAAAAGAAAAAGGAAAAAGAAAAAGAAAATGAAAAAGAAAAGAAAGAAAGAAAAGAAAAAGAGGAAAAAGGAGAATTTTCGAAATTCGGAAAATTTTAGAAAATTCGACAACCCGGGATTTTACAAAGTTCGGTAAGAAATCTTCCTGAGATTTAATTTTCAGAAAAAATTAAATAAATTATGAAAAATTCTAAAAAAAATTAGAATTTTAATTCCAGAAATTATTTTCAGCAATCGGGATAAAGAATCGGGAGAAATGGAGTGCCGGCGCGATCGATAAGAGGAAGTCGCCGACCCGGAAAAAGGTAAGGGATGCATGTGCAGCACTGTAAGGATACTCAGTCTGCATATTTTAAATTGAAATATTTTATGCAAATATTTTATGAAAATTATTATGATGCATGATTTGCTGGAAATAATTTGGGAAGAAGTACTGGCTGCAAGATGTAAAATTGTATTTTTCCGTGCAGGAGGTTAGTAAATCGGCAGCCGTTATGCTGCCCGAAAATTTTAGAAAAACTTTATAAAATCATATTAAGTGATTTTATTTCCGAATTTCGATAGTAAATCACGAAACATGAGGAAATTACTAAATTTCATAAAACATGAATATAATGAGATGGAATTTTAAAATATTCATGTATTCGAGAATGGTGACAACAAAATCACCGAAAATTCTCGAAATAGATAAATTACATGAAATACGAAACGAAAGACGAAGTGAAATATAGTGAATATTTTTACGAACATTTTTATAAATATTCACTAAAGGATTTTAACCCTTATGGTTTTTAAATTATGGAATTTTATATTTATATAAATTTCATATAAGTTTATTTTATGATGAAAACTACGGTTTTGAGATTGGTTGGCATTCCTATCATGCGGATGCATGATATGTGATATGTTTAGTCCCGGTCGACACCTGATCCGCGACCCACAGAGGACAATATAGATTATGGTCATAGATTTGACCAGTTTATTTCTGTACCCTTCGAGGTTATAGTATGATAAGATTGATGTCTATCTTAGACTCCATAAATGATAGGTGATGTGTTAGTAAAGGCCTAACCGAGCAAAGACTCGATGATTTTACCGGGTGAGCCACCTCTAGAATCCTTCGGGAACTAAGTGTTGCATGTGTTCTGATGTGTTAGTAAAGGCCAAATCGAGCAAAGACTCGATGATTTTACCGTGTGAGCCACCTCTAGAATCCTTCGGGAACTAAGTGTTGCACGTGTTCTGATGTGTTAGTAAAGGCCAAACCGAGCAAAGACTCGATGATTTTACTGTGTGAGCCACCTCTAGAATCCTTCGGGAACTAAGTGCTGCACGTGTTCTGATGTGTTAGTAAAGGCCAAACTGAGCAAAGACTCGATGATTTTACCGTGTGAGCCACCTCTAGAATCCTTCGGGAACTAAGTGCTGCACGTGTTCTGATGTGTTAGTAATCAGTCTAAGTTCTGATGGGGATGCGACAAATGTCGAAGGATGAAATAGATCTTGTGCACATGACATATGATGTGTGTGATATATCGGATTATGTTTATATATGCCACTCAAACATGTGCTACTTGAATGTTCGTCTCGTTCACACTTAATCATACTGATAAAAAGAATGATGCCTTGTGAACTTAAGAATGGAATAGATTTTAATAGCTTATTTTGCTTTTTAAAGGACGGTACTAATTAAGAGAGTACATTAAAACATGAAATGAGTTTTAAAGAAATAAGATGATGATTTAACTAATATTCTTTTCAAGGAATATACGAATATTAATTATTCTATTTAAATGCTTTATTTCGTAGAAGCATTATTTTGAAAAGAATATGAAAAAGGTTATGAAAGTTTAAAAAGGAAAAGGATTTATTAATTCAAAACAAAAAAGAAAAAAATTCTCTCTACAGTTGCTTCTAGGTTCCGTAACAAGTATGGTATTCTAAAATACCTACTTTACTCCATTCGGATTCCTAGCCGACTGTAGTATCTTTCCTACATGCGAGCCTAGAGCCCATAGGAAAAATGAAAAAGATTTTCAGCATATAGGAAGCTGAGTATCAAGTGAGGCATATAATTCTCTTACTGAGCCGTGGTTTTGCTCACCCCTTAATTTTTAACATTTCAGGTTTTAATGAATGTGAGTTCAGTGGATTGTGGATCCTGGCTGTACACGAAGGACAATGTGTCAGACCGACTGATTATTTGAGGTATGATCATTTATTCTCTGTATTTAGACACATCAACAGTACTACTTATCTGATTAATTACGATAGGGGATGTGTATAATATAGACAATATTATGTAAAATTGTTTAACAGTCAGTACAAGTATCGCAGACAGCCCAACCGGTTAAGTTGTGTATAAGAAGATGAAAAATGTGGTCACGGGTCGTGACAGATTTAATGGTATCAGAGCCATAGTTGGCCTGATGTCTGTGGATACTTGTGGAAGGAAAGAGTTAAACATCCCCGGTAGT
This sequence comes from Heritiera littoralis, assembly GCA_031772115.1. Lineage (NCBI taxonomy): Eukaryota > Viridiplantae > Streptophyta > Magnoliopsida > Malvales > Malvaceae > Heritiera > Heritiera littoralis. The sequence continues at coordinate 1,528,696 of JAPDPK010000090.1, forward strand.
ACTGTGTCGTCTAAATACATAGAGAAAATAAATGATTGTAAATGGAGTAAAATGATTTAAAGGGAGTGAGAAAGTATAAACTGAGAAATATAAAGAAGAAAATAGGCTCAGAAATTACCAAATTATTGGTGATTCTTCTAGTCTAAATGAAGGCCTGTTCGATAAGGAACAGAAATGGACTCGGTGAGGGCCCCACCAGTACTTTTCTGTCCGAACCGAACTGAGACCTGAAAGTGATGGTATGAAGTAGGGGAATGAAATATCATCATTAAATAGACTTTAAGATCACCGATTGAGGGTAATTTGAAGAGAGAAAATTTTTAGCCAAAAATGACCAAAATACCCCTACCCCAAAATTTTACCGGGAGTCAAAATAGATCACCAGAAGTTGGAATTGATCGATTTGACAGAGAAATTAATGATATAAAGCTAAATTACAAGCAAAATAATCCTATTGTGGATTTTAGTGAACTTCTCTGTCGAAAATCGAATGAGATCTAAATTGCTGTTATAAGTATCAGAAAGGATACTATCAACATATAGATGATCAGTTCATTGATTTAAAGGTATATTGAGGAGATAGAAATAAATGTCGAAATGACGAAAATGCCCCTATATTGGGCGATGTTCGGAATAGTGTTAAAACCGAGCTCAATTGGAATCCATTGATAGTAATGGAATTATTAATGGCATAGAAGATGTCATATGAATCTAACGATCCCTATTACTGATTCCACTAACACTTAGATTACAGACGCGAAAGAAAAACCCCGAGTGGACTGTAGGCCATAGGGGATAACAGTACGGTTGAGTGAGGCGGCCAGGGCCCCCCCACGAGTGGACTTTGGGCCATAGTGGTAAATCCTGGGCTTTACAATAAAACAATCCGTGAGGGACTAAGTGCCACGTCTGTGTGACGGAGGCCACCTCTAGAACCCAGAGCGGACAGTACAGATGTGTACAGGCGGACGGCGAACGGGCCGGGGCCTTATATGATGCGATCCAAAGAGTGTAGTGGAATGTCATCAGATGATTGACCCGGTTATTGACTGTAAGGGTCGAAAAATTTAGAGTGTACTGAGCAGGATCGTTGAATACTATGAAAAGTGAAATGATTACAGGAATTGACTGATAAGGTGAATAGTACCAATAATGAAATACATACTGGTGTGGTTACTTATGGTTCTATACGTTTTCACTACTTTGAGGTGTCAAACAGATAATCTTATATAGAACTGACATATCTTGAAATATGTGCTACAGAATGAAGTACTGTGTTGAGTACTGTAAATTAGAGAATAATTATAAGAACAGTGAAGTGATAAAAAGAAGATAACAACGAACCTAAATTCTTCAAGACCCTTGAGACAGAACTGTGATGGGCGACCCAATGATGGGCGACCTGTAGTGGATCATGTGTTATGAGATACAGGCGAACTATGTCATCGCCGACTCACTAGTAAGGGTAAACCTGGGGCGAAAGGAATCGCCTAGGGAATGCTCGCCGACGGTCGATTCGAACAGACGGGGCTCTTACAATTATCTCAATGGTAACACGAGAGTAAGGAACTAGGTACGTAAGGGTGCCAAGGTTCAAACCTTGTCGAGAATATACTCGAGGGAACAAAGCCTGAATTTAGTAAATGGAAATGGTTTTAAAATGAATAACTGAATTGAAACAGGTAGCTGTAAAGTGTGTTGAGAACCGTTGTACTTGATACAGCTTACCAGAATGAGATTCGTAACGCTGTAAAGCATGACTAGGTGATGAAATCAAGGTAGAATATGTATCAAAATGATTTGAGTATTGAATGTCTCTGCCTTGAAAACTACATTTTGAAATGATGGGACACAATGATAAAGGTCCAACATGATAAAATAAGTGTGGTTAAAGAAACTGTCGGATGAGGATCCCGATAAATTCCAAAGTAACATAGATTGAGAGATCAGGTTAATGTTGACTCGATTGTGGATATGAAATTTATTCTTAAGCTTATATCGAAGAATATAGAAGAAATCCGACAAGCTTAAGAAAATAATTTTTTGGAAAATATTATGGATGATGAAATTCACACGTATCGATGTAAAGGATGGAAATACAAATAATAGGATTTGAGGATGAATTAAACGATGTATTTAATTTTTATTACACACTAAAGTTCTTATGAAGAACAAATAAATACCTATATGGAAGTGATGCCTTAGATATGATTTAATCGGAGACATATAAGGAGCTTATAAGAGCAATCTTTGTAAAAGGCATCATCAGATGAAAAGTTGAGGAACGATGGTCACAAGATGATAAGAAATGTATGATTAAAGAAAACATCAGATTTGATTTCCGATAGAACTTCCAGAGTTATATAAATTAGAGGAATCGAGATAACATTGACTCGATTTTGAATATGAAGTTAAATTCTAAGTTTATATCGGAGGATATAGAAAGAATCCGAAAAGCTTAAGAAAATAACTCTGAAAATTGTGTGAATAATGAAATTCACATGTAAAGGTCTGAATGACGAAAATACAGATAATGAAAAATTGAGAATAATGAAACTGTCTGTATAAGTATAAATGAGGGAAATACAAATGATATTGAGTTATAGATGAATTAAAAAGGATGTATTAATTTCCTATCATTGATAAAGTTCTGGTGAAGAACAAGTATTCATCTACATGAAAACAGACGCTTTATGGAGCTGATTAGGGATGTGTGAGGAGTTAATAAGACTAGCCTCAATATAAAGAGTCCTTAGATAAAAGATTGAAGATTGGTGTCCATAAGGTGATGATTTGAACTCGGAGTGAATTTTACGAGTTTCGATTGAAGTTACAAGGGTAATGAGTTGCCTTGTAAAGTAGATAAGCCTAAAGAATGAGGCATCCTTACATGAGTAAATTGATGAAATACTGATAGAGTCTAAAGTATAAATGGAACATGAGCAGCATTGTAATGTGATCTTTAAACTCTTAAAGGCTGTGGAATTGTGCTAAGATTAGCAACTAAGAAATTAGACTAGATAGTATCTCCTCTTGAGATATAAAATCTCGAAACGACAGGATGACAGTGAACCTGTCTATGATATAAAGATAATAATTGAGATACAAAAGAAATGAGTCTAGCTAAATACTACTGCCAGCCTATAAAAGAGTGATGAGACTGGCTGCTCTATAGACGAGATCTAATTAAAGAAATTAAAGTCGGCAGATGGATAAGTGTAAAGAATAGATGGTATGCGAGATTTTAAAAGATCTTAGCTGTACAATACCATACCAATCGAGAAAACTGACAAAAAGGATAAGAGTAAAAATATGAAAACGAAACTGAAAGTGGAATAAGGAAATAAATTGCATGATGAGAAGGGAACATCAATATGAAACAGTTTCCGAAGTTAAGACTGAAAGTGAATTGTGTTGGTTATCACATAGCTGTGGCAAGATGTAAAATCAAAGCCAGAATTGATAAGTGAAAGTAATGATACTCCAAGGAGTAAGATAATTGATATGTTTACTGCCAGTATATAAAGAGAAATGTTTGTATATATAGCCACCTCGAAATGATAGAGATGGTGGAATTGTATAGATAATGTGGTGCTTAAATGGATAATTTGAGGATTCAATCACAGAATCTAAATTATGAAAAGAGATTTAAAGACCATACTACATGAAGAATATGATAGTCTCATGAATTATGATCGTAAGAGATGATCTATAGTAAAATCGGCAAATGAGATGCAGCCTTGATGGAATAAGTGTGAAAATGAATATTGTGGACAATAAAAGTCCAAAAGAGAAATGATGATATGGAAGTGATTAAAAACTGATGATCTAAATAGAATCACTTTCCATTATCAAACTTCTAGATTCTCTAGTGCCTTAGTCACAGTATAAGTGTTAAACGGTGTGAATGTGTATGTACAGTTCCAGTGAGTCTTACATGTGATGGGAGTCTCTGTGTTGCCATATGCTAATGAGAGATAGCAAAAGGCTTTGAGATCCCAAGTGTATTGATAGCACCGCTCCATACTGATATATATATTTATATATATGAGCGTGAGATGTAACCGCTCCATGATATTGAGAGAGCGTGTGCATGAGATGTGAAAGCTACTGGGACACTTACATATAATTGATTGACACGAGTACATTATAGTACCAAATGATGTCGACTCGGCACTAAGTGAGAAGAATGGATGATGAACAGCATAGATTAGCTGTAATATTAAAAATATTGTGTATGGACTCTTATATGAAAAGAGTAAAAGTGAATAACTCCCGATTTGAGAAATGAACTTACGGGAGTATAGACATTTATGATGAAAGACAGCATGTAGTGGTCTAAAGTATTGTTGATGTTGAAAGTGTGCTGGCAGTATTATTTGGAGGATGAAACTAGAGGTCAGAAGTCGTAAGTGTACGACATGTACCACCTTTAGACTTAAGTTAAATTCGGAGGACCGAATTTCTTAAGGTAGGGAGGATGTGATAACCGTAAATTTTTCCCTTTATTGGAAATTAGAAATATTGAAAATAAATATTAGAGAAATTAAATAAGGGGAAATAAATAAAATTTGCGAGAAACAGGATATTGGTGAAAATCCTGAGAAATGAGGAAGTGATGAATAAGGAAATTCGTGTGAAGGAAATTAAATGAAAATAAAAATAAAAGCGGAGTTATGGAAAATAAGGAAAGGAGGAATTTAAATTGGATTAATGGAAATCCAAAATTTATAAAAAAAAATGCGTATATTATATATTTATATAATTAAATTATATAAATATATTTACACATGTTTTTATATAAATACATATGTATGTATATGAATATTAGTATATATTATAAAATGAAATATATACTATTTTGTCTTAAATAAATACATGTGTATATTATAAAATGTATTTATATAATTATAAATATATATGTACAGATATACATATATATATTATTATTTTATATATGAATATATAAGAAAAGTAAATGTTATTTTATATTAAAGTTTATAAGTATATATATTGTATTATAACATTTATATGATTCTATATGTAAATGTTATTTATTTTAAAGTATATAAATATACATATAAATACTAGATATACATTTTGTAATACTTAATATACATATATGTATATGTATGTATCTCTTTAAATATATATATATAGTACAATACTATATAAATAAACTAATATTATTATATTTAAATTGTATAACATAAATATAAAGTATAGTGTATAATATATGGTGTATTTTATACCAAATATAGAAAGAGAACAAAAAATATAAAGGGAAATAAAACAGAAAAGAAAGGAAGGATCGGGGGAAGGAATCCCGACCCTTCCAGCCGCAACCATCGGTGGCGGAGATGCCACCGCCGGCGAGAGAAAAAGGTGCAGACGACGTCGCCGGCAAAGGAAGAGAGGGAGGAAGCTGTCGGCGGCGGAAGAAAAGAAGGAAACAGAGGCAGAAAACGAAGGAAAATCGGGAAGGAAAAGGAAAATGCCGAAGGCGGTGCCGGCCAAATCGGTGGCCGCCACTGCCACCGAAGCACCGCCGGAGGGAGAGGAACACGATGGAGGTCACCCGACGCGCAATGGACGGCGAAGGAAGGCCGGCGAAGAGGAAGAAGAAACCGAGGCAAAACTGCCTCGATCCCCCGCCGTGCCGCCGATCCAGGGCAAACGGAGGGCACCGGCAAGTTCGTCGTACAGCCGGCCAGCTGAGGGACACCTGAACCGCCGGAGAACCGGCCGCCGGCGAGGAATCGGTGAGGAAAGGAGCTGGACCGGTCTGACCGGGAAAGGAAGAAGAAAAAAAGAAAAGAAAATTAAAAGAAAAAGGAAAAAGAAAAAGAAAAAGAAAAAGAAAAGAAAGAAAGAAAAGAAAAAGAGGAAAAAGGAGGAAAAAGGAAGAAAAAGAGGAAAAAGGAGAATTTTCGGAATTCGGAAAATTTTCGAAAATTCGACAACCCGGGATTTTACAAAGTTCGGTAAGAAATCTTCCTAAGATTTAATTTTCAGAAAAAATTAAATAAATTATGAAAAATTCTACAAAAAATTAGAATTTTAATTCCAGAAATTATTTTCAGCAATCGGGATAAGGAATCGGGAGAAATGGAGTGCGGGCTCGATCGATAAGAAGAAGTTGCCGACCCGGAAAAAGGTAAGGGATGCATGTGCAGCACTGTAAGGATACTCAGTCTGCATATTTTAAATTGAAATATTTTATGCAAATATTTTATGAAAATTATTATGATGCATGATTTGCTGGAAATAATTTGGGAAGAAGTACTGGCTGCAAGATGTAAAATTGTATTTTTCCGTGCAGGAGGTTAGTAAATCGGCAGCCGTTATGCTGCCGAAAATTTTAGAAAAACTTTATAAAATCATATTAAGTGATTTTTATTTCCGAATTTCGATAGTAAATCACGAAACATGAGGAAATTACTAAATTTCATAAAACATGAATATAATGAGATGGAATTTTAAAATATTCATGTATTCAAGAATGGTGACAACGAAATCACCGAAAATTCTCGAAATAGATAAATTACATGAAATACGAGACGAAAGACGAAGTGAAATATAGTGAATATTTTTATGAATATTTTTATAAATATTCACTAAAGGATTTTAACCCTTATGGTTTTTAAATTATGGAATTTTATATTTATATAAATTTCATATAAGTTTATTTTATGATGAAAACTACGGTTTTGAGATTGGTTGGCATTCTTATCATGCGGATGCATGATATGTGATATGTTTAGTCCCGGTCAACACCTGATCCGCGACCCACAGAGGACAATATAGATTATGGTCATAGATTTGACCAGTTTATTTCTGTACCCTTCGAGGTTATAGTATGATAAGATTGATGTCTATCTTAGACTCCATAAATGATAGGTGATGTGTTAGTAAAGGCCTAACCGAGCAAAGACTCGATGATTTTACCGGGTGAGCCACCTCTAGAATCCTTCGGGAACTAAGTGTTGCATGTGTTCTGATGTGTTAGTAAAGGCCAAACCGAGCAAAGACTCGATGATTTTACCGTGTGAGCCACCTCTAGAATCCTTCGGGAACTAAGTGCTGCACGTGTTCTGATGAGTTAGTAAAGGTCAAACCGAGCAAAGACTCGATGATTTTACTGTGTGAGCCACCTCTAGAATCCTTCGGGAACTAAGTGCTGCACGTGTTCTGATGTGTTAGTAAAGGCCAAACCGAGCAAAGACTCGATGATTTTACCGTGTGAGCCACCTCTAGAATCCTTCGGGAACTAAGTGCTGCACGTGTTCTGATCTGTTAGTAATCAGTCTAAGTTCTGATGGGGATGCGACAAATGTCGAAGGATGAAATAGATCTTGTGCACATGACATATGATGTGTGTGATATATCGGATTTTGTTTATATATGCCACTCAAACATGTGCTACTTGAATGTTCGTCTCGTTCACACTTAATCATACTGATAAAAAGAATGATGCCTTGTGAACTTAAGAATGGAATAGATTTTAATAGCTTATTTTGCTTTTTAAAGGACGGTACTAATTAAGAGAGTACATTAAAACATGAAATGAGTTTTAAAGAAATAAGATGATGATTTAACTAATATTCTTTTCAAGGAATATACGAATATTAATTATTCTATTTAAATGCTTTATTTTGTAGAAGCATTATTTTGAAAAGAATATGAAAAAGGTTATGAAAGTTTAAAAAGGAAAAGGATTTATTAATTCAAAACAAAAAAAGAAAAAAATTCTCTCTACAGTTGCTTCTAGGTTCCGTAACAAGTATGGTATTCTAAAATACCCACCTTACTCCATTCGGATTCCTAGCCGACTGTAGTATCTTTCCTACATGCGAGCCTAGAGCCCATAGGAAAAATGAAAAAGATTTTCAGCATATAGGAAGCTGAGTATCAAGTGAGGCATATAATTCTCTTACTGAGCCGTGGTTTTGCTCACCCCTTAATTTTTAACATTTCAAGTTTTGATGAATGTGAGTTCAGTGGATTGTGGATCCTGGCTGTACACGAAGGACAATGTGTCAGACCGACTGATTATTTGAGGTATGATCATTTATTCTCTGTATTTAGACACGTCAACAGTACTACTTATCTGATTAATTACGATAGGGGATGTGTATAATATAGACAATATTATGTAAAATTGTTTAACAGTCAGTACAAGTGAAGTATCGCAGACAGCCCAACCGGTTAAGTTGTGTATAAGAAGATGAAAAATGTGGTCACGGGTTGTGACAATTAGAGTGATAAGTGTGAAAGGATGAGAATGATCCAAAGACAAGTCATATGATGACTAGGGAACACGAATTATGAGGTAGTTCCCAAGTATAAGAATAAATGTGTTTTCCTCTTATTATCATATGGTTATGGCTGGAATTAATATCAAGCCAGATGTGACAGATGAAATTAGTTATACTCAGAGGAGTAAGTACATGAAATACAGTTAGTCATGTAAATGGATATATAGATATACATATATAGATATATATTGGAACGGTGAAATTGCATGATTAATGTGGAGACGGAATTGGTATTTTGATAATTCTGATTATAGAATTGGATTGTGAAAAGATTACATCCTCAGGTACATTCCATAATTAAGTGATATTACATGTACCATAAGAGTCAGGGATGTAATGATAATACTATGTGAAAAGAGATATCAGGGAAAATTATTACCTAATGTCTCATTTACGGTAAATGATGATTAATAGTAAGGTCTGCCAATAAAGTACAGCCAAGCTTCATTGTGAAATGATGGTTGTGGGATAGTAAAGAATTCAGAAGAATCCTGATGTTATAGAAATGACTATGAATTGAATGACCAAATTGACTCACTTCTACATCATCAAGTTCTTGATCTCTTGAGTGCCCTAGTCGATAAATATATCTGTGAAATGGTGAAAAGGTATGTAAAGTTCTAGTGAGCGAGTACATGTGATAGGGATCCCTGATTTGCCCTATGCTTTGAGAGAGTAGCAACAGGCCTTGGGATTCCAAATTTATTGTTAGCATCGCCTTGTATTGATACAGATATCCGAGCGCATTGGGTGGATGCTCAAGGATATATTGAGAGCGAGTGTATTGCATTTAAAAAGGCTACTAAGACAATTACATACGATTGATTAACATTGTCTAATGATAGACACCAGATCATTATCAACTTAGCACTGAATGAGATTATAAATGTTTTCAAGGAGTATAAATTGATTTCGAAAGAAGGAAACGCTCTTAAGGGAATTAAGCCTGAGTTCTTCAGGACCATTGGGACAAATCAGTGATGGGCGACCTACAAGTTGGGAGATCACCCAAGAGTGGACAATACGTTGTGAAGTGCGGACAAACTATGTGGTTGCCGACTCACTTATAAGAGTAAACCTAGGGCGCGGGAGAGCACCAAGGGGATGCTCGCTGGCTGCCAGAAGAGATGGGCGAGGCTCTTAAAGAAAATTCAAATCTAGCAGTCTTATTTTAGAGACGCGATTAACTAAAAGTTAAAATATGATAAGGAAGAAAAATACCTATATTGGTGATACTTCCTAAACTAAGTGAAAATTGAATTACCCACAAAAAGGGTATAATGCTATCTAGATAATTGTGGATATATTGACTAAGTCTGCTAATTTCTTGGCTATGGAAGTTACTGATCCAATTATTGCCTTAGCCGAATTATATGTCAGGGAGATAGTGAGAGTACACGGTGTTCCAACGAGTATTACATCTAACAGGGAGTCCCGCTTCGCATCTCAGTGTTGAGAGAGATTTTAGGAAGCTATGGGATCCCAACTGAGTTTAGCACCGTGTTTTATCTGTAGACTGACGGACAGTCTGAGCGTACAATATAGACGCTCGAGGATATGTGTGAGCGTGTACATTTGATGTTAAAGGCTCCTAGGACAATCATCTACCTTGACAGAGTTGCTTATAATAATAGCTAACAAGCGAGTATCGATATGGTACCTTACGAGGTTTATATGGTAGACAATATAGATCCATGATAGCATAGGAAAAGTGGGAGACAGTAAGTTGTTAGCTTTCCATGTGGTTGAGCAGGTTCCTAAGATGTACGGGTAATTATGTATTTTGAAGATCTCACGCCCTAAGGACATAATGAGAGGTGGTAAGAAAGGAAAGCTGAGTCCTTGATACATGGGATCTATCAAGAACTTAGGTAACGTAGGAGATGTGGCATATTGGTTAGCACTACCACCAGAGCTCTTACAGCGACATGTCCGGATGAAATTTGGAGGACCAAATTCCTTAAGGAGGGGAGAAATGTGAGACCTGATTTTATTACACTGTACACTATACTTGTGAATTATTGATAGTGAAATTTAATTATTTAGTGGAATTTAAATAAAGATGGAATGAATTTCCATCCTTAATTTGGAATTTTTAGATTCATGAATTGTAGTATAGTGTTTAAAGTTGAAACAAATATGAGAAGAAAAAAAAAAAGAGAGAAGAAGTGTGGAAGAGTTATTCAATGGCAAGAAGATATTCGAACATAAATTTGAGAAGAGATGCTGGAAGCAGGAGTTCATTTTGGTCATGGTACTAGTAAATGGAATCCTAGAATGGCGCCATATATCTCTGCAAAACGTAAGGGTATTCATATTACAAATCTGACTAGAACTGCTCGTTTTTTATCAGAAGCTTGTGATTTAGTTTTTGATGCAGCAAGTAAGGGAAAACAATTAGCTTAATTGTTGGTACCAAAAATAAAGCAGCTGATTCGGTGGAAATAACTAACCAAAAGAAAACAAGGAATGGTGAATCACGCCACTACATGGCTGGATGTAGTGTTCGGTTTACTCCACAAAGAGGTGTGAAAGCAGAATTTTCAAGATAAAATTCTATTAAATGATTTCACATGGGATTAATTGTGATTGGTTGAAATGGTATGAAGGTGGTAAGAAGAGTCAAGAAACATGGGCAAAACGCAAAAGAAACTCCTTTTGCTGCTTTAGTATGAACAACTGGAAAGTTTTAAAAGGGAAGAAAGAACAGTGTGAAGAAAGTTAAGGAAAGGTGCAGCCGAAATTGAAGACTTCCTCTCTGCCATGTGGGTGCTCAACTGGAGAAATTGGTTGAAATTGTAAGCACATGTTTATAAAATAATATGCTAAATTAATAATAAGAAGAAGAGGTAATTAATGTTAACATGGGAGCCAATATGATTGGCTAAAGTAAGCAAAGAAAGTCCACAAAATCATGCAGCAAAAAGGACTCCAACGTCACTTATGGCTGCTCTCGTACCATCCTCTGCCCAGCCATAAATTTGGCTGATGAAACATGAGTGTTATGGTGTAAAATAGATAGGAAATGGAGAAGATGAAAGTAAAAAATAAAGCAGCAAAAGTGGACTACTATGCACGCCACTTTGCTGCCTATTACACGTCCCTCTTCAGTTTTTTTTAAAGGTTGTTGAACCTTGACGTGGGTGGTAGAAAATATGAGAGAATTATGGCTTAAAAGGGAAATATGAGAGCAATTAATTGCTGAAGAATAAAACAAAAGAAAAAGAAGCAAAAGACGTGTAGAAGGGAGGATTCTACGCCACCTTGTGTTGTAGTTTTTCTACATGCAATAAATGAAGTTTAATGCATAAAATGATGAAGAAATATGATAAGATGCTAGGTAGATTATTGGTATTGGTTGTCTTGGATATAAAGAGAAGATTAAAGAAGCAAGAATGCTCAGCAAAACACCCTCATCATCACCAAATACTGATGTATACGAGAGGCAGAAATGAATTCCCATATTTCGGTTCTGTTTCAACTTATGTCCAACCAAGAAAGAAATTTAGCAAATTTTATAAATGGGAAAAACCTCAATACTTAAGCTTCATCCTTAAACCTTAGCTCCATCAAGAAACAATTTTAAAAGGGCTGACGTGAGAAGGAACAAAACAGAAAACAAATTCTATTTTGGAAGCACAAATTGGTCAAGGTGAGATTTAATGGTTTCTTGATATTGAATGATATAATTCTATGATTTCAAGCATGAAAAGCATGATTATAGTCTTTCTTTTGATTTATTCTTGTTAAATCATAGAAATAGAATAAATTCATATCTTGAAATAGATGAAGAATAAAATGAAATTGAGTTGAAATTGTAGTTTGATGATGTAAAATCATGAAAGGAAACTAGATACGATGGAAGAAGAAGCTTAGAATTGAAGTAGGTTAAAAAGAGAACTTTGACAGTTGAGGAAACTTACAGTTGAACATGGAAAAAAATGGAGGCATTTAAGACTTCATGCAAAGAAATGGTAAGAGGGGTTCACGTAGACAAGAAGTATTAAATGGGAATCAAGAAGATGGAAAGAAAAATTATAAAGTCAATAAAAATGGCCATGAGAGGTATTCCGCCATGGCATTGAAAAAGGAAAATTATGTTGAAAATTAGGGGCTTTGGTAAAGAATAATTATAGAAATTAAAAGAGAATTTTCGGTGCGATTAAAACCGAAAAAGGAAGTGGAACGAAGAAATTAATTTTAAATACCAGTATAATTTATACTGGTTGTATTCATAACATGAAGTTAGTGGCTTCATTTTATGAATTTTAGTGGTTTAAAAATAAGAAGAAAATTATTAATAATTTTCGATAAAATTATTTTGCAGCCGAGAAGTACGATTTCGATAGACGCAACCGGGAAGCTTGGTTTCATAAGACCAGGTAAGGGTGTAGTATGTCAAGTAAATGCATGTCCTGTGGAGCAAAATGTTATAAAAATATTGAGAAAATGATTTGGTTTGTGACATGCATTAGTTTGATCAACTGTTTTCACAGACCATGATTTAGGCGAGCTATAAAGCCGACCCCTATGTTGTTTTCTGGGCAAGCTAAAAAAAGCCGACCCCTGTTTTAATAAAATCTGGGCGAGCTAAAAATAGGCGACCCCTTTGTGATATTTGGGAAAGCTAGATAGGTGATCCCTTGTTTTAAAGAGAAATATTTTGTAGGCGACCCCCCCCCTCCCAGTTCAACTCGATGTGAGAACCACAGTAGGCGATGTTAGTTCGCCACATGGGCGAATGAAAACATGCAAACTCAATCCACTATGAGGGGCGAGCTGTAATGGGCGAGCCAGTTTAACTTGTGTTTTTCTCACACGAAAAATGATGAAATTACTGGCTGTTGTTACTTTGTCTTGTAAACAGAAAATATAATACCTTTTTGGAAAACGATCATTTTAAAGAAATGATGAAATGTGTGAAATATTCCTTAAAGGTTCTTTGTGAGATATAAATTGATTTTTGAGACTTTAAGCCCCGAGTTTCATGCATTACTATTCACATGGCTGATTGACTCGCCAAGTCATCAGAGGTCTTGAGGTCACCTGGCAAGTGTACCCGATGACCACATATAGATTGTGGCCATAGATCTAGCTGTGTCCCAGTGGGGATACGAATTGGAGTTTCGGCCTAAAGGCACACTCCGAGAAAGCCGTGAGGGGTGATGGCCTATAGGTGCACCCCAAAGCGAACGACTGGTGTTCCTGTGGGAACGATGATAGCATGATTTAATTGTAGGGTGATGCCTAGTCTCAACTTGCTGATTTTTGTTTACTGAAAGGATTTGCTGAATCCTGTTTACTGTTTACTATACTATATCGTAAACTGTTTAGCCAGTGATTTGAATATTAAAAACTATTTACTATATCCACTACTTTCCTATTGGGTATGCTGTTAGGAAAAATAAACATTTTGTGGTATATAGTTTTGGTTTTATAAAGCAGCATACAACTTCTTTACTGAGCACGTTGTCGCTCACCCCCTTATTTTCACTCCACAGGTTATTGATTTGGATTAAAAGGTTACCTTCCAGAGTTATCGACTGCTGGAGTCAGCAGATATATGATATTGAAGGTACATTATATTCTTTTATATATTTAGTCAAAATTGTCCAGTACTACTTTGATTAAAAAGGGAATGTAGGTTATCTAAAAAATGATGAGGTATTCATAGTTCTATTTTGGTACTGAAATGAAAGTACCATTTATTTCTTAAAGGGTTAGTAGAGTGTTAAGCATCACAGACAGCCCAACCGGTAAAAATGTGTGAATAAGAGTAAAATATGTGATTTACTGTAGATTCGGGATGTTATAGATTTGAAGTTCAAAGACATGAAGATAGAGTATACAAATTGAAACGAGCCTTGTACAGACTCAAGCAAGCACTAAGAGCATGGAATTCAAGGATTGATGTATACTTCATCAAGAATGGATTCACAAAGTGTCCATATGAACATGCATTATACTCCAAATCAATTTCATCAGGAGACATCATGTTTGTATGCCTATATGTTGATGATCTGATATTCACAAGAAATAGCCGTTTATAAACAACTAATTCAAAAAAGCTATGGTGAAAGAGTTCGATATGACGGATTTAGGCCTTATGGCTTATTTCCTTGGTGTTGAAGTGAAGCAGATGAGTGGCAGAATTTTTATCTCTTAAGCAAAATATGTAAAGGAGATTTTAAAAAATTTTCAGATGGAAGATTGTCACCCAATTGACACACCTATGGATGTCAGTTGCAAGTTAACCAAAGATAGCGAAGGGAAAGAAGTCAACCCAACCTATTACAAGAGTCTCATCGGCAGTTTAAGGTATTTAACCTGCACAAGGCCAGATTTTTTATATGGAGTTGGGTTAATCAGGCGCTACATAGAAAATCCCAGATCCGCACATCTACAAGCTACAAAGAGGATATTGAGGTACATCAAAGGCACAACTAATTATGGCTTATTCTATCCTATAAAAGAGAATTTGAAGATTGTTGAATTTAGTGATAATGACTCAACTAGAAGTTATGATGATAGAAAAAGCACAACTGGTTTTGTGTTTTATTTTGGAGATGTAGCTTTTACTTGGTACTCAAAAAGCAATCAATCGTTGCTTTATCAACTTGCAAAGCAGAATATGTTGCAGTAGCTTCCTACGTTTGTCATTCAATTTGGCTAGATGATTGAAGGAGCTCCGAGTGTCGTAAGAAAAATCAACTCAAATTTTTGTTGACAATAAATTAGCAATTGCACTAGCTAAAAGTCCAGTTCATCATGAGAGATCAAAACATATTGATGTGCGATTCATTTCATTAGGAAGCAAATTAATTCCAAGGAAGTTGAACTTGTCCATGTAAATCAAAAGAACAAATTGCAAATATTTTCACAAAAGCATTGAAGGCTGAAGACTTTCAAAGACTGCATCAAATGCTTGGAGTCATGATATTTGGAGGAACAAGTTTAAGGGGGGGAAATGTTGGATAGTAAACTTGTAGAGCAGAAAAAATGGACTTTCAACATAATCTAAATTAGATTGCATCTTGACTTATTTGGCATCAAATTGGTAGCAACTTCAATGTACTTGGTGGCATGAAATCTTTGACAAAAGGGAAGAAAATAAGTTGTACTTGAAGGTGGCATTAATGTAATGGTTGTCAAAGGCAGGCATAACTTGTCTATAAATACCATGTAGTGTGAGTGATGAAGTAGTGTGGAGTGAAAGAAGAGAATAAAGAGTGTTTTGAAAGTGCACCGTGAGTTGTAGTGCAAGTGGAAAAAAAAAAGAGTTTAGTGTAAGGTGAAAAATATTAAAGTGAATGTATTTGCGTGCACTTATAATATAAAGTTGCTAAATTCTCCAACTCATGTGTGTTGTTATTTTCTTCTCCACCTTAAATAAATTTCTACACAAAATTGATATCACACACACACAACTTATTTTTTTCCAACAAAGGTTTAGGGCTTGTCCCATTTCCCGTTCACTAATAGAAAGCCTGTCAAGTTTATTTGCATCCTCACTCAAGTAAGACTTATTTACAGAGACGAAGCACTTTGAAAGGTTTAATGGATCACCATCATCATGAAAATGGTTGCCAGGGGATAGATGACTTGCAGGCTCTATCATCTCTAAAACCTGAATATATTCCTCCATCTTATTTTGCTCATCATTTCCATATTAGCAACTTCGTCTTTGTTTAGAACAAGGATATTTTCATCAGGTTTATTGACATTAACATTAGTATCAACTTGCTCAGTAGCAAGTCCCACCTAAGTTGTTCTTTTTTCAACCTTAGAGTGTTCTGCATTCACTTCCTTTTGCATGCATGTCTATTGTGCCTCTCTCTCCAAAAGTGCTTCTGTCTTCGCCTCAGCTCACCATTTTTGCTAGCCATCGTTGTCAACAATGTGAGGGTTTGATCTTTTCATACTGTCTCTACGATTTTTCATTTCGCCTACCCATCTTCCAGCCTCCTCTACTTCTCTTATTCTCACCCTTCACTATTATTTTTGCCCCTACTTTTACCAGAAAAATTCATTTGAGACTTGAAAGCATGAGTTAGTACAGAGAAAAGACTTTTTGCTGCACTAACTTGTGAGTAGTCATGGGTCAGGAGTGGTTTCTTTAATGAGTGCATGCATAACAAAATGTGAAATAATGTTTTAGAAAAGATGTTGCTCTTATTTGAGAAAAAATATGACAAATATCAACCCATGGATTGTGGTTCAGTTGGCAATGCAGGCTGAGTTTGTGGGAAGAGCTCTCGAGTTAGACCCCTATTAAACACACCTTTTGGGAGTGGTGAGGAGCCTTAACTGTGACAAAGCCCTGAGCAGGATTAGTCTCAGACCGTTAAAACAGATGAGGATACCTGTGGTTTACACAAAAAAAATGACAATTATCAAATACTAATCATTGATGTTGAAACAAATTAATAACAAATTGAAGTGATCTATATGAGGGCCATAAACGAATCGAACACGAACAAATAAATTGATCTCCCATTTGTTCATTTGTATTTTAGTGCCATTCGCATTCGGTTCATGTTCATTAAGGAATTTGGTTTTTACATTCGAGTTCATTCGTTTGTTTGGTAGGGATTGTTCGTTAAATTTTCGTGAATAAGCTCGTTTGTTCTAAACAAATGTGTTTGCGAACATGTAAATGAATTCGTTCGCGAACATGTAAACAAATGCATTCAGAAATATTTAAACAAACACATTCACGAATAAGTGTTTATATGCCATTAAACAAACATATTCACGAATACATGTTCATAAACAAGTGTTCATGAGAACAAACTAAGTATTGAATATTAAAAATCCTACATAAAGATCAAGTTCCACAAGCAAATTGAAATCATCTAACATGAATCTTAAATACAACACAACTTAAGTCAACAATGTTTTATTAAAATTGATAATTACAATTTTAAGTAATGTACATATACATATATTAGTATACATATATTAAAGTATTATATATGTGTGTGTGTGTGTGTGTGTGTGTGTGTGTGTGTGTGTGTATACACACCTATGTGTAATTTATATATAAATTGTCAATGAATAAGAATTATATCTTAACTTATTATAAAACTTTTATTAATTTAATTTCAGTACATTATATTAAAAATTTTTAAAAATAATTACTTTAAGCATAATTAACTAATTTAATTTTATAATTATTTTATTATTATATTTTATTAATTTTTTAAGCCAACAAAGTTGTATTGTATAAATATGTTTAAGAATTAGCTATTAATGTTTTTATAGGAATATGGAGGTATTAATTTTTTAGGCTAATGTCTTAAAAATAGGGTATATATTATATAACTTATATAATATAAGTAATTTTAGTATTTTAATTTTTAAGAAATAACAAACGAACAACAAATAATACTTTACATGAACAAGTTATAAATGAATATAAACGAACAAGCAACAAACGAATAATAAATGACACTTTAAGTGAACAAACAATAAACGAACATAAACGAATATGTTCGTTAACAAAAACAAACGAACCACACATCTATTCATGTTTAGTTTGTTTAATAAACGAACACTAAAATATTATTCGTGTTTGTTCGTTAAGCTTAATAAACGAACATAAACAAATACAAACCGAATAAGTTTACAAACGATTTGTCGAACGTTCTATTTGTTTACACCCTTAATC
This sequence comes from Heritiera littoralis, assembly GCA_031772115.1. NCBI lineage: Eukaryota > Viridiplantae > Streptophyta > Magnoliopsida > Malvales > Malvaceae > Heritiera > Heritiera littoralis. The sequence goes on from JAPDPK010000090.1 coordinate 1,546,684, forward strand.
AGTTGTAAGAACCAGTTATTTTGTACTATATATGTATAGTTATTAACTCCGCCTGCGTGAGTTAACGCAACCGGTCCCAAGCCCGGGTAAAGGAGGACGATGGTGGTAGGTTTGGACAACCAGCCTTAAAAACTAGTCCAACCTCATGAAATGAACCAATATCAGAACATCGTTGGGGTGTCCCCTACTCAACGATGCGCTGTATCGGAGCCCGGTTGTAGTGAAAAGTGGGCAAGGGTTGCTAGGTTGTCGCCCGGAAAGGATACGCCACATCGACGCCTGGATGTGGTGTTAAATAGGCAAAGGTTCCCACACCACAATAGACAGGGGTGGGTAACCATAAGCTTAGGTTAGGATCTTGGAATATAAGTACGCTTAGTGATAAGTTAATTGAGATTTGTGAGGTTATAAGTAGGAGGAGGGTTAACATCTTGTGTATTCAAGAGACCAAACGGGTTAGGGAAAAGGCTAGAGTGATAGCACCTTGGAAATATAAGCTTTGGTACACAGGGAAAGATAGAGACTGAAATGGAGTAGGTATCATTATAGATAAAGAGTACCATAAGGATGTTGTACAGATTAGGAGACAAGGGGATATGATTATTTTGGTTAAGTTAGTTTTAGGAGAAGAGGTGTTGAATGTCATTAGCGTGTATGCACCCCAGATAGGACTTGATGAGGTTAGTAAACGACAGTTTTGGGAGGATTTAGATAAGGTAGTACAAGAAGTACCTCTAAGAGAAAACCTTTTTATTGGTGGCGATCTTAATGGACATATAGGTACAAGTAGAGAGGGTTTTGAAAGCGTACATGGGGGTTTTAGTTATGGTGTAAGAAACGAGGGTGGGGATGCTATCTTAGATTTTGCTTTATCTTATGACCTAATCCTAGTAAACACATTGTTTAAGAAGAGAGATTCTCATCTTATACCTTTTAGAAGTGGACCAAGAGCAAGTCAGATAGATTTCTTTTTAACTAGGAGTAGGGATAGACATAGATGTTTGGATTGTAAGGTTATCCCAGGTGAAAGTGTTATCACACAACATAGACTCCTAGTTCTAGATACGAAGATAGATAGACAACATCGAAGGAACCATCAAAAAGGAATTGAAAGGATTCGATGGTGGAAGCTAAAAGAAGATTGTCATGCAACATGTAGAGATAGTTGGATTCAAAAAGAGGAATGGACAACAGAAGAGAACCTAAATGTAATGTGGAATAAGATGGCAAAATGCATTCGGTAGGTGGGCAAAGAGACATTAGGAGTATCAAACAGAGGAGTGCCGACTGGAAAGGACGCAACATGGTGGACTGTAGTAGTAAAAGATGCTATAAAGACTAAGCGAGAGCATTACAAGGCTTTGAAGAAGAACAATACAGAAGAGAGTTTTACGGAATATAAGTTAGCAAAAAAGGAGGCAAAGAAGGCTGTGGCAAAAGCTAAGACGAAGGTTGCGAAAGAGATTTATAACAAGTTGAACACAAAGGAAGGAGAGAAAAAGATATGCAGATTGGTGCGAGCAAGAGAAAAGAGGAGTCGCAACCTAGGAGTCGTGAAATGTATTAAGGATGAGCATCAAAGAACTCTCATTAAAGACAATGCCATTAAGGACAGGTGGTGTGATTATTTTGACAAATTATTTAATGACGGACAAAATAAAGTTTTGAATAATATCTCGGTGCCTCTCAAGAATTTAAATCGGTGCTTTATGTGTAAAATCAAAGAGGCAGAGGTAAAAGAGGCACTAAAGATGATGAAGAACAGAAAAGCTGTTGGACCTGATGACATCCCAATTGAAGTTTGGAAATGCCTTGGAGATGTAGGAGTTAGGTGGTTGACAAATTTATTTAATAAGATTTGGTGCACTAACAAAATGCCAGAGGAATGGAGGAAGAGTGTCTTGATACCTCTATATAAGAATAACGGAGATATTCAAAGTTTCGCCAACTACCGAGGCATAAAATTGATGAGTCACACAATGAAACTATGGGAAAGAGTGATAGAACAGAGATTAAGAAAGAATGTAGAGATATCGAAGAATCAATTTGGTTTATGTCGGGTCGATCAACTATGGAGGCAATATATTTGCTTAGACAACTTATGGAGCGCTCTCGAGTAATGGGTAAAGATCTCCATATGGTCTTTAAAGATTTGGAGAAAGCATATGATAAAGTGCCTAAAGAGGTACTATGGTGGTCCTTAATGAAGAAAAGAGTTCTTTTGAAATATATTGAACTAATTAAAGACATGCCTAGAGATGTAAGGACACATGTGAGGACAGGTGGGAGGCAAACAAGTGAGTTTCCTATCATAGTGGGATTATACCAAGGGTCAGCTTTGAGTCCATTTTTGTTTGCGATAGTTATTGACGAACTGACAAAATCCATCCAGGATAAGGTGGTTTGGTGTATGATGTTTGCAGATGATATTGTCCTATGTGCGGAAACTAGAGCGGAGATCAATGCAAAGTTGGAATTATGGAGACAAACATTGGAATCAAAAGGATTTAAACTAAGCAGAGTGAAGATTGAATACATGGAGTGCAAATTCCATTCTAACCGAGTAGAAGAGCATGATGTAGTGACGTTAAATGGGGTGACGATACCTAAGCGGGACCATTTTCGATATTTGGGATTGATAGTACAGATGGATGGAGAGATTGATGGTGATGTGACCTATAGGATCCAGGCTGGATGGAGTAAGTGGAGAAGTGCTACAGGTGTGTTGTGCGATAAAAGAATTCCACTATGGTTAAAAGGCAAGTTTTATATGACAGTTGTTAGACCAACATTGTTATATGGTAGTGAATGTTGAGCAACTAAGAGGCTACATACACAAAAGATGAGTGTAACAGAAATACAAATGTTACAATGGATATGTGGACATACAAGAAAGGATAGAATGAGAAATGATGATATTCGTAAGATGGTTGGAGTGGTACCTATCGAAGACAAGATATGTGAAAATCATTTACGTTGGTTTGGACATGTAAGACGTAGACCTGTAGATGCTCCAGTTAGGAGAATAGAAGGCTATGGATGTTGAGAGAAGGGTTAAGACTAGAGAAAGACCGAAAAAAACTTAGAAGGAAGTAGTTTGGAAAGATATTGAGGTTTTAGAATTGGATGAGCAAATGGCCTTGGATAGGAATTTATAGAGGAGGAGAATACATATGGACGATCTAACGTGAATTCAGATATTGGTTCATATAGCCTACCCCAATCTCTTGGGATAAAGGCTCTGATGATGATGATGATGATATGTACAGTTATTCATTTATTTATTAATAAATGATTTATTTATAAATATTTCATAAATTGTAAATATAAAATGATGTGGGCCCCACTTGATTTTCACGCCTATATGAAATTATGAATGATAGATCAGTATATGGTTGGTGTAATGATTATAAATAAGAAATTTTAGAGACTTGAAATTTTGTTATTTTCAGTATTTGGAGTTGTTGGCAAACAAATTGGGAAATGACATATATGTCCCAAGGGTATTTTCATAAATTCCTCCAAAACTGAAATGAATTGGGACAAAGTAAAAATATCATGTTATTCTACATAAAAAGTACTCCAACATGGTGTCAATAGACTTTTCGAAACAATCATAAAAATAGAAAAATTCGTTAGCGGGTCACAGGGGTAAAATCATAATTTCTCAAGAATCGTGCACCGTGCGTCAATGAAACCACTTCCAATCATCAATATATGTTTAATATGATTGTTTGGAAATGAAATCCTAAAATTCGGAGCACGTTTACATGGTTTTTACGCCAACGGGATCGAAAGGGCAAAATCATTCGAAATTTCATACTAGGGGCATTTTGGTCAGTTTGCAAGGTTCCAAAATTATCCACTCAATTATTTTTGCTGAGATCTGCTACTGCATTATATTCTCCAATAGCTCCGATGCCATCTTCAAGAGAAAAAGAAGAAACAAAAATTTCTAAGCCGTTTTACTACTAATCCACTTAGAATTTCCATAAAATTTATATACCAAAATTGATCTTCTCTCTCTCCTCACATTTCTACACCAAAATCTCATCTTATAAGCCATCATACAAGGAGATATACACCCTCAAAGTTTCGACAAAAGGAGGTAAGCTTACCATTCCTTGTGATTTCTTTAAAACCAATAGTAGATTGCTATAGTTTAAGTGTGCTAAGCATGATTATGCCATTAGAATCATTAACTTCAGCTAAATAAGATGATGCCATGTGAAGAGGGTTTTGGCCATTGATGGCACATAGGGAATTCTTGAGCTTTCATGCATGAAATGCATGCCAAAATGAAGCTTAAGCATGATAGAACATGGATTAGCCATTAAATTGTTGAAATACACAAGGAATCTCAAGAGGTGATTTTCAGCCAAGGCAAGGGGGCTGGATTTGTGGCTGTTTCTAATGGTTTGAGAGTAGATTTAGACTGTAGGAATTACAGGGAGTCTGTTGGTATGCTCAAATTTAAATTCCGATGCAAAACGAAGAAGTTATGCTATATTAGCGGTAGAATTTATACTGTAAAATATTTGCAGTGTACAATAGGGCTGCATAGAGACATAAGTAATAGCTTAAAATTAAGTATTTATTAAGCTAATAATTTTGGTGAATTATTTGCAGCTCGAGAATAACGGATTTCGTGTGGTACGCATAAAGAGACCGAATACGCTACATAGGTAAGGGATGCGTATGTAAGTTGTAGCGATATTTCAAATGCATATTTATTATACAAATAATTTACTATGAATATTTTTGAAACGAAATACATGAAAATCTGTGGGATTGAGGCTGTATATGAAAATTGGAACTATGTTTAATTTGCAAGAGGGCTAGGGTAATAGCAGCCATTATGCTGCTGAAATTTCTAGAATATTTTCTAAAAATATTAGAAAATATTTAATTACATGATTTGAGAATTTCCTAGCCTTGAAAATAAGGAATTTATTATTTTTCATAAAACATGAATATATCGAAAAATGTTATTTAAATATTCATGTTACCAATTTTTCTGAAAGTGAGAATATAGAATATTTCTCTTACACTGTTTACAGTACATGATATGGTTTATGAGATGGAAAGTGAATATTTTATAAATTAGTTTCCATAAATATTCACTTTGTGAACTGTTAAAATCCTTTATGGATTGATTGAAGATTTATTGATTTTAATTATTTCCATAAAGGTGATATGATTATGAAAATATTGTTTTGAGATAGCTAAGCCCCATATCATGCTGATATGTGATATGTGATACATGATATGTAACATGTGATATGTATTTAGTCTCGATTGACACTTGATCAGTGTTCGACTTAGGACTGCCATTGACTATGGCCATAGGTCTAATATAATTATTATTGTCCTACTGGGTATTTTCTCTATAGAATGATATATTTCGGGTGATGCCTTAGTCTCCACTTTTATAAGATATGAATTGATATGTGATATGAAAAATGTATTTAAATGAAAAAGTTTATGAATATGTTTTTATATGAAAAGGAGAATAAATTTCTAAACAGTTTTTTGTACTACATGAAGTATCTTACTGTTATGGTTTATACAGTGAAGTGTGATATGGATTTAAATGAGAAATATAAGTTATGTAAACTAGTATTCTTTTAAGAACATATGAATATTAGTTTATTTTATTTAAATGCTTTATGTTACAAAAGCATTATTTTGAAAGGGATATGAAAAGGCTTGGAAGATAATTGATCTCAAGAAAAATAATTACTCCCTATAGTAGCTTTTAGGTTTCGGGACAGGACAGATATTTCAAAATACCTTCCTTACTCCATCCGGATCCCTAGCCGACTATAATATCCTTCCTATATCGGTTCTTAAAGTACCCATAGGAAAATAAAGATTTTCATTGCATATAGATTTCAGAATATCTAGTTTTGCATATAATTCTCTTACTGAGCCTTGGTTTGCTCACACTTTTATTTTAACATCTATAGAGTACTTCTAATGACTGCATGATTTGCATTCGGGGATTGTTGGCTGTGCATATACTGACCCGAGGCAGCGAACTTATATCCTGGAGGTATAATCATTTATTTTATATGTTCAGACCTATTTTACAGTACTATCGTGTTGTAAATTAAACAGGAGATGTAAAAGATAAATAAATTCTCAGCAAGTAAATATTTTATAATTATGAATTATAGTTTGTTAAATAGTTACTGTATACGAAAAAAGGAAAGTAAGGCATCACAGACAGCACAACCATATAAAATGTGTGGAAAAACATAAAATAAGGTAGATACAGGATGTGATAGTTTTATTGGTATCAGAGCAATGTTGGTTTGATGTTTGTCGGTATCTTAGGATAAAATGAAATGTTTTATATCCCCTGTAATACTATATAGTCTGTATATATAAATGATTCACTAACTGAAAATTGAAAAATTGTTTGTGCTGTGCAGAAATAAATGGACATAGGGGTCGATGAGGTAGAGGACACGGTAGTGCGGCACCTATTCCGGAGCCAATACCAGAGCCTGCCCTAGAACCCGCACTCCCTCTGCAACCTGAAAGCCCTAATATCATAATGAATAAGATGGAGAGGATGTTCGCGAATTTTATCGCTATGTATAATGCTGATCGAGCTACTGATAGAGCTGAAAGGGAATGGGCAGCCGCAGCTCCAGTAGCTTCACCAGTTGCACCACATCCTGCACAGCTTATTCCCGAGCCTCAGCCTGCACCCCAGCTAGTGTAGCAGGTAAGGCCGTACCACCTGTGCCACCAGTACAGCCGCTCAAGGATGAAGAGTCTTATTATGATGTAACTATGGTGCGGTAGTTTACTAAGCTGAATCTGTCAAAGTTTAAGGGTAATAAGGACCCACTGGTGGTAGAGCAATGAATTACAGCTGTAAAAAAGTTGTTTCGGTACATGGGGTGTATAGATACAGATAGGGTTGGACTGTCAGTGTTCCAGATGGCAGATGATGCGGAACACTGGTGGAAGTTTGCACAGACAGTCCTATTCGCCCAGCATCCGAATATTTCTTGGCAGATTTTTGAGGTTGCATTTCATTACCAGTATATTCCCGATACTGCCCAGAAGAAGCTACAGCAGGAGTTTATGGAGTTAGTACAGGGCAGCATGACGGTGGATCAGTATGAGTCACGGTTCACGACACTTAGCAGATTTGATCCACTAACACAAGTTAATGAGGGGCATAAGATTGATCGGTTTAAGACTGGGCTGAGACCTTTGATTAGATCGAAGTTGGCTCCATTCGACATAAGGACTTATGATAAGGTTTTCAAACTTGCATAGTTGTGTGAGCAGGATTTTGAGCAATTTCATACTAAGCCAGCATCGAAGACTAAGTTTAAGGGAAAGGGTAAAGCGAAGAGGGGCACAAAGGATAGAGCAAGTAGAGATCAACCAAAGAAGGCTAGATTGTCGAGCATCCAGATTTTAGAAGGGCGAGTTACGAGATCAGCAACTACAGCCCTTACTACTAGCCCTACCTCGACATAGAGGAGTCCTACGACCAGGTGTACGATGTGTGGTATGTCGCATGATACACAGCCTTGTTATCTGTTAACTAAGGCCTATTTTATATGTGGGCACAGGGCACTTGATGAGGGATTGCCCGATTCTATAGGAGTCAGCTACATCTACCACTCTAACCCCTATTCCACTGTTACTAGCACCAGTAGCTCCAGCTGAGACTGAGAGAGCTACACCTTCCTAGCATAGACGGGCGACTGCAACGGAGAAAGGTAAGAAGCCTATGACTCAGGGACGGGTGTATGCATTAGACCAGAGATTGCTGATGCATCTATGAATATTATTAAAAGTAAAATCTATATTTTTGATACACTTGTTATAGCATTACTTGATCCTGTCTCAAGTCATTCATTTATATTGCCTGCTTGTGCTAACAGAGTCCTAGTAGAACCGGAGCCGTTAGGATATACTTTGCAAGTAAATACACCTTTTAAAAAGGCTCAGATGATAGATATAGTGTATAAAAATTGTAAAGTAATGGTAAGAGAGAAGAACACGACAGCTAACCTAATTTTGTTAATGATGTATGATTTTGATGTAATATTAAGAATGGATTGGTTAGCTGTGAATTTTGTTAGTCTAAATTGTTATACCAAGTTTGTCATCTTCTCTTAACCAGAAAGATATGTTGTAAAGCTTTATGATAAATTATAATAAAATGATATTTTTACTAAATTGTTTCAATGTTAAATGAATGTGTTGAAGGTTATATTGCCTACGTGGAAGATGTGGAAAAGAGACGTCCTGAGTTACATGATATTCTTGTGGTTGGGGACTTTCTGGACATATTCTTGGAGGAGTTACTAGGGTTACCACCAGGTAGAGAGATTGAGTTTGTCATTGATTTGGTACTTGGCACGGAGCCCATTTCTAAGCCCCTATATTGGATGTCATTAACGGAGTTGGAGGAGCTTAAGAAACAGCTCCAGGAGTTATTGGCTAAGGGGTTTATCCGACCCAGTATGTCTCCATGGGGTGCACCGGTTCTATTTGTTCGAAAGAAGGATGGTAGCCTAAGGTTATGTATCGATTACCGGATGTTGAATAGGGCCACCAGCAAGAATAAGTATCCCCTGCCCAGGATCGATTATTTGTTTGATCAACTGAGGAATGCACGGGTGTTTTCTAAAATTAATCTCTGATCCGGTTATCATCAACTTAAGATTCGGGGTTTGGATGTTCCAAAGATAGCATTCTGGACTCGATATGGACACTATGAGTTTCTGGTGATGCCGTTCGTGTTAACTAACGCCCCTGCAACATTCATGGGCTTGATGAATGAGGTGTTTAAGCACTATCTGGACAGGTTCGTAATTGTATTTATAGATGACATTTTGGTGTACTCTAAGTCTCCGGAGGAACACGAGCAACACCCGCGTACAGTTCTGCAGAGCCTCAAAGATCAGAAACTGTATGCTAAGCTTAGTAAGTGTGAGTTCTGGCTAGATCATGTGATATGTTTGGGACACATGGTGTATAAGGATAGGGTGTCTGTTGATCCGACCAAGATAGAAGCTATAGTTCAATGGGAGAGGCGTACAACTGTGACTGAGATCAAGAGTTTCTTTGGTCTAGCCGGATATTATTGACGGTTTGTTGAGCTGCTCCATTGACGCTACTCACACGTAAAGATGTTAAGTTTAAGTGGTCGGATGAGTGTGAGCACAGCTTCCAAGAGTTGAAGCGGAGACTTACCACTACTCCGGTGTTAGCCCTTCCCAGCGGATCAGGTGGATGCTTGGTGTATACTGATGCTTCTGCATAGGGGTTAGGGTGTGTATTGATGCAGAATGGTAAGGTGATTGCATACGGTTCTTGACAACTAAAGGAACATGAGAAGAACTACTCGACCCACGATCTGAAGTTAGCCGCTGTGGTATTTACACTGAAGATATGGCAGCACTATCTTTATGGTGAGACCTTCCAGATGTACACAGACCATAAGAGTCTGAAGTACTTATTCTCGCAGCGTGAGTTGAATATGAGGCAGCGAAGATGGATGGAGCTGCTTAAGGATTATGACTAAGAGATATTATACCACCCGAGGAAAGCTAATGTGGTGGCAGATGCTCTGAGCTGGAAGCAAAGGAGATGGTATCTTATATGATGGTATGGGAGCACGACTTCCTAAAGTAGTTCTCGAGCCTCAATATTAGTGTGGTTTCCTCTAAGAGTTATGAATTCACAGTCAATTTCAAGATTGAGCCGGATTTGATGGGACAGATCAGGGATGCTCAGAGGACTAATGATTATTGTATAGGGGTTGCTAGTCAAATACAAGTAGGTATACAGTCAGATTTTGAGATTAGCACCGATGGGATTCTGAGGTTCCAAGGTCAGATCTGTGTTCCTAGTGATAAGCAGCTCAGAGATCTGATTTTGACAGAGGCCCATACCTCCAGGTACATTCTGCACCCGGGCAATACTAAGATGTACCAAAATTTACAGAGGGTTTATTGGTGGCCGAAGATGAAGAGAGACATAGTAGAGTTTGTAGCGAGATGTCTCACAAGCCAACAGGTTAAGATTGAACACCAGAAGCTTGCCGGTTTATTGCAGTCTCTACTGATTCCTACATGGAAATGGGAGCATAATACAATGGATTTCGTTATGGGTTTACCTAGGACCCAGAGGAGTCACGATGCTATATGGGTGATAGTAGATAGATTAACGAAGTCCGCCCACTTCTTGGCTATTAGATCTACAGATCCCCTTAATGCCCTTACCAGTTTATATGTACGAGAGGTAGTACGGCTACATAGTGTTCTAGTGAGTATTACATCGGATAGGGATTCCCAGTTCACATCTTATTTTTGGGAATAATTTCAGGGGGCTATGGGATCTCGATTGAATTTCAACACCGCCTTTCATCCAGAGATCGATGAATAGTCCGAGCGAGTGATATAGACACTCGAGGATATGTTACGGGCGTGTGCATTGGATTTTAAGGGCTCCTGGGATGATCACTTACCATTAGCCAAGTTTGCTTATAATAATAGCTATTAGTCGAGTATCGACATGGCACCATACGAGGCGTTATATGGAAGAAGGTGTAGATCGCCGATTGCATGGGAGGAAGTGGGAGATCAGAAATTGTTAGCTTCCGATCTGGTAGAGCAGGCATCTAAAGATGTGCAGATTATTTGTGAGAGACTACGGACAGCTCAGAGTCGGCAAAAGAGTTATGCAGACAGGAGATGCAGACCACTTGAGTTCTCACCAGGTGATTATGTGACAATCACGATTTTCAACCCAATTAGTAAACAGATTTATTTTAGACTTGTGTAAGTCAAGAAAAAGTATTTAAGACTTATAAGAATCTATTCAATTATAAGAAAATATACATATATAAATGTAAATGTACATTTATTAAATAAGAGATGTAATTACCTTAAAACAAAGGTGATAAACATATATATACATATACACACACATATATATATAAAAGAGAAAATACATATAATTATCTAATGTGTGTATATGTGTATATATATATATATATATCTATGATTAAAATTTAAAAGACAATTATATCTATAAGTATAATTAAGATAAATATAAATATATAAAAATATATATATTGGTCCTGATTGGCTTCTTAAGGAAGCCAATCAGGACCACCTACTCCCACGTTGTGTTAGAAAATAGAGGACTATGTCCTTTTCAAATGGAAAATCGGGGGCGAGAAAGAGAGCAAAGGAATAGGAAAAAGAAAAGAAATGAATGAAATGAAATGAAAATGAAAGATGATAGGCAAAGGAGAGACACGTGACAGAGATAAGAAAATTGAAATGAAAGGAAATAAAGAAAGGAAGAAAACTAAAGATGAGGGAAGGCTCGGTTTTAGAGAGAGAAAATCGTGTCAAGGAAGAGTGAACTGTGAAAGCTAAAACGTGAGAGAAAAAGAGACCAATAATGGAAGGAAACATGGGATCAAGAGATAAGAAGAAGAAGAGATTGAGCAGTGGAGAAAAGAGAAAGATCAAGAAACTACAACAAAGGGAGGAGTTGAGAAAGAAAAAGGAGTTGCAGCCAATCAGTGAAAAAGAGAAAAGAAAAGAAAATGTGACAGTAGAGGAGAAGCAATCGGTATGCAAAGGAGAGGAAGTCATTTTGTTCTTTGGTTGTGGTTTAGATCGAGAGTTAAATCGAGAGTATGAAGCTGCATTTTGGGCATTAACCAAGGAGAAGGAGACTTAGGGCAAAAGATGTGAGCTGCATTTGAGGGAAAAGAAAGAAGAGGACAGAACTGAAGCTAATAAATCCCAAAGTTACATGCTGAGGTTGTCAACATTTTCAAGGGAGAATTGAAGGCTAAACCGAGAACCTTGTAGAAACCTCCCTTTTAGTTTTTTTTTTTGGGTCAGAAATTGAGCGTGAAGAAGCACAGGCATGGCTTAAAGAAAGGGTGTTACCTTAGATATTTGAGGCAGAAAACCTAGTGTAACACCTTACCTTTCTCCACTGATGAATATTGAAAAAAATGAAAGCTTCACTCTCGAGTCCTTGAGCAGAACAAGGGCATGAGTAATGATTAAAGTTGAAGGGGAAAACAGCAAGGAAATTTTCAAGGAAACGAGAGGGAACAGAGCTTGAGGATAGAGGCTCTCGGATGGCATCAGGGGAAGGCTGAACCGTGACTGTGAGGGGCTGCTACATGGTGATCTTATCAAGTAGGAAGGCTGAGTTTTGGGCTGCTGTTTAGGGGCATTTGTAGTTAATAAGGCAGGGGACACAAGGCTGTTGAAGGAGATTGTTTAGGCTACAGCAGCCAAAATGAAGGTAAAAAGAAAAGAAAAAGGAAAGAAAAGAAAGGAATAGAAAGGAAAGAAAAAGAAAAGAAAGAATATATATATATATATATATATATATTTAAGGAAAAGGAAATATATATATATATATTTGCTGGATTTGAAGGTAAGCCGATACCATTTAAGTTTAAAAATATTTATATTTTTAATTTTATCAAGTGTATACTAAATGAATTGCAGATAATTGAAGGTATATAACACTACAAATAAATAGAGCATTAGAGACGGAATTTGTGACCGAATTTCCGTCACAAATTTTCAATTTCCGTTACTAATTATAATTAGTGACGAATTTGAGATGGAATATTCCGTCTCTAAATTTAAAGTAGCTAAAAGTCTATCCGTCACAAAATTTCTTTTTCCGTTGCAAAATCCGTTACAAATTTGAGACGGATATTTGTGACTAAAGTTCGTTTCTAAATTCTTTTTTTCCGTCATAAAAATTGTAATGAAACAAAAAAAAATTTAGTTTTTGCTACGCTTTTTCCATGGGATTTTCTAATTGATTTTTTCCGTTGCAAATTTTTGTGACAGAAATTCCAATACAATTTCCGTCACAAATTGTGACGGAAATTCCGTTTCTAAAAACTATTTTCTGTTACAAAAAATTAATTTATTCAAATTAAAAAAAAAATCAAATTCTACAATTTGTGACAAAATATTGGTAGAAAATTCCGTCTCAAAATAAGTTGCAATGAAATTTGTAACTAAAAATTCCGTCTGTAATTTCATTTTTTTTGTCACAACAAATGTATTATTAAAACAATATAAAAATTAAAATTATAATTTGTAACAAAATTCTGTCACAAATTCTGTCAAAAAACTATGACAAAAAAAATCATTTAAATTATTATTTCATAGCTATTGAAATTGTTGAATTTCATTAAAAAACAATTAATTTTGTAAGCTAAAATCTATTTTCCAAGTATACCTAAAATTGAATCCAATTAATTTACAATAAATATAGTTTAACAAAAAGATATACATTTAATATATACATAAACCTTAAGTACACATCTAATATCCACAAAATATGTACCAAACATCCATGCATAAACATTATATTCAATTCAGTACAAAAGTATGAAGTCCTATAACATCGTAGCGCTTCATGAAGATGGTCTTTTTGCTTCAAAAAGTGATCGAACACCTATAACAAAATGAATTATTTTGTTAAATACGATCTAACAAAAATTCATACAATTAATATAGATTCAGACTGTAGCGAAAAGCGAACAGAAAAAGCAACCAACAGGAAAATGTCTGTACACACATATATGTTTGATAGACATGTTTGATAGACAATGAGGATGAGTCTATACACACACACACACACACACATATATATATATGTACTTGATAGACAATAAGGATGACTACTATGACTTTTTTGCTTCTATCAGGCATTCAAAAGAAGAAAAGACTTCTGCTATCTCAAAAACCTCAAATAATAGACAATGGAAATCATGGATCTTCAGAAGTATTATTCCATTAAGATACTAGCACTTGCGGTATGAACGTAAAAAATAAAAGAGTAAAACGGCAAAACAAGTAATAAATATAGCTCTCGTCCCTAAGTGGTGTAGTTGTAATAAACGTGTGTATATGAGGCATGATGAGGCCTATATTTATTATATTAAAAAAAGGGAGAAAGAATCCACTTAATTGATTTAATTGTATATTTTTTTTACTTAATTTACTGGTTGTGTATCATGCTTTATATATTTATGTAGATTATATATGTCGCATTTCGTGTTAATTAATATTTTTCATATATAATTATTTTCGATCAATATGATAAAGATATCAGATTGATTTAAAATTTTTGTTGCATGACAGATATGAATATATTATTAAACCTAAAGGTTTTTTTTTATAATATTAATCATACATAAATTATGAGTGTAAAACTAATTAATTTTATACCATGGGATGATCTTCCCTCAAGTGTTTGTGTGCTTGTCAATATACATATAATTCTATTTAACATGGACAGCAGCTGGTGGTGCACCAGCTGGCTACTGTCTTACAGCTGGTGCACCACTAGTTGCTGTCCTGTGGCAACTGGTGCACCACCAGTTGCAGGACAGCAACCGGTAGTGCACCAGCTGCAGGACAGCAGTTGGTGGTGCACCACCAGTTGCTGTCCCGTGGCAGCTGGTGCATCACCAGCTGCAGGACAGCAGCTGGTACTGCACCAGCTGCAGGACAGCACAAGCTGGCTGCTGTCCTGCAGCTGGTGTTGTAGCTGGTGGTGCACCAACTACCACAGGACAGCTTTATGATTGAGATTGAGGTCTCATAGAGTTTGTATAAAAAGTCTATATAATCATAATTTACTATAGAGTAATTAAAAAGGTACTTATTAGAAGTTAACAACAAAAGCATGCCATTATTTATCTTGCAAATGCACTGAAACTTCACTTTGCATCTTGTTCTTTAGCTCAAGATTATAAGTATGATTGGTTGTCTGTTGTTAACTAAATATGATGCCTTTTCTTAAACCTAAAGGCTTTTTTTTTGCATGACAGATATGAATATATTATTAAACCTAAAGGTTTTTTTTTATAATATTAATCATACATAAATTATGAGTGTAAAACTAATTAATTTTATACCATGGGATTTTATCTTCCTTCAAGTGTTTGTGTGCTTGTCAATATTCATATCCAAATTCTAGTTAACATGGACAGCAGCTGGTGGTGCACCATCAGCTACTGTCCTGCACCAGCTGCAGGATAGCAGCTGGTCGTGCACAAGCTGGCTGTTGTCCTGCAGCTGGTGCACCACCAGCTGCTGTCCTGTAGCTGGTGGTGCACCAGCTGCCACAAGACAGCTTTCATCCTGTTTAAACTAAGCAAGCAAGATTAAATTTTGCTTTCTATAAGTGACAACAATTGGCTTCTACCAATTTATGATTGAGGTCTCATAGAGTTTGAATAAAAAGTCTATATAACCATAATTTACTATAGAGTAATTAAAAAGGTACTTATTAGAAGTTAACAACAAAAGCATGCCATTATTTTCATCTTGCAAATGCGCTGAAACTTCACTTTGCATCTTGTTCTTTATAGCTCAAGATTATAAGTATGATTGGTTGTCTATTGTTAACTAAAATATGATGCCTTTTCTTAAAACCTGAAAAATTTTTAGCTAAATCCAATGAATTTGTAAACCTTTTCCACTTGCCTAACAAATTTTCAGAGTACCCATGTTTCATGCATGCTTTGACAATCCAATGAATGTACAAAGAGAAAATTATTTTCCATTGTCATTATAGTTAGCATAAGTAGATAAACAAAGCAAGTTAGATCTAATATAAAAACATGAGCTGAGAAGTATAATTAAATAAGTAAATGTTATTATATATGAGACATACCTGAGTGTGAAGCTACCAATGTTACACTTATACCAGAAGTCTTTAGTTTCTTTACTTCTTCAGAAGCTTGTATGACACCAAAATATAATCCAGTTGCATGTCTAAAAAAAAAAAACAAAAAAACTTACATATGCTATCATCAACAATACCAAATTAAAGGAAAACTTATATGAAGATAGAGGGAAAGAATGCATATGACAATAAACAAAACAGGCTCTGCAGAGGAATAAACTTATATCCTTTTTCTTTGGTTCAAATAGAACTCTAAAGGAGACAGGCTCTGCAAAGGAATGGCAGACAAGCACATTGCAAAGTTTAGATTATAATCAGTGTAACCTCCACAAATAAATTTCTGATAGGCCAAAGTAAGTTTCAATGCATCAATCCAGAAGAGCAAACTCACTCCTAGTAGCAAAGTTCTCTAATAGCTAGGCTCTTAGATAGAAAAGCACCACTCATCAAGGTCCAGTTTTGCTGTTCATTACCCAAAAACTTGTTTGAGGAAATATTCATTTTGCTCTGGTTGTGCTTGTGCAAGATACTAACATTTACATAGTGTTTGCCTATATCCATTCCCAGACAACAACTTATCGTTGCATAGTTTTTGCCAATATCCATTCCCAGACAACAACTTACCATTGCCCTACTCTTGATATGCCTTTACTGAAACTCTATAATGATACATCAGTATACACTCTTTAACTTAATTTTTAAAACACAAAATGAGTATACAAAAAGCAACTAGCTCATCTCTACTTTGCTCCTTTGAATCAAGATTCTTTATAAGCTATTCTCACGGAAGCTTGAAATTACATTTGTATGTTACAGTAAACAGTGCAAGGTGCAACTATTACAATATATCATTCATTCGTTTTGTAATACATATATATAAACAAACTTATTTAATTATAAACAAAATAATCTAAGAAAGATATGATTTACAATAATTATTCTAATTTCAGTGATGGAACAAACAGGAGAGCAGCTGGTGCACCACCAGGAGCTCTTGAATCAACATAAAAATTAAATTAGCAATTCATTTACAATAATGAAGCAAATCAAGAAAGAATTAATAAAACAACTAAAAATACAATTCATTTTATTGCAACTAAAAAAACTCACTTTCTAATAGTAGTATTAGAAAAAAAATTGCAAAATCCTAAGTATGCAAATCAGCTGCTGTCCTGCAGCTGGTGGTGCACTTGCTGCTGCAGGACAGCAGCTGGGAGGTTTTTCCTAAATGAAGATATTTTTAAAACTTAATTCCCTAACTAAGGTACTTTCATTCTTTATTCCAAAACAAAGGTATATTGATATTAATTAACTTCCATGTCAACATTTTATCCAAGTCAGCATTTTCATTTTTCAATTATCTCCTTTTTCTTTCTCCCTCCTGTTTAAGACATTAGTCTCTTTTGCATAATTTTATTTCTATCACCAAAATCATTTTCTAATTTAAAGTTCCATCAAATTACCATTTACGAGCAGTAAGACAAAATAGCTAGAGAAAATGGACTTTTATAAAACGTAAAAGTCTACAATATTCATCAACACAAACAACATTCAAGATAAAAGAAAACTAAACTGTAATTCTTAATTCTAAGATTCTTATCTAATAAAATTCAGGATGATATAAGATGAAGACAAGGTTGAGGGTAAAAGAACTCAATTTGAGAGGGTCAACAGTCAACCCCAGCTTTGATTGGTTTGTTACTCAATCAACCATCTAAATTGGCTTTCCTGCATACATAGTTTAATTGAAAACCCTTGAACTAAAATCCTTCGTTAGAAAAAAAATGCTCGTGCGAAAGATGGTTTTAGAGCTGACCAAGTAGTTTATGTTAACAGATCTTGCAATTAAAAAAATCAGAGAAAGTCAAAGAGAAGAGATGCAAAATAAGATGTATCCAACTATTGAGAGAGAAAAAGTATCATACTAAGTGTGAATTGATCAAAAACTAATTAATTTATTTATCTTTTAATGAGTTGCTGATTTATTGAGAATGGTTAAGAAAAACAAAGAGATTTTGAAAAAAAATATTGCACAGTAGTTGAAAGAAGAAAGAGTAGGAGAGGATTGAAGGAAGAAAATGTTGATTTGGATTTTGATTAAGTAAAATTACCTTTGTTTTGGAATAAAGTTTAAAAATACCTTAATTAGGGAATTAAGGTTAAAAAGTACTATATCTTAGGAAAAAACTCCAGCAGCTGGTGCACCACCAGCTGCTGTCTTGTGGCAGCAGGTGCACCAGCAGCTGCTGTCCTGTGGCAGTAGGTGGTGCACCAGCTGCAGGACAGCAGCTGCTGGTGCACCTGCTGCTACAGGGACAATAGCTGGTGGTGCACTTGCTGCTGCAGGACAGCAGCTGCTGCACCACTAGCTGCAAGACAGCAGCTGCTTTTGATTTATCTGCCACAGGACAGCAGCTGGTGGTGCACCAGTTGCAGGATAGCAGTTGGTGGTGTAGCTGCTGCTGCAGGACAGCAGCTATTGTCCTGTGGCAGCGGGTGCACCACCAGCTGCTGTCCTGCAGCTGGTGCACCACCAGTTTTGGCTAATCTGCAAAAACGCCACATAATGGAAAAAGCAATATGTTTCCGATGTAAAGAAGGGGAGGAACATCAAACTGGCTACAAATTTATTCTCACAATCAAACCAGGCTAAATTCTTATTGGTTTTAAGGCTATGATAGTAGGAAATGACCATATGGATCCATAAAGAAAGGAAAACCAGATCAGTTAAACTGGGTGACAAATTTATTCTCACTATCAGTAAGCATCCAAAAACCAGATCAGTTTGTTTTTACTAATGCATAATAATTTGTGGCATCTACTACTAGAATAATAAGACAAAAATAATTACCCAAGCTATTAATGTGCAATATAACCATAAACTTGGCCAGAAATAAAAAACTGATACCTATCCAAACCCAGCAAATACGTAACAAGCAAAAAAAAAAATTTCCAGCAGAAGTTGAACCCATTTATTCAAGATCAAGATAAAGTATAAGCTCATTACCTGAGATTTGAAACAAAACTAATTTCGGCATATATCTTAATTCACCAACCAAATGAAGCCAAAAGAGTGATCGATTTGATGGTTCAACACCAAGTGTGAACACCTAAAACATAAGAAAAATGTTTTTATCATTTTATAATTTAACAGAAATCCATGTATTTAATACACATATACATGCACCCAGTTCTTTCTTACATACATACATACATGCATGCCTTTCACACATCCATCCATCCATACATACATGCATATATACAAATCCATTTAACATCCACAACAATTGCATCCAAGTTCAATCCACAAATATATATGCATGACGTCAAATAAGATAAAAAGAAAAAGAAAAGCTTACTTTACAGTGCTTCATGAAGATGGTTCAGCTCCATGATTGGAAGGACCAGCTCCAAGATGAGAATGTCCAACTCCCGGTGAATGTTGCATCTAAATGATTTGAGTCAATCTAACCAAAACATCTTTGATTTCATTTTGAGTTTGGACAAGTCTATCCTGTCCTTCTGTCAAGGTTTCCATTCGAGCTTCCATATCATTCATTCGTTGACTAATTGCCGATGATGCACAAATTGAGGACATAGATCTCGGTGCAGAGGGTACTGATGAGTCAAACAAATGGTTGCTATGTGGCCTAGCTCCAAAACTGTAGACGTGTGTACGGGTAGTCTCTATTCCTCCAATGGAATTATACCACGCTTCTGCATCAAACTCGGGATGAGTAGAGACATCTTCACCATACTTCTCACACAATAAATTAGTATATTTTTCCTACAATGAAAAAAAAAACTATTATATAGCATAATGAGAGAAAACAAGCAAATGCAAATATCAGTAAATTCACGTACACTGACAGCTTTTGATTTATTGTCCACAAATTCGCCCACTCCACCACCTCGTCTGTGGGTTCGCTCAAAAATTTCTTTGTATGTTGGTTGTCGATCCAACTTTTTTTCCTGCACATAAAATGTTTAAAACAATCAACCGTAAACAAAATATAATAGGCATGAACGATTGTCAAAGTTAAAAATTTGTCATTACTTACCATCCTATGGGCATGAACCAAAAATGGAATCGAACCACCTGTATGCTTTGTCATTATACCTTCTTTCATTGTCAATCGATTTTGCTTTGCTTTTTGCGATTTAAGTTCCCATTCCTCTGTCCCTCACACATCAATCAATTGATCCCAGACTTGAACACTAATCCATGGTGACAAATTATAACCTTTGCAATCTTTTATCCGATTCGTGCCAAAATGTGCCATTGCTTTTTTCCTTTCTAACTGCATTACGTTCTTGAAACGTGATTTGCATGTGTTATCAAATATTTCATGTACAATCTCTGTATCCTCCAAAGGCCACGAAAAAAAATTCTACATTAAGAAGCAAACATTATAGTTTAATTAAATTTAGTAAAAGGAAAAAAATGCATGCCATAAATAATAACATTAGATTAAATTGACATATATACCTGAAATTTTACCCACATTTGGGTTTTCACTTCATTTGGAACTTTCTTCCATGTCGGCCACGGATCAGAATAAAACTCTTTAATCATCGTTGTAATGATTCGAACAGGTCGAACTTCCAAAAAAACACTATCACAAGATACTTAAATAAGTTTAAAAAGCACGAGGTTTTAATAAACTTAATACAAAAAAAATTAAAAGAATACATTACCTGTTTCCTATACAAGTAATTGGCGTTCTGCGGTCTAGATTTCTTGGAGGAGGCATTCCTTGATTTGGACCTCTTGTCCGCTTTCTACCACTTGCCCCACTACTAGTAGCAGTCGGTGAGTCTGTTTGATGTGGCTCAACGGGAGTATGGTCAGCCGATATTCCATGATTGATCTCTAAACCCTCAGTTAGTGGTACCTCGACTGATGCACCCTTCGACAATGGGCCTTGGGTAGATGCACGTTGAGCAGATGTGCACTGGGTAGATGGGCCCTCAGTAGATGGGTGCTGGGGAGGTTGGCCCTCCAAAGATGTGCACTAGGTTGATGGACCCTCGATAGATGGGCGCTGCGAAAGTGGGCCCTCCAACGATGTGCACTGTACAGGTGGGTGCTGGGCAAGTGGGCCCTCAATAGATGTGCGCTGGGTAGGTGGGACTTGGGTAGATGGCTGCTGGGCAGGAGGGTCTTTAGCTACTGGATCTATCTCCCCATCATCCGACTCTTCAGATGGAAACAACCTTTTCTCCAAGTCAACTGCTGGAGTTTGAGATCGAGAAGTTGGCCTGAAATAAGTTTTCCAACCCGATGAAGGAAACCCTGCACGACGAACATTCTTACTAGCCGACTTCCCATATCTGCCCATTATAACTGCAACACAAACAATTGAAATGCAAATATCAGTAAATAACCTAGACTAAATTACTAAAATACAAAAGTAATAAAGAATATAAACAATAACAAACATAAAAGTTGAATTAATGCTTAAACTTATAGTAAATTAATTAGGAAAAGCCTAAAATAATAACATGATTAATTAAAAAAACCTCATCATCATCATCATCCTCATCCTCCTCGTCATCGTCATCATCATCGTCATCATCACCGTCACCATCACCGTCATCATCATCGCCGCCGTCGTCATCGTCCTCGTCGTCATTGTCGTCATCGTCCTCATCATCATCTTCTACTTCTACTTCTACTTCTTCTTCCATGGAATTAACCTCTTCATACTCATTGTGAACTAAAATAGCTGGATTGTCAAGTTCCTCTGAGTATGTAACAACTGTTGGGTTTGACATGTGAAGTTCTTGGTAAACCCCATCATTTAAATCAAGTATGTTCAAATCATGGTTCTGAAGCTGAAATCTAGATCTTGCTTTTGTCTTGAACACAGCCCACCAATCACGACGATCTCGTCTTCTAGATGGATAAGGACTAAAATACACTTGTTGACTTTGTTCAGCTAATATAAAAGGTTTATTGCTAGCAAGAATAGACTTATGCTTGATTTCAACAAGACCATGATGGGGATGAACGCGAACCCCTCGTTCGGTATCAAACCAATGGCACTTAAAAAGTACAACTTGATTTCCAATGCCAAAGTATTCTAACTCGAGTACATCTATCAAGATACCATAAAAGTCACGTTCTAAATCATTGTAACAATTGCCTTTCACACAAATACCACTATTCATTGTTTTCCGAGATCTCCCATAATCTAATGTATGAAACTTAAAACCATTTACAAAATATCCTTCATAAGTCCTTGCCCTAGCGAAGGACTTTGAGATAGGTCAATGATACGTTGATCTATTTCATTACCCCGTTCACGAACCTAAAAGAAATTGTAACCTGACATTAGTGAAATGCATTCTTATTTTATAATAGCCAATTTTGATATATTTAAATAACTTACGAAATGTTTAAACCATTTCGTAAAATGAGCTTGACGTGTTTTCTCCAATTGAAAATCATCGATGTTTGGCTCATCTCTTTTAACCATCTCATCAAATATCCTACATTTTAAAATAATATTAAATGTGTACTGCCAAAAAATGAGAAATAAATTAATTTACGTCTATATACTTACCCAATGTATGGGACTATTTCTTCACAATTCATTAACACATAAATGGACGCTGCATCATATTCATCTTCACTCAAATATCGAGCATTATTCTTTGTCCGCCCAAGTGGTCGTCCAAGATGTTTGAAAATCGACAAACACCCCATAAGATCCACGTCTCCTCCATTGTCATTACGTGGCGGACGAGTTAACCTAGTTGCAATATCGGGTTCGAAATATAAGGCACAAAATGATGCAATCTCTTCCCTCATATATGCCTCACATATAGACCCTTCAACGCGTGCTTTATTTTTCACCTTCTTTTTTAGATTGTGCAAAAACCTATTTCAAGGATAAAACCATTAAAATAGAATTCGTATAGAAAGTGTTCTATTAATGTAAACATGGCTAACTCAAATATCTATGTTTATTACCTCTCAAATGGGTACATCCATCGATATTGCACAGGTCCTCCAACTTTTGCCTCGTAAGGTAAGTGAATCGGTAAATGCTCCATATAATCAAAAAAAGCTGGAGGAAATATTTTCTCTAATTTGCAGATGGTTTCTACAATATTGCTTTGCAAATGTTCCATGTGACCTACATGTATTTCAGTGGAGCATATGTCTCGAAAAAAATTAGAAAGCTCAGTAATTGCATCCCATATTGAGTTTGGGACCAAATCTCGAAAAGCAATTAGAAGTAAACGTTGCATAAACACGTGACAATCGTGGCTTTTCATTCCATAGAACTTGCATTCTTCAACGTTTACGCATCGAGCAATGTTTGATGCAAAGCCATCAGGAAGCCTCAACTCTTTTACCCATTTACACACTCGTTTTTTATCCTCCTTGCTTAATGTGAACGAAGCTTTAGGCTTCAGTGTTTTTCCATTTGTTTTCACTAATTCCAATTCTTTTCATCTACAAATCAATGCCAAATCCAATCTCGCCTTTATGTTATCCTTAGTTTTCCCCTTAACATCCATCATGGTATTGAATAAATTATCAAACACATTTTTTTCAATATGCATGACGTCCAAGTTGTGACGAATAAGATTGGTATGCTAATAAGGCAACTCCCAAAATATGCTCTTCTTTGCCCAATTATGAGTTACTCCGAAACCTCGAGGTTTTTGTTGATCACATCTAGCACCGAATGTTAATTCTTCAATGTTATCTAGCTGGCACAATAATTCTTCACCTGACAATCTCACAATCAGAGGATCATGATCAACCCTTTTAGTAAATTTGTCTCTTTGCCTTCTAAAAGGATGATTAGGAGGCAAAAATCTACGATGACAATCGAAAAAGCAAGGCTTTTTTCCATTTTGCAATCTAAAGGCTTTTGTATGTTCCATGCAATATGGACAAGATAATCTGCCATGGGTACTCCACCCAGACAACATCCCATAGGCAGGAAAGTCATTAATTGTCCACAGTAATGCAGCCCTTAACACAAAATTTTGCTTTCTATGAGCATCATATGTCTGAATACCATCTTCCCATAAGATGTTTAGCTCATCTATCAAAGGCCTCAAGAAAATATCTATGTTTTGTGATGGATTATATCTTCCCGGAATTATCATATTTAAGAACACATATGGTTGCTTCATACACATCCAGGGAGGTAAATTGTAAACAGCAATCATTTCTGGCCAACATGAGTATGACCTTGCTGCTGGCCCAAACGGAGAGAATCCATGTAAGACCCGAATTTTATTATACTAGATACCATAGTTGTACATGAATAATGGTGGGAATAAATTGTTTGAGTAAAATTAAAGAAAACAATTAAATATGAATTTTCACTTTTCATTTTAAGTTATGGTGTATAATATGGTGTATATGCATTTGGTTGAAAAGAAATGCA
This sequence comes from Heritiera littoralis, assembly GCA_031772115.1. Taxonomy (NCBI): domain Eukaryota; kingdom Viridiplantae; phylum Streptophyta; class Magnoliopsida; order Malvales; family Malvaceae; genus Heritiera; species Heritiera littoralis. The sequence goes on from JAPDPK010000090.1 coordinate 1,570,842, forward strand.
AAAAGGAACCTTATTAGTTGAATTGTGAAGCATTAAATGAGGTAAGACAAAGTTAATAATTGTGGTTGACATTGGCGTGGGAAAGAAGAAGAATAAAAGGAGAAATTGTAGTAAAAAAATGTGCAGAGATCTCTGTCGCCCGTTCCCTTTTTGACTGCAAGCCGTCCCTTTTGCTGGAAATTCTTCAACATTTAATGGGCTGTAGAAAATTTCACCACGCCATGCCCTTGAACGGTTGTTTTTCTTCACCAATTAATGAATTAAAAGACAAGGTAATGATGAAGAAAACAGGATAAGGAAACAGGTGTTAGATTTTAAGTGAAACGGAATGACTATATAAATAGGCTTCAAGAGAAAGAAATGGATTGAAATGAACTCCATCCTCTCCAGAATCCTTCTCGCCCATTCTGTTCCACTATAAGTTCATCTTTAGTTCTTCAGTTTTTCTTAGATGTAAGCCATGAAAACTTCCTTATTAGTTAGCCAAACCTTTCCTCCAATGTTGAAGAGCTAAGGAACAAGCAAACTAAAGCTAAGAAAGACAAGAAAGCATTCTGTTGTCAGAGGAGTAACTTGGTAAAGGTGAGTTTCATAGTTTTACAGTTCTCTTGATATTTAATCATAGATATAGCCTGGTTGTAGTTGAATATTGTTGAATATATAAGAAAACTAGATGGAAAAATAACCAAGAATGAGTAAGGAAACACGATGGGCGAGTAGAAAGTTGCTAGTCAAAATGGGTGACTACTCGCCCAAAGGATAGGGCGAGTTTGAGAAATTGTTATATGAGTTCGCCAGTATTGTGGGATAGTCAGAATGACTGTCCGGGCGGGCGAGAACCAATAATCGCCAAAAGGCGAGAATGGCGATAACAGTGATCGCCAATGTGAAATGTTGATGATTGCCAATGATGCAAGAAGGAGATAAAGAGGTCGCCAAACGTTATCCAATTCATGGGCGAGCCCATTTATGAATGAAAGGCCATGGCTGGCGAACTGAATTGATGAGCATGGAGAGTTGAGCTCCCACGTTGGGCGAACTCCCATGAATAAGCCGCTAATGGACAGCGAGCTATGTTGGTCGAATGGTGAGCTGTTACCTGCCCAAAGTGCCACTATTATTAGGAAAATATAATCGTTTTGGAAAAATATTCATAGTTTGAATAAATGCTTTTGCATATGGGAATTGAGGAAGGCGGGCAAGAAGCAAGGCTGCATTAGACGAGGTAAGGAAGTAGTATGTGAGTAGAATGCATGTCCTATGGAGTAAAAATGTTAAGAAAATATTAGAAATTGTTTTATTCTCTGACATGCATTGGTTGATAAACTGTTTTGGTTTCGGGCGAGCTACAAGCCGCCATATGTTGTTTTGTTGGGCGAACTGATTAAGGCGGGCGAGTATCTTGGTTCTAGAAACTCGGGCGAGCCAAGTGGCGAGCTCTCTTTTATGAGAACTGGGCGAGTACCCTTGTTTTAAAGAGAAATCCGGGGTAAGCCATAGTCGGGCGAACCCTTTTTAATGTGTTTGGGCGGGCGACCCTTGTTTTAAATATAAGGCGGGCTAACCGTTATCAACGAGCCATACTTTTGTTTTTGAAAAGCTAAGTGGCGGGCGATTAGCAATTCACCGTCTTATCGTGTTAGTCAGGGGCGAGCCGTGAAGGGCGAGCTGACCATGGCGAACGGTTTTAAAGTGTAAATTCCTAAATTAAAAATGAATTATTTTAAATATTTCAAAAATAAAAATATGAAACCTTTTTGGGGCGAGTTGACCATTGGGCGAGTTGACTAATGGCGAGTTGAGTATTGGCAAGCTTACCATAGGCGAACTAGCCATGGGCGAGCCAGTTTAATCCGTACCTTTCTTACACGGCAAAAGTTGAGATTACGGGCTGTTTTTGGTATTTTATTGTTTTATAAGAAATCAAATCATTTTGTGGAAATGATACATAAGATATAACTTGATTTTGAGACATTAGGCCATGAATTCATGCATTATCATTCATATACTTTGCGTGACCCACCTAGGGCGATGGCTCGGGCCAAATAGACCAACGAGTGCACCCTAGGGTGTCACAGGGCTGATGGACCTGCCAAGTCTTCAGCGGTCTCGAGGTCACTTGGCAAGTGGACCCGAGGACCACCTACAAATTATGGCCATACATCTAGATGAGATAGCCGTAAGGGGCGATGGCCTACGGGTGCACCCCAAAAGCGGATGACTTGTGTTCTTTGCATGATTTAAATTGTTGCCTAGTCTCAATTAAATGATTTATGAAAGGATCTGGTGAATCCTATTAACTATATTTATTGTTTCCTAATGAGTGTGATCGTTAGGATAATTAAATGGTTTTGAGATTATAGCTTTTATTTTTATAAAGCAGCATACACCTTCCTTACTGAGCACGCGGTCGCTCACTCCTTATTTTTCCACTCCACAGATCACTGATTTGGCTAAGAGACTTACCTTCCTGAGATTGGATATAGAAGGTATGTTGTATTCTTTTATATATTCAGTTTATGGTACAGTACTACTTTAAATAGGAGGGAATGTATAAACATTTGTAGGTGAACAAATTAATAATTCATAACTTTATATGATTTACAAGGAATAAGAGAATAAAATATGATTAGAGTGATGAGAGTTGTTAAGCATCACTAACAGCCCAACCGGTAGTAAGTGTAAGTTATAAGTGAGTAACATGTTATATAGTGGAAATTGAGATGTTACAGATTTAATGGTATCAGAGCAGGGTTGGTCGGATGTTTAGTGAATGCTTAAAGTAAATGGTATACATTCCCTATAGTACTGTACAATCTGAATATATAATGATGAGTGATAAACGATTTCTGTGGTACAGATATGAGTGGAAGGAGGAGGATGCGCTCAGTGAGAGGCATAGGCCGAGGTAGGGCGGCACAAACTCCGGAACCACAGACACCGGAACCTACCCCAAGACCTCCACGTCCTATACAACTAGAGAGCATTGATAATCGTGTAACTCAGGTGGAGAGGTTAATAGCAGATTTTATGGCTATGTATCAGGCGGATAGAGCCGCTGATAGGGCAGAGAGGGAGAGAGCTACAGCTCCTGCAGCCCCAGTAGAGGCTCCAGCACTACCACAACCAACACCAGTTGTGCCTGAGCCTGAGCCTATTCCACCACCAGCACCTCAGCCACCGGTAGCTCCACCACAGCCACTGATTCAGCAGCCACGAAATGCAGAGTCATATTGTAATGTGGCATTGGTGAAATCATTTAAGAAGTTGGATCCACCTAAGTTTAAAGGTACTAGGGATCCATTGGTGGCAGAGCAGTGGGTGATTGAGATCGATAGATTACTTCAGATTATGAGATGTTCGGAGACAGAGAAAGTAGGCCTAGCAGTGTTCCAGCTGGCAGATGATGCGAGACATTGGTGGAAGGCCACCCAGACGGTATTATTTGCTCAGCATCAGGATCTGTCCTGGGATATGTTTGTGGAAGCTTTTAGAAGGCAGTATATTCCTGACACTACTCAAGAAAAGTTACAGCAGGAATTCATGGGTTTAGTACAGGGTAGTATGTCAGTGGATGAGTATGAGGCTAAATTTACTACATTGAGCCGTTTTGATCCACAGACTAGTACGAATACCCGATATAAGATTTCGAGATTTAGAGCTGGGTTAAGGCCATCCATCAGAGTAAAGCTAGCCCCATTTGTTATGCAGACTTATGATGAGATAGTTCAACGGGCTCAGCTATGTGAGAGGGATTATGAGCAGTTCCAGCTCGATTTCAGTGGTAAAACTAAAAGTAAAGCAAAGGGAAAGGCTAAGAGGTTTATGGAGGACAGACAAGGTAGGGAGCAGTTTAAGAAGACCAGATCTTCGGGCATATAGATTTCAGAGGGCAGATTTGATAGACCAGCAGTTTCTGCTCCTGCTAGTGGCCCCATTACCACTCAAAGAAGTGTTGCGCCCTTATGTAGACATTGTGGAAGGTCGCATGGATCGCGCCCTTGTCCTGTAATGTCTGGGCTATGTTTTAGATGTGGACAGACGGGGCATTTTATTAAGAATTGCCCGATGCTCAGAGAGTCGACTGCTTCTACTAGACCTCTTGCATTACCTCAGATAGCGGCCCCGGCAGCTCAGAGTGAACCAGAGAAAGCGACACCCTCACAGCCTAGGCGGGCGACAGCCGCAGAAAAGAGTAAGAAGGTTGTGACTCAGGGTCGGGTGTACGCGTTAGATCAGGAGACTGCCGACGCCTCTATCGATGTGATCAAAGGTAAGGTTTACCTTTTTGATATTCCCGTAATTGCCTTAATTGACCCGGGTTCTACTCATTCATTCTTATCGCCTGCATATGCCAACAGGACCCCAGTAAAGCCGGAATTGTTAGAGTATATTCTACAAGTGAAAACTCCTTTTAATGAATTCCAGAGGACGGATATTATATATAGAAATTGTAAATTGACTATAGGAGAGAAGGTTGTGACAGCTAACCTAATTTTGTTGGATATATATGATTTTGATATCATTTTAGGTATGGATTGGTTGGCTGCAAACCATGTTAGTTTGGACTGTAATACTAAGTTTATTACCTTCTCTCATCCCGAAAAGTACATTGTAAAGTTATTGTAAATTAATAAAAAGTATGTGAATTTATGTTGTGAAATGACATGTGTACTAAAATTGTGGTTGTGTATGAATGTTTATGAAGGATATATTGCTAGTGTGGAGGATGTTGAGAGGAAGCATCCAAAGATCCAAGAGATTCCTGTAGTTAAGGACTTCTCGGATGTATTTCCAGAGGATTTACCAGGGTTACCACCAGATCGAGAGACGGAGTTTATGATCGAGTTGGTACCCGGTACGGAGCCGATTTCTAGACCCCCATATAGGATGGCACTGACAGAGTTAGATGAGCTCAAGAAGCAGCTCCAAGAGTTATTAGATAAGGGATTTATATGTCCCAGTGTGTCACCGTGGGGAGCTCCAGTACTTTTTGTTCGGAAGAAGGATGGTAGTCTCCGGTTGTGTATAGATTATCGGATGTTGAATCGGGCTACCGTTAAGAATAAGTATCCACTACCTCGGATTGATGATCTGTTTGATCAGCTCAGGGGAGCACGGGTGTTTTCCAAAATAGACCTACGATCAGACTATCACCAGTTGAAGATTAAGGAGTCGGATGTGCATAAGACAGCATTTCGGACTCGTTATGGTCATTATGAGTTCTTGGTAATGCCGTTTGGGTTGACAAATGCCCTTGCAGCTTTTATGAGTTTGATGAACGAGGTATTTCATCCATTTTTGGATAAGTTTGTCATAGTATTTATAGATGACATTCTGATTTATTCTAAGACTCTAGAGGAGCACGAGCAGCATTTGCAGATTGTTCTACAGACCCTCAGAGAGCAAAAATTGTATGCTAAGCTTAGTAAATGCGAGTTCTGGCTTGACCATATTATATTTCTCGGACATGTAGTGTCGAAGGACGGGGTGTCAGTTGATCCGTCCAAGATAGAGGCCATTGTTCAGTGGGAGAGGCCTAACACAGTTACCGAGATACAGAGTTTCCTGGGTCTTGCCGGATACTATCGCAGATTTGTGGAGGGATTTTCTAAGCTTGCTGCTCCATTGACTCGACTCACACGTAAGGATGTAAAGTTTGAGTGGAATGACGCGTGTGAGCGTAGTTTTGGTGAACTTAAGAAGAGATTGACTAGTGCCCCCGTATTAGCCCTTCCTAGCGGATCAGGTGGATTTATGGTGTATACCGATGCATCCGCTCAAGGTTTAGGGTGTGTGCTTATGCAGCATGATCGGGTTATAGCCTATGGTTCTCGACAGTTGAAGGATCATGAGGGGAATTACCCGACACATGATTTGGAGCTAGCCGCGGTAGTGTTTGCACTAAAGATATGGCGACATTACTTGTACGGGGAGAAATTTCAAATATATACAGACCATAAGAGTCTGAAGTATATATTCTCACAAAAAGAGTTGAATTTGAGGCAGAGACGGTGGATGGAACTACTAAAGGACTATGATTGTGAGATTTTGTATCACCCAGGTAAAGCTAATGTAGTAGCTGATGCACTGAGCCGTAAGCATGTTGGCATGGTATCGTACATGATGATCAGGGAGCATGAGTTGATAGAGCAGTTCTCTAACCTCAGTCTGACAGTTGTTTCCTCTGACCAGTATGGGTTTACGACTAGTTTTCGTATAGAGCCGGATTTGATGGACCGAATCAGGGAAGATCAGAGGAGGGATGATTATTGTATTGAGATTGCCAGTCATATTCAGATGGGAGTTATGTTAGACTTTGAGATTGGCACCGACGAGATACTAAGATTCAGAGGTCGGATATGTGTTCCCGATAATAGACAGCTTAGAGATCTGATTTTATCAGAGGCCCATACCTCTAGATACACATTACATCCGGGTAGTACTAAGATGTACCAGAATCTCCGGAGAGTGTATTGGTGGCCTAAGATGAAGAAAGACATCGTTGAGTTTGTTGCTAGATGTCTAACATGCCAGCAGATTAAGATTGAGCATCAGAAGCCGGCGGGTATGCTTCGACCATTATCGATTCCTATGTGGAAATAGGAGCATGTTACTATGGATTTTATTATGGGATTACCACGGACCCGGAAGGGGTATGATGCTATTTGGGTGATAGTCGACAGATTGACTAAGTCTGCTCATTTCTTAGCCATGAGATCTACAGATTCAGTTAGTGCCTTAGCCGAGTTGTATTTCAGGGAGATAGTGAAATTACATGGTGTTCCAGTGAGTATTACCTCTGATAGGGACTCTCGCTTCACCTCTCATTTTTGGGAGAGATTTCAGGAGGCTATGGGATCCCAGTTGAGTTTCAGCACCGCTTTTCATTCCCAGTCTGATGGACAGTCTGAGTGTACTATACAGACGCTCGAGGATATGTTGAGAGCGTGTGCATTGGATTTTAGAGGCTCATGGGACGATCACTTACCCCTGGCAGAGTTTGCTTATAATAATAGTTTTCATACAAGTATCGGCATGGCACCGTATGAGGCCTTGTATGGCAGACGATGCAGATCCCCGATAGCATGGGAAGAAGTGGGAGACCGTAAACTGTTAGCTCCTGATTTGGTCGAGCAGGCTTCTCGTGATGTACGGATGATTTGTGAGAGGCTCAGAACGGCTCAAAGTCGGCAGAAGAGTTATGCAGATACTAGACGCCGACCATTAGAGTTTATAGCAGGTGATTATGTGTTTTTAAAGGTTTCACCGTCCAAGGGTATAATGAGATTCGGGAAGAAAGGAAAGTTGAATCCTCGATACATTGGGCCTTATGAGATCTTAGATCGCGTAGGAGATGTGGCATATCGGTTAGCACTACCACCAGAGTTGTCAGGGGTGCATAATGTGTTCCATGTCTTGATGTTGAGAAAGTACCATCCAGATCCTTCTCCCGTGATTCGACACGAACCACTGGAAATCAGAGAAGATATGAATTACGTCGAGAAACCAGTACGGATTCTGGATAGGAAGGACAAGGTGTTGCGATCTAAGACGATTCCTTTGGTTAAAGTGCTCTGGCAGTATCATAACGAGGAGGATGCTACTTGGGAGTTAGAGAGCCTTACGCATGAGAAGTATCCAGAGCTTTTCCAGTGATAGATCCGAGATAAATTTGGAGGACCAAATTTCTCAAGGTGGGGAGAAATGTAAGACCCGAATTTTATTATACTAGATACCATAGTTGTACATGAATAATGGTGGGAATAAATTGTTTGAGTAAAATTAAAGAAAACAATTAAATATGAATTTTCACTTTTCATTTTAAGTTATGGTGTATAATATGGTGTATATGCATTTGGTTGAAAAGAAATGCAAAAAGGAACCTTATTAGTTGAATTGTGAAGCATTAAATGAGGTAAGACAAAGTTAATAATTGTGGTTGACATTGGCGTGGGAAAGAAGAAGAATAAAAGGAGAAATTGTAGTCAAAACGTGCAGAGATCTCTGTCGCCCGTTCCTTTTTTGACTGCAAGCCGTCCCTTTTGCTGGAAATTCTTCAACATTTAATGGGCTGTAGAAAATTTCACCACGCCATGCCCTTGAACGGTTGTTTTTCTTCACCAATTAATGAATTAAAAGACAAGGTAATGATGAAGAAAACAGGATAAGGAAACAGGTGTTAGATTTTAAGTGAAACGGAATGACTATATAAAGAGGCTTCAAGAGAAAGAAATGGATTGAAATGAACTCCATCCTCCCCAGAATCCTTCTCGCCCATTCTGTTCCACTATAAGTTCATCTTTAGTTCTTCAGTTTTTCTTAGATGTAAGCCATGAAAACTTCCTTATTAGTTAGCCAAACCTTTCCTCGAATGTTGAAGAGCTAAGGAACAAGCAAACTAAAGCTAAAAAAGACAAGAAAGCATTCTGTTGTCGGAGGAGTAACTTGGTAAAGGTGAGTTTCATAGTTTTACAGTTCTCTTGATATTTAATCATAGATATAGCCTAGTTGTAGTTGAATGTTGTTGAATATATAAGAAAACTAGATGGAAAAATAACCAAGAATGAGTAAGGAAACACGATGGGCGAGTAGAAAGTTGCTAGTCAAAATGGGTGACTACTCGCCCAAAGGATAGGGCGAGTTTGAGAAATTGTTATGTGAGTTCGCCAGTATTGTGGGATAGTCAGAATGACTGCCCGGGCGGGCGAGAACCAATAATCGCCAAAAGGCGAGAATGGTGATAACAGTGATCGCCAATGTGAAATGTTGATGATTGCCAATGATGCAAGAAGGAGATAAAGAGGTCGCCAAACGTTATCCAATTCATGGGCGAGCCCATTTATGAATGAAAGGCCACGGCTGGCGAACTGAATTGATGAGCATGGCGAGTTGAGCTCCCACGTTGGGCGAACTCCCATGAATAAGCCGCTAATGGACAGCGAGCTATGTTGGTCGAATGGCGAGCTTTTACCTCGCCAAAGTGCCACTATTATTAGGAAAATATAATCGTTTTGGAAAAATATTCATAGTTTGAATAAATGCTTTTGTAGACGGGAATTGAGGAAGGCGGGCGAGAAGCAAGGCCGCATTAGACGAGGTAAGGAAGTAGTATGTGAGTAGAATGCATGTCCTGTGGAGTAAAAATGTTAAGAAAATATTAGAAATTGTTTTATTTTTTGACATGCATTGGTTGATAAACTGTTTTGGTTTCGGGCGAGCTACAAGCCGCCATATGTTGTTTTGTTGGGCAAACTGATTAAGGCGGGCGAATATCTTGGTTCTAGAAACTCGGGCGAGCCAAGTGGCGAGCTCTCTTTTATGAGAACTGGGCGAGTACCCTTGTTTTAAAGAGAAATCCGGGGTAAGCCATAGTTGGGCGAACCCTTTTTAATGTGTTTGGGTGGGCGACCCTTGTTTTAAATATAAGGCGGGCGAACCGTTATCAACGAGCCATACTTTTGTTTTTGAAAAGCTAAGTGGCGTGCGATTAGCAATTCACCGTCTTATCGTGTTAGTCAGGGGCGAGCCGTGAAGGGCGAGCTGACCCTGGCGAACGGTTTTAAAGTGTAAATTCCTAAATTAAAAATGAATTATTTTAAATATTTCAAAAATAAAAATATGAAACCTTTTTGGGGCGAGTTGACCATTGGGTGAGTTGACTAATGGCGAGTTGAGTATTGGCAAGCTTACCATGGGCGAACTAGCCATGGGCGAGCCAGTTTAATCCGTACCTTTCTTACACGGCAAAAGTTGAGATTACGGGCTGTTTTTGGTGTTTTATTGTTTTATAAGAAATCAAATCATTTTGTGGAAATGATACATAAGATATAACTTGATTTTGAGACATTAGGCCATGAATTCATGCATTATCATTCATATACTTTGTGTGACCCACCTAGGGCAATGGCTCGGGCCAAATAGACCAACGAGTGCACCCTAGGGCGTCACAGGGCTGATGGACCTGCCAAGTCTTCAGCGGTCTCGAGGTCACTTGGCAAGTGGACCCGAGGACCACCTACAGATTATGGCCATACATCTAGATGAGATAGCCGTGAGGGGCGATGGCCTACGGGTGCACCCCAAAAGCGGATGACTTGTGTTCTTTGCATGATTTAAATTGTTGCCTAGTCTCAATTAAATGATTTATGAAAGGATCTGGTGAATCCTGTTAACTATATTTATTGTTTCCTAATGAGTGTGATCGTTAGGATAATTAAATGGTTTTGAGATTATAGCTTTTATTTTTATAAAGCAGCATACACCTTCCTTACTGAGCACGCGGTCGCTCACTCCTTATTTTTCCACTCCACAGATCACTGATTTGGCTAAGAGACTTACCTTCCTGAGATTGGATATAGAAGGTATGTTGTATTCTTTAATATATTCAGTTTATGGTACAGTACTACTTTAAATAGGAGGGAATGTATAAACATTTGTAGGTGAACAAATTAATAATTCATAACTTTATATGATTTACAAGGAATAAGAGAATAAAATATGATTAGAGTGATGAGAGTTGTTAAGCATCACTGACAGCCCAACCGGTAGTAAGTGTAAGTTATAAGTGAGTAACATGTTATATAGTGGAAATTGAGATGTTACAATCCATCAGCACATAGACCTAATCTAACATTTCGAGGTTCGGAAGCAAAAAATTGATGAGTGTGATTGAAATGCTGCCAAGCCTCACCATCAACAGGGTGATTGAGCAGTCCAGATGAATTTTGATTATGTGCATGCCATGTCATAAACTCGGCAGTTGCAGCTAACATGTAAAGCCTCTAAAGTCTTGGGATTAATGGCAGATAACGCAAAACCTTGAAGGCAATCTTCTTCCCTCTTGCCACACTAGATTTATATCTAGGATGCCCACATACCGGACAAGACATTAACTCAACATATTCTTTACGATATAATATGCAGTTATTCTTGCATGCATCTATTTTAGTATAACCTAGACCAAATTTTTCCATTTTCTTCTTCATTTTATAAAAGTTTGTTGGCAAATTATTATTTTCTGGCAACATACCCTTCACAATCTCAATCATGCGATTAAAACAAGCATCACTCACATTAAACTCCGACTTGCAATTTATAAGTTGCGAGACAGTAGATAAAGTGGTGTGCTTTGTACAACCAGACCATAAAGGTTCATTCGCATCATTCAACAATGAATAAAAGTATTCATTCGATGAATTTGGTTGTTGCACATCGAATCTTGACTCATTAGCATTTGAGTTCGAATAAAAAGCATCCATCACCATTCTACCATATGAATTTTGTTCTTCATATACTTCAAAAATAGGATCCCGAAACCCATCTCTACTTGTTGAAGACTGCTTATGTCGAACTTCTCCATGTTTATCCCAAATGGTATAACCAATACAAAAACCTTTGTAAAAAAGATGTTCCCGCACCTTATCTGCTTCCAAAAAATATCTATTTTGACATTTTGTGCAAGGGCATTTTATTCTATTTCCACTTGCAAACTCCACATTAGAAAATGCAAAACCAATGAACTCCTCAACCCCATTCAAATACTCCTCAGTAATATAACCATTTTCATCTAACCGACAATACATCCAAGATCTATCTTTATCCATTTTGCACAATTAAATAAATCACTGCAAAAAAAATTACGACATCTAATCTTAATTAAATATAACTACAAAACAAATTCAACAAACCAATCCCATAATATAGTATAACCGTAAAACCAAAATTCTAAATTAATCATAAATATTAAAATTTCACCAATTCAATAACCACAAACAAGCAAATTTTTAATACATATATATATATATATGAAAACAAATTTATTTAATCGCATATATCATAAAATAAGAAAGATAGGATTTTGAATTTACCAACAATTTCTCTGTAGAATACTCCTTAAAAACAATTCTGAAATTCCTGCAATGTTGAAAATTCAAATATTAAACATTTAATCAAAAATAAAATGCATTTAGGTAGCAAAATGATAATAAATATACATTATTATTATTATAAAATTTAGCAGAAAATTAGCTTGCTCTGAATTTTTAAGGTGAAAGAAAACAGAAATGAGAACCAGAGATAATGATTTGCCTAAATGCATGATGGTATGGCTACTAAACAATGGAATTATACTATAAAACATTCCTCTTTTGCATCATTAATTTTCTCTTAATGCTTGATAATGCTGGTGATTCATAATCATTTACTGCTCGACCTTTCTGCTATTTTCATATTTATCATTGGTTCACTATCAAATTCACTGATAATGTTGATTAAATAGAGCTTGGACTGGTTGGTACAATATGTAAGCTGGCACAGTGGCAGAGAAAGGAACCTTAACATCATATATTATTACCATTCTTTTTCTATATCACAAGCATTTGGTTTTTGGATTGAAGGTGGGTGACAAAGACCTCAGGAAAGCTGATCAAACCACAGGGTACAAGTAAATGAAGTCCACTCCCTCCCAACCCGACACCCCCCCTTTTTTCAAAAAAAAAAAGAACAACAGATTAATAGTATACTATATTCATTTCAACTCACTGTGGAAGGAAATCTGTTCTAAGTTGTTCATAATTGCAGCTCATGTGAAGTAGAACATATAAAACTATTATTTTTTGCATGTTCAAGAACTGCAAGTGTAGTGTAGTCCTCCATTGAAAATTTTGTTACTAAACATGATGCAATGACAGACTTATATAACTGCAGAAATCAGAATATGCCTTTTTTTCCTTGGTGTTTCTTCTAAGTGTTCTATTAAGTTAGTTTTTAAAATCCCATTTGCAAGCCATGCAGGATAAAATGACATAAATTTTGCATAAAGGAGCAACTAAAGCACTGAACTATCTCAATTGTTCATCTAATTTTCTATTAAGAGGTGGATCAATCCTGTCAATTTGAGAATAAGATCCTAACTTGAAAATTTTTCTATCCCAATTTTCCCTAGGTTTTAAGCCAATTTTTTATAAAAAAAAATTAGAATCAATATGAGAGGAGATATACCAGTAGTGATAATCTGTCAAGGGAGTAGGCTGTGACCGGTGGCAACTGCTTCTCTCGACACTGTCACTGTAGAGGTGCGAAAGGGAGAGGCAGTGGGGAGGCGCGCAGGGGAGTTCGAGGCGGTGGCGAGGAGCGGGATGGGCGGCTGGCTTGACGTCGGTGCCGGAGGTGGGTGGGTGGGTGGGTGTGGCCGACGGGAGGAGTCAGGGTGAGGGATTTTGCCTGGGTTTAGTTTTTATTTTCTTTCTCAGCTAACGGGAAACGGGGCAAAATGGCTGGGGCAGTGAGGGAGGCCGATTGGGTGAGGGATTTTGCCTGGGTTTTGTATTTATTTTCTTTCTCAGCTAACGGGAAACGGGACAAAATGGCTGGGGCGGTGAGGGAGGCCAAATAGGTGAGGAATATGCTTGGTTTTGGTTTTTTGTTCTTTCATTGCTAACGGGAAATGAGAAATTGAAGAAGCTCGCTGGTGGTAAACTACAGTGATAGGCGGGAAGTGAAGAAAAAATTTGAGACGGATTTTTGGTAGCAAAATCTGTCACAAAATTTTTAGATATTTTTAATATCAATTAAATAATATTATTTTATTTAGAAAATAACAATATTACAATTTTTTGTATTAAAATGATATTTTTTTGATCAGAAAAAAATGATATTATTTATAATTTATTTACTCAAAACATTATTATACAACATTAAACTAAAAAAAATTATTATATTATATTTTATAAAATCATTTATAATATTAATTTATATACTATAATATTAGAGACAGAAAATTCCGTCTCAAAATCCGTCTCTAATATTAGAATCGGATTTTGAGACGGAATTTTCCGTCTCAAATGAACCAAGTAGAAAAAACGTTTTAAGGGTTTTGAGACGGAAAATTCCGTCTCAAAATCCGATTCTAATATTAGAGACGGATTTTGAGACGGAATTTTCCGTCTCAAAACCCTTAAAAGATTTTTTACTTTATCTGAGTTAGTTTGAGACGAAAAATTCCGTCTCAAAATCCGTCTCTAATATTAGAATCGGATTTTTCCGTCTCAAATCAACTCAAATAAAGGAAAAAAATCTTTTAAGGGTTTTGAGACGAAAAATTTCGTCTCAAAATCCGATTCTAATATTAGAGACGGATTTTGAGACGGAATTTTCCGTCTCAAAACCCTTAAACTTTTTTCGGGTTAATTTGAGACGGAATATTCCGTCTCAAAATCCGATTCTAATATTAGAGACGGATTTTGAGACGGAATATTCCGTCTCAAAACCCTTAAAAGATTTTTTCCTTTGTTTGAGTTAATTTGAGATGGAAAATTCCGTCTCAAAATCCGATTCTAATATTAGAGACGGATTTTGAGACGGAATTTTCCATCTCAAAACCCTTAAATCTTTTTCCCACTTTATTTGGGTTAATTTGAGACGGAAAATTCCGTCTCAAAATCTGATTCTAATATCAGAGACGGATTTTGAGACGAAATTTTCCGTCTCAAAACCCTTAAAAGATTTTTTACTTTATCTGAGTTAGTTTGAGACAGAAAATTCCATCTCAAAATCCGTCTCTAATATTAGAATTGGATTTTGAGATGGAATTTTCCGTCTCAAACTAACTCAGATAAAGTAAAAAATCTTTTAAGGGTTTTGAGACGGAAAATTCCGTCTCAAAATCCGTCTCTAATATTAGAATCGGATTTTGAGACGGAATTTTCCGTCTCAAAAGTCATCATAAATTTGGCGGGATATCATACTGTTCACTCGCACCTCTTTAGCTTCGGAATTTGTGACGGAATTTATTCTGTTACAAATTTGTAACGGTTTTTCCGTAAAAAATCCGTAGAGAAATTTTTCACTATTATTTTTCTTGATTCTATTACTAATCCGTTTCAAATCCGTTACAAATTCGTAAGAACTTGTGACAGAAATTTTCGTCTCAAAAATTCCGTCACTGAAAGTCCAATTTCTTGTAGTGTAAGCGTCAAGCTCGGTGTACGCGCAAGAGTCGGTGCATGGGTGAGAAGCTCAAGATTCACGCACATCGAGCTTTAATCAGTAAGACAACTCTGTAGTGCCATATATTGTAAAATTAAGTCAAGAAATAACTCTAGTAAATTAGCACTAACTCAATACGATTGTGTTTAAAGTGTAACTAGGTGCTAAGATGACAAATTGAGTTTGGTCTAGGCTCAACGCACGAGCCCCTAGCATAGGAGTCGGTAAGACTTTTTTATAAGATTGCGGTAGATTTATATTGTATAGGCTATATAGAATTGTTAAATTGGATAATAATACGATATAGCATGAAATTAAATATAGAATTTGTAATTATATAGCCGAACATTAAATTGTGGAATTATTGACTAGGTCAGATATGTGGTGATGTTTGAATATTAAAATATTTAAATTATTTTTCTGCAGTCCGTGAGTGAGTGGGTGATTGGGACTATACAAGCTCGATTATTGAATATCGACTGCAAGGCTGCTTGATTTGGTTGCAATCGTACTTGATTTAGGTAAGGGATATATATAAGGAACGTAAGAGATACTAGAATGATTTTAAAATCAATTGCATTATGTTTTATGAATTGCGTTTGCTTTGCAAGAGGCTTTAGAAATTTGATTTATCGAATTTTTGTAAGAATACTGATTTCTGCGATTTAAGCTAAAAAGCTAAGAAACGTTTTAAGAATAAAACTTTCTTAAGGAATTCAGTCTTGAAAATATTAAATTGCATGATTTTAGCATATTCATGAATTTTTAAATTAAAATTAATTTTATGGAAATTACCAAAATTTAGTATTTTAGAAATATTTATGAAAAGTTATGAAGTTTTTGGAATTTTTGAAATTCCTTGCATTTTAATTGATTTTGGAACCTCTATGAGTTTTAAAAATGCTTTTTCGAATTTGGATTTATGAAACTCTGCATTGGCATGAATTTTCTAAGGAATTCGGTTTTTGTTGAAAGCTTATTTAATTGCATGATTTTAAAGATTTGTGACTTTTCTATTTTAAATTTTGTTTTATGGATTTACTATAAATCATGGCACTAAAACCTATTTTCTTTGAATATATTTTGGAAATTACTTTTTAAATATTTGGAAAAAAATTCTGATTTTATGCGATAATCTGCTTTATGAACTCCTGTAAATATCTGAATGATTTGATTTATTGATTTGAACTTCGAATTATGAAACTTTATGTTTTGAGACATTGGCATACTATCATCTTGCAGTATCTAGACTGCTGCACATTTTGGATCCGTTAGTATCTGGCTGTAGTGTGACCTTTGGGGCCTACAGTATCTGGTTGCAGTGTGACCTTCGGGGCCTGCAGTATCTAGCTATAGTGTGACCTTCAGGGCCTATAGTATCTGGCTGTAGTGTGACCTTCGGGGCCTACAGTATCTGTATCTGATATATATTCTGCGCGCTATGTTGCTGTGTGTTTGATCCAGTCCGTAACAGTTACAGATGACACTTGATCAATGTTCACTGTAGACCACTTGGACTATGGCCATATGTCTATCTGTTATTATTCTTATAGGATATCTTTGTTGCTTGATGTATACCGAGTTATTGCCATGTCTCCACTATCAGTTATTTTATGATTTTTGTATGATTTATGAACTTCTGATATTTAAACTCTGAACTCCGAAATGGCTTTATGAATTCAATATGATTTCTGAACTTTTGATATCTGGATTCTAAATTTGAAGTATTTTCATATCGATATATATGATTTGATTTGAAATACAACATAAGTTCTGAAGTTGATTGTTTTACATATCTGCATAGCATGGCTTTATTAATTGAAATTCTGTCATACTGATTTGATTTACATCTGATTTTCAGAATACATGAATTCCTTTTCTAAGGAAATTCTCTGCTTTAGAAATATCCTTTATGTTCTAGAACTTATCAATCATTTTCAGACACTTGTATATAACTTACGATATCTGTCTCTTTATGTGTATTTCTTACTGGGCTTTCCAAAAAGCTCACCCCCTTATCCACCTTCTAGATAATTTGCAGTGAGAGTTTGTATGAGGGGTTCTTCACGTCCTTCGAGGTTTTTACCTTTCCTTGAAGGTATGTGATGTACAGTATTCTCTTTTATATTTAGACTTGTAATTTCAGTACTTTTATAGTATGGGGATGTAAGTAAAGAAAGTATATGATATATTTATGGTTTATAACAATGCATGCAACTTGGGTGGAAATATATTTAGTCAAGTAGAATATTCGAAATTGTAAATGCATGCTTAGTGAGAGAATTTGACTGGGATCTAAGGTAATTAAAGGATATTGACTTAGCTAATATAAAGTTAGCTTAAGAATTGATTTGTGACACTACGTACAGCCCAACCAACTAAGTGAAAAAAGAAATTTTGGTTCGTATTTTCAGTATAAAGGGTCATTACAGATTATGTGTTTTAGAAAGTCTCCCCATCTAAAGGTATTATGAGATTTGGTAGGAAAGGGAAGCTAACTCCACGATATATCAAACCATTCGAGATCTTAGATCGCGTAGGAGGCGTGACGTACAGATTAGCACTACCCTCAGAGTTATCAGCAGTGCATAATGTATTCCATGTCTCGATGCTTGGGAGATACCATCCAGATCCCTCCCACGTGATTCAGTATGAGCCACTAGAGATCCGAGAGGATATAAGTTACATGGAGACACCGGTTCAGATATTGGATCGGAAGGATAAGGTATTACAATCTAAGACTATTCCACATGTAAAAGTGCTCTGGCAGTACCATTCTGAGGAGGAGGCGACCTAGGAGTTAGAGAGCCTGATGTGAGAGAAGTACCCAGAGCTATTTCAATGAGTGGTCTAAATGAAATTCGAAAAACCGAATTTCCTTAGGTGGGGAGGAAATGTGAGAACTAGTTATTTTATACTGTATATGTACAATTATTCATTTATTTATTAATAAATGATTTATTCGTAAATATTTTATAAATTGTAAATATAAAATGAAGTGGGCCCTACTTGGATTTTCGCGCCTAGATGAAATTATGAATGAAAGATCAGTATACAGTTGGTGTAATGATTATAAAGAAGAAATTTTATAGACTTGAAATTTTGTTTTTTTCAGTATTTGAAGTTGTTGGCAAACAAATTGGGAAATGACGGATACGTCCCAAGGGTGTTTTTGTAAATTCCTCCAAAACCGAAAGGAATTGAGACAAAGTAAAAATATCATGTTATTCTACATGAAAACTACTCCAACATGGTGTCAATAGATTTTTTGAAACAGGCATAAAAACAGAAAAATTCGCTGGCGGGTTACGAGGGTAAAATCGTAATTTCTCACTATCTGTGCACCGCGCGTCAACGAAACCACTTCCAATCATCAAGATATGTTTAATATGACCGTTTGGAATTGGAATCCTAAAATTCGGAACACGTTTACATGATTTTTACGCCAGCGGGATCGAAAGGGCAAAATCGTTTGAAATTTCATAACTCGAGGCATTTTGCAAGGTTCCAAAATTATCCACTCAATTATTTCTGCTGAGATCTGCTACTGTTCATCATCTTCTCCCATAGCTCCCACGCCATTTTCAAGAGAAAAAGAAGAAACAAAAATTTCTAAGCCTTTTTACTACTAATCCACTTAGAATTTCCATACAATTATATACCAAAATTGATCCTCTCTCTCTCCTCTACATTTCTACACCAAAATCTAATCTTATAAGCTATCATACAAGGAGATATACACCCTCAAAGTTTCAGCCAAAGGAGGTAAGCTTACCATTCCTTGTGATTTCTTTAAAACCAATAGTAGATTTATATAGTTTTAAGTGTGCTAAGCATGATTATGCCATTAGAATCAATTAAATTGAGCTAAATAAGATGATGCCATGTGAAGGGGGTTTTGGCCAGAGCTTTCATGCATGAAATGCATGCCAAAATGAAGCTTAAGCATGATAGAACATGGATTAGCCATTAATTTGTTGAAATACACAAGGAATCTCAAGATGTGATTTTTGGCCAAGGTAAGGAGGCTGGGATTTGTGGCTGTTTCTAATGGTTTGAGAGTATATTTAGACTGTAGGAATCACAAGGAGTCTATTGGTATGCTTGGATTTAAATTCCGATGCCAAACGAAGAAGTTACACTATATTAGCAGTAGAATTTATACCGCAAAATATTTGCAGTGTACAATAGGGCTGCATAAAGACATAAGTAATAGCTTAAAATTAAGTATTTATTAAGCTAACAATTTTGGTGGAATTATTTACAGCACAGGAATAATGGATTTCGTGTGGTACGCATAAAGAGACCAAATACGCTACACAGGTAGAGGATGCATATGTAAGTTGTAGCGATATTTCAAATGCATATTTATTATGCAAATAATTTACTATGAATAATTTTGAAACGAATTGCATGAAAATTTGTGGAATTGAGGTTGTATATGAAAATTGAAACTGTGTTTAATTTGCAGGAGGGGTACGATAATAGCAGCTGTTATGTTGTTGAAATTTCTAGAATATTTTCTAAAAATATTAGAAATATTTAATTACATGATTTGAGAATTTCCTAGCCTTGAAAATAAGGAATTTATTATTTTTTTATAAAACATGAATATACCGAAAAATGTTATTTAAATATTCATGTTACCAAATTTATTGAAAGTGAGAATATAGAATTTTTCTCTTACACTGTTTACAGTACATGATATGGTTTGTGAGATGAAAAGATGGAAAGTGAATATTTTATAAATTATTTTCCATAAATATTCACTTTGTGAACTATTAAAATCCTTTATGGACTGATTGAAGATTTATTGATTTTAATTATTTCCATAAAGGTGATATGATTATGAAAAAACTGTTTTGAGACTACTAGGCCCCATATCATGCAAATATGTGATATGTGATACGTGATATGTGACATGTGACATGTGATATGTATTCAATCCCGGTAGACACCTGATCAATATTCGACTGAGGACTACCCTAGACTATGACCATAGGTCTGACATAATTATTATTGTCCTACTGGGTAGTTTCTGTATAGCATGATATATTCCAGGTGATGCCTTAGTCTCCACTTTTATGAGATATGAAATGCTATGTGATATGAAATGTGTTTAAATGAAAAAGTGTATGAATATGTTTTTATATGAAAAGGAGAATAAATTTCTAAATAGTTTTATGTACTATATGAAGTTGTAACGACCCGTTACCATATTTTTCACATTATTTTTACACCATTTATCCGGTTGGGCTGTCTGTGATACTTCACTTGCACTTAATGTTAAACAATTTTAATATAACATTGTTAAGATAATACACATCCCCCATTTTATTTACAAAAATGTAGTACTGTATACATGTCTAAATACAGAAAATAAATGATCGTACCTTATATGTCTCAGACGGTCTGTCACATTATCCTTTGTGTACAGCCATGATCCACAAATATTGGATCCCACCATCATCCAAACCTGAAATGTTAAAATTGGGGAGTGAGCAAACCACGGCTCAGTAAGAGAGTTATATGTCACACTTGATATTCAGCTATCTATATGCTGAAAATAATTTTTCATTTTCTTTAAAATCTTCCTAGCTGGCTCTAGGCACACATGTAGGAAGGATACTACAGTCGGCTAGGGATCCAGATAGAGTAAGGCAGGTATTTTGAAATACCTGACTTGTTCCGGAACCTAGAAGCAATCTGTAGGGAGTACTAATTCCGTTGTTTTCAAAACGATATAATTTTTGTTTTTCCACAGAGTAAACCACTTATTTCTTTTCACTTCAGTATACTTTAAAACACGTGACAGTTCAGTAGTAAAACAGTGGTTTACTTCTCTTCAGTACAGTAAAAACACGTGACAGTACAGTGATTTGTAAATATCCAATCATTGGATAATTACTTCTTCGATTATTTCTTTCTTAGAAATAATTCTTATGTTATTCTTTTAGAATAAACATTTATTTCTCTTTTCAAATCAGTAACCGTATCGTACAGTTCAGTAAAACAGTATATTCAGTAAAACAGTAAGTCGATACGGTTCACTCAGTAGACAGTAAACAGTAGCTACCCGTTCAGAAAACAGTATAAGGTAGCTTTCAGTTCAGTAAAATAGTAATCAATGGCTACCATTTCAGTAAACAGTACAGTTCAGTAATACAGTGTTTTGGTACGGTCTTTCTTCAGTAACAGTAAACAGTACAGTAATTCAGTATAGTAAACGGTACAGTATAGTAAATAGGATTCCATAAATCCTTTCAGAAATCAGTAAACAGTAAACAGTAAGCAGTAAGTGAGACTAGGCAATACCCTACAAGTAAATCATGCTATCATCGTCCACAAAGGGACACAGTAACAGTAATGAGATCTATGGCCATGATCTATAATATGTCCTCGGTGTACGCTTGCTAGGCGACAATCCGGGACGCTGATGACTAGCTGGTCAATCAGCCACGTGATAGTAACAGTATATGTGATGCATGAAGCTCGGGGCCTAAGTCTCAAAACAGTGTAACCGTACCATAGCCTTTATGGATTTTAAACACAGTAAATTAAAATATTTCACAAATATCCATAAGGCTCACATGTAATAAATCATCACCTTTATGAAATAATTAAATTAAAATAACATTTCTCAAAATATTTCATAAAGGTATAAATCATATTTTTCATACGGTGAAAACAGTTTATAAATCATTACTGAAAATATAGAAGGGCAAAATTATCCTTTTTCCACCGTAAAACCATATGCACGCTTTTTCGTGCTTTCACTTGAAAACATGGTTTTTCAATAATTTATGAAAAATAAAATATTTATTTTTCCAAATTCATAAATCCCGTAACCATGTTTCTTTCTAAAAACACGTGTAGAGACCTCTAGTCTCGAAATCATAGTTTTCCATCATTTCTTAACCTTTATGGAATTTTCATAATTAATTATTTCCATAATTAAAACCATAAAGGTTTTATGTAAAATCAAGTGAATATTTAAGAATATTTATAAAAATATTCACTTCAGTCTCTTTTTCATTTTCATCTCGTTTCACGTGAAATATCACCTACCGGTGAATTTTCGGTGATTTCCTTTTCACCATTCTCGAAAACATGAATACTTTAAAATCAAATATCGTTATATTCATGTTTTATGAAATTTACTTAATTTCTCGATTTTCGTACTTGAAAATCATTTCACGTGAAATCAAATCATTTATTATGATTTTCGGTGATTTTCGGTAATTATTCGATAATTTTTCGGCAGTATAACGGCTGCCGATTTGGCTAGCCTCCTGCACGGGAAATACAGTTTATACTTTTCAACTGGTATTTCACCACAATTTAAAACCAATAAATCACCACAAATTTCAAAACTAATCATTATAAATTGCATTTATAAATTAAATGCATAATTTAAAACATGTGGCCGAATATCCTTACAGGCGGCACATGTCTCCCTTACCTGTTTCGGGTCGGCGACTGCCTTTCAAAGGTCGCGCCCGTGTTCACCTCTCCCGATTCCATCGTCTCGGTAATTGAGGATGATTTTCTGGAATTTAAATTCTAAAAATTAAAATTTTTCCATAATTATTTAAATAAATAGATTATTTAAATAATTTAACACTTTTTGGGATTTCTTACCGATTCTCGTATTTCTCGGGATTTCCCGTAATTTTCAAATTCTCGGGAATTTTCCAAATTCCCGGAATTCCTTTTCTCTTTCTCTTTTTCTTTCTTCCTTTTTCTTTTTCTTTCTTTTTTTCTCTTTTCTTTTCTTTTCTTTTTCTTTTCTTTTTCTTTTTCCTTTTTTTTTTTCTTTTTCTTTTCTGGCTCAGACCGGTTCCAGACCGGTCTCCTCCCCTCGTCGCCGGTTCTCCTCCGGCGGCCGGTTCTCCGGCGGCTCGGTGGCTCAGCAGCTGGCCGGCGTCGAGGCGAAGCTGCCGGTGGTCTCAGCTTGGCCTGGATCGGCGGCACGGCGGCGGATCTACTCGATTTTGCCTCGGTCACTTCTCCTCCTCCGTCGGCCTTCCTCCGCCGTTCCCAGCCTCTCCGGTGGCCTCCATCCCTTTCCTCTTCTTCCACCGATGCTTCGGCTGTGGTGGCGGCAGCCGGTTTGGCCGACAACCGCCAGATCTGGTTTCTCCTCTTCTCGGCTTCCGCTGTGATTTCGCTTCTGTTTTCCTTCTTCCTTCCGCCGCCGGTGGTTTCCATGCCTTCTTCTTTGGCCGGTGACGCACCCCCTTTCTTTTTCCCTCGTCGGCGGTGGCATCTCTGCCACCGACGGTCTCACCTGGGGGGGATCGGGATTCCTCCCCCGATCCTCCTTTCCTTTCTATTTTTTGTTTCTTTCTATTTCTATTTTTAGCATATAATATCCCATATTATATACTATAATTTATATTTTATACATATAATATATACTATATATTATACATATATTATTTCATATATCATAAAATACAATATATATTATATATAAAATATATATATTGTATATTACAAAATATATGTCTAGTATATATATATATATATGTATATTTATATACTTTAAAATAAATAACATTTATATAAATATTTATATAAATGTAATACCTCCATATATATATATATTGTATTAACAATATATAAACCTTTAAACTTTAATGTAATTTAATATTTACATTTCTTCAAATATGTATATACTTATATATACATAAAATGTCATACTTGGATACATATGTATTATTTAAATTTATAAAATAGTATATATATACTTATATATATACTACATACCATACGGTATTTAAATACATATGTATTTGCATGAAAATACATTTATATATAATATATAATTATATAAATATATTTCACATTTCCTTTCTCATTTCCTTATTTAATTTGGATTTCCATTTATCCAATTTAAATTTCCTCTTTCCATTATTTTTATTTTCACTTCCAATTTCATCACTTCCTTAATTCTCAGAATTTCCACAATATTCCGATTCTCACAATTTTATTTATTTATTTCACTAAGTTTCCAATATTGATAATTTCCCATAAATGGAAAATTTACGGTTATCACAGAAGTACCCTACTGTTTATGGTTTATACAGTGAAGTGTGGTATGGATTTAAATGAGAAATATGAGTTATGTAAACTAGTATTCTTTTAAAAACATATGAATATTAGTTTATTTTATTTAAATGATTTATGTTACAAAAGCATTATTTTGAAAAGGATATGAAAGGCATGGAAAATAATTGATCTCAAGAACAATAATTACACCCTATAGTCGCTTCTAAGTTTCGAGACAAGACAGGTATTTTAAAATACCTTCCTTAGTCCATCCAGATCCCTAGCCGACTATAGTATCCTTACTATATCGGTTCTTAAAGTACCCATAGGAAAATAAAGATTTTTATTGCATATAGATTTTGGAATATCTAGTTTTGCATTTAATTCTCTTACTGAGTCGTAGTTTGCTCACTCTTTTATTTTAACATCTATAGAGTACTTCCAGTGACTGCGTGTAATAGTCCACAGTACAGTAAATAGCATATTTTATACATAATTTACGGTTAGGCTGTCGGTGATGCCTTTAACACTTGAACAGTAACAGAATAAATAATAAACACTTATTTATTTAATAAATTTGGAATATGAAATTCTTACAATATTCCTTACACTTTACATCCTCTGTTTCTATTTTACAATCAAGTAGTACTATATACATGCGTCTGAAAATATAAGAGAAGTGACTGTACCTTTAAAATTTAATGCACTTTGCCCCAGCGTGCTTACTCGTAGCTCTATTTATCTGAGGAAGATCTCAAATAATCCTTACAATTAATCTGGAGAGTTGGAAAATAAAAGGGTGAGTGAACCACATGCTCGGTAAAGGAGTTGTATGTTGCTTGATACAATGAAATCTATATGTTGGAAAATATTTATTTTCCTAACAGGGTACTAAGCACAGTAAGGAAGGATACTATAGTCAGTCGGGAAATCCAGATGGAGCATGGAAGGTATTTAGAAATACCTGTCTTGTCTCGAAAACCCAGAGCGACTATAGGGAGTAATAAACAAATTGTTCCCTTTAAAAGCAATTTAATTCTCATTTTCTCATAATATAAAAATGGCATAAACTATTTTATTTTATCTCTTCAGTAATAGTTTCCAAAACACGTGACAGTACAGTGATAAAACAGTACAGTGAACTGTAGAAACAGTAATCAATCACTTTTAGTACAGTAGTTTGTAAAAAGTAAATATCCAAAATCGTTGGATAAACAGTTCAATAATTATTTCTATATTAGAAATAATTTTCATAATATTCTTTTCCAATAAACAGTGATTCTCAGTACAGTTTAGTAAATAGAAATTAGTACGATACAGTTCAGTAAATAGTATTCTTCAGTACAATACAGTTCAATAAACCCTAAATCATATCATGCCATTATCATCTCCTAAGGGACACAGTAATAGTATATAATAAGATCTATGGCCATAGTCTATAGGGCGTCCTCGGTGTACACTTGCCAGGTGACTCCGGAACTGCTGATGACTTGGCAGGTCAATCAGCCACGTGACAGTAACAGCAATTAGTAAGCATGAAATCGGGGCCTAAGTCTCAAAATAGTATAAAATTTGTATCATAGCCTTTATGGATTTTATTTAAAATTAATTTGAAATATTTTATGTTTATACATAAGGCTTACAATTTCATATACTTCCTCTTTTGATGACCTTCCATCAATTTCACATTTTCCCCAAAATCATCTCGAAACATTTTATTCATCAGCTCATCCCCTTTACGGAATTTATAAAATAAATAAGATAATTATTTAATTCCATAAAGGTATAAAATCATATAATAATTGATACAGTGACAATAGCTTATAAAGTTTTTACATAGTGATAATAAATATTCTACTTCACTGTAAAACATCTTTTCACATATCTCCATGTTTCCATAGAAAATACCTTTAAGAAATTTAATAAATTTCGTCATTTATTTAAATAAATATTCCAAAAAGGTATTTATTTCATATCTTCAAATACAGTGAAAATAGTCGATAAATATTCATGTATCTTGTGAGAATTCTCATAAATATTCTTTTTGAAAATTTAATAGTATAAATAATATATTTTATTCTCACTTTAAATAAAAATCTTTAACATGAATATTTAATTTAGCATTTTTCTCATAATTTCCCATTTGTGGAAATTTATCGAATTAATTTCCAAAATTCACAAATTGTCCATTTCATAGATCTAAAATATTTCATGATACTTTAAAATAATTTTGATATTTTTTCGACAACATAACGGCTGTAAATTTCTAACCCCCTGCACGAAAATTACAGTATATAAAACCAGCTTTCAACCACAATTTGCATGATTTTCAAAGCAAATCAAGCTTCCAATAATTTATAAAATTAAACTTGATAAATTACGCAATTCATCATATCCTTACAACTCACACACATCTCCCTTACCTGTCTTACGAAATCGAGCTTCCCGGTTACGTCAAAACGATATCCTTAATTCTCGACTGCAAAATAATTTTATCAAAAATTATTAATAATTTTCCTCTTAATTTTAAGCCATTAACTTCCATAAAATTTAGCCACTAATTATACAATATATATACAACCAATATAAATTACACTGGTGCTAATTTACCCCTTACGAACCGCCAACGAAATTTTTCGATTAAACCACCTTTTTCAATCAATCTTTTTGCACTATAATCTTCTCCTTTTCATGTAGATTATTATAATATTTTTACTTTGTCCCAACTCATTTTCATATGGACAAAATTTACGAAAATGCCCTTGGGACATAACCGTTATTTTTTAATTTGTTTTCCAAAATTCTCAAAATAATTCTAAATGACATAAAAATTATTTTTATGTCTCCAAATAATTATTTAGTATTTATTTCACCTTTTGTACACCATATTATTAGTCATAACCCAATAAATCCATAGAATTCAAAGTGGGTTCCACATTAAATATTTATTTAATTTCACTAAATAATTTATTTTCCACTATTAAATATTTATAAAAATATGGTGTACAGTATAATATAATCAGGTCTCACATTTTCTCACCACCTTAGGAAATTTGGTCCTCTAAATTTCACCTGGACCTATCACTGAAAAAGCTCTGGATACTTCTCATGCATAAGGCTCTCTAACTCCCAAGTGGCTTCCTCCTCCATGTGATACAGCCAGAGCAACTTAACCAACTTGATAGTCTCAGATCGCAGCACTTTACCATTCCTATCCAAGATCTGTATCGGCCTCTCAACGTAACTCATATCCTCTCAAATCTCCAGTGAATCGTGTTGAATTACGTGAGGAAGATCTAGATGATACTTTCTCAACATAGAGATGTGGAATATATTATGCACTCCTGGCAACTCTGGAGGTAGTGCTAACTGGTATGCCACCTCTCCCACGCCATCTAAGATCTTGAAAGGTCCAATGTATCGAGGACTCAACTTTCTTTTCTTTCCGAATCTCATTATGCCTTTAGATGGTGAGACCTTCAAAATACATAATTACCCGCTGAAAACTCTAATGGTCGGCGTCTAATATCTATAGAATTCTTCTGCCAACCCCTAAGCCGTCTTTAGCCTTTCACAATTTATCTGTACATCTCGAGAAGCCTGCTCGACCAAATCGGGAGTTAATAACTTACGGTCTCCCGCTTTTTCCCATGCTATCGGGGATCTACATCGTCTATCATATAAAGCCTCGTAAGGTGCCATGTCGATACTCGCCTATTAGCTATTATTATAAGCAAACTCTGCCAGGGTAGATGATCATCCTAGGAGCCTATAAAATCAATTGCACACGCTTACAATATATCCTCAAGCGTCTGTATCATACGCTCGGACTGTCCATCAGTCTGCGGATGAAACGTGGTGCTGAAACTCAGTTGGGATCCCATGGCCTCCTGAAATCTCTCTCAAAAATGAGATGTGAAGTGGGGATCTCTATCAGATGTGATGCTCACTAGAACACCATGCAACCTCACTATCTCCCTGACATATAAATTGGCTAAGGCACTAATTGGATCCGTAGACTTAATAGCCAGAAAATGAGTAGACTTAATGAATCTATCCACAATTACCCAGATAGCTTCATACCCTCTGCGGTTCTTTCGAATTTCACTTAATTTAGGAAGTACAACCAATATAGGTACTTTTCTTCCTTATATAATTTCTAACTTTTTGTTCATCTTGTCTTTAAGATGATACTGTCAGTATACTTTTATGATCCGAATTTCCTTTAAATCACACATTTCCTCTTTCAAAATAAATTTATACTCCCTGAAATTATTTATCACCTTTGGGAGTTAACAATTTTCACTTCCTTTCATACAGTAAACAATCTCACACTATTTATCACATATCATCTCTTTTGGTGCCAAGTCAATATTTATTTGTGACTATTATTTAAACAATTTTAATCCATAGTATGTAATTGTCCTAGTAGCTTTTAAATTAAGTGCACTCGCTCTCAATACATCATTGAGCGTCTACATAATGTGCCCAGATATTAATATCACTACGAAGCAGTGCTAACAGTAAATTTGGAATCCCAAGCCTTTTGCGATTTTCTAAAAGCATATGGCTAATCAGGAATCCCTATCACATATAAAGCTCATTGGAACTTCACATACATTCTCACCATTTTATATATATATATATATATATATATATATAATATATATATATAGACTATGGCACTCATGAGATCAAGAAACTTGAAGATGATGAAGTGAATCAATTTGGTTAATCAATATATAATCACTTCTATAACATCATGGTTCTTTCGAATTCTTTATTTTCCCACCTTTAATCATTTTCACATTGGTTTAGTTAAGACTGCACTTCACTTGCAGACTTTAATATTAACCATCAATTATAGTGAATGAGACATTAGGTAATAATTTTCCCCGATGTCTCTTTTCATATAATATTACCATTACATTCTTATTCTTATAGCACATATAATATCATTTAATTGTAGAATGTACCTGAGGATGTAAACTTTTCATAATCAAATTCTGTAATTGAATTTATCAAAATACCAATTCCGTCTCCACATTAATTATGCAATTTCACAGTTCCAATATATATATATATATATATATCCATTTTACATGACTGGCAGTACTTCATTTATTTACTCCTCTGAGTGTAGCTACTTTTATCCGTTAAGTTTGGCTCGATCTTATATCTAGCCCTAACCACATGATAATCAGAGGAAATCACATTCAATCTTAGATTTGGGAACTATCTCATAATTCGTGTTCCTTAATCATCATTTGACTTGCCTTTTAATGCATTTTCATCCTTTCACATTTATCACATCAGTTGTTTTTCTAATTAGTATAGTACCCCACCGTTAAAATCTTTTAACAATTTTGAATACTATACTCACACATATTCATCCACTCCCATTTAACTTTCTCAAACATATGTATCATATCAGTAAAGCAGCTATTTCCACAAACTCCTCAACAATTTATTTATATTATTCGGGTAGACCTTGTAATTTCGTACCCCAGTCATTATTTTAATCTCACTCATTTAGCAGTAACCTCTATATAAACAAATCAATGTTCACTTTATCATTCGAGACCGCACGTCTCTAATAGCATTATGATTCAGTTAAAACTCATATTAACTGAGCTTAATAATAAAATTTTCAGTTTCCAGAAGTTTGTGGAATTATTCAAGGATGCTGCTTATATTCTTCAAATGAGTTGAAATATATTCACACATCATGGTTACATGCCATTATAATTTATCCGTATGTGATTGAAATATTTCATTCATTAAATTCATATACGTCACAGGATATTTCATAAATCTCTTAAGTACCATAAAGGACTCGTAGGAGTTATATTGAGTATTGAACATCATCTTATAAACACCTGTCTGGAAGCTTTTTATTCGATAACATCTTGTTCAGAGATCGGTCTTAAAACTATATATATATCATTGAATCGATCAAATAAAACATTAATCCTGAACAAATGAATGTCCATTTTCAGTAATAACACTATTGAACATTCAGAATTTAATTCACAATTCACCTTTTCAGTCACACTTAGTAAGTGTATCATTTTTCATAATATCCAATAATCTCTGACCAAATACCCCATCTTTTCACATTTAATTTAGGCCCTAAGAATCCATAACAGGGCCGACTATCTCGCGACCTCCCATAGTATCTGCTCCGGGTCGCATTACTCATCAAAGTATAAGTAGGGCTAATAGTAGGGACCATTATACATATATTCTTTACACCATCAGTTACTCTATCACCATCAATCAGTTTCAAATCAATTTAGTCAACTATGATTCAGAGGAATTATTTCGATATAGGGGCATATTTGTCATTTCTCAGTTTATTTCTCTCTCTTCAAGATACCTTTAAGCAGACAATCTTAAGATTTATGCATCGATGATATCCCATTCCAATCTAATATCATCATTTCAGGATCTTGGTTCGATCCGGATAGAGAAGTCCCAGTGGGGCCCTCACCGAGTTCCTCTCTGTACCTTATCGAACAGACCTCCATTAAGACCATAAGATCACCTTTTCCATGTAAAATTCTCAGATTACAATCCCTTTTTAATAACCCTTGACTCGTAAACTTCCATACCATTTCAAACACTTAACCCTATTTACAATCACTTGATTCCTCTATACATTCAGACTATACAATACTACAAGGGATGTTAACCATTTTCAACATTTTTTGTTCGAAAGGCATCAACAGACATCAGGCCAACCTTGCTCTAAGACCATTAAAACTGTAACAGTCCACAATACAGTAAATAATATATTTTATACATAATTTACGGTTAGATTGTCTGTGATGCCTTTAACACTTGAACAGTAATAGAATAAATAATAAACATTTATTATTTAATAAATTTGGAATATGAAATTCTTACAATATTCCTTATACTTTACATCCCCTGTTTCTATTTTACAATCAAGTAGTACTGTATACATGTGTTTGAATATATAAGAGAAGTGACTGTACCTTTAAAATTTAACGCACTTTGCCCCGGCGTGCTTACTCGCAGCTCTATTTATCTGAGGAAGATCTCAAAAAATCCTTGCAATTAATCTGGGGAGTTGGAATATAAAAGGCTGAGCGAACCACATGCCCAGTAAAGGAGTCGTATGCTACTTGATACAATGAAATATATATGCTAGAAAATATTTATTTTCCTAACAGTGTACTAAGCACAGTAAGGAAGGATACTATAGTTGGCCGGGAAATCCAGATGGAGCATTGAAGGTATTTTGAAATACCTGTCTTGTCCCAAAAACTCGGAGCGACTATAGGGAGTAAAAAACAAATTGTTCTCTTTAAAAGCAATTTAATTCTCATTTTCTCATAATATAAAAATGGTATAAACCATTTTATTTTATCTTTTCAGTAACAGTTTCCAAAACACGTGATAGTACAGTGATAAAACAGTACAGTGAACTGTAGATATAAAACTATAGAAACAGTAATCAGTCACTTCAGTATAGTAGTTTGTAAAAAGTAAAATCCAAAATTGTTGGATAAACAGTTCAGTAATTATTTCTATATTAGAAATAATTTTCATAATATTCTTTTCCAATAAACAGTGATTCTCAGTACAGTTCAGTAAACAAAAAACAGTACGATACAGTTCAGTAAACAGTATTCCTCAGTTCAGTACAATTCAGTAAGCAGTATCAGTGGGTTGAGACTAGGCATCACCCTAAATCGTATCATGCCATCATCATCCCCTAAGGGACACAGTAACAGTATACAGTAAGATCTATGGCCATAGTCTATAGGGCATCCTTGGTGTACACTTGTCAGGTGACTCCAGGATTGCTGATGACTTAGCGGGTCAATCAGCCACATGACAGTAATAGTAATCAATAAGCATGAAATCAGGGCCTAAGTCTCAAAACAGTATAAAATTTGTCTCACAGCCTTTATGGATTTTATTCAAAATTAATTTGAAATATTTTATGCATAAGGCTCACAATTTCATATACTTCCTCATTTCATGAATTTTCATCAATTTCACATTTTCCCCAAAATCATCTCAAAACATTTTTTCATCATCTCATCCCCTTTATGGAATTTATAAAATAAATAAGATCATTATTTAATTCCATAAAGGTATAAAATCATATAATAATTGATATAGTGAAAATAGCTTATAAAGTATTTACATAGTGATAATAAATATGCTACTTCACTGTAAAACATCTTTTCACATATCTCCATGTTTCCATAGAAAATACCTTTAAGGAATTTAATAAATTTCGTCATTTATTCAAATAAATATTCCAAAAAGGTATTTATTTCATATCTTCAAATACAGTGAAAACAGTCGATAAATATTCATGTATCTAGTGAGAATTCTCATAAATATTCTTTTTGAATATTTAATAGTATAAAGAATATATTTTATTCTCACTTTAAATAAATATCTTTAACATGAATATTTAATTTAGCATTTTTCTCATAATTTTCCATTTATGGAAATTTATGGAATTAATTTCCAAAATTCACAATCCATTTCATGCATCTAAAATATTTCATGATTTTTTAGAATAATTTTGATATTTTTCCGCCAGTATAATGGCTGTAAATTTCTAACCCCCTGCACGGAAATTACAATATATAAAACCAACTTTCAACCACAATTTGCATGATTGTCAAAGCAAATCAAGCTTCCAATAATTCATAAAATTAAACTTGATAAATCATGCAATTCATCATATCCTTACAACTCACACACTTCTCCCTTACCTGTCTTACGAAATTCCCGGTTACGCCAAAATGATATCCTTAATTCTCGGCTGCAAAATAATTTTATCAAAAATTATTAATAATTTTCCTCTCAATTTTAAGCCACTAACTTCCATAAAATGCAGCCACTAATTATACAATATATATACAACCAATATAAATTACACTGGTGCTAATTTACCCTTTACGAACCGCCAGCGAAATTTTTCGATTAAACCACCTTTTCAATTAATCTTTTTGCACTATAATCTTCTCCATTTCATGTAGATTATTATAATATTTTTACTTTGTCCCAACTCATTTTTATATAGGCAAAATTTACAAAAATGCTCTCGGACATAACCGTCATTTTTCAATTTGTTTTCCAAAATTCTCAAAATAATTCCAAATGACATAAAAATTATTTTTATGTCTCCAAATAATTATTTAGTATTTATTTCACCTTTTGTACACCATATTATTAGCGATAACCCAATAAATCCATAGAATTCAAAGTGGGTTCCTTATTAAATATTTGTTTAATTCCACTAAATAATTTATTTTTCACTATTAAATATTTACAAAAATATGGTGTACAGTATAATATAATCAGGTCGCACACTGCGTGATTTGCACCCGAGGATTGTTGGCTACGCATATAGTGCCTCGAGGCAGCGAGCTTATATCCTGGAAGTAAAATCATTTATTTTATATGTTCAGACTTATTTTACAATACTACCGTGTTGTAAATTAAATAGGGGATGTAAAAGATAAATAAATTCTTAGCAAGTAAATATTTCATTAATTATGAATTACAGTTTGTCAAATAGTTATTGTATACGGAAAAAGGAACGTAAGGCATCACAAACAACCCAACCATATAAAATGTGTGGAAAAACGTGAAATAAAGTAGATACGGGATGTGACATCAGTAAGATATAGGAGTACAATAATGTTTGAGCTCTAATGTAATCGGCTTAAAAACAATGAAAGATTGATTAGAATTGCTGTCTTTTTTTTATTCTTGTTCATTCTTTATTTACTAGAGAGATAATTGTAAGTAGGAATGGAAATTAGAATGGTAAATTACGATCAAATCTTATAAAATATTTGTTTATACATTCTTTTTAAAATTTACTCTTAAGGATATTTTTTTTGTTATCTTTTCTCAAGAACAACCTAAACTTTCAACTTCAATTAAAGAATAAAATGATTGAAGTTTGCGAGAATGTAATTACTGGAGTAGTTTAATGCTTTTTGGAAAGACTCGCATAGAAATGTATTACTAGCTTGAGTAAAGCCAAATCAACAATAATAATTATATCATTAGTGGATGCAGCTAACTTTCCACAAACTAATTGTATGATTTTATTTAACCAAAAAAAAAAACTATGATTTTTCGAGATAATTCTTATCATAATATGTGCATTAAATTAGGTAACTCAACTCTTACATTCTTGAGTCTTGACTTACATATAATTATCACAATCCCTAAAGGTAGAGGGATTAGATATAACAAATACATGAACACAATATTATTTTAACAAACCCTAAATAACACAATAAACTTACATAAACTCACCTGAAACATAAACTATCATTAAATTGAAAATATGAAATAACTAGCAATTTCAACATTTTTTTCAAACTTATAAACTTCTCAACACTTAGAGATGCAAGGAAAGCTATAATGGAGAAAATAGTGAGCAAGAGGTACTCTGTGGGATAAACATAACCAACCGTTAAGTTAGTGTAATCTTGTTGCCAAATGCCACTAGGTGGGCTGAGTGCAACTTGGAAAGAAATAGTTGCAATTAACGTCGTCACAAGCATCAGAGTCCCTTGCATCTCCTCCACCCAATTAGCTTGATGTGCTAAGAATTTTGTGCATTTTTGGTAGACTGTTTTTATTTTCCTTTTCAGCATAAAGGTGAGTGACCTTGACTGAGTCTTGCCACCAAGAGAAACTACAACTTTTTCTGATTTTGGCACAGACGTATTTGAATTTGGGTTCTCAATTGATTTTCTACTTTCAGCTTTGATAAGACTGTCTTCAATTTGAAGGCTTTTGAAATCTCTTGAATGATGCTCTAACAAATCTATAGCGCTGAAACCAATCTTGTTTAAGGCATTTATCTTTGCTTTTATTTTAGGCATTGAAACTATTAGATAGTAGGTTATCTTTATTTGTATTCAAATATGTGTATAATCTGTACCTTAATTGTAGGAGATTAGCATAATCTTAAGTGTCTTCTTATCTGTATCCTTATTCTTAGGAAATCAGTTTTACATGTTCTGCTATATATATCTTGTATATTTTTATCAGAAAATAATGGAAACTATTTTAATTCCTCTTTATGGTATCTGAGCAAGAAGGAAGGAACGCTCTACCCAAATAATTTTTTCTTTTCTTTTCTCCATTCCCAAAATGACCACTGAAAGCAATACAACTCCTACTTCCGCCACATCAAACCCAAATGTGACAGCCCCTGCACACTTAATCAATCTTCATACCAATGAGTTTCAACTCATCACCATCAACATCTTGGCTTAAGCCCCTCTCAAACTCACCACCAACAACTATGTTTCCTGGAAACTGCAGTTCCAAACCTTATTCATCAGGTATGATCTCCTTGGGTACATTAATGGCTCAAAACCATGCCTACTAGCCACTCTCACGGTTAATAATACTACCATCTCTAATCTAGCCTACAACAACTGGATTCGTTAGGATCAACTCATTCTCAACGCCCTCATTGGTTTGCTTTCCCCGACCATTATTCCATTTGTTGCAAGATATAAAACATCGCAAGAAGCCTGGACAATATTGGCTAACACTTATGACAAACCATCCGGAGGCCGCATCAAACAACTCAAAACCATCATCAAAAACTCCACCAAAGGCACTCTCAATATCACTGATTTTCTTCAATTTGTCAAAGCTTGTGCAGATGAACTTGCTATTCTTGGTGCCCCAATGGATGAAGATCTTGTTGATAAAATTTTGGAGGAAAGGGGATGACTACAAAGAATTGGTACGTGCTGTTCAAGCTCGTGACAACCCCATCTCCTTTGATGAACTCTATGAGAAACTCCTAACCTTTGAAGCCTCTCTCCAAGGGAAATCCTCTACTCCTTTCCCGGCCACTACTAATCCCACAAATCGAACATCCTCACATCGACGTCCACAAAACTCATCCAACAATTGGCATTCTTCCTCCCCTGGTACTTTGATTTAGCGATTCAACAGTGGTTAGCCCCCCAATTCCGCTATTCCATCACCAATGACCAAAAACTCAGGCAATCCACTTCATGGCAATCAACCACACCGTCCATACCTTGGGTATTGTCATATTTTTGCTATTCAAGGACACACGGCCAAACAATGTCCATCATTTAAATTGGTACCACTTCAGACCTCCAACTCTGGCCATGCACCAACACCTAACACTTCGACAACACCTTGGCAACCACGAGCTCATCTCACTACCACTACTGCATCTAGCAATCAAAATTGGCTACTTGACAGTGGTGCATCTCATCATGTCACTGCAAACTTGGCTAATCTCTCATTGCATGCTCCTTACCATGGCACTGATGACATTATGATCGCCGATGGCACGGGTCTCGCCATTACTCACACTGGTTCCACTTTTCTTCCCACAACTAATGTTATATTTAACTTACGTGATGCACTTTGTGTTCCTACTATGAAAACAAATTTAATCTCCATTTCTCAATTTTGCTCAACTAATAATGTTTCTGTTGAATTCTTACCAACATCCTTTCAGGTGAAGGATCTTTGCACAAGTGAAATTCTTTTACAGGGCAATGCTAAAGATGGAGTTTACGAATGGCCGATTGCAAAGTCTATATCTTCTCCAATCTTTGCCTTTTCCAGTGTCAAAACTACTTCCTCAAATTGGCATCATCACTTGGGTCATCCAACTACTCCTATTTTAAAACATATTATTTCAGGTTTTAATTTGGATGTGTCATCCCCCATTCCTAAAGAATTTTCTTGTAATGCTTGTCACAGCAATAAAATGCATAAATTATCCTTTTCTACATCTTCTATTGTGTCATCACAAGCCCTTAAAATTATTTACACAGATGTCTAGACGTCACCTATTATTTCACATGATGGGTTCAAATATTATGTCATTTTTGTGGATCACTATACCAAATACATATGGTTCTATCCACTAAAACACAAGTCTGATGTCAAAGATGTTTTCACTAGATTCAAAGCCCTTGTCGAAAATTACTTCAACAACAAAATTAAAATTATTTTCTTTGATAATGGGGGTGAATATGTGGCTCTCACAAACCTTTTAGCAACACAAGGCATTTGTCATCTCACTACACCACCACATACACCTGAGCATAATAGGTACTCAGAAAGACGTCATCGCCACATAGTTGAAACTGGCCTCACCTTACTCTCTTATGTCTCTCTTCCCTTAACCTTCTGGTCCAATGCCTTTGCTACTGCTGTCTACTTGATCAATCGATTACCAACCACCACACTAAATATGTCCTCACCATATGAAAAAATCTTTGGCACCGCTCCGAATTATTCCAAGCTTAGAATTTTTGGGTGCCTCTGCTATCCTTGGCTACGACCATACACTTCTCACAAACTTGATTCCCGGTCTACACCTTGTGTCTTTTTTGGGTATTCATGTGACACCCCCGTCACTACATCTTACCATTTAACTTTTTCCTATTTCCACTTAACTTGATTAGATTTGCTTGTCAATGTCAATCATTCTTTTCTTTCTTAAGCTTAATATCTAACAGCTCAATATAAATAATTCAATTTCAATAAAACAGACTAATGATACATGTATATATGTATCATCCGTTTCCATAGGATCTCATACATCATCTTAACTTAAATCCCCGACATCTTAGATACATTAATGTTAGTTGTACTGTACCATAGCTGAATTACAACTTACTTTGCACGATTACATAAGTATACCTTCTATACTACTTGGGAAGCGTCTCTCGAAGGTAAACTTTCAAGATCCACTCGTAGGCTCTTCTATCGAGAGCGAGGGATTACTTCAGATAGTCTGTATGAAAAATGTTCGTAAAAGGGTGAGTTTACGCTCAGTAAGAAAAATATGTAAAAGAGCGTGCTATGCCTCTAGATACATTTTTCCTACTTGGCTCTATAATGTCATGTAAAATCATTATAAAGCATATTCATGTACTTTCATCAAATATAGAAAGTTCATAATAGCATATGCTTATAAATCAAGTAAATCATGTGCTTCTTTAAAGTAGCATATGCAAACACCCATCATATATTTCTTTTAAATCATCATGGAAAACATACGTCATATACTTCATTCAAAAATACTTCAAGTACTCCTTTCAAATATCATTTACATACATACATACTTCTCTTAAAACATCTTATACTTTCTTGAAATCATACATCATATACTTCTTTTAAAACTTCTTATATAAGTACACCAAGTACTTTCGATTTCTTTATTCTTTGAAATCGCATATACATATAGTTTTTGATAAGATAAAAACTAATTGTACTTTTATGGAGTTATGCACTGCATCATCATCATCATCATCATCATGTGGCGTACCCCGTAGGGCCAGGAATCCTCCCTTAGCCGAACATGAAATATAGACAGATTGGCCAACTGTTGGTGGCTACAGTTAACACTAGTCAGGTGTCCTTCTATAGCGACTGAGGCCTGACTTATGGTTCCTCAGCCCATAACATACATCATTTCAGGACTTGATCAGAGCCCCTACTAGAAACATGAAAGTGCATAATCTCAAAACATATGCCATATAGCTTCTTGCCATGACATTTCATACTTTCTGAAAATAGGTTTGAAAACCTCTTTTCAAAACAGGGCAGTCGACTGGCCTCATAGGGCAGTCGGCTGCTGCTTCATACTTTCATTTATCGAAATTATTTTCATTTAAAATTCTGATATTTTCATCTTTGAAAACATATAAGGGCAGTCGACTGGTCCATATAGCAGTCGACTGGTTTTCAAACAGAATGCTTCTTAAAAATTAGCAGTCGACTGGTCATATAGGCAATCGACTGTTTTTGAAACAGAATGCATTTTGGCAAATAGCAGTCGACTGTCCCATATAGCAGTCGACTAGTTTTCAAACAGAATGCATTTTTGGCAAATAGCAGTCGACTGTCCCATATAGCAGTCGACTGGTTTGAATCAATTTTCGAAAAACGGCATTTTGGTTGTCTCTAGGCAGTCGACTTCCCTTTATGGCAGTCGGCTGCCCCTAGCCTAATTGGTACTAGGAGACAAGTCCGAAAGTGTCATTTTTCCTGCATGAAATCAGCTGGTGTTTCTTTCCAAACCACATATAAACATCATAAAACATGTGGACATAGCCGCCTTACGTCCATTACATAAATTTCTTACCTTGATTCCTTTGAGAACGCAATATCACTTGATGCGTTAACCCTAGCTTTCACTCCTTCAAAGCTGTAACATCAAATCAATTTAAACCTTTAAACAATCATCATACATACATCATATCAACTTAGTACAACTCCAAATCATGAACTAAATTGACTAAATCATCTTCTTCCCTTACCTTCACTAGAGACCAAAATCTCAAACTTTGAGATCTCTTCCAATACTTGGAATCAATCCACCAAACTTTGGATATCTCTTAGTCTAACGACAAGGATCGTTTTTTATTAAATGAACTTAATGGATCGATGGAACAGTGAGGTGGTTTGTCAAGGTAGCCATGGATAGAACTTGGAAGCTTGGATGGAACGAGAGGGAGAGGGCTGGAAGAGTGGCTGACGTTGGTGATGGCTGATGGGGCTAGTGAGTCATGCAACATGCATTAAATGCACCTCTATCCCTTTTATCCTCTCAGCCAACTTTATCCCTTTGACTCAAGACCATTTGTCCATTTAATTCCTCTTCCATATGACTCATCCATTTAATCTCCAATAATATTTCTGATTTAATTTCTTGTCTCATACTCTTAATATTTTTCTGATATTAGTTTCCTTGACCATTGACATTTGACTCTTTGACCCTTTTTAATTCTCTTCTTCCATTCTCATATCAGCCACACATATCACTTAATTATGAAAATCTGATATGGTTTTATCATCATCCAATTAAATCAATTCATCTTAACTTTTAACCATTATTATTTGACCATTCATTTAATTGGTCTTCTTTCTCCCATATAACACTTGTCTTTAGTTACACTTAATTTCCTGATATTAATTCTTTGCTCATACCTCAATTATTCTTATAACATCAATTTAATTTCCTTGACTATTAAATCTTCCATCTCATTACTTCTCCCATGTTCCATGCATCATTTTCCTTTCATAATTCTCATATCTATTTACTTCATTTAAGCCGAGTTACTTTACAATCATAGAGAATTCACATGAAATTGAGGGATTTCACAATTTATTATCTCAGAGTGCATATTTATGTTTTGATACATCCACAAATAAACTCTATGTTTCTCATCATGTTCAATTTGTTGAGTTAGTTTTCATGCCAATTTACCACGACCTGACTCTATCACCATTGACTCTTGGGTTCCATCACCTCTCAAAGTCACTATATCTACAGGTACGCAGTCGAGGTCACAACTTCCATGTGCAGCTTGCCCTCAAGAATTACCAACAAGTACTGATCCTTCACTTACACCTCTAGTTACCATACCTGAACAATTACCTCGTTCCCTTCGTCCTAACTTTGACCCACCTGAATTTGCACCTCAACCACCTATATCCATACCACTCAATTTGCCCGCTCAAACACATTCAAACCAACATCACATGATTACAAGGGCCAAAAATCAAATCCGAAAGCCTATCCAAAAACTCAATCTTTACACTCACATGCCTACTAGTGTTGAACCCACTACAGTTAACCAAGCCCTCAAAGATCATAATTGGCGTCAAGCCATGTCTGAGGAGTATGATGCTTTAGTCTGCAATGGAACATGGGAACTAGTTCTGCCTATTGCAGCCCCCAACATTGTTGGGTGCAAATGGATTTATCGTATTAAAAGACATTCTGATGGTTCTGTTGACAGGTTTAAAGCTCGGCTTGTGGCTAAAGGTTTTCATCAAAGACCTGGATTAGACTATCATGACACCTTTAGCCCGATTGTGAAACCTACCACCGTCAGATTGGTTCTTAGCATTGCTATCAAGAAAGGGTGGTCTCTTCGACAATTGGATGTTAATAATGCCTTCTTACAAGGTAACCTTACAGAAGATGTTTACATGACTCAACTTCCAGGTTTCATTGACTCTAATCATCCGACTTATATCTGTAAGCTGCGTAAAGCCATATATGGTCTCAAACAAGCACCGAGAGCTTGGTACCATGAACTCCGTCACTTTCTACTTGCTGCTGGGTTTAAAAATTCTCATGCTGACACATCTTTATTTGTCTTCAATAATGGTACTCATCTCATTTATCTCCTTGTCTATGTTGACGACATCATAATCACAAGTGATTGCCCAACTTTAGTCGCCCACTTCATTGACAATTTATCTCAATGATCCTCTCTTAAAGATCTTGGGCCTCTCTCATATTTCCTTGGCATTGAAGTGGTTCCTCATCATCATGGCATATTACTGTCTTAACGTTGATACATCATTGACCTACTAACTCGAACAAATATGATGGGTGCCAAACCAGTTGTCACACCATTACCCACCAATTCATCGCTTAGCTTACACTCAGGCACTCCTCTTTCTGATCCTACTAAGTATCGTGCAGTTGTTGGAAGTCTTCAGTACTTGTCTCTCACTCGCCCTGACATCCCCTATGCGGTAAACAAGTTGTCACAGTTCATGCATCAACCCTCTATCGACCATTGGACACTAGTAAAGCGTCTTCTATGCTACTTATGTGGCACTCTAGATGATGGAATACTAATATATCGTGGTTCCCCATATTCTATTCATGCCTACTCTGATGCAGATTGGGCTGGCAACAAGGACGACTTCTCTTCCACAAGTGCATACATTGTCTACTTTGGATGTAATCCTATCTCGTGGAGCTCAAAGAAACAAAAGATAGTAGCTTGCTCTTCCACGGAGGCAGAATATCGATCTATTGCTGCCATTGCTGCTGAACTTAATTGGGTCTACTATCTCATGACTGACCTTGGAATTACAATTTCAAAACCTCTTGTTATTTATTGTGACAATGTAAGTGCAACTCACTTGTTTGCCAATCCAGTTTTTCACTCCTGAATGAAGCATGTGGCTATCGATTTCCACTTTATTCGGGACCAAGTTCAAACGGGTGCACTACGTGTCTCACACGTTTCATCTGCTGATCAGCTTGCTGATGCTCTTACCAAGCCGTTACATCGATCACAAATCCAAGATTAGCCTCTCTTCTCACGGCCTATCTTGAAGAGGCATATTAGATAACAGGTTATCTTTATTTTGTATTTAAATGTGTGTATAATTTGTACCTTAATTGTAGGAGATTAGCATAATCTTAGGTGTCTTCTTATCTGTATCCTTATTCCTAGGAAATCAGTTTTACATTTTTTGCTATATATATCTTGTATATTTTTGTCAGAAAATAATGGAAACTATTCTAATTCCACTTTAGAAACCACGTATGTTATGGTCTGCAGAAGCACAACTAGTTAATTAGTAAATGAATTATTATTTTACTTGATGATAATTTCCTTCCTAGCATTATAATCAGATATTCTATAGCAAACATATTAGTTGTATGATTGTTAATAACATAAAGAAGGGATCAACAAATTAAAAGAGCTTAATTGCATTCCGTTTACCTCGGATTGCTTCAGCATAACAGCCGAATGGAGTATGGAGTTGCCTAGGTGGCCTGTATAGTCGAAAAGCTCATCCTTGTTCAGCTGTATCACCAACTGTTTTAGACCCTTTAACTGGTTGTATTCTACAGCTAAATGTAGAACTGAAATCCCTTTCAATCTCTCAATAATATTCGAGTTAGGCTGTGCACCAATCAATTTCTGTATAATATCAACGTGTCTCCTCATCACTGCTAAGTGGAGTGGAATTCTACCCTCTTCATCATGGACCATGCAAACATCTCTATTTGCTCGCAACAAAGCTTTAACAATCTCAGTGTGGCCCTCGGCTGATGCTAGGTGAAGGGGTGAGCGACTCTTAGAGTCCAATCGAGTGGCAAGTTGATAATTTTCCCTCAAGAGAGCTTACGTAAAATCAAGATGACCAGCCAAAGCTGATATGTGCAAAGGAGTTTCACTATAGGAAGTGAGAGATATTTTGTGGAGG
The DNA here is from genome assembly GCA_031772115.1 of Heritiera littoralis. Taxonomy (NCBI): domain Eukaryota; kingdom Viridiplantae; phylum Streptophyta; class Magnoliopsida; order Malvales; family Malvaceae; genus Heritiera; species Heritiera littoralis. The sequence continues at coordinate 1,613,943 of JAPDPK010000090.1, forward strand.
ATGAGCGGATCATTTTCCATCAAAGTGGTCAAGATGGCGACAGAACCCCTTACAGTTGCTTGATAGAGCTGAAGCATATAGTCTTCATTGGTAATGATGGGCATCATCTCGACTTCTTCATGGCTTATAGAAGGATTACCTTCATTGGATCTCATCTTGATTAATATCTGATGCTCAGCTCTAATTTGTTAGTCTCTCTGAACTGAGACGATCTTTACCAATCAGGTCCCTTTTATTTTTATCGAGCCATTGTTGTTCTGTAGCAATCACTATCAAACACGCACCCTTTCCTCTAATTTCTGCTTGAGACTTAGGCATGTTTTGCCATGCAACACACAAAACAGTCATGGAAATGGCTTTTGGAGAAGCACCATGATATATGGGTTGGACGGTAGCAAGGCCCGAGGATAAATGCGGACTCAAATTTCTCATTTTAAATTTAACCTTTTTGTTTGTTTATTTGAAATGGGCAGAGATACTTGATTTCGGACACTTTCTTCTCCTTCTCTAAAGTCATCATATATATGGTCATCGTCTTTGTTTGTATGTGTAATTCAACATTTTGCATTTTTATCAGGATTTAGATTCGATTGCAAGACCATGTTTTTTATAGAGACATGATATTTTCTTCATTCAGAGATAGAAATTGCTTCCGCGTCAATTACATGGCTTAGTAATTTCATCTTCTTCATGGATTATAGAAGGATTACTTTCATTGAGTCTCATCTCCATTAATGTCCGATACTATCTCACTCTATTTTGTTAGTGTTCAAGATTTAAGATTATCTTTCCAATCAGGTCCCCTGTAATTTTATCGAGGCATTATTGTTCTGTAGTAATCATTCTCTAATTTCTACTCGAGGGTTAGGCATGTTTTGCCAAATCTAAATACTCCAAGCGAACCAGAATTAGTTGCAGTTGCAATTGGTGGCGAGATCCAAGTAAAGGCAGAGAGTTTAGATACGACAAATAAATGAACACAATAATACTATTATTACTGAATTATATGATCTTATGAGTTTCAACTGAAACATTTCAATGGGGCCTATTCTTTTAAAGGTGCTTGATATTATCTGGTGGCATGTTTTGCAGAGATGATCAGGTTGAAATAATGGTGTTTGCAATTTGTTGAATTGGTTTTTCCGACATTGATGTGCATGGATGATTGAACTTATCGAGCTTTATCATCTTTTGAGAAAATAAAGGTCTGGTGGACGCTTTGGCAAAGGTTATTTGGCCGATGTTGAGTGGCTTGCTTATTTGGCCGTTGTCTGATTTGTGTGGTTGGTCTTTGTTTGGAGTCTTTCGAAAGATTTTTCACACTTATCGTTGTCTGTAGGCTGTAGCTGTGTTTTCTTGGAGAATTGTTGACCCAATTAATGATCCTAGATATTTTGGGTGTGGTTTTTGTTGATTTGAATGTATGGTTTTCACTTGTAAGATTCTTTGTGCTTAAAAAACAAATCCCTAAATACCAAAATGAACATAGAATCGCCTTAAACAAAAACTACTATTAAAAATCAACTCTCTTAAAAATACAAAATAACTAGCGATTTTAACATTTTCTTCTTTAATAGTGGATATCATTTCTACTTCTCCGTGAATTGTAGAAAGATTACTTTCATTGAATCTTATCTCCATTGATGTCCCTTTATTTTTGTCGAGTCATTTTTGTTTTGTAGCAATCATTGCCTAATTTCTAATCGAGGAGGCTTTGGCATGTTTTGCCATGCTACTTTTACTGGTCACATCACTTGTTACCAAAGAGCAAATCCCACTTATGCCTACGTTTGCATCGGGGTAAAGTCACATGAATAAAGCTTATATGAATTTGACATTTCTGGCGTTTCTTCACCCTCTATAAATAAGTCACATTGGATCTCATCTTGATTAATGTCTGATGCTCAGCTCTAATTTGTTAGTCTCTCTGAACTGAGACGATCTTTACCAATCAGGTCCCTTTTATTTTTATCGAGTCATTGTTGTTCTGTAGCAATCACTATCAAACACGCACCCTTTCCTCTAATTTCTACTTGAGACTTAGGCATGTTTGGCCATGCATCACACAAAACAGTCATGGAAATGGCTTTTGGAGAAGCACCATGATATATGGGTTGGACGGTAGCAAGGCACGAGGATAAATGCGGACTCAAATTTCTCATTTTAAATTTAACCTTTTTGTTTGTTTATTTGAAATGGGCAGAGATACTATGATGTCGGACACTTTCTTCTCCTTCTCTAAAGTCATCATATATATGGTCATCGTCTTTGTCTGTATGTGTAATTTAACATTTTGCATTTTTTATCAGGATTTGGATTCGATTGCAAGACCATGTTTTTTTATAGAGACATGATATTTTCTTCATTCAGAGGTAGAAATTGCTCCGCGTCAATTACATGGCTTAGTAACTCCAACTTCTTCATGGACTATAGAAGGATTACTTTCATTTAGTCCCATCTCCATTAATGTATGATACTATCTCACTCTATTTTGTTAGTGTTCAAGATTTAAGATTATCTTTCCAATCAGGTCCCTGTAATTTTATCGAGGCATTATCGTTCCGTAGCAATCATTCTCTAATTTCTACTCGAGGCTTAGGCATGTTTTGCCAAATCTAAATACTCCAAGCGAACCAGAATTAGTCGCAGTTGCAATTGGTGGCGAGATCCAAGAAAAGGCGGAGAGTTTAGATACGACAAATAAATGAACACAATAATACTATAATTACTGAATTATATGATCTTATGAGTTTCAACTGAAACATTTCAATGGGGCCTATTCTTTTAAAGGTGCTTGACATTATCTGGTGGCATGTTTTGCAGAGATGATCAGGTTGAAATAATGGTGTTTGCAGTTTGTTGAATTGGTTTTTCCGACATTGATGTGCATGGATGATTGAACTTATCGAGCTTTAACATCTGTTGAGAAAGTAAAGGTCTGGTGGACGCTTTGGCAAAGGTTATTTGGCTGATGGTGAGTGGCTTGCTTATTTGGCCGTTGTCTGATTTGTGTGGTTGGTCTTTGTTTGGAGTCTTTCGAAAGATTTTTCACACTTATGGCTGTCTGTAGGCTGTAGCTCTGTTTTCTTGGAGAATTGTTGACCCAATTAATGATCCTAGATATTTTGGGTGTGGTTTTTGTTGATTTGAATGTATGGTTTTCACTTGTAAGATTCTTTGTGCTTAAAAAACAAATCCCTAAATACCAAAATGAACATAGAATCGCCTTAAACTAAAACTACTATTAAAAATCAACTCTCTTAAAAATACAAAATAACTAGCGATTTTAACATTTTCTTCTTTAATAGTGGATATCATTTCTACTTCTTCGTGAATTGTAGAAAGATTACTTTCATTGAATCTTATCTCCATTGATGTCCCTTTATTTTTGTCGAGTCATTTTTGTTTTGTAGCAATCATTGCCTAATTTCTAATCGAGGAGGCTTTGGCATGTTTTGCCATGCTACTTTTACTGGTCACATCACTTGTTACCAAAGAGCAAATCCCACTTATGCCTACGTTTGCATCGGGGTAAAGTCACATGAATAAAGCTTATATGAATTTGACATTTCCGGCGTTTCTTCACCCTCTATAAATAATTATGCCTACGTTTTTTCATGCATATGGAGACCACAGACCCCACGCATATGGTCTGCTTTTTCCTCGTTTCAGACAATAAAAGTTGAATCCCATGTGGTTAGATTGATATACAGATTAACTCAAACACAACTCCATAGTTTTATTGGATTTTAATTAAAAATTAAACAATCCATTCAACATGATCTACTACTATAATTTGGAGTTAGGATCAAATTATTCATATTTAAGCTTTAAAATATGTCACCGCATTGAAATTGTTGTCTCTTTTGGTTACACAACTCTAAGATTGTTAACAACATGATCTTGCTCTACTACTATTAACTAAAAAAATAAATGTTCATTTGAATTTTGACGGTATTTAAGGTGTACGAGACTTTATTTTCTTTGTCACCAGTAAATAGCTGGTTAGAAATTAGGGAAAAAATGATTTTTTTTATTTCTTAAACTTAATTATAGAACGATCAACTCTGTTTGTGTTGAGTATTAATGCAACTAGTTCCAAGCTTGGGTAAAAGACAAGGGTGGTGATAGCTTTTAGACAACCAACCAAAAAACTAGTCCAATTTCATGAAATGAACCAATATTAGTGTGATAACCGCGAATTTTCGAATTTTGATAATAAGTATTCGGAAATTTAATTTAATGCAAGAGATAAATTAAAGTAATAAATGAATTTAATTACGAAAAATGAAATATCGTTAAAATTCCCGAAATTGATGAAAATATGAAATTGAGGAAATTTAATTTGGATAAATGGAAATCCAAATTAAATAAGAAATGAAAAGGAAAATTAGATTGAAAATAAGAAATGAAGAAGAAATATGAAATATATTTATATAATTATATATTATATAAATGTATTTTTATACAAATACATATGTATTTAAATACTGTATAGTATATTGTACATATTAATATACACTGGTATATATATGTATACACTATTTTACAAATGTAAATAGTACATATGTATACAAAAATATAAAATCTTATGTATATATATATATATATATATATATACACATACATAAGAAAAGTAAATATTATTTTTTATCAAAATTTGTATATATATATATATATATTGTAATACAATATATATCTATAAATACATATATATATGAAATATATATATCAATTCAAATTAAAATTATATATATGTATTTTGTGTATAAAATATATATATGTTATTATATGATGTTTATATATATTATATTATATAAATATAATATAGTATACTAAAAAAAATGAAAAATGAAAAAAAATGGGAATCGAGATAAACCCGATTCCCCCGTTTTCTTCTCTGTTGAAAACAGAGAAAAAAACACAAAAAACCAGCCAACCCCGTCGACGGTGAGAGAAAAGAGTGAGGACAGGTCGCCGACGAAGGAAAGAAAAGAAAAGAAGGAAAATCGAAGAGGAAAGGAGAGGACAAAAGGAAAAGAGAGATCGGCAGTGCCGGCTGATTCGGGCACTGCCACTGCCACTCCTGCCACCGACGAAGGTCAACCAAGGTGAAGGTGACCAGCGGCGAAGAAGAAAACAGCGGAGGGAGGAGAAAAAAGGAAGAAAAGAGGCCGAAACCCAAGCCTCCAGATCCGACGCCGTCGTCGGTGATGAGGAGAAACGGAGGCCAGATCCGGCATCTCCGCAACTTTCGCCAATTGTGGGAAGCATGAACTGACGAAAATGGTGGCCGCCGGTGGCCAAACTGGCCGAAACGACGGTTCAGACCAGAAAAGGAAAAAGGAAGAAAAGAAATAGAAAAGGGAAGAAAAAGAAGAAGAAAAGGAAGAAAAAGAGAGAAAAGAAAATTTTCGATATTCGAAAATTTCGAAAATTTGAAGATCCCGAAAATTTAGTAGGAAATTACGAAAATTATTTCGATTATTTAATTAAATAAATTATTGGTGAAAATTCTAAAATGTTAGAATTTGGTTTCCAGAAATTATTCTGGGCGAATGAAAGGATGGAATCGGAAGAGATGGAGTACGGGCGCGACTGATAACGCTGAAGTCGCTAACCCGAGATAGGTAAGGGATGCATGTGCAGTACTGTAAGGATATTTAGTCTGCATGTTTTTAAATTATAAATTATTTTATGGAAATGTTGTGATGATTCATCGGCTGAAAAATTGGGATGATGTACTGGCTGGAATTATAAATTGTATTTTCCGTGTAGGAGGCTAGTCAATCGACAGCCGTTTTACTGCCGAAAATTTTTAGAAAATTACGTAAAATCATATAAAATGATTTTATTTTCGAAAAACGATATTAAATCACGAAAAACGAGAAAATTATTATTTTTCATAAAACATGAATATAATGAGATTGAATTTTAAAATATTCATGTTTTTGAGAATGGTGATAATGAAATCACGAAAATTCTCTTGATAAGTAAATTACATGTAATACGAGACGAAAAATGAAAAGAAATAGAGTGAATATTTTATGAATATTTTTATAAATATTTCTTAAATATTCACTAAATGATTTTATAACCTTTATGGTTTTAAATTATGAAATTATATATTTTTATAAATTCCATAAAGGTTATGTTATGATAAAAAATACGGTTTTGAGACTAGTTGGCATCCTATCATGCAGATATGTGATATGTGATATGTTTAGTCCCGGTTGACACCTGATCAGTGATCCACCGAAGATAATATAGATTATGATCATAGATTTGACATGTTTATTTCTTTACCCTTTGGGGTCTATAGCATGATATGATTGATGATTATCTCAATCTCCATAAATGATAGGTGACATGTTAAAAAGGAAAGTGTTTTACATGATATGTGATAGGTTAAAAAGCAAATGTTTTATATGATACGTGACATGTGAAAAGAATATGTTTTATATGATATGAAAAGAAAATCAAATGATTTATAGCATTTTTACGAAATGCTCATTGCGGTATTGATTATAGTACTGTGAGATGATTTTCATAAGACATGTGATACGAACATGTAATATAATTTCAAAAAGGAAGAATTGATAAATCTAATATTCTTACCATGATTTTAAATGGAATATTAGATTATATGTGACACGAATATTGTTTAAATCGTAGGAGCTACCTCTAGAATCCCAAGGGACCTACGTGCTACACGGATACCTTTTGGACCATGGGAGCTACCTCTAGAATCTCGAAGGACCTACGTGCTACATAGATATTGTTTAAATCGTGGGAGCCACCTCTAGAATCCCAAGAGACCTACGTGCTACACGGATACCTTTTGGACCGTGGGAGTCACCTCTAGCATCCCAAAAGACTTACGTGCTACACAAATATTGTTTAAATCGTGGGAGCCACCTCTAGAATCCCAAAGGACCTACGTGCTACACGGATACCTTTTGGACCATGGGAGCCACCTCTAGAATCTCGAAGGACCTACGTGTTACACAGATATTGTTTAGATCGTGGGAGCCACCTCTAGAATCCCAAGGGACCTATGTGCTACTCGGATAACTTTTGGACCGTGGGAGCCACCTCTAGAATCCCGAAGTACCTACGTGCTACACAGATATTGTTTAGATCGTGGGAGCCACCTCTAGAATCCCAAGGGACCTACATGCTACACGGATACCTTTTGGACCTGGGAGCCACCTCTTGAATCTCGAAGGACCTACGTGCTACACAGATATTGTTTAGATCGTGGGAGCCACTTCTAGAATCCCAAGGGACCTACATGCTACACGGACACCTTTTGGACCGTGGGAGCCACCTCTAGAATCCCGAAGGACCTACGTGCTACACAAATATTGTTTCGATCGTGGGAGCCACCTCTAGAATCCCAAGGGACCTACGTGCTACACGGATACCTTTTGGACCGTGTGAGCCACTTCTAGAATCCCGAAAGACCTACGTGCTACATAGATATTGTTTCGATCGTGGGAGCCACCTCTAGAATCCCAAGAGACCTACGTGCTACACGGATACCTTTTGGACTGTGGGAGCAACCTCTAGAATCCCGAAGGACCTACGTGCTACACGGATATTGTTTGGATCGTGGGAGCCACCTCTAGAATCCCAAGAGACCTACATGCTACACGGATACCTTTTGGACTGTGGGAGCCACCTCTAGAGTCTCGAAGGACCTATGTGCTACACGGATATTGTTTGGATCGTGGGAGCCACCTCTAGAATCCTAAGGGACCTACGTGCTACGTGGATACCCTTGGACTGTGGGAGCCACCTCTAGGATCCTAAAGGACCTACGTGCTATACGAGTTCCTCGATACGACACTTCCTCCATTGCTAGTTAGGATGGATGTCGTAACTGCATCAGTGAACTGAGGCTTACGCCTAAAGTGATTAAGTGTCTGGTTATTTTGAAACTGTTTTCAGTGAGTTAAGCTATATGCTTAAAGTTTATTAATTTTCATTTTTGTGAATGGATTGATTTATTAACTTGCATAGTAACCAATTTATCAATGTGCATAATGACTAATTTACCGAAGTGCTTGCTGTTGTGCTAATGTGATAAGTGGAATAAATTTTAATAGCTTATTTTGCTATTTAAAGTACTGTACTAATTAAGAGTTGTACAATAAAATATGAAAAGAATTCAAAAGGGAGTGATGATAGTTTAAACTAATATTTTTCTAAGGGAATAGATAAATATTAGTTATTTTATTTAAATGCTCTAAATTCGTAAAAGCATAAAAAGGAAAATGATACGAAATGAAAGGAAAAGAAAAAAAAGAGATTTAAATTTCAAAAGAAATTTATTACTCCCTACAGTTGCTTCTAGGTTACAGGACAAGACAGACATTTCAAAATACCTGCCTTACTTCATCTGGATCCCTAGCCGACTATAGTATCCTTCCTACATGTGTGCCTAGAGCCCCCATAGGAAAAATGAAAAAGTTTTTCAGCATATAGATAGTTGAGTATCAAGTGAGGCATATAATTCCCTTACTGAGCTGTGGTTTGCTCACCCCTTAATTTTAACATTTCAGGTTTTCGAAGACTGAAAGTCTGACACCTAAAGGATTTCGGCTGCGTATTTGGGGACAATGCGACATCTTGATTTATTTAAATGAGGTATGATCATTTATTTTTTCTATTTAGACTTATCTATAGTACTACTTCCTTATGAATTAAGATAGGGGATGTAATTCATATTATAATTTTATATGAAATTTTTATATGTAAAAGAAAAGTAAAGTATCACAGACAGCCCAACCAAATAAGATATATAGAAAAAGATGAAAAATAGGGTCACAGGTTATGACAGATTTAATGGTATCAGAGCACGGTTTGCCTGACATCTGTCGATACTTTTGGAAAAAAAATGTGTTGAAAAGGTTAACATCCCTTGTAGTACTGTATAGTCTGAATACATAGAGAAAATAAATGATTGCAAATTGAGTTAAATGTTTTAAAAGGGAGTGAGCATTATGAATTAAGGATGTCAAAAAAAAAAAAAGAAAACGACTCAGGAATGTTACCTGAAATTAATGATCTTATAATCTAAATGAAGGTCGGTTTAGTAAGGAACAGAAATGGACTTGGTAAGGGCCCGACCAGTACTTTTCTGTCCGAATCGAACTGAGACCTGAAAGTGATGATATAAAGGAGGGGAATGAAATATCATCATAAAATAGACCTTAAGATCACTGATTGAAGGTATTTTGAAGAGAGAGAAAATTTTTTGCCAAAAAATGACCAAAATACCCCTACCTTCAAAATTTTACCAGGAGTCAAAATAGACCAACGAAAGTTTGAATTGATTGATTTGACAGAGTAATTGATGATGTAAAGCTGCATTTCATGCAAAATAATCCAATTATGGATCCTAGTGGACTTCTCTGTCAAAATCGAAAAAGATTTTAAGCTGCTGATAATGGTATGAGAAAGGGGTACTATCGGCACATAGATAATAAGATCCTTGGTTTAAATGCATATTTTGGAGAAAGAAATAAATGTGAAATGATGAAAATGCCCCTATGTGGGATTGTGTTTTGAATAGTGATAAACCAAGTCGATTTTGAATCTATTGATAGTAATGGAGTTATTGAGGGTATAAAGGACATAATATGTGTATAACGGTCCCGATTATAAACTCCCACCTACATTTATATTGCTGATGTGACCCGAATGGCTATAGGAAAGTCCCAGGATGAGCGACTTAGTTATTGATTTTTAAGGGTCGGAGTTAAAAGTGTATTAACGGGATATTATTACGGGATCGTTTGATATGATGAAAAGTAAAATGATTACTGATGATGAATGAGAAAGAGATCGATATAGAGGATGAAATCCATAGCAGTACGATTAATTCTGGTTCTATACATTCATATAGTTTTTGAAGTATTAAATGGATATTTATAGAATTAGAATATTTTGAAATATGTTCTACAGGATGATGTACTGTATAGAGAATATGCATAAGAGCAGCAAACGATGAAAAGAGACGAGGAAGACAACAGCTAACCTGAATTATTAAATGAAAGGTGTTAATTAACGATTACACTTAATACAGCATATTAATTAAGATGATCGATATGTTGTGAAATATGAGGAAATAAGTGAATCAAGGCGGAGTAGATGTTAAAATGATTTGAATATTAAGTGTCTCTGCCTTGATGATATACAGTGAAATGATAGGACATAGAGATGAAATGTCCAAAATGATAAGAGATTGTGATTAAAGAAAGTATTGGATGAGATTCCCGATAAATTTTCAAAGTAATATAGATTTGAGAGATCGGGTTAATATTGACTCGATTATGGATACAGAATCTATTCTAAGCTTATATCTGAGAATATAGAAGAATCCGAAAAGCTTAAGAAACAACTCTAGAAAATTTTGTGGATAATGAAATTCACCTGTATAGATGTAAAGGATGAAAATACAGATTATGTGATTGAGAATGAATTAAATGGGTACTAAATTCTATTATGCAATAGAGTTCTTATTAGGAACAAACAATCATCTGTATGAAATTGATGCCTTATTTAATTTAATCAGAGATATATGAGGAGTTTATACGACCAATCTCTGCATAAGGCATCACTAGATGAAAGGTTGGAAATTGATGGTCATAAGATGATAATATTAGAACTCGATATAATTTTTACGAGTTCCTATTGAGGTTTATAAGGTTAATGAAATACCTTGTGAGATATATAAGCTTAATGAATGAGACATCCATATATGGATAAAGTGATGCGATATTGATATGTCTAAGACATCAATGGAAAATGAGCAGCATGGTTATATGACCCTACAGACTCTCAAAGACAGTAAACTATATGTTAAGTATGGCAAATAGGAGATTTGGCTAGACAGTATCTCTTTCTAAGATATATGATCTCGAATGACAGAGCGATGTAGATTTGTCCATGATGAAGAGATAATGATTGAGATACGAAATGTACTGGATCTAGCTAAATACTATTGCTAGTCTATGGAAGAGTTATTGGGTTAGCTGCTCTATAGACGTAACTAATAAGTAAAGAAGTTAAAGTCAGTGGACGAATAAGTGTAAGATGATACTCGAAAGGTTAAAGGAGTATAATTTCGGGTATATTCTAAAATTAAAGTGATAATGAATATACCAGAAGAATGAAAGAGGTAATAAGAATGCTACATGAAAAGACGATATGGAGAGAAAATGATTATCTCCTGATTGAATTATGGTAAAAGATGGTGAATAGTAAAGTCTGGAAATGAGCTGCAGCATTTGATGAAATAAATATGAAAAGAGTATTGGGGATAATAATCAAGAATCTAAAGGAGATATGATAATATGGAAGTGATTAAAGCCTGATAGTCCAATGAAATCACTTCTCCATTATTAAACTCTTAGATTCTTTGGTGCCATAGTCGAAATATGATTATAAAATGATGAGAATGTATGTGAAGTTCCAGTGAGCTCTATATGTGATGGGAATCTCTGAGTAGCTATATGTTTATGGGAAATAGCAAAAGGCTCTGAGATTCCAAATTTAAAGACAGCACCGCTCTGTACATGATGTACATATGTGAGTGTAGTACGGAAACGCTTGATGATATGTTGAGGGAGCAGATGCGTGAGATGTGAAAGCTACTGGGACAATTACATACTATTGATTTATTCGAGTAAATGATAGTTACTAAACTATATCGACTTGGCACCAAACAAGAAAGGTGGATAATGAACAATATAAATCATATGTGATACGAATAGGAGTGGAAATGGATAACTTCCAATTGATAAAAAAAAAATTTATAGGAGTATAAGTATATGATGAAAGATGATATGCAATGATATCAAAAGGGATCTTGATGTTGATGGTATACTGGCAGTATTACTTAAAAGGATGAATGAGAGGACAAGAACTATAAGTATATAGGATGCTACCACCTTATGAATTAAGTTAAATTCGGAGGACTGAATTTCTTAAGGTGGGGAGGATGTGATAATCGCGAATTTTCGAATTTTGATAATAAGTATTCGGAAATTTAATTTAATGCAAGAGATAAATTAAAGTAATAAATGAATTTAATTACGAAAAAGGGAATATCGTTAAAATTCTCGAAATTGATGAAAAGAATAAATTGAGGAAATTTAATTTGGATAAATGGAAATCCAAATTAAATAAGAAATGAAAAGGAAAATTAAATTGGAAATAAGAAATGAAGAAGAAATATGAAATGTATTTATAAAATTATATATTATATAAATGTATTTTTATACAAATACATATGTATTTAAATACTATATAGTATATTGTACATATTAATATACACTGGTATATATATGTATACACTATTTTACAAATGTAAATAGTACATATGTATACAAAAATATAAAATCTTATGTATATATATACACATATATAAGAAAAATAAATATTAATTTTTATCAAAATTTGTATATATATATATATATACATTGTAATACAATATATATCTATAAATACATATATATATATATATGAAATATATATATATATATCAATTCAAATTAAAATTATATATATGTATTTTGTGTTTAAAATATATATGTTATTATATTATGTTTATATATATTATATTATATAAATATAGTATAGTATATTAAAAAAATCAAAAATGAAAAAAATGGAATCGGGCCCCGTTTTCTTCTCTGTTGAAAACATAGAAGAAAAGCACAAAAAACCAGCCAACCCTGTTGGCGGTGAGAGAAAAGAGAAAAGAGGGAGGTGAGGTCGTTGGCGAGCCGAAGAGGAGAAGAGGGGAAGCATCGCCGGCAAAGGAAAGAAAAGAAAAGAAAAGAAAAGAAGGAAAACCGAAGAGGAAAGGAGAGGAGAAAAGGAAAAGAGAGATCGTGGTGTCGGCCGATTCGGGCACCGCCACCGCCACTCCCGCCATCGACGAAGGTCGACCAAGGTGAAGGTGACTAGCGGCGAAGAAGAAAACGGCGGAGGGAGGAGAAAAGAGGAAGAGAAGAGGCCAAAACCCAAGCCTCCAGATCCGACGTCGTTGCCGGTGATAGGGAGAAATGGAGGCCAGATTCAGCATCCCCGCAACGTCCGCCAACTGTGGGAAGCATGAACCAGTGGAAATGGTGGCCATCGGTGGCCAAACCAGCCGAACCAGCAGGATGGGTCTGAATCGGTCCGAACCGATTCAGACCAGAAAAGGAAAAAGGAAGAAAAGAAAAAGAAAAAGAAAAGGAAAAAGAAAAAAAAAAGAGAAGAAAAAGAAGAAGAAAAAGGAAGAAAAAGAGAGAAAAGAAAATTTTCGAAAATTCGGAGATCCCGAAAATTGGGTAGAAAATTACGGAAATTATTTCGATTATTTAATTAAATAAATTATTTGTGAAAATTCTAAAATGTTAGAATTTGGTTTCCAAAAATTATTCTCAGTGAACAAAAGGATGGAATCGGAAGTCTCCAACCCGGAACAAAAGTACGGGGGCGACTGATAACGCGGAAGTCTCCAACCCGGGATACGTAAGTGATGCATGTGCAGCACTGTAAGGATATTCAGTCTGCATGCTTTTAAATTATAAATTATTTTATGGAAATGTTGTGATGATTCATCGGCTGAAAAATTGGGATGATGTACTGGCTGGAATTATAAACTGTATTTTTCGTGCAGGAGGCTAGTCAATCGACAGCCGTTATGCTGCCGAAAATTTTTAGAAAATTACATAAAATCATATAAAATGATTTTATTTCCATAAAATGATATTAAATCACGAAAAACGAGAAAATTATTATTTTTCATAAAACATGTATATAATGAGATTGAATTTTAAAACATTCATGTTTTAGAGAATGGTGATAATGAAATCACCGAAAATTCTCTTTATAGGTAAATTACACGTAATACGAGACGAAAAATGAAAAGAAATACAGTGAATATTTTATGAATATTTTTATAAATATTTCTTAAATATTCACTAAATGATTTTATAACCTTTATGGTTTTAAATTATGAAACTATATATTTTTATAAATTCCATAAAGCTTATTTTACGATGAAAAATACGGTTTTGAGACTAGTTGGCATCCTATCATGCTGATATGTGATATGTGATATGTTTAGTCTCGGTCGACACCTGATCAGTGATCCACCGAAGACAATATAGATTATGATCATAGATTTGACATGTTTATTTCTTTACCCTTCGGGGTCTATAGCATGATATGATTGATGATTGTCTCAATCTCCATAAATGGTAGGTGACATGTTAAAAAGGAAAGTGTTTTACATGACATGTGATAGGTTAAAAGGAAACTGTTTTATATGATACGTGACATCTGAAAAGAATATGTTTTATATGATATGAGACAAAAATCAATTGATTTATAGCATTTTTACAAAATGCTCATTACGGTATTGATTATAGTACTGTGAGATGATTTTCACAAGACATGTGATACGAACATGTAATATGTTTTCAAAAAGGAAGAATTGATAAATCTAGTATTCTTACCATGATTTTAAAAGGAATATTAGATTATATGTGACACGAATATTGTTTAAATCGTGGGAGCTACCTCTAGAATCCCAAGGGACCTACGTGCTACACGGATACCTTTTGGACCGTGGGAGCCACCTCTAAAATCTCGAAGGACCTACGTGCTACATAGATATTGTTTAACTCGTGGGAGCCACCTCTAGAATCCCAAGAGACCTACGTGCTACACGGATACCTTTTGGACCATGGGAGTCACCTCTAGCATCCCGAAAGACCTACGTGCTACACAAATATTGTTTAAATCGTGGGAGCCACCTCTAGAATCCCAAGGTACCTACGTGCTACACGGATACCTTTTGGACCATGGGAGCCACCTCTAGAATCTCGAAGGACCTACGTGTTACACAGATATTGTTTAGATCGTGGGAGCCACCTCTAGAATCCCAAGGGACCTACGTGCTACATGGATACCTTTTGGACCGTGGGAGCCACCTCTAGAATCCCGAAGGACTTACGTGCTACACGAATATTATTTAGATCGTAAGAGCCACCTCTAGAATCCCAAGGGACCTACGTGTTACACGGATACCTTTTGGACTGTGGGAGCCACCTCTAAAATCCCGAAAGACCTATGTTCTACATGGATATTGTTTGGATTGTGGGAGCCACCTTTAGAATCCTAAGGGACTTACGTGCTACACGGATACCCTTGGATTGTGGGAGCCACCTCTAGGATTCTAAAGGACCTACGTGCTACACAAGTTCCTTGATACGACACTTCTTCCATTGCTAGTTAGGATGGATGTCGTAACTGCATCAGTGAACTCGAGCTTACGCCTAAAGTGATTAAGTGATCGGTTATTTTGAAACTGTTTTCAGTGAGTTGAGATATATGCTTAAAGTTTATTGATTTTCATTTTTGTGAATGGATTGATTTATTAACTGCATAGTAACCGATTTATCAACGTGCATAGTGATTAATTTACCGAAGTGCTTGCTGCTGTGCTAATGTGATAAGTGGAATAAATTTTATGTCACAACCCGTGACCTTATTTTTCACCTAAATCTATACATCTTATATGGTTGGGCTGTCTGCGATACTTTTCTTTTTCTTTTACATATAAACAATTTCATATTAAATGATAATATGAATTACATCCCCTATCTTACTTCATAAGAAAGTAGTACTATGAATATGTCTAAATACAGAAAATAAATGATCATACCTTATTAAATAAATCGACCCATCGCATCGTCCCTAAATGCGCAGTTAAAAATCCTTTTACTGCTAGACTCTCGGCCTTCGTAAACCTGAAATGTTAAAATTAAGGGGTGAGCAAACCACGACTCAGTAAGGAAATTATATGCATACTTGATATTCAGCTTCCTATATGCTGAAAGTTTTTTTCATTTTTCCTATGGGGCTCTAGGCTCGCATGTAGGAAGGATACTACAGTCGGCTAGGGATCCAGATGGAGTAAGGTAGGTATTTTGAAATACCTATCTTGTCCCGGAACCTAGAAGCAACTGTAGAGAGTAAATTTCTTTCTTGTTTTGAAATTTAAATCCTTTTCCTTTTTATTTCATATCGTTTTCATATTCCTTTTCAAAATAATGCTTTTATGAAATAAAGCATTTAAATAGAATAACTAATATTCATATTTTCTTTGAAAAGAATATTAGTTAAATCATCATCATTTTCGTTTAAACTCATTTCATGTTTTACTGTACAATCATAATTAGTACAATACTTTAAAATAGCAAAATAAGCTATTTAAATCTTTTTTGTATAACGTATAAATCCTTTAAATCTAATATTCAATTTAAAATTAACATAAGAATATTAGATTTACTTTCCTCCTTTTTCCTTTTGAAAACATATTACATATTCATATTACATATCATATGAAAATCATCTCGTAGTACTAAAAACAGTACTGAAATAAAGATTTTATAAAAATGCTATAAATCATTTCATTTCACGTATCACCTATCATGTAAAACCTTTACATTTCACATTTCACATATCACATCTCATGTAAAACATTTTCATTTAAAACATATCATATATGGAGACTGAGGCACGCCCAGCCCGTCCACTGGGTCGTTACTCATATCATGCTATAGACCCCGAAGGGTATAAAGTAATCATGTCAAATCTATGGCCATAGTCTATAATTATCCTAGGCGGATCACTGATCAGGTATCGGCCGGGACTACATATTACATATCACATATTACATATCACATGTCACATATCACATATCAGCATGATAAGGTTGCCATCTAGTCTCAAAACCGTATTTTTCATCATAAAATAACCTTTATGAAATTTATAAAAATATATAATTTCATAATTTAAAACCATAAAGGTTATAAAATCATTTAGTGAATATTTAAGAAATATATATAAAAATATTCACTTTATTTCTTTTCATTTTCCATCTCGTATTACGTGTTTTTTATGTATCAGAAGAATTTTCGGTGATTTCATTATCACCATTTTCGAAAACATGAATATTTTAAAATCACTTTCATTTTATTCATGTTTTGATGGAAAATATTCATTTTCTCGATTTTCGTGGTTGAAAATCATTTCTCGTGAAATAAAATCATTTATTATGATTTTATGAAATTTTCTAGAAATTTTCGGTAATTTTCGAAAATTTTTCGGCAGTATAACGACTGCTGATTGGCTAGCCTCCTGCACGGAAAATACAGTTTAAAATCCAGTCAGTACATCATCACAATTTCTCAGCCGATGAATCATCACACCATTTTCATAAAATATTTTCATAAAATATTTCATAATTAGAATCATGCTGACTGAATATTCTTACAGTGCTGCACATGCATCCCTTACCTTTTTTGGGTTGGCGACTTCCTCTTACTGATCGCGCCCGTATTCCATCTCTCCCGATCTATCGTCTCGATCGTCAAGAATAATTTCTAGAATTTATAATTCTAAATTTTAGAATTTTCATAAATAATTAATTTAATTTTACTCGAATTAAATTTCCGGAATTCTTACCGAAAATTTCGTAATTTTTGAGTTGCCGAATTCTCGGGAATTTTTGAATTTCCCGAAATTCTCTTTTTTCCTCTTTTTCTTCTTTTCCTCTTTTCTTTCTTCCTGTTTTCTCTTTTCTTTTCTTTCTCTTTCTTTTCTTTTTCTTTTTCTTTTTCCTTTTTCTTTTCTTTTTCTTTTCCTTTTTCCTCTTCTTTTTCCCGTCAGCCGGTTCAGCCTTCTTCCTCGCTGGTTCTTCACCGGCGGCCGGTTCTCCACCGACGGGCCGGTTCTCCGGCTGCTCGGTGGCTCAACAGCTGCCCGGCGTTGAGACGAAGTTGTCGGTGGCCTCAGCTTGGCCTGGATTGCCGGCACGGCTGCGGATCTACTCGGTTTACCTTTGATTTCTTCTCCTCCTCCGTCGGCCTTCCTCCGCCGTTCACCGTGCCTCGGGTGCCCTCCATTGTCTTCCTCTCCCTTCGGTGGTGCTTCGGTGGCAGTGGCGGTGCCTGGATCGGCCGGCACCGCCGTGGCTCTTCTTCTTTTTTCCTCTCAGCTCGCGTCTTCGATTTCGCTTCCTGTTTTTCCATTTCAGTTTTCCGTTTCCTTCTCTCGTCATCCCCTCCTTTCCTCACGTCGCCAGCGACTTCACCTCCTCTTCTTCTTCCCTCTCTGATGGCCGCTGACGGGGGCGGCAAATCTGTGTGGTTAACACAGAAACGGGAAATCAGGTATTTCCCGTTTCTATTATTTCCTTTCTTTTTATATTATATATATAATTATTTCTTTATATCAATATATATATATATAACTTTTAATAGTAATTAATATATATACATATTTATTTATATAGTATATATATATTTTGTGTACAGTTTAAATAAATATCTATACACTTAATTTAAAATTAATATATATATATATATTTCTCATATATTTATATACTTTTATCATAAGCTATAATATATATATATATATATTTCATATATATATATATGTAATTATCTAAAACATATATAATTTATTTAAAAATATATTTATATAATAAAATTATATAAGTATATAAATACTCACATTTATATTTCTTATAATTTGGATTTCTTAATATCCAAATTATATTTCCCCATTTTCATTTCTTATTTAATTTGGATTTCCATTTATCCAATTTAAATTCCTTCTTTCCTTATTTTCCATAACTCTGACTTTATTTTTATTTTCATTTTATCCAAAATTTAAATTCCTCACTTTCCTTAATTTCGGGAATTTCAACGATATTCCTGTCTTGTAAATAAATTTTATTTATTTACTTTAATTTATTTATTTCCTCTTATCTATTTTCTTTAATACTAATTTCCAAAAATAGAAAATTTGCGGTTATCACATTCTCCCCACCTTAAGAAATTCGGTCCTCCGAATTTAACTTAAGTTAAAGGTGATGCCATTCTGTATACTCATCATTCTTGACCTTTTGATCATCTTCCGTATTATACTGCCAGTATACCTTTAAGATTAAAATCACCTTTTACACCATTATATATCATTACTCATCATATATTTATACTCCCTTAAATTTCTTATCAATTGAGAGTTACCATTTCCACTCCTTTTCATATCACATATGATTCATATTTTTCATCATCCATCTTTCTTATTTGGTGCCAAGTCGATACATTTCGATAATTATCATTTACACACTGTATTCAATAGTATGTAATTGTCCCAGTAGCTTTCACATCTCGTGCATCCGT
Source organism: Heritiera littoralis (assembly GCA_031772115.1). Lineage (NCBI taxonomy): Eukaryota > Viridiplantae > Streptophyta > Magnoliopsida > Malvales > Malvaceae > Heritiera > Heritiera littoralis. Next base: position 1,633,205 of record JAPDPK010000090.1, read on the forward strand.
TCATTCAACATATCGTCGAGCGTTTCCATACTACGCTCAGATATTTACATCATGTACGGAGCGGTGCTGTCTATAAATTTGGAATCTCAGAGCCTTTTGCTATTTCCCATAACATATATAGCTACTCAGAGATTCCCATCACATATAGAGCTCACTGAAACTTCACATACATTCTCATCATCTCATAATCATATCTCGACTATGGCACTAAAGAATCTAAGAGTTTGCTAATAGAGAAGTGATTTCATTAGACTATCAGTTTATAATCACTTCTATATTATCATATCTCTTTTAGATTCTTCATTATTATCCCCAATACTCTTTTCATATTTGTTTCTTCAAATGCTGCAACTCATTTGCAGACTTTGCTATTTACCATCTTTTACCATAATAGAATCAGGAGACAATCCTTTCTCTCCATATCGTCTTTTCATGTATTATGGTCATTCGATTTTTAAATCCTCAAATTATCCATTTAATCACCACATTATCCATATAATTCCACTATTTCCATCATTTTGAGGTGGTATATATATATATATCCTTTTTCCATTTATATGACTGGCAGTAAAATGTAAATTACTTCTTTACTCCTTTGAGTATAATTACTTTTCCTCTATCGAGTTTGACTCGATCTTACATCTAGCCATAATCATGTGATAATCACAAAATCGCTTTTAACTTTAAAATTGGGAACTACTTCATGTTTGTGTTCCCTCTTTATCGTGTACTTTTCCTGTTATTTCATATTCATCTTTTTCTTCATCATTTCGGTCATTTTTCCTCAGTAGTAAAATATTCTTTTATTAACTCTTTTAACCTTTTACGTATCCTCTTTATACTTATTCATTCATTGTCTTAAGCTTAGTTACTTATCAGTCACATCTGTAGAGTAGCTAACCCATAACTCTCCTATAGATTGGCAATAGTATTTAGCTAGACCCAGTTCATTCTGTATCTCAATAATTATCTCTTCATCATAGACAGATCCACGTCGCTCTGTCTTTCGAGATCATATATCTTAAAAAGAGATACTGTCTAGCTAAATCTTTTATTTGCCATACTTAACATTCACTTCATTATCTTTAAGAGTCTACGAGGTTATACCACTATGCTGCTCATTTTCCATTTGTGTCTTAGACTGTATGGTATACCATCACTTTATCCTTATATGGTTGTCTTATTCATTAGTCTTATGTACCTCACAAGGTATTTCATTAACCTTGTAAACCTCAATAGGAACTTGTAACAATTTTATCGAGTTCTAATCATCATCATCATCTTATGACCATCAGTTTTCAACTTCTCATCTAGTGATGCCTTGTATCGAGATTAGCCTTATAAGCTCCTTATACATCTCCGATTAAATCAATTTAAGGTATCAATTTCATATAGATGATTATTTGTCTTTTATAATAACTTTACTTCATAATAGGAATTTAATACATCATTTAATTCATCCTTAAATCATAGCATCCGTATTCCTATCAATTCCTTTCATATAAGTGAATTTCATTAGCCATAAATTTTTTTTCAGAGTTATTTCCTAAGCTTTTCGGATTCTTTTATGTTCTCCAATATAAGCTTAAGAATAAATTTCATATTAACAATCAAGTCAACGTTAGTTCGATTTCTCCAATCTATATAACTCTGAAATTCATCGGGAATCTCATCCGATACTTTTCTTTAATCATTCATCTCTTTTCATTTTGAACATTCATCTTTGTGTCCCATCATTTCACTATATATCCTCAAGGCAAAGATATTTAATATTTAAATCATTTTAACATCTACTTCGCCTTGATTCACTTATTTACTCATACTTCACAGCATATCAATCCTCTTAATTTACAATGCTGTATTAAGTGTAATTATTTGATTAACACCTTTCATAGCTAGCCGATTTATTATTGAAATTCATTTTAAATCATTTTCATTTAATAATCCAGGTTAGCTGTTGTCTTCCTCATCTCTTATCTTCACTTACTGTCCTTGTGCATACTCTCCAATTTCATATTGTTCCATACAGTACATTATTCTGTAAAACATAATTCAAAATATTTTTGGTTCTATAATTATCTGTTTGATACCTCAAAAACAGTAGGAATGTATAGAACCAGAATTAAAAGTACTGCTATGGATTTTAGCTTTATACTGATCTCTTTCTCAGTCATCGCCAGTCATCATATTACTTTTCATCATATCCAATGATCCCATAATCAACATCTCATCAATAAAATTTTAACTCCGACCCTTAAGGATCAATAACTGAGTCGCTCATCCTGCGACTTTCCTATAACCATCCGGATCATATCAGCAAAATAACTGTAGATGAAATTTATCATCGTGATCTTTATACTCATTTTACATTTCCTATGTCATCAGTAGCTTCATTACCATCAATAACATCATTTCTATCAAGGGAATTCAAAATTGACTTGGTTTATTACTATTCATACCATAATCTCACATAGGGGCATTTTCGTCATTTTCACATTTATTTCTTTCTCCTCATTATACATTTAAATAAGTGATCTTATTATCTATGTGCTGATAGTACCCCTTTCTCATACCACTATCAGCAGTTTAAAATCTTTTTCGATTTCGACAGAGAAATCCAATATAATCCATAATTGGATTATTTTGCATGAAATGCAACTTTACATCATCAATTACTCTGTCAAATCAGTCCATTCAATCTTTCGTTGGTTTATTTTGACTCCCCTGTAAAATTTTAGGGGTAGGGGTATTTTGGTTATTTTTGGCCAAAATATTTCTCTCTCCTCAAAATACCTTTAATCGGTGATCTTAAGGTCTATTTAATGATGATATCTCATTCCCCTCCTTTATATCATCATTTTCAGGTCTCAGTTTGATCCGGACAGAAAAGTACTGGTGGGGCCCTCATCGAGTCCATTTCTGTTCCTTACCGAACCGACCTTCATTTAGACTATAAATCACCAGTTCAGGTAACATTCCTAAGCCGTTTTCCCTTTTTAGCATTCCTTATTTCATAATTGCTCACTCCCTTCTAAACACTTAATTCAATTTGTAATCATTTATTTTCTCTATGTATTCAGACTACACAGTACTACAGGGGATGTTAACCTTTTCAACACATTTTCTTTCCAAAGTATCGACAGACATCAGGCCAACCTGCTCTAATACCATTAAATCTGTCACAGCCCGTGACCTTATTTTTCACCTAATTCTATACATCTTATATGGTTGGGCTATCTGCGATACTTTACTTTTCTTTTACATATAAACAATTTCATATTAAATGATAATATGAATTACATCCCCTATCTTACTTCATAAGAAAGTAGTACTGTGAATATGTCTAAATACAGAAAATAAATGATCATACCTTATTAAATAAATCGACCTGTCGCATCGTCCCTAAATGCGCAGTCAAAAATCCTTTTATTGCTAGACTCTCGGTCTTCGAAAACCTGAAATGTTAAAATTAAGGGGTGAGCAAACCACGGCTCAGTAAGGAAATTATATGCATACTTGATATTCAGCTTCCTATATGCTGAAAATTTTTTTCATTTTTCCTATGGGACTCTAGGCTCGCATGTAGGAAGGATACTACAGTCGGCTAGGGATCCGGATGGAGTAAGGTAGGTATTTTGAAATACCCATCTTGTCCCGAAATCTAGAAGCAACTGTAGAGAGTAAATTTCTTTCTTGTTTTGAAATTTAAATCCCTTTCCTTTTTATTTCATATCGTTTTCATATTCCTTTTCAAATAATGCTTTTATGAAATAAAGCATTTAAATAGAATAACTAATATTTATATTTTCTTTGAAAAGAATATTAGTTAAATCATCATCATTTTCGTTTAAACTCATTTCATGTTTTACTGTACAATCATAATTAGTACAGTACTTTAAAATAGCAAAATAAGCTATTTAAATCTTTTTTTTGTATAACGTATAAATCCTTTAAATCTAATATTCAATTTAAAATTAACATAAGAATATTAGATTTACTTTCCTCCTTTTTCCTTTTGAAAACATATTAAATATTCATATTACATATCATATGAAAATCATCTCGTAGTACTAAAAACAGTACTGAAATAAGCATTTTATAAAAATGCTATAAATCATTTCATTTCACGTATCACCTATCATGTAAAACCTTTACATTTCACATATCACATATCACATATCATGTAAAACATTTTCATTTAAAACATATCATATATGGAGACTGAGGCACGCCCAGCCCGTCCACTGGGTCGTTACTCATATCATGTTATAGACCCCAAAGGGTATAAAGTAATCATGTCAGATCTATGGCCATAGTCTATAATTATCCTCGGCGAATCACGGATCAGGTGTCGGCCGGGACTACATATCACATATTACATATCACATGTCACATATCACATATCACATACCAGCATGATAAGGTTGCCATCTAGTCTCAAAACCGTATTTTTCATCATAAAATAACCTTTATGGAATTTATAAAAATATATAATTTCATAATTTAAAACCATAAAGGTTATAAAATCACTTAGTGAATATTTAAGAAATATATATAAAAATATTCACTTTATTTCTTTTCATTTTCCATCTCGTATTACGTGTTATTTATGTATCAGGAGAATTTTCGGTGATTTCATTATCACCATTCTCGAAAACATGAATATTTTAAAATTACTTTCATTTTATTCATGTTTTGATGGAAAATATTCATTTTCTCGATTTTCATGGTTGAAAATCATTTCTCGTGAAATAAAATCATTTATTATGATTGTATGAAATTTTCTAGAAATTTTCGGTAATTTTCGAAAATTTTTCGGCAGTATAACGACTGCTGATTGGCTAGCCTCCTGCACGGAAAATACAGTTTAAAATCCAGCCAGTACATCATCACAATTTCTCAGCCAATGAATCATCACACCATTTTCATAAAATATTTTCATAAAATATTTCATAATTAAAATCATGCAGACTGAATATCCTTACAGTGCTGCACATGCATCCCTTACCTTTTTCAAGTTGGCGACTTCCTCTTACTGATTGCGCCTTTATTCCATCTCTCCCGATCCATCGTCTCGATCGTTGAGAATAATTTCTGGAATTTATAATTCTAAATTTTAGAATTTTCATAAACAATTAATTTAATTTTACTCGAATTAAATTTGCGGAATTCTTACCGAAAATTCCGTAATTTTCGAGTTACCGAATTCTCAGGAATTTTTGAATTTCCCAAAATTCTCCTTTTTCCTCTTTTTCTTCTTTTCCTCTTTTCTTTCTTCCTTTTTTCTCTTTTCTTTTCTTTCTCTTTTCTTTTTCTTTTTCTTTTTCCTTTTTCTTTTCATTTTTCCTCTTCTTTTTCCCGTTAGCCGGTTCAGCCTTCTTCCTCGCCGGTTCTTCACTGGCGGCTGGTTCTCTGGTGGCTTGGTGGCTCAATAGCTGGCCGGCGTTGAGACGAAGTTGCCGGTGGACTCAGCTCAGCCTGGATCGCCGGCATGGCGGCGGATCTACTCGGTTTACCTTCGGTTTCTTTTCCTCCTCCGTTGGCCTTCCTCCACTGTTCACCGTGCCTCAGGTGGCCTCCATCGTCTTCCTCTCCCTCCGGCGGTGCTTCGGTGGCAGTGGCAGTGCCTGGATCGACCGGCACCGCCGTGGCTCTTCTTCTCTTTTCCTCCCGACTCGCGTCTTCGATTTCGCTTCCTGTTTTTCCATTTCAGTTTTCCGTTTCCTTCTCTCATCGTCGCCTCCTTTCCTCACGTCGCTGGTGACTTCACCTCCTCTTCTTCTTCCCTCTCCGACGGCCGCTGACGGGGGCGGCAAATCTTTGTGGTTAACACAGAAACGGGAAATCGGGTATTTCCCGTTTCTATTATTTCCTTTCTTTTTTTTTGTATATTATATATATAATTATTTCTTTATATCAATATATATATATATAAATTTTAATAGTAATTAATATATATATACATATTTATTTATATAGTACATATATATTTTGTGTATAGTTTAAATAAATATCTATACACTTAATTTAAAATTAATATATATTTCTCATATATTTATATACTTTTATCATAAGCTATAATATATATATTTCATATATATATGTAATTATCTAAAACATATATAATTTATTTAAAAATATATTTATATAATAAAATTATATAAATATATAAATACTCACATTTATATTTCTTATAATTTGGATTTCTTAATATCCAAATTATATTTTCCCATTTTCATTTCCTATTTAATTTGAATTTCCATTTATCCAATTTAAATTCCTCCTTTCCTTATGTTCCATAACTCCGACTTTATTTTTATTTTCATTTTATCCAAAATTTAAATTCCTCACTTTCCTTAATTTCAGGAATTTCAACGATATTCCCGTCTTGTAAATAAATTTTATTTATTTACTTTAATTTATTTATTTCCTCTTATCTATTTTCTTTAATACTAATTTTCAAAAATAAAAAATTTGTGGTTATCACATTTTAATAGCTTTGCTATTTAAAGTATTGTACTAATTAAGTGTTGTACAATAAAATATGTAAAGAATTCAAAAGGGAGTGATGATAGTTTAAACTAATATTTCCCTAAAGGAATAGATAAATATTAGTTACTTTATTTAAATGCTCTGAATTCATAAAAGCATAAAAAGGAAAATGATACGAAATGAAAGGAAAAGAAAAAAAAATGAGATTTAAATTTCAAAAGAAATTTATTACTCCCTACAGTTGCTTCTAGGTTACAAGACAAGACAGGCATTTCAAAATACCAGCCTTACTCCATCCGGATCCCTAACCGACTGTAATATCCTTCCTACATGTGTGCCTTGAGCCCCCATGGGAAAAATGAAAAAGTTTTTCAGCATATAGATAGCTGAATATCAAGTGAGGCATATAATTCCCTTACTGAGCCGTGGTTTGCTCACCCCTTAATTTTAACATTTCAGGTTTTCAAAGACTGAGAGTTTGACACCTAAAGGATTTCGGCTGCGCATTTGGGGATGATGCGACAGCTTGATTTATTTAAATGAGGTATGATCATTTATTTTCTGTATTTAGACTTATCTACAGTACTACTTCCTTATGAATTAAGATAGGGGATGTAATTCATATTATAATTTTATATGAAATTGTTTATATGTAAAAGAAAAGTAAAGTATCGCAGACAGCCCAACCAAATAAGATATATAGAAAAAGATGAAAAATAGGGTCACAGGTTGTGACAATTAGAAGGAAATGTGATTTCAGATATTGATTTATGTAGCTTATCCTAATCTATTGAAATAAAGGCTTTGATAATGATGAATTATATAACGATTAAAGAGAGAAAAAAATCAAATTTTATTTCTCAAATTAATTTCATTGTCATATGATATGGCATATACCCTCCCCATGCATGAAATGCTTGACTTGATTTGAACTTAAATAGCTCTTTTAATTTATATATATATAGAAAAAAAATCATTCTTTAAACTTTAACTGTATATGTACCATTTTTAATGACTTTTCATATTATTTTTTTTTTCATTTTATATGTTAAAGTTGACTCAAATTTTTTTAATACATAGTGATCTGTATTTTTGTAATTTTAAATTATCCTTATCAAGATTTAAATTTTTAAATTAAATTAAATTCTCAATGCATTTAATTGAATGGCACAAAAGGAAAACATTAATATTTAAATACAATATCCTATCCCATAATTTCATTCTTTCTATAGTTAATAAGTTAATTGAATTATTACTGATTTTTGAATTTTTTGAAAAAAACTTTGATGAGAAACACAAACAGTTAATATAATGCTGAAGAGAAGAAAGAGAAAGGAAAATAAAATAATCAATTAAGCATAATGGAATGAGCTCAACAACAGACCTTTTTTATGAACAGTAGTCTGTCAAATTTGTACAAAGAAAGGATTTTTTTCCTATTTTCAGCTTCTCGTAAACAGCTCCGAATTCATCGTTTATCTTTTCTCTTTCACCTCCTTGAATCTCCACTCTTCAATAAGAAGTGTCTGGGAATTTTACAATAAATTTATAATTTTTGATTTTTTTATAAGATTAGTGATTCATAACCTTTAAATAAAAAATAACTAATCTAAACTATTGATTAAATTTTAAAGTTAAAAAAAAGTTTTAACTTGATAACTTATTTAACCACTTTTTTGGATTATCATTATATATTAAATATATTATACATTTAACTTTTCTTCATTCTCACAGTTTTTATTTTTGTTATTTTTCTCTTATATAAAATCCTTTTAATCTAGTTCTTCTTACTCTATTATGATTTTTTATTTTTTTCTCTTGCTTTTAAATCCTAAATCCTAAATTTCTTCAATCTAATCTTGAGTGCAATAAAAAAATAATTTATTATATTAATGTTATTATTATTATTCATGGCTCCGATATGATTGTTTGAAACTATTAAAACTGATAAAAAATTTAATGAAAGAAATTGAATTTTTTTTTACAATAATTAATACTTCATTACTTAAAACAATTGTTTATTACATTCCTTCTGGATAATGTCCTCGATAATTGGACATTCCTCAATCCAATGAAAATTAGATCTTGAAACAATGGCACATCTAGCTAAATAGTGCGCTGCTTGGTTTCCATCTCTGCCTACGTGCTGTACTACAACTTTTGTAAATCCACCCTGTAAAGTTTTAGCCTCTTCCACCAAATCGCCAATTACGGATAGATCATGCTCCCTCGATGAAATGGTCTTCACCACCTCCATGGAGTCCCTTTCCAGCATGATTGAAATAAAACCAAAGTGTGAGAACCGAAATTCTTCTAGCTAAATATGTATTCTTATGTAATTTAGTGACACAAAGAGATAATGTACTTATGAGATTTCAAGTATAAAATTATAGTACGTATTCATATAAGTCAAGTATCCGAGATTAATGTGAAATATACGATAAAATGATATATAAAGTGCACACTAAATGAGTCCGAAAGGAGTTATAATTCTATGATTGAAAAAGGTTACGTGTGCACGTAAGTCAAACTAAAAGCACGTAATATATATGCATGCAAACGTGCATGCATGTATGTATACGTATAAACATACGCAAATAATAATAAAAAAATAAATTAATGTACATATATATACACATAAGTATAGATATATGTACATCCAAATAAATCAAATATATAAGTGTATAAAGGAAAATACACAAGTATATATTATATAGAATACAATTATATAAATGGGAAATATATATATATATATATATGGGTAATATATATATATATATATATATGAAAATAGATGAATAAAAATATATTATAAGTATGTTGAGATTATATATATTATATATAATACATAAAGTATGAGATATATATTTTGTAATCTTTAATAAAAACTATATATATATATATATATATACTAAAAGTTTTGAAATATAATAGTCTTATATTAAAAGTATATATATTATATTATATTACATTATATTATATTATATATTATATTATATAAAAAAAGGAAAAGATGAATGGCAGAATTTGGTGGGAAAAATCCCACCCAAATCCAAAGTGCTCTGCTGAAAAGTCCTATAAACAATATACTTAAAACTATATTAAAATAAGATAAAAAAAAAGAGACAGACAAGACAACTCCCACTATCTCTTTTGCTACATTTGAAAAATAATTCATTTTACTCTTTCTCACCTTCCAGCCAGCTCCCACTCTTTTCGGTCAAAAGAAAATTTGCTACAGTTATTCTCAAATCTCAGCCACTTTGCTTTCCTTTCACGTGTTTCCCTGGTACATTTCCTAAGCTCTTCCCTCACATAGCCTTCGCCCTCGCCACAGCGATGTACTGAAGGGAGTCTTGACCAAAAGAAAGGGAAGCTGATGGCATGGAATCGAGGCAGCTGGGTGGCGTCGTGAGCTGAAGATGGAAGACCTCATGAAATGAAATGCATTCATGCAATGCACGAGCATGCTATTTTACAGTTTTTACTTCATTTCCTTGAACTTTATTGCCATTAAGCATGCCATACTTACAATACATGAAATTCGAAATGATTTATTCTCATCATGTTTACAAGAATACCTTAGATGATTGAATGGCTTTGAAAAGAATGAAATTATAGTTTTCATATATGTACGTATATATATGTAAATGATCTTCAGAAAAGTATTACGTACATTGAACTATTTTCATAAGAAAGATTGAATGCTTTATAAGACTATAGGCACCCTAAGAGAATTAAATTCAATAAAGCATAGTGGAAGCCACCTAATTGGAGATTATTCATTAGGCATAGATGCTTGTCCGATAATAGTCGTAGATAGGTCTCAGTCTCGCCTGATCAGTGGGGCTAAGAGACATGAGGTCTATGGCCATAGATAGCGCCCTAGTGGTTTCCAGGGGATGATGATATGATTCTTCACTGCTAGCTACAGTGAACTAAGTTTTTATTGATAGAGAAATAGGGATTTAGCCTAGTCTCAAATGATATTAAATGAAGTTTAGAGTATGGCTTTAAAACAAAAATGAACTCTAAACTCGATATTGTTTTATAGCATATGAAATGTGCTTCAAAAAGTATATGTGATATGAGATATGCTTCCGAAAAGTATATTTTGATATAATATGTGACATGAAATAGACTTCAAAAGTATCTGTGATATGAAATATGCTTCAAAAAGTATATGAGATATGAAATATGCTTTAAAAAGTATATGTGATATGAAATGTGCTTCAAAAAGTATACGTGATATGAAAGATGTTTTCAAAAAGTATATTTGACATGAAATGAAAAAGATTGCATATTTCAAGCATGCCTTAAAAGTAAAACTGAGATGCATTGATACTTTGCACGTTTTGAACATGTTTTAAAAGAATATGTATTATATGTTTAAGACTGCAATCACTACATGTATTGCTATATGTTAAAAGTCATATTATGATTTCAAGACTTAGACATCTCATGACATGTTGAAGCATAGTTAGATTAAGTTGGAAAATATAGCATGCAAATGTTGCATGATGAATAAGAAAACGATTAATAATGAATTCTCCTCACATGACATCATGCATGACATTAGAACAGTATAATTCTAATTCTACACTTATATAAATGACTTACTAAGCCTTGCTCATTAAACGCTATTTAAATTTTTTAAATTGAGCACGGAGTTGGGGGAGTATTTCAGAGCTTTCCGAATTAGTCCCAAGCTTAAAATATTGTCCCAACTCTCCAAGGAGACTTTTGTGAATATTTTAGGTAAACACACTCTTCTTTTCCATTTAATATCGATTCAGGCTGTTTTTGATTCAGTACTTAGATGGGATGTAATCTAATATAGAGAATGGCATCTAGACTATAGTAAAGGTGGAAGTATAGAATTATTGATTTTGCATGAGTATGGATATGTAGATTGAATAGAATGAACAAGTGACCAAGTTGGAAAAGAATGTAAATCATAAGATGAAATGTCATGATATGGAAATGAACTTGGTCATAGGAATGCTAGAAAATAATCAACTGTTATTGTGGGAAGCATGAGCTGGAATTATTTGCAAATTTTTATGCAGGAAATTAACCTGGGTAAAGTGATAAAAATAGGCAAGGGAGTTAACGTCCCGAAACAAAATTCACTACATTGCACTTAGACAAAACAAATATAGGAAATCAAAAAATTAGCCCTAATTTCTACGCATCCGTACAAGTAAGATGCACTGTCGCGGCCTTCGGGTCGTGATAGATTTATTGGTATCAGAGTCGAGATTGTCTAGTGCATGTCAGTGTAGATGAATTAGAATGGATTACATCCCGTAGTACTGTTATTGCCTGATTGTATAGTGCTCAATAGTGCTCAAAAAGTGCAGAAAAACTGTTCTAAATGCATTGTTGTAATATTGAATACAGAAAAAAGATATGAGGAAAGGATGAGGACGTGGACGAACCCCACGTGCAAAGCAAGCTCAATCACCTCCACTGTCACCACCTCCAAGTCCGAACACTCGGTTCGCACAGTTAGAGCAAACCGTGTCCGGGTTAGTTGCCATGATAAAGCGACAAAATGCTAGGAGTCAAGATCAACAATAGACTCCACCCGTGCAAGAATCGGTACAGCCCGTTCCACCACCCCTACCATTTAATCAGCAGTCACCGACTCCGCAATCACAGACTACACCACTACCGCCTCCACATACACTGGTAGTAGCACCCACATTGTCAGCTACTAATGTGAGGCAGAATGTGGAGCAGTTTAAGCAATTTCCAGAAGATGAACCCTCAAGTGTTTAAAGGGGCAATGGACACTGAAGCAGCCGAGACTTGACTGATGAAGATAGAGAAGGCCTTTGAGATTATGGGATGCAGCTCAGAGGATAGGGTGAACTTAGCTGCTTATATGTTTGAGGGTGAGGTCGAACACTGGTGGAGGGCGGCCAAGATTGTGTTGCAGAGCAGGAACTCTACCATTACATGAGAGGCATTTCTCGAGGCCTTTAACAGTCATTACTTCCCTGAGAGTGCCCGTGAAAAGAAACAAGAAGAGTTTCTCAGCTTGGTTCAGGGTTCCATGACAGTAGACCAGTATGTGGCGCAGTTCACCACTTTGTCTCGCTGTGAGCCGCATATAGTGAATGATGAGGCGAGAAAGGCCAAGAAGTTCATTAATGGGTTGAGGCCAGTGATTCGAGGAAGACTCTCAACTCTTCGTATCGTGTCCTATGCCGATGCTATCTAGAGGGCCCAGTTTGTGGAGCAAGACTTGGAAAAGACACAGAGCCAATATGATAGCAAAAATAAAGGAAAGGGTAAGAGGACCGATACAAGGAGGCCCGAGCAGAATAAGGCCCAGCAAAAGAGGCCAAAGTATGGAGCGCCTCACACTCAGGCTTCTAAGCCTATGACAGCTCAGATTTGTCCGAGGTGTAATAAAGATCATGGCACTAGGCCATGTTATATGGACATAGGAGCTTGTTTCAAGTGTGGCAAGATTGGACACCGATTTAAAGACTGTCCCACACTCAAGGCTCCTGAGAGGTGACCTGAGACGAGGAGCACAGAAAAGCAAAAGCCTATGGATAAGGGCAAGAAACCGGTGGCACAGGGCCAAGTGTTTTCTTTGGACTAAGAGACTGCTGATGTCTCCAGATCCGTCATCAAGGGTAAGCTCTTAATTAATGATTCAGAAGCTTTTGTACTTATTGATTCTGGCTCCACGCATTCATTCATATCACCTACATATGCTAGGAAGCTAGAGTTAGAGCTTGAACCCTTAGACCAATTATTACAAGTTAGTACACCATTGAAAGAATCTCAAATGACGAACTTAATATGTAAAGGATGTAAAGTGAAGGTGGGAGTTAAACATTTAGTAGCAGACTTGATATTATTGAACATATATGATTTTGATGTAATACTAGGCATGGATTGGTTAGCTAACCATCATGCTAGTTTAGACTGCTACAAGAAAGTAGTGATCTTCTCCCTACCTGACAAATTTGTACTAAACTTTGATAAGATGAAATGAAAAGCCTTTTCTTTTAAAATTGTACTAACACGAAATGAATCTTTGTTTGTGAAGGCTATCTCGCTTTTGTCGAGGATGCCAATAAGAGCCATCTGGAACTCTCGAACATCTCCTTGGTTAAAGACTTCCCTGATGTATTTCTGGATGAGCTCCCGGGGCTACCTCCGGAAAGAGAGATGGAGTTCGCTATATAGCTACTCTCAGGCACTCAACCAATATCGAAGCCTCCGTATCGAATGGCTTTGGTTGAGTTAGAGGAATTGAAGAAGCAGTTGCAAGAGCTATTGGATAAGGGGTTTGTAAGACCAAGTGTGTCGCCTTGGGGGGCTCCAGTATTATTTGTTAAGAAGAAGGATGGCAATTTAAGGTTGTGTATCGATTATAGGCAGTTGAATCAAGTGACGATTAAGAACAAGTATCCACTGCCAAGGATTGATGATTTATTGGACCAATTGAAGGGTGCTCAAATATTTTCCAAGATTGATTTGAGATTTGGGTACCATCAGCTGAGGATTAGAGGTGAGGATGTACTGAAGACAACCTTTCGGACTAGATACGACCACTACGAGGTTTTGGTCATGCCATTCGAATTGACTAATGCCCTTGCAACCTTCATGGGCTTGATGAATGAAGTGTTTAAGCCTTACTTGGACAAGTTTTTTATAGTATTCATAGATGATATCTTGGTGTATTCCCAATCTCGGGAGGAGCACGAGCACCATCTTCACATTGTTCTTTAGACCCTTCGTAAGAAAGAACTTTATGCGAAGCTCAGTAAATGTGAATTTTGGCTGGAACAGATTAGTTTTCTGGGGCATATGGTATCAAAGGATGGAGTGACAGTAGATCAAGCGAAGATAGAGGCTGTGATTAATTGGAAGAAGCCCAAGACGGTGACCGAGATTTGTAGTTTTCTGGGGCTAGAGGAATATTATCGGAGATTTGTCGAGGGATTTTCTAAGCTAGTAGGACCTTTGACTCGTCTCACACGCAAGGATGTCAAGTTTGAGTGGAATGATGCGTGTGAGCACAATTTCTTAGAGTTGAAACACCGATTGACTACAGCACCCATCCTCACCATTCCTAGTGGTTCAAGGGGATTTGCTGTATATAGTGACGCTTCACATCAAGGTCTGGGGTGCATATTGATGCAAAATGGAAAAGTAGTGGCCTATGGTTCTAGACAACTAAAGAACCATGAGAGGAATTACCCTACCCATGACCTAAAGCTAGCAGCAGTGGTGTTTGCACTAAAGATATGGCGTCATTATTTGTATGGAGAAAAGTTTCAGATTTACACAGATCACAAGAGTCTGAAGTACCTCTTCTCACAAAAAGAATTGAACATGAGACAAAGAAGGTGGATGGAGTTACTTAAGGACTATGATTGTGAGATTCTCTACCATCCAGGCAAGGCTAATAAGTTGGCTGATGCATTGAGTAGAAAGAGTATGGGTATGGTTAGTTACATGATAGTTAGAGAATGGGAGTTGATAGAGCAATTTTCGGAGATGAATTTGAATCTAGAGCCTACAGGTGAATGTCTGATGGCTGGTTTGAGGATAGAGCCTAGCATGATAGAACAAATTAGACAGGCTCAGAGTGAGGACTCGAAGTTGATTGAAGTTATTGATTTGATACGAAAGGGTCAGGAATCAGAATATGAGATTAGCAGTGATGGTTTATTGAGGTTGAATGGGAGAATATGTGTTCCAAACAATGAAGCCTTAAAGAGACAGATTATGGAAGAGGCACATAGTTCTAAGTACACGATGCATCCGGGTAATACGAATATGTATCAGAACTTGCGCAAAGTGTACTAGTGGTCGAGTATGAAGAAATATATAGCAACTTTTGTGTCTAAGTGCTTAGTGTGCCAACAAGTTAAGGTGGTGCATCAAAAGTCGACAGGATTGCTCACTCCTTTATTTGTGCCAACTTGGAAATGGGAGCACGTGACCATGGACTTTATCATGGGACTTCCTAGGACCCGAAGAAACCATGATGCCATTTGGGTGATTATCGACAGATTGACTAAGTCGGCACACTTTTTGGCTATGAAAGTTACAGATTCACTCAATGCCCTTGCAGATTTGTATGTCAGAGAGATCGTAAGGTTACATGGAGTCCCTATAAGCATAGTATCAGATAGAGATTCTCGGTTTACTTCTCGTTTCTGGGAACATTTCCAGGATGCTTTGGGAACTAAATTGAGTTTCAGCACTGCTTTCCATCCTCAAACTGATGGGCAATCCGAGAGAACAATTCAAACCCTTAAGGATATGTTGAGAGCATGTGTCATGGATTTTCAGGGTTCATGGGACGATCATTTGGCACTGGCTGAATTTGCGTATAATAATAGCTTCCACTCCAGCATTGGGATGGCACCGTATGAGGCATTGTATGGACGTAGATGTAGATCCCCGATAGGCTGGGAAGAAGTAGGTGAAAGGAAGATGTTTGCTCCTGAACTTGTAAAAAGGGCTTCAGAAAGTGTTAGATTGATATGTAATCGATTGAGGATAGTATAAAGCAGACAAAAGAGTTATGCCGATAATCGCAGGAGACACTTGGAGTTTCAGGTTAGAGATAAGGTGTTTTTAAAGATCTCTCCATCTAAAGGCATAATGAGGTTTGGTAAAAAAGGGAAGTTGAGTCCTCGGTACATTGGTCCGTTTGAGATACTAGACAGAGTGGGCGATGTGGCATATCGATTAGCACTACCACCAGAGCTATCGAGTGTGCATAACGTCCTTCACGTATCTATGCTTAGGAAATACCATCCGAATCCCTCAGATGTGATTGATTATGAACCTTTGGAGATTAGAGAGGACTTAAGTTATGTTGAGAAACCACTTCGGATTTTGGATCAAAAGGATAAAGTGCTGCGGTCAAAGACAATTCCCTTGGTAAAGGTGCTTTGGCAACATCACTCCTCAGAAGAAGCTACATGGGAGTTGGAAAGTCTCATGAAAGAGAAGTACCCCTACTTATTCTAGGATAACTTGTAGCAATTTGGAGGACCAAATCTTTAAGGTGGGAAGGATGTGAGAACCGAAATTCTTCTAGCTAACTATGTATTCTTATGTAATTTAGTAACACAAAGAGATAATGTACTTATGATATTTCAAGTATAAAATTATAGTACGTATTCATAGAAATCAAGTATCCGAGATTAATGTGAAATGTACGATAAAAAGATATATGAAGTGCACACTAAATGAGTCCGGAAGGAGTTATAATTCTATGATTGAAAAGGGTTACGTGTGCACGTAAGTTAAACTAAAAGCACGTAATGTGTATGCATGCGAATGTACATGCATGTATGTATACGTATAAACATACGCAAATAATAATAAGAAAATAAATTAATGTACATATATATACACATAAGTATAGATATATGTACATCCAAATAAATCAAATATATAAGTGTATAAAGGAAAATACACAAGTATATATATTATATAGAATACAATTATATAAATGGGAAATATATATATGGGTAATATATATACATATATATATATGAAAATAGATGAATAAAAATATATTATAAGTATGTTGAGATTATATATATTATATATAATACATAAAGTAGGAGATATATATATATTTTGTAATCTTTAATAAAAACTATATATGTATATATACTAAAAGTTTTGAAATATAATAGTCTTCTATTAAAAGTATATATATTATATTATATTATATTATATTATATTATATAAAAAAAAGGAAAAGATGAATGGCCGGATTTGGTGGGAAAAATCCCACCCAAATCCAAAGTGCTCTGCCGACTCAAGTCCTATAAACAATATACTTAAAACTATATTAAAATAAGATAAAAAAAAAGAGAGAGACAAGACAACTCCCACTATCTCTTTTGCTACATTTGAAAAATAATTCATTTTACTCTTTCTCACCTTCCAGCCGGCTCCCACTCTTTTCGGTCAAAAGAAAATTTGCTACAATTATTCTCAAATCTCAGCCACTTTGCTTTCCTTTCACCCGATTCCCTGGTACATTTGCTAAGCTCTTCCCTCACATAGCCTTCGCCCTCGCCACAGTAGCGTACTGAAGGGAGTTTTGACCAAAAGAAAGGGAAGATGATGGCATGGAACCGAGGCAGCTGGGTGGCGTCGTGAGCTGAAGATGGAAGAGTAGGGTGTGACTCTAAAAGCTAGGTTAGAGGCAAAGGAAGAAAACTGATTTAAAAGAGGGACTTTGTAAGACCAAAAAAGAGCTAATCGGTGGTTGGCTTGGGTGTTTCCAGCCCTAAGCAAAGGGGGGCGCACAAGGCTGGAACGGATAGCATCTCTGGTGGTTGTAGCCTGTGACGTCCTCGTCACTCCATCTTATCATCTAACTTTTTCTTTATTATCTTATACGACATCATTTGATTTAGTTCATCAGTGCCATCCATTCCTTATTCTTAAGCTAAATATCTAATAGCTCATAAGATTTTAGTCAATTTTCATAAGCATAAAAATGATATATATATAAATATCATTCCATTTCCATAGGATCTTATACATCATCTTAACTTACATCTCCAACCTCTTATATACATAAATGCTACTTGTACTGTACCGTAGTTGAATTACAATTTACTGTATATAAACATATAAGTATACCTTCTATGCTAAATGGGAAGCGTATCGAGAAGATACACTTCACTCTTTTTAAAACAAGCTCCTCTAGTCGAAGCGAGACTTACTTCAGGTAATTTGTAGGAAAAATGGTCGTAAAAGGGTGAGTTACGCTCAGTAAGAAAATTATGTAAAAGAGCGTACTATGCCTCTATATGCATTTTTCCTACTTGGCTCTATAATGTCATGTAAAGCATTATAAAGCGTGCATTATAAACATCTTTCAAACATGCATACTTTTATGATTGGCATGACAAACATACTTTGTATGCTTCTTTAAAATATAGCATACGTCATATATTTCTTCAAAACATAATTTACAGGCATACTTCGTAAACTTGCTTTGAAACATACATCGTATTCTTAAAACATACATCATGCTTCTTTACTTCAAAACATACATCATATATCCTTTGAAATAGGATGGAGACTATGTACAATTATTTAAGCGATTGCATCATCATATAAACCGTTCATACCCATTTATATGATTATAATCATGCATTAGTACAGTGGTGCACCATGTAGAGGTCAGGGATTCTCTCCTGCCTTTAGTAATACCACAGTGAACACTAGTTAGGTGTCACTTGTGGTATTGAGGACTGGACTAAGGTTCCTCGCTTAACATAATAATACTAAGGACTTGATCAGAGTCTCTCAGCCATCAGAAATGCATAATCATCACATAGTCCATAGTCTCAAAACATTTATAATATACATTTTTTAGAAAACACTTTTGTGTTTAAATCAAATAAGCTTTGAAAGCTCTTTTCATACATGGCAGTCAACTGGCCTCATAGGGCAATCGGCTGCTGCTTCATAACTTCCTTTATTGAAATTATTTTCATTTAAAATTTCGATATTTTCATCTTTGAAAACATATAAGGGCAGTCGACTGGTCCATATAGCAGTCGACTGGTCATATAGCAGTCGACTGTTTTTGAAACAGAATGCTTTTGGAAAATTAGTAGTCGACTGGTCTCATAGGGCAGTCGGCTGGTTCTCAAACAGAATGCATTTTAGCAAATAGCAGTCGATTGTCCCATATAGTAGTCGACTGGTTTGAAACAGAATGCTTTTGGGTAAATAGTAGTCGACTGGCATGTATAGCAGTTGGCTGGTTTTTCTCAATTTTCGAAAAATGGCGTTTTGGTTGTCTCTAGGTAATCGGCTGCTACTTAAGGCAGTCGGCTGCTCCTAGCCTAATTGGTACTAGGAGTAGAAACCGAATGTGCATCTTTTCCTACATGAAATCAGCTGGTGTTTCTCTCCAAACCACATACAAACATCATAAAACATGCGGACATAGCCGCCTTATGTCCGTTACATAAATTCCTTACCTCGATTGCCAATAATCCTCAAGCTTGGTCGCATCAACCTTAACTTTTCGATTTACTTCTTCAAAGCTGTAACATCATATCAAATTAAACTTTTAAACAATCATCATACACATGCTATACCAACTCAACTCAACTCCAAACCATGAATAAAATCAACTAAAACCACTTCCATCTTTTACCTTTATAAATCACCAAATTTCAGGATTACTGATCTCTTCAATTACTTGGATTCAATCCACTAAACTTCAGACATAGCTTTGTTTAGTGATTATGATCATTTTTCGTCTAACAAACTTAACGATTTGGTTTCTAAACAAAGGTGTTTGTTAAGGCAGATTTGGAGGGAGACTTGGAAACTTGGAGAAGTGGAGAGAACGAGAATGAGAGGGCTGGAAAAGGTTGCTGCCGTAGGGGTGATGGCTGGAGGTGGTGAGTCATGCAGCCTCATTTAATGCTTCCCTATCCCATAATCATTTCATCTCAACCCTTACCTTTTTTACTATGCTTTTGACTCTTCTTTGACCATTTAATTCCTCATCTTCCATGCATATGACACATGCCCATTTAATTACATTAAATGTCTACTATTTTAAATTCCCTTCTTCTTCCATTCTCATATCAGTCACATATATCATTTAAGTATGAAAATCTGATATTGTTTTATCATCGTCCAATTAAATCACTTCATCCTAATCTTTGACCATCATTATTTGACCATTCACTTAATTGGTCATCCTTTCTTCCATATAACACTTGTCTTTAATTACACTTAATTTTCTGATATTAATTCTACAAAATCTTACATTTATTTTGCCATACTCTAAGCATTCTCATAATATCAGGATTTACTTCTTTGACTATTCGACCTTCCATTTCATTACTTCTTCCATGTTCCATACATAACCATACTTCATAATTCTCATATTTACTTATTTCATTTAGACTGAAATACTTTACAATCACTGGGAAATTTCATGAAATTGGGGATTTCACATTCTCCCCACCTTAGAGAATTTGGTCCTTCAAATTCAAATCAGGTCATGTCTCAAACAATTCCGGATACTTTTCCTTTATTAAGTGATTTAGCTCAATATAGCTTTTTCCATAGTATAGTTTGGCCATAGGACTTTAATTAATTAAATTATCTTAGACCTCAATACCTTATCTTTTCTGTCCAAAATCCCAATGGCTTTTTCGCATAGTTCATGTCTTCCCAAATCTCTACGGGCTCATATTCCATGACATGAGACGGATCCGAATTACACTTTCGAAGCATTAGCACATGAAATACATTATGCACTCCCGATAATCCCGGAGGCAATGCCAACCTATAGGCGATATCATCAACACGATCTAAAACTTCAAATAGGCCGATGTAGCGAGGACTCAGCTTACCTCGTCGGCCACATCTCATAATCCCTTTAGATGGAGAAACCTTTAAGTTACTGAGTCTCCAACCAAAACATCAATTAGTCTTTGTCAAGCATTTGTATAACTCTTTTGTCTATTCTGAGTTATCTTAAGTCTTTGATAACTCAACTTAACCTCTTCAGATGCTTGCTTGACTAAATCAGGAGCTAATAACTTTCGGTCACCCACTTCTTCCCACCAAATCGGAGATTGACACTTTCTATTCATATAACATTTCAGATAGTGCCATCCCGTCATTTACATTATAGCTATTATTATAAACAAACTTAGCCAATGGCAGATGGTCATCCCAGGAGTTTTTTTAAAATCCATAGCACAAGCTCTCAACATATCCTCGAGCATTTGAATAATATGCTCGAATTGCCCATCAGTCTCTGGATGAAAAGCTGTGCAAAAATTTCATCTTAGATTCCATGGCTTCTTGAAATTCTTCCCAAGAGAGAAGTGAACCTGGAATCTCTATCAAATGAAATGCTCACTGGAACTCCATGTAGTCTAACAACATTCTTTCACATATATTATGCCAACGCACTAAGTGCGTCCATAGGCTTCTTAGGTAGGAAGTGAGCTAACTTAGTTAATATGTCCATAAATTTTGGCTCAATCATTATACTAACCATCCTTCCCAATTTACTTTGAAGGCATATCATTTGGATTAAGGCTTGTAGATTACTCAAGCAATTCATACTTTCTTATCATCATATAAACCATTATTCCTTCATGCTTCCGGCTCAGAGCATTTGCCACCACAATGGCTTTCCTTAGGTGATATAATTTCACCTTCACAATCCTTTGGAATCTCGAGCCCTCTCTTCTATCTCAATCAGAATTATAGCCGTAATTTATTCACAATGGCTATCCATAATTTCTTTCCTTTGCTCTCTAATTACCCATAAACTGATCACACTCTAAACTATTAACGTAGTTCTTTTAATTTGTATCCAAAAATGTTCTCTTCCTATAGCATCAAACATGCCTAATGAATGAACATCTTCATTCCCCTATGGTGTTCGAGGAACCAAACAGGAAGGATACTATAGTCGGCTAGGTATCCGGATAGAGTAAGGAAGGTACTTTGAAATACCTGTCTTGTTCTGAAACCTAGAAGCGACTATAGAGAATAATTAACATTGTTGAGACAACTCATTCTTCATATTAATTCATATTCTTTTCGGAGAAATGCTTTCATAGGATAAAACATTTGAGTAAAATAAACCGATATGAATATTAGTTTAGGTCCATCATCAGTTTCACTTAAGCTTATTTCACATATCACTATATATATCATAAAACCTCATACCAATGAGTACTTCCAAATTCCAACTATCGTTTCTTGTCAATTATTGTATTCCATTAAGTTCAGGACTTTTCTTTGCTATTTCTACAACGTAAGCTAAAAATCCTTCACATAACCATACATACCTTCTATTAACTTCATTTTCAATGAGTCAGATAATACCACATACTTTTGCATCACACATCTTCAACATTTACATCATAATTAATGGGTGTCTTTCCCTTCTCTTCAGTAGTGGCCTTGCGCTATGTTTAAGGGGTCTTCTCTGATTCCTCAGACATCCTTGTATTCCTCTTGGGACAATCTCTGATCATCCCTGTTCACCACATCTAAAGCATGCGCCACTTGCCAACCGGCATGGCTGTGATCCGTGGAACTTTCCGCAATGTTCACACCTTTGTCTTATACTTTTAGTTGAACTAGCGGTACTACTAGCTGAATATCGGGATCTATCATCATTTATATTGATCCCGGTAGCTCTAGGATTCCCTGTACCATAATCATTATAATACTCCCAACTCAATATACATTCCATATAACCATTTAATTAAATTAATAATCATTTTCTTAAAATTTACTTGCTTACCTTTCGAGCTTCTTTCATATGGCCTACTACTTCCAAATGGATACCCATCTCTAGAGGTTTTCCCTTCTGACTTCCGCTTCATCGGTTTCTTGCCTTTACCTTTGGCTTGAAAATCATCATGATGAAGCTCATAGTCCTGCTCTGTCACGACTCAAAGGCCGCGATTTTCACTTAATACTTATACTTTTCTTAGTTTACAAATTTATGGACTAAATTTTTCTTTTTCATTTTAAGGTTTGTATTCGGTGTCAGTGTAGTTACTACTCTAATTTCACGAATTCTCTATACAATACTTTATCATATCTCTAAGTTATATCCCGACTCATTGAACAACATACGTACTGTGTATTAATAAAAGTCTGTACATGTAAACAAGAGATTTACAAAGAATGTATACCTCAAAAGTAGCGAAATGAATTCGCAGGATGATGGTCAGTACCAAACCTGCAAACTGTCTCCAAAGGCCCACTTAAAAGCTCTCATAGCATATTGTAACTTTAATAGTCTGAAAAGAGATGAAATTTAGTGGGGTGAGCAAAACCACGGCTCAGTAAGATACTAATATAAATGCAGGAGTAGTATTATACTGTCTTAAACCGTAATGCTTAAAACCTGCAAGTTTGCAATTACAGTTCACTTTTTTCATCGATAACATCTCGTTATCTCAATCCCTGTCATCTGTCTATCATTCAGACCTCTAAATAGATCGACTTAATCACTTTCGATCTTCTTATCATTTTATTACATTGCATCACACAACAATGCATCGTGTATAATTTGAATATCATGTACTATTAATCCATACTCACATCAATCTCATAGTACATCATGTCCAATTGAGATATGATATCAAGTCACTTTACTTTTCATAATTATACTCATGTATTCTATCATCTCATATCATTTTCCATATGGAGAATCATAATCACGGTGGTACGAAGTCATAATTCTCTTTGTAAGTATTCTATATTCATGTATCATATCATATCAAGACATCATGTAGATGAGATATCGTTACCACCAAATCATGGCACTCCTCATATACTTTTCATATTTTTGTACCATATAAGGTCATGACATATCTTATGTAAAAACATACTATTATGTAATAATTTAGTAGGCAACTCATGTAATTTAACTATATGAACCGCTATCATTTCAAATCATATCAGATGTACTTTAGAACATGCTCAACATATGAATTTTCAATTCATTTCATATTTAAGGTTCAAAGCATGCACAATTCTCTTTTTTTATCATGTCAATTCAAAACATTTCTTTTCATATCATTTCAAATCAAAAAGTGCACATTTCTCTTTTCATATCCTGTCAATTCAAAACATGTCTTTTCATATCATTTCAAATCAAAACGTGCACATTTCTCTTTTTCATATCGTGTCAATTCAAAATATTTCTTTTCATATCATTTCAAATCAAAACGTGCACATTTCACTTTTCATATCATGTTAATTCAAAACATTTTTCATATACTATAAGTCATATCAGGTCTAGAGTTCATATCAAATCAATCTATACTCTAGACCGCATATCATTTCAAGTTCGACACAAAATCAATATAAATCATATAAGTGTCGAAGTTATATAGCATGTACTTTTAAAACATGTTTAAAACATGTACTGTTTCAAAATATATTTCCTTTCAAATATGTCTCATGTACTATATAAATCATGTCAAGTTTAGAGTTTATATCAATAAAATCATACTCTAAACTTCATATCATATCGGTTAGAGACTAGGCTAGATCCCTATCATCTCTATCAATAAAGATTTAAATCACTGTAGCTAGCAGTGAAAATCATGTCATCGTCCCTTGGAAACCAACTAGGGCACTATCTATGGCTACAGACCTCATCTGTCTCAGCCCCACTGATCATGCGTGACTGAGACCTGTCCACGACTATTGTCGGACAAGCATCTCTGCCTAATGAGCAAAGCTTCAATTAGGCGGTTTCCACTGTACTTTATTGAATTTAATTCTTTTAGGGTGCCTACAGTCTCATAAAACATTTAAATCTTTATCTCTTTCTTGTCAAAGATCATGTAAAGCATATGGTATCATCATTTAAGAAGTTTTATATATAAAATATATATATATATACCATATACTTTCCTTTCACAACTAATCAATACTTATAGTATTCATATAAACATTATTAAAATGTTTCAAGTTGTAACAAGACATGTTTAAATGCAATGTAATTTAAATCACGAGTTCAAACAGCGAACTATCATTTTCATCAAACATGTCATTTAATTGTAATGTTCACTATAATTCAATTCTCTCAATTCCATCCTTTTGCTTTCAATCAAATCATACATAATAGGTAATTTCGATATTCATTGTGGTTTCTTCGATATTCAGTATCATTTCGTAGTAATTATCGACTATAAAAATCACTTGTACATTTTATCATTCAATACTACGACCACCATTATCAA
Source organism: Heritiera littoralis (assembly GCA_031772115.1). Lineage (NCBI taxonomy): Eukaryota > Viridiplantae > Streptophyta > Magnoliopsida > Malvales > Malvaceae > Heritiera > Heritiera littoralis. The sequence goes on from JAPDPK010000090.1 coordinate 1,658,482, forward strand.
TATGAGTCCTCTTAGTATCTCTAAATATTTAAATATCATATTTCTATACAACCATTAAGATACCGGAATTATGCAATTACCGATATCCTCATTCGATATCTATTCCAGAATCGACATCGAAGATCACAGAACCACAAGATCAATAGTCACTTATCAAATCCATTTATGGTTTGACCTATTGGCACACATTCAAAATTTTCGACTTGAGGTTCAATTTCATTCACTATCATAAAATCAGATCACAATCCTCAATTCACTTTTCATATGGCCTGTATAATTTAATATCAAACTTATGCAATTATTAATCTTATTATTCAAGGCCTATTCTATGGTTATAAGCAAAACCATATATTCATATATTTTCATCACTCATTTACTTGAATCTATAAATGATCGAATTGTATTGTAATTCAACCTCAATGTTAATAAAGTTATGTGTACTCAAATCATATATTTGTTATAACTCAACATCATAGCCATCCATTGTGTACCACAACATTGATACTAAGACTCATATCACTAGTGTAGGTCCGTTTATCATCTCACGTAAAATCAGTAATACGGTGAAATCGTCTCAGCATCGACCTCTTGAATTGTCCATATTATCACATTCGAAACCATTTAAAATTAAGAGATCAAATTCGACAAATTCTCAAATCATTACTTCGTTTATAGTTCCACAATTCAATCGCTGAACTATCAAAAATCCAATTGCGGTCTCCTCTTCCAAGCTATATCGTATAATTATCATTACTTTCACCACGATTTCAACGAACTGATATTCCATCTCATTTTCAACTCAATAATCAACTTGTAAAGTTGATATAACTCGAATTGTCGATTCTATAAGACTCACAATATAATTCCTCATGTTATCATGTTCATCCATTTACCTTCTCAACCATTTCAAAAATCAATTTTCCTATGACACGATAAGGTTCTTTCAACTTTATCTTCGATAATTCTTTCTAGATTCCACTTATAAGAGAAAACTTAATCTTTTTCTTCAAACATTTTCATGGAAATTTTGGCAGCAAGGAAACACAATTTATACCCCAGCTGTTGATTCTCACAATTCCTATGTCTTTACTAAGACCCCCACCATCAGTTGTGGGTCCTCTTATCATTTTTTAACATCAATTCAATCAATGCATCATATATAAAAAAAAATCACAATTCCATTAAAATCATTCCATCAATGCATCTTATAAAAATCATAATCCCACATACAATATAATGCTACTAATGCTTTATAAAAGTATCTTACCTATTCGCCAAAGCTTAGCGCACTTTTCGATTTTCGAGCCTTGCCAAACTCCATCATTTGTCTCATTTCCGTTTTGCTCCAATTTCAATAATTAACACATATTTTCATTTAGAAAATAATCCAGCAATTTCTAATAAATTTCATTGAAATATAGCGAAATCTTTTAATTTTCCTTACCTATTTCTTCTTCTTCTTCTTCTTCTTACTTTTCCTTTTCTTTTTTTTTCTTTTCTTTTCTTCTTTTTCTTTTCTTTTCTTTCTCCTTCTTTCTCTTTTTCTTTTCTTTTCTTCTTTTTCCTCTCTTTCTTTTTCTTTTCTTTTTTCTTTTCTGAACCGGGTCAGGTCGGGTCGGTTCGGGCCGGTTCAGATTGGCTTTGCTGGTTCAGTTTGGCTTGGCCGATCCAGCCACCGACGACCACCATTTCTGGCGGTTCGGCCACCCTACAACATCCCGCGATTGCCACAAAGTCAAATCTGGCCTCCATTTCCTGAGCGACGGTGCCTGCAGTGGCAGATCTGGGAGGTGGTTTTCAGCCTCTTTCACTTCTTCTTTCCTCCTCCCTTTTTCGTTTTCCTTCTCCGCCAATCATCCTCACCTCTTTCTTGACCTTCTGCCGTCGACGTGGGTGGTGTGGCGGTGGCCAGATCGATGGCACCGCCACTTTTCCTCTTTCTCTTTTCCTTTCTTTCCTCTCGGCTTCCGCTTCATTTTCTTCGTTCTCTTTTCTTTCCCGTCCCCGGAAGCTTCTTTCTTCCCTTCTCCGACTGGCGACGGCACCTCCTCCCTCCACTCTCTTCCTCTCACCGACTGGGGGGGCTGCCATTTGGGTTCCCTCCTCTGTTTTGTAACATAGGGGGAAATTTTAGGAGGGAATCGGGTATCCCGATTCCCGCCCCTTTTTCCTTTTTTTTATATTTAATTTATTTATATATATTTATATTTATAAATATATATAAATACCGTATAATTATCTTTATATAAATATACCTATTTTATTCCTTATTATTTTGGATCCCAAAATGTCTAATTTAATTTCCTCCAATTCGCCACTTCATCACTTACAAGAAATTCCAAAAATAAATCGTTCTCATAAATAAATTTATTTATTTATTTTCGGGTAATTAATACCAAAAATAGGAAAATTTTCGGTTAACACATCTTCCCCACCTTAAGAAATTCGGTCCTCCGAATTGAACTTAAATTAAAAAGGTGGTACCATCCTGTACTCTTATCTTTCTTGTCCTTCCAATCATCTTTTAAATTATACTGTCAGCATACCTTCAATATTATAATCATCTTTTTATATTGTTATATATCGTTTTTCTCCATATATTTATACTCTTTAAAATTTCTTATAAATTTGGGAGTTAACAAATTTCATCTCTTTTTGTATCATAGCTGATTCAAATTGTTCATCATCCATTTTTCTAATTTGGTGCCAAGTCGATATGGCTTGGTAGCTATCATTTAAACAATTTAATTAGTAGTATGTAATTGTCCCAGTAACTTTTAAATTCAGTGCACCCGCTCTCAATATATTTGTAAGTGTTCAGATATTATGCTCGAATATTCATATCAGTACGGAGCGATGCTATCAATAAATTTGGAAATCTCAAAGCCTTTTGCTATTTCCCATAAGCATATGGCAACTCAGGGATTCCCATCACATATATGCTCATTGGAACTTCACATATGTTCCCATCATTCCATAATCATGTTCCGACTATGGCACTAAAGAAATTTAGGAGTCTAATAATGGAAAGTGATTCCATTCAGACAATCAGTCCTTAATCACTTCCATATCATCATATCTCTTCTAGACTCTTCATTGTTATCCCCAATACTCATTTTCATATTTATTTCATCAAGGCTACACCTCATTACAGACTTTACTGTTAATCATCTTTTGCCATGAATGCAACATTTATCAATCATTCTCTCTATATCTCTTTTCATGTAGTATCCTTATTACATCTCCTATTCTTTTGGTATATTCGATATTACTTAGGTTTTAGAATATACCTGAACATGAAATATTTTCTTAATTTAGATTTCATATGTGACTAATAAAATCATCAATTTTGTCATCATGTTATGCATACAATTTCACCATTCCGAGGTGTGTGTATATATATATCTTTTTTTTTTTACATTGCTGGTAGTAAATCATATAATTCATTTATTTACTCCTTTGAGTATCATTATATTTCATTTGCCGAGTTTGACTCGATCTTACATCTAACCATAATCATGTGATAACCAAAGTAAAATCGCTTTCAGTCTTAAATTCGAGAACTGCTTAATATTCGTGTTCCCTTATAATTCGAAATCATAATTTCAATTCCTAATAGTCCTCATAATTAAGGTGGAATTGTGCTTTCTATCAAGTCATATACTTTGGTTCCATTAGTTTCATTGGCGTAATGCCACAAGTTTGGGTGACTTTATAAAATAAAACTCTTAGGATAGGCTCATTCCATAATTCAAGTTCCATATCGTCACATGACCTACCTAAGGCCGACTATGTTAGGTCATTTCCATTAGTGATTCTTTTAGCTCATTCAATCCTTCTTAATTTACATATCAATCATATCCTATATGACCATTCCATTATCTTCCATATAAATTGCCACAATCAATCATTCTCGATCATTCAATATCTTATTCCTTTAAAGTGATACACTATTCTTCTATACCGTATCGATACCATTCATTAACGGTTCCCAATCCGTTTCAATAGGCCATCAATTGACATCCTTTATGTCAAAGCCCAGCCTGTTTTAATAGGCCGTCGACTAGTATCACCCATACCAATAGTTGACTAATCTTGGTATATATTGAAAATCAACAAATTTACATGTAGACACTACACAGTACATGGGATGCAACACTGTCATGGTCTCAACTACACCGATACGTACTAGACAAACCATGCTCTAATACCATTAAATCTGTCACGACCTGAAGGCCGTGACTTTCACTTAATACTTATACTTTTCTTAGTCTACAAATTTATGGACTAAATTTTTCTTTTTCATTTTAAGGTTTGTATTCGGTGTCGGTGTAGTTACTACTCTAATTTCACGAATTCTGTATACAATACTTTATCATAACTCTAAGTTACATCCCGACTCATTGAACAACATACGTACTGTGTATTAATAAAAGTCTGTACATGCAAACAAGAGATTTACAAAGAATGTATACCTCAAAAGTAGCGAAATGAATTCGCAGGATGATAGTCAGTACCAAACCTGCAAACCGTCTCCAAAGGCCCAATTAAAAGCTCTCATAGCATATTGTAACTTCAATAGTCTAAAAACAGATGAAATTTAGTGGGGTGAGCAAAACCCCGGCTCAGTAAGATACTAATATAAATGCAGGAGTAGTATTATACTGTCTTAAACCGTAATGCTTAAAACCTGCAAGTTTGCAATTACAGTTCACTTTTTTCATCGATAACATCTCGTTATCTCAATCCCTGTCATCTATCTCTCATTCAGACCTCTAAATAGATCGACTTAATCACTTTCTATCTTCTTATCATTTTATTACATTGCATCACATAACAATGCATCATGTATAATTTGAATATCATGTACTATTAATCCATACTCACATCAATCTCATAGTACATCATGTCCAATTGAGATATCATATTAAGTCACTTTACTTTTAATAATTATACTCATGTATTCTATCATCTCATATCATTTTCCATATGGAGAATCATAATCACGGTGGTACGAAGTCATAATTGTCTTTGTATATATTCTATATTCATGTATCATATCGTATCATATCGTATCATATCAAGACATCATGTAGATGAGATATCGTTAGCACCAAATCATGCTACTCCTCATATACTCTTCATATTTTTGTACCATATAAGGTCATGACATATCTTATGTAAAAACATACTATTATGTCATAATTTAGTAGGCAACTCATGTAATTTCACTGTATGAACCGCTGTCATTTCAAATCATATCAGATGTACTTTAGAACATGCTTAACATATGAATTTTCAATTCATTTCATATTTAAGGTTGAAAGCATGCACAATTCTCTTTTTTTATTATGTCAATTCAAAATATTTCTTTTCATATCATTTCAAATCAAAACGTGCACATTTCTCTTTTCATATCATGTCAATTCAAAACATGTCTTTTCATATTATTTCAAATCAAAACGTGCACATTTCTCTTTTTCATATCGTGTCAATTCAAAACATTTCTTTTCATATCATTTTCAAAGCAAAACGTGCACATTTCACTTTTCATATCATGTCAATTCAAAACATTTTTCATATACTATAAGTCATATCTGGTTTAGAGTTCATATCAAATCAATCTATACTCTAGACCGCATATCATTTCAAGTTCGACACAAAATCACATATAAATCATATAAGTGTCGAAGTCATATAGCATGTACTTTTAAAACATGTTTAAAACATGTATTGTTTCAAAATATATTTCATTTCGAACATGTCTCATGTACTATATAAATCATGTCAAGTCTAGAGTTCATATCAGTAAAATCATACTCTAGACTTCATATCACATCGGTTAGAGACTAGGCTAGATCCCTATCATCTCTATCAATAAAGACTTAAATCACTGTAGCTAATAGTGAAAATCATGTCATCGTCCCCTAGAAACCAACTAGGGTGCTATCTATGGCCATAGACCTCATCTCTCTCAGTCCCACTGATCAGGCATGACTAAGACTTGTCCACGACTATTGTCGAACAAGCATCTCTGCCTAATGAGCAAAGCTCCAATTAGGCGGTTTTCACTATGCTTTATTGAATTTAATTCTTTTAGGGTGCCTACAGTCTCATAAAACATTTAAATCTTTATCTCTTTCTTGTCAAAGATCATGTAAAGCATATGGTATCATTGTTTAAGAAGTTTTATGTATAAAATATATATATACACCATATACTTTCCTTTCAAAACTAATCAATACTTTATAGTATTCAAATAAATATTATTAAAATGTTTTAAGTTGTAACAAGACATGTTTAAATGCAATGTAATTTAAATCACGAGTTCAAACAGTGAACTATCATTTTCATCAAACATGTCATTTAATTATAATGTTCACTATAATTCAATTCTCTCATTTCCATCCTTTTGATTTCAATCAAATCATACCTAATAGGTAATTTCGATATTCATTGTGGTTTCCTCGATATTCTGTATCATTTCATAGTAATTATCGACTATAAAAATCACTTGTACATTTTATCATTCAATACTAGGACCTCCATTGTCAATATGAGTCCTCTCAGTATCTCTGAATATTTAAATATCATATTTCTATACAACCATTAAGATACCGAAATTATGCAATTACCAATATCCTCATTCGATATCTATTCCAGAATCGACATCAAAGATCACAGAACCACAAGATCAATAGTCGCTTATCAAATCCATTTATGGTTTGACCTATTGGCACACATTCAAAATTTTCGACTTGAGGTTCAATTTCATTCACTATCATAAAATCAGATCACAGTCCTCAATTCACTTTTCATATGGCCTGTATAATTTAATATTGAACTGATGCAATTATTAATCTTATTATTCAAGGCCTATTCTATGGTTATAAGCAAAACCATATATTCATATATTTTCATCACTCATTTACTTGAATCTATAAATGATCGGATTGTGTCGTAATTCAACCTCAATGTCAATAAAGTTATGTGTACTCAAATCATATATTCGTTATAACTCAACATCATAGCCATCCATTGTGTACCACAATATTGATAATAAGACCCATATCACTAGTGTAGGTCCGTTTATCATCTCACGTAAAATCAGTAATATGGTGAAATCGTCTCAGCATTGACCTCTTGAATTGTCCATATTATCACATTCAGAACCATTTAAAATCAAGAGATCAAATTCGACAAATTCTCAAATCATTACTCCGTTTATAGTTCCACAATTCAATCGCTGAACTATCAAAAATCCAATTGCGGTCTCCTCTTCCAAGCTATATCGTATAATTATCATTACTTTCAGCACTATTTCAACGAACTGATATTCCATCTCGTTTTCAACTCAATAATCAACTTGTAAAGTTGATATAACTCGAATTGTCAATTCTATAAGACTCACAATATAATTCCTCATGTTATCGTGTTCATCCATTTACCTTCTCAACCATTTCAAAAATCAATTTTCCTATGACACGACAAGGTTCTTTCAAGTTTATCTTCGATAATTCTTTCTAGATTCCATTTATAAGAGAAAACTTAATCTTTTTCCTCAAACATTTTCATGGAAATTTCGGCAGCATAACGGCTTAATTTTTACTAAACCTCCTGCAAGGAAACACAATTTATACCCCAGCCATTGATTCTCACAATTCCTATGTCTCTACTAAGACCCCCACCATCAGTTGTGGGTCCTCTTATTATTTTTTAACATCAATTCAATCAATGCATCATATATAAAAAAAATCACAATTCCATTAAAATCATTCCATCACTGCATCTTATAAAAATCATAATCTCACATACAATATAATGCTAGTAATGCTTTATAAAAGTATCTTACCTATTCGCTAAAGCTTATCGTACTTTTCGATTTTCGAGCCTTGCCAAACTCCACCATTCGTCTCATTTCCGTTTTGCTACAATTTCAATAATTAACACATATTTTCATTTAGAAAATAATCCAGCAATTTTTAATAAATTTCATAGAAATATAGTGAAATCTTTTAATTTTCCTTACCCATTTCTTCTTCTTCTTCTTCTTCTTCTTCCTTTTCCTTTTCTTTTTTTTTCTTTTTCTTTTCTTTTCTTCTTTTTCTTTTCTTTTTCTTTCTCTTTCTTTCTCTTTTTCTTTTCTTTTTCCTTTCTTTATTTTTCTTTTCTTTTTTCTTTTCTGAACCGAGTCGGGTCGGGTCGGGTATAGGTCGGTTCAGATTGGCTTGCCGATTCAGTTTGGCTTGGCCAGTTCAGCCACCAGCAGCCACCATTTTTGGCGGTTCGACCACCCTACAGCATCCCGTGGTTGGCACGAAGTCAGATCTGGCCTCCATTTCCCGAGCGGAGACGCCGGCGGTGGCAAATCTGGGAGGTGGTTTTCGGCCTCTTTCTCCTTTTCTTTCCTCCTCCCTTTTTTGTTTTCCTTTGTCGCCAGCTATCCCCACCTCTTCCTTGACCTTCCGCGGTCGACGTGGGTGGTGTGGCGGTGGCCAGATTGACGGCACCGCCACTTTTCCTCTTTCTCTTTTCCTTTCTTTCCTCTCGGCTTCCGCTTCATTTTATTTCTTTCTCTTTTCTTTCCCGTCATCGGTAGCTTCTTTCTCCCCTTCTCCGGCCGGCGACGCCACCTCCTCCCTTCTCTCTCTTCTTCTCACCGACTGGGGGGGCTGCCATTTGGGTTCCCTCCTCTGTTTTGTAACAAAGGGGGAAATTTTGGGAGGGAATCAGGTATCCCGATTCCCGCCCCTTTTTCCTTTTTTTTTAAATTTAATTTATTTATATATATTTATATTTATAAATATATATATATATAAATACCCTATAATTATATTTATATAAATATAAATATACCTATTTTATTCCTTATTATTTTGGATCCCAAAATGTCCAATTAAATTTCCTCCAATTCGTCACTTCATCACTTCTAAGAAATTCCAAAAATAATTTGATCTCATAAATAAATTTATTTATTTATTTTTAGGTAATTAATACCAAAAATAGGAAAATTTTCGGTTATCACATCCTCCCCACCTTAAGAAATTCGGTCCTCTGAATTGAACTTAAATTAAAAAGGTGGTACCATCCTGTACTCTTATCTTCTTGTCCTTCCAATCATCTTTTAAATTATACTGCCATCATACCTTCAATATTAGAATCATCTTTTTATACCGTTATATATCGTTTTTCTCCATATATTTATACTCTTTAAAACTTATAAATTTGGGTGTTAACAAATTTCATCTCTCTTTGTATCATAGCTGATTCATACAGTTCATCATCCATTTTTCTCATTTGGTGCCAAGTCGATATAGCTTGGTAGCTATCATTTAATCAATTTAATTAGTAGTATGTACTTGTCCCAGTAACTTTTAAATTTAGTGCACCCGCTCTCAATATATTTGTAAGTGTTCACGTATTACGCTCAAATATTCATATCAGTACGGAGCGGTGCTATCAATAAATTTGGAAATCTCAAAGCCTTTTGCTATTTCTCATAAGCATATGACAACTCAGGGATTCCCATCACATATATGCTCACTGGAACTTCACATATGTTCTCATCATTCCATAATCATGTTCCGACTATAGCACTAGAGAAATTTAGGAGCTTGATAATGGAAAGTGATTCCATTCAGACAATCAATCCTTAATCACTTTCATATCATCATATCTCTTCTAAACTCTTCATTGTTATCCCCAATACTCATTTTCATATTTATTTCATCAAGGCTGCACCTCATTGCAAACTTTACTGTTAATCATCTTTTGCCATGAATGCAACATTTATCAATCATTCTCTCTATATCTCTTTTCATGTAGTATCCTTATTACATCTCCTATTCTTTTGGTATATTCGATATCACTTAGGTTTTAGAATATACCGGAACATGAAATCTTTTCTTAATTTAGATTCCATATGTGACTAATAAAATCATCAATTTTGTCATCATGTTATCCATACAATTTCACCATTCCGAGGTGTGTGTATATATATATCATTTTTTTTTTACATTGCTGGTAGTAAATCATATAATTCATTTATTTACTCCTTTGAATATCATTATATTTCATTTGTCGAGTTTGACTCGATCTTACATCTAACCATAATCATGTGATAACCAAAGTGAAATCGCTTTCAGTCTTAAATTCGGGAACTGCTTCATATTCGTGTTCCCTTATAATTCGAAATCATAATTTCAATTCCCAATAATCTTCATAATTAAGGTGAGATTGTACTTTCTATCAAGTCATATACTTTGGTTCCATTAGTTTCATTGGCGTAATGCCACAAGTTTGGGTGACTTTATAAAATAAAACTCTTAGGTTAGGCTCATTCCATAACTCAAGTTCCATATCGTCAGATGACCTACCTAAGGCCGACTATGTTAGGTCATTTCCATTAATGATTCTTTTACCTCTTTCAATCCTTCTTGATTTGCATATCAATCATATCCTATATGACCATTCCATTATCTTCCATATAAATTGCCACAATCAATCATTAAAACATGAATATTCAAATTAAATAATTTTCTCATAATTTCCAACTTATGAAAAAATTTGTGTAAATGGTCTCTAATTATGTTCTTAGACCCAATTTCAAGCATCTAAAATATTTATAATATCTTAGAATATTTTTGGTAAATTTTTGGCAGCATAACAGCTGCGGATTTTTAACCTTTTGCATCGAAATTTTAGTATATAAAACTAGCTTTTCAACCACAATTCATGCATGTTTCAAACCAAATCATGTTCTCAACATTTCCATAAAATTTATCTCAATAAAACATGCATTCACTATATCTCTACAACTCACACACTTCTCTCTTACCTGTACGGTGTTATTTCATTCAAACCGTACACTTTGTGGCCTTGAACCAATGATTAGCTCCTTATTTGTCTCCTTTCCCATTTCGTTTATTTAGCTTCGGAGCTACAGAAGATGAGTCATACAAGTTCAATTCTGAAACATACATATACACTAAGCATTCTTAGAAATCCTACTCATTAAGGTAGAATTATTCTTTATAAGAATTTTCGTCCTATCAATGCCTTTCTATTCATAACGGAAAGTATTAAATTCCGATTAATGCACCGTCAATTTTATATGTAATCTGACTTAATTCCATATCTAGAAGTATAAACCCATTTTTTAGTTCATTCCTTATTGTTCCTCACAATTTTCCAAAGTTCAGCCCAATTCTAACCCATATGGTAGGATGGTTTTCTGACCTTTGTGCATTAAAATTTATATTACTAATTATAGGGATATCCAAAATTATGAATCCCAAAACCATATGAATTTTAATCCAATTCCATATTCAGAATAGCAAGTTTCACAATATTATCATTTTGAAATTATTTTTTATAATTCCTCAAAGTTGCCCAGTTTCCAAATACATTCTGGCAGATTGTCTACTGACCTTTATGTACAAATTGGGCCATATCTCAAGATAGGGTTGTCCAAATTGTGCAAACTCAAAGCCATACTATTCTTAACTCATTTAAATTTCTAGAAACATAAATTTTGCAGCCAAATTCAATTTGTGCTAATTTCTACAAATTTTTGAAATTGACAAAGAGCATCTCACCTACTGTACTAAGTGCCCTGTGTTCAACTGCCTATATCTCAGGCTACACAGCTCGAAATTTGGTAATTCCAAAACTGAATTTTTCCTAACTCATAAAGATACCTGTCATAATTGTTCCAGAATTTATTTCATTCTAAAACCCTTAAACTAAATTTTTTAAATATGTGGCTCGGACAAATAGTTTTCCAGCATAATTGAAATCTACATTTAGCATTTGTTTCTATGTTACTTAAACCTTTTCTAGCTTTCATTTCCTACCAATTTTATGCAACAAAATGCATGAATTCATCATGAACCATGGCTGGTCAAAACCCATAAATATGACACATTTTTATTCAGCCATTTTTAGGTAAATCCAATGTCATAATCTTTTTCTACACCTTGAATACACTAGGAATACAACCTTAAAACAAATCAAAGCCATAATTTTTTGGACAAATCTTACCTAGACCGAATCTTCCTTGGGCTGCTATCTCCTTATTTTCTTCCTCTTTTGATGATCTAATGGTAGCAATGGATAGAAGAGATGATGGGGACTAATTTTGGTAGAAATAGCTAAGTTAAATTTCTAAGTGTTTTAGGTGTTAAGAGAGCTTGAAAGTTTCTTTTGTTTCTTAGCTATGGAGGTGTCGTGGGAGAAGGTTGAAAATGAGCTGAAGAAAGTCGGCTGCAGCTTCAGTAAAATTCTGCTGAAATTGGGGTCTTCTCTCAACCAATAAGAAATTGCCACTTGGCATCACCATAAAATTCCACTTCCAATTTGCACCATTTATTCCTTTATCACACTATTATTATTATTAATATTTTCCAGCTTATAAATTTTATTTAAATTCAATTTAATTTATTTTAGTCAATTTCTGATCATTTTTCACTAATTTGACCAGTCTCCCTTCATGTTAAATGACCATTTTGCCCCTTAATGAATCGATATATTTACGATTCATGCCATTAAGCTTCTATTTTCGTAAAAACCATGTAAATGGCCTCCAAAAATTATAATTCCAGCACCAATAGATCACATTTAATGTAATTTGATGAATGGAAATGGTTTCGTTACCACGCAGTGCACCGATTATGAGAAATTATGGTTTTACCCCTTTTTAACCGTCAGTAAAATTTTTCGATTAAAACACCTTTTTAAATCAATCTTTTTACACTATAAAATTCCCCTTTTTAAGTAGATTATCATGATATTTTTTTTACTTTGTCCCAACTCATTTCCATGTGGGCATAATTTATGAAAATGCCCCTGGGACATAACCGTCATTTTCCAATTTGTTGCCCAAAATTCTCAAAATAATTTCAAATGACATAAAAATTATTTTTATGCCTCAAAATCATTTTGTTATATTTATTTCACCACCGTACACTGTATTTCTCAGTTTTAATCCCATCAAGACCATTAAAATTAAAGTGGGGCTCACATACCCAATTCACTTAATTTCACCAAATAAACTTTATTTTAATAATCAAATAATTACAAATATCTTGTACAGTGTAGTAGAATCAGGTCTTACAATAGCTAACTCCAAGTCATGAGTTGGGTAGTTCTTCTTATGGTCCTTTAATTGTCGAGAACCATATTCAACTACCTTACCATGCTGGATCAATACGCAACCTAGACCTTATGCGGAGGCATCACTATATACGAAAAATCCTTCTGATCCATTAGGAATGGTGAGAATAGGTGCAGTCGTTAGCCTGCATTTCAACTCTTGGAAACTACGCTCACAGGCATCATTCCATGCAAACTTCACATCTTTGAGCGTTAAGCACGTCAAGGGGGCAGCTAACCTTGAAAATCCCTCAACAAATCTTTGTTAATAGCCAGCTAGACCCAAGAAACTCCTAATCTCCATAATTATTTTTAGTCTTTCCCATTGTACAACAGCTTCAATCTTCGATGGAGACCGAAACACCATCTTTATTAATTATGTGACCCAAAAAGGAGATTTGATCTAGCCAAAAATCACACTTACTTAGCTTGGCATACATTCCTCGATCTCTGAGGGTCTGCAGAACTATTTGCAATTGCTGCTCCTGCTCTTCTCGGGATCTCGAATACACCAATATGTCATCGATAAAAACAATGACAAACTTGTCCAAGTAGGGTTTGAACACATCGTTCATCAAGTTCATAAATGCTACGGGTGCATTGGTTAGACCAAATGGCATCACTAGGAATTCATAATGACCATACCATGTCTTGAATGCCGTCTTAGGGATATCTTCACTCCGAATCTTTAATTAGTGATATCCCGATCTCAAATCTATCTTGGAGAAGACTTGTGCACCCCGAAGCTGATAAAAAAGATCATCAATCTTGGGAAGAGGGTACGTATTCTTGATTGTAACTTTATTCAACCATCGATAGTCAATGCAAAGCCTCATGCTGCCATCTTTCTTCCGAACAAAAAGCACAAGAGCACCTCACGGGGATATGCTAGGTCATATGAATCCCTTGTCTAGTAACTCCTGAAGTTGCTTCTTCAATTCCTCCAATTCCACTAAAGCCATCTGATAAGGAGATTTAGAAATAGGCTCGGTTCCCGGCACCAAGTCAATAGTAAATTCAATTTAATAATCCAGAGGAAGTCTTTGAAGTTTGTCCGGAAATACATTTGGAAACTCACTGACTACTTGAATTTCATGTAGTTCGGGATGTTTATTTTCTACGTCCACCACATATGCTATAAATCCTTCACATAACAAATATATTCTATTAAGTTTATTTTCAAATAGGTCAATTAACAAATATTCATTTGCATTAAACACTTGCAAAATTTACAATATAGCTAACGGGAGAAGAAAAAGTCACATTCTTAGCATAGCAGTCTAAAATCACATGATTCCTAGCCAACCAATTCATTCCTAATATGACATCAAATCCATACATATTTAGTAGGATTAGGTCAGCTATCGATTCTCTCTCTCCTACTCATAGCTTACACTTACGACATACCATATCTGTCATTTGAGATTCCTTAAAAAGAGTATTTATTTGTAACAAGTGTCCTAAGGGTTCAGGTTCAACAGACAATTGCATAGCAATCATTGGGGATACAATTGAGTGCATAGAGCCTGGATCAAATAATGCAATGACCTTTATATCAAACAAGTAAATCTTACCCTTAATCACGTCAGATGAAGCATCAGCAGATTCCTTATCGATTGCAAATACTCTTCCTTGAGTTACTGGTTTTTTTCCCTTCTCTGCAGCCGTGGCCTTACGTTGAGGCTAGGTGGTATTATCCGATTCCTCAAGTATCCTCTGAGAAATCTTGGGACAGTCCTTAATTTGGTGTCCTTGCTCACCACACCAAAAACAAGCCCTAGTCGCTAAACGGCATTGCTGTGACCCATGAAATTTCTCTCAATACTCGCACTTCTGCATTATACTCCTCGACAAGCTAACGGTACTACCAGCTGAAGATCGAGATTTCTCATCATTTATCTTAATCCTGGTTGATCTAGGAGCCCCTGTACCATAACCATTATAGAACTCCCAAATTTCAATACATTTCCATCTAATCATTAAATTAAATTCATTCTCTTATAATTTATTTTCTTACCTATTGAAGCCCCTTCATACCGTCTACTTCTCCTAAATGGATATCGATCACTAGAGGCTCTCTCGTCTGACTTTCGCTTCATTGTTTCCTTGCCTTTACCCTTGGCTCGAAAATCAGCTTGATGAAACTCATAGTCCTGCTCACACAGTTGAGCTTTACGGACTGCCTTATCATATGTGGTGATATCCAAAGGATACAACTAAGATCGAATAAGAGGCCTCAATCCCTCCATAAATCTGTAAATCTTGTGCTCCTCACTCCTTAAAACCTCAGAATCAAACCTGCTTAAAGTCGTGAACTTTGATTCATACTAATCAACTGACATCGTCCTCTAAGTCAAGTTCAAAAATTCCACCTTCAACTTGGTCTGAGCAGTGTGTGGGATGTACTGTCTATTGATTGCTTCCAAAAATATATCCCACGTTACTTCAGGATGTCAAGCCTCTAGTATAGTCTTTGTGGACTGCCACCAATGTTCTACCTCGTCCACTAGTAAATAAGTTGCTAGGCCCACCTTTTCCTTTTTGGTATAGCTCATATACATAAACAGTTTGGTGACCACTTTCACCCAATTATCAGTGGTCAATGGATCTTTGTCCCATTTGAACTTAGGCGGATCCAATTGCTTGTATTCTTTAATCAGAGTAACACTGCAATAAGCTTTAGGATCTCGCCTTTCAGGAGCTTGAACAGGTAGGGGTAACTCTGTCTGTGCTGGTGGAGGCTGTATAATAGGAGTAGGAGGAATTATAGGAGTGACTACTGGTGCACTAGTGGCCACATTTGGGAAATTAGTCATGAACTGAGTGAAAAGAGTGGCCATTGACTCAACACTCCTCTCTATTCTTGACAGTCGGGTGTTTGGGCTTCCCGATGGAAACGGAAGAGGAGACTGTGTTGGTGGCAGTTCTACATGACCCTGTCCTCATCCTCTACCAATACCCCTTCTTTAAGTACTCATTCTGCTAATATCATCACCAAATAACATGATTTAGTATAACTTTAAACAGTTATACTATGCATATGTATTCAGATAAGTATAGTACTTGGGGATGTAACTATTTCTAGCTTAATGACACTGACAAACATTAGACTAACCTACTCTGATGCCAATCCTTGTTGCGACCCGCGACCTCTACTTTTTCATTCGAATACCAACTAACTTTTTCTTCACATAAGTTTTGGTTAGGCTATTTTTCAATGTCATCCTTCTCTCTTCTTACCTTATATCTTTAAATCAATTAATATAGTGATCTCAATTTCAATTGAGACGTAAATTTTCATATATGCATATAAGTCATTATACATAGGGTTACATTACTCACATAACTTACATCCATAAATGGTCTAATATACATCATCGTACAGTACAATAGCTGAAGCATACGGCAAAATGATTATACCTTCAAGGAATTATTGGGAAGCGTGTCTCGAAGGTATACTCTAAGATCCCAAAAGTAAGCTCCTCTATATGGAGCAGAATTCATTACAAATAATCTGGATGAAAAAATATTGTAAAGGAGTGAGTTTACGCTTAGTAAGAAACATATATAAAAGAGCGTACTTTGCCACTATATGCAAGTTTCCTGCTTAGTTCTAAATTGTCATGTAAAACCCTTATAAAAGCATATACCATATACTTTCGTCAAATACCATATAAGTTCTTCAAATAACATATACACATATAATCACTTGCATATATCCAAATAATTCAAATACTTTCAAATGAAATTAAATCATTTGAAATCAAATATACAAATAGTCTTCAAATAGGTCGGAGACAGTTAACCATGCGATAGAATCATGCACCTAATAAATCCCGTAAGGGATGCCAAATAAATGCGTACCCACGTATGGGTCAGGGATCCTCTCCAAAGCCAAATACACATAAGAGACATATGGCCAATGTCGATAATCCACAGTGAACACTAGTCAGGTAACAATTGTGGCACTGAGGATCGGACTAAGGTTCCTGAGCTAAATACAAATACAAATAATATGCATGATCACCAAAGAAGTCCACAGTCTCCAAAACATTTGCTATATATCTTTTTGGTAATGCAAATATACTCACATAAAATAGGCTTTAAAAACCTTATTTTCAAATAGGGCAGTCGACTGTTATGGCATATATTGATTTTATTAAATTATTTTCCTTTTAAAATTCAAATATTTCATTTTTCGAAAAACCAATAGGGCAGTCGACTGGTTGAATAAGGCAGTCGATTGGTTCGCAAAGGAATGTTTTCCAAGAAAATGTAGTCGACTGGTTCTTTAGCAGTTGATTGGTTTTGCAAACAGAATGTTTCTGAAAACAAGGCAGTCAACTGGTTTCGCAAGTAAAATACTTTCTGGAAAATGACAGTCGATTGCTAAACAGGGTAGTCGGTTGCCTTAACTCGTTTTCGAAAATAAGTCCGTCACGATTGTCTCTAAGCAATCGGTTGCTACTTAAGGCAGTTGGTTGCCCCTAGCCAAATCGTAACTAAGAGGAAAACCGAGATTTAAAACACCTAGACTTAAAACAGCCTTTAATTCATACCAAATCATGCAGCCAAAAACAGACATAGTCACCCTACGTCTGTTACACATATTCTTACCTTAAATAACATTGAAAACGCAAATCGCTTGGTTGCACTAACAATTTCCTCTTCACTTCTTCAAAGCTGCAAATATCGCAATAATCTTCAACAATCATATCTCTACTTAAACCAAACCTCTATAAAAATTCTTTTAACACTTAATCTCAACTTAAAACCCTCAAATAGCTCAAACCTTTTTTCATGACCAGTCCTTTAAAGCTCCAAACTTTGATTTCTTTGTTTCAACGCTATATACACTTTATATCAACTCCTCACAACTCCAAATCATGGACAGAATTGAATGAAACCACTTCGTCTCTTACCTTTGTTAGTCACCAAAAAAGACAGCAAAAAAATCTCCTCAAGGCTTTGGATTTGGCCTTCCAAATTACAGATATAGCTAGAGTTAGGGATGAGGAATAATTTTTGTTAAACAAGTTTAACGATTCGATGACAGAAGCTAGGTGTTTGTCAAGGTAAGTACAAAGGAAACTTGGGGAAAACGAGAGGAAGAGCAAAGAAGGCTGCCAACTTTGAAATGGAGAAGATGATGACAAATCAATCCTCATTTAATGCACCTCTATCCATTTATATCTCAGCCATTGACTTTTGACCCTTTGATAATTTGACTATTAAATTGCCCTTATTCCATCCATGTCTCATATCTCATTCATAGATAAAAATTTCATATTTGTTTAATCATTCTAGCTTAAAATACTATACAATTATGGGAAATTACAGGAAATTGGGGATTTCATGAAGGAAACCGAAACAAACATGCAGCGAAATTTAAATCATTCGGCCTCCACCAGGATCGATTCGGAGGGTTGCCTGATTAGGGTTTCGAGATTTTACCTAACGTTTTCTCTGCTTTTTCTGTCTTTGGTCGAATCACAAGCAGCAACTTTTCGTTCCTGCCTCTATGGTATCCACACGAACGGATCTCACGACTCTTGAACGTCTCACGATCAGATGCCTTAAGGAGCGTTTTTGATTCTTTTAACCGAACTGCTAGCTTCGATTAAAAGAATACTTTTCTGTTTTCTAATTGTTGTACGGCTATGTTTCAGAAAACATCCTTTTATAGGCAGTAAATTTTACCCTAAAATTTACTGCCAAACAGAACTCTAATCCTACTTAGAATAGGATTAGTTATATCCTTAATCCAATTCAGAATAGGATTAGTTATATCCTTAATCCAATTCAGAATAGGATTAATTAAGCTCCTCATTGATCCGTTCTAAGTGTGCGACCCAATAGGTTCTCAAAACAATGGCAATGACAAAATTGTCACAGGCAATGAGCGGTATCTAGCAACACATCATTGCTACCCATGTAACGAGAATGTCAATGACTCGACATAACCTTACTCGTGATAGATGTTATCGTGTAGTCTAATCCCTTTATCCTTTGATGTCTTGATTAGACACAAGTCATGGAATGTGTCACACTTGTATAGTCTAATCAGCGTTTCTTGATTCCTGAGTAGACTAATTAAACAAATAAAATCGATATCTCATATTGACTTATTTGAGCACGGCCATGCATTTTAGTCTCACTCTATCAAAGGGCCCAAGACATCACTCTTGTTATATAAGAGGGATAAATCCTATCTTGATCACTCAACATCCCTCTACATAGATCGAGGCATACCCAATTACTACCTTTATAGTCCATCCTGTTACGAATGACATCTAGCAGCATTAAAGTATGCAATTCTCTATGTTGGGATCTCTGATGATCTCAAGTCAAAGGATCACATACACCATCATCACTATGAGAATCGCTTATGACACTCATATAACAATCCATGTAGCGTTCTCATGGAGGGTCGATCCAGTACATAGTTCTCTAACATGTACCTATGTGATGACTTGATATCCTATATCTATGACAATGGTCATCAGTCAACCACAAACTAGTCTTATCGTATCATTGTTATCCTTGTTCACAATAATACTTGACTAGGGATATTTTAAGAATAGTGTGTTATTACTATTCTAAGGACATTATCATATAAGATTATATTACGCAGTTATAAGACAAATATAATAATGAACTATAAATAAAAATGTCATGATACATAAAAATGCCAAAGTCAATCATCTAATGAATGGTTCTAAGGGCATAATCCAACAATCTCCCACTTGCACTAAGACCATTCACTCATGTATCTAATACCTAGTGACCTAGTGTGACGATCATGTCTCTGCTGCGTCAAAGGCTTCGTCAGTGGGTCGGCGATGTTATCGTCAGTTGGTACTTTGCATATCCTCACATCTCCTCTCTCGATGATATCTCGAATGAGATGGAAGCGCCGTAGTATATGTTTGGATCGTTGGTGAGATCTAGGCTCCTTAGCTTGTGCGATGGCTCCATTGTTGTCACAATAGAGCTCAATCGGATCTATAATGCTAGGAACAACTTCAAGCTCAGTAATGAACTTCCTGATCCAAACAGCCTCCTTAGCAGCTTCAGAGGCAGCTATATACTCAGCCTCTGTTGTAGAATCGGCCACTGTCGCCTGCTTTGAACTCTTCCAGCTCACAGCACCACCATTAAGGCAAAACACATAACCAGATTGCGATCTAAAGTCATCTTTATCAGTTTGGAAGCTAGCATCAGTGTAACCTGTTACAATGAGCTCTTCCTCACCTCCATATATCAAGAATGTATCCTTAGTCTTTCTCAAGTACTTAAGAATATTCTTGACAGTGATCCAGTGACGTTCACCAGGATCAACTTGATATCTACTCGTCATGCTCAAGGCATACGAGACATCAGGACGTGTGCATAACATGGCATACATAATGGATCCAATAGCAGATGCATATGGAACTTTACTCATACGTTCTCTCTCTTCTTGTGTTGTAGGACACTGTTCTTTTGAGAGAGTAATGCCATGTGTCATAGGCAAGAATCCTTTCTTGGAATCCTGCATGCTAAACCTCTTTAGCACTTTATCTATGTATGCACTTTGACTTAGGCCAATTAATTTCCTTGATCTATCTCTATAGATCCTTATACCCAGTACATAGGTAGCTTCGCCCAAGTCCTTCATTGAAAAGCAATTCCCTAACCAAGTCTTTACAGACTGAAGGGTAGGGATGTCATTCCCAATGAGTAGTATGTCATCTACATACAACACCAGGAAGACAATAGTGCTCCCACTGACCTTCTTGTAGACACAAGGTTCATCTTCGTTCTTGATGAAACCAAACTCTTTGATTGCATCATCAAAACGAAGATTCCAACTTCGAGAAGCTTGCTTTAGCCCATAAATAGAACGTTGCAGCTTACAAACCTTTCCAGCATTTTTTGGATCAACAAAACCCTCAGGTTGTGTCATGTACACATCCTCGAGTAGCTTTCCATTAAGAAAAGCAGTCTTGACGTCCATTTGCCAGATTTCATGATCATGGTATGCAGCTATCGCAAGCAAGATCCTAATGGATTTGATCATCGCGACTGGTGAAAAGTTTTCATCATAGTCAATACCATGAATTTGTTTAAAACCTTTAGCAACCAATCGCCCTTTATAGGTATGAACATTTCCTTCCATGTCAGTTTTCTTCTTAAAAACCCATTTACACCCTATAGGTTTTACCCTTTCGGGTAAGTCAACCAAGGTCCAAACTTGGTTGGCATACATGGATTCCATCTCAGATCTCATGGCTTCAAGCCATTTCTCAGAGTCTGGCCTTGTAATAGCCTCTTGATAGGTAGTAGGCTCATCTTGGTCCATGAGCAATACATCACCGTTCTGAGTCATTAGAAATCCATATCTCTGTGGCTCACGATGTGTTCTAACTGATCTACGCAAGGCTTGTGTCTCTTGAGTAGGCGGTTGCTCCACAACAGCTTGTGGTTCTGGTTCCACAACAACTTGTGGTGCTTGCTCAGGCTCCATCTCAACATCGGGTGCGCTATCTTGTAGCTCTTGAATTTCTTCAAGTTCTACTTTTCTCCCACTAGTTCTTCTAGAAATGAATTCTCTTTCTAGAAAGACACCTGTTCGAGCTACAAACACTTTGCGATCAGTGGGATTGTAAAAATAATATCCTTTAGTTAGTTTAGGATATCCCACAAAATAGCACTTATCAGATTTAGGTGCAAGTTTGTTAGAGACTTGACGTCTTACATAAGCCTCACAACCCCAAATCTTCATAAAAGACATACTGGGACGTTTACCAGTCCATATCTCATATGGTGTCTTTGGAACCGATTTAGATGGAACACGGTTCAGTGTAAAAGCAGCTGTTTCTAATGCATGTCCCCAAAAGGATTCTGGAAGATCTGTATGACTCATCATTGATCGAACCATATCTAATAAAGTTCGGTTTCTCCTTTCAGATACACCATTCCATTGTGGTGTACCTGGAGGAGTGAGTTGTGAGACAATCCCACACTCTTTAAGATAGTCAAGCAATTCTTGGCTTAAGTATTCACCACCTCGATCTGATCGAAGTGCCTTAATGCTCTTGCCAAGTTGGTTTTGTACTTCATTCTTGAATTCTTTGAACTTTTCAAAAGATTCTGACTTGTGTCTCATAAGATACACATAGCCATATCTACTGAAATCATCAGTAAATGTAATAAAGTACATAAACCCACCTCTGGCCTGTGTGTTTAAAGGTCCACATACATCTGTATGTACTAAGCCCAATAAATCACTTGCCCTTTCACTATGTCCTTTGAAAGGGGCTTTAGTCATCTTACCCATCAAACAAGATTCACATGTCTCATACGATTCAAAATCAAATGAGTCCAAAAGTCCATCTTTATGGAGTTTGGAAATGCGATTCTCATTTATGTGTCCCAAGCGACAATGCCAGAGATATGTTGGATTTTGATCATTAGATTTAATCCTTTTAGCATTTATGTTATAAATAGGCATATCAAGATTTAGAATGTAAAGACCATTAATTAGTTGTGCACTACCATAAAAGATATCATTTAAATAAATGGAGCAACATTTGTCCTTTATTATAAATGAAAAACCCTTCTTGTCCAAACAAGAAATAGAAATAATGTTTTTAGTGATGGAAGGCACATAATAACAATCATCTAATTCTAAAACAAGCCCTGTGGGCAATGTCAAAATATAAGTTCCTACAGCTAATGCAGCAACCCTTGCTCCATTTCCCACTCGTAGGTCGACCTCGCCCTTAGTCAACGATCTACTCCTTTTGAGTTCCTGCACATTTACACAAATGTGAGAACCACATCCAGTATCTAATACCCATGATGAAGAAGTAGATAGATTAACTTCTATAACATAAATACCTGAAGTGGTAGTCTCACTTCCTTTCTTCTTCTTTAGCTCTTCCAGGTATTTGTTGCAGTTCCTCTTCCAATGTCCGGTCTCACCGCAATGGAAGCATTTCCCTTCTTTGGCAACCCCACCTTTAGGCTTCAGTGCAGTATCATTGGGCTTGAACTTGCCATTGGCTTTATTACCCTTTTTCTTGCCCTTTGCATTAGCCCTGCCCTTAGCTTTCTTAACTATTAAGACATCTTTGGGCTTGGCCTTTTTCATGTTGGATTCAGCTGTTTTCAACATGCTAAGTAACTGTGGCAGAGTCTTGTCAATTTCATTCATGTTGTAATTAACAACAAATTGACTGTAACTGTCTGGCAACGATTGCATAATCACATCAGTGGCCAACTCTTGGCCCAAAGGAAATCCCAATCTTTCAAGGTTTTCAATGTACCCAATCATCTTGAGCACATGAGTACCAACGGGAGTCCCCTCTGCCATCCTACACTGAAACAATGCCTTAGAGACATTGTACCTTTCTTGCCTAGCTTCCTCTTGATAGAGTTGCTTGAGATGCTCAATCATATCGAACGCATCCATTTCCTCATGTTGCTTTTGAAGCTCAGGATTCATGGAGGCAAGCATAAGGCAACTAACATCCAATGCATCATCTTGATGCTTCTTATAAGCATCTCTTTCTGCCCTTGGAGCATTAGAGGGTGGTTCCTCAGGTAAGGGAATCTCAAGGACATACAACTTCTTTTCTTGCTTGAGGACTATCCTCAGGTTCCTGTACCAATCCAGGAAGTTTGTCCCATTTAACTTGTCCTTCTCAAGGACAGATCGCAGTGAAAGTGTGTTATTTGTGTTTGATGCCATGGTAATCTACAACAAAATTATGCAAAATATAAGTATCATGAATGCATTCATTTAATTAAATATTTATTTATTAAATGATGCTCCCACTATTTTTATCGAATCAACAACCCTCACTATTAATTCGGAAAAATTATCACATAATTTCTCTAGTGGGCCAAGATCCATATTTCACCTTATCTAGAGTTAGCTTTGGCTAATCGCCCAAGATTTGGCTATTTAGGTAGGCAACACTTACCAATTACATCTCATGTAACTCTTGGATAGTTGGGTGAACAACACTTGTTCTAATTCATCTCATGAATGGAAGCCTAACTTTATGCCTCTAAATTCCCAATCCTATTGAAGAAATCTAGTTAAGTCAACCCAATTTATAGCCTTTGGATATCACTATTATCCCATCGCGTCTTACTAAGATAGATATGATATTTTGCTTTGGCAAACATAACAAAATCGATTCTAGTCTTGACGAGTGCTATTCATTGGTAGGCATCTATTATTGACTCAATTTAATTTGAGGGATTTTTCTTAGTTTATTGAATAAGATCTCACCAATTTTACTTTTAAAATTATCATATGATTTTCATATCATAAACGTACAAAATAAACCATGCATCTCATGCAATTAAGCAATAAAATAAACGTGACATAGTTATAGCCCAAACTAAATGGATTTCCCAAGCCAATGAGAAACCCTAAGGGTTAACCTAAGGGTAATAGCATCTTCTCCAAGTGCCTCTTTGGTCATCCTTTGCATGGTTGTCAGCTCCAATTACATAGTTTAAGAGAAACCTCGAGTTACATTCGAGGGGAGTAAGATGAGAAAAGAATGTACAACTAGATTTTCAAGAACAAGGCACGACACGCAGGTCGTATTTATTAAAATTTACAACCACCAAAATACAATCATATTGGGCTAGGGCTATAACTATGCACCATGCTTAAACAACAACCACCGTGTTTATACAAACAAGTGTAATGCAATTTCAACTTTTAATTTTATTAATGAGGCATATTTGAAAAGAATTATGACCCGACTGCGTGGTTCCCAGGGGCGGCAGCCCCTGGGCGGCGGTCCTGCTGGCCGGAAGTGTTCCAATCTTATCAGGATGTTCCAGCCAGTATCTCATACTGACTATAATTTTAGTCGCATTAGAACTCTTATCTAAAAGTGTTTCAATCTTTATACACTTTCGACATTATTCTGTTTCTTCCATAACGTTTATGCAGAACAGAAACCGCCATTAATAATTCGCATCACAGATTATCCATAACGTTTATGCAGAACAGAAATGCCATTAAGAATTCGCATCACAGATTATATCTCACATATAAGTTGAATCGAAATTGATATATATCATATATATAATTTCAACAATTCGATTTGTAGCCTCTGAATATATCATATACATTCTAATCCGTATTAATCTCATTAAAACGATTGCATGTAATCATAAACAGAAATTAACCAGAGATCATGCTTTTATCAAAACAAATCAAGGACTCTGAATCTGGCTCGGATACCAGTGAAGGAAACCGAAACAAACATGCAGCGGAATTTAAATCATTCGGCCTCCACCAGGATCGATTCGGAGGGTTGCCTGATTAGGGTTTCGAGATTTTACCTAACGTTTTCTCTGCTTTTTCTGTCTTTGGTCGAATCACAAGCAGCAACTTTTCGTTCCTGCCTCTATGGTATCCACACGAACGGATCTCACGACTCTTGAACGTCTCACGATCAGATGCCTTAAGGAGCGTTTTTGATTCTTTTAACCGAACTGCTAGCTTCGATTAAAAGAATACTTTTCTGTTTTCTAATTGTTGTACGGCTATGTTTCAGAAAACATCCTTTTATAGGCAGTAAATTTTACCCTAAAATTTACTGCCAAACAGAACTCTAATCCTACTTAGAATAGGATTAGTTATATCCTTAATCCAATTCAGAATAGGATTAGTTATATCCTTAATCCAATTCAGAATAGGATTAATTAAGCTCCTCATTGATCCGTTCTAAGTGTGCGACCCAATAGGTTCTCAAAACAATGGCAATGACAAAATTGTCACAGGCAATGAGCGGTATCTAGCAACACATCATTGCTACCCATGTAACGAGAATGTCAATGACTCGACATAACCTTACTCGTGATAGATGTTATCGTGTAGTCTAATCCCTTTATCCTTTGATGTCTTGATTAGACACAAGTCATGGAATGTGTCACACTTGTATAGTCTAATCAGCGTTTCTTGATTCCTGAGTAGACTAATTAAACAAATAAAATCGATATCTCATATTGACTTATTTGAGCAGGCCATGCATTTTAGTCTCACTCTATCAAAGGGCCCAAGACATCACTCTTGTTATATAAGAGGGATAAATCCTATCTTGATCACTCAACATCCCTCTACATAGATCGAGGCATACCCAATTACTACCTTTATAGTCCATCCTGTTACGAATGACATCTAGCAGCATTAAAGTATGCAATTCTCTATGTTGGGATCTCTGATGATCTCAAGTCAAAGGATCACATACACCATCATCACTATGAGAATCGCTTATGACACTCATATAACAATCCATGTAGCGTTCTCATGGAGGGTCGATCCAGTACATAGTTCTCTAACATGTACCTATGTGATGACTTGATATCCTATATCTATGACAATGGTCATCAGTCAACCACAAACTAGTCTTATCGTATCATTGTTATCCTTGTTCACAATAATACTTGACTAGGGATATTTTAAGAATAGTGTGTTATTACTATTCTAAGGACATTATCATATAAGATTATATTACTCAGTTATAAGACAAATATAATAATGAACTATAAATAAAAATGTCATGATACATAAAAATGCCAAAGTCAATCATCTAATGAATGGTTCTAAGGGCATAATCCAACATTTCACACGAACCTAAAATCTCAAAGTTTCAAGGCCTCTTCCTTGCCATCAAGCCAATGCATCATTGACTTGCCCAACTCTACTTTTATAGATAGGGATAGTATATTTATAAGATTGAGATTTGTGGAGGTGCATAAATCATCCTTCCCAAATCTAATTTCATCAAACCATACATCATCTTATAGCATTTAAACACATCATTATTTAATCATCACCGTTGTTTTTAATCTCATCAGAATTACTCTCATCCCCTATCCGACCTATCCTTTAAAGGTTAGGTAAATAAATGATACACTTTTAAAAGAGAAGCAATGAATGATTTTGCTGATAATCCATCCATCAAACAAACATTTTCATTAAAAATAGAAAGTATCGGTGCTAAATCAGAAAGAACCAACCGCCATGTTTTAGATGTTTGTTAAATATTTCACCTCCATTTTAAAGTCCATCTAAACTTTGAAACAAGGTTCAATGGAAGCATGGGCATGAAACAAAAACCGAGCCTAAAAAGCACATAACTTTCAAGCACCATCAACCGACAAAAACCAACCATTGCTAGTAGCACCACTACCCGAAACTACCAACCGGCCCCATCACTTTCCACCACCAGACACAGACCCGAGCCTTCGTCACTCATCAACCCCAATCGAGACACCCTCATCCACGCCAAACAGCCACTCAAATCCCTATTGCCATAGCCAAACCTCAAGCAATATCATCACTATTGGCAGCCTACACCCAAGATCAAAACCCAAAAAAAAAACAGTGACTTTTCTTTCTTTTTCACTCCCAAAAAATAAGGGTTAGGCTTCGGATGAAGAGAGTTCTTTTGGGATTTTGGATCTCAAAGTAGAGGTTTAGGTGGTTTAGGAAGAGGAGGAAAAGGTTGTATTTTGGTATCCTTTCTCTGACGTTTTTGGGCTAACGGAGCGGCGGTGGTCAGAGGCAGCTTAAGCAGTGGGTCTCCAAGTGGATCTGGCAGGGAAGACTTGGACAGAGAAAAGAAAGATGAATAAGAAGTGCTGTAGGTTTGGATTACACAAAAAAAAAAAAGTTCTGAATGTTTGGGCCGTTTGAGGAGAACTTCTAAACAAACTCTCTTTTTTACTCTTTATACCCCCACTTTCTTCATGAGTTACTGTTCATTACAAAAAGATTTTGGGGTATAGAGAGTAAAAAGTGGAGTATATTTATTCAGCCTTCCGTTTGAGAAACGAAAACAGGGTACTCAGGTTTATTTCCAACTTATTCGATATGCTTTTATTACTTATTTTATTATTTGTTTTACCTTGATTATTTAAATGTTTCGTGTTTGTAGGTGAGAGGTGTATTGCACTGATGGGTCCATTTTTTCTTTTATTTATTTAAGTTGCTCACAATTTGATTCACTCGCTTTATTTGTTTGACTTCTAGTACTTGTTGATTACTAGGGATGTCTAGTTAAAGATATGTTTAGACGTGTAGTATACTTGTATCTATTTGCTTATGGAACTATTGAGTTGACTAGTCAAAAGTTTGTAGGAATGTTATGTATTTATGTGTAATATGCCTTGGGATTTATATGTTAAGTTTATTTTTGGACATTTTAAAAAGTTTCTTAATTATTTGTCATGTTTAGAAAATAATATGCATCAAATAAAATTCATAATTATAAAAATAATAAAATCTCATAAATTGATTAATAAATTTAGAGAATTGAATTAAGTTATTCCTATGATAAGATATATTAGAAATTGCAAGTAGTGATTCCTTTAAATTTTCTAGGTGATAGGAATTCATCAAATGTTACCATAGTATTGAGATATTGGTATAATTTTTCAATTAAAAAAATCTTTGAGTTTATTTTCTAAAACAAATAATAACTAATACATTTAAAAAATAAGAAAAGAAAAAAGAATAATAATAAACAAATTAGCAAATAATTAACAACAATAATATAAAATAAAGAACAAACATAAATGAATTGGTAATAAAACATAGAAATGAAAAATTAAAATAAACCAAATGATGACAGTAATTCATAGAGGTGTAAAATGCTCACCTTTTAAATAGAAACAAGAACATAATAAATATGATTGTCCGATGAAATCGCAAGTAGTGATTTTTTGAAAATCTTTAGATGAGAGAGATCATCTAAATGTTACAAAAAGTATTGAAATATTTAGTGTGATTTTTCAATATACAATTTTTTTAAATAAAAATAATAAAAAATAAAAATATAAAAATAAAGATTCATGTGCATCATATATTGTATGCTTGCACCATTTACACTTATTTAAATTTTGAAATTAAAATGAACATCCGATTATGGGATTTCTTAGAATTTACAAGTAGTAATTCTTTCGTAATCCCTAGGATCGAATAAAAATTCTTAAAAATTACCAACGTATTGGAATATTTAAGTAATTTTAGTTCGATATTAATTTTTTTATAGTTGATTTTACGAAATAAATTAATACTTTGGGAAAATAAAAAATTAAAAATAAGTAAATAATAAAGTTTAAATTAAATGAATATTTTCCGATGATGGGATGTTATGAAAATCACAAGTAGTGATTCCTATTTGATCCATAGGTGAGAGAAGTCCACTAAATATTACCAGAGTATTGAAATATTTAGTGCGATTTTTTTCAATAATAAGAATTTTTATTTAAAATAAATAAAAAAAGTTTTTTAAAAAAGTTATAGATTCATCTGCATCATATATTTTTTATTTGCATCATTTGCATTCATTTAATTTCAAAACAAACATGAATCTTCCGAGGTTGAGATTTTATAAAAATCGCAAGTAGCGATGCTTAAGAAATCTCTAGGTGAGAATATTATTTCAAATGTTACCAAAAGTATTGGAGTACTTGATTTAATTTTTCAATGCAAAAAAGTTCACATCTATTTCTAAAAATAAAATTTAACTTTTAAAATTAAAGAATGATTTTGATAAAAAAATAAAAATGCTTTGGAAAAAGTAGAATAAAAGGAAATTATTTTTAAATATTAAACTAAGACAATTTAGTTTAAACTAAATTATAACACACGATTAAGATGATACCATTTTTTAACGGCACTATAGGGTGCTAATCCTTCTTTATGCATAACCGTACTCTCAGACCTAACTTTGTTTTCGCAAACAAAAAATTATCTTTTTAATAAAACTTAATTAATTTTTAAGATTTTGTTGAAAAGATAAGATTTTTAGATGACTAATCACATCTAGATAAAAAAAATTAGCGGCGACTCCGTATTTTTTATGTTTTCAAAACTGTTGAGCGGTTAAGTCTTCGGATAAAATCATTACGATAACAACTTTTCCAAAAGTTGAACAAGTAATATATATGATGCCTAGTCAATATTTTAAGTCTAATGTAGCAAGATCTATATATAATTTTCAAGATTGAAAGGAAAATTAGTCCTAATTCTTTAGATATGTGAATGAATTGAATTGGATCGAGAATATTTTGAGTTTCAAATTAGCACCGGTAATTTAATCAAACTCATCTCAATTAAAATAAAAAGGTTGTTAGTTATTTTCTTAATTTGAATTAGGATTTTAGAAATAAAAGTCTACTAAACTAAATCTGAAATAATTTTAATTAACTTTTTTCTAGACAATTGGAAAATAAGAGTTTTTAAGTTTAAAAATTTTCATGACATCTATTTATATAGTGCCTGTTTGGCCTAGCTTATTTAAGTGCTTATCTACTACATAAGCAGAAGCCAAGTGTTTGGCTCTCAAAAATTTAAAATTTTTAGCTTATGCGGGAAGCAAATTTTAGCTTTTGGATGAAACTATAAATTGAAGCTTTTTCAAAAAGTACTAATTTTAATAACATGTACTTTAGTGAAAATTTTAACATTTTCATTTTACTATTCAATAATTCACAAAATTATAAAGAAAATTATATTATTTTGCATTAATTTATTTATTTTGTGCAATTTTTATATTTATTTAATTGTTTATTTTAATATGTAAAGTATTTTTGTTTTATTTATTTATTTCACCTAAAAAGTTTGTGATTAAATCTAATAAAGTTTATTATTTTATTTTAAAATTGATTAAAAATATACAAAAATTCTGTTAAACAATATTTAACGTTCTACAGTACTTTTATATTAAGTTAACCAAACGCTAAATTAACTTTGTTTAACAGCACTTTTAAAAAAATTCTACTCAAATAACACTTTTTATAAAAGCTTCAGCTAGGCCAAACAGACTCATAATACCAATTGAGTATTCTTAGGTTTTAGAATCACTATTTTGTAATCACCTTGCTAGTGGAGCTAGTATCAGAACCAAAATTCATGGACTCCATGGGAAATGATTGTAGTGATTCTTCGACATCGACGGCTCCCCTTGTCCTTTGTATCTCTGCTAACAAACACTGGCTTAATTCCATCACCACATGAGCCATGGTTGGCCTTTTTGCAGAAGCTGGAGACAAACAAGCCATTGCCATTTGTATCGCTTTCCCCACAGAGTTTATCTCAAATTCTCCTTTCAACCTTGAATCCACAATGTTTTCGATGTCCCCATTGGCCAACTTGGAACCAACCCAATGGCTTATGTGAGTAGGCCCATCTATAGTTCTTGTAATCACTGGCCGGTTCGTGATGATCTCCAAAAGAACTATCCCAAAGCTATAAACGTCACTCTTCTCAGTCAACCTGTTTGTTGTAGAATACCTTCATTGCCATGCATGGAAACCAACAAAAGAACTTCAGCAATAAGATGAGATGTAGAGCAGATCAGAAACCATTGATACTTTATGCAAGATGCAGTACTTACTCAGGGTCAAGATATCCAGGGGTACCCGCAACGACGGTGGAGACATGAGAGACATCTTCGAAAGCTTTCGATAGCCCAAAATCAGACAGTTTAGCTTTCATGTTTTCAGTTAATAAGATGTTGGTAGACTTCACATCTCGGTGGATTATGGGTGGTTTGCAACCATAGTGTAAATACTCCAGTCCTGCATTTTCATTTATTTTTGTTAGCAAAATAAACCAAAATAAAAGGAAGAACTTGTTATAGGGGAATTCATGCTAGCCTTGCGCTGCCTCCAATGCTATTCCAAGCCTTCCTTCCCAATTCAAGACACTGCTACTGCTATCTGAATCCATATGAAGCTATGAGTTAATCAAATCCGAGTAATTAATTAGTGAAAATATGTAGTATATTAAGGGATTAATTAAGGAGTTGAAACCTGACAGGTGCTCTAGTAAGTTTCCTTTGGCCATGTACTCATAGATTAGCCCCATGTTGGTGCCATCATCGCAGTATCCAATAAGGGCAGTCAAATTTCTATGATGAACTCTCAAAAGAAGCTCCACCTAATATATAATTTGGTTAATTATTCATGAATTAAAACCTTAAACCTTAATTTTAATAGCTTTAATTATATATATCAATGAGTTTAAGCTGCAGTATTTGTCGGGCTATCTAGATATCTTACATACCTCAGCTTCGAACTGTTTATACCCTTGAGTAGATGTCTTTGATAGCATCTTAACTGCCACTTCAGTGTCAGCTATGCGACCGTGGTAAACTGTTCCAAATCCTCCTTTCCCAATGACTCTCTCAAAATTGTTTGTGATCCTTTGGACATCAGAGTATGTAAATTGTCGATTCTTTAACTGCTTTTTGTATGATTTTCTATAGAACAAGTTGCCTGCTAATGATAACATTTAAAGTAAAACAAGTTCAATAGGCTATGATATAGCTAATGAGAAAATCTTTGGCGTCATTTTTATGTTGCTTGAGTCCATATTTTATAAGTTATTGTTCTATGACCTGTTGGTTTTGCGCTCTTAAACCACCATACGAGAGCCGAAACAATTATGAGGAGAGAAAGCACTGAAGCAACTGATGCTACAATGGGAACCACTACACCGTTCTGCTTCTTGGTCGGCATGCATGCTTCCCATGTACAAGGAATTTGATTTCCTTCCACACTTAATCAATTCAGTTGACAAAGAGAGATCAGAAAGTAAGACTTAGAATACACGAGCTAATAATTTCCATCTGGTGCATAAAAAAGTTACCTATACCAATCCCAATTTCTAAGAATTTAACCTCTCATGCAGTAAATCTTTCCGGTGTATGTTTGCTGAAGAGAAGATTAAAATGAACACAAGGAAATTTCTATTTAAGATCATAAATCATAGAAAGAAAAGCATACTTAATTTGTAGCAAACGCCTGTTTGACTTGTCAATGAGTCCAGCCGGAAGTGAACCATTTAGTGAGTTTCTTTCCAAGTTTCTGCAAAGATAGAGAAGATTAACCTTCTTTAACTCCTTATTCAAAATTTATATATTTCAAGTCTAAATCCAAATAGTAACTTACAGCAAAGTCAAAGATTGCAGATTAGTTAGAAACTCTGGCACTGGTCCAGTCAAATTATTGTTTGATAAGTCCCTGATATTGTAATAGAAATTGGTAAGCTTATATTTCTCCTAATACCGGTTATTTCATCTGAGATGCACACTTACAGAAACAGTAGTTGAGTGAGATTGACGATAGAAGGAGGTATCTCTCCATTCAAACCACTGGAGGATAAGTTCCTGATTTCATGAACAATAGTTTTATTAACAATGATAATGAAATTATTGAATGAATATTAGTAGCTAACTTGAACTCTAAGTCCGTACAGACTTACACAGATATGATCCTGGGTGGATTGGAATCCTCGTAGCTGCAATTAAGACCTTCCCATGAGAATTCTTGAGGGGCACAAGGATCACCTTGCCAATTTTTCTTCAACCCATACCATGATTTTATATTCATGATCGCATTAACTATCATATAAATGTGAAAATAGGTGATATATTAGCAGATTGATAGGTATGAAAACTAAGTACAGGAGGATCTTTCGTTGGTTTTAGGGACAACATACCATATTTTTCAACTGTTTGCGATTGTGGGAGTTCCTTTACCTTATAAGCCTCGAGGGCATTCAGGATGGGCGGGTGGGTTGATTGTCTGGTTCTTACCATTGAAAACTGGCCTCCAGTTACCGGTCTTGTGCTGCGTACAGTGTCTGCCCGCAAATATGTAGGACTATAACTTTGAGACCAAAGCTTGTCATTGAGATAGATGATGAACTCTCTGGACTCGTTAGCTTGGAGCTGTTCTAGTTCTGCAAGATGCATGTAAAAGTAAAATTGGGCACTGGAATCAGAATCTTGGACGGAAAAGTTCAAGGGTTGACTAGCGTTCGCTGGTATGCTGGCAGTCCTCATGGCAAGATATGGTGGGTCATAGTCGCTGTTAAATGAAATGGAAGAATTGGTACTTATTTGTCCCAAATCATTTCTTTGGTAAGGCTGCCAGATTCGATCATAAACATCCTGAGGAAACCTGAGGCAAATATTGCTCATTAACTAACAAGGAAGCACATAAAATTTCCTTTTCTTTTATATTTACCAAAATTTTCAGTAAATGACTTACCTGAACGCGGAATTGGATGTTGAACCAAAATCATTCCTGAGTAAAGGTTCCAGTGATTGTGTTTCAGACTGAGTGTTGTAGGTTATGTTTTGCAAAAGCCTCAACTCCAAGGCCGATATGAAAGGTATCCCTTTGCCAGTGTTCACTAGACAGACATGCAAATAATTCGACTGAAGAAGATGAATGATTTCCTTGACCATAACAGCAGATGCATTTGGAAATACCATTGTAGCCCACAAATTAGGCCCCAAATGTAGATCAAATTCTGGTGCTTCATTTTTTGCATCGTAGTTTCCATACATGAAACTTGCTCGGACTAAATACTTGTCGCCCTTGCTGAGGTTTAGCATGTAACAGTTCCGGACTCCTTCTGAAAAACTTCTAACATGCTGCAGAATCTGTCGCTGCATGCCTGAATTGACTCCAGGTAGTCTGTAGCTTATGCCTGTTTGAATGTATGGCGCATCTGTAGTATAATTTAAGCCTGTTATGGTATCATTGTAGCTTGAACCTTCTGGCAGCCCACAATCCAAGCAAATGAACCCTGGGAAGAAACATGGGGAGGCCTTAATTAGTTGTTAGTTGAAGAGATTGGAATTGTTTTCGAGAGATTTAGATAGACAAACCTGATTGACCCTGTGCATGAATCAGAACTGCGTTAAAAAAGCAGCTAAACAAAAGCAAATTCCTTCTCATCTTCATCTCTCTCTTCAATTTCACACATGAGAGAGCAAAGAAGCTGTTACTATTTATGCTCAGATTACAGGTAAGAACCAAGTAGCATGGTGAAACAATGTACTGCAAAAAATTTACTTAATTTCTCTATATTTATTTTGCTTCTTATGTATATGTGTCTAAATATTACCTAAAATAATAATATATGCATGAAAAAAATAGGGTACAAAAAAATTAATTTTTTATGAGAAAGAAAAGAGAATATTAAAGACTGTATATAGTGTAATTAGGAAGATGAAAAAAAAAAAATCCCCCCTCCCCTCTAGAAGCATAAGCTCTACTTCTATTTCAATTTTAATTGTTATACAAAACTGTCCTTTTTTTTTTTTGAAAGTTAAGAATTTATTGATAAGAAGACATTACAACCAAGCTAAAAGATCATTGTTTCTGTTGACCCCAACTTTGGCTAAGAAATTAGCTTCTCTTAATGCATGGACAAAAGAATTCTCACCAATGTTGGAAATAAAATTACGTATCTTGTTGATCAGATTGCAATATCTCTAAGGGCTATTGTCAGCATCTTGTATCCAAGAGATAACAACCCGAGAATCACTCTCAATGATACGTGGAGGCAACGAGCTCAGACCAGCCTTAGAGATGATGGACATAGCTTCGATGACAGTGAGAAGCTCAGCCAAATTAGTGTAATGACCCTTTATACTAGAATTATGAACCAAAATTTTCCTTTACCTGCTTACATTGTTGGGCTGTACATAATGCCTTAATTTCTACTCTTAAACAAAAATTTAAATTAGCTAGATAATATTCTTCAATATCTGGTCCTAGTTCAAATATCTTAAATAAGCATGCATTCACCTTTCTGGATCATTTCACTTCGCAAAATATATAACTATCCAAGATGCATGCATCGTCATAAAACATAGATATATCATATAATTCCTTTAGTTACATCCCCATATTCTAAAAGTACTGAAAATGCAAGTCTGAATATAAGTCAAATAACTGTACATAATATACCTCCAAGGTGGTACCAAACGCCTCGAAGGACGTGAGAGCTCCTCGCGTATACACTCTTACTGCAAATAATCTGGAAGGTGGAGGTGGGGGTGAGCTTTTTGGAAAGCCCAGTAAGACATATATATAAGAGACAGATACTAAACTTCTATATGCAAACTTCTAAAACATTTATTAAGGTTCAAAATCGAAATTTATATATTTCAGAGACCAAAACATGCTTATGCAGTGCATAAGAAAATAATTCATTCAAAACCATAGATAAGCATTATAATTCAAAACATCATTCTCAACATAAACATTCAGAATCCATAACCATCGTAAGTACAAAAAGGAAAACATATATATATATATATCATAAGCTGGAGACATAACGGCTAAACAATAATCAAGCAATTCAAATATTCCCGTGAGGGAAAGTGCAGTTGACATATGGCCATAGTCCAGAGGGGGTCTATATTAGGCACTGATCAGGCATCAATTGAGCTCGTTATGAACTAGATCAAGGTCGCATAACATAAAAACTCTACTGTAGACTAGATCAGGGTCATGCAGTAGCCCACAACATTACCTACTGTGGACTAGATCAGGGTCACACAGTAGTTCAAAACATTACTGCAGTGACTGTTAGTCATGTCTCAAAACAT
The DNA here is from genome assembly GCA_031772115.1 of Heritiera littoralis. Lineage (NCBI taxonomy): Eukaryota > Viridiplantae > Streptophyta > Magnoliopsida > Malvales > Malvaceae > Heritiera > Heritiera littoralis. The sequence continues at coordinate 1,695,078 of JAPDPK010000090.1, forward strand.
TTTAATATATATATGTGAGACCCGATTTTATTATACTGTACACCATAATTGTAAATGATTGATAATGGAAATAAATTATTTAATGGACTTAAATAAATATTGAATCTGGATTTACACTATCCATTTTAATTATTGGAATTATAATTTATAGTATGGAGTATAAAGGAAGAAAACAAATCTGAAATTTTAGTATGAAAAGGAAGCATGAAGAGAAGTCAAGAAAAGAGGCTACAAAGTGGACTTCACGCCACTTTACTTCTCCTTGTACCAATCGGTTTGGACACCAAATGGCTTAACCGATTTTCATTCAATGTGAAAGATGTTTAATGGCAAAGAAATCAAAGTCACACATGGAAATTTTTCCATTGGATGGCATGGATAGAAGTCAATAAGGGAGCAGCAAAAGTGGACTTCCACGCCACTTTGCTGCTGATACATATCCCTCCTCAGTCTTTTTAAAAGCTGATCAAATTGCTTGATAAGTGTAAATTTAAGATAGAAAAATGGTACTTAAAGATAAAGTAATTAAAGCTAGCATGAAGAGGAATTTTCGGTTGAAAAATAAGCAAAGAAACAAGGAATTGGAAGCAATTTAATTGGTAAGCCAAGAAACCAAGTCCATGCCAACCTTACTTCCTTGAGACGTTGTCGTCCAGCCTTTTGAAAGGCTGCTGAAGGATGACTTTGATGGTAGAAAACATGAGAGCAATTAATTGCTGAAGAATAAGACAAAAGAAAAAGAAGCAAAAGGCGTGTGGAAAGGATGACTTCCACGCCACCTTGTGCTGCAATTTTTCTTCACGCATTAAATGAAGTATAATGCAACAAATAATGAAGAGATATGATAAGATGTTAGGTGATTAATTGTTATTGGTTGTCTTAAATATATGGAGACATAAAAGAAGCAAAGACCTCAGCCAATTTTACTTATTCATCACCGATTCTGCTTCACTATGAGAGAGCCATTTTGGAGTTGAGTTGTGTTCTGTTTTGGCCATTTCTTCTAGCCAGAGAAAATTCATAGATTAAAGAGTTAACCTCTTAATTTTAATATCCAATCTTTCATCTATCATTTAAGCATCAAAGGAAGAAAAGAGGTTGACGTGAGAAGAAACAAAACAGAAAACAAATACTGTTTTGGAAGCACAAATTGATCAAGGTGAGACTTAATGGCTTCTTGATATTGAATGATATAACTCTATGATTTCAAGCATGAGAAGCATGATTATAGTCTGCTTTTGATTTATTCTTGTTAAATCATAGAAGCAGAATAAATTCATGTCTTGAAGTAGATGAAGAATAAAATAAAATTGAGCTGAAATTGTAGTTTGATGATGTAAAATAATTAAAAGAAAAAAAGGCTACTCGCCCAAAGGATGAGGCAAGCTTAATGAAATGCATGAATCGGCGATATATATGTTCGCCAACTTTTGGATAATCAGAATGATTTTCGAATGGGCGAGGGCTATGATCGCCTAAAAGGTATAGACTTGATAATCGCCAAAAGGGCGAGAATAGGCGAGGGCATATGATCGCCTAAATGGATTGAGGAATGATCACCCAAAAAGGCAAGAATGGCGACTATTGTGATCGCCCATGTGGAACGTTAGTGATCGCCAATGAGGCGAGTAGGAAATAATGAACTCACCAAGTTGAAAGTACTTGTCCAAGTGGGCGAGGTCGCCCAATGTTAGTTTAAGTCATTGGCGAACCCACCTCTGAATAAAAAGCCGTGTATGGCGAACTCACATGGCGAGTTGAATTGTGGGCGAGCTCCCATGTATAAGCCAGTATATGAATGGCGAGTACATTGGGCGAGCTAGAGGATTAGCCTCAAGTCTCGCTAAAGTGCTGGAAATATTCAAAAAGAAAATATTAATAGTATTAATAAATTATTTTGCAGCCGGGAATTAAGGACTCGGTAAAAGCAATCGGGAAGCAAGGCTTCGTAAGACCAGGTAAGGGAGTAGTATGTGAAGTGAAATGCATGTCCTGTGGAGTAAAATATTATAAAAATATTGAGAAAATATTTTGGTTTATGACATGAATTAGTTTGATAAATTGTTTTGATTTGGGCGTGCTACAAAGCCAACCCCTTTGTGATGTTTTGGGCGAGCCAAAGATAGGCGACCCCTTTTATGATGTTTTGGGCGGGCGACCCCTATTTTAATAGAAATTCGGGCGAGCCACAGATAGGCGACCCCTGTTTTAACAAAATTTCGGGCGAGCTAAAGAAAAATGACCCATGTTTTAATAAAAATGGGCGAGCTGACCATGGATGTGCCGCATTGGGCGAGTTGACCATGGAAGTGCCGCATTGGGCGAGTTGACCATGGGCAATGCCATAATGGGCGAACTGATCATTAGCGAGCCGCAATGGGCGAGTTGATCATGGGCAATGCCATAATGGGCGAACTGACCATGGGCAATGCCAGAATGGGCGAACTGACCTTGGGCGAGCCGCTATGGGCGAGCCAGTTTAACTTGTATTTTTCTCACACAAAATATGGTGAGATTTTGGGCTGTTTTACTATATTTTGTAAATAGAAAATATAAAACCGTTTTGGAAAATACAATCATTTTGAGAAAATGACGAATTGGTGAAATAATTCCTTAAAGGTGCTTTATAAGATATAAAGTGATTTTTGAGACTTTAAGCCCCGAGTTTCATGCGTTACTTTTCACGTGGCTGATTTGTGCCACAGAGCTAGCTGTATCCCGGTGGGGATACGAATGGGATTTTTGGCCTAAGGGCATACTCCGAGGAAGCTGTGAGGGGCGATGGCAACCAAGTAGTGAATGAATATGATGATGTATAAGATATAATATGATGATGGAATATTATTGTTGGTGTAGGTTTGAGTGAGAAAAGAACATTCAAGTAGTGAAGAAGCATTTGGCAACCAAGGGAAGATTTTATAAGGTAAAGCACTTAAGGGAAACTTTAAAAAATATATACTTCCTTAAGTGACCCAAAGATGTAAACTTATTTAAGATAAATTAATAATATAAATTTTATTATTTTTATGCTTTAATGTAGGAGGAAATGATACAAGTAGAAGACATTAAACTCTCAAACCAACCTTTGTCTTGGTCAACTTCCACTTGATTAGAAAAATCCCCAAGTAGAATGGTCCACGTTTTCTGCTCTCCTCTTCTGACCAAGATAGCCTTGTTGTCCTGTTGATGCTGAAAAGGATGTAGCCTCTTTAGGCTGCTATGGAGTTGAAAAGCAGCAACTTAGAGCTACTACGTTGGAGCAAGAAGAGTGGAAACACCTTGCAACCCTTGTCCTTGTTTAGCTACCCTTTGGTCTTCTCTTTTTCCTTCACTCTCGGCTTCCACTCTTCCTTCTTTTTCCTTTCTTTTTCTTTTCTTCTTCCTTTCTTTTCTGTCAATGGTCGAAATCCCTTTTTCTGCACTTCATTTCTTCATCTGGTCAGCCCCCTTTCTTCTATTTTTTTTCTTTCTTTTACCATGACAATGGATAAATCCTAGCTTTGCACCTTTTTTTTTCCTTTGATCAGTCCACTATTTCATCTTTAATTTTCAATCTTCCCACGTGCACTACTTCCTTCCAAAATACTTTGTTTTCCTACACTTACTCGATAACCAATCACTTCACCTTTTCTTCTGTTTTATGGCTTCCGAAACCAAGGCTTCTTCTTGTCTTGGCTGTTGCTACAAGATGGGGATGCAAATGGCAGTAAAATCGTGAGGTATTTTGCCTTTGGTTCCAGCAGAAAAGGAAGAAAACAGTAGTGGGGTGTTTGAGTGTCACGATGATGATGAACGGTGGTAATGGAGCATAAGTAGCTAGTTGAATGAGTTAGTGGAGAGTTTGTTTCCAAGCTTCTCAAGTAAGCCACGCCCATTTCCCAATATTCATTCATGTGTTAAATTAATTAATTAATTTATTTATTTAATTTTTTTTAGCTCCACTTATATTTAGTTATTTTATTTCTAAATAAATTCCACTACTATATACTATTTATTCCACTAATATTTCATACTTCCTATATTTATTAATTTATATTGCCAATTATCACTTTAAATCCTAAAGTCCCTCATATAATTTAATTTCCTTCATGCTCTTCATAATCAATCCTCTAATTATATCTTCCCATAATTCTAATTCTCCATAATTTCTCATAGTCCAAACCAATAAGTCCATATAATGCTCATTCTTAATTTACTTTCTTAAACCTCCTAGCTTCAAGCTAAATTATTAACACATTAATTTATCTCCAAAATTATATTGTTTAATTCACCAAAGATTAAGAATTTACAATTATTACAATTAGACTCAGCAAGCCTAATATTCTTTAAGAAAATCATCTTGATATTTCCATCACAATCTCGCAAGACTCCACCAATACCTGAAGTGCCTGGTTTCCCCAAGGAAGAGCCATCCATATTTATTTTCCAAACACTGGTGGGAGGAGGTGACCAATAAACCTTTAATCTATCAGCCTTTTTCTTCACCGAAATGGATAACTCATTAAGGTTGAGAAGAATATTATTTATGTCAAGACCTAGGAACTTAGCCTTTAGCCACTAGCTACATTGAACAGAGATCAAGTAACAAATTTGTTTGAGAGAGCACTTTTTCGAATTAAAGACCATGTCATTTCTAGCTAACCAAATTGACTACGCCGTGGCATAAAAGATAGTCATCCAAACATGTTTTCTACTGCTATAAAGGAGTATAGTATCCGAAAACAAAAACAATGTGCTAAGGTTATCTGGAACTACCTATTGTTGATTCCACAATTTAATAAAGTGAGACTAAATCAGCCAAGAAAAATTGCATTTCACAAACAGATGCGAAACAGTTTCTATGTCATTGCAAAAAACACATTTGCTATCCGAATTTATCACCAAACCTCTACTTTGTAAGACATCCATAATTGGAACAAATCCATGAATAGCATTCCAGTAGAACAACTAGAATTTTGGAGGAGCACATCCCTTCCAAATACAAGATTCAACCAAGCAACTAGCGTTCAAAGGTTCCTAGTCTGTCTAAAAGATTTGGTTTTGTAGACACCATTAATGCTATGAGACCAAATCAATCTATCCTTTGCAAAAGGCGAAATCTTAACAGAATTGAGAAGTTGCATCAAGTTGTTCCACAACTCTTTCTCCCAATCAAAAAGAGTCTTTCTAAGGTCAATTTTCCAAGTCCATGATCCATTAGACCAAATCCCAAACTCGTTGATACATCCAGTTTGATTCAATGCTAGCACAAAAAATCCTCTTGAAAGAGATCTTGAGAATTACCCCATGGATTCATAGATCAGTCCAAAAGGAGATTTTGGAGCCATCACCTACAAAAAACAAAAATTTGAATTTGAATTGTTAGTAAAAAAATTCCTATTCTAGATATTTTGAATATCTCGCCACATAGTAGAAAGTTTTTTCACATCACAAGGTTTCGACCACAAAGCATGGGAAGGAATATAGTACTTCTCACAGACCACTTATTTCTGTGATAACCGCAAATTTCTAAATTTTTATATTACTTATTTGAAAATTTAATTTTAAATGCGAAAGATAAATTAAAGTAAATAAAGGAATTATTTACAAGATGGAATATTGTTGGAAATTCCGTAAATAATGAAGTTAAGGAATTGATAAATTATATGGAAGAAATTAATTTGGATAAATGAAAATCCAAATTAAATAAGAAAATGAGAAAGAAAATATATATATTGTACATACAATATATATTGTATTATTTCATTATATAAATATATATAAATGTTATTCTATTTTAAAGTATATATGTATACATAATATATATATATTAGATATATATATTTGTAATATATAATATATATACATATTTTTGTATATAATACATATATATAGTTGTAAAATCCGAATTTTATTATACTGTATGCCATATGTGTACATTACTGATAGTGGAAATAAAAATTTTGTGAAATTAAATCGAAGGTGAATTCCACTTTTCAATCTAAGAGATGATTTATAGTGTAGTGTATAAAGAAAGAGAAACAAATATTAAAGAGTAACAAGAAATTGTTGGAATTAATTTGGGAAAAAGGTATGAAAGCATTAATTGAGATGAGATAAAATTATTCAATATGGCTAACATTGGCGTGGAGAAGAAGAAGAGGAAGGACAAGAGAATTAAGGGCTAAAAGACAAAACAAGGAAAAGGATGGGGAGTTAGCCAATCAACGTTGGCTGGAGGAGACAGGGCGAAGAGAAGTGCAGAAAAGGAAATAGAAAAGTCCAAGAAAGGGGCGCTGATGATTTCTCGCCGGTTGATTTATTTGACAAAGGAGACTAAGCATTTAATAGCAAGAGGAGCAAGCCAATAAGAGTGACTGGCAGAGGCGTGGACTAGGAGAAGAAGAGGAAAAAGAAACAAAATTTTCAACACATTGCAGGGAATTTTCTTCTTACCGTAGTCCACTAGCTGCGGCTTTTCCACAGAATTTAATGCATGAAATGATGAGGAAAACAGGATAAGGAAACAGGTGTTGAATTTAAGTGAAACGGAACGGCTATATAAAGAGGCTTCAAGAGAAAGAAATGGATTGAAATGAACTCCATTCTCTCCAGAATCCTTCTCGCCCATTCTGTTTGCTACAAAGATCACCTTATTCTACCGTTCCTTTCATAGCCATAGAGTTTTATCCTTCTATCAGTAAACCTTTTTCTCACCGTTGAAGAGCTAAGGAACAAGCAAACTAAAGCTAAGAAAGACAAGAAAGCATTCTGTTGTTGGAGGAGTAACTTGGTAAAGGTGAGTTCATAGTTTTACAGTTCTCTTGATATTTAATCATAGATATAGCCTGATTAAAATTGAATAAGGTTAAATATATAAGAAAATAGATGGAAAAATAACCAAGAATGAGTAAGGAAACAACGACGGGCGAGTAGAAATTGCTAGTCAAAATGGGTGAGTACTCGCCCAAAGGATGGGACGAGGTTAGGAAAATGCTTATATGAGTTCGCCAGTATGTGGTCCTGGCAGGCGAAGACCAATGATCGCCAAAAGGCGAGAATGGCGATAACAGTGGTCGCCATGTAAAAGTTGATGATCGTCAAAAGGCGAGAATGACGATAACAGAGGTCGCCCATGTAAAAGTTGATGATCGCCAGTAGGGCAAGTAGGAGAAAAAGAAGTCGCCAACGTATTCCATTACATGGGCGAACTCCCATGAATAAGCCGCTAAGGGACAGCGAGCTATGTTGGGCGAATGGCGAACTGAGTCTCGCCAAAGTGCCATAATATTAGGAAAAATATAAATCCTTTTTGGAAAAATATTAATAATTTGAATAAATACTTTGCAGACAGGAATTGAGGAAGGCGGGCGAGAAGCAAGGTTGCACCCGACGAGGTAAGGAAGTAGTATGTGATGCAAATGCATGTCCTGTGGAGTAAAACGTTAAGAAACTATTAGAAATTGTTTTATTTTCTGACATGCATTTATTTGATAAATTATTTTAGTTTCGGGCGAGCTACAAGCCGCCATATGTTGATCTGTGAAACGAGCTACTTAGGGCGGGCGAGTAGTTTGTTTTAGGCAGAAACTCGGGCGAGCTATGAAGGGCGAGTAGACTCTGGCTAACGGTTTTAAAATGTAATTTCTTAAACGAAAAATGAAGTATTTTAATTATTTTTGAAAATAGAAAATATCAAATTTATTGGGCGAGTAGACTCTCGGGCGAGTAGTCCCTTGGGCGAATAGACTCTCGGGCGAGTAGTCCCTTGGGCGAATTGGCTAATGGGCGAGCTGACCCTGGGCGAACTAGCCGTGGGCGAATCAGCTCCAAAAGTGTTTTTCTCTCATAGAAAATGTTGAAATTGAGGGTTGTTTTTACTAGTTATAAACCCTTTTGGAAACTAAATCATTTTATGGAAATGATACATATGATAACTTGATTTTGAGACATTAGGCCATGAGTTCATGCATTATCACTCATATACTTTGCGTGACCCATCTAGGGCGATGGCTCGGGTCAAAGAGACCAACGAGTGCACCCTAGGGCGTCACAGGGCTGATGGACCTGCCAAGTCTTCAGCGGTCTCGAGGTCACTTGGCAAGTGGACCCGAGGACCACCTACAGATTATGGCCATACATCTAGATGAGATAGCCGTGAGGGGCGATGGCCTACGGGTGCACCCCAAAAGCGGATGACTTGTGTTCTTTGCATGATTTAAATTGTTGCCTTGTCTCAATTAAAAGATTTATGAAAGGATCTGGTGAATCCTGTTTTCATGTTAACTGTATTTATTATTTCCTAATGAGTGTGATCGTTAGGATGATTAAATGGTTTCGAGATTATAGCTTTTATTTTTAAAGCAGCATACACCTTCCTTACTGAGCACATTGTCGCTCACTCCTTATTTTTCCACTCCACAGATAACTGATTTGAACTAAGAGACTTACCTTCCGGAGATTTGATATCGAAGGTATGTTATATTCCTTTATATATTCAGCAAAGTTGTACAGTACTACTTTAAATACGAAGGGAATGTATATACATCGTAAGGAAGAGACTTTATTAATTTATAATGTAGTAAAAGTTGTTAAGCATCACAGACAGTCCAACCGGTAAGTAAGTGGAGTTTACAAGTGAATATTCTGTTATATAGTGGTTTTGGGTTGTTACAGATTTAATGGTATCAGAGCAGGGTTGGTCGGATGTCTAGTGATACTTTAAATAAATGGTGAAATAGTATACATTCCCCTGTAGTACTGTATAAACTGAATATATAATTAATGTAGTAATAATAAGTGATAAACGATTTCTGTGGTACAGATATGAGTGGAAGGAGGAGGATGCGCTCAGTGAGAGGTATAGGCCGAGGTAGGGCGGCACAGACTCCGGAACCACAGACACCGGAACCTGCCCCAAGACCTCCACGTCCTATACAGCTAGAGAGCATCGATAATCGTGTAACTCAGGTGGAGAGGTTAATAGCAGATTTTATGGCTATGTATCAGACGGATAGAGCCGCTGATAGGGCAGAGAGGGAGAGAGCTACAGCTCCTGCAGCCCCAGTAGAGGCACCAGTACCGCCACAACCGGCACCAGTTGTGCCTGAGCCTGAGCTTATTCCACCACCAGCACCTCAGCCACCGATAGCTCCACCACAGCCACTGATTCAGCAGCCCCGAAATGCAGAGTCATATTGTAATGTGGCATTGGTGAAATCATTCAAGAAATTGGATCCACCGAAGTTTAAAGGTACTAGGGATCCATTGGTGGCAGAACAGTGGGTTATAGAGATTGATAGATTACTCGAGATTATGAGATGTTCAGAGACAGAGAAAGTGGGCCTAGCTGTGTTCCAACTGGCAGATGATGCGAGACATTGGTGGAAGGCCACCCAGACGGTATTATTTGCTCAGCATCAGGATCTGTCATGGAATATGTTTGTGGAAGCTTTTAGAAGGCAATATATTCCTGACACTGCTCAAGATAAATTACAGCAGGAATTTATGGATTTAGTACAGGGTAGTATGTCAGTGAATGAGTATGAGGCTAAATTTACTACCTTGAGCCGTTTTGATCCACAGACCAGTGCAAATGCCCGGTATAAGATTTCGAGATTTAGAGCGGGTTTGAGGCCATCCATCAGAGTAAAACTAGCCCCATTTGTTATACAGACTTACGATGAGATAGTTCAACGGGCTCAGCTATGTGAGAGGGATTATGAGCAGTTCCAGCTCGATTTCAGTGGTAAAACTAAAAGTAAAGCAAAGGGAAATGCTAAGAGGTTTATGGAGGATAGACCAGGTAGAGAACAGTTTAAGAAGACCAGATCTTCCGGCATACAGATTTCAGAGGGCAGAGTCGATAGACCAGCAGTTTCTACTCCTGCTAGTGGCCCCACTACCACTCAGAGAAGTGTTGCGCCCTTATGTAGACATTGTGGAAGGTCGCATGGATCGCGCCCTTGTCCTGTAATGACTGGAGTATGTTTTAGATGTGGACAGACGGGGCATTTTATTAAGGATTGCCCGATGCGTAGAGAGTCGACTGCTTCTACTATACCTCCTGCAGTACCTCAGATAGCGGCCCCGGCAGCTCAGAATGCACCCGAGAAAGCGACACCCTCACAGCCAAGGCGGGCGACAGCCGCAGAAAAGGGTAAGAAGGTTGTGACTCAGGGTCGGGTGTACGCGTTGGATCAGGAGACTGCCGACGCCTCTATCGATGTGATTAAAGGTAAAATTTATCTTTTTGATATTCCCGTAATTGCCTTAATTGACCCGGGTTCTACCCACTCATTCTTATCGCCTACATATGCCAATAGGACCCCAGTAGAGCGGGAGTTGTTAGAATATACATTGCGAGTGAAAACTCCTTTTAATGATTTCCAGATGACAGATGTTATATACAGGGGTTGTAAATTGACTATAGGAGAGAAGGTTGTGACAGCTAACCTAATTTTGTTGGATATATATGATTTTGATGTCATTTTAGGAATGGATTGGTTGGCTGCAAATCATGTTAGTTTGGACTGTAATACTAAGTTTATTACCTTCTCTTATCCCGAAAAGTACATTGTAAAGTTATTGTAAATTAATAAAAGTATGAGAATTTATGTTGTGAAATGACATGTGTACTGAAATTGTGGTTGTGTATGAATGTTTATGAAGGATATATTGCTAGTGTGGAGGAAGTTGAGAGGAAGCATCCAAAGATACAAGAGATTCCTGTGGTTAAGGACTTCTCGGATGTATTTCCAGAGGATTTACCAGGGTTACCACCGGATCGAGAGACGGAGTTTATGATCGAGTTGGTACCCGGTACGGAGCCGATTTCTAGACCCCCATATAGGATGGCACTGACAGAGTTGGATGAGCTCAAGAAGCAGCTCCAAGAATTATTAGATAAGGGATTTATACGTCCTAGTGTGTCACCGTGGGGAGCTCCAGTATTATTCGTTCGGAAGAAGGATGGTAGCCTCCGGTTGTGTATTGATTATCGGATGTTGAATCGGGCTACCGTTAAGAATAAGTATCCCCTACCTCGGATTGACGATTTGTTTGATCAGCTCAGGGGTGCACAGGTATTTTCCAAGATAGACCTTCGATCAGGCTATCACCAGTTAAGGATTAAGGAGTCGGATGTGCATAAGACAGCCTTTCGGACTCGCTATGGCCACTATGAGTTCTTGGTAATGCCGTTTGGATTAACAAATGCCCCTGCAGCTTTTATGAGTTTGATGAATGAGGTATTTCATTCATTTTTGGACAAGTTTGTCATAGTATTTATTGATGACATCCTGATTTATTCTAAGACTTAAGAGGAGCATGAGCAACATTTGCAGATTGTTCTACAGACCCTCAGAGAGCGAAAGTTGTATGCTAAGTTTAGTAAGTGCGAGTTCTGGCTTGACCATATTATATTTCTCGGACATGTAGTGTCGAGAGACGGGGTATCAGTTGATCCGTCCAAGATAGAGGCCATTGTTCAGTGGGAGAGGCCTAACACGGTTACCGAGATACGGAGTTTCTTAGGTCTTGCCGGATATTATCGCAGGTTTGTGGAGGGATTTTCTAGACTTGCTGCTCCATTGACACGACTCACACGTAAGTATGTAAAGTTTGAGTGGAATGATGCGTGTGAGCGTAGTTTTGGTGAACTTAAGAAGAGATTGACTAGTGCCCCCGTATTAGCCCTTCCTAGCGGATCAGGTGGATTTATGGTGTATACTGATGCATCCGCTCAAGGTTTAGGATGTGTGCTCATGCAGCATGGTCGGGTTATAGCTTATGGTTCTCGACAATTGAAGGATCATGAGAAGAATTACCCGACACATGATTTGGAGCTAGCCGCAGTGGTGTTTGCACTGAAGATATGGCGACATTACTTGTACGGGGAGAAATTTCAGATATATACAGACCATAAGAGTCTGAAGTATATATTCTCACAGAAAGAGTTAAATTTGAGGCAGCGACGGTGGATGGAACTATTAAAGGACTATGATTGTGAAATTCTGTATCACCCAGGTAAAGCTAATGTAGTAGCAGATGCACTGAGCCGTAAGCATGTTGGCATGGTATCGTACATGATGATCAGGGAACATGAGTTGATAGAGCAGTTCTCTAACCTCAGTTTGACAGTTGTTTCCTCTGACCAGTATGGGTTTACAGCTAGTTTTCGTATCGAGCCGGATTTGATGGATCGAATCAAGGAAGCTCAGAGGAGTGATGATTATTGTATTGGGGTGGCCAACCAGATTCAAATGGGAGATGAATTGGATTTTGACATTGGCACCGATGAGATACTGAGGTTTAGAGGTCGGATATGTGTTCCCGGTGATCAGCAGCTTAGAAACTTGATTTTATCAGAGGCCCATACCTCTAGATACACGTTACATCCGGGCAGTACTAAGATGTATCAGAATCTCCGGAAAGTATACTGGTGGCCTAAGATGAAAAAGGACATCGCAGATTTTGTTACTAGATGTCTAACATGTCAACAGATTAAGATTGAGCATCAGAAGCCGACGGGTATGCTTCGACCATTATCGATTCCTATGTGGAAATGGGAGCATATTACTATGGATTTTGTTATGGGATTACCACGGACCCGGAAAGGGTATGATGCTATTTGGGTAATAGTCGACAGATTGACTAAATCTGCTCATTTCTTAGCCATGAAATCTACAGATTCAGTTAGTACTTTGGCCGAGTTGTATGTCAAGGAGATAGTGAAGTTACATGGTGTTCCAGTGAGTATCACCTCTGATAGGGACTCTCGCTTCACCTCTCATTTTTGGGAGAGATTTCAGGAGGCTATGGGATCCCAGTTGAGTTTTAGCACCGCTTTTCATCCACAGACTGATAGGCAGTCCGAGCGTACGATACAGACGCTCGAGGATATGTTGAGAGCGTGTGCATTGGATTTTAGAGGCTCATGGGACGATCACTTACCCCTGGCAGAGTTTGCTTATAATAATAGTTTTCATACGAGTATCGGCATGGCACCATATGAGGCCTTGTATGGCAGACGATGCAGATCTCCGATAGCTTGGGAAGAAGTTGGAGACCGTAAACTGTTAGCTCCCGATTTGGTCGAGCAGGCTTCTTGTGATGTACGGATGATTTGTGAAAGGCTCAGAACGGCTCAGAGTCGGCAGAAGAGTTATGCAGATACTAGACGCCGACCCTTGGAGTTTGTTGCGGGTGATTATGTGTTTTTAAAGGTTTCACCGTCCAAAGGTATTATGAGATTCGGGAAAAGAGGAAAGTTGAGTCCCCGATACATTGGGCCCTATGAGATCTTAGATCGCGTGGGAGATGTGGCATATCGGTTAGCACTACCACCAGAGTTGTCAGGAGTGCATAACGTATTCCATGTCTCGATGTTGAGAAAGTACCATCCAGATCCTTCTCACATAATTCGACATGAGCCACTGGAGATCAGAGAGGACATGAGTTACGTTGAGAAACCGGTGCGGATTCTGGATAGGAAAGATAAGGTATTGCGATCTAAGACGATTTCGTTGGTTAAAGTGCTCTGGCAGTATCATAACGAGGAGGAGGCTACTTGGGAGTTAGAGAGCCTTATGCATGAGAGGTATCCAGAGCTCTTCCAGTGACAGGTCCGAGTTAAATTTGGAGGACCAAATTTCTTAAGGTGGGGAGAAATGTAAAATCCGAATTTTATTATACTGTATGCCATATGTGTACATTACTGATAGTGGAAATAAAAATTTTGTGAAATTAAATCGAAGGTGAATTCCACTTTTCAATCTAAGAGATGATTTATAGTGTAGTGTATAAAGAAAGAGAAACAAATATTAAAGAGTAACAAGAAATTGTTGGAATTAATTTGGGAAAAAGGTATGAAAGCATTAATTGAGATGAGATAAAATTATTCAATATGGCTAACATTGGCGTGGAGAAGAAGAAGAGGAAGGACAAGAGAATTAAGGGCTAAAAGACAAAACAAGGAAAAGGATGGGGAGTTAGCCAATCAACGTTGGCTGGAGGAGACAGGGCGAAGAGAAGTGCAGAAAAGGAAATAGAAAAGTCCAAGAAAGGGGCGCTGAGGATTTCTCGCCGGTTGATTTATTTGACAAAGGAGACTAAGCATTTAATAGCAAGAGGAGCAAGCCAATAAGAGTGACTGGCAGAGGCGTGGACTAGGAGAAGAAGAGGAAAAAGAAACAAAATTTTCAACACATTGCAGGGAATTTTCTTCTTACCGTAGTCCACTAGCTGCGGTTTTTCCACAGAATTTAATGCATGAAATGATGAGGAAAACAGGATAAGGAAACAGGTGTTGAATTTAAGTGAAACGGAACGGCTATATAAAGAGGCTTCAAGAGAAAGAAATGGATTGAAATGAACTCCATTCTCTCCAGAATCCTTCTCGCCCATTCTGTTTGCTACAAAGATCACCTTGTTCTACCGTTCCTTTCATAGCCATAGAGTTTTATCCTTCTATCAGTAAACCTTTTTCTCACCGTTGAAGAGCTAAGGAACAAGCAAACTAAAGCTAAGAAAGACAAGAAAGCATTCTGTTGTTGGAGGAGTAACTTGGTAAAGGTGAGTTCATAGTTTTACAGTTCTCTTGATATTTAATCATAGATATAGCCTGATTAAAATTGAATAAGGTTAAATATATAAGAAAATAGATGGAAAAATAACCAAGAATGAGTAAGGAAACAACGACGGGCAAGTAGAAATTGCTAGTCAAAATGGGTGAGTACTCGCCCAAAGGATGGGACGAGGTTAGGAAAATGCTTATATGAGTTCGCCAGTATGTGGTCCTGGCGGGCGAAGACCAATGATCGCCAAAAGGCGAGAATGGCGATAACAGTGGTCGCCATGTAAAAGTTGATGATCGTCAAAAGGCGAGAATGACGATAACAGAGGTCGCCCATGTAAAAGTTGATGATCGCCAGTAGGGCGAGTAGGAGAAAAAGAAGTCGCCAACGTATTCCATTACATGGGCGAACTCCCATGAATAAGCCGCTAAGGGACAGCGAGCTATGTTGGGCGAATGGCGAACTGAGTCTCGCCAAAGTGCCATATTATTAGGAAAAATATAAATCCTTTTTGGAAAAATATTAATAATTTGAATAAATACTTTGCAGACGGGAATTGAGGAAGGCGGGCGAGAAGCAAGGTTGCACCCGACGAGGTAAGGAAGTAGTATGTGATGCAAATGCATGTCCTGTGGAGTAAAACGTTAAGAAAATATTAGAAATTGTTTTATTTTCTGACATGCATTTATTTGATAAATTATTTTGGTTTCGGGCGAGCTACAAGCCGCCATATGTTGATCTGTGAAACGAGCTACTTAGGGCGGGCGAGTAGTTTGTTTTAGGCAGAAACTCGGGCGAGCTATGAAGGGCGAGTAGACTCTGGCGAACGGTTTTAAAATGTAATTTCTTAAACGAAAAATGAAGTATTTTAATTATTTTTGAAAATAGAAAATATCAAATTTATTGGGCGAGTAGACTCTGGCGAACGGTTTTAAAATGTAATTTCTTAAACGAAAAATGAAGTATTTTAATTATTTTTGAAAATAGAAAATATCAAATTTATTGGGCGAATAGACTCTCGGGCGAGTAGTCCCTTGGGCGAATTGGCTAATGGGCGAGCTGACCCTGGGCGAACTAGCCGTGGGCGAATCAGCTCCAAAAGTGTTTTTCTCTCATAGAAAATGTTGAAATTGAGGGTTGTTTTTACTAGTTATAAACCCTTTTGGAAACTAAATCATTTTATGGAAATGATACATATGATAACTTGATTTTGAGACATTAGGCCATGAGTTCATGCATTATCACTCATATACTTTGCGTGACCCATCTAGGGCGATGGCTCGGGTCAAAGAGACCAACGAGTGCACCCTAGGGCGTCACAGGGCTGATGGACCTGCCAAGTCTTCAGCGGTCTCGAGGTCACTTGGCAAGTGGACCCGAGGACCACCTACAGATTATGGCCATACATCTAGATGAGATAGCCGTGAGGGGCGATGGCCTACGGGTGCACCCCAAAAGCGGATGACTTGTGTTCTTTGCATGATTTAAATTGTTGCCTTGTCTCAATTAAAAGATTTATGAAAGGATCTGGTGAATCCTGTTTTCATGTTAACTGTATTTATTATTTCCTAATGAGTGTGATCGTTAGGATGATTAAATGGTTTCGAGATTATAGCTTTTATTTTTAAAGCAGCATACACCTTCCTTACTGAGCACATTGTCGCTCACTCCTTATTTTTCCACTCCACAGATAACTAATTTGAACTAAGAGACTTACCTTCCGGAGATTTGATATCGAAGGTATGTTATATTCTTTTATATATTCAGCAAAGTTGTACAGTACTACTTTAAATACGAAGGGAATGTATATACATCGTAAGGAAGAGACTTTATTAATTTATAATGTAGTAAAAGTTGTTAAGCATCACAGACAGCCCAACCGGTAAGTAAGTGGAGTTTACAAGTTCTGTTATATAGTGGTTTTGGGTTGTTACAATAGTACTATACTATATATAAAATTATATATAGTATAATATATATAGTATAATATGTATATAATAAAATTAAAACAAAAAAAAAAGAAATAGGAAGGGATCGGGCCCAGCCAGAGGCCGCCGGCAGCAGAGCTGCCACCACCAGCGATGGGAAGAGAGAGGAAGGGAGGAGATGATGCCAGTGAAGTGAATCGAGGAGGCCGCTGACGGAAAGATAAAGCAAAACGAACGAAAAAGAGGTAGAAATCGGCGGAAGCCGAGAGGAAAAAAAGAAAGAGGATCTGGAGGTGTCGCCGGAATTGGCCACCACCATTGCCACCGAAGCATCGCCAGAGGGAGAGGAAGAGGATGGACGCCACCCGAGGCGTGGTGAACGTCGGAGGAAGGCTGGCGAAGAGGCGAAAGGAACCGAAGGTAAACCGAGTCGATCTGTCGCCGTGCTGCCGATCCAGGCCTAACGACGAACACCAGCAGACTCGCCGTGCCGTCGGCCAGCTGTGGAGCCGCCGAACCGCCGGAGAACCGGCCGCCAGCGAGGAACTGGCGATGAGGGATCTGACCGGTCTGAACCGGTCCGGCCAGGAAAAGAGGAAAAAGAGAAAAGAAAAAGGAAAAAGAAAAAGAAAAAGAAAAGAAAAGAAAGAAAGAGAAGAGAAAAAGAAAGGGCAGAAAGAAAAGAAAAGAAAAGAGAAAAAGAGAAATTTTAGGGATTCGGGAATTTCGGAAATTACGGGAGATCCCGAGAATTCGAAAACCCAGGAATTATGGGAATCGGTAAGAAATCTCGGATAGTGCTAAATTATTTAAATAATTTATTTATTTAAATAATTATGGAAAAATTCTAAATTTTAGAATTTAATTTTCAGAAAATTCCTTCGACGACCGAGCCGATGGAATCGGGCAAGGTGAACACGGGCGTGACGAACAAGGCGGTCGCCAACCCGGAAACAGGTAAGGGATGCATGTGCAGCACTGTAAGGATATTCAGTATGCATGTTTTTAATTATGAAATATTTTATGAAAATATTGTGATGATTCTTTGGTTGGAAATTTGTGACGATGTACTGGCTGGAATTATAAATTTTATTTTTCTTGCAGGAGGCTAGCCAATCGGCAGCCGTTATACTGCCGAAAAATTATCGAAAATTTCTAGAAAATTTCATAAAATCATAATAAATGATTTTATTTCACGAGAAACGATTTCCAACCATGAAAATCGAGAAAATGATTATTTTTCATAAAACATGAATATAACGAAATTCATTTTAAAATATTCATGTTTTCGAAATTGGTGATAATGAGATCACCGAAAATTCTCTCGATATATGAATTATATGTGAGATGAAATGGAAAATGAAAAAGGGATAAAGAGAATATTTTATAAAAGTTTTCTAAATATTCTCTCGATATATGAATTATACGTAATATGAAATGAAAGATGAAAAAGGGAAAAAGTGAATATTTTATAAATATTTTCTCAAATATTCACTTGATTTATTATATAACCTTTATGGTTTTAATTATGAAATGATTATTTTTATAAATTCCATAAAGGTTTTCAGATGATGAAAAATACGGTTTTGAGACTAGATGGCATCCTATCATACTGATATGTGATATGTGATATGTAACATGTAATATGTGATATGTGATATGTAGTCCCGGCCGACACCTGATCAGTGATCTACCGAGGACCATTATAGACTATGGCCATAGATCTGACATGATGATTTTATTCCCTTAGGGGTCTATAGCATGATACGAGTAACGACCCAGTGGACGGGCTGGGCGTGCCTCAGTCTCCATATATGAAAATGTTTTATATGATATGTGATGTGTGAAATGTAAATGTTTTACATGATATGTGAAATGTAAATGTTTTACATGATATGTGACAAGTTAAATGAAAGAGATTTACAGCATTTTACAAAATGCTTATTTCAGTACTGATTTTAGTACTACGAGATGATTTTCATATGACATGTGATATGAACATGTAATATGTTTTCAAAAGGAAAAAAAGGAGTTTATAAGTCTAATATTCTTACTATGATTTTAAATTGAATATTAGACTATATGTGACATAAATATGTGATTTGTTTTAAAAAGAAAAGAGGAGGAAAATAAATCTAATATTCTTATTTTAAACTTTAAATTGAATATTAGATTTAAATGATTTATACGTTATACGAAAAGGAATTTATAGCTTATTTTGCTATTTAAAGTACTGTACTAATTATGATTGTACAGTAAAATATGAAATGAGTTTAAATGGGAATGATGACGATTTAACTAATATTCTTTTCAAAGAATATATAAATATTAGTTACTTTATTTAAATGCTTTATTTCATAGAAGCATTATTTTGAAAGGAATATGAAACTAATATGGAATAAAAAAAAAAGGAAAAGGATTTAAATTTCAAACGAAAAGAAATTTATTACTCTCTACAGTTGCTTCTAGGTTCCGGGACAAGATAGGTATTTCAAAATACCTACCTTACTCCATCCGGATCCCTAGCCGACTGTAGTATTCTTCCTACATGCGAGCCTAGAGCCCATAGGAAAAATGAAAAAGTTTTTCAGCATATAGATAGCTGAATATCAAGTATGCATATAATTCCCTTACTGAGCCGTGGTTTGCTCACCCCTTAATATTAACATTTCAGGTTTTTCGAGGACTAAGAGATTTGACATACGAGCATCTCGGCTGCGCATTTGGGGACGATGCGACAACTTGATTTATTACATAAGGTACGATCATTTATTTTCTGTATTTAGACTTATCTACAGTACTACTTCCTTATGAATTAAAATAGGAGATGTAATTCATATTATAATTTAATATGAAATTGTGTATATGTAAAAGAAAAGTAAAGTATCACAGACAGCCCAACCATATAAGATGTATAGAATAAGATGAAAAATAGGGTCACTGGCTGTGACAGATTTAATGGTATCAGAGCAAGGTTGGCCTGATGTCTGTCGATACTTTTGAAAAGAAAATATGTTGAAAAGGTTAACATCCCCTGTAGTACTGTGTAATCTGAATATATAGAAAAAATAAATGATTTCAAATGGAGTTAAGCATTTAGAAGGGGGTGAGAATTATGAACTAAAGATGTCAAAGAGGGAAAACGGCTCAAGAATGTTACTTGAAATGGTGATCTTATAATCTAAATGAAGGTCGGTTCGGTACGGAACAGAAATGGACTCGGTGAGGGCCCCACCAATACTTTTCTGTCCGGTTCGAACTGAGACCTGAAAGTGATGATATAAAGGAGGGGAATGAAATATCATCATTAAACAGACTTTAAGATCACCGATTGAGGGTAATTTGAAGAGAGAGAAAAATTTTGACCAAAAATGACCAAAATACCCCTACCTCCGAAATTTTATCGGGAGTCAAAATAAACTAATAGAGGTTGGAATTGATTGATCTAATAGAGAAATTGATGATGTAAAGCTGAATTACAAGCAAAATAATCCAATTGTGGATTTTAATAAACTTCTCTATCGAAATCGAATGAGATCTAAATTGCTGATATAAGTATCAGAAAGGATAATATTAGCACATAGATAATGAGACCCTTGGTTTAAAAGAATACTGAGGAGAAAGAAATAAATATCGAAATGAAAATACCCCTATGTTGGGTGATGTTCGAAACAGTGATAAAAGATTGAGCTGAATTGGAATCCATTGGTAGTAATGGAATTATTAATGGCTTAGAGGATGTCATATGGATATATCGATCCCTATTACTGATTCCACTTGCACTTCGATTATGGACGCGAATTGCGAGTGACCTAGTGAAAGGGCTAGACCTCATGACGAAACCTCGAGGGGTGACCCAGTGAAAGGGCTGGCATTCTCAAAGAGGTTAGTACACATGTGTATAAGCGGATGGCGAACGGGCCGGGGCCTTATATGATGTGATCTAATAAGAGTGTATAGTGGAAGGTTATAAGATGATTGGCTCGATTATTGACGGTAAGGGCCTGAATTATGAAGTACTGAATTGGATATTATTACGAGATCGTTGGATATAATGAAAAGTGAAATGATTATTGAAGATGAATGAGAAAGTGATCAGAAAACAAAATTGATGAAATCCATAGCAGTACGGTTGATTGAGGTTCTATACATTAATACTATTTTTGAGGTATTAAATGAATATTTATTTATAGAATCGGAGCATTTGGAGACATGCATTGCAAATTGATGTACTGTATGGAGTATTGTAAATTGGAGAATATTTATAAGAACAATAAACCTGGGGCAAAAAGATTGCCTAGAGGATGCTCGCCGACGGCCGACTCGAACGAGCGGGACTCTTACAATTATTTCAGTGGTAACACGAGTGTAAAGAACTAGGTACGTACGGGTACCAGGGTTCAAACCTCGTGGATAATATGCTCAAGAGAGTTAAACCTGAATTTATTAAATGAACTTGATTCCAAAAGTAAATTACAGTGGTAATAAATTGGTTAGCTGTAACATGTGTTGATAACTATTGTACTTACTACAGCTTACTGGAATGAGATTTGTAAGGCTGTAAAGTATGAGTAAACAATGAAATCAAGGTAGAGTATGAGTCGAAATGAATCGAATAGTAAATGTCTCTACCTTGAGAATACACAGTGTAAGTGATAGGACATGAGGATGAAATGTTCGAATTAATAAGAAATGTGTAATTAAAGAAAGTATCAGATTTGATTTCCGATAGAACTTTTAGAGTTATATAAATTGGAGGAATCGAGATAACATTGACTCGATTTTGAATATGAAATCTGATTTTAAGCTTATATCGGAGAACTTAAGAAAATCCGAAAGCTTAAGAAATCCACTTTGGAAAATGTGAGAATAATGAAATGCATGTTTATAAGGTGTGATTGAAGGAAATACAGATAACGTAAATTGAGGATAAGAAGGTTATCTGTATAAGTGTAAGTGAGAGAAGCATTGATGATATTGAGATGTAGATGAAATAAAGTGATATAGTAAATGTTTACTATCTAATAAAGTTCTTATGAAGAACAAGTATTCATCTACATGGAAATGGATGCCTTATCGATCTAATCAAAAATACATGAGGAGTTAATAAGACTAGCCTCAGCATAAAGCATCCTTAGATAAAAGATTGGAGATTGGTGTCCATAAGATAATTAGAACTCGATAAAATTATCACGAGTTCATATTGAGGTATATAAACCTAATGAATGAGGCAACCATATATGAATAAAAGGATGAGATACTGATACAGTCTAAGGCACAAATGGAAAATGAGCAGCATAGTGGTATAACCCCTTAGACTCTTAAAGACGGTGATTTATATGATAAGTATGGCAAATAAAGATTTGGCTAGACAGTATCTCTTTCTAAGATATATGATCTCGAATGACAGAGCGATGTAGATCTGTCAATGAAGAAGAGATAATGAGTAAGATACGGAATGTACTGGGTCTAGCTAAATACTATTGCTAGTCTATAAGAGAGTTATGGGTTAGCTGCTCTACAGATGTGATTAATAAGTAAAGAAATTAAAGTCAGTGGATGAACAAATGTAAAGATGATATGTGTTGTGTGTCTAAGACTTATACCGCAAGTGCACGGGTCGCGACAAGTAATAGAGAGTGAGTAGAGTATCGTTCCCACGAAGATTAGTTAGAATTGTTCTAGCTAAGTATTGAAATTGGTCATCCTAAGTTTATTCAAGCCATTGAGCATTTTCTAGAAGTCAATTAACTACTAAAAGCATTAAAATAAAACCTAAACAAATATTTGAAATTAAATTAAAGCGCATCAAAACTAAATTGCAAGTTAAGATTATATCTAAACAAAGAGTAATAAAAACAGGCAGCTTAATTAAAATGACCATGCATTACCTAAACTAACAGTTAACATTAAATGAATAAAGAAATAACTCTTGAATTTAAGGCAAACTAAAAGACTTGAAAGAACCCAACAACATACACGCCTCCTGCACAGTACTGGCAAACACATGCACAAAACCACGTTTTGCCACCTTATGCAGCAGCACATAGCCACGCACATGTCTCCTGCTATCCACCTTACTGCTCACTGCCAATCCGGGCGTCTTTCTCCAGCCCATGTCGCACTATCACTAGCCGTTCCTCTGCACACAAGCCAGCTCCTGCTTCCATGCAATACCAAGGACAGCCACGCCATTCTGAACAAGCACGCAACTCAACAACGGAAATGGAAATAGTAGATAGCCATGTTAAACCGTGAAACAAAGATTCACAGCAGTAAACCCAAGGAGCAGTTTAAACAGCGGAGAACAGAGGATGTGAAGCGAGAGAGACAGAACAAAACTGATGCAATGAACCTACTAATCTACTTAACTAATATTTTAAGTATACCTAAGCTAAAGAAAGTTTTAAAGCAATGAAAGATAGGTAGAAACTTCTATTTAAATCCATGGACAGAATGATGAAACAAAAGAACAAGAAAATAAAAAAAATATAAAAAAATAAAATAAGGTAAAAACTGATGCAGGAAACTAAACGAAACAGGTGCAAAAGCTTGTATATATCTGACTTAAAGAAAAACTGATTAAAATTAAAGAAACCATAAAATCATGAAGTAAGAAAACAGTAACGTGAACTGAAGCCTAAATGAAGAGAAAATTTAGTCAACGAATATAGTAAAGATGGAAATTTCTCAAACTTTATTTTAACACTTTCTAAATAATCGGAACTACATACAAACATGAAAGAAAAGTGCTTAAGCTAAAGCTGAAATTAAGAAAAAAAAAACAGTAGCTGAAATTAAAGATTAAAACAGGAAATACAAGTGCAGAAACGATGAATAAAGGTTGAAAAATAGGGCTGTGTCACTCAGCCCCCTCTTCCACGCCACTCTCTCACTTGCGGCAGCTTCATTCTTCTTTTAATTAGGGTTGCTTCAAGGGGCTTTTTGCCACTAGCATCCATGGGCTGCTCAATCCTTTTTGGGCCAAGATTTTCTTTGAGTCTTCATAGTCTAGCCTTCATGTGGGTAATGAGTTTGTATGAAATTACATGAGCTTTTATGTTTGTGATTTAAACCCCAAAGCAATCACTTTTGTCTCTTTTTGCATCATTTTCTCAACTTTATCTTGATTTTTGAATTTTCTATACAAGACAAAAAAATTAATTAATTAGGAAAGAAAATAAATAAAAATTCCAAAATTCATCCAAAAATCATGTAATAATATCCCATAAAAATAGACATTTCAAGGACTTATCACACCCCCAAACTTAATATTTTGCTTGTCCTCAAGCAAAACAATTTCATAACATGTAAGAGATAACATGTACTTGACAGATTTATTTCTCACATACACCTCAGAGAAAAACTACTGATCTAATCTAAGGAAATTCAAAATTATTAATCAGCATAGAGTTTCCTCCAATCACATGTCTAAGTTCTAATTAGATTCTCCGTATGTGTGTGAATGTCAATCACATATCAAAGCATATATATCCGGATAAGATTATGCAAACATGAAAAGCAAAGTCTCTAAAGCATGAACAATCCCATAGGTTTGCTTTTCACTTCTTTCTCCACTAATGTAGCTATACTCAATCAAGAATCAATAGGACTTCATTAAGCTTGTAATGTAAGGCTAAGGTTAAGGTATGGTAAAAGTCAATTTAGGCTCAATAACCCCTAATCATGCATTACACTCTAGGATCTTTATGTTTCGAGCTTCAATTAACTCCCCCAAACTTAGTTTCTTCATACTTTGTTATACACTTTATTCTATTTTTGTATTTTTCTCATTTTTTTCATTCATTTTCTTCTTTTCTTTTTTTTTTGAATTTTCTATTTTTCTATTTTTTCTTTTTTTTTCCAATTTTTTTTTATATCCTATCTATCTACCCAAATCTGTACATAGCTCATGATATATCCTAGTAAAACACATGCCTTGAGGGTAAGGGATAGGGAAGTCTATTTCTTTGGGTAAAAGAAATTAACTTGCAAGTGTATAAACAAAAATAGGCTAGTTTGGCACAGAGGGGTGACTAAGGATAATTATGTGCAAGGTTAGCTTGAAAAGCTCAAACGATCCAAAGATGGCCTAAATCATTTTCCTAACTAAGCATGGGCTAAAAATTTCACCTCGAGAGAAGATCAAATAAATTCTAGGATATGCTCACAACTTCAAAGACAAATACAATCCTATATTCACATAATCCTTCTCTAAACACGCATACCAATCCATGATCAAGACATAGTGCATAAAGATAGAAAAACCATAATCAGAACAAGGCACGTTCAAGAATTCAACTCATGCTTCTCAATAATCATGCTTTTCCAAAGATCATAATCAATATCAATCATAAACTCAATCATGGGGACATGGGAAATAACCAAATCAAGCACAATATATCTCAAGGCAAAACATTTAAAGCCCAAAAAGTTTGAAAATTTTTGGAGTTTTTGAAAAAATTTAGCTCAAATTTCCTTCCCCCAAAACTTGAAGTGCACATTGCCCTCAATGTGTAAGTGATTCAAGAATTCAGAAATGATAGAAGGAAACTCCCCTGAATTTTCTGTTGAAACTCAACTGCATGCCCAAAAAGTTTCTTCACTACTCCCCCAAACTTGGACTCAAACCTACAAAATAGAAAGAAAAAGAAAACCAAAGCTATAGAATATTAACACTAAAGCTAATAAAAGAAAGAAACAATTAATAAACTACTAAAGAGCTGGGGTTGCCTCCCCAGAAGCGCTTGATTTATAGTCATCGGCTTGACTATCTCTGTCATCCTTCAAGGTGGTTTGAATGGTCTGAAAATTGATGGATGCACATAGTGCACCACCATCAAAGGTGACTCTATCAGATACTTTGCTTCACAGAACTTAACTCCACAGTCTTCTAAAATATAGCCCATTTCATGTTCGTGTGGAAAGTTCCATGAAGAAACAATGAAGGATGCCTCTTGGTTTTTCTTGTCAACCTCGGGAACTTGGACTTCAACCTTAAACCCTTCCTCTTGGACTTCTTCCTCATCCTTACAATTCTCCATTTCTTTTTCATCAACCACACTTTCATTTTCTATAAGCTCGGGTGGTGTAGGCTTTTCAACTTCTTCACTTAACACCTCTTGATGTAGTGCTTGCAGAGGAGCTTGAGGAGAAAGGTCACATGTCTCCATAAGCTCCGAAGAAGGTGATGAAAGCTTCTCATAGTTTCTTGAGGAATAGCTTGGGTGACTCACCCAAGTCAGATTGATAGGACAATTCTCAGTGGCATGACTCCCTTCGCATATCTCACAGGAGATAAAAAGACTTATGTAGACTTTCCCAAGCAAGGTGGCTTCTGGAGAAGACAAGGTTTCAATAAGATCAAGCTTTTGACTGTTGACGATCTTCTCTGGTGTATCTCTCTTACACTGCCACTGAAATTCATTAGAAGCCATTAACTCTATCAATTCATATGCTTTCTTAACAGACTTCTCCATAAGAGCTCTACCCGCTGTCGCATCAATCACTAATATCGATGGATCACCCAAACCATTATAGAAACTTTGAATTTGTAGCCACATGGGTAATCCATGAGAAGGACATCTCCTGATCAAGTCCTTAAACCTTTCCCATGCTTCACAAAAAGACTCGAAGTCATATTGCTCAAAGGATAAAATTTGATTCCTCATCTTCGCCATGTACTTAAGTGAAATGAATCTAGCTAAGAACTTATGAGCCAAATCATCCCAAGTACGTATAGAATGATGATGAAGTGATCGCAGCCAATCCTTTGCCCTATTTCGGAGTGAGAATGAGAAGAGTCTCAGTTGAATGGCGTCATCAGAAACACCATCGTACTTGCATAAGTCACATATCTCCAAGAATTTGACAAGATGAGCATATGGATCTTCACTAGGCAAACCTCCAAATTAAACTGAATTCAAGATCATTAGGATGAAGTCTGGCTTGATCTTAAAGCTATCAGCTTTGATTTCGGGCTTCCTAATGCTTGAATGTATCGTAGGCACACGAGGCATAACATAGTCTCCCAAGGTTCTGGGCTCTGCCAGATCCACCATAGTGCCTCGCACAAGAACAGAATTAAAATACTAGAGGAAGAAATATTTACAAAAATAAGAAAAAGAAAAGGCTTGAACTAAACCTAGGCATGATTGGTTTTAATATTAACTAAAGACAACCTAAACTAATCCCCGGCAACGGCGCCAAAAACTTGTTGCGTGTCTAAGACTTATACCGCAAGTGCACGGGTCGCGACAAGTAATAGAGAGTGAGTAGAGTATCGTTCCCACGAGGATTAGTTAGAATTGTTCTAGCTAAGTATTGAAATTGGTCATCCTAAGTTTATTCAAGCAATTGAGCATTTTCTAGAAGTCAATTAACTACTAAAAGCATTAAAATAAAACCTAAACAAATATTTGAAATTAAATTAAAGCGCATCAAAACTAAATTGCAAGTTAAGATTATATCTAAACAAAGAGTAATAAAAACAGGCAGCTTAATTAAAATGATCATGCATTACCTAAACTAACAATTAACATTAAATGAATAAAGAAATAACTCTTGAATTTAAAGCAAACTAAAAGACTTGAAAGAACCCAACAACATACACGCCTCCTGCACAGTACTAGCAAACACATGCACAAAACCACGTTTTGCCACCTTATGCAGCAGCACATAGCCACGCACATGTCTCCTGCTATCCAGCTTACTGCTCACTGCCAATTCGGGCGTCTTTCTCCAGCCCATGTCGCACTATCACTAGCCGTTCCTCTGCACACAAGCCAGCTCCTGCTTCCATGCAATACCAAGGACAGCCACGCCATTCTGAACAAGCACGCAACTCAACAACGGAAATGGAAATATTAGATAGCCATGTTAAACCGTGAAACAAAGATTCACAGCAGTAAACCCATGGAGCAGTTTAAACAGCGGAGAACAGAGGATGTAAAGCGAGAGAGACCGAACAAAACTGATGCAATGAACCTACTAATCTACTTAACTAATATTTTAAGTATACCTAAGCTAAAGAAAGTTTTAAAGCAATGAAAGATAGGTAGAAACTTCTATTTAAATCCATGGACAGAATGATGAAACAAAAGAACAAGAAAATAAAAAAAATATAAAAAAATAAAATAAGGTAAAAACTGATGCAGGAAACTAAACGAAACAGGTGCAAAAGCTTGCATATATCTGACTTAAAGAAAAACTGATTAAAATTAAAGAAACCATAAAATCATGAAGTAAGAAAACAGTAACGTGAACTGAAGCCTAAATGAAGAGAAAATTTAGTCAATGAATATAGTAAAGATGGAAATTTCTCAAACTTTATTTTAACACTTTCTAAATAATCGGAACTACATACAAACATGAAAGAAAAGTTCTTAAGCTAAAGCTGAAATTTAAAAAAAAAAACAGTAGCTGAAATTAAAGATTAAAACAGGAAATACAAGTGCAGAAACGATGAAGAAAGGTTGAAAAATAAGGCTGTGTCACTCAGCCCCCTCTTCCACGCCACTCTCTCACTTGCGGCAGCTTCATTCTTCTTTTAATTAGGGTTGCTTCAAGGGGCTTTTTGCCACTAGCATCCATGGGCTGCTCTATCCTTTTTGGGCCGAGATTTTCTAAGGTGGTAGTCTTCATAGTCTAGCCTTCATGTGGGTAATGGGCTTGTATGAAATTACATGGGCTTTTATGTTTGTGATTTAGACCCCAAAGCAATCAATTTTGTCTCTTTTTGCATCATTTTCTCAACTTTATCTTGATTTTTGAATTTTCTACAAGACAAAAAAAATTAATTAATTAGGAAAGAAAATAAATAAAAATTCCAAAATTCATCCAAAAATCATGTAATAATATCCCATAAAAATAGACATTTCAAGGACTTATCAATATGTAAAAAGTTAACGGAGTTAATAACGGAATACTTTACCACTGAAGAAAGAGTGATCGAAAGGATGATGAAGGAAAGGATGAATGTGTAAAAAAGAGGATAAGTACATGATAAAGAGGGAACACGAATATGAAGTAGTTTCCGAAGTTAAAAGCTAACAGTGATTTTGTGGTTATCACATGATTATGGTTGGATATAAGATCGAGCCAAACTCGATAAAGGAAAAGTAATCATACTCCAAGGAGTAAAGAAATGATCTACATTTTACTGCCAGTAATGTAAATGGAAAAATGATAAATATATATACCACTTCGAAATGATGGAAATAGTGGAATTATATGGATAATGAGATGATTAAATTGATAATTATAGATTCAATGATGAAGCTAAATAATGAGAAGATTAAATTATAATTTGATGATGCCATGATGGAATCTAAATTATCAAAAGAGTATATTCTCAGGTATATTCTAAAACCTAAGTGATATAGAGTATACCATAAGAATAAGAGATGTAATGATGAGTATACAGAACACTACCACCTTAGGAATTAAGTTAAATTCGGAGGACCGAATTTCTTAAGGTGGGAAGAATGTGATAACCGTAAATTTCTGAATTTTTATATTACTTATTCGAAAATTTAATTTTAAATACGAAAGATAAATTAAAGTAAATAAAGGAATTATTTACAAGATGGAATATTGTTGGAAATTCCATAAATAATGAAGTTAAGGAATTGATAAATTATATGGAAGAAATTAATTTGGATAAATGAGAATCCAAATTAAATAAGAAAATGAGAAAGAAAATATATATATATATATATATATATTGTACATACAATATATATTGTATTATTTCATTATATAAATAAATATATATATAAATGTTATTCTATTTTAAAATATATATGTATACATAATATATATTAGATATATATATTTGTAATATATAATATATATACATATTTTTGTATATAATACATATATATAGTACTATACTATATATAAAATTATATATAGTATAATATGTATATAATAAAATTAAAACAAAAAAAGAAGAAATAGGAAGGAATCGGGACAGAGCCCGATCCCTTCCCAGCCAGAGGCCGCCGGCAGCAGAGCTGTCGCCGCCGGTAATGGGAAGAGAGAGGAAGGGAGGAGATGATGCCAGCGAAGTGAAGCTAGGAGGCCGGTGACAGAAAGATGAAGCGAAACGAGAGGAAAAAAGGAAAGAGGATCTGACGGTGTCGGCGGAATTGGCCACCACCATTGTGAAAAATTAGAATTTTATTATACTGTATACCATATATGTACATTATTGATAGTGGAAATAAACTCTTTTAGTGAAATTAAAGAATAACCGAATGTGAATTTCTACTTTTCAATTTAAGTGATGATTTATAGTATGGTGTTTAAAGAAGGAAAAAAATAAATATTTAAGTGTAACAAGATATTGTTGAGATATAATTTTGATATTATAGTATGAAAGCATTAAATGAGGAATTAATGGTAATGGGACAAATGAGGAAAAGAATGAAAGGAGAGCCAATCAACGTTGGCTGACAGTGGCGTGGACTGGGAAGGATGAGGAAATAGCCAATCAACGTTGGCTGGAAGAGAAATGGCGTGGAGAAGAGAAGAAAAGAAAATAGAAAAGTCAAGGAAAGGGGCGGCAGTGGACTTCTCGCCAATTGCTTCTCCTGACAACGGGATTAGGCAATAAATGGCAAGTGAATTAGTCAAGAATAGAGCTGCAGTAGGGACGTCACTACCATTCTTTTAGCTGCAGTTTTCTTTGGTTTTAATTGCATGAAATGATGAAGAAAACAGGATAAGGAAACAGGTGTTAGATTTTAAGTGAAACGGAACGGCTATATAAGAAGAGTTTATGAGGAAAAATCGATGAAAGCAACTCCATCTTCCTCCAAACCATTCTCGCCCATTCTGTTTCATTTCAAGTTCACCCTTAGTTTTCCTCTACTTCCATAAGTGAGCCATGAGACTCATCCTTAGTTAGCTAAACATTTATCCAGTGTGTGAAGAACTGAGGAATAAGCAAAGTAAAGCTAATTGAGGCAAGAAAACACTCTGCTCCAGGAAGTGCAACTCAGTTGAGGTGAGCTTCCATATTTCTATGGTTATTTTGATAAATGAGGGTATATTTCTATGTTTATAACGTGATAAACACAGATATGGCCTGGTTGTAGTTAAATAGTGTGGAAATATATAAGAAATTAGATGGAAATGATTAAGAAAAACAATAGGCGAGCAAGGAGTATTCGCCCAAAGGGCGAGGCGAGTACAATGCAATACATGACTAGGCGAGAACATGTTCGCCAATTGTTATGGGATAAATCTGAAATGTGGAAGTAAGGGCGAGGACCAATGATCGCCAATGAGGCGAATAGGTAATAGGCAACTCGCCAAAGTGTTGTTCAAGAGGGCGAGGTGGCCAAGGGTTATCCAATTCATGGGCGAGCCCAATTATGATTGAAAAGCCACGAGTGGCGAACTGAATTGATAAGCATGGCGAGTTGAGCTCCTATGTTGGGCGAACTCCCATGAATAAGCCGCTAATGGACAGCGAGCTATGTTGGGCGAATGGCGAGCTGTTACCTCGCCAAAGTGCCACTATTATTAGGAAAATATAATCGTTTTGGAAAATATTCATAGTTTGAATAAATGCTTTTGCAGACGGGAATTAAGGAAGGCGGGCGAGAAGCAAGGCTGCATTAGACGAGCTAAGGAAGTAGTATGTGATGCAAATGCATGTCCTGTGGAGTAAAAATGTTAAGAAAATATTAGAAATTGTTTTATTTTCTGACATGCATTGGTTGATAACTGTTTTGGTTCCGGGCGAGCTGCAAGCCGCCATGTGTTGTTTTGTTGGGCGAACTGATTAAGGCAGGCGAGTATCTTTGTTCTAGGCAGAAACTCGGGCGAGCCAAGTGGCGAGCTCTCTTTTATGAGAACTGGGCGAGTGCCCTTGTTTTAAAGAGAAATTCGGGTAAGCCATAGTCGGGCGAACCCTTTTTAATGTGTTTGGGCGAGCAACCCTTGTTTTAAATCTAAGGCGGGCGAACTGTTATCAGCCAGCCATACTTTTGTTTTGAAAAGCTAAGTGGCGGGCGATTAATAATTCGCCGTCTTATCGAGTTAGTCAGGGGCAAGCCGTGAAGGGCGACCTGACCCTGGCGAATGGTTTTAAAGTGTAATTTCCTAAACGAAAAATGAATTATTTTAAATATTTCAAAAATAAAAATATGAAACCTTTTTGGGGCGAGTTGACCATTGGGCGAGTTGACTAATGGCGAGTTGAGTATTGGCAAGCTTACCATGAGCGAACTAGCCATGGGCGAGCCAGTTTAATCCGTACCTTTGTCACACGGCAAAAGTTGTGATTACGGGCTGTTTTTGGTGTTTTATTGTTTTATAAGAAATCAAATCATTTTGTGGAAATGATACATAAGATATAACTTGATTTTGAGACATTAGGCCATGAATTCATGCATTATCATTCATATACTTTGCGTGACCCACCTAGGGCGATGGCTCGGGCCAAATAGACCAACGAGTGCACCCTAGGGCGTCACAAGGCTGATGGACCTGCCAAGTCTTCAGCGGTCTCGAGGTCACTTGGCAAGCGGACCCAAGGACCACCTATAGATTATGGCCATACATCTAGATGAGATAGCCGTGAGGGGCGATGGCCTACGGGTGCACCCCAAAAGCGGATGACTTATGTTCTTTGCATGATTTAAATTGTTGCCTAGTCTCAATTAAATGATGATTTATGAAAGGATCTGGGGAATCCTGTTTCATGTTAACTATATTTATTGTTTCCTAATGAGTTTGATCGTTAGGTTTTGAGATTATAGCTTTTATTTTTATAAAGCAGCATACACCTTCCTTACTGAGCACGCTGTCGCTCACTCCTTATTTTTTCCACTCCACAGATCACTGATTTGGCTAAGAGACTTACCTTCCTGAGATTGGATATAGAAGGTATGTTGTATTCTTTTATATATTCAGTTTATGGTACAGTACTACTTTAAATAGGAGGGAATGTATAAACAATTGTAGGTGAACAAATTAATAATTCATAACTTTATATGATTTACAAGGAATAAGAAAATAAAATATTATTAGAGTATTGAGAGTTGTTAAGCATCACTGACAGCCCAACCGGTAGTAAGTGTAAGTTATAAGTGAGTAACATGTTATATAGTGAAAATTGGGATGTTACAGATTTAATGGTATCAGAGCAGGGTTGGTCGGATGTGTAGTGATGCTTAAAGTAAACAGTATACATTCCATATAGTACTGTACAATCTGAATATATAATTGATGTATTCTTGATAAGTGATAAACGATCTCTGTGGTATAGATATGAGTGGAAGAAGGAGGATACGCTCAGTGAGAGGCATAGGCCGAGGTAGGGCGGCACAAACTCCGGAACCACAGACACCGGAACCTGCCCCAAGACCTCCACGTCCTATACAACTAGAGAGCATTGATAATCGTGTAACTCAGGTGGAGAGGTTAATAGCAGATTTTATGGCTATGTATCAGGCGGATAGAGCCGCTGATAGGGCAGAGAGGGAGAGAGCTACAGCTCCTGCAGCCCCAGTAGAGGCACCAGCACCGCCACAGCTGGCACCAGTTGTGCCTAAGCCTGAGCCTGAGCCTATTCCACCACCAGCACCTCAGCCACCGGTAGCTCCACCACAGCCACTGATTCAGCAGCCACGAAATGCAGAGTCATAATGTAATGTGGCATTGGTGAAATCATTTAAGAAGTTGGATCCACCTAAGTTTAAAGGTACTAGGGATCCATTGGTGGCAGAGCAGTGGGTGATTGAGATCGATAGATTACTTCAGATTATGAGATGTTCGGAGACAGAGAAAGTAGGCCTAGCAGTGTTCCAGTTGGCAGATGATGCGAGACATTGGTGGAAGGCCACCCAGACGGTATTATTTGCTCAGCATCAGGATCTGTCTTGGGATATTTTTGTGGAAGCTTTTAGGAGGCAGTATATTCCTGACATTGCTCAGGAAAAATTACAGCAGGAATTCATAAGTTTAGTACAAGGTAGCATGTCAGTGGACGAGTATGAGGCCAAATTTACTACATTGAGCCGTTTTGATCCACAGACTAGTATGAACACCCGGTATAAGATTTCGAGATTTAGAGCTAGGTTAAGGCCATCCATCAGAGTAAAGCTAGCCCCATTTGTTATGCAGACTTATGATGAGATAGTTCAACGGGCTCAGCTATGTGAGAGGGATTATGAGCAGTTCCAGCTCGATTTCAGTGGTAAAACTAAAAGTAAAGCAAAGGGAAAGGCTAAGAGGTTTATGGAGGACAGACAAGGTAGGGAGCAGTTTAAGAAGACCAGATCTTCGGGCATACAGATTTCAGAGGGCAGATTTGATAGACCAGCAATTTCTACTCCTGCTAGTGGCCCCACTACCACTCAGAGAAGTGCTGCGCCCTTATGTAGACATTGTGGAAGGTCGCATGGATCGCGCCCTTGTCCTGTAATGTCTGGGGTATGTTTTAGATGTGGACAGATGGGGCATTTTATTAAGAATTGCCCGATGCTCAGAGAGTCGACTGCTTCTACTATACCTCCTGCATTACCTCAGATAGCGGCCCCGACAGCTCAGAGTGAACCAGAGAAAGCGACACCCTCACAGCCTAGGCGGGCGACAGTCGCAGAAAAGGGTAAGAAGGTTGTGACTCAGGGTCGGGTGTACGAGTTAGATCAGGAGACTGCCGACGCCTCTATCGATGTGATCAAAGGTAAGGTTTATCTTTTTGATATTCCCGTAATTGCCTTAATTGACCCGGGTTCTACTCACTCATTCTTATCGCTTGCATATGCCAACAGGACCCCAGTAGAACCGGAGTTGTTAGAGTATACTTTGCAAGTGAAAACTCCTTTTAATGATTTTCAGAGGATGGATGTTATATATAGGGTTGTAAATTGACTATAGGAGAGAAGGTTATGACAGCTAACCTAATTTTGTTGGATATATATGATTTTGATATCATTTTAGGTATGGATTGGTTGGCTGCAAACTATGTTAGTTTGGACTGTAATACTAAGTTTATTACCTTCTATCATCCCGAAAAGTACATTGTAAAGTTATTATAAATTAATAAAAAGTATGTGAATTTATGTTGTGAAATGACATGTGTACTGAAATTGTGGTTGTGTATGAATATTAATGAAGGATATATTGCTAGTGTGGAGGATGTTGAGAGGAAGCATCCAAAGATCCAAGAAATTCCTGTAGTTAAGGACTTGTCGGATGTATTTCCAGAGGATTTACCAGGGTTACCACCAGATCGAGAGACGGAGTTTATGATCGAGTTGGTACCCGGTACGGAGCCGATTTCTAGACCCCCATATAGGATGGCACTGGCAGAGTTAGATGAGCTCAAGAAGCAGCTCCAAGAGTTATTAGATAAGGGATTTATAAGTCCCAGTGTGTCACCGTGGGGAGCTCCAGTACTTTTTGTTCGGAAGAAAGATAGTAGTCTCCGGTTGTGTATAGATTATCGGATGTTGAATCGGGCTACCGTTAAGAATAAGTATCCACTACCTCGGATTGATGATCTGTTTGATCAGCTCAGGGGTGCACAGGTGTTTTCCAAAATAGGCCTCCGATCAGGCTATCACCAGTTGAAGATTAAGGAGTCGGATGTGCATAAGACAGCCTTTCATACTCGCTATGGCCACTATGAGTTTCTAGTGATGCCTTTTGGGTTGACAAATGCCCCTGCAACATATATGAGTTTGATGAATGAGGTATTTCATTCATTTTTGGATAAGTTTGTCATAGTATTTATTGATGACATACTGATTTACTCTAAGACTCCAGAGGAGCATGAGCAGCATTTGCAGATTGTTCTACAGACCCTCAGAAAGCGAAAGTTGTATGCTAAACTTAGTAAATGCGAGTTCTGGCTTGACCATATTATATTTCTCGGACATGTAGTGTCGAAGGACGGGGTGTCAGTTGATCCGTCCAAGATAGAGGCCATTGTTCAGTGGGAGAGGCCTAACACAGTTACCGAGATACGAAGTTTCCTGGGTCTTGTCGGGTACTATCGCAGATTTGTGGAGGGATTTTCTAAGCTTGCTGCTCCATTGACACGACTCACACGTAAGGATGTAAAGTTTGGGTGGAATGATGCGTGTGAGCGTAGTTTTGGTGAACTTAAGAAGAGATTGACTAGTGCCCCCGTATTAGCCCTTCCTAGCGGATCAGGTGGATTTATGGTGTATACCGATGCATCTGCTCAAGGTTTAGGGTGTGTGCTTATGCAGCATGGTCGGGTTATAGCCTATGGTTCTCGACAGTTGAAGGATCATGAGAGGAATTACTCGACACATGATTTGGAGCTAGCCGCGGTAGTGTTTGCATTAAAGATATGGCGACATTACTTGTATGGGGAGAAATTTCAGATATATACAGATCATAAGAGTCTGAAGTATATATTCTCACAAAAAGAGTTGAATTTGAGGCAAAGACGGTGGATGGAATTGTTAAAAGATTATGATTGTGAGATTTTGTATCATCCAGGTAAAGCTAATGTAGTAGCGGATGCACTGAGCCGTAAGCATGTTGGCATGGTATCGTACATGATGATCAGGGAGCATGAGTTGATAGAGCAGTTCTCTAACCTCAGTCTGACAGTTGTTTCCTCTGACCAGTATGGGTTTACGGCTAGTTTTCGTATAGAGCCGGATTTGATGGACCGAATCAGGGAAGATCAGAGGAGGGATGATTATTGTATTGGGATTGCCAGTCAGATTCAGATGGGAGTTATGTTAGACTTTGAGATTGGCACCGACGAGATACTGAGATTCAGAGGTCGGATATGTGTTCCCGATAATAGACAGCTTAGAGATCTGATTTTATCAGAGGCCCATACCTCTAGATACACGTTACATCCGGGTAGTACTAAGATGTACCAGAATCTTCGGAGAGTGTATTGGTGGCCTAAGATGAAGAAAGACATCGTTGAGTTTGTTGCTAGATGTCTAACATGCCAGCAGATTAAGATTGAGCATCAGAAGCCGGCGGGTATGCTACGACCATTATCGATTCCTATGTGGAAATGGGAGCATATTACTATGGATTTTATTATGGGATTACCACGGACCCGGAAAGGGTATGATGCTATTTGGGTGATAGTCGACAGATTGACTAAGTCTGCTCATTTTTTAGCCATGAAATCTACAAATTCAGTTAGTGCCTTGGCCGAGTTGTATGTCAGGGAGATAGTGAAGTTACATGGTGTTCCAGTGAGTATCACCTTTGATAGGGACTCTCGCTTCACCTCTCATTTTTGGGAGAGATTTCAGGAAGATATGGGATCCCAGTTGAGTTTTAGCACCGCTTTTCATCCACAGACTGATGGACAATCCGAGCGTACTATACAGACGCTCGAGGATATGTTGAGAGCGTGTGCATTGGATTTTAGAGGCTCATGGGACGATCACTTACCCCTGGCAGAGTTTGCTTATAATAATAGTTTTCATACGAGTATCTGCATGGCACCGTATGAGGCCTTGTATGGCAGGCGATGCAGATCCCCAATAGCATGGGAAGAAGTTGGAGATCGTAAACTGTTAGCTCCAGATTTGGTCGATCAGGCTTCTCGTGATGTACGGATGATCTGTGAGAGGCTCAAAACGGCTCAGAGTCGACAGAAGAGTTATGCAGATACTAGATGCCGACCATTGGAGTTTATAGTAGGTGATTATGTGTTTTTAAAGGTTTCGCCGTCCAAGGGTATAATGAGATTCGGGAAGAGAGGAAAGTTGAGTCCTCGATACATTGGGCCTTATGAGATCTTAGGTCGCGTAGGAGATGTGGCATATCGGTTAGCACTACCACCAGAGTTGTCAGGGGTGCATAACGTGTTCCATGACTCGATGTTGAGAAAGTACCATCCAGATCCTTCTCACGTGATTCGACACGAGCCACTAGAGATCAGAGAAGATATGAGTTACGTCGAGAAACCGATACGGATTCTGGATAGGAAGGACAAAGTGTTGCGATCTAAGACGATTCCTTTGGTTAAAGTGCTCTGGCAGTATCATAACGAGGAGGAGGCTACTTGGGAGTTAGAGAGCCTTATGCATGAGAAGTATCCAGAGCTCTTCCAGTGATAGGTCCTAGTTAAATTTGGAGGACCAAATTTCTTAAGGTGGGGAGAAATGTAAAATCTGAATTTTATTATACTGTATACCATATATGTACATTATTGATAGTGGAAATAAACTCTTTTAGTGAAATTAAAGAATAACCGAATGTGAATTTCCACTTTTCAATTTAAGTGATGATTTATAGTATGGTGTTTAAAGAAAGAAAAAAATAAATATTTAAGTGTAACAAGATATTGTTGAGATATAATTTTGATATTATAGTATGAAAGCATTAAATGAGGAATTAATGGTAATGGGACAAATGAGGAAAAGAATGAAAGGAGAGCTAATCAACGTTGGCTGACAGTGGTGTGGACTGGGAAGGATGAGGAAATAGCCAATCAACGTTGGCTGGAAGAGAAATGGCGTGGAGAAGAGAAGAAAAGAAAATAGAAAAGTCAAGGAAAGGGGCGGCAGTGGACTTCTCGCCAATTGCTTCTCCTGACAACGGGATTAGGCAATAAATGGCAAGTGAATTAGTCAAGAATAGAGCTGCAGTAGGGACGTCACTACCGTTCTTTTAGCTGCAGTTTTCTTTGGTTTTAATTGCATGAAATGATGAAGAAAACAGGATAAGGAAACAGGTGTTAGATTTTAAGTGAAATGGAACGGCTATATAAGAAGAGTTTATGAGGAAAAATCGATGAAAGCAACTTCATCTTCCTCCAAACCATTCTCGCCCATTTTGTTTCATTTCAAGTTCACCCTTAGTTTTCCTCTACTTCCATAAGTGAGCCATGAGACTCATCCTTAGTTAGCTAAACATTTATCCAGTGTGTGAAGAACTGAGGAATAAGCAAAGTAAAGCTAATTGAGGCAAGAAAAC
Source organism: Heritiera littoralis (assembly GCA_031772115.1). NCBI lineage: Eukaryota > Viridiplantae > Streptophyta > Magnoliopsida > Malvales > Malvaceae > Heritiera > Heritiera littoralis. Next base: position 1,733,509 of record JAPDPK010000090.1, read on the forward strand.
ACTCTGCTCCAGGAAGTGCAACTCAGTTAAGGTGAGCTTCCATATTTCTATGGTTATTTTGATAAATGAGGGTATATTTCTATGTTTATAAAGTGATAAACACAAATATGGCCTGGTTGTAGTTAAATAGTGTGGAAATATATAAGAAATTAGATGGAAATGATTAAGAAAAACAATAGGCGAGCAAGGAGTATTCGCCCAAAGGGCGAGGCGAGTACAATGCAATACATGACTAGGCGAGAACATGTTCGCCAATTGTTATGGGATAAATCTGAAATGTGGAAGTAAGGGCGAGGACCAATGATCGCCAATGAGGCGAATAGGTAATAGGCAACTCGCCAAAGTGTTTTTCAAGAGGGCGAGGTGGCCAAGGGTTATCCAATTCATGGGCGAGCCCAATTATGATTGAAAAGCCACGAGTGGCGAACTGAATTGATAAGCATGGCGAGTTGAGCTCCTATGTTGGGCGAACTCCCATGAATAAGCCGCTAATGGACAGCGAGCTATGTTGGGCGAATGGCGAGCTGTTACCTCGCCAAAGTGCCACTATTATTAGGAAAATATAATCGTTTTGGAAAATATTCATAGTTTGAATAAATGCTTTTGCAGACGGGAATTGAGGAAGGCGGGCGAGAAGCAAGGCTGCATTAGACGAGGTAAGGAAGTAGTATGTGATGCAAATGCATGTCCTGTGGAGTAAAAATGTTAAGAAAATATTAGAAATTGTTTTATTTTCTGACATGCATTGGTTGATAACTGTTTTGGTTTCGGGCGAGCTACAAGCTGCCATGTGTTGTTTTGTTGGGCGAACTGATTAAGGCAGGCGAGTATCTTTGTTCTAGGCAGAAACTCGGGCGAGCCAAGTGGCGAGCTCTCTTTTATGAGAACTGGGCGAGTGCCCTTGTTTTAAAGAGAAATTCGGGTAAGCCATAGTCGGGCGAACCCTTTTTAATGTGTTTGGGAGGGCAACCCTTGTTTTAAATCTAAGGCGGGCGAACTGTTATCAGCCAGCCATACTTTTGTTTTGAAAAGCTAAGTGGCGGGCGATTAATAATTCGCCGTCTTATCGAGTTAGTCAGGGGCGAGCCGTGAAGGGCGACCTGACCCTGGCGAATGGTTTTAAAGTGTAATTTCCTAAACGAAAAATGAATTATTTTAAATATTTCAAAAATAAAAATATGAAACCTTTTTGGGGCGAGTTGACCATTGGGCAAGTTGACTAATGGCGAGTTGAGTATTGGCAAGCTTACCATGGGCGAACTAGCCATGGGCGAGCCAGTTTAATTTGTACCTTTGTCACATGGCAAAAGTTGTGATTACGGGCTGTTTTTGGTGTTTTATTGTTTTATAAGAAATCAAATCATTTTGTGGAAATGATACATAAGATATAACTTGATTTTGAGACATTAGGCCATGAATTCATGCATTATCATTCATATACTTTGCGTGACCCACCTAGGGCGATGGCTCGGGCCAAATAGACCAACGAGTGCACCCTAGGGCGTCACAAGGCTGATGGACCTGCCAAGTCTTCAGCGGTCTCGAGGTCACTTGGCAAGCGGACCCAAGGACCACCTATAGATTATGGCCATACATCTAGATGAGATAGCCGTGAGGGGCGATGGCCTACGGGTGCACCCCAAAAGCGGATGACTTATGTTCTTTGCATGATTTAAATTGTTGCCTAGTCTCAATTAAATGATGATTTATGAAAGGATCTGGGGAATCCTGTTTCATGTTAACTATATTTATTGTTTCCTAATGAGTTTGATCGTTAGGTTTTGAGATTATAGCTTTTATTTTTATAAAGCAGCATACACCTTCCTTACTGAGCACGCTGTCGCTCACTCCTTATTTTTTCCACTCCACAGATCACTGATTTGGCTAAGAGACTTACCTTCCTGAGATTGGATATAGAAGGTATGTTGTATTCTTTTATATATTCAGTTTATGGTACAGTACTACTTTAAATAGGAGGGAATGTATAAACAATTGTAGGTGAACAAATTAATAATTCATAACTTTATATGATTTACAAGGAATAAGAAAATAAAATATTATTAGAGTATTGAGAGTTGTTAAGCATCACTGACAGCCCAACCGGTAGTAAGTGTAAGTTATAAGTGAGTAACATGTTATATATTGGAAATTGGGATGTTACACACTGCCACCGAAGCATCGTCGGAGGGAGAGGAAGAGGATGGAGGTCACCCGAGGCGTGGTGAACGGCGGAGGAAGGCCGACGAAGAGACAAAAGGAACCGAAGGTAAACCGAGTCGATCTGTCGTCGTGCCGTCGATCCAGGCCTAATGGAGACCACCAGCAGACTCGCCGTGCCGTCGGCCAGCTGTAAAGCCGCCAACCCGCCGGAGAACTGACCGCCAGTGAGGAACCGGCGATGAGGGAATCTGACCGATCTGAACCGGTTCGGCCAGGAAAAGGAAAAGAGGAAAAAGAGAAAAGAAAAAGGAAAAAGAAAAAGAAAAAGGAAAGAAAAGAAAGAAAGAGAATAGAAAAAGAAAGAGAAGAAAGAAAAGAAAAGAAAAAAGAAAAAAGAGAAATTTTCGGGATTAGGGAATTTCGGAAATTATGGGAGATCCCCAGAATTCGAAAACCCGGGAATTACAGGAATCGGTAAGAAATCCCGGAAAGTGCTAAATTATTTAAATAATTATGGAAAAATTATAAATTTTAGAATTTAATTTCCAGAAAATTCCCTCGACAACCGTGCCGATGGAATCAGGCGAGGTGAACACGGGCGCGACGAACGAGGCGATCGCCGACTCGGAAACAGGTAAGGGATGCATGTGCAGCACTGTAAGGATATTCGGTCTGCATGTTTTTAATTATGAAATATTTTATGAAAATATTGTGATGATTCTTTGGTTGGAAATTTGTGATGATGTACTGGCTGGAATTATAAACTATATTTTTCGTGCAGGAGGCTAGCCAATTGGCAACCGTTATACTGCCGAAAAATTATCTAAAATTATCGAAAATTTATAGAAAATTTCGTAAAATCATAATAAATGATTTTATTTCACGAGAAATGATTTTCAACCACGAAAATCTAGAAAATGATTATTTTTCATAAAACATGAATATAGCGAAAGTCATTTTAAAATATTCATGTTTTCGAAATTGGTGATAATGAGATCACCGAAAATTCTCTCGATATATGAATTATATGTGAGATGAAATGGAAAATGAAAAAGGGATAAAGAGAATATTTTATAAAAGTTTTCTAAATATTCTCTCGATATATGAATTATACGTAATATGAAATGAAAGATGAAAAAGGGAAAAAGTGAATATTTTATAAATATTTTCTTAAATATTCACTTGATTTATTATATAACCTTTATGGTTTTAATTATGAAATGATTATTTTTATAAATTCCATAAAGGTTTTCAGATGATGAAAAATACGGTTTTGAGACTAGATGGCATCCTATCATGTTGATATGTGATATGTGATATGTAACATGTAATATGTGATATGTGATATGTAGTCCCGGCCGACACCTTATCAATGATCCGCCGAGGACCATTATAGACTATGGCCATAGATCTTATATGATGATTTTATACCCTTCGAGGTCTATAGCATGATACGAGTAACGACCCAGTGGACGGGCTGGGCGTGCCTCAGTCTCTATATATGAAAATGTTTTATATGATATGTGATGTGTGAAATGTAAATGTTTTACATGATATGTGAAATGTAAATGTTTTACATGATATCTGACAAGTTAAATGAAGGAGATTTATAGCATTTTACAAAATGCTTATTTCAGTACCGATTTTAGTACTACGAGATGATTTTCATATGACATGTGATATGAACATGTAATATGTTTTCAAAAGGAAAAAAAGGAGTTTATAAGTCTAATATTCTTACTATAATTTTAAATTGAATATTAGACTATATGTGACATAATTATGTGATTTGTTTTAAAAAGAAAAGAGGAGGAAAATAAATCTAATATTCTTATTTTAAACTTTAAATTGAATATTAGATTTAAATGATTTATACGTTATACGAAAAGGAATTTATAGCTTATTTTGCTATTTAAAGTACTGTACTAATTATGATTGTCCAGTAAAATATGAAATGAGTTTAAATGAGAATGATGATGATTTAACTAATATTCTTTTCAAATAATATATGAATATTAGTTACTTTATTTAAATGCTTTATTTCATAGAAGCATTATTTTGAAAGGAACATGAAACTAATATGGAATAAAAAAAAAGGAAAAGGATTTAAATTTCAAACGAAAAGAAATTTATTACTCTCTACAGTTGCTTCTAGGTTTCAGGACAAGATAGGTATTTCAAAATACCTACCTTACTCCATCCGGATCCCTAGCTGACTGTAGTATCCTTCCTACATGCGAGCCTAGAGCCCATAGGAAAAATGAAAAAGTTTTTCAGCATATAGATAGCTGAATATCAAGTATGCATATAATTCCCTTACTGAGCCGTGGTTTGCTCAGCCCTTAATATTAACATTTCAGGTTTTTCGAGGACTAAGAGATTGACATACGAGCATCTCGGCTGCGCATTTGGGGACGATGCAACAGCTTGATTTATTACATAAGGTACGATCATTTATTTTCTGTATTTAGACTTATCTATAGTACTACTTCCTCATGAATTAAAATAGGGGATGTAATTCATATTATAATTTAATATGAAATTGTGTATATGTAAAAGAAAAGTAAAGTATCGCAGACAGCCCAACCATATAAGATGTATAGAATAAAATAAAAAATAGGGTCACGGGCTGTGACAATTTCCACAAGGCATTGTCTTTAGCACTAAACCTCCAAAGCCACTTCAAAAGGAGTGCTTGATTGCACACTTTAAGGTTAATGACACCCCAGCCACCATTTTTCTTGTTACAACAAATTGTATTCCAACAAACCAATCTCATTTTCCTTTTAGACTCTGAATCACCCCATAAAAATTGCCTTTGGAGTTTCTCCAATTCATTCATAACCCCTTCTAGCATCTTGAATAGAGACATATAGAAAATAAGGAGATTAGAGAAGGTAGATTTTTTAAGAGCCAATCTACCTGCCAAGGAAAGCATTTTACTCTTCCAATGACCAAGTTTGCTTCTGAATTTTTCAATGACAGGATTCCAAGAAGATGCAGCTCCCATATTGGCACCCAAAGGTAGTCCCAAATATTTGCAATGGAATTTATCGACTTTACAATTAATACTCCTAGCCCATTTCTTCAACAACTGCGTATCTACTTTGACTCCAAAGAAAGCAGTTTTTGTGAAATTAACCTTTAACCTAGAGGAGACTTGAAAGATTCTAAGAACTCTTTTGATATTCAACAACTGTTGTTCACTTGCTTGATAAAAAATGATCATGACATCAGCAAAATGAAGATGAGTAACGAAGAGATTCCTACCTCTAATAGGAATACTGACAAATAAATCCAGCGAAGATGCTTTGGTGAGAAGCATGCTCAAGCACTTTTTCGCAATAATGAAGACAAAGGGTAAAAGAGGGTCTCCCTACCTAAGGCCTCTTCTCATTTGAATTAGATGAGAAGGCAATCCATTTATCAAAATAAAAACCGAGGCAAAAGAGATATAATTGGCAATCCAGGATATCCTCCTTTGACTGAAACCCATTAACTTCATTGTATCCAACAGAAAACTCCAGTTAACACTGTTGAAGGCTTTTTTAAAGTCTAACTTAATGGTCAGACCACTAACATTCGATCTCTTCATGTTATCGACAATCTCATTTGCTATCAAACTACTGTTTAAAACTTGTCTTCCTTTGACAAATGTTGACTATGTGAAATTGATAATAGTACCCATCACTTTTTTCAATATGCCAGCAAGAACTTTAGCTAAAACTTTGTAGAGACCTCCAATAAGGGAAATTGACCTGAAGTCATAAAGTGATTCAACACATTGATTCTTAGCAATGAGTGCAATGAAGGAGTTATTTACCTCCCTAGGAATATTGCCATTCCTGTAGAACTCTTGAAAGAACTCAAATAGATCATTTTTCAAAACATCCCATTTCCTTTTAAAGAAGCTGAGAGTGAAACCATCCGGACTAGGTGAATTCTCCCTATCACAGTTAATGATTGCCTCCTTAATCTCTTCCATGGAAAAAGCACTCTTAAGATTACACTTTTGTCATCCAATTTTTTGAAATTCAGAAGGCTGAAATTAAGCAGCAGAGAGTGGACAACTCCAAAATGATTTTTAAAAAAGGAAACCACTATTGACTTGATCTCTTTTAGGGTGTGCAGTTGCTTACCTTCGAAAGATAAATGACCTAGAAAGTTATTCCTCCATCTACTATTGGTGATACAGTGAAAATAATTCGTGTTTCTATCACCGTCTTTAATCCACTTCAATCTTGCCTTCTACCTCCATGTCCTTTCTTCGATATTTTAGAGATGCCAAAGCTTTCTTTTTTTTTTTGTGCAAAAGCTCTCGAAGATTGAGACATCATTTAGATAGCATTCAATTTTCTTCCCAATAACACTAACCTCTTTATTAAGTTCATCAATATCAGCTAAAACACCACCTTTTTTGTAGCCTTTCCATCCTCTGATGTGAGAACCGTACATTCAGGTACTGTTGTACATATAGGGATACTCACCACTGTTCATTCTTGGGTATTTTGCAGGTATGAGCTAGTACAGTAAGGTGGGCCTCACAGGCTATATAGTGCCTGGATAGACGTGAGACTGGATAGATAATATTCAGAGAGCCTAAGAAGCCTACAGTAAAAATTTTGAACCTAAAATCCCTCATTTAGATTATTTTTGAGAAGTATGGAAACAAATGGGAAAATGACGAATTAGTCCATAGCTCATTGGCATTTTCGTAAATTGTACCTAAACTAAAGGGAATTTGGACTAAGTAAAAATAGCATGATACTCTACATGAAAATAAGTCCTAGACTATGTCAACAGATGGATTGAATGAGTGGTAGAATTAGAAATTTATGCGATTTACCTAATAGGGGTAATTTCATAATTTTACCTTCTCGGTAGGTCAAACCCGAACCAAACCACCATGATTCATCAAAATTCATCCAATAAGAATTTTTGGTGATGAAATCTAAATTTTTGGAGTGCAATTACATGGTTATAAAAATTACAGAAGCTTAAAGGCATTTTTGTTTGAAATCTCATAACAAAGGATAAAATGGTCATTTTGCCATATCAACAAGCTTCTATATTTTCTCCCCAAAGTCATCTGGCACTATTCCTTCATCTTCTTTTCCTTCTTCACATCACCCATAGCAAAAAGAAAGAAAAGCTTGAAAAACACGACTTAAACCACTTTTTTTTCACCAAGTCACCTTCTACAAACTTGTTCTCCTCACTAAGCTCTATCTATCCATACCCATAGCCCTTTGTAAAAGTGACAAAATCAAGAGAAAAGTGGGCATAAAGAATTCAGCCAAGGTACCCATTCTTCATGCTTTCATTTTCTTTGAATTTTAATGCTAGTTAATGATAGAATTACATGTGTTAAGCATGATTATGATGTTAGATTCAATTGAATTTGGCTAAATCATGTTCAAGCATAATCAAGGGTGTTGGCTTTATAGGCTATACCGAGAGGGGGGGGAGTGAATCGGTTTTTAACTAACCTTAAGCTCGTTTTTCGATTCTTCTAAATTCTTTAGCCTATATAAATATTTTCTAAGTTCTCTAGGTTATTCAATCATGCAATTCAAATTCAATACAATAAGCACAATTATAATTGCAAGTAAATAAAGAGACTAGGGAAAGAGAAATGTACGCAAGCGATTTATAGAGGTTCAGCAACTTGCCTACGTCCTCTACCTTGAGACGCTCCTAAGGATTTTCCCCAAATTCACTATTCTAGAATTTGTGTTACACTCCCTCTTTTTGCAGGCTCAAGAGAAACCTCTCTCTTTTTCTTAGGCTAAAGAGAAACCTCTCCTTTTATAAGGAATGAGTTGGTTTACAAATTGTGTAATCAAAGAAAGAACCTCTAGATAGGCAAATGATTACATAAATTAGGCACAAAGAAAAGCCTATACAATTTTGTGCTAAGCAATACAAGAGATATGTGAATGATGGAAGATGAAGACTTTGTAGCTCTTAATTTGTTGATGAGGCCTGAGGAAGATGAATAAGATGATGAAAGATGTTGCTTAGTTGTTCCTCTTGCTTCCTTTAGCTTCTAAGCCTCTATTTATAGTCCCTTTGATGGTTTGTAGATGTTGGTTGGAGCCAAAACAGAAACTAGCCATTGTATCTCACAGAAACTAGCCGTTGGAGGCTTTCTAACATAAAGGGATCGATCCTTTTGCAAAAGGGATCGATCCCATGCTTCATTCTAGGCCTTTGAGGCATTCTGCCATAAAGGGATCGATCCCTTCCCTTAGGGGATCGATCTCATGCTTCCAGAATGTGATTTCCTGCACTTTTTGAGTTAGAAATGATGTGGCCTTTGATCCTAATCCAACCCAAAATACTTTGGCATTTTTGTAGGAGTTTTTCTTGACTTTCTCAAATGAAAACATAGTCCAAAAATTCATCAAGTAATTTTCTAAAATATTCAAAACATTTTATAAAGTATTAAGACTAATAAGAATATGTAATTAAATCATGGTCTTAATGTTTGATATGATCACTTGAAAATGGATTGAGAAAATTATGTGTGATAAGACAAATTTACAATATGAATTAAACTATTAAAGCTTACTTAAGTTTTTGTCATTTCAAAATATATATTGCAATTTAAAGCTAACAATCTCCCCCTTTTTGATATGACAAAACTTAATGTAAATTTGCTTTGAAAATTCTTTAATAAAATACTCCCCCTCAAATAAAGTAGGATTTTATAAAGCTCCCCTTTAATATAAGCATGGGTTTTCAAAAGGAATTCTCAAACTATTTCTCTCCCATTATCTCTCCCCCTTTTTGTCATAGCAAAAAGAAGGAAAAATAAAAAGTATGCACTCCCTAAAATTATGGCTATGTGAGAACAAATAAATATGCTCCATCCAACAAGAAACACGTTAGTACATGGGACTCATAGCACAAATAAATAAGTCAATATTCACAGAGAGTATGAAATATTCATGTAAAGAATATGACTTATGATCCTATACCAATTGTTTATAAATAATTTCGCAACAAGTTTCCAATTGGTAAGAAATTAAGCAAGCACCTAAGTATATCAATCGTTCTCTTAGGTCCAACTAAGGTGCATGTCAATACATCATGATTATGAGCTGAAATTAGATGACATATCATATGCATGAGCTCATAAATCACGTTCAAGCAAGAGTGTGCATAGGATTAAGACATATAGCAATTAACTACAAGTTCTAGTACTCAAGAGTTTCATGCAACAATATCCTAAATGAATTCTTCTCTATTTGTCATTTCAAACTAATAAGCACAAGAAGAATTGTTAATTTAAAGCGCATACCAATAGTCAATTTAGTTTTGGCTTACCAATTGTTGAAAATATGGTTACCAATGATACCAATTGTTATTTCAATCTAAATGCCAACTGTTACTAATGGTTGACTTAAACATTTTGCATGAATCCTATATTTATGTGTAGTGTATTCATGTCAAGAAAATAATCATTCTAAATATGCAAGAACACAATCACACAAAATTGTACCATATGGAAGATTCAAAAATAAAGGTTTGGAAGCAAACACATTTTGTTCCATGGTTTTAAGCACAAACATCCTATGCTCATTTTCCAATTCAAGTCTTTAACCAATTATAAGCAAGGAAAGATTCAAATAATAAATGCATGGATATTAATCAAGGTACATTTGTTCAAGTTTGCATTTATCTTTGAATGTTGGTGTTGTCATTAAAGCCCAAGTTCTTTAATAATTTGGCCATAAGAAAAATTTAAGTACATGGATGATAAAGTTTCATGCATTTGAACATTTAGGATCCATTTACCATCACAAATTATAGGCCAATGACCATTACCAATTGTTGAGTTTACATTTGAAATCAATCCACTAGATGTATAATTATCATGAAACCTAGTGTGAAATTGATAAGTCAAGCTAAGAGACATAATCCTATAAGCATGCTTGACTAAGATGAACAAAAGGAATGAAGAACATTCATTATGCATAAGTTCATCAAATTCTCAAATATATCCATAAATTCTTGAAATATTTCTCAAAATTATATTTAAGCATTTATTGAAAGTATATTTCAAGATTCATGAATGTTTTCAACAAGAAAAATGATTTTGCACTTGTGAGCTCAAGACAAATGATATTGATTTTTGAAAGTGATACCATTTGTTGGAAATGATACAAATTGATGAAGTTGAGGCATGATATTAATGAAAAATGAATTTTCATATTGTAAAGATCATCAAAAGAAGTTAAAACAATGAATTTTAAGTTGAGAAGAAAGAAAAGATCAAGAAAGTGAAAAATCCTTCTCAAATTCGGTTGAAAAAGTGTAGAAAAACCATTTTGGCTTGGGGGGATCGATCCCTATGGGAGGGGGATTGATCCCTTAGTTCCAGGATACACCAATTCTGTGTTCTGCTCAAGGGGATCGATCCTGCTTATTGAGGGATCGATCCCTCATCCTGTTTCTGCAGATTTTTGACAGAAAATCCAACCTTTGAGGTGCCAAAACTTCGTTTTTGAGTATTTTAAGTCCAAGTAAGAGTTTAAACATTTGTAAAACATGATTTTGGACTTGTATGAATGAAAAACATGAATGAAAAACCATTTAACAATAGATTTTGCAATTTTGGAAGGATTTTTACCAATAAATGCATTTTTGGCCTCAAAGGAGGTCATTTCGAGAGTTAAGCATATTTTGACAACCCCAAAGCATTAGATACCACAAATATCTCAAAACAAACTTGTTCACATAGGTTTTAAGCACATATATCATTAAAGCATACATCTTGTGAACAACATGCCATGATTTCCAACATACAAGTTCTTCATTTTTGCTCATGACATGACATTTTGTATAAATGACATATTTGATATTTTGAAGCAAGTAAATACATTATCAACACATAGAAAACTTGCTCAAAGTGCAGAAAACCAATAATCATTTCATAGTCACTAAACATGCTTTTCATCCAATCATCCAATGCCTCAAGAACTATCTATCAACCAATCAAAAATCATGCCTTTTCTTTATTCATTTAACTCACAATGCACGTAGGATCGTTAACAAATTTTCTCATCAAAGCACAAACAATAAAAAGTTTAAGGAGTAAGGAATTAAGCTTACAATACTCCTTTGCTTGAGAACGCTTTGCCATGTTTTGTTGAATCCATTTTGAGCTATCCTTTGAAGAATTGTTGTAACCTTGCTAAGGATGGATTCTTAAGCTCTTTCTCTTTCTCAAGCAGTCTTCATAGAGGTGTGTAGAGCATTCAAATCAAATTGTTTCTTTGTAACTCCATGCTCTAACACTCTTACAACAAGCAAATTCAAGCATGCTTTGGTACCCAAATTTTCTTGGGTCCATGAGAGTTAGTGCAAACAATTTTTGATCCTTTGAGGATCCATTTCAAACTCAAATCATCATTATTTATTGCATGCTTTGGCACTCACATTTTTCTAACTACTCTTCCTCTAAATGTGGTTTTTCTATATGTGCATGCTTGTGAAAAGTGTCCTATTCTATTGCATAGTGAACATGTAAGAGATAAATCATGCATAGTATTTTTGCTTACAAGGAAATTCTTTAGATGAGTTTCTTTTTGTATCGCATTATAACCTAACCCATCTTTATCAAAGAAAGCTCTTTGGGTCTCAAGCATGTGATCTAATTTTTGTCGACCCATATAGAACCTAGTAAATGAGTTATGCAAATTTGTATTCTTTTCATTTAACTCATTTATCTCTAAGTTAGCCTTTTCCTATTTCTTTTCAAAATCTAGCTTAGCATTTGTCAAGGCTTCATTTTCTATTTTTAATTTAGCAATGATTTTCTTATATTTGGAGTTCATGCATTGAAATTCATTTGCTAAATCATCAAAGGCATTTTGTAACTCGTCAAATGTAAAGTCATTATTTTCACTAGAGCTACTACTAGCCTCATCATCACTAATGGTCATAAAGCATGAGTAGGCTACCTCTTCATCTACATTTTCCTCATCGGGGCTATCACTATCGCTCCATGCAGCCACAAATGCTTTCTTCTTAGGTTTCTTATCCTTTTCCTTTCTAAGTAAGGGGCAATCTAACTTAGTATGACCCGGTTCATTACACTCATAACACACCAAGGGATCTTTTTCTCTTCTACTTGACTCTCCCCTATGATGTCTCCTATTTTGCTCTCTCTCATTCATTCTCATGAACCTATTGAATCTTTTGGCAAACATTGTCATTTCCTTTTCTTCGTCATTTCCACTCTCATCACTATCATCTTCAATGACCTTATGAGTGGAAGACTTAAGTGCTACTCCTACTTTCTTTGAAGGCTCTTTATTTCTTTTTAATTTCATTTCATATGTAAGTAGGGAGCCCATAAGTTCATTTAGAGACAAGGTGTTAGGATCCTTAGATTCTTCTATAGCCGTCACCTTTGCCTCCCAAGATTTTGGCAAGCTATTCAAGATTTTCTTAACCATTTCTAGATTGGAATAGCTCTTACTTAATGCCTTAAGTCCATTAATTATGTTATTGAACCTAGTGTACATTTCACTCATGGACTCATTTTCTTTCATTCTAAAAAGCTCATAATCATGTGTGAGCATACCTACTTTGGTTTCTTTCGCTTGATTGGTCCCTTCATGTCTGATGGCCAATTTGTCTCATATTTGCTTAGCATTTTCACATAGAGACACTTTTTTATATTCATTGGGACCTAATGCACAAAAGAGGGTGTGCATAGCCTTGGCATTCAATTGTGCCACTTTCATGTCATTTGTGTCCCACTCATCCTCATTCTTATGGACATCTTTTCCATCTACTTTCTTCATAGGAGTTCTAGGACCATTCACTATAATTCTCCATTTCATAATCATTTGATTGGACAAACAACATCATTCTTGTTTTTCAATAAGAGTAATTCTCTCCATTGAATAGTGGAGGTCTAACTAAGGATTGTCCCTCTTCTCTTAGGGGTGTGCCTACATTCAAGTGAGCCATTTATGATCGTTTTGCTCGATAGAAATTAGTCTAAATCAATCTCGAGCCCAAGCTCTGATACCAATTGTTAGCTCTATAAGCTATACCGAGAGGGGGTGAATCAGTTTTTAACTAACCTTAAGCTCGTTTTTCGATTCTTCTAAATTCTCTAGCCTATATAAATATTTTCTAAGTTTTCTAAGCTATTCAATCATGCAATTCAAATTCAATACAATAAGCACAATTATAATTGCAAGTAAATAAAGAGAGTAGGGAAAGAGAAATGTATGCAAGCGATTTATAGAGGTTCGGTAACTTGCCTACGTCCTCTGCCTTGAGACGCTCCCAAGGATTTTCCCCAAATTCACTATTCTTGAATTTGTGTTACACTTCCTCTTTTTCTTAGGCTAAAGAGAAACCTCCCCTTTTACAAGGAATGAGTTGGTTTACAAATTGTGTAATCAAAGAAAGAACCTCTAGATAGGCAAATGATTACATAAATTAGGCACAAAGAAAAGCTTATGCAATTTTGTGCTAAGCAATACAAGAGATATGTGAATGATGGAAGATGAAGACTTTGTAGCTCTTAATTTGTTGATGAGGCCTGAGGAAGATGAATAAGATGATGAAAGATGTTGCTTAGTTGTTCCTCTTGCTTCCTTTAGCTTCTAAGCCTCTATTTATAGTCCTTTGAATGGTTTGTGGACATTGGTTAGAGCCAAAACAGAAACTAGCCGTTAGAGGCTTTCTGATATAAAGGGATCAATCCCTCTGCAAAAGGGATCGATCCCATGCTTCATTCTAGGCTTTTAACGCATTCTGCCATAAAGGGATCGATCCCTTCCCTTAGGGGATCGATCCCATGCTTCCAGAATGTGATTTCCTGCACTTTTTGAGTTAGAAATGATGTGGCCTTTGATCCTAATCCAACCCAAAATACTTTGGCATTTTTGTGGGAGTTTTTCTTGACTTTCTCAAATGAAAACATAGTCCAAAAATTCATCAAGTAATTTTCTAAAATATTCAAAACATTTTATAAAGTATTAAGACTAATAAGAATATGTAATTAAATCATGATCTTAATGTTTGATATGATCACTTGAAAATGGATTGAGAAAATCATGTGTGATAAGGCAAATTTACAATATGAATTAAAACATTAAAGCTTACTTAAGTTTTTGTCATTTCAAAATATATATTGCAATTTAAAGCTAACAAAGAGTATTCGGCCATGGATGGAACCTGGGGAAACCATGTGGTTTAATGCATAAAAATGAACCTAGAATGCTGAAGAAGCATGAGAAAGCATGAATATGTGATTAAATTGTTGAATTTCCATAAGTTTAGCTATAGGAAGAATTCGGCCAAGTTAAGGGGAAGGGGTTTTGTGGCTGACTTTGATGAATCTAGGATGCCATAATACTATAGAAATTATGAGGAGTCCACCGGTGAAGTCGAATTTAAAATCGGAGTTGTGTAGGCGAAGTTATGTTTTATTATCAATGTAATTTAGACTGAAAAAATATTTTCTACTGATAATATAGTAGAATTTAGTGAAATAAAATTTATTAGAAATTGAATTATGGTGAATAATGGTGTTTGGTATAATATCTTGCAGCGCAAGAGTATTGATTCGTGAGTGGTGCTATCGAGAAGTTCGACTTAGTCGGACAGGTAAAGGATGCGTCTGTGAATCGTAGGGATACTGTGAATGCATAAATTGGTTCACATGATTTTTATAAAGTGATTTGAAAATGAATTGCTTTGGAATTGGTGAAATTGTAGATACTAGCTGGTTTATAAACTGTGTTTTCAATGTAGAAAGGCTAGGTTAAAAGTAGCCGTTATTCTGCCGGAATTTATAAGAACTCTAAGAAATAAATTCTAATATTTTTCAATGACAGAAATAAATAAATCTCCAAGTGATTTCCATGTGAATTGTTGAGATTGCATTATATGACTATTTACTGAAAAACAATATTTAAATATTCTTGTTATGGAATTTTAATTACGTGAAAGTAGCAGCACGTGTTTGTTATAGTTCTATAAATAAATAGAACATTTCCATGAAAGAATACTGAAGTGTGAATATTTTATGAATTTTTATTCATAAACTAAACATATATTTTTAGTATATTTATTTATGGATTGACTGAAAATACTATCAATGGAAGTGATTTCATAAGTGGTGTTTCTACTGTGTATTCACTGTTTTGAGATTGTTAGGCCTCGTATCATGCTCACGTGTCATGTGTTACTATTGCTATACTATGCTGATAGATACTGATCCTATTATTAGCATCCCAATGGTCACCTGATCAGTGCACATTGTGGACCCCATAGACTATGGTCATAGGTCTCACATGTTATTATTTCTCCCTTTCTAAGACATTATTATTGCATGATATACCTTGGGTGTTGCCTGGTCTCCACCAAATTGATTACGGATTATTGAATTGTTTCATTGAACTGATTGCTGGTACTGATCTATTTCCTAATAACGAGTTTTATAAATACTGTCTATTGAATGATCCATTATATGGTGTTTATCAAAATATGAAGTGAATATTATGATTGAAAAGAAATATTTATTTATTATTAAATTATTTTTCTATTTAATTTTAATAGCAATTTATGTGTTTTAATATCAAATTCAATTAAATACTCCCTATAGTTGCTTTTAAGAGCCGGGACAAGACAAGTATTCTAAAATACCATCCATACTCCATCCGATTTCCTAGCCAATTATAGTATCCATCGTGATTTGTACCTTAGTATGCTATTAGGATTTAAACATTTTCGCATATAGATTTCAGAGTATCAGTGTTTACATACAATTCTCTTACTGAGCATGTTAGTTCACCCCTTATTTTTCCAACTCCACAAATTACTTACAGCGACCGTTCCTCAAATTTTTGACTGCACTATTGATCCCGAGGCAACTTGAGTGGATCCTGGAGGTATTTTGATTTCCTTTTATATGTTTAGACATTACTGTGTACAGTACTACAATTGTATAGCTATGTGAAAGGGATGTAAAACATATGAGAAATATTGTAAATTACATTTTGTTGTAAATACCTATATCAGCAGTATATACATGATTGCAAGTTAATAGTGATTACTGTTTTAGAAGTGCGTGGTAAAGGCATCACAGACAGCCCAACTGTCACTCTGTGTGTGTAATGTGGAAATTACTGTATATTATAGGATGTGACATCTAATATCCTTCTTAAGTAATTTCAACCTATGGAAACATCTAGCACTTGTGCTCCCAAAGACTTTATAGGAGTTCCAGTTTTCATCCACTAGTCGATTAAAATCATTATCTTCTAACCAATGATTGAAGAGTTTAAAAGGTTTAGGCCCCTAATCATGAACATCTAATCCCCAGCAGACACCCACATGATTAGAGATGAAACACTATAAACTCCATTGATTAATATTAGCAACATGGTCATTCCAGTTGGGTGAAATTAAGAACTTGTTAAGACAACTCATGGCAGTTTTAGAATGCCAAATGAATTTTCTTCCTGTAAGAGGGAGATTAGTCAAATTCATAATCTAAATAAAATCGTTGAAATCCTGCTACAAACGAACATTATCAGCCACCCCTAGCCTTTCATCATTGTTAAGCACTGGATTAAAGTCTCCCGCATAGCACCAAAGTTCATTATCATCATTTTTTAGTTTCGAAACTAGTTCCCAGAAATCGCTTCTATCTTTGACCTCATTGGGATCATAAATATTAATAAAGTTAACCACTGGAGAGTACATACTGAGTGTTCCTTTTAACCAAATGAATCTATCACTAGTCAAAGAAGATAGTAGTTTGAATTCTCCTTCGTTTCACATGCAGATTAAGCCACCCGCAGCCCCCATAGCATCCTAATGAACAAACTTCACATCTTTGTTATTCCAAATTTGGTTGATATATTGGTCATTGACACTTGAGAGTTTTGACTCTAGAATAAGAACCACAATAGGGTCCTCTCTGTTTAGAAATTTTTTGAGCTCGTTCTTCTTAGGCTTAAAGCCTAAACCCTTTATATTAAAAGAAATAATCTTCATTGAGAAAAACAAAAAAAAACCTGATCGGAGCAAAGAAAAAAAAGCTAACATACATCTGTTCTCTACAAATACTTTTTGCCATATCCTTAATTTTTGCCTCCATCAATCTTCTAATAATTTCTTCTTCATCTGTAGTGGTTGATAAGCCCATCAATCTCACCACTTCAATTGTTGCTTGTGCTTCTTTCCTGAGACTTCTATATCTGTTTCTAATGTCATCATCAGAAATCTCCTCTTCCGGTAGATGTTCTTCTTCTAGGCATTTCACCATCCTCAAGTTCTCCTTTATCCTATAATAGTTTACCTTTTTCCTACCCTTTTTTGTTTTAGATTTCGCTGTAATTCATTTCTCCTTTTCAGACACAACAGTTGCCATATTCAAAGAGGATATCAAAATATATTTCCTTTTTGGTTTTTCGTTTGCAGCTACAGATCCCATACACTCATGGGGGGCTTCGATATTTTGATCCACACTGGGACTTCATTATTTGGACCTTCGAACTGAACCAAGCACAGAGCCATAGCATCATCAGCTGGGTTAATAGGGATAGGACTTTGAGTGTTAAATGGGCTTTGTATTGGACTTCTGATTAGCACATCCTTCTCACCATTCAACTGCGAGCCAAGGCCCACCTCTTCAAAAGTTTTAGGTTCAGCTTACAACGCATCTTTAGCTAAATTTAATGATCAGTCCTTTCCTCGTGACCATTATCTCTATTAATGATAATAGCCGGCTCATCCTTGCAAAACAAAAAATCATCCTCAAAAGATGAAACCTCAACGTCTCCCAAAGTCAGCTTATTAATTCCAAGAGTGCAACAATTGTCAGCTCCTCTACCTGACAGTTCAAGTTTGTCACAGCCCGTGACCCTATTTTTAACCTTTTTCTATACATCTTATTTGGTTGGGCTGTCTGTGATACTTTACTTTTCTTTTACATATACACAATTTCATATTAAATTATAATATGAATTACATCCTCGATTTTTACTTCATAAGAAAGTAGTACTGTCGATGGGTCTAAATACAGAAAATAAATGATCATACCTTATTAATTAAATCAAGCTGTCGCATCGTCCCCAAATGCGCAGCCGAAATCTTTTAAGTGTCAGACTCTTAGTCTTCGAAAACCTGAAATGTTAAAATTAAGGGGTGAGCAAACCACGGCTCAGTAAGGGAATTATATGCATACTTGATATTCAGCTATCTATATGCTGAAAAACTTTTTCATTTTTCCTATGGGCTCTAGGCTCGCATGTAGGAAGGATACTACAGTCGGCTAGGGATCCAGATGGAGTAAGGTAGGTATTTTGAAATACCTATCTTGTCCCGGAACCTAAAAGCAACTGTAGAGAGTAATAAATTTCTTTTCGTTTGAAATTTAAATCCTTTTCCTTTTTATTCCATATCATTTTCATATTCCTTTCAAAATAATGCTTTTATGAAATAAAGCATTTAAATAAAGTAACTAATATTCATATATTCTTTGAAAAGAATATTAGTTAAATCATCATCATTCTCATTTAAACTCATTTCATATTTTATTGTACAATCATAATTAGTACAGTACTTTAAATAGCAAAATAAGCTATAAATTCCTTTTCATATAACATATAAATCATTTAAATCTAATATTCAATTTAAAGTTTAAAATAAGAATATTAGATTTATTTTCCTCCTCTTTCCTTTTTAAAACAAATCATATATTCATATCACATATAGTCTAATATTCAATTTAAAATCATAGTAAGAATATTAGACTTATAAACTCTTTTTCCTTTTGAAAACATATTACATGTTCATATCACCTGTCATATGAAAATCATCTCGTAGTACTAAAATCAGTACTGAAATAAGCATTTTGCAAAATGCTATAAATCTCTTTCATTTAACTTGTCACATACCATGTAAAACATTTACATTTCACATATCATGTAAAACATTTACATTTCACATATCACATATCATATAAAACATTTTCATATATGGAGACTGAGGCACGCCCAGCCCGTCCACTGGGTCGTTACTCGTATCATGCTATAGACCCCGAAGGGTGTAAAATCATCATGTCAGATCTATGGCCATAGTCTATAATTGTCCTCGACGGATCACTGATCAGGTGTCGGTCGGGACTATATATCACATATTACATATCACATATCACATGCCACATGTCACATATCACATGATAGGATGCCAACTAGTCTCAAAACCGTATTTTTCATCATCAGTAAACCTTTTATGGAATTTATAAAAATATATAATTTCTTAATTTTGAAACCATATAGGTTAGAAAACCATTTAGTGAATATTTATAAAAATATATATATATATATAAAATATTCACTTTATTTCTTTTCATTTTCCATCTCATATTTCGTGAAATTTACATATCAAGAGAAATTTCGGTGATTTCATTATCACCATCCTCGAAGAGAATTTTCAGTGATTTCATTATCACCATTCTCGAAAACATGAATATTTTAAAATCACTTCTTTTTATTCATGTTTTTGTGGAAAAATTCATTATCGTTTCTCGTGAAATAAAATCATTTATTATGATTTTATGAAATTTTTTAGAATTTTTCGATAATTTTGATAATTTTTCGGCAGTATAACAGCTGCCGATTGGCTAGCCTCCTGCACAAAAATACAGTTTAAATTCTCAACTGGTACATCATCACAAATTTTCAACCATCATTCATCGCACTATTTTCATAAAATATTTCATAATTTAAATCATGCAGACTGAATATCCTTACAGTGCTGCACATGCATCCCTTACCTGTTTTCGGGTCGACGACCACCTCGTTCGTCGCGCCTGTGTTCACCTCGCCCGATTCCATCGGCTCGGTCGTCGAGGGAATTTTCTGGAAATTAAATTCTAAAATTTAGAATTTTTCCATAATTATTTAAATAAATAAATTATTTAAATAATTTAGAAATTTTCGGGATTTCTTACCGATTCCCGTAATTCCTGGGTTTTCGAATTCTCGGGATCTCCCGTAATTTTCAAATTCCCGAATCCCGAAAATTTCTCTTTTTCTCTTTTCTTTTCTTTTCTTTCTTTTCTTTTTTTTCTCTTCTTTTCTTTCTTTTCTTTTCTTTTTTTTTCTTTTTCCTTTTTCTTTTCTCTTTTTCCTCTTTTCCTTTTCCTGGCCGGACCGGTTCAGACCGATCAAATGCCCTCATCGCCGGTTCCTCGCTGGTGGCCGGTCCTCCGGCAGTTCGGCGGCTCCACAGCTGGCCGACGGCACGGCGAGTCTGCTGGTGGTCTCCGTTAGGCCTGGATCGGCGGCACGGCGGCGAATCGAGTCGATTTTCCTTCGGTTTCTTCCACCTCTTCGCCGGCCCTCCTCTGCCATTCATCGCGCCTCGGGTGGCCTCCATCCTCTTCCTCTCCCTTCGGCGGTGCTTCGATGGCAGTGGCAGTGCCTGGATCGGCCGGCACCTCCATCTGTCATTTTCCCTTTTCTTTCCGGTTTTCTCCGCTTTCCGTCGTTTCTGTTTTCCGTTTTTGCTTCACCGCTTCCTTCTTCCGTCGCCGGTCGCCTTCCTTCACGTCGCCGGCGGCTTCGCCTCCTTTTCTTCTTCCTCTCCCGTCGGCCGGCCTCTGTTCTTTTTTTCTTCTCGACAAAAACGGGTCCCGATTCCCGTTTCTATTTTCTATTTCCTTTTTTTTATTTTAATTATCCTATATTATATTTATATATACCATATATAAACACAATATTTTAACATATATATATATATATGCACTTATATAAAAACACAAAACTTGCGGACCAAGTAAAAACCCTAATAAAACTTTCCTTCCAAATAACCCTCATAATTGCTTTAAATTTTAATAAATTCAAACCATATCTTCCAAAATTAATCTCAAAGCCAGTTTCTATAAATTAATTCACAAACACACATTAAACAATTAATTTTACACATGAATATAGCAATAAATGTGGTAATTAAAACATAAATAATATAACAAATATATTATTATCAAATACCCCCAAACGTACATTTTTGTTAGTCCTCGAGCACAATCAAAAGAAAATGCACTTGTTTGTGACCTTTAAGAACAAAAATGAAATCTCAAGGACACCCAAAATGTTTCAATCAAATTCATGTAAATTCAGTTCCACTTAATTTCCACATATTGCCTCAAATATACCTCACATCTATAATTCAAAAAAAAACTCAGTAATCTCATAATTCAAATATTAATTAACTCAAATCATGATATCAAATGTGTGTGTGTGTGATTAGCCAAACTCAAATTCCTTTTCAGTACTCAATTAAAATTATGCAACTCATGAACAATTAATGTGATCTCAAATTTTTTTTTTATATTTTACTGACACTCCATAGGCTTGCTATTCTTACATCTCTCCACTAATGTAGACAATAAAATCAAATTAGATCAATAGGTCTTTATTAGCTTATAATGTTTGGCCAAGGTATTAGTTAACAAAGAAAGGGAAAGTAAAAATCAAAACAAGAGAGCTAACAATGCTTAGCACATATTAAATTTCTTTCTCTTTCTTTTTTTTTTCACTTCCTCTTTTTTTTCATTTTGAACTCCATATATTTATCTCCACAACCCTTGAGCCTATCTTTTTCATATATTTGTTTGTGGGTGACAATTTCTATGCCACATTTTAAACTCTTCCTCATTTTTTTGAACATCACAATGGAGTCAAGGCATGATCCACACAACTTTCTTTTTTTTAACCTCTTCCTTTATTAGCTTGAAAATATTTCTTAAATCACATTCCCTCAATGATAAATATATGCATAAAGCTCTCTTTAAGGGTACATTCATTGTTTTTTAGACTAATTTGGGTAAGGTCAATGAGGTTACAAGAAAATTTGAATGGTGGCTATTCATATGCTTTTGCATATGCCCTTCTTTCAATAAGGCTCAATGGGATATACTAGTGAATAATTTGTAACATGGTAGGCTTGAAAGGCTCAAATGTTCCAAGGAATGCCTAAATCATCTCTAAGTCAATCAATTGCCTATGATTTCGCCTTAAGTGTAATAAAACAAGTTCTAGAGTGTCATGCATGATCACTAATTTCATAAAGTCACATAATCATTCACTAAGTATCAACAATTCATAAGAGTATGGCTTATGTGCTCAATTGTTCATTAATCACGAAGTGAATAAAATTAACAACGAATTATTTAATTACCTAAGTATGCATTTCTCACAATCACTTAACCATAGTAAAATTCTCTTATATTCATATAGGCTAGTGAAAAATCATAGTGAAAAAGAAAAACATAAATCCAAGTAAATTTTTTTTTAAAAAAAATTTTAAAATTTTTTTTTCTAATTTTTTTTTCAAAAATAATAAACTAAACAAATACAACTAAACCACACCCTCATACCTAAATCAAACTTTGTCCTCAAAGTTGAAAAACAAAGATTAATAAAAGAGTCGGAATGTGCACACTAAAATAATAAATAAAAAAATAAAAATAAAAAGAATGAAAAATCATACCTAGTTGGGTTGCCTCCCAATAAGCGTTTTATTTAATGTCTAGGCAAGACGGAATGCTAAGTCTAAGGCTTCTCCAAATCAATGAAATCCACTATTTGGCCTTTTGGAGTGCCTTCCAAGTATGGCTTCAATCTATGCCCATTCACTTTGAAACTAGCTCCTATTCTCATGTTCTCAATCTTAACTTGCTTAAACTCTTTCTGGAGAATAGATTTGTCGTGGTACAGCTTTGCTCTCTCCTTGTAAATCTTTGCATTCTCATAGGCTTCATTTCGAATCTCATTCAATGCATTCAATTGGAGTTTCCTAGCTTCCCCAGCTTTGTCATCTGTTTTATCTTGCACAAAATTAGAAACAACAACTGAGTCTAGAACATCAACTGAGAAACAATTATTAGAATCTGTAGGTAATTTAAGAGAATTAAAAACAGAAAATTCCACTGTCTCATCTAAGATTGTTATGGTTAATTTCTCATTTTGAACATCAATGATTATCTTTGCTGTAGCCATGAATAGACGTCCAAGAAAAATAGGTAGCTCATGCTCATTATTTGATTATCTCTCCATGTCCAGAACTACAAAATCAACAAGAATGATTAGTGTATCAGTTTGAACTAAAATATCCTCCACAATTGTGATAACCGTAAATTTTTCATTTATTGGAAATTAGAAATATTGAAAATAAATATTGGAGAAATTAAATAAGAGGGAATAAATAAAAATTTGCGAGAACGGGATATTGGTGAAAATCCTGAGAATCGAAGAAGTGAAAGAATTAGGAGATTCGTATAAAAGAAATTAAATTGGAAGTGAAAATAAAAATAATAGAGAGAGGAAAAAAAAGAATTATATTGGATAAATTAAAATTCAAATTAAATAAAGAAAATGAGAAATGAAAATAAAGTATATTTATATAATTACAAATTATATAAATGTATTTTATACAAATACATATGTATTTAAAATACTATATAGTATATTTTAATATACGTTGGTATATATATAGAAATATATACTATTTCATAAAATTATATCATACATATGTATATGAACATAATATTTTATGTGTATATATAATCATATAAATACATATAGAAGAAAGGTAAATGTGATTTTATATTAAAGTTTATATGTATAAATATTGTATTATAATATCTATATAAATTGTATATGTAAAGGTTATTTATTTTAAAATATATAAAAATACATATATATACTAGAGATATGTTTATAATATAATATATATATAATTTATATATAATATATATTATATTATATTATGTATGAAATAATATATGTATAATATATAGTATATATTATATGCATACAATATATTATATTGTGTATATGTAACACCTCAATTTCTATTATATAACATATTACTCACTTATATCTTACACTTACTACCGGTTGGGCTGTCAGTGATGCTTATCAACTCCTATCACTTTAATAAGAATAATTAAATTATTTTCTCAAAATGTATATACATTCCCTTATATTGAAAGTAGTACTGTACAACTTTACTGAATATATAAAAGAACACAACATACCTTCGATATCCAATCTCAGGAAGGTAAGTCTCTTAGTTCAAATCAGTTATCTGTGGAGTGGAAAAATAAGGAATGAGCGACAATGTGCTCAGTAAAGAAGGTGTATGCTGCATTATAAAATAAAAACTATAATCTCAAAACCATTTAATTGTCCTAATGATCAAACTCATTAAGAATAAATATAGTTAACATGAAACAGGATTCACCAGATCCTTTCATAAATCATTAATTGAGACTAGGCAACAATTTAAATCATGCAAAGAACACAAATCATCCGCTTTTGGGGTGCACCCGAAGGCCATCGCCCCTCACGGCTATCTCATCTAGATGTATGGCCATAATCTGTATGTGGTCCTCGGGTCCACTTGCCAAGTGACCTCGAGACCGCTGAAGACTTGGCAGGTCCATCAGCCCTGTGACGCCCTAGGGTGCACTCGTTGGTCTCTTTGACCCGAGCCATCGCCCTAGATGGGCCACGCAAAGTATATGAGTGATAATGCATGAACTCATGGCCTAATGTCTCAAAATCAAGTTATCATATGTATCATTTCCATAAAATGATTTAGTTTCCAAAAGGGTTTATAACTAGTAAAAACAACCCTCAATTTCAACATTTTCTATGAGAGAAAAACACTTTTGGAGCTGATTCGCCCACGGCTAGTTCGCCCAGGGTCAGCTCGCCCATTAGCCAATTCGCCCAAGGAACTACTCGCCCGAGAGTCTACTCGCCCAAGGGACTACTCGCTCGAGAGTCTACTCGCCCAAGGGACTACTCGCCCAAGAGTCTACTCGCCCAAAAAATTTGATATTTTCTATTTTCAAAAATAATAAAATTAATTCAAATTTTATTTATTTATTTATTTAATTTTCGTTTGAGAAAATTATTCTTAAATCAGTTCGCCCACTAGTCAATTCGTCAAGGCGGCAATTTATAGTCGCCCGCCTCATAGCTTTTCAAGACAAAAATATGGCTGGCTAATAACAGTTCGCCCGCCATTTACTTAAAACAAGGGTCACCCGCCCAATCTCATTAAAAAGGGTTCGCCCAACTATGGCTTACCCGGATTTCTTTTTAAAACAAGGGCACTCGACCAGTTCTCATAACAGAGAGCTCGCCATTGGCTCGCTCGAGTTTCTGCCTAGAACAAACTACTCGCCCGCCTTAATCAATTCACCCAACAAAACAACTTATGGCGGCTTGTAGCTCGCCCGAAACCAAAACAGTTTATCAACCGATGCATGTCAGAAAATAAAACAATTTCTAATATTTTCTTAACATTTTTACTCCACAGGACATGCATTTGCATCACATACTACTTCCTTACCTCGTCTGATACAGCCTTGCTTCTCGCCCTTAATTCTCTTGTCCTTCTTCTCCACGCCAATGTTAGCCACATTGATTAATTTTATCTCATCTCATTTAATGCTTTCATACCTTATATATATACTATCTTGATCTTTTATCAAGATTAAATCCCATATATTCCTTGTTAAAATTTCTTGTTGCTCTTTAATATTTGTTTCTCTTTCTTTATACACTACACTATAAATCATCACTTAGATTGGAAAGTGGAAATTCACATTCGATTTAATTTCACAAAATTTTTATTTCCACTATCAATAATGTACACATATGGCATACAGTATAATAAAATTCGGATCTTACATTTCTCCCCACCTTAAGAAATTTGGTCCTCCAAATTTAACTTGGGACCTGTCACTGAAAAAGCTCTGGATACATCTCGCGCATAAGGCTTTCTAATTCCTAAGTAGCCTCCTCCTCGTTATGATACTGCCAGAGCACTTTAACTAAAGGAATCGTCTTAGATCGCAATACCTTATCCTTCCTATCCAAAATCCGCACCGGTTTCTCAACGTAACTCATGTCCTCTCTGATCTCCAGTGGCTCGTGTCGAATCACGTGAGAAGGATCTGGATGGTACTTTCTCAACATCGAGACATGGAACACGTTATGCACTCCTGACAACTCTGGTGGTAGTGCTAACCGATATGCCACATCTCCCACGCGATCTAAGATCTCATAAGGCCCAATGTATCGAGGGCTCAACTTTCCCCTCTTCCCGAATCTCATAATACCTTTGGACGGTGAAACCTTTAAAAACACATAATCACCTGCTATAAACTCCAATGGTCGGCGTCTAGTATCTGCATAACTCTTCTGCCGACTCTGAGCCGTGCTGAGCCTCTCACAGATCATCCGTACGTCACTAAAAGCCTGCTCGACCAAATCGGGAGCTAACAGTTTACGGTCTCCAACTTCTTCCCATGCTATAGGGGATCTACATCGTCTGCCATACAAGGCCTCATACGGTGCCATGCCGATACTCGTATGAAAACTATTATTATAAGCAAACTCTGCCAGGGGTAAATGATCGTCCCATGAGCCTCTAAAATCCAATGCACACGCTCTCAACATATCCTCGAGCGTCTGTATCGTACGCTCGGACTGCCCATCAGTCTGTGGATGAAAAGCGGTGCTAAAACTCAACTGGGATCCCATAGCCTCCTGAAATCTCTCCCAAAAATGAGAGGTGAAGCGAGAGTCCCTATCAGAGGTGATACTCACTGGAACACCATGTAACTTCACTATCTCCCTGACATACAACTCGGCCAAGGCACTAACTGAATTTGTAGATCTCATGGCTAAGAAATGAGCAGACTTAGTCAATCTGTCGACTATCACCCAAATAGCATCATATCCCTTCCGAGTCCGTGGTAATCCCATAATAAAATCCATAGTTACATGCTCCCATTTCCACATAGGAATCGGTAATGGTCGAAGCATACCTGCCGGCTTCTGATGCTCAATCTTAATCTGTAGGCATGTTAAACATCTGGTAACAAAATCTGCGATGTCCTTTTTCATCTTAGGCCACCAGTACACTTTCCGGAGATTCTGATACATCTTAGTACTACCCGGATGTAACGTGTATCTAGAGGTATGGGCCTCTGATAAAATCAAATCTTTAAGCTGCTGATCACCGGGAACACATATCCGACCTCTAAATCTCAGTATCTCATCGGTGCCAATCTCAAAATCCAACTCATTTCCCATTTGAATCTGGCTGACCACCCCAATACAATAATCATCACTCCTCTGAGCTTCCTTGATTCGATCCATCAAATCCGGCTCGATACGAAAACTAGCTGTAAACCCATACTGGTCAGAGGAAACAACTGTCAAACTGAGGTTAGAGAACTGCTCTATCAACTCATGTTCCCTGATCATCATGTACGATACCCTGCCAACATGCTTACGGCTCAGTGCATCAGCTACTACATTAGCTTTACCTGGGTGATACAAAATCTCACAATCATAGTCCTTTAATAGTTCCATCCACCGTCGCTGCCTCAAATTCAACTCTTTCTGTGAGAATATATACTTCAGACTCTTATGGTCTGTATATATCTGAAATTTCTCCCCGTACAAGTAATGTCGCCATATCTTCAGTGCAAACACCACTGCGGCTAGCTCCAAGTCATGTGTCGGGTAATTCTTCTCATGATCCTTCAACTGTCGAGAACCATAAGCTATAACCCGACCATACTGCATGAGCACACACCCTAAACCTTGAGCGGATGCATCAGTATATACCATAAATCCACCTGATCCGCTAGGAAGGGCTAATACGGGGGCACTAGTCAATCTCTTCTTAAGTTCACCAAAACTACGCTCACACGCATCATTCCACTCAAACTTTACATCCTTACGTGTGAGTCGTGTCAATGGAGCAGCAAGTCTAGAAAATCCCTCCACAAACCTGCGATAATATCCGGCAAGACCTAAGAAACTCCGTATCTCGGTAATCGTGTTAGGCCTCTCCCACTGAACAATGGCCTCTATCTTGGACGGATCAACTGATACCCCGTCTCTCGACACTACATGTCCGAGAAATATAACATGGTCAAGCCAGAACTCGCACTTACTAAGCTTAGCGTACAACTTTCGCTCTCTGAGGTCTGTAAAACAATCTGCAAATGTTGCTCATGCTCCTCTGGAGTCTTAGAGTAAATCAATATGTCATCAATAAATACTATGACAAACTTGTCCAAAAATGAATGAAATACCTCATTCATCAAACTCATAAAAGCTGCAGGGGCATTTGTCAGTCCAAAAGGCATCACTAGGAACTCATAGTGGCCATAGCGAGTCCGAAAGGCTGTCTTATGCACATCCGACTCCTTAATCTTCAACTGGTGATAGCCTGATCGAAGATCTATCTTGGAAAACACCTGTGCACCCCTGAGCTGATCAAACAAATCATCAATCCGAGGTAGTGGATACTTATTCTTAACGGTAGCCCGATTCAACATCCGATAATCAATACACAACCGGAGGCTACCATCCTTCTTCCGAACAAATAATACTGGAGCTCCCCACGGTGACACACTGGGACGTATAAATCCCTTATCTAATAGTTCTTGGAGCTGCTTCTTGAGCTCATCTAACTCTGTCAGTGCCATCCTATATGGGGGTCTAGAAATCGGCTACGTACCGGGTACCAACTCGATCATAAACTCCGTCTCTCGATCCGGTGGTAACCCAGGTAAATCCTCTGGAAATACATCCGAGAAGTCCTTAACCACAGGAATCTCTTGGATCTTTGGATGCTTCCTCTCAACATCCTCCACACTAGCAATATATCCTTCATAAACATTCATACACAACCACAAATTCAGTACACACGTCATCTCATAACATAATTCACATACTTTTTTATTAATTTACAATAACTTTACAATGTACTTTTCGGGATAAGAGAAGGTAATAAACTTAGTATTACAGTCCAAACTAACATGATTTGCAGCCAACCAATCCATACCTAAAATGATATCAAAATCATATATATCCAACAAAATTAGGTTAGCTGTCACAACCTTCTCTCCTATAGTCAATTTACAACCCTTATATATAACATCCGTCCTCTGGAAATTATTAAAAGGAGTTTTCACTCGCAATGTATATTTTAACAACTCCGGCTCTACTGGGGTCCTGTTGGCATATGCAGGCGATAAGAATAAATGAGTAGAACCCGGGTCAATTAAGGCAATTACGGGAATATCAAAAAGATAAATTTTACCTTTAATCACATCGATAGAGGCGTCGGCAGTCTCCTGATCCAACGCGTACACCCGACCCTGAGTCACAACCTTCTTACCCTTTTCTGCGGCTGTCGCCCGCCTTGGCTGTGAGGGTGTCGCTTTCTCTGGTGCATTCTGAGCTGCCGGGGCCGCTATTTGAGGTAATGCAGTAGGTCTAGTAGAAGCAGTTGACTCTCTGAGCATCGAGCAATCCTTAATAAAATGCCCCGCCTGTCCACATCTAAAACATACCCCAGTCATTACAGGACAAGGGCGCGATCCATGCGACCTTCCACAATGTCTACATAAGGGCGCAACACTTCTCTAAGTGGTAGTGGGGCCACTAGCAGGGGTAGAAACTGCTGGTCTATCAAATCTGCCCTCTGAAATCTGTATGCCCGAAGATCTGGTCTTCTTAAACTGCTCTCTACCTGGTCTATCCTCCATAAACCTCTTAGCCTTTCCTTTTGCTTTGCCTTTACTCTTGCTACTGAAATCGGGCTGGAACTGCTCATAGTCCCTCTCACATAGCTGAGCCCGTTGAACTATCTCATCATAAGTCTGTATAACAAATGGGGCTAGCTTTACTCTGATGGATGGCCTCAAACCCGCTCTAAATCTCGAAATCTTATACCGGGTATTTGCACTAGTCTGTGGATCAAAACGGCTCAAGGTAGTAAATTTGGCCTCATACTCATTCACCGACATACTACCCTGTACTAAATCCATGAATTCCTGCTGTAATTTATCTTGAGCAGTGTCAGGAATATATTACCTTCTAAAAGCTTCCACAAACATATCCCATGACAGATCCTGATGCTGAGCAAATAATACCGTCTAGGTGGCCTTCCACCAATGTCTCGCATCATCTGCCAGCTGGAACACAGCTAGGCCTACTTTCTCTGTCTCTGAACATCTCATAATCTCGAGTAATCTATCAATCTCTATAATCCACTGCTCTGCCACCAATGGATCCCTAGTACCCTTAAACTTAGGTGGATCCAACTTCTTAAATGATTTCAC
The DNA here is from genome assembly GCA_031772115.1 of Heritiera littoralis. NCBI lineage: Eukaryota > Viridiplantae > Streptophyta > Magnoliopsida > Malvales > Malvaceae > Heritiera > Heritiera littoralis. Next base: position 1,763,888 of record JAPDPK010000090.1, read on the forward strand.
CAATGCCACATTACAATATGACTCTGCATTTCGTGGCTGCTGAATCAGTGGCTGTGGTGGAGCTATCGGTGGCTGAGGTGCTGGTGGTGGAATAGGCTCAGGCTCAGGCACAACTGGTGCCGGTTGTGGCGGTGCTGGTGCCTCTACTGGGGCTGCAGGAGCTGTAGCTCTCTCCCTCTCTGCCCTATCAGCGGCTCTATCTGCCTGATACATAGCCATAAAATCTGCTATTAACCTCTCCACCTGAGTTACACGATTATCAATGCTCTTTAGCTGTATAGGACGTGGAGGTCTTGGGGCAGGTTCCGGTGTCTGTGGTTCCGGAGTCTGTGCCGCCCTACCTCGGCCTATGCCTCTCACTGAGCGCATCCTCCTCCTTCCACTCATATCTGTACCACAGAAATCGTTTATCACTTATCATTAATACATCATTTATATATTCAGTTTATACAGTACTACAGGGGAATGTATACTACCATTTACTTAAAGCATCACTAGACATCCGACCAACCCTGCTCTGATACCATTAAATCTGTAACATCCCAATTTCCATTATATAACATATTACTCACTTATATCTTACACTTACTACCGGTTGGGTTGTCAGTGATGCTTATCAACTCCTATCACTTTAATAAGAATAATTAAATTATTTTCTCAAAATGTATATACATTCCCTTATATTGAAAGTAGTACTGTACAACTTTACTGAATATATAAAAGAACACAACATACCTTCGATATCCAATCTCAGGAAGGTAAGTCTCTTAGTTCAAATCAGTTATCTGTGGAGTGGAAAAATAAGGAGTGAGCGACAATGTGCTCAGTAAAGAAGGTGTATGCTGCATTATAAAATAAAAACTATAATCTCAAAACCATTTAATTGTCCTAATGATCAAACTCATTAAGAATAAATATAGTTAACATGAAACAGGATTCACCAGATCCTTTCATAAATCATTAATTGAGACTAGGCAACAATTTAAATCATGCAAAGAACACAATTCTTTTTGGGGTGCACCCGAAGGCCATCGCCCCTCACGGCTATCTCATCTAGATGTATGGCCATAATCTGTAGGTGGTCCTCGGGTCCACTTGCCAAGTGACCTCGAGACCGCTGAAGACTTGGCAGGTCCATCAGCCCTGTGACGCCCTAGGGTGCACTCATTGGTCTCTTTGACCCGAGCCATCGCCCTAGATGGGTCACGCAAAGTATATGAGTGATAATGCATGAACTCATGGCCTAATGTCTCAAAATCAAATTATCATATGTATCATTTCCATAAAATGATTTAGTTTCCAAAAGGGTTTATAACTAGTAAAAACAACCCTCAATTTCAACATTTTCTATGAGAGAAAAACACTTTTGGAGCTGATTCGCCCACGGCTAGTTCGCCCAGGGTCAGCTCACCCATTAGCCAATTCGCCCAAGGAACTACTCGCCCGAGAGTCTACTCGCCCAAGGGACTACTCGCCCGAGAGTCTACTCGCCCAAGGGACTACTCGCTCGAGAGTCTACTCGCCCAAAAAATTTGATATTTTCTATTTTCAAAAATAATAAAATTAATTTAAATTTTATTTATTTATTTATTTATTTTTCGTTTGAGAAAATTATTCTTAAATCAGTTCGCCCACTAGTCAATTCGCCAAGGCGGCAATTTATAGTCGCCCGCCTCATAGCTTTTCAAGACAAAAATATGGCTGGCTAATAACAATTCGCCCGCCATTTACTTAAAACAAGGGTCACCCGCCCAATCTCATTAAAAAGGGTTCGCCCGACTATGGCTTACCCGGATTTCTTTTTAAAACAAGGGCACTCGCCCAGTTCTCATAACAGAGAGCTCGCCATTGGCTCGCTCGAGTTTCTGCCTAGAACAAACTACTCGCCCGCCTTAATCAATTCGCCCAACAAAACAACTTATGGCGGCTTGTAGCTCGCCCGAAACCAAAACAGTTTATCAACCGATGCATGTCAGAAAATAAAACAATTTCTAATATTTTCTTAACATTTTTACTCCACAGGACATGCATTTGTATCATATACTACTTCCTTACCTCGTCTGATACAGCCTTGCTTCTCGCCCTTAATTCTCTTGTCCTTCTTCTCCACGCCAATGTTAGCCACATTGATTAATTTTATCTCATCTCATTTAATGCTTTCATACCTTATATATATACTATCTTGATCTTTTATCAAGATTAAATCCCATATATTCCTTGTTAAAATTTCTTGTTGCTCTTTAATATTTGTTTCTCTTTCTTTATACACTACACTATAAATCATCACTTAGATTGGAAAGTGGAAATTCACATTCGATTTAATTTCACAAAATTTTTATTTCCACTATCAATAATGTACACATATGGCATACAGTATAATAAAATTCGGATCTTACAGTATAATATATAGTATACTACATACTAAAAATAGAAAATAAACCAAAAAAAAAGGAAACTAAACAAAAGAAAAAAAAAAGGAAAGGAAGGATCGGGCTTTCCAGCAGAGATCGGCGGTAGCAACAGCTGCCACCACCGGTCGAGTGAGGGAAGAGAGGAGGAACGAGTGGCTTCGCCGGCGAGAGGAGAAGCGAACGACGGCGGCCCGAGGCGGAAAGAGAAGAAAATGACGCGAAGCGAAGGGGGAAAAACCAAAAGGAAAAAGAAGAAGGAAGATCGGCGGTGCCGGCCCATCCGAGCACCGCTACCGCCACCAACGCCATCGGCAAGGACGAACGACGGAGAAGAAGGCCATCGGCGGTGAAGGAAACGGCGGAGGAAGGAGGAAACGGAGGAGAAAGAGGCCGAAACCCACGGACCCAAATCCGGCGCCGTCGCTGGTGATGGGGTGAAACGGAGGCCAGATCCGGCATCCTCGCAACGTCGGCCAACTGTGGGAGGCGTGAACCGGCGGAAAAGAGGACCGCCGGCGGTCGAACCGGCCGAACCGACGGGATGAGTCACAAACCGGTCTGAACCGGTTCGGCCAGAGAAAGGAGAAAAAAAAACGAAAGAAAAGAAAAAGGAAAAAGAAAAAGAAAAAGAAAAGAAAGAGAAAAAAAAGGAAAGAAAAAGAAAAGAGGAAAAAGGAAGAAAAAGAGGAAAAAAAGGAGAATTTCGGGAATTTGGAAAATTCTCGAAAATTCGACAATTCGGAATTTACGAAAATTCGGTAAGAAATTCCCGGAAATTTAATTTCAGAAAAAATTTAAATAAATTATGAAAAAAATTCTAAAAATTAGAATTTTTATTTTCAGAAATTATGTTCAGCGATCGGGATAAGGAATTGGGAGAAAAGGAGTGCGGGCGCGAACGATAAGAGGAAGTCGTCGACCCAAAAAAAAAGGTAAGGGATGCATGTGCAGCACTGTAAGGATACTCAGTCTGCATATTTTAAATTGAAATATTTTATGCAAATATTTTATGAAAATTATTATGATGCATGAACTGCTGAAAATTTAGAGATGAAGTACTGGCTGCAAATTTATTACTGTATTTTCGTGCAGGAGGTTAGTAAATCGGCAGCCGTTATGCTGCCGAAAATTTTAGAAAAACTTTATAAAATCAAATTAAATGATTTTATTTCCGAAAGTCGATATTAAATCACGAAACATGAGGAAATTACTAAATCTCATAAAACATGAATATAATGAGATAGAATTTTAAAATATTCATGTATTCGGGAATGGTGATAATGAAACCACCGAAAATTCTCGAAATAAATAAATTACACGTATTGCGAGGTGAAAGATGAAGTAAAATACAGTGAATATTTTTATGAATAATTCTAAATATTCACTAAAAGAATTTTAATCCTTATGGTTTTAAATTATGGAATTTTATATTTATATAAATTCCATAAAAGTTTATTTTATGATGAAAACTACGGTTTTGAGATTGGTTGGCATTCCTATCATGCTGATGCATGATATGTGATATGTTTAGTCCCGGTCGACACCTGATCCGCGACCCACAGAGGACAATATAGATTATGGTCATAGATTTGATCAGTTTATTTCTGTACCCTTCGAGGTAGTACGATAAGATTGATGTCTATCTTAGACTCCATAAATGATAGGTGATATGTCAAAAAGGATAGTGTTTTACATGATGGGAAATCTTGCTATTGACTTGCATGTTATGTGTTATAGTTTGGTTGTGGTTATTGAATGTATAAATTGTATACTTTTTGGTGCTTGCATTTTGAATAATAGTTCTTAGAAAGGAAATCTTGTTTATGACTTGTATGTTATGTGTTATAGTTTGGTTGTGGTTATTGAATGTATAAATTGTATACTTTTTAGTGCTTGCATTTTGAATAGTAGTTGTTAGAAAGGAAATCTTGCTTATGACTTGCATGTTATATGTTATAGTTTGGTTGTGGTTATTGAAGGTGTAAATTGTATACTTTTTAGTGCTTGCATTTTGAGGAATGCATTATGCATAGGAATTAATTGAATTCCGAACCGTGGGAGCCACCTCTAGAATCCTTCTGGAACTAAGTGCTACACGAGCTTCGATGTGCTAAAGGCCTAACCGAGGAAAGACTCAAATTCCGAACCGTGGGAGCCACCTCTAGAATCCTTCGGGAACTAAGTGCTACACGAGTTTCGATGTGTTAATAAGAAATTTCTGTACCGCGGGAGCCACCTCTAGAATCCTTCGGGAACTAAGTGCTACACGAGTTTCGTTGTGTTAATAAGAAATTTCTGTACCGTGGGAGCCACCTCTAGAATCCTTTGGGAACTAAGTGCTACACGTGTTCTGATATGTTAGTAAAGCCCAAACCGAGCAAAGACTCGATGATTGTACCGTGTGAGCCACCTCTAGAATCCTTCGGGAACTAAGTGCTACACGTGTTCTGATGTGTTAGTAAAGGCCAAACCGAGCAAAGACTCAATGATTGTACTGTGTGAGCCACCTCTAGAGTCCTTCGGGAACTAAGTGCTACACGTGTTCTGATGTGGTAGTAAAGGCTAAATCGAGCAAAGACTCGATGATTGTACCGTGGGAGCCACCTCTAGAGTCCTTCGGGAACTAAGTGCTACACGTGTTTTGATATATTAGTAAGAAATTTCTGTACCGTGGGAGCCACCTCTAGAGTCCTTCGGGAACTAAGTGCTACACGTGTTCTAATATGTTAATAAGAAATTTCTGTACCGTGTGAGCCACCTCTAGAGTCCTTCGGGAACTAAGTGCTACACGAGTTCTGATGTGTTAGTAATCAGTCTAAGTTCTGATGGGGATGCGACAAATGTCGAAGGATGAAATAGATCTTATGCACATGACATATGATGTGTGTGATATATCGGATTATGTTTATATATGCCACTCAAACATGTGCTACTTGAATGTTCGTCTCTTTCACACTTAATCATACTGATAAAAAGAATGATGCCTTGTGAACTTAAGAATGGAATAGATTTTAATAGCTTATTTTGTTTTTAAAGGACGGTACTAATTAAGAGAGTACATTAAAACATGAAATAAGTTTTAAAGAAATAAGATGATGATTTAACTAATATTCTTTTCAAGGAATATACGAATATTAATTATTTTATTTAAATGCTTTATTTCGTAGAAGCATTATTTTGAAAAGAATATGAAAAAGGTCATGAAAGATTGAAAAGGAAAAGGATTTATTAATTCAAAACAAAAAGAAAAATTTCTCTCTACAGTTGCTTCTAGGTTCCGTAACAAGTATGGTATTCTAAAATACCTACCTTACTCCATTCGGATCCCTAGCCGACTGTAGTATCCTTCCTACATGCGAGCCTAGAGCCAATAGGAAAAAAGAAAAAGATTTTCAGCATATAGGAAGCTGAGTATCAAGTGAGGTATATAATTCTCTTACTGAGCCGTGGTTTTGCTCACCCCTTAATATTAAACATTTCATGTTTTGATACTTGTGAGTTCAGTGGATTGTGGATCCCAGCTGTACACGAAGAAAAATGTGACAGACCGACTAAGTTAATTGAGGTATGATTATTTATTTTCTGTATTTAGACATGTCAACAGTACTGCTTAACTGATTAATTTCGATAGGGGATGTGTATAACATAAATAATCTTATGTAAAATTGTTTAACAGTCACTATAAGTGAAGTATCACAGACAGCCCAACCGGTTAGGTTGTGTACAATAAAGTAAGAAATGTGGTCACGGGTTGTGACAGATTTAATGGTATCAGAGCAATGGTTGGCCTGATGTCTGTGGATACTTTTGGAAGGATAAGAGTTAAACATCCCCTGTAGTACTGTGTAGTCTGAATACATAGAGAAAATAAATGATTGCAAATTGAATTAAGTGTTTAGAAGGGAGTGAGCAATTTTGGAATAAGGAATGCTAAAAAGGGAAAACGGCTCGGGAATGTTACCTGAAATAGTGATCTGATGATCTAAATGAAGGTCAGTTCGGTAAGGAACAAAAATGGACTCGGTGAGGGCCCCACCAGTACTTTTCTGTCCGAGCCAAATTGAGACCTGAAAGTGATGGTATAAAGTAGGGGAATGAAATATCATCATTAAATAGACTTTAAGATCACCGATTGAGGGTAATTTGAAGAGAGAGAAAATTTTTAGCCAAAAATGACCAAAATACCCTTACCTCCAAAATTTTACCGAGAGTCAAAATAGATCACCAGAAGTTAGAATTGATCGATTTGACAGAGAAATTAATGATATAAAGCTAAATTACAAGCAAAATAATCTCATTGTGGATTTTAGTGAACTTCTCTGTCAAAAATCGAATGAGATCTAAATTGCTGTTATAAGTATCAGAAAGGATACTATCAACATATGGATGATCAGTTCATTGATTTAAATGTATATTGAGGAGATAGAAATAAATGTCGAAATGACGAAAATGCCCCTATATTAGGTGATGTTCGGAATAGTGTTAAAACCGAGCTGAATTGGAATCCATTGATAGTAATGAAATTATTAATGGCATAGAAGATGCCATATGAATCTAACGATCCCTATTACTGATTCCACTAACACTTAGATTATGGACGCGAAAGAAATCCGTGAGGGGCTAAGTGCCACGTCTGTGTGACGGGGGCCATCTCTAGAACCCAGAGCGGACAGTACAGATGTGGACAGGCGGACGACGGACGGGCTGGGGCCTTATGTGATGCGATCCAAAGAGTGTAGTGGAATGTCATCAGATGTTTGGCCCGGTTAATGACTGTAAGGGTCGAAAAATTAAGAGTGTACTGAACGGGATCGTTGAATACTATGAAAAGTGAAATGATTACAGGAATTGACTGATAAGGTGAATAGTACCGATAATGAAATACATACTGGTGTGGTTACTTAAGGTTCTATACATTTTTACTACCTTGAGGTATCAAACATATAATCTTATATAGAACCGACATATCTTGAAATATGTGCTACAGAATGAGGTACTGTGTGGAGTACTGTGAATTAGAGAATAATTATAAGAACAGTGAAGTGAAAAAAAAAAGAAGATCACAGCTAACCTAAGTTCTTCAGGACCCTTGAGACAGAACTGTGATGGGCGACCCAATAATGGGCGACCCGTAGTGGATCATGTGTTGTGAGATACAGGCGAACTATGTTATCGCCGACTCACTAGTAAGGGTAAACCTTGGGCGAAAGGATTGCTTAGGGGATGCTCGCTGACGGTCGATTCGGACAGGCGAGACTCTTACAAGAAGCTTAGTGATAACACGAGTGTAAGGAACTAGGTACGTAAGGGTGCCAAGGTTCGAACCTCGTGGATAATATACTCAAGGGAATTAAGCTTGAATTCAGTAAATGGAAATTGTTTTAAAGTGAATAACTGAATTGAAATGAGCAGCTATAAAGTGTGTTGATAACCATTATACTTGATACAGCTTACCAGAATGAGATTCGTAACGCTGTAAAGTATGACTAAGTAATGAAATCAAGATAGAGTATGTATTAAAATGATTTGAATATTGAATGTCTCTGCCTTGAGAATACACTGTGAAATGATGGGACACAATGATGAAGGTCTAAAATGATAAAAGAAGTGTGGTTAGAGAAACTACCGGATGAGAATCCCGATAAATTTCAGAGTAACATAGATTGAGAAATCAGGTTAATGTTGACTCGATCGTGGATATGAAATTTATTCTTAAGCTTGTATCGAAGAATATAGAAGAAATTCGACAAGCTTAAGAAAATAATTTTTGGAAAATATTATGGATGATGAAATTCACAAGTATCGATGTAAAGGATGGAAATAAAAATGATATGATTTGAGGATGAATTAAATGATGTATTAAAATTTTTGGTTATACACTAAAGTTCTTATGAAGAACAAATAAATATCATATGGAAGTGATGCCTTAAATATGATTTAATCGGAGATGTATAAGGAGCTTATAAGAGCAATCTTTGTAAAAGGCATAATCAGATGAAAGGTTGAAGAACGATGGTCACAAGATGATAAGAAATGTATGATTAAAGAAAATATCAGATTTGATTTCCGATAGAACTTCCAGAGTTATATAAATTAAAGGAATCGAGATAACATTGATTCGATTTTGAATATGAAGTTAAATTCTAAGTTTATATCGGAGGATGTAGAAAGAATCCGAAAAGCTTAAGAAAATAACTTTGAAAATTGTGTGAATAATGAAATTCACGTGTAAAGGTCTGAATGACGAAAATACAGATAATGAAAAATTGAGAATAATGAAATTGTCTGTATAAGTATAAATGAGAGAAATACAAATGATATTGAGTTGTAGATGAATTAAAAAGGATGTATTAATTTCCTATCATTGATAAAGTTCTGGTGAAGAACAAGTATTCATCTACATGAAAACAGATGCTTTATGGAGCTGATTCGGGATGTGTGAGGAGTTAATAAGACTAGCCTCAGTATAAAGAGTCCTTAGATAAAGATTGAAGATTGGTGTCCATAAGATGATGATTTGAACTCGGAATGAATTTTACGAGTTCCGATTGAAGTTACAAGGGTAATGAGTTGCCTTGTAAAGTATATAAGCCTAAAGAACGAGGCATCCTCACATGAGTAAATTGATGAAATACTAATAGAGTCTAAAGTATAAATGGAACATGAGCAGCATTGTGATATGATCCTTAAACTCTTAAAGGCTGTGGAATTATGCTAAGATTAGCAACTAAGAAATTTGGCTAGATAGTATCTCCTCTTAAGATATAAAATCTCGAAACGATAGGATGACAGTGAACCTGTCTATGATATAAAGATAATGATTGAGATACGAAAGTAATGAGTCTAGCTAAATACTATTGTCAGCCTATAAAAGAGGGATGAGACTAGCTGCTCTATAGAGGAGATCTAATTAAAGAAATTAAAGTCGGTAGATGGATAGTGTAAAGAAAAAGATGGTATGCAAGATTTTAAAGGATCTTAATAGTATAGTACCATATCAATTGAGAAAACCGACAAAAAGGGATGAGAGTAAGAATATGAAAACGAAAGTGAAAGTGGAATAAGGAAATAAACTGCATGATGAGAAGGGAACATCAATATGAAACAGTTCCCGAAGTTAAGACTGAGGGTGATTTGTGTTGGTTATCACATAACTGTGGTAAGATGTAAAAGCAAGCCAACTTTGGTAAGCACAATTAATGATACTCAAGGGAGTAAGATAATTGATATGTTTATTGCCAGTATATAAATAAGAAATGTTTGTACATATAACCACCTCGAAATGATAGAGATGGTGGAATTGTATAGATAATGTGGTGCTTAAATGGATAATTTGAGGATTCAATCACAGAATCTAAATTATGAAAAGAGATCTAAAGACCATACTACATGAAGAGAATATGATAGTCTCATGAATTATGATCGTAAGAGATGAGCTATAGTAAAGTCGGCAAATGAGATGCAGCCTTGGTGGAATAAGTGTGAAAATGAATATTGTGGACAATAAAAGTCCAAAAGAGAAATGATGATATGGAAGTGATTAAAGACTGATGATCTAAATAGAATCACTTTCCATTATCAGACTTCTAGATTCTCTAGTGCCTTAGACGAAGTATAAGTGTTAAACGATGTGAATGTGTATGTACAGTTCCAGTGAGCCTTACATGTGATGGGAGTCTCTGAGTTGCCATATGCTAATGAGAGATAGCAAAAGGCTTTGAGATCCCAAGTGTATTGATAGCACCGCTCCATACTGATATATATATTTATATATATGAGCGTGAGATGTAATCGCTCCATGATATTGAGAGAGCGTGTGCATGATATGTGAAAGCTACTGGGACACTTACATATAATTGATTGACATGAGTACATGATAGTACCAAATTATGTCGACTCGGCACTAAGTGAGAAGAATGGATGATGAACAGCATAGATCAGCTGTAATATTAAAAATATTATGTATAGCTCTTATATAAAAAGAGTAAAAGTGAATAACTCTCGATTTGAGAGAATGAAATTACATGAGCATAGACATATATGATGAAAGACAGCATGTAGTGGTCTAAAGTACTATTGATGATGAAAGTGTACTAGCAGTATTACTTGGAGGATGAACTAGAGATCAGAAGTCGTAAGTATATGGCATATACCCCCTTTGGACTTAAGTTAGGTGGGGAGGATGTGATAACCGTAAATTTTCCATTTATTGGAAATTAGAAATATTGAAAATAAATATTGGAGAAATTAAATAAGAGGGAATAAATAAAAATTTGCGAGAACGGGATATTGGTGAAAATCCCGAGAATCGAAGAAGTGAAAGAATTGGGAGATTCGTATAAAAGAAATTAAATTGGAAGTGAAAATAAAAATAATAGAGAGAGGAAAAAAAAGAATTATATTGGATAAATTAAAATTCAAATTAAATAAAGAAAATGAGAAATGAAAATAAAGTATATTTATATGATTACAAATTATATAAATGTATTTTATACAAATACATATGTATTTAAAATACTATATAGTATATTTTAATATACGTTGGTATATATATAGAAATATATACTATTTCATAAAATTATATGATACATATGTATATGAACATAATATTTTATGTGTATATATAATCATATAAATACATATAGAAGAAAGGTAAATGTGATTTTAAGGTAAATGTGATTTTATATTAAAGTTTATATGTATAAATATTGTATTATAATATCTATATAAATTGTATATGTAAAGGTTATTTATTTTAAAATATATAAAAATACATATATATACTAGAGATATGTTTAAAATATAAAATATATATAATTTATATATAATATATATTATATTATGTTATATTATGTATGAAATAATATATGTATAATATATAGTATATATTATATGCATACAATATATTATATTGTGTATAATATATAGTATACTACATACTAAAAATAGAAAATAAACCAAAAAAAAAGAAACTAAACAAAAGAAAAAAAAAGGAAAGGAAGGATCGGGCCTTCCAGCAGAGACCGGCGGTAGCAACAGCTGCCACCGCCGGCCGAGTGAGGGAAGAAAGGAGGAACGAGTGGCGTCGCCGGCGAGAGGAGAAGCGAACGACGGCGGCCCGGGGCGGAAAGAGAAGAAAACGACACAAAGCGAAGGGGGAAAAACCGAAAGGAAAAAGGAGAACAAAGATCGGCGGTGCCGGTCGATCCGGGCACCGCTACCGCCATCAACGCCATCGACAAGGACCAACGAAGGAGAAGGAAGCCACCAGCGGTGAAGGAAACGGTGGAGGAAGGAGGAAACAGAGGAGAAAGAGGCCGAAACCCACGGACCCAGATCCGGCGCCGTTGCCGGTGATGGGGTGAAACGGAGGCCAGATCTGGTATCCTCGCAACGTCAGCCAACTATGGGAGGTGTGAACCGGCGGAAAGGAGGACCGCCGGCGGCGGAACCGGCCGAACTGGCAGGATGAGTCACAAACCGGTCTGAACCGGTCCGGCCAGAGAAAGGAGAAAAAAAAAGAAAGAAAAGAAAAAGGAAAAAGAAAAAGAAAAAGAAAAGAAAGAGAAAGAAAAAGAGAAAAAGAACAGAGGAAAAAGGAAGAAAAAGAGGGAAAAAGGAGAATTTCGAGAATTTGGAAATTCCCGAAAATTCGACAACCCGGAATTTACGGAAATTCGGTAAGAAATTCTCGAAAATTTAATTTCAGAAAAAATTTAAATAAATTATGAAAAAAATTCTAAAAATTAGAATTTTTATTTCCAGAAATTATGTTCAGCGATCGGGATAAGGAATCGGGAGAAAAGGAGTGCTGGCGCGATCGATAAGAGGAAGTCATTGACCCAAAAAATAAGGTAAGGGATGCATGTGCAACACTGTAAGGATACTCAGTCTGCATATTTTAAATTGAAATATTTTATGAAAATTATTATGATGCATGAATTGCTGAAAATTTTGAGATGAAGTACTAGCTGCAAATTTATTACTGTATTTTCGTGCAGGAGGTTAGTAAATCGGTAGCCGTTATGCTGCCGAAAATTTTAGAAAAACTTTATAAAATCAAATTAAATGATTTTATTTCCGAAAGTCGATATTAAATCACGAAACATGAGGAAATTACTAAATCTCATAAAACATGAATATAATGAGATAGAATTTTAAAATATTCATGTATTCGGGAATGGTGATAATGAAACCACCGAAAATTCTCGAAATAAATAAATTTCACGTACTGCGAGGTGAAAGATGAAGTAAAATACAGTGAATATTTTTATGAATAATTATAAATATTCACTAAAAGAATTTTAATCCTTATGATTTTAAATTATGGAATTTTATATTTATATAAATTCCATAAAAGTTTATTTTATGATGAAAACTGCGGTTTTGAGATTGGTTGGCATTCCTATCATGCTGATGCATGATATGTGATATGTTTAGTCCCGGTCGACACCTGATCCGCGACCCACAGAGGACAATATAGATTATGGTCATAGATTTGACTGGTTTATTTCTATACCCTTCGAGGTTTATAGTACGATAAGATTGATATCTATCTTAGACTCCATAACTGATAGGTGATATGTCAAAAAGGATAGTGTTTTACATGATGGGAAATCTTGCTATTGACTTGCATGTTATGTGTTATAGTTTGGTTGTGGTTATTGAATGTATAAATTGTATACTTTTTGGTGCTTGCATTTTGAATAATAGTTGTTAGAAAGGAAATCTTGTTTTATGACTTGCATGTTATGTGTTATAGTTTGGTTGTGGTTATTGAATGTATAAATTGTGTACTTTTTGGTGCTTGCATTTTGAATAGTAGTTGTTAGAAAGGAAATCTTGCTTATGACTTGCATGTTATATGTTATAGTTTGGTTGTGGTTATTGAAGGTATAAATTGTATACTTTTTAGTGCTTGCATTTTGAGGAATGCATTATGCATAGGAATTAATTGAATTCCGAACCGTGGGAGCCACCTCTAGAATCCTTCGGGAACTAAGTGCTACACGAGCTTCGATGTGCTAAAGGCCTAACCGAGCAAAGACTCGAATTCCGAACCGTGGGAGCCACCTCTAGAATCCTTCGTGAACTAAGTGTTACACGAGCTTCGATGTGCTAAAGGCCTAACCGAGCAAAGACTCGAATTCCGAACTGTGGGAGCCACCTCTAGAATCCTTCGGGAACTAAGTGCTACACGAGTTTCGATGTGTTAATAAGAAATTTTTGTACCGTGGGAGCCACCTCTAGAATCCTTCGGGAACTAAGTGCTACACGAGTTTTGTTGTGTTAATAAGAAATTTCTGTACCGTGGGAGCCACCTCTAGAATCCTTCGGGAACTAAGTGCTACACGTGTTCTGATGTGTTAGTAAAGGCCAAACCGAGCAAAGACTCGATGATTGTACCGTGTGAGCCACCTCTAGAGTCCTTCGGGAACTAAGTGCTACACGTGTTCTGATGTGGTAGTAAAGGCTAAACCGAGCAAAGACTCGATGATTGTACCGTGGGAGCCACCTCTAGAGTCCTTCGGGAACTAAGTGCTACACGTGTTTTGATATATTAGTAAGAAATTTCTGTACCGTGGGAGCCACCTCTAGAGTCCTTCGGGAACTAAGTGCTACACGTGTTCTAATATGTTAATAAGAAATTTTTGTACCGTGTGAGCCACCTCTAGAGTCCTTCGGGAACTAAGTGCTACATGAGTTCTGATGTGTTAGTAATCAGTCTAAGTTCTGATGGGGATGCGACAAATGTCAAAGGATGAAATAGATCTTGTGCACATGACATATGATGTGTGTGATATATCGGATTATGTTTATATATGCCACTCAAACATGTGCTACTTGAATGTTCGTCTCTTTCACACTTAATCATACTGATAAAAAGAATGATGCCTTGTGAACTTAAGAATGGAATAGATTTTAATAGCTTATTTTGTTTTTAAAGGACGGTACTAATTAAGAGAGTACATTAAAACATGAAATGAGTTTTAAAGAAATAAGATGATGATTTAACTAATATTCTTTTCAAGGAATATACGAATATTAATTATTTTATTTAAATGCTTTATTTCGTAGAAGCATTATTTTGAAAAGAATATGAAAATGGTTATGAAAGATTGAAAAGGAAAAGGATTTATTAATTCAAAACAAAAAGAAAAATTTCTCTCTACAGTTGCTTCTAGGTTCCGTAACAAGTATGGTATTCTAAAATACCTACCTTACTCCATTCGGATCCCTAGCCGACTGTAGTATCCTTCCTACATGCGAGCCTAGAGCCCATAGGAAAAAAGAAAAAGATTTTCAGCATATAGGAAGCTGAGTATCAAGTGAGGCATATAATTCTCTTACTGAGCCATGGTTTTGCTCACCCCTTAATATTAAACATTTCAAGTTTTGATGCTTGTGAGTTTAGTGGATTGTGGATCCCAGCTGTACATGAAGAAAAATGTGACAGACCGACTAAGTTAATTGAGGTATGATTATTTATTTTCTGTATTTAGACATGTCAATAGTACTGCTTAACTGATTAATTTCGATAGGGGATGTGTATAACATAAATAATCTTATGTAAAATTGTTTAACAGTCAGTATAAGTGAAGTATCACAGACAGCCCAACCAGTTAAGTTTTGTACAATAAGGTAAGAAATGTGGTCACGGGTCGTGACAACAATGCCTCTAGGATATCCAATTGAACGACCAACAAGCTGTAAAGACATTGTGGTAGGTTTTAGCTCCCCTAAACCTAATTGCAAATAAATAGAATAAGGCATTAAATTAATTCTTGCACCCAAATCCAACGTTGTGTTTTCCTTCTTTGAACCTCCTATAGTAATGTTGATGTTAAAGCTCCCAGGATCTTCTAATTTAGGTGGCAAATTACTTTGAAGCACAACACTTACAATTTTGGAAACCATTACCTTTTCATTTATCTCATACTTACGCTTGTGAGCATTCAATTCCTTTAAGAACTTTGCATAAGATGGCATGTTCCTGATTATATCAAGCAAAGGTAAGTTCACATTAACCTTAGACAAAATATCATATGTTTCAAAAAATGACTTATCCAATTTGCTTTTCTTGAGTCTGCTTGGAAACAGAATAGGAGGAACATAGGGGTGTTGAGCCTTGTGTAACTTAGGAGTTTCACAAGATGTATTGGACTACTCACTTTGACTTGGTTCCTCAATATCCTTCTTTTTGCCACCGCTTGGATTTGTATCTTGTTGCTTCTCCTTGGCAACCTCATCACATGCAGGTAAGGTTAAACTTTCATCAGAATCATTATTCATTTTATTGTCAAATACCTTATCGTTTCTCAAAATAGTAATTGCTTTGGCTTGCTCAAGTTGGCTTAGAAATTTTCGAGGAACATGGCCTTGTAATGCCTCGACAATTTGTCCAACTTGGACCTCTAATTTCCACTGAGAAGCCTCTAGTTGTTGGAATCACTATTCATTACTCTGTTGATTACTTTGACAAACTTTTATAAAGTTTTGAAAAGTATCTTCTAAAGATGGCTTCCGTAGTTGGAAAGAAGAACTTGCTTGATTCTAGTTTTGGTTGTTATTCCATGAAAAATTAGGATGACTTCTCTAACCCAGGTTGGAAGTATTTGAAAAAGGATCATTCCTCACTTGTGGGTTATGAGAGTTCATCATATTAGCTTGCTCAACAAAATTTGGGACATTTTCAGTAGAAGGACAAGCATTAGTAACATGTCTATAAATCCCACAAATTCCATATTCCTTCTTGGACATTGGCATTCTTTAACCCATAATCATCGAGCACATAGACTTCATTTGCTTGGTTAATTCTGAAACCTACATTGCCAACTCAGTGTTAGTGTTAATCTCATAAAGACCTTTAGGTTTACCTCAACACTCTTTTGTTGCGAATTAGCTCCAAGCATCTCGTAGAACTTGCAGGTCTCTTGTGCAGTCTTATCTCCCATGGAACCTCCAGTAGCATTATCAACCATAGCTTGACAACCTTGAGTTAGTCCATTAAAAAATTGATTTTGCAATTCTTATGGGTACTGATGATGTGGACATTGAATCAAAAGCAATTTAAAACGTTCCCAAGCTTCATGGAATGCCTCACCATTTGCTTGTGCGAATGTTGAAATCTTACCCCTCAATTTAGTGGTTTTGGCATGTGAGTAGAACGTACTTATGAACTTATTGTACACTGCATCCCATGTGGTAAGTGAGGCTGGGGTTATCAACATGAACCACGTCTTTGTTGCATCCTTCAACGTGTAGGGAAAACATCTCATTCGCAATTGGTCCTTAGTTAACCCCTGCAAAGGAAAAGTTTGAATAGTTATATAAAAATCACGAATGAATGTCAAGGTATCTTCAATAGTAGCACCATGAAAAGAAGATCTTCAATAGCAGCACCATGAAAAGAAGGAAGCATATTAAAATGAATATTCTTAAGCTCGTAGTTCTTAGCTGCATCATTGAGAACAATGCATGATGGCGATGTTCCAATAGTAGGACGTGCAAACTTCTTCATAGGATGATTTTGAACTCGATTTTGAACTTGATTTTCAGCTTGATTCCCCACTTGTAACTCCATGTTGGTTTCAACTAGTTCCTCTTGTTGTGCCTTTGCTTTCTTACAGATTTTGTCAATTTGATCGTTGATGGGCATTATCTCTTGACCAAGTGATCACCATGAAAAGAAGATCTTCAATAGCAGCACCATGAAAAGAAGGAAGCATATTAAAATGAATATTCTTAAGCTTATAGTTCTTGGCTGCATCATTGAGAACAATGCATGATGATGGTGATGTTCCAACAATAGGACGTGCAAACTCCTTCATAGGACGATTTTGAACACGATTTTGAACTTGATTTTCAACTTGATTCCCAACTTGTAACTCAATGTTGGTTTCAACTAGTTCCTCTTATTATGCCTTTCCTTTCCTATAGATTCTATTAATTTGATCGTCGATGGGCACTATCTCTTGACCAAGTGATCATTGACCTTGCATCCACTACCTAAAGAAAGAGAAAAAAAAATAAACTTAGTAAGCTAAAACAAAAATAATAAAATAAAAACAAATAAAATTGAATAAAGTTAAGACAAATCCTCGGCAACGGCGCCAAAAACTTGATGAACAAAAAGTTATATTCTAGCAAGTGCACAAATCAAGGTAGTAAAGCATGCAAATACAAGAGTCGATCCCACAAAGATTTGCTAAATTTATTCAATTAAAATTTAACTACTTATGCCCTAAAAATTATGAAAGTCAAATAAAAGAAATTACCTAAGTATCTAATTAATTACTAAATTAACTAATTAAATTAATTAACCTAATAAAATCAAGAAATTAGCCAATAGAGAAAAGCCTAGGAATTCGATTTCACCAATACATTGCAATTTTATGTCTTCAATCCTAAAAATCTCAATTCAATTCTAGGGTTCATTCTTCCTAATATATGATTATTTTGTTTGATGGCAGCTATAATCAAGTATTTTTAATCATTAAACTATCTATGATGTGTAGCATAACCAATGACTAAAAATCCATTAAGAACAGAAAAACATCTAACAAGAACCAAATAAATATTCTAGCTTGATGTATGCATCAAATATTTATTCAATCATTCAAGAGAGCTATACATGGCTTAGCATATGATGTGTACCTTTACCATGTCTCAAGCAATCAATTAATTTATATTAAAGGTGGCCAAACAATAACGCAAATCAAAAGATTGAATTAATTACAATAAATGAAACTAGAATTAAGAATTGATCAATTAATCATAAAGACATAAAATATGCAAGTAGGCTTAATCAAATTCATTGTAAATAAATTAGTTCAAGTTTAACATAGCACACAACATCAAATTAAATTGAGAATTCATGCTTTGAATAAACATTAAACCAATTAAAATATATATAAAATTAACAATGCAAAGTATAAAGATAAAACAAGATGTGGCGGCCCCTTAAGCCAAACTTCATGAATTTGCAACAAGTATCACGTGGAAAACAATTGCTCTGTTTGTTTCTACCTTGTTTCAAAGCTAATACTCCACATTGCATTTGATTTTGGAATAGCTTCTTCAAGACATGGTTTCTGTTCTAATAGCTTGGTCTTCGCAAATTCTTGAGTCTCAATTCCAGCAATACGTTTCACTTCAACAAACGGTAACACTTCAGCAGTTACAACTTACACGTTCTGTACTACAGCAAGGTTCAGTTCAACTACAGTTGCTCTTTCTTTCTCCGTCTCTCAGTTCACCTTTTGTCTCTTAACTACTGCCACCTCCCTCTCTATATATTTGGCTCTTCAACCTGCTTGCACTTATATAAAAACACAAAACTTACAAACCAAGTAAAAGCCTTAATAAAACTTTCCTTCCAAATAACCTTTATAATTGCTTGTTCTTCCCAATTAATGTTATATTTCCTTTCCTTTTTATTTTGCAAACAATATATCCTTTAAATTTTAATAAATTCAAATCATATCTTCCAAAATTAATCCCAAAGCCAGTTTCTATAAATTAATTCACAAACACACATTAAACAATTAATTTTACACAAGAATATAGCAATAAATGTGGTAATGAAAACATAAATAATATAACAAATATATTATTACCAGAACATTCAAGCCATTTCAAGTCCAATTCAACAACATTCACAATGATTTTGTCCCATCCAGAAACAATCTGCATATCCTTCCTACCAACTTTCTGTCTCTTCTCCATCACTTGGTTATCATTGGTATTAGGGAAGGGGTTCTGACCACCTCCGCATATGAACGAGAGTTAATGTTTGATGTTTGATGGACTCTTATTAATAGGATCAAACACATATTTCTTTTTGTAAACCACATCCCTTGCAGAAATGTGAACATCAACTATCATCGCTCTCTTTTGAGTTATCTTCGTCGAGAAGTCTTTTCTTCTTCCCCAGTCACACTTGGCAAGGTTTTCTGTAAGTTTTCTACCAAACCAAGTCAATTCGTTTAAAGCTTTGACAATAGAGAGAGCTTTTTCGAGATGCTTAAACCTGAAAAAGTTGAACTGGTTGCTCTTCCTGTTATGCTAGTTCAAAGGAATGTAGAAGTCTACAACCCTTCCATACTGCATCAAAAGATCTCAATTCAGCTTCTTTTCCATACGGTGAAATATTGCTGACAAAAATGGTTATCAATCTTCTTTTCCATTGACTAACGTCATTAGATCTGGGAGAAGAACATATACTTCCATGAAAGCGACTGTCAACCTTGCTTCGAAAAAACCTCTCTCTCGCTCTGCCTCTCTCTCTTGCTCATTTTTTTTGTTATTCCATTTACAGTAATGATTGTTGCAATTTAATGATTCACCCATCTCATTTAAAAATTAAATTCTTGTAAAGTTAAAATTGAAATCTTAATACATAAAGTCTCGATCTCTCTTATAAAAAAGGAGAAAATTCTAAAATGTATTCAAGCTATATTCTTTCTCCACCTCATATATTAAGGGTTAGGATTAAGCTTTGGGACCTCCAAAGAAAAACTTTTGGATCAACCACTTATCAAGATCATGATTGATGTAACCCAAAGGAGAAAATTCTAACCATATCGCAAGTCATTCTTTATGCACCTTATATTTAGAAAAAGCCACCAAGCTAGCTTCCACCACTTATCAAGATTACGATTGATGTAAGTGAAAGAAGAAAACTCTACCCCATATTGCAAGTAATTCTTTTTTCCATTTGCTAAAGAGATGGTAACTTACAGATGACTAACAAACTAAAAAACAAAACAATTAAATCAGTCCCACGTCACAATTGGAAGAATTACTCAAACCATCTTGCTAGCATCACCAATATCATAACTTAGATTAAGATGCCTCAACTTTATGTATGATAGGAAGGAAGAACCAGTCAAACAATCTTGCTTTGCATCACTAACATTAAAGCTTGGATTAAGATGCCTTAACATTATGTTTGATAGGAAGGAATGAGGAAAGAAAAAAAGTGATTAATTATGCTAACGTAGTTAGTAGTTTATTTGAAATTTTGTGTTGAATTTAATTTAATATTTATATTTGACTAGAATAGATTAGAGTTATTTTAATTGATTTGAATATTAAAATATTGGGAAAATTTTGATTTTGACTTTTAAAAAAATGTTTAAATTGAATTAAAAACCAAACGAAACTAATTTGTTTGGCCAAGATTAATTCAAATTTCAAATTTAAGCCTTCAACTAAAAAAAGACTAATGTTGCCAATAACTTTTTGACTAAATGATTAAGGAAGAGTTGTGATATATTATAAGGTTTGAGTTTGAATCTAAGCAGCCCCACCCTAATTATTAAATATTTTCGTTGTATAAAAAAAGCCCATTGTTGTATTATTTGATATAATATATATATATAAAAACACCCAAGGTTTGGCCCAGTGATTATTGTCCTTTCTTAAAAAGGTTTCACCTAGTGATTGTTATCCTTTCTTAAGAAGTTTGGCCTAGTGATTGTTATCTTTACAATAGTGATTAGAAAGGTTTTATTATGTTTTACGAAATTTTGACAGCATAATGGATATAATTGTTCTAACCCTCCTATATGAAAACACAGTTTATATTCCCAAGAAAGTTGATTTTAAATCTATTATAGTATCCAAATCATAAACCTCATTTCAATCAAAATCATAAACAATTCACAAATCATCCTAAGACCTCAATCAAGTCATACCATAAACAGTTTGAAATTTAACTTTAAAACCTCAATCACATCAAAGCATTATTCTTTCCTCCAAAACCGTAAACATTTCAAAATTTGCAATTTTCGATATAATATAAAAATATCCAATCATTTAAAACATTACTAAAATCATTAAAACTTTAATAATTTTATATCATTAAATCGATTAAACAATTTAAAATGCAGACATGATATTATCCTAATTCTACTATATATGTCCCTTACTTACCTTTACAGTATCACTTCCTTCAAACAATACGATTGGTAGCTTCGAACCAATCCTTATTCGCCTACTCTCCTATTTCACTTGTCTAACTTTAAAGCTGCAGAAAATGATTTAAACGCAATTAATTGCCTATATTCCTTTTACGGAAAATACACTATCCTTAAAGATTTTTAATATTTCCTGATACAACGGCAAAACTGGCCTATTTTCTATCGAAGTGTATAATTGCAATTACAATCAAACATTCCATTTTTCAAGTCTGATTACACTAACAGCTTCATTAACCTCTCAACATTTTCCTAGAACTATTTTTAGCATCGAATTGAGCATGGTAACACCTTACGCCTTTTTGGTCGAATACTCCTCTTGGCTTTACACTTTTATTGTCCAATTCTATCTTCCAAGTATCGTGCTATTTGTCTAAGCTCACTTCATACATTTCCAAAAATAAGCTTTCATTACTATTTTAATTATACCTTATTAACTTTTAAACAATGTTAAATTAATATCCTAACACCTTGCACTTCACGCCAACACTGAGGTTAAATCACAATACGAAGCACTTCACATATAATTCAGTTCCACATCATAATAATTTCACTAAGTCCCTCACCACCATTTATGAGTACTTTTAGCGTTCTAATATAATTTCATGTCACGACCCGAAGACCGCGACAGTTACTTAATACTCATACTTTTCTTAGTCTACAAATTTATGGACTAAATTTTTCTTTATCATTTTAAGGTTTGTATTCGGTGTCAGTGTAGTTACTACTCCAATTTCACGAATTCTCTATACAATACTTTATCATATCTTTAAGTTACATCCCAACTCATTGAACAACATATGTACTGTGTATTCATTAAAGTCTATACATGTAAACAAGAGATTTACAAGGAATGTATACCTCAAAAGTAGCGAAGTGGATTCGCAGGATGATGACCAGTACCAAACCTGTAAACCGTCTCCAAAGGTCCACTTAAAAGCTCTCATAGCAGATTCTAACTCCAATAGTCTGAAAAGAGATGAAATTTAGTGGGGTGAGCAAAACCACAGCTCAGTAAGATACTAATATAAATGCAGGAGTAGTATTATACTGTCTTAAACCGTAATGCTTAAAACCTGCAAGTTTGTAATTACAGTTCACCTTTTCATTGATAACATCTCGTTATCTCAATTCCTATCATCTGTCTATCATTTAGACCTCTAAATAGATCAACTTAATCACTTTCGATCTTCTTATCATTATATTACATTGCATCACACAACAATCATCATGTATAGTTTGAATATCATATACTATTAGTCCATACTCACATCAATCTCATAGTACATCATGTCCAATTGAGATATCATATCAAGTCACTTTACGTTTCATAATTATACTCCTGTATTCTATCATCTCATATCATTTTCCATATGGAGAATCATAATCAAGGTGGTACGAAGTCATAATTCTCTTTGTGTATATTCTATATTCATGTATCATCTCATATCATTTTCCATATAGAGAATCATAATCACGGTGGTACGAAGTCATAATTCTTTTTGTGTATATTCTATATTCATGTATCATATCATATCATATCAAGACATCATGTAAATGAGATATCATTACCACCAAGTCATGGTACTCCTCATATACTGTTCATATTTTTGTACCATATAAGGTCATGACATATCTTATGTAAAAAGCATACTATTATGTCATGATTTAGTAGGCAACTCATGTAATTTCACTGTATGAACCGCTATCATTTCAAATCATATCAGATATACTTTAGAACATGCTCAACATATGAATTTTCAATTCATTTCATATTTAAGGTTGAAAGCATACACAATTCTCTTTTTATATCATGCCAATTCAAAAGATGTCTTTTCATTTTTCATATCATGTCAATTCAAAACATGTCTTTTCATATCATTTCAATTCAAGACATGCACATTTCTCTTTTCATATCATGTCAATTCAAAACACGTCTTTTCATATCATTTCAAATCAAAACGTGCACATTTCTCTTTCCATATCATGTCAATTCAAAACATTTTTCATACACTGTAAGTCATATCAGGTCTAGAGTTCATATCAAATCAATCTATACTCTAGACCGCATAGCATTTCAAGTTCGACACAAAATCATATATAAATCATATAAGTGTCGAAGTCATATAACATGTACTTTTAAAACATGTTTAAAACATGTATTGTTTCAAAATATATTTCATTTCAAACATGTCTCATGTACTGTATAAATCATGTCAAGTCTAGAGTTCATATCAATAAAATCATACTCTAGACTTCATATCATATCGATTAGAGACTAGGCTAGATCCCTATCACTCTATCAATAAAGACTTAAATCACTGTAGCTAGCAGTGAAAATCATGTCATCATCCCCTGGAAACCAACTAGGGCACTATCTATGGCCATAGACCTCATCTCTCTCAGCCCCACTGATCAGGCGTGACTGAGACCTGTCCACAACTATTGTCGGACAAGCATCTCTGCCTAATGAGCAAAGCTCTAATTAGGCGGTTTCCACTATGCTTTATTGAGTTTAATTCTTTTAAGGTGCCTACAGTCTCATAAAACATTTAAATCTTTATCTTTTCATGTCAAAATCATGTAAAGCATATGGTAAAATTCTTTAAGATGCTTCATATATAAAAATGTGTATCTACCATATACTTTCCTTTTTAAAACTAACCTATACTTTATAGCATTCATATAAGTGTTAGTATAACCTCTCAAGTTGTAATAAGTTATACTTAAAAGCGATGCTATAAAACATTTCAGTATGCAACTTCGGTAATATTTTCATCAAACACAGTGAAGCGATTCATTTAACTTTATCACCATCAATTATTCGATTTCAAGACTTTCTTTCTGTCCAATCAGTAAATCACTATTCAAATCATTCAATATTCATTTCATTCAGTATTCAAATTGTTCAGTACTCTAATTATTCAATAATCAGATCACTTGGTATTAAAACCATTCGGTGTTCAATATCCTTTTTCGATAATTATTGACTATAACAATCATTTGTACATTTCATTATCGATACTAGAACCACATCATCAGTGTGAATCCTTTTAGTATCTATGAGCATTTAAATACCATGTTTCCATATAGCCATCATGATACTGAAATTATGCAATACTAATATCCTCATTCGATATCTGTTCCAGAGTCGACATCGAGGATCACAAAACCACAAGATCAATAGTCACTTATCAAATCCATTTATGGTTTGACGTATTGGCACACTTTCAAAATTTTCGACTTAAGGTTCAATTTCTTTCACTATCATAAAATCATATCACAATCCTCAATTCACTTTTCAGATGGCCTATAGAACGTAATAGCATGCTAGGATTATCTATAAGACATCATTCTTTTCAATTTTTGGTTGGAATTTACTCACTTAAACGAATTTGCCAATTTCCACTATCAACAATATTCTAATCATTCAAGTCACCTTGCGACTATCCATGTTATTGCAAAAATTTCAATTCACATATATTAATATCGATATGTACAAGTACATTTTTATGTAGACGTGTATTCCATCAAATACATAAAAATCTCACAATCTACTTTCTTATTATCATCGTCTCAGTCATACCACTAAGACAGACCATTCATCATGTCCTCTAACTTTCTCCAAGTCACCCAATTGTGAGAGAATATTTTTCGATACCCATTCTAAGATTATAACCGAATTCTGTATAGTCTCATGTATGACACCCATTTATTTGAATTTATCAATCATGAAATCATTTTTCGATTGATAATCTCGCAATTCAGTCATTTGACCATCTAAATTACAACTTCGATTTTCTCCTCCAAGCTATATCATATAATCATCATCACTTTTATCCGTGATCCGTCTAATAAATAATTCCACCTCAATCTCAACTTGATACCATTTATGATATTAAGGTGACTTGATTTATCGATTCTATAAGGTTTAAACCATATAATTCATCACGTTATCGTGCTCAACGATCCATCTTCTCATCGATTTCAATATCAACTTTTTCGGTAATACCATAAAGTCCTTTAAATGTTTATTTTCAATAATTATTTTTAAGATTCCATTTATGTGAGAAACTTAAACTTTTTCCTCAAACATTTTCCTAAAAATTTTGGCAGCATAACTGCTTAATTTTTACTAAACCTCCTGCAAGGAAAACACAATTTATACCACAACCGTTGATTCTCACAATTCCTTTATCTCTTACTAAGACCCCCACCATCAGTTGTGGGTCCTATTAGTATTTAAAAATCATAATCCCAAAACATACAATATAATGCTACTAATGCTTTATAAAAGTATCTTACCTATTCACCAAAGCTTAGCGCATTTTTCGATTTTCAAGCCTTGTTGAACTCCGCCATTCGTCTCATTTCCGTTGTGCTACAATTTCAACAACACCAATTGCACTTACATAAATATATATTAATAAACTTATTCAATAAATATCAATCAATTTATTGTTTTTCCTTACCAATTCTTTTCTTTTCTTTCCTTCTTTTTCTTCTCTTTCTTCTTTCTTCTCCTTCTCTTTCCCTTTCTTTTTCTTCTCTTTCTTTTTCCTTTCTTTTCTTTCTTTTTCTTCTTTCTCTTTTCTCCTTTCTTTTCTTTTTCTTCTCTTTCTTTTCTTTCTTTTTATTCTCTTTCTTTTTCCTTTCTTTTCTTTTTTTCTTTCTTTTTCTTCTTTCTCTTTTCTCCTTTCTTTTCTTTTTTTTTCTTTTTCTTTTCTTTTCTGAACTGGGTCGGTTCGGGTCGGATCGGATCGAGTTGACCAGGTCGGATCGGGTCAGGTCTATTCGGTCGGTTCAGCTTTTGCTGGCTGGTTCGATCACCGGCGGCCACCCATTTTGGCAGTTCGGCCACTCCTCAGCACCCTGGGATCGCCACCAAGCCGGATCTGATCTCCTCTTCCCGAGCGACGGCGATGGCAGTGGCGAATCTAGAGGTGGGTTTTTCGGCCTTTCTGTTCTCTTTTTCTCCCTCCTTTTCTCTTCCCCTTCACCGTCGGTTACCCTGTTCCTCTTGGTCGACCTTTGCTGGTGACGCAGATGGTGGTGGCGGTGCCTGAACCGGTCGGCACCATCGTTTCCCTTCTCCTCTTCCTTTTTTCGGTTTTCCTTTCCGCTTCAGTTTTTCTTTTCTCTTTTCCTTTTCCCCGTCACCGGACAACTTCTCTTCTTCTCCTCCTAGGCTCACCGGTGACCTCGCCTCCCTTTTCTCTCACTCGGCCGGCCGACGGTGGTCAGCATTTCCTTGGAAGCTCTCCTTTGTTACAAAAAGAGGAGGAAAATGGGAGAGAATCGGGAGGGAATCGGGATACCCGATTCTCGCCCCCCCTTTTCTTTCTTTTTTTTTATTTTATTTTATATATATTTATATTTATAAATATACATATAAATACATTATAATTGTATTTATATGGATATAAAAATAGCCATTTTATTCCTTATTATTTTGGATCTCTTAATATCCAAAATAATTTCCCTCAATTCATCACTTCACCAATTTTCGAAATTCAATATATTCTAATCCTCATAAATAACTTTATTTATTTCTGGGTAATTAATACCAAAACTAGGAAAATTTTTGGTCATCACATTTCATCACTATCTCAATATCAACAAATTATAACTCCAACTATATAGTATAATTTCGCTACTAATTTATAGGAATTTCTTACCCATTTTACCGACGCCTAACGCTTAGCAACTTCTGAGCTTAGCTGAATTTCACCACTTGTACAATTCTATACAATGTCAATTCTTACCCATTTCACACTTAGAATATTCCACAAACAATTTTACAATTTATTGATTAAATAAAAATAAAATAAAATGAAGTAAAACTCTTTACCATTCTTCCATTTCTATCTCCTTTCTCTTTTTTCGATCTGCTCCTTGTCTTTCTTCTTTGGCCGATGACCTTTTCCTTCTCATGGTGTCGCCGGTGTCGAGCTGGGTCGATGCCAACGTGGCCTCTCCTCCCCAATCTTCCTTTTTTCTTTTTTTTTTTATGTATGGTTTACAGATTTTACTGTCGCGTCAAACTTCCTTCGAAAGCTTGCCATGACAGTTATTTTTATTATTATTTATTTATTGTTTTATATATGTATATATTACATGTAGATACATGTATACTATATATATATATAGTATACATACATGTTAGCTTTAAATTGCCATATATATTTTGAAATGACAAAAACTTAAGTAAGATTTAATGTTATAATTCATATTGTAAATTTGCCTTATCACACATGATTTTCTCAATCCATTTTCAAGTGATCATATCAAACATTAAGACCATGATTTAATTACATATTCTTATTGGTCTTAATACTTTATAAATGTTTTGAATATTTTAGAAAATCACTTGATGAATTTTTGGACTATGTTTTCATTTGAGAAAGTCAAGAAAAACTCCCACAAAAATGCCAAAATGTTTTGGGTTGAATTAGATCAAAGACCACATCATTTCTAACCCAAAAAGTGCAGGAAATAGCTTTCTGGAGGCATGGGATCGATCCCCTCAAGGCAGAATGATCCTCAAGCCCAGATTTAACATCCTGGAAGCTTGGGATCGATCCCCTATGGAAAGGGATCGATCCCTTTGCCCGAAAATAGCCTGTAACGGCTAGTTTTGTGAGATACAACAGTCATATTCAAATTTGGCTCCACCCAACCTTCACAAACCATCCAAAGGACTATAAATAGAGGCTTAGAAGCTGAAGCAACAAAGAGGAACTGCTCAGAAATTCTATTCATCATCTTCTTCATTTTCCTCAAGCCTCAACAACAAATCAAGAGCAACAAAGTTTTCATCTTCCATCATTCTCATATTCTTTGTATAGAGTAGCACAAATCTTGTATAAGCTTTTTCCTTGTGCTTAAACATTGTAATCACTTGCCTACTTAGAGGCCTTATTTGATTACACTTCTTGTAAACTCACTCATTCCTTGTAAAAGGAGAGGTTTCTCTTAAGCCTTAGAAAAAGAGGGAGGTTTCTCTTGAGCCTAGAAAAAGAGGGAGAAGAGGTTTCTCTTGAGCCTAGAAAAAGAGGGAGGTTACTCTTGAGCCTAAGAAAAAGAGGGATTGTAATCACAAATTCAAGATAGTGAATTTGGAGAAAATCCTTGGGAGCGTCTCAAGGTAGAGGACGTAGGCAAGGTTGCTGAACCTCTATAAATCGCTTGCTTACATTTCCCTATCCTTACTCTCTTTAGTTATTTGCAATTATATTTGTGTTTATTGTATTGAATTTATATTGTATAATTGCCTAGCTTAGAGAACTTAGAAACACTCAAATAGGCTAGAGAATTTAGAAGAATCGAAAAACGAACCTAAGATTAGTGAAAAATCGATTCACCCCCCTCTCGGTATAGCCTATAGAGCCAACAATTGGTATCAGAGCTTGGGCTCGAGATTGATTTAGACTAACCTCTATCAAGCAAAACGATCTTAAATGGCTCATTTGAATGTAGGCACATCCTTAGGAGAAGAGGGAGAATCATTAGTTAGACCTCTACTCTTCAATGGTGAGAATTATTCATATTGGAAAACTAGAATGATGTTATTTATACAATCAAATCATTATGAAGTGTGGAGAATTATAGTAAATGGTCCTAGAATTCCCATGAAGAAAGTAGATGGAAAAGATGTCCCTAAGAGTGAAGATGAGTGGGACACAAATGACATGAGATTGACACAAATGAATGCCAAGGCTATGCACACCCTCTTTTGTGCTTTAGCCCCCAATGAGTATAATGGAGTCTCTTTATGTGAGAATGCTAAACAAATATGGGATAAACTAGCCATCACACATGAAGGGACAAATCAAGTTAGAGAGACCAAAGTAGGAATGCTCACACATGATTATGAGCTATTTAGGATGAAAGAAAATGAGCCTATTAGCGAAATGTTCACTAGGTTTAATGATATAATTAATGGACTTAAGTCTCTAGGCAAGACTTATTCCAATGTTGAAATGGTAAAGAAAATTTTGAATAGCTTGCCAAAATCTTGGAAGGCAAAGGTAACCGCAATAGAAGAGTCTAAGGATCCAAATACCTTGTCTCTAAATGAACTTATGGGCTCCCTACTTACATATGAAATGAAAATGAAAAGAAATGAAGTGCCTTCAAAGAAAGTAGGGGTAGCACTTAAGTCTTCCACTCATGAGGTCCTTGATGATGATAGTGATGAGAGTGGAAATGAGGAAGAGAAGGAAATGACAATGTTTGCCAAAAGATTTAATAGGTTCATGAGACTAAAAGAAAAAAAAAATAATAGGAGACATCAAAGAGGGGAGTTAAGTAGAAGAGAAAAGGACCCTTTAGTGTGTCATGAGTGTAATGAACCGGGTCATACTATGTTAGATTGCCCCTTACTTAGGAAGGAAAAGGATAGGAAACCTAAGAAGAAAGCATTTGTAGCTGCATGGAGCGATAGTGATAGCTCCGATGAGGAAAACATAGATGATGAGGTAGCTTACTCATACTTTATGGCTATTAGTGACGATGAGGCTAGCTCTAGTTCTAGTGAAAATAATGATTTTACATTTGATGAGTTACAAAATGCTTTTAATGAATTAGCAAATGAATTTCAATGCATGAATTCTAAATATAAGAAAATCATTGCTAATTTGAAAATAGAAAAGGAAACCTTGACCAATTTTAAGCTAGAATTAGAGAAGAAACTAGAAGAGGCCAACTTAGAAATAAATGAGTTAAATAAAAAGAATACAAATTTGCATAACTCATTTACTAGGTTTTATATGGGTCAACAAAAGCTAGATCACATGCTTGAGACCCAAAGAGCTTTCTTTGATAAAGATGGGCTAGGTTATAATGCAATACAAAAAGAAACTCATCTAAAGAATTTCCTTGTGAGCAAAAATACTATGCATGATTTATCTCTTACATGCTCACTATGCAATAGAATAGGACATTCTTCACAAGCATGCACATATAGAAAAACCACATGTCATAACATACTAAGTTTTGGGAAAACCTAATAGCTAGACACAAAGATATGGAGTCGCCACCAACCATTATACCTAGGTGTGATTGGTCACCTATTCAAACTAAGGATAAGGCTTGGTCTGCATTCAAATATACTAGGGTTCGGGAGTACGGTTACGTGTAGGGAAGGTATTAAGCACCCTACAACACCCATCCTAAAATGGTACCACTTAGTTTTAGGTCATTGGCTAAATTTGCTTATGTTGATCTTTAATCTCGATATAATTAATATTGAAAAATATTTCTAAGTGTCCTCCATTAAGCTGGTGGGACAACTCAAAAATCTTTCTCACCTCGGGAGTATTCAAGTAGTACTATGCGACTTGCTTGAAGAGGCTCCGTCGTCGGATTCATTTTAATGTTTTATGAAAAATTCCATTTCGATTCCTATTTAATTCATTCTTGCTATCTTATCATTTTTATTACTTCTATTTTATTAAAGTTTAATTTTTATTAATTTATTTTATTAGAGAATGAATATGAATTATTTTTCTCAAAAAAATTTCTTTTAGACCTTCCATTAAGCTGGTAAGATCTTGAAAGAAATTGCTTGACCTAAAGACTTCCAAACTATTACTTAAGCGTAATCTCTTTTGGAATCTTATCATCGGAGTAATCAATACTCAATCTCAATAATTATTATTAACTATTATAATCCTATTTTATCATTTATTATCATTATTATTTTTTATTATTGTTATTGAATTATTAATATTTCTTTATATTTATTATTTTATCTTTGTAATTAATTATTTTAATTTTAGTTTTTAATACATCTTATTTTATTTTTTATACTGAATATAAATCACTTGTTATCGAAAACCCTCTTTAGACCATCCATTAAGCTGGCGAGGCCTTGAGAGAATTTTTTTTACCTAGAAATGTTCAAGATAATCACTTAAGCGTAATTCTCTTGATATTTCATCATTGGAGTAATTCATATTCACATTCATTATCATTTTAATATCTAATTCTAGTTTCTTCATTTATTTTCCTTCCTTATTTTGTTATCTACGAACCATTAATATCTTTTCTCATTTTGTAACTAATTGTTTTTATTGTAATTTTATAATAAATTTATTTTTAAAAAGGATATAAATTATTTGTTATTGAAAATCCTATTTAGACCTTCCATTGAGCTGGTGAGGCCTTGGATAGAATTTTTCTCACCTCAAGATCTCTAAAAGTATTACTTAAGCGTAATCCTTTTAGAGTTCCATCGTCGGAATATATTATTTAAATTTTGTAAAATCGTATTTTTCAGGTAACATTTTTATAAATTTCTTATATATTTTAAAATTGTTTTACATACCTAGAAAGCATTAGATAAATAATGAAAAATGAAGATAGGATAAAACAAAATAAAAAATATGAAGTATATGAAATATGTGAACAACATAAATGTGCACAAGACAACTAAATAACATATAATAAGTGAGGAAATAAACAATTATAAAAAAAAACGTGCACAGAATGATTACTACTATATGCATGTAAGCAAATAATAATATAATAAAATAATAACAACAATACCTTTGTCCACTATCCGTTCTTTCCTTCTAATTATTCCTTTTCCTTCCCACGTAGCTCTCAAGAAAACTGCAGCGGTGTAAAGATGATGATGATGCGGGCTGCCGTTTTGCTCCAATTTTTTTGTTTCTGTTCTTTGTTTAACCCATGCCTACCCAGATTCTTTTCTCGTCAGCCACTAATGCCGTTGCACCAGTTCTGTTGTGGTTTGATTGGCTGTCACATTCCAAGCAAGGACAAGGAGGCAGCAGCTCACTCGGACTTTTGCTTCAAAGAGAGGTTCTCTAACAACGGCAAGTCATGGTCCAAGAACAGCCTTCAATGATGCTACACGCGCTTCAGCCTTGCGGAAACTATCAAGGAGGATCGAGACACTGAGACAGCTCCAAGGCAGCAGGGAACAGCGGAGGTTTGGAGATGCAGAGATGCAGTGAAGATGATGAGCAATTCGGGTGCAAAGAGTGCTAGTAGGAAGAAACCAATGCAGCAGGCGTGAGGCGAGATGAGAAGGATGGGGCGGTTTTTTGAAGTACAATACAGGAGGTAAAGGGATCGATGGATAGGCAGCCTTGGAATGTTGAGACAGCAGGTAAGCGGTGCAAGAGTTATGACGCGGCTGAGAGAGAGCGACAGTGATGAAGATGGTTGGGGGGGTAGTGACTTGGGACGATGGTGCACAGGGAAGATGCAAGTTGGTGAGGGAAGCGGCGTTGGTCTTGGTTCAGCAAAGGACAGAGGATGTGAGGATGATCATGCGGCAACCTCGTGCAGAACCAGCGTGGGAGGTGGCGTTGTGGACGGGTGTAGGAATGACAGAAAGGAAAATGATGATGGTGTGGGCAGCAGAGTTGAAGAAGATGATGAACAGTGGCTGTCTCTTCGCGGGCTGTCACGAGGATGACAGAGGATGGTGGCTAAGAGTAGGAGAAATTTTTCTAGGGTTTTTCTTCTCCTCCCTGTCCCTTTCTTCTTTTTATTCCCAATTCCCTCATCTACGATGTTAATGTTGTGTATCAAATCCCCCAATTTTTGTGTTGATTTTCTCTTTTACCCGATCTCATGGTTGACTCCTTTAATTAAATTTCCAAAAACTTAGTGCAAATAATTTCCTATTGATTTTTCTTTCCAATCCCACTCTTCAATTTAATTGTTGTGATATATTCTCTAAATCTCCAAATTTGGTAATACTAAGATTCTGATTCTTCTTTTTTTTTTTTTCAATTTTCCCTTCTTTGATCACTTTATTTTTGTTATTTTTTTATTTTTTTTAATTTTTAATTTTTTTCCTATTTTTTATTTTCTTTTCATTTTTATTTTTTTTAATAATAATAAACAAGATAGTAATACAAAAATTAGATTCATCTTCTAATCATCAAACCCAATAGGCCCAATAACATTAAAAGACCCCGGACAAAATGGGGTGTCTACAACACATTTAGAGGAAGAGTAGTTAGAAAAATGTGGGTGCCAAAGCATGCTATGAATAATGATGAATTGAGCTTGAAATGGATCCCTAAAGGATCAACAATTATTTGCACTAACTCTCATGGACCCAAGAAACTTTGAGTACCAAAACATGCTTAAATTGTTTGTTGTAGGAGTGTTAGAGCATGAGAATACAAAGAAGCAATGGAGATCAAATGCTCTACACACCCCCCATGGAGATTGCTTATGCCAATGAGAAAGAAGAAGAGCTTGGAAATCCATCCTTGGCAAGGTCACAACAATCGTTCAAGAAAGGCCTAAGGTGGATTCAACAATTCAAGGCAAAGCATTCTCAAGCAAAGGAGTTTTGTAAGCTTAATTCCTTACTCCTTAAAACTATTATTTGATTATTTGTGCTTTGATGAGAAATTTGGTTAATGATTCTTGATGCATTGTGAGTTGAATGATTGAACAAAAAGGCATGACAATGAACTTTGAATGTTTGATGAATAGTACTTGATGCATTGAATGAAAAGCATGATTTATGATTTTGAACTGATTATTGGATTTCTGCATTTTGAGCAAGTCTTCTATGTGTTGATAATGTATTTACTTGCCTCAAATTGCCAAATATGTCATATATGCAAAATGCCATGTCATGTGCATTAATGAAGAACTTATATGTTGGAAATCATGGCATAATGTTCACAAGTATGATGATTTGATGTTATATGTGCTTAAAATCTATGTGAACAAGTTTGTTTTGGCATATTTGTGGTTTCTAATGCTTTGGTTTTGTCAAAATGTGCTTAACTCTCAAAATGACATCCTTTGAGGCCAAAAATGCATTTTATTGTGTAAATTCTTCCAAAATTGCAAAATCTTTTGTAAAATGGTTTTTCATTCATGTTTTTCATTCATACAAGTCCAAAATCATGTTTTACAAATGTTTAAACCTTTACTTGGACTTAAAATACTCAAAAACGAAGTTTTGGTACCTCAAAGGTTGGATTTTCTGTCAAAAACTGCAGAAACAGGATGATGGATCGATCCCTCAACAAGCAGGATCGATCCCCTTTAAGAAGAATGCAAGAAATCTGCATTCTGGAGTTAAGGGATCGATCCCCCTCCTCTAGGGATCGATCCCCCCAGGCCAAAATGGCTTTTCTGCACTTTTTCAACTGAATTTAAGAAGGATTTTTCATTTTTTTGATATCTTCTTTCTTCTCAACTTAAAATCCAGTATTTTAACTTCTTTTTGATGATCTTTAAACTATGAAAATTCATTTTTCATTGATATCATGCCTCAACTCCATCAACTTGTGTTATTTCCAACAAATGATATCACTTTCAATAATTAATATCATTTTTCTTGAGCTCACAAGTGCAAAATCATTTTTCTTGTTGAAAACATTCATGAATCTTGAAATAATCTTGAAATATACTTTCAGTGAATGCTTAAACATAATTTTGAGAAATATTTCAAGAATTTATGGATATATTTGAGAAATTGATGAACTAGTGCATAATGAATCTTCTTCATTCCTTTTGTTCATCTTAGTCAAGCATGCTTATAGGATTATGCCTCTTAGCTTGACTTATCATTCCACACTAGGTTTCATGATAATTATACATCTAGTGGATTGATTTCAAATGTAAATTCAATAATTGGTAATGGTCATTGGCCTATAATTTGTGATGGTAAATGGATCCTAAATATTCAAATGCATGAAACTTTATCATCCATGTACTTAAATTTTTCTTATGGCCAAATTAGTAAAGAACTTGGGCTTTAATGACAACACCAACTATTGATATACATGCATTGTATCTTGATTGTTTTGATGTTGAACATGCATGTTTACTTAAGTTGAATCAATAATCATGCCTATGAGATGAGAATAGTTGTTTTCATGATATTATGTGCTTAACCTCACTCATAGTTTATGGATTTTAATGATAAAATATATTTTAGCTTAATAATATTGATTCACTTAGGTGAAGCCATTTTAGTTAAAATAGCATATACCCTCTAGAACGTTAAATGATGATAACAACTAGGGATATGGCTCTTAATTGATTAAAATGGTAATTTTGAATTTTTCCTTGCTCATAATTGGTTAAGGACTTGAATTGGAAAATGAGCATAGGATTTTTGTGCTTGAAACCATGGAAGAAAATGTGTTTGCTTGAATACCTTTTTGTTTGAATCTTCCATATGGTATAACTTTGTGAATATGAATATGGATTAATACTGTATGATAGTATGCTAATGTTTAATTAATCCATATGCATATTTGATGATGTGTGATTGTGTTCTTGCATATTTAGAATGATTATTTTCTTGACATGAACACACTACACATAGATATTGGATTCATGCAAAATGCCTAAGTCAACCATTAGTAACAACTGGTATTTAGATTGAAATAACAATCAGTATCATTGGCAACCATATTTTCAATAATTGGTAAGCCAAATCTAAATTGCCAATTGGTATGAGCTTTAAATTGACAATTCTTCTCATGCTCTTTAGTTTGAAATGACAAATAGAGAAGAATTCTCTTAAGATATTTTTGCATGAAACTCTTGTGTACTAGAATTTGTAGTTACTTGCTATATATCTTAATTCTAGGCACAATATTTCTTGAAAATGATTTATGAGCACATGCATATGATATGTTATATAATTTTAGCTCATAATCATGATGTATTGACATGCACCTTAGTTGGACTTTAGAGAACAATTGATACACTTAGGTGCTTAATAGGATTGAAATAAGCAAGTCATAGACCTTAGTAGATATTTATACTCAACTTGCTTCATTTCTTACCAATTGGGAACTTCTTGTAAAATTATTTATAAACAATTGGTATAGGATCATAAGTCATATTCTTTGCATGAATATTTCATACGCTTTATGGATATTGACTTATTTATTTGTGCTATGAGTCCCATGTACTAACATGTTTCTTGTTGGATGGAGCATATTCTTTTATCTCTTCTCACATAGCCATGATTTTAGCGGGAGCATATTTTTTATTATTTTTTTCTTCTTTTTGCTATGACAAAAAAGGGGAGAGATAGATATTAAAAGGGAGAGATAATGGGGGAGAAATAGTTTGAAAATTCATTTTCAAAACCCATGCTTATATTAAGGGGGAGCTTTATAAAATCCTGCTTTATTTGAGGGGGAGTATTTTATCAAAGAATTTTCAAAGCAAATTTACATTAAGTTTTGTCATATCAAAAAGGGGGAGATTGTTAGCTTTAAATTGCCATATATATTTTGAAATGACAAAAACTTAAGTAAGATTTAATGTTATAATTCATATTGTAAATTTGCCTTATCACACATGATTTTCTCAATCCATTTTCAAGTGATCATATCAAACATTAAGACTATGATTTAATTACATATTCTTATTGGTCTTAATACTTTATAAATGTTTTGAATATTTTAGAAAATCACTTGATGAATTTTTGGACTATGTTTTCATTTGAGAAAGTCAAGAAAAACTCCCACAAAAATGCCAAAATGTTTTGGGTTGAATTAGATCAAAGACCACATCATTTCTAACCCAAAAAGTGCAGGAAATAGCTTTCTGGAGGCATGGGATCGATCCCCTAAAGGAAGGGATCGATCCCTTCAAGGCAGAATGATCCTCAAGCCCAGATTTAACATCCTGGAAGCTTGGGATCAATCCCCTATGGAAAGGGATCGATCCCTTTGCCCAAAAATAGCCTGTAATGGCTAGTTTTGTGAGATACAACGGTCATATTCAAATTTAGCTCCACCCAACGTTCACAAACCATCCAAGGGACTATAAATAGAGGCTTAGAAGCTGAAGCAACGAAGAGGAACTGCTCAGAAATTCTATTCATCATCTTCTTCATTTTCCTCAAGCCTCAACAACAAATCAAGAGCTACAAAGTCTTCATCTTCCATCATTCTCATATTCTTTGTATAGAGTAGCACAAATCTTGTATAGGCTTTTTCCTTGTGCTTAAACATTGTAATCACTTGCTTACTTAGAGGCCTTCTTTGATTACACTTCTTGTAAACTCACTCATTCCTTGTAAAAAGAGAGGTTTCTCCTAAGCCTTAGAAAAAGAGGGAGGTTTCCCTTGAGCCTAGAAAAAGAGGGAGAAAAGGTTTCTCTTGAGCCTAGAAAAAGAGGGAAGTTACTCTTGAGCCTAAGAAAAAGAGGGATTGTAATCACAAATTCAAGATAGTGGATTTGGAGAAAATCCTTGGGAGCGTCTCAAGGTAGAGGACGTAGGCAAGGTTGCCGAACCTCTATAAATCGCTTGCGTACATTTCCCTATCCTGACTCTCTTTAGTTATTTGCAATTATATTTGTGTTTATTGTATTGAATTTATATTGTATAATTGCCTAGCTTAGAGAACTTAGAAAACACTCAAATAGGCTAGAGAATTTAGAAGAATCGAAAAACGAACCTAAGATTAGTGAAAAACCGATTCACCCCCCTCTCGGTATAGCCTATAGAGCCAACAATACCTATATTTTATATACAAATATTATATATATATATATAATCCTTACAATATATACATATATATTTAATTATTTATTATTTATATATTTTTCCAATTTTAAAATCTTTACTATGTATATAAATATATATTTATATATATACATCTATATTTCTTTAATTTTAAATACTCCATTTTCAATTTGATTACGTTCTAAAATTTAATTATCACTTAATTAAATTAATTCTAATAACTCTTAAGTACCCCAAATTAATTATAAAAGTCTAAATAAATAGATTTACTTACCAAATTAGATGTCATAAATTTTACGATGAATCTTACAAATTTTATGATAAATCTTATAAATTTTATGATCAATCTAATAAATTTTACAGTTAATCTCATAAATTTTACGATTATTTATCAAAATTTTTATGCTTATTCTAGTATTTTTACACTTATTCTCATTTATTTTATGATGAATTTTATCAGTTTTACAATTAATTACATTACATTTAACTTAAATTTAGTTTTTCTTTTCTGGATAGTCGAATGCTTGAAAATAGCATTCGATTGCCCATTATATATTTTTATCCAAAATTACTTTTTTTGTATAGGCGATCGATTGCCTAATTTAAACAATTGATTGTCTATATAATTAAATTATACTAGATAAAAATATTAAATGGGCAGTCGAATGCCATTTTCGGGCATCCAACTGCCCATTGAACTTTTAATGTACAAAGCGTAAGAAGGCTTCATCTTCAACTCTCTACATGCCAGAACCAAAATATGTTGTGGCCCATGGAAATGTTAAGGCTATTCATGATTCTCTTACATAAACATCATTACCAAGTTATTTGTATTTAATTGCATTTGTGAAACTGGGAAGGTTAAGTGAAAACTTTCGCTATTTCTTTTTTATTTTTTTATAAAAAAATAAAGTTTTGTTTATTTTTGAATATTATAAATGCAAGAGATGCTAGTTGATATAAGTCTATTAGTAACATGATTAATATTTAATTATAATGATAATTTTAAAAAAAACTAGTTTACCAAGTTATCGAGTTTAAATTTTTTAATTTTTTAATTTTAATAAATGGTTTAAATTAAATGTTAGTAATCTAAAGGCTATAATTTCCTAACATGACAGTAAAGTCAAAATTTATGATAAATGTCATAAATTTACGATAAATGTCATAAATTTACGATGAATGTCATAATTTTACAATGAATCCCATAATTTTTTCGATAAATGTTGTAAATTTTAAGT
Source organism: Heritiera littoralis (assembly GCA_031772115.1). NCBI lineage: Eukaryota > Viridiplantae > Streptophyta > Magnoliopsida > Malvales > Malvaceae > Heritiera > Heritiera littoralis. Next base: position 1,803,027 of record JAPDPK010000090.1, read on the forward strand.
TTAATTTATGCTTATTATAGTATTTTTACACTTATTCATTTTATGATGATTATTAACATGAATATTTAAAGTTAACTAGATTTAAACCCATGTAATGCACGGTAATTATTTTAATTTATAATAATTTTAAAGAATAGAATTATAATAAAATTATTTTGAAATACATGTTGAATAATATATTAAAAACTTGATGCATATATGGAATATACAGATTAAAAAATAATTCAAAATCAAATAACAATTAAAAAATTAAAAAAAATTAAATATCACAAATCTTAAATATTTAACAAATGAATTAAATAACTACAATTTTAATAAAAACAAATTAATATTAATCATTAATAGATTATTGGTTAATATTGCATATTTGAAACTGATTTATTTTTAAAATTTGAATTTAGATGACTCTAAATTAATCTTATAAAATTAATTAGTGTTGAAATACTCTATTTTTAGGGTTTTCAAAAAAATTATTTATAATAGTGTCAAACAAAAAAAGTAAGTAAAGTAAAAATGTTAATAGAAATAAAACTAAAAATAATTTATTATTTAAATTTTTTAAAATTCAAATCAATTCAAAATAACTAAATACAATATTTAAGATTATACACGTTTCAAGAGAATAGATAATCCATATGGACTTTTTTTTTCAAATAAAATGATTGAACAAATAATTCTGAAAAAATAAATGAAAATTGAAAAAAAAGATATAGAAGCTTAATTCAATACTAAAATATATAAACTTAAATATCCAACTGTAATGTTTTTGATAAAAGATTTAAAATTTTAAGATAATTCTGATCAAAATATATGGATACTTTTTTAATTTAAAAATAACATAATAAGTGATAAAAAAAATTTAAAGTCTGAGATAAATTTTATTTGAATTAAATTAACATAATATAGTTAAATTTATTTTTTAAAAATTTCAAATATTTTAAAATTAAATAATTAATTGAATAGGATTATTATATAAAAATTAAAATCAATTTATTATTTTAAGTATAAAAAAGTTAAGGTATCTTCCTAGGATTTTTTTTTAGCCAAAAGTTTTGGATTTTTTTTTTATAAGATACAAGATTATTATAAAAAACTGAATCTTATTGAAATTATAAGTGTGACAGTGATCAATGATTAAATGATTTTTTTTGGACATTTTATACTTTAAGGATGAAAATAATTTATCTTACCACATATATCACGTATTCATATAAAATATGTTTGTCTCTTTCCTTAAAAAAGTGTATCCATATAAAAATTTATATCAAAATTAATTATTTCTATAAATAATTTATATAACAACAGTGCATGTATATTAATAAAAGATGAGTAAACAAATTTATAAATAATATGGGATTTTTCTTTAATTTTTAAAATATATAAATATATATGTTTATCTTTTAGAAATTGAAATAGACAATTGATTTAAAACGATAATTAATTTGTTTTGAAATTTTAATGTATATAGATTCCTATCTATAAAAAAAATGGAAAAAACATTATTTTTTTTATTTTAGGATATTACACGTGTCAACTTTTTAAGCTATCCACATAAGATGTTCTACTTGTAGTTAGAGCTGTCAAAATGGGCGGGCTCGGGCCTGCTGTCACATCCCAAGTACACAGTATTTTACATTTTTGCACACATTTCCATACACGTGAATTGGTTGGGCTGTTGTCGATGCCTTTATTTCTCACTTTTAAATCACAATGCACTCAATATTCGTAATTTACATAAATTTATGGAAATAAAATATTTACAAAACTATGTTTAATATCCACACTTACATCCCCTAATTTAAATACAACACTGTAGTACTATAAAATAAAAGTTTGAACATATAAAATAAAATAAATATACCTCTGGGATGAATCATAGCTGCCTCGGGATGCTTAATATGCAGCCACTAATCCTTGGATGATATATCCTGCTGTCATTGGAAATACTCTGGAAAGATAAAATATTGGAGTGAGCAAACCACAGCTCAGTAAGAGAGTTGTGTACAAATTTTGATACCTCGAAGACTATATGCAGTAAAATCCTTAATTTCCTATTTGTATGCTGGGCACACTAAAAAGGAAGGATACTATAGTCGGCTGAAAAATCCTGATGGAGCATGGAAGGTATTTTGAAATATCTGTCTTGTCCCAGAAACCCTAAGCAACTATAAGGAGTAAAATAAATTCAAAGATAAATTTCGTTTAAATATCCACTGCATATAATTATTTAATAAATTTGAGTAAAATAACTCAATTAGTCATGTAAACAACACTTGAAAATGATTTCATTTCCACCATTTAAATCATCAATTTAAACACATGCGCCAATAAAATAAACTATCAAATAAAATATCTATTATATGATAAAACACATGGTAGACAGCTTATTTCAGTAAATGTCACCAAAATCAATAATAACAAATGAAGTCATAATGGAGACCAGGCAACAGCCTAATGATATCATGCTATAATCCTCATAGGGAACAGTAGTAATAAACATGTGAGATCTATGGCTATAGTCTATAAATGTCATCAGTCGTACATTGAGCGGGTATCAATCGGGATGCTGAAGACAGCTCAGTGTCAATAGCTTAACACATGATAAGTAACACATGAACATGTGAGCATGATATGGGGCCTAACAGTCTCAAAACAGTATTTACATAGTGATAGAACCTTTATGGGAATTCATTACACATGAATAAAATTTATTTAATCCATAAAGGAAAATTATATTAAAAATATTAAATATGATATTGAAAATAATTTATAAAATATTCACTATTCACCGTTTCACTTCACTAATCATACATTTCATTATAAAACACGTGAGGTGAATTTTCGGTAGTTTAATCTTTACCGAAATCAGTATCATAAATATTTAGTAAATATTTTTCGGTAAATTCACCATTTATGAAAAATAATTAATTTATTATTTTCAGGGCTAGGATAGGACTAGGAAAAATATCAATAATGCACCAAAATGTTCTCTAATACTTTTAGAAATATTTTCAATAAATTTCGGCAGCATAACGGCTGCCAGAGTCCTAGCATCCCTGCACTTTAAAACACAGTCTCAACAGCCAGAAAACCACAACTTCATAGCATTTCGAGGCAAATCAATATTCCATAAATCTTATAAATTTATAGCATGAAAAGCATGCATTCATATATCCCTACAAATTCACACATGCGTCTCTTACCTGTCTATTGAGCTCGCGCTATCAAATGCACCACACGATCACTGAAATTCCCGGGCTGCAATTTAATTTCACCAAAATTATTAGCTTATTTTATCCTTATTTTTAAGCTATATTTTATACCAAAATGCAGCCACATTGGATACAGCAAATATTTTGTAGTATAATTTCTACTGGTTATATAACATAACTTCTCCGTTTTACGTCGGATTTTAAATCCGGGCATACGGCAGACTCCTCGTAAATTCTACAATCTAAATCAACACTCAAACCATCAAGAACAGCCACAAATCCCCTCCCCTTCACCTTGGCTGAAACGCACTATGGCCATTTTTGCATGATTTTCACCATTCTAATGTTACCGTATTATTTTCCTATGCTTACTGATTTAATTGGCACCATTTAAATGCTTGAAACACCATGAAACCCCCTAGATCCATGCTTGGCCGAATGGTATAATAATGGTGATTTTTATTCTTCAACATTTAGACAAATTGATGGCTAGAAAAATAATCACTAGCATACAAGGATTAATTTCATGCCATTAAACTTAAGAAAAACACAATGAATGGCAACTTACCAATGCTTGGCTGAAACTTTGGGAACTTGGTTCTCATTGTATGATGCCTTATAGAAGGAAATATGGGCATAGGGTTGTACAGGAGAGAGAGGAGAACAATTTTGATGTAGAAACCTTGTTGAAATTCTTAGTAGAATTTAAGTTGTAAGCTTGGAAAATTTTCTTTTTATTTTTGGTTGAAGATGGCGTGGGAGTTGGCTGAAGAAGAAGGTGAATAGTGGCCATTCAGCAGCTGAAAAAAAAAATAAAGAGAGTTCTGAAAATTGCCCAGTTGATCAAAATGCCATTGGTTATGAAAATTTTGGACGATTTTGCCCTTACCGGTCCGTTAGCGTAAAAACTGTGTAAACAGGCTTTAAAAATTTTGATTCCAGTTCCAAATGGTCATATTAATCATATCTAGATGATTGGAAGTGGTTTCATTGACGTGCGGGGCACAGATAATGAGAAATTATGATTTTACCACCGTGACCCAACAAAGAAATTTTCTGATTTTGTGACCGTTTCGATAAATTCGTTGACACCATGTTAAAGTAATTTTCATGTAAAATAATATGATATTTTTATTTCGTCCCAATTCATTTTGGTTTGGGAGAAATTTACGGAAAAACCCTTGGGACGTATTTGTCATTTTCTAATTTGTTTCTCATAATTCACAAAATACTGCAACTTGGATATTTTGACTTCCAACTCACCATAGTATCATTATTTAACCTCCCAAAAATTATTTTCTCCCTCATACCATCATCTGAGCACTAGAATCTAAGTGGGGTCCACGTTGCTTATCATTTAATATTTATAAAAATATACAAATTAATTTATTGATTTATTAAAATTTACAATTCCATACATACATAGTACAAAATAATGAGTTCTCACACTTGCCCTGACGAGCCAGGCCATAAATGGGCCGGGCCAAAAAGCCCTTTTGTTAAATGAGCCTGAAAATGCAAGCCCATATCCGGCCCTAAGAGCTAACAAGCTTAAATGGGCCGACCAGTATAAGAAATAAAAAATTAAAATTTATATTAAAATCTTATTTTTTTAGTAAAAAACAAAATAAAATTTGAAATAAATATTAAACAAACATCAAATAATTTCATATCAAATCCATCAAGTTTTTGACATCATTTGAACATTACAAATTAATAGTCTAACAAGCATAATATAAATTGTTTTAACAAACCTAGATACTGAAAAATATGTCTGAACAATATCAAAAATTAAAAACATGATAAATAGATCCATGTCCATCCATCTCCTCCATAATGTCAATCAGATTGGTTAAAAATTGTCAATTAATTAATAACATGATAAATATACAAGAAATAAACTTATGAATTGGTTAAAAATTGTCAATTAATTAATAACATTACCTTCAAAACCAAGAATCCAATTTTGGGTTCAAATGAGAGTTTCCACGTTCTCATGATTTAGAGAACTTTGATACTTATTTAGAACACAAGAACCAATACTAAACGAATTTTTCGATGCCACTGTTGTTATTGGAATGCTCAAGATATCACAAGCTACACTTGCAAGCTCTAGAAATCTTGGCTTATGATCTTTCCACCATTGCAACACATTTAAATCTTCAACCATGTGACCCATAATCTTTAGCTCTTCCAAATAAAGATCTAATTGAGATTTTGGTTCTTCCACTTAAATAGTTTCAAATCTTTTGAAAACCTATATTATTGGACATTTCAAAATAAATTAATTGCCATTACAAAAGAGAATTTAACATAAAGTATATACTTAAAAAACAAAAATGAACTTACATCACTCAAAGCAAATGTACTCTTCCACTTCCATTTTGCATATGTAAGAGGTTGTGAGTTATGAGGTTGGCTTGAAGTAATTTATTAATATTAAATAGAATTAATTTTATATATTTTACTTTGATTAAAATGTTAAACATATAAAAAATTAAAATAAAAATAAAATTTTAATATAATTAAAAATATTAAAAAAATTAAACAGGCCAACCCATTTAAGCCCGTGCCTAAATAGGCTGGTCTAAAAAGCCCTCTTTCCTAAATGGGCTACAAAAATGAGATCCAAATCCTGAATAAATGGGCCAAGCCTTGGCCTATTTTGACAATGCTACTTGTAGTCAAATGTTTTGGCTTTTATATATATATATATATATATATATATATATATATATATATTAGATTATTATAATTTTATGCTTTTTCTAGTATTTTTGTACATGTTTATTTTCATTCATTTTACAATAAATGTAATAAATTTTATGGTTAATTATCATTTACACTTATTCTCATTTATTTTACGATGAATATAATAAATTTACAGTTAGTTATCATAGTTTTTACCCTTATTTCATTTATTTTGCAAAGAATTTCATAAATTCTAAGATTAATTATAATGTTTTATGTTTATTCTAGTATTTTTATACTTTTTCACATCAATTGTATGATTATTATAATCAATCTTATGATTAATTTTCTAATTTCACTTTAAATTTTTCTTTATTTATATGGACAATTGAATGCCATTATCGAAAATTCGACTGCCTAAATTAAAAATTTAAATAGAATAAATGCTGATAAGTGGTAGTCGACTGCCTATAAATAACAATCGACTGCCTTTAAGTTGGAAAAAAAATAGTTGTATGCGGTAGAATTATTTACTTGACCTTTACATTTTCTTCTAAAGTATTTATTTCGACTTTACCGGAGCTTTGGTTGCAGAACCTTCTCATAGCTCTATTGTTATTATTTTAGAAAAGTATGCAACACTTTTCAAATAATACCTCCTGCAAATGCACTTGTAACGCCAACCATCTAATAGAGTATTGATACATTTGTTCACAGATTAAATAAAACCATTTTTATGTAATTATTAAAAAACATTTTTAATTAAATAAGTACTTAATGGTGTTCAAAAAATTTTAAAAATATTATCTCCTAAATTTTACAATAAATCTCATAAATTTTACAATAAATGTTATAAATTTTTCGATGAATCTCACAAATTTTACAACGAATGTTGCAAATTTTATGACGAATATAATAAATTTTATCACAAATTTCATAAATTTTCCCATTAGTTATCGTATTTTTATTTTTTTAGTAATTTTACACTTATTTTCATTTGTTTTATGATTATTATAATCAATTTTATGATTAATTTTTTAATTTAAAAAAATTCAATTTAAATAATCAAATGCTCGATAAATAAAATAAATTAATGACCACGACAATGTAATATGTTGAGATGGCCCATGACATTTCAACAAAGAAGAGGAAGGAAATTGTTGAACGAGCAGAACAGTTGGATGTTGTGACCAACAAATTGGCTAGGTTGTGTAGCCACCAAGAGGATTAGAGGTGGCAACAACTGGCCCAAGCCCGAAAACTCACCCGAGACTGAACCGGAACCAGTCCGAATTGATCAAAAAAGTCAAAGACCTGTAACCGAAAAAGCCCATAACCGAAAAAGCCCGGAACCGAAAAAGCTCGAAACCGAAAAAACTCGAACCCGACACAACCCGAACTCGACATAATCCGAGCCCAATACGATCCAAAACCGAGACCGACCCGAACCAAAAATTGAAAAAAACCGAATTTATAACCCGAGAAAACCCGAATTATAATTATATAATTATTATTTAAAAATAAATAAATAATTGATACACTTTTTTAATTAAAAAGTTTAAAATTTTGAAAACAATTATTATTTATTATACAATTTTATCAAAAAAAAAAAAAAAAAAAAAAAAAAAAAAAATTATATATTATCAGCATAAAAAATATTGAATCTTTTTCATTAAATTAAATTAATTTAAAACACCATAATATATGATATAATATATGATATCAAATAATCTTTAATATTATCCTTATTGCATTTATAATAATAAATATATTATTAATTTAACATTTGATTTTATTATAAAAATCATTTTAACATTTTATTATTTTTATTTATAATAAAATTTTAATTTTAATACAATAATAAATCAAATATATAAAGATTATATAATTTCAATATTTGTTTGAAACTTTGAATTTGATATTTTGTGCAACACATTAAAAATATTTTTAATAAAATTAAATTTAAACTATATTTTCTTAAAGTTTCAAGTGTAGAAAGATATTAAATTTAGATTAAAAAAAACCTAATCTTAAAATTAAAATTCAAGTTTTTAAGATTAGAAAAGTTAAGTAATTAAATTAAACAATACAAGTACAATTTTTTTATACTTGGGTATCATTAAAAGAGAAAATTATAGTGGTAATTTTATTTTTAGCCTTAAAACAAAAGACATTAAAAAATCAAGCTAGTAATAATTAATTATTTATTATATTATAATAATCTTATACATGAATAAACTAATTTGGTATCTTATAATAATGATTTGTATATTATATTATAATAATCTTTTAAGAATAAATTATGTAATCTCTTAGTGTGTAAGTATTATTTTGATAGAATTAAGTATTTATTAAAAATAATTTATTTATTATCTATTAAATGTAAAATTAAAGTGTGGATAAAAATAATAATTCTAATAGTAAATTAAAATGTAATTTAATAATATATTAGAGCTGTATTACTATGTAAGTGGTAATTTTATACTTTGTTAATATTATTATTAATTATATTTAAATAACTAGCATTATATTAATTAATTTAGTAATATCTATTATTTAACATTTTAATTATTCAATCAATTGGTGTATATCTAATATTATTATGTTAATGTGAATATGAAAAAAAATTAGTATTCAATTTGAAATAGTTTTTTGATAGCAAATAAAATACATAATATAGTTAATAAATAACGCCTTATCATAATGATTTGTATGTTACATTATAATAATCTCTTACCATGTAATATAGAATAAATTAAATAATCTCTCATAGCATATTATAGTTTTAATTTCAGACATTTTTCATTCTAATTTCTTATCATGTTTTTAGAAAATACTCTTGTTTGTAATTTCAAACATTTAATCTCTTATGATGTATTCATGTAATTTAGTTTAACTTGATCAATTAATAATCATAATATTGGATGATTAAATAGATTTTGACCTTCTCAACAACTTTTTTTAGTCAAAAAAGTGTTTTTTTTTTAATTTATTATAATGAGTTACAAATAAAATAATAAACATAATATACTATATATATGTATATATATATATATATATATATATTAAGATTTATATTATAATAAAATGTCATATATGTTAAATTATCAATATCTTAAGAATTGTATCTTAACATATTATGAAATTTCTATTAATTTAATTTTAGTACTTTATGTCTCAAATTTTAAAATCTTATTATCTTAAGAATAAATTATTATTATTATTATTATTATTATTATTATTATTATTCAATAAACTATTTTTTTGGCCAACAATGTTTCATTAAATTTTAAATTGCAAGTTGTGTTAAATAAAAATAAAATTTACAACAAATATAACAAATTCCCAATCTAGCTGTGAAGACCATTAATTTTCGAAAATAAATAGTAAATATCCGAGAAAATTTAATTTGGATAAGTTGCAATCCAAATTAAATAAGAAAAGAAAATGGAGAAAATAATTTTGGATATTTAGAAATCCAAAACTTAATAAGAAATAAAAACTTAATAAGAAATAAAAATATTTTTGATATATTTATATAATGATATTATATAAATATACTTTTGATAAATATAAATATTATTTTGTGTTAAAGTGTAAAAAGTATATATATATACATATATATATTTTTTGATACAAAATATGTATTTAAATACATATTATAAATAGTGTATCTGTATATATAATTATGGTTATATGTATAATAATTATATATATTATAGTTATTATTATTAATTATATTTATAAATAATTATAAAAAAAACAAAGGAAAGAAAACGGGCGGGAATCGGGATACCCGATTCCCATCCATTTCCTCCTCTGTTTACAGCAGAAGAGAGATTTCCAAAGAAAATGCCAACCCCCGTCGGCTGGCTGAGCAAGGGAAGAGTGAGGCGAGGCCGTCGCCGGTAAGGGAAGAAGGAGAGGAAACCCACCGGCACCGGAAAGAAGAGAGGAATCAAGAGAAATAGAGGAAGGAAAACCGAAAGGAAAAAAGAAAATGAAAACGAAGGTGTTGGCCGATCCGGGTACCGCCACCACCACTTCGACCTTGACGAAGGCGAAAGGAAGAAGAAGGAAGCCACTAGTGAGGCTAACGGCGATGGAGGAAGGAGAAACGTGGAGGAGAAGAGGCCGAAAACCCACCTTCAGATCTACCACCGTCGGCGCCACCGCTGGGGAAATAAAGACCAGATCCGACTTCGTGACAACCGCGGGATGCTGTGGAGTGGCCGAACCGCCGGAGATGGTGGCCGCCAGTGGCTAAACCAGCCAAGTAAAACTGAATCGGTTGAACCAGCCTGAACCTGACCCAGTCCGACCCGGTCTAAGCCGGTTCAGACCAGAAAGGAAAAAAAAAAAGAAAAGAAAGGAAAAAGAAAGAGAAGAAAAAGAAAAGAAAGGAAAAAGAAAGAGATGAAAAGGAAGGAAAGAAAAGAAAAGAATAGTAAGAAATTTAAAGATTTTGCTATATTTCGTAGAAATTTATGGAATTTATTAAATTTCTTTCTAAGCGAATATATGTGGATTAAATTGTGGCAGCATGGAAATGAGGCTAGTGGTGGAGTTCGGCTAGGTTCGGAAACACGCTAAGCTTTGGCGAATAGGTAAGATACTTTTATAAAGCATCAGTAGCATTATATTGTATATTTGGAATTGTGATATTGATGTGGTGCATTGATAAATTGATGTTAAAATGATAAGAGGACCCATAACTGATGGTGGGGGTCTTAGTAGAGACATAGGAATTGTGAGAATCAACGGCTGGGGTATAAATTGTGTTTCCTTGCAGGAGGTTTAGTAAAAATTTAGCCGTTATGCTGCCGAAATTTCCATGAAAATGTTTGAGGAAAAAGATTAAGTTTTCTCATATAAATGGAATCTAGAAAGAATTATCGAAGATAAACTTGAAAGAACCTTATCGTGTCATAGGAAAATTGATTTTTGAAATGGTTGAGAAGGTAAATAGATGAACACGATAACATGAGGAATTATATTGTGAGTCTTATAGAATCGACAATTCGAGTTATATCAACTTTACAAGTTGATTATTGAGTTGAAAATGAGATGGAATATCAGTTCGTTGAAATAGTGGTGAAAGTAATGATAATTATACAATATAGCTTGGAAGAGGAGACCGCAATTGGATTTTTGATAGTTGAGCGATTGAATTGTGGAACTATAAACGGAGTAATGATTTGAGAATTTGTCGAATTCGATCTCTTGATTTTAAATGGTTCCGAATGTGATAATATGGACAATTCAAGAGGTCGATGCTAAGACGATTTCACCGTATTACATTGTATTACTGATTATACGTGAGATGATAAATGGACCTACACTAGTGATATGGGTCTTAGTATCAATGTTGTGGTACACAATGGATGGCTATGATGTTGAGTCATAACAAATATATGATTTGAGTACACATAACTTTATTGACATTGAGGTTGAATTACGACACAATCCGATCATTTATAGATTCAAGTAAATGAGTGATGAAAATATATGAATATATGGTTTTGCTTATAACCATCGAATAGGCCTTGAATAATAAGATTAATAATCGCCTAAGTTCGATATTAAATTATACAGGCCATATGAAAAATTGATTTGAGGATTGTGATCTAACTTTGTGATAGTGAATGAAATTGAATCTCAAGTCGGAAATTACGTGTAACGCTCCGTTACCACATTTTTCACCTTATTTTACACAATTTATCCGGTTGGGCTGTCTGTGATACTTCACTTTACACTTGATGTTAAACAATTTAATAAAATTTTGTTAACATTATACACATCCCTATCTTAATTATAAATATGTAGTACTGTAGACATGTCTAAATACAGAAAATAAATTATAGTACCTGATATATCTTAGTCAGTCTGTCACATTGTCCATTATGTGCAGCCGTAATCCACAAATATTGGATCTCACCGTCATCAAAACCTGAAATGTTAAAATTGGGGAGTGAGCAAACCACGGCTCAGTAAGAGAGTTATATGTCACACTTGATATTCAGCTATCTATATGCTGAAAATAATTTTTTTTCATTCTCTTTAAAATCTTCCTAGCTGGCCCTAGGCTTACATGTAGGAAGGATACTGCAGTCGGCTAGGGATCCAGATAGAATAAGGTAGGTATTTTAGAATACCATACTTGTTCCGGAACCTAGAAGCAACTGTAGAGAATACCAATTCCGTTGTTTTCAAAACGATATAATTTTCTTTTTTCCACAAAGTAAACCACTTATTCCTTTTCACTTCAGTATACTTTAAAACACGTGGCAGTTCAGTAATAAAAACAGTGGTTTACTTCTCTTCTCTTCTTTCAGTATAGTAAAAATAGTATAATACAGTGATTTGTAAATATCCAATCATTAGATAATTACTTCTTCGATTATTTCTATCTTAGAAATAATTCTTATGTTATTCTTTTAGAATAAACATTTATTTCTTCTTTCAAATCAGTAACCATATCGTACAGTTCAGTAAAACGGTATATTCAGTAAAACAGTAACTCGATACGATTCAATCAGTAATAGTAAACAGTAGCTACCAATTTAATAAATAGTGTAAGGTAGCTTTCAGTTCAGTAAACAGTAAATGGTAGCTTTCAGTTCGGTAAAACAGTAATCAATGGCCACCATTTCAGTAAACAGTACAGTTCAGTAACACAATGTTTTGGTACGGTCTTTCATCAGTAAACAGTAAATAGTGAACAGTGGTTCAGTACAGTAAAACAGTACAGTAAACAGGATTCTGTAAATCCTTTCAGTAAACAGTAAACAGTAAGTGAGACTAGGCATCACCCTACAGTTAAATCATGCTATCTCGTCCACTAGGGACACAGTAACAGTAATGAGATATATGGTCATGATCTATAATATGTCCTCGGTGTACGCTTGCTAGGCAACAATCCGGGACGCTAAAGACTAGCTGGTCAATCAGCTACGTGACAGTAACAGTATATGTGATGCATGAAACTTGGGGTCTAAGTCTCAAAACAGTATAAACCATACCACAACCTTTATGGATTTTAAATACCGTAAATCACATATCCATAAGGCTCACATGTAAATATGATCACCTTTATGAAATTTATAAAATAAATAAAATTTTTCAAATTATTTCATAAAGGTATATATCTTGTTTTTCATATGATGAAGACAGTTTGCAAAATCATCACTGAAAGTATAAAAGAGCAAAACTGTCTTTTTCCACAGTAAAAACACATATGCACGCTTTTCCGTGCATTAAATCGAAAACATGGTTTCTATACTTATCGGAATTTCAAACAAATCATTTTTATAATTATGAAAATAAATTATTTATTTTCTAACTTTAAATTCCCATCACCATGTTTTCTTCTAAATACATGTGTAGAGACCTCTAGTCCCGACATGTGAAAATCGAGAATTTTCTAAATAAATATAAGGTATCCGAAAAATTTAATTTGGACAAATTGAAATCCAAATTAAATAAGAAATGAAAAGGAAAATTAAATTGGAAATAAGAAATGAAGGAGGAAATTTAATTTGGATAAATGGAAATCCAAATTAAATAAGAAAATGGAGAAAATAATTTTGGATATTTAGAAATCCAAAACTTAATAAGAAATAAAAATATTTTGATATATTTATATAATGATATTATATAAATATACCTTGGATAAATATAAATATTATTTTGTGTTAAAAGTGTAAAAAGTATATATATATAAATATTTTGATACAAAATATGTATTTAAATACATATTATGAATAGTGTGTATATATATATAATTATGGTGTATAATAATTATATATATTATAGTTATTATTATATATAATAATAAATATATATATAAAATAAAGAAGCGGGAATCGGATAACCCGATTCCCAGCTTCTTTCTCCTCTGTTACAAACAGAGGAGAAAGACAAGTAATTGGCCGGCAGGGAGGAAGGGAAGGAGAGGGGCATCGCCGGCAAGACGAGGGGGAAGAGAAGAAACGACCGGTGGCAGCCCGAAGCGGAAAAAGAAAGAGAAAAACGGCGCAAAACGAAGCAGAAAACCGAAAGGAAGAAAGGAAGGGAGATCGGCGGTGCCGGCCGATCCAGGCACCGCCACCAACGCCACCGGCGAGGGCCAATGAAGGAGAGGGAGGCCACTGGCGGTGAAGGAAACGACGGAGGAAGGAAGAAACGGAGGAGAAAGGAGTCGAAACCCACGCCGCCAGATCCGGCGCCGTCGCCGGAGATGGGGCCAAGCCGAGACCAGATCCGGCTTTGTGGCGACCTCGGCAAGCTGTGGAGTGGCTGAACCGCCGGTGACCGAACCGGCCAACAAAAAAATTGAACCGGCCAAGCAAAATTGAACTAGCCAAGCCAAATTTAACCGGCCCGAACTAGACTCGACCCGACCCGACCCGACCCGGTTCAAAAAAAAAAAGAAAAAAGGAAAGAAAGGAAAAAGAAGAAAAGAAAAAGAAAAAGAAGAAAAGAAGAGAAAAAGAAAAAGGAAAAAAAAAGAAAAGGAAGAAGAAATGGGTAAGGAAAATTAAAAGTTTTGCTATATTTCTATAGAATTTATTAGAAATTGTTGGATTATTTTCTAAATGAAAATATGTCTCAATTATTGAAATTGTAGCAAAAAACGAAAATGAGACGAATGGTGGAGTTCGGCAAGGCTCGAAAATCGAAAAGTGCGCTAAGCTTTGGCGAATAGGTAAGATACTTTTATAAAGCATTAGTAGCATTATATTGTATGTGGGATTTATGATCTTATATAATGCTCTGATGGAATGATTTTTAATGGAATTATGATTTTTTTTATATATGATGAATTGATTTAATTGATGTTAAAAATGCTAAGAGGACCCATAATTGATGGTGGGGGTCTTAGTCAAAGGTAAAAATTGGTGAGAATCAACGGTTGCAATTATAAATTGTGTTTCCTTGCAGGAGGTTTAGAGGAAATTAAGTCGTTATGCTGCTGGAATTTTCACGAAAATATTTGAGGAAAAAGATTAAGTCTCTCACACATAAATGGAATCTTGGAGATAATTATTGAAAATAAATATTGAAAGGATTTTATGGTATTACCGAAAGTGTTTGATATTGAAATCGATGAGAAGATAGATTGTTGAAAACGATAATGTGATGAATTACATGGTTTAAACCTTATAGAATCGATAAATCAAGTAATTTTAATATCACAAATGGTATCAAGTTGAGATTGAGGTAGAATTATTAATTAGACGGATCACGGATAAAAATGATGATAATTATATGATATAGCTTGGAAGAGAAGATCACAGTTGAAATTTCGATGGTCGAATGATTGGATTGTGAAGTTATTAACGGAGTAATGATTTCCAGAATTTACCGAGTCCGGTTTCATGATTTTGAAATAATTCCGAATGTGATAATATGGACAAATTCGAGAGATCGAAATGAAGATTGAATTACGACACAATCCGATCAATTATGGATTCAAAGAAATGAGTGATAAATATGTGAAAAGATGATTGTGCTTATAACCTTAGAATAGATCTTGAATAATAAGATCGACAATTGCATAAGTTCGGATAAAATCATAAAGGCCACATGAAAATTGATTTGAGGATTTAGATACGATTTTGTGATAGTAAATGAAATTGAACCTCAAATCGGAAATGATGAACATGTATCAATAGATCAAATCATAGATGGATTTGATAAGTGACTATCGATTTTGTGATTCTGTTATCCTCGCTGTCGATTCTGGAACAGATATTGAATGATGATATTATTATTTGCATAATTTCAGTAACTTGATGACTATTTAGAAACTGATGTTTAAATGCTTATAAAAACTTAGAGGATTCATACAAATGAAGCGATCCTAATATTGATGATGAGATGTATAAATGATTATTATAATAGTCGATGACGATTGAGAAAGGATATTGAATACCGAATGGTCTGAATACCAAGTGATTCGATTTCCGAATGAATTGAGTACTGAGCAAATTGAATACTAAATTAAATGAATAGTGAATGAATTAAATAGTGATTTACTGATTTGACAGAAAGAAAGTCTTGAAATCGAATAGTTGATGGTGATAAAGTTGAATGAATCGCTTCTCTGTATTTGATGAAAATATTACCGAAGTTGCATACTGAAATGTTTTACAGCATCGCATTTAAGCATGCCTTCTTGCAACTTGAAACATTTTAATAATGTTTATATGAATACTGAAAAGTATTGATTTGTTTTGAAATGAAAGTATATGGTAAATATATATTTTGATATATGAAGTCTCATACAGAATTTTACCATATGCTTTACATGATATTGAAAAGAAAGCTATAGATTTAAATATTTTATGAGACTGTAGGCACCCTAAAAGAATTAAATTCAATAAGCATAGTGGAAACAGCCTAATCGGAGCTTTGCTCATTAGGCAGAGAGATGCTTGTCCGACAATAGTCGTGGATAGGTCTTAGTCACGCCTGATCAGTGGGGCTGAGAGAGATGAGGTCTATGGCCATAGATAGCGCCCTAGTTGGTTTCCAGGGGACGATGACATGATTTTCACTGCTAGCTACAGTGATTTAAGTCTTTATTGATAGAGAGATGATAGGGATCTAGCCTAGTCTCTAACCGATATGATATGAAGTCTAGAGTATGATTTTATTGATATGAACTCTAGACTTGACATGATTTATACTGTACATGAAACAGATTTGAAATGAAATATGTTTTGAAACAGTACATGTTTTAAACATGTTTAAAAGTCCATGAGATATGAATTCGACACTTATATGATTTATATGTGATTTTGTATCGAACATGGCATAATATGCGGTTTAGAGTATAGTTTGATTTGATATGAACTCTAGACCTGATATGATTTACAGTAAATGTTTTAAAAGTATATGATAAATGATTTCGACACTTACATGATTTATATACAATTTTGTGTCGAATTTGAAACGACATGCGGTTTAGAGTATAGATTGATTTGATATGAACTCTAAACCTGATATGATTTATAGTATATGAAAAATATTTTAAAACAGCACATGTTTTAGACATGCTCTGAAAACGAATACATGAATTGAAATTGAATATGTTTCTATTATGCCTTAAAGGCAAAACTTGAAATGAATTGAAAATTCATATGTTGAGCATGTCCTAAAGTATATATGATATGATTTGAAATGATAGCGGTTTATACAGAAAAATTACATGAATTGCATATTAAACCCTGATATGATAATATGCTTAGTATATGAGAATTTCCATGAGAAATGTCATGACTCGACGTTAATGATGTTTCATCTATATGATGACATGATATGATATGATATATGAACATAAGATTGATATGAAGAGAATTTTGATCTTACTCTATCGTGATCATAAATTCCCATACGATAAGTGATATGAATTGATATAAGACGGGAATATGATTGTTAAATGTAAAGTGACTTGATAGGATATCTCAACTAAACATGAAGAATATATGAGGAGTACCATGACTCGATGGTAACGATATTTCATCTATATGATGTCATGATATGATATGAAACATGAATATAGAAATACACGAAGAGAATTATGACTTCGTACCACCGTGATCATGATCCACAATATGAGAATGGATAAGAGATGATATGAGAATTGATAAGAGATGATATGAGAATCGATAAGAGATGATAGAATACAGAAATATGATTATGAAATGAAAAGTAAATATGAGAATTGATATAAGATGATAGCATACCAAAGTATGATTATGAAATGAAAAGTGAAAATGAGAAGTGATAATGAGATGTATCGATGAGAAAGGATTAACTGTAATTGCATCCTTACAAGTTTTAAGCATTGCAGTTTAAGACAGTGTAATCCTACTCATGTATTTATATTAGTATCTTACTGAGCCGTGGTTTTGCTCACCCCACTAAATTTCATCTCTTTCAGATTATTGAAGTTAACATCTGCCATGTGAGCTGCTCAGTGGGCATCGGAGACGGTATATGGACTTGGTACTGGTCTTCTGAGGTATATGTTTCTTATAAAATACTTGTTTACATGTAAGACTTAAATTGATGCACAGTACATATTCTGTTTAACAAGTCGGGATGTAACTAAGAACCATTTCCGTGTTTGTTTAATATTTAAATGGAATGACTATAGGTCACCTAGATAGTATAGTAACTACATTGACACCGAATACAAACCTTAAAATGAAAAAGAAAAATTTAGTCCATAAATTTGTAGACTAAGAAAAGTATAAGTATTAAAGGATAATCGCGGCCTTCGAGTTGTGACACGACATCATAATTTTTCTTCATTTCTTAACCTTTATGAAATTTACATAATTAATTATTTCCATAATTAAAACCATAAAGGTGTTATGTAAAATCAAGTGAATATTTAAGAATATTTATAAAAATATTCACTTCAGTCTCTTTTTCATTTTCATCTCGTTTCACGTGGAATATCACCTACTGGGTGAATTTTCGATGACTTCCTTTTCACCATTCTCGAAAACATGAATATTTTAAAATTAAATATCAGTATATTCATGTTTTATGAAATTTACTTAATTTCTAGATTTTCGTACTCGAAAATCGATTCACGTGAAATCAAATCTTTTATTTTGGTTTTTAGTGATTTTCGGTAAATTTTAGTAATTTTTCGATAATTTTTCGGCAGTATAACGGCTGCCAATTTGGCTAGCCTCCTGCACGGAAAATACAATTTATATTTTTCAACTGGTATTTCACCACAATTTGAATCCGATAAATCACCACAATTTTCAAAACTAATCATTATAAATTGCATTTATAAATTAAATGCATAATTTAAAACATGTGGCCGAATATCCTTACAGGCGGCACATGTCTCCCTTACCTGTTTTCGGGTCGACGACTACCTCTCGAAGGTCGCGCCCATGTTCACCTCGCCCGATTCCATCGGCTCGGTCATCGAGGGAATTTTTTGGAAATTAAATTCTAAAATTTAGAATTTTTCCATAATTATTTAAATAAATAAATTATTTAAATAATTTAATATTTTTCGGGATTTCTTACCGATTCCCGTATTTCTTGGGATTTCTCATAATTTTTGAATTCTCGAGAATTTTTCAAATTCCCGGAATTCTTTTTTTTTCTCTTTCTTCTTTTTCTTCCTTTTTCTTTTTCTCTTTTCTTTTCTTTTCTTTTCTTTTCTTTTCTTTTTCTTTTTCTTTTTTTTCCTTTTTCTTTTCTTTTTCTTTTTCTTTTTTTTCCTTGGTCTGACTGGTTCAGACCAGTCAGACCGGCTCCACCTTTCTCACCGCCGGTTCTCCTCTGGTGGCCGGTTCTTCGGCAGTTCGGTGGCTCAGAAGCTGGCCGGCGTTGAGACGAACTTGCCGGTGGCCTCAGCTCGGCTTGGATCGGCGGCACGGCAGCGGATCTGCTTGGTTTTGCCTCGATTTCTTCTCCTCCTCCGTCAGCCTTCCTCCGCCGTTCCCCACCCCTCCGGTGGCTTCCCACGTCTTCCTCTTCCTCCGGCGGTGCTTCGGCTGTAGTGGCGGCGATCGATTTGGCTGGCACCGCCAGATCTGGTTTCTCTCCTTCTCGGCTTCCGCCGCTTTTTCGTTTCCGTTTCTTTCTTTCTTCCACCGCCGATGGTTTCCTTGCCTTCTTCTTTGGCCGGCGATGACATCCCTTCCTTTTCCCTCACTAGCGGTGGCATCTCCACCACCGACGGCTCTGGTTGGGAGGGTCGGGATTCCTTCCCCGATCTTGCCTTTCCTTTTCTGTTTTGTTTCCCTTTTTGGTTTTATTTTCTATTTTTAGTATATAATACATTATATACTATATTATACATATAATATCTACCATATATTACACATAATATTATTTCATATATAATGTAATACAATATATATTATATAAATTATATATATTGTACATTACAAAATATATATCTAGTATATATATGTATATTTATATACTTTTAAAATAAATAACATTTATATATATAATTATATAAATGTTATAATACAATATATATACCTATAAACTTTAATATAAAACAACATTTAAATTTTCTATATATGTATGTATGTATATATAGATTTATATATATACATAAAATATTATACTTGTATACATATGTACTATTTAAATTGATAAAATAGTATATATTATATATATATAAATATACCACTGTATATTAATATATACTATATAGTTTTTCAGTACATATGTATTTGTATAAAATATATTTATATAATATAAAATTATATAAATATGTTTCATTTTCTTTTCCTCATTTTCTCATTTAATTTGGATAGGATTTCCATTTATCCAAATTAAATTTCCTTTTTCCATTATTTTCCTTCACTTAAATTTCCAATTTCATCACTTCCTCAATTCTCGGAATTTCCACAATATTCCGATTCTCACAATTTTATTTATTTATTTCCACTGTTTATTTTTTCCAACATTTATTTCCAATAAATGGAAAATTTACGGTTATCACATTCTCTCCACCTTAAGAAATTCGGTCCTTCGAATTTAACTTAAGTCCAAAGGTGGTACATGCCGTATACTTACGACTTCTGACCTCTAATTCATCCTCCAAGTAATACTGCCAGTACACTTTCAACATCAAGAATACTTTAGACCACTACATGCTGTCTTTCATCACATATATGTCTATACTCCCGTAAGTTCATTTCTCAAATCGGGAGTTATTCATTTATACTCTTTTCACATAAGAGTCCATGCACAATATTTTTCATGTCACAGCTGCTCTATGCTGTTCATCATCCATTTTTCTCACTTAGTGTCAAGTCGATATAGTTTAAAACTATCAATTACACATGTCAGTCAGTTGTATGTAATTGTCCCAGTAGCTTATACATCTCATGCACACGCTCTCTCAATATCATGGAGCGTTTACATCTCACGCTCACATATATATATATATCAGTATGGAGCGGTGCTATCAGTACACTTGGGATCTCAAGCCTTTTGCTATTTCTCATTAAGCATATGGCAACACAGAGACTCCCATCACGTGTAAGGCTCACTGGAACTGTACATACACATTCACACCGTTTAACACTTATACTTCGACTGAGGCACTAGAGAATCTAAGAGTTTGATAATGGAAAGTGATTCTATTCAGATCATCAGCCTTTAATCACTTCCATATCCTCATTTCTCTTTTGGACTCTTTATTGTTCACAATATTCATTTTCATTTTTATTTCATTAAGGCTGCATCTTACTTACAGACTTTATTATTGATCATCTCTTACAATTATAAATCATGAGACAATCATATTCTCTTCATGTAGTATGGTCTTTACATCTCTTTTCATAATTTAGATTCTACAATTGAATCCTCAATTTATATATTTAATCACCACATCATCTATATACTTCCACCGTTTCTATCATGTTACGATGGTGATATTTATAATCATTTTTCATTTATATACTGGCAGTAAACCTATCAATTATCTTACTCCTTGGAGTATCATTACGTTCACTTATCAAATTTGGTTTGATTTTACATCTTGCCACAGTTATGTGATAACCAACACAATTCACTTTCATTTCATTTTTTTTTCATATTTCCACTTTTATCTTTTCATGTTTTTACTCTCATCCTTTTAGTCGGTTTTCTCAATTAGTATGGTACTATACTGCTAAGATCTTTTAAAATCTTGCATACCATCTTTGTTTTACACTTATCCATTTACCGACTTAAATTTCTTTCTTTAATTACATCACATTAGTAGAGCAGTTAGTCTCATCACTCTTTTATAGACTGGCAGTAGTATCTAGCTAGACTCATTAATCTCGTTTCTCAATCATTATCTCTCTATCATAGACAGATTCACTGTCACTCTATCATCTCGAGATCATATATCCCTCATAAGGAGACACTGTCTAGCCAAACATCTTAGTTGCCAATCTTAGCACAATTCCACAGTCTTTAAGAGTTTAAGAGTCATACCACAATGCTACTCATTTTCCATTTATACTTTAAACTCTATCAGCATTTCATCAATTTACTCATGTATGGATGCCTCATTCTTTAGGCTTATATACCTCACAAGGCAAATCATTAACCTTGTAACCTCAATAAGAACTCGTAAAATTCACTCCGAGTTCTAATCATCATCTTATGGACATCAATCTCCCATCTTTATCTAAGGACGCTTTATACCGAGGCTAGTCTTATAAACTCCTCATGCATATCGAATCAGATCCATAAAGCGTCTATTTCATCCTCATGTCCTATCATTTACACTATGTATTCTCAAGGCAGAGACATTTACTATTCGATTCATTTCGACTCATACTCTACCTTGATTTCATTATTTACTCATACTTTACAGCCTTACGAATCTCATTCCAGTAAGCTATAGTAAGTACAACAGTTATTAACACATGTTACAGCTAACCAATTTATTACCACTGTAATTTACTTTGGAATCAAGTTCATTTAATAAATTCAGGTTTAACTCCCTTGAGTATATTATCCACGAGATTTGAACCTAGCACCCTTACGTACCTAGTTCCTTACACTCGTGTTATCATTAAGCTCTTTGTAAGAGTCCCGCTCGTTTGAATCGGCCGTCGGCGAGCATCCCCTAGGCGATCCTTTCGCCCCAGGTTTACCCTTACTAGTGAGTCGGCGATAACATAGTTCGCCCGCACCTCACAACACATGATCCACTACGAGTCGCCCATCATTGGGTCGCCCATCACAGTTCTGTCTCAAGGGTCCTTAAGAACTTAGGTTAGCTGTCATCTTCTTTTTATCACTTTATTGTTCTTATATATTATTCACCAATTCATAGTACTCCATACAGTACATTAATTTGCAAGGCATATCTCAAATGTTCTGGTTCTATAATTAATTATTCTTTTAATACTTCAAAATTAGTATAAATCTATAGAACCTAAGTCAATAGTACTGTTGTGGATTTCATTATCTATACTATTCACCTTCTCAGTCATTTTCTGTAATTATTTCGCTTCTCATAATATTCAACGGTCCCGTAATAGTTATCTGAGTTGATACACTCATAATTCAAGCCCTTACAATCAAGAACCGGACCAATCATCTTATGGCATTCCACTACACTTTTTATCGGATCACATCATATAAGGCCTCGGCCCGTCCGCCGTCCGACTTTACACATGTGTACTATCCCTTTTGAGAATGCCCAGCCCGTACATTAGGTCACCTCTCAAGGTTTTATCATGAGGCCTAGCCCGTTCACTAAGTCACTCATAGTTCGCTTCCATAATCTAAGTGTCAGTGGAATCAGTACTAGGGATTGTTATATTCATATGACATCCTCTATGCCATTTATAACTCCATTACTATCAATGGATTCCAATTCAGCTCGGTTTTATCACTGTTCCAAACATCGCCCAATATAAGGGCATTTTTGTCATTTCGACATTTATTTTTTTCTCCTCAGTGTACTTTTGAATCAATTATCTCATTATCTATGTGCTGATAGTATCATTTCTCATACTAATATCAGCCATTAAGATCTTGTTCGATTTTGACAGAGAAGTCCACTAAAAACCATAATTGGATTATTCTGCTTGTAATTCAGCTTTACATCATCAATTTCTCTGTCAAATCACTCAATTCCAACTTCTGTTGGTTTATTTTGACTCCCAGTAAAATTTTGGAGGCAGGGGTATTTTGGTCATTTTTGGCCAAAAATTTTCTCTATTCAAATTACCCTCAATCGGTGATCTTAAAGTCTATTTAATGATGATATGTCAATCCCCTCCTTTATACCATCATTTTCAGGTCTCAGTTCGATCCGGACCGTAAAGTACTGGTGGAGCACTCACCGAGTCCTTTCGGTTCCTTACCGAACAGCCTTCGTTTAGATTATAAGATTCACCAATTTTTTTTTCGGTAATTTTTGAGCCTATTTTCTTCTTTAACATTTTCAATTTACACTTTCTCACTCCCTTTCAATTATTTTACCCCATTTACAATCATTTATTTTCTCTATGTATTCAGACAACATAGTACTACCGGGGATGTTTAACACTTTTCCTTTCAAAAGTATTCACAGACATCAGGCCAACCATGCTCTGATACCATTAAATCTTGTAACGCCCCGTTACCACATTTTTCACCTTATTTTACACAATTTATCCGGTTGAGCTGTCTGTGATACTTCACTTTACACTTGATGTTAAACAATTTAATAAAATTTTGTTAACATTTTACACATCCCCTATCTTAATTACAAATATGTAGTACTGTAGACATGTCTAAATACAAAAAATAAATGATAGTACCTGATATATCTTAGTCGGTCTGTCACATTGTCCATTATGTGCAGCCGTAATCCACAAATATTGGATCTCACCATCATCAAAACCTGAAATGTTAAAATTGGGGAGTGAGCAAACCACGGCTCAGTAAGAGAGTTATATGTCACACTTGATATTCAGCTACCTGTATGCTGAAAATAATTTTTTTTCATTCTCTTTAAAATCTTCCTAGCTGGCTCTAGGCTCACATGTAGGAAGGATACTATAGTCGGCTAAGGATCCAGGTAGAATAAGGTAGGTATTTTAGAATACCATACTTGTTCCGGAACCTAGAAGCAACTGTAGAGAATACCAATTCTGTTGTTTTCAAAACGATATAATTTTCATTTTTCCACAAAGTAAACCACTTATTCCTTTTCACTTCAGTGTACTTTAAAACACGTGGCAGTTCAGTAATAAAAACAGTGGTTTACTTCTCTTCTCTTCTCTTCAGTATAGTAAAAACAGTATAATACAGTGATTTGTAAATATCCAATCATTAGATAATTACTTCTTCGATTATTTCTATCTTAAAAATAATTCTTATGTTATTCTTTTAGAATAAACATTTATTTCTTCTTTCAAATCAATAACCGTATCGCACAGTTCAGTAAAACGGTATATTCAGTAAAACGGTAACTCGATACGGTTCAATCAGTAATAGTAAACAGTAGCTACCAATTCAGTAAATAGTGTAAGGTAGATTTCAGTTCAGTAAACAGTAAATGGTAGCTTTTAGTTCGGTAAAACAATAATCAATGGCTACCATTTCAGTAAACAGTACAGTTCAGTAACACAATGTTTTGGTACGGTCTTTCACCAGTAAACAGTAAATAGTGAATAGTGGTTCAGTACAGTAAAACAGTACAGTAAACAAGATTCTGTAAATCCTTTCAGTAAACAGTAAACAGTAAGTGAGACTAGGCATCACCCTACAGTTAAATCATGCTATCTCGTCCACTAGGGACACAGTAACAGTAATGAGATTTATGGCCATGATCTATAATATGTCCTCAGTGTACGCTTGCTAGGCGACAATCCGGGACGCTGATGACTAGCTGGTCAATCAGCCACGTGACAGTAACAGTATATGTGATGCATGAAACTCGGGGCCTAAGTCTCAAAATAGTATAAACCGTACCACAGCCTTTATGGATTTTAAATACCGTAAATCACGTATCCATAAGGCTCACATGTAAATATAATCACCTTTATGAAATTTATAAAATAAATAACATTTTTCAAATTATTTCATAAAGGTATATATCTTGTTTTTCATATGATGAAGACAGTTTGCAAAATCAACACTGAAAGTATAAAAGAGCAAAACTGTCTTTTTCCACGTAAAAACACATATGCACGCTTTTCCGTGCATTAAATCGAAAAGATGGTTTCTATACTTATCGGAATTTCAAACAAATCATTTTTATAATTATGAAAATAAATTATTTATTTTCTAACTTTAAATTCCCATCACCATGTTTTCTTCTAAATACATGTGTAGAGACCTCTAGTCCCAAAGTCATAATTTTTCTTGATTTCTTAACCTTTATGAATTTCCATAATTAATTATTTCCATAATTAAAACCATAAAGGTGTTATGTAAAATCAAGTGAATATTTAAGAATATTTATAAAAATATTCACTTCAGTCTTTTTTTCATTTTCATCTCGTTTCACGTGGAATATCACCTACCGGGTGAATTTTCGGTGATTTCCTATTCACCATTCTCGAAAACATGAATATTTTAAAATTAAATATCAGTATATTCATGTTTTATGAAATTTACTTAATTTCTTGATTTTTGTACCCGAAAATCGATTCACGTGAAATCAAATCTTTTATTTTGGTTTTCGGTGATTTTTGGTAAATTTTAGTAATTTTTCGATAATTTTTCGGCAGTATAACGGCTGCTGATTTGGCTAGCCTCCTGCACGAAAAATACAATTTATATTTTTCAACTGGTATTTCACCACAATTTGAATCCGATAAATCACCACAATTTTCAAAACTAATCATTATAAATTGCATTTATAAATTAAATGCATAATTCAAAACATGTGGCCGAATATCCTTACAGGCGGCACATGTCTCCTTTACCTGTTTTTAGGTCGACGACTGCCTCTCGAAGGTCGCGCCCGTGTTCACCTCGCCCGATTCCATCGGCTCGGTCATCGAGGGAATTTTCTGGAAATTAAATTCTAAAATTTAGAATTTTTCCATAATTATTTAAATAAATAAATTATTTAAATAATTTAATATTTTTTGGGATTTCTTACCGATTCCCGTATTTCCCGGGATTTCTCGCAATTTTTGAATTCTCGAGAATTTTTCAAATTCCCGGAATTCTTTTTTTTCTCTTCTTCTTTTTCTTCCTTTTTCTTTTTCTCTTTTCTTTTCTTTTTCTTTTTCTTTTTTTTTCCTTTTTCTTTTTCTTTTTTTTTTACCTTGATCTGACCGGTTCAGACCAGTCAAACCGGCTCCACCTTCCTCACCGCCGGTTCTCCAGCGGTTCAGTGGCTTAGCAGCTGGCCGGCGTTGAGACAAACTTGTCGGTGGCCTCAGCTCGGCCTGGATCGGCGGCACGGCGGCGGATCTACTTGGTTTTGCCTTGGTTTCTTCTCCTCCTCCGTCGGCCTTCCTCCGCCGTTCCCCTCGCCTCTGGTTGCTTCCCACGTCTTCCTTTTCCTCCGGCGGTGCTTCGACTGTTGTGGCGGCGGTCGATTTGATCGGCGCCACCAGATCTGGTTTTCTCTCCTTCTCGGCTTCTGCCGCTTTTTCGTTTTCGTTTCTTTCTTTCTTCCGCTGCCGATGGTTTCCTTGCCTTCTTCTTTGGTCGGCGACGACATCCCTTGCTTTTCCCTCACCGGCGGTGGCATCTCCGCCACCAACGACTCTGGTTGGGAGGGTCGAGATTCCTTCCCCGATCCTGCCTTTCCTTTTCTGTTTTATTTCCCTTTTTGGTTTTATTTTCTATTTTTGGTATATAATACATTATATACTATATTATACATATAATATCTACCATATATTACACATATAATATTATTTCATATATAATGTAATACAATATATATTATATGTAAATTATATATATTGTACATTACAAAATATATATCTAGTATATATATGTATATTTATATACTTTTAAAATAAATAACATTTATATATATAATTATATAAATGTTATAATACAATATATATACCTATAAACTTTAATATAAAACAACATTTACATTTTCTATATATGTATGTATATATATATATATATATTTATATATATACATAAAATATTATACTTGTATACATATGTACTATTTAAATTGATAAAATAGTATATATATATAAATATACCACTGTATATTAATATATACTATATAGTTTTTCAGTACATATGTATTTGTATAAAATACATTTATATAATATAAAATTATATAAATATATTTCATTTTCTTTTCCTCATTTTCTCATTTAATTTGGATTTCAATTTATCAAAATTAAATTTCCTCTTTCCATTATTTTCCTTCACTTAAATTTCCAATTTCATCACTTCCTCAATTCTCAAAATTTCTACAATATTTCGATTCTCACAATTTTATTTATTTATTTCCATTGTTTATTTTCTCAAACATTTATTTCCAATAAATGGAAAATTTACGATTATCACATTATGAACGTGCGTCAATAGGTCAAACCATAATTTGTGAAAACCGAGAATTTCCAAATAAATATCAGGTATCCGAAGATATTGATTGGGACAAATTAAAATCGAGATTAAATAAGAAATAAAAATGGAGAAAATAAATTTGGATAAAAAAAATCTAAATTTAATAAGAAATAAAGATATGTAATTTTATATATTTATATAAGGTTATTATATAAATATATTTTTAAATAAATATATACATTCATATATGAAATATATGTACATATCATATGTTGAAATACTATTTTATATCATAGAATGAATATGCATGTTTTTTATTATACATTTACGTATATATGATATACATATATAAAATATATATGTATAGTATTTTAAAATAAAGTATATATATAAATTGTTTATATGAAATATGTATTTATATATATAAATATAATATATATGAAATATATGTATAGTATTTTAAATTAAAGTATATATATATGGTTTATACAAATTATATATATATATATATATATATTAATATATATAATTATATGAATATAATTATATATAATAATAAATATATATTAAAAAAAATGAAAGAGGCGGGAATCGGGCTATTCCCGATTCCCTGCTTGTTTCTCCTCTGTTAACAAACAGAGGAGAAACTTAAAGAAAAACAAAAAAATGGAGAAGTCGGTTGACGTTAGCGGCGAAGAAGGAGAACAGAAAGAGAGAACGACGTCGGCGACGTGAAAGGAAGTAGCAACTGGCGATGGAAAACAGAAACAAAAGCAGAAACGGGAGGAGCGAAACTAAAGGAAAACTGGGAGAAAAGAGAAAAAAGGAAACGGCGGTGCTGGTCGATCTGGGCACTACCACCACCACCTTGACCTCGACGGAGGCGAGAGGAAGAAGAAGGAAGCCACTCGTGAGGCTAACGGCGGCGAAGGAAGGAGGAACGTGGAGGAGAAGAGGCCAAAACCCAAGCCTCTAGATCCGGCACCGTCGCAGGTGATGGGGCGAAACCGAAGCCAAATCCGGCGTCCCCGCAACCGTGGCCAGCTGTGGGAGGTTCGAATCGGCGGTGATGCCGGCGGGAAGAGGCTGAACCGGCCAAGCAAAGACTGACCCGGTCTGACCTGAACCCGACTCAGTCCGACCTAACCCGACCCGACTCGGTTCAGAAAAGAAAAGAAAAGAAAAAGAAAGAAAGGAAAAAGAAGAAAGGAAAAGAAAAAGAGAAAGAAGGAGAAAGAAAAAGAAAAGAAAAAGAAGAAAAGAAAAGAAAAAGGAAAAGGAAGAAGAAAAAGAAGAAGAAGAAATGGGTAAGGAAAATTAAAAGATTTCGTTACATTTCTATGAAATTTATTAGAAATTATTGGATTATTTTCTAAATGAAAATATGTGTCAATTATTGAAATTGTAGCAAAACGAAAATGAGACGAATGGTGGAGTTCGGCAAGGCTCGAAAATCGGAAGTGCGCTAAGCTTTGGCGAATAGGTAAGATACTTTTATAAAGCATTAGTAGCATTATATTGTATATGGGATTTATGATTTTTATATGATGCATTGATGGAATGATTTTTAATGGAATTGTGATTTTTAATATAATGCATTGATTGAACTGATGTTAAAAATGCTAAGAGGACCCACAACTGATGGTGGGGGTCTTAGTAGAGACATAGGAATTATGAGAATCAACGGCTGTAGTATAAATTCTGTTTTCCTTGCAGAAGGTTTGGTAAAAATTAAGCCGTTATGCTGCAAAAATTTATAGGAAAATGAGATGAATAAGATCAAAGTTTTTCTCGTATAAATGGAATTAGGTAGAATTATCGAGAGACAAGTATTGAAAGGACACTAACATATTGCCAAAAAGATTTAATTTTTGGAATGGTTTGATTTAGTAAATGGCTGAACGAATAAATGGTGAGAGTATTGACGGAGTGATGATCTTAGAAATTACAGATTTTCTGATTGTCTAGATTCTTGGAATAATTCCAAAGATGATAATACAGACATTGCAAGAGATTGGTGTTGAGATGGTTTTATCGTAATACATTGCATTGTCAAATATACGAGAAATAATAATCGGGCCTACACTTGGGGAGGTGGTCTTAATATTGACGTGTAGCACACGATGAATAGTTGTGATATTGAATTTTAATAAATGTACGCTACATGCATACATAATCTTATTGGAAGTGAGGTCGAGTTCCAATACAAACTAATCACTAATAGATTTAAATGAATGAGTGACCCGGAGAAATTTGGGAGATATGATAAATGACCTATTTTAGTATTGTGTTTGAGATGATGATAACAAGAAAATAGATTGTGATGCCTTGTAGACATCTGATAAAACACACATCTACATAAAAGTATACTTATACATGACTATGTTAAATAGATGTGAATTGGGATTTTTGGCAGTAATATGGATGGTCTTGAGACGACTGAAATGATTGAAAATACTATTAATAGTGGCAATTGGCCAAATCTCCTAAGTGGATAAATTGCTGATCCAATTAGGACTCGATGATATCTTTATAGATAATTATAGTGTGGTATTACACAGGCCATAGGAAAATTGATTTAAAACTGTGACTGGATTGGTGATAGTGAATGAAATTGGGCATCAAGTTGGAATTCCGAATGGGTGCCAATATGCTAGACCACAAACAGATTTGATAGATGACTATTAATCTTGTGGTTGCAATTCCCTCAATGTCGACTCTGGAATATATCTTGAATAGTGATATTGGTAATGGCAGAATTCCAATATCTTAACGATTATAGAGAAATACAATATCTAAATGTTCATAGACATTAAGAGGACTCATATTGATGATGGTAGTCCTAGTATTGATAATGAAATATATAAGTGATTGTATAGTCGATAAGTGTGGAGAAAGAATATGACATATCGAGGAACCACAGTGAATATCGAATTTACCTATTAGGTATGATCTGATTGAAATCAAAAAGATGGAAATGAGGGAATTGAATTGTAGTGAATGTTATAATTGAATGACATTGTTGATGAAAATGATAGTTCACTATTGAACTCGTGATTTAAATTGCATTGCATTAAAAATGCCTTGTTACAACTTGAAACATTTTAATAATATTTATGTGAATACTATAAAGTATTGATTTGTTTTGAAATGAAAGTATATGGTAGATATATATATTTTTTGATATATGAAGCCTCATACAGAATTTTACCATATGCTTTACATGATATTGAAAAGAAAGCTAAAGATTTAAATGTTTTATGAGACTGTAGGCACCCTAAAAGAATTAAAGTCAATAAAGCATAGTGAAAACCCCCTAATTGGAGCTTTGCTCATTAGGCAGAGATGCTTGTCCGACAATAGTCGTGGATAGGTCTCAGTCACGCCTGATCAGTGGGGCTGAGAGAGATAAGGTCTATGGCCATAGATAGCGCCCTAGTTGGTTTCCAGGGGACGATGACATGATTTTCACTGCTAGCTACAGTGATTTAAGTCTTTATTGATAGAGATGATAGGGATCTAGCCTAGTCTCTAATCGATATGATATGAGGTCTAGAGTATGATTTTATTGATATGAACTCTAGACTTAACATGATTTATACAACACATGAGACATGTTTGAAATGAAATATATTTTGAAACAGTACATGTTTTAAACATGTTTTTAAAAGTCCATGAGATATGATTTCGACACCTATATGATTTATATATGATTTTATGTCGAACATGGCATGATATGTGGTTTAGAGTATAGTTTGATTTGATATGAACTCTAGACCTGATATGACTTACAGTATATGTTTTAAAAGTACATGATAAATGATTTCGACACTTATATGATTTATATACGATTTTGTGTCGAACTTGAAATGATATGCGGTTCAGAGTATAGATTGATTTGATATGAACTCTAAACCTGATATGATTTATAGTATATAAAAATTGTTTTAAAATCGTACATGTTTTAGACATGCTCTAAAAACGAATACATGAATTGAAATTGAACATGTTTTTATCATGCCGTAAAGGAAAATTTGAAATGAATTGAAAATTCATACGTTAAGCATGTTCTAAAGTATATATGATATTTATATGAAATGATAATGGTTTGTACAGTAAAGTTACATAAATTGCATATTAAACCCTAACATGATAATATGCTTAGTACATGAGAATTCCATGAGGAATGTCATGACTCGACGTTAATGATGTTTCATCTATACGATGACATGATATGATATATGAACATAAGATTGATATGAAGAGAATTCTGATCTTATTCCATCGTGATCATAAATTCCCATACGATAAGTAATATGAATTGATGTAATACGAGAATATGATTGTTAAATGTAAAGTGACTCGATAGGATATCTCAATTAAACATGAAGAATATATGAGGAGTATCATGACTCGGTGGTAATGGTATTTCATTTATATGATGTCATGATATGATATAAAACATGAATATAGAAATACACGAAGAGAATTATGACTTCGTACCATCGTGATCATGATCCACAATATGAGAATTGATAAGGGATGATAGAATACAGAAGTATGATTATGAAATGAAAAGTGAATATGAGAATTGATATGAGATGATAGAATAAAAAAGTATGATTATGAAATGAAAAGTGATTATGAGAAGTGATAATGAGATGTTATCGATGAGAAAGGATTAACTGTAATTGCATCCTTGCAAGTTTTAAGCATTGCTGTTAAGACAGTATAATCCTACTCTTGTATTTATATTAGTATCTTACTGAGTCGTGGTTTTGCTCACCCCACTAAATTTCATCTCTTTCAGACTATTGAAGTTAACATCTGCCATGTGAGCTGCTAAGTGGGCATCGGAGACGGTGTATGGACTTGGTACTAGTCTTCTGAGGTATATGTTCCTTATAAAATACTTGTTTACATGTAAGACTTAAATTGATGCACAGTACATATTCTGTTTAACAAGTCGGGATGTAACTAAGAACCGTTTTCTTGTTAGTTTAATATTTAAATGAAATGACTATAGGTCACCTAGATAGTATAGTAACTACACTGACACCGAATACAAACCTTAAAATGAAAAAGAAAAATTTAGTGCATAAATTTGTAGACTAGGAAAAGTATAAGTATTAAAGGAAAGTCACGGCCTTCGGGTCGTGACATAATTGGATTTGATAAGTGATTATTAATCAGGTGGTTCTATTATCTTCAATATCGACTCTGGAGTAGATATTGGATGACGATATTGGAAATTACATAATTTTCGTACCTTAATGGTTTCATTGAAACATGATATCTAAATGCTCATAGAAACTAAGAGGGTTCATACTACTGATGTGATCCTAGTATTGATGATGAGATGTATAAATGATTATTACAGTCGATGATGATTGAGAAAGGATATTGAATATCGAATGGTCTGAATACCAAGTGATTTAATTATCGAATGAATTGAATACTGAACAATTTGAATACCCAATGAATCGAATATCGAATGAGTTGAATACGGATCTACTGATTTGACAAAGAGGAAGTTTCGAAGTCGAATGATTGATGGTAATAAAAATTGAATGAATTACTTCACTGTATTAGATGAAATATGATTTATATCGATATTGAAAATAGTATCGATTTTACCTATTAGGTATGATCTTATTGAAAGCAAAAGGATAGAAATGAGAAAATTGAATTATAGTGAATGTTATATATAAATGATATATTTTACGAAAATGATAGTTCATTGTTTGAAACTCATGATTGAATCTGCATCGCATTGAAGCATGCCTTCTTACAACTTGAAACATTATAATAATGTTTATATGAATACTGTAAAGTATTGATTTGTTTTGAAATGAAAGTATATGGTAGATATATATATATTTTGATATATGAAACCTCATACAGAATTTTACCATATGCTTTACATAATATTGAAAAGAAAGCTAAAGATTTAAATGTTTTATGAGACTGTAGGCACCTTAAAAGAATTAAATTCAATAAAGCATAGTGGAAACTGCCTAATTGGAGCTTTGCTCATTAGGCAGAGATGCTTGTCCGACAATAGCCGTGGACAGGTCTCAGTCACGCTTGATCAGTGGGGTTGAGAGATAAGGTCTATGCCATAAATAGCGCCCTAGTTGGTTTCCAGGAGACGATGACATGATTTTCACTGCTAGCTACAGTGATTTAAGTCTTTATTGATAGAGATGATAGGTATCTAGCCTAGTCTCTAACTGATATGATATGAAGTCTAGAGTATGATTTTATTGATATAAACTCTAGACTTGACATGATTTATACAGTACATGAGACATGTTTGAAATGAAAAATATTTTGAAACAGTACATGTCTTAAACATGTTTTAAAAGTACATGTGATATGATTTCAACACTTATATGCTTTATATACGATTTTGTGTCGAACTTGACATGATATGCGGTCTAGAGTATGGATTGATTTGATATGAACTCTAGACCTGATATGACTTCCAGTATATGAAAAATGTTTTAAAACCGCACATGTTTTAGATATGCTCTAAAAACGAATACATGATTTGCAAATCGTACATGCTTTGATCATGTCTTAAAAGTAAATATGAAATGAATTGAAAACTTATATGTTTGAGCATGTTCTAAAAGCATATATGATACGATTTGAAATGATAGCGGTTTATACAGTGAAATTACAAGAGTTGCCCTCTAAATCATGACATAATAGTATGCTTTTTACATAAGATATGTCATGACCTTATATGGTACAAAAATATGAAGAGCATATGAGGAGTACCATGATTTGGTGGTAACGATATCTCATCTACATGATGTCTTGATATGATATGATACATGAATATAGAATATACACAAAGAGAATTATGACTTCGTACCACCATGATTATGATTCTCCATAAGGAAAATGATATAAGATGATAGAATACATGAGTATAATTATGAAACGTAAAGTGACTTGATATGATATCTCAATTGGACATGATGTACTATGAGATTGATGTGAGTATGGACTAATAGTACATGATATTCAAATTATACACGATGCATTGTTGTGTGATGCAATGTAATATAATGATAAGAAGATCGAAAGTGATTAAGTCGATCTATTTAGAGGTCTGAATGATAGACAGATGACAGGAATTGAGATAACGAGATGTTATCGATGAAAAAGGTGAACTGTAATTGCAAACTTGTAGGTTTTAAGCATTACGGTTTAAGACAGTATAATACTACTCCTACATTTATATTAGTATCTTACTGAGCCGTGGTTTTGCATACCCTACTAAATTTCATCTCTTTTCAAACTATTGAAGTTACAATCTGCTATGAGAGCTTTTAA
Source organism: Heritiera littoralis (assembly GCA_031772115.1). Lineage (NCBI taxonomy): Eukaryota > Viridiplantae > Streptophyta > Magnoliopsida > Malvales > Malvaceae > Heritiera > Heritiera littoralis. The sequence continues at coordinate 1,838,276 of JAPDPK010000090.1, forward strand.
GTGGACCTTCGGAGACGGTTTGTAGGTTTGGTACTGGTCATCATCCTGCGAATCCACTCCGCTACTTTTGAGGTATACATTCCTTGTAAATCTCTTGTTTACATGTACAGACTTTAATGAATACACAGTATGTATGTTGTTCAGTGAGTCGGGATGTAACTTAGAGATATGATAAAGTATTGTATAGAGAATTCGTGAAATTAGAGTAGTAACTACACTGACATGGAATACAAACCTTAAAATGAAAAAGAAAAATTTAGTCCATAAATTTGTAGACTAAGAAAAGTATAAGTATTAAGTGAAATTCGCGGCCTTCGGGTCGTGACACTAGCTGACGTGGTTAAACATATAACAATAAATATAAGAGGCCATGGTTCAAATCTTTGTACAAGCATATAATTTTGATTACTTTCATATAATTGATGAACAAGTTCAGGTACAAGATACTACTTGATCAAAAGTTAATCGGGTATAGCGTACCCTAAGGGTACTATTCGAATCCGATACGGGTAATAAGAACACTATCCGAAACCTATAATTACTCGATTATAGAGTCGGGTAGTGTCGGGTACCTGATTATATAATACCCATTTACATCATTATATCAAATGTTTTTTTTTTTGGTACATTATATCAAATGTTATTATTTATAATATAATGTCAATTGGTGTATATAACTTGTTTAATTTAACGCTCTAAATTTTTAATGAGATATTTGATTAATTAATGTGTTTGAGTATGATTATTTTAATAAAAATATTGTTATATTATGATTTATGTACAAACCAAAAACAAAATAAATATAAAATTGAGATAATTAATTGACCAATTATTCATAGTATTAATTTTTTTTTATGTATACTATAATTTTATTCAACATTATAATTGAAGAATCAGTTAACTAGTTATGCAGTTAAATTTAATTTAATTACTAATTATGTTGGTATTTAAAAGACAAAATAAATGTAAAAAAGATTCTTAAAAATTTAAAATTTTATTAAAAATATAATATAATTATTAAAAAAGCTAATTAAACAAAGTAAAAAAAAAAGAAATTTATTGAACTAAGAGTATCTAAATTCAAATGACCCAATATTGACCCAAAAAAAAAACACAATGACCCAATAAGTTATTGTTAAGAGTATAAAGCTATTTATATAAATGTTTAATTGTTTAGTGTGATTTATTTATAATTTATTAGTTATTTATTTGTATAGCTAATACTTTTGGATTTTCACTTTCTTTTAGTTTTACTATATATATTTGGCTCACTTAAAAAATAAATTTTTATATAATTATTAATATATAATTATATATTTTATAACAAATGTAAATATCACATGAAATTAAAAAAATAAATAATAATTATCAAGTAATAAAAACATTAAAATGTAAAAATTTATATTTATATAAATTTAGTCAAAACAACAAAAGAAATTAAAAATAATGAATAATAATATTTTATTTATGAGAGTTTTGTGTGAAAGGAGATCTGTTTGATTTTCATTTTTCAATTCCCTCCAAACAAGCTTTTCCCACATTACCAAAAAATTTCAAATTCTTTGGGAATATGCCTTTTCCATCCCTTGAGAATTATGTGAAAAAACTTCAAAAGCAAACTTTGAAATATATTTATTTTAATATACTGTAATGCAATGTAGATACGATAATTAAAAAAAATGAATGTGACATTGGATCAAATTTTGATAAAAATTAGAAAAAAAATTGTGTTTGGTATATCAATATAAATTTTAATACAATAATTTTTATATTTTATATGATACAAATATATTTGATGCAATACGAACACAAAATATATATATACGAATTATTAAGTCTAATATAATGTAATGTCTATTATAATCGTTTTAATTATAATCGGAATTCAAAGATGATTTTTTTTATTACAAGGGAAATATTAAATAACTGGGGATGGGGGTGTTGGATTTGAACCCAAGACTTACAATATGCCACAACTCATCTTTAACCACTAGACCAAGAGGTTGTTGGCAATTCAAAGACGATTTTTAGTAATTGGAGTTTGTGGACAAAAAAATTAATTAGTACAGAAATCCAGATGCTTCCAAGGCAGAAGTTTACAATAATAAAAGTGCTTTCATTTCTTGCAAATGCAATGCAAGATTTAAAACTTTTTCAATGTCTTTTACGTCTTCGAGTATTTTACTTGTAATTCTTTTTACGATAATTAATCAATTATAATTAAAAATTATGTACTGGTCCATCATTTACAAGTGCGAACTTTATGTATTATTTTGATAGATCTCACGTGACTTTAAATTTTGATTAATTAATTATAATGTAATAATTATAGATGATATGTTCTCTCTTATGATTGTAGATAACTATAGTCTTCATTGGTCCACTCCCAATGTTTTCAAAATCATCCCAACCAAATTTCTCAATATATATATATATTATACAATTCTCATTTATTAAATTTTAACTTTAATTTAGCATTTCTATTATATTTTTATTTAACTATGTAAAATTAAATTAATTATTACATTCAAAATTATAAAATATTTATAATTTATAAAATTTTAAAATTTTAAAATAATTTGACTAAGCCCGCCCAATTAAAACCGGACCGAAATCGAGAAAACCCGTAACTGAAAAACCCGAAATCAAGAAAACCCAAAACTGAAAAAACCTGAGACCGAAAAAACCCGCAACCGAAAAAACCCGTAATCGAGAAAACCCGCAACCGAAAAAACTCGAAACCGAAAAAGCCCGTAACCAAAAAAACCCGAACAAACCCGCCCGTTTGCCACCTCTAGTGAGGATAAGTGAAAATCAGTTCTTAAATGTTGAATGCATATTTTGATATAATATTTTATTGTTTAGGAAGTAAACACTTTTGATCCAACGTTCTTAATTATTATCTAAAATTGAGTTTAAAAAGTTGACTATGAACAAAAATTATTATAAATAATATATATATATATATGTATGTATGTATTTATGTATGTATGTATGTATGTATGTATGTATGAGTGGTAATGAACTGATGATGTCCCCTATATTTCTAAGGAGTTTTGGCAAAGGCTTAAATTGGAGAGTGCGTGGCAAAACATAATACAAGATAAAAATACAGATTGGTTGTCGACGTTGGTAAAAGAGAATGAGCAACAAAGTATGGAGGAAATAATGGTGGGAGCGTGGGTTATATGGTATGAGAGGAACTTACTGATCAAAGGTCAGGTACCTAGAAATCCTGATATGCTGGCCCAGTTTGCTGTTAGTTACTTGCAGGAATATAGGTGTGCACAAAGACCTCCAACTGGACCATGTGAGTCACCTCCTTGTAAATGGACAGCTCCACTTGCAAGTTATGAAAAAGTCAATTTTGATGGTGCATTGAGAGCTGAGGAAGATCTAGGTGGAATAGGAATTGTGATTCGTGATATTGAGGGTCTTCGATTAGCAGCGTCTTCTATAGTGATGGACAGAGTGAATGATCCTGCGATAATTGAAGCTCGAGTGGCTCTGAGAGCATTGGAGGTAGCACGAGACTTGGTGTCACGACCCGAAGGCCGCGACGGTGCCTCTTACTTGTACGGATGCGTAGAAATTAGGGCTAATTTTTCGATTTCCTATATTTGTTTTGTCTAAGTGCAATGTAGTGAATTTTGTTTCGGGACATTAACTCCCTCGCCTATTTTTATCACTTTACCCAGGTTAATTTCCTGCATAAAAATTTGCAAATAATTCCAGCTCATACTTCCCACAATAACAGTTGATTATTTTCTAGCATTCCTATGACCAAGTTCATTTCCATATCATGACATTTCATCTTATGATTTACATTCTTTTCCAACTTGCTCACTTGTTCATGCTATTCAATCTACATATCCATACTCATGCAAAATCAACAATTCTATACTTCCACCTTTATTATAGTCTAGATGCCATTCTCTATATTAGATTACATCCCATTTAAGTACTGAATCAAAAATAGCCTGAATCGATATTAAATGCAAAAGAAGAGTGTGTATACCCAAAATATTCACAAAAATCTCCTTGGAGAGTTGGGACAATATTTCAAGCTTGGGACTAATTCGGAAAGCTCTGGAATACTCACCCAACTCTGTGCTCAATCTGAAAAATTTAAATAGCGTTTAATGAGCAAGGCTCAGTAAGTCATTTATATAAGTGCAGAGTTAGAATTATACTGTTCTAATGTCTTGCATGATGTCATGTGAGGAGAATTCATTATTGATCGTTTTCTTATTCATCATGCAATATTTACATGCTATATTTTCCAACTCAATCCAACTATGCTTCAACATGTCATGAGATGTCTAAGTCTTGAAATCATAATATGACTTTTAACATATAGCAATACATGTAGTGATTGCAGTCTTAAACATATAATACATATTCTTTTAAACATGTTCAAGACGTGCAAAGTATCAATGCATCTCAGTTTTACTTTTAAGGCATGCTTGAAATATGCAATCTTTTTCATTTCATGTCAAATATACTTTTTGAAAGCATATTTCATATCACGTATACTTTTTGAAGCACATTTCATATCACATATACTTTTGAAGTGTATTTCATGTCACATATTATATCAAAATATACTTTTCGGAAGCATATCTCATATCACATATACTTTTTAAAGCACATTTCATATGCTATAAAACAATATCGAGTTTAGAGTTCATTTTCGTTTTAAAGCCATACTCTAAACTTCATTTCATATCATTTGAGACTAGGCTAAATCCCTGTTTCTCTATCAATAAAGACTTAGTTCACTGTAGCTAGCAGTGAAGAATCATATCATCATCCCCTGAAAACCACTAGGGCACTATTTATGGTTATAGACCTTATATCTCTCAGCCCCACTGATCAGGCGAGACTGAGACCTGTCCACGACTATTGTCGGACAAGCATCTATACCTAATGAGTAATCTCCAATTAGGTGACTTCCAATATGCTTTATTGAATTTAATTCTCTTAGGGTGCCTATAGTCTCATAAAGCATTCAATCTTTCTTATGAAAATAGCTTAATGTACGTAATACTTTTCTGAAGATCATTTACATATATATACGTACATATATGAAAACTATAATTTCATTCTTTTCAAAGCCATCCAAGCATCTAAGGTATTCTTATAAACATGATGAGAATAAATCATTTCGAATTTCATGTATTGTAAGTATGGCATGCTTAATGGCAATAAAGTTCAAGGAAATAAAGTAAAAACTGTAAAATGGCATGCTCGTGCATTGCATGAATGCATTTCATTTCATCTCATGATGTCTATGAGCTATACCATATCGAGTCACTTCCGGTCAATATTTCACCACTTTGGTACTTTATCATGTCAAATATTATAGCTACATTTTCATTTCTTTATATCCAATCTCTATGTATTCAAATCATTCCTTTGTAAGATTCAATTCTATACAGGATAATCCTACTTCTACGTTATATAAACGTCTTGCCTATGGCGAGGTTAGTTCGATCATGTCTTGTGTCCAGCTAGATTGTTTTCATCGTCCTCCTGTCGTGCTACACCTTCACAATAAAAATCCGACTTAACAACGTCTAGCCTATTTCCATATACTTGAAAATTTAACTTCCAACTTAATACGCATATATATATATATTGGTATTCATATGTATACATACACATATATATATATATATGCACACTTAACATGAATTTAATTCAAATTCTCGAATCGGACTTGTCTCATGCTCATATCTCATCCTCTATATATATATATATATATGCATCACACTTCCACACATACACACATATATATATCTCTTTTCTTTCTAATCCTTTTTCTTTTCCTTTCTTCTTATTTCTTTTCTTTTGTTTTCTTTGTCTCTTACTTTGTTTTCAGTAAGTAGCATATATATACATATATATATATATATATATATATATTTAAATCTATGTATTTTCTCTTTCTTTTTATTTTCTTTTTCCTTTCCTTGTTTCCTACCTTGTCTTCAAGAAAACAATATATATATATAGGCATACTCACATATATATATATATATATATATATATATATGTATTTATATATTTAACATTACTATAATATAGTTCTTAACTCTATTCTTCTCATCTCTATATATACAAATATATATTTATATATATAATTTCCTTCTTGTATTTCTTTTCTTTTTAAGTTCTTTCCCTCTTTCTTTTATTTCATTTCTTTTTCTTTTATTTTTTTTACCTCAATGTCTCGGCAACTTGGAGGAGAACACCACCACCTATGACAGTCCTTGGATGTCGGCTATGTGAGATCCCCAATTTCATGAAATTTCCCAGTGATTGTAAAGATTTCAGTCTAAATGAAATAAGTAAATATGAGAATTATGAAGTATGGTTATGTATGGAACATGGAAGAAGTAATGAAATGAAAGGTCAAATAGTCAAAGAAGTAAATCCTGATATTATGAGAATACTCAGAGTATGGCAAAACAAATGTAAGATTTTGTAGAATTAAGATCAGAAAATTAAGTGTAATTAAAGACAAGTGTTATATGAAAGAAAGGATGACCAATTAAGTGAATGGTCAAATAATGATGGTCAAAGATTAGGATGAAGTGATTTAATTGGATGATGATAAAACAATATCAGATTTTCATACTTAAATGATATATGTGACTGATATGAGAATGGAAGAAGAAGGGAATTTAAAATAGTAGACATTTAATATAATTAAATGGGCATGTGTCATATGGATGGAAGATGAGGAATTAAATGGTCAAAGAAGAGTCAAAAGCATAGTCAAAAAGGTAAGGGCTGAGATGAAATGATTATGGGATAGGGAAGCATTAAATGAGGCTGCATGAGTCACCACCTCCAACCATCACCCCTACGGCAGTAACCCTTTCCAGCCCTCTCACTCTCATTCTCTCCACTTCTCCAAGTTTCCAAGTCTCCCTCCAAATCTGTCTTAACAAACACCTTTGTTTAGAAACCAAATCGTTAGGTTTGTTAGACGAAAAATGATCATAATCACTAGACGAAGCTATGTCTAAAGTTTAGTGGATTGAATCCAAGTAATTGAGGAGATCAAAAATCCTGAAATTTGGTGATTTATAAAGGTAAAAGATGGAAGTGGTTTTAGTTGATTTTATTCATGGTTTAGAGTTGAGTTGAGTTGGTATAGCATGTGTATGATGATTGTTTAAAAGTTTAATTTGATATGATGTTACAGATTTGAAGAAGTAAATCGAAAAACTAAGGTTGATGCGACCAAGCTTGAGGATTATTGGCAATCGAGGTAAGGAATTTATGTAACGGACGTAAGGCGGCTATGTCCGCATGTTTTATGATGTTTGTATGTGGTTTGGAGAGAAACACCAACTGATTTCATGTAGGAAAAGATGCATATTTGGTTTTTACTCTTAGTACCAATTAGGCTAGGAGCAGTCGACTGCCTTAAGTACCAGCCGACTGCCTAGAGACATCCAAAACGTCGTTTTTCGAAAATCGAGAAAAACCAGCCGACTGCTATACATGTCAGTCGACTGCTATTTACCCAGAAGCATTCTGTTTCAAACCAGTCGACTGCTATTTGGGACAGTCGACTACTATTTGCTAAAATGCATTCTGTTTGAAAACCAGCCGACTGCCCTATGAGACCAGTCGACTGCTAATTTTCCAGAAGCATTCTGTTTCAAAAATAGTCGACTGCTATTTGTTAAGAAGCATTCTGTTTGAAAACTAGTCGACTGCTATATGGACCAGTCGACTGCCCTTATATGTTTTCAAAGATGAAAATATCGAAATTTTAAATGAAAATATTGAAATTTTAAATGAAAATAATTTCGATAAAGGAAGTTATGAAGCAGCAGCCGACTGCCCTATGAGGCCAGTTGACTGCCATGTATGAAAAGAGCTTTCAAAGCTTATTTGATTTAAACACAAAAGTGTTTTTTGAAAAAGGTATATTATAAATGTTTTGAGACTATGGACTACGTGATGATTATGCATTTCTGATGGCTAAGAGATTCTGATCAAGTCCTCAGTATTATTATGTTAAGCGAGGAACCCTAGTCCGGTCCTCAATACCACAAGTGACAGCTGACTAGTGTTCACTGTGGTATTACTAAAGGCAGAAGAGAATCCCTGACCTCTACATGGTGCACCATTGTACTAATGCATGATTAGAATCATATAAATGGGTATGAACGGTTTATATGATGATGCAATCGCTTAAATAATTGTACATAGTCTCCATTCTATTTCAAAAGATATATGATGTATGTTTTGAAGTAAAGAAGCATGATGTATGTTTTAAGAATACGATGTATGTTTCAAAGCAAGTTTACGAAGTATGCCTGTAAATTATGTTTTGAAGAAATATATGACGTATGCTATATTTTAAAGAAGCATACAAAGTATGTTTGTCATGCCAATCGCAAAAGTATGCATGTTTGAAAGATGTTTATAATGCACGCTTTATAATGCTTTACATGACATTATAGAGCCAAGTAGGAAAAATGCATATAGAGGCATAGTATGCTCTTTTACATAATTTTCTTACTGAGCATAAACTCACCCTTTTAGGACAATTTTTCTACAGATTACCTGAAGTGAGCCTCGCTCCAACTAGAGGAGCTTGTTTTGAAAAAAGTGAAGTGTACCTTCTCGATACGCTTCCCAGTTAGCATAGAAGGTATACTTATATGTTTATATACAGTAAATTGTAATTCAGCTACGGTACAGTACAAGTAGCATTTATGTATATAAGAGGTCGGGGATGTAAGTTAAGATGATGTATAAGATCCTGTGGAAATGGAATGATATTTATATATATCTTTTTTATGCTTATGGAAATTGAATAAAATCTTATGAGCTATTAGATATTTAGCTTAAGAATAAGGAATGGATAGCACTGATGAACTAAATCAAATGATGTCGTATAAGATAATAAAGAAAAAGTTAGATGATAAGATGGAGTGACGAGGACGTCACAGATTGGTATCAGAGCGATTTGATTGGTAGTTTGTCAATGTCAAAAAGTTAGAAATAGAGTATATCCCTAATTGTACTGTACTTGTCTAAATACATAAGCATCGTATAACTATTTATAGTTATACTAAAGAGCTCAACGATGATTATATTTACAGCATGAGCTCATGAAGAAGAGGTATTAGTAGAGGAAGAGGACGAGGTCATGTAGAACTACCCCCAATACAGTCTCATTTTTCATCTCCACCGCATAGCTCAAATACTAGGTTAGCGAAGATGGAGAAGCACATGGAGAATATGACCACGATGTTTATACAGTTTATGGCAAACTTTCCAAACGTGGTCACAAGTGTACCATCCGCTATTCTTACAGCACAGCCCCCACCGGTACCGATATAGCTAACCCCACAAGTCCCAACCACTGAAAGGTGAGATCTCACAACTTATTGCAGTATGACCTTGATTAAGGAATTCAAGAAGCTAGATCTGCCAAAGTTTAAAGGGGATAGGGGCACATTGGCCGCAGTAAACTGGGTGAAGGCGGTCACTAGATCCTTTGAGTACATGCTATGCTCTAAGAAGGAAAAGGTGGGTTTGGCTGCTTATTTGTTAGTGGACGAGGCAAAGTATTGGTGGTAGTCCACTCGAGCCTTTTTGGAAGCCCAACATGTTGAGGTTATGTGGGATAGATTTTTAGAGGCCTTTAATGAGGAATACATCCCACGCCATGATCAGATTAGGCTAAAGATCGAGTTTCTAAACTTGACTCAAAGGACAATGCCAGTTAATCAATATGAGTCGAAGTTCATTTCTCTAAGCAGATTCGATTTAGAGACCCTCAGAAGTGAAGGATATAAGATATACAGATTTATAGAAGGACTGAAATCTCCTATCAGATCCAAGTCGTATACCATGGGTATCACTACATATAATGAGACAGTCCATAAGCTCAGATGTGTGAGCATGTGATAACTGGAAATTTTCCTATTTTTGGTATTAATTACGCAAAAATAAATAAATAAATTTAATTATGAGATCCAATTATTTTTGGAATTTCTTGGAAGTGATGAAGTGACAAATTGGAGGAAATTAAATTGGACATTTTGGGATCCAAAATAATAAGGAAAAAAATAGGTATATTTATATTTATATAAATATAATTATAAGGTATTTATATATATTTATAAATATAAATATATATAAATAAATTAAATATAAAAAAAAGCAAAAAGGGGCGGGAATCGAGATACCTAATTCCTTCCTAAAATTTCCCCCTCTGTTACAAAACAGAGGAGGGAACCCAAATGGCAACCCCCCCAGTCGATTAGAAGAAGAGAGAGGAGGGAGGAGATGTCGTCGCCGGCCGAAGAAGGGAAGAAAGAAGCTGTCGGCGACAAGAAAGAAAAAAGAAAGAAAGAAAATGAAGCGAAAGCCGAGAGGAAAGAAAGGAAAAGAGAAAGATGAAAAGTGGCGGTGCCGTCGATCTGGCCACCACCACACCACCCACATCGATGGCGAAAGGTCAAGGAAGAGGTGAGGATGGCCGATGGCGAAGGAAAACGAAAAAGGGAGGAGGAAAGAAGAAGAGAAAAAGGCCGAAAACCACCTCCCAAATCCACCACCGCTAGTGCTGCCGCTCAGGAAATGGAGGCCAGATCTGATTTCGTGGCAACTGCGAGATGCTGTAGGGTGTTCGAACTGCCGAAAATGGTGGCCGCCGGTGGTTGAACTGGCCAAGCCAAACTGAACCGGCCCGAACCCGACCCGACCTGACCTGACCTGACCCGGTTCAAAAAGAAAAAAGAAAAGAAAAAGAAAGAAAGGAAAAAAAAAAAAAAAGAAAAGAAAAAGAGAAAGAAGGAGAAAGAAAAAGAAAAGAAAAAAAGAAAAGAAAAGAAAAGAAAAAGAAAAAAAAGAAAAGGAAAAGGAAGAAGAAGAAGAAGAAGAAGAAATGGGTAAGGAAAATTAAAAGATTTCGCTATATTTCTATGAAATTTATCAGAAATTGCTGGATTATTTTCTAAATGAAAATATGTGTTAATTATCGAAATTGTAGCAAAACAAAAATGAGACGAATGGTGGAGTTTGGCGAGGCTCGAAAATCGGAAAGTACGCTAAGCTTTGGCGAATAGATAAGATACTTTTATAAAGCATTAGTAGCATTATATTGTATGTGGGATTATGATTTTTATAAGATGCATTGATGAAATGATTTTAATGGAATTGTGATTTTTTTTATATATGATGCATTAATTGAATTGATGTTAAAAAATGATAAGAGGACCCACAACTGATGGTAGGGGTCTTAGTAGAGACATAGGAATTGTGAGAATCAACGACTGGGGTATAAATTGTGTTTCCTTGTAGGAGGTTTAGTAAAAATTAAGCAGTTATATTGCCAAAATTTTGATGAAAATGTTTGAGAAAAAAGATTAAGTTTTCTCATATAAATGGAATCTAGAAAGAATTATCGAAGATAAACTTGAAAGAACCTTATCGTGTCATAGGAAAATTGATTTTTGAAATGGTTGAGAAGATAAATGGATGGACACGATAACATGAGGAATTATATTGTAAGTCTTATAGAATCGACAATTCGAGTTATATCAACTTTACAAGTTGATTATTGAGTTGAAAATGAGATGGAATATCAGTTCGTTGAAATAGTGGTGAAAGTAATGATAATTATATGATATAGCTTGGAAGAGGAGACCGCAATTGGATTTTTGATAGTTGAGCGATTGAATTGTGGAACTATAAACGGAGTAATGATTTGAGAATTTGTCGAATTCGATCTCTTGATTTTAAATGGTTCCGAATGTGATAATATGGACAATTCAAGAGGTCGATGCTGAGACGATTTCACCGTATTACTGATTTTATGTGAGATGATAAATGGACCTACACTAGTGATATGGGTCTTAGTATCAATGTTGTGGTACACAATGGATGGCTATGATGTTGAGTTATAACGAATATATGATTTGAGTACACATAACTTTATTGACATTAAGGTTGAATTACGACACAATTCTATCATTTATAGATTCAAGTAAATGAGTGATGAAAATATATGAATATATGGTTTTGCTTATAACCATAGAATAGGCCTTGAATAATAAGATTAATAATCGCATAAGTTCGATATAAATTATACAGGCCATATGAAAAGTAAATTGAGGATTGTGATATGATTTTATGATAGTGAATGAAATTGAACCTCAAGTCGAAAATTTTAAATGTGTGCCAATAGGTCAAACCATAAATGGATTTGATAAGTGACTATTGATCTTGTGGTTCTATGATCTTCGATGTCGATTCTGGAATAGATATCGAATAAGGATATCGGTAATTGCATAATTTTGGTATCTTAATGGTTGTATAGAAATATGATATTTAAATATTCAGAGATACTGAGAGGACTCATATTGATAATGGTGGTCCTAGTATTGAATTATAAAATGTACAAGTGATTTTTATAGTTGATAATTACTACGAAATGATACTGAATATCGAGGAAACGACAATGACTATCGAAATTACCTATTAGGTATGATTTGATTGAAATCAAAAGGATGGAAATGAGAGAATTGAATTATAGTGAACATTATAATTAAATGACATGTTTGATGAAAATGATAGTTCACTGTTTGAACTCGTGATTTAAATTACATTGCATTTAAACATGTCTTGTTACAACTTGAAACAATTTAATAATGTTTATATGAATACTATAAAGTATTGATTAATTTTGAAAAGTAAGTATATGGTAGATATATATATTTTATATATAAAACTTCTTAAATGATGATACCATATGCTTTACATGATCTTTGACAAGAAAGAGATAAACATTTAAATGTTTTATGAGACTGTAGGCACCCTAAAAGAATTAAATTCAATAAAGCATAATGGAAACCGCCTAATTGGAGCTTTGCTCATTACGCAGAGATGCTTGTCCGACAATAGTTGTGGACAGGTCTCAGTCATGCCTGATAAGTGGGGCTGAGACAGATGAGGTCGATAGCCATAAATAGCGCCCTAGTTGGTTTCAAGGGGACGATGACATGATTTTCATTGCTAGCTACAGTGATTTAAGTCTTTATTGATAGAGATGATAGGGATCTAGCCTAGTCTCTAACAGATATGATATGAAGTCTAGAGTATGATTTTATTGATATGAACCCTAGACTTGACATGATTTATACAGTACATGAGACATGTTTGAAATGAAATATATTTTGAAACAGTACATGTTTTAAACATGTTTTAAAAGTACATGCTATATGACTTCGACACTTATATGATTTATATTGATTTTGTGTCGAACTTGAAATGATATGCGGTCTAGAGTATAGATTGATTTGATATGAACTCTAGACCTGATATGACTTATAGTATATGAAAAATGTTTTGAATTGAAATAATATGAAAAGTGAAATGTGCACGTTTTGATTTGAAATGATATGAAAAGAAATGTTTTGAATTGACACGATATGAAAAAGAGAAATGTGCACGTTTTGATTTGAAATGATATGAAAGGACATGTTTTGAATTGACAGGATATGAAAAGAGAAATGTGCACGTTTTGATTTGAAATGATATGAAAAGAAATGTTTTGAATTGACATGATAAAAAAAGAGAATTGTGCATGCTTTCAACCTTAAATATGAAATGAATTGAAAATTCATATGTTGAGCATGTTCTAAAATACATCTGATATGATTTGAAATGATAGCGGTTCATATAGTGAAATTACATGAGTTGCCTACTAAATTATGACATAATAGTATGTTTTTACATAAGATATGTCATGACCTTATATGGTACAAAAATATGAAAAGTATATGAGGAGTACCATGATTTGGTGGTAACGATATCTCATCTACATGATGTCCTGATATGATATGATACATGAATATAGAATATATACAAAGAGAATTATGACTTCGTACCACCGTGATTATGATTCTCTATATGGAAAATGATATGAGATGATAGAATACATGAGTATAATTATGAAAAGTAAAGTGACTTGATATCATATCTCAATTGGACATGATGTACTATGAGATTGATGTGAGTATGGATTAATAGTACATGATAGTCAAATATACACGATGCATTGTTGTTTGATGCAATGTAATAAAATGATAAGAAGATCGAAAGTGATTAGTCGATCTATTTAGAGGTCTGAATGATAGACAGATGACAAGGATTGAGATAACGAGATGTTATCGATGAAAAAAGTGAACTGTAATTGCAAACTTGCAGGTTTTAAGCATTACGATTTAAGACAGTATAATACTACTCCTGCATTTATATTAGCATCTTACTGAGCCGTGGTTTTGCTTACCCCACTAAATTTCATCTCTTTTTAGACTATTGAAGTTACAATATGCTATGAGAGCTTTTAAGTGGGCCTTTGGAGACGGTTTACAGGTTTGGTATTGACCATCATCTTGCGAATTCATTTCGCTACTTTTGAGGTATTCATTCTTTGTAAATCTCTTGTTTACATGTACACACTTTTATTAATACACAGTACATATGTTGTTCAATGAGTTGGGATGTAACTTAGAGATATGATAAAGTATTGTATAGAGAATTCGTGAAATTAGAGTAGTAACTACACTGACACCGAATACAAACCTTAAAATGAAAAAAAAAATTAGTCCATAAATTTGTAGACTAAGAAAAGTATAAGTATTAAGTGAAAGTCATGACCTTCGGGTTGTGACAAATTTAATGTTATCAGAGCAAGGTTTGTCTAGTACATATCGGTGTAGTTGAGACCATGACAGTGTTACATCCCATGTACTGTGTAGTGTCTACATGTAAATTTGTTGATTTTCAATATATACCAAGATTAGTCAGCTATTGGTATGGGTGATACCAGTCGACGGCCTATTGAAACAGGCTGGGCTTTGACATAAAGGATGTCAATTGATGGCCTATTGAAACGGACTGGGAATCGTTAATGAATGGTATCGATATGGTATAGAAGAATAGTGTATCACCTTAAAGGAATAAGATATTGAATGATCGATTTAGTGAGAAATTATTTATGATTTATGAAATATTAAATATTCAAAATGAATATTTATTTATTTGCTCACTATATACATGGATATCTACCGACTGGTTTATTGTGTTGGAAAGGAAAATAAATACCTTTTTGGAAATAATTATTTAAATAAACGAATTTGATTTATAAAATTTCCTTAAAGATATTTTTTATGAGAAGATAATTCAATTTTGAGACTTTAGGCCTCGAGATTCGTGCTCACTGTTATACTGTTACTATTCACGTGGCTGATAGACTTGCCAAGTCATCAGCAATCCCAAAGTCACCTAGCAAGTGTACCCGAGGACTACCCTTCAACTATGGCCATAGATCTAGACTGTTTACTGTACTGTGTTCCTTAGTGGATGACACTGGGTCCTTAGTGGATGATTATAGCATGATACCATGTAGGGTGATGCCTAGTCTCAACTTACTATTTATTGATACTGCACTGAATCACTGATTTGTATTTTATTGAAACTATGAACTACTGTTTATTACTACTGAACTGTGTTTCACTGTTTAGTGCTTTATTGAACTGGAAAAGCTCCGATTACTGTTTACCAAAAGGAATCATGAGAGCTTACTATTTACTGAAATGAAATTACTGAATGCTATTTACTGTACTGTATTGTAAATTTACTGAATTACTAAACTGAAAGTACTGTTTACTGTTTATTGAAAGAAATGAGTACCATTGTTTTACTGGGAAAGAATATTATGGAAATTATTTCTAAAATAGAAATAATTATTGAACTGTTTATCCAACGATTTGGATTGATTCTCATAAGTTACTGAATTGAAAAGATATTTACTGTTTCTACAGTTTTAAATTGACGGTTCACTGTACTGTTGTTTCATTGTACTATCACATGTTTTGAAAAGGATTACTAAAAAGAAATGTTAAATGGTTTATAACATTTATTACTTATGAGAAATGGAAGTTAATTTGTTTTAAAATAAAACAAATTATTTAATTACTCCCTATACTCGTTCTGGGTTTCCGGGACAAGATAGGTATTTCAAAATACCTTTCATGCTCCATCTGGATTTCCGGGCCGACTATAGTATCCTTCCTTGCAGTGCCTAGTACACTGTTAGGAAAATAAGTGTTTTTGCTAATATAGATTTCATTATATCAAGCAGCATACGACTCTTTTACTGAGCACGTGGTTCGCTCACTCCTTTATTTTCCAGCATTTCAAATTAATTTCAAGGATGATATGAGAGCTTCTTTAGATAATAGAGTTATGAATTCGCACACTGGGGTAAAGTGCATCAATTTTAAAGGTACAGTCACATTTTTTTTATATTTAGACATATGTATACAGTACTATTTTATTGTAAATTAGAAACAGGGGATGAAAGTGTAAGGAATATTGTAAAAATTTTATATTCTGAATTAATTAAATGAGTAAATGTTTATCATCTGTTACTGTATTGTGCAAGTGTTAAAAGCATCATAGACAGCCCAACCGTAAAATTGTGTGCAAAATATGGTATTTACTATACTGTGGACTGTTACAGCTATGTGGTATTTGCCTTAAAGATTTGGCAGCATTACTTGTATGGAGAGAAATTTCAAGTTTTTACGGATCATAAAAGATTGAAGTATTTGTTCTCTCAAAGGGAATTAAACATGAGACAGAGGAGATGGCTCGAGCTTCTAAAGGATTATGATTATGAAATTCTATACCACCCGAGGAAGGCCAATGTGGTAGCGGATGCTCTGAGCTGGATTCATGTAGGAATAGTGTCTTACATGATGGTTCGAGAATATGAGTTGCTTAAGCAGTTTGCAAGCCTCAGCCTAAATGTTACACCTTTTGTGCATTATGGGATGATAGCCAATTTGTTAATTGAGCCAAAATTGATGAATAGAATTCGAGTTGCTCAAAGGGAAGATGCTCAGTGTATTGAGGCTGCGAACCAGATTCAATCAGGTATGCCATCAGAATTTGGTATTGATGGTGATGAAATTTTAAGGTTTAATAACCGTATATGCATTCTTAATGATAAGGAGTTGAGAAAGTTGATTTTGACTGAAGCACATGCCACTAAGTACATGTTGCATCTAGGAAATCTAAGATGTATCATAATTTACGCAAAGTGTATTGGTGGACTCCATGAAAAGAGACATAGCAAAATTTGTGGTGAAGTGTCTTACGTGCCAACAGGTTAAGGTAGAGCACCAAAGATCAGCCGGTTTGTTACAGCCTCTGCCTATACCTATGTGGAAATAAGAACACATTACGATGGATTTTGTTATAGGATTATCCCGAACCAGAAGGAGTCATGATGGTATTTGGGTGATTGTAGATTGATTAACTAAGTCTGCACATTTCTTACCTATGAAGGCTACAGATACACTTAGAGCTTTGGCAGATTTATATGTTAAAGAGATAGTAAGACTACATGGGGTTCCAGTGAGCATTACCTCTAACAGGGATTCCAGGTTCACTTCTCATTTTTGGGAACATTTTCAAGAAGCCGTGGGATCTCAGTTGAATTTTAGCACGGCTTTTCATCTGCAGACTGATGGTCAGTCCGAGTGCACCATTCAGACGCTCGAGGATATGTTGAGAGCATGTGCTTTGGACTTCAAAGGTTCATAGGATGATCATCTGCCATTGGCTGAGTTTACTTACAACAATAGCTATCACTCAAGTATTAGTATGGCACCATATGAAGCTTTATATGGTAGAAGGTGTCAATCCCCTATTGGTTAGGAAGAAGTGGGTGAGCGCAAGTTGTTAGATCCAAATTTAGTCGAACAGGCCTCTCAGGATGTTAAGCTAATTTGTCAAAGACTCAAGATAGCTCAAGTCAACAAAAGAATTATGCAAATGTTCGACATAGGCCACTTGAGTTTTTAGTTGGAGACTTGGTGTTTCTGAAAGTTTCTCCATCCAAAGGAATCATGAGATTTGGCAGAAGAGGTAAACTTAGTCCTCGCTATATCAGGCCATTTGAAATTTTAGATTATGTGGGAGATGTTGCATACCGATTAGCATTATCTCCGGAGCTATCGAGAGTACACAATGTCTTTAATGTGTCCATGCTTTGGAAATATAACCCGGATCCATCTCATGTCATAGAATATGAACCTTTGGAGATAAGGGAAGACATGAGCTACATGGAAAAGCCAGTTCGAATTTTGGATAGAAATAAGAAGGTATTACAATCTAAGCTAATCCCATTAGTCAAAGTTCTCTGGCAATACCATACTACGGAAGAAGCCACATGGGAGCTAGAGAGCTTGATGACAAAGAAATATCTGGAACTATTTGAGTGATAACCCGATTAAAATTTGGAGGACCAAATTCTTTAAGGTGGAGTGAATGTGAAATCCCCAATTTCCTGTAAATTCCCATAATTGTATAGTATTTTAAGCTAGAATGATTAAACAAAAATGAAATTTTTATATATGAATGAGATATGGGACATGGATGGAATAATAGCAATTGAATAGTCAAATTGTCAAATGGTCAAAAGTCAATGGCTGAGATGTAAATGGATAGAGGTGCATTAAATAAGGATTGATTTGTCATCATCTTCTCCATTTCAAAGTCGGCAGCCATCTTTGCTATTTCTTTCGTTTTCCCCAAGTTTCCTTTGCACTTACCTTGACAAACACCTAGCTCCTGTCATCGAATCATTAAAGTTGTTTAACGAAAATTACTCCTCATCACTAGCTCTAGCTATATCTGTAATTTGGAAAGCTAAATCTAAAGCCTTGAGGAGATCTTATTGCTGTCATTTTTGGTGACTAACAAAGGTAAGAGATGAAATGGTTTCATTCAATTCTGTCCATGATTTGGAGTTGTGTAGAGTTGATATAAAGTGTATATAGCCTTGAAACGAAAGAAAATCAAAGTTTGGAGTTTTAAGGGTTTGGTCAAGAAAAAGGGTTTGAGCTATTTGAGGGTTTTAAGATGAGGTTAAGTGTTGAAAGAAGTTTTATAGAGGTTTGATTTAAGTAGAGATATGATTGTTAATGGTTATTGTGATATTTGCAGCTTTGAAGAAGTGAAGAGGAAATCGTTAGTGCAACCAAGCGATTTGCGTTTTCGGTGTTATTTGAGGTAAGGAATATGTGTAACGGATGTAGGGTGACTATGTCTGTTTCTGGCTGCATGATTTGGTATGAATTAAAGGCTGTTTTAAGTGCAAGAAGTTTTAAATCTCAGTTTTCCTCCTAGGTACGATTTGGCTAGGGGTAGCTGACTGCCTAGAGATAGTCGTTACGGACGTATTTTCGAAAACGAGTTAAGGCAGCCGATTGCCCTGTTTTGTAGTCGACTTCGATTTTCCAAAAAGTATTCGGTTTGCAAAACCAGTCGATTGCTACGGAGCCGGTCAACTTGTAACATCTCAATCCCACTATATAACATAATATTTACTTATAAACTCCAGTTACTTACCGGTTGGGCTGTCTGTGATGCTTAACACTATTAATAATTTAAATAAGAATTAGAACTCTTATTACTTGTACTAAGATACATTCCCTTCTATTTAAAGTAGTACTGTACAATTTTTCTGAATATATAAAATGAATAATATACCTTCGATATCGAATCTCTGCTAGTAGTCGATAATCTCTAGAAGGTAATTCTCTTAACCCAAGATCAACAATCTGTGGAGTGGAAAATAAGGGGTGAGCGATAACGTGCTCAGTAAGGAAGTGTATTTCGCATTATACCAGTAAAAACCATATTCTTTATTTAATTTATTTCTCCCAACAATAAACCCATTAGGGAAAAACAATGGATATTGTAATCCAATTTGTGGTAGTCAAATCATTGGCTAACCAGTTACAATATCATAAAATAAACAAAGGAAAAAGGATTCAACAAATCCTCTCAGAAATCATCAAGTCGAGACTAGGCATCACCCTATAAATAAATCATGCTATCATCGTTCCCCCTCCCCCTTGCGAGAACGGAAATAATTATCTCAACAGGGATAAAGTAGATCTATGGCCACAATCTATGGGTGGTCCTCGGGGTTCACTTGCCAAGTGACCTCGAGACCGTTGATAACTTGGCGGGTCCATCAGCCTCATAACTCATAATAATGCATGAAACTAGGGGCCTAAAGTCTCAAAATCATATTTATACCTCAAAATACCTTTTAAGAAACATATTTAATTCATTTAAATAAATAATAAATTCAAAAAGGTATTATTCTCATTTTCATAAAAAGATGTAAATTGAAATCTGTTCGCTCATGGCCAGCCCGCCCAGTCTAGCTCGCCAATTTCATAAAAACATGGGTTGTTCGCCCAAAAGAACATGAAAGGTCTCGCCCAAATTTTATTTAATACAAGTTCACTCGCCCGCCAAAACATCACAAGAGGATCTTCGCCCCAAAACATAACAAAAGGCTCAGCTCGCCCGCGCTTACCAGTTCGCCCAACAAACAGTATTGGGTCGGCTTTTAGTTCGCCCACAACAAAGTAATTTATCAAAATAATATGCATGTCATAAATCAAAACCATTTCTCAGTAATTTCATAAATTTAACTCCACAAGACATGCATTCTTTTCACACACAACTCCCTTACCTCGTCTGATGAAGCCTTGCTTCCCGCTCGCCTTATCAATCTCACTTCCCGACTACAAAGTAAAATATTAATTCCATTAATATTTTCTTTTCAAATATTTTCTAAAACTATTAATATTTTCCTAATATTGATGACACTTTGGCGAGATTAAGTTGGCTATTCGTCCACAGAGCTCGCCATTCGCTAGTGGGGTTACACTTGGAAAATCGCCAAAATTAAGCTCGCCCGACCATTCAACTCGCCATGCCCGTGCATGAGAGTTCGCCCGACCTTGTTGTTTACTCATTAGCGGCTCGCCTATGTATTAAACTTGCATGTGGCGACCTCAACCGATTCCACATTCCAGATTTTAGCTCGCCCATTTGGTAATTGTCTTATTGTCCAAAGAGTTGGCGAACACATATGTCGCCGACTCATACCTTTCTTGAGCTCGCCTCAACCTTTTGGGCGAGTACCCAAAGCTCGCCCATTTGGCAAGCAGTTGAATAACCACTTCGCCCCCCATGTTTCCTTATATATTCTAACCAGATTTAGCTAAAACAGGGCTCTATATCTATGTTTATTACGTTGAAAAACACAGACATCTACCATTGAACATCTAGAAAACCAAAAATATAGAACTTACCTTAACTGAATTGTACTTCCAGAATAGAGTGTTTTTCTTCCTCACTTAGCTTTACTTCTCTTGTTCCTTAGCTCTTCAACACTGCAGAAGAGGTTTGGCTAACTAAGAATGAAGTTTTCCTGGCTCATGTACGTGAGGAATGGAAGAACCAAAATTTTGAGTTTGCAGAGCACTTGCTGGACGAGAACATCAGAGGGTTTTCTTTTCTTGAAGAAGAATGTTGCATAATTCTATTTTCTTATGAATTTCTTCTTATATAACCACTCAAATCCACTTAAAATCAACCACCTGTTCTCATCCTATTTTTCTGTTATCATTATCTTGTCTTATAACTCATTAAATGGTGAAGAAAATATGGTAATGGCGTGGTGAAGAATTTTCTACTGTCATTAAATGGTGAAGAAATTCCAGCCAAAAAGGGATGGCTACGGGGAGTCTACTTCTACTGTTTGACTAATTTTCTCTCTTTTCTCTTCTCCTTCTCCTCCACGCCACTTCCAGCAGCCACTATTATTGACTTGCTCCTCTTTGCCATTAAATGTCTCACCCAATTTGTACAGAAAGTAAGGCGGCGTGTAGTCCACTTATAGCTTCTTACATTGACTTTTCTCTCTTACTCTCCACGCCAATCCACTTCCAGCCACTATTATTGACTTCATCTCATTCTTTTCTTTTGTCTTGTAGTATATTAATTCCTGAAGAATTTCTCAACACAAGACTTCGGCTGGCCCTTGTTTGTCCTATTGCCATTAATCCCTTTCACACTTTCATTTAATGCTTTTAATTTCTCTCATTCAGTATGGGCGATCAGGAGCCCTCGCCCCGTTTGGGCGAACTCCCTACTCGCCCTCGGCACCATCATTGGCGTTCTGTTCGCCAATTTAGCTTGCCCATTGGCGAGCAGCCTTCCTTGCTCGCCCATTGGCGAGCTGCTCGACGTCCTCGTCCAGACATTATTTTACCGACATTCTTCCATGCACATCTCAAGTTAAGGAGTTTTTCATCCAAGTGAAACTCAATATTCAATATTTACTTCATTTACATTCTCAAATTTTATTAAGTTTGGGTCTACAGTAGTGTAGAATCAGATTTTACATTTCCCCCCACCTTAAGAAATTTGGTCCTCCAAATTTAACTTGAACCTATCACTGGAAGAGCTCTGGATACCTCTCACGCATAAGACTCTCCAACTCCCAAGTAGCCTCCTCCTCGTTATGATACTGCCAGAGCACTTTAACCAGAGAAATCGTCTTAGATCGCAATACTTTATCCTTTCTATCCAAGATCCGTATCGTCTTCTCAACGTAACTCATGTCCTCTCTGATCTCCAGTGGCTCATGTTGAATCACGTGAGAAGGATCTGGATGATACTTTCTCAACATCGAGACATGGAATACGTTATGCACTCCTGATAACTCTGGTGGTAGTGCTAACCGATATGCCATATCTCCCACGCGATCTAAGATTTCATAAGGCCTAATGTATCGGGGACTCAACTTTCCTCTCTTCCCAAATC
This sequence comes from Heritiera littoralis, assembly GCA_031772115.1. NCBI lineage: Eukaryota > Viridiplantae > Streptophyta > Magnoliopsida > Malvales > Malvaceae > Heritiera > Heritiera littoralis. The sequence continues at coordinate 1,861,025 of JAPDPK010000090.1, forward strand.
TCATTATACCTTTGGACGGTGAGACCTTTAAAAACACATAATCTTCCGCTACAACCTCTAATGGTCGGCGTCTAGTATCTGCATAACTCTTCTGCCGACTCTGAGTTGTTCTAAGCCTTTCACAAATCATCCGTACATCACGAGACGCCTGCTCGACCAAATCGGGAGCTAATAATTTACGGTCTCCCACTTCTTCCCATGCTATCGGGGATCTGCATCGTCTGCCATACAAGGCCTCATACGGTGCCATGCCAATACTTGTATGAAAACTATTATTATAAGCAAACTCTACCAGAGGTAAGTGATCGTCCCATGAGCCTCTAAAATCCAGTGCACACGCTCTCAACATATCCTCGAGTGTCTGCATCGTACGCTCGGACTGTCCATCAGTTTGTGGATGGAAAGCGGTGCTAAAACTCAGCTAGGATCCCATAGGCTCCTGAAATCTCTCCCAGAAATGAGAGGTGAAGCGAGAGTCCCTATCAGAGGTAATACTCACTGGAACACCATGTAACCTCACTATCTCCCTGACATACAATTCAGCCAAGGCACTAACTGAATCTGTAGATCTCATGGCCAAGAAATGAGCAGACTTAGTCAATCTATCCACTATCACCCAAATAGCATCATACCCCTTCCGGGTCCGTGGTAATCCCATAATAAAATCCATAATAACATGCTCCCATTTCCACATAGGAATCGATAATGGTCGAAGCATACCCGCCGGCTTCTGATGCTCAATCTTAATCTGCTGGCATGTTAGACATCTAGCAACAAACTCAACGATGTCTTTCTTCATCTTAGGCCACCAATACACTCTCCAAAGATTCTGGTACATCTTAGTACTACCCGGATGTAACGTGTATCTACAGGTATGAGCTTCAGATAAAATCAAGTCTCTAAGCTGTTGATCATCGGGAACACATATCCGACCTCTAAACCTCAGTATCCCATCGGTGCCAATCTCAAAATCTGACATAACTCCCATCTGAATTTGACTGGCAATCCCAATGCAATAATCATCCCTCCTCTGATCTTCTCTAATTCGATCCATCAAATCCGGCTCTATACGAAAACTAGCTGTAAATCCATTCTGGTCAGAGGAAACAACTGTCAGACCGAGGTTAGAGAATTGCGCTATCAAATCATGCTCCCTGATCATCATGTAAGATACCATGCCAACATGTTTACGGCTCAGCGCATCTGCTACTACATTAGCTTTACCTAGGTGATACAAAATCTCACAATCATAATCCTTTACCAGTTCCATCCACCGTCGCTGCCTCAAGTTCAACTCTCGCTGTGAGAATATATATTTCAGACTCTTATGGTCTGTATATATCTGAAATTTTTCCCCGTACAAGTAATGCCGCCATATCTTAAGTGCAAACACTACTGTAGCTAGCTCCAAGTCGTGTGTCGGGTAATTCCTCTCATGATCCTTTAACTGTCGAGAACCATAGGCTATAACCCGACCATGCTGCATAAGCACATACCCTAATCCTTGAGTGGATGCATCGGTATACACCATAAATCCTCCTGATCCGCTAGAAAGGGCTAATACAGGGGAACTAGTCAGTCTCTTCTTAAGCTCGAGAAAACTGTGCTCACACGCATCATTCCACTCGAACTTTATATCCTTACGCGTGAGTCGTGTCAATGGAGCAGCAAGTCTAGAAAATCCCTTTACAAATCTGCGATAATATCCGGCAAGACCTAAGAAACTCCGTATCTCGGTAACTGTGTTAGGCCTTTCCCATTGAACAATGGCCTCAATCTTGGACAGATCAACTGACACCCCGTCCTTCGACACTACATGTCCGAGAAATATAATATGGTCAAGCCAAAACTCACACTTACTGAGCTTAGCGTACAATCTCCGGTCTCTAAGGGTCTGTAAAACAAGCTGCAAATGCTGTTCGTGCTCTCCCGGAGTCTTAGAATAAATCAAGATGTCATCTATAAATACTATGACAAACTTATCCAGAAAAGGATGAAACACCTCATTCATCAAACTCATAAAAGCTACAGGGGCATTTGTTAACCCAAAAGGCATTACCAAGAACTCATAATGACCATAACGAGTCTGAAATGTTGTCTTATGCACATCCGACTCCTTAATCTTCAATTGGTGGTAGCCTGATCGGAGGTCTATCTTGAAAAATACCTGTGCACCCCTGAGCTGATCAAACAGGTCGTCAATCCGAGGTAATGGATACTTATTCTTAATGGTAGCCCGATTCAACATCCGATAATCTATACACAACCGGAGGCTACCATCCTTCTTCTGAACAAACAATACCGGAGCTCCCCAAGGTGACACACTAGGACCTATAAATCCCTTGTCTAATAACTCTTGAAGCTGCTTCTTGAGCTCATCCAGCTCTGTCAGTGCCATCCGATATGGGGGTTTAGAAATCAGCTCCGTACCGGGTACCAACTCGATCGTAAACTCCGTTTCTCGATCCGGTGGTAACCCTGGTAATTCCTCTGGAAACACATCTGAGAAGTCCTTGACCACGGGGATCTTTTGAATCTCTGGATGTTTCCTTTCTACATCCTCCACACTAGCAATATATCCTTCATAAACATTTATACACGACCACAATTTTAGTACACGTATCATTTCACAAACATATATTCATATACATTTTATTCATTTATAATAACTTTACAATATACTTTTCGGGATGAGAGAAGGTAATAAACTTAGTATTACAATCCAAACTAACATGGTTCGTAGCTAACCAATCCATACCAAAATGATATCAAAATCATATATGTTCAACAAAATGAGATTAGCTGTAAAAACCTTCTCTCCTATAGTCAATTTACAATTCCTATATACGATATCCGTCCTCTCGAAATCTTTAAAAGGGGTATTCACTTGCAAAGTATACCCTAACAACTCCGGCTCTACTAGAGTCCTGTTAGCACATGTGGGCGATAAAAATGAATGTGTAGAACCTGGATAAAATAAGGCAATTACAGGAAGACCAATGAGATAAACTTTACCTTTAATCACATCGATAGAGGCGTCGGCAGTCTCCTGACCCATCGCGTACACCCGACCCTAAGTCACAACCTTCTTACCCTTCTCTGCAGTTGTCGCTCGTCTAAGCTGTGAGGGTGTCACTTTCTCTGGCTCACTCTGAGCTGCCGGGGCTGCTATCTGAGGTAAGGCAGGAGGAATAGTAGAAGCAGCAGATTCTCTAAGTATTGGGCAATTCCTGATAAAGTGTCCCATCTGTCTACAATTAAAACATGCCCTAGACATTAAAGGACAAGGGCATGACCCATGCGACCTTCCACAATGTCTACATAAGGGCGTAACACTTCTCTGAGTAGTGGTGGGGCCACTGACAGGAGTAGAAACTGCTGGTCTACTAAATCTACCCTCTGAAATTTGTATGCCCATAGGCCTGCTTCTCTTAGGCTGCTCTCTACCTGATCTTTCCTCCATAAACCTCTTAGCCTTTGCCTTTGCTTTACCTTTACTCTTGCTACTGAAATCGAGCTGGAACTGCTCATAATCCCTCTCACATAGCTGAGCCCGTTGAACTATCTCATCATAAGTCTGTATAACAAATGGGGCTAGCTTCATTCTGATGGATGACCTCAAACCAGCTCTAAGCCTCGAAATCTTATACCGGGTATTCGCGCTAGTTTGTGAATCAAAACGGCTCAATATAGTAAATTTGGCTTCATACTCGTCCACTGACATGCTGCCCTGCACTAAACCCATGAATTCCTGCTGTAATTTTTCCTGAGCAGTGTCAGGAATATATTGCCTCCTAAAAGCTTCCACAAAAATATCCCAGGACAGATCCTGATGCTGAGTAAATAATACTGTCTGAGTGGCCTTCCACCAATGTCTCGCATCATCTGCCAAATGGAACACTGCTAGGCCTACCTTTTCTGTCTCTGAACATCTCATGATCTGAAGTAATCTATCAACCTCAATAATCCATTGCTCTGCCGCCAATGGATCCCTAGTACCTTTAAACTTAGGTGGATCCAACTTTTTAAATGATTTCACCAATGCCACATTACAATAAGACTCCGCATTTCGAGGCGGCTGAATCAATGGCTTTGGTGGAACTACCGGTGGCTGAGGTGCCAGAGGTGGCATAGGCTGAGGCTCAGGTACCACTGGTGCTGGCTGTGGCGGTGCTGGTACCTCAACTGGGGCTGCAGGAGCTGTGGCTCTCCCCCTCTCCGCCCTATCTGCGGCTCTATCCGCCTGATACATAGCCATAAAATCGGCTACTAACCTCTCTACTTGGTTCACACGAGTATCAATGTTCTCTAACTGTAGAGGATGTGGAGGTCTAGGGGCAGGTTTCAGTGTCTGCGGCTCCTGAATCGGTGCCGCCCTACCTCGACCGATATCTCTAACTGAGCGTATCACCCTCCTTCTTCCACTCATTTCTGTATCACCGAGATCATTTATTACTCATCATTAGTATATCAATCATATATTCAGAATATACAGTACTACAGGGAATGTTTACTATTCACTTTTCGTTATAAACATCACTAGACATCTGACCAACCCTGCTCTGATACTATTAAATCTGTAACATCCCAATCCCACTATATAACATAATATTTACTTATAAACTCCACTTACTTACCGGTTGGGATGTCTGTGATGCTTAACACTATTAACAATTTAAATAAGAATTAAAACTCTTATTACTTGTACTAAGATACATTCCCTTTTATTTAAAGTAGTACTGTACAATTTTTCTGAATATATAAAATGAATAATATACCTTTGATATCGAATCTCTGCTAGTAGTCGATAATCTCTGGAAGGTAATTCTCTTAACCCAAGATCAACAATCTGTGGAGTGGAAAATAAGGGGTGAGCGATAACGTGCTCAGTAAGGAAGTGTATTTCGCATTATTCCAGTAAAAACCATATTCTTTATTTAATTTATTTCTCCCAACAATAAACCCATTAGGGAAAAATAATGGATATTGTAATACAATTTGTGGTAGTCAAACCATTGGCTAAACAGTTACAATATCATAAAATAAACAAAGGAAAAAAGATTCAACAAATCCTCTCAGAAATATCAAGTTGAGACTCGGCATCACCCTATAAATAAATCATGCTATCATTGTTCCCCCTCCCCCTTGCGAGAATGGAAATAATTATCCCAACAAAGATACAGTAGATCTATAGCCACAATCTATGGGTAGTCCTCAGGGTTCACTTGCCAAGTGACCTCGAGACCGCTAATGACTTGGCGGGTCCATCAGCCTCATAACTCATAATAATGCATGAAACTAGGGGCCTAAAGTCTCAAAATCATATTTATAGCTCAAAATACCTTTTAAGAAACATATTTAATTCATTTAAATAAATAATAAATTCAAAAAGGTATTATTCTCATTTTCATAACAAAATGTAAATTGAAATCTGTTCGCTCAAGGCCAGCCCGCCCGGTCTGGCTCGCCAATTTCATAAAAACATGGGTTGTTCGACCAAAAGAACATGAAAGGTCTCGCCCAAATTTTATTTAATACAAGTTCACTCGCCCGCCAAAACATCACAAGAGGCTCTTCGCCCCAAAACATAACAAAAGGCTCAGCTCGCCCGCTCTTACCAGTTCGCCCAACAAACAGTATTGGGTCGGCTTTTAGTTCGCCCACAACAAAGTAATTTATCAAAATAATATGCATGTCAAAAATCAAAACCATTTCTCAGTAATTTCATAAATTTAACTCCACAGGACATGCATTCTTTTCACACACAACTCCCTTACCTCGTCTGATGAAGCCTTGCTTCCCTCTCGCCTTATCAATCTCACTTCCCGGCTGCAAAGTAAAATATTAATTCCATTAATATTTTCTTTTCGAATATTTTCTAAAACTATTAATATTTTCCTAATATTGATGACACTTTGGCGAGATTAAGTTGGCTATTCGTCCACAGAGCTCGCCATTCGCTAGTGGGGTTACACGTGGAAAATCGCCAAAATTAAGCTCGCCCGACCATTCAACTTGCCATGCCCGTGCATGAGAGTTCGCCCGACCTTGCTGTTTATTCATTGGCGGCTCGCCTATGTATTAAACTTGCATGTGGCGACCTCAACCGATTCCACATTCCAGAGTTTAGCTCGCCCATTTGGTAATTGTCTTATTGTCCAAAGAGTTGGCGAACACATATGTCGCCGACTCATACCTTTCTTGAGCTCGCCTCAACCTTTTGGGCGAGTACCCAAAGCTTGCCCATTTGGCAAGCAGTTGAATAACCACTTCGCCCCCCATGTTTCCTTATATATTCTAACCAGATTTAGCTAAAACAGGGCTCTATATCTATGTTTATTACGTTGAAAAACACAGACATCTACCATTGAACATCTAGAAAACCAAAAATATAGAACTTACCTTAACTGAATTGTACTTCCAGAATAGAGTGTTTTTCTTCCTCACTTAGCTTTACTTCTCTTGTTCCTTAGCTCTTCAACACTACAGAAGAGGTTTGGCTAACTAAGAATGAAGTTTTCCTGGCTCATGTACGTGAGGAATGGAAGAACCAAAATTTTGAGTTTGCAGAGCACTTGCTGGACGAGAACATCAGAGGGTTTTCTTTTCTTGAAGAAGAATGTTGCACAATTCTATTTTCTTATGAATTTCTTCTTATATAACCACTCAAATCCACTTAAAATCCACCACCTGTTCTCATCCTGTTTTTCTGTTATCATTACCTTGTCTTATAACTCATTAAATGGTGAAGAAAATATGGTAATGGCATGGTGAAGAATTTTCTACTGTCATTAAATGGTGAAGAAATTCCAGCCAAAAAGGGATGGGTACGGGGAGTCTACTTCTGCTGTTTGACTAATTTTCTCTTCTTCTTCTCCTCCACGCCACTTCCAGCAGCCACTATTATTGACTTACTCCTCTTTGCCATTAAATGTCTCACCCAATTTGTACAGAAAGTAAGGTGGCGTGTAGTCCACTTATAGCTTCTTATATTGACTTTTCTCTCTTCCTCTCCACGCCAATCCACTTCCAGCTACTATTATTGACTTTATCTCATTCTTTTCTTTTGTCTTGTAGTATATTAATTCCTGAAGAATTTCTCAACACAAGACTTCGGCTGGCCCTTGTTTGTCCTATTGCCATTAATCCCTTTCACACTTTCATTTAATGCTTTTAATTTCTCTCATTCAGTATGGGCGATCAGGAGCCCTCGCCCCGTTTGGGAGAACTCCCTACTCGCCCTCGACACCATCATTGGCGTTTTGTCCGCCAATTTAGCTTTCCCATTGGCGATCCGCCTTCCTTGCTCGCCTATTGGCGAGCTGCTCGACGTCCTCGCCTAGACATTATTTTACCGACATTCTTCCATACACATCTCAAGTTAAGGAGTTTTTCATCCAAGTGAAACTCAATATTCAATATTTACTTCATTTACATTCTCAGATTTTATTAAGTTTGGGTCTACAGTAGTGTAAAGTCAGATCTTACACAACTGCCTTGTTTTCATAAACATTTTGTTTGCGAAATTAGTCTACTGCTAAGGAACCAATCAACTACATTTTCTCGGAAAACACTCCATTTGCAAACCAATCGACTGCCTTATTGATTTTTCAAAAAATGAAATATTTAAATTTTAAAAAGAAAATAATTTAATAAAATTGATATATGCCGTAGCAGTCGACTGCTCTATTTGAAAATAAGGTTTTTAAAGCCTATTTTATATTAGTATATTTGCATTACCAAAAAGATATATAGCAAATGTTTTGGAGACTGTGGACTCTTTTGGTGATCATGCATAATATTTGTATTTGTATTTGGCTAAGGAACCTTAGTCTGGTCCTCAGTGCCACAGCTGTCACCTGACTAGTGTTCACTGTGGATTATCGACATTGGCCATATGTTTCTTATGTGTTTTTGGCTTTGGGGAGGATCCCTGGCCCATATGTGGGTATGCATTTATTTGGCATCCCTTACGAGATTTATTTGGTGCATGATTCTATTAGATGGTTAACTGTCTCCCACCTATTTAAAGACTATTTGTATACGTGATTTCAAATTATTTAATTTAATTTGAAAGTATTTGAATTATTTGGATATATACAAGTAATTATATGTGTATATGTTATTTGAAGAATTTATATGGTATTTGACGAAAGTATATGGTATATGCTTTTATGAGGGTTTTACATGACATTTTAGGGCCAAGTAGGAAACTTGCATATAGTGGAATAGTACACTTTTTTACATATGTTTCTTATTGAGTGTAAACTCACTCCTTTACAATATTTTTTCATCCAGATTATTTGCACTGAATTCCGCTCCATATAGAGGAGTTTACTTTTGGGATCTTATAGTATACCTTTGAGACATGCTTCCTAATAATTCCTTGAAGGTATAATCATTTTGCCGTATACTTCGGCTATTGTACAGTACAGTGATGTATGTTAGACCATTTGGGGATGTAAGATATGTGAGTAATGTAACCCTATGTATAATGACTTATATGCATATATGAAAATTTACGTCTCAATTGAAATTGAAATCACTATATTAATTGATTTAAAGACATAAGGTAAGAAGAGAGAAGGATGACATTGACAAACAACCTAACCAAAACTTATGTGAAGAAAAAGTTAGTTGGTATTTGAATGAAAAAGTGGAGGTCGCGAGTCGCGACAGTTCGAGTCTCACTCAATGTGAGATTTGTTTAGTTTGTTATTGTAATACCCAAGCCCAAGCCCACCTACAAAAAAAAAATAAGCCTAATAACAACGAGGGCATTGGCCTTAGTTCATTGAAGTTAAAAAAATGAAATACAAAGCAAGAAGGGGGCGTGAAGTTTGAGCAGTGCCGGAAACAAGATTGAAAAGAAAAGTTTGGAGCACAAAGGCAGCCAAGAAAGACAAAAAAATAAACAAAGAAGCAATTGAGATAGTGGTGAAGCAGTGTTGGTGCCCATAGAGAAATAGAAAGAATTTAGGGTTTATGATAACAAGCTAAAAAGAATTTAGAAAAAAAAGATTTGAGTTGCTGTTAGTGTAAGACCAAGAAGACAAAAGTGAGTATAATTTGTCTTTAATTTTATGGTTACATTGTGTAGTTAGAGATTGAGTTTTGAGAAAAATAAGATATTGAAAATTTGGATTTTAAAGAAAGTACATATATTTTTAGATTTCGTCAAATATTGTAACTCGTGCTAAGTTCATAGTTTATTGAGTTATAGTCGTTTAGTAATTACAGTATAAATTATCAGCTTCTATCAGATAGCGTATTTTTCTAATATTAAATACTTTTGAATAATCGACTTCAAGCGATCTTAAGGCTTTGTTTTGGTTTCAATTTAGCAAGTTTAGGTAAGTGACTCGATATCCTTTCGATGTTTTGACACCCTTAAAATCAACCTTAATGTGAGTTATGTTTCGCATACTATGTACAAAAATGTTTTTGTTCTATTGATTTTAAAATTAGGTTAATCATGTAGAGTATATATGTTCTTTAAATTTGTTTTGAATGTGATTTTGATCAATTATAGGAACATGATTTAACCACTTTGCTCTTTGAAATTTGTAATAATGTATCTATATATAATTTGTTTTGTGAATACGAAATTTGTTTTGAATGATGGATGAAATCCGTTTTCTATGAAATATGTTATGAGATTTATGATACTGCTTCGTATATTAGGTAATCTAAAATTTTGTTTTATTTTGTCTCCTAGTATGGCTGTGCTCTAACCCTGGCAATGGGGGTTGAATGTTGGCCATGTCGACATGTATTCTATTAAAAGAAACTAGTTTCTAACCAAATCACAGGTTAAGAATAGTGGTTTTCTGTTTTGTTCTGTGCAATTATTAGTTGCTTTTGATATTTTTAACCCGAGCCACTAGAATTAATTATGGTCTTTGTTCTAATTCTGACCTATGCTACAAGGTTTAAGTGTGGCCGTGCATGTTATAGGAGACTTGAAAATTATGAATTGTGAGGCTTTTGTTTAGTTTTGGTATCTATGAAATTCTGTTTAGTTTTGAAACATAAATATATGAATTTGAATAAATTACATGATTAAATATGAGATTACCTAACATTGATTTTGAAGTTTTACATTGATATTTGATAATTTTATAATTATCATGAATTTAATGATATAATTTATTTCTAAATTATTACTATTAGATTAAAATCCCTCATTTATCTGTTAAATTTCTCTCAATGATGTAGGAACTCCAATTCATAAAGAAGTCAAAGATGTGAAGGGCTTTAGTTCCAAATTCCATTCAAACACAAGACTTTGTTGATAAAGCTTCATGCCTGGATATTTCTACTTGCTGCTAAGAAAGATAAATTGTTGCATTTATCTTTTATGAAGATAAATTATCAAGATGGACTTTTTGCTAAGGATAGAGATAAACAAGGGAGCTGATAAAAGATAAATTTTCTTTGAAGATAAAGATCGAGCCCTATCAGCCAAGATTTTGAGCTAATCATCATCACCACTGCCTCTGTAAATAGTCAGCTTCAGCACCATAAAAGAGCATCCAATCCTACAAGGGGACATAGAGTAGTTTAGTTTTATTCTCTTTGTTTTAGTTTTCAAGTTTTCATCTAAATTTCTTTTGATTTTTATTTTGCAATATTTTAGAAGTTTTGATTTAAATAAAGATTTTTTATTTTCACTTTCTTGCTATTTTAAATACATTAGTGTTTTGATAAAAAAAATTTCTTTCGTTCATTTGAATAAAATTAGGGTGTGAAATTTTAGTACTTAGTAAGCAATTCACAAATTCAATCCTCGTGGGAACGATACTCCACTCATCACTTTATTACTTGCTACGGTCCGTACACTTGCGGTACACTCATCGAAAATTCGATAACAAGTTTTTGGCGCCGTTGCCGGGGAATGAAGGATTTGTTTTGCTAATATTAATACCAAGCATACCTAGTTTTAATTCAAATATTTTTTTCTTTTTCTCCTTCTTTGATACTAATATCTTCTCTTGTTTTTCTTTCGAGGTACATCGGCCTAGTGCATAAGCCGTGCAAGGAGTGGTGAATTGGCTCCCCTTGACCCCGAAATTGAAAGGACTTTACGAAGAATCAAGAAGGAGCACCAAGAAGACCTTGTTGAAACAAATACCATGGAAGAACCAGATACCAAGGCTCTTCGAGATTATGCAATGCCTACAGTGAATGGATTCGAGATGAGCATAAGATATCCAACCATTCAAGCAAACAAATTTGAGATCAAACCAGCCATCATCCAAATGATCCAAACTTCTGTACAGTTTGGGGGTTCAATTAATGATGATCCTAATGCTCATCTGAAACACTTTTTACGAATTTGCTCTACTTTTAAGAATAATGGTGTTTTTGATGATGCGATAAGACTAAGATTATTTCCTTTTTCTCTCAGGGATAAAGTGATGGATTGGCTGAACTCATTGGCACCAGGATCAATCACAACATGGGAGGACCTAGTCTAGAAGTTCTTGGCAAAATTCTTCCCACCAACCAAAACAGCTAAGATGAGGAATGACATCACCACTTTCATGCAACACGACTCAGAGTCACTTTATGAAGCATGGGAGAGGTATAAAGAGCTCTTGAGAAGGTGTCCTCATCATGGGATTCCAAATTGGTTGCAAGTGCAGATATTCTACAATGGGTTGAAAGGCCAGACCAGAACTACTATAGACACAACTGCAGGTGGTGCATTAATGAGCAAGTCTATAGATGATGCCTACAACTTGATAGAAGACATGGCTGCAAACAGCTATCAATGGTCAACTGAGAGGCTTACGCCAAAAACTGCAGGTATGTATGAGTTAGATGCACTCACCGCCCTTACCTCTCAAATCTCAGCCTTGACCAAAAAGGTTGATTCTCTTGGAGTCAATCAACAACCCAACCCAATTCATTCCATTCAAAACCCTTTCGTAACTTGTGATAATTGTGGGGGTAATCACTCTAGCGATAGGTGTCCTATTCGAGTTGAACAAGTCCAATATGTTTCCCATCCAAATAGGAACCATAACCCATTCTCAAACACCTATAACCCTGGCTGGAGAAATCACCCAAATTTGTCTTGGAACAATAATTAAGGGCAATCATCTAACCCAAGACCTACCTATTCTCCTAGTTTCCATACTCAACCACCACCACCACTTCCACATAATCCTCTACCACAAGTCCCACCACAAGAAAAGAAGCCTTCCTTAGAAGAGATGTTCACCACCATCTTACAAAACCAAGCAGCTTCTATAAAGAACCTAGAAATTCAAGTAGGTCAGATTGCCAATGCCATTAGTAACTGTCCCCAAGGTACCCTGCCTAGCAATACTGAACCTAATCCAAGAAGGGAAGAGCACTGTAAATCAATCACCTTGAGGAAGGGTAAAGAAGTGGGCTACATAACTAAAGAATCAGAGGAAGATGTTAGAGTTGAAGTCCAGGCAGAAGAAAAAGATAAGCAACAAAAGAACAGTGAGCAGACTTCATCTCAATTTGGTAAGACCATTGAATCACCTCCTCAACCTATCCCTTTCCTCAAAGATTCAAGCAAAAGAAAATAGATAGGCAATTTGCTAAGTTCCTAGAGGTATTCAAAAAGCTCCACATCAACATTCCTTTCTCTGAGGCATTGGAGCAAATGCCAATTTATGCCAAATTCATGAAGGACATCATCTCCAAGAAAAGGCAAATTGAGGATTTTGAAACCGTTGCTCTTACTGAGGAGTGCAACACCATTTTGCAAAGGAACTTACCACCTAATCTTGAAGATCCAAGGAGTTTTACTATTCCTTGCACTATTGGTAACTTATTTTTTGATAAAGCTTTATGTGATTTAGGTGCAAGTATTAATTTAATGCGTTTTTCTATTTTCAGGAAACTTGGACTAAGAGAGACTAAACCAATCAAGATAACACTCCAGTTAGCAGACCGGTCTCTCAAGTATCCAAGAGGCATTATTGAGGATGTGCTAGTGAAGGTTGACAAATTTATCTTTCTAGCTGATTTTGTAGTGTTGGATATGGAGGAAGATCGTGAAGTCCCAATTATCCTTGGAATGCCCTTTTTGGCAACTGGTAAGGCTCTCTTCGATGTGCAAAAAGGAGAGCTCACCATGCGGGTCAATGATCAAGAGGTAACATTTAATCTTTTCTCTGCAATTAAATTCCCAAGTGAGACTGATGATTGTTTTAAAGTGAATGAAGAAGAGAGTATAGTTCAGGGAATATTCATCAATCAACAACCTATGGACACCATAGAAGCAATTCTTGATGAAGAGAAGCCCAATTGTGCTGAGCCCAACGAGTTGGATGAATTCAGAATGCAAGCAGATGAGAGTGCTAGACTCTATAAGGAGAGAACGAGGAAGTGGCATGACAAGGAGATAGTGGAAAGACAATTTGAGCTGGGGCAACAGGTTTTGCTCTATAATTCTTGTTTGAAGCTATTTCCAGGTTGTTTGAAATCAAGGTGGTCTGGACCATTCATTGTTACTCAAGTATTTCCATATGGAACTGTGGAAATAAGAGCTGAATTATCAAAGGAACCATTTAAGGTTAATGGTCAGAGATTGAAACATTATTGGGGAGGAGTGATCGATCGTGGAAAATCGGTTACTTATCTTAATGATCCACCTTGAAGAATGACAGACATAGTCAGGTTAATGACAATAAATCAAGCGCTTCTGGGGAGGCAACCCCAGCATTTTATTGCTTTCTTAGTTATTTCTCTTATTTCTTAGTTTAGATATTTCATTAGTTGATTTCTTTTCTTTATTTTATAGGTGTTAGAGTTTAAGTTTGGGGGAGCAAAAAGGAATTTAGCAAGTTTTGCAGTTTGAGCTTCATTGAAAAAATCAGGGGAGTTTCCTTTATCCTTTTCTTGAATTATTGAATTTCTTATACATTGAGGACAATGTATGTTTCAAGTTGGGGGGAAGAGCAAAAATTTTTATTTTCAAAGATTAAGCAAAAAAAATTTTTTCAAAATTCTGTGCTTTAAAATGGTTTTTACCTTGAAGTGATTATATGCTTGCTTGATAATTCCTTGATATTTAACCATTGATTGAGAATGTTATAGCAAGATGAAATTCATGAATATGTGCAAAGCATGTGAATGAATTCTTTAGTGAATTATCTTTTTGATTGGGATTTTTCCAAAAATTGAATGCACTATGTTTTTTTTTAATTGAAGTCATGCATATTTAGAGAAGATTTATGTGAATAGGAATAAACACTAGTCTTTAAAGTTTGTTATTTGTCTAGAATTTGTTCTATCATCTCTCAAGGCGAAATCCTAGAACACACTTAGCTAAAGAGGTGATTTAGGCCATCTTTGGACCGTTTGAGCTTTTCAAGACTACCATGATATATTTTATCCTTAGTCACCCAATTTGAGCTTAAAGTAGACCTTCTTTTTTGTTTTACCTACATTAATAATTAGCCTAGCCTATAAAAAAAAGAAAAAAAAGAAAAAAAATCCTATACCCCATTATATGCATGAGGACTATGTCAAGATATATTTAGAGCTACACATATATGGAAGAAAGGGTGAAATTAAAAAAAAAATTCAGATGATTCAAAAAAAAAAGAGAAAAAAAAATTTTATAAAAAAAAAAGAAGAAATCAAGTTGGAGGAATTATTTGAAAGCTCTAAAAAGTCCAAGAAAAAAAATGCATGATTAGCGGTTAAGCCTAAAAATCCTATTTCTCCTACCTTTACCCTAGCCATACATTACAAGCTTATAAAGTCCTATTGATCTTTGGCTATGTGTGTCTACATTAATGGAGAGAAGATGAGAAAAACAAACTTATGGAAGATAACTATTCTTTGAGATCTTTTGTTATGTTCATATTTGTATAAATTCATCCGGATTGCATGAACTGAAATGAAGAAACATTTACACACACACATGGAAGAATTCAATTGAATTGATACTCTCTTTTGAATGAGTTTATATATATTTAGCTAATGTTTATGGATTTTCATGGAGCTGTAATGTTTTCAAAATCTTTGGGGAAATTATAGGGAAATCATTCTTGCAAGTGTATTTGACCTCTAGGTACATTTCTTTGTGAATTTTATTTTGCTCGAGGACAAGCAAAAATTCAAGTTTGGGGGTGTGATAATTTTATAATTATCATGAATTTAATGATATAATTTATTTCTAAATTATTACTATTAGATTAAAATCCCTTATTTATCTGTTAAATTTCTCTCAATGATGTAGGAACTCCAATTCATAAAGAAGTCAAAGATGTGAAGAGCTTTAGTTCCAAATTCCATTCAAACACAAGACTTTGTTGATAAAGCTTCATGCATGGATATTTCTACTTGCTATCAAGAAAGATAAATTGTTGCATTTATCTTTTATGAAGATAAATTATCAAGATGGACTTTTTGCTAAGGATAGAGAAAAACAAAGGAGCTGATAAAAGATAAATTTTCTTTGAAGATAAAGATCGAGCCCTATCAGCCAAGATTTTGAGCTAAACATCATCACCACTGCCTCTATAAATAGTCAGCTTTAGCACCATGAAAGAGCATCCAATCCTACTAGGGGATATAGAGTAGTTTAGTTTTATTCTCTTTGTTTTAGTTTTCAAGTTTTCATCTAAATTTCTTTTGATTTCTATTTTGCAATATTTTAGAAGTTTTGATTTAAATAAAGATTTTTTATTTTCACTTTCTTGCTATTTTAAATACATTAGTGTTTTGATAAAAAAAAAATTCTTTTGTTCGTTTGAATAAAATTAGGGTGTGAAATTTTAGTACTTAGTAAGCAATTCACAAATTCAACCCTCGTGGGAACGATACTCTACTCATCACTTTATTACTTGCTACGGTCCGTACACTTGCGGTACACTCATCGAAAATTCGATAACAAGTTTTTTTTATAGCATGCTTAATCCAACATTGGGATATCGGTTGCTTACTGAGTAGTTGTACTCACCCTTTTTCTTAACATCTTACAGGTTTAGATGTTGATAATGTCCACGAGAATGTTGGGGAGTGATGCTTTGGACTTTAGGATATATCTCAAGACTTTTAAGTTTATGATTAGATTGAGATTTAAGAAAGTTTCAATTTTTTTTTGGCTTTAAGCAATAAGTTGAAGTTTTGTAAACTTCTTTTGATCAATGATGGTATATTTCAGTTTAGATATTTGAAAGGATTAAATTTTGGTATGATAAATGTCTTGCATATTTGTGAGATTTTATCTTATAAGTGTGCGGCGTCTGTTATATCACGAGTTCAGGACGTGGCAGATTAAGTAGTATCAGAGTTTAGGTTTATCGATATTAAAGTCGTATAATTATGCGTTATGAAATAGTTAGACGTATTATTAAATTGAGAGTAGAGTAGAACACTTAGGTTTGGGATGTTATTCTATTTCAATTTTGTTTTTGTTAAAAATGTTTGATTTGACTTTGAAGGAATATTCTAATATTATGTTGCTACCTTGATTGAGTCAATATGCCTCCTTGTCATAATCTAGAGCTTAGGTTATGATTTTGGATTTGTAGAGTCTTACTATGACTACAAAATAATGATTTGAAAAAAAAAATTGATTTAGGTGAAGACCTTTTGCAAGCTTAGAATATGATATTTGAATTGTGTGATGATTTTAAAATTTGATCTTAAGTAGAATCTGTAGATTTTGTTTATGAATCAAGTGGTGTGGCTTTATGAATTTTGGAGATTTTGTTTGATAGATATTTAGACATCGACTTTAGAATTTGTGATAAAGAAAGAGTTTGGTGAATATAATAAAGAGTAATTACCTTTAAAACTGGCAGTGGTCCAAAGTAGAAGGTATGAAATCGTAGCCTCAGCCGTCAAGCCCTCGAGCTATCTCTTCGAATATATAAATGAAATTGGATGTCATTGCTCGGGGGTTGTGGCGTTCTTAATGCTCCAGGCTGGCTCTCTTTCGGCGGACCAAAGAATGAATTAGGTGACCTTGCCCAAGCCCAACCAACCGAGGCTGAGCTGGACTCTCCAGTCATTCTAGCTTTTTTCATAAAAGCTTTGCCTGTGGACATTGTCATGGCTTAACTGTAACTTGTCTCCTGCTTCTCTTTGGAAGACTTTATTTTTTTTGGTAATTCATTATCTCCGAACTGGACCCAATCTTTTTCCTTCTTAATGATCTTAAAGGTGTTCTTTGAAAGACTCTTATAGCATGCAATAATATTGAATTTGAATTGGTTGTTGTTGTTGGAAATATACGAGGCAGGAAATAATTTATAAAAACATTTCTACACCGGACAAACCTGAGTTCTGTTTCATGCCCGTGCTTCCAGTGAACCTACTTTCCAAGTTTTGATGGGCTTTAAAATGGAGGTGAAACATTTAACAAACATCTGAAGCATGGCGGTTGGTTCTTTTCTGATTTAGCACCGATACTTTTTATTTTCAATGAAAATGTCCGTATGCTGGATGGATTATCAGCAAAATCGTTCATTGCTTCTCTTTTACAAGTATATCATTTATCAACCTAACGTTTAAGAGATAGTTTGGATAGGGTATGAGAATAATTTTGGTGAGATTAAAAATAATGGGGGCAGTGAAATAATGATGTATTTGAATGCTACATGATGATAAATGGTTTGATGAAATTAGATTTGGGGAGGATGATTTATGCACCTCCACAAATCTCAATCTTACAAATATGCTATCACTGTCTATGAAAGTAGATCAATTGAGTAATTAAACTTTAGGCTTTTGAACCGATGTTCTAACAAGTAATAGTGGACAAGACATAGATTCGGTTTTGGGATCTGAAAGTCGGGCTAAAATTAAAAACGAAACAGGTAGGGTGGATGTTGGGTAATTAACTCTGGGCCAATTTCATCAACAACCGGTAGTGGAGTGAGGAAGGAAAGAAGAACGAGGGCTGCTGCGGGTGATGGCCTTGGACAACGGGCCAAAGTCCTTGGGACATTCTAAATTGGTGGGAAGAAAGCATGGTAGGAGATTTTTGGTGGTTTTGGGTGTCAGATTGATTTAGATCTATGAATTTTAGTTTTGAGTTTGTAGCTAAATTTATGAGTTTATAAGGATTCTAAGAAAAATTTTGGTAAAACTTTGTCATCAGCAAATGGCGTCGACTAACGATGACACAAATGGAAGTAAATCATCGAAAACTGAGTTTTACAGTCGTCGACTTAAAGAATTTTTTGAAAGCAGTATGAGAAAGTGAAGAGAGAAGAAAAAAATGAAAATATTTTTTATATCAATGGTTTATTTTTAACTTTTTAAAATTGTGTTTTTTATATTTATTTTGAAACTTGTTTTTTATTTTTATAAAATAAAAAATTATACTTTATTTATTTTGTACGTAACATGACTCACATGTGATGTCAACTGACGCTTAACATTTAATTGATGTTAAAATTAACAGAAAAACCAAAACATTATAACTTAAAAGATTTATAAATTAACAAGTAGCTTTTAAAAGTATAAAAATCAAAATACTAGTTGATTCAAGATTTAATAACCAGAAATACTATTAACTTTATTTGAAATTTACTAAAACAAGCTAAAATTCCATAAATTCAAAACCTGTTTGTTGATGTCAAGAATATCAAAGTTGTCTCCTTGAAGCTCTTGAGGACGGAAACAGCTTTACAAGACAAAATAAAGTCAGAGAGGGTCAGAGTGTTGCATTTTGACAGACACTCCGACCATAGATTTGCTTAATGAGCCGAGTTAACCCTGTCCAGCACAAAATTGGATCCGGTCAACTTGGCTCGTAAATTGGGTTGTCCCGTTTGAATGGAGGGGGAGGCTCCCTCCCTCCATTTTTTTTATTTTTTAATTTTTTTAAATTCAATATTTTTTATAATAAATACTTATTAATTTCATTCATTTTTTCTTTATATTTTCCTTCAATGCTCATACTCATACACTCTCAAATCTCAACCCTCATACTCTCTCAATACTCACTCAAACTCTCTCAAATTCACTCAAATTCTCTTATTCTAAATTTATAATATTAATATTTTTTTCTCAAAAATTCTTTTCCTTTTCGTTTTATAATTTTACAAATTTTAGTTTCAACTTCTAACTTCCAATATATATTTGCACATCTATTTCTATCAAATTTCATGTCTTGTTTCTCGCCCTTTTCAATTCTACTGAAATCTCCAAATTGGGTGACGAATCATTCAATGAACTCGAATTCGATATTCATCTGAAAAAGGAGCTTCCTTTGATACCGCCGATATATCTTAGTACTATTCGTCATGGAGGTCGTAGTCAAACACAATCATCAATTGCCACAATTGCCGCTACATCATTAAGATCAATGAAAATGAAGATTAACCGTACTAAAAAGAGTAAGGTATGGAAGCATTTCTGTCACGACCCGAAGACCGCGATTTTCACTTAATACTTATACTTTTCTTAGTCTACAAATTTATGGACTAAATTTTTTCTTTTTCATTTTAAGGTTTGTATTCGGTGTCAGTATAGTTACTACTCTAATTTCACTGATCCTCTACACAATGCTTTATCACGCTCTAAGTTACATCTCGACTCACTGAGCAACATACGTACTGTGTATTAATTAAAGTTTGTACATGTAAACAAGAGTTTACAAAATTGTATACCTCAAAAGTAACGAAGTGGATTTGCAGGATAATGGTCAATACCAAACCTGTATACCGTCTCCGAAGGCCCACTTAAAGCTCTCATGGTAGATTTTAACTTCAATAGTCTGAAAGAGATAAAATTTAGTGGGGTGAGAAAAACCACGACTCAGTAAGATACTAATATAAATGCAGAAGTAGAATTACACTGTCTTGACCGCAATGCTTAAAATCTACAAGTTTGCAATTACAGTTCACCTTTTTCATCGATAACATCTCATTATCTCAATTCATGTCATTTGTCTATCACTCAGACTTCTAGATAAATCAATAATCACTTTCAATCTTCTTATCCTTATACCACGATGCATCGCATAACAATGCATCGTGTATCATGTTTAATTGAGATATCCTATTAAGTCATCGCACAACAATATGTCGTGTCCAATTTGAATATCATATATTATTAGTCTATATTCTTGTCAATCTCATAGTACATCATGTCCAATTGAGATATTGTATCAAATCACTTTTCGTTTCATAATCATACTTCTGTATTCTATCATCTCATATCACTTTCCATATGGAGAATCATTATCACAGTGGTACGAAGTTATAATTCTCTTCGTGTATATTCTATATTCATGTATCATATCATATCATGACATCATATAGATGAAATATCGATACCACCGAGTCATGATACTCCTCATATACTCTTCATATTTTGTACCATATAAGGTCATGACATATCTTATGTAAAAAGCATACTATTATGTCATGATTTAGTAGGTAGCTTATGTAAACTTCACTGTATAAACCGCTATCATTTCAAATCATATCATATATACTTTAGAACATGCTCAACATATAAATTTTCAATTCGTTTCATATTTACTTTTAAGACATGACAGGAATATGTACAATTTCAAATCATGTATTCGTTTTTAGAGCATGTCTAAAACATGTGCGGTTTTAAAACATTTTTCATATACTATAAGTCATATTAGGTCTAGAGTTCATATCAGATAAAATTATAATCTAGACTGCATATCACATCATGTTATGTTAAAACATGTCTTTTCATATCATTTCAAATCAAACGTGCACAGTTCTCTTTTCATATCATTTCAAATCAAACGTGCACAGTTCTCTTTTCATATCATTTCAAATCAAAACGTGCACATTTCTCTAGATCTGGAGTTCATATCAAATCAAACTATACTCTAGACCGCATATCATGTCATATTCGACACAAAGTCATATATGAGTCATATAAGTGTCGAAATCATATCACATGTACTTTTAAAACATGTTTAAAACATGTACTGTTTCAAAATATATTTCATTTCAAACATGTCTCATGTACTGTATAAATCATGTCAAGTCTAGAGTTCATATCAATAAAATCATACTCTAGACTTCATATCAAATCGGTTAGAGACTAGGCTAGATCCCTATCACTTTATCAATAAAGACTTAAATCATTGTAGCTAGCAGTGAAATCATGTCATCGTCTCCTGGAAACCAGCTAGGGCGCTATCTATGGCCATAGACCTCATCTCTCTCAACCCCACTGATCAGGCATGACTGAGACCTGTCCACGACTATTGTCGAACAAGCATCTCTACCTAATGAGCAAAGCTCCAATTAGGCGATTTCCATTATACTTTATTGAGTTTAATTCTTTTAGGCTACCTACAGTCTCATAAAACATTTAAATCTTTATCTTTTCATATCAAAATCATGTAAAGCATATGGTAAAATTCTTTAAGATGCTTCATATATAAAAATGTGTATCTACCATATACTTTCCTTTTTAAAACTAATCTATACTTTATAGTATTCATATAAGTGTTAGTATAACGTCTCAAGTTGTAATAAGTTATACTTAAAAGCGATGCTATAAAACATTTCAATATGCAACTTCGGTAATATTTTCATCAAATACAGTGAAGCGATTCATTTAACTTTATCACCATCAATTATTCGATTTTAAAACTTTCTTTCTGTCCAATCAGTAAATCACTATTCAAATCATTCAATATTCATTTCATTCAGTATTCAAATTGCTCAGTACTCAAATTATTCGATAATCAAATCACTTGGGATTCAAACCATTCGATATTCAATATCCTTTTTCGATAATTATCGACTATAACAATCATTTGTATATTCCATTATCGACACTAATACCACACATTAGTATGAATCCTCTTAGTATCTATGAGTATTTAAATACTATGCTTCTATATAGCCATCAAGGTACTGAAATTATGCAAAAACAATAGCATCATTCGATATTTATTCACGAGTCGACATCGAGGATAACAGAACCACAGATCGATAGTCACTTATCAAATCCATCTATGGTTTGATCTATTGACACACGTTTCATAATTTTTGATTTGAGGTTCAATTTGATTCACTATCACAAAATCAGATCACAATCCTCAAATCAATTTTCATATGGCTTGTATAATTTAATACCGAACTTATGCAATTGTCGATCTTATTATTCAAGGCCTATTCCAAGGTTATAACTAAACCATATGTTCACATGTCTATCGCTCATGTGTTTGAATCTATAAATGATCGGATTGTGTCGTAATTCAACCTTAATTTCAATAAGATTATATATGCACGATTCGTGCGTTCGTTATGACTCAATATCATAACTATCCATTGTATACCATAGCATTGATACTAAGACCCATATCACTAGTGTAAGTCCGCTTATGATCTCCCGTATATTCGAAAATACAATACAATAAAATAAAATCCTCTCAACATTGACCTCTCGCAATGTTTGTGTTATCACATTTCAAAAACTATTCCGACATCAAGAATCGAAGTCAATTAATTCTAAAATCATTGCTACGTCAATAATTCCATAATTCAATCGCTCAGCCATCTAAAATACAACTTCGATATTCTCTTCCAAACCATATCACATAATTATCGTTACTTTTATCAATAAATCAACTAATCGATATTCCACCTCAATCTTGACTTGGTAACCAATTCGTGAAATTAAGATAAATCTATTTATCGATTCTATAAGGCTTACATCATGTGACTCATCATGTTATCATACTCAATCATTTACCTTCTCAACTACTCCAAAAATCAAATTTTCTTGCAACATGATAAAGTCCTTTCAAAACTTATCTTTCGATAATTCTTTCCAAAATTCCATATATGCGAGAAAACTTAACCTTTTTCATCAAACATTTTCATATAAATTTTGGCAGCATAACGGCTTAATTTTATCAAAACTTCCTGCAAGGATATATAGTTTATAACCACACAGCCATTGTTTCTCACCATTTATTTATTTCTTACTAAGACCCCTACCACCAATTGTAGGTTCTTTTAGCATTTAAAAATCATTTCAATATACATCATGTCAAAAATCATAATTCCAAATCTTATAATATAATGCTACTAATGCTTTATAAAAGTATCTTACCTTTTCGACTTCCGAGCCTAGCTGAATTCCACCATTAGCCTCATTTCCATGCTGCCACAATTTAACACACACATATATTCGCTTAGAAAGAATTTCAAAAAATTCTATAAATTGCTACGGAACATAGCAAAAATCTTTAAATCTCTTACCATTCTTTTTTTTTCTTCTCGTTCTTTTTCTTTTCTTCCTTCTTTCTTCTCCTTCTCTTTCCTTTCTTTCTTTTTCTTCTCTTTCTTTTTCCTTTCTTTCCTTTTCTTTTCTTTTCTTCTTTTCCTTTTCTTTTTCTTTCTTCCTTCTTTTTTTTTTTTGGCCTGAATCGGTTCGGACCGATTCAGGTCGGTTCGGGCCGGTTCAACCACCGGCAGCCACCCATTGTCGTAACATACTAAGTTTTAGAGAAAACCTAATAGCTAGACACAAAACTATGGAGTCGCCACCAACCATTCTAACCTAGGTGTGATTGGTCACCTGTTCAAACTAAGGTCAAGGCTTGGTCTACGTTAAAAGTTCTAAGTTCGGGAGTACGGTTACGTGTGAGGAAGGATTAGCACCTTCACAACTAAAATGGTACCACTTAGTTTTAGGTCATTTGCTAAATTTGCTTATGTTGATCTTTAATCTCGATATAATTATTATTGAAAAATATTTCTAAGTGTCCTCCATTAAGCTGGTGGGACAACTCAAAAATCTTTCTCACCTCAAGAGTATTCAAGTAGTACTATGCGACTTGCTTGAAGAGGCTCCGTCATCGGATTCATTTTAATATTTTATGAGACATTCCTAACTTTGACTCCTTCTACCCAATTTATTCTTATCATTCTATTAATTATTAATTCTTAATTTTATTTGTTTATTTTTATGCGAAAATGAATATGAATATTTTTATCAAAAATTCCTTTTAGATCTTCCATTAAGCTGGTCAGACCCAAAAGAAATTCTCTTACCTAAAGATTTCCAAATCATTACTTAAGCATAAATCTACTTGAAATCTCATCATGGAAACAATCAATATTCATTCTCAATAACTCCTATTTATTATTATCATTTTATTATTTCATCGAATTTTATTACTATTTATTATTGTTATTTTATTATTATAGTTAACATGAATTATTGAAATTTTTTATCTTCTTAATTAATTACTTTAAATTTAATTTAATAATATTTTTTTAGATAAAAATCACTTATTATTGAAAACTATCTCTAGGCCATCCATTAAGCTGGTGAGGCCTTGAAAATAATCTTCTCACCTAGAAATTTTCAAGAAAATTACTTAAGCGTAATTCTCTCGATATTTCATCATTGGGGTAATTATATTCTTTTTTATTATAATTTTAATATCTAATTTTATTTATTCCATTCCTTATTTTGCTACTCATTCTTATCTTCTTAATTAATTACTTTAAATTTAATTTAATAATATTTTTTAGATAAAAATCACTTATTATTGAAAACTATCTCTAGGCCATCTATTAAGCTGGTGAGGCCTTGAAAATAATCTTCTCACATAGAAATTTTCAAGAAAATTACTTAAGCGTAATTCTCTCGATATTTCATCATTGGGGTAATTATATTCTTTTTTATTATAATTTTAATATCTAATTTTATTTATTCCATTCCTTATTTTGCTACTCATTCTTATCTTCTTAATTAATTACTTTAAATTTAATTTAATAATATTTTTTAGATAAAAATCACTTATTATTGAAAACTATCTCTAGGCCATCCATTAAGGTGGTGAGGTCTTGAAAATAATCTTCTCACCTAGAAATTTTCAAGAAAATTACTTAAGCGTAATTCTCTCGATATTTCATCATTGGAGTAATTATATTCTTTTTTATTATAATTTTAATATCTAATTTTATTTATTCCATTCCTTATTTTGCTACTCATTCTTATTTCCATTATATTATCATGGATCATTAATATTGTTTCTAATTTTTATAAATAATTATTCTTGTTCTAATTTAATAATAAATCTACTGATTACTCATATTTTAATTTTATATAAATTACTTTTTATTGAAATCCAATTTAAACCTTCCATTAAGCTGGTGAGGCCTTGAATAGAACTTTCTCATCTAGAAATCTTTAAGAAAATTACTTAAGCGTAATCCTCTTAATATTTCATCATTGAAGCAAATTATATTCATCTCCATTATTATTTTAATATCTAGCTTTAGTTATTTTATTCATTTCCTTCCTTGTTTTATTCTTTACTACTATTATTTTTATCATATCATTAATAATCATTAATATCTTTCCTAATTTCATAACTAATTGTTTTTATTGTAATTTTATAATAAATTTATTTTCTTCTTATTTTTATTTTTAAAAAATGAATATGAATTATTTGTTATCAAAAATCCTATTTAGACCCTCCACTAAGCTGGTGAGGCCTTGGATAGAACTTTTTTACCTCAAGATCTCTAAAAGTACCACTTGAGAGCAGTCCCTTTAAGAGTTCCATCGTCGGAGTAATTTTTATCCAAATAATTTTTTTTTATGTTTTATCTAACTTATATTTTAATATTGCGAATTTCAAATGAATCATAATTCTAAATTAACTGACTATATTTTTTCATTCTAAGAACTAGACCTTAATCCTAATCATACCATACTAAATTATGCAATTCATTAAATCATACAAATTATATTATATAAATCATTAATCATACAAATCAAATTATATCATGCAAATCAAGTCATAATTCTAGTTTTAATAATAATAATAATAATAATAATAATAATAATAATAATAATAATAATAATAATAATAATAATAATAATAATATAATAATAATGATCCTCATACACATACCAACATATTATTGTTTATTCAATTGATGACAATTTGGACATAAATCAAATATATGTATATGTGTATATATATATAACCACCATAAATTCACGTCAACCATGGGATTATTACCACTAAAAACAAAATGTCCAATAAACTTTATATGGTATAAGCAAATGAATAAAAAAAAAGGGTACTCACAATTTATCCACGTCAATGGCAGCCCCTAAGACTTCAACCTCAATCTGTAAAATCCGAATTTTATTATACTGTATACCATATGTGTACATTATTGATAGTGGAAATAAATTCTTTTAGTAAAATTAAGAAATCATTTAATGTGAATTTCCACTTTTCATTTTAAGTTATGGTGTATAATATGGCATATATGCATTTGATTGAAAAGAAATGCAAAAAAGGAATTTTTTTTAGTTGGATTATGGAAGCATTAAATGAGGTAAGACAAAGTTAATAATTGTGGTTGACATTGGCGTGGGAAAGAAGAAGAATAAAAGGAGAAATTGTAGTCAACAACGTGCAGAAGACCTGTCGCCGTTCCCTTTTTGACTACAAGCCGTTCATTTGGCTGGAAATTCTTCAACAATTAATGGGCTGTCAGACGAATGGAGAAAAGAGAGAAAGGAGAGCCAATCAACGTGGGCGGCTGGAAGAAGGGTTGGCGAGGAGAAGAGAAAAACTGAGCTATTGACGTCTTTTGTTGCACTTTTTCTACCCGTTTTAATGCTGGTTCAGACGTTCCTTTGGTGCAATTTTCTTCGTGAATTAATGCACTACAAGACGGGTAATGATGAGGAAAAGGATAAGGAATATATGGTGAGTTCTGGTTGGACTAACATGACTATATAAAGAGGCTTCAAGAGAAAGAAACGGATTGAAATGAACTCCATCCTCTCCAGAATCCTTCTCGCCCATTCTGTTTGCTACAAAGATTACCTTGTTCTTCCGTTCCTTTCATAGCCATAGAGTTTTATCCTTCTATCAGGAAACCTTTTCCTCACCATTGAAGAGCTAAGGAACAAGCAAACTAAAGCTAACAAAGACAAGAAAGCATTCTGTTGTTGGAGGAGTAACTTGGTAAAGGTGAGTTTCATAGTTTTACAGTTCTCTTGATATTTAATCATAGATATAGCCTGATTATGAGTGAATATGGTTAAATATATATGAAAATAGATGGAAAAATAACCAAGAATGAGTAAGAAAACACGACGGGCGAGTAGAAAATTGCTAGTCAAAATGGGTGAGTACTCGCCCAAAGGATGGGACGAGGTTAGGAAATGCTTATGTGAGTTCGCCAGTATTGTGGTCCGGGCGGGCGAGGACAAATGATCGCTAAAAGGCGAGAATGGCGATAACAGTGATCGCCCATGTAAAGTTGATGATTGCCAGTGGGGCGAGTAGTAGAAAAAGAGGTCGCAACCGTAATCCAATACATGGGCGAACTCCCCTGAATAATCCGCTAATGGACAGCGAACTATGTTGGGCGAATGGCGAACTGAGTCTCGCCAAAGTGCCATATTATTAGGAAAAATATAAAGCCTTTTTGGAAAATATTTATAATTTAAATAATGCTTTTGCAGAAGGGAATTGCGGAAGGCGGGCGAGAAGCAAGGCTGTATCAGACGAGGTAAGGAAGTAGTATGTGATGCAAATGCATGCCCTGTGGAGTAAAAATGTTAAGAAAATATTAGAAATTGTTTTATTTCTGGCATGCATCGGTTGATAAACTGTTTTGGTTTTCGGGAGAGCTACAAGCCGCCATAAGTTGTTTTGTTGGGCGAATTGGCTAATGGGCGAGCTGACCCTAGGCGAACTAGCCGTGGGTGAATCAGCTCCAAAAGTGTTTTTCTCTCATAGAAAATGTTAAAATTGAGGGTTGTTTTTACTAGTTATAAACCCTTTTGGAAACTAAATCATTTTATGGAAATGATACATAAGATAACTTGATTTTGAGACATTAGGCCATGATTTCATGCATTATCACTCATATACTTTGCGTGACCCATCTAGGGCGATGGCTCGGGTCAAAGAGACCAACGAGTGCACCCTAGGGCGTCACAGGGCTGATGCACCTGCCAAGTCTTCAGCGGTCTCGAGGTCACTTGGCAAGTGGACCCGAGGACCACCTACAGATTATGGCCATACATCTAGATGAGATAGCCGTGAGGGGCGATGGCCTACGGGTGCACCCCAAAAGCGGATGATTTGTGTTCTTTGCATGATTTAAATTGTTGCCTAGTCTCAATTAATGATTTATGAAAGGATCTGGTGAATCCTGTTTCATGTTAACTATATTTATTCTTAATGAGTTTGATCATTAGGACAATCAAATGGTTTTGAGATTATAGTTTTTATTTTATAATGCAGCATACACCTTCTTTACTGAGCACATTGTCGCTCACTCCTTATTTTTCCACTCCACAGATAACTGATTTAAACTAAGAGACTTACCTTTCTGAGATTGGATATCGAAGGTATGTTGTGTTCTTTTATATATTCAGTAAAGTGTACAGTACTACTTTCAATTATAAGGGAATGTATATACATTTTGAGAAAATAATTTAATTATTCTTATTAAAGTGATAGGAGTTGATAAGCATCACTGACAGCCCAACCGGTAGTAAGTGTAAGATATAAGTGAGTAATATGTTATATAATGGAAATTGGGATGTTACACAATCTGCCTTCCACCTTTGGCTTCTACTGCTTCTAACAGCAACTCTCAATGGCACGGTTTTGCTGCAAGTCACGATTGGTTCTGCTTCTTTAAGATTCTGCAAACCGCAGCCTCTCCCTTCACGTTATGCTCACAGCAGTTCTTGGTTCCAGTAATCTTGAAACAGTTCACACGTTTCCTTTGTTTCCTTGTTGTTTAGGCCTAGTCTTGAGGAAACAACAGATGCAACGATGATGACAAAGCAAGGTGAGATGCAGCAGTGAGACAAAAATGAATGGTGATTGGCTCGGTTGAATGAATAGCAGAACAGGGACGCTTGAAGAAGCAGTGGGGATGCTGACAAGAGCGACAATGATGACATGTAGCTATTGGTCTCAGTGGCAGCCACTAGTGTAGCAAAATGGACAAGGCAGCAACGTTGGCGGTGGAGCTTCGTGGTCAGCAGCTAGAGGCGTTGCTAAGAGGTGGCCATCTGCTTCTTCCAATCCTCCAAAAAGAGCTCCTCCCCTGGTTTAGGTTTCTTTTTTTTCTCTTATACCCGTGTCTTTCCCCCCCTTTTAACCCTAGTTCTCCCCCTTTAATATATGTGTTTGTCTCTTTTTATTTAATTTTCTTTCCTTTCCTTGATATGGGTAGTAAAACCCATTTTATTTCCTTCCATCCATGCACAAATTTGAGTTTGACTTGTATCTTTATTGATTCTCACTTGATTCACTCATTGATTTTGATTTTTAAATTTTTGACTTTGCTTTTGTTTTAACATTCTGATTTTTTATTTTTTATTTTTTTAATTTTTTTTCAAGTTTTCCTTCTTTGATCACTTTATTTTTTTGTTATTTTTGTTCTATTTTTTTCATTTTTATTTTTTTTATTATTTTTTATTTTTTATTTTTTTAATAATAAACAACATACTAATACAAAAATTAGATTTGTCTTCTAATTATCAAACCCAATAGGCCCAATAACATTAAAAGACCTCGGACAAAATGGGGTGTCTACAGTTGCCTCTCTTTGTACATTTGCTATGAAATAGTAATTGTGCAAAGACATAGACATCCATTTTGTCCGCATCCATTTCATTATTTTTTCCTTTTTTTTTTTTTGATATTTACTTATTCTAAAAGAAATTGGTTTTCATCATGAAAATGCTCCTCCGACCAGGGAGGCCCTGAAACTTTATAATTTCCCATCTCTAAAATGCTTCTTCGACTAGGAAAGCCCTGAAACTTTAAAAATTTCTTATCTCTAAAATGTTGGATTATGCCCTTAGAACCATTCATTAGATGATTGACTTTGGCATTTTTTTTATGTATCATGACATTTTATTTATTATAGCTCATTATTATATTTGTCTTATAACTGCGTAATGTAATCTTATATGATAATGTCCTTAGAATAGTAATAACACACTATTCTTAAAATATCCCTAGTCAAGTATTATTGTGAACAAGGATAACAATGTACGATAAGACTAGTATGTGGTTGACTGATGACCATTGTCATGGATATAGGATATCAAGTCATCACATAGGTACATGTTAGAGAACTATGTACTGGATCGACCCTCCATGAGAACGCTACATGGATTGTTATATGAGTGTCATAAGCGATTCTCATAGTGATGATGGTGTATGTGATCCTTTGACTTGAGATCATCAAAGATCCCAACATAGAGAATTGCATACTTTAATGCTGCTAGATGTCATTCGTAACAGGATGGACTATAAAGGTAGTAATTGGGTATGCCTTGATCTATGTAGAGGGATGTTGAGTGATCAAGATAGGATTTATCCCTCTTATATAACAAGAGTGATGTCTTGGGTCCTTTGATAGAGTGAGACTAAGAAATGCATGGCCGTGCTCGAATAAGTCAATATGAGATATTGATTTTATTTGTTTAATTAGTCTACTCAGGAATCAAGAAACGCTGATTAGACTATACAAGTGTGACACATTCCATGACTTGTGTCTAATCAAGACATCAAAGGATAAAGGGATTAGACTACACGGTAACATCTATCACGAGTAAGGTTATGGCGTGTCATTGACATTCTCGTTACATGGGTAGCAATGATGTGTTGCTAGATACCACTCATTGCCTGTGACAATTTTGTCATTGCCATTGTTTTGAGAACCTATTGGGTCGCACACTTAGAACGGATCAATGAGGAGCTTAATTAATCCTATTCTGAATTGGATTAAGGATATATCTAATCCTATTCTGAATTGGATTAAGGATATAGTTAATCCTATTCTAAGTAGGATTAGAGTTCTGTTTGGCAGTAAATTTTAGGGTAAAATTTACTGCCTATAAAAGGATGTTTTTTTTTAAACAGAGCTGCACAATTAAAAACAGAAAAGGTATTCTTTTAATCGAAGCTAGCAAATCGATTATTAGAATCAAAAACGCTCTTTAAGGCTTCTGATCGTGAGACGTTCAAGAGTCGTGAGATCCGTTCATGTGGATACCATAGAGGCAGGAACGAAAGGTTGTTGCTTGTGACTCGACCAATGACAGAAATCAGAGAAAACGTTAGGTAAAATCTCGAAACCCTAATCAGGCAACTCTCCGAATCGATCCTGGTGGAGGCCGAATGATTTAAATTCCGCTGCGTGTTTGTTTTGGTTTCCTTCATAAAATGCTCCTTCTACTAGGAAGGCCCTGAAACTTTAAAATTTTCTCATCTCTTAAATGCTCCTTCGACTAGGAAGGCCCTGAAACTTTAAAATTTTCTCATCTCTAAAATGCTCCTTCGACTAGGAAGGCCCTGAAACTTTAAATTTTCTCATCTCTTAAATGCTCCTTCGACTAGGAAGGCCCTGAAACTTTAAATTTCTCATCTCTTAAATGCTCCTTCGACTAGGAAGGCCCTGAAACTTTAAATTTCTCATCTCTTAAATGCTCCTTCGACTAGGAAGGCCTTGAAACTTTAAATTTTCTCATCTCTTAAATGCTCCTTCGACTAGGAAGGTCTCTTAAATGCTCCTTCGACTAGGAAGGCCCTGAAACTTTAAATTTCTCATCTCTTAAATGCTCCTTCGACTAGGAAGGCCCTGAAACTTTAAATTTTCTCATCTCTAAAATGCTCCTTCGACTAGGGAGGCCCTGAAACTTTAAAATTTTCTCATCTCTTAAATGCTCCTTCGACTAGGAAGGCCCTGAAACTTTAAAAATTTTCTCCTCTTAAAAAAGCTCCTTCGACTAGGAAGGCCTTGAAACTTTAAAAATTTTCTCTCTTAAAAAAAATGCCCAATTATGCCCGGAGGTCTTACAGATTGTACCCAGAGGTTCTAATGAATCATGCCCGGAGGTCTTATAGATTGTACTCGGAGGTTCTAATGAATCATGCCCAGAGGTCTTATAGATTGTACCCGGAGGTTTTAATGAATCACGCCCGGAGGTCTTACAGATTGTACCCAGAGGTTCTAATGAATATACCCAGAGGTCTTATAGATTGAACTCGGAGGTTTTAATGAATCATGCCCAGAGGTCTTACAGATTGTACCCGGAGATTTTAATGAATCATGCCCGGAGGTCTTACTGATTGTACCCGGAGGCTTTGATCTTATCTCATCATTTCAATTCTATCTTTCTAGATCATCTTATCATTCCAATTTCTTCTTGTTACTTCTATCTAAATATCACATTTTTTCATCTCATCACATCTCTCAACCACTTTTTCATTGTCCCATCATATCTATACCTTTTTAATTTCCTCTTTCTTTCCAAAGTTTTAACATCTTTATTTCAAAACTTCATACCTTTTTTTGTCACATCTTATTCCTATTCCTTCTCACATTTTCTGATTTTTTTTTCTTTTTCTCTCTCTTTTTTTTTTAAAATTTTCCAAATTTTTAGTCACATAGTCTTTCAGAACCATTTTTTTTTATCCTATTGTCTTAACAAACAAACTCTTTTTTTTTTGTGTCAAAATGCATGTAATGGAATGCAATACCATGCATGTTATGAATGCAATGCAAATGATAAACAATGCCTTACCAAGTCACATCATCAGCCTACCTTATTCCTTTCTTCAAAAATTTGTCATCCTTCGATCTTCTCTTTGCCTTATCATTCAATCTCTCAATGCCTCATCATTCTTCTTTCTTAAAATTTAGCAATCCTAAAATCATTTGCCCCATCATCATAGTTCATTCAATCTTCTTCTTGCCCCACAATTCTTCTTTCTATAAATTTAGCAATTATCACTCATTCAATCTTCCCATTGCCCCATCATCATCATTCATTTAGTTTTCTTCTTGCCCCACAATTCTTATTAAATTAAAATTCATCAATCCAAATTATAACAAAATCATCCCAAACTATTCACAAGAACACTTCACCACTTCTCATATCTTCAAGAAAATTCATGCTCTCATAACAAACAAAGATTGCCCCAAGAATAGTCTTAAAAACACCATCACCACACTTGATTTCTTTAAAACAAGAACTTGCCCCCATAAAATCACAAAACTCTCATTTTTCACTTCTTCAAGTTTCTTTGTGCAAATAGAAAATTGCCCCACATAATAATTTTCCAAGATAAAAACATTTGACATTTAAATCTCTTAAAAATTGGTGATTACTATTGAGAACAAATAAAATGACTCACAACTTGGTCTAGCTGAATAAATGTACTGATTTAGTGCATCAAGGATGTTTGGTTATCAAGAAAGGTTCTATTGATCAATGTCTCTTCATCTTGGCTCACAAATAAAACAAATTCCTTGCAAATCAAAATTCCTTTTGTAAAAGTAACTTTCACAGAACACAACCCATTTTAGCATTCTCTTTATTAATTGATATGTGGACTTTAACAAATGTCAAGACTAGCTGTGATGGCTCAAATTTCTGGGCAAGGATTCAAATCTCAAATCAAATTTTCAAGGTGATGGTTTTTGAATTTCTCAAAAGGTCTTGACTGAAAGCATCACTCCTCTGGTTTTTCTTCTTTCTTGTTATTGCCTTAGCATAGTCATAAACAATGGCTTTGAGTTGTTTCAAATTTGCTCTAGACTGCCCTTTCATGGGTTTTCACCCTAGAGCTTTTTTATCTTTTTTCTTTTTTTTTCTTTTTCTTTTATTGATTATTCTACCATGCATTTAAGAATTCAAATTTCATTCCAAACTAAATAATGATGATGGTTTCTCAAAGAAAAGCTTTTCAATACAAGCATCTTTATTTGATCAAAATGGACTTTTAAGCACGTACCGTAGGCCAAGGTTTAGGGTTTTCAAAGAATGGATAAATAGGCCCAAAATAAGTGTTTTCAAGGTTTATCGAACCAAGGATCATTTCTTCGATTGTGAACATCTGTCCTTCCCACTCTTCGAAGCATTTTTTTTTCTTTTCTAACCTTTTATTCTCGTTCATTTCTTTTTTTTTCTTTTTTTTTCACATCTACCTTTTTCATTTTTTTTCATTTTCTTGTTTTTTCATATTGATTTCCATCTTCACATATCCTTTTTCTCACATTTGTCCCTTAACATAGGGCATCATTTTCTTGCATTTGACAGACCAATCACCAATGCTTTTAAAACTCCTCTGATGTATTTGCCTCTCCAATGTGGAGGGTGATCCTTGGTGTAGACACCCTATTTTGTCCGGGGTCTTAATTTGTATAAATAATTAATTGGGTTGGATGACATTTGTATTTTAATTTAACAATTTAGAATTAGGCTAGAATTAAATTAGAATTTTTAGATTTAGAATTAACATTAATTAGGAAATTAAAATTAAAATAGGATTTAGGAATAAAAAAAAAGAAAAGAGAGAGAAAAGATAAAAAGAAATAAAAATAAAATTAATTTTAGGATAGGATAATTAGATTTTTTAGGATAATTATATAGATTAATATTAAATTTGGTAGAGTTAGATTAGGATTAATATAAGAATTAGATAAATAAAGTATTAAAAATAAGAGATAATTATTAGAATAAGTATATATAGTTGTATTAGGACTCTAACAAATTTGTAACTATAAAAAAGGATTAATGTTTATGATTTAAAAGGATTCCTAAAAAAAAAAAAACCTTACCATCAACATCTTCATTGCACCTCTGCACATCGTCACCGCCCTATTACCTCTTCCTACCCACGATCCTTGTATCTTCAACACAAAAGCTGTAACCATTTCTACACCAGTCACGTTTCAAGCTTTGCCGCACGTTCACTGCTACATCGTCTTCCTGCTGCTTGAAGATCTAGGATAAGACTCACGTACAAAGCTGTTGAAAGTTAAGAAAACAATTCAAAAACGTTAGTTGCTGGGGAATAAGGTAAGCTTAGTTGGCATGATCTAATAATGGTAATTTGTCTTATATGCTCAATATGTTTCATTGAATTAATTAACATGTAATATGACTTGTTTTAATGATTTGATAATGAATTAATTTACATGAATTTATTTGCATGACTTGTATAATATGATTTGATTTATTTTGCATGATTTAATTACTTTGATAATATTCGATTAATATATATATGTTGAATAAATAATTTGTATGCTGATATGATTTGTTTAGTTTAATTTGTATGATATATTTTATGTTTTTATGTTTAGTATGATAGATATTAAATAAATAAATAATAGAAAAAAAATTAAATTAGAGAAAAAATGCAAATAAGAATAAATAGAATAAAGATTGAATAAGAAAATAAAAATATTGATTAGTTATCAAAGATGAATATGGATTATGCCGAGGATGAAACTCCAAGAAAGTCAATCGGTACTCCTTGGATTTTCTAGGTGAGAGGATTTTTCTTGAGTTGATCCAGATTGATGGAATACTTAAGGAGAATTCTCAAGAAAACATAATTTGAAAAATATAATAATAATGAAATAAAATAAAATAATAAATCGAGAATAAAGAATATAAAATAATACTATAATAAGGTAATGGGATAATAATAAAGGAAGTGAGTATGACATATGCCGATGATGAAATCCTAAGAAAGTCAATTGGTACTCCTTGGAATTTCTAGGTGAGAGGATTCTTCTTGGGTTGAGCCAGATTGATGGGATACTTAAGAAGAATTGTCAATAACCCATATGTCATGTTTATTTTTAAAAATATAAAATAATAGAATTAAAACAATAGAATAAGAAGAATAAGATTAGAAAATATTTAAAGATAAGAATTCCATAATATACTCAATCAATCCGACGACGGAGCCTCTTCAAGCAAGTCAATTGGTACTACTTGAATACTCCTGAGGTGAGGGGATTTACTTATTGTCTGAACCAGATTGATGGAAGGATTTTAAGTAAATTTTCAATATATTAAGCATATCGAAATTAACTCAAAATAAAGTAAATTTAGAATGACCTAAAGTAGTTGGTACCATTTTAGGATGGGCGTTGTGGGAGTGCTAATCCTTCCTCACACGTAACCGTACTCCCGAACCCTAGATTCTTTGAACGTAGACCAAGCCTTATCTTTAGACAAGAATAGGTGACCAATCACACCTTAGGTTTGAATGGTTGGTGGCGACTCCTAGAATTTTAAAGTCTAGCGGGTTAGGTTCACGGACCTAGACGTTATGACAGTTTGGCGACTCCACTGGGGACATTAGAGAGTCAGGCCAACATATATGTTAGGTCATTAGAAATTTGCTTAGAAATAATGTTGATTTCATAATGCTTAATAATCATTTAATGCGCACACACTTCACATGCATACATGCATAAGCCCTCAACCCGGGCTTTATCCTTGTTAGGAGGGAGAAAAGTACCTACGCCTTCGTGAGGTGGTAACCTCCGCATGGGCTGGCGAAAAACTCCCACTCAAATTGAACCTTTCCGCTTGTAACCTATAATGGGTGAGGATTGGGTGCCTTACTAGTCCTGTGTGGATGATAGTGAGGAACAATTTGGGAACCTTTAGACCTTGAATTATCCAAATCCAGCATGTAATGAAACATAAGGCTTAGCCTTAGGGTGGAACCATATTAGATTGGAGTGTAGACTCAAACCTAAGATAGGACACATGAAGGAATAAGTTTTACTTCCTCTTTTGTACATTGTTTTTACAAAAAAAAAATAAATACAGTTTTTCTTTCTTCCATTCTTTAAAATAAAAAAGTAAAAAACAAAAAAAAAAGAATTTGTCTGTATCATTAAGTCATGCATAGTTGTGTTTGATTTTGCATCACATAACATATCATTCATGTAAGTTTGCACCTGTCTTATCATGAGAATGAACACACTTTTAATTGTTAGGAGAGATTACTAGACCTAAGGGCATTCCATGTGCATTCATTTTTGTGCATAAACATATCACCACATGAAGTAATTTCAACTTAATTGTGGCACTCAAGGTATCAAAATTGCATCCACTAGACGGTCCACCCTCCACAAATACCATACAAGATATCAAGCACGCATAATGGAAGAGGATCAAAATAGCAGGATAGAAAAGTTGGAAAGGGATAATGTAGAGATGAAGGGGCAATTGAGCGAAATTACTCAGTTGCTAAAAGCTATGATTAAAGGAAAGGAGAAGATGGGTGATCAAGACGAGCCTGTCCAAGAGACTCAACAAAGCATGCAAGACAACCCCGTTTTTGTTCCCGAAGGAAGTACTGTCAAAGCTCCAACATCTCTACATATACAAGTTCAAAACCCAGTGGAGGTGCCAAATTTAGATGATCCCACAGAGTTAGAAAAGTTGAAGCATAAAGAGGAATATAGCGGTACTAAAGCTCAGCTGAGTTTGATAGAGGAAAGACTAAATGCCATGGAAGGAGTTGAAAATTTTGGACCCGTTGATGCTGAAAGGTTGTGTTTGGTACCTGGTGTCGTGCTTCCACCAAAATTCAAGGTACCTGAATTTGAAAAGTTCAATGGAACATCGTGCCCAAAAGAACATATTATAATGTACTGTAGAAAGATGGCAGCGTATGCATGGGATGACAAGCTACTAATTCATGTTTTCCAAGACAGCTTGAGTGGGTCAGCCGCTAAATGGTATAACCAACTGGAAAGGAGCCGAGTTACCTCTTGGTCTGAGTTGGCCAAAGCTTTCATAGCTCAATATAGACATGTCTCTGATGTAGCTCCTGATCGCTTATCTCTTCAAGGTATGGAAAAGAAGAAAGATGAGAGTTTCAAAGAATATGCCCAACGGTGGAGAGACGTGGCGTCGCAAGTTCAGCCTCCTTTAACTGAAAAGGAAGTCACCATGTTCTTTTTGAACACTCTCAAAGCACCCTACTATGAACGTATGCTTAGCAGTGTGACTAAGAATTTTGCAGACATGGTGCTGACTGGTGAAGCTATTGAAAATGCCCTCAAGAGTGGTAAGATTGAAGCATCTATGAATGATAGCAAGAGGAATGGGTTTTCAAAGAAGAAGGAAGAAGATGCACAAGCTGTCTCCAATCACTCACATCGCTCATATACTTCTTATTCACCTTCAGTGAATTACGCTTATTCTCAACCCCACCCACAAACTCATCATCAAAATGCTTACCAGCCCATTTCCCATTCACAAGCCCCTACCTTTTCACCTAATAACCAAAAGAATACTCGAGCTAGCCGAAATGTCACCATAGACCCTATACCAATGACATACACAAAGTTGTTCCCACAGTTGGTAAGGGGTCACCTTATTGCCCCTATTTATGTAGAGCCCTTGAAGCCTCCCTACCCAAAGTGGTATGATCCTAACGCAAAGTGTGCTTATCATAATGACAATGTTGGTCACTCTATTGAGAATTGTATGGGCTTGAAGAGGAAAGTCCAAGCACTTGTCAATGCTGGAATTTTGAGTTTTGGGGCAAAAAATGTCCCAAATGTGAATGATAATCCTCTGCCAGATCACACAAAGGGTAACGGTTAATGCTATGGAAGAAAGTGGATGATATTGATTGATTCACTTAATTTGAAGATAATGGTTGTTTTTTTGTTTCTAATTTCATTCATCTTAGGACGTTTCAATTTCTTAGATATATAGGAATGCCTAAGCCCACAAGGCACTGAGAATTCTTTTATGTATTGGGCCAGCTTTCATTCATTTTCATTTCAATAAATGATTAGTACAATTCATTTTTCTCAATTCCTCATTCCAATCTTGTTCTTTTATGTAAAACACCAATACCCATATTCTTTACATTGTTACCAAGCTTGAAAGTATCCAAATAATGAACATGATAATGATAATGGCAATGAGTGTAAAATTCAATTCTGAAAGAACCACTTTGTTTGGTAAGATGGATTTTCGGTTTGCCAAGATTGTTCAAGCAAGAAGAGAATAGAAGATATTTATTTAAAATCTTCAACTATAGAATGTTATGAGTAAAGGTGAATCTCTACATGAAGTTCTAATGAGTTTGTCTTTGTTCAATAGATGACCTTTAATGAGAGTACTTGTATTGAGATGAGAAATGGCCTTCTTTCACTACCTTTCAAGCGTGAGTAAAATTATCCATTGATTACCCCTTTTGAGCCTATTATATTCTTTTTGATATAACCTACCAAGAATCACCCTCCACACTGGGGGGCAAAGAGAATAGAAGATGAAAGATCAGTGGGGCAAAGAAAAAACCCTTTTGTGAAAAAAAGAGAACAAAAAGAGAAAAGAGAATGAAAAAGGAAAGAGGGTTTGAATCAAGAAAGTGAAAACCCTAGTCACATTTGAATAAAAAAGGAGAGAGAAAGCAAATTAGAATGGGGCAAAAGTCAAAATGCCTAATTGATTCATGAAAATTGATTCTTGGTTTGATGAACCCTGAAACACTTATTTTGGGCCTATATTATCCTTTCTTTCTTGAACCCTCACCTGAGCTTACATTACATGCCTTAAAAGTCCATTTTGATCAAATATGAGTACTCCTATTGAAGAATCATGTGTTGAATAAAGGCATACTTACACTATGAGATGATGATCCTTTGGATGGAATTAGGACAAGCAAATTAAGATAAGCAAAAAGATTTCGTCTAGATGGAAGAAGTGGGATTCCAAAGACTCTCTTGGATCCATGTGAGCATTAAATTGGGTGAAGAAATATCTGATGTTGGGGCATGAATCAGAATGGAGAACAGACAAGAGGAGTTTCATCAAGGACAATGGAGTTGAAAATGAAGAGAAGTAAATTAAAAAAAAAAGAAAGAAAAGAAAATGAAAAAGTAGAAAAAAAAAGAAGAAAAGAAAAAAAGAGAGAAAAAATGAAAGGAGGATTCAGATCGAAAACCCAAAAATGGCGATTTGGATCAATGGAGTGTATCTAAGTTGAAAACTTGAAAAGGCGGCTTAGATACCAGAAAAAACTGGATGTCAATGATACAGGGGCAAGAGGATATTTTAATGAACTCAACATGATCAGATAAGATGGACCTTTGAAGGGGATTTCGTATTCATTGATCGGAATTGCTTAAACTGTTGTTATTTGGATACTATTACCTGAAACTTAATCCTGAAAATTCTCACTTTTCATTCAAGCCTACTTTCCTTTTAAGCCTGACAATTTCTTGTTAAATCTTTCCAAATGTTGAATAATACCATTCTTTTCGTTTCACCTATCATTGCTTTGTCATATCCAAACCTTGAGGGATTGAGAAATTGTATTGCATTGATTTTGAAATTGAAATGATAATGAATGTTTGATTGGCAAAATATGTGAAAGACTCCTATATTGTTTAGGAAAATGAAAGAAAATGAAACTTGTGAATGAATGAAAATGGAAATTAAGAAAAAACAATGAAAAAGAAAGAGTGAATGAAGGTGAAAGAAGAAACAAGGGATAAGATAAGATATAGAGGGCACGAAGACAAGAGATTCATTGGAAAAGAAACATGGAAGAAGGAAAATGAGAAAAGAAATAGGAAATATAAGGACAAGATGACAAATAGAAGAATGCATGAGATGGACTGATATAGAAAAACCTTGTTATTGCCACAGTTAAAAGTTGAAATGCTTTTCAAAGAAAACATTGCATGAATAGAATAGATTGTGTGAGTAATATTGCATGAATGGCATTACACAAATGACATTGCATAGATAGGATAGAATGCATGCGTAGTTGCATACATGATGCATTGCATGAGAAAAATTACAGACAAGGTTCCTTGAGTACAATCTATAAGACCTTCGGGCATGATTCCTCCAAATTTTTGACAAGATTTAAAGTTTGACTGCCTGCCTGTTTAGGAGGAGCTTTTAAACAAGATTTTTAAAGTTTGACTGCCTGCCTGTTTAGGAGGAGCTTTTGGACAAGATTTTAAAGTTTGACTGCCTGCCTGTTTAGGAGGAGCTTTTGGACAAGATTTTAAAGTTTGACTGCCTGCCTGTTTAGGAGGAGCTTTTTAGACAAGATTTTTAAAGTTTGACTGCCTGCCTGTTTAGGAGGAGCTTTTAGACAAGATTTTTAAAGTTTGACTGCCTGCCTGTTTAGGAGGAGCTTTTTGGACAAGATTTTAAAGTTTGACTGCCTGCCTGTTTAGGAGGAGCTTTTAAACAAGATTTTTAAAGTTTGACTGCCTACCTGTTTAGGAGGAGCTTTTGGACAAGATTTTAAAGTTTGACTGCCTGCCTGTTTAGGGGGAGCCTTTTGGACAAGATTTTTAAAGTTTGACTGCCTTTCTGTTTAGAGGGAGATTTTTGAAAAAATTAAAAAAAATTAAAAAAAAAAGAGAAGTCAGACAAAATAGGTGTCTATGTCTTTGTGCAATTACTGGTTCACAGCAAATGCACAAAGAGGGGCAGCTGTAGACACCCTATTTTGTCCGGGGTCTTAATTTGTATAAATAATTAATTAGGTTGGATGACATTTGTATTTTAATTTAACAATTTAGAATTAGGCTAGAATTAAATTAGAATTTTTAGATTTAGAATTAACATTAATTAGGAAATTAAAATTAAAATAGGATTTAGGAATAAAAAAAAGAAAAGAGAGAGAAAAGATAAAAAGAAATAAAAATAAAATTAATTTTAGGATAAGATAATTAGATTTTTTAGGATAATTATATAGATTAATATTAAATTTGGTAGAGTTAGATTAGGATTAATATAAGAATTAGATAAATAAAGTATTAAAAATAAGAGATAATTATTAGAATAAGTATAGTTGTATTAGGACTATAACAAATTTGTAACTATAAAAAAGGATTAATGTTTATGATTTAAAAGGATTCCTAAAAAAAAAAAAACCTTACCATCAACATCTTCATTGCACCTCTGCACATCGTCACCGCCCTATTACCTCTTCCTACCCACGATCCTTGTATCTTCAACACAAAAGCTGTAACCATTTCTACACCAGTCACGTTTCAAGCTTTGCCGCACGTTCACTGCTACATCGTCTTCCTGCTGCTTGAAGATCTAGGATAAGACTCACGTACAAAGCTGTTGAAAGTTAAGAAAACAATTCAAAAACGTTAGTTGCTGGGGAATAAGGTAAGCTTAGTTGGCATGATCTAATAATGGTAATTTGTCTTATATGCTCAATATGTTTCATTGAATTAATTAACATGTAATATGACTTGTTTTAATGATTTGATAATGAATTAATTTACATGAATTTATTTGCATGACTTGTATAATATGATTTGATTTATTTTGCATGATTTAATTACTTTGATAATATTCGATTAATATATATATGTTGAATAAATAATTTGTATGCTGATATGATTTGTTTAGTTTAATTTGTATGATATATTTTATGTTTTTATGTTTAGTATGATAGATATTAAATAAATAAATAATAGAAAAAAAATTAAATTAGAGAAAAAATGCAAATAAGAATAAATAGAATAAAGATTGAATAAGAAAATAAAAATATTGATTAGTTATCAAAGATGAATATGGATTATGCCGAGGATGAAACTCCAAGAAAGTCAATCGGTACTCCTTGGATTTTCTAGGTGAGAGGATTTTTCTTGAGTTGATCCAGATTGATGGAATACTTAAGGAGAATTCTCAAGAAAACATAATTTGAAAAATATAATAATAATGAAATAAAATAAAATAATAAATCGAGAATAAAGAATATAAAATAATACTATAATAAGGTAATGGGATAATAATAAAGGAAGTGAGTATGACATATGCCGATGATGAAATCCTAAGAAAGTCAATTGGTACTCCTTGGAATTTCTAGGTGAAAGGATTCTTCTTGGGTTGAGCCAGATTGATGGGATACTTAAGAAGAATTGTCAATAACCCATATGTCATGTTTATTTTTAAAAATATAAAATAATAGAATTAAAACAATAGAATAAGAAGAATAAGATTAGAAAATATTTAAAGATAAGAATTCCATAATATACTCAATCAATCCGACGACGGAGCCTCTTCAAGCAAGTCAATTGGTACTACTTGAATACTCCTGAGGTGAGGGGATTTACTTATTGTCTGAACCAGATTGATGGAAGGATTTTAAGTAAATTTTCAATATATTAAGCATATCGAAATTAACTCAAAATAAAGTAAATTTAGAATGACCTAAATAGAAGTAGTTGGTACCATTTTAGGATGGGCGTTGTGGGAGTGCTAATCCTTCCTCACACGTAACCGTACTCCCGAACCCTAGATTCTTTGAACGTAGACCAAGCCTTATCTTTAGACAGAAATAGGTGACCATCACACCTTAGGTTTGAATGGTTGGTGGCGACTCCTAGAATTTTAAAGTCTAGCGGGTTAGGTTCACGGACCTAGACGTTATGACAGTTTGGCGACTCCACTGGGGACATTAGAGAGTCAGGCCAACATATATGAAGGTCATTAGAAATTTGCTTAGAAATATAATGTTGATTTCATAATGCTTAATAATCATTTAATGCGACACACTTCACATGCATACATGCATAAGCCCTCAACCCGGGCTTTATCCTTGTTAGGAGGGAGAAAAGTACCTACGCCTTCGTGAGGTGTAACCTCCGCATGGGCTGGCGAAAAACTCCCACTCAAATTGAACCTTTCCCGCTTGTAACCTATAATGGGTGAGGATTGGGTGCCTTACTAGTCCTGTGTGGATGATAGTGAGGAACATTTGGGAACCTTTAGACCTTGAATTATCCAAATCCAGCATGTAATGAAACATAAGGCTTAGCCTTAGGGTGGAACCATATTAGATTGGAGTGTAGACTCAAACCTAAGATAGGACACATGAAGGAATAAGTTTTACTTCCTCTTTTGTACATTGTTTTTACAAAAAAAAAATAAATACAGTTTTTCTTTCTTCCATTCTTTAAAATAAAAAGTAAAAAACAAAAAAAAAGAATTTGTCTGTATCATTAAGTCATGCATAGTTGTGTTTGATTTTGCATCACATAACATATCATTCATGTAAGTTTGCACCTGTCTTATCATGAGAATGAACACACTTTTAATTGTTAGGAGAGGATTACTAGACTAAGGGCATTCCATGTGCATTCATTTTTGTGCATAAACATATCACCACATGAAGTAATTTCAACTTAATTGTGGCACTCAAGGTATCAAATTGCATCCACTAGACGGTCCACCCTCCACAAATACCATACAAGATATCAAGCACGCATAATGGAAGAGGATCAAAATAGCAGGATAGAAAAGTTGGAAAGGGATAATGTAGAGATGAAGGGGCAATTGAGCGAAATTACTCAGTTGCTAAAAGCTATGATTAAAGGAAAGGAGAAGATGGGTGATCAAGACGAGCCTGTCCAAGAGACTCAACAAAGCATGCAAGACAACCCCGTTTTTGTTCCCGAAGGAAGTACTGTCAAAGCTCCAACATCTCTACATATACAAGTTCAAAACCCAGTGGAGGTGCCAAATTTAGATGATCCCACAGAGTTAGAAAAGTTGAAGCATAAAGAGGAATATAGCGGTACTAAAGCTCAGCTGAGTTTGATAGAGGAAAGACTAAATGCCATGGAAGGAGTTGAAAATTTTGGACCCGTTGATGCTGAAAGGTTGTGTTTGGTACCTGGTGTCGTGCTTCCACCAAAATTCAAGGTACCTGAATTTGAAAAGTTCAATGGAACATCGTGCCCAAAAGAACATATTATAATGTACTGTAGAAAGATGGCAGCGTATGCATGGGATGACAAGCTACTAATTCATGTTTTCCAAGACAGCTTGAGTGGGTCAGCCGCTAAATGGTATAACCAACTGGAAAGGAGCCGAGTTACCTCTTGGTCTGAGTTGGCCAAAGCTTTCATAGCTCAATATAGACATGTCTCTGATGTAGCTCCTGATCGCTTATCTCTTCAAGGTATGGAAAAGAAGAAAGATGAGAGTTTCAAAGAATATGCCCAACGGTGGAGAGACGT
The DNA here is from genome assembly GCA_031772115.1 of Heritiera littoralis. Lineage (NCBI taxonomy): Eukaryota > Viridiplantae > Streptophyta > Magnoliopsida > Malvales > Malvaceae > Heritiera > Heritiera littoralis. The sequence goes on from JAPDPK010000090.1 coordinate 1,905,850, forward strand.
GGCGTCGCAAGTTCAGCCTCCTTTAACTGAAAAGGAAGTCACCATGTTCTTTTTGAACACTCTCAAAGCACCCTACTATGAACGTATGCTTAGCAGTGTGACTAAGAATTTTGCAGACATGGTGCTGACTGGTGAAGCTATTGAAAATGCCCTCAAGAGTGGTAAGATTGAAGCATCTATGAATGATAGCAAGAGGAATGGGTTTTCAAAGAAGAAGGAAGAAGATGCACAAGCTGTCTCCCGAACCCTAGATTCTTTGAACGTAGACCAAGCCTTATCTTTAGACAAGAATAGGTGACCAATCACACCTTAGGTTTGAATGGTTGGTGGAGACTCCTAGAATTTTAAAGTCTAGCGGGTTAGGTTCACGGACCTAGACGTTATGACACTTGGTCAAGGTTCATTTAGAAAGAAATCAATAAGCTCAAAAGGGGTAACAATGGGATGATTTCATTTCCGTAATAGGAATATGAAAGATGGCCATTTGTCATATCAAATATTGACATTTCTATTGAAAACCAATCCTCAAGATGAAAATTTGGCTTTTGAAATCATTTGACTATCCCTCGTGCATGGTTTCACAATCAATTTTTTCTTTTTTTCTCTTTTTTTTAACTTCTTTTTTCTTCACTTTTTTTTTTTCACAACTCATGCCTAGAATGTATCAACTCAATTTTATGAAGGCCATATGCAACAATTTTCATTATCATGGTTTAAAATAGGAAAAAGGATATCAATCAAATTAAGAATGGCTATTAAAAGATGTTGAGGTTATCAAATGCTTGGCTCTTTCAATCATTTTGCCCCAAGGTGTAGCGAAGGATGATTCAAGTTATGAGAAAGAATTTTGGGTTGATGTATTTGGGACTCTTAGCTTGGCCTTAACATCTATTAAATTTCCAAATACAAAGTCCTTAAGAGAATGCTTCGTGAATTGGTCCTTCAAAACAGTTCAAAACGTTTTGCAAATTCATTAGTCATTTCATTATTGGTCATTACCTTAACGAAGATCATTGACTTCAAAAGTTTACCAGGGTAGGCAAAAATGAATGAATTTCAAGCTTGTGTTTCTTTATGGATTCCAAGTTTTCATTGAATTGAAAATTATACTGGAAATGTAATGGCTAGGTTTATTCATTCTCAATAACAATCACCAATGTTTTCAAAATTATTTTATTTCATCTACTTGGAAAGAAAAATATGGAAAGCTTTTCAAAACATCTTGATGCAAATTTCAAGAATCTTGAGAACGTTTCACATCCATAAATTACATATAGGAAACTTGGCCTATGGAGAAGTAGACTTCCATTGTTCAATAAGCTCTTGAGTCAAGGCACCACTACTGATGAGTTCTTCAACCTTTTCCTTTAACCTACACTTTTCTGTTGAATGCCCAATTGTCCCCATGTGATATTCACATTTGCTATTTGGTTCATAACTCTTTGCTGTTGGGTTTGGAGTTGTTTTCAAAGGCATAAGCACCAGATACTGGTTCTTTATTAGAAAAGGCAATAGTTTAGAAACTGGAATTGGCAATCTCTTTACACCGTTTCTTGGCCTTCTTGGATTGTTTGGTAGGGTGGAGAGTGATTGAGGACAAAAGTTAGGTTGAAAAACATTTTGAGGAATTGACTGATAAGGATATGGACAAAGGTGGTGGGCTTGTTGCATGGGGTATGGGTAATATGGGGTATAACTTTCATATTGCTTTTCATTAGTCACAACCTGAACATCTTGACTCTCGTTATTGAATGTTGCACCTCTCATTGTATTTGCCCATTCGATCTTCCCGCTTTTTATAGCATATTCAATTATCTTACCAAAGAGTACCATATCTGTAAAATTTTTGGCGACATTACCAATCATTCTCTCATAGTATAGAGCCTTAACAGAATTGTCGTCTCTTTCTCCGTAATGGGAGGCTGAACCTGAGCGGTAGTGTCTTCATCAACTCCCTTCCCTTTTGCCAAGCTCATCATGATCTCCATCATCTTGGACAGTTGTTCCTTATACTCTTCTTGGGCCCCAACAATCTCTTGTTGCACCTTTTATATTCCATCAATTCGTGCCAATTGCTTATTCTCCATTACTCTTGTTTGCAAACAAGTATCGTGTAAGTGACTGGCAATTTTGATGGCTGAGCTATCTTCTCACCTTTATTACCATAGTCTATGTCCAGATGCCATGATATGCAATTACAAACCTATGCATGAGATGCATGCTCAATTTATGTATGACCAAAAATGTCTAGATGTATAGGTGCAATGTTCAAATTGACATGTTATGCATCGCAAAATCAAAAGAAAACCTCATGCGATGAATAGACACATTTCATCTCTTTATTTTCTTTATTTTGATTTTTTATTATTATATTTCTTGAAAAGAACAAATTTTCCTTCATGTGTCCTGATCCTTGGTTATCTCTACAAGATGAGATGGCATGGCTCTAACTTAAGTTGGCTTCTTAGGTTTCTCTATATGCTTGGTTTGGATAAGTCAAAATTCTAAAGGTTCTCAAATTGTTCCTCACTACCGTCCATATGGGACTAGTAAGGCACCCAATCCTCACCCATCACAGGTTACAAACGGAAAGGTTCAATTTGAGTGGGAGTATTTCGCTAGCCATTGCGGAGGTATTACCTCACGAGAGCGTAGTTACTTTACTTCCTCCTAAAAGGATAGAGCCCGGGTAGAGGGCTGATGTATGCAAATGCACGTGAAGTGTGTGTTGAAGGAACATGTAATTATTAATGTCTTTTTTTCTTTTATAAAATTTAACACTCTTAAGATGAATCTAAGATAACCTAAAACCAATTGTTGGCTTGACCCTCTAACATCCCCAGTGGAGTCGCCAAACTGTCATAACGTACTAAGTTTTAGAGAAAACCTAATAGCTAGACACAAAACTATGGAGTCGCCACCAACCATTCTAGCCTAGGTGTGATTGGTCACCTGTTCAAACTAAAGTCAAGGCTTGGTCTACGTTAAAAGTTCTAAGTTCGGGAGTACGGTTACGTGTGAGGAAGGATTAGCACCCTCACAACTAAAATGGTACCACTTAGTTTTAGGTCATTTGCTAAATTTGCTTATGTTGATCTTTAATCTCGATATAATTATTATTGAAAAATATTTCTAAGTGTCCTCCATTAAGCTGGTGGGACAACTCACAAATCTTTCTCACCTCAAGAGTATTCAAGTAGTACTATACGACTTGCTTGAAAAGGCTCCGTCATCGGATTCATTTTAATATTTTATGAGAAATTCCTAACTTTGACTCCTTCTACCCAATTTATTCTTATCATTCTATTATTTATTAATTCTTAATTTTATTTGTTTATTTTTATGCGAAAATGAATATGAATATTTTTATCAAAAATTCCTTTTAGATCTTCCATTAAACTGGTTAGACCCAAAAGAAATTCTCTTACCTAAAGATTTCCAAATCATTACTTAAGCATAAATCTACTTGGAATCTCATCATGGAAACAATCAATATTCATTCTCAATAACTCCTATTTATTATTATCATTTTATTATTTCATCAAATTTTATTACTATTTATTATTGTTATTTTATTATTATAGTTAACATGAATTATTGAAATTTTTTATCTTCTTAATTAATTACTTTAAATTTAATTTAATAATATTTTTTTAGATAAAAATCATTTATTATTGAAAACTATCTCTAGGCCATCCATTAAGCTGGTGAGGCCTTGAAAATAATCTTCTCACCTAGAAATTTTCAAGAAAATTACTTAAGCATAATTCTCTCGATATTTCATCATTGGGGTAATTATATTCTTTTTTATTATAATTTTAATATCTAATTTTATTTATTCCATTCCTTATATTTCTACTCATTCTTATCTTCTTAATTAATTACTTTAAATTTAATTTAATAATATTTTTTAGATAAAAATCACTTGTTATTGAAAACTATCTCTAGGCCATCCATTAAGCTGGTGAGGCCTTGAAAATAATCTTCTCACCTAGAAATTTTCAAGAAAATTACTTAAGCGTAATTCTCTCGATATTTCATCATGGGAGTAATTATATTCTTTTTTATTATAGTTTTAATATCTAATTTTATTTATTACATTCCTTATTTTTTTACTCATTCTTATTTCCATTATATTATCATGGATCATTAATATTGTTTCTAATTTTTATAAATAATTATTCTTGTTCTAATTTAATAATAAATCTACTGATTATTCATATTTTAATTTTATATAAATTACTTTTTATTGAAATCCTATTTAAACCTTCCATTAAGCTGGTGAGGCCTTGAATAGAACTTTCTCATCTAAAAATCTTTAAGAAAATTACTTAAGCGTAATCCTCTTAATATTTCATCATTGAAGCAAATTATATTCATCTCCATTATTATTTTAATATCTAGCTCTAGTTATTTTATTCATTTCCTTCCTTGCTTTATTCTTTACTACTATTATTTTTATCATATCATTAATATCTTTCCTAATTTCATAACTAATTGTTTTTATTGTAATTTTATAATAATTTATTTTATTTTATTTTTTTTAAAAAAATGAATATGAATTATTTGTTATCAAAAATCCTATTTAGATCCTCCATTAAGCTGGTGAGGCCTTGGATAGAATTTTTTTACCTCAAGATCTCTAAAAGTACCACTTGAGCGCAGTCCCTTTAAGAGTTCCATCGTCGGAGTAATTTTTATCCAAATAATTTTTTTTTATGTTTTATCTAACTTATATTTTAATATTGCGAATTTCAAATGAATCATAATTCTAAATTAACTGACTATATTTTTTCATTCTAAGAACTAGACCTTAATCCTAATCATACCATACTAAATTATGCAATTCATTAAATCATTCAAATTATATTATATAAATCATTAATCATACAAATCAAATTATATCATGCAAATCAAGTCATTATTCTAGTTTTAATAATAATAATAATAATAATAATAATAATAATGATGATGATCCTCATACACATACCAACATATTATTGTTTATTCAATTGATGACAATTTGGACATAAATCAAATATATGTATATACATATATATAACCACCATCAATTCACGTCAACCATGGGATTATTACCACTAAAAACAAAATGTCCAATAAACTTTATATGGTATAAACAAATGAATAAAAAAAAAGGGTACTCACAATTTATCCACGTCAATGGCAGCCCCTAAGACTTCAACCTCAATCTGCCTTCCACCTTTGGCTTCTACTGCTTCTAACAGCAACTCTCAATGGCACGGTTTTGCAGCAAGCCACGATTGGTTCTAATTCTTCAAGATTCTGCAAACCGCAGCCTCTCCCTTCACGTTATGCTCACAGCAGTTCTTGGTTCCAGTAATCTTGAAACAGCTCACACATTTCCTTTGTTTCCTTGTTGTTTAGGCCTAGTCTTGAGGAAACAACAGATGCAACGATGATGACAAAGCAAGGTGAGATGCAGCAGCGAGACAAAAACGAATGGTGATTGGCTCGGTTGAATGAATAGCAGAACAGGGACGCTTGAAGAAGCAGTGGGGATGCTAACAAGAGCGACAATGATGACATGTAGCTATTGGTCTTAGTGGCAGCCGCTAGTGTAGCAAAATGGACAAGGCAGCAACGTTGGCGGTGGAGCTTCGTGGTCAGCAGCTAGAGGCGTTGCTAAGAGGTGGCCATCTGCTTCTTCCAATCCTCCAAAAAGAGCCCCTCCCCTGGTTTAGGTTTCTTTGTTTTCCTCTTATACCCGTGTCTTTCCCCCCCTTTTAACCCTAGTTCTCCCCCTTTAATATATGTGTTTGTCTCTTTTTATTTAATTTTCTTTCCTTTCCTTGATATGGGTATTAAAACCCATTTTATTTCCTTTCCATCCATGCACAAATTTGAGTTTGGCTTCTATCTTTATTGATTCTCACTTGATTCACTCCTTGATTTTGATTTTTTTTATTTTTTATTTTTTTAATTTTTTTTTCAAGTTTTCCTTCTTTGATCACTTTATTTTTTTGTTATTTTTGTTCTATTTTTTTCATTTTTATTTTTTATTATTATTTTTTATTTTTTTAATAATAAACAACATAGTAATACAAAAATTAGATTTTTCTTCTAATTATCAAACCCAATAGGCCCAATAACATTAAAAGACCTCGGACAAAAAGGGGTGTCTACCCCCATTCCGACGGTTCGACCACCCTACAGCATCTCGCGGTTGCCACGAAGCCGGATCTGCCCTCCTTTTCCCCCCATCGTTGGCGATGGTGCCGGATCTGGGAATGGGGGTTCGGCTTCTTTTCTTCCCTTTTTCTCCTTTCCCTCGCCGTTTTCTTCCTCACCGGTGGTCGCCTCCTCTTTCCTTTCCCTCCGCTGGCGGCTAAGGTGGCGTGGTAGTGGCCAGATCGGCGGCACTGCCACTTTTCCTTTTTCCTTTCTCCTTTCGGTTCAGTTCGTGCCTTTCTCTTTTCTTTCCTTTCTTTTTCTTTTCGTCGCTGGTCAGCCCTCTCTTCCTTTCCTCGGCTCGCCGGCGACCTCTCTCCCCTTTCCTCTTCCTTCTCCCTCAGCCGACAGGATCGGCATTAATCTGGGTTTTTCTCCTCTGTTAGTAACAGAGGAAAAGAGGAAAATGAGGGTCGGGTTGTATCCCGACTCCCCTCAACTCGACCCCCTTTTCGTTTTCATTTTTTTTAATATATATAATTATATTTATATAATTATATATAATTAAAAATTTAAACATATATATATATAAATATATATTTTTCATATAAACCATTTATATTTATATATATACTTTAATTTACACTACTATATATATATTTCATATATTATATATATGTAAAATATATATTTCATATAAACCATTTATATATTTATACTTTAATTTTAAAATGCTATATATATATTTCATATATATATATATATATATACATAAATGTACAATAAAATACATGTATTTATTCCATGATATAAAATAGTATATATGAATGTATAATATATACATATATTCCATGTATAAATATATATATTTATCAAAAGTATATTTATATAATATCATTATATAAATCTATCAAAATACATATTTTTATTTCTTATTAAGTTTTGGATTTCTTGATATCCAAATTTATTTTCTCCATTTTCATTCTTATTTAATTTGGATTTCAATTTGTCCAAATTAAGTTTTCCGGATACCTTATATTTATTTAGAAAATTTTTGGTCTTCACAATTTCGAAATTGTGCTAAAAGAAGGTACGATGAATGAATATTCTGCTATTTGTAAAATATGTAAAAATGTTTACGCTTATAGCTCCTATGGAAGTAGTGGCGATATAGGTACGTATAAAAGATATTTAATTGGTACACAGAAAATTAATCCAGATGAAGAAGATGAAATTAATGAAGGCATACAATCTCAAATAAATATATATGATGGTGGAACAAAATCTACTTTTGACAATGTTCAAGCTAGACGTGGTTTAGTTAGATTTGTAGTTAGAACTAAATCGCCATTCATAATTGTTAGCTTTAAATTGACAAGTATTTTGAAATGACAAAACTCAAGTAAGATTAAGAATGATTTTTCCAAAGTAAATTTGCTTTGAATGAACTCAATGATAGAAAATATTTTAAACAAAGTTTTGGTTTGTGATTTCAATTGAAAAAGTCAGTAAATATTCTTAGAAAAGTGTTAGAAGGTTTTGAATTGACTTAGAATCACAAAAGCCATCAATTTGTATCAATTTGCAGCAAAATAGGTGCAGGAAATTATGAGGGATAGATCCCCCTAGTAAAGGGATCGATCCCTAAGTGATAGAATCCTTGGAAGAGGTCCAGAGAAGGATAGGAAAGCATTATGGAGAAAAGGGATCGATCCTCCAAGTAAAGGGATCGATCCCTTTGCATGAAACTAAGCCCAACGGCTAGTTTCTGAGGGTTTCAACGGGAGGAATTGCATTAAATGCTTCACCAACCATTCCAATCAATTGGTGGGATATAAATAGAGGTATTTATGAAGTTTGGAGGTAGAACAAGCACTCAGAAAATCCTCAAGCTTCAAGAGAAAAAATCCAATCTGAAAATTATTATTGTGTAACTCCATTTGTGAGATTTCTTGTTATTCATCACCCATTTTACTGAAAGTTCTGTTATTCAAAGGGGTGAGCTATCCTTGTAAGGTCTACTATTGTGGAGTGTGGGTAGTATTACAAGGGGAAAGGCTTGGAAGGTGATTTCTAAGTCCTCAAGAAATATTGTAAGAGGTATCACCACACTTTGAAGTGGTTTGTAAAGATTCTCAAGGAAGAGTTGAATCAAAACCTTGACAAGAGGATCAAGGAGAGAGGACGTAGGCAATAGATCGGCCGAACTTCTATAAATTTGTGTTTGCTTCTCTTTCCCTTACTCTTTTACTGCACTTATTTCATTGTTATTTCATTAGTCTTAATTGTGCATTAAGAGTTAGATAAATCTTAAATAAGTATAAAAACCGATTCACCCCCCTCTCGATACAGCCAACAATTGGTATCAGAGCTTGGGCTCGAGAATCGATTAGGAGTAATTTCCTTCGAGTAAAAACGATCTAGATGGCTCAAACTAGTGTATCTACACCTTTGGTAGGAGAGGGACACTCTACGGTTAGGCCTCCATTCTTTAATGGTGAAAACTATGCCTATTGAAAGACTAGAATGATGCTATTTATTCAAGCCAATGATTATGAAGTATGGAGGATTATAGTTAAAGGCCCCCTTGTTCCTATTAAGAAAGTGGATGGGGAGGATGTGACAAAGAAAGAAGATGAATGAGACACAAACGATTTTAGAATGGCACAATTGAATGCTAAGGCAATGCACACACTATTTTGTGCATTAGGACCAAATGAGTACAATAGAGTTTCACAATGTGAAAATGCTAAGCAAATTTGGGATAAGCTAGCTGTTACTTATGAGGGAACAACACAAGTTAAAGAAACTAAGGTAGGCATGCTCACTCAAGATTATGAACTATTCAAAATGAAGAATGATGAATCCATTAGTGACATGTTTACTAGGTTCACTGACATTATAAATGGTCTAAAGCCTTGGGAAAAACATATTCTAATGTCGAAATGGTGAAAAAGATACTCAATAGCTTACCTAAATCATGGGAAGCTAAAGTCACTGCTATTGAGGAATCCAAGGATCCTCATACACTCTCATTAGATGAACTTATGGGATCTTTACTTACTTATGAGATGAAAATTAAGAGAAATCAAGATCCCCCAAAGAGAGTTGGAGTAGCTATAAAATCCACCACAATTGAGGAATCAAAAGATAATCATCATGAAAGTGGTGATGATGAGGATTTAGAAATGGCCATGTTCGCCGAGAGATTCAATAAATTCATGAGGATGAAAGCTAGTGGAAACTCTAGGAGACCCCCTAGGAGAGAGTTCAATAGAGGAGAAATTAGTAAGAAAGAAAAGGACCAAATTATTTGTTATGAATGCAAAAACCTGGTCATATTAAATTTGATTGTCCTTTTTATAGAAAGCAAAATGAGAAGAAACCAAAGAAGAAGGCAATGGTGGCTGCATGGAGTGATAGTGATTGCTCCGATGAAGAGAATGTGGAAGATAAAGTAGCCAACCTTTGCTTTATGGCTTTTGAAGATGAGAAGGTAACATCCAACTCATTAGATACTAATGAATACACTTTTGATGAATTGCAAGATGCATTTGATGAGTTAGCAAATGAATTTGAATGCATGAATTTGAAATATAAGAAAATGATCTCTAAGTTGAAAAAGGAAAATGAAATGCTTGTGAATTTTAAAATTGAATGTGAGAAGAAATTAGAAAATGCAAATCTAAAAATAGAGGAATTAAATAAGAAAAACACTAATTTGCAAAATTCCTTTTCTAGATTTTTCATGGGTCAACAAAAACTTGATCATATGCTAGAGACTCAAAGAGCATTCTTTGATAGAGAAGGGTTAGGCTATAATGCATCAAACAAAGAGACTCATCTAAAAAATTTCTAGTTTAAAAAATTTCCTAGTTAAAGATAGAAAATTTGTTTTGTGCACATTATGTAATAAACTAGGACATTCTTCAAAAGCATGCACCTCTAGGAAGACCATGATTAGAGGAAAAATGGTTGTCAAGATTTGGGTGCCTAAACATGTTTTAAATTCAAGTGATGAGTCCTTAAAAATGAAATGGATCCCTAAAGGCTTAAAAATTATTAGTACTAACTCTCAAGGACCCAAGAAAATTTGTGTACCTAAGATGAAAGCTTGATGTGTTTGTATGTAGGAGGAAGAGTATTGCTACAAGGCTAAGTTCAAGGAGCATTGGTACCTTGATAGTGGATGCTCAAGACACATGACGGGTGACAAGAGCCAATTCAAGTTCCTAAAGCATAGAAGTGGTGGAGAAGTCACATTTGGAGACAACTCCAAAGGACAAATTGAAGGAATTGGCTCCATTGGTAACTCTTCCTTAACTATTGAGAATGTTTTGTATGTTAGAGGCTTAAAACATAATTTGCTTAGTATTAGCCAATTGTGTGATAAAGGATTTAAAGTTATGTTTGATGATTTGTGTTGCAATGCTGTTAATCCTAAAACTAATCAAATTGTTTTTATTGGACATAGACAAGGAAATATTTATATTGTTAACTTAAATGAGCTTAATAGCAAAATTGTATGTTTTATGGCCACTAGAGAAAATGAACCTTGGTTATGGCATAGAAGACTAGGCCATGCTAGCATGCATGTTTTGTCTAAGTTAGCCAAAAAAGACCTAGTAGTAGGATTACCTAAACTTCAATTTGAAAATGATAAAGTTTGTGCGGCATGTGTAAGAGGAAAACACAAAAGAATTTCGTTTAAACCTAAGAAATGTGTTACAACATCTAGATCACTTCAACTCCTCCACCTAGATCTATTTGGACCAACTAGAACCACTAGCTTAGGAGGAAAACACTATGGTTGTCATAGTTGATGATTACACTAGGTTCACTTGGGTGTTCTTTTTAAGTGGTAAAAATGAAGCCTTAGATAAATTCATTATTTTCTCAAAACTTGTTCAAAATGAAAAAGGTTACTCTATTACTAGTATTAGGAGTGACCATGGAAAAGAATTTGAAAATCTTGGTTTTGATGCATTTTGCAATGAAAGAGGTATAAGCCATAATTTTTCGGCTCCTAGAACTCCTCAACAAAATGGGGTAGTTGAAAGGAGAAATAGAACCTTAGAAGAAATGCCTAGAACCATGCTTTATGAAAATAACTTACCTAAATATTTTTGGGCTGAAGCAATAAATACTACTTGCTATGTTATAAATAGAGCTATGGTAAGGCCTATTTTGAAAAAAACTCCCTATGAGCTTTATAAAGGAAAAAGGCCTAACATAAGCTATTTTCACCCATTTGGATGTAAATGTTTTGTTTTGAACAATGGTAAGGATAACTTAGGAAAATTTGATGCAAAAAGTGATGAAGGTATTTTTCTTGGTTATTCTTTAAATTCTATGGCTTATAGAGTTTTCAATAAAAGAACAATTGTAGTAGAAGAGTCAATACATGTAATCTTTGATGAATCAAATATCACTAGTAGAACCAATCTTGATGATGAAGTAGAGATCTTTGATGAACCTATAGTTGATCCATCCCAAGATAAGGATGTTAGAGAACAATTAAAAGATCTTAATATTAACAAAAATGAGGAGTCCATGGAATAAGAAATAATTGAGAAAGAATCTAGGTGTCCTAAAGAACTTGGATATGTGAAGGATAATGATATTGTTGGAGATTCAAACATTGGAGTTAGAACTAGGTCAACATATAAAAACATATGTCAACATGTAGCCTTTGTGTCACAATTTGAGCCAAAGAATGTGGATGAGGCCTTGAAAGATGAAAATTGGATTATGGCCATGCAAGAGGAATTAAATCAATTTGAGAGAAGCAAAGTGTGGACATTAGTGGAAAGACCTAAAGATTATCCCATCATTGGAACCAAATGGATATTCAAGAATAAGATGGATGAGAATAGCATTATTGTTAGAAACAAGGCTAGGTTAGTGGCTCAAGGATATAGACAAGAAGAAGGGATAGACTATGATGAAACTTATGCTCCGGTAGCTAGATTAGAAGCCATTAGGATGCTACTTGCTTTTGCATGCTATAAGAATTTTAAGTTATATCAAATGGATGTAAAAAGTGCTTTCTTAAATGGTTATATAAATGAAGAGATTTATGTTGAGCAACCTCCCGGTTTTGAAAATCCAAAGGTCCCTAACCATGTTTTCAAACTATCGAAAGCCTTATATGGATTAAAACAAGCTCCTAGAGCTTGGTATGGAAGACTTTCAAAGTTTTTAATCGAAAAAGGTTTTACAAGAGGAAAGGTAGACACAACCTTGTTTATTCAATCTAAGGGTAATGACTTATTAATAGTTCGAATTTATGTAGATAATATCATTTTTGGATCTACAAATGAGTCATTGTGGAAGGACTTTTCAAAGTTAATGCAAGGTGAATTTGAAATGAGTATGATGGGAGAGTTAACCTTCTTTCTAGGACTTCAAGTTAAATAATGCAAAGAAGGTATTTTCATAAATCAAGCTAAGTACACTAAAGATTTGCTCAAAAGATTTGGAATGGATGAGTCTAAACCTTACTCTACACCAATGAGCACAAATATCAAGCTTGATAAGGATGAAGGAGGAAAGTGTGTAAACACTAAACTATATAGGTCTATGATTGGTTCATTACTATACTTAACTACTAGTAGACCCGATATAATGTTTAGTGTATGCTTGTGTGCTAGATTTCAGTCATCTCCTAAAGAATCACACTTACAAGCAGTAAAAAGAATCCTTAGATACCTTAAAGACACTTCTTCCTTAGGACTTTGGTATCCTAAAGATTCTCCACTTGATCTCCGTGCTTATTCCGATGCGGATTTTGGTGGATGCAAAGTGGATAGGAAAAGCACATCAGGAACATGTCAATTCTTAGGAAGTAGGCTTATTTCATGGTTCTCTAAGAAACAAAATAACGTAGCTTAATCCACAACCGAGGCTGAATATATAGCTTCCGGAAGTTGCTGTGCTCAAGTTTTGTGGATTAAACAACAAATGAGAGACTATGGAATAGAAATGAACCAAGTTCCCATCAAGTGTGACAACACTAGTGCTGTCAATTTTACAAAAAATCCTATCCAACACTCTAGAACCAAGCACATTGAGATTAGACATCATTTTATACGAGATCATGTGCAAAAAGGTGACATAATTCTAGAGTATGTAGATACATTACACCAAGTAGCTGATATCTTCACAAAACTATTGGACAAGGAGAGATTTTGCATTCTTAGAGGTGAATTAGGTATTATGAATGCTCCTTGAATTGATTTAATATTGAATGAATGAATTAAGTTGGTTTGTGAAGATTGCAAGAAAGAAATTCGAAGACTATAATTACCACTTGCAATTCAAGACCTTAACTTACCATGTTACTGTTCATGTTCTTAGCTTTTTGAGATTGAATATGTAACGACCCGTTACCACATTTTTCACGTATTTCTTTACAACTTTTCCGGTTGGGCTGTCTGCGATGCCATTTCTACAGTGATAGTAATAAATGATAAACATTTATTTAACAAATACGGAATATGAAATTTTTTTTTTCATATTTCCTTACATCTGACATCCCCTATTGTCTTTATTTCAATAAAGTAGTATTGTATACATATGTCTGAAATGTAAAAGAGAAGTGGCTATACCTGCCATATTTAACATAAGTTGCCCCAGCGCTTTATATGTAGCTATATCCATTTGGGATATAATCCTCTAACTCCGTGTCTTTTTATCTGTGGAGTTAAAACAAGGGGTGAGCGAACCACGCGCTCAGTAAAGGAGACGTATGCTACTTTAAAGAAAGCAAAACTATATGCCACAAAGTATTTATTTTTCCTAGAATCATACTAAGTAGGAAAAACAGTGGATATAGTAAACAATACTCTCAATACACCATTCCAATCATTGGTTAAACAATTTACATTAAAATGTAGTAAACAGTAAATATGATTCAGTAAATCTCCTCAGTAAACAGAAATCAATAAGTTGAGACTAGGCATCACCCTATAAATAAATCATGCTCTCATCGTTCCCTACCCCTTTCCAGGAACACAATTCGTCTGCTTTTGGGGTGCACCCGTAGGCCATCGCCCTCACGGCTATCTCGGCTAGATCTATGACCATAATCTATAGGTGGTCCTCGGGTCCACTTGCCAAGTGACCTCGAGACTGCTGATGACTTGGCGGGTCCATCAGCCTCGCAAATCATACTGGATGAAACTAGGGGCCTAAAGTCTCAAAATCAAATTATATCTCATAAAGCACCTTTAAGGAATTATTTCACCAAATTCATCATTTTCTCAAAATGATTTATTTTCCAAAAAGGTCTTATATAAAATAGTAAAAACAGCTCGCAATCTCACCTATTTTTCGTGTGAGAAAGGCACGGGTTAAACTGGCTCGCCTATGGCTAGTTCGCCTATGATCAACTTGCCCATAGTCAACTCGCCCATAGTTAATTCACCCCAAAAAGGTTTTATATGTTCTGTTTACAAAGATATTAAAAACAGCCCATTTTTCGTGTGAGAAATATGTAATTTAAACCTGTTCGCCCATGGTCAGCTCGCCCATTACGGCTCACCCATGGTCAACTCGTCAATGCGGTGAACTTGAATTCGCCCGTCAACCTTAGCATTTAAAAAAACAAGTTAAACTGGCTAGCCCATAGTGGTTCACCCATGGTCAGTTCACCCATACTAGCATTGCCCATGGTCAGTTCGCCCATTATGGCATTGAACATGGTCAACTCACCCAATGCGGCACTACCATGGTCAACTCGCCCAATGCGGTACTTCCATGGTCAACTCGTCAATGCGGCACTTCCATGGTCAGCTCGCCTGTCTTGGCTCACCCGGATTTCTATTAAAACAGGGTCGCTCGCCCTAAAACATCATAAAAAGAGTTTGCCCACTTTGGCTCACCCGTATTTTATTAAAACAGGGTCGCTCGCCCCAAAACATCATAAAAAGAGTTCGCCCACTTTGGCTCGCTCACATTGTATTAAAACAGGGGTCGTTCGCCCCAAAACAACATAAAAGGGTTTGCCCACATTGGCTCACGCGAATTTTATTAAAACAGGATCGCTCACCCAAAATATCACAAAAAAGGTTCGCCCATTTTGGCTCGCTCGCCCTTTTACCAGTTCGCCCGGAAAACAACATAGGGTTCGGCTATCTTTGTAGCTCACCCATCTCAAAATAATTTATCAAATAAATGCATGTCATAAACCAAAATAGTTTCTCAATATTTTCATAATATTTTTACTCCACAGGACATACATTTTACTTTACATACAACTCCCTTACTTAGTATTACGAAACCTAGCTTCCTGCTCGCCTTCCCGATCGCTTTTACCAAATCCTTAATTCCCGGCTGCAAAATGATTTATTAAAACTATTAATATTTTCTTTTTATATATTTCCATCACTTGGGCGAGACTTGAGACAAATCAACTAGCTCGCCCACAGAGATCCTACTAGCTCGCCCAACAGAGCTCTTAATACCTCGCCCAACCGTGCTCGCCATTCATCAAATGGCTTACACGTGGGAGCTCGCCCAACATTCTCGCCATTCCCATATTGGCTTATTCGTGGGAACTCACCCACATTCAACTCGCCATGCCTATATTGGCTTAAATTTGGGAGTTCGCCCAAAATTCAACTCGCCATTACCTAAGCATGTGAGTTCGCCATTTACAGCTTTTTATTCAGAGATGGGCTTGCCCATTGAACTAGCATGTGGCAACTTCGCCCACTACCACGCTCTATATTATTTAGCTCGCCCATTTATCATCATTTTATACCATTTCCATTACTTTCCTTGTTCATTCTCGATTATTTTTCAGACTACATCTTGTTCTAGTTTCTTACATATTCTACAAAATTTAACTAAAACAAGGCTATATCTATGTTTATTACGTTGTAAAACATAGAAAAATCAAGAGAACCATTGAAATATGGAACTCACCTTAACCAACTGCACTTCTAGAACGGAACACTTTCTGTCTCACGTTGGCCTTACTTTGCTTATTCCTTGAGCTCATCAAACGATGGAGGAAAGGTTTTGCAAGCAGGTTTACTTGTTTAGCCAACTTAAGGATGAAGTTTAGTAGATCAAGCATGGTAGAAATGGAAGGAACAGAACATAAACTTGCAGCAGGATAGTTTTCGTGAAGAAGATGGAGTTTGCTAAGTCGGTTTTCCTCAAGTGTTTCTTCTTATATAGCCATGCTAATCCAATCAAAACCTATCACTTGACCTTTATTCCGCTTCTTTCATCATTTCACGTCTTAACATGCATTAATTAGATGAAAGAGACAGCTAGGGTCAATTTTTCTACCCTCATTAATGGATGAAGACACCTGTGGCTAAAGAAACAGCCTGCCAATCTTTTCTGTACCGTTTCTTGACTTATTTGCCTTCTTTGTTTTATTCCTCAACCAATAAGGAAAAGTTCTTTATTGACTTTAATATCCTCTCTTAACTTTCTTCAGCAGTGTGGCGTACAAAGTCAATTTTTACTGCAATGGTTTGAATTTATTTCCCTATATCGTCAACTTTTATTTCCATTTTGTCCACACGTGCTGATTCCAATTCGCCTCCTCATCTTGAGACATCAGCTCGCCATTCAATTTCAATTCGCCAACTTAAGATTTGGCAATTACAGCCATAGTTACATTGTTGGCGATCACCGATTATTGTTCTACTCGCCTACTTTGCTATGATTCATGCCACAAGTTGGCGATCACATTGACATTTTAAATTTGGCGAGTACCTATTGCCTTACTCGCCTACTAGGCTATCATTTGCCCCTCTATATGGGAGATCACGTTACTTGTCATACTCACTCTTTGGGCGATCAGAGCCCTCGTCTCATTCGGGCGATCATCTAAATCAACTAACTTGGTGAACTCACTTATTCGCCAATAAGGCCGTTAAATCATACTCGCCCTCACCCATTGGCGATCAGCCTTTTTCTTCCTCGCCCATTGGCAAGCTGTTCCACTATAGTACTCGCCCATAGAGTATTTCACAAAAATTGCTCCATTTACATGTCAAGTTAAGGAGCTTTTCACTCAAGCGGAAATCAAAATTCATTATTTATTTAATTTCCACTATCAAATTTTATAAAATTTGGGTCTGCAGTAGTGTAGAATCAGGTCTTACAGAATAGTTGAACTTTGTGTGTTTTGATCATGCTAAACTCTCTTTATTAGCCAAAACCCATTTCTGATGTTTAAGACACTATCTTAGTCATGGTCACTGATTGTTCAAAACTGTTCTGCATCGTTTCTGCATACTTATGCAATTTTCTGCACTTTTCTGCATTTTTCTACACTTTTTCTGCAATTTTCAACTCACATCTCATGCATCCCTAGTGGCAACAACCAGATTTTGATTTTCAAATAGTCAAAATGCATAAGTTCCATTGTTTTCAAATCATTTTTATGCATCACAAATGAGGCAAGTGACTGAAGAGACAATTCTTCCAGAATAGGATTGATTTCCAGGTCTTTTAAGCCCAAAAATCTGGGTTTTACTATGAGGAATCGATCCCTTTCACTATGGGATCGATCCTATAGCACCAGAATGGGCAGGACGTGTGTTTTGCCAAAAAGGGATCGATCCCATCCTTAAAGGGATCGATCCCCTCGGGCAAGAATCCACGACTGGCCCTTGCTAAAATCGAGATTTCCTTTCTTAGCCACTATTCATCTTCCCCATCTACAAAAACCCTTCCTCCTCCTCCATTTCTCTTCACAAAATCTTCAAGATCTACTCCGTTTCTTCACCAAATCGCTTCATTTCTTCACCATTCTTCATCTTTTCTCCATCTCTTTCACTTCTCACCATCTTTTCACACCCAAACCTCAAGAATCTCGATTTCCTCTCTTCCCTCTTGTGTTTGTTACTACTCACGCCCTACATCTAATTGTAAGTGTTCTTCACTAATTTTCATCAATTTTTCTTGCATTTCAAGTTTATTTTATCATATCTTGTTAACTCAATTCAAGTTTATGCATCAATTTTCAATTTATCTTATTTTTCATCTCACATACAACACATGTTTTCTATCTAACTTCTAGGGTTCATAAGTCAGAATCATTCGAATATCTCAGCATCATCTCTTCATCAAACTTATTGCTTGCATATTGATCTGTGGTATTGTGTTGTTGGATAGGTTTACATTTCCCCACACACCCATCCATAGTTTACCAAACTTGTGCCCATCACCTCTTCAATCAAATTACTAAACAAAATTTTCTTCACTTCTTGACCTCACTCTTCAATCCAAATGGCTCTTAAAATCAAACATGCCTCCATAAGGAAAAGAACTCATCCTTCTTCCTCCTTCTCTTCCATTCCAACCACTTTCAATCGATGCTTCGCAATGCGAAAGAGAAAAATCGTTACAATACCCAATTTGCCAATATGCGTATTAAACATTGTCGTCCAATTGACTTCGGTTTCTTGGAATCGATTAACTTTCCCTACTTAGGCAAATTTGAAGCCTTCCATTGGACACATTTTCTCAAAATCAACACTTCGGCTCCTTTGAACATCATCCGAGCATTCTTTTCAAATGCCAAAGTTATCTATTCTCCAAATGACCCATGCAAAGTGGTAGGAATTCAACCTTTTGTTATGGGTAGAGATGTTGAAATCACCAAATATTTTCTCTCGTGTGCCTTTTGCATTCTGGAGCATGATCTTGTGCACGAAAATGTCAACGTCCCATTAGAATTTAATGTAGTCAATGACCGTGCGGGTGACTTTCCCATCTTCGCAAGACTTATTCACATTATCATCTCTTGGAATCTTCACCCACTAGGGACCAAATATTCTCAACTTCGGCGACTTGATCGCTTCTGGCTCCACCACATTCATTCCCCTGACGGTGAGCAGCCAGACCTTGTTCATTTCATTCTCCAAGATTGGGTGAAGCTTGTTCTTGGCAAGGTCCACATGATTGTCTTCCCACAGCCACTTGCATATTATCTGCTCGATCACGACATTGATTGTTTATGTGAGGCTGGTGTCCTTCCCGAACCCGGTACCACCATCAACCTTGCTACACTACATAATCTTGGATGGTATTCTCGTCAGCAAGGTGATACTGTAGTATGGGAAAAGGCTCATGGTGCTCCTGGATCTCCCGAGCATGCTAGTGAAGAGGACGCTCCTGCTCCTGAAGAGGAAGCCCCTGCTTCTTCCTCCACACCATCGAGGTCCTCATCTAATGACCAGATCATGCTCACACTTCAACATCTCCAGCAGACCTTCACTCAGTGCTTTGATCAGCTCGATGATCAATTTGGTCAACTCAATGTTCATCTCGACAATGTAGAAAAGACACAGGCTGCTTTGTACGATGAAGTCCAAGATATCCGTATGCAGTAAGAGGACTTCATGGACCAATATCACAAGACGTTTCCTAGGTGTTGATTGTGATTGTAGTGAGGGCTGAGCATTTAGCTTATTATGATCTTCTACTATGACTGGTGTTTATGATGTATTTAGACTTATGTTTATTGTGAGGGTTGTGAGGGTGTTTGTTGTGTGTTTTGATGTTAGACTCTTTGCAATCTTTGTTTCTCTGGCATGCCTTATGATTTATATATATATGACTTTGGCTTGATCTATATTTCCATTGGCTTGGTTTCTCACTTTGCTTAGTCTTTTTCTCCATTATTGCTTTAAATTGACTTATCCATCTGTCCCTTTCTCTTTATGTCATCCTATTTGCTTTAATTCTTGATATGAAAAAAAGGGTGAGAATTCATGGGATAAGTTTTTCATGCATAAATTGAAGGGGAGCAAAATATTTTATCATGTGTAAATTGAGGGGGAGCAAAGCAAAATGATTTTCAGGCAAAATATTCTTCCATGTATAAATTGAGGGGCAGCCAAGCAAAATGAGTTTCATGATGTCAAAATGGTAAGCAAATTTACCTTAAGTTTTGTCATATCAAAAAGGGGGAGATTGTTAGCTTTAAATTGACAAGTATTTTGAAATGACAAAACTCAAGTAAGATTAAGAATGGTTTTTCCAAAGTGAATTTGCTTTGAATGAACTCAATGATAGAAAATATTTTAAACAAAGTTTTGGTTTGTGATTTCAATTGAAAAAGTCAGTAAATATTCTTAAAAAAGTGTTAGAAGGTTTTGAACTAACTTAGAATCACAAAAACCATCAATTTGTATCAATTTGCAGCAAAATAGGTGCAGGAAATTATGAGGGATCGATCCCTCCAGTAAAGGGATCGATCTCTAAGTGACAGAATCCTTGGAAGAGGTCCAGAGAAGGATAGGAAAGCATTCTGGAGAAAAGGGATCGATCCTCCAAGTAAAGGGATCGATCCCTTTGCACAAAACTGAGTCCAATGGCTAGTTTCTGAGGGTTTCAACGAGAGGAATTGCATTAAATGCTTCACCAACCATTCCAATCAGTTGATGGGATATAAATAGAGGTATTTATGAAGTTTGGAGGTAGAACAAGCACTCAGAAAATCCTCAAGCTTCAAGAGAGAAAATCCAATCTGAAAATTATTATTGTGTAACTCCATTTGTGAGATTTCTTGTTATTCATCACCCATTTTACTGAAAGTTCTGTTATTCAAAGGGGTGAGCTATCCTTGTAAGGTCTACTATTGTAGAGTGTGGGTAGTATTACAAGGGGAGAGGCTTGGAAGGTGAATTCTAAGTCCTCAAGAAATATTGTAAGAGGTATCACCACACCTTGAAGTGGTTTGTAAAGATTCTCAAGGAAGAGCTGAATCAAAACCTTGACAAGAGAATCAAGGAGAGAGGACGTAGGCAAGAGATTGGCCGAACCTCTATAAATTTGTGTTTGCTTCTCTTTCCCTTACTCTTTTACTGCACTTATTTCATTGTTGTTTCATTAGTCTTAATTGTGCATTAAGAGTTAGATAAATCTTAAATAAGTATAAAAACCGATTCACCCCCCCTCTCGGTAGAGCCAACAATAATTTATGAAAAAGTATGATATTTAGAATTTTTTTGTAAATATTTACAACTTGCATATAAATTTGTTTCTAGACATACATTAAAAAAGAGATTGCATTGATACGTTTAAAGAATATAGGCAAGCTTTGATTTAAAAACTTAGGAAAATTTCATCTAGGGTTAGTTTAACTAGTGATATATGGACTAGTGCTAACAGTATAAGTTATCTTGTTATAAGTTGTCATTAGGTAGATGAAGATTGTTGCATGCAAAAATGAATTTTATCCTTAGATGTAATAGAAGAAGCTCATAATGAATATACTATTCATATATATACATTACTAAAATCAGTAAATTGTATGAACTTAAAAATAATAAAGTTTTTGCTATTATTTTAGATAATGCTTCGACTGATACCGCAACTATCTCTATGTTAAGTAAAAGTTTAAGCCTAGTTATGCAATGTGTACTTTTTTATGATAGATGTGCATGCTATATTATAAATTTGTGTGTTCAAAGTGGTTTTAATGATACTGATAGCAGTAGTATTAGCGACATAGGTCCAATTGATAAAATTAAAATGTTAGTAAAATGGATCTGCACCCCAGATCATAAACATAAATAAAAGCAGCTATGTCTAGGAAATAATATACTTGTTAAAGCATTTCCACTTCCTATGGAAATAAAGTAGAACTCACTGCATCGTTTGCTTTCTTTTGTTTTATCTTATAAAAAACTTATTACTCATTTTTATAACAATTATACAAATAACCCATATTTAGTGCTTTATGATGAAGATTGGATTTTTATTGAATATTGTATTGATTTATTATCTACTTTTAAAGACACAACCAAAAGATTTTCAACTCAATATTATTTAACTATACCTTATTTTGTTCTTATTATTTATACATGTTTGATAAAATTTCAAAATTTAGGAATCATGAAACTTTATCTTCTTTGTAAATGATATGGAGGAAAAATTTTAAAAATATTGGGAAACAATTCCTCTTATTCATTGTGTTGTAACCTTACTGGATTCTAGTTAAGATGAGGTAAATATAGAGATTTTTTTTTTGTTATAAAGAATTTCTAGGTCTTGATTATATTGAGGACCAAAGATCTTCAAAAACAATTATTTTTTAGAATTGTTTAATATTTATGAAGGTGAGAGAGAGCAATTCAACTTCAATCGATGACAAAAAGAATCGTATGAATAAATCGAGATTGGTGCAGTAGCCAAGGAAAATGCATTTTAAATGCAATTAAGGAAGAACAAAAATGAGAATGAAGTTGAAAGGAAAAGCCGACGAATCTGGATCATCAACAACTAGACAAAGTTATAACTTCAATGAGATAGAATTTTTCTTAAGTCAAGACTTTCATATAGACAATAACTTTGATCTTCTCCAAAGGTGAAAAGAAAATCAAAGACAATTTCTAATTTTAGCTTCCATAGCCCTAGATGTTTTTGTGGTGCAAGTTTCTTCCGTTGCTTCAAAATCCGCATTTTCGACATGTGGAAGAATCCTTGGAGACCATCGAACCACTTTTAATTCGGATTTATTATGCATGTTAACATGCCTTAAAGATTGATTTGAAGCAAAATTCTACAATATCGAATTTGGAATGGCTAATGAATTCGCTAATAATACTTTGGAGGAGGAGGAAGAAATTTCTCAAACAATCCGTATAAATTATGAAGAATAGGTAATAATATATATTTTTTTTGGTAAATTGTATGCAAAACTGTAAATAAGTTTAGTCATAGTATATATTTTTATGGACTATGGTCTCGTGGTTTTTACCTTTCTAACTTTTGAAGGGGTTTTCCATGTAAAAAATTTTTGGTCTCCTACTCTCTTCTTTTTCTCCTTTATTATTTTCGTTTATTATTATTGTTAAATACTAAATTAATTAATGTTATATTTATACTATGTTTAAAAAATAAACAAATATTTAAAATACAAAATAAATGAATATTTTAAAAACATACTAAATAAATGAATAACTATTTTAAATGCAAAATGATAAGTTTACTTATATTTTAAATGATAAGTATAATTATATTTCAAATGTAATAAATAAGTTCAACAAAATTAAAAAATTTTAAATGTATTATAATTTTTTTAAAACTAACAACTTTTTTTTTGGCCAAAACTAACAACTTTATTAAATTAGTTATAATGACTTTATCATAATATCATTATTTATTATTTTATTGTAACAATAATTTTTTTGGATAATTTATTATAATAACTTTATCTTTAAATTACAATTATTTTAGTTAAATAAGTTATAATAACTTTATTATTATTAATTTATAATAACTATTAGCATCACTTATTATAAAAATAAATTTATTAGATTAAATTATAAAAATGTCTTAATAATTATTTACTCTAATTAAATTAATTAATATATAAACTTAAAAAATTAAATAAATTGGGCCCAATTAATTTGACTTGGTTTTTAATGAATCGGTCCAATAGATCGGACCGGTTCAACATTTTCCTACTGTTGAATTGGCTAGGTCTGGACCGATTTAGCAAATAGGTTAACCAATTTGTTATTTTAGTGGGTTGAAACTAGTAAAACTTAGCCCAAAACTGATCCGGTCTAGCCCACCATCACTACTATTCTACAGTCAAGTCAATAGTGTCCCTAAAAGGAGAATATAAGAAGAGGCCAAGTATTTCCTAGGCCTGTAACCAAAAAAAAAGTTTTTCTAGGCCTTGTCATGCACTAGCAAGCTATGTCTTCGGCTCAGTATTTCCTTAGGCCGGTGTACCATTGGGCTCAACCCTATTCAAAACATTAAAACATTTGAATCAGCGATCAAGTTTCTTTGTTCAAAGTTGCACTTTATTGTGTAAGATTTGTGTAAGTGATTAGGACAGATCACTGATAGGATTTTATTAATACTAAGGAGGAAGGCGGAGAGAATTTTTTTTTTTGGTGTAAGAGGAGGGTGAGAAGTTATGAAGTGTTCAAAGTTGAATTTAGATATACAATAGTTTTAAAAATTAAAAAGGATACAGAATAAAATTTTAAAAAAAAATTATATATGACTTTAAAATAATAAAATATTTTATTTTTAACGTATCAATATTAATTGTGACATGATAAATTTTGTACTTTACATATATCAGACATGATACAAACATAAAACAAATACACAAGTTGTATTTAGTTTTATTTCTGTTTTATTTTATTTTAATTTGATTTTCTTATGGATGTTCAATGTAATATATATTTATTAGAAATTTTTTTCTTTTTTGTAATTGTAAATTCTACTAATAAATGAAATCTTATTTAAGAAAAATAGGCCACATCAATCACTTTCAACTCTTTTGGAAATTTTAATTATTTTTGTACTTTTATACGTGTGTCATCAGAGGCTTCACTAATTCTTGTACAACATTAATAAATTATCACATAACTCTGTTATAATGTTTCATTTTGTTTTTTCATTTGTATAGCAACAATCAGGAAACTGATGGAAAGTTGCACTTTACATCAGGCCTATATTTTTTTTGGTCATTATTACATCAGGCATATTAACTATGAATAATTATACCATTCTTAATCAAAAGTCTTCTTCCAAACCTACCATTGGAAAATATATGCTACTAGATGCTAAGACCTTTTACTTAGCCTAAATTCCTTGTTTAATCAGGTCATGTTTGTCTCTCTGAACCAATTTCACATTCTACAAAATCAAACATGGAATAGTATCCGAGAAAAGGAAAGCCTGACAAAAATAATTAGCTACAAGAACTATTGACCAAGTTTCACTATTAGAAAATGGGCTTTTAGCAATCAAAATTTACAACGATTAAGATAGTAGTCACAAAATCTCATGACATTTGTAGTTGACTTTTCATAGTCGTTGCTTAATTGATTTTTTTTATATTTTTATGCAATGTTACTTATTGTTGTTGCGAATTTTCAAATTGACAATAATAAAAAAAATCATTACGATATATTATTATGTTTGCAACAATCTTTAATTGTCGTTGCTTATTTGATTTTTCTTTATATTTTATACAATAACATTTATTATTATTGCAAATTCTTATCAAATTAACAACAATAAAAAAAAAAGTCATTGCGATATTTCATTACATTTGCAATAACTTTTAACTGTCCTTACTTATTTGATTTATTTTATATATTATACAATGACACTTATTGTTGTTGCTAATTCCTATTAAATTAACAACAATAAAAAAAGTTGTTGCAATATCTTATTAAGTTTGTAACAAATTTTAATTGTTGTTGCCTTATTAAAATTTTAAATATTTTATACAACGATAAATAAATTTTTATGACATTTATATCAAATTCATAACAATACAAAAAATCATTTGAAAATCCACCTAAATTTGCAACTATTTTTTATTGTTGTTGTTAAAGTAAAGTTTTTTTTTCATATTTTATATAACGATCAACATAATTGATACAAAATTTTTTTGGCTATCTTATTTGTGATCCTAAATTCAATTTTTCTTAAACTATATTATACTCACATGAAAGTATGATTTTTATCATTTTTATCTAGTACAAAACTAATATTTTTTCATTATTTGTTCGGAGCTTGTGAAGGGCTTTGTTTAATTTTTGTTCCTTGTGCTATGTTTAGTGTACAACTTATCTGTAAAACTATTAAGCATTGCAAATGGTAAGACGCACACAATTTGCACCAATCTCTTTTGTAATTCATGTCTCTTTTTCTTTTTAAATTAAAAAATATTATTCTTAGTATAATTATTGTCAACTAAAAATAACATCCCATATTTGGTAAAAAAAAATCCTTATTTCATGAGATAAATCACCATAAAAATTCATCAATTAACAACTTTTCACTTATAAATGAATGATAATTAATATAATATATATCATCCAAAGATTAATTAACTTAATGTAATATCATCAATAAATAGTAATAAATAATTTTAAATTTAATTAAAAAATAATTTTGTGACCTTTTATCCTCAATTATTTTATAAAATTAAAGCATAAAAATTAAGTAAAAAATAAAAATAAGAGATAAAGTGGTTTTTTTTAACACAAAAAAATAATAAATAAATAAACAAACAAAGCAGTAATTTGCCAGAAAAACAAACACAAAAAAATTTTTCTCCAAAAACCACTTCTACCATTTAAATCTAAATTAAATGAATATAATTTTAATATAGATGAATTTTTTCAATCTTTACAGACCAAGATTGAAGATCTGACTATTAAGTTCGATGAAACAAGTGTCTTTAAAAGCTATCCGACAAGCTATTGATTGGTAAAGATATGATTACTGTTAAGGAATTGCTAAAGCAAAAGAGGTGTGGCCTATCAGAAAAGGATTGAACTAGAATTCATGAGTTAGGTCACTATACGCTGGAGGCTATCATTATTTATGTATTAGTGTCAGTAATTATTTCACTACTTAGAAGTGCTCAACTTCTTTTTATAGATATTTTTATATATGTTTATCTAGGTTTGACTTGGATGAATGATTAGCTAAGTTCATTTTCTCAATCTTATTTTGAGTTTTATGTTCAAACTTCAAATAAAAAATACAATTTGGACTTAAGGAATTTGAAACTCACTCATTTTCTAGAAAATCAAACCTATTTATTGCTTTTGTATTACACTACATTTATTTTTTATTAGTATTAATTGATTGATTTTTTCCATTCTGTTTGCTCATTTTGTAGGGAATCAAATGCAAATCATCTTTTCTTTTGGAATTGTGGATGTTTATCTTAGTGTATATGATGTCAATGAATTTAGAATTTTTACAATATAGATTTTTTTAAAATCCCAAATCATATTATTTCACAGCAATTTTTAAGAGCACTTTTCAAATTTTTTTTTTCAAATTGTGCTCTTTCAATGGCAAAATAAATGCCAAATTAGACTATCATACTGTGGAATCTCACTTGAATGGTTATACTAAGCTCAGCCCTGAATTGTGGGCTATTAGTGAAGATCTACCGGTTGCCAAGGCTAATCAATTTTCAAGGTTATAATACTCTTTTGTTCTGATCTTGCATTTGTTCATGCTGTTTCAATGGTTTATATATATCCTTTGTTTTTTGGTTCATAGGAGTTACAAGGAGAGAGTGGGAAATCGAACCTTGAACTTTTAAGTCTGACCAGCTGGATGGAAGATTTAAGGGATATTTCTAACATTTAATAATTCATTTAAAAATTAAATTAAAAATAAAATTAATAAATATAAAATAAAGTCATTACAAGAATAAAATTTAATAATTTAGAAGTAAATAGTTAAAAATTGGGAAAGAATTAAGCTAAATAGAAATAAACTAAGATTAAATAAAATTCCTTGAATAAACGTGGATTAATCCGATCATGGAATTTAAAAGAGAATTGCGCTTGAATAGTTTTCTTTAAAATTCCTAGGTGAGGAGATTTCTTCCAAGATGTGACTAGTTTGATGAAAGGTCTAGAGGAAATTTTCAATATTAAATAATTCATATTTATTTAAGTTATAAAAAGTAAAGAAAAAATAATTATAGGGTAAAAAGAAATTACAAATTATAAAACTATAAAAATAGAAAAATAATAAATAATTTATATAAATTAGGATAGGAGTTAAAATAGGTGTTTCATAATATAATTAAATCATTCGATGACCTTCCCTCTTCAAGAAAGGTGATTGGTCCTACTTGAATACTCTTGAGGTGAGAAGAACTTTTAAGTTGTCCAACCAGCTTGATGGAGGAGACTTTGAAGATTTTTCAATATTTAATCATATCGAAATTAAAGCAAACAAATAGGCAAAATTAGGATAACTTTAGACTATTTGGTACCATCTTAGGATAGGCGTTGTGAAGGTATTAATCCTTCATTACACGTAACCATACTCACGAACCTTAGTTTCTTCGAACGTAGACCACGCCTTATCTTTATACAAGAATAGGTGACCAAACACATTTAAGTCAGAATGATTGGTGCCAACTCCTTGATTTTAAGTCTAGCATGTTAGGTTTTAGGACTTAGCACGTTACAATAGGTTGGCAACTCCACTGGGGATATTTAGAGAGTCAGGCCGTTAAATGGTTTAAGTTTATCAAATTTTGCCTAAAAGCTTGAAATTTCATAAAATATTAAATGCACACACTTCACTTGCAAGAGCATGCATTAGCCCTTGACTCGAGCTTGTCCTTCTTAGGAGGGAGTATAGTACCTTTACCTTTGTGAGGTGATAACCTCCACACAAGCCAGTGAAATACTCTCACTTAAATTGAACTTTTTCGCTTGTAGCCTAAAATGGGTGAGGATTGGGTGCCTTACTAGTCTTATGTGGACGATAGTGAGGAACAATATGGGAACATTTAGACCTTGAATTATCCAAACCCAACATGTAATGAAACATAATGCTTAGCCTTAAGGTGGAACCATGCTAGATTGAAGTGCAGACTCAAACCCAAGATAGGACGCATGAAGGAATAAGTTTTGCTTCCTCTTTTTTACATTGTTTTTACCAAAAAAATTCAAAAAAATATAGTTTTTTTCTTTCTTTCATTTTACAAAATAAAATAAATGAGTTTGTTTTTGCATCGCATAACATGTAATTCATAAGTGCATTCATTTTTGTGCATAAACATATCACCAAATGAAAAGTAATTTTAACTTAATTGTGGCACAAAGTATCAAAATTGCATCCACTAGGTGGTCAACCCTCTATAGATATCATATGAGGTATCAAGCACACATAATGGAAGAGGATTAAAACAGTAGAATAGAGAAGTTAGAAAGGCATGATACACAGATGAAAGGGTAATTGAGCGAATTTACTCAATTGCTAAAAGCTCTAACTAAAGGAAAAGAGAAGATGGTTAATCAAGATGAGTCTGTCCAAGAAACTCAACAAAGTATGCGAGAAAACCCTATCTTCATACTCGATAGGAATACTGTCAAAGCCTCAATACCCCAATAGGTGCAAGGAGGAAATCCTCAAAGAAATTCATCAACACTAGCTCAAAATTAAGTCAAAGCACCAAATTTAAATGACCCCAAAGAGTTGGAAAAACTAAAGTGTAGGGAGGAAGATAGTAGTACTAAAGCTCAATTGAGCTTGATTGAGGAAAGGTTAACTGCCGTAGAGGGAAAAGATTATTTTGGGCCAATAGACGTCGAAAGACTGTGTTTGGTACCCAATGTGGTGCTTCCGCCAAAGTTCAAGGTACCTGAAATGGAACTTCATGCCTAAAAGACCATCTTACCATGTACTGTAGAAAGATGGCGGCATATGCATGGGATGACAAGCTTTCAAATGGTATAACTAATTGGAAAGGAGCAGGGTTACTTCTTGGTCTAAGTTGGCAAGAGCTTTCGTAGCTCAATATAGACATATGACCGATGTAGCTCCTAACCGCTTATCTCTCCAAAATATGGAAAAGAACAAAGATGAGAGCTTCAAAGAATATGCACAACAATGGAGAAATGTGGCATCACAAGTTCAACCTCTTTTGGCTGAGAAGGAAATTACCATGTTTTTATTGAATGCTCTCAAAGCTCCTTACTATGAGTGTATGCTTAATAATGTGACGAAGAATTTTGCAAACATGGTGTTAACTAGTGAAGCAATGGAAAATGCCCTCAAGAGTGGTAAGATTGAAGCATCTATGAATGATAACAAGAAGAGTGGGTTTTCAAAGAAGAAGGAAGAAGAAGCACAAGTTGCCTCAAATAACTCACATTGTTCCTATACCCTTTATTCACCTACAGTGAATTATGCCTATTCTCAACCCCACCCACAAACTCATCATCAAAATGCTTTCCAACCCATTTTCCATTCATAAGCCTCTACTTTTCCACTTAATGACCAAAGGAATACTTAAGTTGGACGAAATGTCACTATAAACCTTATACCGATGACATACACAAAGTTGTTCCCACAGTTGATAAGGGATCACCTTATTGCCTCTGTTTATGTAGAGCCTTAAAGCCTCCCTTACCAAAGTGGTATGATCCTAATGCAAAGTGTGATTATCATAATGGCAATGTTGGTCACTCTATTAAGAATTGAATGGGCTTGAAGAGGAAAGTCCAATCACTTGTGAAGGTTGGAATTTTGAGTTTTAGGGTAAAGGGTGACTTGAATGTGAATAATAATCTTCTGCCAAATCACACAAAGGTAGCGGTTAATGCTGTGGAAGAAAGTGGATGATATTGATTATTTCACCTAGTTTGAAGTTAATGGTTGTTTCTTTGTTTCTTGCGTTTAATTTCATTCATCTTAAAACATTTCAGTTTCTTAAGTAATATAGGAGTGCCTAAGCCCAAAAGGCACTGAGAACTCTTTTATGTATTAGGCCAACTTTTATTTGTTTTTATTTTCAATAAAGGATTAGTACGATGCATGTTTCTTAATTCCTCATTCCAATCTTGTTCTTTTATGCAAAACACCAATACCCATATTGTTTACCAAGTTCAAAAGTATCCAAATAATGAACATGATAATGATAACGATAATGGCATGAATATAAAATTCAATTTTAAAAGAACTGCTTTGTTTTGTTGAATAGATTTTTAGTTTGCCGAGATTGTTCAAGCAAGATGAGAATAGATGAAAATT
Organism: Heritiera littoralis; assembly: GCA_031772115.1. Lineage (NCBI taxonomy): Eukaryota > Viridiplantae > Streptophyta > Magnoliopsida > Malvales > Malvaceae > Heritiera > Heritiera littoralis. Next base: position 1,936,537 of record JAPDPK010000090.1, read on the forward strand.
TATCTGAAACTTCACTCACTAGATGTTACGAGTAAAGGTGAATCTCTACATGAAATTTTAATGAGTTTGTCCTTGTTCAATAGATGATCTTCAATAAGAGTACTGGTGTTTGAGATGAGAAATGGCCTTTTTTCACTACCTTGCAAGCGTAAGTAAAATTATCCATTGACCAGCCCTTTTGAGCCTATTATATTCTTTCTGATATAACCCACCAAGGATCACCCTCCACACTGGGGGCCAATGAAAATGAAAAATGAAGAATTAGCGGGCAAAAGAAAATTTGAGGGGCAAAGTAAAGAAAAAAGAAAAACCACTTTTGTATGGAAAAAGAATGAAGAAAGAAAAAAAAAGAAAAAGGGTTTGAAATCAAGAAGTGGAAACCCTTGTCATGTTTGAAAAAAAAAACAGAAAGAAAGGAATAATGAAAAGAAGAAAAGAAATGGGGCAAAATTCAAAATGCCTAAATGATTTGAATGATGGGAAATGATCCTTGGTATGATAAGCCTTGAAACACTTATTTTGGCCCTATTTATCCCTTTTTTTTTCATGAACCCTCATCTGAGCCTACGTTACTTGCCTTAAAAGTCCATTTTGATTAAACATGAGTACTCACATTGGAGAATCATGTGTTGAATAAGTTTATACTTACATAATGAGATGACGATCCTTAGATAAAATTAGAAGAAGCAAATCAATATAAGCAAAAAGATGTAGTCTATATGGAAATAACGAGCTTACAAAGAATTTCTCTTAGATCCATGTGATAACCGTGAATTTTCTAAAATTAATATTAAATATTTGTAAATTTAATATTAAAGCAAATAGAGAAGTTAAATAAATAAATGAATTTATTTACAAAAAAGGAAATAGTGTTGGAATTTCCATAAATTTATGAAATGATGAAATAAGAGGAAATTTAATTTGGATAAATGGAAATCCAAATTAAATAAGAAATGAAAATGAGCATAAGTATTTTGGATATTAAGAAATCCAAATTTAAGAAAATAAGAATGCGTATATTATATATTTATATAATTAGATTATATAAATATATTTTTATTTGTTTTCATATAAATACATATGTATATATATGAAATATAGTATATATTATAAAATGATATATGTACTATTTTATATTAAATAAATACATATGTATATTATTATAATACATTTTTGTATATAAATATATATATGAAATATATAAATATAGTATTTGAATTTAAATGTATAGATATATATATATGGTATTATATGAAATATATATATTAAGATATATATATCTAATAGAATAATTATATATATAATTATATAAATATAATTATATATTATATATAAAAAAAAAGGAAATGGGAATCGGGATATAACCCGATTCCCTTGTTTTTTTTCTCCTTTGTTAAAACAAAGGAGAAAATGTAAAGGGAAGCCGACTGACGCCGGCCGAGCGAGGGAAGAGGAAGAGGGAGCGACATCGTCGACGAGTCGAGGAAAGGAAGAGAAGCCAACACAGGCAACGGGAAAGGAAAAGGAGAGGAGAAACGAACGGAAATCGAAGAGGAAAGGAGAGGAAGAAAGGAAAAAAGATACGGCAGTGCCGACCGATCCGGGCACTGCCACACTCACCCCAACCTCAGCGGAGGTAAGGGGAAGAAGAAGGAGTCACCGGAGAAGAGGAAAACGGAGGAGGAAGGAAGAAAAAGGGGAGGAAAGGACCAAGACCCACGCCGCCAGATCCGCTGTCGTGCCACCGATCTGGGCTGAACGGAGACCAGCCACAACTTCGCCGTGATATCCGCCAGCTGTGAGAACACCAAACCGCCGGAGAACCGACCACCGGAGGAGAACTGGCGGTAAGGGGAGGCTGGACTTGTCTGAACCAGTCTGAACCGGTTCAAACTAGGAAAAAGGAAAAGGAAAGGAAAAAAGAAAAGAAAAAGAAAAAGAAAAGAAAAAAAAAGAGAAAAAAGAGAGAAAAGGATATTTTCGGGAATTCGAAAATTCAAAAATTTACGAAAATTCAATAAGAAATTTTCGAAAATTAATTTTGAGTAATTTTAATAAATTGTGGAAAAAATTCTAAAATATAGAATTTTATTTCCAGAAAATCACCCTCGATGACCGAGACGATGGAATCGGGAGAGGTGAACACAGGCGTAATGGTGGTGAGGAAGTCGCCAACCCGAGACAGGTAATGGAGACATGTGCAGCCTGTAAGGATATTAGGCACACATGTTATAAATATGCATATAATTTTATAAATGATGTTGATAATGATTGGTTGGAAAATTGTGGTGATTTACCGGTTGAAATTATAAATTGTATTTTCCATGCAGGAGGCTAGCCAATCGGCAGCCGTTATACTGCCGAAAAATCTTAGAAAATTACCGAAAATCATAATAAATGATTTTATATCACGAGGAACGATTTCCAACCACGAAAATCGAGAAATCGATTAGTTTTCATAAAACATGAATATACTGATGTTTAATTTTAAAATATTCATGTTTTTGAGAATTGTGAAAATGAAATCACCGAAAATTCCCTCGATATGTGATATTTCACGTGAAACGAGATGGAAAATGAAAAGGATCAAAGTGAATATTTTATAAATATTTCTTAAATATTCACTTGATTTCATATAAAACCTTTATGGTTTTAATTATGAAAATAATTAATTATAAAAATTCCATAAAGGTTAAGTAATGATGAAAACTATGATTTTGAGACTAGAATGTCTCTACATGTGTTTATAGAGGAAAACATGGTGATGGGATTATTGAATTTGGAAAATAAATATTTTATTTTTCCATAAATTATGAAAATTTTTGAATTGAATTTCGATAATTTTGAAAGCCATGTTTTGGAAAGAAAGCACGAAAAAACGTTGCGTATATGTTTTACGGTGAAAAAGAAACAGTCATGAGATTTATTTTGCAGTGTGATTATTTTAGAAACTGTTTTCATCGTATGGAAAATGTGATTTATGCCCTTATGAAATAATTTGAAAGATGTTATTTATTTTATAAATTTCATAAAGGTGACAAGATATACATGTGAGCCTTATGAATAAATGTGAAATATTTCAAATTACTGTGTTTAAAATCCATAGAGGCTATGGTACGGTTTTATATTGTTTTGAGACTTAGGCCCCGAGTTTCATGCATCATACTATTACTGTTACTGTCACGTGGCTAATTGACCAGCTAGTCATTAGCATCCCGGATTGTCACCTAGCAAGTGTACACCGAGGACATATTATAGATCATGGCCATAGATCTCAGTACTGATACTGTGTCCCTTAGTGGACGAAGATAGCATGATTTAATTGTAGGGTGATGCCCAATCTCACTTACTGATTACTGTTTACTGAAAGGATTTATTGAATCCTGTTTATTGTACTATACTGTTTACTGTACTGAACTACTGTACTGTTTACTGAGCAAAACAGTACCAAAACACTATTTTACTGAACTGTACTGTTACTGTTGACTGTTTACTGAAATGGTAGCCACTGATTATTGTTTTACTGAACTGAAAGCTACCATTAACTGTTTACTGAACTAAAAGCTACGCATACTGTTTACTGAATTGGTAACTACTATTTATTGTTTACTGACTGAACCGTATCAAGATACTGTTTTACTGATTTGCAAGATACTGTTTTACCAAATAGTACTATACTGAATATTACTATTTTACTGAACTGTAAGATACAGTTACTGAAGTAAAGAGAAATTAATGTTTATTCAAAAAGAATTACATGAAAATTATTTCTAAGATAGAAATAATTACAGAATTGTTTATTCAATGATTTGGATATTTACAAACCACTGTACTGTCACGTGTTTTTAACTGTACTGAAGAGAAAAGAAGTAAACTACGGCTTTACTACTATACTGTCACTTGTTTTAAATTGTACGGAAGGGATATAATAAAATGGTTTATACCATTTTTATAATTATGAGAAAAGAGAAAGAAATTGTGTTAAAATAGAACAATTTATAAAGTACTCTCTACAGTTGCTTCTAGGTTTCGGGACAAGACAGGTATTGCAAAATACCTGCCTTACTCCATCCGGATCCTAGCCGACTGTAGTATCCTTCCTACATGTGAGCCTAGAACACTTCTAGGAAAATTTAAAGAAAGTGAAAAAGTTTTTCAGCATATAGATAGCTGAATATCAAGTGTTGCACATAACTCTCTTACTGAGCCATAGTTTGCTCACCCCCTTAATTTTAACATTTCAGATTTTCGAGGACTGAGAGTCTGATATCTAAGGATTTCGGCTGTGCATTTGGGGACGATGCGACAGCTTGATTTATTACATGAGGTACAATCATTTATTTTTCGTATTTAGACTTATCTACAATACTACTTTCTTGTGAATTAAGATAGGGATGTAATTCATATTATAATTTCACATGAAATTGTTAAATGTAACTCAAAAGTAAAGTATCGCAGACAGCCCAACCGTTAAAATTGTGTAATAATATGTGTATTACTGTGTTACTGGACTGTTACAATCCATGTGAGCATTAAATTGGGTGAAGACATATCTGCTGTTGAGGCATGAATTGGAATCAATAACAGACAAAAGAAATTTCATGAAGACGAAAAAAGAAAAAAAAATGAATATTGAAAGAAAAAAAGAAAAGAAAAGAGAAAGTAGAGAAAAAAAATGAAAGAAGGATTCAAATCAAAAGCCCAAAAAGGGCAGTTTGGATCAATGGAGTGCATCTAAGTTGAAAACCTAAAAAGGTGGCTTAGATATGAGAAAAGTTGGATGTCAATGATACTAGGGCAAGGGATGTTTTGATAAACTCAACATGATAAGATAAAATAGATAATTGGAAGGGAATTTTGCATTTAGTGATCATAATTATTTGAATTTTGTTATTTGGATACTAATACCTAAAACTTAATCTTGAAAATTCTCGTTTTGCTTTCAAGCCTACTCTTTTTCCAAGCATGGCTATTTCTTGTAATACTTTCCATATAGCGAATAGTACCTTTATTTTCACCATCATTTCTTTGCTATATCCTTACCATAGGGGTTTGAGAAATTGTGTTACATTAATCTTGAAATTGGAATGATAATGAATGTTTACTTAACAAAATATGTGAAAGACTCCTATATTATTTAAGGAAAGGAAAATTAATGATGAATAGAAATTGGAAATTAAGAAAAATCAAAGAATAAAAAAGGAGTGAATGATGAGGTCTCAATGAAGATTTTAATGAGCAAATGAATGACCATATAGAGAGGAAAGTGAAAAGAAGAAATGTAACAGTCTGAGTATACAATATTTGTTCGTTTTATACATATTTATCTGTTAGGCTGTCTATGATGCTTTACAGTTAATTAACCGTTACAGTAATAAACAGTAATTTCATTCACAATACAAATTCAGAAATGTGAATATTACACTATTTCTTATCATATCTACATTCCCTGTATTTTACTTATACTTAATGTTGTACTGTACAAATTTTTTGAATATATAAAAGAAAATAATATACCTCTGATATCGTATATCTGCTGACTCGATAACCGATCTAGCAGTCGATAACTCCGGATGGTAAGTCTCTGAATCCAAACAATAACCTATGGAGTGGAAATAAAGGGGTGAGCGAACCACGTGCTCCGTAAAGGAGTTGTATGCTGCTTGATATAATGACAACTATATGCCGTAAAATGATTATTTTCCTAACAGTGTACTATGCACAGTAAGGAAGGATACTATAGTCTGCCGGGAAATCCAAATGGAGTATGGAAGGTATTTTGAAATACCTGTCTTGTCTCGAAAACCTAAAGCGACTATAAGGAATAATTTATAAAATGTTCTGATAAGACAATTTAATACTCGTTTTTCCATAAATATAAATGGACTAAACAATTTATTTCTCTTCACTTCAGTAGCAATTAAAAACACATGACAGTACAGTGGTAAAACAGTAGATACAGTAAACAGTCTTTTCAGTACAGTAGCTTATAAATATCCACTCATTGGATAAACGGTTCAATAATTGTTTCTATTTTAGAAAATAATTTTCCAAAATATTCTTTTTCAATAAACAGTAATTTCCTTCTTGTTTCAGTAACCAGTATACAGTACGATTCGGTTCAGTAACATTAAATTCACAGTACAGTATTCAGTAAATCCATTCAGTAAATAGTTAATCAGTAGGTTGAGACGAGGCATCGCCCTAAATCATGTTATGCTATAATAGTCCCCGAAGGAACACAGTAACAGTAAACAGTCTAGATCTATCGCCATAGTCTATGAGGTGTCCTCGGTGTACACTTGCCAGTGACTCTAGGACTGCTGATGACTTGGCGGGTCAATCAGCCACGTGAACAGTAACTGTATAACAGTAGGCATGAACTCAGGGCCTAAAGTTTCAAAAATCACTTTATTCCTCATAAAATACCTTTAAGGAATATTTTATAAATTACATCATTTATTTAAATAATTATTTTCCAAAAAAGTATTTTATTTTCCATTTCAAAACACAGTAAAACAATCAATAAATATTCATGTATCATGTGAGAGAAACAATTAAATATTCATTTTGAATATTTAATATCATTTGAAACATAATTTAAATCTCACTTTAATAAAAATTAAAAACATGAATATTTCACTTTATATCTTTCTCATAATTTCTCATTTATGGAAAATTCATGGAATTAATATCCAAAATTCATCATTTAAATCATTTCGTGCATCTAAAATATTTTATAATATTTTAGATTATTTTTGATAATTTTCCGGCAGCATACCGACTGCGGATTTCTAACCTCTTGCACCAAATTTACATTATATAAACTAGCTTATCAACCAGAATTTTGCATGTTTTCAAACCAAATCATGCTTCCAATATCTTCATAAAATTTAGCTCAATAAAACATACAATTCATTATATCTTTACAACTCACACACTTTTCCCTTACCTGTCTTATGAAGTCGAGCTTCCCAATTACGTTTACCAAAATTCATAATTCCCGGCTGCAAAATAATTTTATAAAAAATTATTAATACTTTTCCTCTTAATTTTAAGTCACTAACTTTCATAAAATGCAGCCACTAATATTATAACATATGTGTAAGCAGTATAAATTACAATGGTGCAAAACTAAACTTGCTTGTTTTAGCTCTTTTTTCAGTTTTGATTTCACCGATATTTCTCTTTCGATTTCTACAGTCATTTCTATTATCAAATTATAATTTGCAGCATTGAATTATGCTCAAATAAGCCATGGCCGAATCCCGTTGAGGTACACTTTCATGATTTTGCTTCCATTCAATCTAACCTTTCTATCATTCTTATTTCATCTTAAGCCATTATTTCTTATCATTTTCATGCAAGAAAGCGCACGTCTTCCTCAGGTTCTCAAGCTGACCGAAACTCCTCTTCCATGGCAAAATTTTATCTAGTCAATATTATGGTAAACTAACTTCATTAATCTTTTTCTATTCCTTAACTTAAGCTAAAACACCTTTTTAGATTTAATCAAACAATAGAAGTTGATATCCCCTTGCTCCAATCGAACTTTCTCTAGGCTCTTCTCTTTTTTTATTTAGTTCCATCCCATGTCCTAAACATGTCGTTCATGCTATGACAAATAAACATCATCATAAGATCAACAATTCATCAAAACCCTCTTACCTTTATTCAATCGAACCAACACTGCTCCAAATAGAACAATTTCTAGTTCACGTCAGCCCCCTTTTTCCTTGGTTGTTATATGTTTTACAGTAAAGGAAAGGTGTATACAGAAGGTTAAATGACTAAATAGCAAGAGGATGTAATTTTGCTAAGTAATTCATAGAAGAAATGGGAGAAAACAAAGCAAAATGTGTAGCAAAACAGAAAAGTTGAAGAGTTGCAGATTAAGTCGGCAAAGAAGAAGAAATTTGCTGAAGTTTTGATCCAATTAGTCTTCTTTATATTCATGTTACGCAATAAGGGTTTGCCACCTAGCTACTTATCTCATTTCTTTCATCATTCCATATCCTGTAGTGCATTAAAACATGAAGAAAAACTACAGCAAAAAGGAACGGTTGGAGACTTATTTTTCTGCACGTTCTTTGACTTATTTTGCCTCTCTTGTTGTATACTTCAACCAATAAAAATTAACCATATTTCTAATTAATAAAATTCCCCTTTCTTAAAGAGGTCATTTATTTGCATATTAGACTATGAAAATATCTCTTCCATTCATAAATTTCAACTTTGTTTTCTTTATTTATTCTATACCTTCAATTCATCATTTAATATTTATTTCACCTCTTATACACCATATTATAAATCATAAATCCAATAATTCCAAAATCCAAAGTGGAAATCCACATTCAATATTTATTTAATTTAACTAAATAGTTTATTTTCACTATCAACGATTTATAAAAAAAATATGGTGTACAGTATTATAAAATCGGGTCTCACAAGAAACAAAGGATAAAATAAGATATAGAGGACACGAAGACAAGAGCTTCATTGGGAAAGAAAATTGAAGAAGGAAAATGAGAAAAGAAATAGCCAATATAAGGACAGGATGACAGATGAAAAGAGAAGAATGCATGAGATAGATTGATAAAGAAAAACCTTGTTGCTGCAATTAAGGTTGAAATGTTTTTCAAAGAAAACGTTGCATGAATAGAATAAATTGTGTGAATGACATTGCATGAATAGAATGGATGAATGACATTACATATATAAAATAAATTGCATGAATGATATGGCATAGATAGAATAAATGGCATGAATGACATTACGTGAATATGATAGATTGCGTGAATGATATTGCTTGAATAGGATAAATTGCATGAATAACATTGCATGGATGGGATAAATTGCATGAATGACATTACATGGAGAGGATAAATTGCAATTGCATGAATAGGATAAATTGCGTAAAATCCCAAAAATTGGACATGAAAGAAGTCTTGGAAGGGTTACCCAAGATTTCATATTTCGACAATAAAAAAACTTTTAGAGGGGTTTCACAACATTCTAAATTTTGACAAGAAAAGAAATTTTAGAGGGGTTTCCTAAAATTTTAAAATTAGACAAGAAAAGAAATTTTAGAGAGGTTTCCTAAAATTCAAAATTTGACAAGAAAAGAAATTTTAGAGGGGTTTTCTAAAATTTCAAAAATTAGACAAGAAAAGAAGCCTTGGTGGGGTTTCCCAAGATTTTAAAATTTGACAACAAAAAGAATTTTAGAAGGGTTTCCTAAAATTAAAAATTTGACAAGAAAAGAAGTTTTGGAGGGGTTTCCCAAAATTTCAAAATTGGATAAGAAAATGAATTTTAGAAGGGTTTCCTAAAATTCCAAATTTTGACAAGAAAAATTTTAGAGAGGTTTCTTAAAATTTTCAAAAAAAAAAATCAGATCTTTTTTAGACAAGATTTTAAAGTTTGAATGCCTTTTTGTTTAAAGGGAGCTTTTTTTAGAGAAGATTTTAAAGTTTGATTGCCTTTCTGTTTAGAGAGAGCTTTTTAAGACAAGATTTAAAGTTTAACTACCTTTCTGTTTTAGAGGGAGATTTTTGGAAAAAAATAAAAAAAAAGTCAGACAAAATAAGTCTCTATGTCTTTGTACAATTACTGTTTCACAACAAATGTACAAAGAAAAGCAGCTGTAGACACCTTATTTTGTGCGGGTACTAAATTGCAAATAACTAGCTTGATTAATTAGGTGATCTTGTAATTAACATTAGATTAGGATAATTATTTTGATATTGGAGTTAACTTAGAATTAAATTAGGTTTTTTTAGAATTAACATTAACTATGAAATTAACAATAAAATAGGATTTGGGATTATGAAATTAATTAGGTGGTCTTGTAATTAACATTAGATTAAGATAATTATTTTGATATTGCAGTTAACTGTAATAACCTTCTTCCATACAAAAGTGCACTAAATTTTTCCTTTTTCTTACTTACGTTGTTGGGCTGTATATAATGTCTCAAATCAACTCTTAAGCTATAGTTACAATAACTATATAAACGTTATTCAACATTTGGTCCTAGTCCTAAACATTCTAAACAAGCATGCATTCATCATCGCAAAACATTACATTTAACTGCTAAATAACCATCAAGTTGCATGCATCGATATTTAACGTAGAAATATATATCATCTACTTCCTATTGCTACATCCCCCTGTTCTAAAAGTACTGAAAATGTAAGTCTGAATATAAATTAAGTAGCTGTACATAATATACCTCTAAGGTAGAACCAAAAGCCTCGAAGGTCGCGATAGCTCCCCACGTATACGCTCCTACTGCAAATAATCTGGAAGGTGGAAGAGGGAGGGTGAGCTTTTTGGAAAGCCCAGTAAAAAATAAATATAAGAGACGGATACTAAATTTCTATATGCAAGTTTCGAAACATTCATTAAAAACTCAAATACTGTTTTTCATATAATTTGGAAATCAACATGCTTATGCAATGCGTCAGAAGCATTTCTTTCAAAACCATCAATAAACATTTCCATTCGAAACATAATTCTCATCATAACATTCAAAATCCGTATTGGCATAAGTACGAAAAGAAACATAAATAGCATAAGCTGGAGACATGATAACTAAGCAAAATCAAGCAGTTCAATTATTCCCGTAAGGGAAAGTACAGTTGACATATGGCCATAGTCCAGAGGGGTCCACAATGAGCACTGATCAGGTGTCTACTGGGCCCGCTGTAGACTGAATCAAAGTCACACAGCAATAGAAACTCTACTGTAGATTGGATCAAAATCATACAGTAGCCCAAAACATTACCTACTGTGGACTGGATCAAGGTCACACAATAGTCCAAAACATTACTACTATGATTATTAGTCATGTCTCAAAACGTTTCCGTACATATAGTTTCCAAAACAAATACGAAGCTCGATGGTTTCTATGAAAATGGGAGCTTCCGAATATGACTTCCAAGGTAGTCAAAATCCTATCATTTAGTACTTATTTTCAAAACAAAACTAGCTAGAGGAGTGTTATTCCAAATCATTTTCATGAACTCTAGCTCATTTTATAAATCAATATTATACGAAAATCCGGCAGCATAATAGCTTAATTTTTGTAAAAACCTCCTGCAAAGAAGATACAGTTCATAAACCACAAGCAGTTGATTTTAATAGTTCATTTAGTATCCCCTACGTTTCCGATATATATCCCTCACCTCAATGTGTAACACAATTGTTGTTATGGCACCTTTGCTCTTCTTGATTTCCTTCTTTGGTCTTTAATATTTAGTGTATTTAGTGTCCCCTACCTTGTGTCCTTTCCTCCTACATTAAAGCGTAAAATAAATAAAATTTATGTTATTCATTTACCTTACAAAAATTCATACTTAATTTCTCCCTTAAGATCATTACCTTAAGATTTCACCTTGGTTACCAATGCTTCATCACCTTGTAAGTTCTTTCCTCACTTAACCTACATCAAAATAATAATATTTTTAACCTTTTTGTTTCACTCAACATTCATCACTTGGATCTATAATTAAAATTCAAGTCCTTACCTCTTGTTACTAGCCAAAACCGATAACTTCTAGTGTAGCTCGACCTTTTGGATTTTGAGGGCTTCTCTTAGCTTCACAAAATGCAGCCACAACACCTATAGGTTTAACCTTAATTTATGAGTATCCATTCTTTAAATATATTTCCTATTTCAAACTTAAATAAATTTTTGTATTTGATCAATCTTACCTCTAGTTACCAAATCGAGAGCCTTATTTTGTAACTTGAATCCTTATCATTTTGAGACTGTTTTGGACTTTCAAACATGCAGCAATTCCCTTACCATCAAGCCTTTACAACAGCCAATAATTATTTCTAGTCATTTACCGCCCCTAACAGCCCTTGTTTTGTCTTAAAAGTCTCCCTCGTTCAGCTTCTTTTCCCTTTTCTTTGTCCTATTTCCTAGCAAAATATAACAGTCCAAACAAATCCCACTTTCAGTTATTTGTTCAAACCAATAACAGCGCCTGTTTATACTCATAAAGATCGAAGGAAATGCAGCTCTTTATACAGTTGTAAGGTCAAGAAGTCAGAAATCTTGAAGCTGCTAGATGGTGCGAGAAAATGAAAGTACCTTACAGCTCTTGTCCTTGCTTTGTTGAACTCTCTTGGTTCCTTTCTTTTCCTTCACTCTCGGTTCCCTCTCCTCCTTCTACTGTGTCGACAATTCAGCCTCTGTTTTGTTTTCTTTCCTCCCTTGTTCTTTCCTTCTATTCTACCACTGATTGCTTCCCCTTCTCGGTGCTTTTCTTCAGCATTTGATTAGGCTTCCATTTGCTCCTCAAGTCTGGCCTTTACACTCTCATTTGTCCTTACCGAAACCAACTCTGTTTCAACACTAAAGGACAGCCTAAACTCTCATTATCTCTTCTGTTTTAGCTCCCAAAAATCAGCCTTTCCCTTGCCTTAAGCTTCCTCTTCCTCGCTTCTTTACTGTCAACATAACAAGTGGAAACCGGATGGTAATACAATGGTGAGGAAATGGTGGTTTTCGGTGCAGTAAAAGACTAGAGAAAATGTTGAAATTGCTAGCCTTAGGATGATGATGATGGACGATAGAACCGAAGCAAAAGTAGCTGGTGTAGCAAAATAAAAATTTTAAAATATAAGTTAGTGGGATCGGGTTTGATGAAGCTTCCTTAGAAAGCCATATTTCATAAATCATATTTTATTCCCATATTTTGCTGACTTGTTATTTTATTTCCTTTGTTTATTTAATCCACCAATTAGAGTTTACAACTATTACATCCTCCTTACCTTAGAAAATTTGGTCCTCCAAATTCGCATCGGCTAATCTCTGATCGAATAGCTCTGGATACTTTTCCTTCATAAGACTTTGAAGTTCCCATGTTGCTTCCTCAGTTGTATGATATTGCCAAAGCACCTTTACCAATGGAATACTCTTAGACCATAGTACTCTCTCCTTCCTATCCACGATCCGTATCGGTTTCTCTACATAGCTCATATCCTCTCTGATTTCCAGAGGCTCATATTGAATGACATGTGACGGATCGGGATGGTACTTGCGTAGCATAGATACATGAAATACATTATGTACTCCGGCTAACTCCGGAGGCAAGGCTAACCAGTATGCTACATCTCCTATTCGGTCTAGAATCTCAAAAGGCCCGATGAAACGAGGACTTAGTTTTCCTTTCTTGCCAAATCTCATAATACCCTTAGATGGGGAAACCTTCAAAAACACAGAATCACCTACAAAGAACTCCAAGTGTCTACGCCTTCTATCAGCATAGCTCTTCTGTCGGCTTTGAGCTGTCCTAAGCCTTTCACAAATCATTCGGACATCCTCAGAAGCCTGTTCTACCAAATCGGGAGCAAGTATCTTACGTTCGCCTACTTCTTCCCAAGCAACTGGAGAACGACACTTTCTACCATACAAAGCTTCATACGGTGCCATTCCAATGCTCGAATGATAGCTGTTATTGTATGCAAACTCGGCTAAAGGAAGATGGTCGTCCCAGGAGCCCTTAAAGTCCAAAGCACACGCTCTCAACATGTCTTCTAAAGTCTGAATTGTACGCTCAGACTGCCCATCTGTCTGTGGGTGAAAGGCGGTGCTAAAATTCAGTCGAGATCCCATGGCATCCTGAAAGTGTTCCAAAAAATGGGATGTAAATCGGGAATCTCGGTCAAAAGTGATGCTTACTGGAACTCCATGAAGCCGTACAATCTCCTTAACATACATATTTGCTAGAGCATTGAGAGTATCCGTAGACTTCATAGCCAAAAAGTGGGCTGATTTAGTTAGTCTATCCACAATAACCCAGATAGCGTCATGATTCCTCCTAGTTCTGGGTAATCCCATGATAAAATCCATGGTAACATGCTCCCATTTCCAAGTAGGTATAGGTAGAGGTTGAAGTAAACCTGCTGGCCTCTGATGCTCTACCTTAACCTACTGACAGGTGAGACACTTAGCAACAAAATCAGCAATGTCTCTCTTCATTCCGGACCACCAATACACTTTACGTAGATTATGATACATCTTTGTATTACCAGGGTGTAAAGTGTACCTAGTAGAGTGAGCTTCTGATAAAATAAGATCCTTGAGACCTCTATCATCCGGGATACAAATTCGACCTTTAAACCTTAGTAGACCATCAGACCCAATTGCAAAATCAATATGCTCTCCAGTCTGAATCTGACTAATCATATCCACACAATACTGATCCTCTCTCTGAGCACGTCTAATACTCTCCATCAAATCAGGCTCAATCCTTATGCTCGCTACCATACCATACCTCTCAGAAGAGGAGATGTCCAAACTCAGACTTGCAAACTGTTCTAATAAATCAAACTCTCAAACCATCATATAAGAAACCGATCCCAGGTGTTTCCGACTAAGAGCATCAGCAACAACATTAGCTTTACCTGGGTGATATAAGATCTCACAATTGTAGTCCTTTAGAAGTTCCATCCATCTCCTTTGTCTCATATTTAACTCTTTCTGAGAGAAAAAATAGTTCAAACTTTTGTGATCCGTAAATATCTGAAATCTTTCCCCATAAAGATAATGCCGCCAAATCTTCAAAGAAAAAACTACTGCAGCCAACTCCAAGTCATGAATGGGATAGTTTCTTTCATGATCTTTAAGCTGTCTAGACCCGTATGCCACTACTCTTCCATTCTGCATAAGCACACAACCCAAACCCTGAGCAGATGCATCACTGTACACCGAGAAACCTCCTAAACCACTAGGAAGAGTGAGGATTGGTGCTGAGGTCAATCGACGCTTCAACTCTTGGAAACTACGCTCACAGGCGTCATCCCACTCAAATTTTACATTTTTACGCGTGAGGCGTGTTAGAGGAGCAGCTAGTCTAGAAAATCCCTCAACAAATCTCCGATAATAACCAGCTAAACCAAGGAAACTCCGAATCTCCGTGACTGATTTTGGCCTATCCCATTGCACAATAGCCTCTATCTTGGACGGATCCACAAACACCCCATCCTTATCCACCACATGACCCAGAAAGGAAATCTGATTCAGCCAAAAGTCGCACTTGCTAAGCTTAGCATACAACTTGCGATCCCTGAGAGTCTGGAGTACAATCCTCAAGTGCTGCTCATGTTCTTCAAAGGATTTAGAATAGACTAGGATATCATATATGAACACGATGACAAATCTATCTAGATACGGCTTGAACACTTCATTCATCAAGTTCATAAAAGCCGCGGGTGCATTTGTAAGCCCGAATGGCATCACCAAGAACTCATAGTGTCTATACCCGGTCCTAAAGGCTGTCTTAAGAATATCATCGCTTCTAATCTTCAACTGATGATAACCCGATCTAAGATCGATCTTGGAAAAGATCTGAGCACCCCTAAGCTGATAAAATAAGTCATCGATCCTGGGAAGTGGATACTTGTTCTTGATAGTAGCCTTATTCAACCACCGATAATTGACGCACAACCGAAGGCTACCATCTTTTTTTCGGACAAATAGTACTGGAGCGCCCCACGGAGACACGCTTGGTCGAATGAACCCTCTTTCTAACAGTTCTTGGAGCTGCTTCTTCAATTCATCCAGCTCGACTAAGGCCATCCTATATGGTGGCTTAGATATGGGTTCCGTGCCAGGAATCAAATCAATAGTGAATTCTAACTCCCTATCCAGGGGAAGTCCTGACAATTCATCCGGGAATACATCAGGAAAGTCCCTCACCACAAGGATCTTATGTAATTCCGGACGGTGTTTGTCCACATCCTCAACACAAGCAAGAAACCCTTCATGATTAAATAGACAACATAAATTATCATTCACAACATTCAATCAATAAAATAAAACACTTTCATTACTTAGAACTGAATTTTACATCATATCTTTCGGGATAAGTGAAGGTTATAGTCTTAGAGTAGCAACCTAAATTAACTCGATTGGCAGATAGCCAATCCATGCCCAAAATCACATCAAAGTCGTACATATTTAGTAGTACTAGATCTGCTACTGATTCCTTTTTACCTATCTTAAGTTTGCAATTCTTATACACTACATCAGTCATATGAGATTCCTTTAAAGGAGTGCTAATTTGTAAAATATGCCCTAAAGGTTTTGGTTTTACATGTATTTTCATAGCAAAAACAGGCGATATAAATGAATGCGTGGATCCAGGGTCAAATAATGCAAGTGCCATAACCACAAATACAAGTATCTTACCCTTGATGACATCTAAAGAAGTGTCCGCAGGCCCCTAATCCAGTGCATAAACTCGGCCCTGAACCACTGCTTTCTTGCCTTTATCTGCTGCGGTGGCTCGACTCTGGGGCTGGGTAGGACGCTCGGGCTCTTTCGGTGTATTCTTATTTAGCGGACAATCTTTAACCACGTGTCCCTTGTGTCCACACCCGAAACAAGCGCCCGTAACCCAATGACAAGGCCTACCCGGATGCACCTTCCCACAATTGCTGCATGCTGTCTCGATAGTGTTCTTCTAACTATCTGCACCACTATCAGTAATAATGGGCCTAGTCAGTCGACCCCCAACAGTCCTATCTCTACTCTGCCTCCTAGCAAAGGGCTCATCTCTCCTAGGCTTCTTAGCAAATCTCTCAATTCCAAAAGATTTATCATCCGAGGCTCTTTTACTTATCTCCATCCCTTTACCCTTAAAACGAGACCCATACTCCGCTTGTTGGAATTCGTAATCTCGCTCATATAACTGGGCCTTTCTAACAGCCTCTCCGTAGGTGAAGATATCAAGTGGGGCCAATCGGGACCTGATAGATGGTCGTAATCCGTCCATAAACCTCTCCACACAGTGCTCCTCACTACTCACCGTCTGTGGATCATAGCGGCTAAGGGCTGTAAACCGTGACTCATATTGATCCACCGTCTGATTCCCCTGAGTCAAATTCAAGTATTCGGTCTGCATCCTCTTCTGGGCCGTACGGGGAATGTACTGTTTACGAAAGTAGTCCAGAAATATATCCCACGTAACTACAGGATGCCTAGCCTTCAATACCATCTTGGTGGACTTCCACCAATGCTCTGCCTCATCCACAAGTAAGAAGGTGGCCATGCCCACTTTTTCTGTCTCGAAGCATGCCATATACTCAAATAGTTTCTCCATCTCATTCACCCAACTCTCTGCCACCATCGGTTCTTTTTCCCCCTTGAACCTAGGAGGGTCGAACTTTTTGAACTCTCGAAGCCGAGTCAGATTACAACTTTCTGCTGTTCTTGCCTGCGACTGTACTGTAGTAGGTACCTCAGGCTGAGTCTAGGGCTGGGTTGGTTGCGCCGGAGGAGGTACAGGCTGAGCCGGAGGCTGAGGAGCAGGTGGTGGTGGAGGCATAGGAGGAGACACTACCGGTGGTGGAGGTGGTGGTGCTGGTGCCAATGGTGGGGCTGCTTGTCCCTGATTGTTATTAATATTTGCCATAAACTGGGTAAACATAGCGGACATGGCATTCATATTCTGGGACATGGCCTCTATAGTCCTCTCTAGCCTATCCATTCGATTTCCATCAGGCTCTGGCTGAGGAGGAGGAGGAGGTTCTGGAGTCGGAGTCTCAGGTGCCGGCACTTCTTGTCTTCTACCGACACTCCTCACACTCCTATAACGTCCTCGTCCTCGGCCTCTCATTTTTTTATAGGTAGACTGGACAAAACAAATATATTTAGTACCATTTACGTAATTATGTACAGTATATACTCGAACATGTACAGTACTTATGGGGATGTAACTAATTCTTGACCTATCGACATTATATACGTCAAACCAACATTGCTCTGATACCAACTTTGTAATAACTTTCTTCTATACAAAAGTGCACTAAATTTTTCCTTTTTCTTACTTACGTTGTTGGGCTGTATATAATGTCTCAAATCAACTCTTAAGCTATATTTACAATAACTATATAAACGTTATTCAACATTTGGTCCCAGTCCTAAACATTCTAAACAAGCATGCATTCATCATCGCAAAACATTACATTTAACCGCTATATAACCATCAAGTTGCATGCATCGATATTTAACGTAGATATATATATCATGTACTTCCTATTGCTACATCCCCCTGTTCTAAAAGTACTGAAAATGTAAGTCTGAATATAAATTAAGTAGCTGTACATAATATACCTCCAAGGTAGAACCAAAAGCCTCGAAGGTCGCGATAGCTCCCCACGTATACGCTCCTACTGCAAATAATCTGGAAGGTGGAGGAGGGGGTGAGCTTTTTGGAAAGCCCAATAAGAAATAAATATAAGAGACGGATACTAAATTTCTATATGCAAGTTTCGAAACATTTATTAAAAACTCGAATACTGTTTTTCATATAATTTGGAAATCAACATGCTTATGCAACACGTCAGAAGCATTTCTTTCAAAACCATCAATAAACATTTCCATTCGAAACATAATTCTCATCATAACATTCAAAATCCGTATTGGCATAGGTACGAAAAGAAACATAAATAGCATAAGCTGGAGACATGATAACTAAGCAAAATCAAGCAGTTCAATTATTCCCGTAAGGGAAAGTACAGTTGACATATGGTCATAGTCCAGAGGGGTCCACAATGAGCACTGATCAGGTGTCTACTGGGCCCGCTGTAGACTGAATCAAAGTCACACAGCAATAGAAACTCTACTATAGATTGGATCAAAATCATACAGTAGCCTAAAACATTACCTACTGTGGACTAGATCAAGGTCACACAGTAGTCCAAAACATTACTGCTATGATTATTAGTCATGTCTCAAAATGTTTCCGTACATATAGTTTCCAAAACAAATACGAAGCTCGATGGTTTCTATGAAAATGGGAGCTTCCTAATATGACTTCCAAGGTAGTCAAAATCCTGTCATTTCGTACTTATTTTCAAAACAAAACTAGCTAGAGGAGTGTTATTCCAAATCATTTTCATGAACTCTAGCTCATTTTATAAATCAGTATTATACGAAAATCCGGCAGCATAACAGCTTAATTTTTGTAAAAACCTCCTGCAAAGAAGATACAGTTCATAAACCACAAGCAGTTGATTTTAATAGTTCATTTAGTATCCCCTACGTTTCCGATATATATCCTTCACCTCAATGTGTAACACAATTGTTGTTATGGCACCTTTGCTCTTCTTGATTTCCTTCTTTGGTCTTTAATATTTAGTGTATTTAGTGTCCCCTACCTTGTGTCCTTTCCTCCTACATTAAAGCGTAAAATAAATAAAATTTATGTTATTCATTTACCTTACAAAAATTCATACTTAATTTCTCCCTTAAGATCATTACCTTAAGATTTCACCTTGGTTACCAATGCTCCATCACCTTATAAGTTCTTTCCTCACTCAACCTACATCAAAATAATAATATTTTTAACCTTTTTGTTTCACTCAACATTCATCATTTGGATCTATAATTAAAATTCAAGTCCTTACCTCTTGTTACTAGCCAAAATCGATAACTTCTAGTGTAGCTCGACCTTTTGGATTTTGAGGGCTTCTCTTAGCTTCACAAAATGCAGCCACAACACCTATAGGTTTAACCTTAATTTATGAGTATCCACTCTCTAAATATATTTCCTATTTCAAACTTAAATAAATTTTTGTATTTGATCAATCTTACCTCTTGTTACCAAATCGAGAGCCTTATTTTGTAACTTGAATCCTTATCATTTTGAGACTGTTTTGGACTTTCAATCATGCAGCAATTCCCTTACCATCAAGCCTTTACAACAGCCAATAATTATTTCTAGTCAGTTACCGCCCCCAACAGCCCTTGTTTTGTCTTAAAAGTCTCCCTCGTTCTGCTTCTTTTCCCTTTTCTTTGTCCTATTTCCTAGCAAAATATAACAGTCCAAACAAATCCCACTTTCAGTTATTTGTTCAAACCAATAACAGTGCCTGTTTATACTCATAAAGATCGAAGGAAATGCAGCTCTTTATACAGTTGTAAGGTCAAGAAGTCAAAAATCTTGAAGCTGCTAGATGGTGCGAGAAAATGAAATTACCTTGCAGCTCTTGTCCTTGCTTTGTTGAACTCTCTTGGTTCCTTTCTTTTCCTTCACTCTCGGTTCCCTCTCCTCCTTCTACTGTGTCGACAATTCAGCCTCTGTTTTGTTTTCTTTCCTCCCTTGTTCTTTCCTTCTATTCTGCCACTGATTGCTTCCCCTTCTCGGTGCTTTTCTTCAGCATTTGATCAGGCCTCCATTTGCTCCTCAAGTCTGGCCTTTACACTCTCATTTGTCCCTACCGAAACCAACTCTGTTTCAACACTAAAGGACAGCCTAAACTCTCATTATCTCTTCTGTTTTAGCTCCCAAAAACCAGCCTTTCCCTTGCCTTAAGCTTCCTCTTCCTCGCTTCTTTACTGTCAACATAACAAGTGGAAATCGGATGGTAATACAATGGTGAGGAAATGGTGGTTTTCGGTGCAGTAAAAGACTAGAGAAAATGTTTGAAATCGCCAGCCTTAGGATGATGATGATGGACGACAGAACCGAAGCAAAAGTAGCTGGTGTAGCAAAATAAAAATTTTAGAATATAAGTTAGTGGGATCGGGTTTGATGAAGCTTCCTTAGGAAGCCATATTTCATAAATCATATTTTATTCCCATATTTTGCTGACTTGTTATTTTATTTCCTTTGTTTATTTAATCCACCAATTAGAGTTTACAACTATTACATTAACTTAGAATTAAATTAGGTTTTTTTCACAATTAACATTAACTAGGAAATTAACGATAAAATAGGATTTGGGATTATGAAAATAAAAGAATTATTGACTTAGGATAGTTAGAATTATTTATTAGATTAGGATTTATTGGTTAGGATAATTTTTAGATTTTTTAAATTAGGAGAGTTACTATTCGATTAAATTTAGACTAGTTAAGTTAGATTAGAATGGTAATTTGATAGATAATTAGGATTAAAATAAATTAAAAGATAAAAATGGATAAAAACTAAAGTAGTTTAATTGTATTTAAATTCTAATATTCTTTTGACTATAAAAAGGGACCTCAATTCATCACCATAACCACGCCTTGTTGGATTATGCCCTTAGAACCATTCATTAGATGATTGACTTTGGCATTTTTTTATGTATCATGACATTTTATTTATTATAGCTCATTATTATATTTGTCTTATAACTGCGTAATGTAATCTTATATGATAATGTCCTTAGAATAGTAATAACACACTATTCTTAAAATATCCCTAGTCAAGTATTATTGTGAACAAGGATAACAATGTACGATAAGACTATTATGTGGTTGACTGATGACCATTGTCATGGATATAGGATATCAAAATCACATAGGTACATGTTAGAGAACTATGTACTGGATCGACCCTCCATGAGAACGCTACATGGATTGTTATATGAGTGTCATAAGCGATTCTCATAGTGATGATGGTGTATGTGATCCTTTGACTTGAGATCATCAGAGATCCCAACATAGAGAATTGCATACTTTAATGCTGCTAGATGTCATTCGTAACAGGATGGGCTATAAAGGTAGTAATTGGGTATGCCTTGATCTATGTAGAGGGATGTTGAGTGATTAAGATAGGATTTATCCCTCTTATATAACAAGAGTGATGTCTTGGGCCCTTTGATAGAGTGAGACTAAGAAATGCATGGCCGTGCTCGAATAAGTCAATATGAGATATTGATTTTATTTGTTTAATTAGTCTACTCAGGAATCAAGAAACGCTGATTAGACTATACAAGTGTGACACATTCCATGACTTGTGTCTAATCAAGACATCAAAGGATAAAGGGATTAGACTACACGGTAACATCTATCACGAGTAAGGTTATGTCGAGTCATTGACATTCTCGTTACATGGGTAGCAATGATGTGTTGCTAGATACCGCTCATTGCCTGTGACAATTTTGTCATTGCCATTGTTTTGAGAACCTATTGGGTCGCACATTTAGAACGGATCAATGAGGAGCTTAATTAATCCTATTCTGAATTGGATTAAGGATATATCTAATCCTATTCTGAATTGGATTAAGGATATATCTAATCCTATTCTGAATTGGATTAAGGATATAGTTAATCCTATTCTAAGTAGGATTAGAGTTCTGTTTGGCAGTAAATTTTAGGGTAAAATTTACTGCCTATAAAAGGATGTTTTTTCTAAAACACAGCCGCACAAAAAAAAAACAGAAAACAAAATATTCTTTTAATCGAAGCTAGCAATTTGGTTATAAGGAATCAAAAACGCTCTTTAAGGCTTCTGATCGTGAGACGTTCAAGAGTCGTGAGATCCGTTCGTGTGGATACCATAGAGGCAGGAACGAAAAGTTGTTGCTTGTGACTTGACCAACGACAGAAAATCAGAGAAAACGTTAGGTAAAATCTCGAAACCCTAATCAGGCAACTCTCCGAATCGATCTTGGTGGAGGTCGAATGATATAAATTCCGCTGCGTGTTTGTTTCGGTTTCCTTCACGCCTTACACCAGCAACCTTGCAAAAGCCATATTCCACTGTTCATCACTTCAAATATTTCGTATACAGCCAACTCGGGTCCGGTCCTCTTGCCGTTTCCAACCATCACTTGTTTTTTTTATTAACACAATGCCTTCCTCACTAAACAATCGTCGTCTTCATCATCATTCTCAGACCATCTAAAAAGCCTTTGTCATCTTTATCTTCACCATCTCTTATTGCCTTGCCGCAAAAATCATCACCCCCTTACTTCACCGCCGATAACCTTTGTTCCGTTCAGCCAACACCATCTTCATCGTCATCTTCGCACTTCACCTTTTTTTCTTCAATTGATCTTCTCCAAGCCAACCGAAACCAGCTTGCACTGTGAGACTTGCTGCCACTTGCTAAACACTGCCCTTGTTTCAAGCTGCTTTCCACTGCATCGCCTCATCAGTCTGCCTCTGTTGCATACAAACAATACGCCTTTGCTACATCAAACCGAAACCAATCCTCCCGAGCCATACGCACAGCAACTACTCCATCATTGTTGCTATCCGCTAGTTGCTGCTTCGGCATCATCATTCCCTGATCCATTATTATCGCTGTTCGCTAGAAAAATTGCGACTAGGTGTGGCTGCTGTTGAAGAACGTTGGAACAGGGACTGTGGGTCGTTAACTTGCTGTGAAGAGTAGTAAGAATTTGTGGGAGGCCACGTGAAGCAAGAAAGAAAAGACGCTTAAGGCTTGAGGAAATATTACAAAATTGGGTAAAGTGGTTTTAAAGACCACGTGATTTCGTATGGATTTTTACAGTAAAGTCGCAAAATATCGATCTTACGGTAAGATCATGAGATCTCATAAGATATTAAATATCTCATGAGATATTAAATAAAATTTAAAAATTAAACAAATATATTAATAATGGTTTAACAAGTTAATAGGTAAACTTAAATTTAAGTAAATATAATATAAATTACATTTTTATTCTTTTAAAAGATAACAAAATATTTTAATTACATCTTTAACCATTCATAAAAACTAAAATTATAATTTTATCCCTTCAAAATATTAAACCATATTATCTAATTACCGGAATATTTGCAGTAGTGGAATGCCCATGTTTGACAATTGACTAACCCAGTTATTTTACTAAATAGATTGCTTCTGTCATATTGGCAGTCAAATGTCTTGGTGTTAGCAGTCAATGCCATATTTGATTTTACACTAATTATCATGAATTTCACTGTTAATTATCATTTATTTAAATTGCTTATATTGTTTTTATAACCATATACATAAAATATATGTTGAATGACATTATCTCACAATCCAAATGAGAAGCTAAGGAAGAGATCTATCCTCGATGGTGGATCATCAACCTTATCTGAAGTATCTACAGCATATAAACTTGTGCTAAAATGGCTTGGTTATAGAGCATCCTGAGGTCTCGAAACTCATGACACGGAAGGTGACAGCTCGCAAAAGAACAATTATAGATGAACAAGAAGACAAAATTTCTAATGATGATATTGAAGATTGGTGAGACATAGTGGCTGCTCAAGTGGTAAGCGTTGGCTTAGTTCACATAAACTGACTATTTCTTGTAAAATAATGGCTTCGGCATTTTTTTGTAACTCAAATTTATGTAAATATTTTCCTTTGTAAATATCCAGTTCTGCTAATTTTTGGATTTCAAAAAAATTTATTAATCTAATAAAATTAAAAATGAATCTCATGTATTTGTGATAAATGTCATAAATTTTATGATGAATATAATAAATTTCATGATAAATGTTATAAAATTTACGATTAATCAAATAAATTTTACGATCAATGTGTTACGATGACTTCCATAAATTTTACGATGAATGCAAAAAATTTTATGATGAATATAATAAATTTTACGATGAACTTAATAAATTTTATGATGAATCTCATAGATTTACTATAAATCTAATAAATTTTATGATAAATCTAATAAAATTTGCAATAAATCTCATTGATTTTACGATTATCTCATAAATTTTATGTTATATATAATGCTCTCATTGATTTTACAATGAATCTAGTAAATTTTACGATGAATGCATAAAATTTTACGATGAATCTATCATAGGTTTACGATAAATCGAATAAAAATGTACGATGAATCTAATAAAATTTACGATAAATTTCATTGATTTTATGTTAATCTCATAAACTTTACGTTAATCTAAAAAAATTATCATTTATTACAAAGTTAAGAACAAACATAACAAATTGGCAGTAACTTTTGATGTTTTTGTTGATAGACAATGATCGTTAAATGTAACGACCCGTTACCACATTTTTCACCTTATTTTACACAATTCATCCGGTTGGGCTGTCTGTGATACTTCACTTTTACTAATTGTTAAACAAATTTACATAACATTGTTTGTATTATACACATCCCCTATCTTAGTAAATCAGATAAGTAGTACTGTAGACATGTCTAAATACAGAAAATAAATGATCGTACCTCATATAAATCAGTCGGTCTGTCACATTGTCCTTTGTGTACAGTCGTGATCCACAATCAATTGATCTCACAATCTTTAAAACCTGAAATGTTTAAAATTAAGGGGTGAGCAAACCACGGCTCAGTAAGAGAGTTATATGTCACACTTGATATTCAGCTATCTATATGCTGAAAATATTTTTTTTGTCATTTTCTTTAAAATCTTCCTAGCTGGCTCTAGGCTCACATGTAGGAAGGATACTACAATCGGCTAGGGATCCAGATAGAGTAAGGCAAGTATTTTAAAATACCTGACTTGTTCCGGAATCTAGAAGCAACGGTAGAGAGTATTAAATCCATTTTTCTCAAAACGAGATGACTTTCGTTTTTTTTTTCCACAGAGTAAACCACTTATTTCTTTTCACTTCAGTATCCTTTAAAACACGTGACAGTACAGTGATTTGTAAATATCCAATCATTGGATAAACACTTCTTTGATTATTTCTATCTTAGAAATAATTCTTATGTTATTCTTTTAGAATAAACATCTATTTCTCTTTTCAAATCAGTAACCGTATCGTACAGTTAAGTAAAACAATATATTCAGTATTCAGTAAAATAGTATCTCCATACGGTTCAGTCAGTAACAGTAAACAGTAGCTACCAATTCAGTAAATAGTATACGATAGCTTTCCGTTCAGTAAACAGAAAATGGTAGCTTTCAGTTTAGTAAGACAGTAATCAATGACTACCATTTCAGTGCACAATACAGTTCTGTAAACACAGTATTTTGGTACGATTTTTCATCAATAAACAGTAACCAGTGATCAGTACAGTAAATAGTACAGTAAATAGGATTCCGCAAATCCTTTCAGTAAACAGTAATCATTGTGTGAGACTAGGCATCAAATAAATCATGCTCTCATTGTTCCCTCAGGAATACAAGTCGTCCGCTTTTGGGGTGCACCCGTAGGCCATCGCCCCTCACGGCTATCTCGGTTAGATCTATGGCTATAATCTATAGGTGGTCCTTAGGTCCACTTGCCAGGTGACCTCGAGACCTCTGATGACTTGGCGGGTCCATCAGCCTTGTGACGCCCTAAGGTGCACCCGTTGGTCCATCGACCCGAGCCACTGCCCCAGGTGGGTCACGCAATTACATGAATAATAATGCATGAACTCAGGGCCTAAAGTCTCAAAACAGTATAAACCGTACCATAGCCTTTATGGATTTTAAACACCGTAAATCAAATATCCATAAGGCTCACATGTAAATATAATCACCTTTATGAAATTTATAAAATAACATTTTTTTTCAAATTATTTCATAAAGGTATATATATCATGTTTTCCATACGATGAAGACAGTTTGCAAAATCATCACTGAAAGTATAGAAGGGCAAAACTGTCTTTTTTCACAGTAAAACACATATGCACGCTTTTCCGTGCATTCAATCGAAAACATGGTTTTATAATTATCGAAATTTCAAACAAATCATTTTTATAATTTATGAAAATAAATTATTTATTTTCTAACTTTAAATTCCCATCACCATGTTTTCTTCTAAAAACACGTGTAGAGACCTCTAGTCTCGAAATCATAGTTTTTCTTCATATCTTAACCTTTATGGAATTTTCATAATTAATTATTTCCATAATTAAAACCATAAAGGTTTTAGGTAAAATCAAGTGAATATTTAAGAATATTTATAAAAATATTCACTTCAGTCTCTTTTTCATTTTCATTTCGTTCCACGTGAAATATCACCTACCGGGTGAATTTCTCAGTGATTTCTTTTTCACCATTCTCGAAAACATGAATATTTTAAAATTAAATATCACTATATTCATGTTTCATGAAATTTACTTAATTTCTCGATTTTCATACCTGAAAATCGATTCACGTGAAATCAAATCTTTTATTTTGGTTTTCGGTGATTTTCGGTAAATTTCAGTAATTTTTCAATAATTTTTTTCGGCAGTATAACAGCTGCCGATTTGGCTAGCCTCCTGCACGGAAAATACAGTTTATATTTCTTAACTGGTATTTCACCACAATTTGAAACCGATAAATCACCACAATTTTCAAAACTAATCCTTATAAATTGCATTTATAAATTAAATGCATAATTTAAAACATGTGACCGAATATCCTTACAGGCGGCACATGTCTCCCTTACCTGTTTCGGGTCGGCAACTGCCTCTCGAAGGTCGCACCCGTGTTCACCTCGCCCGATTCCATCGGCTCGATCATCGAGGAAATTTTCTGGAAATTAAATTCTAAAATTTAGAATTTTTCCATAATTATTTAAATTAAATACTCGAAATTAAATCCCGAATTTCTTATCGAATTTCTCTGATTTTTCGGATTTCTGAATTCCCGAGATTTCCTGTAATTTCCAAAATTCCCAAATCCCGGGAATTTCTCTTTTTCTCTTTTCTTTTCTTTCTTTCTTTTCTTTCTTTTTCTTTTCTTTTCTTTTCTTTTTCTTTTTCCTTTCTCTTTTCTTTTTTTTTCTTTTTCCTTTCTTTCTTGGCCGGTTCAAGCCCTTCAGACCGGTTGCCTTCCCCTCACCGCCGGTTCTTCTCCGGCAACTGGTTCTCCGGCGGTTCGGTGGCTCAGCAGCTGGTCGGCGTCAAGGAGAAGCTGCCGGTGGTCTCAGCTTGGCCTGGATCGGCGGCACGGCGGCGGATCGAGTCGGTTTTCCCTCGATTTCTTCTCCTCCTCCGTCGGCCTTCCTCCGCCGTTCCCCGCGCCTCCGGTGGCTTCCCACGTCTTCCTCTTCCTCCGGCGGTGGTGTGGCTGCAGTGGCGGCGGCCGATTTGGCCGGCACCACCAGATCTGGTTTTCCTTTTCTCTTCCGGTTTCGCTGGTTTCCGCCCCTTTTCCATTTCTATTTTCGCCGTTTCTTTCCTCTTTCGATCACCGGCGTCCTCTCCTCTCTTCGCCGGTGCCGTCTTCCTCTCTCCCTTCTCCTCTCTTGGTCGGCCGACGGTGGCCGGCCTCGCCTGGGAAGACAGAATCGGGGAATCCCGATTCTTGTTTTCTGTTTCCCTTTTTTTTAATTTAATTTATTTATCTTATATTATATTTATAACTATATTATAAATATAATATTAATATTATATTATATAGTATTCTACTATATAATATCATATAGATATATATATTATATATCAACACATATATATTTAATATATATATCTACATACTTTTTAACTTAAATTACGTTTATATATTTTTATATAAATGTAATAATACCAATAATAGTAATAATATAATATATATTGTATTTACAATATATATATGTACAATTCAAATGTAAAATCATATTTACATTTCTTTTCAAATATGTATATGCTTATATATACATATTCTGTTATATTTAATACATATGTATTATTTAAATTTATACAATAGTATATATATCTATATATACCTCTGTATATATTAATATATACTATATTATATCTCAATACATATGTATTCATTTAAAATTACATTTATATAATTTATAATTATATAAATATATTCCCCTTTCATTTCTCATTTTCTTATTTAATTTGGATTTCCATTATCCAAATTAAATTTCCTTACTTTCCTTATTTAATTTCCTTCACTTAATTTTCTAATTTCATCACTTCTTCAATTCTCGGAATTTTCACAATATTCCGATTCTCACAATTTTATTTATTTATTTCCACTATTTATTTTCTCCAACATTTATTTTCAATATTTATAATTTCCAATAAATGAAAAAATTTACGGTTATCACATTAAATGGCACAATTCAAAGTTAAATACAAAGAAAGCAAAACCATTTGTCTCTAATAACATATTCTAATATTCAGTAGCTTTCAATGCAATAGGGAGATGAACTGTAAAGATAAAAACAAGCACATAGGGTTCAAAAACTTGAAATGCTAGAAGTACAGAAACGAAAGCCATAACCTGTTTTGAAGATGAATCAAATTAGGCTCCATCCGGCAGGCAACTTTACAGTGATTTTTCATGAATTTTATTGGATGTTTTCTTATAAATGTAGTGTTAATAAAAACCAGAGTCCTCCAAGAAGAAAACGCTTTCTTATCTTTTTACTTTAATTTCTTTTCTTTAATGATTTTGTATGTTGACTCCCTGCATATTCCTGCTGCCACCGTTTTTACAACAATCAAGGTTAGATGATTGTACTTCAGAATTCTCATATTTACTTTAGAATTCTCAATTTAACATTCTAATTAGCTAATAATTTATGAACCAAAAAAGAAAACCCAAACTAAAAAAAAAAAAGCTTCATTAACTAGTTGATATATAAAAATCCAGCAAGTTTTTAGATCTTACTATCAAAGAGCTAGCGTTTACCAAGATTAGAGTTTCTGTTTCTATCGCTTAAACCCAAAACACAAAATAAAAAGGGTTGATTGCCAGAAGCGATGTAACTGCAAGGCTGAAACTACTTACATTTCTTGAGCTTGGAGCTTCCACGTGAACGGTCAAACATATCAGAAACATGATCTAGAGCACCCATTTACTCTACATGTCTTTCTGTTCATTCCTTAATTAACTGCTTTTGACAAAAACAAAGAAGAAGAAGATAACAGTGGGAGAATTTCTCAGTGTATAAGAGTGCTGCAAACCAAAATATACTTTCAAAAGGATTTGCTTTCTTGTCGAGAGTGTGATAACAATAGTATGATAATAATACACACATATAAGAATGCCCTCCACTATCCTCCAAGAAATTTCAAATCTATATTATGGCAGCCTATATTCTATATTATGGCAGTCGACTGCCATTGTAATAGGAGCATTCTGTCTGAAGAATGCATAGGGGCAGTCCAATATGCCTTTCACGGAAATTCGATTGCCCCTGAAATTAAAATCAAAATAATTTTATTATTATATATTTTTATTTTTAATATTGTTTTATTTTTGTTATTGTTAATATTATTAATAGTGTTATTAATATTATTTATTATTATGTATTATTAATATTTAATAATAATTTTATTTTTATTTTATAAATTATTATTATTATTATTATTATTATTATTATTATTATAATTATTATAAATCTAATCATTTTATGATCAATCTAATTAAATGTACGATTAATATAATCAAATTTACAATGAATCTCATCATTTTTATTATGATCCTTATTAAATTTACGATAAATTTTATTATTTTTACGACGGTTCTCATTAAATTTACAATTAATCTAATCAAGTTTACGATAAATTTTATAATTTTTACGATGATCTTTATTAAATTTACAATAAATCTCATCGTTTTTGCACATTTGACTGCTCTTTACTAAAAGAGATATAGAATAATTAAGGTCGTCAACTGCTTTATTAGTAGTCAACTGCTTGCTAATAAAATATTGCTGAGTTTTTTTTTTTTAAAGTTAAACTTTATTAATTTGGGAAAACTTTACATCCATGCTATGAAATTAGAGGTGCGATGAACACCCGATTTCATAAGAAAATCAACAAAACGATTAGCTTCCCTAAAAGTATGAACAAAAGAAATATCACCCAAAGAAGAAGAAAGATTAAGCAGCATGTTGATCAGGTTGTTGAGTCTCCATGGCTTGGCCTCATCTTTGTTCAACCAAGAGTTGATTGATAAAGAGTCACTCTCAATGATGAGTGAAGGAACTAGAAAAATTCCTGCTTGAACAATAATGTTAAGGGCTTCAATAATTACAATTAATTCAGCCAAGATAGGATTAGCATAGCCAATGCTTTTGGAGAAGAGAATGCGAACATGGCCTTGGCTATCGTGAACAACTCCACCGATACCTGCGGGGCCTGTATTACCATGCATTGAACCATCGACGTTGATTTTCCAAGAACCTTGAGGCGGAGCAGACCAAACAACATTGTTTCTAGTAGACTTGTGCTTGCTTTTGGTCGAGATAATAAACTCTTGGATATTGATCATGGGGTTCAGTGAGTCTAACTGAGGAAATTTGGCTTTCATCCACCATCTCGTTCGAAGAAGAATCATTTCAAAAACTTGCTATGTTGACATCTCCTTATTGTTGAAAACACAATCATTCCTAGAGAGCTAGATAGACCACAACACTACATAAAAAAGGGTGCTCCAAACGGACAATTGGTTTCTAGCGATATCTTGATCAAACCAAAAAAGAAATAAAAAGTTAAGATCCTTAAGGGTAGCCCAACGTAAACACCACCTGTTAATGCAATTACACCAGATTCTCCATGCAAACTTGCAATGCAAAAAAAGATGGTCAATTGTCACGACCCAAAGGCCGTGACATTTACTTGATACTCATACTTTTTCTTTTACAAATTTATGGACTAAATTTTTTCCTTTTCTTTTTACGGTTTGTATTCGGTGTCAGTGTAATCACTAATCTAATTTCACTGATTCTTTCTTTATACTCTAACCTTGATAACTTAAAAGTCAATTTATGAGCATGTTTACTCCACCATCCATATGAACTATAGTCCTTTCACTTAAATATTAAACTAGTAAAGAAAACAAGTCGAAAACCTCCTCTTTATATTTTATCATTTTCCCCAGTTAATTACCTGCAAAAATCATAATCCAAAATTCATATACCACATGTACTTTACAAAATTTCAGGACCCTCTCAATTACATTCACATAATCCCCATCACGTGCAATCAATCCCACATAATGACATCCCAGATAGCATCCAATAATTATATGAACCTATATAATAATTTAATATGGTCTTAAGTTACATCCCGACTCATTGAACAAAATACTTACTGTGTATCAATTAAAGTTTGTACATGTAAACAAGAGATTTACAAAGACGTATACCTTAAAAGCAACAAAGCAGATTTGGAGGACAATGGCCAGTACCATGCCTAGATACCATCTCCGAAGGCCCACTTAAAAACTCTCATGGCAGATTTTATCTCAAATAGTCTGAAAAGAGATGAAATTAAGAAGAATGAGCAAATCCATGGCTCAGTAAGATACTAATATAAATGCAGGAGTAGAATTATACTGTCTTAACTGCAATGCATAAAACCTGCAAGTTTACAATTACCATTCATCATTTCAATCAATAACATCTCATATTTATAACAGGATCATGTCCTAAGAACTTTAAGTGAGCGAAGGTTTTGGAGCACTGATGTAAGGAAATTTGAAGTACCTCATTATCTCCATTCTCGACATCTGTCCATCACTCAAACCTCTAAATAAATTAATTTAATCACTTTCAATCTTCTTGTCTGTTAGCTTTAAATTGACATATATATTTTGAAATGACAAAAACTTAAGTGATCTTTTATGTTTTGATTCATATTGTAAATTTGCTTTACCATATATGATTTTCTCAATTCATTTTTAAGTGATCATATTAAATATTAAGATCGTGATTTATTGATATATTCTTATTGGTCTTAATACTTTATAAAATATTTTGAATATTTTAGAAAATTACTTAATGAATTTTTGGAACATGTTTTCATTTGAGAAAGTAAAAAAAAAAACCCTCACAAAAATGTCAAAATGATTTGGGTTGAATTAGGATAAAAGGCAATATCATTTCTAACCCAAAAGTACAGGAAAGATGCTTTCTGGAAGCATGGGATCGATCCCATAGGGAAAGGGATCAATCCCTTCAAGGCAGTAAGGTATTTCGGAGGCAGAAAGGTCCCTCAAGCCCAAAATAAGCATCTTAGAATTTAGGGATTGATCGCCTAAGGGAAGGGATCGATCCTTTTACACTAGAAAGCCTCCAATGGCTAGTTTCTGTGAAATACAACAGCTAGTTTTTGTTTTAGCTCCAACCAACGTTCATAAACCATCCAAGGGACTATAAATAGAGGCTTGGAAGCTTAAGGAAGGAAGAGGAATAGCTGAGCAACATCTTTCATCATCTTATTCATCTTCCTCAAGCTTCAACAACAATTCCAGTGCTATAAAGTCTTCATCTTCCATCATTCTAATATTCCTTGTATAGCATAACACAAATATTGTATAGGTTTTTCTTTGTGCTTAATCTCTGTAATCATTTGCCTACCTAGAGGCCTTATTTGGTTACACCCATTGTAAACACAAACACACCTTGTAAAGGAGAGGTTTCTCTTTAGCCTTAGAAAAAAAAAGGGAGGTTTCTCTTGAGCCTAGAAAAAGAGGAAGGCTTCTCTTGAGCTTAGAAAAAGAGAGAGGTTTCTCTTGAGCCTTGAAAAAGAGGGATTGTAACACAAATACAAGTGAATGGATTTGGGAAAATCATTGGGAGTGTCTCAAGGTGGAGGACGTAGGCAAGGTTGCCGAACCTCTATAAATCGCTTGCGTACATTTCTCTTTCCCTTCTCTCTTTATTTACTTGCAATTATATTTGTGTTTATTGTATTGAATTTGAATTGCATGCTTGCCTAGAGAACTTAGAAAACATAAATATAGGCTAGTGAATTTAGAAGAATCAAAAAACAACCTTAAGGTTAGTTAAAAACCGATTCACCCCTTTCTCGGTATAGCCTATAGAGCCAATAATTAGTATCAGAGCTTGGGCTCAAGATTGATTTGGATTAACATCCATCGAGTGAAACGATCAAAATGGCTCATTTGAACATAGGTACACCCCTAGGAGAAGAGGGACACTCATTAGTTAGACCTCTACTCTTCAATGGAGAGAATTACTCATATTGAAAAATTAGGATGATGTTATTTATGCAATCAAATTGCTATGAAGTGTGGAGAGTGATTGTAAATGGTCCCAAAATTCCAATGAAGAAAGTAGATGGAAAAGATGTCCTTAAAAGTGAAGATGAGTGGGAAACAAATGATATGAGATTGACACAATTGAATGCCAAGGCTGTGCACACTCTTTTTTGTGTATTAGGTCCCAATGAATATAATAGGGTCTCCTTATGTGAGAATGCCAAGCAAATATGGGACAAATTAGCTATTACACATGAAGGAACAAATCAAGTTAAAGAAACCAAAGTAGGTATGCTCACACATGATTATGAACTCTTTAGAATGAAAAAAGATGAGCTGAGTGATATGTTTACTAGGTTTAATGACATAATCAATGGACTTAAGGCTTTATGTAAGACCTATTCCAATGTAGAAATGGTTAAGAAAATTTTGAATAGCTTGCCAAAATCTTGGGAGGCAAAGGTGACCGCAATAAAAGAATCTAAGGATCTTAACACTTTGTCTCTAGATGAACTTATGGGCTCCCTACTTACATATGAAATGAAATTAAAAAGAAATGAAGTGCCTTCAAAGAAAGTAGGAGTAGCTCTTAAATCATCCACTTATGAGAACCTTGGAGATGATAGTAATGAGAGTGGAGATGAGAAAGAAAAGGAAATGGCAATGTTTGCCAAAAGATTTAATCGATTTATGAGGATGAAGGAGAGAGAGAATGATAGGAGACATCAAAGAAGAGGAGTAATAAAAGGAGAGTCAAGTAGGAAAGAAAAAGACTCCTTAGTGTGTTATGAATGTAATAAACCAGGTCATACTAAACTAGATTGCCCCTTACTTAGGAAGGAAAAAGATAGGAAGCCTAAGAAGAAAGCATTTGTGGCTGCATGGAGCAATAGTGATAGTTTCGATGATGAAAATGTAGATGATGAGGTAGCCTAGTTATGCTTTATAGCCATTAGTGATGATGAGGCTAGTTGTAGTTCTAGTGAAGATAATAATTATACATTTGATGAACTACAAAATGCCTTTAATGATTTAGCAAATGAATTTCAATGCATGATTTCTAAATATAAGAAAATCATTACTAAATTAAAAATAGAGAATGAAATGTTATTAAGTGCTAAGTTAGAACTAGAAAAGAAATTAGAAGAAGCAAATCTAGAAATTGATGAAGTAAATAAAAAGAACTTAAATTTGCATAATTCATTTTCTAGATTCTACATGGGTCAACAAAAGCTAGATCATATGTTAGAGACCCAAAGAGCTTTCTTTGACAAAGATGGATTGGGCTATAATGCAAAACAAAAAGAAACTCATCTTAAGAATTTTTTAGTGAGTAAAAATTCTATGCATGATACATCTCTCATATGCTCACTATGCAATAGGATAGGCCACACCTCTCAAGCATGCACATATAGAAAAACCACATTTAGAGGAAGAGTAGTTAGAAAAATGTGGGTGCCAAAGCATGTTGTAAATAATAATGAATTGTGCTTGAAATGGATCACAAAAGGATCAAAAATTATTTGCACTAACTCTCATGGACCCAAAAAATTTAGGTACCAAAACATGCATGAATGTGTTTGTTGTAAGAGTGTTAGAGCATAGAGTTACAAAGAAATAATGGAGTGTGAATGCTCTACACACCTTCATGGAGTTTGCTTGTGCCAATAAGGAAGATGAAAAGCTTGAGGATCAATTCTTGGCAAAGTTACATAACATTCTTCAAAGGATTGCTTAAGTTGGACTAAAGAACCATGGCAAAGCACTCTCAAGCAAAGGAGTTTTGTAAGCTTAATTCCTTACTTCTTAAATTTTTATTTGATTAAATTATTTGTGCCTTAATGATATGGTTGTTGATGATCATTGATGCTTTATGAGTTGAATGAATCAATAATAGGCATGATAAATGATTTTTGATGGATAATTCTTGAGGTATTGAATGATTAAATGAAAAACATGTTTAAATGATTTTGAAACGATCTTGTGTGATTTGAGCAAGTATGAGATGTGTTGGTAATATATTTATTTGCTCCAATAATGTAAAATATGTCATACATGCAAAATGCCATGTCATGAGCATCCATGAGGAATATCTACATTAGAAATCATGGCATGATGTTCACAAGTTATGTGATTAATTGATATATGCACTTAAATACTATGTGAACATGTTTGTTGTGGCATATTTGTGTTTTCAAATGTTTTAGTTTTGCCAAAATATGCATAACTTTCAAAATGACCTCCTTTGAGACCAAAAATGCATTTTATGGTACAAATTCTTCCAAAATTGCAAAATTTATTGTAAAATGGTTTCTCATTCATATTTTTCATTCATACAAGTCC
The DNA here is from genome assembly GCA_031772115.1 of Heritiera littoralis. NCBI lineage: Eukaryota > Viridiplantae > Streptophyta > Magnoliopsida > Malvales > Malvaceae > Heritiera > Heritiera littoralis. The sequence goes on from JAPDPK010000090.1 coordinate 1,972,475, forward strand.
AAAAGCATGTTATACAAATGTTTAAACTTTTATTTGGATTTAAAATACTCAAAAACGGAGTTTTGGCACCTTAAAAGTTGAATTTTCTGTCAAAATTCTGCAGAAAATGTATGAGGGATCGATCCCTTCACATAAAGGATTGATCCCCATGGACAAAAATGCAGAAAATTGCATTCTGGAAATTAAGGATCGATCCCTCTTGGCAAAGTATGCCTATTTCTGCACTTTTAAGCAAAAGTTGAGAAGCTTTCTTAATTTTCTTGATACCTTCTTTCTTTTCAAGTTAAAATTCATTATTTTAACTTCGTTTTGATGATCTTTTCAATATGAAAAATCATTTTTCATTGGATTCATGTCTTAATTTCAACAATTTTCAACAATTTTCAACAATCAATAGCTTTTTCATTGAACTCACAAGTGCAAAATCATTTTTCTTGTTGAAAACATTAATTATTTCCATAAATCTTGAAATAATCTTGAAATATATTTTCAATGAATGCTTAAACATAATTTTGAGAATTATTTCATTGATTTGTATATATATTTGAGAATTTGATGAACTTGTGCATAATGAATATTGTTCATACCTTTTGTTCATCTTAGTCAAGCATGCTTAGAGAATTTTATCTTATAGCTTGACTCACATATTCCCATTAAGCATCATAATATATTTTTGGTGGAATATAAATGATTAAAGGTCATATGCTTGAATGATGATATGATCATAACTTGACCTTAATAATAGAATTCAAATATGACTTAGGTAAATGTAATACTTGAGATACAAAAAGCTTTACCTAAAGTCATCATTGTCATTGGCCTATAATTTGTGATGATGAATGGATCTTAAATGTTTAAATGTATAAAAATTTTTCATCCATGAACTTAGATTTTTCTTATGGCCAAAATTTTCTAGAACTTAGGTTTTAATGACAACATCAACATTCAAGAATAAATGCAAACTTGAACAAATGCACTTTGATTGATATCCATGCATTGAATCTTGATTGTTTTGATGTTGATCTTACGTGCTTGCTTGAGTTGAATCAACAATCAAGCCTATGAAATGAGAACAGTTGTTTTCATGATATTATGTGTTTGACCTCACTCATAGATTATGTACTTTATTGTTAAAATACACTTAAGCATGATATTGATTTATTTAGACAAATCCGTTTTAGTTAAAATAGCATATACCCTTTGGAACTTTAAACGTTAAAATTAACTAGGGATATTGCTTTGAATTGATTAAAATGGTAACTTTGAATCTTTCCTTGCTCATAATTGGTGAAAATCTTGAATTGGAAAATGAGCATAAGATTATTTGTGCCTGTAATTATGGAAGAAAATGTGTGCTTGAATGTTATAAATTCTTGAATCTTCCATTTGGTATAATTTGTGAATATGGATATGGAATAATACTTTTTGATAGTTTACTAATGTTTAATTAATCCATATACATATTTGTTGATGTGTGATTGTGTTTTTGCATATTTAGCATGATTATTTTCTTGATATGAACACACTACACATAAAAATTGAATCCATGCAAAATGTCTAAGTCAACCATTGGTAACAATATTTTCAACAATTGGTAGAAGCCAAAACTGAATTGACAATTGGTATGAGCTTTAAATTAACAATTCTTTTTGTGTTCTTTATATTCAAATGACAAATAGGGAAGAATTAAGACATTTTGCATAAGATAATTTTTGTGCTAGAATTTGTGATTAATTGATATATGTCTTAATTCTAAGCATACTTCTTCTTGAAAATGATTTATGAGCTCATGCATATGATATCTTATCTAATTTCAGCTCATAATCATGATGCCTTGTCATGCACCTTAGTTGGACCTTAGAGAACAATTGACATACTTAGGTGTTTGATAGAATTGAAATAAGCAAGTTATAAAACATAATAGAAAATTTATAAACAACTTTATAAACAATTGGTATAGGATCGTAAGTCATGTTCTTTGCATTTCATACTCTTTATGGACATTGACTTATTTATATGTGTTATGAGTCCCATGTACTAACATGTTTCTTGTTGAATGGAGCATATTTTCTCTTTTCTCACATAGCCATAATTTTAGGGGGAGCATATTCGTTTTTATCTTTCTTTTTGCTATGACAAAAAAGGGGGAGAGATATTGAGGATATTAAGGGGGAGAAATAATGATTTGAAAACCATGCTTATATTAAGAAGTAGCTTTATATTTAAAAATCCTGCTTTATTTGAGGGGGAGTACTTCTTTAAAGAATTTTCAAAGCAAATTTACCTTAAGTTTTGTCATATCAAAAAGGGAGAGATTGTTAGCTTTAAATTGACATATATATTTTGAAATGACAAAAACTTAAGTGATCTTTTATGTTTTGATTCATATTGTAAATTTGCTTTACCATATATGATTTTCTCAATTCATTTTTAAGTGATCATATCAAATATTAAAACCGTGATTTGTTGATACATTCTTATTGGTCTTAATACTTTATAAAACATTTTGAATATTTTAGAAAATTACTTAATGAATTTTTGGAACATGTTTTCATTTGAGAAAGTCAAGAAAAACTCCCACAAAAATGTCAAAATGATTTGGGTTGAATTAGGATAAAAGGCAATATCATTTCTAACCTAAAAGTGTAGGAAAAATGCTCTCTGGAAGCATGGGATCAATCCCATAGGGAAAGGAATCGATCCCTTAAAGGCAGTAAGGTATTTTAAAGGCAGAAAGGTCCCTCAAGCCCAGAGTAAGCATTCTGGAATTTGGGGATCGATCCCCTAAGGGAAAGGATCGATCCCTTTACACCAGAAAGCCTTCAATGACTAGTTTCTGTGAGATACAATGGCTAGTTTTTGTTTTGGCTCCAACCAACGTTCATAAACCATCCAAGGGACTATAAATAGAGGCTTGGAAGCTTAAGGAAGGAAGAGGAATAGCTGAGCAACATCTTTCATCATCTTATTCATCTTCTTCAAGCCTCAACGACAATTCAAGTGCTACAAAGTCTTCATCTTCCATCATTTTAATATTCCTTGTATAGCATAGCACAAATATTGTATAGGCTTTTCTTTGTGCTTAATCTTTGTAATCATTTGCCTACCTAGAGGCCTTATTTGGTTACACCAATTGTAAACACAAACACATCTTGTAAAGGAGAGGTTTCTCTTTAGCCTTAGAAAAAGAGGAAGGTTTCTTTTAAGCCTAGAAAAAGAGAGAGGTTTCTCTTGAGCCTTGAAAAAAAGGGATTGTAACACAAATTCAAGTGAGTGGATTTGGGAAAATCCTTAGGAGCGTCTCAAGGTAGAGGACGTAGGCAAGGTTGCCGAACCTCTATAAATCGCTGGCGTACATTTTTCTTTCCCTTCTCTCTTTATTTACTTGCAATTATATTTGTGTTTATTGTATTGAATTTAAATTGCATGGTTGCATAGCCTAGAGAACTTAGAAAACATAAATATAGGCTAGTTAATTTAAAAGAATCGAAAAATGACTTTAAGATTAGTTAAAAACCGATTCACCACCCTCTCGGTATGGCCTATAGAGCCAACATTGTCTTTATACCACAATGCATTGTACAACAATACATCATGTCTAACTTGAATATCATATACTACTAATCCATACTCACATCAATTTCATAGTATATCCTGTTCAATTGAAATATCATTTCAAGTCACTTTACATTTAATAATTATACTCCTGTATTATATCAACTCATATCACTTTCCATGTGGAGAATCATGATCGCGGTGGTATAAAGTCATAATTCTCTTCGTATAAATTTTATGTTCATGTACAGTGTAATATCATGACATCATATAGATAGAATATCGTTATGTCATGACTCGGCATGCAAAACTTATGCAAGCTTTACTGTATAAGATGACTATCGTTTCAATTCATATTACATATACTTTTAGAGTATGCTCAAACATGTAAATTTTCAATTCATTTCATATTTACTTTCAAGACATGGTTAGAGCATGTACAATTTGCAAGTCATCTCGCTTGTACCTTTAAGACATGTTTTAAAAATGAAAAACATGTAATGTATCAAAACATTTCATATTCACTTGTAGAACATGTCCAAAACATGTGTACTTTCAAAACATTTTCATATACTGTAAAGTCACATCAAGTCTAGAGTTCATATCAAATAAAACTATACTCTAGACTTCATATCATTTCGGTTTGAGACTAGGTTAAATCCCTAATGCTCTATCAATAAAGACTTAAATCACTGTAGCTAGCAGTGAAAATCATGTCATCGTCCCCTGGAAACCAACTAAGGTGCTATCTATGGCCATAAACCTCATCTCTCTTAGCCCTACTGATCAGGTGTGACTGAGCCCTGTCCACGACTATTGTCGGACAAGCATATCTGCCTAATGAGTAATCTCCAATTAGACGGTTTCCACTATGCTTTATTGAGTTTAACTCTCTTAAGGTGCCTACAGTCTCATGAAACATTTAAACTTTTCACTTTTCTTATGAAAATAGTGTAAAGAATGCAACACATTTCTTTAAGATCGTTTACATTTATAAATACATACACTTACACTATATTTTCAGTCTTTTCGAAACATTTCAACATGTAATATATTCATACATGTACCGCATGAATAAATCATTTCAAAAGTCTCAAATTATAAACAAAGCATGATTAAAAGCGCTGTACTTTAAAACCTGAGTTAAAAACAATTTACTATCATGCTTATGAAATATATCGATGTAATATCATTTGGTATAGCAATAACTATAATCCAAATTCCTCATTTCCATCCTTTTGATTTCAATTTGATCATACCTAATAGGTAAATTCGATATTCACTATGGTTCCTCAATATTCAATATCATTTCTCAATAATTATCGACTACATCAATCATTTGTACATTTCATCCTCAATACTAGGACCACCACCGTCAGTATGAGTCCTCTTAGTATCTATGAATATTTAAATATCACATTTCTATATAGCCATCAAGATACTGAAATTATGCAAATACCGATATCATCATTCAAGACCTATTCCGAAGTCAACATCGAGGATATAAAACCACAAGATCAATAGTCATCTATCCAACCCATCTATGGTTCAACATATTGACACTCGTTCATAATTCCGGCTTAATGTCCAATTTCACTCACTATCACAAAATCAATCACAGTTTTCAAGTCAATTTTCATATAGTCTGTATAATATAATACCATGATAAAATTATCTATAGGGGTATTATTGAATCAAATTTTAGATTAGCAGTTCACCTACTTAAAAGATTTGGCCAATTTCCACTATCAAACAATGTTCCAAAATCTCACTTTTATCTCATGCCATACTTTAAGCTAATCCATTTAAGACATGAGTTTCATTAGTAATAAGGTGTGCAAGAGTTATGGCAAAGCAACACTCTCATGACTTTCCATTCAAATCACAAGCATAGTACTAAGCATTATTCCAAAAACACTATCACTCAGTTGTCTCAAATATCAACCAAGCATACCTCATGTAGGGTCACACAATCTTCACATATATATATATATATTTAACAACAACCACAAAGATCCATTACCTTTTAAATTTCAAATCTTTAACTTCATTATCATAATTCATCCTTTCACAATTTATCAGTTATGTGTTTTTATTTTCGACAATTTTCATAAGACGTTAAAGTCACTTATCTATTTCTCCAAGTTTACATTATCATGACAACTAATGTACCATGGCCCTTGTTCACCTTTCACGCATCACTTGACCATCTCTCAACAGTATTTCAATCATTTAAGTCGCCTTACGACCATCCATATTATTGCAAAAATCCCAATTCACATCTATTTAATATAAACATGTACAAGTATACTTTTACGTAGATGTGTGTTCTATCAAATGTCCACAAGGCATCACAATCTACTTTCTTATTCTCATCGTCTCAATCACACTACTAAAATGGACCATTCATCATGTCCTCAGACTATTCCAGAATCAAATTTTCAAACAATACGATAAAATCCTTTCTAAACTTATCTTTCAATATTTCTTTCCAAAGTTCATTTATACGAGAAAGCATTAATCTTTCTCATCAAACATTTTCATATGAATTCCGGTAGCATAACGGCTTAATTTTATTAAAAACCTCCTACAAGGAAATACAATTTATAAACCACAAGGTAGTTGATTTTCACAATTTATTTAGTATTCCCTACATTTCGATATATATCTTTTACTAAGACCCCCACCATTAATTGTGGGCCCTCTTAGCATTTTCACATCATTTCATCAAAAATTCATCCTCAAAATCATAACTTTAGACTATACAATATAATACTACTAATACTTTATAGAAGTATCTTACCTATTCATCAAAGCTTAACATGTTTCCGATTTCCGAGCCTAACTGAAATCCACCACTTGCCTCATTACCATGTTGCTACAAATTCGAATACACACATATGCTCACTTAGAAGATAATCCAACAAATTTTATAAATTTCTATGGAATATAAAAAAATCTCTTAATTTCCTTACCCATATTCAACATTAAAATTTTGGTAAAGTACTTCCCAAGCTCCTCTCATTTCTTTCTTTCTTTCTCTTTCTTCTTTCTTCCTTTTCCATTCTATTTTACTGTTTTATTTTTTTTTTCTAGCCAAACAGGCTCAACCCGATTGAATCGGTTCGACCCGGTTCAGAACCGGTTCAACCCAGCTCATCCCCTCTTTCCTTTTTTTTTTCTCTTTTCCTTCCTCTTCTCCCCGATTCGGTCCCTCCTTTCTTCTCTTCCTTTCCGATTTACACCATCGCCGACCCATTTTTGTTTCTCTTCCCTAGTCAACGGCGATCGAAGCCCCTTTTCTCTCCCTCCGATTGATTTCTCTCTCTCTCATTTCTCTTCTTCTCTTCGTTTTTCTTTTCCCTTTTTGTGGCCGGCGGTAACCCCTCTCTTTCCTTCTCACCGTCGGCGGTTTCTCCTCTTCATTTCTCTCCTTTTCTTTTCATTTTTTTTTTGTTTTGCTGCTTCAGCATACACGTTCTATTGAAGCAAATGTCATTTAAATATATTTTTTTTATTACACATATATTATAATTATATTTGATATTTAGAATTATATATATGTAATATACACTATTTACATATCTTTAAAATCTATACTTATTATATATATATAGTTTATATATATATATTAAAACACATATATAATTTATATTTGCTATATATATATAATAGTTATAGCATATATTTTCTTGTTTTATCATTTGTCAATATATATATATATATATAAATATATATATTTTTTTATTTTATTTTTTTTCAAAAGGATCAAATATTATAATTCTGATGTTTGATCTCATAACAAGTTTATTTATTTATTTTTACTTTATCTATTAACCTCAGAAATTAAATTTACAAAAATTCGAACTTCCAAAAATGGGAGAATTCTCGGATATCACATCAATGGATTCAGAGGCATCACAGAAGCAACACTTATCATCATGAGAAAGAAGGCATCCTCATTTTTGCAAGACTTCAATAACAAGGGCAGTACCTTTCAAAAGGTTCCAGCAAAATAACTCCACTTTTGGTGAATCCCTTTCCAAATGTGACTAGTAATGGGAGGTTGAGAAGAAGAGTTGGCATTGATAACATTTGTAAAAGATTTAGTAGTGAAAGAACCATTGCTATTGTGAGACCAAATCAATCTATTTGAAGCAAGAGGAGAAATCGTAACTGACTTAAGAAGATTCATGAGATTGTTCCATATGTCTTTTTCCCAATCAAACAAATGCCTTCTTAAATTGATCTTCCACTCCCAAGATGATCTTGTCCATTTACCAAAATCTTTGACAACTCCTTGTTTATTTTCAGTTAGTACATAGATTCTCCCAAATGAAGATTTGAGAATAATGCCATGGATCCAATAGTCATTCCAAAAGCTAATACGAGAACCATCACCTACACAAAACAGAAAAGAAGAATTTATAATGTTAGAGTGTTCACTCCTCTTCCAATTGTTTTGTATATCACATCACACTCGAGAGAGAGATCCTCCAAAACAAGATTTAGGCCACAAATCAGTATGAGGACTTTTGTATTTTTCGAAAATAACTTTCTTCCATAAAGCATCATCATCTTTGCTAAATCTCCAAGGCCACTTTAGCAAAAGAGCTTCATTGCAGAGTTTGAGGTTGATGAGGCCCCATCCTCCAATCTTTTTGCTCTTACAAATAGTGTCCCAATCAACCAGTCTAATTCTTCATTTATCATCGGTATCACCCCACAAGAATTGTCTTTGCAATCTATCAAGTTGATCTCTAACTCCAGAGGGCATTCTGAACATCGACATATAATAAATGGGAAGGTTCGTCAGAGTAGATTTGATAAGAGTGATTCTCCCAGCAGTAAAGAGGAGTTTGCCTTTCCAAAAACTGAGCTTGTTCTTGAAGGAATTGATAATTGGTGACCATGTTGCAATTGCTCTCGGATTTGCACCCAAAAGGAGTCCAAGGTACTTGCAAGGGAAGGAATCTACTTTACACTTAATTCTTACTGTCCAATCTGTCAAGATGTTATGCTCAACTTTTATCCCAATAAGGGTTGTTTTAATGAAATTAACCTTTAAACTAGCAGAAAGTTGGAAGATTCTCAAGATTCTTTTGATCATCATCAACTGGTTCACATCGGCTTGACAAAAAATCAAAGTATCATCAGCAAACTATAAATGGGATATTGAGAGATTTCGTCTGACCCACACTAATGCCAGAGAAAAACCCCAGAGAGGTAGCCTTAGTTAATAAAAGACTTAAGCATTCAGTCACTAATATGAACAAAAATGGGGAGAGAGGGTCTCCTTGACGAAGACCTCTATGCATTTTGATGGGGTGCGAAGGTGAACCATTGATCAAGACTAAAATTGATGCCGTGCTAATGCAACAAGAGATCCAAGAGATCCATTTTTTACCAAATCCCATTAAACCCAATATGTCCAAAAGGAATTTCCAATTAACATTGTCAAACGCTTTCTCAAAATCTAACTTACTAGCTAAGCCAGCCTTCTTTGATTTCTTCAATGTATCCACCACTTCACTGGCAATAAGGCAGCTGTCCATAATTTGCCTTCCCTCAATAAAAGTAGATTGCGAAGGACTAATCAAAGAGCTTATCACCCTTTTTAGCCTATTGGCAAGGAGTTTGGCCAAGATTTTGTAAATGCTTCCAATTAAAGAAATAGGCCTAAAGTCGTTAAGAGATTCGGCACACTACTTCTTAGCTATTAAGGCAATAAAAGAGTTGTTAATCCCTTTGGGAAACTTGCTGGTTTTGTAGAAGTCCTGAAAAAATTCATAAAAGTCAGATTTCAAAATGTCCCACTTCATTTTAAGGAAATGGAAATTAAACCTGTTCGAACCAGGTGCTTTGTCCCCATCACAACCATTTAAAGCATCAAAGATTTCCTCTACCGAAAAGGGAGCTTCCAAATAAGCAACCTGACCTTCATTGAGCTTCTTGAAGTTAAAGAAATGAAAGCTAAAAAGTGGGTCAAGATTAGGGCCAAAATGTTCTCTAAAATGGGTTTCAATAGCTAGCTTAATTTCCTTGGGGGTCTTAAGTTGCTTACTATTGAAAGAGATATGTCCCAGGAAGTTGTTGGCCATCTATTATTAGCAATGCAGTGAAAAAACGTGGAATTTTTGTCACCCTCCTGATTCCATTTTAGCTTGGCCTTTTGTCTCTAAGTGCTTTCCTCAATATTTTGAAGTTGCCACAAGCTTTTTTTTCTTTTCAAGTATAAGATCAAAGATGGTTCCATTAGAGGGATCTTGTTCATGAATTTTTTGAAGACCACAGATCTCTTTATTTAATGAATCAATATCAGATGACACCCCACCTTTATGATAGCCCTTCCAATCTCTGATGTCCGACTTAAAAAGCTTCAATTTTTGGAGAATTTTGAACCCAGCAGAACCTTTAACTTTATATGATTTCTAGTTTGTAACGACCATGTCATTGAATTCTTCAATTGAGCCAATGATTGAAAATCTTGAATGGTTTAGGCCCCCAATCATAAACATCCAATCCCAAACAAACAGCAACATGATCTGAAAGAGAACAGTCCAAGCTCCATTGATTAATTGTAGAGAAGTTGTCATTCCAATAAGGTGAAAAAAGAAATCTGTCCAGTCTACTCATTGAGTTCCTTGAGTGCCAGGTGAATTTACTTCCAGCTAAGGGAAGGTCCATCAACTCTAAATTTTGTATGAATTCCACGAAATCCATCTGAGATCTTAAGTTATCTGACACCCCAACTCTTTCATCTTCATTCAGTACTGCATTAAAATCTCCGACGAAACACCACAATTCAGAGTGATTGTTCTTAAGGCCACCAAGTTCATGCCAAAAACTTTCCTTTCCCTTTCGTTATTAGGAGCGTAGACATTAACAAAATTAACAGTAGAAGGATGATTCAGAAAATTACCTGATATGACAAAGTCTACCCGTGTTGGGCCAGGCCCAATGGCGTCAGAAATTACCACGTGGCAAAGACTCACTGGTCCACGTGGCCTTCGGCGATAAATGCCTAATGCATCACACCTGTCGCTGGGCGACAGAGTCACTGTTCCACGTGGCCATCGGTGACAGAGGTAGAAGTGCGTGATCATACCTGTCGGCTGGCGACAGACTCAGAGTCTATCGCCTGCAATCATAACGCGACACGTGGTATGCAGATACCTACCGCCGGGCAATAGATTCCCAGTCCGTCGCTTTCAGTCATATGGCGACACATGGCGCACAGCTTCGGCTCCCGCTAGCGACAGACCCCTGACGCCACAACATGCCACGTGGTATGAGTCTCTCACCGGCGATAGGCTCCGGAAGCTCCCGATTTTCAAGGAACTTGTGTTATATTGGGACACAAACTCTTAGCAAGATAATGTCATTATCCTTAAGCAATTAACCTAGAATGCTGGCCTATAAATAGGCCCCCAGGTACAATTTTATTCTCTAATTTTTGACTACTGGCTTTTACGCTTCCCAATACTGAAGAACTTTTTGCTGACTTAAGCATCGGAGTGTTTACGCAGGGAACCACCCCTGCGTCCCTCTGACTTTTCTTGTTTTACAGAAGCTTCTTGGAGACACGTGGAGACTAAGTACGAGCATCGAATTCAGCACACGTTTATTGTTGTTTTGTGCAACAACAATTGGCGCCGACTGTGGGAAACGTATAAAAAGCCAAGATTTTCTAAGATGGTGAGAACAAGATCTACAAACGTAAGGACTGGAAGTGAGGAAAACTCTGTGAGTTCCCCTGAACAACAGATTCGCCAGACAAACCAAGTGAACAGGGAGGAAGAAAGAATTACTATGTCGGCGGCAGAATTCGAAGCTCTAAGGCGACAGAGCGAAGAAACTACCCAGGCGCTGCGAGCCATGGTGGATCTGTTCCAAGGAGTTCTCCCGACATTGGATCTGCCGCCTGCCATGCAGAACTTGGTAGGAGGAACAAATAGAGGTCTCCCACCGCAGATGTTTGGGCGACAGGAGGACACGACAGCGGCGGACCCCTCTCGTCGGCGAGAGGTTCCCCCTGTGGAAGAGCACGACATTCATCAGGGTGCGGCAGGACAGGGGAGCGGGAGGCCTGTCGCAGGCACCCAGCGAGAGACTGAGGAAGCATTTGGCTTAGAACCTACGACAGGGGTCAGGCGCAGGGCAGTGGGAGGCCTGTCGCAGGAACCCAGCGAGAGAATGAAGAAGCAGTAGAGTTAGAGCTCGCGACAGGGGTCAGGCGACAGGTCCCACATGTGGGGCGGCAGATGGCTGGGCGACACGACGATGACCAGGCGATAGGGTCTACCGCCCACCACCATGACTTGTCAAATTTTGATGGTGCTAACTTAGACCATGGTATTGGAGGTGTTGGAAAGAACGGGGTCGAAGATCAAAGCACTTGGGGAACCGGGTCGGAGTTTGACCCCACTTGGTGCACGCAAATGGTACGAACAAACGCACCTCAAGCTAAGGGCAAGGAAGTAGTCGGAGACCTACCTGATTCGTCTCATGCCCGAAATCAGCTCGCTCCCCCCATGGACATGAAGAAGATGATAGAACAAGTACTGGAAGAGAAAAAGTTAGTGTCTGCAGAAGAGAGCCAGAGGAGGAGAGTACCGTTCTGCATGACCATCATGCAAAAACCTCTGCCCCCAAAGTTCAAAATGTCGCAGATGACCGCCTACACCGGAAAGATGGACCCCTACGACCATATGCAAAACTATGAGGCACTAATGTTGTTACACGGATGGGAAGACGAGATAATGTGTAGGGCCTTTTCCTTAACTCTGTCCGGACATGCGATGAAATGGTTTAATAACCTGCCTGAAGGGTCCATTATCTCTTTCGACCAACTCCGAAGTGAGTTTCTCAAAGCATTTACGGTAAATAGTCAGAGAAGGAAGGAACCGACCTATTTGCTCACTATTAAGCAGGGAGCTAAGGAGTCATTGAAGAGTTATGTGGATCGGTTCAGAGATGCTACTTTGGAGGTGCGAGATCTGCAAGTCGGTATAGCCGTGGTAGCCATGTTACAGGGGACAAGGTCTGAGAAATTGCAAGAATCCTTGTCGCTAGATCAGCCAACAACCATCTCAGACCTACTTTCCCGCGCATATAAGTATGTAACCCAGGAGGAAGTAATGAAAATGGTGACGATAGGAGAATCCAAGGATGGAAGGAAACGAGGAAGAGAGGTCACTGAAGCATCTTCTAGCCAACCGAGAAAGTTTGAGAAAGCTCCCGCACTGAAATACAAGTCCTATACCCCACTCACCGAATCTCGAGCTTCAGTGTTGGCAGCAATTGAAGGATCAGGGCTTATACAGACTCCAAAGAAGATGTCAGGGAATTTGGGCCGCGATTTAAGGTCGTACTGCGATTACCACTCAGCACATGGGCACACAACTGAGAAGTGTAGGGAGTTGATGAATCAGCTAGAAAAGCTAGCACGAGAGGGAAAAATAAACCGTTTCGTATGGAGAGGTGATAGAACTAACTATCCTGCACAGAACAGAGGAAACAATCTCAGAGATAGAAGAGGTGAAAACAGAGGACCTGTTAGACGAAATAAAGGTGAAAGAAGAGATAATGACAGAAAGGTAGAAAGAAGGAATCGAGAGGAAGACAATGAACCCACAGGGTCAGCTATTAACGTGATATCCGGGGGTGAGTCGTTAGCTGGCACTTCTTTCTAGTCTCGAAAGACCTACGACCGACAGGCTTATCAAATTAATTCGGTAATGGAGGAAAAGCATGATGAAGAGCCCATCACTTTCACGCCAGCTGACAGAGGTGATATAATGATCCCTCATGATGACCCAATGGTGATTTCGACAGTAATAGCAAAACACCCAGTGAGTCGCGTCCTAGTTGATAATGGGAGTTCGGTAAATTTGATTTATTGGAGTTGTTTTGAGAAAATGAACATCTCCAATGATAGACTGAAGCTAGTAACCACACCACTGTATGGCTTCTCAGGAGAAAAAGTGAAGGTGGAGGGCACAGTTCAGTTACCTGTGACATTGGGGGAAAGCCCGAAGTGTGTCACTCGACAAGCGTTGTTTATGGTGGTAAAATCAACTTCCGTGGCGTACAATATGATCCTCGGGCGGCCATTGTTAAATGACATGAGAGCGGTGGTGCATCCCTGCTATTTGTTAATGAAGTTTCCAACTCCCCGCGGTGTTGGACAAGTGAGGGGAGATCAAAAGAAAGCCAGGACATGTAATGTCGCATCCACCACATGTAAAGGGATTCAGAGGAAGGAAACCCTTACGATCAAAGAAAAGCCTAAGCCAAAACCTGATGAGGAGATGGAAGCAATCCGGTTGGATGAGAAAGATGAAAAAAGAATAGTGTACGTAGGAAGCCAGTTGCCTGGAGAAGTAAAAAGGGAGATAGTCCAATGCTTAAGAGAGAATTGTGATGTGTTTGCATGGACTCCAGCCGATATGCCTAGAATAGACCCTGAAGTTATTTGCCATTGGTTGAACGTAATCTCAGGGGCAAAGCCGATAAAACAGAAAAAGAGGAATTTTGCCCCAGCAAGGCAATAGGCAATAAACGAAGAAATATCGAAGTTGTTGCAAGCAGGATTCATCAGAGAAGTTAATTATCCGGAGTGGTTGGCTAATGTTGTGATGGTGAAGAAAACCAACGGGAAATGGAGAATGTGTGTGGACTTCACAGATCTGAATAAAGCTTGTCCTAAGGATTCGTATCCACTACCTCGAATTGACAAGTTGGTATACGAAACTTGTGGTTATGAATTACTTAGCTTCTTGGATGCCTTTTCGGGGTACCACCAAATCATGATGCATCCAGATGATGAGGAGAAGACCTTGTTCATTACCGATGGTAAGACATATTGCTATCGAGTGATGCCCTTCGGTTTAAAAAACGCGGGTACAACCTACCAACGCATGGTAAATAAGGTGTTCCAAGACCTGTTGGGCAACACCATGGAAGCTTATGTTGTTGATATGATCGTCAAAAGCCGACAGGGAGAATCACATGCCGAGAAAATGACTAAGGTATTCAATGTGCTACGACAATACAAGATGAAGTTGAATCCCAACAAATGCTCATTCGGGGTGAGATCTGGAAAGTTTCTGGGATTCATGATTACTAACCGAGGGATAGAGGCTAATCCCGAGAAAGTTCAAGCTATTTTGGACATGAGGCCGCCTAATGCAGTAAGAGAAGTCCAAAGGCTAACAGGAAGAATAGTAGCCTTGAGTCGTTTCTTGTCCAAATCAGCTGAAAGAAGTCTACCATTTTTCAAGGCGATAAAGGCAGGAAAGAACTTCAAATGGACGGAAGAGTGCAACGATGCCTTTGAAAGGTTGAAAGACTACCTGAAAGAGTTGCCTCTATTATCTCGGCCACATCCCGGAGACCACCTTCTTATGTACCTCGGTGTAGGAGAGAAAGCTGTAAGTGCAGTCCTACTAAGGAAAGAAGGGGATAGAGATTGCCTGATTTATTATGTAAGCAAAGTCCTGCTAGATGCCGAGGCAAGATACCCCTTAGTTGAAAGAATAGCTTTATCCCTGGTGATAGCAACTCGGAAGTTACGGCCGTACTTCCAAGCTCACTCGGTGACTATCTTAACAGATCAGCCCCTCAGGCAAATACTGCAGAAACCAGAACACTCCGGGCGTCTAATTAAGTGGGCTATCGAATTGAGTGAATATGACATTCACTTCTAGCCTCGCCAAGCAATAAAAGGACAGGCATTGGCAAATTTCATTGTAGAATGCACTGGCCGAGAGGTCCAAGAAGAAACAGAGTTAGTCTGGTGGAAATTATTTGTTAATGGAGCTCGTAATATGGACGGCAGTGGAGCTGGAATTGTGCTAATATCGCCTGAAGGGGGAACCTATGAGTATTCCCTACGTTTCGATTTCCCAAGTTCGAACAATACAGCCGAGTACGAAGCCTTGATAACTGGGATGAGACTTGCTGAGAAACTAAGAGTCAGCAACTTAATGGCACATAGCGATTCACAATTGGTGGTAAACCAGTTCTCGGGTGAGTATGAAGCACGAGAACCTGCCTTAGTCCCTTATTTGCAGAAAGTACAATTGTTGGCACAGTCGTTCAAGCACTTCCAGCTGACTCAGATAAATCGAACAGAGAACAACCATGCAGACGCTCTTAAAAAATTGGCTTCTTCCAGAGGGGTCAAAAGGGGTATGGTCAAAGTGGAATCCCTCGCTAGACCAAGCATTGAAGAAGAAGATGTCTGTGATGTCGAAATCGGAGTCGATTGGAGAAGCCCAATTAAAGATTACATACTAGAGGGCACACTCCCCACTAACAGAGACGAAGCTCGAAGGCTGAAGTTAAAAAGTGCCAGGTTTACTGTGGTAAATGGGGAACTCTATAAACGGGGATTCACAATGCCCCTGTTGAAGTGTCTAAGGCCCCAACAGGCTGAGTACACCTTAGCTGAAGTTCATGAGGGAATATGCGGTGAACATTTGGGGGCTCGAGCCTTGGTCTCGAAAATATTGCACACGGGGTTTTACTAGCCTACACTGAGGAAGGATGCCACAGACAAAGTAAGAAGATGTGAAAAATGTCAGAAATTCGCTCCTATAACTACCGCGCCTGTTTCAGCTCTTCAGAACACACTCCAACCAACTCCATTTGCACAATGGGGACTAGATATCCTGGGGCCTTTTCCCTTAGGCTCAGGACAAAGGAAGTATTTGCTTGTGGCCACAGACTACTTCACAAAATGGATAGAGGCGGAGCCTTTGGCTACAATTTCTGAGAAGAAGGTGGAAGTAATAGTGTGGAAAGACATGATTTACCGATTTGGGATCCCCCGCGTGATAAATGCAGATCATGGGAAGCAGTTCGACTGTGACGCTTTCCAGAATTTTTGTAGTGGCCTGAAGATTCTCCTAAGAATATCTTCTGTGTCTTACCCACAGGTCAATGGGCAGGCAGAGGTGAGCAATCGAACTATACTGCATGGGTTGAAGACTAGGCCAGACAAGGCAAAGGGAGCATGGGTAGATGAGCTCCCAAGTGTCCTATGGGCCTACAAAACGACAAGCAAAGTGTCAACAGGTGAAACACCATTCAATTTGGTATATGGCACTGAAGCCCTCATCCCAGTAGAAGTTGGAACTGCGTCACCCCGGTTGGTCCCCTACATCGAGGAACTCAATTCTCAAGGACTAAGGGAGAATCTAGACCTGCTAGACGAGCTGAGAGACAAAGCAAAAATGAGACTGGCTGCTTACCAACAGAGGGTAGCTACTTATTACAATGCACGGGTGAAGAACAGAGAAATGCAAGAAGGAGACCTGGTGTTGAGAAAGTCGGCAATCACAAACGCCCATAAGGAGGATGGAAAGCTCTGGGCTAATTGGGAAGGACCATACAGAATCAGAAAGATGGTCGGACTTAGCACCTGTACCTTGGAAACCTTGCAAGGAAAGAAGATCTCAAAGACTTGGAATGCTAACCATCTTAAGCTATATTGGCAGTAAACATTGTAATTTTTGCTTTATGATTGTTATTATTCTTGTCTTTACTTTCCCATCTATTGCTACATTACTTTACAGATGTTATTATTTTTTTGATTCATGAATAAAGGCCAGCCAATCATTTTCTATATTCTCTAACACAATATGTGAGACAGATTATGTGTTACAGGAATTAAAATGAGGCAACAGCTGGCAAACTAAAGTCCCTAAGCGCAAAATGCGCGAGACGGGCAAACTAAAGTGCCTAAGCGAAAAATGCGCAAGACGGGCAAACTAAAGTCCCTAAGCGAAAAATGCGCGAGACAGGCAAACACAAAGCCCTAAGCGAAAAATGCGCGAGACGGGCAAACACAAAGTCCCTAAGCGAAAAATGCGCGAGACGGGCAAACTAAAGTCCCTAAGCGAAAAATGCGCGAGACGGGCAAACACAAAGTCCCTAAGCGAAAAAAGTCCTTAAGCACGGAAAAGTACGAGATGGGTAAAGACCAGTCCTTAAACACAAAAAATCTGTGATAAAAGCAAACCTAGAAACCCTCCAGCAACAAATAAACGCAATATCCAGGTATTACAAGGTACGTTGAAATTTTCAACAAATTATGACATTTCAGTCGTTATTCAATAAAGTCCTTAAGCGAAAAAAGCGCAAGATAGGCACAATGCTCAAAAAAAGTTCATCTTTGCACAGGAATAAAAATGCTGTGTCAAAGTAGAACTTGGGGAGCAATATGGTATAAAAGTATACAAAGTATTCACATAAACAGAAAGAAAGAGCTACATAATGAAACGGTACTTTTCACTCAAAAATTTGTACAAGTGCTGAAAGAGCTACAGAAAGAAACAATACTTTTCATTCAAAATTAATCTGTACATAGGAGTTAACAAACAAAACAAAAAATACAAAACTCTAATCCACGGCAATGACCGAGTCAGCCAGTTGAGAAGGCGCTACATCGGCACTAGCATCTTGAGAAGCTTGAGGCTCAGAAACTGGAGGATTCGAAGCATCAGGATCCTGGGGAGCCGAAGAAGCCATCCCGGGAGAAGGAACATCACCTGATGGCCCTACCACAGCGGCAGAGTCTGGCACGGGATCAATGGCTGCAGAATCCGAAATCTGAAATTCATCGTTGTCCAACCCCAATAGTGCTTCAATAGACTCAGGCTGATCGCCCGCCTCGATAGGCTCAGAAACATCACGCACTGCTGGAGGCTCAGATCGATCAAGTGCCTCGAAAGACTCAGGTTGATGTTGTGGCTGTCGAGGAGGCCATGGACCTTCAAGATTGTCCAGCTTATCTACGGCTCCCTACGCTAAGTAGGCCTCCGGACCTTGTGAGTCGGGCTCATATTTGGTCCAAGAAGGGGAGTCATAGTTTTTGGCCTCCTCAGTAAAGAGCAATTCGGGAAAAGCCTCACTAGGTCGATGCTTCTCCAACCAAGAACGAGCCAGATAGAAACCGTACTTAATAAATCCCGTTGCGAACTCTGTCTTCTTGTCAAAGCAATGCTGGGACAAGCGATATTCGCGAACAGCCTCGATCCGGGCCTCGATCTGAGCTTCTCTTTAACGATCCAATACGTTGTGCAGCTCCTCAATAGCCTCGTCTCGCTGCCTCTCCATAGCTCCCCGATCATCGACGGCCTTATTGTAGGCTTCTTGGTACCCTTGAAGGGAAACAACCTTCGCCTGCTCTTCTCGAAACCTCTGCTCGAGATCAGCATATTTTTTATTCATTTCCTCCATCCTCTGGACGTAAGGACGAAGCTGGCTAACCTCGTTTGCAAGCTCCATTTTCTGCTCACAAAGCTCGCGGATATCTTTGTCAGCTTGCTCCCTGAGAGCCCGATGTCGGGCATTGACAGCCGCAATTTGTTGAGCTGACTGATAAGACGAAAAACAGAAGTAGCTCAAAAAAAAAACTTGACGGAAAAAGTTAAAAACAGGGAATTAATCATCACCAAACGAGCGCAAGAACTCTTACCTTCATAGCGAGATAATCAGAATTATCCTCCGCTTCAGGGATGTTTGTGAAAAGCCTCGCCTCGTCGCGAGGAAGAATGGTGCTCCAGGCCAAACGAGATGCTATTCCGGCATCCTCGATACTGTCGTTGTCGTTCACTCCGGGATAGGTCTGGAAATCCTCCCTACCGACGACGACCCCGCTATCAACCGTATAGCGCCTCAAAGTAGGGTCGACCACCTTGGGTAAGACTGGTCTTGTGGGCATTGAGGCTTCAATGATCAGCCTCTTTCTATATTTGCGCCTAGGCTGGCGAGGAGCTAACCTACCCTCAGCAGCACGAGAGCCACCTTCTTGAAGGGCTGACTCACTCCTTTGAGATTCAGAGCTCTTGCGATCGCCCGAACCTCGATCATGGACAAGAAGCCGCTTCCGTTTATTTCTCCCGGCCTCTTGTGTAGGACGGCTGGATTCGCTAGTAGAAGGTGGAGGAAGAGTAGGAGCACGAGCTGGTCCAGATGGGGCTCTAACTTGCGACTGAGGAGGAGGAGCCGCTCGAGCAGCAGCAGCACTGGCATCCCTCCTATGAAGCAAATCCCGAAAATTCATGCCTGCACAATATAAAAAGAAAGGATTAGCTGACCAAGTAAAACGCCATGCACATGCATACGAGAAGTAAAAAAGGATTGGAAACCTAGAAAACCACCAAAATCCTCTAGACTATCCAAGTTCGAATCCAAAGGAAAATCGACGAAAGGACTCCCAAAGGCATCGGCCTGAGCCCACTCAGGATTCTCCTCTGAAGGATCACTAGTACCCGCAGCCTCAGGGGTCTCGTCCTCCGAATCTGAAGAGGACTCATCTACAAGATGGCCTATGGGGGTGGATGCTTCGGCTACTAATACCGGGGATGGCTGACTAGGACCAGCATCAGATAGACGAGGAGTTGTAGGCAGGTTAGATGGGCAGCAGAAGCTTCAAGAACGGTCCTGCTCACCCCCAGCCAGCAGCGGCAATGTTCTCCGGGGTGAGAAGAGAAAATAAATTACGCTCCCCAGTAGAGTAGATTCGCCGAATAGGCTCGCCAAATTGGTCCCTCAAAATTTCTGTTCTGAACCTCTCCGAGTGCTGCGAGTGGTCAGAGGTATCACGATTCCATCTAGAGCGAATCCGCAGGTTACTTGGAATCTCGACAACGACCCACTTGCTCTCAAAATTGCGCAGTTTATTGGGGAGATCTGAGAAAATTTTATTATTAGGAAACTCGTCGACCGTTAACCGTTGAAGGGAGAACGTTATTAACCCTTTTAGCCTGCGAACTCTAAAAAAGGCGCTTAAAAGGGGAACCGTTTGAACAATACCTAGGTTATGACACACTATGGAAAACGCTACCAGCTGAGCCCACACATGGGGGTGGAGTTGACACGGGACGATGTCCTTATATCTAAGAAATGCTTCGCCAAACTCCGGAAGAGGGAAGTGAAAACCGAAAGACAAAGAAGCCTTATGAACGGCTACACCGTTTCTAACCAAGTCAGGTGTGACCTCTCCTTGCACTGGAAGTCTATAGCCATAACCCGAAGGAAGAGGGAAACGAGTCCTAATATCTTCTAAATTGACATTTGTCAAAGAACACACAAGACCACCTGTTTTAAGTGTTTTACCCGGGCGTAGCAAAGACATGGAAGAAAAGAAAAAAGCAAAAAACTGCCCGGCGACAGACTCTACAGACGATAGACCCTCTGGGCGACAGACCTTTTTGGCGAGAGACCTTTTGGGCGACAGACCTACTGAGCAAAACACTTGCGGAAGACCTAAAACTATACGCGGAAGATCTAAAACTACACGCGGAAGACCTAAAACTGTAAGCGGAAGACTACAACACCTGCGGGAGACCTAAATCTAGTTGCGAGAAGTAATAAACAGGCGATAGATGTATACTTACTAAGGTAAGTGAGAGACTTCTGGTGGGAGAGCGACAGGCTCTTTTGGCGACAGACTCTTTTGGCGAGAGAGCTGAAAGTTTGCGACAGATGGCTGCTCAGAGGTTTTCGTGGGGTCTCTCGTCGGGTCCCAGCGGTTTATATAGCCGCGACAGGAAATGCCAAACGTCGCGCCAGGGAATGCCAAACGTCGCGCCTGATCACGTCTCGCGCACAGAGGTAGAAGTGCGTGATCATACTTGTCGGCTGGCGACAGACTCAGAGTCTATTGCCTGCAATCATAACGCGACACGTGGTACGCAGATACCTACCGCTGGGCGACAGATTCCCAGTCCGTTGCCTTCAGTCATATGGCGACACGTGGTGCACGGCTTCGGCTCCCGCTAGCGACAGACCCCTGACACCACAACGTGCCACGTGGTATGAGTCTCTCACCGGCGACAGGCTCCGGAAGCTCCCGATTTTCAATGAACTTGTGTTATATTGGGAAACAAACTCTTAGCAAGATAATGTCATTATCTTTAAGCAATTAACCTAGAATGTTGGCCTATAAATAGGCCCCCAAGTTCTCTAATTTTTGACTACTGACTTTTACGCTTCCCAATACTGAAGAACTTTTTGCTGACTTAAGCATCGGAGTGTTTACGCAGGGAACCACCCCTGCGTCCCTCTGACTTTTCTTGTTTTACAAAAGCTTCTTGGAGACACGTGAAGACTAAGTACGAGCATCGACGTCAGCACACTTTTATTGTTGTTTTGTGCAACAACATTACCTTTAAGCCAAATGAATCTTTCATGAACGAAAGAATCAACTAAGACAAAATCATCAGTAGACCATATACAAATTAATCCTCTCGCTGAATCTACAGCCTCTGAATGAACAAAATTACTGTTTTTACAACCCCAGATTTGTTTGATAATCCTATCTGAAACAGACAACAACTTGGATTCTTGAATGAAAATCATGCTCGGTTTCTCATTGTTAAGAAATCTTTTAAGGGCGTGCCTCTTCCCCTTTTGACCCAGACCTCTTATATTAAAGGAAATTATCTTTATCGATTGTGAAAAAAAAACCCAGCCACCAACAAACAAATTTAGGACACTAACCTTTCCTCTTCTTTCATCTTTATTAATTTTCCAATAATCACGTCTTCAGTTGCCATCGAAGATAAGCCCAAAAGATTTGCTATCTCGATCGTGTCCATTGCTTTCCACCTTAGAGCATTGTTCTTGTTTCGAATATCTTCATTGGATATTTCTGCATCTTGAAGAATCTGAGATTTAATAGCATGCTTCATTTTTAAACAATTGAACTTCTTCTTCGCTTTCCTTCCGTTCGACTTCTGGGTCTTCAAAAAATCCTGAGCTGAGTTAGTAATTTTGTTTGAAGAGATTGATATAAACTTTCTGGCCTTCCTATTCAATCTGCTCTTCTTAAAGCTCGGTTCCAGATCAACATCGGAGCAGGGATGGACCTGGATCTGGTTGTTTTCTTTGTCATACTCTGGTCCACTCTTGAACAAATCTTGGGCCAATTCTGGAAGAACTTTCTGGATTGGATCAGGAGAACAAATTGGGTTTGAAACATGGCCCAGCTGATTGAACCTCCTTTCTTCAGCCCACAAGACTTCATCCGTCAATGATGTGGTCCCTAAGGGTGTAATCGAGCCGAGTCGAGCCGATACAGTGAGGTGCTCGAGCTCAAGCTCGACTTGAAAACTCGTTACTCGGTACTCGGCTCGAACTCGATCGAACTTTAATTTTCGAGCTCGAGCTCGACTCGATATCAAAATCGAGCTACTCGAGCTCGATCAATTAAGCTCGAATATGATGCTCGAATTTAAGCTCGAATTTATTTTTTTTATATATAAATATTGTGTAATAATAATAATAATAATAATAATAATAATAATAATAATAATAATAATAATAATAATAATAATAATACATCAACAAAAATTAAACTTTACATAAAAATCAAAGAGAATGGATTCGAAACTATTGCTCAAAATCCATCTGAACAAAGCACAATTTTAAGATGTTAGCACCAACTACTAAAATGAACAATTGAGACTAAAAAACAACATTCAGGCAAAGTTAATGCTTTAAAAGAAACACAAAAATTGAAGGTTAGTTTTTTGTAAGGATTAAAGAAAAAGGAGCAAACAATGTATCAATGACACAAAAACCAAATTGAAGTCAGGTGAAATCAAGAAACAGATTCCAGATGGACAAATCTAACCACATTAAAGACACAACTAAACGTTACACCAACAACAAATAAAAAGCCACCGTCGACCCAGATACCCAGTGATTCTCTGAAACAATGAAACAAGCACCAAACAGGCACATTAAGTCTACTAGAATCTGCACTATTCAACTTCAAAATAGATAAGCTTCTAGTTCAAATACAGAGCAATGCGACTCGCAAATACGTCGAATTTGGTGGGGGCTAGGTGCGTCGACCAGATCTGGTGCGGGATGAGGACTGAGTGCGACAGATCTGGTGCCGAGGAGGTTGGATGCGCCAGATCTAGTGCCGGAGGGGTTGGGTTCGTCAGATCTGATGCCGGGGGTGACTGATGCGCCAGATCTGGTGCCGAAGGGGTTGGGTTCGTCGGATCTGATGCCAAGGGTGACTGATGCGCCAGATCTGGTGCCGGAAGGGTTGGGTTCGTCGTATCTGATGCCGAGGTTGATTGATGCGCCAGATCTGATGTGGACTACGGCTAGAACGTGTGGAACAGAGGGTGCCGCCGGTGCAAAGACGCCAAAGTTAAGGTGACACGGCTGTAGAACGTCAGATCTTGCTAGTAGGTGGACTGGTCACTGAAAGTGGAACGTGCGGCTGTTTGGGAATTTGGGTAACTGGTGGGAGCGGCCGTTTAGTGAGTGAATGTGAAAGGTGAAAAGATTTTAGCCATGTAGGGTTTCTTAAATATGAAGGGTTGACTGGAAAATACTGATTAATGCATGGGATAAATAAGTAATTATACTTAAAATAATAAAAGCTCGATAAAGCTCGCGAGCTACTCGAGCCGGACATCTTAGTACTCGAACTCGGCTCGCTCGATAGCTTGAGTAGCTCGAGCTCGAGCTCGGCTCGACAAAAATCGAGTCGAATTCGAGCTTTTTTCGAGTCGAGCCCGAGTAGCTTGCGAGCACTAGCGTATCGTTTACACCCCTAGTGGTCCCTTCCTTTGGATGATTCTCTATACTTCTGTTATGAATTAAGTCAACCTCCCCGTTGTCTTGGGAATAGATTGCATTTGAATTTGGCGGCATGACAGATCTGACGTCGTTTGGATCACAATAGCGAGGCTGCGCATTAAAGCTTTGTCGAGATGAGCTTTGCTCCCTATTGTCTTGAGAATAGATTGCATTTGAATTTGGCGGCATGACAGATCTGACGTCGTTTGGATCACAATATCGAGGCTGCGCATTAAAGCTTTGTCGAGGTGAGCTTTGTCGAGGTGAGCTTTGCTGTAAGTGAGCCGGCACTTCGTTTCCTTTGTTCTATTTCCCCAGGCATACCAAATTGTTCCTCTTCAGTAGCTCTTTGGATAGAATCATCTTCAGAGGATGATGAATCAGCCGAACTTGAAACCGCAGGACTGGATTTGTTGATTGTTTTGACATATTCGTTCCAAAAGAAATCGGGCCCCTCTTTAATAATCAAATTGACTGTGAACAGCTTACCATTTAAAGAGATAGAAACAGAGTTGGGGATAGAAGTATCTTTTTTTACAAGAGATAAAACTCTTGCTGTATCTAAACGTTTCTTTCTCTTGGTACTGTCGTCAACAGAGATAAACTCACCCCATTGATCATCAGTTTTCTTAAAAACTCCATGATTCCAAGCATGAAGTGGCAGATTATCAATTTTGATCCATACAAATTTCTCATTGCTTATAAGAACAGGAGACCATGGCTTAACCCAAATGAACCACTCACTGAGCCATACTTTCCCATCGTCAAGCATGCCAATCATGTCATCCTTAGAATCAAATGACAAAAGAATCCAACTGCCTCCTATAAGAGTTAAAGAAAAATCCAAAACACCTTCTTGAAGAATTCGGTGTCGAAGAGAGTGGATGGAGTGAGGATTTCTAACACATGCAACCGCTGAGCGTTCTAACCATTGAGTTTCAAAATCATCAGTTTCCACTGAGATAACCTCCAGCGGAGTTGGTTCAATTTCCCCAGCTTTTTCTTTGGTTCTGTTGATAGATTCACCTTTGTCAAGGATATCTGGCTTCTTGTTTCTGACAACTTCAGCATAAGACCATTTGACATTCTCCGAGAGGAATCTGGGCGGATTCTCTGTCACTGATGTTGACTTTGTTTTTCTTGCATTTCCTGCTTGAGTGACAAATCCATCTGACAAGGGTTTATCCCTCGTAACATTTCTTCTTGGTTGCTGCTGTCTATTTTCCCATTCATACTTTGCTAAATTGACAGTAAGCCTCCAACCACACCACGAAGCACCGTCCAAAGCCCTGATGACCGAGATAGCTTCCCTTAAATCTTTAAACCTAAAAAAACCAAACTTGCTTCTCCTACGATTTTTCCAGTTCAAGGGTATATAGAAATCGACCACCCTTCCATATTGCATCAATAAATCACGAAGTTTAGCTTCCCTTCCATGTGGGGTAATATTTTCGACAAACACAGTGATGAGTTTTCTTCTCCATTGATTGATGTCATTCATCTTGAAGGAAGATGGCGACCATGATTCCTATTCTGAAGAAATCTCTCTCTTGCTCTAACTCTCTCGTTCATTCGTCTTTTTAGCATTTTTGGTTTTATTTAAAATATTGTTGAGTTACACGTTGTTTTTTTTTTTTGCTTAATAGCCAAATAAGCCCTTAACCTTAAGCTCAAAATAGAATTCAGCCCTCAACGTTTTATTGTATAAAATTCAG
Source organism: Heritiera littoralis (assembly GCA_031772115.1). NCBI lineage: Eukaryota > Viridiplantae > Streptophyta > Magnoliopsida > Malvales > Malvaceae > Heritiera > Heritiera littoralis. The sequence goes on from JAPDPK010000090.1 coordinate 1,998,364, forward strand.
TCCATAAACTTTTATTTCGGTGGAAATAGACCAAATCTGTTAAATGAACTAACTGCCGTTAGTTTTGCATACGTGGCATGCCACGTGGCAGCTAACTAAGCTATCCACGTCAGCTGCCACGTATGCAAAACTAACGGCAGTTAGTGTCATTTAACAGATTTTGACTTAATTGCATAATTGTAAAAGGTTGAGGGTTTATTTCTACTGAAATAAAAGTTTATGGACTGAATTTCATGTGATAAAACGTTGAGGGCTGAATTCCATTTTGAGCTTAAGGTTGAGGGCTTATTTAGCTATTAAGCCTTTTTTTTTTATAATAGATGTGATTGCTTTTGTTAAAGCAAAAAAATAAAAATGATTGTTAGCTTTATGTTATTACGTAATAACGAACACAGTTTTATAAATTTTATGAAGAATATAATAAATTTTACTATAAATTTTATAAATTTTACGATTAATGTAACAAATTTTATGATTAATGTAATAAATTTTACATGAATGTAATAAATTTTACGATAAATCTAATAAACTTTACAATAATTGTCATAAATTTTATGATAAATCTCATAAATTCATCAACAAATTCTTTTACGCTAAATATCAACGTAGTTGATTGCCTCTTTTTTATTTATGTTTACATTTTAAACTAAGGCAATCGAATGTTCATCACGGGCATTCGTCTGCCCTAAAAAATTTTGAAAAAGAGTCTCAAACAATTTCTTTACACTTTTGGTAATCAGCATTTCTAAGTCAAGCAGATTGCTTTAACAAAATCTACGAAGTTTTTTGAATTCTTAATTAATTTGTCATTGCAATTAATAAAAAGAAATGTACTTTTCAACCAAAGAAAAGAATGTCCTATACGTTACTTTCAATTTCGAAGAAACCAAATGTCGTCAACTGCTAATGGTAATGATAAATTATTAGGCAATTTAATGTATAAGTAAATAAAAAATAAATCTAAAAGAAAAAATGCATATATAAATATTCGATTTAGGGTTTATTATTCAGGATTTAGGGTTTAAAAACAGTACAAAGGCTTATTTAAGAGGAAGAATGCTATGAGATTAATAGAAAGGTTATATTAGTAATATTTTATTATAATTTTAATAATATATAATATATAATGATAATTTTAATAACTAGTTTAGCAAGTTACCTAGTTTAAAGGTTTTTTAACTTTTTAAATTTAATTAATGGTTTAAATTACATATGACTAATTTAAGGGTTATAACTTAATGACCTTACAGTAACATCAATTTTTATAAACTTATTGTAGAATCTCCCTGATTTCGCATCACCCAGGTATGACCCCTTTTTGGTTTTTGTTGTGTTGTAATTAATGTATATAAATATCTTTAAGTTAATTAATTTAGATTAAGTTATTATATAATATTGTAAGTTTGATTAATAATTTTGTTTGTTTATAAATATATATTTTTTATTTAGGTTGATTAATAAAGTTATCTAATTTGACTAACATTTTTGTTTATAATTAAATAATTACATGACAATATTTGATTTGATCTTGTATGAAATAACTATATGATGGTATTTTAGTTTAATATAATTGCATAGTATATTTTGTATGAATAATTTTTATAATATGATTTGATGAATTGTATAATTTAGCATATTATATTAGGATTAAAGCTTAGAATAAAAAAATATAAAAAATGAAGACAATATAATTCATTTAAAATTGGAAATATTAATTAAAACTAATAAAATTATAATAAAAGATAAATAGAAGATGAATTATTTCGACGGTGGAATTCTAAAAGGACTATGTTGGAGTAGTACTTTTAAATATCTTGAGGCAAAGAGAGTCTTTTTAAGTCTAACTAGCTTGATGGAAGATTTAAGGGATATTTCCAACATTTAATAATTCATTTAAAAATTAAATTAAAAATAAAATTAATAAATATAAAATAAAGTCATTACAAGAATAAAATTTAATAATTTAGAAGTAAATAGTTAAAAATTAGGAAATAATTAAGCTAAATAGAAATAAACTAAGATTAAATAAAATTACTTGAATAAATGTGGATTAATTCGTTGATGGAATTTAAAAAGAAATTGCGCTTGTGTAGTTTTCTTTAAAATTCCTATGTGAGAAAATTTCTTCCAAGGTCTGACCAGCTTGATAGAAGGTCTAGAGAAAATTTTCAATAGTAAATAATTCATATTTATTTAAGTCATAAAAAGTAAAGAAAAAATAATTATAGGATAAAAAGAAATTACAAATTATAAAATAATAAAAATAGAAAATAATAAATAATTTATATAAATTAGGATAGGAGTCAAAATATGTGAGAGCTCATTATTTTATACTGTAGATGTACATTTATATGAATTAATTATCAATAAAGAAGTTATTGATAATATTTTGAGGAATTAAATATAAAAGAATAGTGTCTCTCACATAAAAAATTTTAATCCTAGATGAAAAATATAGGTATGGAAAATACTACATACAAGATGGAATAATAATTAAATGGATATTGGAAATTTTGATTTGGACAAAACAGAAAAGTAGTGGCGGCATGAAGAAACAAAATAAAACAAAGAAAAGAAAGTGTAATCTCGGTTGGACAAGTGAGTAGTAGGAAAAACAAGAGAATAAAAGACAAATAAACAATAAAGGAAGACAAAAAGGAAAGTCTCCTCACGTTTTTCTTTGGTTGACAAAAGCACTGACTTGTGTTGATTTTTGCTGCACCGAAGAGTAAGCAATAACATGACAATAAAGGAACAAAAGCAAGGAAAAGGATGGGAAAATTTATTAGCTTGCAAGACTTTAATTTGGGAAAGTCAAGATGTGTGGCTGCAAGGAGAAAAAAAATATAACAGAAAAGAAGGTAGTCCGGTTGGAAGATAAGCAATATAAAAACAAAAGGAAAGAAATAGGAAATGAAGAGGGCTTTTAATGAAGCCAGCAAAAAGTCCAAATAATATATTTTTTTGTGCTTTATATTCTTCCATCGTGACCTTCATCTCCAGCCATCATCATCACCGAAAGTTTATTCTATTTCTTATAAATCGTGTGACTTCCCCCCCATAGCAGAAACCATGCATAACCTTTAGCAAATAAACCAAGCTTTTGGAAGGAAAATAAACCTAGAATATTAAGCTTCCAAAACCTCAAAGAAGCTAGCACAAAAACCTTCAAAACAGGAAAGGATTCACGTGCATAGTTTGCTCCCCTGTACAGGTAATTTCCAACATCAGTTTTTAAGTTTTTAGTTCTTTAATCATGGTTGTGGTGAAGTAACATAAGTTGTTTATAGCATGATTTTGAAATAAGCACATATATATATATATATATATATATATATATATAAATTGAAGTCTAGAGGTTTGATCGTGAGGCTTCAAAGAAGAAGAGATGATGTTGATGATGAGGATCCATATGGAAAAAGGAAAACAAGTTGGAAGTTGATAACCGAAACAGTCATGAAAGGTGTTAAAAAAAAACGTGGACTTTGGTGTTGGTAGGGTTATATGAGCTAAGATAAAAGAAGAAAAATAAATGAATTAGGGTTTCATATGGTCAAAGATAATGGCTGAAAGAAAGGAAATAGTTGGCTGGCTGTACAACCGAAAATGAAGAGGGAATAATGCAGCCGAAAATGTGGAAAACAATAGTGTAGCATGGCTGACTTCTGTAGGTGTGAACATTGAATTTTGGTGACTTAGAAGTGTAATAAATATAGTTAAATGTAAAGCTAATATGTGCTCAAACAGAGAAAGAAAAGAAGCTGTCGGTTTGGACAGCAATGTAGCAGGAAAGAAAATAAATTTTTGGTTGAATGAAGATTTCGTTAGTTAAGGGGGGAAAGAAAAAGATAAACAAGTGATTGACTTTTGTGTGTGAATGGTAGAAGATCTTGGCAGCCTAGGATGTACTAAGTATAGCCATAATATAGAGACAAAGAGGAAGCCAACGTGAACTGCAGAAAACAGAAAAGGAAGAAAGCTCACGCATGGTCAGTAAACAATAGGAAAGAAAGAAAATAAAAATGAAATAGAGAATTAGCTATAGGTTGACTAAATGACATGATGAAGTACTTATGAAGTTAAACTAAATATGCATCATAAAGGAATAAAATTTCCTAACCTACATGCAGCCAACGTGAACTGAAAAAAAAGGGAAAGAAAGTTCATGGTTTGGGGTCAACAAATGGTAGGAAAATAAAAGAAAGAAATACTTAAGTTGACCTAATTGGATTGGAAAATTTAAGTGGCATCATAATTGAATATACAAATAAATATATATGTATATATAGTATGGAGGAATAAGTCACCCAAGTCATTCAAGGTCATTCGGCCACAATGAAAAATTTTAAGAAATTCTAATATTCTAAATAATAAGAATTTAACTAAGAATTAGACAAGGAGGGAATTTTATACCGAAAATTAATCATATCAAATTTTGATTTGGCAGTTTATAATTCAGAGAGATAAGAAGTATAAGGATACAACGTAAGGCATTGCTCTACAGTGTACTGAGGTAAGGGATGTAATTTAAAGTTGTGATGGTGTCCCTTACTTTCATCGCAAATTTTAAAGAAATGTTTGAAGCATGAATTTTATTCCGAAATTAATTTCCATAATCTTTTGATAATTAGCTAAACGTACCTTATAATTTCTATGCATATTTTTCCATAATGTTTTAAGTATGACATGAAATAAATATGTTTTCCGAAAAAGGTATCGGAGTGGCACACCCCAAGCTAACTTAGACCCTGGCACGCCCGGTCCTTACTATTTTATATCAGTTGTATGATTTAAGTATATGTTTTCCGAAAAAGGTATCGGAGTGGCACACCCCAGGCTAACTTAGACCCTGGCACGCCCGGTCCTTACTATTTTATATCAATTGTATGAAAGTAAGTTTTGAGACTAAGGCCTTCCTATAGTTTATGTTACTGCTTGTCATGCTTGCCATATTGTGGCATAAGTTTAGCCACGTCGTACATGTCCTCGCCCACATTGTGTATGATTACATCCTTTGTGGGTATGTTGGTCCTTCGTGGTGTATGTTGGCTGTACGACTCTGATCAGGTCTACAGCCCATACCATGGCCATAGGTATTCCGTGCCCTCTTCGGAGGAAGAAGTAAGTGTCATGACCGCATACTGGCTATATGATTCTGCCTAGTCTCCAAGAACCGTATGACATGTTTTATTACTTTTGATATTAAATTGTAAAGTAAAATGCATGTTTGAACAAGTATGAAATTTTGATATATGTATTAAAGAATTCATGCAATGTTTTAAAGTATGAAATGCATTATTATGGCATTTGTTTACTACATATATAGATGCTATGACTATTTTAAATGCATTTCTTACGGCGCTTTCCAAAAAGCTCACCCCCCTACTCTACCAGATTATTTGCAGTGATCAACCCTTTGCTTGTTGCACATATGATGTAGACTGAGGGATACGTCTCTCCTCCGGCTACTTTTTGTACTTACGTAAGGTATACTCATATTTTGATACCAGACGTCCTATATGGCACAGATATTTGTATGTAATAATACTTTTGGGATGTAATCGATATCGTATGAATGTAAGCATTACCTGGAGAAATAAGTCAATATAATGTGAATGAAATATTTTATAAAATATTGTGATGTTTCTGTGATTGGAAAAGTATGATGAGATATTGGCAGGAATGCAACCCAAGTAAGAAATTAAGATTAAATGTATAATAATAATAAAAAAAAAATTTTAGCCCAAAACTTTCGCATTTTCGAGATGTGACAGTCTTTCTTGGTATCAGAGCAAGGGTTGTCTAGTACTGTCAGTGTCGATAGTTAGGATGAGATTACATCCCAAGTATCTGTGCTTGTTTGGTTATAAAATTGAGTATATCTGCTAAAGTTCTTATTAAAACATAGGGTTATGCGCAGGTATTTGATCACGCACTATGAGTGGGAGACGAGGTCGCTCCCGGAGGCAGGCTCAGCCACCTCTACCACCTACTCCACAACCAGAGAGCCCAAATGCTAGAATAAACAGGCTAGAACACAGTATGAAAGAGGGGTTTGACAGCATCGCCGCTATGTTTACTCAACATTTCGGAGCAAACACCTCAGCTATAGGTGCTACAGTGCCCACACCTATTTCACCACCTCCTCCTCCACAGGTTCCTCCGGCACCCTCCGCTCCTCAACCTTCAGTCCCACCGCCTAGAGATGACAGAGATACAAGCAGATTACGGGACTTTCTTAAGATGAATCCCCCAAAATTTAAGGGGATTAAGGATCCAGTTAAGGCCGAGGAGTGGTTATTAGAATTGGAACTAGCTTTTGATTACTTGGGGTGCACAGATGCTAAGAAAGTCAGTATGGGTTCGTATATGTTGAAAGGTCAGGCAGGACATTGGTGGAGAGCCACTAAGAGACAATTGACTACCCAACATACAGTGATTAGTTGGGATATTTTTCTGTCAGTCTTTAGGACCCAATATGTCCCCCGTAGTGCCCAGAAGAAAATGCAGACAGATTTTCTGAATTTAGTACAAGGCAGTATGTCGGTTGATGAGTATGAGAATCAATTTACGATGCTGATGAGATATGACCCCGAGACAGTTAGAGATCAGAAGCGTCGTACCGAGAGATTTTTGTCTGGACTGAGACCAGCCATTGGAGACAGATTATTAGGGTTTCGTATTACTGAGTTTGAGGATGCTCTTGGACGGGCTCAGGATATAGAGAGGGGTCTCGATGTTACGCAAGCACAGTATGGGTTCAAAAGTAAGAGTAAGGGTAAAGATAAGAGGACAGATAGTTCCCGATCAGAGCAAAGGTGGAGTTCATTTAAGAGGTCGAGGATAGATGAGTCTCGAGCAAAGACTGGCAAGCCCAAGACTCTTACTAATACAGTAGAGATCATCAGAGACTCCCAGAAGGTTTCTAAACGGTGCAAAGATTGTGGTAAGGCACATGGTGGGCCATGTCACTAGGTCACTGGAAATTGTTTTAAGTGTGGCAAAAAGGGTCATTTGATCAGGGATTGCCCACAAATGCAAGATAAGACCCCACAGCCTCAAGAGCCACTACGACAACAGCCAGAGACACGGGCTCCACAGAGACAGGCCCCACAGAAACGAGCTACAGGAGTTGAGAAGGGTAAGAAGCCTGTTACTCAGGGGCGTGTATTTGCTTTAGACAGGGAGACTGCCGATAATTCCTCCGCGACTATTAGAGGTAATCTTCTTGTCTGTAAGCATGAGGCACATGTTTTATTCGACCCAGGGTCCACGCACTCATTTATATCACCACAGTTTGCATACAATCTCCATTTAGAACTTGAACCTCTAAGTCATATATTGCATATTTGCACCCCCATGAATGATTCTCAAATGACAGATATGGTGTGTAGAAATTGTGAAATAAAGGTTGGAGATAGAGTAATGTTAGCAGATCTAGTTTTGTTAAATATGCATAGTTTCGATGTAATCTTAGGCATGGATTGGTTAGAAACCAATCGTGCAAGTCTAGATTGCTACACTAAGACCATAACCTTCTCCTTACTTGATAAATTTGATGTATGTTTTGCTACTAAGAAATAAAGTATATGATGTTATGTTCAATGAAGTTGTATAATGTTTATATGTTTGAAATTTCAAATAAATTTATTCATGTGAAGGTTATATTGCCTTTATCTCCGATACAAGTCGGGAATCTCCATGTATATCAGATATACCTGTGGTATGTGAGTTTTCAGATGTGTTTCCGGATGAGTTACCAGGATTACCATTAGAGAGAGAGCTGGAGTTCACTATTGATTTAGTGCCGGATACCCAGCCTATCTCTAAACCTCCCTACCGGATGGCACTAATTGAATTAGAAGAATTAAAGAAACAGTTACAAGAGTTGCTTGATAAGGGTTTTATTAGACCAAGTGTATCTCCATGGGGTGCCCCGGTACTGTTTGTGAGAAAGAAAGATGATAGTCTCCGGTTATGCATCGACTATAGGTTACTAAACAAGGCTACAATTAAGAACAAGTACCCCCTGACAAGAATAGATGATTTGTTTGATCAACTGAAAGGGGCTTCGGTGTTTTCTAAGATTGATCTAAGATCAGGCTATCATCAGTTGAGAATTAGGAAGGAAGATGTACCGAAGACGGCTTTTAGAACCCGATATGGTCACTTTGAGTTTTTGGTGATGCCTTTCAATTTAACTAATGCCCCTGCCGCATTTATGAATTTGATGAATGATGTGTTTTGGGAGTATCTGGATAAATTTGTGATTGTTTTTATAGATGATATTCTAATATATTCTAAGTCCCGGGAGGAGCACGAGCAGCATCTGAGGATTGTGCTCCAGACTCTCAGAGATAAGCAGCTTTATGGAAAGCTTAGTAAGTGTGAATTTTGGTTGGATCGAATAGCTTTTCTTGGCCACATAGTATCTAAGGACGGGGTGTCAGTTGATCCATCCAAGGTTGAGGCAGTACTCCAGTGGGAGAGACCAAAGATAGTGACTGAGATTCGGAGTTTCTTGGGATTGGCAGGGTACTATCGGAGGTTTGTGGAAAGTTTTTCTCGGATTGCAGCTCCGTTGACTAAGCTTACACGCAAAGGAGTTCTGTTTGAATGGTCAAGTCAGTGTGAGCAGTGTTTTCAGGAGCTTAAGCAAAGATTAACTACAGCACCAATCCTAACCATTTTGAATGGCTCTGGAGGCTTCGTTGTATACAGTGATGCTTCCAGTCAGGGTTTAGGTTGTGTGCTAATGCAACATGGTAGAGTAGTCGCGTATGGTCCATGTTAGCTTAGGGACCATGAGCGCAACTACCCTACGCATGATTTAGAGTTAGCCGCAGTTGTTTTTGCTTTAAAGATATGGCGGCATTATCTGTATGGTGAGAAGTTCCAAATCTTCACTGACCATAAGAGTTTGAAGTATCTATTCGATCAGAAGGAACTTAATATGAGGCAGAGACGTTGGATAGAGCTTCTTAAGGATTATGACTGCGAGATTCTGTACCATCCGGGCAAGGCGAACGTAGTTGCAGATGCTCTAAGCAGAAAGAGTATGGTTTCGGTTATGATGGTTAGAGAATGGGAATTGCTGGAGCAGTTCGCCGAACTCAATGTTAGTGTTGAAACAGTAGATGTCGGGTTTATGGCTAGCCTTCAAATTGAGCCAAGTATCTTAGATCAGATTCAGTCAGGGCAAAGATATGATCAGAGGCTATTGGACATGGTTAGCCAAGCAGAGCAAGATTTGTAGTCAGATTTTACGGTCAGTGATGATGGGTTATTGAGATTTAAGGGCCGAATATGTGTTCCAAACGATGATACCCTAAGACAAAGAATTTTGAAAGAGTCCCATTGTTCTCGTTACACTATGCACCCAGGCAGTACTAAGATGTACCATGATTTGCGTAAGGTGTATTGGTGGATTGGAATGAAACGAGACGTAGCAGAGTTTGTGGCCAAATGTTTGACCTGTCAGCAGATAAAGGCTGAGCACCAGAAGCCAGCAGGACTACTTAAGTCTTTACCGGTGCCTACATGGAAATGGGAACACATTACGATGGATTTTATTATGGGCTTACCGAGGACCCGGAGAGGTCATGATGCAATCTGGGTTATTGTTGATAGATTGACTAAGAGTGCCCATTTTCTTACCATTAAGAGCACAGATTCACTGAATACATTGGCAAACTTGTATGTTAGCGAGATTGCTCGATTACATAGGGCTCCCGTGAGCATCACTTCTGATAGAGATTCCAGGTTCACCTCTCGATTTTGGACTCATTTTCAGGAAGCCATGGGATCTCAATTACATTTTAGCACCGCCTACCATCCTCAGACAGACGGTCAGTCCGAACGGACTATTCAGACCTTAGAGGACATGTTGAGGGCGTATGCACTAGATTTTAAGGGTTCATGGGATGACCACTTGCCTCTCGCAGAGTTTGCCTATAATAATAGTTATCATGCCAGCATTGGAATGGCACCATATGAAGCTCTATATGGCAGGAAATGTAGATCCCCAGTAGCTTGGGAAGAAGTGGGTGACCGTAAGATTTTAGCCCCTGATCTTGTTGAAGAGGCAGCTAAGGGTATTCGGATTATTTGTGATCGACTCAAGGTTGCCCAAAGTAGACAAAAGAGTTATGCTGATGTACGTAGACGGCCACTTGAGTTTCAGGTTGGGGACTCTGTATTTGTAAAAATATCTCCGAGCAAGGGTATCATGCGCTTCGGAAAGAAAGGAAAATTGAGTCCTCATTTCATTGGTCCATTTGAGATATTGGAGAGAGTTGGGGATGTTGCTTACCGGTTAGCTTTACCACCACAGCTTTCTGGTATACATAACGTCTTCCATGTCTCTATGTTAAGAAGATATCATCCGGATCCCTCCCATGTTATCGAGTACACACCATTGGACATTCAGGGAGATATGAGCTATGTTGAGCAACCAATCCGGATCCTTGACAGAAAGGAAAGGGTACTTCGATCTAAAACTATTCCACTAGTTAAAATTCTCTGGCAACACCACACAACAGAGGAAGCTACTTGGGAGCTAGAGAGTCTCATGAAAGAAAAGTACCCGCACTTGTTTGATGGACCAGCCTGAATTTGGAGGACCAAATTCTTATAAGGTGAGGAGAATGTGAGAGCTCATTATTTTATACTGTAGATGTACATTTATATGAATTAATTATCAATAAAGAAGTTATTGATAATATTTTGAGGAATTAAATATAAAAGAATAGTGTCTCTCACATAGAAAATTTTAATCTTAGATGAAAAATATAGGTATGGAAAATACTACATACAAGATGGAATAAATAATTAAATGGATATTGGAAATTTTGATTTGGACAAAACAGAAAAGTAGTGGCGGCATGAAGAAACAAAATAAAACAAAGAAAAGAAAGTGTAATCTCGGTTGGACAAGTGAGTAGTAGGAAAAACAAGAGAATAAAAGACAAATAAACAATAAAGGAAGACAAAAAGGAAAGTCTCCTCACGTTTTTCTTTGGTTGACAAAAGCACTGACTTGTGTTGATTTTTGTTGCACCGAAGAGTAAGCAATAACATGACAATAAAGGAACAAAAGCAAGGAAAAGGATGGGAAAATTTATTAGCTTGCAAGACTTTAATTTGGGAAAGTCAAGATGTGTGGCTGCAAGGAGAAAAAGAAATATAACAGAAAAGAAGGTAGTCCGGTTGGAAGATAAGCAATATAAAAACAAAAGGAAAGAAATAGGAAATGAAGAGGGCTTTTAATGAAGCCAGCAAAAAGTCCAAATAATATATTTTTTTGTGCTTTATATTCTTCCATCGTGACCTTCATCTCCAGCCATCATCATCACCGAAAGTTTATTCTATTTCTTATAAATCGTGTGACTTCCCCTCCATAGCAGAAACCATGCATAACCTTTAGCAAATAAACCAAGCTTTTGGAAGGAAAATAAACCTAGAATATTAAGCTTCCAAAACCTCAAAGAAGCTAGCACAAAAACCTTCAAAACAGGAAGGGATTCACGTGCACAGTTTGCTCCCCTGTATAGGTAATTTCCAACATCAGTTTTTAAGTTTTTAGTTCTTTAATCATGGTTGTGGTGAAGTAACATAAGTTGTTTATAGCATGATTTTGAAATAAGCACATATATATATAAATTGAAGTCTAGAGGTTTGATCGTGAGGCTTCAAAGAAGAAGAGATGATGTTGATGATGAGGATCCATATGGAAAAAGGAAAACAAGTTGGAAGTTGATAACCGAAACAGTCATGAAAGGTGTTAAAAAAAAACGTGGACTTTGGTGTTGGTAGGGTTATATGAGCTAAGATAAAAGAAGAAAAATAAATGAATTAGGGTTTCATATGGTTAAAGATAATGGCTGAAAGAAAGGAAATAGTTGGCTGGTTGTACAACCGAAAATGAAGAGGGAATAATGCAGCCGAAAATGTGGAAAACAATAGTGTAGCATGGCTGACTTCTGTAGGTGTGAACATTGAATTTTGGTGACTTAGAAGTGTAATAGATATAGTTAAATGTAAAGCTAATATGTGCTTAAACAGAGAAAGAAAAGAAGCTGTCGGTTTGGACAGCAATGTAGCAGGAAAGAAAATAAATTTTTGGTTGAATGAAGATTTCGTTAGTTAAGGGGGGGAAGAAAAAGATAAACAAGTGATTGACTTTTGTGTGTGAATGGTAGAAGATCTTGGCAGCCTAGGATGTACTAAGTATAGCCATAATATAGAGACAAAGAGGAAGCCAATGTGAACTGCAGAAAACAGAAAAGGAAGAAAGCTCACGCATGGTCAGTAAACAATAGGAAAGAAAGAAAATAAAAATGAAATAGAGAATTAGCTATAGGTTGACTAAATGACATGATGAAGTACTTATGAAGTTAAACTAAATATGCATCATAAAGGAATAAAATTTCCTAACCTACATGCAGCCAACGTGAACTGAAAAAAAAAGGGAAAGAAAGTTCATGGTTTGGGGTCAACAAATGGTAGGAAAATAAAAGAAAGAAATACTTAAGTTGACCTAATTGGATTGGAAAATTTAAGTGGCATTATAATTGAATATACAAATAAATATATATGTATATATAGTATGGAGGAATAAGTCACCCAAGTCATTCAAGGTCATTCGGCCATAATGAAAAATTTTAAGAAATTCTAATATTCTAAATAATAAGAATTTAACTAAGAATTAGACAAGGAGGGAATTTTATACCGAAAATTAATCATATCAAATTTTGATTTGGCAGTTTATAATTCAGAGAGATAAGAAGTATAAGGATACAACGTAAGGCATTGCACTACAGTGTACTGAGGTAAGGGATGTAATTTAAAGTTGTGATGGTGTCCCTTACTTTCATCGCAAATTTTAAAGAAATGTTTGAAGCATGAATTTTATTCCGAAATTAATTTCCATAATCTTTTGATAATTAGCTAAACGTACCTTATAATTTCTATGCATATTTTTTCATAATGTTTTAAGAATGACATGAAATAAATATGTTTTCCGAAAAAGGTATCGGAGTGGCACACCCCAGGCTAACTTAGACCCTAGCACGCCCGGTCCTTACTATTTTATATCAGTTGTATGATTTAAGTATATGTTTTCCGAAAAAGGTATCGGAGTGGCACACCCCAGGCTAACTTAGACCCTGGCACGCCCGGTCCTTACTATTTTATATCAATTGTATGAAAGTAAGTTTTGAGACTAAGGCCTTCCTATAGTTTATGTTACTGCTTGTCATGCTTGCCACATTGTGGCATAAGTTTAGCCACGTCGTGCATGTCCTCGCCCACATTGTGTATGATTACATCCTTTGTGGGTATGTTGGTCCTTCGTGGTGTATGTTCGCTGTACGACTCTGATCAGGTCTACAGCCCATACCATGGCCATAGGTATTCCATTCCCTCTTCGGAGGAAGAAGTAAGTGTCATGACCGCATACTGGCTATATGATTCTGCCTAGTCTCCAAGAACCGTATGACATGTTTTATTACTTTTGATATTAAATTGTAAAGTAAAATGCATGTTTGAACAAGTATGAAATTTTGATATATGTATTAAAGAATTCATGCAATGTTTTAAAGTATGAAATGCATTATTATGGCATTTGTTTACCACATATATAGATGCTATGACTATTTTAAATGCATTTCTTACGGCGCTTTCCAAAAAGCTCACCCCCTACTCTACCAGATTATTTGCAGTGATCAACCCTTTGCCTGTTATGCATATGATGTAGACTGAGGGATACGTCTCTCCTCCGGCTACTTTTTGTACTTACGTAAGGTATACTCATATTTTTATACCAGACGTCCTGTATGGCACAGATATTTGTATGTAATAATACTTTTGGGATGTAATCGATATCGTATGAATGTAAGCATTACCTGGAGAAATAAGTCAATATAATGTGAATGAAATATTTTATAAAATATTGTGATGTTTCTGTGGTTGGAAAAGTATGATGAGATACTGGCAGGAATGCAACCCAAGTAAGAAATTAAGATTAAATGTATAATAAAAAAAAATTTAGCCCAAAACTTCCACGTTTTCGGGATGTGACAAAATAGGTGTTTCATAATATAATTAAATCATCCGACGACATAGCCTCTTCAAGAAAGGCGATTGGTCTTACTTGAATACTCTTAAAGTGAGAAGAACTTTTAAGTTGTCTAACTAGCTTGATGAAGGAGACATAGAAGATTTTTTATTATTTAATCATATCGAAATTAAATCAAACAAATAGGCAAAATTAGGAAACTTTAGACTATTTGGTACCATCTTAGGATGGACATTGTGAGGGTATTAATCCTTCCCTACACATAACTGTACTTCGAATCTTAGATTCTTTGAACGTAGACCAAGCATTATCTTTAGACAAGAATAGGTGGCCAATCACACCTAGATTAGAATGATTGGTGGCGACTCCCTGATTTTAAGTCTACCATGTTAGGTTTTAGGACTTAGCATGTTACGACAGATGGTTTGAGTGGTTCTTACTTCCTATCAAACATAATGTTAAGGCCTCTTAATCTAAGCTTTGATATTGGTGATGCAAGCAAGATGGTTTGAGCAGTTCTTCCAATTGCAACATGGGACTGATTTAATTGTTTTGTTTTTTAGTTTGTTAGTCATCCATAAATTGCCATCTCTTTGACAAATGGAAAAAGAATTACTTGCAATATGGGGTAGTGTCTTTCTTCTTTCACTTGCATCAATCGTAATCTTTATAAGTGGTGGATGGAGCTAGTTTGGTGGCTTCTTCTAAATATAAGGTGCATAAATAATTACTTGCGATATGGGTTAGAATTTTCTCCTTTGGGTTACATCAATCATGATCTTGATAAGTGGTAATTCCAAAAAATTTTATTTGGATTTCCAAAACTTAATGCTAGCCCTTAATATATGAGGTGGAGAAAGAATATGGCTTGAATACGTTGTAGAATTTTCTCTCTTTTTTTTATAAGAGAGATTGAGACTTTATGGATTAAGATTTCAATTCTAACTTTACAAGAATTTACTTTCTAAAAGAGATGGGTGAATCATTAAATTGCAACAATCATGATCTTGATCTTGGTTGAGTTAAGGTCAATTTTGTATGACAATTAATTTCGAAATAGAAGTAGAGCTCATGCTTCTAAAAGGGAGGGATGATTTTTTATTTTTTTCATCTTCCTAATTACAGTATATACTATTATATTCTCTTTTCTTTCTAATAAAAAATTAATTTTTTTACCGTATTATTTTCATGCATATATTTTTATTTTAGGTAAGATTTAGACACATATACATGAGAAGCAAAATAAATATAGAGAAATGTAAGGCCCCGGCTGTAACATCCCGTTACCACATCTTGTACGTATTTCTATACAACTTTACCAGTTGAGTTGTCTGCGATGCCATTAACATTCGACAGTGACCATAATAAATGATAAACATTTATTTATCAAAGACAGAATAATAAAATTCTTTTCATTATTCCTTACATCTGACATCCCCTATTGTCTTTATTTTATTAAAGTAGTACTGTATACCTATGTCTGAAATGTAAAGGAGAAGAGACTGTATCTGTCATGTTTAACATACTTGGCTCGCAGCGTTATATATGTAGCCATATCCATCTTGGGCTAATTCTCTAACCCCGTGTCCTTTATCTGTGGAGTTAAAACAAAGGGGTGAGTAATTCATACGCTCAGTAAAGGAAACATATGCTGCTTTAAATAAAACCAAACTATATACCTCAACGCATTTATTCTTTTCTTAACAATAAACCCAGTAGAAAAGACAATGGATATATAGCAAACAACTCTCTTAAAACACCATTCCACTCAATGGTTAAACCATTTACTTTAAAATGTAGTAAACAGTATATAAGAATTTAATAAATCTCATCAGTAAATAGAAATCAACAAGTGGAGACTAGGCATCCTCATGCTATCATCGTTCCCCCTCCCCCTTGCGAGAACGGAATAATTATCCCAAAAAGGGATGTAGTAGATCTATGGCCACAATCTCTAGGTGGTCCTCGGGTCCACTTGCCAAGTGACCTCGAGACCGCTGATGACTTGGCGGGTCCATCAGCCCTGTGACACCTTGAGGTGCACTCGTTGGTCCATCGACCGAGCCACAGCCCCAGGCGGGTCACGCAACTACATGAATAATACTGCATGAACTCAGGGCCTAAAGTCTCAAAAATCACTTTATATTTCATGAAAACCTTTAAGGGATTCTTTCACCCATATTATCATTTACTCAAATGATTTAATTCCCAAAAAGGTTTAAGCTTTCTGTTTACAACACACCTTGAAAACATTTCAAAATCTCAATGTTTAAAACCTGCTCGCCCATGGTCAGCTCGCCAGTATGGCTCGCCCATGGCGGCTCGCCCATTGTGGTGAACTTGTGTTCGCCCGCCCATCTTTGCTCTATAAATCAACAAGCAAAACTGGCTCGCCCTCAGTGGCTCGCCCATGACCAGTTCGCCCACTGTGGCATTGCCATGGTCAGTTCGCCCAACTGCGACACTTCCATGGTCAACTCGCCCAATGGGATATTACTATGGTCAACTCGCCCGATTTTATAAAAACATGGGTCGCCCGCCCAAAACATAATAAAAGGGGTCGCCTGTCATTGGCTCGCCCGGATTTTATTAAAACAGGGGTCACTCGCCCCAAAAGCAACATAAAAGGGTTCGCACCATTTTGGCTCGCCCGCCCTTTCAATTCGCTCGTTAAACAATATAGGGGTTGACTATCTTTGTAGCTCGCCCAAGTCAAACAATTTATCAAATAAATACATGCCACAAACCAAAAATAATTTCTAAATACTTTTATAATATTTCTACTCCACAGGGCATGCATTTTACTTCACATATATCTCCCTTACCTGATCCAACGAAGACTTGCTTCGCCCTGCTCCCTGCTCGCCCATAGCCATTCCCAATTATCGGCTGCAAATTATATATAAATTCCATCAATATTTTCTTTATATATTTTTCCATTACTTGGGCGAGACTTCAGGTAAATCAACCAGCTCGCCCAGACACATTTTATTAGCTTGTTAATCGAGCTCGCCATTCATTAAATGGCTTACACGTGGGAGCTCGCCCAATATTCTTACCATTCATATATTGGCTAATTAGGAGCAGCTCGTGCACAATTTCAACTCGCCATGCCACATTGGTTTTATTGAGGGAGTTCGCCCAACATTCAATTCGCCCAATGAACATCCATTTGAGCTCGTCATACGTGGCTTTTTACTCAGAGTTGAGCTCGCCTGTAACTTAAACTGGCGTTGGGCGACATCGCCCCTTGAACAACACTTTGGCGAGTTCTTATTACCTGCTGGCCCTCATTGGCGATTACTAATTTTCTTGATGGGCGATCACTATAGTCACCAATCTCGTCACTTATTCCATTATTTTCCTTGTTTTCATGTTCTCTAAGGATCTAACTAAAACAAGGTTGCATTTCTATGTTTATTATGATGTAAACATATAAATCTACTAATGAACATCAATAACACCTCAGACATATGAAACTCACCTCAACCAACTGCACTTCCAGAACAGATTACTTCCTGTCTCACGTAGGCCTTCCTTTGCTTATTCCTTTAACTCATCAAACTAAGGAGGAAAAAGGTTTGCAAGCTGGTTTACTTGTTTAGCCGCCTGAAGAGTCTAGCTCAAATAATCAACCATGGCAGGATTGGAAGGAATAACAGAAACTTGCAGTTACATAGTTTCCAGGAGAAAGATGAAGTTGGCTAAATGGGTTTTCCTCAAATGTCACTTCTTATATAGCCATGCTCTCCAATCAGATTTCATCACTTGGCCTTATCCCATCTTCTTGCATTTATTCCACGTCTTTCATGCATTTAAGGCATGAAGAAAACTGCAGCTCAAAGTGGCGTGGAAGTCTCCCTTTCACACGCCTTTTTCTTCTGCTGCAGACTTTGCTTAATTCCTCAACCAATAAGGCTAATTCCCTTATTGACTTTAACTTTTCTTCATTTATTATCTTCAACCAAATAACATACAAAGTCAATTTTTGCTGCAAAATGGCAAAACGGTTACGTAATGATTCCAATTCCAGTTTGCCTATTCAACCTGAGACCTCAGCTCGCCCATTCCATTTCAATCTCAGTTCGCCAACAATATTTGGTGATTTACGAGCTGATTTCCATCTCTTGGTGATTACATTGACTTGGCGAGTACTCATTGCCTTACTCTAAACTATCATTTGTGCTTCTATATGGGTGACCACATTACTCGCCAAATACATTCTTTGGGCGATCACAGTCCTCGCCCAACACTGTCATCATCTATCCACAGCCTTGGCGAACTCCCATATTCGCCAGTGAGGCCACTGAATCCTACTCGCCCTCTCTGCCATTGGGCGACCACATAGGGGTTTGACGATCACAACCACTGCTACATTGTTGGCGATCACCTTACACAACTAGCTGGCGAACTCACCTATTCGCCAAACCAAAGAGGCAAACAACCAACTCGCCATCATCAACTCGCCATTCTCATCACTTGGGCGAATCTGATGGCGCGTCTCATTGGGCTATGACCCTTGTTCGCCCATTGGCGAGCTGCTCTATCTTCTCGCCCATACCTTGTTTCACCTAAATTGCTCCATTTACTTCTTAAATTAAGGAGCTCTTTACCCAAGTGGAATTCAATACTCATTATTTATTTAATTTCCATTATCAATTTATGGAATTAGACTCTACAGTAGTGTAGAATCGGATCTTACATTTTCTTCCCACCTTAAGAAATTTGGTCCTCCAAATTTCAACCGGATCTATCAGTGTGAAAGCTCTGTATCTTTATTATGCATGAGGCTTTCAAATTCTCAAGTAGCCTCATACTGCCAGAGAATCCCATCCAGAATTAATCTTTGATCATGACACTTTATCATAATATTTTATCCCTCCTATCCAAAATCCGTACCGATTTCTCAACGTAACTCATGTCCTCTCTAATCGCTTAAACTCATGTCGAATCACGTGAGAAGGATATGGATAGTACTTTCTCATTATTGAGACATGGAATACGTTATGCACTCCTAACAACTCGGGAGGTAGTGCACATCTTTCACACGATCTAAGATCTCCAAAGATAAGATGCGTCGGGAACTCAATTTCCCTCTCATTATGCATCCCAATGGTGAGACCTTAATATACATAACCTCTTGTATATCTCAAGAAGTCTGTTCGACCAAGTCGAAAATAATTTTCGATC
The DNA here is from genome assembly GCA_031772115.1 of Heritiera littoralis. NCBI lineage: Eukaryota > Viridiplantae > Streptophyta > Magnoliopsida > Malvales > Malvaceae > Heritiera > Heritiera littoralis. The sequence continues at coordinate 2,017,631 of JAPDPK010000090.1, forward strand.
TCCCATTCTCTCATGCTATCATGGATTATATCGTCTGCTAAATAAACCCCTTTCAAGTGCTATGCCTATACTCTCCTTTGGCCATTATCATAAGCAAACTTTGCCAGGGTAAAGGATTATCCCAAGAGCCTATAAAATCAACTGCATACGTTCACACCATATCCTCGAGCGTCCATATCATACGCTCGGACTGTCTCACAGTCTGCGGATGATCTGCGGTGCAAAACTCAATCGGGATCCCATAGCTTTCTGTAATCTCTCTCAACACTGAGATACGAAGCGGGGCTCCCTATCAAATGTAATGCTCCATGGAATACTGTAAACCTCATCACTTCCCTGACATATAACTCGGCCAAGGCACTAATTAGTTCAATAAATTTTCATAATCGATGAAATAAGCAGACTAAATCAATATATCCACAACTATCTAGATAGCAACACACCTTTTTGTGGTTAATTCAATTATTTCCACTTACTTTAGGAAGTACCCTTAATATAGGTATTTTTCTTCCTTACCACATTTCCAACTTCTAGTAAATCTCGTCTCTAAGTTGAGACTACGAGTATCTCTTTATACTCCTTATTGTCTTTAAGAGTACTGCCCGTCTCTTTGGGCCATCAAGAATCATCCCTTTGGCGCTCTCCCGCGCTCTAGGACTACTCTTTCAAGTGAGTCGGCGACTACATAGTTCGCCCACATCTCACAACATATCATCCGCTGTTGGGCGATCGCCCAACTCGTGGGTCGCCCATCCCGGATTTTGCTCAAGGTCCTGAAGAACTCGGGCTTCTTCTCTCACAACCATTTTACATTCCCTGAAATCTTTTATCATCCTTGAAAGTTAGCAAATTTTCACTTCCTTTACATAGAAACTCATTCATATTATTTACCACTTATCATCTCATTCAGTGCTTAGTCGATAATAATTTTAGTGACTATCATTTAGATAGTTTTAATCAATCGTATGCAATTGTCCCAGTAGTCTCTTAAATACAACGCACTCACTCTCAATATATCTTAGAGCGTCCACACAATTGCGCTCGGATATCTATATCAATTAGAGGCGGTGCTGACAATAAAATTTAGGAATCCCAAAGCCTCTTGCTATTCTCTCAAAGCATATGGCAATTCGGGAATCCTGATCACATGTACTCACTTACTGGAACTCCACATACGTTCTTACTGTTTCACCGATATATATCGACTAAAGCACTCAATACATCCCAAAACATGATGATGAAGTGAATTAATTTGGTTACTCAATCCATAATCACTTCTATAGCCTTATGCTTCTTTCTGATTCTCTACTATCCTACCATGATTATCTCACGGTTAGACTATAACTGCCATTCTTTTGCAAACCTTAATATTAGCTATCGATTACGTTTCTGGTAATCATTTTCCCTTCGATAACTTTTCTTATATCAAGTTATCATTTTATCTCTTCTACTCTCCTAGTACATGTAATGTCACTACTTGGAGAATATACTTGAGAGTATAATTTCCTCACATCAGTTTCTGAAATTGAATTTATCATCATTCAGATTTCGTCACTACCTTATTTATACAATTTCACATTCTCAATATGTACATAATACACATATGTATATCCTTTTTCAAGATTAGCAGTACTTCTTGTATTTGCTCTTCTGAGTACAACAATTTCGTCTGCCCAATTCTGACTTATTATTAATTCTAGCCATAACGACATGATGATCAGAGGAAATCACCTTTATTCATATACTTGGGAACTACCTCATAACTCGTGTTCCCTATTCATCATATGACTTGTCTCTTAAGACAATTCCATTCTTTTACATTCATCACCACTGTTGTTTTCGCACTTAATATAGTACTTTACTGTTACTATCTCGTAACCATTTCGTATACTTTATTCATACATACCCATTCACTTTCACTTTCTCACCTGAATATGTCACATCAGGAAGGTAGCAAATTCTACAAACTCTTCAACAAATCATCTATGACATTTGGGTCAACTTTATAAATTTTATACTCCAATAAACACACTTTAATCTCACTTAAGTAGTGAGATCCTTTACTCAGACAATTTCATTGTCCACTTAATCATTCGAGACCTCACGTTTCTACTGTATATAGTTCAATTAGAACTTATATTCACTGGCTTAACAGTAAGGTTTTTCCATACCTTATTCAACCATATTACTTATATCAATATACATATTTATTCTCTTTAAAATCGTCCTAGTTGGCTCTAGGCACACAAATAGGAAGGATACTACAGTCGGCTAGGGATCCAGATAGAATATGATAGGTATTTTAAAATACCATACTTGTTCCGGAACCTAGAAGCAACTGTAGAGAGTACTAATCCCATTGTTTTCAAAACGATATAATTTTCGTTTTCACCGGTTATATCAAAAAGTTTATGTCTCTACTCATCAATCTCTTGAGTAATTTCTCAAACTCTTCTGATTTGCTGATAAGAGCTTACAAACAGATTCCATGTTGTGAATCGAGTCAATAATCTCTCGAATCCACGTTATTCCAAAAGTTTACTTAGAATTTCATCCCATAAATTCTAATTCACAAACTCATATCATCTTGGATGTCTCGCCATTTACATCCAACCAAATCACTATGCATCCTCCAAACATATCTATTTAAATTTTCAAGTCACTTTACAAGTATTTCACAATATTTCAATTCTATGGATATCATAACAGACCAACCCAACCGGCCATGGCAACCCCTTTTTGAGCCCATCGACAACGATTGCTGTGACAACGCTACTCATCCATAATGTCCTCTTTGGCGAAAACCTCGTCGCCCCGGTCCTTCCAACCGTGCTCGAGTTCGCTTACCTCCAGGTTTTCTTTCTTTCCCGCAGTGACTTGAACACTTGACTTCCTTAATTGTCAAGTCACCACTTATATTTACTCTTCTAAAACATAAGGAGTGTCTATAACCATTATTAACATAATCGGATTTACATCCTTTCTCACACAATTCACCTTTTAGTTCACACTCTATAAATACATCACTTTTCACAATATTCAAAAATCCCTAACCAAAGTAGTTCATGTTTTACTTCAATTCAGACCCCAATATCCACAACAGGACCAACTATCTTGCGACCTCTCGTAGTATATACATTGGGTCGCCTTAGTTATTCATATATCAGTAGGGTCCACAGTAGGGATCATCCTTTACACCATCAATTACTACTTTAATTCAATTTAGTCATTCATGACTTAGATAAAATATTTGAATATAGGGGTATGTTCATAAATTCCCCTTTAATTCTCTCTCTTCGATATACATCCAAACATGCGATCTTAGGGCTTATATGCTAATATTACCCCTTTTCATCTCAATACCATCATTTCAGGATCTTAGTTCGATATGGATAGAGAAGTCCTGGTGGGGCCCTCACCGAGTTCCTCGCTGTACCTTACCAAATAGATCTGACATTATGATGATAAGATCGCCTATCTCATGCAAAATTTTCGGATTACTATCTCTATTTGTAACCCATAATTCATCAACTTTCACCTCATTTAAACATTTAACTCAATTTACAATCACTTGACTCCTTTATACATTCAGACTATACAGTACTACAGGAGATGTTAACCTTTCTCAACACTTCTCATGCTAAAGGCATCAACAAACATCAGACCAACCTGGCTCTGATACCATTAAATCTGTAACATCCCGTTACCACATCTTGTACGTATTTCTATACAACTTTACCAGTTGAGCTGTCTGCGATGCCATTAACATTCAACAGTGACCATAATAAATGATAAACATTTATTTATCAAAGACAGAATAATAAAATTCTTTTCATTATTCCTTACATCTGACATCCCCTATTGTCTTTATTTTATTAAAGTAGTACTGTATACCTATGTCTGAAATGTAAAGGAGAAGAGACTGTACTTGTCATGTTTAACATACTTGGCTCGCAGCGTTATATATGTAGCCATATCCATCTTGGGCTAATTCTCTAATCCCGTGTCTTTTATCTGTGGAGTTAAAACAAAGGGGTGAGCGATTAATACGCTCAGTAAAGGAAACATATGCTGCTTTAAATAAAACCAAACTATATACCTCAACGCATTTATTCTTTTCTTAACAATAAACCCAGTAGAAAAGACAATGGATATATAGCAAACAACTCTCTTAAAACACCATTCCACTCAATGGTTAAACCATTTACTTTAAAATGTAGTAAACAGTATATAAGAATTTAATAAATCTCATCAGTAAACAGAAATCAATAAGTGGAGACTAGGCATCCTCATGCTATCATCATTCCCCCTCTTCCTTGCGAGAACGGAATAATTATCCCAAAAAGGGATGTAGTAGATCTATGGCCACAATCTCTAGGTGGTCCTCGGGTCCACTTGCCAAGTGACCTCAAGACCGCTGATGACTTGGCGGGTCCATCAGCCCTGTGACGCCCTGAGGTGCACTCGTTGGTCCATCGACCGAGCCACCGCCACAGGTGGGTCACGCAACTACATGAATAATACTGCATGAACTCAGGGCCTAAAGTCTCAAAAATCACTTTATATTTCATGAAAACCTTTAAGGGATTCTTTCACCCATATTATCATTTACTCAAATGATTTAATTCCCAAAAAGGTTTAAGCTTTCTGTTTACAACACACCTTGAAAACATTTCAAAATCTCAATGTTTAAAACCTGCTCGCCCATGGTCAGCTCGCCAGTATGGCTCGCCCATGGCGGCTCGCCCATTGAGGTGGACTTGTGTTCGCCCGCCCATCTTTGCTCTATAAATCAACAAGCAAAACTGGCTCGCCTTCAGTGGCTCGCCCATGACCAGTTCGCCCACTGTGGCATTGCCATGGTCAGTTCGCCCAACTGCGACACTTCCATGGTCAACTCGCCCAATGGGATATTACTATGGTCAACTCGCCCGATTTTATAAAAACATGGGTCGCCCGCCCAAAACATAATAAAAGGGGTCACCTGTCATTGGCTCGCCCGGATTTTATTAAAACAGGGGTCACTCGCCCTAAAAACAACATAAAAGGGTTCGCACCATTTTGGCTCGCCCGCCCTTTCAATTCGCCCGTTAAACAACATAGGGGTTGACTATCTTTGTAGCTCGCCCAAGTCAAACAATTTATCAAATAAATACATGCCACAAACCAAAAATAATTTCTAAATACTTTTATAATATTTTTACTCCACAGGGCATGCATTTTACTTCACATATATCTCCCTTACCTGATCCAACGAAGACTTGCTTCGCCCTGCTCCCTGCTCGCCCATAGCCATTCCCAATTATCGGCTGCAAATTATATATAAATTCCATCAATATTTTTTTTATATATTTTTCCATTACTTGGGCGAGACTTCAGGTAAATCAACCAGCTCGCCCAGACACATTTTATTAGCTTGTTAACCGAGTTCGCCATTCATCAAATGGCTTACACGTGGGAGCTCGCCCAATATTCTTACCATTCATATATTGGCTAATTAGGAGCAGCTCGTGCACAATTTCAACTCGCCATGCCACATTGGTTTTATTGAGGGAGTTCGCCCAACATTCAATTCGCCCAATGAACATCCATTTGAGCTCGCCATACGTGACTTTTTACTCAGAGTTGAGCTCGCCTGTAACTTAAACTGGCGTTGGGCGACCTCGCCCCTTGAACAACACTTTGGCGAGTTCTTATTACCTGCTCGCCCTCATCGGCGATTACTAATTTTCCTGATGGGCGATCACTATAGTCGCCAATCTCGTCACTTATTCCATTATTTTCCTTGTTTTCATGTTCTCTAAGGATCTAACTAAAACAAGGTTGCATTTCTATGTTTATTATGATGTAAACATATAAATCTACTGATGAACATCAATAACACCTCAGACATATGAAACTCACCTCAACCAACTGCACTTCTAGAACAGATTACTTCCTGTCTCACGTAGGCCTTCCTTTGCTTATTCCTTTAACTCATCAAACTAAGGAGGAAAAAGGTTTGCAAGCTGGTTTACTTGTTTAGCCGCCTGAAGAGTCAAGCTCAAATAATCAACCATGGTAGGATTGGAAGGAATAACAGAAACTTGCAGTTACATAGTTTCCGGGAGAAAGATGAAGTTGGCTAAATGGTTTTTCCTCAAATGTCACTTCTTATATAGCCATGCTCTCCAATCAGATTTCATCACTTGGCCTTATCCCATCTTCTTGCATTTATTCCACGTCTTTCATGCATTTAAGGCATGAAGAAAACTGCAGCTCAAAGTGGCGTGGAAGTCTCCCTTTCACACGCCTTTTTCTTCTGCTGCAGACTTTGCTTAATTCCTCAACCAATAAGGCTAATTCCCTTATTGACTTTAACTTTTCTTCATTTATTATCTTCAACCAAATAACATACAAAGTCAATTTTTGCTGCAAAATGGCAAAACGGTTACGTAATGATTCCAATTCCAGTTTGCCTATTCAACCTGAGACCTCAGCTCGCCCATTCCATTTCAATCTCAGTTCGCCAACAATATTTGGTGATTTACGAGCTGATTTCCATCTCTTGGCGATTACATTGACTTGGCGAGTTCTCATTGCCTTACTCTAAACTATCATTTGTGCTTCTATATGGGTGACCACATTACTCGCCAAATACATTCTTTGGGCGATCACAGTCCTCGCCCAACACTGTCATCCTCTATCCACAGCCTTGGCGAACTCCCATATTCGCCAGTGAGGCCACTGAATCCTACTCGCCCTCTCTGCCATTGGGCGACCACATAGGGGTTTGACGATCACAACCACTGCTACATTGTTGGCAATCACCTTACACAACTAGCTGGCGAACTCAGCTATTCGCCAAACCAAAGAGGCAAACAACCAACTCGCCATCATCAACTCACCATTCTCATCACTTGGGCGAATCTGATGGCGCGTCTCATTGGGCTATGACCCTTGCTCGCCCATTGGCGAGCTGCTCTATCTTCTCGCCCATACATTGTTTCACCTAAATTGCTCCATTTACTTCTTAAATTAAGGAGCTCTTTACCCAAGTGGAATTCAATACTTATTATTTATTTAATTTCCATTATCAATTTATGGAATTAGACTCTACAGTAGTGTAGAATCGGATCTTACACCGGCCCATCCGCCGTTCATTGTTACTCATCCATACTATCCTCTTTGGCAAGCCCACATGGCCCCTTCAAGGTTTTGTCGTAAGGCCCAGCCCATTCTCTGGGCCACTCATAATTCGCATCCGGAGCGACTTGAACCCTTGACTTCCTTAAGTGTCAAGTCACTCTTAACCATTGAACCCTTGACTTCCTCAAGTGTCAAGTCACTCCTAACCAATTGTCAGTTAGGAGTAACTTGATACTTGAGGAAGTCAAGGGTTCAAGTGTAACAGTCCACACATGCTGTAAATCACGTATTTTTACACATAATCCATGGTTGGGCTGTCTGCAATGCCATTAAAATTCAACAGTGACAGTAATAAATGATAAACATTTATTTAACAAATGCGGAATATGAATTTTAATTCATTATTCTTTACCTATGACATCCCCTATTGTCCTTGTTTCAATAAAGTAGTACTGTATACATATGTCTAAAACATAAGATAATTGACTGTACCTGTCATATTTAACATAGGTTGCCCCAGCGCTTTATATGTAGCTATATTCATCTGAGAGATAATTCTCTAACCCCGTGTCTTTTATCTGTGGAGTTAAAACAAAGGGGTGAGCGAATCACGCGCTCAGTAAAGGAGACATATGCTACTTTAAATAAATCAAAACTATATGCCACAAAGTATTTATTTTTTTCTAACAACATACCCTGTAGGAAAATAGTTGATATAGTAAACAGTATCCTCAATACACTATTCAAATCACTGGTTAAATAGTTTATAATATAATGTAGTAAACAACAAACAGGATTCAGTAAATCCTTTTAGTAAACAGAAATCAGTAAGTTGAGACTAGGCATCACCCTACAAATAGATCATGCTATCATTGTTCTCCCAGGAACACAAGTCGTCTGCTTTTGGGGTGCACCCGTAGGCCATCGCCCCTCACGGCTTCCTCGGAGTATGCCTTTAGGCCAAAACTCCCATTCGTATCCCCACCGGGATACAGCTAGCTCTGTGGCACAAATCAGCCACGTGAAAAGTAACGTATGAAACTCGGGGCCTAAAGTCTCAAAAATAACTTTATATCTCATAAAGCACCTTTAAGGAATTATTTCACCAATTTTGTCATTTTCTCAAAATGATTTATTTTCCAAGAAGGTTTTATATTTTTTGTTTACAAAACATAGTAAAACAGCCCAAAATCTCATCATTTTTCGTGTGAGAAAAATACGGTTAAACTGGCTCACCCATAGCGGCACGCCCATGGTCAGTTCACCCATTCTGGTATTGCCCATGGTCAGTTCGCCCATTCTGGCATTGCCCATGGTTAGCACACCCATTGCAGCTAGCCCATGATCAATACGCCCATTCTGGCATTGCCCATGGTCAAGTCGCCCAATGTGGCACTTCCATGGTCAACTTACCCAATGTGGCACGTCCATGGTCAGCTCGCCCATTTTATTTAAAACATGGTTCATTTTTCTTTGGCTCGCCCAAAAATTCTATTAGAACAAGGGTCGCCCGCCCAAAACATCATAAAAGGGGTCGCCTAGCTTTGGCTCGCCTAAAACATCACAAAGGGGTCGGCTTTGTAGCTGGCCCAAATCAAAACAATTTATCAAACTAATGCATGTCATAATCAAAACATTATCTCAATATTTTCATAATATTTTACTCCACAGGACATGCATCTTACTTCACATACTACTCCCTTACCTGGTCTTACGAAGCCTTGCTTCCCAATCACTTTTATCGATCCTTAATTCCCGGGTGCAAAATAATTTATTAATACTATTAATATTTTCTTTTCGAATATTTTTAGCATTTTGGCAAGACTTAAGACTAATTCTACTAGCTCACCCAACAGAGTTCGCCATTTATTAATTGGCTTACACGTGGGAGCTCGCCCACAAATCAGCTCGCCATGCGTATACATGAGAGCTCACCCACTATTCAACTCGCCATGCCTATGCATGTGAGTTCGCCATACACGGCTTTTTATTCAAGGGTGGGCTTGCCTATGAATTAAACTAGCATGTGGCGTCCTCGCCCACCATACCACGCTTCATGTTATTTAGCTCGCCCATTATAATTGAGCTCGCCTATTCTCATCACCCTTACACCATTTCCAGTACTTTCCTTGTTTATTCTCGATTGTTTTCTAGATCACATCTTGTTCTAGTTTCCTTTAATGATTTTCCATCATCATATTACAATTTCAACCCAGTTTCATTTTATTCTTCATCTGCTTCAAGATATGAATTTATTCTATTTCTATGATCTACCAAGAATAATTTAAAAGCAAGACTATAATCATGCTCCTGATGCTCGAAATCATAGAAATATATCATTCAATCTCAAGAAACCATTAAATCTCACCTTGATCAATTTATGTTTCTAAAATAGAATTTGTCTTCTGTTTTGTTCCTCATCCACGTCAGCCCTCTAGCTTGAATTCTTATTTGATTCTTCAATTGAATAGAGGTTGAGTAAGCAAGGAACGTTGAATGTCACCATGGAATTTCTCTCAATTTATTTCTTAGCTGAACCAAAGCAAAGAACCAGGACAGAAATCGAGACAAAGTTTGGCTCTCGTAGATGGCATATTCGGTAGTGAAGAGAGCAACTTTGCTACAACCTTCTTGCTTATTTATTCTTCTCTTTATCCATATTAACCAATACTAATAATCCACATAGCACCTTATCATATTTCTTCATCATTTCATGTGTCAACATTCATTTAATGCATGAAGAAAAACTGCAGCTCAAGGTGGCATGAAAGTCTCCTTTCCACATGCTTTTTGCTTCTTTTATTGGCTTTGTTTTATATTTCCATAAATAACATTCCAGCCGTGTCAACCTTTAATTAATTTCTTGTCTAATTTACACTTAACAAGCATATTTTGATCAGCCTTTAACAAATTGAAGAAACTAATGTGTAGCAGTAGCAAAGTGTCATGAAAGTCCACTTTTGCTGCACCTTTGTTGACTTCCATTCTCCTTCTCCTCTAAGCATCATATGTTGCATTAATTAATGAAGAACATTGCAGCAAAAGAAATCGGCTAGAACTCTTTTCTTCCTACACGTTATTGACTTGGTTTGCCTACCTTTGATGGCTACTTCAGCCAATAGAATTCATCCTCTGTTAGATTTTTCTTCAGCCTTGTATCACAATAGCAACAGAAGTCAAATTGTAACGCCCTCAGAAGCCGGGATTTTCGGGCTAACTTTTTCTTTTACTTCCTATGTTTGTCACTCGCTCAATGTAGCTAAAACCTAATGAGTAGAGTCCCACTCCTATAATTATTTAAGACTAGTTGTCTAAGGTCCCAGTATAGTCTTTTCGTAAGGCGTGCCGAGAACGACACTGAAAACTTCCGCCCCTATTTTATTCCGTTATCCATTCTCATACTAAGTACATCATCGTTTCAACCTATAGCAATTTCAAATCTCAATATAATTTCTGAAATACTTAGCTTCCATGGATTTCCATATATAAATATATCGAAAATTCAACTTAACTACATAACACAGTAGGTTTACAGATTCGATATTTTCTAGTTCTTACATCCCAAATCCTATACACTGTGCACACAAAAGAATTTAGTCTGGGATATAAACAAAAGAACAAAGATTATACCTTGGTTCCAAAATACAACTTTCTGCAACTCAACAAAAAGACTCTTGATGCACCACGCTCGTGCCGAGTCTACTTGAAATAATCTGAGGTGGAAGGGAGTGAGCTTTGGGGAAAGCCCAGTAAGAAAATATACGCTAAATGATGTTAGGTTTATACTATGTTTAATGCATGTGTATGCGTGAATGAATGTGCCAAAACTCATGCTTAAAGATGTCTTATCGGAAATAATACCAAATTGATAAAAAATAGTTTATAAGCTACAAAATGTTATGCCAAGTAATTTCAAAACAGATTAGTACTCAAGCATTCACAAAATCAAGATATAGTAGTAGTAGAAACGATACATTCGCTCATCTTTGTAACAGTATCGTAATATACATTTAAAAACATTTTCATGAGACGAGCATTGTGAGATTCGCTAACGTAACAAGGATCTTTGGAAATATAACCAAGAAGCTTTCTATGAAAGCATCCACTGTAGCTAGCAGTGGTCGATGTACCATACCAGGGCTCTATCCATGATCATGAATCATCCCAGCACCAGTGATCATCTAGTAGCTGAGGTACAAGTCACGACTAGCTGTCGGACAATCATACATAATTACCGCTACCCATTTGCCACACAGGCGGGATCCATGACGCAATTACGTATACGGCGCCTCAATGCCACACAGGCTTACTACATGCCATACAGGCATAATTAAACGCCACACAGGCGAGTGCCACACAGGCAAGATAAGTGCCACACAGGCATTTCCAAGTGCCACACAGGCATTATACATCGTCACATGTCTCATGAGTCAAAACTCGTTTAGAATTAGATCATACAAGATAGGTTGAGTACCAAAAGCATAATTCGTTTCACATACTTATAGTTTTGAAAATCTAATCGTACGAAGTCTCGATAACAAGTAGCAGCGATTAATATGCATAAGGTTTTAAATGCATTTAATAAATATAATTTAATATCAAGAAACTTATTTAGACAATTTCTAACGAAATTTCGGCATTATAACGGCATAGGTAGAACACTACCCAGCGTCATTACCACAATCAAATACCTGTAGAAAACTCAATCAAGCAATATATCTTCAATACACCAATTTCCAATACAAATCCAAATCCAAATCCAAATCCAAACATTATGCATTTTAAACTCAATCCAACATATTTGGACATTTAACCAAAAATGCATTTAAATCCATAAATATTAAATAACATTAATTTAAAAATGCATAAGCATAGTAGACTGACAAGCATTTACCATATATTCCCTTACCTAATTTGCGCCACACAATTATTGGTGATAACACCCTTGTGCCCTTGAACCCTTTTTTAGCACTACTTTGCTTTCCTTCTCTTTGTCTTTAGTTTAGGATAGTAGATACCCTCTATCACCTTAAAATTCCTCTTACATTAATGTAACATTGTGTTATTTAACTATTTTAGGGAATTTCATATATGTTTTAAACCTAGTAGCATCCTTATACCAATAACATTTAAATAACAAAATACCACAATGTCTTTACCCTTTGAAAGCTTCATTTCATCCTTTTAATTTTTTTTTTTAACTTCTTCTTTACCGTTTTGGAGTTGATATCTTCTTCAAAATATAGCAGCTTCCCTGCCTTTCCTACATCCAAAACCATTTCATAATATTATATTTACTTTTTCATTTAAGATACAACACAACATTCAATCTTTGAAACCATCACCAGCCAAACTTACCTTATAAAACTTAGCCAAACTGAGTAGCTTTCAGCTTTACTTTCTACTACTGCTGTTTCATCATCAAATGGGCAGCGTCATTTATCCTTTAAACCTCTTAAACATTGGCTCTATACTTGCACCGAACAGACCTTCAACTTTTCAACCCATTGAATAGCCTTGTTTCTCCCACAATGTTTCTTGATTTCTCCTTTACTGGTTCTCTTTCGATTCCTAGTATATACAACTGATCAATGGCTACAGCAAAATGAAGCCCTCGTGTCCCCTGTTTTGTCTTCTTCATTGCTACAACTCATCAGATCTGGCTGCCTCTCCTTTGTCCACTCTTTTCTCTTTCCTTTCCTTCTCGTGAAGCCATTTGATGAACACCCAACTAACAGCCACTCCAATCCTTTAAGCCACAATTGAAAGCCCCCTGTTCACAACCTCTTATCTAGCAAAACTGAAGTACGATAGCAGCACCCGTGAATGCCCAAAAGTAGCATGCACTAAACACCAAATGCTGCTACCAACGTCTGCTTGGATTCCTTGTATCTTTGCTTGTCCTGCTCTTTTGCCGTGATTGATGCTACCGTTCCTTCTCAATTTCCTTCAGCCGAGATATGGAAAGATGAGTGGAGGTAGGTGAGTAATTTGGCTTCTCTGAGAAGCCACTAACAATTGCTATTATTTTATGTTTTAACCTCATTTTTGTCCTTTTTGTGTGTGTATATATATATATATATTTTATAGGTTTGCTGCACGTTTCTTCTATCAATTCTACAAATCTTATTATTTTGTTTTTATGTTGACTTTTCTTTGCCAACTCTAAAATAACATCATAATTCATTTGTTAGTTTTATATATATATATATATATATATATATATATATTTAAGTGTCCATAGTATAGTTAAGTTATAACATAATGCTATTCCAAAAATATTTATTTATTTATTTATTTTTTTATCTATTGTCTTGAATATTCAATAGTACACAACTAATGTAAGATTAGAGAAAATTTTCAGTTATTACACAAATTTGGCTGCACGGTTCTGATTTATTGTTTTCAGCTCGCCAACGCTGCGTAATGTGTTAGCTCACCATCTTTAATCCAGATCACCAGCTTCTCAGTTCGCCAATAGTCCTTAACTTGCCAATTCGAGCATTAACATTTGCCTTTACTTGATTATTGGCATCATCACATTGTCTTGATGCCATCTTGAGAATTGACGATTATGAGCTGATTTCTTTCCCTTATGCGATCACATTGAGATTTGGCGATCACTATTATTGTTAAATTGTTGGCGATCACCGGGTATTGCTCTACTCGCCTACTTTGCTATGATTCATGCAGCAAGTTGGCGATCACATTTAGCATTTTAATTTGGCGAGTACCTTATTGCCTTACTTGCCTACTAGGCTATCATTTGCGCCTCTATATGGGAGACCACATTACTCGCCATACTCACTCTTTGGGCGATCATAGCTAGGTTCATTTGGGTGATCATAGCCCTCCCCTCATTCTGGCAACCATTTTAATCAACTAACTTGGCGAACTTACCTATTTGCTGATATGGCCGTTAAATCAAACTCACCATCATCAAACTCGCCATCATCCATTGGCGATCATCCTAATTATCTTGGGCGAGCCATTCCATCATAATACTTGCCCATAGAGTGTTTCCCAAAAATTGCTCCATTTACATCCTAAGTTAAGGAGCTTTTCACCAAAGTGAAAATCAACATTCATTATTTATTTAATTTCCACTATCAAAATTCACCAAATTATGGTGTACAGTATTATAAAATCGGGTCTTACATCAAGTCGCTCTGGACGCGAATTGTGAGTGACCTAGAGAACGGGCTGGGCCTCATGACAAAACCTTGAGGGGGCCATGTGAGCTCGCCAAATAGGGCAGTACGGATGAGTAAAGGCAAACGACAATTGGTTAGGAGTGACTGGACACTTGAGGAAGTCAAGGGTTCAAGTAGCTCCAAATGCGAATTGTGAGTGACCCAATGAACGGGCTGGGCCTCACGACAACACCTTGAGGGGGGCCATATAGGTTCGCCAAAGAGGACAATACAGATGAGTAATGGTAAACGGCGGATGGGCCGAGGCCTTACAAGAAATTTAGTAAATTTTTTGCAGTACATTGTTTCGTCATGGTCCTTTGTTCTTACCTGTAATCTGAGCATAAATAGTAACAGCTTCTTTGCGCTCTCATGTGAGAAATTGAAGAGAGAGAGAGAGAGATGAAGATGAGAAGGGATTTGCTATTGTTTAGCTGCTTTTTTATAGCAGTTCTGATTCATGCACAGGGTCAATCAGGTTTGCTATCTAAATCTCTTGAAAACAATTCCAATCTCTGCAACTAACAACTAATAAGGCCTCCCCATGTTTCTCTTCCCAGGGTTCATTAGCTTGGATTGTGGGCTGCCAGAAGGTTCAAGCTACAATGATACCACAACAGGCTTAAATTATACTTCAGATGCGCCATACATCCAAACTGGCATAAGCTATAGACTACCTGGAGTCAATTCAGGCGTGCAGCGACAGATTCTGCAGCATGTTAGAAGTTTTCCGGAAGAAGACCGGAGCTGTTACATGCTAAAACTCAGCAAGGGCGACAAGTATTTAGTCCGAGCAATTTTCATGTATGGAAACTACGATGCAAAAAATGAAGCACCAGAATTTGATCTACATTTGGGGCCTAATTTGTGGGCTACAATGGTATTTCCAAATGCATCTGCTGTTATGGTCAAGGAAATCATTCATCTTCTTCAGTTGAATTATTTGCATGTCTGTCTAGTGAACACTGGCAAAGGGATACCTTTCATATCGGCATTGGAGTTGAGGCTTTTGAAAAACATAACCTACTACACTCTGTCAGAA
The DNA here is from genome assembly GCA_031772115.1 of Heritiera littoralis. Lineage (NCBI taxonomy): Eukaryota > Viridiplantae > Streptophyta > Magnoliopsida > Malvales > Malvaceae > Heritiera > Heritiera littoralis. The sequence goes on from JAPDPK010000090.1 coordinate 2,032,994, forward strand.
ACACAATCACTGGAACCTTTTTTCAGGAATGATTTTGGTTCAACATCCAATTCCACGTTCAGGTAAGTCATTTACTGAAAATTTTTGTAAATATAAAAGAAAAAGAAATATTATGTGCTTCCCTGTTAGTGAATGAGCAATATTTGCCTCAGGTTTCCTCAGGATGTTTATGATCGAATCTGGCAGCCTTACCAAAAAAATGATTTGGGACAAATAAGTACCAATTCTTCCATTTCATCTAACAGCGACTATGAGCCACCATATCTTGCCATGAGGACTGCCAGCATACCAGCGAACGCCAGTCAACCCTTGAACTTTTCCGTCCAAGATTCTGATTCCAGTGCCCAATTTTACTGGTACATACATCTTGCAGAACTTGAACAGCTCCAAGCTAACGAGTCCAGAGAGTTCATCATCTATTTCAATGACAAGCTTTGGCTTCAAAGCTATAGTCCAACTTATTTGCGGGCAGACACTGTACATAGCGCAGGACCGATAACAGGAGGCCAGTTTTCAATGGTAAGAACCAGAAGATCAACCCACCCGCCCATCCTGAATGCCTTCGAGGCTTATAAGGTAAAGGAACTCCCACAATCGCAAACAGTTGAAAAAGATGGTATGTTGTCTTGTCTCTAAAACCAACGAAAGATTCTCTTGTAATTAGTTTTCGTACCTATCAATCGGCTAATATATCTCCTATTCTCACATTTATGTGATAGTTAATGCGATCATGAATATAAAATCATGGTATGGGTTGAAGAAAAAATGGCAAGGTGATCCTTGTGCCCCTCAAGAATTCTCATGGGAAGGTCTTAATTGCAGCTACGAGGATTCCAATCCACCCAGGATTATATCTTTGTAAGTCTGTACAGACTTAGAGTTCAAGTTAGCTACTAATATTCATTCAATAATTTTATTGTCATTGTTAATAAAACTATTGTTCATGAAATCAGGAACTTATCCTCCAGTGGTTTGAATGGAGAGATACCTCCTTCTATCGCCAATCTCACTCAACTACTGTTTCTGTAAGTGTGCATCTCAGATGAAATAACCGGTATTAGGAGAAATATAAGCTTACCAATTTCTATTACAATATCAGGGACTTATCAAACAATAATTTGACTGGACCAGTGCCGGAGTTTCTAACTAATCTGCAATCTTTGACTTTGCTGTAAGTTACTATTTGGATTTAGACTTGAAATATATAAATTTTGAATAAGGAGTTAAAGAAGGTTAATCTTCTCTATCTTTGCAGAAACTTGGAAACAAACTCACTAAATGGTTCACTTCCGGCTGGACTCATTGACAAGTCAAACAGGCGGCTGCTACAAATTAAGTATGCTTTTCTTTCTATGATTTATGATCTTAAATAGAAATTTCCAAACATACACCGGAAAGATTTACTGCATGAGAGGTTAAATTCTTAGAAATTGGGATTGGTATAGGTAACTTTATTATGCACCAGATGGAAATTATTAGCTCTTGTATTCTAAGTCTTAGTTTCTGATCTCTCTTTGTCAACTGAATTGATTAAGTGTGGAAGGAAATCAAATTCCTTGTACATGGGAAGCATGCATGCCGGCCAAGAAGAACAGTGTAGTGGTTCCCATTGTAGCATCATTTGCTTCAGTGCTTTCTCTCCTCATAATTGTTTCGGGTCTCCTATGGTGGTTTAAGAGCGCAAAACCAACAGGTCAGAGAACAAAAACTTATAAAATATGGACTCAAGCAACATAAAAATGACGCCAAAGATTTTCTCACTAGCTGTATCATATGCTTACTGAACTTGTTTTACTTTTAATGCTATCATCAGCAGGCAACTTGTTCTATAGAAAATCATACATAAAGCAGTTAAAGAATCGACAATTTACATACTCTGATGTCCAAAGGATCACAAAAAACTTTGAGAGAGTCATTGGAAAAGGATGATTTGGAACAGTTTACCACGGTCGCATAGCTGACACTGAAGTGGCAGTTAAGATGCTATCAAAGACATCTACTCAAGGGTATAAGCAGTTTGAAGCTGAGGTATGTAAGATATCTACATAGCCCGATAAATACTGAAGCTTAAACTCATTGACACATATAATTAAAGCTATTAAAATTGGGGCTTAAGGGTTTTAATTCATGAATAATTAACAAAATTATATATTAGGTGGAGCTTCTTTTGAGAGTTCATCATAGAAATTTGACTGCCCTTATTGGATACTGCGATGATGGCACCAACGTGGGGCTAATCTATGAGTACATGGCCAAAGGAAACTTACTAGAGTATCTCTCGGGTTTCAACTCTTTAATTAATCCCTTAATATACTACACATTTTCACTAATTAATTACTCAGATTTGATTAACTCATAGCTTCATATGGATTCAGATAGCAGTAGCAGTGTCTTGAATTGGGAAGGAAGGCTTAAAATAGCGCTGGAGGCAGCGGAAGGCTAGCATGAATTCCCCTGTAACAATTTCTTCCTTTTATTTTGGTTTAATTTGCTAACAAAAATAAATGAAAATGCAGGACTGGAGTATTTACACTGTGGTTGCAAACCACCCATAATCCACCGAGATGTGAAATCTACCAACATCTTATTAACTGAAAACATGAAAGCTAAACTGTCTGACTTTGGGCTATCGAAAGCTTTCGAAGATGTCTCTCATGTCTCCACCGTCGTTGCGGGTACACCTGGATACCTTGACCCTGAGTAAGTACTGCATCTTGTATAAAGTATCAATGTTTTCTGATCAGTTCTCCACCTCATCTTATTGCTGAAGTACTTTTGTTGGTTTCCATGCATGGCAATGAAGGTATTCTACAACAAACAGGTTGACTGAGAAGAGTGACGTTTATAGCTTTGGGGTCGTTCTTTTGGAGATCATCACGAACCGGCCAGTGATTACAAGAACTGTAGATGAGTCTACTCACATAAGCCATTCGGTTGGTTCCATGTTGGCCAATGGGGACATCGAAAACATTGTGGATTCAAGGTTGAAAGGAGAATTTGAGAGAAACTCTGTGTGGAAAGCGATAGAAGTGGCAATGGCTTGTTTGTCTCCAGCTTCGGCAAAAAGGCCAACCATGACTCATGTGGTGATGGAATTAAGTGAGTGTTTGTTAGCAGAGATACAAAGGACAAGGGGAGTCGATGACGAAGAATCACTACAATCAGTTCCCATGGAGTCCATGAATTTTGGTTCTGAAATTAGCTCCACTAGCACTCTAGCAAGGTGATTACAAAATAGTGATTCTAAAACCTAAGAATACTCAATTGATACTATATAAATAGAGGACGTAATATTTTCATTTTTTAAAAACTTATATTTGATGGAATTTTTAAACTTAAAAACTCTTATTTTCCAATTGTGTAGAAAAAGCTAATTAAAATTATTTTGGATTTAGTTTAGTAGACTTTTATTTCTAAAATCCTAATTCAAATTAAAAAAAATAACTAACAACCTTTTTTATTTTTATTGAGATGAGTTGGATTAAATTACCAGTACTAATTTGAAACTCGAAAAATTCTCAATCCAATTCAATTCATTCACATATCAAAAGAATTAGGACTAATTTTCCTTTCAATCTTGAAAATTATATATAGATCTTGCTACATTAGACTTAAAATATTGACTAGGCATCATATATATTACTTGGTCAACTTTTGGAAATACTGTTATCATAACGATTTCGTCCAAAGACTCGACCGCTCGATAATTTTGAAAACAAAAAAAACATGAAGTCACCACCAATATTTTTTGTCTAGTTGTGATTGGTCACCTAAAAATCTTAAATATTAATTAAGTTTTATTAAAAAGATAATTTTCGGTTTGCGAAAACAAAATTAGATCCAGGAGTACGGTTATCCATAGGAGAGGATTAGCACTCCTATAGCGCCTGTTAAAAATAAATATTTGCTAATTTGTTTATTATTTTTTTTTCTTTTTTATTTTTTAAATGTATTAGTTATTATTTGTTTTAGAAAATAAACTCAAAAAAATTTTTATTGAAAATTACACCAATGTCTCGATACTCTGGTAACATTTGATGAATTCCTATAACCTAAAAAATTTAAAGGAATCACTACTTGCAACTTCTAATATATCTCATCATAGGAATAACTTAATTCAATTCTCTAAATTTATTAATCAATTTATGAGATTTTATTATTTTTATAATTATGAATTTTATTTGATGCATATTATTTTCTAAACATGACAAATAACTAATAAACGTTTCAAAATAAATTGTCCAAAAATAAACTTAACATATAAATCCCACGGCAAATTACACAACATTCCTACAAACTTTTGACTAGTCAACTCAATAGTCATATAAGCAAATGGAAACAAGTATACTACATGCCTAAACATATGTCTAACTAGGCATCCCTAGCAATCAACAAGTACTAAGGTCATGTTTGGTGCATGGGATAAGGATAGGATAGGATAAGATAAGATTATGGAAATAGAGAGCCTAGGATTTAAGGTTAACCTTCCAAGTTTCAAGCTTAATGTACAGGGCTGAAGCATTTGATAATTAGTCTTTTTGTTTGTCACTTGGTTCTGAATGTGAAGCACGCTTGAATTATGATAAAACTTTCAGTCAAGGGATTGTTTCAGAAGAATTGTCGACATTGCCAAACAAAAAAGAAAAACCCATTCTTGTAACAGGCTACAGAGTTCTTGTTTGATAATTAAATTGAGTACTTTCAAACAAATTTGATTAATAGGTCAACCTAGTTACAATTGTTAGTAATTGATAGGTCTGTCTTGATCAGCAGAAACTGGTCAACCAAGGAATCATATCATAACCCAAACCTGATAGGTTATTGTATCAAATAAAACTACAGCAGATGAAATTTTCATTCCAAGAGAAAAAGTAAGCCAAAGTTAGCTAGCAAAGCTCTTATCACCTAAGAAAAACAATGGCTGAAACACAGGGTCAAGGACTGGAAAATGATAGATTGGATTCTTAGATACATGGCAAAAACTTATTTGACATATTAATTAACAGAGTTTTCACACAAAAATGATTCATTCATATGTTTCTTGGGGAACATGAATTATGATTAGTTCTTATCAGAATATTTTCAATCTTTGAAATGGAAGCTTTTAAAATTATATTTCTGAGGCTACAATTGAAGGAGTAAACAGATTACCAAACTTCAGTAATTAAAGAAGAGAGTGACTAGTAGGCAGACACAAGTTTCCAGGAAGCCTGGACTATTGTGCTTGGAGAAAATTTTCCAGCAACCAGGTGGAAAATTGCAAGGAAAATGTCACATGCCAGAGAGAACCTACACGTCTAAGACCAACATTCTGGTTGATTTACACCTTGTATTATTGGAAAGATAAGCTATCAATTGGTTGCTTTATTCAGACTCTTTTAACCAAGGCTGCTCAATAATGCAGACAAGAACAATAAATTAAAACAAAGTCGAAGATAGATCAACAAAGATACATTAAGACAAAGTATATATCACAGAAGCTACATTAAAACAAGTATATTCATTTAAACCAAGTTTTTTATTGGCCTAGTCACTGGAATGGCAAATTCCAAGATAACGTAAACAAAGATATTCACAGGACAGATATCACAGAAGCTACATTAAAACAAAAGCTGCATTAAAACAAAGTACATATCACAGAAGCTACATTAAATCAAAGTACATATCACCGAAGATAGATCAACAAAAGCTTTAAAACAAAGTATATATCAACAAAAGCTACATTAAAACAAAGTATATATCACAGAAGATAAATCAACAAAGTATACATTAAAACAGTCGAAGATAGATCAACAAAAGCTACATTAAAACAAAGTATATATCACAGAAGCTACATTAAAACAAAGTCGAAGATAGATCAGAATTCAAAAAGCGCAGCCAAATATCACAGGACAGATCAAAAAACCCGTTTGGTTTCCAAGAAAATCCAAAAGAAAATTGAAAGAAAAATCACAATAATAGATAAAGTTTGTTTGGCTACCTGGAAACTTGAAGAAAATTGAAAAGTGATCTCACTTCTACTGAGAAATCCGAAAAGAGTGGCCGGAGCAGAGGAGAGTGGCGGAGCAGGAAAGGAATTCTTGCTTTGTTTGCCCGATAGTCTTTTAACAACTTTTTTTGTTTTATTTTAAAATTTATTAAATTTAAAGATAAAATAAGAAACTCATTAATAAAATTTTTTTTAAATAAATTCTATCCTACAGATTAAAAATAATTTTTCATTTTTTTAAGGGATTAAATTATCCTTTTAATATAAAATGATTAATCTTCTCATTAATCTTATCTTATTGCTTAAATACATAATAAATATGAGATAAGATAATAATTTTATGTGCCAAAGATGCACTAAAAATCTAAAACAAATAAAGTGAATAAATCAAATAGTGAGCCACTTAAATAAATAGAAGAAGAAATGGATCCATCAGTGCACGTACAAACACAAAACATTTAAATAGTCAATTTTAACATTTTGTATTAACAAGCAAGTCAAAGCGTATTAAATGAATGGTAAAACAAATAATAAAATAAGTAATAAGAGCAGATCGAATAAGATGGAAATAAACTTGAGTACCCTGTTTTCGTTTCTCAAACAGAACCTTCAGCACTTTTTTTCTGTGTGTGTAATCCAAACCTTCAACACTTCTTGTTCATCTTTCTTTTCGCCGCCCAAGTCTTCCCTTCCGGATCCACTTGCAGACCCACTGCTTAAGCTGCCTCTGACCACCGCCGCTCCGTTAGCCCAAACACGTCAAAGAAAGGATACCAAAATACAACCTTTTCCTCCTCTTCGTAAACCACCTAAACCTCTAGTTTGAGATCCAAAGTCCCAAAAGAACTCTCTTTATTTTTTGGGGGTGAAAAAGAAAGAAAAGTCACTGTTTTTTTTGGGTTTTGATCTTGGGTGTAGGCTACCAGTAGTGATTATATTGGTTGAGGTTTGGCTATGGCAATGGGGATTCGAGTGGCTGTTTGGCGTGGATGAGGGTGTCTCGACTGGGGTTGATGAGTGACGAAGGCTCGGGTCTGTGTTTGGTGGTGGAAAGTGATGGGGCCGGTTGGTAGTTTCGGGCAGTGGTGCTGCTAGCAATGGGTGGTTTTTGTTGGTTGCTGGTGCTCGAAAGTTAGGTGCTTTTTGGGTTCGGTTTCTGGTGAACGATGAGAGGAGTAGAGATGGAATGGCTGGGAGATTGATTGGATAGACCCTGTGATAAGCATTATTTTGACGTGGGTACGTGGAATGCCACATGTCCTCTTAAAAATAAAAATAAAAAATAGTTTTAATTTTTCTTTTTTTCCCCTCTTATTTTTCTCTTTCCCTTCCCTCTCGATTCCCCCCACCCTCCATCGTTTTGGCTTGATATGGCCGTTGTTCAACAGGATATAGCCAAAGCAGGCCATTCTCAACCTCCTTAGAGGACGACCGGCTAAACCGACGTCAAATCTAGTCTCCTTTGGTAAGATTCGGTCAGAAAATGGTCTTATCTAGCCAAAACGAGAGCAGGGGGGGGGGGGGGGGGGGGGGGGGAGAGGAAGAGAGGAGAAGAAAGGGGGAAGAAAAAAATAGAAAAAAAAAAAAACATAATTTTAGTTTGGATAATTATTACATACACTGACAGTGGAGTTTTTTTACTCCACAAGCATCGTTAAGATCGTAACACATGTCCTGTTTTATTTATTTTAATATTTTTATAAGACACATGTCATGATCTTAACGATGCTTGTGGAGTAAAAAAACTCCACTGTCAGTGTATGTAATAATTATCCTTTTAGTTTTAACTAATTTATATTTTTAGAAAGATAATTTTTTATATTATTTTTATTTAAAGAAAAATAAAAATATATATTTAAATTATAATATGTATTTTTAATTATAGTTTTATTTTTTTGTACTTTTATATTTTAAAGAAAAATAATATTATAATTTTGTTTTTATTTATTTGATTTTTACAAAAAAATATTTTTAAAATTATAACTTTTTATTTGTAAATTATATTTTTCCATTTTTTATAATTTAAAGAAAAATGAAAATAATATTATAATTTTGCTTTTATTATTTTATTTTAAAAAACAATATATTTTTAAATTATAATTTTGTATTGTTTTATTTTTTAACAATCAATATAATAGTTTATAAAAAATAGAAAGAAAAAAGACAATTTTATATTATGTCACGTAACATGCTAGGTGACCATTTTTAATTGGTTTAGTATTCATACGAACATTTTATTTTAAAGATTAATAGCCAAATGTATTTTTAACCTTTTACAAAAAATGGAATTAAGTTCTATACGTTTTATCGCATAAAAATCAGTTTATAAACTTTTATTTACTATAAATAAACTCTTAACATTTCAAAATCATGTAATTAAGTCAAGATCCGTTAAATGACACTAATTATCATTTGGATTGTAATACTCCAATCACACATCGAGAGTTTGTGAGACTCTGTAATATTATATATATAGAGACTTGAACTCATACTTGTGAGGCGCTTTTTGTAGGACAAAATAGTGAGATCCTAGGATCAATACCTCGCAGGTTAGGTGCGGGTCTCCATAAATGGCATCAGAGGTAGTCCACCAATTAGAACACAGGACTTAAGTGCTACATTATGGGAGCCACCTCTAGATTCTTACGAAACTATATGCTACATGGTGGGAGCCACCTTTAGATTCCCAGCACCTGGTATATCCCTTATTCTGTTCTGGTTGGGTTTGACGGGGACATCAAACTTTAAAGTAGGGGAGTTTGTAACACTTCAATCACACATCGAGAGTTTGTGAGACTCTACAATGCTATATATGTAAAGACTTGAATCCATATTTAAGAGGCGCCTTTTATGGGGCATTCATAAGCAGCATTTCTTTTGCCATTTTGATTCATGCTCAAGATTAATCAGGTAATTAGATAAAAAAGCTCAATTTGCTTTTCCTTCACTATGTAACCAAGAAACTAATTAGCCCTCCCTATGTTCTCATTTCAGGGTTCATTAGCTTAGATTGTGGGTTACCTGAAGACTCCAGCTATATAGAAAGCACAACCAACGGAGATTATATTTCAGATGCACCTTACATCCAAACTGGCATAAATAAGAGGATATCACTTGAATTCAGACAACTTATGCAACAGTAGCCTGTTATGTGAGAAGTTTTCCTGAAGGGATCCAAAATTGCTACAATATAACCTTGCAAAGGGAGATAATTATTTAATCAGAGCTTTCTTCTTGTATGGAAACTATGACGACAAAAATGAAATACCAAATTTGATCTGCACATGGGACTGAACTTCGGAGAACAGTGATTTTGACAAATGCATCAATTGATTTATCCATGGACATTATTCATGTCCTTCCATCAAATCATTTGCATGTTTATCTTATGAATACAGGCAATGGGATTCCTTTCATGTCATCGATAGAGTTAAGGCTTTTAGATAATACAACCAACAGAACTCAAACTGGAACAATGGAACACTTCGAAAAGTTTGATGTTGTAACGACCCTTTATACCGAAAATACGAACCAAATTTTTTCTTTTTCACTTACTTGGTTGGGCTGTACATAATGTCACTAATCAATTGCTAAGCTAACTTTATATTAGCTAAGTCGATATCCTTTAATCACCTTAGGTCCCAGACAAATTCTCTCACCAAGCATGCATTTACAATTTTGAATTATTCTACTTGACTAAATATATCTCCACCCAAGTTGCATGCATTATTATAAACCATAAATATATCTTGTACTTTCTTTAATTACATCCCCATACTATAAAACTACTGAAATTACAAGTCTGAATATAAAAGGGAATACTGTACATCACAACCTTCAAGCGTGGTACAAAAGCCTCGAAGGACTTGCTTAAACCTCGCATACAAAAAACTTACTGCAATTAAGCTGGAAGGTGGAGAGGGGGGTGAGCTTTTTGAAAAGCCCAGTAAGAAATATATATAAGAAACAGATATCGAATTTCTATATGCAAGTTTCTAAAATATTTATTAAAGCTCGAATATCATATTTCATACCATTCGCGAATCAAATCATGCATATGCAATGCATAAGAAAACATTTTCTTTAAACTGAAACATAAACAACTAAATTCTGAACATAATTTGAAATATACGTGCTTATCACATATAGTTTCAATACGAATCATCAAATCAAATTTTTATCAATTTCAGAATCCAAATATCATACATTTAGAAATCATATACGAAGATAAGCACGGAAAAGCATATACATACTAAGCTTGAGACATAACGATTAAGCAATAATCAAGCAGTTCAAATTGACATATGGTCATAGTCTAGAGGGGGTCCACAATGAGCACTGATCAGGTGTAAACTGGGCCCGTTGTGGACTAGATCAAGGTCACACAGTAATAGAAACTTTACTGTAGACTGGATCAGGATCATATAGTAGCCCAAAACATTACCTACTGTGGACTGGATCAGGGTCACACAATAGTCCAAAACATTACTGCAGTGATTGTTAGTCATGTCTCAAAACATTTTATACATATATCTTTCGAAATCCGAAATAGTATTTTTCGAGCTTTAGGAAAGTTCATAACAAAAGTCGTATACGTTTCTTTCAAAAGCATATAAATCATACATACTCATAATATCTTCAAAACAATACCATAAATTGATAGTTTTCTTCAGATTAATATATCGGCTAAAAGTCTTATAAACAAATCAAAGTCGTACGATTTAACCGTTTTCAAAATAAACTTGCCGGATAATTTATCAATTTCAAATAGTTGCTTAAGTTAAGCTTAAATCATAAAATCATTATTTTCATAAAAAAATCCGGCAGCATAACGGCTTATATTTTCTTAAAACCCCCTGCAAGAAAATACAGTTTATATAACCACAAGGCAGTTGATTTTAAATAGCATCCAGTATCTCTTACGTTCGGATATATATCTCTTACCTCATGCACTTAGCAAGTATCTTCTTCAAGTTTTCAAATCATGACTCAAGCTCCTGGTTGCTCCAAGTCACTACAAACCAAAATCATCACTATCTCAAAACATATCTTAATCATGTTTAATCATCTACCAAAATCATATTTCTTAGAACGACAATTTAATCAACTTCACTTCTACATCAAAACTAATCCTTCATTATTATACTAATAATATGTATAGTTATATAATTATTTTGATATCTTCTCATTCCCAATATCTAGAAATTCTCATCTATCAACTATTGATCGTATTTACTTACATACATTGTCACCTATGCATATACTCATATACTTGTATCCAATTTAAATCTTGTATTAAAAATTCATTCTTTATTATACACATGACCTATGGCCATATATATATATATATATATATATTCTTAAATTTATTTTCTATTTATACCATATATAGATTTGTAATGACAATCTCAAAATTGTTTCACCGACTTATATCAACATATACATATATCATCTCTTAGGTTTTTGCACCTATGTATATCAACATACTTATATAATCCCAATACCATGCATATACATATGTCTTTTCTTAGGTTTTTAAACCAAAATAAATCACTAAATCTTAACTCATTTGACTTTAAAATTCTTCAGCTTACCTTTCACCACATTTTCCTTCAATCTTTGGTTGCCTTAAACCCTCTAAGAAGAGGCCACTTCTCTGTTTCCAACTTCTTTGCTGTCCACTAGCTTCACTTCCATTTGTTCAGCTTCCAAACTCAGCCCGTTTCACCTTTTCTGATTCAGTTTCCCCTATTATGTTTTAGACAAATATAAGGTTCCAGATGCTCCTCTATTTCAGTCGATCTTAGCACAAATTTTATCCCCTTTCAACCTTTATTTTCAAACCCCTTTTTGGCTTCTTAAACTACATTATGAGTAGGCCATAGCACCGCTTAACCAACTACTGTTTTCATGCCCAAAACCATCAAAAAGAACCACGCATGACCTGCTCTTCTAGCCTGAACTAGCACTGGGTTACAACTTTGTTCCACCACCGTTCAGCCTCCTCAAGGGCTGTAACACCAACCTTCAAGAGTCACGACACTACCCCTGTTATTCCTTCCTCGAACAGCCACTATAAACACCAAATGGCCCCCTTATTTTCCCCTCTTTCAGATCTGGAAATGTACCACTGCATATGACCTACAACGCCACTAAGTTAGCACCAAATAGCCTTTTTTTCCATGTGAATATAGCAGTCCAATTGAAAGATGTCACATCCCGTGACCACATTTTTTCTCTTAAAATACACAACTTATCCAGTTGGGCTGTCTGTGATACTTCACTTTTCATATTCATTTAACTATTAAATATAAAATTAGTATTATCAATTACATCCCCTATTTAGATTCTCAAGAAAGTAGTACTGAAAGTATGTCTAAATACAGAAAATAAATGATCATACCTCATATTATAAATCAAGCTGTCTCAGTGTCTCCAATTGTGCAGCTCGAAATCCTCAGATGTCAGATCTCTTGATCCTCAAAAATCTGAAATGTTAATATTAAGGGGTGAGCAAACCACGGCTCAGTAAGAGAGTTATATGCAACACTTGATATTCAGCTATCTATATGCTGAAAATAATTTTTCACTTTCTTTTTAAATCTTCCTAATTGGCTCTAGGCTCACATGTAGGAAGGATACTACAGTCGGCTAGGGATCCAGATGGAGTAAGGCAGGTATTTTAGAATACCTGGCTTGTCCCGGAACCTAGAAGCAACTGTAGAGAGTACTACATTCCTTGTTTTCAAAACGATAAAATTTTCGTTTTCACAGAGTAAACCACTTATTTCTTTTCACTTCAGTATAATTTAAAACACGTGACAGTTCAATAATAAAACAGTGGTTTCCTTCACTATAATTAAAACACGTGACAGTACAGTGGTCTGTAAATATCCAAGTCATTGGATAACCACTTCTGCAATTATTTCTATTTTAGAAATAATTTCATGTTATTCTTTTTGAATAAACATTAATTTCTCTTTGATTCAATAACCGTATCTTACAGTTTAGTAAAACAGTAATATTCAATACAGTACCATTCGGTAAAACAGTATTTTGCAATTCAGTAAAACAATACCTTGATACGGTTTAGTCAGTAAACAGTAAACACTAGCTACCAATTCAGTAAACAGTATACAGTAGCTTTCAGTTCAGTATCATAGAGACCAGGCAACACCCTACATATATCATGCTATAATAATATCATCTCAAATAGGGGAAACACATGAGATCTATGGCCATAGTCTATAGGGTCCTCAGTGTGCACTGATCAGGTGTCCACTGGGACGCTGATAATAGGATCAGTATCTATCAGCACTAACATGTGACACGTGACACGTGACACGTGACACGTGAGCATGATATGGAGCCTAACAGTCTCAAAACAGTAAACACGTGATATAGACCCCATTTATGAAATCACTTTCACTAAATATAAGTTTAATCAATCCACAAATATTCATAAGGAAAATATTTTCATCTTATGAATAACATTTATAAATTATTCATACTGGGGTCATCATTCCCGAAAATATTCTAAACATTATAGAACATCATAAATCATATTTTCCATACGGTGAAAACAGTTTATAAAATAATCACTGTAAAACACAAAAGGTCATAACTGTCCTTTTTCACCGTAACACATATACGCACGCTTTTCCGTGCTTTCTATGAAAAACATGATTTTCAAAGTTATCGGGATTCAAATAAATTATTTTTATGATTTATGAAAAAATCAAGATATTTATTTTCCAAATCACCACTCCCGTCCCGTGTTTTCTCTGTAAACACATGCGGAGACCTTTTAGTCTCAAAACACTGTTTTTCACCTTTAATTACCTTTATGGAATTTTTTATAAACACTTATTCTCACCATTGAACCCATAAAGGTTATTTATAAAATCAAGTGAATATTTGAAGAAAGATTAGTAAAATATTCACTTTGGTCCTTTTCATTTTTCACCTCGTTTCACGTGAAATATCACCTATCGGAATAAATTTAGGTGATTTCCTTTTTCACCATTTTCAAAACATGAATATTTTAAAATTAATTATCAATATATTCATATTTTATGAAACTAATCGATTTCTCGAATTTCGTGTTGAAATTCGTTTCTCGTGATGAAAAATCATTTATTATGATTTTCGGTAATTTTTTCAATAATTTTCGACAGTATAACGGCTGCCGATTGGCTAGCCTCTTGCACAAAAATACAGTTTAAATCTCAACCGGTAAATCACCACAATTCCAAACCGATAAATCACCACAATTTTCAACCAATCACTATCAATTGCATTTATAAAATTTAAATGCATAATTTAAAACATGTGTGCCGATATCCTTACAGGCTGCACATGTCTCCCTTACCTGTTTCGGGTCGGCGACTGCCTCTCGAAGGTCGCGCCCGTGTTCACCTCGCCCTATTCCATCGGCTCGGTCATCGAGGGAATTTTCTGGAATTTAAATTCTAAAATTTAGAATTTTTTCACAATTATTTAAATAAATAAATTATTTAAATAATTTACTATTTTTCGGGATTTCTTACCGATTCCCGTATTTTCTGGGATTTCCCGTAATTTTCGAATTCTCGGGAATTTTTCAAATTTCCGGAATTCCTTTTCCCTTTTCTTTTTCTTCTTTTTCTTCCTTCTTTCTTTTTCTCTTTTTCTTTCTTTTTCTTTTCTTTTTCTTTTCTTTTTCTTTTTTCTTTTCTTTTTCCTTTTCTTTTTTTTTTCTTTTTCTTTTCCTTTTTCTTTCCTGGCCGGTTCAGACCAGTCAGACCGGCTCCACCCTCCTCAGCGCCGGATCTCCTCCGGTGGCTGGTTCTCCGGCGGCTCGGGGGCTCAGCAGCTGGCTGGCGTCGAGGCAAAGCTGCCGATGGCCTCAGCTTGGCCTAGATCGGTGGCACGGCGGCGAATCTACTCGGTTTTGCCTCGGTCACTTCTCCTCCTCCATCGGCCTTCCTCCGCCGTTCCCAGGCTCTCCGGTGGCCTCCATCCCATTCCTCTCCTTCCGCCGGTGCTTCGACTGTGCTGGCGGCGATCGATTTGGCCGGCAATCGCCAGATCTGGTTTTCTCCTTTTCTCGGCTTCCATCGGTTTCTGCTTCTGTTTTCCTTCTTTCTTTCGCTGCCAATGGTTTCCATGCCTTCTTCTTTGGCCGGCGACGCATCCCTTCCTTTTCCCTCTTCTCCTTTCCTTCTCCGGCAGCCGCTGATGGGGGCGATCTCGCCCGGGAAGACAAAGTCGGGAAACAGATTCTGTATTCTGTTTTTTTTTTTTAATTTAATTCCTTTAGTTATATATACATATATATACATATATCATATATACATAATACATATAATATTATTATTATATATATTATATAGTACTATGTATATTTTAAGTATATAAAGATATATATTTTGTATATATAAAAAAAATATATCTCTAGTATAAATATATATATGTATATATTTATATACTTTAAAATAAATAACATTTATATATATCTATATAAATGTAATAATAAAATATATATTGTATTTACAATATATATATTTTCTTTCTCAATTTCTTATTCAATTTGGATTTCTATTTATCCAAATTAAATTTCCCTACTTTCCTTATTTAATTTCCTCTTTCCATTATTTTTATTTTCACTTCCAATTTAAATTTCCTTCACTCGGATTTCCACAATCCGTTCTTTTCTCAATTCTCAGGATTTTCACTAGTATCCCGTTCTCATAATTAATTCATTTATTTATTTCTAATATTTATAATTTCCAATTAAATGAAAAATTTACGGTTATCACAAAAGAACCTTCCACGGTAATAGAAAAATTCCCAAGCAGCAAATATCACTCATTTTCCTTCACTCTCGATAATCCTCTCTTCCTTGTCCTTCCTTTCCTTTTTTTGTCAATGATTGAACCCCATTTTTTTTATCCGCACCTCATTTCTCCTTTTGGTCAGCTCTCTCTTCAATCTTTTCTTTCTTTTTTTTTTCCATGTTAGTAAGTAAATTCCCAGCCTTGCACCTTCTTCTTCTTCGATCAGTCCACCATTTTTCTCTTTAAACATCAGTCTTCACACTTGCACCACTTCTTTCCGAAATGCTCTGTTTTTCCGGCCTACACTTCACCCTTTCTTCTGCCTATGGCTCCCAAAACCAAGACTCATTCTCACCTTGGTTGTCGATGCAAGATGGGAGTGTAAATGGCAACAGGATCATGAGGTGCTAGCCTTCGGTTCCGCAGAAAGAGAAGAAAACAGTGGCAAGATGAGTGGTACAATGATGATAATGATAGACGGTGGTGAATAAACATGTAAGTGGCCGGTTGGATTAGAGATAGTGGGTGTGTTACTGTTTCCAAGCTTCTCCAAGAAGCTACGCCCATGCTCCAAGAAAGCCAATATATTATTTTATCATTTCATCCCTTTATATATATATATATATTTTTTTTAAACCCCAATTGATATTTAGCAACATATATCTTAAATAGTTTTTAATTTATTTCATATATATTATTTGTCTTGCTAATATTTCATTATTTCTATTTTTATTAATTTATATTGTCATAGTCTCTTAAATCCTAAAGTCCTTAATATTATTTAATTTCCAAAATCCTTCACCCACAAATTTAATTATTCATATATCATCTATTAGCACTTTACTCCAACTAATAGATTATAAATTTTCCTTCATGGTCCTCATCTTCAATCCTCAAATTATAATCTCTCATAGTCTAAATTTTCCATAATTTCTCATTGTCCAATTTAATATTTCCTTGCCATGCTCATCCTCAATTTACCTTCTTAATCATCATAACTTCAAGTTAAATTCTCAATATATAAATTTGTCTCCAAATTACATTGTTTAATCCATCAAAATAAAAGAATTTACAACTATTACATCCTCCCTACCTTAGGAAATTTGGTCCTCCAAATTGCTCGATGTCATCTCAAAGGTTAATGACACTTTTCTTTATTATATTCTCGACATTCTAATAACCTCAAAGTCCGATAAATCTAAAGATCCACTTTACCTATCATCTCTTATTGTTTAAGAACCATCATACCACGCTGATATTAGCTATCTTAACAAGTACGTGCTTATTCCTTGAAGCTTTAACTCCCACATTCCTTTATCATTTCCAAAAAGTTCTCAAATTCTTTTCAAGATTCACTTTTTATAGAATCTTGTGTTCAACCTCGACTCTACAAAAAGGGAGGGCTTATGAGTCTTTTGGTTATCAAAATTCATATAGTTCAAAAACCATCAGGTTCAAATAATTGAGCTTTCAAAATCCTTGTAGTTCAAACTGTACAATTTTAAGAGTCTATATAGTTGATCAAGTCAATATGAATTTCGATGCAAAGTAACTAAATGTTCACTTAAATCCTTAGTGCCAATTTCAAAATCACAAACATTGAATTAAAAATTCATGAACTCCAAATCTTGTCCATCTTTAAGGCAAATCTAATATGTAGTTCTTTTCTTAAGGGTCCATGAAACTTTATCTAATAAGATTCAATCAAAACTCTTAACTATCCTTTATCGGATAACGAAATCAATAAAAATTTTGTTTCATATTCTATATAGTCCAAGAAAGTGACGTTCCAACTTTGCAATCTCTAAATCCGTAACTTAACTCAAACTTTCGTTGCACACTTGATATCTCATTAAAATATAACCCTAAAACACCAATTATATATCCAGTAGCCTTTGCACTAACAAAATCTCTTGTCCATAACAACACTTAAAATTCAAGTTTCTAATTCATTAATTGTCAATAACAACTTAGTTGTCACAAAGGTATCACATATTAATTTCAATTTCCTTCACATTGACTAACAAAATTTTTCCCCTTTGCTAAACCATTATAACACTTTAACAAATATCAAACCACTACAATAGATTTTATCCACAATTTTGTACTACACAAGATTTGAATATAAAACTTATAGTGATCGATAGAGATACATATTCAGTTATTGTCCTTCAAATTTAATCATGGTGATCTTAGAATAGGTGAGGTTACTTCGCTTTTATTATCTTTCCAATTCCTATATAGCTTCTTGCAAAGAGTAATGTTGCCAAAATATTTTTATCAATGAAATCACCTTGGACCTCAATACCTTATCCTTTTAATTCATAACTGGGGAATTCAAAGTCCAATTCATATGTTACCATTTACCCATGAATCAAATTCATTTTACATTAGACCTTAAATCTTAATATTCAAGCAATTCACAAATTGGGTGTATCTCATTAGTTTATACATTACAAACGTACATTTTTTTTATAAATCCATAACCCTCAAGTTGAGCTAAGATCAATGTCATTTTAAGTCGATCTTGAATACCTTATCTCACAAAATCTAAACCTTCAAATCAATTTACCACATTGCTTGATAATCCTTAAAGGTCTCCAGTAATACTCAAAGATTCATAATCTCTATAATCAGTCATATTCAATATTAGCTCTACTCAAAGCTCCTCAATTTGTAGAGGCTGAAGACCAAAGACTTCAAAATTCACAAAGTTCACAAAATCACGTAGTTCAATCAATTTTATTGCTATTTTTTTTGCACGGTGAATAAATTCAAATAATAGTTTCTTGCTACTATTGTAGTCAGGTCCAAACCCTATTGGTCAAGTCTAATAAGCACAATCGAAATCACACCAGATGTTGAGACTCTAATAAAGCTCATTAAGGATGCCTAATCCTCAAAATTCAAGTTTCATAGTTTAAAATCGCAATCCCAATTTCATATAGTTCTCAAAACGCAAGCCAAATCATGTATTCATTCAAATCTTAACCTCTCTTTATAGGAAAATAATGTTGGCATAAGACCTTACGTTCGAATGGCTCTATAAACAAAAAGCTTAATGCACAATTCGATTTCTTTCTAGTCATTCAAAATAGCCCACATATTTAAGATTTCAAATATATTAACTCTTAAATCCATGCATAATCAAAACCAAACGATTCCAAAAGCTCAAAGATTATGCTAAATATATCCATATGTTACATCAATCCACGTGTTGAAATCCTTAAGGTTCGTAGTTGTGTAAATGAATTCAATATGCAATTAAGCATATTCATTACATGCCATTCTCAGGATGCATTATCATAACTCAATTTATATTCAACACAATTCCCATGTATCCAAGCTTCATTCCACAATTTTCATAGTCTCTTACCCTTATCTTAACATAAATTTTTATCATTGTTCCATCAAAAGCCTCATATTATCCAACATACGTTCCTACAATTTCATATTAACTAAGTCCTCTTGCATCTTTCAATCATTACTTATTTCTACATAAGATATAATAATTCTATCTCTTTCAAAACAAAACAAATTCAAATCGATCGTTTTAGATCATTGCATGACCTATCTTAGGCCAACTATGCTAGGTTTTGTCATTATCATCTCCACTAAACACAACGTCATTTCATATTCATGAGTCTTGATATGTACACTGCATCAATATTTAATTCACATAGGCCATTGTGCCTCTACTAACATCACTTCAATATGTTCAAAACCGAACAAATAACATTTACCACTTCATTACTTATCAAATCATATCATATACGGATTAGGTAGGGGAAAGCTATAATTTATCCATATAGAATAAACACATTTAGTGCCATTTTAAACAGAAATGTACAGTTTATATTCAGACAAGTACAGTACTTTGGGGATGTAAGCAGTTCTTGACCTACCGACACTAATGTACATCAGGTCAACCTTGTTCTAATACCAAATTTTGTAACGACATTTTATACCGAAAATACGAACCAAAATTTTCCTTTTTCACTTACTTGGTTGGGCTATACGTGGTGTCACTAATCAATTGTTAAGCTAACTTTATATTAGCTAAGTCGATATCCTTTAATTACCTTAGGTCCCAGTCAAATTCTCTCACTAAGCATGCATTTACAATTTTGAATTATTCTACATGACTAAATATATCTCCACCCAAGTTGCATGCATTATTATAAACCATAAATATATCTTATACTTCCTTTAATTACATCCCCACACTATAAAAGTATTGAAATTACAAGTCTGAATATAAAAGGGAATACTGTACATCACATACCTTCAAGCATGGTACAAAAGCCTCGTAGGACTTGCTTAAACCCCGCGTACAAAACACTTACTGCAATTAAGCTGGAAGGTGGAGAGGGGGTGAGCTTTTTGGAAAGCCCAGTAAGAAATATATATAAGAAACAGATACCGAATTTCTATATGTAAGTTTCTAAAATATTTATTTAAGCTCGAATATCATATTTCATACCATTCGGAAATCAAATCATACATATGCAATGCATAAGAAAACATTTCCTTTAAACTGAAACATAAACAACTGAATTCTGAACATAATTCGAAATATACGTGCTTATCACATATAGTTTCAATACAAATCATCAAATCAATTTTTTCTCAGTTTCAGAATCCAAATATCATACATTCGGAAATCGTATACGAAGATAAGCACGGAAAAGCATATACATACTAAGCTTGAGACATAATGACTAAACAATAATCAAGCAGTTCAAATTGACATATGGCTATAGTCTAAAGGAGGTCCACAGTGAGCACTAATCAGGTGTCAACTAGGCTCGTTGTGTACTGGATCAAGGTCACACAGTAATAGAAACTTTACTGTAGACTGGATTAGGATCATACAGTAGCCCAAAACATTACCTACTGTGGACTGGATCAGGGTCACACAATAGTCCAAAACATTACTACCGTGATTGTTAGTCATGTCTCAAAACATTTTATACATATATCTTTCGAAATTCGAAATAGTATTTTTCGAGCTTTAGGAAAGTTCATAACAAAAGTCGTATACGTTTCTTTCAAAAGCATATAAATCATACATACTCATAATATCTTCAAAACAATACCATAGGGTGATAGTTTTCTTGAGATTAATATATCGGCTAAAAGTCTTATAAACAAATCAAAGTCGTACGATTTAACCATTCTCAAAATAAACCTGCCGGATAATTTATCAATTTCAAATAGTTGCCTAAGTTAAGCTTAAATCATAAAACCATTATTTTCATAAAAAATCTGGCAGCATAACAGCTTATATTTTCTTAAAACCCCCTGCAAGAAATACAGTTTATATAACCACAGGGCAGTTGATTTTAAATAGCATCCAGTATCTCTTACGTTTGGATATATATCTCTTACTTCATGCACTTAGCAAGTATCTCCTTCAAGTTTTCAAATCATGACTCAAGCTCCTGGTTGCTCCAAGTCACTACAAACCAAAATCATCACTATCTCAAAATAAATCTTAATCATATTTAATCATCTACAAAAATCATATTTCTTAGAACGACAATTTAGTCAACTTCACTTCTACATCAAAACCAATCCTTCATTATTGTACCAATAATATGTATAGTTATATAATTATTTTGATATCGTCTCATTCCCAATATCTAAAAATTCTCGTCATCGACTATTGATCGTATCGTATTTACTTACATACATTGTCACCTATGCATATACTCATATACTTGTATCCAATTTAAATCCTATATTAAAAATTCATTCTTTATTATACACATGACCTATGGCCATATATATATATATTTATATATATATATATTCTTAAATTTATTTTCTATTTATACCATATATAGATTTGTAATGACAATCTCAAAATTGTTTCACCGACTTATATCAACATATACATATATCATCTCTTAGGTTTTTGCACCTACGTATATCAACATACTTATATAATCCCAATACCATGCATATACATATGTCTTTGCTTAGGTTTTTAAACCAAAATAAATCACCAAATCTTAACTCATTTGACTTTAAAATTCTTCAGCTTACCTTTCACCAGATTTTCCTTCAATCTTTGGTTGCCTTAAACCCTCTAAGAAGAGGCCACTTCTCTGTTTCCAACTTCTTTGCTGTCCACTAGCTTCACTTCCATTTGTTCAGCTTCCAAACTCAGCCCGTTTCACCTTTTCTGATTCAGTTTTCCCTATTATGTTTTAGAGAAATATAAGGTTCTTGATGCTCTTCTGTTTCAGTCGATCTTAGCACAAATTCTATCCCCTTTCAACCTTTATTTTCAAACCCCTTTTTGGCTCCTTAAACTACATTATGAGTAGACCTTAGCACCCCTTAACCAGCTACTGTTTTCATGCCCAAAACCATCAAAAAGAACCACGCATGACCTGCTCTTCTAGCCTGAACTAGCACCAGGTTACAACTTTGTTCCACCACCGTTCAGCCACCTCAAGGGCTATAACACCAACCTTCAAGAGACACGACACTACCCCTGTTATTCCTTCCTCAAACAGCCACTATAAACACCAAATGGCCCCCTTGTTTTCCCCTTTTTCAGATCTGGAAATGTACCACTACATATGACCCACAACGCCATTAAGTTAGCACCAAATAGTCCTTTCTTGCATGTGAATACAGCAGTCCAATTGAAAGAACCTTCCATGGGAATAGAAAAATTCCCAAGCAGCAAATATCCCTCATTTTCCTTCACTCTCGATAGTCCTCTCTTCCTTGTCCTTCCTTTCTCTTTTCTGTAAATGATCGAACCCCATATTTTTTTTTCTACACCTCATTTCTCCATTTGGTTAGCCCTCTCTTCTATCTTTTCTTTCTTTTTTTTTCCATGTTAGTAAGTAAATTCCCAGCTTTGCACCTTCTTCTTCGATCAGTCGACCATTTTTCTCTTTAAACTTTAGTCTTCACACTTGCATCACTTCTTTCCGAAATGCTCTATTTTTCCAGCCTACACTTCGCCCTTTCTTCTGCCTGTGGCTCCCAAAACCAAGACTCATTCTCACCTTGGCTGTCGATGCAAGATGGGAGTGTAAATGGCAATAGGATCATGAGGTGCTAGCCTTCGATTTCGCAGAAAGAGAAGAAAACAGTGGCAAGATGAGTGGTACAATGATGATAATGATAGACGGTGGTGAATAAACATGTAAGTGACCAGTTGGATTAGAGATAGTGGGGTGTTGTTACTGTTTCCAAGCTTCTCCAAGAAGCCACGCCCATGCTCCAAGAAAGCCAATATTTTATTTTATCATTTCATCCCTTTTTATATATATATATATTTTTAAACCCCAATTGATATTTAGCAACATATATTTTAAATAGTTTTTAATTTATTTCATATATATTATTTGTCCCACTAATATTTCATTATTTCTATTTTTATTAATTTATATTGTCTGTAGTCTCTTAAATCCTAAAGTCCTTAATATTATTTAATTTGCAAAATCCTTCATCCACAAATTTAATTATTCATATATCATCTATTAGCACTTTACTCAACCTAATAGATTATAAATTTTCCTTCACGATCCTCATCTTCAATCCTCAAATTATAATCTCTCATAGTCTAAATTTTTCATAATTTCTCATAGTCCAATTTAATATTTCCTTGCCATGCTCATCCTCAATTTACCTTTTTAATCTTCATAGTTTCAAGTTAAATTCTCAATATATAATTTGTCTCCAAATTACATTGTTTAATCCACCAAAATAAAGAATTTACAACTATTACATCCTCCACACCTTAGGAAATTTGGTCCTCCAAATTGCTCGATGTCATCTCAAAGGTTAATGACACTTTTCTTTATTATATTCTCTACATTCTAATAATCTCAAAGTTCGATAAATCTAAAGATCCACTGTACCTATCATCTCTTATTGTTTAAGAACCATCATACCACGCTGATATTAGCTATCTTAACAAGTAAGTGCTTATTCCTTGAAGCTTTAACTCTCACATTCCTTTGTCATTTCCAAAGAGTTCTCAAATTCTTTTCAAGATTCACTTTCTATAGAATCTTGTGTTCAACCTCGACTCTACAAAAAGGGAGGGCTTATGAGTCTTTTGGTTATCAAAATTCATATAGTTTGAAAACCATCAGGTTCAAATAATTGAGCTTTCAAAATCCTTGTAGTTCAAACTGTACAATTTTAAGAGTCTATATAGTTGATCAAGTCAATATGAATTTCGTTGCAAAGTAACTAAATGTTCGCTTAAATCCTTAGTGCCAATTTCAAAAAGACAAACATTGAATTAAAAATTCATGAACTCCAAATCTTGTCCATCTTTAAGGCAAATCTAATATGTAGTTCTTTTCTTATCCTCTCTTTATAGGAAAATAATGTTGGCATAAGAACTTACGTTCAAATGGCTCTATAAACAAAAAGCTTAATGCACAATTCGATTTCTTTCTAGTCATTCAAAATAGCCCACATATTTAAGATTTCAAATACATTAACTCTTAAATCCATGCATAATCAAAACCAAACGATTCCAAAAGCTCAAAGATTATGCTAAATATATCCATATGTTACATCAAGCCACATGTTGAAATCCTTAAGGTTCGTAGTTGTGTAAATGAATTCAATATGCAATTAAGCATATTCATTACATGCCATTCTCAGGATGCATTATCATAACTCAATTTATATTCAACACAATTCCCATGTATCCAAGCTTCATTCCACAATTTTCATAGTCTCTTACCCTTATCTTAACATAAATTTTTATCATTGTTCCATCAAAAGCCTCATATTATCCAACATACGTTCCTACAATTTCATATTAACTAAGTCTTCTTGCATCTTTCAATCATTACTTATTTCTACATAAGATATAATAATTCTATCTCTTTCAAAACAAAACAAATTCAAATCGATCGTTTTAGATCATTGCATGACCTATCTTAGGCCAACTATGCTAGGTTTTGTCATTATCATCTCCACCAAACACAACGTCATTTCATATTCATGAGTCTTGATATGTACACTGCATCAATATTTAATTCACATAGGCCATTGTGCCTCTACTAACATCACTTCAATATGTTCAAAACCGAACAAATAACATTTACCACTTCATTACTTATCAAATCATATCATATACGAATTAGGTAGGGGAAAAGCTATAATTTATCCATATAGAATAAACACATTTAGTGCCATTTTAAATAGAAATGTACAGTTTATATTCAGACATGTATAGTACTTTGGGGATGTAAGCAGTTCTTAACCTACCGACATTAACGTATATCAGGCCAATCTTGCTCTGATACCAACTTTTGTAACGACCCTTTATACCGAAAATACGAACCAAATTTTTTCCTTTTTCACTTACTTGGTTGGGCTGTACGTAGTGTCACTAATCAATTGTTAAGCTAACTTTATATTAGCTAAGTCGATATCCTTTAATTACCTTAGGTCCCAGTCAAATTCTCTCACTAAGAATGCATTTACAATTTTGAATTATTCTACTTGACTAAATATATCTCCACCCAAGTTGCATGCATTATTATAAACCATAAATATATCTTATACTTCCTTTAATTACATCCCCATACTATAAAAGTATTGAAATTACAAGTCTGAATATAAAAGGGAATACTGTACATCACATACCTTCAGGCGTGGTACAAAAGCCTCGGAGGACTTGCTTAAACCCACGTACAAAACACTTACTGCAATTAAGTTAGAAGGTGGAGAGGGGGTAAGCTTTTTGGAAAGCCCAGTAAGAAATATATATAAGAAACAAATACCAAATTTCTATTTGCAAGTTTCTAAAATATTTATTAAAGCTCGAATATCATATTTCATACCATTCGGAAATCAAATCATGCATATGCAGTGCATATGAAAACATTTCCTTTAAACTGAAACATAAACAACTGAATTCTGAACATTATTGGCTCTATAGGCTATACCGAGAGGGTGGTGAATCAGTTTTTCGCTAACCTTAAGTTCATTTTTCGATTCTAGTAAATTTTCTAGCCTAGATTGATATTTTCTAAGTTCTCTAGGCTACTCAATCATGCAATATAAATTCAATTCAATAAGTACAATATAATTGCAAGTAAAGAGAGTAGGGAAAGAGAGATTTACACAAGCGATGTATAGAGGTTCGGCAACTTGCCTACGTCCTCTACCTTGAGAAGCTCCTAAAGATTTTTCCCAAATTCACTATTCTTGAAGTTGTGTTACACTCCCTCTTTTTGCAGGCTCAAGAGAAACCTTTCTCTTTTTCTAGGCTCAAGAGAAACCTCTATTTTTTTCTTAGGCTAAAGAGAAACCTCCCCCCTTTTCTTAGGCTAAAGAAAAACCTCCCTTTTACAAGGAATGATTTGGTTTACAAATTGTGTAATAAAAAAAAAGCCTCTAGATAGGCAAAATTACAAAGATTAAGCACAAGTAAAAGCCTATACAAGATTTGTGCTAAGCTATACAAGAAATATGTGAATGATGGAAGATGAAGACTTTTTAGCTCTTAAATTGTTGTTGAGCTTGAGGAAAATGAAGAAGATGAAGAATAGAATTTCTGAGCAGTTCCTCTTACTTCCTTTAGCTTCTAAGCCTCTATTTATAGTCCCTTGGATGGTTTGTAGACGTTGGGTGGAGCCAAAACTCGAATATGACCGTTGTCTCATAGAAACTAGCCGTTACAGTCTTTTCTCAGGTAAAAAGATCGATCCCTTTCCATAGGGGATCAATCCCAAGCTTCCAGATTGCTTATTCTGGGCTTGAGGACCATTCTACCATGAAGGGATCGATCCCTTCCCTTAGGGGATCGATCCCATGCCTCCAGAAAGCTTTTCCTGCACCATTTTGGGTTAGAAATGATATAGCCTTTGATCCTAATTCAACCCAAAACATTTTGGCATTTTTGTAGGAGTTTTTCTTGACTTTCTCTGATGAAAACATGGTCCAAAAATTCATTAAGTAATTTTCTAAAATATTCAAAACATTTTATAAAGTATTAAGACCAATAAGAATATATCATTAAATCATGGTCTTAATGTTTGATATGGTTGCCAATGATACCAATTATTATTTCAATCTAGATACCAATTGTTATTTCAATCTAAATACCAATTGTTACTAATGGTTGACTTAGACATTTTGCATGAATCCAATATTTATGTGTAGTGTGTTCATGTCAAGAAAATAATCATTCTAAATATGCAAGAACACAATCACACATCATCAAATATGCATATGGATTAATTGCACATTAGCACACTATCATAAAGTATTAATCCATATTCATATTCACAAAATTATACCATATAGAAGATTCAAAAAGTCAAGGTATTCAAGCAAACACATTTTCTTCCATGAAACTAAAGAATCCTATGCTCCATTTTCCATTCAAGATCTTAACCAATTATGAGCAAGGAAAGATACCATTTTAATCATTTAATAACCATATCCCTAGTTAATTTTAACGTTTAAGATTCCAAAGGGTATATGCTATTTTAGCTAAAATGGATTTGTCTAAATAAATCCATATCATTCTTCAGTATATTTTAACAATAAAATCCATAATCTATGAGTGAGGTTAAGCACATAATATCATGAAAGCAACTATTCTCATCTCATAGGCATGATTATTGATTCAACTTAAGCAAACATGCATGTTTAACATCAAAACAATCAAGATTCAATGCATGTATATCAATTGTTGGTGTTGTCATTAAAGCTCAAGTTATTTAATAATTTGGCCATAAAGAATTAAGTTCATGGATGATGCATTTGAACATTTAAGATCCATTTATTATTAAAAATTATAGGCTAATGACAATTATGACTTTATACTAATTGTTGAATTTTACATTTGAAATTAATCCTTAAGGTCAAGTTTTAATTATTTTATCATTAAAGTATATGATCTTAACTATTCATCTTCCACTAGATGTATAATTATCATGAAGCCTAATGTGGAGTAGTTGAGTCAAGCTAAGAAACATAATCCTATAAGCATGCTTGACTAAGATGAACAAAAGGAATGAAGAATATTCATTATACACAATTTCATCAAATTCTCATACCAATTGTTGGAAATAATACAAATTGATGGAGTTGAGGCATGATATCAATGAAAAATGATTCATCATATTGAAAGGATCATAAAAAAGAAGTTAAAATACTGGATTTTAAGTTGAAAAGAAAGAAGATATCAAGAAAGTGAAAAATCCTTCTCAAATTCGGTTGAAAAAGTGTAGGGAAGGCATTCTGCCTTGGGGGGATCAATCCCTAGAGGAAGGGGATCGATCCCTTAACTCCAGAATGCAGATTTTCTGCATTCTACTCAAGGGGGATCGATCCTGCATGTTGAGGGATCGATCCCTCATCCAGTTTCTGCAGATTTTTGACAGAAAATCCAAGTAAAGGTTTAAACATTTGTAAAACATGATTTTAGACTTGTATGAATGAAAAACATGGATGAAAAACCATTTAACAATAGATTTTGCAATTTTGGAAGAATTTACACAATAAAATGCATTTTTTGCCTCAAAGGGGGTCATTTTGAGAGTTATGCATGTTTTGGCAAAACTAAAGCATTAGAAAACACAAATATATCAAAACAAACTTGTCCACATAGGTTTTAAGCACATATATCATTAAAACATACATCTTCTGAACAACATGCCAGGATTTCCAACATACAAATTTCTCATTGATGCTCATGACATAGCGTTTTGCATAAATGACATATTTATCAGTTTTTGGAGCAAGAAAATATATTATCTACACATTTCAAACTTGCTCAACTTACAGAAATCTAATAATCATTTCAAAATCATGTTATATGCTTTTCATCCAATCATTCAATGCCTCAAGAACTATCCATCAAATAATCAGAAAATCATTTACTCAACTCATAATGCATCAAAAATCATTAACAGCCATATCATCAAAACACAAATAATCAAGTAAAAAGTTTAAGGAGTAAGGAATTAAGCTTACAAAACTCCTTTGCTTGAGAGTGCTTTGCCATGATTTGTTAAGTCCACCTTGAGTTATCCTTTGAAGAATTTTTGTGACCTTGCCAAGGGTAGATCCTCAAGCTCTTTCTCTTTCTCATTGGCACAAGCAACTCCATGGGATGTGTAAAGCATTTGAACTCCATTGTTTCATTGTATTCCCATGCTCTAACACTTCTACAACAAACAAATTTATGCATGTTTTGGTAGCCAAATTTTCTTGGGTCCATGAGAGTTAGTGCAAACAATTTTTGATCCTTTAGAGATCCATTTCAAGCACAAATCATCATTGTTTATAGCATGCTTTGGAATCCACATCTTCCTTACTACTTTTCCTCTAAAGGTAGTTTTTCCATGCTTGTGAGGTGTGGCCTATCCTATTGCATAGTGAGCATGTGAAAGATGTATCATGCATAGAATTTTTGCTCACTAGGAAATTCTTAAGATGAGTTTCCTTTTGTTTTGCATTATAGCCTAACCCATCTTTGTCAAAGAAACCTCTTTGGGTCTCAAGCATGTGATCTAATTTTTGTTGACCCATATAGAACCTAGAAAATGAGTTATGCAAATTTATATTCTTTTCATTCAACTCATTTATCTCTAAACTTGCTTCTTCTAATTTCTTCTCTAATTCTATATTAGCACTTAATAACATTTCATTCTTTATTTTTAATTTAGCAATGATTTTCTTATATTTAGAATTCATGCATTGAAATTCATTTGCTAAATCATTAAAGGCATTTTGTAGTTCATCAAATGTATAAATATTATCTTCACTAGAACTACAACTAGCCTCATCATCACTAATAGCCATAAAGCATGTGTAGGCTACCTTATCGTCCATGTTATCCTCATTGGAGCTATCACTATCACTCCATGCAGCCACAAATGCTTTCTTCTTAGGTTTCCTATCCTTTTCTTTCCTAAGTAAGGGGCAATCTAGCTTAGTGTGACCCGATTCATTACATTCATATCACACTAAGGGGTCCTTTTCTCTTCTACTTGATTCTCCTATTTGATGTCTCCTATTATTTTCTCTCTCATTCATTCTCATGAACCTATTAAATCTTTTGGCAAACATTGCCATTTCCTTTTCCTCCTCATTTCCACTCTCATCACTACCATCTCTAATGTTCTCATGAGTGGAAGACTTAAGTGCTACCCCTACCTTCTTTGAAGGCTCTTCATTTCTTTTTAATTTCATTTCATATGTAAGTAGGAAGCCCATAAGTTCATCTAAAGACAAGGTATTAGGATTCTTAGATTCTTCTATAGCAGTTACCTTTGCCTCCCATGATTGTGGCAAGCTATTCAAAATTTTCTTCATCATTTCTACATTGGAATAGGTCTTGCCTAATGCCTTAAGTCCATTGATTATGTCATTAAATCTAGTGTACATTTCATTCATGGACTTATTTTCTTTCATCCTAAAAAGCTCATAATCATGTGTGAGCATTCCTACTTTGGTTTCTTTCACTTGATTAGTCCCTTCATGTGTGCTGGCCAATTTGTCCCATATTTGCTTAGCATTTTCACATAGAGACACTCATTATACTCATTGGGACCTAATGCACAAAATAGGGTGTGCATAGCCTTGTCATTCAATTGTGCCAATCTCATGTCATTGGTGTCCCACTCATCTTCACTCTTAGGGACATCTTTTCCATCTACTTTCTTCATTGGGACCTTAGGACCATTAACTATCATTCTCCACACTTCATAATCATTTGATTGTACAAACAACATCATTCTTGTTTTTCAATAAGAGTAATTCTCTCCATTGAAGAGTGGAGGTCTAACTAATGATTGTCCCTCTTCTCATAGGGGTGTGCCTACATTCAAGTGAGCCATTTATGATCATTTTGCTCAATAGAGGTTAGTCTAAATCAATCTCGAGCCCAAACTCTGATACCAATAATTGGCTCTATAGGCTATATCGAGAGGGGGGTGAATCGGTTTTTCGCTAACCTTAAGTTCATTTTTCGATTCTTGTAAATTCTCTAGCCTAGATTGATATTTTCTAAGTTCTCTAGGTTACTCAATCATGCAATATAAATTCAATTCAATAAGCACAATATAATTGCAAGCAAAGAGAGTAGGGAAAGAGAGATTTACACAAACGATGTATAGAGGTTCGGCAACTTGCCTACGTCCTCTACCTTGAGACACTCCCAAAGATTTTCCCCAAATTCACTATTCTTGAATTTGTGTTACACTCCCTCTTTTTGCAGACTCAAGAGAAATCTCTCTCTTTTTCTAGGCTCAAGCGAAACCTCCCTTTTTTCTTAGGCTAAAGAGAAACCTCCCTCTTTTTCTTAGGCTAAAGAGAAACCTCCCCTTTACAAGAAATGATTTGGTTTACAAATTGTGTAATCAAAAAAGGACCTCTAGATAGGCAAGTGATTACAAAGATTAAGCACAAGTAAAAGCCTATACAAGATTTGTGCTAAGCTATACAAGAAATATGTGAATGATGGAAGATGAAGACTTTTTAGCTCTTGAATTGTTGTTGAGCTTGAGGAAAATGAAGAAGATGAAGAATAAAATTTCTGAGTAGTTCCTCTTACTTCCTTTAGCTTCTAAGCCTCTATTTATAGTCCCTTGGATGGTTTGTGGACGTTGGGTGGAGCCAAAACTCGAATATGACCGTTGTCTCACAGAAACTAGCCGTTACATCCTTTTCTCAGCTAAAGGGATCGATCCCTTTCCATAGGGGATCAATCCCAAGCTTCCAGATTGTTTATTCTGGGCTTGAGGACCATTCTGCCACAAAGGGATCGATCCCTTCCCTTAGGGGATCGATCCCATGCCTCCAAAAAGCTTTTCCTGCACCATTTTGAGTTAGAAATGATATAGCCTTTGATCCTAATTCAACCTAAAACATTTTGGCATTTTTGTGGGAGTTTTTCTTGACTTTCTCTGATGAAAACATGGTCCAAAAATTCATTAAGTAATTTTCTAAAATATTCAAAACATTTTATAAAGTATTAAGACCAATAAGAATATATCATTAACTCATGGTCTTAATGTTTGATATGATCACTTTAAATGGTTTGAGAAAATCATGTGTCATAAAGCAAATTTACAATATGAAAGAAACATTAAGATTTACTTAAGTTTTTGTCATTTCAAAAATACATGTGGCAATTTAAAGCTAACAAACATAATTCGAAATATACGTGCTTATCACATATAGTTTCAATACGAATCATGAAATCAAATTTTTATCAGTTTCAGAATCCAAATATCATACATTCGGAAATCATATACGAAGATAAGCACGGAAAAGCATATACATACTAAGCTTGAGACATAACGACTAAGCAATAATCAAGCAGTTCAAATTGACATATGGCCATAATCTAGAGGGGGTCCACAGTGAGCACTGATCAGGTGTCAACTGGGCCCGCTGTGTGACCTCTGTGGACTGGATCAAGGTCACACAGCAATAGAAACTTTACTGTAGACTAGATCAAGATCATACAGTAGCCCAAAACATTACCTACTGTGGACTGGATCAGGGTCACACAATAGTCCAAAACATTACTGCAGTGATTGTTAGTCATGTCTCAAAACATTTTATACATATATCTTTCGAAATCCGAAATAGTATTTTTCGAATTTTAGGAAAGTTCATAACAAAAGTTGTATACGTTTCTTTCAAAAGCATATAAATCATACATACTCATAATATCTTCAAAACAATGCCATAGGTTGAGAGTTTTCTTGAGATTAATATATCGGCTAAAAGATTTATAAACAAATCAAAGTCGTACGATTTAACCGTTTTCAAAATAAACCTACTGGATAATTTATCAATTTCAAATAGTTGCTTAAGTTAAGCTTAAATCATAAAACCATTATTTTCATAAAAAATCCGGCAGCATAACGACTTATATTTTCTTAAAACCCCTACAAGAAAATACAGTTTATATAACCACAAGGCAGTTGATTTTAAATAGCATCCAGTATCTCTTACGTTCGGATATATATCTCTTACCTCATGCACTTAGCAAGTATCTCCTTCAAGTTTTCAAATCATGGCTCAAGCTCCTACCAAAATCATATTTCTTAGAACGACAATTTAGTCAACTTCACTTCTACATCAAAACTAATCCTTCATTATTGTACCAATAATATGTATAGTTATATAATTATTTTGATATCATCTCACTCCCAATATCTAGAAATTCTCGTCTATCGACTATTGATTGTATCTACTTACATACATTGTCACCTATGCATATACTCATATACTTGTATCCAATTTAAATCCTGTATTAAAAATTCATTCTTTATTATACACATGACCTATGGCCATATATATATTCTTAAATTTATTTTCTATTTATACCATATATAGATTTGTAATGACAACCTCAAAATTGTTGCACCTACTTATATCAACATACTTATATAATCTCAATACCATGCATATACATATGTCTTTTCTTAGGTTTTTAAACCAAAATAAATCACCAAATCTTAACTCATTTGACTTTAAAATTCTTCAGCGTACCTTTCACCACATTTTCCTTCAATCTTTGGTTGTCTTAAACCCTCTAAGAAGAGGCCACTTCTCTCTGTTTCCAACTTCTTTGCTGTCCACTAGCTTCACTTCCATTTGTTCAGCTTCCAAACTCAGCCCGTTTCACCTTTTCTGATTCAGTTTTCCCTATTATGTTTTAGAGAAATATAAGGTTCCGGATGCTCCTCTGTTTCAGTCGATCTTAGCACAAATTCTATCCCCTTTCAGCCTTTATTTTCAAACCCCTTTTTGGCTCCTTAAACTACATTATGAGTAGGCCTTAACACCCCTTAACCAGCTACTGTTTTCAAGCCCAAAACCATAAAAAAATACCACGCATGACTTGCTCTTCTAGCCTAAACTAGCACCAGGTTACAACTTTGTTCCACCACCGTTCAGCCTTCTCAAGGCCTGTAACACCAACCTTCAAGAGTCACGACACTACCCCTGTTATTCCTTCCTCGAATAGCCACTATAAACACCAAATGGCCCCCTTGTTTTCCCCTCTTTCGAATCTGGAAATGTACCACCGCATATGACCCACAACGCCACTAAGTTAGCACCAAATAGCCCTTTTTTGCATGTGAATATAGCAGTCCAATTGAAAGAACCTTCCACGGGAATAGAAAATTCCCAAGCAGCAAATATCCCTCATTTTCCTTCACTCTCGGTAATCCTCTCTTCCTTGTCCTTCCTTTCTCTTTTCTGTCAATGATCGAACCCCATATTTTTTTTTCTGCACCTCATTTCTCCATGTGGTCAGCCTCTCTTCTATCTTTTCTTTCTTTTTTTTTCCATGTTAGTAAGTAAATTCCCAGCCTTGCACCTTCTTCTTCTTCGATCAGTCCACCATTTTTCTCTTTAAACTTCAGTCTTCACACTTGCACCACTTCTTTCCGAAATGCTCTGTTTTTCCAGCCTACACTTCACCCTTTCTTCTGCCTGTGGCTCCCAAAACCAAGACTCATTCTCACCTTGCCTGTCGATGCAAGATGGGAGTGTAAATGGCAACAGGATCATGAGGTGCTAGCCTTCTGTTCCAGCAGAAAGAGAAGAAAACAATGGCAAGATGAGTGGTACAATGATGATAATGATAGACGGTGGTGAATAAACATGTAAGTGGCCGGTTGATTTAGAGATAGTGGGGTGTTGTTACTGTTTCCAAGCTTCTCCAAGAAACCACGCCCATACTCCAAGAAAGCCAATATATTATTTTATCATTTCATCCTTTATATATATAAATATATATATATATATATATATATTTCTTTTTAAACCCCAATTGATATTTAGCAACATATATTTTAAATAGTTTTTAATTTATTTCATATATATTATTTGTCCCACTAATATTTCATTATTTCTATTTTTATTAATTTATATTGTCTATAGTCTCTTAAATCCTAAAGTCCTTAATATTATTTAATTTTCAAAATCCTTCATTCCCAAATTTAATTATTCATATATCATCTATTAGCACTTTACTCCAACTAATAGATTATAAATTTTCCTTCATGATCCTCATCTTCAATCCTCAAATTATAATCTCTCATAGTCTAAATTTTCCATAATTTCTCATAGTCCAATTTAATATTTCCTTACCATGCTCATTCTCAATTTACCTTCTTAATCATCATAGCTTCAAGTTAAATTCTCAATATATAAATTTGTCTTCAAATTACATTGTTTAATCCACCAAAATAAAGAATTTACAACTATTACAGATGTTGCTACAACAACTCTTGGAACATTCTTAAAAATTTAAAATTTTATTAAAAATATGATATAATTATTAAAAAAGATAATAAAACAAAGTAAAAACAAAAATTATTGAACTAATAGTGTCCAAATTCCAATGGCCTAGTTTTGACCCTCAAAAAAATGCAATGACCTAATAAGTTATTATTAAGAGTATAAAATCATTTATATAAATGTTTAATTGTTTAGTATGATTTATTTATAATTTGTTAATTATTTATTTGTATAGCTAATACTTTTGGATTTTCACTTTCTTTTAGTCTTATTATATATATTTGGCTCATTTAAAAAATAAATTTTTATATAATTATTAATATATAATTATATATTTTATAACAGATGTGAATATCGCAAGGAATTAAAAAAAATCATTGTCAAGTAATAAAACATTAAAATGTAAAATTTATATTTATATGAATGTTTATTAAATTTTAACTTTACTTTTGCAATTTTATTATATTTTTATTTAATTATATAAAAAATAAAATTAATTATTGCATTCAAAATTATAAAAAAATATTTCTAACTTATTAAATTTTAAAATAATTTGACTAAGCCCACTAAACTCGTCCAATTAGAACCGGATTGAACCCGAAAATGCCGAAACTGAAAGTACTCGAATCCAAAAATACTTAAATCCAAAATAATCCAAATTCAAAGACAACTTGGACCGAACCCATTGGAACCAATCCGTTTGCCACCTCACTGCAAGTGAATTTACACAAGAAATTGAACTTGTAGGATTGGAGTATCTGCATAAAGGTTGTAAGCCGCCAATCATCCACAGAGATGTGAAATCTACAAACATCTTATTAATTGAAGACTTCCAAGCCAACCTAGCCGATTTCGGGCTGTCAAAAACTTTTCCAGTTGAAGGTGGCACTCATGTGTCATATATAATCCATTGCTGGCACCCCTGGCTACCTTGATCCTGAATAAGTACATCTACCCCTGAGAAAACTGCTGCCTTTGGGAGTTTGCATCATTTAGTTGTAATGATCTTTGGACTCAAACCAGTTTCATGTTGAATACGCAATTGCAGGTATTACATATCAAACAGGTTGACTGAGAAAAATAATATTTATAGCTTTAGAATTGTTTTTTTTGAAGATTGTAAACACTTTATTTTGTCCGAAATCTTGACTTGTAAAAAATAATTAATTGGATTAAGTAACATTGTGTTTTAATTTAATTTAACAATTTAGGATTACGTTAGAATTAAATTAGGATTTTTTTAACATTAAATAAAATAAATTTAAAATTAGGATAGAAATAGGATTTAGGAATAATTAATAAATAAAATAAATAAACAATTAGGATTAGCTTAGGATTAATTTAATTAAATAAGAGAGTTATTATTGGATTAAAATTAGAGGAATTAGAATTAGACTATAATTAACATAGGAATTAAATAGATAAAATATGAAAAAAATAGTAGATAATGTATAAAGAAACTTAGTTGTATTAGGACATTTGTAAATTTTTTATTACAAAAAGAGATAAACCCCATAGCTTAGATCAGCTAATTAGGGGCTTTAACTACACATTCATCTTCATCAACTAACCAAACGCATCACCATAGCTAGCCCTGTTTCCACCATTATCATCTTACACTA
This sequence comes from Heritiera littoralis, assembly GCA_031772115.1. Lineage (NCBI taxonomy): Eukaryota > Viridiplantae > Streptophyta > Magnoliopsida > Malvales > Malvaceae > Heritiera > Heritiera littoralis. The sequence goes on from JAPDPK010000090.1 coordinate 2,069,704, forward strand.
AAAAAAAAAAAACCGAGCCATCTTCCCTGCCCGAAAGAACTCGCCAACCTAGCCTTCCCGTCCGAGCTTCCAAGCCTGAATCATCCACCGGAAACAGCTGCTGCACCGTCGCCGTCACTGCATCTACTGCTGCACTTCCCTGCTTCCAAAACAGCTCGGCATCATCATCAACTTTCGCAACCACCATCTTCATCGTCCCACCGTTGCACCAGTTGATCCTCACATCACCATCTTCTTGCCTCCTCACTAAACCGGATCGACACCAAAACTAAAGCTGCTTGCACCGAACCTTCTCTTGCATCTGTTCCTGGGCACCATTCTACCAGCAACCTTCACCGAATCATCGCCTCAAACCGCTTCCTGCGTAGCCAAACCTTCATCGGACCGATCTTATAATTGCGGCACTGTCATCATTTTCTTGCCATAGCCAACACCGAAGCCGCTCCTTGCATCTTGTTGTCTCTGTTCTGTCTATTAAACCTTGCTCCGTTCTGTTCCGGTTCGGCACGGCATTGTCCCAGAATTCATCTTGGACTGACCACACTTCACCGCTTCAAGCTATGGTTTCTGCTGTCATCGCTCAAGCCTGTAGCGGTTCTGCTCCTTGATCATCACCATCATCGCTTCATTGCAGTTCCTCACCGCCCAACCGCTGCTGCCGGCAAGCTGAGTCGCCCCTGTCCCGGCTGCTTTGAGACTCGTCATCACGCGCCATTGCTGCTACTTTTCGACTACCTTGTTTGTTGTAGGAATAACAAAGGAGGTTGAAGAAGACAACCCACTAATTCTTCTTTCCAGGTTTTCTATGACTTTGATATATTAATTGTTTCATTATTTGATTGACCTATAATTGATCTAATCATATAATATGATAATAATTAATTGATATATGTTAATTACTTAGTCTAATATTAATTTAATAATTGGATAATTTAATCTGTAAGGATTTATCAATTGATATGTATTTTGGTGATAGTTTGCATGTGGATTAATTTGAGAAGATTTTTAATTTTGGTAATTAAATTAGTAATGTATTTCTTAAAAAATAATTTTGCATGAATTAGTTTATTAAAATTGACATAGTTTATGAAAATAATTTAGCATGACATAATTTGTTTTATTGAATGATCAAAGTGATATGATTAAAGTTAATTGACATGATAAAATAATTTGCGTGACAATATTTAATTTGACCTTGTATAACATTATTGCATGATGATATTTAATTTGATAATGTGTAATTTGACTAACATAATTGCATGAGGTATTTCTTTTACTTTGCATGAATAGTTCTTTTATAATATGATTTAGTGAATAATATAATTTGGCATAGTGTATTAGGATTAAGGTCTAGAATAAAAAAATAGTAAGTAAATTCAAAATTATTATTCAAAACTTATTGTAACGTCCCTTTTTTACCAAAGTTACGAACCAAATTTTTTCTTTTTTACTTAGTTGGGCTGTGCGTAGTGTCTCGAATTTATTCTTAAGCTAAATTTACGTTAACTAAATTAATATCCATTAATCATTTTGGTCCCAATTCAATCTATGGACTAAGCATGCAATCACAATTGTTGAATCATTTTACTTAGCAAAATATATATCCACCAAAGTTGCATGCATCATTATAATCCATAAATATATTATATACTTTCTTTAATTACATCCCCATACTACAAAAGTACTGAAATACCAGTCGAAGTACAAAATAGATAATTATACATTATATACCTTCAAGGGTGGTACCAAAAGTCTCGAAAGACGAGATAGAACCCCTCGTACTAGCTCCTACTACAAATAATCTGGAAGGGTGAAGAGGTGGGTGAGCTTATAAAGCCCAATAAGAAATATATATAAGAGACAGATACCGAAATTCTATAACAAATATATAAGAGACAGATACCAAAATCCTAAATGCAAGTTCTCAAAGTCATTTATTAAATCTCGGAGTTGGAGTTCATACGATTCAGAAACCAAATCATGCTTATGCAATGCATCAGAAAGTAATTCATTTAAACTGTAATAAAGCAAATAAATTCGTAACATAAATCCAAACATATATGTACTTATCATACTTAATTTCTATACAAATAATCGAAATAAATTCATATCAGTTTCGAAATCCAAATATCAAACGTTTAGAGTTCATATATGAAAATAAGTGTGAAAAAGCATACACATACTAAACATGGAGACATACTAACGACTAAGTAACAATCATGCAGTCCAAATATTCCTGTGAGGGAAAGGGCTAGTCGAATAGACATATGGCCATAGTCTAGAGGCGAGGTCCACAATGAGCACTAATCAAGTGTCAACTGGGCTCATTGTGGACTAGATCAAGGTCACACAGCTCGAAAGTCAAATATTATTGCGGACTGGATTAGGGTCACACAGTAGTTTGAAAGTTCTAATACTGCAATGACTTTAGTTAGTCATGTCTCAAAACATTTATATTTATGTTTATATATATATATATATATATATATATTTTTGGAATTCGAAATAATATTTTCGAACTTCTTAAAGGTTCACAAATGAATATACATATATTTTCTTTCAAACGTAGATAATTCATAACTATTCTCTAAAATTACAATACTTTGGTAATTTTCATGAAAGTTAGTATTTCGGATAAAAATTACATAAATATTCAAAATCATGCTATTTCACATTTTTCTAAAACTGAGCTTGGTAGAAAATTGCTATTTTCAAATTGTTACTTAGCTTTAGCTTAATTCGCAAAACTAATATTTTTACAAAAAATCCAGCAGCATAACGGCTTAATTTTCTTAAAACCTTATGCAAGAAAAATACAATTTATAAAACTCAAGGCAATTGATTTTAAAATTATTCAGTATCTCCTACGTTCCTATATATATCTCTTACCTAAAGTGCACAAGTGTTTGCTATTGCACCCTTGTTCTTCTTGAGCTTTCTATTACTTCTTGATTTCCATTTCTTTAGTCTTTAGTTTAGGGTATTAAGCGTCCCCTACTTTATAAAATTTCTTTCTATATTAAGGCACAAAAATCATAAAATTTATATAATTGGATCACCTTAAGGAAATTTATATTTTAAAGTCTCCCTTAAAATCATTATCTTGCAAATTCCTCCTTTGGTTGCCAAATACTCCTTTACCTTCTTATTTTTTTCTTTCCCCAGATAAACTTACATCAAAGACCATATTTTACTACCTTATTTCACTCTACATTCATCATTTAAAATCTATTATAAAATCAAATCCTTACCCATTATTATTTGTCAAAACCGAGGGCCCCTAATGCAGCTTGATATTTACTGTTTTGGGAGCTGCTATGGACTTCAAGATGCAGCAACCCTCTTTCGATTTCAGCCTTGCGTTTTGTGTTCTCCAAAAAGCCTCTACACACATATATTCAGCCTTAAATCATCATTGTTCATTCCCTGAATTTATTTACTAATTAAAACTTAATTTAATTCATGCATAATTTAACCTCACCTCTTGGTTCAGACCACCATTCACCTTGTTTCAGCTTCCACGTCAGTAAAGCAGTCCCAAAAACTTCTCTGATTAGCCTTGCCGAGACCCCTTTCTAGCACTTAAGAATTCAGCCTTCAATAGCCCTTAAAGGCTCGGCATCCACCACTCATTTCAGCCCTTGGGAGTCTCCTTCTTCAACTCCAAAAACACCCTGTACAGCACCACTTCCTGCCTTTATTGATGAATGTCGAGAGAAGTACAGCGCCCTTCCAAAACTTCCAGCTGTTGCGTTGGTGAAAGAGAAAGAAAACTCCTTGCAGCCCTCTCGTTCTCTGTTTGCTGCACTCTCTCAGTTTTCCTCTCTTCCCTTTCTTCTTCCTTTCTTCTTGCTCTTCTTCTGTCAGTGATCGAAACCCTTTACTGCACCTCACTTCTTCATCTGGTCAGCCCTCCATTTCCTTTTTTTTTTTTGGTGAATCTCCATTTCCTCTTTAGGTCCAGCCCTCACACTCACATTATTTCCTACTAAACCAACTCTGTTTCCAGCACCCAATTTACAGCCTAAAACTCCACTTTCTCTTCCGTTTTTGGCTCCCGAACCTGCAACTTTTCTTGCCTTAAGTACTTCCTTCCTTGAGCCTTGGCTGTCGACACAAAAGGGAGAGCTAAATGGTGACATGATCGTGAGGAAGTGGTGCTCTTGGTACAACAAAAAATTGGGAGAAAGGAGGGGAAATGGATATTGTCAGGATGATGATGATGGATGGTGATGAAAAATGACCTAGGTGGCCGGTAGGGAAGAAGATAATGGGGTTAGGTGACTATTACCAAGCTTCCTCAAGAAGCCACCCACTTAATTCATCCTTATTTTATTTATTTAGTTATTTATTTTTAAGTCATATAGTGATATTTAGTAAATTTATTCTAATTTATTTAAATTCATTTACTACATGTTCTTTGTTTCACTAGCATTTCATACTTTTTATATTCATTAATTTAAATAAATATTATTATTTGTTTATATTCATATAAACATATATATAAATGACATGAATATATATATATATATATGGACATGTGTTTGACTTTACTAATTAATTTGCCAAATATTTATTTATGTTTTTTCACTACAAAATAAATCTATTAACATAAGGTGGTTTATTCCTTGACTCTTGATAAAGTTTGACTGGTCAAAGCTTGAAATTACTAAAATACCCCTATTAGCATCTATAGGTAGTTTCGTGTGATTCGATCTACAATTCGAATCAGAGTGAGACATCATCGCACAAGAGTTCACCCATCATATCCAATGTGTTTAAATTCATCATTGGCTATATTCGATGGTACTTTCTCGACCTTGGGGCAAAATTATAATTTTGCATAATTTTTGACATGTTTTCCAAGGCATGACTAATGAGAAAATTAAAGGCGCTAATGCTTACCATTGTCATTGTCTACTCCAAAAATCATTATGATGGGATCTGTACTTCTTTAGGCCTTGGAATTCTCAATGAGACCCACGATTTGCTTGTTTCCTATCATACCAATTCCCAAGAAAATCACTAACTTTATATTTAATTACTCTACGTCTGAAATTAAATTATTTACAAAGGAGAAATTAGGAATCTCACACTTATTATATTAAAATAAATTAAATAAACTTACAATAAGGGATAAATAAAAAGATGAGTTATTCCAACGACAGAATTTTGAAGGGATTGCCCTTGAGTAGCTCTTTTAGATATCTTAAGATAAGGTGAGTCCTTTGAAGTCTGACTTGGAAGATTTAAGGGATATTTCCAATATTAATAATTCATCATAAAAATTAAATTAAAATAAAATTAATAAATTAAAATTAAAATCATTAAAAGAATAGAATAAAAAATAAGATAATTTAGGATTAAAATTAGGAAAGAATTATAAATAGAAACTAAATAATAAGTAACTTGAATAAATGTAGATTAATCCGATGATAGAATTTAAAGGGGAATTGTGCTTGAGTAGTTTTCTTTGAAATTCCTAGGTAAGGAGATTTCTTTCAAGGTCTGACCAACTTGATAGAAGGTCTAGAGAAAGTTTTCAATATTAAATAATTTATATTTATTTAGGAGATATAAAAAATAAAAATAATTATAGGATAAAAAAGAAATTATAAATAATTAAAAATAGGAAAAAGAATAATAAATAGATTTATAAGAAATTGGGTAGTGGGACAAGATAGGTTTTTCATAATATGTTTAAATTATCCGACAACGGAACCTTTTCAAGAAAGGCAATTGGTCTTACTTGAATACTCTTGAGATGAGAAGAACTTTTAAGTTATCCAACCAGCTTGATGGAAGAGATTTAGAAGATTTTTCAATATTTAATCATATCGAAATTAAAGCAAACAAAAATAAGCAAAATTAAGATAATTTTAGACTATTTGGTATCATTCTAGGATGGGCATTGTGTGGGTGCTAATCCTTCCCTACACATAACCATACTCCGAAACTTTAGATTCTTTGAACATAAACCAAGTCTTATCTTTAGACAAAAATAGGTAACCAATCATGTCTTAGATTAAAATGATTGGTGGCGACTTTTGAATTTAAATCTAACATGTTAGGTTCTAGAACTTGACACGTTACGACAGAGATCATAACATGTCGACATGCAATCACACGAGCTAGCAATGAGAGCACTCACATAAGTCAATGGGTTAGCTCCATGCTGTCCATGGGTGACATCAATAACATTGTTGATCCAAGATTAAGAGGAGATTTTGATGTCAACTCTGTGTGGAAAGCCGTAGAAGTAGCAATGGCTTGTTTGTCTCCAATTTCTGCAAGAAGGCCAACCATGAATCAGGTAGTAGTGGAATTAAGCGAGTGTTTGTCGGCCGAAAGAGCTAGGAACAGGGGAGACAACGAAAACGAATCACTAGACTCATTTGGTTTCATGACCATGAATTTGGGAACTGAATCAACTCCTCTAGCCAGGTGACCATAAATTTATCCGTCTCTGGCCCTTTATGTTTTCCGGATTTAGCTGGTGTGAGTACTACAAAATGAATCAGGTGACAGTGTGCTCAAAGACAAAGAGAGCCTGTTTCAGGGTGTTGGCTGGCCTGTGAACTTGTTTTCATCATTCCAAGAAATAATGCAAATTTTTTAAGATAAAGAACAAGAACCATGGGATCTGAGAGGATCTCCACAAGTTGATACAGAAATGTTGTGCTTCAGGTTATTGAGCTCTGTTTCAATTGTAACTCATGAAAATATGTAATTTCCAATGGCATTTAAATTATGTTGACGAAACCATGTTTTAATGTGTTTATTCCCAAGCGCCACGATAGTCAAACATACCTCAGTTACTCAGTATACTTCAAAAAGAAAAAGGAAAAAAAATTCCTCTATATATATAATATATATGTATGTATGTATACACACACTAGATGGAAACAAGGTCTTTTTCTACAGTAAGCTTCATGGCAATGGTAAAATAGATCACAATGACAGTAGAAACCAGATCTATGATGTTGATTCCGCTGATTATCTTTCATTATGGTTGATTCTGGTGATAAAATGCTAGTAAAAGTAACAGGATAAAGAACTCGGGGCTGTCATGTTGGTTTGTGCAGTTTATTTAAGAGCTTTAAAATTTGAATATCAAAATTTATTTATTTTTTTATTTTCAGAGTGCGATTTCTTTTGTACCCAAAAAAAGTTAGGTGATAAAGACTCGTATAAGATTAATATCACAGAGTTGCTAAATGCAAAGTCCTAATTATCATCTTCATTAATGAACAAAAAAAAATTATCATCTTCATTAATTTGTTATTATTTATTAGTTAAGTATAATCCTAATGATTGGCATCAAATTAGTCCACTGAAGATAAATAATAAACATAGGCAACCAGCTAAGCAGGACTAAGTAATTTCATTTTAAATGTTATGGTATGAAGTGTTCTTCTACCTAGTTGATGGTGATGAGCTTGCTCAAAACGTACCGATATATTGTATTTTAATATCTTTCTTTGATTATATATAGCCCATGTAGATAATTGACTTATCCTACAACAGGGCGTTTCCAGCAAAGCAACTAAAAAGAGGTATATTTTTAGAATAAATTTGAAAAGAATAGTTCTCCTTCATAGTTCTTAGTCATCGAGGACAACTTTAGTGATGAAGAATGGGTCTAACTAAATTCTCTACATTATTTTTAGATGAGAAATAAGTAGTGCGTTCGCTTATCATAATCACTAGAATATGCCCGCTCGTTGATGCGGGTTTGGTTCATGGGGAGGTCAAGGATGATAATTGTAAAGATAGATAATAGGTTGCATGATATAGTAAAAGAGAGGGTATGTGTATTACATAGTGAGCTCCTTACGCTTTAGTTGGCTATTACTGTTTCCCAATTGTAAAGCAGGTTCAAATTGATGGGCATCTCACGTTGAAGCATACCTTTGCAGTAAGGTTGTTGAGCAAAAGGGGGGCTGTACATTCATAAGTAGAAGTGACTTAGTCTTTTCTTTTTTCTTTATCCCTGCATGTGAAAATAAGAGGTCATAAGCAATGATCAAAGAAACTGGGTCGAAGTAGGATAGTTAATGTCAGTGCATCATAGGTGACCATAAAATTAGAACGAAGATAAAGGTTAAGGAGATATAAAAAAAGAATTTGATAGATAGTTTTCCTTAAAAGATTTCTTGAAGAAGATGCAAGAATGCATGGAAACTGCTTGATATGTAAAGCTAATGGGAGGAATGGATAGAAAGTAATATTCGAATAGAGCAGCAAGTATAATACGTAGATTTCAATGCCTTCAATGGGAGATAATCAAGGAAATTTTCTTCTTCAAGTTGTTGGGCAAAGATTGTAGCTTGTTTTTTGCTTTCATTATTGCAAGATTTGAAGAGGCATGAAATAGTTGCAGAAATGAGCTTTACATCAGGAAGGGAGAAGTGGAATTAAATATTTGTTTGACTTAAAAAAATTTTGTGGGAGGTGTACCTAAATTGTTTTCTTTTTGCTCTGTCGGGTGGAGCACCAGGGCTATCTTGAACAGTTTGCTTGCTTGGTTCCTGAATTCTATAGAGATAGCAAGGTATTTATTAAAAGAAAGCATTTTGTCAGAGAGGAGTGACAAAATAGCATCTATGATTACAAAAAGGAGAAGTGCAAAAAATGAAAGCAAGGAGCAAACCTGATTCCCTTCTATGGTATTGGGGATTTGAAAGAGAAAAGTTCCAAAGGTGACATTCTGTAGTTTGCTCAAGTTATTTATCACCAATTTTTTTTTTTTGCTGGCTGTTCACCAGAGGACTGGACAACAGGATGGCTTAGCTTGGCAATAGCTTAAGGGCTAAGATTTTGAGTTAAGGAAGTGCTAGTAACAATGAATGTTGGTAGGCGAGAATTGCAGGATTGTCTTGCAAGGGCAACTTCGAAAATTCTTTCTTGATTCACCAATTGTTTAACACATTCGGGGAAGAATTCTTGGTCAAGTTCTTGTTCATTGGCAATGTTCTTGATAGGCATCTGAATGAGCTGTTCTGCTGATCTACCAAAGACCAAAAAATCTATCTTACTGGTTTCATCTTCAACATTTATCAAAAGCTTGAACCTAGTTGTTTACAAATGGCACAAACACAACTAAATCAGATGAACATAAGAAAATTGTTTGTCAGCAATCAATTAACATATATAAAGTATCAAGGTAGATAATGAGGAAAACGTATCTGATGCTAGTTTTGGGTTTTGCTCACCATGAATTTGGTAAGTACAACACAACTTGTATTCAATGAGCTTAAGACCTCTGTTGCATATATTGCAATTGCTGAAGCACCATCCTTCAGAAAGATCAATGGCAGAAACTCTTGCTTTACATGTAAAGAAGACTCTGAGGAAAAAGCAGTGACATTTAAATAGTATTATAAAATACAAATCAGATACAAAAAGCGGACAGAATGAGATAATAAATCGTTTTGCAAAAAGATTTAGTGAGCAAAACCTTTGAACATGAGACATCTAATTTGAAGAGCTGAGAAATTGACATTTTGTTTTCATGAATGTCATCTGCTCCTTCTCGTCTTGGTTGTAGTTGTTCATTCGTTTGATACATAAGAAGTAGCTGATCAACATATCTGGTAGCAAGGAAAAAGATAAAAAAGGGATCAAAATGGGGACAGCAAAGTTCCTAGTCAGATTATTTGAATTATAGAAAAGCAAACACTTGTCACTCAAAAGTTTAGTTTCAGGTATATCAAGATCTACGTAAATTTTTGTGCCTGAGGAGCTTGATAGAGCAGGCATGCCTATCCAAGGAGAGGAAAAAGCAAGAAGCATTGTTGCAAATTTATAATCATTGAATATGATAAACAATGTTGGTTTTGCTTACCCAGGAATTTATGCACTGTCATCCTAGCAAAGACCACAGCAACATTTGTTCTTGAGAAAAAAGTGTCTTGATTGTCAAAGACATGAGCAGATGCAAGCCATAATGTAAGATCAAGTGTGTTGCCTCTATATGGGAAGAAAACATTTGCATGCATATGACAATTGAAGGACTAAAGAAAAGTTTAGGTGTAGTTGACCAACAGCTCATCTTGGATCCTAATGTTTGTTCGATGCCCAAGATTTGGACTGGTGTTTCTGAACCATTGCCCACAGAACTGACACCAATAAGAATTCCAATGGCATTTAAAATATGCAAAAAAAGGAAAAAGGAGGAAAGGAAAAGTTGTTATGAGATAAAGTAGTGCTCGATGTGCAAGTGGATATCAGAGGAAAAAATGGGATATAAATGAAGAAATGTAGATCAGAACCTATGAGCAAATAGATAGAATCAAGTCGATTATCGAACGAATGAAATCATTGCAACTGGAAATACTACAAAGTTGGATTGATTGGACTTGATATCTCGGTTTCGTTGGTATTACATGCAAAGTTTATAACTGCTCCAGCAAAAATAACATTGTCTAAGCCTTTTATTTTTCCAACGTAGAAGTTTGTAATTTCATAGAGTGATTTTGAATTGCAACTTACAATGCATTGCCCTGCATGGATAAAGGCATGAAAGTAAGGCAGTAACATAAGAAAAAAAACTATGTTGCAGAATCAAGGCAAGTGAGATTTTAAATGCTAAACACAGACCTTTTCGTCGATGACCAGTAGATCCATGGACAAAAATTTCTTCTGAATGCCTGTCAAAATGGTATCCCAAATCCTTAGAATGCAAACTTGAACCTTGTCCGAAGGCTGTAGTAGTTCAAGTTCCCTTAAAATCTGGTAGGTTATTGCTCAAACTAAAAAAGAAAAAAAGTAGGCTAGCATAAAAGCTGAGTATATTTAATAAATAAAAAGGAAGAAAATTATTTGTAAGCAAGCGCAAGGAACACAAAAAAATTAAAAAACAAAGAATTTAATAAATCAGCCCCATAGAAACATAAACAATGGAAGATATCGAGATTGTTAAAGAACACATAAGTCAGCACAAGTTATAAAGTGCTTTCTTTAATTGAAAATTAACTATTACTTGGGATGTAAGGCCCCAGACCACAAAGCAGGGTCACCTTACTCACCTGTACTGTCCGCTTTGGGTCCAGACCACTAAGCAAGACCCTCACGGATTTGTCCCAAGGGTCCTGAAGAACTCAGGATAAATTCCCTTGAGCGCATCCGTAGTGACTCGAACCCTTGACTATGTCAAGATGTCAAGTCACTGGCCTAATGGTTAGTAGTGACTTGACATCTTGACATAGTCAAGGGTTCGAGTCACTACAGACGCGCTCAAGGAAATTTATCCTGAGTTCTTCAGGACCCTTGGGACAAATCCGTGAGGGTCTTGCTTAGTGGTCTGGACCCAAAGCAGACAGTACGGATGAATAAGGTGACCTTGCTTTGTGGTCTGGGGCCTTACAATAAAAACGCGCGTTTTATTGTAACGTCCAGCTTGTTCACTGGGTCATTACTCATCCGTACTGTCCTCTTTGGTGACCTACCTAGCCCACCTCAAGGTTTTATCGTGAATGCTTGTCTATGGCCAGCCCTACCACTGGCTCACTCACAATTCGCGTCTCGCATGTCTCGAACCCTTAACTTCCTCAAGATGTTGAAACATGCTAACCATTAGGACAATTGGTTAGCATGTCTCAACAACTTGAGGAAGTCAAGGGTTTGAGACATGCGAGACACGAATTGTGAGTGAGCCAGTGGTAGGGTTGGCCATAGACAGGCACTCACGATAAAACCTTGAGGGGGCCAGTGGGCTTGCCAAAGAGGACAGTACAGATGAGTAATGACCCAGTGAACGGGCTGGGCGTTACATGGGAAGGACCAAAGTTTTGTACAACAAAAGGAAAAATGATTATATCAAACATTACTTGCTGTATCAGGCAGATGGCAGGCAGACATGCAATGGAAACATGAGACACAAAAGCAACGGAAAAACAGTCATTCATAAATTCAGAATATGTAGGTGATAAACATGGATATGGGATTGGAACAGAAACAGAGAACCTGTTGGCAAATTATCAAATATTTCTAAGGAAACAATATTCTTTGTTAAAGCATGTGTTTGAGCATTTGTATTGTCAATCAAGATTTTTAAACCAGTTCGATTTGTAACTCTTGAAATTGCAACATATAGTTGACCATGAGAAAAGACAGGTTTTGGCAAATATAAGCCTACAAATTCAAGTGTTTGGCCTTGGCTCTTATTGATGGTCATGGCATATGAAAGGCGAACAGGGAATTGTTTTCTTTTGAGAACAAATGGCCATTTTGAATCCTTAAGAGCAAAGCATATTCGAGGAATGAAAACTTTGTCACTAATGTGGCTACCAGTGATGATTTGTGCTTCAATAACATTTGCAGCCATTTGTGTGACTATAAGTCTAGTTCCATTACATAATCCTGCAGTCTGATTTATGTTCCTGAGCAACATGACCACACATCCTAATTTCAATGCAAGTCGGTGATTCAGTGCATTTGTAAATTTCAAAGAATTTAAGAACTCTGGTGGGTAAAGGATATCTTGGTCAGAGAAGTCACCATCTACACTTGAGATAGAAGCAAAGCTGAGATAAAGCTTTTCCTTCCCTGGAATCATTGAGAGAACCTCACAATTGATTAGATCAACTATATCATTAAAAGGAGTAACAATAGCACGGTCTCTTAGGTAAACTAAGTTAGAAAAATTATTCTCTAAATTTGGATAAATTGCATTAATCATAGTCAAGATAGGTGAATCTGTAGGATCTAGAAATAGGTTTGTAGGAACTTCAATCCAAGTTTCATCAGAGTCAAATTCAACATGAGCAGACAAGATTTTGCCATCACCAACATCCAAGATCCATCTTGCAAATTCTTCTATTTGTGTTTTAGAATGATCGTCAAGTGAAGCTGACCTAAGTCTCATATTTACAGCAAGTGTATAGACATGACAATAATTCCACAAAGGTGATCTATTGATTGATGCATTAACAATTTGAGATCTTGTTTCACCTGTGATAACAGGTAAGGTTTGTCTGAAATCACCACCAAGGAGAATAGTTTTTCCTCCAAATGGTCTATTTGGCTGGTTACCAACACCGGATAGCATGATATCAGAAAGAGATCTTTCAAATGCTTCAAAACAATGCCTATGCACAATCGGAGCTTCATCCAAGACTATCAAGCTGGACATACAAATAAGCCTTCCAAGATCAGTGTTACTTTTGATTTGACATGTTGACACATCATCGACATTCAATGGAATCTTGAAGCGAGAGTGAGCAGTACGACCTCCTGGTAGTAACAAAGATTCAATACCAGAAGATACAACAGCAAGAACAATTTTCTAAGTTGAACAAAGAGCTGACAAAATAGTTTTCCAGAGAAAAGTCTTCCCTGTGCCACCATGACCATAAACAAAGAACATTTTACCTTCATCGTGGCAAACTGAATTTAGGACAGCATCATATATGATTCTTTGCTCGGCATTCAACATAGACATAAAAGAAGCATGTTGCCTTTGCAGATCATCAAGATTATAGTCCAGTTCTTCCCTAATAAGCTTATCTTGTATTACATGAGTTGGACTAATTGAGGGAAAAGGTATATCATAATTGGACAATAATGATCCATTCTTATTGAATAACTCCTCAAGGAAGAGCAAGATTTGATTTTTTAAGTCTTGCTCTGTCAAGACAGAATGGTTTTTGCCAAGAACACTGTTTGCTTGATATTCAATATCTTCACCTAAAAGCGCCCAATGTTTGTTCCATAAAGCTGTTGGATTTTCTACTTCACAAAACATAATCAATGTGACAAATAGTTGTCTTAATTTAGGAGATGTTGCCCAGAATGAAGCTTGTTCTAAAGCATGATCCCATTCTTTGTCATCACCTAAGAGACCCAAAGCTCGACACGCAGATTGAAATGTAAGATGAATGAAACCATCGATTTCTTTGAGATCCTCATAGCTTGTTGCTCCTTTGACCACATTTAATAACAACCTAAGGAAAAACAATTCACCAGCGGCTAGGTAGACATGATTAATTCGCCCAATTGCTCTTCCTCTTTCCCTCTATTTCCAAGATTTTTCTTTCTGAGACCAAACCCACTGAGTTGGGAATTCAGTGTACGTCAAAGCTCGAGCACATGGATAGACCTTATTTGTTTGCATCCACTCAGTAAACATAGTTTTATCTAACATTGGTTGTCGCAATACAGTCGACAAATCTGAGCTTCAGGGAAAGTAATAAAGTGCTGGCTTGGCAAATGGATGGGAAGACGGATAACTGCAGGGTCTCTATGGTGGACTTCAAAGCCAAATATCCTCCAACACGCTTCATGCGATGATATATATCGGCAATCAAGGAAAGTTTTTATTTCATCAATTTGCTCAAGATTGGGTTGACTATTGGCAGGCTCTGCGCTCAAAGTTTCTTCTATAACTACCCTCGCCCTATCAGGACCCTTGTTGACATATTTAAACAGGTACTTAATCGATTTTGTTTTCGCACAAATCTCAAAATTTATGTGTGCTTGATGTCTCACAAGTAAATCGACATTGTGTGGGACAACATATCTTATATCAAGAATAACACCGTTCTTTTCAACAACCATTTGTTGATTTCTTGGGATTCTTCTTCTATATGAGACAACAGAATTTTCGCCAACAACAGTTTGTGCTTCATCTGACGTAGGAAAGAACTTGGAACATCTCCCATCTTTCATGCATGGTGATTGATTATTTAGAGGACCACATGGACCATGTATCATGAAGTTAGATACAGCTTCATGCGCAATTGGATCCTCTTCTTTGTCTGGAATTTCTGCAGAAATATAGCGATCAATTTCTTCAGGTGTTGAAAGCTTGTCATCAGGATGAAGCCAGAGCAAAATATGAGCATGAGGTAAACCTCGCTTTTGGAATTCTATCGTGTACACAACTGTAACAAAATGAAAGAAAAGATGCACATAAGATTAAGGCAAAAGGAAGATGGAACTCTGTAGAAATGATCACGATAGAAAACAACTTTAAAGGCACACCAACCTACTGTTGTTTTGGCAAAATGTTTGTTTTTTATTAGATCATCCATCAGACATTTCAATCTAAGTTTGAATAGTCTCACCAATATATCTGGTCTGTCTTCAATTCTCTGACCAGGAATCATGGACAATGCACGATCGATTTCAAGCCACTTTGGGTTACAGGTAAATGTTATGAAGAGATCTGGCTAGCCAAACTGCCTGCAAATGGCCATTGCATCTTGGTAATTTTGAAACAAAAATCGAAGACTAGATGCAAAAAGGGCAAGATAATTCGCTTGCCTATAGCATGGCTATCAACATCGCCTCGAGTCACAGCATCTTGCACGCCTTAATAAACTTCTGACCTTAGCTGCTATTGATTCTCCCGAATCCATTGTAACCTCATCCGCTCAATGCAAAGATAAGCATCCACAACAAATTATTGGAAGAGTCTACCTCCTCTAAGAAGAGTATGGCCAGTTAATAACCGTTGTTGGATGATGTATGCATAGTATTCCATCATAGTAACTGTTTTTCGCTCCTTCCTCGTTCTTTGATTTGTATCTCTATAGTTAATCCCCAAGTAAAATCCATTGTCACCAAAAGGAAACAGAATCGAATATTGCATGGACATGAAGGCAAGATGGAGTTCATTAATGCGCTTTAAACCATTAGAGCGATGTTCCACAACAATATCTCGATCATCTTAGGGTCCTTCATCTTCACCAACCACCAAACCAGCTATTTCCATAAGAAAGGGCAAATCATATTGCCGATCATGATGGTCTCTACTACCAATCAAGCGAAGTTGGAGTGGAGCATAATTTTCTTTGACAAATCGATCCCTCGCCATCCTAAAAAGCTTCGCGATTGCATTTGTTTGATCAAACATATGCATCAAACCCTCGACAATATCTACATCAATTGCATTGGAAGAATCAGGAGCTTGGAAAGGCCTCATTCGATTAGCTAATTCATTTTTGGTGTCACATATGTACAGTTGGGCAAATTTTGGAGCATGTCCAATAGGTGGCAATAAAGATCCCATACGGTGGTGTACTTGACCTCCAATTTTAAACATATAAGGGCTAGGCCGATTATTTATGTAGTTATCAACTTTGCCTCCGATCGAAGTGAATTGGAACATAGAATTATAAGCTTTGATATTATCTCTAAATGTTCACGATCTTTGCCCACCGTTGTAATTAAGCAAGCAATCAAGGAATGGAGGGGTTATCCTTGCTGAAAGGAAAGCAATATTCCCTTCTTTGCAACATAAACTAAAAATTGGGTAAGCAGTGTTTCCACATTTCTTTAACCTTTCTTCATACCACATCTTAGCACAACAATACGGGCATTCATAGTCCAACGTGCCTAAATCTAAAGGCTCATGGTACCGACTTACAAACGCAATAGGTAAAGCAAAAGAGCAAACTGGAATGGATAGCAGAAAACCAAAGAAAGGAACACAATATAGGAACAAAACCAATAAAAGCCTAGCAAAATAATTGGGCAAAAAGAGAAAACAGTTCCATTAACATACGATTTGAATGCTGCATTATCGATTGATTCACTATGCAACCTGCCAAGTAAAAAAGGCAAGTAAAGATAAGATCCAAATTAATCATACAAATGTGGTGATGAAGAAGAAGAGAGAAAACTGAAACAGGAACGTATAACAAAGCGTAAATAAGGAGGAAATATGAGCAAAGTAAAAAGCAAAAGAACCAAAAGCAAAATTGGAAACCATTTAAAGGTAAGGACCTTGGTGAGAAGACAAGGGTAATCGTTCAACAATTCGATCATGGGCCGACACTTGGACATGATGCCCTATGCTTTGAGTGCTTGTACCAACATCACATTTAAGAGGAACAAAAGTGCAGCCAATACGCATCGAGGTATGACTATCAACAAAACATACATTTGCAGAGGAGGAAACAGTCTTTAGGTCACCATTTGCATTTGCTCTAGAATGCAAACTAATTAAATTAATCATTTGACGTTGAGGATTAACATTTGACAGAGCACCTACATTGACAGGAATGGGCAAAGATTGGTTATCAGAGGCAAGAGAGTTGGCATCAGGAGGAAGCATATCCGGCAAGGGAGTCATACCATCATTAGTTAAATAATTAAAGCTAACTCTTTGAGATAAGGTTGGACGCTTGATAACAAAAGATCATAACAGAGGAGAGGCAAAAAAATTAGATAAAATAAAGGAAAACATGGTTGCCCATCAAGAGCAGGTTGATATGTTGCATACCTTTGTTGCTTGTGTCTAATAGATTGAGCTCACTTTAACCTTTTGGCTTTTCTTGAAAATTCTTCTAACTCGCAAAGATCTCGAAGCAAATCGGATCAACATAATTCCAAAGGCAAAAGTAAAAAGAAAAAGAACAACAACGTAAGAAAAAGAAATGAGCGAAAAAATGGTAGGAGAACTAACCTAGCTGAGTTTGGCCTGAAGGCACAAAAGAGCAACAAAAAAGTATGACAAAGAATTTTGTAGTGAGGAAAAATAAATGAGGAACAAACGTAAATAGGAGCAAATATAAAAGCATACAAACAGCCAGGAATAAAGTAATGAAAAAATAGAAGTATGAAATTACCGAAATCAAGAATTGTCACAGCCTGTGACCCTATTTTCACCTTATTCTATACATCTTATTTGGTTGGGCTGTCTGCGATACTTTACTTTTCTTTTACATATAAACAATTTCATATTAAATTATAATATAAATTACATCCCCTATCTTAATTCATAAGGAAGTAGTACTGTAGATAAGTCTAAATAGAGAAAAATAAATGATCATACCTCATGTAATTAAATCGAGCTATCGCAGTGTCTCTCTATGCACAGCTGAAGTCCTTTAGATGTCAGACTTTCAGTCCTTGAAAATCTGAAATGTTAAAATTAAGGGGTGAGCAAACCACGGCTCAGTAAGAGAATTATATGCATCACTTGATATTCGGCTATCTATATGCTAAAAAACTTTTTCATTTTTCCTATAAGGGCTCTAGGCTCACATGTAGGAAGGATACTACAGTCAGCTAGGGATCCGGATGGAGTAAGGCAGGTATTTTGAAATGCCTGTCTTGTCCTGTAACTTAGAAGCAACTGTAAAGAGTAATAAATTTCTTTTGAAATTTAAATCTTTTTTTTCCTTTCATTTCGTATCATTTTCCTTTTTATGCTTTTATGAATTCAGAGCATTTAAATAAAGTAACTAATACTTATCTATTCCTTTAGAAAAATATTAGTTTAAACTATCATCACTCCCTTTTGAATTCTTTTCATATTTTATTGTACAACTCTTAATTAGTACAGTACTTTAAATAGCAAAGTAAGCTAGTAAAATCTATTCCACTTATCACATTAGCAAAGCAGCAAGCACTTCGGTAAATTAGTCACTATGCACGTTGATAAATCGGTTACTATGCAAGTTAATAAATCAATCCATTTACAAAAATGAAAATCAATAAACTTTAAGCATATAGCTTAACTCACTGAAAACAGTTTCAAAATAACCGATCACTTAATCACTTTAGGCGTAAGCCCCAGTTCACTGATGCAATTACGACATTCATCCTAACTAGCAATGGAGGAAGTGTCGTATCGAGGAACTCGTGTAGCATGTAGGTCCTTTAGGATCCTAGAGGTGGCTCCCATAGTCCAAGGGTATCCGTGTAGCACGTAGGTCCCTTAGGATTCTAGAGGTGGCTCCCACGATCCATACAATATCCGTGTAGCACATAGGTCCTTCAGGATTCTAGAGGTGGCTCCCATAGTCCAAAAGGTATCCGTGTAGCACGTAAGTCCCTTAGGATTCTAGAGGTGGCTCCCACAGTCCAAAAGGTATCTGTGTAGCACGTAGGTCCCTTAGGATTCTAGAGGTGGCTCCCACGATCTAAACAATATCTATGTAGCACGTAGGTCCTTCGGGATTCTAGAGGTGGCTCCCACGATCTAAACAATATCTATGTAGCACGTAGGTCCTTCGGGATTCTAGAGGTGGCTCCCATGGTCCAAAAGGTATCCGTGTAGCACGTAGGTCCCTTGGGATTCTAGAGGTGGCTCCCACGATCTAAACAATATCTGTGTAGCACGTAGGTCTTTCGGGATTCTAGAGGTAGCTCCCACGATCCAAAAGGTATCCGTGTAGCACGTAGGTCCCTTGGGATTCTAGAGGTGGCTCCCACGATCTAAACAATATCTGTGTAGCACGTAGGTCCTTCAGGATTCTAAAGGTGGCTCCCACGGTCGAAAAGGTATTCATGTAGCACGTAAGTCCCTTGGGATTCTAAAGGTGGCTCCCACGATCCAAACAATATTCGTGTCACATATAATCTAATATTCCGTTTAAAATCATGGTAAGAATATTAGATTTATCAATTCTTCCTTTTTGAAAACATATTACATGTTCATATCACATGTCTTATGAAAATCATGTCACAGTATTATAATCAATACCGTAATGAGCATTTTGTAAAAATGTTATAAATCAATTGATTTTCTTCTCATATCATTTAAAACATATTCTTTTCACATGTCACGTATCATATAAAACAATTTCCATTTAACATATCACATATCATGTAAAACACTTTCCTTTTCAACATGTCACCTATCATTTATGAAGACTGAGACAATCATCAATCATATCATGCTATAGACCCCGGAGGGTAAAGAAATAAACATGTCAAATCTATGACCATAATCTATATTGTCTTCGGTGGATCACTGATCAGGTGTCAACCGGGACTAAACATATCACATATCACATATCAGCATGATAGGATGCCAACTAGTCTCAAAACTGTGTTTTTCATCATAAAATAACTTTTATGGAATTTATAAAAATATATAATTTCATAATTTAAAACCATAAAGGTTATAAAACCATTTAGTTAATATTTAAGAAATATTTATAAAAATATTCATAAAAATATTCACTGTATTTCTTTTCATTTTTTGTCTCGTATTACGTGTAATTTACCTATCAAGAGAATTTTTGGTGATTTCATTATCACCATTCTCGAAAACATGAATATTTTAAAATTCAATCTCATTATATTCATGTTTTATGAAAAATAATAATTTTCTCGTTTTTCGTGATTTAATATCGTTTTTCAGAAATAAAATCATTTTATATGATTTTACATAATTTTCTAAAAATTTTCGGTAGCATAATGGCTGCCGATTGACTAGCCTCCTGTACGAAAAATACAGTTTATAATTCCAGCCAGTACATCATCCCAATTTTTCAGCCGATGAATCATCATAACATTTCTATAAAATAATTTATAATTTAAAAGCATGCAGACTGAATATCCTTACAGTGCTGCACATACATCCCTTACCTATCCCGGGTTGGCGACTTCCGCGTAATCGATCACGCCCGTACTCCATCTCTTTCGATTCCATCATCTCGTTTGCCGAGAAAAATTTCTGAAATTAAAATTCTAAAATTTAGAATTTTCACAAATAATTTATTTAATTAAATAATTAGAATAATTTCCGCAATTTCCTACCGAATTTTCGGGTTCTTCAAATTTTTGAAATTTTCGAATTTCAAAAATTTCCTTTTCTCTCTTTTTCTTTCTTTTTTTCTTCTTCTTTTTCTTCTCTTTTTCCTTTTTCGGTTTGAACCGATTCGGTCCCATCCCGCCGGTGCAGCCACTGGCGGCCACCATTTTCGCCGGTTCATGCTTCCCACAGCTGGCCGACATTGCGAGGATGTCGGATCTGGCCTTCGTTCTTCCCCATAGCCGGCGACGGTGCCAGATCTGGAATCGATGGCGGTGACTCTTTCGCCTCCTCTTTTCTCCCTCTTTCCTCTTTCTCCTTCACCGCCGATGGTCCCCTTTCCTTCCCCTGGCCTCCTCCTGTGTCGTGGGGGGAGTGGCGGTGGCCGGATCAGCCGGCACCGCCGTGTCTCTTTTCCTTTCTTTCCTTTCTCCGCTTCGGTTTCCACCTCTCCTTTCCTTCCTTTTTCCTTCCGTCACCGGTCGGCTTACCCTCTTTCTTTCCTCGCTGGCGACGGCCTCACCTTTCTCCTTCAGTCAGCCGCCCCCTTCTTCTGTTTCTCTCTTTTCTCTCCTAAAACAAAATAACAGGGGTCGAGTAGATCCTGACCCTGTTTCTATATTTTTTATTTTTATTTTTTATATATATAATTATATTATTAATAATATATATTTTATTTTATCAACAATATATATTTACACTTTAATTAAAATTAATATATATATTTCCTATATATATTTATTTATATACATAATTGTATATAAAAATACACACATGTATTTATTTAATATAAAATAGTATATATATCATTTTATAATATACTATATTTCATATATATACATATGTATTTATATAAAAACATATAAAAATATATTTATATAATCTAATTATATAAATATATAATATACACATTATTATTTTCTTTAATTTGGATTTCTTAATATCCAAATATAATTATACACATTTTCATTTATTATTTAATTTGGATTTCCATTTATCCAAATTAAATTTTCGCTACCTCGTCATTTCATCAACTTTCGAATTTCCAAATATTTCTATCTCTTAAATAAATTCATTTATTTTCTTTAACTTATTTATTTGTTTTAATATTAAATTTATAATTATTTAATATAAATTTTAGAAAATTAGCGGTTATCACAAGACTGGTTAAGCTAAGATTCATACCAGCTGTTGATCGTGTGACATTAGTCAACGTGGTTTGGTTACTTATACCAACATCTAAAGTAGTTGGCACAGCAATTGTTTCAACTATAGGGAGTTTTGATCTATTCAGGATAACTGTGTTAACATGCTGTGAATGACTAATATCACCATTGGTAACAAAAGTAGTAGGTTGCAAGTTGATTGGTTGTGATCCTCCACAAGATTCAATGCAAACAAAGTGCCTTACTTGAGGGCACTCAAACGAACTTGGATCGAGAGATGACTGGCGACACCGTATACTTTGAGCATCTCTACTCTTAATTCTTTAGTTCCTAAGGAATCAAGATCTCTTAAATCTATTTTCTTGAATTGAATTTCTATCGCTCATTTGAAGGGGCTTGATGGGAAAACCTGAAGCTAAAACAACATGAAAGGAGAGTACATGAGAAGCAACATGAAATCTAGGCCATTGAAAAATGTCCTCATAAACAGGAAAGAAGAAGTGAGAGACAATGCCAGACAAAAGGAACAATGAAAGCAAGACAACAAAAAAAACCATGGAAAACAGAAAAGGCTCCATAAAGGTCTAAAAAATAAAAGCCAAACAAATAAGGGGAAAAAAACTTTGACACACAAAGCCAAACCTTGAGATAGAAATCAAGATTAATAGGTCGACCAACAAACATCAAGCAATAAAGAAATGGAAAGTTGCATTATCCTTGGTACATACCATGGAATTGATAAACATGTATCAAAGAAGTAAAATAACCCAAGCATAACTTGCCGAACAAAAGCAATACCTAGAACATCAAAGGATCTAAACTGGGAACAAAGAGAGCACACATTAAAGAAAAGCAAAGCACAGAAAGAACAGGACAAAGAGGAAAAAAAAGACAAAGAACAAAACATCTGGGCATAAAAGAGGAAAAGAGTACAGCAGGAGCAAGCATATACCAGCCAAAAAGAAGGAACAAATGAAAACTTGGTTGTACACCGAAAACCAAGCAGTTGACTCGAACAACCTACACCAAGGAAAACAGTCAGAGTGACCAAAGACAGCCAGCAGAGTTTCGAATAAACTCGAGACATGTAAAATTCCAAATAAGTGGGATACACCAAAAGCACGAACAAAGAAAGGGAAAAAGCAGGCATAGAGCTAGACCAAGAATCAATAGTTCAAGAATGGAAGCAAGAAACGGAGACAAAATGCAAAGAGAAAAAGAAAACCAACTTCCCAAAATTCACAAAGTAAGATTGCAAGCAGCAATAGAGCAACACATAGAAATATATAAGCACAACATAGAAGAACCTAAGAACAACCAAAAGATGAAGAGAGACAAAGCAAGGGAAAGAGGCGTAAGAAAGCAATAAACACAATTAATAGAACACCCAGCCAATACACAGAAGACAAAACACACATCCACAAGAGCGACATATAATTAAAAGTAAGCTAAGAGAAGACAAAACTCTCTTAAATGGTGAAACAACAAAGAAACCAATAAGTAAAGCAAAAAAAAAAAGATCAAATCGGATACAATTAAGGAAAGAAAGCACAAGAAAATAAGTGAACTACAGCATAATGAGAAAAGTAGGAAACAGCTTACCAGAACAGTGGAAGAGCATAGCATAGATAGGACAGTGAAAAAGCGAACTTCAGAGAAAAGCTACGAGCACCATAGGAGAAAAACAACTCAAGAAAATAAGGGAAAATAACCTACAAAAGTGAAAAAAAAAAAAAACAAAAGCAAAACATATAAGAGAAAGTAAAGGAACAATAGCAAAAAAACATGAGAAAGCAACAATAGCGAAAAACGCAATAAAGAAGAGCCGAGGACAACAGGCAGCCAAGGGCGGATCCTTCCGAGCAGTGAATGCGAAAAAAGCTTGCCGCGAAAGCACAGGTAAGAGAAATGAAACCAAAAGAGACAACAAAGAATAGGGACCAAGTGAAACATGAAGAAAGGATAGAAAGAAAACAACTAAAGAACAACCAATTCAATTTTCCTTTGGACAAAACGACAACAAAAGTACAAAGAAGAGTAGGTAGCCATGATGGCTAATCAGTTGAACAAAAAACGGCGGCAAGTAACAATCATAAACCAAGCCAAACAGATTAAAGAAGAGAGAAGCAATAACCCATCAATCGATGCACAGATGGGACCCAAAATCAACAGCCAACCTGATAAACGCAACCCAATTAATATCCAAGAGAACAAAATGACAATATGACACAATAAATTAAGCAAAAAAGGAAATAGCAAAACGCTTCACAACGAAACACAACAGAAGCAGCAAAGAGAGCATAATGGACATTCTGCTTGCAATCCGTATTACCAGTTATCTACGTTATTACAAACTTCAACAATTATCTACATCATTACCGAGCAATAGCCAAGGGTATGGTGTTTATACAGAAACATGATTTACAAACAAATGCCTTCAGTAAAAAGATTATGCCTTGGGAGGAAATTTCATAGAAAAATTACATAAAATATTTTGAAACAGAAATTATAAAAGGTTTAGCTTCAAGTCAACCAAACAGCAAAATTTATTGGAATAAGGTAATTTTAAACTCAGCAAATTGACCAAATCCAAAATATATCAAATAAAAAGAAGAAAAGCAAAAGAGAAAAGATATCAAATGAAAAGAACAAAAACAAAAGAGAAAAGATATAGGCTAGATTTGGAAATAGCTTAAGCGATTGTAAGAAAAGCTGGAAAACGGCAATCACAAAGCCCAAATGGGCAAAATGTTGAACTTGGCCAACAAAAGATTCTTGAATTTGGGTGTTCCCTCGTCTACTGGGGTGGGTCGGCTACATCTCCATGTATAGGTAGCAAACTTTTAGAGGGAAAAAAAAAGAACAGAGAGATAGAAGGAGACAAAAAAAAGAGTGAAGCAACATCGGCACATAGCAAGGGCAAACCCAAAAAGCAAAGGGGCCCACAAATTGGAAAAGAAACGTTGAAAATGTAAATGCAAAGGACATCAATTTAATAGAAAGAATAATGATGGGAAAAGTATTCACACTTAAAATTAATGGAAGCTGGCAAGAGGAAAAGGCAATATGGAAAAGGAGTTTGAAAAGGCGTGAGCTCACCTAGGGAAAAAGGCGACGTGGCGAGATGGGAAGCATAGAATGTGTTCAATAAAGAGGCCAATATTGTGGCACAACCAGGTTTCATTTCTCATCATTTTTAAGTTATATGGTTTCTATTATTAATTTATCAAGAAAATAAATGCTTGTAAATAATCCAAATTAATGCTTAATTGGTTATATGATTCACACACACAAAAAAGCAAAGGAAAAGAGTGGGTCCCTTTTCTCCAAAATCCAAATTCCAAAGAGAATATTATTAAAGTAACAAATATTTTTCATTTTTCAATGTTTTTGCCATTAATAAATAGCATTTGAAGTTAAGAAATGTTGAAAGCTTTGAGAATGGAAAAGAGATGTTTTGTTTTTGTTAATAACAAGAAGGGAGTGTGTGTGTTTTTATTTCGTAAAAAATGTTTGACAAACTATCTTTTAATTATGCAAGATTAATGGAAGAGTAGAGAATTGGTTTACAATGTACCAAAAAAAAGAGAATTGGTTTACAAAAGTAAATTAAGCAATTATCAAGTCAAAAGAAAAAGCTGTGATTTTTATTATATTTTCGTATTACTTGAAATGTATGTATATATTAAATATGAAAAAAAGAAAAAAGAGTTATGATTGTTTAAACATATAGAAGAGACGATAACATAAATGCTAGATTGGATTAAAAATGTTACTAGAATTAGATTACATGGGTTATGCTAGATCGATGTTGGCTCTGTTAAAAAACATATGAATGATGCAATTGAAACTTTAATGCTGCTATTTAAGAATAAATCGCTATGAGAATTGATATTTTGTCTACAAAAATTGTTGAATTCTTGTGCTATAACAAAATTATGTTAAATTAGACAAATGAAATAACAAATTATCTACAAAACAAAAAGCATTTTTTTATAAGAAAAATACCTTACTATATACACATGAAATTCCAAGTTTCAACTACTAATTCTCAAAAGATTCAACTACTAATAGTTAGCAAATTCCGTGTCAGTCATATTGATAAAATTAATTAACTAAACTATAAATTAAACAAAGTCTTCCCTTAAAGTCCGCTTAATAAAACAAATCAGTTGAGAACCTTCAAGTGTCAAATGCCACGTCTATGGTTTAATATTGTCACGATTTGTTCAACAATTTCACGTACATTGACTTGCACCAATCATTGAACCATGGAATTCATGCAGCTAGCTTCACTTTAATTATATTTTTTTTACAGCAAATACAGATATAGCAGACAAAAATTACCTTCTAAGGCTAAGCTTTGATGGCCGAGTGTAATGATAAAGACTGCTGGTAGAGTTGAACAAGTGTGCAAAGCATAGATTTGTAAATTTGAAAAATCTGCAGATGAAAATTTAATGATTTGCGAATCCTGATATGAGTTGACAGCTTACAATGGCCATGGAAAAACCTCCCCTACACTTAAATTCTTATGAAATAAAAAAAAAAAAGAAAAAAGAAAAATGTTGGTAGAGATGTTTAAGATTCCAAATAAAAATTTTTTTAATGCTTTGCACTTGGAAGAATAATTGACCAATTTTCTTTCATATTTTATGTCAATGGACCCAGTGGTTCTGCCTGTATATATGAATTATACAAGTTATAACATTTGATCAATTGCTTCTTTGTCCTCTCACAGTTTAGATTTCAAAAGATTGTAATGGATATCTTAAACCATGTCTCCCTTGCCTTGATCATTAGCAGCATTTCTTTTGCTATCTTGGTTCATGCCCAGCTTGATCAATCAGGTTAACTTGGTCAATCTTACAATAAGAATTTCAATTCTGATCTTTCACTAACCAGGGAAGAACTAAGGCCCTCCTTTGTTTCTCTCAGGTTTCATTAGCTTAGATTGTGGCCTACCAGAAGATTCGAACTATAGTGAAGCCACAACCGGCATTAATTATGTTTTAGATGCAGCTTATATCGAAACCGGAATTGATAAGAAAGTTTTACCTGAATTCCATAGAGGAATGCAGCAGCAGACATGGCATGTTCGAAGCTTTCCTGAAGGAGACCGAAACTGCTACAACATAACCCTGAGAAAGGGAGATCAATATTTGATCAGAACAAGCTTCATGTATGGAAACTACGATGAATTAAACAAGGTGCCACAGTTTGGTCTGCATTTAGGACCCAATTTATGGAGTACTGTGACACTACAGAATGCTTCCGATGCTATAACCATGGATATAATTCATGTCCTCCAAGCAAATCATTTGCATGTTTGTCTTGTGAATTCCGGGAATGGGATACCTTTCATATCCGCATTAGAGCTAGGGCTTTTGAAAAACACAACCTACAGAACTCAAACAGGATCCCTGGAGCTTTTCACAAAGTATGATGTTGGTTCAACAACGGGGACATTCAGGTAAGCCGTTCTCATCAGTTTTCCATTTACTAATCAAAACCTTTCGACCATAGAACTGCAATTTTTAGTTCCTGAGCAATGCAACAGGTTTAAGGATGATGCTTATGATCGTATCTAGTGGCCTTATAAAAGAAATGATTGGACACAAATATTTACCTCTTCTGTAGTTGGTTCCGATGACGATTACCAGCCACCATCGCTAGCCATGAAGACTGCAGGCACACCAGTGAATGCTAAGGACTCCTTGGATTTCTACATTGACTCCAGTTCTGCTCCCGATGCTCAGTTTTACTGTTACATGTACTTTGCTGAAGTTGAAAAGCTCCTGGCTAATGAGTCCAGAGTGTTCAATATCTCATACAATGGCTAGTATTGGTATGGACCTTTCAGTCCTGCTTACTTGTCCTCAACAACTCTGTATGGTCCATCAGCCTTGACTGGTGCACAGCACCAATTTTCAATCTACAAAGCTGCTGGTTCAACCCATCCACCAATCCTGAACGCAATTGAGATTTATATGGTAAAAGAATTCTTACAATCTGAGACAATCCAAAAAGAAGGTATTCTCTTTAGAACTCTGTATGTATGGTTATCACTAGGTAGCTACCCGTCTAGACAAGCAATACCCAGGCTTGTAACTCCATTCTGATATACTTGTGAACAAATAGCTGCTAGCCTGCTACAATCTCAAATATAAAAGCCATTTATGGATTGAAAAGAAACTGGCAAGGAGATCCATGTGCTCCTCAAGCGTACTCTTGGAAGGGACTTAATTGCAGCTACGACGGTTACAGTCCACCTACAATCATATCCTTGTAAGTTATGCTCTAGCTATCAATATCTCCATTCAGTTCAACATCTTTGCTAACGATCATCATCTATACTATTAAAGTTGGAAAAAAGCTTGAGTTCTGGTGAGTCCACGTTCATGGCTTCTTTGTTAAACGCGTTCGGCTCTCCTCTCACTGCCACGTTGGTGTGTTTCTATTCCTCCCACTTCCGTTTTTCTTTTCGTGCTCTTTCCTGTAATTTTGGTTTTTCCCAAGGACCTTTTTGTTATTTAACTTCCTAATTTTGTTGAATATCTGTTTTGTCCTTCATTCTTTTGCATTTTTTTTTTCAGTTTTCCTTTATATCTGGCAAAAAGAAAAATTCCCTATACAATATGGTCATTTTATTCTCAAAACGTCATGTTCTCCATTTTCTACTTTTAACTTTTTCAGTTTTATTCTTTTTAGGCAATCTTTTCAATCTCAATCGTTATCAACCTTTCCTTCCTTTTTTTTTTCATCTTTATCTCCTTTTCTTCCTCTCTCTTTTTTACACGATATGCCATATTTGCTCTCCTTTTCTTTTGCAAAATTTCTTCATGTCGTAGCCCCCTTTTTCTCCGATCTCTCTCGGTTCGCCGTCTCCAGCATAAACCTCAGCCTTTTCATGCTTCTGCTGAGCACCTAATTCTATTTTTCATAATTTCCCTTTCTGCTTCTGTCCATGAAAAAATTACGTCCTGCAACCACTGAGAAAAAAACCCCATATTTCTTCTTAGACAAAGAAACCCACCTTGGGCAAGCCACCGCCAACAGCTTTTTAGTGAATAGCTATACACAAACCCGGCCCCGTAGAGAAGTCGACTAAGGCTTCTAGGACTTCGATGAGGACGTTTCTTAGGAAGAAGTTGATTGCTCTTGAGCCTACTCCAGGAGTAAAACCAGTGATATTCTTGAGGTAACCAAAGATATTTGATTTTTTTTTGCGTTTTTTGTTAAATTTCTATATTTTGCTACTGTGTGAGGAATTTTTTTTTGTTGTTGTTAATGATGTACGCAGATAGCTCTTAAGAAATTAAAAACCATGACTTCTAGAGCTGATATGAAATTTGCTTCGAAGTTCAAGTTGTTAGAAGGGTTAGGCACAAGAATCTCTTGGGTCAAAAAGGGGTTACTATGTTGGGATTGATCCTAGAAGTTTCCAATGTGGGTCTTCTTATTTGGGTATGGGGAGAAGATTTTTTTGGAAAAATGCATTTTTCTTTTGCCGTTTTTTAATGAATTTTTTGTATTTATTTTTTAGTTTTTTCTTGCAGATGTTCTAATCATGAAAACTAGAATCGATTGTCTGAGGTTTCTTATAGTCATAATTTTTTAAAAATTTTTTAGGAAATTTAGAATTTGTTAAGTAATTGGTTGAAAATACTTCACTATCGGTTTTGTTTGATTTTCTGGTTTCCTTTTTATTTTTAAAATTTATCACACCCTAATACTTCTGAGACGTACATAAAGATCTTATAAGTTAATGGGTTTAGTTAGGTTGTGTGGTAGTTAATGTTGCTTTTAATGAAGTTAAAATGTTAATATTTTCTTACAAGTTTATTTAGGGTCCTGCAACATATAAATTTAGAAGATATTTTTGTTTTTACTTTCCTTTTTCTTCCAAGGTTCAATTCGTGCTTTGTTTGAATTTTTGCTTTCCAAATTTATCCATCTTAATACATCTAATGGTACTTCTAGGTTCTATAAGTTAATGGTAAGGTAATGGGTTCAGCCAGGTTGTGTGGTTGTTAATATTGCTCTTTTATGAAGTTAAATGTTGATTTTTTTCGACAAATATATTTGGGGCTGTTTACTCCTGTAATTTTTTTTCTCATTTTTGCCTTTGAATGTCTTTAATTACATGGCTTTAATAAAGGAGAAAGAAAATATTAAAGGTAAAGAAAGAGAACAGAAACAACTCTCTTCTATTTTTTCTAGATTTGTGTAATAGTAGAATTTTATGCATTCAGCGCAACTTATCAATGACATATTAGCAGTTAATGAGAGTTTATGGAGCTTTCATGTGATATTAGTTTGTGCTCATGATGCATTTCCCTATGTTATGTTTATTCATAATCTACTTTATCCATGATCTTCATGCAAAAAAAAGAAAAACATAGCTACTTTCTTGATAACATGCAAAACGATCTCATAGTTGGTTTTTCCATTAGTTGTTAACATTAGCTACTAACATTATGAAGAAATTATGACTTATGATCTTTAATGCTATTTTGATTCTTTTTCCAGCATCCGGAATGCCCCATCAGTTTCCGTGAACCCTTCATTTCCTATTGGATCTTGCAAATGGTATGTGCTTACCTTAATTATTGCACATTGATCTCATTTAACAAGTTTCATGCATGCATCTCTATCAATTCATCAAATTGCATTTAAAATTTTTTGGATTTTGATGCCAAGATTCAAAATTGGTTTGTACCATATCAATGTATCTAATTATTTAGGCCAGTTAAATGTGAAAAATGCCTCTTCTTTTTTCCCTTTTTTTGGGAGGGTAAGAGAGTTAGGTAAATTACATTTGATGTAGATGAGATTGATTTGTGAAATACTTGGAGATTGAAGGTTAAAAAATTTAGATCTTGGGGACTATATCTCTAAGTAAGAGATGTTTTACCCTGAAGGAGGAGATGTTATATAAAGACATAGAGTGGTTTTGGATTCATTCCTCTCACGTGTATTTACGAAAGTAGTTATTTCGTTATAATCTTTACTATGCACTTAGGATTTTGAGGCCTAAGCTATAGCACTTACATTTTTTTATTTTTAATTTACATCACGCCTTAGTCTTTGAGTTTATCAACTGTATATAATATCTAACAAACCCTGTTCTCTATAATTGTTTGTAGGTGATCAATGAATTATTGTAAAGAAGCAATTTTGCCTTCTTGATTTTTTGGAAAGTAGAAACTTATGTTAACATTAATTTTTAGGCTCTTAGGTTCTTTATTTTGCTCGAAAAAATCTCCCTTTTCATCTAAAAAAATTAAACAATTTCTATTTTTCCAGGTTCTAGCATATCAAAAGAATGGTTGGTTTGGCAAAAGGTTGTTTGCTTGGATTCTAATATTTATTCAAACCCAAAGGAGTTCCATCCTTTAACATGGGTGGTGAGTAGAATAAACAATAAAATAATTCTACTAATATATTTTAATCTGATTGCACATTGATTCTTTTACCTTACAATAGAGTGTCATATATAAAGTTGAATTTTTTTCCACTTCTATTAAGAAAATAAATTGATAAATGGATAAAAAGCTATCAAATGATGTTAATTAATTATTGTTGCACCTAAAAGCAGAGCCATGTATTGAAAGAAGGCTCTTTCATTTCCTTTGGAGAGGGAAGCAAGATTTACCTTTGATCTAATCTTAGCAAACTTGAGATCTTCACAAGAGAAGCCAAGTCAAAAGCCAATTAGAGCAAAAAAGAGGTTGTTCTTTAATCTATGATCTATGGAATTTTTTCATTATTATTATTTAAATGTTAATTCTTTCTGTTATTTTTCCTTGGAAAGCTGATGAATTGGATTTTATTTTGGCTTTGGCTTATGGAATGATGTCCTCTAATAATTTGGTTGTTTAAATTTTGGCTATAGCATCAGTCGCATTGTTGTTTGATGCTATTATGAAATGTTTGCTCAGATTTGATGAAATATATGGCTTCTTGAATTGCAGGACATATGGCTAAGGATCTTGAGCTATATGCACACCATGCTGGTCATAAATCTCTCAACATGACGAATGTCATAGCTTCTGGTATGTGTGTCACTAATGTCAAAGAATGCTCTTAAATCGTTCATTTATGGTATATGGTGACAATCATGTGCATCTTCTAGCACTTATTTATTATTTAAGATAGTGAAGATGCTTATCGGGTATTCATTGGTTAGAAATAGTAGATTTTCTGTCTGTTCAGATGTACACAGACATAACACTTGATCGCTTTGGTTTTAGCTGATAGAAATGAACATTTAACTGCCTCATTGAGATTCTTTTGTCTCGAGCTATGAGAAAACCTACCCCAATCTGAGAGAAAAAAGAAGAATGGATCTAAAAAAGATGACAAGGCCTTGCCAATGAGGTGCATATTCCTGATCTCTTATTCTAGATTTCTATTGATGGGGGAGTTGTTATTAGGGATTTTGTGGGTGAGCATATGCATCTCCTAAAAAATTCAATAAACTTAAGTCTTTTCATTCAATTATGGTTTGGATTAAATTTTGTACCCTTCTCAAAGTTGATAGATGTGTTCCCATATGGATGACTTTGTTTCATCACCAATGTAGATCAGTTTATAATTCTCAGTATCCCTCTTATCATCACATCATTAATGGGTTTTTGTAAAGTAGTTTATCTTTGTTCCCTTAATATATTACTAATTTAAGTAGTTTTTTTTTTTACTTGAAAAAAAGTTCATAATGTTTTTAATACGAATTCTATTACCAAGTGTTGTGCAAGTACACAAGTAATGATCAAATAATATTTAAAATATTATTTATGTAATTTATGTGTTATTGTTAATAAATTCATGATGAAATAATACATCAATTTGCTAGATCATGTTTTTGATATTGCCTGCTGGCAAATGAAGACTATCCATATTCTGCACCCTCTTTCAAATTTGATAATGCTTCATATGACACAGACCAATCTCTTTGTACAGCCACTCATTAACTTTGATCATGGAAATTGGCCATTGTTTTATCTTGAATTGTTACATCTTGATCAAACTTGGGTGAATAGTATCTCTATATGGAGATACAAACTACTCTTGCTGTGCCAGACAAAGATAACATCATGGTGGTGTACAGTTCTAACCAATTTGTTGAGTATGCACATGGCACAATAGCTCAATGTCAAGGTGTCATGAGTTTTATAGAATTATATTTTTACAAGTGATTAGTGTAATTTTTGGTTGTTGACATTATGTTGGATTTTTAAAAACTATTTCTTATATTTTTGCTTTTCGGTTCACTTGATCCAATATATTCTGTTGAATCTATTATAATAGATGAGTTGGGTTGTGCTTAAACCTTGCAAGGATGATTAAAAGAGCCAAATATTCTTTGTTATCAATTTTATTTCATAGATTTATTGGGCAAAACTGGAAATTAATACTCTCTCTACATGCAAGCTTAAGATATACCAAATTTGAAGGTTCCTTTTATTTTAGCCATGTTTTCATTATTTGGTTTCATTCATTTTTAACATGATCATGAAATAGATCATGTGATTGATATGATCGCTTTTGGACTTGCTATTGCTGCTGGGCATAGGAGAAGTACTATGAGTTTTCTTCTCCTTACATTTGCTACGTTTTGTTGTTCCGTTTTGTTAGTATACTCTTTGATGTTTCAGTTCTATCTCCTTTTTATGGGATTTTTTTTCCTAATTTGCTTTGATATGCTAATTCCCATAAGTTCAATTAGTTTATTTTGTTTAAGATTATATGAATTAGGTTTTTGAATTCATATTGAAAAGTGTAGGCCTTTCTCTTATTGCGAGTGAGAAGTTTAATCTCTTTGATTACTTGCTTTCTAAAAAAACAAATATTTGTTGCATAATTCTTTTATAGATCCAAAATGAATTTGCTTTAACCTGTTGTTAGGTGTACTTCCAAAGTCAAGTTTTAATTATAGTATGTGACTTATTTCTCATCTGAACTAAATCTAAAAGGAATAATCATTTTGCCACGATATTTTTGTCATGAATGCATATTGATTGAACATGTGGATGTAACTTCAACATGGAAATGGAAGCTCAATAAGGAAAATTGTCATATCCTCACAAAAATGAATTCATTATGTTTATTGATTTATGGCTAACTATTTTCAGCCTTATGTATAGAGTTTAAAGTTGTTATTCATAAAACTATTCAAATTTCGTATCCCTTTACTATAAGATGTATTGAGTAGTAGAAATCTTCCAATTAAGCAATAGTTTTCAATCTCCTTTAATTTTTTTACTTATTGTTAGCTCTTTTACAACATGTTCCATTTGAAAGAAAATTAAACTAATTGCATAATGTTATTATTTGTAATATAGGTAAAAGAGGTTGAGTAACAAATAGAAAAGCTCTTTGGATTAGTTATGCAAATCAAGGTATGTGAGATTTCTGCCGCATTCATCCTAAATTTCAAGATAGATATAAGTTTTGAGAACATATATTGTCTTTGTATATGAAAAAATTAGAGCATTGTGTATTTTTTTATTCATTATTTGAAGTATTTACTTTTATTAGGATTTGTGAATTTTTTTAACATTGAATGTTCAGCCTTTTTAGGACAAGAGATGATTGCAAATTCTTGATGATTAATCTTGAAACCTTACTTAAAATCTATAGGTGCAGGGCTGGCACATTCAAATACTTGACTGTTTGACCTATGCTGGTTCCACGAACTGAATGAACTTTGTGCATGCATGGTTCTTTTGGCTTGCATTGTCAGTCTTAACTTACTCTGAACAGTGTTTTTTTTCCATTGCTTTTATATTTATGTTGCTTTTTAAATATGCTTATTTATGTAAAAGAATTGAACATATTCACTTTGAACGTCACCAATACTTTTCAAATGTTTAAGACTATTCTGCTTATCTAATGGTTTTTAGATTCAGTTCAACTACCCGCACCATCGGGCGGGTGTTATCTAGTATATATAAAAGTTGTAAAGCTACGCAGGCTCACCATGTAATAACTGCAAATTTTGACTCATAGTACATATACATTAATATAGTGATTTGAAGTAAATGGATTATGAGAAAATTTTTAGAAGCAGTAAGAGAATTATAAAGTAATTTATTAAATGGAAACGTCATAAGGAATTTAATGAATTAATTTCATGAGTACAAAACAAGTGTATATTAAAATATATAATACGGAAAATAAATCAAATCGATGTATAAAACATGCATTATACATTAATTTAATAAGAAATGAGAATATCTGAAAATATATGAAGATTAAATGAAAATAC
This sequence comes from Heritiera littoralis, assembly GCA_031772115.1. Taxonomy (NCBI): domain Eukaryota; kingdom Viridiplantae; phylum Streptophyta; class Magnoliopsida; order Malvales; family Malvaceae; genus Heritiera; species Heritiera littoralis. The sequence continues at coordinate 2,104,637 of JAPDPK010000090.1, forward strand.
AAATATATTATGACATATATATAGATTTGTCAAATATAAAAATATATATATCCGTAAAAAATGTATTTGTAATATATATGTATTATATGTAAATATATTTTAATATATATTAACTGTTTAATAAGTATAAATTACATATATAAAAATATATATATATATATGTTACAAGAATATGTATACTAATATGAAATATATTTATAATACAAATATTTGTTGCACATTATATATATATATATATATATATATATATATATATATATATATATATGAGGAGGGATCTACTTACACATGTGTAAAACAAATTTGTTTTACACACTTTCATATCTTCATATAGGATTAATATTTTTGCAAACCAACCGTTGGATTTAACAACCTACTCATATTTATTATGTATGTAAATTTTTGAATCAATCTGCTATTTCTATCACTTTAATCGAGAATAGTACTTTTTTCAATATATATCAATGGTTGAAATTTTATTTTACGAAATATATAGTTAGACGTATTCGATTAATTTGAAATTTGGCATGCATGATCTATGTGAATAGAACATAAAATTCAACGGTCGGATTAAAAAATTATAAATCATATAAAAAGATATGAAAGTGTGTAAAACTAAATTTGTTTTACACATGTGTAAATGGATCCCTCCTATATATATATATATATATACCCACTAATCAAAGTCTGCTGCAGCAGGTTGAGGTCTGCTGCAGCAGACCAAAAAGGAAAAGAAATATAATATAAAAAAAAGTAAAGTAAAAGAAAAACAAAAATAAAAGGAAGAGAAACGGCAAGCTTCCGAAGCTTGCCGAGATTTAAGTCTGTTCGAGCAGACTTCCAAAAGAAAAAAAAAAGGAAAGACAGATTCGGCAAGGAGCCGACGCCGATGAGAAAGGAAAAGGAAAGGAGCTGCCGGCGTCGAGACTCCTACCGGTAAGCATAAAAAAAAAAAAAAAGAGAAAGAAGCTGTTGGGGCCAAACCAGAAATGGAGAAGGGAGAGAGTGGCGCCGGCACTGCCTTCCACCTAGCGTCATTGTCGCCGCTGTCGCCCTCCCTACTTAGGGTTGCCGCCGATGAGTCCCAGATCTAGTGGGCATGGGTTGAACCGGTTCAGACCGGTTCAACAGAAAAAAAAAGGAAAAAGAACAAAAAAAAATATATGGTAAGAAAATTATTATTATTATTATTATTATTGTTATTTTGTTAAATAATGTTGTGAAATTCTAAATGTAAATATGGATTTGAATTTGTAGAAGTGGTACAAGAGTGATTGAAGTTTGATTGAGCTTGGGAAAGATTAAATCGCGAGTTCGACGCTAGGTAAGATACTTGTATACATTAGTCGTAAATTTATATAGAGTTAGTTTGATTGATTTGAGGTCTTAAATATTTAATTTGAAATTTTGAGGATGTGATTGAGGTTTCAAAAATAGACTTCAAACTATTTATGGGTTGGCTTAACGGAAGTGTTGGAAATGATTTGGCGATTATGTGGGATCATTGAAAAAAAAAATGATGATTTGTCTATAGTTAAATATATGATATTTTGGAGTGATGATTTAATACATATTGCTAGAGTATTGATTGAGTGTTATTAGAATATGGCACAATGTTGATGGAATATAAATGGCTACTTGAAATTTTGAGATTAGCTTTAAGTAAGATATCATTTTTAATTTTAATTTTATTAAGATATTTCTATAAGTTGGAATTAGACTTATGTTGTACAATAACAAGTTAGTTTGCATTATCATGATATATCATTAAGAATGTCTAACTTGTTGAGATAATAAGAAATTAAAATTGTTAGGTGAGGAGAACATTATTGGATATAGATTTAATATGTTGGTGGATGATGAGATAAATATGGAATGTATGGAATAATAGAAGATTGGTGGTGAAGTCAAATTCGAAAACGGAAATGATTTGGTAACGGATGCAGTTTTAGCGTTAGTTAGGAAATAGACCAAATTACTATCGTATTAGAATTTTGAGAGATCTCTAAGATGTATAATATTAGGTAAAGGTAATTTTGGATATTAAAAATATTTAAATGACTTTTCTGCAGTTCAAGAGTAAGTTGGTGATTGGATTTTACGAGCCTGATTTTAAATATTGATTGTCGGATTGCCTGGCTTAGCTACGATTGTGCTCAATTGAGGTAAGGGATATGTATAAGGAACGTAGGAGATACTAAAATGATTTTAAGATCAATTGCATTGTGTTTTATGAACTACGTATGCTTTGCAAGAGACTTTAGAAATTTAATACCGTCATGCTATTAAATTTTCGTAAGAATATTGATTTCTGCGATTTCGGCTAAAAGGCTAAGAAAAATTTTTAAGAATAGAACTTTTATGGAATTTAGTCTTGGAAATATTAAATTACACGATTTTAGTATATTCATGAATTTTTTTTTTAGTAAATTTTATTTTATGAAAATTACTTAACGTTAGTGTTTCAGAGATATTTATAAAAAGTTATGAAGTTTTCGGATTTTTGGAATTCCTTGCATTTTAATTGATTTCGGAATCTTTATGAGTTTTGAAAATGTTCTTACGAATTTGGATTTATAAAACTTTGCATTAGCATGAATTATCTAAAGAATTCAATTTTTATTGAAAGCTTATTAAATTGCATGATTTTAAAGACTTGTGATTTTTTTTAGCTTAAATTTGGTTTTATGGATTTATTATAAATTATGGCACTAAAACCTATTTCTTTATATATTTTGGAAATTATTAAGTTTTTAAATATTTGGAAAATAATTATGATTTTATACGATAATCAGCTTTATGAACTTTCATAAAGATCTCTATGATTTGACTTACTGATTTGAACTCTGAACTATGAAACTTTTGTTTTGAAACACTGGCTAACCGTCATCTTACGGTATCTGGATTGCTGTATATTTTGGATCCAGCAGTATCTGGCTGTAGCGTTACCTTCGGGGCCTACAGTATCTGGTTGCAGTGTGACCTTCGGGGCCTGTAGTATCTGGCTATAGCGTGACCTTCGGGGCCTATAGTATTTGTATCTAATATGAATTTTGCGCACTATGTTGTGTGATTTGATCCAGTTCGCAGCGGTCACAAATGACACATGATCAGTGTTCACTGTAGACCACTTGGACTATGGCCATACGTCTATCTGTTATTATCCCTATGGGATATCTTTGCTGCTTGATGTATATCGAGTTACTGCCATGTCTCCACTTTCTGTTATTTCTGATTTCTGAATGATTTCTGAATATCTGATTTTCGAACTCTGAAATCTGAAAATGATATGATATGGATTGATATGATTGGATTTCGAAATTTGAAAATGATTTGGTACGGATTTTTATGATTTGATTTGAAATATGATATGATTTTTGAAGACGATTGTTTACATGTTTGCATAGCATGACTTTGTTAAGTGATCTGATATATTGATTTGATTTATATCTGATTTTCAGAATACATGAATTCCTTTTCTGAGGAAGTTCTCTGTTTTGAGAAATATCCCTTACGTTTTAGAACTTATTTATCTTTTTCAAATACTTGCATATAGTTTACGGTATCTGTCCCTTTATGTGTATTTCTTACTGGGTTTTCCAAAAAGCTCACCCCCCTCTCCACCTTCCAGATAACATACAGTAGGAGTTTGTACGAGGGGTTCTACACGTCTTTCGAAGTTTTTGTCTTCCTTTGAAGGTATGTGATGTACAGTATTCTCTTTTATATTCAGACTTGTAATTTCAGTACTTTTATAGTATGAGGATGTAATTAAAGGAAATATAAGATATACTTATGGTTTATAATAATGCAAAAAGCTCACCCCCCTCTCCACCTTCCAGATAACATACAGTAGGAGTTTGTACGAGGGGTTCTACACGTCTTTCGAAGTTTTTGTCTTCCTTTGAAGGTATGTGATGTACAGTATTCTCTTTTATATTCAGACTTGTAATTTCAGTACTTTTATAGTATGAGGATGTAATTAAAGGAAATATAAGATATACTTATGGTTTATAATAATGCATGCAACTTGGGTGGAGATATATCTAGTCAAGTAGGATGATTAGCAATTATAAATGCATGCTTAGTGTGAAAATTTGACTGGGACCTAAGGTAATTAAAAGATACTAACTTAGCTAATATAAAGTTAGCTTAAGAATTGATTAGTGACACTACGTACAGCCCAACCAACTGTAAGGAAAAGAAAAAAATTAGTCTAGATTTTGGTAAAAAGAGTCGTTACACACCATCGGCCACGTCTTCTGCCACTTTTTGGATACTGTTCACCTCTCTTTTGGGTTACTGTTGATGGTTTGTTTGTGGGTCTTATAGTAATTTTATTAGGGTTTTCTTTTTCACGTGAATTTGTGCACATCTAGCTTCGTTCCTCGCCCAATCCAGCAGATGCACACCCTTCTGCTCTGTCTCGCTCCCCTCTCTCTCGATCATGAAATTTCTTCTCGATTCCACTCTCACTCCCCAAATCTCTTCCTTCTTCTTCTCCTCCCTTTTCTTCGGTTTCCTCCGAGAGAAACCAAAAAATCAACCCAAACTAATGGCGAACAACCATCTTCTCCCATCGCTCTCTCATACCCATCCGGCCGATAACTTTTGATTTTTTCTTGCATCTTCTTCGACCCTTCATTGAGATAGAAATTGAAAACCCCAAATGTCAAAAACCTAATTCCATCTTTAGTTTACCCTTTTCAATCGGGGTTCCTTTCTTTTTGTTGCTCTCTAGACTTTTTGCTGCTCGACAATATGTCAAGGGTCAGGAAAATGGAAAATCAACCCACAAACGCTGTCGGCTTGGATAGTTTCGTGGCCTTTGCACTTGCAATTGTCAACACCACCATTGTTGCTACCAAGTCTGTCACTTGGTTGCTCATGATCATATAATTCTCTTTCCTTTTTTCTATATAATTTCCCTTAATTTGTGAAGTTGCAATTTTTCTAGGTCAGTGGTTTTGAGCGGTCTTTGCTTTATAAGGATTTCTTATTTTCCTTGAATTTATTGGAAAATTTACTTCTTTTCTGTGATGAGTTGATTACATTATTTTAGAAACTAGAAGTTTAAATTTTCTGCTTCAATGCAATTTTTGGTTTTAACAATAGTGCACCAACTGTAGGCATGAAACCGGTGCTGATGAGGTCTTTGCATGGCTATGAAGGTATTACCTCCTCTCTCTTTTTGAGTTTAGATTTTTCGGCCTGGAATTCTCTTTCTTTATGCTTTAAATTCTACATTTCAAATAAAGTAATTAATATTCAAAGAAAGTTCATCTTTAGTATAATGAACATTGTATACATAATTAATTAAGTGTTGGAACTTTTTAAACATATATAAACTCATGCTCAGTTCGACGAGAATCAAAATATTGGCTCTTTAACAACCATTGCTTTATTGAGAGTAATGCCAATGGCTGGCATACCATCCAAAAATTTAGTGTAAAACTTTAGTTTTTAAGACCCAAAAATAACAAAAAAAATTAAGATTTTAAGTTCACAATATAATCACCAGAACTGCCAAAAGATTTACAAGAATACAAAATATTACTTTACTGTTGTAAATTTTCAAATATATTCTTCAACCAGTAAACATAACAATCTATAAGAAAACAAAAGATTTCTTTATTGTTGCAAATTTTCCAATATATTCTTCAGCCACTAAACATACAAAAACCAAAGGCCTAAAAGAACAAAAATCTATTCTTTAACAAAAATAAAAATTAGGTTCAACTCAACTTCTATCAACGCACAATAATATTTAGTTAATATAAGACAATAACGTAATAGTAGTTTGTAGAAACCTCCAACAACAAGGTCTCTTAAGTGTGAAGTGATCAATTAAGTCTAAACCGACATATATTGATTTTAACATTCAATAGCATGATTGAAAAGTTGTCATATCAAAACTTTGTTGAGTTTGGTAGATTATACATAGGTAAACACAGAGAATATATGAAACCAATGAAACCAATGGTTCCAAACATGTGAGGCTGGTGTTCATGAGGTGTTTGCATGGCTACAGATGATTGTTAAATTTTGGTCACAGCCACACCTATTTGAGCTGGTTTTTTCCTCATGATGGAGGTTGTGTGGTTTATTTTGATGGTATCTTTCTCTTTTTTCTTTTATTATTTTCTAAATTTATGAAATTTTCCATTTCTTGCATTTGGATGGTTTTCATTTTCATAGCTTTGAGTTCAGTTGAACTTTTGAAGAAAACTACATGTGCCATATTTAATATTTGTATAATAGAATTTTTTTTTTTCAATTTATTTAATTTGAAATGTTGTTTAGTCATAAAATGGTGATCCCAATTCTTATGTGAAAGTAATAATTTGAAAAAAAAAATCAAAGTACATAATTCAAGTTAGTTCATTGTGGATCGAAACTTAACGGGATTCATTTGGGAATAAATTCATACTCTTATCATAATTATGAGTTTATGTTCTATAGGCACATATCTTTCCTTGCATCTAAATAGTCATGTGTGATCTTAGTCAACATAATCTAAGTTTTAATCTAAAGATGATTAAGATCAGACTTACAATATCTTTCAAAAAATTATAAATTTATCATTGACCTCTTGATGATTTGACAACTTATAGTTTAGTAATACTTACAAGACTAGAATTAAAATCAACATTTACACACATTTGTCATATTGGACAAGGGGCTAGCACTTAGTGCTATTGTTTTCTTGGTCCAAAAGTGCAAGATAAGTCTCACAACTTGAAAAATTATTTTGGAACATTAAATTTTGGAAAGTATGACGGTTCTTTGTTGATGGAATTAAAAAGGACATCCATTAATTGTTTAAACTGCATAAAATTTATACGCTTTTGATGACCAATCCTATTGTAATGTGAACTTTAGAAATGAGATTGGTTTTTCTAATGGGAAGAAAAAGGAAATATTTATTTTTTTACTTCATTAAATTCCAGTCATATCGTTTTTTTTTTATTTGTTTTTGTTTTGAGTCTTATACTCAACATGAATGCTGGCTTTTCCAGACAATGTCACTCCAAATTATCTCCCTTTTCAAATATGGGACTCTTTGTAAATAAAATAAATTTGCTCTTGGTAGAGGCAAGTCTGATTGTTTAGTATTTTTACTGATGAATGAACTCCTGCAGCAAGGCGCGGGGGTTCTATCTAGTTTTATTAAACATTAATAGAAACTTGTTCTCAAGTGGACTGACTAGAGAGATATCAAGATCACAATAACTGATAGTCTAAAAGGTAATAAAGCTATTTATTGGGGAAACATTTGCCTAGCCATTTCTGTGATATGTCAGGGATTTATCAAATAATAATTTGACTGGAGCAGTGCCTGAGTTTCTATCTCAATTGCAGTCCTTGACACTGCTGTAAGTAACTTAGGATCGAGACTTGATAAAATCATTATAAGATAATGAAAGGATCATAACTGCATATTTTGCAGAAACCTGCAAGGAAACAAGCTCAATGGTACGGTTCCAGTTGACCTTGTTGAAAGGTCAAAGAATGGCCTTCTATTGAGGTATGCACTCTTTTCAGAAACTGGACCTATTCTTTCTGTGATTTGCCATTATGGTAACTCTACATCATTGATCACATTGTTTTCTTGTAAACGATGAAGCCAAACGACATGGGGCTAAATAATAAGGATTCACTTAAACTTCATATTACATGTCAATTATTACAGTTTGGGAATTTCAAGTCCTAACCTTTCTGTTGTTAACTGAACTAACTGTAGTGTTGAAGGGAATCTAAACCTTTGTGCATCACTTTCATGTAAGACGACGAAGAAGAAGAAGAAAACGGTTGTTGTTCCAATTGCAGCATCACTTGCTTCATTTGCTGTTCTCATAATTGCACTGGCTACCTTGTGGAGGCTTAAGAGAAAACCACCAGTAGGTATGATCAACATTACGAAAATTGGTGGATTTAGAACATTAAATGTAGCCTTTTTCATGCTCTTGCTTGAAAGATTCTAAAAAAGTTAGGCTGTTGATTTATCAGGTCCAAATATAGATGATGAATACCAAAAGTCAGCCGCATCACTGGAGTCAAGAAATAGGCAGCTCAAGTTTTCTGAGGTACAGAGAATGACAAATAGCTTCGAGAGAATTCTTGGGAAAGGAGGATTTGGAACTGTTTTCCATGGCTTCTTGGATGGCACTCAAGTAGCAGTGAAGATGCTCTCTCATTCATCTGTTCAAACCAAAGTTTCACTTTGGTTATGCAGGTATTACACATCAAACAGGTTAACCGAGAAAAGTGATGTTTATGGCTTTGGAATCGTTCTTCTGGAGGTCATAATGAGTCGACCTGTGATTTCAGAAACCAATAATGAGAGAACTCACATAAGTCAATGGGTTAGTTCCATGCTGTCCAGAGGTGATATCCAGAATATTGTGGATATAAGACTACGAGGAGATTTTGATGTTAATTCTGTGTGGAAAGCTGTAGAAGTAGCAATGACTTGTCTGTCTCCAACTTCCACAAGAAGGCCAACCATGAATCAGGTAGTGCTGGAATTAACGCATTGTTTGTCAGCAGAGAGAGCCAGGACAGTGAAGGGACATGGAAATGAATCACAAGACTCAATTGGAATGATAAGCGTGAATTTTGGAACTGAGCTTAGTCCCCTACCACGGTGATTATAAAAATCTATAGTTTTAGACATGATTATGAATCTGTATACTTGAATAAGATCAATCCCCAGCAGGAATAAATGCACAACTTTTATCATCATTTTGGTTCTTTTCAGCATGGTTGATGAGAGTACCATGGCATAAAAATACTTGTGCGTAAGATTTCAAAGAACAATGCCATGTCCAATTTGAGTAAACCAGAAATTCCAGCCATTATGTTTTCCTCAGAACTCAACATTTTAAATTGCATTTAAATGATGCAAATCAAGCAAGTTTTTCCTTTCTTTTTTTCCCCCAAAAATCACCTGTATCTTGGTAGGCAAATAAAATTTCCTCAAGGCTTAGTTCTGTACTAAGTAAGTTTCATGCTAAGGGAAAGCCAATTAAAATGAAAATAGAAACTAGATATGTGATCACTGGTTCTTTTAACTTACTGTTAAACAGTATCCTATTTAGTTAATCAATGATTGTGAATTGCTTGGTGGAAACATATGAGGCAGGAAATAATTTATAAAAACATTTCCACTGTGGTCAAACCTGAGTTCTGTTTCATGCCCATGCATCCAGTGAACCTTCTTTCAAAGTTTAGATGGACTTTAAAATGGAGGTGAAACATTTAACAAACATCTGAAAGATGGCGGTTGGTGCTTTTCTGGTTTAGTACAGATACTTTTTATTTTCAATGAAAATGTCTGTGTGCTGGATGGATTATCGGCAAAATCGTTCATTGCTTTCTCTTTTGCAAGTGTATCATTTATCAACCTAACGTTTAAGGGATAGGTTGGATAGAAGATAAGAGTAATTACGATGAGATTAAAAACAACAGTGACGGTTAAATAATGGTGTGTTTAAAAGCTATAGGATGATGTATGGTTTGATGAAATTAAATTTGGGGAGGATGATTTATGCACCTCCACAAAACTCAATCTTATAAATATGCTATTACTGTCTATAAAAGTAGAGTTGGGTAAGCCGATGAAGCCTTGGCTTAGTGACAAGGACGAAGTCTTAAAACTTTGAGATCTCATGTTCGAGTCTCATTAAATGTAAGATTTATTTAGTTTGTAATTATTTGTTAATTACGATAGTAATGTTGAATGAAAATATACAATAGTTTAAGAAATTAAAAAGCATACGGAATAAAGTTTTGACAAAAAATTATATATGAATTAAAAAAATAAAAAATATTTTACTTTTAATGTATTAATATAAATTGTGTCACAAAAATTTGTATTTTACACATGTTAAACATGACACAAACATGAAATAAATATACGAATTGTATTTGATTTTATTTCAATTTTATTTTATTTTGGTTTGACTTTTTTTATGGACGTACAATATAATATAAATATTTATTAAAGGTTTTTTTTTGTAATTGTAAATTCTACTAATAAATGAAATCTTATTTAAGAAAATTAGGCCACATCAAGCGCTTTCAACTCTTGGAAATTTTAATTATTTTTGTACTTTTCCAAGTGTGTCATCAGAGGTTTTTTCCTAATTCTTGTAAAACATTAATAAATTATCACATAACTCTCGGTGTAATATTTCTTTTTGTTTTTTTATAAGTACGGAAACAGTCAGGAAATTGACGGAAAGTTGCACTTTACGTCAGGCATATTACCAATGAATAATTAAACCATTCTTAATCAAAAGTCTTCTTCCAAACCTACCATTGGAAAATATATGCTACTAGATGCTAAGACCTTTTACTTGGCCTAAATTCCCTGTTTGATCTGGTCATGTTTGTCTGCTGCACCAATTTCACATTCTACTGACAAAATCAAATATGCAATAGTACCTGAGAAAAGGAAAGCCTGCCTGACAAAAATAATTAGCTACAAGAACAATTGACAAAGTTTTTACAGTACGTTGTTTCATCACGGCACTTGGTTCTTGCCTGTAATCTAAGCATAAATAGTGACTACTTCTTTGCTCTCTCATGTGAGAAATTTAAGGGAGTGATGAAGATGAGAAGGGATTTGCTATTGTTTGGCAGCTTCGCCATGGCAGTTCTGATTCATGCACAGGGTCAATCAGGTTTGGCTATAAATAGCTTGTTAACAATTCCAACCTCTTCAACTAACAGAAGAACTGATTAAGGCCTCCCCATGTTTCTTCCCAGGGTTCATTAGCTTGGATTGTGGGCTGCCAGAAGGTTCAAGCTACAATGATACCACAACAGGCTTAAATTATACTTCAGATGCGCCATACATCCAAACTGGCATAAGCTACAGCCTACCTGGAGTCAATTCAGGCATCCAGCAACAGATTCTGCAGCATGTTAGAAGTTTTCCGGAAGGAGACCGGAACTGTTACATGCTAAACCTCAGCAAGGGCGACAATTATTTAGTCCAAGCAAGTTTCATGTATGGAAACTACGATGCAAAAAATGAAGCACCAGAATTTCATCTACATTTGGGGCCTAATTTGTGGGCTACAATGGTATTTCCAAATGCATCTGCTGTTATGGTCAAGGAAATCATTCATCTTCTTCGGTCGAATTATTTGCATGTCTGTCTAGTGAACACTGGCAAAGGGAAACCTTTCATGTCGGCATTGGAGTTGAGGCTTTTGAAAAACATAACCTACAACACTCAGTCTGAAACACAATCACTGGAACCTTTATTCAGGAATGATTTTGGTTCAACATCCAATTCCACGTTCAGGTAAGTCATTTACAGAAAAATTTTGTAAATGTAAAAGAAAAAGAAATTTTAGGTGCTTCCTTGTTAGTTAATGAGCAATATTTGCCTCAGGTTTCCTCAGGATGTTTATGATCGAATCTGGCAACCTTACCAAAGAAATGATTTGGGACAAATAAGTACCAATTCTTCCATTTCATCTAACAGCGACTATGAGCCACCATCTCTTGCCATGAGGACTGCCAGCATACCAGCGAACGCTAGTCAACCCTTGAACTTCTCCGTCCAAGATTCTGATTCTAGTGCCCAATTTTACTTGTACATGCATCTTGCAGAACTTGAACAGCTCCAAGCTAACGAGTCCAGAGAGTTCATCATCTATCTCAATGACAAGCTTGGGCTTTCAAGTTATAGTCCTCCATATTTGCGGGCAGACATTGTACAAAGCCTAAGACCGGCAACTGGAGGCCAGTTTTCAATGGTAAGAACCAGATGATCAACCCACCCGCCCGTCCTGAATGCCCTCGAGGCTTATAAGGTAAAGGAACTCCCACAGTCACAAACAGTTGAAAAAGATGGTACGTTGTCTCTAAAACCAACGAAAGATTCTCTTGTACTTAGTTTTCATATCTATCAATCTGCTAATCTATCTCCTATCCTCACATTTATATGGTAGTCAATGCGATCATGAATATAAAATCATGGTATGGGTTGAAGAAAAATTGGCAAGGTGATCCTTGTGCCCCTCAAGAATTCTCATGGGAAGGTCTTAATTGCAGCTACGAGGATTCCAATCAACCCAGGATCATATCTTTGTAAGTCTGTACGGACTTAGAGTTCAAGTTAGCGACTAATATTCATTCAATAATTTCATTATCATTGTTAATAAAACTATTGTCATTGAAATCAGGAACTTATCCTCCAGTGGTTTGGATGGAGAGATACCTCCTTTTATCACCAATCTCACTCACCTACTGTTTCTGTAAGTGTGCATCTCAGATGAAATAACCGGTATTTGGAGAAATATAAGCTTACCAATTTCTATTACAATATCAGGGACTTGTCAAACAATAATTTGAGTGGACAAGTGCCGGAGTTTCTAACTAATCTGCAATCTTTGACACTGCTGTAAGTTACTATTTGGATTTAGACTTGAAATATATAAATTTTGAATAACGAGTTAAAGAAGGTTAATCTTCTCTATCTTTGCAGAAACTTGGAAAGAAACTCACTAAATGGTTTACTTCCGGCTGGACTCATTGAGAAGTCAAACAGGCGTTTGCTACAAATTAAGTATACTTTTCTTTCTATGATTTATGATTTTAGATAGAAATTTCCTTGTGTTCATTTTAATCTCGTCTTCAGCAAACATACATGTCGTCTTCAGCAAACATACATGGGAAAGATTTGCTGCATGATAGGTTAAATTCTTAGAAATTGGGATTGATAGAGGTAACTTTATTATGCACCAGATGTGTAATAACTGTAAATTCTTTATTCTTGGTGAATTAAACAATATAATTTACAGACAAATTAATATATTGAGAATTTAACTTGAAGTTATGATGATTAAGAAGGTAAATTGAGAATGAGCATTGTAAGGAATTATTAATTTGGAATATGAGAAATTATGGAGAATTTAGACTATGAAAAATTATAATTGGAGGATTAAAGATGAGGATCATGACGGAAAATTAATAATCTATTAGTTAGATTAAAGTGCTAATAGATGATATACGAACAATTTAATTTGTGGATGAAGGATTTTGGAAATTAAATAATATTAAGGACTTTAGGATTTAAGAGACAATAGACAATATAAATTAATAAAAATAGAAATTATGAAATATTAGTGGGACAAATAATGTATATGAAATAAATTAAACTATTTAGAAAATATATTTGCTAAATGTCAAATGGAGTTAAAAAAAAAAAAAAAAAGGATGATAGTGGAATGAATAAAATATAAGTTTAATATTCATGTGGCTTCTTGAAGAAGCCTTGCCATCACCTAACCCACTATCCTTATGTTCTGCCAGCCACTCACGCCAACCTTCCATCATCGTTCATCATCATCACTCAGCATCCCTCTGCCTCATTTCTTTTTCTCTTCCTCGTGATTTCCCTCACTGCTTCACACTCTCAGCCGCACTCCACCACCATTGTTCTCGCCATTCTCACCTTCCTCGCGTGTCCCTCCTCCACGCAAACAAAGCAGCAGCAGATTACCTTCCTTCGGCCTTTATTTCTGCAGCAACTTACCCACATAGCTTACGTACAGTTCCTTCACAGCAATGGCCATCTTTGTTTCTCCTTTGTAGCGATGGAACAGAAAATAATAGCATGAAATATGGTGTTAGGGGTTGGAATAAGAGAATGTGCAGAGTGGCTGCTGTTTGGGGACTCTTGGCAAAGCTTTTGAGGGTTGAAAGGAGATTTTTTTTTAGGCTGTGTAACAGGGGAAGTCGGTATAGCTTAAGCCATCCTTTTGCTGCTGCAACAAAATGGGATTTAGGAGGATGTAATGTGAAGAGGGCTGAAACTAAAAAGGAAGAATGGAAGGTTGATCAGAGGGGATAAAGAGGGCTGATTTGACGATAAATAGGGGTGCAAACAGGGGTTTCAATCACTGACACGTCATGAGGAAGAGAGGAACCTGAGAGTGAAGGAAAGTGGCTTGAACCGAGAGCCAAAAGGAGTAAAAAGTGGGCTGAAACAGGACAGCAAAGGTGCATGGCTGACAAAGAAACGTGAAGCAATGTGTCTCCAATTCTTTGCATCACGTAGCAGCTGAGAGCTACTATTTCCTCAACCTTATTGTAGCATAAAGGAGCTGCCTTTTTCTCAAACTTCATCAGGATAGTAAGACTATCTCAGTCAGGATAAGCAGCTGGAAAATGTGAATTTATTTCTGTTTTGGGATTGCCCTATTCATGTGGAAGTCAATCAAGGCCAATGATGCTCTGACCGAGAGGTAAGGAAGTTTATGTTAAAGTTAAATAAGTTAAATTAAGGAATTTATCTAAGGAAACAAAAGATGATGATTCAAGGTTAAACCATGGCAGGTTTATTTCTTTTGTAATTGTACTACTTTAATCTCGTAGAAATTGAACAAAAGAAAAGGACCAAGTGCTGGTCTGAACGAAAGGTAAGAGATCAAAAAAAAAAAATCGGACTTAAACTACGTTTAATTCAATAAGAATATTTAAGGAAATAAATGACGAATATTGAGATCTATTTTATATATATATAGAGGCTCTTTGGAAGTACCAAATAAAAGGCTGAAAACCGAGAGAGTGTGGCTGCACTTTGAAGTCCATGGGAGCTACAAAACCGTATAGATCCAAGCTACATAAAAAGGGGCTTTCGGTTTTTGTTATTAACAAAGGGTAAGGATTTGAGTTTATTATAGATTTTGTTGAATGTAAAGTGAAATAAGGGGATGAAAATATTATCTTTGATGTAGGTTGAGTGAGAAAAGAAAATTTAAGCAAGTGAAGGAGCATTGGCAGCCGATGGAAAATTGGCAAGGTAATGCACTCAAGGGAAGCTCTAAGAATATATATATACACACACACACACTTCCTTAAGGTAATTCAATAATATAATTTTTATTAATGTTATACCTCAATGTAGGAGGGATTGATACAAAGTAGGGGACACTTGATATTTTAAATTAAAGATTAAAGATGAAAGGAAATTAACAAGTGATTGAAAGCTCAAGAAAGACAAAGGTGCAATATCAACACTTGTGGTGCATAGTTAGGTAAGAGATAGATATCGGAACGTAAGAGATACTGAATGCTATTTAAAATCAACTACCTTGTGGTTATATAAACTGTATTTTCTTACAGGGGTTTTAAGAAAATATAAGCCGTTATACTGCCGGATTTTTTATGAAAATAATGGTTTTATGATTTAAGTTTAACTTAAGCAACCATTTGAAAATGACAAGTTATCAGGCAGGTTTATTTTGAAAATGGTTAAATCTTACGACTTTGATCTGTTTATAAGACTTTCAGCCGAGATATTAATCTCAAGGAAATTATTAACCTATGGTATTGTTTTGAAGATATTATGAGTATGTATGATTTATATGCTTTTGAAAGAAATGTATACAACTTTTGTTATGAACTTTCCTAAAGCTCGAAAAATACTATTTCGGATTTCGAAAGATATATGTATAAAATGTTTTGAGACATGACTAACTAAAGTCAGTCTAGTATTGTTTTGAAACTACTATGTGTGATCTTGATTCTGTCCGCAATAGGTATTTATATTCGGACTACTATGTGTGGCCTTGAATCAGTCCGCAGTAGGAACTATATCAATGGAAATGTTTAGAGACATAACTAACAATCACTACAGTAATGTTTTGGACTGTTGTGTGACCCTAATCTAGTCTACAGTAAGTAATGTTTTGGGCTACTGTATGATCCTGATCCAGTCTACAGTAGAGTTTCTATTGCTGTGTGACCTTGATCCAATCCACAGCGAGCCCAATTGACACCTGATCAGTGCTCATTGTGGACCCCCTCTAGACTATGGCCATATGTCAATTTCAACTGCTTGATTATTGCTTAGTCATTATGTCTCCAACTTATGATATGTACATGTTCCTTTTTGTACTTATGCTGATTATGGTTTCTGAATGTTTATGTTTCAAATGATAATGCTTATCTATGGTTTTGAATGAATTACGTTCTGATGCACTGCATAAGCATGTTTTGGTTTTCGAAATGTATAAATTTTGATTTTGAACTTTAATAAATATTTTGAAAACTTGCATGTAGAAATTCGATATTTGTTTCTTATATATATTTTTTACTGGGCTTTCCAAAAAGCTCACCCCCCTCCCTCTCCACCTTTCAGATTAATTGCTATAGGAGCTTTGTACACGGGGCTTAAACAAGTCCTTCGAGACTTTCGTACCACCATTGAAGGTATGTGATGTAGAGTATTATCTTTTATATTCAGACTTGTATTTTCAGTACTTTTATAGTATGGGGATGTAATTGAAGGAAGTATAGGATATATTTATGGTTTATAATAATGCATGCAACTTGGGTGGAGATATATTTAATGAAGTAGAATGATTTAAAAGTGTAAATGCATGCTTAGTGAGAGAATTTGACTGAGACCTAAGATAATTAAAGGATATTGACTTAGCTAATATAAAGTTAGCTTAAGAATTGATTAGTGACACTACGTATAGCCCAACCAAGTAAGTGAATAGAAAAAAAATTAGGTTCGTATTTTCGGTATAAAGGGTCATTACAACATGGCAATTATTAGCTCTTGTTTCTGATCTCTCTTTGTCAGCTGAATTGATAGTGTGGAAGGAAATCAAATTCCTTGTACATGGGAAGCATGCATGCCGACCAAGAAGAAGAACAGTCTAGTGGTTCCCATAGTGGCATCAGTTGCTTCAGTGCTTTCTCTCCTCATAATTGTTTCAGCTCTCCTATGGTGGTTTAAGAGCTCAAACCAACAGGTCATAGAACAAAAACTTATAAAATATGGACTAAAGCAACTTAAAAATGACACCAAATATTTTCTCATTAGCTATATCATATGCTTATTGAACTTGTTTTACTTCTAATGTTATCATCAACAGGCAACTTGTCATACAAAAAGTAGTTAAAGAATTGACAATTTAAATACTCTGATGTCCAAAGGATCACAAACAATTTTGAGAGAGTCATTGGGAAAGGAGGATTTGGAACAGTTTATCACGGTCGCATAGCTGACACTGAAGTGGCAGTTAAGATGCTATCAAAGACATCTACTCAAGGGTATAAGCAGTTTGAAATTGAGGTATGTAAGATATCTAGATAGCCCGACAAATACTGAAGCTTGAACTCATTGATACATATAATTAAAGCCATTAAAATTGGGATTTAAGGGTTTTAATTCATGAAAAATTTACAAAATTATATATTAGGTGGAGCTTTTTTTGAGAGTTCATCATAAAAATTTGACTACCCTTATTGGATACTGCGATGATGGCACCAACATGGAGCTAATCTATGAGTACATGGCCAAAGGAAACTTGCTAGAGTATCTCTCAGGTTTCAACTCTATATTAATTAATCCCTTAATATACTATATATTTTCATTAAGGATTTATATATGATGCACTGACAGTGTATAATTTTTATACACTATCAATACATAAAAGGTTGACACCTCATTAATAGGCCCTTATAAGCAAATTAAAAATATTAATTTATATTTGCTTTTAAGGGCTTGACATCTTTTTTATTTTGTAAATTAATGACGTGTCAATCTCTGATTCATTGACAGTGTATAGAAACCATACACTGTCAGTGCATCGGATTTGATTAACTCATAGCTTCATATGGATTCAGATGGCAGTAGCAGTGTCTTGAATTGGGAAGGAAGACTTGAAATAGCGCTGGAGGCAGCCCAAGGTTAGCATGAATGATTGAATTCCCCTACAGAAATTTCTTCATTTTATTTTGGTTTATTTTGCTAACAAAAATAAATGAAAAATGCAGGACTGGAGTATTTACACTACGGTTGCAAACCACCCATAATCCACCGAGATGTGAAGTCTACAAACATCTTATTAACTGAAAACATGAAAGCTAAACTGTCTGATTTTGGGCTATCGAAAGCTTTCGAAGATGTCTCTCATGTCTCCACCGTCGTTGTGGGTACCCCTGGATACCTTGACCCTGAGTAAGTATTGCATCTTGCATAAAGTATCTATGGTTTCTGATCTATTCTCCACCTCATCTTATGCTGAAG
The DNA here is from genome assembly GCA_031772115.1 of Heritiera littoralis. Classification (NCBI taxonomy): domain Eukaryota; kingdom Viridiplantae; phylum Streptophyta; class Magnoliopsida; order Malvales; family Malvaceae; genus Heritiera; species Heritiera littoralis. The sequence continues at coordinate 2,122,704 of JAPDPK010000090.1, forward strand.
TACTTTTGTTGGTTTCCATGCATGGCAATAAAGGTATTCTACAACAAACAGGTTGACTGAGAAGAGTGACGTTTATGGCTTTGGGGTAGTTCTTTTGGAGATCATCACGAACCGGCTTGTGATTACAAGAACTATAGATGAGCCGACTCACATAAGCCATTGGGTTGGTTCCATGTTGGCCAATGTGGACATCAAAAACATTGTGGATTCAAGGTTGAAAGGAGAATTTGAGATAAACTCCGCGTGGAAAGTGATAGAAGTGGCAATGGCTTGTTTGTCTCCAGCTTCTACAAAAAGGCCAACCATGACTCATGTAGCAATGGAATTAAGCGAGTGTTTGTTAGCATAGGTACAAAAGACAAGGGGAGCCGTCGATGACAAAGAATCACTAGAATCAGCTTCCGTGGTGTCCATGAATTTTGGTTCTGATATAGCTCCTCTAGCAAGGTGATTACAAAACAGTGATTTTAAAACCTAAGAATACTCAGTTGGTACCATATAAATGGAGGACGTAATATTTATGTTTCAACTGAACAAGTTATAAACTGCGAAGATTCTTGTTTCAATTTTGAGAATACTTAATGATGTTTATTTGGAATAAAAAGGTGTAATTTTCTAAAATCTAAGAATACGCAGTTGCTACTGTATAAATAGAGGACGTAATATTTTCCTTTTTTAATTAATAATATTTCATGAAAATTTTTAAATTTAAAAACTCTTCTTTTCTTTTCTTTTTTTAAAAGCTAATTAAAATTATTTCGGATTAGTTTACTACACTTTTATTTCTAAAATCCTAATTCAAATTAAAAAACTAACTAACAATCTTTTTATTTTTATTGAGATGAATTTGATTAAATTAACGGTGCTAATTTGAAACTCAAAAAATTCTCAATTTGAAACTCAAAAAATTCTCAATCCAATTCAATTCATTCGCATATCAAAAGAATCAGTACGGATGATTTGCATTAGGTATGTAGCTTAAAATCTTATTAGACAAAATTTCCCAAGTCTAACTTTAGAAAATTAACATGTTGCTATTAAAGATTTGTACCTTGTAGTACTTAATACATTCACATGCCAATGCCATTTGTTTAACCTGGTCATATGTTTATCTGTTTGCTAATTTCCACACTGATTTCCAAAATTTTTAAACAATGAAAATCGAGCAAAGATGGATGAAGCACCTCAATTTGGTAGGTTTGACAAAAATATTAAATTCCTGATGAAGGGTTAATGTCACATTTGCCCTCCAAATTATATGTAACAATCCTTTATACCAAATTTATGAACCAAATTTTTCCTTTTTTCTGCTTACCTTGTTGGGTTATATGTAGTATCTCAAATTCTACTCTTAAGTTAAATTTGTATTAGCTAGATAAATATCCTTCAATACATGGTCCTAGTTCAAATATCCTAAGCAAGCATGCATTCACCATTCTAATTCAATTCACTTAGCAAAATAAATAACTATAAAAAATGCATGCATCGTCATAAAACATAGATATATCATATCCTTCCTTTAGCTACATCCCTATATTCTAAAGTACTAAAATTGCAAGTCTAAATATAAATCAAGTAACTGTACATTATATACCTTCGAAGGTGGTACAAAAACCTCGAAGGACGTATTAGCACCGCACGTACACGCTCCTACTGCAGGGAATCTGGAAGGTGAAAAAGAGAGGTGAACTTTGGGGAAGCCCAGTAAGAAATATATATAAGAGACAGATACTAAATTTCTATATACAAGCTTCTAAAACATTTATTAAGGTTCAAAATCGAAATTCATACATTTCGGAAACTAAAACATGCTTATGCAGTGTATCAGAAAATAATTCATTCAAAACCATAGTAAGCATTATAATTTGAAACTAATTCTCAACATAACCATTTAGAATCCATAAACGGCGTAAGTACAAAAATGAACATATATATCATAAGCTGGAGACATAACGACTAAGCAATAATCAAGCAGTTCAAATATTCCCATAAGGGAAAGTGCAGTTGACATATGGCCATAGTTCGGAAGGGTCCACAATGAGCACTGATCAGGTGTCAACTGGGCCCACTGTGGACTGGATCAAGGTCACACAGCATAGAAACTCTGCTGTAGACAGGATCAAGGTCATACAGTAGACCAAAACAATACTACTGTGGACTGGATCAAGGTCACATAGTAGTCCAAAACAATACTGCAATGACTGTTAGTCATGTCTCAAAACATTTTCATATATATATTTTCTAACAATACGAAACTTTAATAATTTCTATGAAAATGAGTGTTTCAAATAAAGTTTCTATAAGTAGTCAAAATCATGCTATTTCGTATTCGTTTTCAAAACAAAACTTGCTAGAGAATTGTTATTTTTAAGTCTTTTTATTAACTCTAGCTCATTTCGCAAACCAATATTTTACAAAAATCCGACAGCATAAGCACTTAATTTTATTAAAAACCCCCTGCAAGGAAAATATAGTTCATAAACCACAAGGCAGTTGATTTTAAAAATTTATTTAGTATCTCCTACGTTCCGATATATATCTCTTACCCTTGTACTAAGCTTCGATGCATAGAACACCATGCTTAAACCGAATCCACAACTTGTTTTTCTTGCCAAACTTAACACCAAACTTCATTTCACTTGCTAATTTCCTTGGTGTTGTTTCATTCCTATACCATATACACCATCACATAATCACATCACACAATATCAAATTTATATACTTATATATATATACACATACATATGTATACCCACGTACTCATACTATATATTCTCAATCTAATAATTATCTAACCGTTCTTTACTCATTTTCCTCATTCTTGGTCATGATTAATCTTCCTTACTACTTATATACATGCACACTTTAATTCCCTGTACATGTGTGTGTATATATATATATATATATATTAATCACCATTCTAATACTTATTATTTCTCTTATAATCTTAGATAATTAAATCCAAGTAACCAAGTATACTTACCCTTTTTAAATTCTCCTTAACCCAATTTGTATCACCACTTACACGTTTTTTCACAATATGATATGATAAAATCACCTAGACATTAAACCCTTACAATATCAATATTCTCACTTTCGAACTACTCCATAATCAAAAGCACGAGATTATTACTTTCCAAAATCATAATTGTCTATCCGACTCTGTTGAAAATTCCACTATTTTAACGTTTAACCATAGAACTACCCACTCTATATTCGATTTCATGCTCTTTTGAATAATCCATTTAATAATTCCATATATGCTATACAATATAAATCTACAACGGACTTATACAAAAGTCTTACCGACTCATACGCTCAAGGCTCGACGGTCGAGCTTAGCCCAAATTCGAGTTTTCGCCTTAGCACCTTGCTTCAAGCTTAACATGCGTACACCAAGTTTAGATACTTCCACGTTTGTCGCCTTATTGTCTCGCTACATTCAAAGATCATTTAATCGATTTAGTATAATCAAATTAAGCTTCAAAATACCTTATAAAATATTTTGTGCGCAAGGATAGAGTCTTACGAAATTTTCCACCAGCATGATTTTCTACAATTCCAATATTACACCATACTAAAATCAATTAAACACATTTATAATAATTTTTATAAGTATATTATCATACTCCTTTGCGTTCAACTCTTAAAAATCCCCTGAATCCGTCCCCTATACTTTATTTGTTTCTAACCACGAACTTAGCGCTTATAGGACACCCCCAATTTCCTGTTAGGTACCTTGGAAATAATCCTTAAACAGCCACCAAACAGCCAATACCCAGGTTGTTTTCAGTCTTGTCTCAACCTTCAAAAATTGACAATTTCCTAGCCCAAAACCCCCTATATGCTTGCACAAGCCAAATTTTAAGCCAACCAAAATCTTAGTCTAACACAGACATCTAACTAAATTAAAATTTGTCCAATACAACAACTGAAACCAGCAAAATTTGACTTCAAATCAGCCAACAGAATAGCTTGTTCTCACCAGTAATCAACTTCCAAAGCCAGCTTGTTTTCAGTCTCTATTCGTCCACGATCAAGGCTGTCTTCAGCCTAATAAAAGACAACCTCGCGTCCCTTTTTACAACCACATTCGAGCTGATTTTCTTTTTTTTCTAACTTTTTTTTTAGGCCATCAAGTCACCAAACAATGTACCTGTTCCAGAACCGACAGAGGGTGCCCTGTTTTCCTGCCATTTCAAGCCTCAAATTCTATTTTTAACAGCAACATATCCTCATGGTGGTGGTTGTGTTTTGCTTCCTCTTTGGTCCAGGCCACCAATCGATCGTGGAGCCACTGTGAGTGGCTGTGAACTGCTGCTGCCCAAGGCTGAATGCAGCCCCTCTTTCACGCCCTTCACAGCCTTAAAAAAAACCAGCAAAATCCCACTTACAGACAACCAGCGATCGACCTTGCAGCCCTGAAGAAGATAGTCTCGATCTCTTTTCCTTCTTCTTTTGTTGCAGTTTTCCTTTCTCTCTTGGTGCTCTCTTTCTCCTTCCTCAGTTCGCTTTCATCACTTTCACTGCAACAGTTTCCTCTTTTAGTTTTTGTACTCTCAGTCCTAGTCTCTCTCTCGGTTCGTTATAGCTGCAGCTTCTTTTCTTCCTCTTCACTCACTCGGCTGCTGTCTCATTCTTCCCTGTCTGTAAATATCTTAGGCTACAACTTTCATGGTCTTTCTCTTTTCTTTCTAGATGATGGGTTTTTTTTTTCTCCCAACTTCTCTTTCCTCCAGTTTCTTTTCTTTTTGTTTTTGGTTTTGTTTTGTCAGAGTCTTTAATTTATAACTAGAATGTCACCCGCGCGATGCTGCGGGATGACATCTTTTCATTATCGTTTTATATGTTTAAATGTATAAACATACAAAAATGACTGTGATTACATTACTTAATAAACATGCAGTTAAATTCAATTATTAAAAATACATAATCTCCAAAATACATTCAACTAACAAAGGACAATTCATTAGGAAATACCATACCACTTTCAAGAATTAATACAATTCTAAGTTCAGTAATAAATCCAATTCGATCCTAAGGTCAACAATAAAAATCAAAATAATTATATCTTGTCAAAAAGATTTATTTTAAGTCCAACTCAAAGCATTACGTTGCATATAGTAGAAACAGAGTCAATATGATACATCTAACACTTCAGCCTTTCTTATGAACGTGTCTATATTGACCCTTACCAATCCAAACAGTCATTTAAGGTCTCTAACATGCAAAAAGTGACCTATTCAAGAAGAGGATAATGACATGTTCAAGATAAGCATTATGAGATTTTAATATTAATTCTTTTAAGTCAGTAAATCTAAACTTAAATTAAAATTCTTATGACAAAAAAAAAAGGAAAAAGCAAGTGCATAAACTGTCAAACAAATAAAATTGTAACTGAAGAATGCAAGGCATATTACATTAATACCATAGAAAGAGCAGCATAAAATCTTGAAATTCTTGAAATAGTTGAAGTATAATGTTCTCTTTTTCAAACAAAAAAGAAGAAATAATAAGTAGTTTTCAAATGCAGGAAACATAAATAAGATTAATATAAGAAAGCAAAATAATATACTTTCAACCAAATTGCAAATGAAATTTCTAAGAATAAGCAGTAACCAATATGAAGATAAAAAGTTTTGATATTTGTATCAAGAAAATATACATTCTGAAACATTTTAAGTTTCCCACAAATGCTAGTTGTTGTTAAAACATCTGAGCTTTACAGTTTGCAAGAACACCAAAAACAAAGAAATCTACTCGCAAAGAAGCAACGAAAATAGTTATTTGCAAGGAAAAAACCAATAGCAAAATCACTTAGCATGTATGCACTGTATGGAATAGATTTTTTTTTTTGGTATGCCATGCATGCAATAGAATTTTCTATCTTTAGCTATAATTCTCCAAATCCTTCAAATCTATAGTGATATATTTGCCTTTAGACATTAGTTTCAACTTAAGTACATTTTATACACAATTGCATACTTGAAAAGTATAAAAAGATACTTTGAATCTTATATTAAGTAGTAAGAGAAAAATTAAGGATAAAATATATAGTTCAATAATGATAAAATCTTAGACAAATAATATTAGTTAATGAATGCTATCACAACAGGAAGTAATCCAAACATCCACCAATGCTCAAACACACACATGTACCTATCAGTAACCCAACAGTAAACTCTCCAATAATAGAAGTATTCAAGTTGTTAATTAATTAATTATAAATACATATGTATATCACATTCAAACATATAAAGCATAAGAGAATTATTATTAGAAAATAAAATCATGCAGCATAAGCAGCAAACTATTAAATCTTTCTTGAAAGCTACCAATGTAATAATTCAAAACAACATAGTGATGGACATACATTGCAATAATGTCTCTAAGAAAATTAGGATTTAAGTCATGTTGTGAAAGATAGACAGGATAAGGTCTCCCTTTAGTGATAATTAACAATATAGAATTGTCAGACAATTTGAAACAAACCAAGCTACATGTATACTGAATAAGAGTTCTAATAAAAGAGAAAATAATGCAAGGATTTAACTCATTAAAAGCTTGTTTAAGCTCTCCAACTGTTCTCAAAGCAACATATCTTTTGTCATTTATCACTAATTACTCTCATCTCATGGCCTATCATAATCATTTAAAAAATCATTTGCTTGCAGAAATGTGAGAAATACATTAAACCATTTACTATCTTATCAAATTCAGTCAAGAATATAAACATTGTAGATCAATCCAAAATTTACTATCTTTGCTAGATTGGAGTTTACTTAAAAAAAAAAGAATAATTGAATAAAGTTTTGTGGAAGTGAAAAAAAAAAAGGGGTCAAATGATAATTTTGCATCCAAAATGTGTTAAGAAGAATTGTAGTTGAATAAGGCATTTTTTTAAACCAAAAATTGAAAGCTAAAAATGAAAACTTAAAATTCAAAACTATCAAAACTTAAAATTCAAAGCTATCCCTTCTAAAATAGGCGAGCTTACATTTTCCTCAGTGCCTCATAGGAATTTAGTTCTTTGATCTACAAAATCAAGGCAAAAAAAAAAAAACCTTACAATAGAACCGATAACTTAAAAAAGGAAATATATTAAAATATTAACTGTATCAAATGAAATATAACATTAAAATCCAAAACATAGAGCAAAACCTTACCAAAAGAAATTGATATGCCAAGAAGGCTTTATTTATAGAAATACCTCTTTGCCCTTGAATTTTTGCTTTTGATGTGGGATTTCCTTATTGATATCTTCTTATCCACGTACTCTTCCTTTCTTTTGTTTTCTTTCTTCATTTTTATGCTGTTATTAATTCCATTCCTATCCTTCATTTCCTCATTTGCACTCTCTAGACAATCATTAATTGAACCAAATCCATTGAGCGAAGAAACCAAACATGAGTTCACAATAGAAGAGAAGAAATACAATAGAAACTATCAAATAAAATAGCAACAAAAGTAAAAAAAAAATTATTAAATATAAAAACAAAGAAAATCTCGAGAAAATAATAATGCAATCAGAGTAATAAAATAAAATCATCAAATTCAAAACAAAATATGTAAAATAAAAGAAAATCCAAAGTTTGCACATGAAGAAAGTCACACAGAAATAAAGTTTTCACAAAAAAGCTGACAAAGAATTAAACTAAAAAAATTGCTTATTCAAAGCTACAAAGGGGCTATGAAAGTTATGAACCTACACCAAAACCATGGCACATAGAAATATTTAATGCCATCACATATTATATTATAGGTGAAAACAAATGATCATATTTATTATCATTTTAAGTATGTAAAACACTCAACAACAACTTGAGCAAGAGCATAATTCTTATTATATATATATGATAATTTACCTTTTCAAAATACATATATGGAGGTTGTTAAGTGCTATAAGGAACACTTATCTCATAAAGGGATGTGTATTTTGATAGAAACTTGGCATTTAAGGCAGTAATTATGCAATGTTAACATTGTATGATATCACGTTTGAGAATAAAAGCATTAAAAAGGCATAATTAGCAAAAAATAAAAGCTTATCTCATAGTAGTTCTTGATATTTCCTATTACATTTGAGAATAAAAGCATTAAAAAGGCATAATTAGCAAAAAAAAATAAAACATGCAAGCCACAAAAGAACCAAACACAAATATAGGAAAAGAAGATGGAAATGAACTACCAAAAGGCCTTGACAACAAAGTTTTTGGAGAACAATCAGCAACCAACGACCATGACATTCAAAATCAAATATTTAAGTTAAAAGCATATTTCAACAACACTAATAATAGCAAGAAAATGAAAACCATATAGTAATTAGAAAACTAAAGCATCAAAGAAAACGCAAGTAAAAGCTAGTTAAGGAATTTCCATCTCAATTTCAAATTAAACTTAAATGAATTAAAAGACAGAATTAAACGGCTCATAAACCCATCTCCTTCTCAGTTTTACATATTATTAGCAACAATAGATCTCAAAAATATGAGAATGAACTTCAAAAAGATTGCATTGAAGTTAGAAAGAATTAAACTCACTTTCAATAGGAGTGTAGCTATCAATGGCACACGTTTCCAAGGTAATGGATTTCTTAGGAAGGAAAACAATCTTAACCTGAAAAAATCACAGATGAAATACAATTAATCCTTTTAAGTCGTGTTCAACAAATGATGGACGAATGCAATAAGAAGAAACAACAACAAAGGCTAAGCCAAAACTAAGGTAAAGTTAGCAAAAACAAAAGATGGACAACATACTTTATTTCAGTTCTCTTCAATTTCAATTCCTTCACATTTTGAAAATCAGTAATCAATTTGAAACCCAAAACAGAAATACTCCTCTTTCTGCCTAGATTCTCCCTCAACCTAAAGCAAAACACAATGAGAAAGAAGCCTTGTTTGAGAAATATTTGCAAGAAAGTTTCAGAAGAATGAATCCAAAACAGAAAGTTATTCCAATTATATTTGCATTTAGAGAATAAAAAAGTTCTGATTGTTTGAATAAGGAATCAAACCATTCAAAAAGCCAACAAAAATGAGAATAGACTACCTCTTCCGCCCATCTATCCTCGTACTCCACAATATATGGATTTCTAAGCTTTGATATCATATTCATCTGAAACAGAAATAAGCATAGAAGTAGAACCATTTTTACCATAAGACTGTATAATTTAACCATATAATCAAAACTTGTCTCCATGATCTTATGTATAATTCATTCACAAATAAGTATCAGAAATAAAATGAAAGGTATATATACCACATGATAGAAACTATTCGTTTATCGATATGAACTTATACTAAAGAGCTAATATCTTCTACAGATCTTCTTACATTTTCAAATGAAAAAAAAATTTTCAAAAAGTTGATCACCATTTCCTGATTAATATTAAAAACCTTAGATGTTTGATCTTAGTTTTTATCTTTTCTTGCAAGCTAAAACCCTTGCAAGCATATTTTGAACAACTGTAGAAAGCAATCTAATGGCACTTCTACTGCTTTGTTTCAAATTTGAAAACCAAGAAATAGGAATATGAACAACAATATTCTGTGAACATACCAGATTTTTTCATTTGTTGAAAGTATATAAAGCTTTGAGGAGATTAGAATGTAGGGATGGAATTTATCCAATTGAGGTGACCAATAATTTAAAATAAACCATTATGCATGATATAATGCAAAAGAAATGTACAAATATAAAGTAAATAGTTTGCAAAAAATAAGTTTTCATAAGAGTAACCTCTTGTAACATTGTGTGCTTAAACTTCTCAATATTCTTTTGAAATTCACTTGGATAGATGGCTTATAAAGATGCCGAAGATTAGATGTTGTCTAAGGTGATTCTTGGTTGAGCATCATGGTTTGTGGACATCCACCACCATGGCTACAACCCTTTGCCTTGAAGTTTCAAATCTCTGCAAGCAATGCCAGATGTTAGCAACAAATAGACCAGCTTTCATTAATGACAATAGTTAAAGAGAAAAAAAAACCATATAAATCATTGAAATGACCTCCAATTATAAAGACTGAAATTGAAAATTCCAAGCAATTGGCACAGACGGATGAAAAGAGCAAGTATGAAAACTTTTGGGGGCATGAATATGTACCAAACATTTAATAAACTCTAAAATCACCTGGTCTTGGTAAATTTATTTTTGCCGCACCAAGAAATCAAATTTCATTCCCATGCAAAAGACCTTAGTACAAATTTTTTGTATTAGCAACATAAAAATAAAAAAATTAAAAATTCACCAATTCAACATATCATAGTTTAGGACTAATTTTTGAGTAAACAATCCACCAGATAAACCCCACAACAGCAAGCCAACATAAGTTACATCAGCCAGGAAAAAAACATTTCTTGTGAAAATGTTAAAAAAAAAACAGAGTAATATATTGTCAAATGAATCAATCCAAATGATCAAACACACTGATTGTAACTCTCAAAACTTAATTTGTCAAAGCAAAGCAAAATGTTATTGCAATTTAAAAATTGTTCAAAAATATGCCCCAAAAGTCAAACAAAGCATTAGAACAAAAAAAAAAGTACAATACTAATTCGTACCTCCAATCACCAAATAACAAAGAATGCTTCAACAACCAGCACGCCCAATCTAAATAAAGTGAAAAACTGAATTGAAATTAAAAATATAGTTCTCTATAAATGTATTATATATTACAGACGAAAATAGAAAGAAATCTAATTAATTTAAATTTCATATCAATGTACTATATACAAATGACAGTAAATATAAAGACAAATGAGTAATTTTTATTACATTATATACTTATGCAACAAAGTAACAATTTAAAAAAATCAAAGAAAAAAAACCTTAATCAAAGAAAACCAATCCAATTTTTTTTTTTGTGTTAAACACAATTTCTAACAATTTTCCTCTTTTTACATGTTTTATTTTTAAAGAAAATCTATCTAAGAATTTTCAGAATTTTCAGAATTATGGAATGTTCGTAAAAAAAAAATTCATACCAATCTTAGAACCCATACAAAAAATAAAGCTCCACAAAAAGAAAAAATCAACAAATAGAAAAAAACCTTTCAGAAGATACTTACTGCCAAAGCCAAAAAAAAAAAAGGGGGCTAGAGCAAATAATCACTTACTGCCTCTTGTTTCTATCCTTTTAGTCCTTTTGTCAGAAATTCGTGAGAGAGAAAGAAAAGTGTCTGGTATTGAACTGAACTGCACTGCCCGCTCTTCTCGTCTCGTCTCAGGCTAAAGCTGGCAGACAAAGAGTTCGCAATTTCTTACGCCACCGGTTTGACCAAAAGCTCCAGTTCGCACAGTTAACCGCACGAAGCCTTCTGCGAACAAAGAACCCTACTTTCAAACAAAACCTCAATCGTTCAAATAAAATCGGTTTTTCCCTAATTCCCTCTCCATAATTGTTCCACTCCTCTGCCGTTGCTTCTCGCCTGCGTCACCCGCATTCTCCTTCTACAGGTTCTTTCTTTTTTTTCCTCTCCTCCATTGTCTATTTTTCTAGGTTTTTCTTCATTTAATTATTATTCTGGCGCCACAAAGTTTTGCCCTTTCAGATGAAAAGGAAAACACGCTAAAATCACGGGGTAATGAAAGAGAGAATTACTTGGAAAGAAAAGATGAGAAGAGGCGACAACTAATTAAACAAAAAGAGAGCTTCAAAGGGTTTCACATAATTTGGCAAAAAAGAGATTTGATTAGTAATTTTTTTTCCAAACAGTCAAGAAGAGAAACGTGAAACAAAATGGAAAAATGAAGCCAAACAGAAGAGCGAAAGTGTCAGAGGGTGAGAGATGGAGTTAAAACAGAACATGCAATTAAGTCGGTGAAAGATAAAGGTTTCAGTGGGAACAGTCTACGCGCCAAATCACGTCTGGAAAGAAAATTTCTTGTTGAAATTACCATTGACCCAAAAGACTAATGAAGAAAAGCATCCAGACGAAGGATGAACAGTAGAAAAATGAAGTATAAAAACGTGGCGAAGGCGTGTACTGCGTAGCTTTACAACTTTTATATATATGATTCCGTGGGGTAGAAAATCAAGTGGCTTCCAAAGGAAGCCACTCTCGGTTTCCCTCTAATTTTTTTTTTACAAGTATTTACATCTATATATTTTACTTATTTAATAAATGTACAATCGTAGATATGCATTATTTATTTATTTTTAAATAATTTTTTTCGCACATACATATATATATATATATGTATATATCTTGATCATATATTTATTATTCTCATCAATATACCAACCCAATGTCTTAAATCTATCGCTTCATAATTATCAAAACTCTATATTTGTATCCCAACACTTAGTTTATTTAATTTTTTTTATTTATTTACAAATTTGATACGAAAAATTTGTAGTCTTCACGTTATAGGGGTTGTTATAATGCGGTACCTGATGTCTCATTTAGTTCATTAATGAAGTATCTTACACTAATTCCTTTTCTTAAGTGTGTTGACGTGGGTATTGAACCAATTAGAAGATGACATTTGGACAAAAATAATACGAGGCATGCCAGTGATCAAGCAGAATTTTAACGTGGGTATGTGGCATGCCACACGTCATACTAAAAATAAAAATAAAATTAAAAAATAGTTTTAATTTTTTTCCCTCCCATTTTTCTGCTTCCATTCCCTCTCGATTCCCCCACCCCTCCCCCATTTTGGCTTGATATGATCATTGTTCAACCGAATATAGACAAAGGAGGCCATTCTCGACTTCCTTAGAGATTGATCGGCCAAACTGACGTCAAATTTGGTCTCCTTTGGCAAGATTCGGTCAGACAATGGTTGTATCTAGCCCAAACAAGAGAGGGGGTGGGGGAATTAGGAGAGAAGAGAGGAGAAGAAAGAGGAAGAAACAAATAGAAAAAGGGAAAAAATACATAATTTTATTTTTTAATTATTTTATAATTTTAGAAAAGAGAATTTTTTATATTATTTTTATTATTTTTATTCAAAGAAAAATAAAATAAAATTATATTTTTAAATTATAATATGTATTTTTAATTATAATTTTATTTTTTGTACTTTATATTTTAAAAAAAATAATATCAATATAATTTTAATTTTTAATTATTTTATTTTTACAAAAAAATATTTTTTAAAATTATAATTTTATATTTTGTAAATTATATTTTTTGCACTTTTTATAATTTAAAGCAAAATGAAAATAATATTATAATTTCACTTTTATTTTTTTATTTTAAAAAACTATATATTTTTAAATTTTAATTTTTTAATTTTTTAACAATAATTATAAAAGTTTATAAAAAAGAAAAGAAAATAGATGATTTTATATTATGTCACATAACATGCCAGTGACCATTTTTAACTGGTTTAGTATCCATACCAGCAGTTTATTTTAAGGCTTAATAGTAAAATATATCTTCAACTTTTTGCAAAAAATGAAATTAAATCCTAAACGTTTTATCATATTAAAATCAGTCCATAAATTTTTATTTTACTATAACCTTATGTTTGGATTCAGAGTGAGAAAAGAAAAGAAAAGGAAAGCTAAGTAAAACAAAGGTAGGTTGTAAACATTTCCCTTGTTTTGGAAAAATTTTTAGCTAGTGAAAGAAAAAAGAGGGAGAGTGAGCACCTCTTACTTTCTCTTGACTTACTTAGTTTTTTTAAAACCTCAATTTAGGGTGAACGTGAAGGAAAGAAAACTTGAAAAAAATTTTAACATGTAGAATGTCAAATTTAATCTTATTATATTATAAAATTTAAAACAAAAGAGGTTATAATTGGAAAAAAAAGTATTATAATGAATCATTTACTTTTCTTTCCATTGTTTAACTAAACAATAGTTGTTAGGATTACTTTCATTTCCTTTATTAATTTTAGCTATCCAAACAAAGGGTACATGTACCCTTTCCTTTCCTCTCCGTTCCTCTAATTTACATTCCTTTCCTTTCCTTTCCATTCCTTTCCTTTACTAATGTTTATCCAAACATAGTGTAAATAAACTCTCAACCTTTCAAAATCATATAATTAAGTTTAAATCTATTAAATGACACCAACTATCATTTGGACATGTTACGTGAAAGCTAATGTGGATAACTTGGTTGGTTGCCATATTGCACACTATGTTTGCAATACTAAACAAAATTACTGTAGTTTAACAAACTTAGATTTAATTTTGAAAGGTTGAGTGTTTATTTATAGTAAAATAAAGTTTATAAACTAAATTATATGCAATAAAATGTTGGGCGTTTATATAATTAGATTTATATATGATGTATTGACAGTGTATAGTTTCTATACACTGTCAATACACCAGAGGTTGACACCTCATCAATAAGCCCTTATATGCAAATATAAATAATTTTTTTAATTTGCCCATAAGGACCTATTGATGAGGTGTCAACCTCTGATGCATTGACAGTATATAAAAACTATACACTGTCAGTGCATCATATACAAACTCTATATAATTTTATGTAAAAAGTTGAGAGTATATTTAATAATTAAGCATTATTTTACTAACCAAGCATTTTAACTTTTTCCTTGTCTTTTTTTCTCTAAACCTCTAAAGGTTGAATGACTAACCATGGTTGCAGTGTGGTGAAATGGTTTGATCGTGGCACAAGCATGTTACCCAAACGAGCTTAATACATTAATGAAAGTTTTCAACTGAACTGCACTAGCTGTAATTGAGGATCTAAATGGATCTTAAATCAATGTGGGATACTATACTTTTAAGGTAGTTTAAAAAAAATAAAAATCTGTCTTACCAAAAAGTAAAAATAAAATCTGAACATACTCTAAGAATTTCGCAAAAAAAAAAAAGTGCTAAGAATCATTCAAGTCTTTTGTTACATAATCATATTTTAAACTGTTTTTTTAATTATATATCTTTATCTATTTTACAATTTGAGATTAAATTTATTCAGATCAAAAATGATAAATATTAAAACTTTCTCAACATTAGATTACTTTATAAATTGTTAAATCTCCATCTATGATACCGTGCATATATGCGAAAAAATATATATTTTTATTTCTTTTCGATATCTTCCATTATTGCTTGCTAAGTCCAAGCAAGATACTGGCTTTTGACAAGATTAAAGTGCTGCTTTTCGTACTAGTACACGGCGCGAGGCCAATCCATGTACCATTTTTAAGGAATGTTAAGAATTGACTTATCCAACAGTGAAAGTTCTCGGTGCAGTCCTAATTAATTACATGCCAACGTCAAAATGAAAAGGAATAAATTTATCCTTAAACTGTCATCGTGGGCAAAGCCAGCAAGGGAAATCAATTGAATAAGGATAATATTGAAGCATGTGATATCAATTGTACAATTGTTGATTCATGTTTACAGTTTAATTCCCTTTTTTTTGTTTTACTTTTTTTAAGTTTTATGCACATGAGAAATCAAAGAAAGATAGTTCATGATTATTAATTAGTTTCCTTGGATGCAAACTAAATACGAACATTACATTTTTCCATGAAATTAAAATTTCGATAAATTTCATTTACACTTCCATGTGATTTTAGCATTTTTTGTATAAGCCGACAAAAGTATTTCTTGCATAACATTTATGTGTTTTCTTTATAGGTAGTCTTTTATGATAAAGTTTCATTCTTTCAAGAATTACATTTATAATTTTTTAGTGAAATTATAAAAATACCCTTAAGTGTGAACAAGTAAAGTACTTTTTAATTCTAAAGTACTTTACTAATTTTATCAGATGAAATTAATGGTGTCACTTAAGTAGCAAGGAAATTTTACCACATGGATTATTTGAGAAAAAACAAGGGTCCAATGTGAAAAATGTCCAAACCAATAAGGATATAACTGAACTTTACCTTTAAGATTACTATTACTACAGTAACATAGAATAGAAAAGAGAATGGGAGATCGACATTTACTATGAAGTGCGTATTCAGAAATTTTCAATTTTTTTCCTCCATTGCAAGAACTAAGAAACTTAACAGTATAACAAGATACACTAGCCGATTGTAAATATAATAATTCAAGTTATATATGTATCTCTTTCGTAGGGATCATCATATAATCTTAATTAAACAAAGTCTTTCCCTAAAGTCTAACCTACAAATAAAGCAGCTAACAACTTTTCTTTTCTCTATCAAGGGCCAAACTCCATTTAATTAATCTTGTCAAGTTTTTTTAATTTCCTAGTAGCAACCATATAGCAACATTTCAGCTGTTAGCTAGGCATAGCAAGAATATCTTGTAATTAAAGTGCATAATAGACCAAGATCTAGCAACTAAGCTTAGCTCATCAAATGAATATTTGGAGAGAGATGATTGATGATATTAAAAAGAATAACAAGGTTAATGTTTAATTATTCATGGAAGAATAATTGACCAAGCTCCCTTGCATAATTTAATTCAACATATGCCACTTTTTTTTGGTCTTACAATGAGACTGTTTCCGGCTTAGTTTATACGCACCTCAAGACTAATCACTCCTCAAACAATCTTAAGAGCACAATCCTCACATCAACAAGGTACATCAACGTATACCACTTTGCCCTCTATTTATAGCTTATTACAAAGATGCATGCTTATTGCTTTTGTTCACCCTAGCAAAGAACCGATAATTGCGATGAAGATTTCAAAGTATTTTCTCCTTGCATTCATAAGCAGCATTTCTTTTGCAATTTTGATTCATGCTCAAGATCAATCAAGTAATTAGATAAACAAGCTCAATTTGATTTTCCTTCATTATGTAACCAAGGAACTAATTAGCCCTCCCCATGTTTTCATTTCATGGTTCATTAGCTTCTATTGTGGGTTACCTGAAGACTCCAGCTATACAAAAAGCACAACTAGTGTAGATTACATTTCAGATGCACCTTACATCCAAACTGGCATAAGTAAGAGGATATCACCTGAATTCAGACAACTTAAGCAACAACAAGCTTGGTATGTGAGAAGCTTTCCTGAAGGGATTTGAAACCGCTACAATATAACCTTGTAAAAGGGAGGTAAATATCTAATCAGATCTTTCTTCGTGTATGGAAACTACATGACAAAAATGAAATACCAAGATTTGATCTACACTTAGGACCAAACTTCTGGGCAACAATGATTTTGACTAATGCATCAACTAATTTATCCATGGACATCATTCATGTCCTCCCATCAAATCATTTGCAATTTTGTCTTGTGAATACGAGCAATGAAACTCCTTTCATATCATCCATAGAGTTAAGGCTTTTGGATAACTTAACCTACAGAACTCAATCTGGATCATTGGAACACTTCGGAAGGTTTGATGTTGCTGTAACAACTCTTGGAACATTCAGGTAAATGTTGGATAGATTGTAATAAATACAAGGGAACAAGTTACTACATTGCT
The DNA here is from genome assembly GCA_031772115.1 of Heritiera littoralis. Taxonomy (NCBI): domain Eukaryota; kingdom Viridiplantae; phylum Streptophyta; class Magnoliopsida; order Malvales; family Malvaceae; genus Heritiera; species Heritiera littoralis. The sequence continues at coordinate 2,140,047 of JAPDPK010000090.1, forward strand.
TGTAAATGTATAAAGTGATATATGTATAAAGGAAAATCAACTCTTAATAATAATTTAGAGTCAAAGAGGAAATGGGCTTTGCTTGGGCTCTTTGACCATGGGCTTTGCTTGGGCCTTTGAATTAATTTTAAAAGGTCAGCACCGAGGCATTTGGGCTCTTGGCTCTTTAACTTAATCACAATTTTTATTTTTTAATAGAAATATTTTTAAATTCAATTTTGGGTTTAAAAAAAGTTTTAATTGTTCCAACAAACATATTTTTAGTTATACTTGAAAATGAATGGTTGTTATTTAATAGACAATCACAATCATTCATTTGTGTCTCTTCACATTCTATATAATGAGTTGTTGATTTCCAGAAATATTCACTCTACATTCTGACTTTTCACAAACTCTAAAGGCTTTGTTCTGTCTTGGGGTAACTTGCTTCTGTGTGAAGCAATATTACACTCAAGATAGTGTAATTCTACATGCCTCAAAACCATATTCATTGTTATTTTCCTAACAATAAAAGTCATTTCATTTCATATTGAGAACAGAAGATTTTAACTATTACTTGCTTAGCTACATAATGAGCAATTTCCACAGGTTCAAAAAAGATGTTTATGATCGTATTTGGTGGCCTTATAGAAGACCTGACTGGACACAAATAAATACCTCTTTAACAATGGACTATGGAAATAATGCTTACCAACCACCAATTCGAGCCATGAAGACTGCTAGCATCCCAATCAATGCTAGCTTGTCGATGGATTTCTCCATTGAAACCACTACTCCTTATTCCGAACTCTATGTCTACTTGCACTTTGTTGAAGTTGAAGAGCTGCAAGCCAATGAATATAAACTATTCAACATCTCTTACAATGCTGAGCATTGGTATAGACCACATAGTCCTGCTTGCTTAGTAGCAAACACTATTTACACCCGATCAACCTTGGCTGGAACAAAACACAAGTTCTCAATCTACAGAACTGAAGATTCAACCCATCCACCCATCCTTAACGCCATTGAGATTTATTTGGTTTAAAACTTCTCATAATAAGAAACAATCCAAAAAGATGGTAAGTTCCTACTGCCAAGCTTCAGCAGTGGCTCAAAATGTGAATTGTAGATCCAGAATCAATCCACCATGTGTTATGACTAACCTCAACCATATTTGATTCAAAACAAACATAAGAGAGTGGATTACCTTTCTTAACGAGCCACTACTGAAGCTTGGCACAGTCCTTCTTTATGTGTCCCTTCTTTTTACAGAAGAAACACTTGGACTCTCTCTTAATGTTAGCTTGGGCAAGGATTTTCCCTTTTCTCTTGTTTTCTCTTGTTCTTGGCTCGATCTTTATTCTTTCCTTGGCTTGCTAGAAATGCACTTTCACCCGATTCCATAAGCAATCTTCCCTTCTCTTGTACACACATGGTGTAACGCCCTTGGAAGCTAGGATTTTCGAGCTAACTTTTTCCTTTACTTACTATTTTTGTCACTCGCATCAATGTAGCTAAAACATAACAAGTAGAGAACTACTTATTTATTTGTTTCAGACTAATTGTCTAAGATCCCATTCAGTTGCCTCGTAATGCATGCCAAAAATCGAAATTGAAAAATTCTATCCTTTATATATACTTATTGTCCAACCACACTCTGTAACACAACAATAATCCAACCTATGGCACATTTATCATCTCAAGAAACCATCTAGAGTATCACATTTTCATCAAGATATCCTATCGAGATATTATTCATTACCAAGCACAATTATATATAATTCTCGATACAGTCCTAGTACTTACATCTCAATCCATGTACACTGTGTATATTGAAAATAATCTTATCGTCTTGAATATAAACAAAAGTAATGCAAGGTTATACCTCAATATAAAAAGTAGTAACTTAGCAACACGAAAGTCGAGCTCTTAGTGCAGCACTCTCGCACTCGAGCCTATCTAAATTAGCTTGTGAGGTGGAAGAGGGGGGGGTGAGCTAATGCCCAGTAAGAAAATATATGTTAAATGATGTTAAGTTCCTATTATGTTTAATGCATGTGTATGCGTGAATAACTGCGCCAAAACTCATGCTTAAATATGTTTTATTGAAAATAATACAAAGTTGATTAGCCATTGTTTATAAACTATAAAATGCTATACCGAGTAATTTTCAAACATATTAGTGCTCACGCATTCACAAATCAAGATACAGTAGAAATAGAAATGATGCATTCGTTCATCTTTGTAACAGTATCAAGACATACATTTAAAAACATTTTCATGAGACGATCATTATGAGATTTGGTAACGTAACCGGGATATTTGAAAATATAACCAAGAAGCTTTCCATGAAAGCATCCACTGTAGGTAGCAGTGGTCACAGTCCCATATCAGGGCTTTATCCATGATCATGAATCATCCCTGCACCAGTGATCATCTAGTAGCTGAGGTACAAGTCACAACTAGTTGTCGGACAATTATACGTAATTATCGCTACCCATTTGCCACACAGGTGGGATCCATGACGCAATTACGTATACGGTGCCTCAATGCCACACAGGCTCAATAATTGCCACACAGGTTTACTAAATGCCACACAGGCATAATTAAATGCCACACAGGTGACTGCCACACATGCAAGTTAAGTGCCAGACAAGCATTATACATCATCACGTATCTCATGAGTCAAAACTCATTTAGAAATAAAACTTACAATATGGGTTGAATACTGAAAGCATGAATCGTTTCACATAATTATAGTTTTGAAAATCTCATCGTACGAAGTCAGGCTTAAAAACCATTTTCTCGATAACAAGTAACAATGCTTAATATGCATGAGGTTTTAAAGGCATTTTATAAATCTAATTTAATACCAAGAAATTCGCTTAAACGATTTCTAACGAAATTTCGACATTATGACGACATAGGTAAAACACTACCCAGCATCATAACCACAACCAAATCCTGTAGAAAACTCAATCAAGTAATATATATTTAAATTACCAAATTCCAACACCATTCGAATCTCAAATATTATGCACTTTAAGCTCAATCCAACATACTTTGAAATTTAACCAAAATGCATTTAAATCCATAAATATTAAATAACATTAATTTAGACATGAATAAACATAGCAGACTAACAAACATTTACCGTATATTCTCTTACCTTAGCTAACTTACTAACAGAAATCCTCCAAGAGAACCGAACATCCTTGTAATTGTGTTCTTCCTCAATTCGTTTCTACATTTGAAACACCATTAAACCACATTTCAACATTATTTTCAAGAGATTCTATCAATATATATATATATATAATCAATATCTAAGCACATTCCAAACAAATACCAAAAACACTCTAAGGACAATATCCAATAATTCCAACATCTTCGCATCAATAATATATATCACCACTATCTTGTCACCATACTATATGTCAAAACTACAATCATCGTACCAAGTTATCATATTCCATATATACTAACTACATCAAAAGCATCAATATTTTTGTAGATCACAACCACATTTCATCTATACAATACAATACCAAGTCTATATTAAATAAACATCTTACCAACTTTCAAGCTTAACGCGCGTACGCCGAACTTAGCCAAACTCCACATTCCTCGCCTTAGTTTCGCGCGAAGCTATACACCAATCTTTTAGCCAAATTCCAAATTCTTCCTCCTTTTCTATCTCCTTATTCCACTCTCCTATTTTTAGCCAATAGCCATCAATAAACCCCTTTTCAGTTCCTTCTTCCCCTGTTCTAGCCTATCTCCTCAGCCCCTAACAGCTCCCAATTCAACAACTAAAAACCAAATTCCAGCTCTATTTTCAACAACTAAAAACCAAATTCCAGCTTTGCTTTAGGCTATTTTTAGCCTCCATTTCAATTCTAAAAACCCAATTGAGGACTCCCAAAACACTCTCTTTAACCGTGTCTTTCAACACCACCAAGGCCCTCTAACAATGTTTTTTTTTTTAGCCCTAAAATCATCTCCATTTCAACCATGAACGCTCACTACTCCACTTCATCGTCTCCCCTGTTTCGATGCCCAAATCTCTTTTGTCTAGTCAGCATTTCAAGTGTCGGCTCAACCTTCAAAAAAAATCCTCCCTACAGCCATTGTTCAAACTAGCATCCAAGGTCCTAAGAACTCCCAAATCTTAGCCTTTAGCCCCTTTTTAAACACCACAAACAACACCCGTCGATGGCCCTTTACCATCTCAAGAAAGCCACTATTCAACCCGAGACCAGAATCAACCCCATTCTGCCTCCGACTGCTTACTACCACGCCACGCCTTGCCACCTGAATCCCCTTGTAAACCGCAAGCTCAAAGCCACTCTGAATCTGCTGGCTACTAGCCTTAAGCCGCTCTATTTTAGGCACTTCTCTTGATGTCATGGCTGCCACTTTTTCCTTTCTTCACTGCCAATCGCTTTCCTCTCCAATCACCTTCAATCTGTACCTTTCGATTCTCACACTTGCTACTCACAATGATGGGGCAACAACCTCTCCTTTCTTCCTTGGTTTCCCTTGCTAATCTCCACTGCAGCTCTTACATCTATCTGTCTCCCTCATCTCGCCCCTTTTCTTTTAATTTCTTTTTCTTTCTTTGGTGGGTGGGTCAGTCTGCTGAAGCAGACGGATTAGGTGGGTAAATACCCACTAAATCACCTACTCATTTTTTTTTTCTAATATATATATTATATATATATATATATATATATATATATATATGTATTTTCTATCTTTGTTTGTTATATACTTATACATATTTATTTTGTGCATTTCCTTTGTACATAAATTTGATTTGTATCCTATTATTCATCATTCTCCTTATAACTTTTATATATATATATATATATATATATATATATATATATTATTTTCTCAATAAAATTCCTTAATTTTAACATAATTAATTTTCTAAAAATTTAACATCTAATTAAAATATTAATTCCAAGTGAATTGTTAGAACACTTAAATCCACTAAACAAATTACGTATTTCATACTCTAACAATTCACATTAATTTATAAAGCTTGAATGAAATGACCTTATCCACCAAGGATAGAAAACTGGGGTTGTCACACATGGTCATCAATTCATTAATGGTCCACTTATCCTTATGTGTGTTGTCGGATATCTTAAATGGTTCGTACTACTTTGGAAGAGTGTTCAGTATATAGTGCACAAGGAAAGATTCAGACATCTCCACCTTCAGCTTCTTGAGTTGGGCTGCTATATCTCTCATGACCATTATGTGCTCACGCACTCCTTTCACACCGGTGAGCCTCATTGATGAGAACTTCATTATCAGGGTGCTGGCCAACGCTTTGTCTGAAGTGACAAATTGATCATCTATGGCTTCAGCAAGGTCCTAATGTTGGTATACTGTTCGACAAAACCACGTATCCCAGCAGATATCTTTGTCTTAATATACATGACACTAAGGCGATTGGATCTTTCCCAGCGTTCATGTAAGGCTACTTGAGTAGGAGTGCTGGTTTAAGTCAATACAGGTTAGTCTTTCCTTATAACATAGTCTATATCCATGCATCCTAATTGGAGGAGAACTCTCTCCTTCCAAACCTTGTAGTTCTCTCTATCCAGCTCGAGAACTTCCAGGTTAATACTAGCTTGAGGAAACACTACATATAGAAAAACACATGCTTATGTATCTAGAATTTTTTAGGCAAACTTAATTATGTCTACCAATGTAAACATTTTTATTAATCAATTATGAATCTCAGACATAAAACTTGCCTGTAGGCTAAAGTTCTAATTCTAATAGATTCATATCATCATGTTAAAACTATCAAATTATATCATTTTCTAATCCCTGTGGGTAAATTAAGAAACTAATTTGATATTTTATCCTAATTAGTTATAAAATTATAATAAAAATTTCTGTGGGATAAAATTTATCATAACCTTATAACTAATCACAATTTATGTCTAAAACCATTATGTGATTTTACAAATATAATTTTACTTAATTAAAGTTGTTGTGGCTAAGCCATAATTAAATAAATTATTAATCACTTAGACATATTGGCAAAATTTTAAGTTTATTCATATTTTAAAAATTGCAATTAACACAAGGCAATTTTAATTACAAATAATATGAATAACATAGCTACATGTGCTTCCAGTATAAAAATAACAAAATTATACATATTCAAAATGAGCACATATACACATTCAAATCAAATTTTCATAATTTAATCATAATTTTATGATAATTTTCACAAAATTATTCAATTTAAAATTACAGCATTTATAAAAATTCCAAATTTATGAAAAATCCTCATAAAATCCAAAATATTGAGAAGTTTTCATAATTATATTAATTTGTGAAAATAATCTAATTATTCATAAAATTAAGAAAAATTACAGAATTGAAATTTGATATAACACTCCCTAAAATATAATTATTTGGCCTAAATTAATTAATTTTAATTACCTAAATTAAATAAATCCTTAAGGCCTAAAATAAACCAAATGGCCTTTTTATTTAATCTATATGGCCCAAATAATTAACCAAAACAGTCCAAAGAAACAACCCAAAATAACCCAACAGAAAAGATAAAAAACAAGCCCCCTTTTTTTAATGCTAGTGGCCTAAAAATAGCTCAACAAAACAACCCAAACTATGGAAAGGCAACCGTACAGACCAAATGCCAAAACAATAATGATCCAAAAAAATTGGCCCATATAAGAATTAAGGAGAATGGCCCAAAACTACAAAAATTGCCCAAAAAAATAAATAAATAAAACAAGAAGGGCCAAATGTGTGCCCAGCAGAAATGGCCGAAAATGGCCTCCTTTTGTTTTTTTTTTTTTTTTGTAATTTTTATGCTGAGCATTATGTTGCTCACATCCCATATTGCACGCGCCAGATTGTCTTCTTCACCTATTCGAGTGAAACGCAAAAAACGGGTTTCATGGCTGACTCGGTTGAAACTTGGCCTTCCATTCATCGATTTGAGTGGTTCTTTATCTCAAATCAATCAAAATCAAATAAAAACAAGTTTTATGAAATTTGTTTTGGCTAAAAACGATTTAAAATGCAAGTTTGAATTTCCCAAAAATCCTTGTCTTCGGTCGAATATACAGGAAGCATTCTCGAGTTATTTGTTCTGTTTTTTATTGCTAAATGGCTAGAAAAACAATTCCAGATTATTTCCTAACCTCATTGTAACCAGAAACCTTCTTAAAACACAAGTAGATATTTAGGTAGAATTGACAAAATCGCAAAGCATAATTTTTTTATGCAAGACAGAGGTTATTCAAGCTCTAAGGCCAAATGTAAATAATCATACAAGTATAAACATGCTTCTATATAATATGAAACATGTTGAAATAATCAAAAGCGGAAGCAAGAGATCCTAACCTCCAGACATTGCACTCTGTTATTTGTTGTTGAACAGTTCTTGGATTTAACAGTCGTCTTTGATCACTACCAAGCCTTCCAAGCACTCAGAACCGCTTCTCGATGGTGACCAGTTACAGTGGTAATTGTACTTGGGGACTGGAATTACTCTTCTGTTTTTGTAAACTCAGAGCTTCAAAATCTCTAGCAAACTCAATCACAGTTCTTACTATCACAGAACGTGTTTTAAAAGGCTAGAGAATCAGTTGATATCAATGTGAAATCATGGACTATAATTTTGGCATTGATTATCACAGGTTATATATGGCAATAAACAGATTTTGTCAACCTGTGATCAAGGGATATGCCAACAGTATTTGCATAATGGTTGCAAGCCGCCAATCATCTATGAAGATGTAAAATCTACAAACATCTTATGAAATGAAGACTTCCAGGCCAAACTAGCCGATTTTGAGCTGTCAAAAACTTTTCCAATTGGAGGTGGCACTCATGTGTCAGCATCCATTGCTGGCACCCTTGGCTACCTTGATCCTAGTACATCTACTCCTAGGAAAACTGCTGCTTTTCGAAGTCTACATCATTTGCTTGCAATGATCTTTGGACTCAAACCAAGTTTCATGTTGAATATACAATTACAGGTACTGCATATCAAACAGGTTGACTGAGAAAAGTGATGTTTATAGCTTCGGAATTGTTCTTTTGGAGATCATAACATGTCGACCTGCAATCATACAAACCAGCAATAAGAGCACTAACATAAGTCAATGGGTTAGCTCTATGCCGTCCATGGGTGACATGAAAAACATTGTTGATCCAAGATTAAGAGGAGATTTTGATGTTAACTCTATGTGGAAAGCTGTAGAAGTAGCAATGGCTTGTTTGTCTCCAACTTTTGCAAGAAGGCCAACCATGAATCAGGTAGTAGTGGGATTAAGTGAGTGTTTGTCAGCCTAAATAGCTAGGAACAGGAGAGAACAAAAACGAACCACTAAACTCGGTTTCATGACCATGAATTTGTTGGAACTGAATCAACTCCTCTAGCCAGGTGATTATACGAATATATTGGTATAAGCATGACCATAAATTTATCCGTCTCCAATCCTTGATGTTCTCTAGATTTAGCTAGTATGAGTACTACAAATGGATCAGGTGATAGTGTGCTCAAAGACAAAGAGAGCCTGTTTGAGGGTGTTGGCTGGCTTGTGAACTTTTTTTCATCATTCAAAGAAATAATGCAAATTTTTTAAGATAAAGAATAAGAACCATGGGATCTAAGAGGATCTCCACAAGTTGATACAGAAATGTACTACTACAGGTTATTTGGCTCTGTTTCAATTGTAACTCATAAAAATATGTAATTTCCAATGGGCATTTAAATTATGTTGATAAAACCTTGTTTTAATGTGTTTATTCCCATGCGCCACGATAGTCAAACATACCTCAGTCACTCAGTATACTTCAAAAAGAAAAAAGAAAAAAAATCCTCAATATATATATACTGTTGTTGTATGGCAGAAACAAGGCAGAAAATATGAGAAAGGTATGTGAAAAATATAATAAAGTAAAGAAAAGAAAGAGCTTTTTGTATATCTGCAAGCTCAACGTTATTTACATCACTACTTTTTATATAGAGCTAAAACATAACAGAAATAAAAAATATCTTCCTAAATTCATGCCAATACTCTTAACATAATGTCATGTCCTCCTAACATTAAGCCATAACAGAAAAATCTCTCTTACTAAGGCACATTGCCAACAAATCTCCTCCTTGCCTTAGTAGCTACAGAGGCCTAATTTGTCTCTTAACATCTCAAATCTGGCTTTTGGTAAAGCCTTAGTTAACACATCTGTAATTTAATTCTCGATTGTGCAATAAAGCAGTTTAATTTTGCCACACTTTTGTTCTTCTCTTAAGTGATACAGCTTGATTTTAAAATGCTTGGTTTTGCCATGAAAAACAAGATCCTTTGAAATTGCAATTGCAGCTTTGTTATCTACATAAATCTGTGTTGACTCATTTTGCTCTATATGCAAATCTGCAAGTACTTTTCTGATCCAAATTGCTTGATTCACTGTGGCATTTGCTACTACATATTCTGTCTCTGTTGTACTTTGAGCTATCACCTCTTGCTTCTTTGAACACCATGAGAAAGCTCCTGATCCAAAACTGAAACAAAAACCTGTTGTACTTCTCATATCATCAATAGAACTTGCCCAATCACTATCAGAATAACCAAGGAGCTTAAAATTTTTAAGGTAAGTATATCTAATGCCATAATTAGTTGTGCCCTTGATACATCTCACAATTCTTTTGGTAGCTTGAAAATGCACTTCAGTGGCACAATGCATAAACCTTGAAAGCAAGCTTACCGCAAACATTATGTTTAGTCTGGTGGCTGTAAGATACATCAGGCAACCAATCAGGCTCCTATATTAGCTTTCATCAACTTTTTTAGCTCCATCATTTTTTAAATTTTTCCTTTTGATTCATTGGTGTGCTAGTACTTTTGCAACCTTCCATGTGAAATTTCTTAAGAATTTCTTTTGCATACTTTTTTTGGCTTATGAAAACTCCATCACGATCTTGCTTCACCTTCATGCCCAGAAAATAAGACATCAAGCCAAGGTCTGTCATTTCAAACACTTTGAGCATTTCAGCTTTAAACTCCACCACTGATTTCTCATTGCTTCCTGTTACAAGTAGGTCATCAACATAAACAAAAACTATAACTAAGTTAGCATCTGTTCCTTTTACATATAATGTAGCTTCACTTGGACTTTTAACAAATCCAAGCCTTTGAAGGTGTTCATCAATCCTGATGTACCAAGCCCTTGGAGCTTGTTTAAGACCATATAAGGCTTTCTTCAACAAGTAAACCTTCTCTTCCTATCCCTTGACCTTGAATCCCTTAGGTTGCTCTACATAAATCTCCTTTTAAAGGTAACCATTTAAGAAAGCAGATTTTACATCCAGCTGATAAATCTTCCATCTTTTTTGGGCTGCCAAAGCAAGCAACATCCTGATTGTATCCAAGCATGCCACTGGAGCAAAAGTTTCAAAGAAATCCACTCGAAACACTTGGCTGTACCCTTTCACCACTAGCCTAGCTTTGTGTTTGTTTACAGAACCATCTGCATTAAGTTTGGTCATGTAAACCGATTTGACTCCAATGATCTTTTTATCTCAACGTCTATCCACCAGCTACCAAGTGTCATTTTTTTCAATCATTCTGAGCTCCTTTCTCATTGCTTCGATCTAGTTGTCATTCTTCTCTGCTTCTTTAAATTATGCAGGCTAAAAAACAGCAACATTGCTTCTTTCATAAACGTCGGATAAGGTCCTTGTACATCTAACTGGGACATCATCTATGTCATCCTCAAAGTATTGTGGAATCTCGGGGGACTGCTTCAGTTCTGACTCCATCCAGTTCCATTGTTTATACTCCATGAACTTCACATCTCAACTTACTAGAATTCTTCCATTTTGTGGTTGGAAAATTCTGTAAGCCTTGGAAGAGTTGTTATATCCAATAAAAACTCCTAGTTCTACCATCTTATCAAGCTTGTCTCCTTTTACCTGTGGCATATAAGAAAAACAAAGACAGCCAAAGGTGTTTAGATTTTGCAAGTTTGGCTTATAACCAAACCAAGCTTCATATGGAGTTTTTTTGTGCAGAACTCTAGTTGACAGCCTATTCAGCAAGAAAACAACAGTGTTAGCAGCCTCTGCCCACAATTTCTTTGGCAACTCCTTCTCATGCAACATGAACCTTGTTATTCCCATAATGCTTTGATTTTTTCTATCACTTACACTATTTTGTTGTGGGGTGTAAGGAGATGTGAGTTGGTGTTCAATACTAGCTTCTTCACAAAACTTGTCAAACATGTCATTTGTATATTCTTTCTCATTATCAGACCTTATCTTTTGTATTCCACCCATGATTTATATCTCCAAAATATGTTAGTAACCTCAGATTTGAATTTGAGAAAGTAAATCCAGCAATATCTAGTATAATCATCAATGAATACAATATAGTACTTACTACCATTCAAAGAGGGCGTTTTCTAAGGTCTGCCAACATCTGTATGCAATAGTTGCAGCTTGTGTGTTGCTCTTCATGTTGTTTGCGGGAAAGGTTTTCTAGCTTGTTTGCCATATTGACAGGCCACACAATCAGCTAACTTGTCCTCTAACAACGGAACTTCTTTCACCAAATTATGTTTCTGCATATATAGAAGTCCAACATGGTGGAAATGTCCGAGCCTTTTGTGCCATAATTTTGCATTGCTAACAGTGCTTGAAAATACCATCTACTCCTCCTCCATTAAATTCAAAGCAAAGCTTTTTGCTCTCATTTTCACCTTAAATGCATCTCTTCCTTGTGCGTCTTTGATCAAGCACCATTTCTCTTCAAATATGACTTTGAAGCCTTTTTCAATCAACTGGCCAACACTAAGCAGATTCTGGTCAATGTCAGGCACATATAGAACATCAGAAATATACTTCAAACCTGTTAAGCTTTCTATAGCCACAGTTCCTTTCCCCTTGACTGAAAGAAATTCACCATTTCCAATTTTTACTTTAGAGATGATTGTTTTGTCAAGCTCTTTGAAGAGTTCTTGATCATTGGTCATGTGATTTGTGCAGCCACTGTCAATCAACCAGGAATCGCTTGAGCCATTGCTTGTCGCAAAACATGTCACAACAAATAGTTGGTCCTCATCATATTGCTCGATAAAAGCTTTTGCCTCTTCTTGTTGTTGTGACTTGCAAATCCACTCCATGTGTCCAACCTTACCACACTTTCTGCACTTGACATCAGGCCTACACCAACACTTCCTTTGTGGATGATTTGTTTTTTTGCAGTGTGGACAAGCTAGATAGGTTTCATTTTTATTCTCGTTGTTCTTGCCAGCCTTTTTATTGTTCTTCTTGTCTTTACCTCGTCCTGAGTTTTCTGCCTTTACTTGAAAAGCACCTTCCATTGATTCTTCTTTCCTCATCATTCTCCTTTGTTCTGGTGCATGCAAAGCATTTACCAATTCTGCCAAGGATACGCTTGACAGATTCTTAGATTCTTCTAATAAAGAAATTTTTGACTCATATTTTTCGGGCACAGTTACAAGAATCTTTTACACAATTCAATCATCAGAGAAGTCCTTACCAAGCAACCTTACCTTATTTGCTATGCCTAGGAACTTATCAGAGTACTCTTTGATGGTTTCTGTCTCCTTCATTTTCAGCATTTCAAACTCCCTGATCAAGTTGAGTATCTGCATATTTTCGGTTCTTTCATTTCCTTGGTACTCCTTTTTGAAGTAGTCCCAGATACTTTTTACTGACTCCAAATTCATAATTCTTGTAAATATGGTGCTTGAAACAGCAAAGAATAGGCAAGCTTTAGCTTTGGACTTCCTTGTCTTCTTCTCTTTGTGAGTCTTCATTTGAGCTACCATAGGATTTGCAGGCAATGGGGGCACCTCATAGTCTTCCTCTATAGCTTCCCAAAGATCTAACGCTTCCAAATAGACTGTCATTTTAACAGCCTAGGCTTGGTAGTTTTCACCATCAAAAATTGGTGGTGAAATTTAGGAAAAATTGGTTTTAGTTTTCATTCTTGAAGAGGATTGTGTTTTGGGTTTGTGTTTGGATTCACTCAACTCACAGGTCCCTTAAGAAGAAAGCCCTGATAGCCAATCCGTTGTTGTATGGCAGAAACAAGGCAGAAAATATGAGAAAGGTATGTGAAAAATATAATAAGGTAAAGAAAAGAAAGAGCTTTTTGTATATCTGCAATCTCAATGTTATTTACATCACTGCCCTTTATATAAAGCTGAAACATAACAGAAATAAAAAATATCTTCCTAAATTCATACCAATTCTCCTAACATAATGCCATGTCCTCCTAACATTAAGCCATAACAGAAAAATCTCTCTTAGTAAGGCACATTGCCAACATATACACATACATACACATATATATTAGATGGAAAGAAGGTTTTTTTCTACGGTAAGCTTCATGGTAATGGTAAAATAGATGACAATGACAATAGAAACCAGATCTATGATCTTGATTCCGCTGATCATCTTTCATTATGGTTGATTCAGGTAATAAAATGCTAGTAAATGTAACAGGATAAAGAACTCGGGCCTATCATGTTGGTTTGTGCAGTTTATTTAAGAGCTTTAAAATTTGAATATCAAAATTTACATTTTTTTTATTTTCAGATTGCGATTTCTTTTGTACCCAAAAAAAGTTGGTGATAAAGACTTGTATAAGATTAATATCAAAAGAGTTGCTAAATGCAAAGTCCTAATTGTCATCTTCATTAATTTGTTATTAGTTATTAGTTAAGTATAATCCTAATGATTGGCATCAAATTAGTCCACTGAAGATAAATAATAAACATAGGCAACCAGCTAAGCAGGACTAAGTAATTTCATTTTAAATGTTATGGTATGAAGTGTTCTTCTGCCTGGTTGATGGTGATGAGCTTGCTCAAAACCTACCTATATATTGTATTTTAATATCTTTCTTTGATTATATGTAGCCCATGTTGATAATTGACTTATCCTAGAACATGGAGTTTCCGGCAAAGCAACTAAAAAGAGGTATATTTTTAGAATAAAGTTGAAAAGGATAGTTCTCCTTCATAGTTCATAGTCATCAAGGACAACTTTAGTGATGAAGAATGGGTCTAACTAAATTCTCTACATTATTTTTAGATAAGAAATAAGTAGTGCATTCGCTTATCATAATCATTTCACTACAGCAAAATGTACTTTTAGCAACGTTTTTTTCATTATTTAGCGGCGTTTATAAATGCCGCTAAACTGTAACGACACTAACAAAAAACACCACAAAATGTGCCGACTATGTAAGCGTCGGGAAAAATAGCGACGTTTTCTGTGAAAAACGCCACTAACTTTGCGGCAATTTTACACCGATTAACGGCGTTTAAGTTCGTCGCAAGTTAGCGGCGTTTCTGTTGAAATGCCACAAATTTAACGGCGTTTTTAGTGTAGAAGTTAGCGGCGTTTTTGCAATGAAACGCCGCTAAGTTGGGCTTTCATTTTCCCAGATATCTGGCTTGTCTGCATTGCATTTACTTTGTTTGTATCATTTATTTTATATTAATGGTTTTTTGTCTGTATCATTTACTTTTATATTAATGGTTTTTTGTCTGCATCATTTACTTTTATATTAATGGTTTTGTAACGTTCCTTTGCTCCCGATATTTGGCTTTTCGTGTCTGCATTGCATTTACTTGTCGTTCCTTTGTTCTACAGAATTTGATCCATAGTTGGGGCCTCGATATGAAGCTTAGCTACTGTGCTAAGTAACAAATGTATCAGGTTTGGGAACTAAGAGCTTAGTTACCCATTCAGATTTGGGGCCTCGATATGAAGCTCTTTGACTTACTATCCTGTCTGGAGAATTCAACACACAAAGTGGGTCTCCATTTTGCAAAGGTACAGTTCCTGATGGTAATGATGAAACTAATAATTTTTCAAATCATATAACAATCACACAGCCATTAATCCCGCCTCACACAGCCATGCTTCACACAACTTATACCATGCTTCACACAGCCACAGCAGCATAATACACATTAGTAGAAAAATATTGTACAAACAATATTAATAGGGAACGATGAAACTATGAGCTTTTGCCTTCAATATTAAGAGTTGTCAAAATAAGTGTAATGTAACAATATATTTATATATAAAATATGTGTCCTATTTTATATAAAAATAAATCTATCCCCCAAATATTTGAGTCTCTCAACATCTAAATAAGGAAAACATATATAAGAAAAAAGAAAGAACAAAGATTAAGGTTACAGAATACTTAAGCTTTTACATCCAAAAGTAGCCCTTTCTTTCTTTAACAAGTTCCCATATAAGAAAGACCACAACATCCAATCTGTAATCACAAAACAATAAAGAAAGCACAATTATTAGAATTGGCATTATGTGTAAGATCAATTTTATATATGTATATGTGTAACTAAAGCATAATTTTATGTGTAAGGACAAAGATTTAGTAACAAACAAACACTTAAAAACCTTAAGAAACAACTCAAGATCTGTAACTTTTTTATTAAAAGATCAAAAGCCAACAAGAAATTTTCAAAGCCAAAAAACAAAGTCTTAGTACAACAATTCAAAGCACAAAGGTGTAAATATGCTAAAACTTTACAAGTATAGAGAAGCCTAACCTTAAAATTCACTGAAAAAAAAAGAGCATCCAAACAAAGTTCAAAGGTTGTCTGCCCGGCTCTGCAGTGCACATGCAGCAAAACATACACATCATTATCAAAATAATGAATCATAGATACATACAAACACAAATCACAGTATATGCATAGCAAAACCTTTTAAAACCATATCATTAACAAGTTAGGACTTATGACAGAAATATGGATAGATAATGAACATACCTGGGTGGCAGTCTTTCTGCCCATATATATGTTATGGGCTTCTACTAATCTCAGCCAAGTTTGGTTGTATTTTGAGTTGTGAAGTGAATCCTAGTGCTGCTTTTGCGTTCTTTGTATTTATGGGTAGCAATCTTGGACACTACTAGAATTTGCCAATATCCATCCACTTTTTGTTGCATTTCAATTCCTGTTTTGCTTAATGCAAATTCAAGACTGCAAATTGAAGAAGAATCTTGATTCCTTTATCAGGCTGCTGCCATCAGAGAGGAAAAGATTAGTGTCCCAAACTTTGTGCAGCTCGCAGTCCACTCTCTACAGAGTGAATGAGGAGACTCAAGCTGACAAAAGGGCAGCCTTCAGTCAGGTATAGAGAGCTTATCCTTTTCACGAGGTTAGCTCTTTACTATGATGCAAGATTAAATGCTTTTAATTCTCTACCAAAGCATCTGAGGAATGTGATGAATTGCATGAATATGTGCTTACACATGATATTCAGCTATATCAGCCTATCATCTATGTTCATAACCATTTGTTATCAATAAAATCTATCAAAGCTTTATTTCTCTACTCTGATGTTCTTAAGACCACATGGGGAAAAAACTGCTCAATTTGGCAGATAAGGACTGTTCTGCTCCATGACAAAAGAAAAATAAGCCTTTTATTGAAATAGTTGATCCAACACCAACGAGAACTTCAATCAAGCATGCACAATGAACTAATTACAAATAACAAAAGTCTTAACAACAATATAAGCAAGACAACTTGACAATCCCAATTAACAAGGGATACCTTTACAAAGAAACAAACAGTTTTGAGGGTTACTGGCTTCTCCTCAAAGCAAATCTCAGCTCCAGACCTATAACTCTGCATCTTCTTGCTCCTTCCAATTTTCAAAGAAACAGTAAATATATAACAGCATTCATTCCATGCAATCCTGAAAATTTGAACAAAAAAAAATCATTCTAGAGTAAACAAAAGACAACAGAATTGTTCATCCAAAGAAGCAACTGAAACTTTAATATTTTGAAATTATTTACATTATATAATTGAAGATATGACAGCTAGATATATGAGATGCTTACCAACAACTAACTAGCAGTGCTGCAGACGAAATCCATAATTCTTTCTCTTTGAAGTTCTAAATACAATAATTTGCTTCATTTCAATCATCTTTAACTAAACACTGACTGTTAGAAGTTACATATTTGATTGCTGGCTATTTATAGGTCTCTAGCACAAAGCCAACAAAGCGAACAACTTACAAAACCAACTTACAACACTGTTACAACTAGGTATCAAATTTTTATAATTTTATGCTCTATGACCAAAGAAAGGTATTAATGAATCTTTAATAAAGAAAATAAAGAAGCAAATTTCATGATCAATAATTATTTCAAAAAAGAAAACTGATGGTGGAAAAGCTATAGAACTTCCTTTCTTTATTTAGTGGATAAATGAAATGAAAATGATGGGGGAAAGAACAGCTGTAATGCTACTATAATAGGTCACAAGGTTCTTAACAAAGAGATAAACCAGACTAAAGTCCAAATAGACCACAGATCACGTAATAAGTCTTTATCAGTCTCAAACTTTCATCTAGACTCATACAGACCTTGTGAAAATTACATACTCCATTCCAGACAATATCAGTTTCAAAGCTTTGAAAACAAGCTCAGTAGGCCCGTATTCTATAAATCCAATTACTAATTTGTTTCTTGCAACATCTAATAGCAATATCCACTCCATTCCAATCTCAAAAAAGTGGATGAGAAAGACTTACCTTAATGAGTAACTTTTGCCAGTCGAATTCTACTGCAAAAAGATCTGTTTGCAGAGTAGAGGAACTAAAGTCAATCTCCAAATTTTCGATGTATATTGAACATGGAAGAAAATGTGATCTTTGTTCCAGGACATTTTGGCAATTTTCATGAAATTATACATAGATATGAGCTCAATGGTCCTATAAAGTATAATTGTAGTAAAAAAAAAAAGCAAATAGTAAAAGAAATGCTGGCAATCATAGAAAACCACTAAAATGATGCACTCATAAGGTCCTGCTTGTGATGTTGTCATCATGTAAATTAAATCTACATTATAACAAATAAACCAAATAATGTCAATAGTTTACCATAGTTTTGGCTCAGTTCAAAAATACAATGGAAATGATAGTGTTCTGATCCACAATAAGTTCAGGAGAACATATGCCACAGGTTTCTTAATTTTTCCTTTTGTCTGAAAAATAGATTTCTATTTTCATATACTGTGATAAGAGAAAATAAAATAATTGGAGCAAATTAGTGGTCCAACCACGATCCTAACAAGAAAAGGAAAATAGCAGGAGTTTTCTGGCTCTTTTCCTTTTACCCCCTGGAAAAACGAGAGAAAAGGAAGTAAAATTGTTTCTCTCTGGAAAGCATCTATATCTAACCTTTACCTTTCTCTCTGCATACCAGTGGCCGACTGAAACCGCAATTTGCAATAACGAAAATTTTTACCGTACACTAAACTCTGAGAAAAAAAAAACACTATGCTACTGGGTTCAAAGTAGATATGATAATTCTTGACGACACAATATAGTTATACAACAAGGAAATACATGATATGCTCATATGCTCATAACATTGAAATCTAAATTAAATTCCATAGTAGTTATCAACAGCATTAGCCTCAAAACAGACCAGAAGAGTACCCATTATAGTAAACCCATTAAATCTAAAATGCAGAGAAACACAACAAAAGCTCCGATAATTAAAATGTAATGGACATGAGACTATAATTAAAACCTAAATTGATCTTCTTCTTTTTTATTTCCCTTTCCGTTTCATAAATTTAAAAAACCTAAATCTGAAAAAAAAAATTACCTGATTTTATATCCATTGAAGTCGACGCAGAAGAGAAGCTAAGAGAATAGAAATTGGAGAAAAGAATAGGAAATCGAAATTTAAAAAAAAAAAAGAAGCAATGATGGACAAAAGAACTTGAAATTGACGATGGAGAGCGAGAGAGGAGAATATGAGATCTGAGTGATGGAGAGAAGAGCGTGAGGGAGAGAAGATCAGCAATGGAGAGATGAGCGCAAGGGAGAGAAGATCAGTGATGGAGATCTGAAGAGCGTGAGGGAGAGAAATCAAAAAAGTAATGAAATGGAGAGAATCGGAGAGAGAGAGAGAGAGACGTAAGCTTGAGAATCGGAGAGAGATAATTTGGGATCGGCGACCGGGGAAGAAAAAAATGTTTAATTTTATTTTCATTTTTCCACCAAAAACCATTAAAACAGATATTTTTTTTAACATGCTAGCGTTTTTTTTTTAAAAACGCCGTTACGTGTTATCTATATTTTTAAAAAAAATTATTTAAAATATTTATTAGATAGTGGCATATTTAGGAAATAAACGCCGCTATCTATTAAATTTTAGGGCGTTTTATCATAGAAACGCCGCTATCTGTCAAAAATTTTTAATTAAACGGCGTTTTTTGAATAAAACGCCGCGAGTTGATTAAAAACACGGAATTGGTGGCGTTTATATTGAAAACGCCGCTAAATATATGCCATTAAAAGTTAATTTTGCTGTAGTGTTTCTACTATTAATTTACCAAGAAAATAAATGCTTGTAAATAATCCAAATTAATGCTTAATTGCTTGTATGATTCACACAAACAACAAAGCAAAGGAAAAGAGTGGGTCCCTTTTCTCCAAAATCCAAATTCCGAAGAAAATATTATTAAAATAACAAATATTTTTCATTTTTCAATGTTTTTGCCATTAATAAATAGCATTTGAAGTTAAGACTTCCAGCAAAAGAAATGTTGAAAGCTTTGAGAATGGAAAAGAGATGCGTTGTTTTTGTTAATCACAAGAAGTGTGTTTTTATTTCGTAAAAATGTTTGACAAACGATCTTTTAATTAGGCAAGATTAATGGAAGAGTAGAGTATTGGTTTACAAAATTAAATTAAGCAATTATCAAGTCAAAAGAAAAAGCTTTGATTTTTATTGTATTTCGTATTACTTGAAATGTTTGTATATATTAAATATGAAAAAAAGAAAAAGGAGTTATGATTGTTTAAATATATAAAAGAGACAATAACACAAATGATAGATTGGATTAAAAATGTTATTAGAATTAGATTACATGGGTTATGATATATCGATGTTGGCTCTGTTAAAAAACATATAAATGACGCAATTGCAACTTTAATGTTGTTATTTAAGAATAAATTGCTATAAGAATTCTAAAAAAAAAATTATTGAATACTTGTGCTATAACAAAATTATGCTAAATTGGACAAATGAAATAACAAATTATCTACAAAACAAATAGCATTTTTTTATAGGAAAAATACCTTATTATATACACATGAAATTGCAAGTTTTTAACTACTACTAATTCTCAAAAGATTCAACTACTAATAGTTAGCAAATTCCGCGTCATTCATATTGATAAAATTAATTAACTAAACTATATATTAAACAAAGTCTTCCCTCAAAGTCCGCTTAATAATTCCATAAAAAAAAGTCCGCTTAATAAAACAAGTTAGCAGAGAAGCTCCAAGTGTCAAATGCCATGTCTATGGTTTAATATTGTCACAAGTGGTTCAACAATTTCACATACATTGACTTGCACCAATCATTGAACCATGGAATTCGTGCAGCTAGCTTCACTTTAATTATATTTCTTTTACAGCAAATACATTTATAGCAGACAAAAATTACCTTCTAAGGCTAAGCTTTGATGGCCGAGTGTAATGATAAAGACTGTTGGTAGAGTCAAACAAGCGCGCAAAATTTGAAAAATTCATAAATAAAAATCTAATGAATTTACGAATTTCAATATGAGTTGACAGCTTACAATAGTCACGGAGAAACTTCCCCTACTCTTAATTGTCGGTAGAGAGTTTAAGATTCCAAATAAATATTTTAATGATTTGCACTTGGAAGAATAATTGACCAAGTTTCTTTCATATTTTTTTGTTCATATTTTATGTCAATGGACAGTGGTTCTGCCTGTATATTATACAAGTTATAACTTTTGATCAATTGCTTCTTTGTCCTCTCACAGTTGAGGTTTCAAAAGATTGTAATGGAGATCTTAAACCATGTCTCCCTTGCGTTGATCATTAGCAGCATTTCGTTTGCAATCTTGGTTCCTGCCCAGCTTGATCAATCAGGTTAACTTAGTCAATCTTACAATAAGAATTTCAATTCTGATCTTTCACTAACCAGGGAAGAACTAAGGCCTCCCTTTGTTTCTCTCAGGTTTCGTCAGCTTAGATTGTGGCCTACCAGAAGATTCAAACTATACTGAAGCCAAAACCGGCATTGATTATGTTTCAGATGCAGCATATATCGAAACTGGAATTGGTAAGAGTGTTTTACCTAAATTCCAGACAGGAATGCAGCAGCAGACATGGCATGTTCGAAGCTTTCCTGAAGGAGACCGAAACTGCTACAACATAACCCTGAGAAAGGGAGATAAATATTTGATCAGAACAAGCTTCATGTATGGAAACTACGATGAATTAAACAAGGTGCCACAGTTTGATCTGCATTTAGGACCCAATTTATGGAGTACTGTGACACTACAGAATGCTTCCGATGCTATAACCATGGATATAATTCATGTCTTCCAAGCAAATCATTTGCATGTTTGTCTTGTGAATACCGGGAATGGGATACCTTTCATATCCGCATTAGAGCTAAGGCTTTTGAAAAACACAACCTACAGAACTCAAACAGGATCCCTGGAGCTTTTCACAAGGTATGATGTTGGTTCAACAACGGGGACATTCAGGTAGGTCATTCTCATTTGTTTTCCACTTACTAATCAAAACCTTTAGACCATCGAACTGTAATTTTTAGATCTTGAGCAATGCAACAGGTTTAAGGATGATGCTTATGATCGTATCTGGTGGCCTTATAAAAGAAATGATTGGACACAAATAAGTACCTCTTCTGTAGTTGGTTCCGACGACGATTACCAGCCACCGTCGCTAGCCATGAAGACTGCAGGCACATCAGTGAATGCTAAGGACTCCTTGGACTTCTACATTGACTCCAGTTCTGCTCCCGATGCTCAGTTTTACTGTTACATGTACTTTGCTGAAGTTGAAAAGCTCCTGGCTAATGAGTCCAGAGTGTTCAATATCTCATGCAATGGCAAGCATTGGTATGGACCTTTGAGTCCTGCTTACTTGTCCTCAACTACTCTGTATAGTACATCAGCCTTGACTGGTGCACAGCACCAATTTTCAATCTACAAAGCTGCCGGTTCAACCCATCCACCAATCCTGAACGCAATTGAGATTTATATGGTAAAAGAATTCTTACAATCCGAGACAATCCAAAAAGAAGGTATTCTCTTTAGAACTCTGTATGTATGGTTATCACTAGCTAGCTACCCGTCTAGACAAGCAATACCCAGGCTTGTAACTCCATTCTGATATACTTGTGAACAAATAGTTGCTGCAATCTCAAATATAAAAGCCATTTTTGGATTGAAAAGAAACTGGCAAGGAGATCCATGTGCTCCTCAAGCGTACTCTTGAAAGGGACTCAATTGCAGCTATGACGGTTACAATCCACCTACAATCATATCCTTGTAAGTTATGTTCTAGCTATCAATATCTCCATTCAGTTCAACATCTTTGCTAACGATTTTATTGAACATTAATAGAAACTTGTCCTCAAGTGGACTGACTGGAGAGATACCTCCATACATAGCCAATCTCACTCAGTTACAATATTTGTAAGTATATCACGATCACAATAACTGATAGTCTAAAAAGAAATGAAGCTATTTATTGGGGAAACATTTGCTTAACCATTTCTGTGAAATGTCAGGGATTTATCAAATAATAATTTGACTGGAGCAGTACCTGAGTTTCTATCTCAATTGCAGTCCTTGACAGTGCTGTAAGTAACTTAGGATCGAGACTTGATAAAATCATTAT
This sequence comes from Heritiera littoralis, assembly GCA_031772115.1. NCBI lineage: Eukaryota > Viridiplantae > Streptophyta > Magnoliopsida > Malvales > Malvaceae > Heritiera > Heritiera littoralis. The sequence continues at coordinate 2,162,827 of JAPDPK010000090.1, forward strand.
AAGATAATGAAAGGATCATAACTGCATATTTTGCAGAAACCTGCAAGGAAACAAGCTCAATGGTACGGTTCCAGTTGACCTTGTTGAAAGGTCAAAGAATGGCCTGCTATTGAGGTATGCACTCTTTTCAGAAACTGGACCTATTCTTTCTGTGATTTGCCATTATGGTAACTCTACATCATTGATCACATTGTTTTCTTGTAAACAATGAAGCCAAAGGACATGGGGCTCGATAAGAAGGATTCACTTAAACTTCATATTACATGTCAATTTCTACAGTTTGGGAATTTCAAGTCCTAACCTTTCTATTGTTAACTGAACTAACTGTAGTGTCGAAGGGAATCCGAACCTTTGTGCATCACTTTCATGTAAGACGAAGAAGAAGAAGAAAACGGTTGTTGTTCCAATTGTAGCATCAGTTGGTACATTTGCTGTTCTCATAATTGCGCTGGCTACCTTATGGAGGCTTAAGAGAAAACCACCAGTAGGTATGATCAACATTACGAAAATTGGTGGATTTGAACATTAAATGGAGCCCTTTTCATGCTCTTGCTTGAAATATTCTAAAAAAGTTATGCCGTTGATTTGTCAGGTCCAAATATAGATGATGACTACCAAAACTCAGCCTCATCACTGGAGTCAGAGAATAGGCAGTTCAAGTTTTCTGAGGTACAGAGAATGACAAACAATTTCGAGAGAATTCTTGGGAAAGGAGGATTTGGAACTGTTTTCCATGGCTTCCTGGATGGCACTCAAGTAGCAGTGAAGATGCTATCTCATTCATCTGTTCAAGGCTATAAGCAGTTTCAAGCAGAGGTATAAGAGCCTAAGATATATGAAAGCTTCTTCTCATTTATGACATCAAACTAATTAAGATTCCGGTTTTTCTATATTAGGTCAAACTTCTTCTTAGAGTTCATCATAGAAACTTGACAAGCCTTATCGGGTATTGCAAGGAAGGCACCAATCTTGGGCTAATATATGAGTACATGGCCAAAGGAAACTTAGCAGAGCATCTGTCAGGTTTAGAAACACAATGCTCCACTTTCTGATTCAATAAATTTCGTTTCTAGCAAGCAAGGAAAACACTTTCTGCAACATTTATTTTGGGGAACTCTCTCATATCAATACATACAAGGTTGGAGAAGTTAACACACCTTATGGAATGAATGCAGATAGAAGTAGCAGTATCCTGAGTTGGGAAGGAAGACCCCGAACGGTACTGGAAGCAGCACAAGGTTAACAGACATAAACTTAATTTATTTTTCCTTCTTAAAATGATTTTATAAATTTTGTTTGTAATTGCAAGTGGACCAAATACAAGATATTGAAAAATGCAGGACTGGAGTATTTACACAATGGTTGCAAGCCACCAATAATCCACAGAGATGTGAAATGCACAAACATCTTACTAAATGAAAACTTACAAGCCAAATTAGCTGACTTCGGTCTGTCCAAGACTTTTCCAATTGAAGGTGGCACTCATGTATCGGCATCCATTGCTGGTACCCCTGGCTACCTTGACCCAGAGTAAGTACATCTGCTCTTGCTTTTAGGATTCACTTTATTTAGTTGTAATGATCCTTGTACTCAAACCAAGTTTCACTTTTGTTATGCAGGTATTACACATCAAACAGGTTAACCGAGAAAAGTGATGTTTATAGCTTTGGAATTGTTCTTCTGGAGGTCATAACGAGTCGACCTGTGATTTCAGAAACCAATAATGAGAGAACTCACGTAAGTCAATGGGTTAGTTCCATGCTGTCCAGAGGTGATATCCAGAATATTGTGGATCCAAGACTACGAGGAGATTTTGATGTTAATTCTGTGTGGAAAGCTGCAGAATTAGCAATGACTTGTCTGTCTTCAACTTCCACAGGAAGGCCAACCATGAATCAGGTAGTGCTGGAATTAACGCATTGTTTGTCAGCAGAGAGAGCCAGGACAGTGAGGGGACATGGAAATGAATCACAAGACTTAATTGGAATGATAAGCGTGAATTTTGGAACTGAGCTTAGTCCCCTACCACGGTGATTATACAAATCTATAGTTTTAGACATGACTATGAATCTGTATACTTGAATAAGATCAATCCCCAGCAGGATTAAGTCCACAACTTTTATCATCATTTTGGTTCTTTTCAGCTACGGTTGATGAGAGTACCATGGCAAGAAAATACTTGTGTGTATGATTTCAAAGAACAATGCCATGTCCAATTTGAGTAAACCAGAAATTCCAGCCATTTTGTTTTTCCTCAGAACTCAACATTTTAAATTGCATTTAAATAATGCAGATCAAGCAAGTTTTTCCTTTCATTTTTTTCCCCAAATATCACCTGTATCTCGGTAGGCAAATAAAATTTCCTCAAGGCTTAGTTCTGTACTAAGTTTCATGCTAAGGGAAAACCAATTAAAATGACAATAGAAACCAGATATGTGATCACTGATTCCAAACATCCTCCATTACTGACTGATTGAATTTTGGTTCACCAATACAATGGTGAATCTGCCATGTCAATAAAATCAAACAAACTAGAAAATCAGCAAAAACAGCTTTGTTGCACAGTGTAGCTCTATACAGCAGAATAGCATGTCAGTAGTATTCACTCAACTTAAATAGCAATTTACAGATCTATACTTTCTTAGCTGCGTCATTAATACTACAACTGAAAAATATACAACTGAGTCTTACAAATAAAGGAAAAAGTCAACAGATTCATCTTTCCTTTCCTCTCTTTTGCGTCTTTACTTCATTGATTTCTGATCATTGAAATGGCAAATTCCAATTCGATTATTATTGTAATATGTTTTCTTATTGTTTTAAAAATGTCTCATCAACTGCATTATGCAGATATGGGCTGTTATCATGTGGAGATGTGCATAGGAAGTGGTCATGTCTCACCAAATCTTTAGGATGTTAGTAGTGAGTTAGTGGTGTTTGTTTATGGCTTGCTAATAGGAAGATAATGCCTTGTAATTAGGAGTCATTATAGTTTTCTGTTAAATTTTTTTTGTATTTAAGGAATATGCAGTGAATGAAGAAGATAAACAACGTTTTCTGCTTCAACATTCTTTCCTTTATTTGCTTAAGCTTTGCCACTGTAAAAACCCAACACTTATATCAACCATCCAATCCTACCACATTTCACTCCCTTGATAACAGAATACAATCTTGGCCGCTTGACTTGTTCTATAATTCTATTTCATAAACAAACCTCTGACTTGGCAAAACAGGATTCGATCCAGTTTAAATAGGGTAATGAAGCAGACAATGTGAAAACCTAGTTCATATTTTATAATCTTGACCAAAATCATAATCCCAAGAATATAATCAAGTTAATATGCTTGGAACTTTCCTTTAACACCAATGTTTTAATACACCATATAACTTGGTCAAATTGTTTGCTCAATCAAAGTCATACAGACATACAAATAAGTTCTGAATTGTACCTAACAGAAATTTTTTTTTCCTTTGAGTTAATTAATGTATCAATCTGCCGTTTGCTACAAATAATTAATTGACTTATAAAAAAAAATGCATAGTAAAATTTAAATATTATCTTGAATAATATAAAAAAGAAAGACAAGCAAACAATCTCAATAAAAAAATTTATATTTTCAATTTAAAGGGTTTGAAACACATTTTTAAAGCAAATTTCCAATTAAAATAAAAAATTCCAAGAAATAGTAAAAAAAAAATCAAAGTAGATAGATAAAAGAATTGATAAAATATTTCCAAATTATTGATAAAAAAAAGTCATAAATAGAATTTTTTTATAAATTTAAGATAAATATGATTTATTTGGTATTTAAGAGTGTATAATACTAATAATATTTTTTCTAAAGTGATTTTGTGTCAATTTTGTATTGGTTTTTAGAATCTCACTTTTTGAGAATGATACTAATATAATTTAAAATAAAAAAAATAAAACAAAAAAAATTATAATGCCTATCTAGAAAAGAGAATTAGTATATTGACAAACAGAGATGATACTCAATGGGCCTAAAATAGTTTGGGCAAAGTTTGTCCAGTAGGTCCACGTTAAAGCCCAAAACTACCATTCTGTTGGATCTAAGTTTTTAGGCTTGTTGGTAGTGGGACTGAGGGAGTAAAAGGGCAGGGAGGTAATTTTCAATTTTTATGGTAGTTATTTATGCTTTCTGCAAAAACATTTTCTAAAATTAATATGAAATTTATAAATCTAATGGCAGTACATTCCATGGATAAGTTCCATTGGTTGCAAATTTTTGGAAACTGTTTTGTTTTTTTTTTAATATTTTGTTGACAAAAAATTATTTAATCAACAGAAAATGATTTTTTGGTCAACAAAAAAAATGTAATTTTCTAGAAATTATCTTACAATTTTAAAGAGAAAAAAAAATATTTTTCTAAAAAGAATGTCTATGTATAGGGTTATTTACCAAACTCATAAATATAATTATAATCAAATTGAACTTTGGATATAATTTTTAAGCTTGGATTTAATTTGACTCTTCCTAAAATATTATTGATTTAATTTTATTTAAAAATATTAAAATAATAACATTCAAAGTCTTTTACTATATTATTTTTATATTATTAAACATAAAATATTTTTAGTATATTTCAATACTAAATAATATTATATTATTCATTTAATAATAAATAATAAATATTAATATAATAACTAATATTTTATTATTTATATAATTAATATTCTTTATTATAGTAAAATTATTATTATTTGTATAAAATGAATATTTTTAATCATTTCTTATATCTTTTTAATTTAAAATATGTTGTTTTTATATTTTATTGTCAAATCTAATTATATTACTGTTTTAATAATAAATATAAATAAATAATACTTTTTATAATTCAATAATAAATAATTTCAATAAAAATAAAATTTTTAATAGTATAAATATTTTTAATATTTTAGTGATAAATATTATTATATTAATATAAATAATATTTTAATAGTAGTAATATTAATTTAAATATTTTGAAATATTAATATAAACAATCATAAATAGTTTCTATTATGTGTTAAACAATAATATATAAATATTATTATTAAAATATAACTATTTTCAAATATTAATAAATGAGGCCTTGGCTTAGTGGCAAGGAGGAGGCCCTGGAATTTTGAGGTTTCAGGTTCGAGTCTCACTGAATGTGAGTTCGAGTTAGTTTATTTGTTATTTATTTAGTTTGTTGTTATCATTTGTATTTACCAATTTATCAAGTTACCGGTTCATGGAATGTAATATGCTGATTATGATTGTAACTTTGATGAGAATGTACTATTCAAAATAAACAATTTTAAATATTTTAATAATATATATTTTTAATATTTTATTAGTTAAATTAATGTCATTTAAAAAAATATTAGATTTTCAAAAATCAACTTTCAAAAAAAAAATAAAGCAACAGAAGACACTTTTCGCTGACTCATCTAAATAACAAAAAATAGAAAAGTTTTTCAAAAATCATTTTTTGAAATTCAATTTTTGTGAAACAAACGAAGTCTTAATTTTCATATAACAAGTTGAAGTAAGTCCCCATATCCTACCATGGCCGGATCTTCCTAGGGTACGGTGGAAGCTTAAGTTTTTATTGTGTCCGAAAAATTTCGAAATCATGCGTGTTTCAGGTAAAATCCAAAGAATTAATAACCCAAAGTTCAAAATATTAAATTTACTTGTTTGTCAACTTTTAGTATACAACATTATCGGTGTTTTATTTATTGAGATTAAAAAAGATAAAATGTATTCGGTGGTATATTTATCGTTAAAACAAACATTAATACTACCTGTTGCCATTATCATAATAGATAAAACATTTTTAACGAACATCTTCAATATTCGTTTGCTTAATCAAAAGAAAAATCAATAGTTAAATGATAGTTTAATTTTGTTATGTGCATTAAAAAAATGTATTCAAAAGTATCAGTAATGGAGTTATTGTGCAAATTTACAAAATATGGACCCAAGTTAAGAACAATTATAAAATTTTTAATAATTATGATTGGTTATAGAAGTTTTATGTTTTTTATTATTACCATTATTATTATCATCAGTATTATTATTTATAATGTAACATATTTGAATTAAGTTACCATTAAATAAAATTTTTGACTATGTGGCTCCCCTTAATACAAATAAATCTACCTATCCATTGAAACCGAAACCAGTAATTCAAGTTTAGTCATAATGAAAGCTGCAAAAAAATTTTCATAACTTATTCAAGAATCTACTGAGAATGGGAATTGGAATGAAACAGGAAAAAATGGACTAAAAAACCTTGTGACATACGCTTAAAAATGATTAATTATATTGAAAGATTTGCATTCAAACAAGTCGTCAAACAAGACAAAAAATTTAGGAAGTCCATATTTTCTGCTTCATGTCCAACCTTGATTGAGGAGTCGATCGAGGACCAATAATTCCTAATACCCACCCAATTTGAGCAACCATAGCCAATCACAACACTTCCCTTTGATTGACCTTCTAGTCACTGGTCGGCTTTCAAGCCATATTTTATATAGCTGTCCATATAACGCAACTACTACAATCACAATCGCTCGAACAAAATCAATTTGAAATTTAATTCAAATGATTCGTTACCGATAAATTCTGATACAGAAAAAAAAATCCAACTTAGTCCTTCTTTATGATAATTATAAAAAAAGAAAAGTCAATCCTCCCAACTTGAGCTAGAAATGTTCTTAGGCAGACGCAAATTGGTTACTTCGAGAAATAAGAAATTTGGTCAGTTTGAATGACAAACAAAATAACAAAAAACCCAACACGCGGATTTGGTCTTCTTTCTCAACTGATTGTCTAAATTTAGCATGTACATCCAAACTACAAGAGAACCATTTGATCCAATCTTTTTTTTTTTTTATGTGAAATCAAAACCCACTTTTCACCCTTATAAGACAAGGCTGAAACTGCCGAGCAAAACCCAGGATATAAAAATTCAATAAAAACCACATCACATCACCGTCATTGTCATTATCATACAAACATCATTGGTTAAGTGATTCTGGGGATTATATAAGGTATAAAACAGAATGAGGAGTTTAATAACCATATATATTACAATTACAAATGCACCTGCCAAAAAGGAAGCATAAACATGTGCTAAGCAATTAGATCGGGGGTGGTTTTCAAGAGCACGCTTTGGATTGTGTCAAGGAGACAGGACCACTGGCTGGGGACTCACGTATGTTTAGAGAATGTTTCTTTGCTTTGGTTAGCTAAACAAAGTAAAAAAAAAAACCACCACAAAAGAAGAAAGCTTTTAAGTACAGATAATACATTAATTAAACAAGTCATATTGAACAAAGAGTAAAGTGATCATAATTACTTTCTGGCCCTTGATCTTTAATCATAGGTGCTATAATTACAAGCCTTTTCAAATGAAAAAAGGTCGTCAAGAACTAAGCTATTCCCACCCTTCTTTTTGCTGTTTCACCCCAATTATCTTAATTTTGAAATCTAGTGGAAACTGCAAACAGAATGGTGAAAATATATTGAACTAATCTTGCATGGTGGATACAATGATGGTGGTAATCAGAAATCTATCATTAGCAAGAGTTTCAACTCTAGATTATGATGAAAATGATGATCAAGGGATTTTGGATTAGTTTTCTAATATAGCAGTACTTGTTCCGAGAGCAAAAGTTTTTCTGCATGCTAATCATTACGCTAAAGAATGAAACGATGATGAGTATGATAAAGAAACCATGTGCCTAGTTTCTAGGTTTTGGAATAGCTTTTCAACTCCGTGGGTGGTGGATATGATTAGGGTTTTGAAGTGGAAAACTATGAGTTTGCGTGGGGAGAGAGTGGTTGAATGGTACAGAAGAGAAAGGAAGGTCTGTAGGAAGCTTGTGGCCTAGGTTTTCTAGTGCCTTGACTTGGGACCTGAGGAACTTGAGGTAGTTGGCAGCCTCATCAAGCATTGATGCTGTGTCCATCTTGCTTCCACCAGGAACCAGCCTCTGCAAAACCCTAATTCTCTCGCTTATTCTCTCCCTCCTTTGCCTTGCAGCCGCAGTTTGTGGGTCAGTTGATATTCTCACGTTCTTTCTCTTTGGTTTCTCCACCACTTCCAAGCCTAAGTTCACAGGCCTGAAGGCTGCAGCTCGATAAATCATCTCCTTCATTTGTGCAATGGCCTCCGGATCAGGCTCCTCGATGGAAGAAGATACCGATGAAATTGGCTGTTGAAAATTGATGTTTGATGAACAAGGGCGCTTGTCTGATCTGAGTTTCTTTGCTTTCGGCTGGTTCTTAGGAACAAGCCTAAAAGAACCTTCTGTGGCAGAAGGGTCAGTCGGGAGAAGATTGAAGTAACCACAGTTTAGACCAACTTTGAACTCACTTTTATCATTGCCACTCTTTGAAGAACTAGGCTTTGTTTGTGATTGTTTGCTGCCATTAATGTACCGATCCGAAGAACTCTGGGACGCTGTTTCGTCAAGCTCATTTACTGGACAGCTGAAATCTTTGCTTCCCGTATTTGAGCCATTGTTTTCAGACTCTCCTGATGAAACTGCACTGCTAGCAGCAAAATTCCATAAGTTCTTACAATCAGAGAAAATCATGCAAATCCCATCATCTTCAACTGATGTATCAGTGTTGCTATTAGTCACTGAGAGCAAGCAATCAAGGGACTCAAGAGAGCCAGTAGTTGTAGTACCAGCCTTTCCATTTCGTAAACCATTGATGAACTGTGATTGAACCGCCACACCGATATCAGAAATTGAAGCATTTGATGTGCTCAAACCATAAGCTCCACTTATCAAATGAGAAGAGCACAACTCTTGTGTCAAAGCATCTCCCCAGTTGGCAGATTTCAGGAGGCTTGTATCTGCGGCCAACCTTATGACTCCTTGTCCTTGACGCTGCAACATATTAAAGTTTGAGGCAACGTTTACTGAATCTAGTTCAGAAACTGGTTGTGGAACCATTTCCCTTACCATATCTGAATCTGGATTCACAAGAGATGGCTGAACTTTTTGAAGTTCTTGAATTGGATTGAAGATATAATCCGGAAGATCCATCTTGCCACCACCATAAATTGAAGAATTTGAATTAGACACTAAGAAACTGTCTTCTATATCATCTCGCTGACTGGTCCACACAGGCAATGAGTTTGCTGCAACTCCTGAGCCATCCCATCCCAAGATATCCATGGATGAAACTTTTTTTCTGAGCCAAAGAAACATAAAATTACTTGAACATCTATAAGCCGAGGAACTTTGAGTAAACGTGATATAAATGGAAGGTTCTATAACAGTTATATCACTTTATTGCATAGTGTTTCATCAACAGAATAAAAGAAAATTGAGATGAAAGATAGTTGATAGATCTTTGAGTAGAAGTATTTACCAAATCCAGATCCAGCTGCAACTCCGGTTAGCTTGCCAAACGAAGCCAACAAGAGGAATATTTGCTGTAAGCCTTTTAACAGAGACAGTTGGATCAAATCTCAGCGCTTAATATCAGCTTCTGTACCATCTTATACTGGCACTAACCATCATCTTTAATTCTTGATCGTGAAAACTGTCATCAAGAACAAAACAACCATCGCTAACGTCAGTCTTGGCAACTGGAGTTTGTCCTGTATCAAGCAAAAAATATTGAAGAGATTGCCCCAAGAAATAGTCCAACAACAGATAAACAGGAAAGCAAAAATAAACTTCAAGCATGCACAGCAAATTTTGGTGTATATAGAGTTAAAGGGAAGCTATTTCCATCTACCTTGAGCTGTCCTGGAGAAACAATATTGACACACTACTGTTATGCTTAAAAGCATGCTAATATAGATAGAAAGAATAAAGGGTCCGGTTTATAATATATATATATATATATATATATATATATATATAGAACAATACTTTGTATTAGGACTCGAATAATGTAAAATATATGGAAAAGGGTATCTGAATATAATATAATTTGGTAAGTTGAAAGGTGTAAATGTGGGGTTTGAGAAAAGATGAGGCTTTTTGTTCAGTCCCGTGGGTGTGTAAGAGTATATTTCTGCAGATGGGGAGCATGAGATACCAGAGAAGCATTTTTGAATCTTAACTATATATAATTTGATAATGAAAAAAAAAACTATATATAATTTGATAATCTTTTATTTACAATTTTTTATGGTTTTGTTCTCTTTCAAGTGGGGAAAAGCTCTGACATCCTTTTGGTTGCTCATTCCGTTCCATGCGCACCGTAAAGTTTCAATAAAAAACTATGTAACCAAAAAAAAAGGTTTCAATAAAAACTGCAGTCAAAGCAAGCATCTCTTTTAACAGCAGACCACTCTCTTTCTAAAAGCTTTCCATTAATCATAGTTTAATCATGACTACTTTGAGCATCCTTTTTTCACTTTCTACCAAACTTTCATTTAATTATTTTTTTATATTTTAATAAGTACGTATATTTTTATTTGTTTTATGATATAAAATTAATTTTATTTTTTTCAAAAATTTTATTTTTACTTTTTTCAATTAAAAACGCAGCTATGGTAGTTAACTGCACCTTGATTGTACCATATGTAACACACTGCGATTTCAAGATTTTCTACAGAATTTCATCATTAAAACTTGATGACTATGGTAATTAATTGACTGTTAAAGGAAAGTAAAAGTATTTGATAGAAGTTGAAACCTGTAACCAAAAAAAGATAAAAGTTGAAACCTGAAAAGTACCTGCAGTTACATTTCTTAGAATTACTATATTGAATATAAACAATTGTAGTGGGGGACTGAGGAGGGGAAGTAAGAAAAATATAAAAGAAATTGGCAGGCAAAGTAAGGGCAGTCAAAGGATGAGAGGAAGAAGAATAGAAGATAGCACAAGCAAGTTGCTAATGGAATTTGGTCTCTTCAACCATCCTACTACATTAAATACAGATAGTTGTAGTTGCAAGAGGGAAAGAAAAGAAGGAGATTGATAGAAGAGAGAGAGAGAAGGAAAGTAAAGGGAGGCACCTGCTATCTGGGTTCTGAGCCCTACCCACATGCTCCCCATCATTATAGCTCAATGAATGCGCTGCCACAGCATTTGCTTCCTATATGCCTTGACAACCTTTCCCTTATGTGTATCTCTCCCCCTATTGTCAACTCTCTCCTTTTCTAAAGCACCAAAATATCTGCAATACATGTAACCAAAAAAAAAGTTATCTGCAATACAGAGTCAGTATCCATTAGCGGTGAAATTAAAAATAATGATGAATATGAGATAAACAGTGGTGAGATATGTGGTAAAATGTAAACGCAATCATACAAAAGATTAAAATTGAAAGAAAAAATTATTAATGACATTAAATTAAAATTATATGTGATAAAATTTATAATATATATTTGATATTTGCAAGATCAATGACAATTAAAAATTATTTTATATAAATTAATTTTTTTAATAAATTAAAATTTTTAAAATTATTTTTATATCAATAACAAATATGTTATTAAATATTTAAAATTTATTTTTAAATATATTAAATGAATAAATGATTTTAAAAATTAATTTTGAAAAGTAAAACATATTATCTAAAAATTTTAAGTAAACAATAAAATTAAATATTTGAAAAAAGAAGAAGTTAAAATTGCAAAAAAAAAAAATCACACAGATGATGGCATTTTTTATTGGACCCATGAGGGTCCAGTCAACAAATATAAGGGAACGAGTACAAAATAATGAAAGCGCAATAAATGATGGTTCATTTTAAGTAATGAATCCGAATTGGGACATGAGTCAATAAAAAATTGTAAGTAATGTATTATGTCACTTCAATTTATTTTTTGGTTACATGTCACTTCAATTTAAGTTATGCGCACATTAATATAAAAATTAATTACTATTTATTATATATTACATATGATAATTAAAATATAAATATTTATTTAAGTAAATTTATTAATAATTTTAATAATAAATAATCAATTTTTTTTAATAATATAATGGATAATTATCTAATATATTATGGAGTTCTTTTACTCTATAAATGAGGTTAAAATAATGAGATATGTTTTATTTTATTTATTTTTATTTTCTTAATATTTTAAAGAATATGTATCATAATCTTAATCCCGTTTGTGGAGTCAAAAAATTTCACTCATGGTATATAAGTTAATTATTTATATAATTATATGTTATAATCTAAATAGAAGTGGCATATGTTGAGAAGAAATAACCTTTCATAATATTTTTTTTCTTTAAACAGTGACTCAAATAATCATATTACTTTTAAAAAATGAAAATTTTACTTATTCGAAATTTGAATTTTAATATTTTTTTAACAAGAAACTTCTATTTTGCAAAAAAAAAATCCAAAATAGAGTTAAGCTATCTAATCGCACTAGAATTGAAAATTTTTCTTTAGGCCTGGACTGTTTAGGTAAATTGACTCCTGATTTTTGCTGCCATGACCTTACTCAAAGATGTTGCTAACTCAAACTTTAATCAGTGGATCTTCATGGTACCACCAATTTCCGATCCTTTTCACCCATAATTGATATTTTAACCAACTACTATTTCATTTGGTCAATCTTCTTCTAGGAAAATAGTACTGTTTTGGATGAATATTTTCACATATTTTCATGGCATTTTCTCACAAGTACTGTTGCATACGTAAAAGGGGGTGTGAACATTTGATCCATGCTTAAAGCTACACATATCATATCTACTTATGATATGATCTAAAGACGTTGAATATAGAAGAGAGACTAAAATACTAGAAAAAAAACCCTCGTACTTTCATTTTTTTTTAAATAAATCTTTGTACTTTAATTATATCTAAATAAACCATTATACTTTAATTTTTATTCAAATAAACCATTATTTCTATCAGAAAAATTAATGTTATTAACTTATTTGCCACATGTCATGGATGGCTACCTGGATAATTATATGACATGATCACGTGGCTAAATGAAATTGAGTTGGACTTAAATAGTTGACTAAAAAAAATTTAACATCTAATTACTTTATTATTAAAAAAAAGCTTCTAAATACTTGCACCAAAAAAGAAAAACTTACACCAAAAGAAAAAAAAGCAAAGAAAAACTATGAAGTGAAACCCATAGAAGCAAAAAAAAAAAAAAAAACCTATGGAAGAAAAAAAACCTTGAACCCAATTAACTTGAAATCAATTTCTATCCCTAAATCTAAAATGAGAAAATGGAAGAATTATCTTTGAATAATAAAGAACCAATTAACTTGGAATTAGTTTCATCTCTAAGGTTGTGCTTGGTACAGCTGAAAACTAGAAGGAAAGAAAGTAAGGGAGGGAAAAGTGGAAAGAAAATAAATTTTAAAGTTGCTTGGTAGAACAGAAAATGAGGAGGAAAGAAAAGACGAGGGAAAAACATTTTCTTTCTTACAAAAGAATAAAATCCGTCCAAATTGGGCAGAAAAAGGGTAAGAAAACGTGGGCATGTGAATATATTAACTGAAAATACAAAATTACCCCTTATAAAATTTAAAATTATCATTTGAAACTTTTTTATCTTTCTTTCGCAACTCTCACCACACCGTGGACGGTGCCGTGGACGGTGTAGCCGTGAGCCAAGTGTAGTTGGACGAGCCAAGAGCCAATGCAGCCGCTAGCTCCGGTGATGCACACTACCTCTCCTTGCTTTGACATCTCTAAACTGATTCTCTTCGCTACTCTGGCACTGGAGATTATTTGATTTAGTGACTTTTGAATGTTATGTTCGGGAATATTCTTTCTCCATTCTTTTTGGCTTTTCCTTGGTTAAATAATAAATAAAATTGTATCTGATTTTATTTTAAATATTTTGAAGGCTTTAATTATTTTTATTTTTCAAGATTATTATTTAAGATTTTAAAACAAAAATATGTATAAAAAATATACAAACCATTTTTTTGAATTATCTAAATTCAAGTTGACAATTACTCAAAATTTTCGATTGAATGATTTGTCAATTTAATAAGTTTATTTAATATATTTTTAATATTTAATTATTAATTTATTATTATAATACATAATTAAAAAATAATAAATCAAATTTATCTGATCGAATTCGAACAATTCAAGTAATTTATTGAGTGAATATTTAATTTAAAAGTTAGGATCGATAAAACTCGAACTAAATTTTGAATTTCAAGTTTTACACTAGGATTTACCCTGTCTGCATTTCCATTTTTCTCAACAAAAATAGTAACCTTTGTGAAGTGGGAAAATCCCATGTAATGTATTATAGGAAAGCATTATAACAACCGCCAACTACTACCAAACATAACCAATATAAGAACCTCAGAAAGTAGAGTCTCATATGGGGAAAGTTAGGGGGGAAAAGAATGGGGCAAGGCGTAGATGGGGACTGGGAAGGGAAGCTTGATAGTGATAAAGTTTATTCTATAGTTCCTCATCATGCAACAACCAGATTATTGATGAGCATCTGATCAAAGTGCCAAACACCTGCACAATCGTGAATACAGAAGAATTTGAAGTCAGTGAAAAAGGGAAATGCAGATACATCATACTTGCGTGTTTAGCATATGATGCAAAGAACTCCATCAGATATATTATGATCTGAAGCATAATTGAGAATTACCATGTCCTCTGCCCACCCTCCTCAGTTGAGCAACATATTCTGAGAGTTTTACGAAGAAAGTAGTGCAGATCCAACTTCCATTGATCTGGAAATAAACTGTGAACCATCATCTCCAACATCTGTATCAAGTTCTGTTGCACAACAATCAAAGAGCTCTAAAAAGAAAGCTCGCATGGAAGATTTATTTGAAAAACAAATTGATGTTTCAGACCACGCAATTGGCAATGTGGCAGAGATAATGAGACAAGGCAATGTCATTGCAGAAAAAGTGGCACAAATTGCTGAAAAGGGACTGGCTATTGCTGAAAAAGGAAGGCCACACTGTTATTCGAAGTTGAAGTATTTGATGAGTTGCTGAGGATTGATCTGCCAGAAGATCTTCAACTCAATGCTTTTTTATTTCTAAATCAAAGCCAATAAAGGATGAGTGCGTTTTTTGGAGTTCTGACTCAACGACGTAAAGAATTACTTTTGAAGATGATGAGTAAATAAAAGAGCTCCTAGTATTAGGTTCTTTTTTATGGTATTTTTATTGCTTAGAACATAGGTTGATTTTCATTACTTAAGAAAAAATAGAAAATACTCTTGGATGGAAATATTTTTTTTTGAAGTAATTGGGTGGAAATACTTTGAATATGGACTTGTTTATAGTACTTAATGCATTAATCCACATCTATGTTTTCTTTTATTTTCTTAGGGGTTGACATATGGCATATCAAGTTTCTTATATAAAAATAATTCTATTAGTATTAGACTTTTTTTTTTTGACATTATTCATGGTTGAGTTGAGTATTTAACAATTATTAGTCATTACATAATTAATTAATAATTAATAAATTAATTAATTATATAAATAAATAAATAATTAAATAATTAATTATTAATGAATTATTTTGACTAGAATTTTTTTTAAAAAAAATCTCATTAAAAATGAAAACTCAATAAATGCCAAAAAAATATTATCCAAAAACAATTATAGTTAATAAATATTTGTATAAGGGTAGGATGGTAAAATCATTTTATTTTTAATTTTCTTTCCTCTCACTTTTTCACTCAACCAAGCAATAGGAGGAAAGAAATATACTTTCCATCCATTTTTCCATCTTTCATACCAAGCACATCTAAGAAAAAAAATTAAAGTTTTCCATCTTTCCAATTTTATCTCCCTTCAATTTTCTTTCTTCCCATTTTTCTTTCCACCATACTAAGCAAAGCCTAAGGCTTTGCTTGGTAAAGAGGAAAGAAAAATAGAAAGATGGAAATTTGAAGAGATGGAAAAATGGAAAGATGGAAAACATTAATATATTTCTTTAAGTGTGCTTGGTAAGAAAGATGAAAAAATAGAAGGAAAGTATATTTCTTTCCTCCTATTGCTTGAAAGGGCAGAAAAATGAGAAGAAAGAAAATTTAAAAATAAAATGATTTTACCATCCTACCCTTATACAAATATTTAATAAGTATAATTGTTTTTGGATAATTTTTTGTTTTGCATTTTTTGAGTTTTCATTTCCAATGAGATATTTTTTTTAAAAACAAAATCTAGTCAAAATAATTCATTAATAATTAATTTATTTATTTATTCATTATTATTAATTATTAATTAGAATAATTATTATTCATTATTAATTAAATAATTAATTTATGATAGTTATTTAATTTATTCATTATTAATTAATTGTATAATGACTAATTGATGTTAAATGCTCAACTCAACCAAGAATAATGTCTAATACTAATAAACTCATTTTTATACAAAAAACTTGATATACCATAGGTCAACCCCCAATAAAATAAAATAAAAACATAGATGTTGATATACATTAATGCATAACATACTATAAACAAGTCTATATTCAAAGTATTTCCATCCAAGTGTATTTCCTATTTTTTTCATTAGTAAAGAAAATCAACCTAGAGTAATAGAAATACTATAAAAAAAAAACTTTCTTCTGCTGCCCATTCTCGAGTTCTATCTTTTGCACTGCAAGCTCCCTTTCCATTAGTTCTTTCTTTAGCAAAAAGGTCACACAGCTTTCCCATAAGAATGAATCTTGGAATATCTCCATTTTGCAGCTACAGGTTTTGCCTAAAAAATCACACACAAATTTGATCAAAATCACTAGAATAATGAGTTAAATGAACATAACAAGACAAACATCAAATAACAAATAGCAAATATGGAAGTTAAATGGGGTTTTAGAGGAAAAGAACCTTTCACATGGTTTTGAATAAAGCACACACTGACTATAATTGTAAGAAGTTGGTATGTTTGTGCTGAGCAGAATCCATTATTATGTAAAATGATAATCAAGCAATCAACCTCAACTACAAGAAAATTCCAGAATTTATTCTTTGGAAAAGAAATCTTTAACTACAATACAACCAACCCAATAAGGGAGATAGAACAGAAGGAAAGCATTCGTGAGAGAATAATGCATAGCATAATTAAGCTTCTCAATTAAATTTAAGTAATACATGAGACATATAAGCATATATTACAATCAATTACCCAACAAAATCATCATCAAAGATGCAAACATACAACACATCTTTACTAAAATTTTAATCTTCTGTTTATCCTACCATTACTAAAAGTTCAAAAGCTAATGGTCCAAGCTTTTAAATTTTAAATTTTAAACATACAGCATATTAAGTACAAAAGCTAATGGTCTACGCTAGTTGTGGTTTATAAAAGGCAGGATTATCCCTAACTAATGATTTCTTACAAAACCTTATGCACTGCTTGAATTCATCATTTTTTATACCTTTAAGCAAAACAAACTAGAAAGAGTTGAATCTTTGTAGTTGAGTCTATGCTTTATTGGTAACAATATACATATGGCAAATTATCAAAGAAAAAAAAAAGTTAAACTATATATCTTTGAATATGTGAGCTATGCAACAAGTTCTGCCAATGTATGCTACCCAAAATATGAGGTTGCAAAGGAAGAGATCCCTATCTGAAGGGAGAATAAATGAATTTTTACTCAGCTTTTTGGGATCCTTTCGCTCTAATCAAGCTCACATAAAGTAACAATAACAATTTTCAGAAAAATAAACGATAAGAATGAAATTACCCAAGAGGAAGATAGGTTGTGCGAGATATACAACAAGAATATAGCATACCGCTCCTATGCCACCACAATCATTGCACCCTATCTTACAGCAATGATGCACCTTGCTAGTTTTCATTTTTTATATATATAAAAAAAAAAAACTCAACATGAGCATCTGCAATTACAGCAATGTGGTGTCTGCTCGGAGCTCCCTCGACCACTCACTTAACCTTTTACATTGCGCATTTTAAAAGTAAGTTGAGTACTTTGATTTCACATAGAATATAAAAAAAAATTGTTAAACACATAAATGGAAGCATTGAACATCTCAATAAATTGATTTTGCATACACTATGCTACAATTCAAAGCTAAGCGTTACAATATTCTTAAAAAAAATATAGAAGTTTTATTCCTTCAAGAAACAACCATCATCCTTAACAATTGCTATTGCTGCATTTCTTTCATGTAAATTAGAGTCAGAATTGCAAATACAGAAAGTAATGAATGCAATATAAAAACCTACATATTTCAAAAGTTGTTTTTATATAGCCATTCAAAGTTTAGATCTCACAAAGCTCAATTTATAACAAGGGTATATCCAGATTTAGTTTGCCAAGCCTGATAAACATTCTATCAATTTAAAACATAAAAAATTATATTGGATTATTTCCAAACAGACAACCCTTAGAAAGAATTGAAGCAGTTTATGTTATTCTCACCAAATTCCTAACAAAGTTCAGTAACTCAAGAAATTAAGAATTGTCCTAACTTCTCAACTCATAAACTTTTCCATCATTGCTATAACTCATTTTTCAACGACCATAAAGAAAGCAATCCCATAGTGACATAATGCCTTTGTACAAGTTCAAAGGCTTCTCTTCAATGAATTAGTTATTAGCACCACTGTAATCTCATGAAGCATTATGGGATTTAAGAAAGTGTAATATTTGAGCTTCAGGACACACCAACAAGAAACAAGTCTCACCAAAAAAGCAAAAAATCAACTAAAACTAATGCTTAAAAAAAAAGAGTAAAGAAGCGGCAGTGGCCAATGGGAACTGTTCTAATTACAAAGCTAGCAATACAAAAGCAATAGTACAATCCCTAACATGTATGACAGGCTCAAATTCAATTAATCCCTAACAAATAATGACAATACCTCAAACCACATCAACAGATAATCTCACCCTCCCCCACCCACACGGAATCTAAAGATTTATGTATCCTACAAAATAATAATTTAGTCCTCCATAAATTCTCTATTTATAAAAGAAATTAAGCTGTATTTGAAAGAAAAAATAAAGACCATATTCATAGCATAATAAATGTACTTTTTTGTTTCAATTTAAAATCAGTGGACACTCTACTTGTAATTTACAAGACCATATTCATAGCAAAAACAAATATATATTATATATATAGCACGATCATTTGATAGACAAATTGCAATAAATCTATGTGGAAAATAATCAAATAACAACAAAACAATAACAGAAAACCCATGACAAGAATGGGCAAACAGAACCACTAATAGAAAACCCCAGCAAATTCCAGGCATCTTCCTTTCTGAGAAAGCCATAATTATGGCAGATCTTGAAAAATATGTTTGAATTTAACCTACTCGAGACTGAAGCATTCAATATAATAAAAAAAAATCTACACAGAAATAGATTTCCAACATTCAGTTTCATTCAAATTTATCCTACATTAATTAAAATAATAAAAACCACAAAAAAAAAAACAGACACCCAAGTACAAAATAATTTCATTGCATCAAAGCAGTAGATGCATATACCAAAATGCAAAAAATCAAAAATTAAAAAGAAATAGCATTTTCTATATAAACTTCTCAAAAAATTATTCATAATAATACAAGAACAGATCAGAGTACTGAAGAGATTAAGAATTGGTAGATTAGATCTAAAACCATAAACCCATACAAGTAAAAGGCTGAGAAACAAGAAAAGAAGATAAGAAGAAGAACCTGAAACAGATCTAGGGGATTTGAAGTTGATATTTGAAACCAAACTGATAGGATCTTGGATCCTGCGACACTATAGAAAACACGTGAGCACGAAGCAGAGTCCTCTGGCTTTTGCTTCTCTCTGTTTCTGTTTTATGGTTTAAGCGATAAGGAAAATTTGCAAATATTATGAAGATCGCTATTGCAAATGGAGATCTGAATGGTGGCTCAAATGGAGGTCGGTGAGACAACATCGGCGACAGGGAAGACGGAGAAGGAGAGATCGAGAGAGTATGGTGAAAGAGATAGAGAGGTTCTATAAGAAAAAAGAAAACAAAATTGATAATTTTAAATTTTATTAGGGGTATTTTCGTATTTTTAATTAATTTATCTTCATGCTCACCTTTTCTCCCCTAATTTTTGTCCGATTTGGGCAGATTGTTTTTCTTTAGATGACAGAAAACATATTTCCCTTCTCTTTTCTTTCCTTCTTATTTTCTCTTCTACCAAGCAATATCAAATTTTATTTTCTTTCCAGTTTTCCTCCTATTGTTTTCTTTCCTTTCACTTTTCAACTATACCAAGCACAGCCTAAATGAAAAAACCTGACGAGAATCAACACATCTTCTTTCCACCTGCGCATGGTGGGCCTTGAAAACTTGCCCCAAAAATAGTTTGCTTCTTTTAGATTGACATACTGCAATTCCTTGTTCTGCTCGGAGTAGGACAGATTCTTTTTACCCATGCATTAAGGGGGTTGGGATTATTTTTTTTTGTTACAAGAGGAATATTAAATAATTAGGGATGGAGGTACTTGAATGTTAAATAACTAAGGGTTTATATGAGTATAAATTAGAATATAAAGACTTATTTGGGTACAATTAAAATACAAGGGCTTCTTTAGTATTTTAGCCTAGAAGAAATTAAATTAAGAAATGCATAAAGCTAAAATTCATTTTCTTCCTCATTAATTTAAACAATATATTTATGCAACAATCTCTTCAAAATCGAAGACATTGGAGTTTTTCATAATAACGTTTTATCCATCCGTCAAGCAAAACCAGATTAAGATTAAGGCAAATATTATTTGAAATTTTGTCTTATAAATTGTCACTGTGATTTTTAAATTCCACTTAACGAAAGTAACAAAAATAACATATATTGATTAATGTATATTAAAAATATTAAAACATGGATTATTATCTAATAAACTATCAGTAGAGTTTTTTATTTCACAAACAGCTTTAAGATATTGACATATGTCTCATAATATTTTTTAATTATTGGATAATATTTTTAAAGGATTATAAAAATCCTTAAAACGTATACATCAAGTTTCAAAAAATTTCTTGAATTCATCAAACTCTATGTGAATAAAAATCTTTTACTGTTAAAAAAATGAAAAAAAAAACCATTTAAACTATGATTTGTAATCAAATTGAGTTAAAATGATGTAGTATTATATTTGAGTTAAACTCGATTCGAAAACTTTGAAACTCGAAATTCAATCAAGTTTAATTTTTTAAACTAACTCAATAGAATATATTGAAGATGTTTGAGTTTTATTCGATAAGTTTAATTTGTTAATTTTATATAAGAATAAAATAATAAACCAGCAATAAAATATTAAAAATTTTGATTAAATTTATGAGTCATTCGGGTCAAATATTAAAATACTTAATTTTAATTTAATTTGTTATCGAAGTAGCTCGAGCAAGTTTTAAAAAATAAACAAATTAAATTCAAATAATTATTAAAATAAATTCCAGTAATTTAACTGATTTACGTTCTTAATTCAAACACATAACAAAAATAATAATGTAATATTATCTTTGATGTTATTAACGTGAACAACTGCATCTGGAGCGTTAATCAGGCAAGCAAAGTTTAAGGGAGGCCCCACATTTTTGTGGCGATGTGGGCCTTACATTTTTGTCGTTTATCCGATCCAATTCGTCAAAATCTCAATTAATGCCGCTATGATCTCTTCCCGCTTTATTTCTGCAAACTACTAACCGTTTTCGTTAGCTCTTGGGGGTGGGCTCCATCATCCGCCACGCTTGCATCTCTCTCTCCTTTCTATTATTGCAGATTGAACACGTAACCGCATCACATGTGGCGAATGATGATTGGACCGTAACCTAACCGGAAAGACTTCTGTAGGGGAAATCTAAACAGTGAAGGGCTGGATATTTGGGGACCATTGCGTTTGCCATCAGATTGAACACTGATGAATGGTGATGATGGCGATCTTGGGCTCCCGGTCTTCTCTTCCAAACTTTAACCTTATCGGTTGGACGTGTGATTTCCGTCTCTATCATCTATGATGTGGACGTCTTGTACACAATTCTTTGTCCAAATAATAATTTTTTTTATAATCAAATAATAATGTTTTTTAGTTTATCATGTTTTGAAAGAAACTCTTTTTTTTTTTCATAAGAAATAAAGTTTCATTAATACGAAGCTAGAATGATAGTGATACAAATAGAAAAAGAATTTATATATGTATGATAAATTATCAATATATAAAATTTATATTCATTATCTATAGATCATATCATGCCACATTATTAATTAATAATTTAATAATACTTAATTTGAAAAAATTTTCATTTTGAAATTTTTGAATCAATGAGGTAACTGATAATGATTTATTGTTAGTACATAAAATTAATATGTATATATTAAATATAAATTCGTCGAAAAATGGAAATTATTTTCTCACTTTTAGCTAACCTGGACACCTGGACACATTTCATTTTTGCAACATAATGTTTTAAAAATTTAACTTTTCTCTTTGCATAGATAAACTTACAACTAAATACAAAAAGAGGTTAAATCTAATATCTCTAAAATGATTTTTATTTCCTCTCAATTAGAGACATCAGCTTTCAAATTTTTCGTATTTACAAATTGAACATCGATCTCGAAAATGAGAATATCAAACTTCTAACTAACAAAATTATGTTTGTAAGGGGACAAACGAAAATCTTGAAATTAACAAAAAAAAGAAATGAAATTCTTGAAATTATAAGAATAAAAAATTTGAGTTGTGAAGTTAGTACTACCATTAAGAGGTTGGGACGAATCAGATTTTTTTTGAGAAACATGTGAAGAGAAAATTGAATTTGGTTACAAGCATGGGTGGTGCTTGGTAACAATCAACATTGTTTTGGATTTAGAATTCGACAGATTGACAAATAAGTTACTACTCAGACAAATGACATTTGACATTTTATAAAATGCCGGTCCATTGACGCAGCCATGACCCAGCTTCTGAAAAGACCTTTGCAACTTTGCCAAATTGCCTAATTAGTAGCATCAGGTTCAGCCCACTGTCATTAAGGTCCTTTTCCGACACTCGCGTCTCTAAAACATAGTCTTTGACACTCTTAGAACTAGTCCTAAGAGTGTTTGCCAATGTCTAAGTTCAACTCTCAGTGCGTTGCCGTCGATGACCCATGTCTGCAAAAATCAAAGATAAGAAGAAATCAACGTGACAGTCGGCGTCGGCGGAGAGAGGAATTAACGACGAGAGTGACATTTCACGGTTGACATTTCAAGTTGGTGGCAGCCAGGTTTTGGCGTACATGCATGTACAGAAGGTTTGTCACATTCCATGGCCGTAAGCTCAACAACGCAGAAAGAGCCAAAGGCCCTTATCTCTTCCAAAACGAAGGGTCGTTGTCCCGAACGTTTTCTAGAACTAGCATTTACAGAATTGGAGTGATTTTGAATATGATCCTAGAATTCCAAGCTGGATTTTCAGGGTCATGAATCATGATGCTGCCCCCACGTTCATTGCAGCCTCGGCCCACACGATCACCTTATTTTTCAATTTTTCTTCGTAATAACTCCAGGCCCAGAATTGAAAAACGTAAATCGATAAACCACACAACAGAAGTAAAAGAAGTTGAGATCTTTGTCCATGCGTTTCATGCTTAGTTACCTGAAATAGGTAATAATGTATTTCTAACCTCACTTGTTTAAACATAAGCCTATTTAATTCAGATGTTCAGGTCTGGAATGATGATTTTCCAGGAAAGCTCTACAGAAAAGCATGGTGTTGTGTATAATGCAAAATAGACAGTTTACACTACCCTAGCTAGCGTCAGTTGTGGCTTGATCACTCAACTGACCTAAGTCTCGCCGTTACATCCAACTGCAAGATATCGTTTGGTTCATAGGGCCTGACGGATTTGTTCTTTTTCCCAAAAAAACAGCATAGTTGAAGGGTGGTGTGAACAGTTAAATAGATTCAAACTTTAATACACAACCGACGTGGGATTCATGGCTCCCTTCTGGAACCGTGACACCAGGCTTGCCCATATATCTTGCAGACACCAAGAGAACATGTAGGACCTTGTAGCTGACTGATGTTTTTCTAGGAAGTTCGTCTCCAGAAGCATAGGCCATGGGGAATAATGCAACTGAGCTTTGGAGCAGCAAGCATGACCAACTAGGCACCAAGATATATATCATATAGCAACTTGTTCTTGGTTGCAATGATACACAGCACAGCTCACAGAAAAAAAGAAATAAAAACTGCTGGTAAACAGGACAGAACATAGAAAAATAGTCTAAAAATTCTTAGTATTTGTCCATCAGGTTGTTGTTCTGTTTCACTTGCATCTCTAGAAGTTCGTTGTGCATTTGCTTGCATTCTACCCCTTAGAATAAGCTTCTTCCCTTCTTACCTGAGTTAGAAGTCTAATGATGATCACCAGTACTATGTTAAAAAAACATTAAAAAAACCAGTAACTGTCATGGAAAGTCATGAACCAGCCTTGTCTACTAGTCCTTTCTCTCCAATCAAAATCCCAGCACCAGAAACATCCATGGTAAAACATGTGTATCACAAGCATTTTTAATTGATATTTTGAGAGTTACTGCCTAGTGAGGGAAGGAGAGGACTTACTTGTAATGCTCTTTAATTGAGAAGATGAAAACATCTTTCTTCCCTACAACAGGCCCCATTTTTCCAGTAGGGATATTAATTACTGACAAATAATCTCTTCTTCTGAAGCATTAATCCATCTTGCATTCAGGCTATGTACAAAGACAAATTCAAGTTTAGGTTAAGATTTAGCTCTCAATTCTAATTGAAATCAGTTTTTCAATGCCACAATGAAGGGAAAACCACACCACAGCTGGAATTACATATCATTTCCAGGAAAAACATCTTGCAGACTTGCACTATCAATGATTGTAAGGAGAACAAACCTCATGGATTAATATAGGACACTTTCTGTTTAGGACAGAGTCTTTTTTTTTTTTTGTTACATAGGACAGAGTCTTTATTCATCCAGACAATCTAGTTCTCCACATATCGACCTTACATAAGTTGATTGTGAATATTGCATCAAACTAGCAATATTTTTTTTTCATGAAAAAAATATTTATTTTGAAAAAAAGAAAGGGGATAATATGTTGAGAAAACAGATACATCGGTTTGGTTTTCTGCTAAAGATGGGTGATAGTAGAATGGAAATGATAGAATAATTTTTTATCATAGGCTAATCTTGCATGAAAAATTTTGACAAGGAAATGCAAGTAATAGATGCAATCTCTTTCCATGTGATATGACAGGAGGTTCATCCATATTAAAGACAAACAAAAACTATTTGGTAATGAGCTAGAAAATGATTTTTTTTTCCTTGAATTTGGACAAAGCTTAGGGTCCCAGTGCAACTGCAAACCTCCCAGTAGAAGCATGAAAGTAAGAAATTAGGAATATTTGCCAACCTACTAAATAAATGCTTCTATTCATGCGAGGCATGTTTCTTGATCTCACGAAGTCAGACCAAAGCAAGGTCACGCTACTGAGTAATAAGCTATCGTCCATCAATCTACTGTATGGAAGTAGGGACTTGATTTGATTTGACGATGCAATTCCAAAATTGAAAAAGATCTTTGCACTATTTATTTGAATTCCTACTTCTCCACTAAACCAGTCTGAAGAAGCCTTCATTGCATCCCTACCATGTAGATGAAGATTTATTACCCTTTGTCTGCAGAAATTTATGCCGATATACTGTTTAATTAGGTTCCATTATTTCAAAAACTTTACCAGTCCCCTTGACTCTGGCAGTTTTAATCTAAAAGTCACATAGTGCAGCTTACTTACTATCGTCTCCGTGTAGTGAGGATCCTTTATCCAAAAACCCTGTTTTCACAATGCAATTATAAATCAAGTTTCTGAGTTACTACACATTAATCTTCAATCTTTATCCGAAAAACTTCAGGTGTAAACCTTCCACGTAGAACCTGTAAAGTTGAAATTCAATGATATACATTTAATATCCTATTGAATCAACACTAGGGGTTGAAGAAACCTGAAAGGAATAGACAGTCATCTTAAAAAGCAGAATTTGATTATATGGTGCACCATGAACTGCAAAATCCATGATAATGAATTGTTCTGTCAACAATTTCACTATCTTGTGGTGAAGGAAGAATACACACATTAGCTGTGGCAGAACAAACCATTGATTCTGAGAACAGTTTGTATGCCCAAAATTTTTGGATCCTGAACATGAATATTATTTGCATGTTGTTCTCGAACCTAGAAAACAACAAGAAGATAAGTAAAAACCTAGGATGGAATAATAGAAAACTTTAAAGCCAGTATGTCCAAACTTGGGAAATCCCAAAGATCTTAATTTTTCTTTGATGTTGATACCACATTAACCTAATTGATTCAGCATGTTGCCAGCTTTTCAAGTATAGCTCTAATGAATTCGAATGAACAGGTTTCCTACATACTTTTTCAAAGTGAATGTTCAACTTCCTCAAGGAATTCTCTTTTATGGACTACTTGACTGCTTTTCTGTCAATGTTCAGAACAGGAGATCCCCAGAACATGGGAAGCTTGTGACTACATTGTATGTTACTCGAGGTGATATTTGGAGTGTAGACATTGGTAGTGCAGGAAGCACGGTCGAAAATAAAATACTTGTGCAGCTTGAATGGTAATAAGCTTTAATTCTTTTCTTTTGGGTATAAAAAAGGTTGAAATCTGCAGTTGAATTCCAAACCTGTTGGATGCCAAAGTTTAAAAGTGACTACAGAAACCATTTGAGCTAAGCCTAATGATATTCAATTCTTCTTTTGAATGATTTGCTGAGAGTGACGTGGCCTGTGTGGATTAGTACTTTTTAATGTTCTAGTGTTTCAATAGAATCCAAAGTTTTTATCCACCAATACTTGGCTTGTTCTTGGTTGAAATACTGACAAGACAGGATTTGTATGATGAAGTTATAGCTTATAACAATTTCAGAAAGTACTGATAAACCGCCGAGAGAAACAGTAACCAAACATCACAAAATGAAATGGACAGTTTCATTGAGAAGAGATACATTCATTAGATAACTGACAACTGAGAGTCTTAGTTATATGATTGATATTTTCTATAGACATGCACATGAAAACTTTTTCCAATGCCTTCTTAACACATTCTACCTCTTATAATTGCTTCAGCCTTTCTGACCTGCTTTACAGGTCCTATGATGAACACCTGCAATGAGATAAATGGTTTTGGAAAAAGATAAATCATGAGATTATACATCCACAACTCACAGATCTGCACAAGTTTCTATACAGATTTGTGCAAGTAGATGGCAATAAGTAATCAAACAACATTTAAATACAGGCAATTAACTATAATAGAGAAGAGCCATAATAAAGTTCATAAACCAACCTTGTCTTGGGGTCCTTTTTCACCTCCCATCAAAATCTCGGCACTGTAATATGCATGACAATTAGTGAATCATGAGCAATTTTTGCAATGATATTTTGAGAGAGACAGAGAGGACTTACTTGCATGATTTTTTAATAGACAAGATGGAAGCACCTCTCTTCCCAATAACACACCCCATTTTCCCAGAAGGAACATTAATTACTGAAAAAATTTCTTCTTCAGGGGCATTCCCTTTTGCTTTGATGCTATCTAAGAGGAGAGGCTGAAAGTTAGCTTTTGCAGGATAATTTCATTGCATACAGATATTCTATTCAGTCTAATGATGAAAGGTGCAAGGTTAAGGGAAAATAGTTGATATCACAAAAGGTCCACTTAATAATTCAAAAAGAAAAGAAATTATGGTTCAGAGGGAAAACCATGCTGCAGATGTAATTAAGTACTGTTTCCAAGAACATCTCACCCAATAACTGGAAGGGATAACAAAAATACTAATCAAAGAGAAAAATGAAATCCAACACCTGCTTTTTCCACATACTTCTATATGATATGATATTGACTCTAGAAGGCTTGGACTGTGAACTTTAATCTACTGCAGTAGAATTTATGGAGGTAAAGAAACATACAAGGTTGAAATGTTAACTAGAAACCAACAGAGATGATGATGCAGATGAAGTTGCTGTTTGTAATCAAAGGAGATATGAAGGACCTGGAATAGTAGGAATAGGTGGCCAATCTGCAAACCCCTTATCACTGACACAGAAACATCGACAATGTAATGCACCACGAACAGCAAGTTGGCATAACAGTTGTTCATTTAACTTTTCCATTATCCTGTGGTGAATGTAGGAAAGAAAGCGAACATCATCCACAGCAGCTTGGACCATCATTTCTGACAAGGGCCTGTGTGTCCAAAATGCTGGGTCCTGAATCCATCAATGTAGAATGCATATCATTCTCAATGCAAAAGACTCAAACGATAAATCAAAAACCTATATGAACACAGAATAATGTAAAACATTAGAGCCTCTGAAAGTCTCCAATCCTACGTATAAGCCACAATTGTTGTGTCATCTTTCATTTTCCCAATGAATCTTAATCTTTATGATTATTGCCTGATGCAATTTCAGAGGGAGATAATATAACTGCTTTTCAAGAGTGAGTATTGACATCTAGGGAATTTCTTGGACAGGTCTGGTCAACTAGTTTTGATTGAATGTCATAGAAAAGTCCAAGTTGTTTAAAGAATAGCAGAGATTTAAAATGTCATAATTAGATACTGGAGAAATTTCTAATGATTTTGTGTGGCACTGATGAGAGAATAAAGGACAGACAAATGCTAAACCATGAAAGGGCGCATAACTTGCCTTCTTTAAAAGGACACGAAGGTTTTTCTTCTCAATGTATGATATACCTACATGATTAATAAATGGGGAAAAGAGAAAGCATCAGAGCAAACAGAGT
Source organism: Heritiera littoralis (assembly GCA_031772115.1). Classification (NCBI taxonomy): domain Eukaryota; kingdom Viridiplantae; phylum Streptophyta; class Magnoliopsida; order Malvales; family Malvaceae; genus Heritiera; species Heritiera littoralis. Next base: position 2,191,585 of record JAPDPK010000090.1, read on the forward strand.
TGAATATGGAAAATGAATAATGATCGGTGATTAATAAAGGCCTATAAAAAGAATCATCTGATGTAACTATTGACAGCAAAGATATGTTTGAAAAATAAATTCACTATTCTCACTTGAAATGCTCCATAGAGTTTCTCATGTGTAAGAGTGAAAGATGTGCTTAGGTGCTTTCCATTTTTCACCTGAGAACTCTGGAATAGTTATAGTTTCTAGACCAATTATGCATAGTTATAGTTGTCTTGGATGCATGTGTTGATATCGAAGAATACAAAAATCCATAGCCTTAGTTTTCATGGCGTTAGCAATGAAGACATCATGAAAAAAATTGTTAGCTGATACTTCATATGATTACAAGTAAATAGAGTTGAAGATAGAAAACATTACTATTGAATATTCTCATAACATAAATTTCTACATGCATTACGGTCAGCTTCACATGTTGGTGCTAGTTATTGTTCAATTGTCCCAACTTATAAACAACTTAATGTCTGTGGGTGGCTGGATATCTAATGACCAAGTCACAACTATGACAACTGATTGAACATTGAGTGACTACATAAACATATTAGAAGCAGTACAATCAATCATGAGCTTCTTTTCTAGTCAAGAGTGAATAAAATTCTCAGTACAAATGAGATGCGACAGAAAATAAATTCTAAAAATTGGAAAAGAAAAACAACATATAGATAGTACCACAATACTGTGGATCAGCAAGGAGATCAACAAAGGAAATGGGGTCCTCTGATGATTTTCTCCATCCCTGTTGTTCCTCAATCAGAGAATATGCTATCTGCATAGGTGTGATGAACAAATATCAGCCTGGAACATACATATACATACATACATACATACATATATGTGTGTGTGTGTGTGTGTAGGTAAAAGACTAGAAAATCAGACAGCTAAACATGGTTGCTTTGATTAGAGCAGAATGCAAAGAAGATAGACATTGACTATTCCTGCAAAACATATCATATTGACAATTTTTACAGATTCTATGAAATTAGCGCCTAATAACCTTATCATTCATTTCTAGAAACAAAGAGACAGAACAATTGGTTTTCCATGTTTTTTATCTATATTTTTAAAGATGTTCAAGTTGATAAGGCCGCTGCAGCCATTCAGATCCAACACCATTTAGGATTAATAGCTAGGAATTAATGTTCCTCAACACTGGAAAAATTTTAAGAGTATATTTTTCAAGTAAATTTCCCCAATGGTTGGTATTAGTATTTGAAAATACCTGAGTATCCATCACATTGTGTAACTTGATACCAAACTGAAAATACAGTGCCTACAATATATTGTTTCAGACAGTAAGTCTAGTGCATAAAAAGTTTCCTTTATGAAAAATAAATGACTAAATCTTTTGTGAGACCTCACTATCTCGTTTACAGTCATGGATAACTTTTGTGATGAAACTAGACTCAAGGCCAGGCTTGCAGGCTTTCATTAGTTTCTCCCCACCTTGAATAACATCAACCAAATATATAGCATCTGAAAAGGCAAGCTGCCACAGAAAAAAAAAAATATATTATATCTATCAACAATTACGGATAATATAAGTAGAAATGCAGAAAGAGGAAAAGCTGCCAATTCATCATATAGATATAAAGAACATATTTGAAACAGGTTTCTTTCTGTTGCCAGTTCATCATTTAGATATAATCTTGAAGAGGTATTCGTTATTCAGTTTTAAGATTAGCTAATTAGCTTAAGACTAAATAAGTAACCTGCATGATGCAAAGTGTTCCATAACGGCAGAGGTGAACACCTTCACAATCAAATCCAATAATTAAATGGTTTTCAGCAGAGGGAAAAAGAAACTCTTTTGGAAGCTGGGATGCATGGGTGACTATGTGAATTGGAACCAAAGATAAATCAGCCTCATAATCCTCTTGTCTGCCACCTAGGAAACACAATAAGGAAAGAGTATAAAGGTTATACAAGAAAAGATCAGGCAGTAAAGATCAATAATGAAAGAACCAAACCAAATTGTCAAATTGTACAGATGTCAGTAAAGATTAACGTTATTCTCTAGTCCTACTGATATGTTACACCTCAAATTTTAACGGCCTATTCCACTATTACAAAAGACTGTAACCAGGAAGCTTTTAATTCTTTTTTCTATTACTCTCTAGAAAACAGAATGGTTGGGAGAAATGAAGCTTTTAAATGAAATGAGCTAGTTTTTTATGGTTTTTCCAAAGGCAAAGCTAGCATACAGGACACATTGCAATTTTAGCACGGAAAAGATATTTTAAAAGTTTACAAGGAAAAAGAAAGGGGCAATCCAGTGCACAAAGCTCCCATATTGTGGGATCTGAAGAAAGTCATGTATGCAGCCTTCTCTCGTATTAACAAAGAGACTGTTTTCGCTTGAACATGTGACTTCCAGGTCACAAAAAAGAAACTTTTTACCATTGCACTGAAGTTCCTCTTTAAAAGTTTAGAAGGAAAAACAGGTCAAAATCCATGTTAAAACTACTGGAAACTGAGAATGAAGATGATCTCGGCCTCCTCCCCCAACTGCCATTCCATAAAGGAAACTCCAAAGACCCACAAGACTAAAAGCAAGAATTCTCAAACCTGCTCGCAGGAAGCAAAAAATTTGAGCAACCAACATTATTAAAATGCTAGTATTAATTGTAAAACCATTAACCAAATTTCACTGAAGTTCATCTGAAAGAAAATTAAGCAAGGTAATCAACCTAAAGTTTTTCACAAATGAGAGCGAGAAATCACGTGATGATCAAAAGAAAAACCCTCATTCAGAGCTGGTAAGAGATACCAAAGTGCCAAATCTCTTATAAAATATGTTGATTCGAAAGTCGAAACTAAAATCAGCTAAGCCACATTTTCACAACGATTTTTCAAAAGACCAAATAATAATACAAAACATCTACTCAAAAACAAGGGATGGCCTAAACCAGAACCAAAGTCCCCTCAAATGTGGTAAAAAATGAGACTTGATCAAGACCCAGAGACCCAGAGACCCAAAGTACCAAAAAAACTCGTTTGAAAAACCGAAGGCAAAGACTTTTTACCAGAGCCAAGAGGCAAAGGAATGTATGTCTGGTAAGGTGTAGTGAACGCCATGTCGCCAAAAACTCCCAACTCGCAAACACAACAAATTCTTTGTCTGCATGCACCACAAATTCACTATAAAAGAAACAAACGGAAGCGAAAATAAAAAACAATCAAATTTAAATGTTCTTTATAAATGCAAAAGCATGGGAGTTGGGACTTGAGAGTGTTACAGTGTAAGGTTTCCTCGTATTTGTTGTTTCTTCTTAGACACCAGCATCCCCTGATTTCCTGGTTTTTTTTTTTTTTTCATGTGTGTAAAATTGCAATGTTCATATAGGCATTTGGTCAATGTGTGGAATGCATGAAATTTCAGGGGATCATGTCAACATGTACAGACTCTCCATGAAAAAAGTGTGAAATGAAAATTTTGAACTCCATACTCCTTTTTCAACTCGTGAAGGGGAAATTCTATTTGCACCCGCTTTTTGCTAAGTTTACCCCACTCATTTTTAAGCAGTAAATTTATCTTTATAAATGACAATTTTATCCCTGCAAAAACCACTCTTCGCCGGTATGATCTTTGCTTAAATTCACTTGCGCACACCAGCATGCCTCGCGCAAGTGAACTTGTGCACCAGAGCTCGCGCGGAAGTGAATTTGCACGAAACAAGCTGTTGAGTGCAAATTCACTTGCGCGAGCTTGGCCCGAGCAGCAAGCATCCTTCTCCTCTAAAAGGGTTGAACAAGTGCCCCTCCCTTTACAGATACAGTGGAATCCAGTGGTTGGGACTCGCTCTTAAGAGCAAGCAAGATGGCAAGATGCAATTCCAGTCTCTCTTGATCGATTCATAGGGTTTGGCAATTCATCCAAATGCTGGCATTCAAGCCAATCCATACGCTAACACCCAACCAATCCAACTTGCTTCGGCTGCTTTCATTGATGGAGGCCTTATGATAGGATAAAAGGCAACGTACCAGCCGGAGGGAGGAAGAAGGCAGAAGGAAGGGTTTCGGGTAAGGGCAGCGGGAGAGAGGCTTTGGCGTGTGAGGGCTAAATTGTCTTTTGATATATTTAGTTGTTTGGGTGGGGTAGATTAAGTAAAAACGGGGGTATATTAGAAGTTTCCCTCGTGAAGCCCGCTATTATAAGTTTTTTTTTTTTGGTGAGGCTTTAAGGTATTGTACTTGAGTCTCATCAAATTTGAGTTTAAATTAATTAATTTAATATTTTTAATTTATTGTTATTATTTATATTTATCAATTTATCAAATAATATATTGATTGTGATTATAATTTTGAATTAAAATATACTATTCAAAAAAATTGCATTTCAATAGGGCACATACTTGTATTATTTTACCACGGTATTTGTCTTTAATGCCCTTAAAAAAAGGAACTTGGACATTGAACCAATAAAAAAAATATCACATAGCATAATATAGAAAATTATATTTTTATATAAACTATAATATTTATTGTTTGAAAATAAAAAATACAAAATTATATTTTAAAAATATATATGTTTTTTTTTCAAAAATAAAATAATAAAAAATTTTGAAATTATAATTTTTTATTTTTCTTTAAATTATAAAAATAAAAAAATTGCAATTTAAAATATATTATAATTTTTAAAATACATATTAAAATTTAAAACTTTAAATTATAAAACTTTAAAGCCACATATGAACAAATGTAATTATTTATTAATTAACAACTATCTGTTTTTCAAACACGACATTAACAAAACAAACACAACAATTAACAAAATAACTGTTGCAACAATTAATAAAAACTAATTTTTAACCTCGTACGATACATGAAAATACATTAATTAAACAATAAAGTCATTAATAATATATATTTTTAAAACTTTATAATATAAATTATTATTTTTATGAAAAAGACAACATATGTAAATTTAATATTTTTTTATTTGAAATTTGTATATTACAAAATAGTAATATAAAAAGTCATATATTTGATAGAATTATGTAAATTTTGTAAAAGTTAAAGTAAACTCATATTGTACTTTATTGAATGAAAATAGTATGTAAAAAAATTCAACATGTTTTTGATTCAAAGAAATTGAAATTTTTCCTGTCTTAAAATTAATTTCGTATACAATTTTTTTAAATAAAGATTCTTCAATGAATTCTTATTGAGCTGAAGTGGTAGCAAGTAATTCTTGAGTATTCCTTACTATATTTGAATGATGTGTCACTTTACTTGATAATCTAATAGATTTCACAGATAAAATAAAAGATATGAATAAAATACTAATCTACAATTTAATTTTCAATTATAACGTATGCTATATGAAAATATAACAAAGATCGTCATATTATATAAATGTATACATACCTATTCCAATAATTTTTAACATTCAAGTTTATGATCAAAATAATACATTTTAGACATGATAAGCTTAATACTTCCTGTCTCAATATTATAGTTTATTGTTTTTTTTTTGGAATACAAAAAATTCACCCCTGAAATCTTCAAATATCTCTCGACTTCTATAATTTCTATTTTCCTAAATCATGTTTATAGACATAACATTAAATTATTTGAATATTGGACGATATTAAAATAATTGTTAACTAATCAATACTTTGAGAAAAATTTCATAAATATTGTCAACATCTTTATTAATTAAATTATTAGCTTCTTGAAAAGTACAAACATCACTTTTCAAAAACCATCAAATGCCTCAAAATACAACTTATATCTATAAGATATACAAAATGCTACAATTGGGTTATATATATTAAACTTATAAAATGCTTTTATTATCATCATGGAATAATTTCTGTTTAATGTTTTAAATATAGTAAATATAATTATTATTTACCTTAGAGTTGAGTTAGAGGAATTAACATTATATGAGGAATAATAAAATTTTTCATCAATTTCGAACAATTTTTGTTGCACCTACATGACATATAATACTAACAAAAAGTTGTACCAACTTAATTTTATGATAGTTACTCTATTGGTGAAAGATTTTCCTTATATACATATATATATATATATATATATATATATATATATATATATAACACAAATACAAAAATAGTCAATAACAATATACATGCTAAATTAGTTATATTTTAAAATTATGTTGCTATTTATTTTTATAATTGAAAAAAAAATATGTTAATCTAATACCCTGAACAGTGTCTTTGTTCATATAAAAAAAAAAAGTGTCTTTGTAACCAATTCTTTAATCTCTAATAGAGGTGTCCTATTTATAAACATTGAAATTTAATCTGACACTAATTTTTTATGTGGTGTATGATAAAATTCGATGCCAGAATCTCATTTACATAATCTAAATACAAAAAGTAGAAATTTCAAATTTTGACTTTTAAGATCTATAGTTGATGAAAAAAAATGAATGATTACATGCAATTTATATAATAAAAATGGAGAAAATTAAAAATTTTAATATAGAAATATATATGTTACCTTTTAGACAGTTAAAAAAATTTAATTGACAAAATTGTAGATATATATTTTATTTTGTGTAAAATTAATGTGAAAAAAAAGACTGATTACATATTATGTATTATTAATTAAAAATATTTAAAATATTTAAAAAATTAATAAAATGATGTTATCGTTTAAAAAATTATAAAAAATTAATGGTAATAATTAAGCGTAAAATATTGATATATAGATATTATATTTTGTAATATTAATGTATAGAAAGATATATCATATGTTATTTTTATTTAATTTTAATCTATATATAGATATAAATGTTTATAATTTAAAAATTAAAATAGACAATTGATTTAAAAAGATAATTAATTTATTTTGTATTTTTAATATATATATAGAGAGATTTTTACTTTTTTGAAATTTTAAAAACGATAACTATTATTTTAATAGAATAAATGTCATGTGTCAAATCTAGAGACAATCTATATAAGAGTTTTACTTAGAGTCAACTGTTTTGGCTTTTATATATATATATATATATAAAGATAAGATAGGCTTGGAAATGCAAAGCCCCCAGTGTCGAAGTGTCTTATATTTAAGCCATTAATAATATATAGTTTTAAAAGCTTAAGTGCCAATGGTTTAAAGCCTACAAGTCCTTTTGTATCTTAAAATATTCTATGTTTTTTATTTACACTTACAGAAGTTCTGCTCTCTTTATGAATGAAATGTGAAGGTTTGTTGCCTTGATTTGTATGTTACAAGCCATTCAATAAATCTTATATATCGTCCATCCAAACCTTTAATCTCGTCTAGAATAATCCAACTTTTACCATTCTAATTCAAATACAACTCCATAAAATTTTCAAATTAAAGAGCACACCTTGCCATTTACCAAATGCAATCATAGAATCATGTGATTGTGATTGACGCATCTTAATCGACATGCATTTAAAAAGTACAAATGAACTAACAACCTTGAATAATCTTTTGATCACCAATAGCGAAGCAAACAATAATTAAAATAAGTAACTTGTAAAATAAATGAGTTGAAAAATAAATGAAATAAAAACTAAAATAAAAAAATATATATACATCCTAAACTACATGATGTGTTTAATTAAACCCTAATCATAATACTATGTGACATGTTTGTAGGCACGATTAACAATTAACTTAAATAATCCTACTATAAGATTTTACATGCTATTAAACATGTATGTATTTATGTAAATTTGAGGTTGAAATTTAGTAAATTAATCAAACAGCTAGCACTACTTTAACTGAAATCAAATACTATGAAACTTCATGAGCAAAATATCATTTTTTTTCCAAAAGAAAAAGAAATGGAGATCCATCGGCCCATGCATGAATAGGCTAAAATATATTTTCTAAAAATATAAACAAACAATCGTACTTGATTTTCTTGTTGGGTTGAAAATAAACAAAGAAAAAAGTAAAAAGGTATTGTTCTTTGTTTATATTGGTGTAAAAGAGCATAAGTATTTTTTTTTCTTTTTTATAAGGAGGTAAACAGGACAAGTAATAACAGTTAGATTAAACTTTGGTTGTTAAAAGGACACCATTTGTTAGTTCTCTTCCAACAAAAAGGAAATGTGCTTCACCCTCAATCATCTAAATTTATATACTTATTTTTTGGCCAATATCCACGTAATATATACTTTATTAGTGTAAATATATATTTGAAGGAAGTTAAAGTCCATACCATGCCATTATATATACATGATGCTATGCTACGGGCCACTAAAACCAAAATAAATAAATAAACAAATAACTAAGTAAAGTTGTGAATTACAATTAGTCAACTTGATTTAAGAGATTCCAATTACCCCATTTTCTCTAAACTTTGATATCTATAAAATGCCACTTGCTCAATTGTTGGGCTTGTTGTGTTAGAATTATGTCAACTTGTATTAGAATTACGTGTAATTCCGCCCCTCACTCCCACAAACCAATTGGAATCTTATTGAAAAGAGGAAGATATGACATTAATCTATCATTTCTTAATGGTATTAATTATATATACTTTAGTCACTCTCCATTATACATTTTTGCTTAAAGCTTACATATATTCTTTCAAGAAAAAATGATGAAAACAATACAATCAAGTTGGTAGGAAATTAATTTTTGAGAAATACTTGGAGTAACCGTAATGTCTTTCCCAAATTCATATAATTTAACAAGTTGAATAATGCCAAGTCCCCAAAAACCAAAATTCCCCCACCTCCCTCTACGCCATTTCCTTTTTCATGTCTAAAATATTCAATGAAAAAGCTACAATTTCACCAATGTACTTGAAAATTAATTCATGGGTACTCCTAAGATTTTCTCAAATCCTTATATTTTATGGAGAATTAAGCGTTGGTACAAGTTTTCATGGCCTAGGATCGAGTAAGTGCTGTGATTAATTAATAAATTTTTTTAGTTAGGGAAAAAATAATAATAATATATATATATATATATGATCAAACGAGAGTTGTACCGTATAAGAAAGAGAATAAATCATCTTCCACCCTCCTTCACTTTTTTCCATCATCCACTATCACCGAAAGTTTCTTCTCCAAGCATAAAATTCTCAAATCAGCTTAGCACCAGAAACGAACCCCCATGAACCCTAATCTTACCACTCGTTACGATAACATTCTAACCAAAGAAGAAATCTCCAAGCTTGAGCCCATCATCCAAACCCACCATACTTTTCCTCCATCCCCAAACACATGCACATCTTTGATAACACAACGCATAGACGCTCCCCTAAGCGTCATCTGGCCGTTTGTACGCGATTTCGAAAACCCTAATAGGTACAAGCACTTCATCAAGAGTTGCACAATGAAAGGAGATGGGAGAGTTGGAAGCATAAGGGATGTTACAGTTATATCAGGCTTACCGGCATCGACAAGCACCGAAATACTAGAGGTATTAGATGATGATGAACATGTTTTGAGCTTTAGGGTTGTGGGGGGAGACCATAGGCTGAATAACTATAGAGCAGTGACATCGGTTAATGAGTTCAAGGAAGAAGAGAATAAGGTTTATAGTATTGTTTTGGAGTCTTATTCGGTGGAGATACCTGAAGGGAACACTGAAGAGGACACAAAGATGTTTGTGGATACTGTTGTGAAGTTGAACTTACAGAAGCTTGCAGATGCAGCCATGGCAGCTTTAACAAGGACATGAAATAAAGGTTCCTTGATAGCTAAGCAAACAGCTGTACCAATGGAGATGAGATTGTGATGATGAAATTAGAATAAATGTGTGTGGTATGAGGATAATGAAAATTTTCTAATATAAAACAACTGTTTTTTATTGTGATTGAGAATGATTACTATGTATATACAAAATGTGTATTCGGCATAATTGTTTTAGGGAGGTAGCCCTGCAACTTGGTCATATTTTTATTCCATAAATCAATAAGAAATAATAGTAACCTATATATATATATATATATATATATATATATATTTCTTTTAATTATTCTCTCTTTCTCTTTTCTACTTTTTTTTTTCTTTTATTTGATCATTTTCTTTTTTCTAGCTAGTTTTTATCATCAAATAAGTTGGTGACTTGCTGCATAGGCTGCTTCTTATTTAATTTCCATTTCCTAATCTAAATTAACTTCTATCAAGAGTGTGGAGAGATATTCAAAATAATTGGATTAGGAATTTTTACACTAACAATGCAAACTCTAGTTTTCTGTTTCTTGCAGGTGATGGAGCCAAAATTTCCTTTTGGATGGATATGTGGATTCATGGCATCATTCTCAAGGACTCTTTTACAAGAATTTTTGCTTTGGCTGTAAACAAATATGGTTGTATCAATGAGTTTGGATCATGGTCTAATGGCATGTGGAAATGGAAGATTGAGCTTAGAAGACCATTATTCGATTGGGAGAAGGATGTGTGGAATAATCTTCTACATATTCTTGGCACCATCTCAATCTCTCCATTTGCCAAGGATAGGATGATTTGGAGGCATACTACCCATGGGGCTTTTAATGCTAAATCTTTCAGACTCACAATGGAATCCGTACATGTTGGCAATAAGGTGGACACTATTATTTGGGATAGTTGTGCTCCTCCAAAAGTTATTCTGTTTTGCTGGAATGCTTTAAATGGCTCTGTCCCAGTTCGTGAAGTCCTTCAAAGCAGGGGTTGCACTCTAAATTCTGATTACAATTGTGCCTTCTGCAAGAATGTGGAATTTGTGACGCACTTATTCGTGTCTTGTAATTTCACATGGAAGATTTGGTCTCATTTCATCGGAATCTGGAACCAATCATGGGTTATTCCAGGGAATCTTAATACTTTGTTTCTAGTCTGGAATTCAATCGTCATGAACAGTAGCAAGAAAATGGTTTGGAAGACTATTTTTTATTCTGTTGTTTGGTCCATCTGGCTTGCAAGGAATGATTTTATTTTCAAGTTGAAAGAATGCTCAATTGATCAAATCTGTCACCTAATTACAATCCGTTGTACCTGGTGGTTGAAGGCAAAGCACTCTGATATGGATTTAAGCAATAATCTTTTCAACCTTCAAGAGATTTCTATTCCTGTTAAGAAAAAAACCCCTAGGCTGAAAACTTTTTGGTCTCCACCTCCGAAAGGATTCTGGAAGATTAATGTGGATGGCTCCTCACTTGGGAAACCAGGGGCGGCAGGCATTGGTGGGGTCATTCGTAACTGCGATGGTAATATTAAACTCATCTTTTCCAAAAATATTGGGATTGCAGATTCCAATTTGGCTGAGCTCCTTGCTATTATTGAAGCTTTGACTATTGTTTCCAATGTTGGTCTGCTACACTTGCCTCCCATCATCATTGAGAGTGATTCTCAGGTTGTTATTTCGTGGCTTCAAGATGTTGATAAAAGTCCTTGGAGATACTCTAATCTAATCAACAAGATGCGTAATCTCATTTCTTGTCTTAGTGTGATTTCTTTTGTTCATGTATTTAGAGAGGCTAATTACTTGGCCGACTTTTTAGCTAAATCTGGAGTTCATAGGAACTCAGACCTTGTAGCTTGGCTTTAACTTATCTTCAATAAAAATTTGCTTCAACTTTCAAAAAAAAAACTTCTACATTCTAAGTAGAACAACAACACTAAAACACAGAATTAATTAGTTAATCTTGCAGGCGAAATTAAAACGGCAGCTATTGGAGTTCTCTTGCTAAATGTACTAACTCTCCAAATCTTGAGTTGGCTATTACAGAATTGCCCTTTTTTTTTTGTTCCCTCACTTCATTATGCTCAAGCAAATGGAAAAACTTTTGGAAAATATTTCATTATGCCCTCTTTTTTTTTGTCCCCCACTTCAGCATCATAAACTCATTCTCATTAAATCAATTAATTATCATTAACTTTATTAACTCACATTAATTATTATGATCAAAATGAACAATTATAAAAATATGATAAAAAAAACAATTATAAAAAATACATAATAAAAATTAAATATTATCTTAAAAAATGTAAAATAAAACAAACAAACAATCTTGATAAAAAATAGTTCTATTTTAATTTAAAGGATTTGGAACTAACTTTTAAAGCCATTTTCCAATTAAAACAAAAATTTTTCAAGAAAATGTAACAAGAAAAAACAATCAAAGAGGAAGAGATAAAAAAATTTGGTAAAAAAAATTTATCCAAACAAGCGCTAAAAGAAACATTTTTTGATTAAATTTAGGATAAAAATGATTTATTTGCTATTTGATAATGTATAATAATGATATGTCATTTATAAAAGATTATGCGTTAATTTTTTATCGATACCCAAAGTCTTACTTTTTAAAGTGATCATAATATAATTTAATATAACTCTTATAATAATAGCAAAATTGGCCTCCTAGGCTCTAGCTCTGGTTTCACTTGCTATTCTGCTTGATCCATGTCACTTGTTAATTACCTCATACTAAAATACACGGTACTTCAAATCTATATATAACAATGACATAGAAAAAAAATGCCACTTAATTAGCTTAATTTGTTACCAATATTTAATTCATTTACCTCTTTATTAGCCCATATATGCTACTTTGAAGTTTGAACTTGTAGATGAAATTATCCGAATTCGATCGAAGCCTTGAGAAGGGGAGGACGATAGCTTTATTGATTAGGCCTGCTGCCTTCTTGCTGTCCTAATAATAGTTAACTAGCCAGGGTCAGTTAAAAGACTCAGTTTAAAAGACTCAATTTAAGTTCTTTAAAATTTCATGATGTACATTCCAAATGATATTACTACCTTCCAAAGAAATATACGTCTTTGGGGGAATTTTGGAATGTCCATCCTTGCAAAAATGTATCAATGCCCAAACCTAAGAATTTTTTTTTCCAAAAAAAAAATCTCTTAATGAGAATTATCGGCATTTTACATTTTTGCCTTAAAAAAAAAAAACACCTCAGATGTGCTATGGTTCTATTGAACACCTGTGATAAGTCTAGGACTTACCATGACTCTAATGATTGAGGATTAAAGGTAAACTTGATAATCTTAGATGTGACATGATTACACAATATAAAAATACGATTTCAAAGTGACACGAGCTAAAATTTGATAAAAAAATTATATGTAAATATGATAAAAATTAAAAAAAGATTTTGAATCCAACATGTTAAAATAAAATTTTCGTATTTTATATAACATAAATACGATTTTCATGATACTAGCATAGATCATAAATACGATTTTCTTTTTTTTTTGAAAGTTAAAATTTATTGAATGAAAAGGATTACAACCAAGCCAATAAATCTGGATTGCGGTTAACGCCAGATTTGGCTAAAAAGTCTGCAAAAAAATTAGCTTCTCTAAAAGTGTGAACAAAAACAACCCTTCCCAAGTACATGGTCAAATTACAAAGCTTGTTAATCAGATTATTATATTCCCATGGGCTTTCAGTGATTTTGTTGATCCATGAAGTGACCACCTTTGAGTCGCTTTCGATAAGGAGATCTGGCTTTGGTCTAATATCTGTATTTGCAACAATTGAGAGAGCTTCAACAACTGCAAGAAGTTCAGCTAGATTGGAATCTGCCACTTCGATGTTCTTGGAGAAAATCATACGAACGTTCCCATTGTGATTCGGAATCAGACCTCCGATGCCAGCTGGACCTGGTTTACCAAGTGATGAGCCGTCGACATTGATTTTCCAAGAGCCAACTGGGGGAGGTGTACACACGATATGCTTTCTACTGGTTTTTTTCTTCAGCGGAATCCCAGCTTGATGTGGTTGCAGAGAAAATGAGAACAAATCAAATCCAGGAAATTTAGCCTTTAGCCACCAACTAAGTCTTGTTTTAATCAGAAAGCAAACTTGGTCCCAGGGGATATCTTTTTTGTTGAAGATTTTATCATTTCGGCTGATCCAAATTGACCAAGAGATTGCCATAAATAAAGTATCCCAAATAATCTTCTCGCTCTGTCTAACAATAAAACTTAACCAACTTTGAAATAATGATTTTAAGTCTTTAGGTTGAGCCCATGAAATTTCCCATAATCTAATACAGTGACTTCAAATCTTCCAAGAATAGTTACAAGTTAAGAGGAGATGATCAACCGATTCACCATTGTTGCAAAAAGCGCACCTGTTATCTTGAATTTGAAGACATCCACGCCTTTGGAGAACTTCAGCAACCGGGAGTGATCCTTTCAAAACTTTCCAACAAAATAATTCTACTTTAGGAGGGGCAATACCTTTCTAGATCAAACCTTCAATTGGATAGCCTGTAGCATTGCATTTTTCAATTTCATGTTTAAAAGATTTGGTGTTGTAGACTCCACTCAATGAAGGTCGCCAGATCAACCTATCGGCAACCAAGGGAGAGATGGTGATGCTGTAGAGATATTGAGAAGATTGTTCCACAAATCCATTTCCCAATCAAAAAGTTGTCATCTAAGAGTAATTGTCCATTCCCATTTAGCATTGTCCCATCTGCCATAGTCTTTAATAAACCCTTCTTTGTTGATAGCAAGTGCATATATTCGACTGAAAGAATGCTTAAGTGTTAGATTATGAATCCATTTGTCTTACCAGAATTTAATTTTTGCTCCATCACTTACACAAAAGAAAAGATTAGTTTTTATAAAATTTGAGTTTTCCCTTTTATCCCAATTATTTTGTATCTCCCTCCACACACATGAGAGAGTTTTCGAATTGCAAAGATTTGGCCAAAGATCAAAAGCAGAAAGATTGTATTTATTACAGAGAACTTTTTTCCACAGGGCATTATTCTCTTGTGCAAACCTCCAAGGCCATTTTAAGAGAAGAGCTTGGTTGCAAATAAAGATGTTTGCAATTCCTAGACCCCCATCTTTTTACTTTTGCAAATTGTCATCCAATCAACCATTCTCAGCTTTCTTTTCTGCTCTGAGTTGCCCCAGAAGAACTGCCTTTGTATCTTCTCCAATTGATTTTTAACCCCTTTTAGGATTTGAAACAAGGACATGTAGTAAACAGGGAGATTTGATAGAGTGGACTTGATCAAAGTTAACCTCCCTGCCTGTGATAACATTTTGCTTTTCCACAAAGAGAGTTTATTTCTGAAAGAGGTGATAACAGGTTGCCATGTCAAGATTGATTTGGGGTTGGCTCCAAGTGGAAGACCAAGGTAAGTACAAGGGAAAGATTCATATCGACATTTGATTTGGAGAGTCCAGTCAGCAATGATAGACTGATCCATATTAACCCCATAGAGAGCTATCTTTGAGAAATTAACTTTTAGCCCAGACAAAAGATAAAAACATTTCAAGATCCTCTTGATCATACGAAGTTGGTTCTCATTGGATTCGCAGAAGATGATTGTATCATCTGCAAATTGAAGATGAGTGATTTGCAAATTACTCTGACCAACTTTGATACCAGTGAAAAGACCCATTGAAGAAGCTTTTGAAAGAAGGTCACTTAAACATTCTATCACAATAATGAAAAGAAGGGGTGAAAGAGGATCCCCCTGTCGAATACCCCTGTTCATCTTGATAGGTTTTGACGGTGATCCATTAATAAGAACCGAAACAAAAGCAGTTGAAATACAGCTCTTGATCCAGGAAATCCATTTCTTGCCAAAACCCATATGCCCCATGGTATCCAGAAGGCACTTCCAGCTCAGTTTATCAAAAGCTTTTTCAAAGTCAAGTTTAAGAGTGAGACCATCTCTTTTAGATTTTTTCATTGAATCAATAACTTTGTTAGCAATAAGACAACTGTCCAAAATTTGCCTTCCTTCCACAAAAGTTGACTGAGTTGGGCTGATAAGAGGGTTTATAACTTTTTTCAGTCTATTTGCAAGAGTCTTTGATAGTATTTTATAAATACTACCAATAAGGGAGATGGGGCAAAAATCACCTAATGATTCAACACATTGTTTTTTGGCAATTAAAGTAATGAATGAACAGTTGATCCCCTTTGGAAATCTACCACTCTTGTGGAATTCTTGAACAAATGCCACCACTTCATTTTTTAAAAGCTCCCACTTGTTCTTGATAAAGTTGAAGTTAAAGCCATCTAGTCCTAGAGATTTATCTCCTTCATAATCAAAAACAGCTTCTCGGATTTCTTCCTCAGAAAAAGGCATTTCCAGATTAGCAGCTTAATTCTCTGTCAACTTTTTGAAATCTCTGTGGCAGCATTCGAAAATAAGGTTAGGATCGACCTTGTAGAGGTCTTTGAAATGTTCTTCAACTGTTGATCTGATTTCTTTTGGAGTGTGAAGACTTTTTCCTTTAAAAGTGATGTGTCCAGGTAGTTGTTTCCCCATCTACTATTTGCTATACAATGAAAGAATTTGGAGTTCTTGTCTCCTTCTTGTATCCACCTTATTTTAGATTTTTGTTTCCAAGTTTGTTCCTCTATGCTTTGATATCTCCACAGTTCCTTCTTTTTGGCTATGATGGATGAAGAAATCAAGTTATCTGAGGGAAAGTCTTCTAGTCTTTTTTCAAGATCAACTATATCTTTTTCCAAGAGGTCAAGTTTGGATTGGACTCCCCCACTTTGGTACCCTTTCCAAGATCTAATGTCATTCTTCAATAATTTAAATTTTTGAAGCAGTCTAAATCCAGCATGCCCTTCCACTTTGTAGTTTCTCCAATTATTGTCAACAAGATCATTAAAGGATCTTTCATCTAACCAATGATTGAAGACTTTGAATGGCTTTGGACCCCAATCGTAAACGTCAACCCCTAAGCAGATAGCAAAGTGATCCGAGATAACACTGTCCAAGCACCATTGGTTACTTGTAACAAAAATAGAAAACTAGTTTGGCGAGAGAAGGAATCAATCAAAGCTGGCTCATTGCATTTCTACCACTCCAAGTATATTTTTTTTAAATCATTGGAATATCCATAAGCTCTGAGTCATTAATAAATTCATTGAAGTCCTGGTTTGATCTTTGTGAGTAAGAAATCCCATGCCTTTCATTGTTGTTTAGAACTGCATTGAAGTCCCTTACAAAGCACCAGAGTTCTCTGTCGTTGTCTTTCATAGTAGAGAGGTGATCCTAAGTCCTTTTCTTTCTCTGATCTCATTTGGAGCATAGACATTTATCAAATTGACAATCTGATTGTTGCTTGATAAAACTCCTTTCAGCCAGATGAATCTATCCTCAATAACAGTTGAGATAACCTTCAAGTCCCCTTCAACACACATACTGATAATTCCCCCTGCTGACCCAAAAGCTTCTTTAAAGGTAAAATTTACTCCATCATGTCTCCAAAGTTGAGAAATTATTTTATTCGTGACGAGAGGCAATTTTGATTCTTGGATGAACACAATATTTGGTTTTTCTTTGTTGATGAGTTTCTTGACAGGATTTCTTTTCTCCTTAATTCCAAGCCCTCTGACATTATATGATATAATCTTCATGGAAGTAACTAAAAACCCTGATAAGCAAAAATACAGTATAGCTTCACTGATCTTATCTTCATTTTCCAATCTAACTAACTTTTGTATTACCTGTTCCTCAGACATTGTAGCTTCGAGCCCCAAGAGCTTTGCAACCTCCAAAGTCTCCATTGCTTCATTCCTAATGAATCTGTTGCGTCTTCGAATATCTTCATCAGTTAACTCTGCATCCAGTAGAATTTGGAGCTTTGCCTTATCTTTAGCTTTTGATTTTGTCATACCTTTCTTTGACTTTCTACTTTTGCTTGTTGTAGCTTTCAAAGTTTTTTGTTGATTTGCTTGTGATTGAATCTTACCTCGATTCCACTATGAGGAATTTCTTGCTTTTAGTCTTTACACCATTCCCTCTTACTGTTTTAACTAGTATGGTCTCTGGATCATTGTCAAAGTCAACATCAAACATCAATTTGTCCTTTACCTCTCGGTCCTTATCTAGTGAAAAGCTTACCTTCTCAGTAGATACCCATTCCTTAATTGGATTAGAACTCAAGCCCATGTTATTAAAAGGAATAATGGCCAAATGGTTATTATCCTTTTCAACCTGTGCTTCAGAACTGTTAAAAGAGCGATTATTCTTGGCCCAACAGTCTTCGGTATGGTTTTGCTTTGTCCAATTTACCAACTGCTCCTTCTCAGCCCAAAGCATGACTTCTGTAATTTATCTACTGAAAGATTCTGCAAATATTCTATTCAAAATCAAATCCACCTCCTCTAAGTTGTCAGAATTACCATGATATACTGGCTTTGGTGGCTGGTCATTTCCAACATCAGTAGCCATTTGATACTCCAATTCCAAAGGCTGCGCATTAATTCCTTGTCTTGTTCCTTTCTTCGAGGATTCTCTTGGCATTTCATTGTCCATTGAGTCGTCTGCAACATTCATCGTCGGAACAGCATCTCCGACCAGGCCTTCTTCCAGGATATCATCAATTTTTTCATTAAGCAAAGGACCAGTCTCAGTATTGAAGGCGTCAGTGAAGTCCAAAGCCTCTGAATTTGCAGATTCTGATGAAGAAGGAGAGTTCTAGGGAGCTTTGTTGATTGTTTTAACAAACAGATTCCATAAGAAATCTGGACCTTTTTCCTTATACAGGT
The DNA here is from genome assembly GCA_031772115.1 of Heritiera littoralis. Lineage (NCBI taxonomy): Eukaryota > Viridiplantae > Streptophyta > Magnoliopsida > Malvales > Malvaceae > Heritiera > Heritiera littoralis. The sequence continues at coordinate 2,210,066 of JAPDPK010000090.1, forward strand.
TGATTTTGAATGATTCACCATTAATTAAAATACGAACTGATTTTGGGATCTCAATATCTTTTTTAATCAATGTGAGAACCTTTGCGCAGTCCAGTCGCTTTTTTCTGAGAGTACTATCATCCATTGATATGTATTGACCCCATCTGTCACCAATTTTCTTAAAAAAAAAGCTGAGTTCCATGCGTGCAGTGGTATGTTTTCAATCTTCAACCAGATAAATTTATCATCACTCACCTCTTCTGGACTCCACGGTTTGACCCAGACGAACCATTCAATGAGCCAGGTGCTCCCATTTTCAAGCATTCTGATCATATCCTCCCTTGACTCAAAGGTCAGAAGGACCCAACTCCCACCCATTAAGGATAATGAGAAGTCGATGACACCTTCCTGTAGTATCCGTTGTTGCAGGAATTGAATGGAATGAGGATTCTTTACCTTGGCTACTACTGAGCATTCTAACGATTTCGTCTCTAGTTCTGTACCTTGCAGTGAGATAGAAGGTTCTTCCGTAATAGTACCTTCATTCTTACTATCTTTCTTATTGTTTTTCTCCACCCAGACTTTCTCTTCTTTACATTTCACTACTTTAGCATATGATAATCTACCTTCTGCAATCGATGGTCTATGAACATTTTCTGGCTGTGATTTGTTAGTCTTTGTCTAGCGATGGTGCTCATGCTCTTCCACTGGCTTTTCAAAATTAGCTTGTTTTCTTTCCCAGTTTTTTCTATTTTCCCATTCATATTTGGCGAGATTAGCCCTGAGTTTCCATCCATTCCATAGTAATCCATCTAAAGCTCTGATAACAGAAAGTGCCTCTCGAAGATCCTTAAATCTAAAAAAACCAAATTTGCTCCTCTTTCTGGTTCTCCAATTGAGTGGAATATAAAAATCCATAATCATCCCGAACTTCATGATTGTGTCTCGAAGATTAGCCTCTTTTCCTTAAGGATTGATGTTGCCAATAAAGATAGTGATCAACTTTCTTCTCCAGTGTTCGACATCTCTGCTGATGGATGAAGAAAATCCAAATTTTCTACCTTGATTATGGCTAACATCTTGCATCAAAAAACACACTCTCTCTCTCCTCGGTTGTATAATTGTTTTTAACCCTCATAAATACGATTTTCATCACCGTACTTTTGGAGGCCAGTGGTCGCCCAACCTAAGCGCTAGGGGTGAATCGACCATCTCTTTGGCTTAGATATGGAAGCATATGGAAATATTCATAATTCATCAGATTAGTACAATTTGACATGAAAAGCTGTTGCATAATAGAGTTCTTTTGCTTGTCCAACCAATCTAAGCGACTAATATCTTCTTCCCCAAAAAGAAAAATGGCATCTTCCTTCCAGACACCTTTACAAAACTCCTCCGTCTTTGTCAATAACATATCGCCAAACATACATTGGAGATGGCTCTGTGAGACCCGATTTTATAATACTGTACACCATAATTTTAGTAAATCCTTGAAAGTGGAAATAAATTTCTTAGTGAAATTAAATAAATATTAAATGTGAACTTCCATTTTGAATTTTGGATTTATTGGATTTATGAATTATAATATGGTGTATAAGAGGTGAAATAAATATTAAATGATGAATTGGAAGTATAGGAATAAGCAATAAAGTAAATCTGAAAATTTGGAATTGAAATGCAATTCCAATTTTAGAAAATACAAATAAATGATTTTTTTGAGATGGAAATTAATGAAGTGGACAAATGACAAATTGTGATTGGTTGAAGTATATAAAAGAGAAGAGGAAAATGAGACAAAATCGTGCAGCCAACAAGATGGATCTTCACGCCACTTCTTGTGTTGCACGGTTAATTCATTTAAAGGAGCTGGAAAAGAAAGCCTTTACTGAGTAAAATAAAATATATATTACTTAAAAGAAGAGACAATTTAATATTTAACATGAGATCATTTTTAATTGCTGAAGTATAAAAAAAAAAAAAAGAGGTCAAAGACGTGTAGGAACAAAGGATCCCATGCCACTTTTGTTGCTGCAACTTTCTTCAGCCATTTAATGCATTTTAAGGCAAGGAATGATGAGAAAAATAAGATAAGAAGCTATGTGGCAAAGTGGTATTGGTTACTATGAATAAATAGAAGAATAAAGAAACAAAACTTCAACAATTGGCCATCTTCATCACCGATTCTGCTGTTTTACGAGAACCAAAAATTGTTTCGGTTTTGTGCTCTGTTTTGGCCATCGTTCACCCAAAAAAAAATTCAGTAAAAATCAAACTTTGATAGCTAACCTCTTAACCATTACCATCCCTCATCCCTCCATCAATTAAACCATCAAACAACCAAGAGAAGAGGCTGAAATTGAAACAGAAAACAATTCTATCTTGGAGGAGTGTCATTCGGCCAAGGTAAGCAAATTAGATTTTCATGGTTTCCTTGATAATAAATGATGGATTCCTATGTTTCTTCATATGAGAAGCATGATTATAGTGTTGTTTTTAATCAAATCTTGTTAGAATATGGAAATTGAAACAAGAAGAGAATTTGGCATAGACAAGAACAATAAAGAAATTGGGCTAGAAATTGTAGGAAGATGATGTAAAATGGTTAAAGGAAATTAGATGAGATAAATAGCAAGCTTGAAAACTTGGAATAATGAAAAAACCAAATTTGGTTAGTGACAAGGGAGTTCGGTTTGGACATGGAAGAATGGAAAATTGGCATGTTCATGTAAGAATAGGTCAAGAGATGCTCATGTGGACAAGGTGGGATAGATTGAAAACAAGAAAGAAAGAAAAGGTTGAAAAATCATGAAATGGCCAAAAGAAGGGGGTTCGGCCATAACATGTTGAAAGCATGAAAATGTGCTGAAAATTAGGGCTTTTGGTAGAAAATAATTATAGAAATTAAAAGAGAAGGATTGGTGAAATTAAAACCAAAAAAGGAACTAAATTGAATAAGTTGAGATTTGGCACCAATATAAATTACACTGGTTGTGCTTATTTTATGACATTAGTGGCTGCATTTTATAAATACTAGTGGCTTAAAATTAAAAAGAAAAATATTAATAATTTTTAATAAAATTATTTTGCAGCCTGAGTTGACGAATTTCAGTTAGCGTAACCGGGAAGCTCAGCTTCATAAGACTGGTAAGGGATGCGTGTGTGAATTTGTAGGGATATCCGAATGCATGGTTTTCATGCTATGAATTTTATAGGATTTATTGGATATTGAATTACCTTGAAATGCTACGAAATTGTGGTTTCTGGCTGTTGAGACTGTGTTTGAAAGTGCAATGAGGCTAGGACTCTAGCAGTCGTTATGCTACCGAAATTTACTAAAAATATTTTCAAAAATATTATTAAATATTTTAGTGCATTATTGGTATTTTTCCTAGCCTCAAAAGTGATAAATTAATTATTTTTCATAAATGGTGGATTTACCAAAAAGTATTTATTAAATATTCATGAAACCGATTTCGATAAAGATTAAACTACTGAAAATTCATTCCACGTGTTTTATAGGGAAATGTGTGATTGGTGAAGTGAAATGGTGAATAGTGAATATTTTATAAATAATTTTCAGTATAATATTGTAACAGTCCACACATACTGTAAATCACGTATTTTTACACATAATCCACGGTTGGGCTGTCTGTGATGCCATTAACATTCAACAGTGACAGTAATAAATAATAAACATTTATTTAACAAATACGGAATATGAAATTTTTTTCACTATTTCTTACATCTAACATCCCCTATTATCCTTATTTCAATAAAGTAGTACTGTATACATATGTCTAAAATATAAAAGAGAAGTGACTGTACCTGTCATATTTAACATAATTTGCCCCAGCACTTTATATGTAGCTATATTCATCTGGGAGATAATTCTCTAACTCCGTGTCTTTTTATCTGTGGAGTTGAAACAAAGGGGTGAGCGAACTACGCACTCAGTAAAGGAGACGTATGCTACTTTAAGTAAAGCAAAACTATATACCACAAAGTATTTATTTTTCCTAAAATCATACCAAGTAGGAAAACAGTGGATATAGTAAACAGTTCTCTCAATACACCATTCAAATCACTGGCTAAACAGTTTACAATATAATGTAGTAAACAGTAAACAGGATTCAGTAAATTCTCTCAGTAAACAGAAATCAATAAGTTGAGACTAGGCATCACCCTACAATTAAATCAAGCTATCTTTGTTCCCACAGGAACACAAGTCGTCTGCTTTTGGGGTGCACCCATAGGCCATCGCCCCTCACGGCTTTCTCGGAGTGTGCCATTAGGCCAAAACTCCAATTCGCGTCCCCATTGGGACACAGCTAGATCTATCACCATGTTTTATATTGTGACGCCCTGGGGTGCACCCGCTGGTCCATCGACCCGAGCTATCGCCCCAGGTGGGTCACTCAGCTACGTGAATAGTAATGCATGAAACTTGGGGCCTAAAGTTTCAAAAATCACTTTATATCTCATAAAGGACCTTTAAGGAATTATTTCACATATTTCATCATGTTCTCAAAATGATTGTTTTCCAAAAAGGCATTATATTTTCTGTTTACAAAACATAGTAAAAACAGCCCGTAATCTCACCAATTTACGCGTGAGAAAAACATGAGTTAAACTGGCTCGCCCATTGCGGCTCGCCCATAAAAATATTTGCCCGAAGGCTGAAATATAACTCAATGGTTCGGGATCGCCCATAAGATTATTAGGGATCGCCCATAAACACTAGTCTTTCAAAACCAAGGGGTCGCCCACTTTTGGCTCGCCCGAACTATCACAAAAAGGGGTCACCTATCTTTGTCTCACCCAAAACATTACAAGGGGTTGCCTATCTTTGGCTTGCCCGGATTTTATTAAAACAAGGGGTCGCCTTTCTTTGGCTCGCCCAGAAACAGCATAGGGGTCGGCTTTATAGCTCGCCCAACTCATGGTCTGTGAAAACAGTTTATCAAACTAATGCATGTCTCAAACCAAAACATTTACTCAATATTTTTATAATATTTTACTCCACAGGAAATGCATTTTACTTCACATATTACTCCCTTACCTGGTATTATGAAGCCTTGCTTTTCGATCGCTTTTACCGAGTCCTTAATTCCCGACTGCAAAATAATTTATTAATACTATCAATATTTTCTTTTCGAATATTTCCAGCACTTTGGTGAGACTTGAGACTAATCTACTAGCTCACCTAACAAAGCTCGCCATTCATTAATTGGCTTACACGTGGGAGCTCGCCCACAAATCAGCTCCCCATGCATATGCATGAGAGTTCGCCTTATACGGCCTTTTACTTAGAGGTGGGCTCCCCTTGAATTGAACTAACACTTGGCGACCTCGCCCACTATACCGCACACGGTATAATTTTGTTCACCCTTAATAGCGAAGCTCACCTATTGCTGAGCTCGCCTATTTCTCGTCACTTTTCCAGTATTTTTCTTGTTTATTCTCGTCTATTTCCAAGACCACATCTTGTTTCTAGTTTTTTTCATATTCTCTAAGGATTTAACTAAAAACAAGGCTGCATCTATGTTTATTACGTTGTAAAACATCGAACTATATCATCAAATACCAAGATAACCATAAAAATATGGAAGCTCACCTTAACCAATTGTACTTCTAGAATAGAACACTTTCTGTCTCATGTTGGCCTCACTTTGCTTATTCCTTTAGCTCTTTAAACAATCGAGGAAAGGTTTTGCAAGCAGGTTTACGTGTTTAGCGAACCTAAGGATGAAGTTTAGTAAATCAAGCATGGCAGAAATGGAAGGAACAGAATATAAACTTGCAGCAACATAGAATCGGCTAGAAGCAATAGAATAATAGCAATGAGGATGAAGGTTTAGTCAAGTCGGTTTTCCATTCAACCTTCTTATATAACCATGATATCCAATCAAAATCTACCACCTGTCACTTATTCCGCTTCTTTCATCATTTCACATCTTGACATGCATTAATTAGATGAAAGAGACAGCTAGGGTTAATTTTCAACCCTCATTAACGGATGAAGAAACCTGTGGCCAAAGAAATAGCGTGCCAATCTTTTCTGTACCGTTTTTGACTTATTTGCCTTCTTTGTTTTATTCCTCAACCAATAAGGATAAATCCTTTATTGACTTTAACCTTTCTCTATTCTTACCGTCCAACACAACCGCAATTCCCACACACAGCAGCCAATAAGATTTATCATGTGTTAGACTTTAGTATCCTCTCTTAATTTTCTTCAGCCGTGTGGCGTACAAAGTCAATTTTTGCTGCAATTGTTTGAATTTATTTCCCCAGATCGCCAGCTTTTATTTCCATTTTGTCCACACGTGCTAATTCCAGTTCGCCTACTCAACTTGAGGCCTCAGCTCGCTGACTCTATTTCAGTTCGCCAACTTTTCATCTCGATAATGTTCTCAAGCTCGCCTATGCGAATTTTCAAGCTCGCCTCTGCTTGCACCTGAGCATCGCCACATTGTCTTGATGTCATCTTAAGATTTGGCAATTACAAGCTGATTTCCTTTCCTTGGCGATCACCTTTTATCACACTACTCGCCTATTTAGCAATCATATAATTTACTCAATCCATATGGGCGATTACAAGCCCTCGCCCCATTCGGGCGATCATCAAAACTCTCATATTTTTCTTTTGGACGAGTTTTTTTACTTATGTTGCTCGCCTATTGGGCAAGCAGTTTAGATTATCACTCGCCTATTGAGTGTTTCACAACAATGGCTCCGTTTTTGTCCTTAATTAAGGAACTTTTCACCAGGGTGGAAATCCATATTCATTATTTGTTAAATTTTCACTATCAAATTTTATGAAATTATGGTCTACAGTAGTGTAGAATCGGGTCTTACAAATATTCACTAATTTATTATGATTTTCTTTTATGGATTAAATAAATTTTATCACGTGTAATGATTTCCATAAAGGCTTTATCACTATATAACTATTGTTTTGAAACTAAAATGTCTTTGCACGTGTTTTATAGTGAAAAATGTGTTGGTGGAATTATTGTTAATTTTGGAAAATAAATATTTTTATTTTTCCATTAAATATGAAAATATCAGAATTGATTTCCAATAACTTTGAATTTCAAGTTTTGGAAAGAAAGTATGGAAACATGTGTGTATGTATTCTACGGTGAAAAAGAACAGTTATGAAATTTTATTACTACTGTGTGATTATCTTATAAACTGTTTTTCACCGTATGAAATATTATGATTTATACCTTTATGGATTTTCTAGAAAACATCATTGATCTTACTAAATTCCATAAAGGTAATGAGATTTCTTATATACTGTTTTGAGACTAATAGGCCCCGTATCATGCTCACGTATCACGTGTTTCATGTGTTACTCATGTGTGAAGCTGTTGACACTGATCCTGTCTTCAGCGTCCTGGTCGACACCTTATCAGTGTACAACCGAGGACACCTATAGACTATGACCATGATATCATGAGTTTATTATACTGTCCTTATAGGGATCTCATATGTACCATATTATTCCCTACGGGACTTATAGCATGATATCATTTGGGTGTTGCCTGGTCTCCATTATGATTTCATGTGTTATTACTGATCTTAGTAATATTTTCAGAAAACTATGATGATTTTCTGAAGTGTTTTATTACTAAACTGTTATTATAATTAAACAGTTATTTTACTGTTACACATGTGAAAGTAATGATTTCAGTGGTGGAAACTTTGTGATTATCAAGTGTAATGAAATATTTATATGCAGTAATTTGAAATAAGTATATATGAAAAAAATAAATTTCTACTCCCTATAGTCACTCTGGGTTTTCAGGACAAGACAGGTATTTCAAAATACCTTCCTTACTCTATCTAGATTTCCCGGCCGACTATAGTATCATTTCCTTATAGTGTGCCCAGCATACCGATAGTAAACTAAAAGGTTTTACTGCATATAGTCTTCGTGATATCAAAATTTGCATACAATTCTCTTACTGAGCTGTGGTTTGCTCACTCCTTTACTTTCATCATCACAGATTTGATATAAAGAATAGCTGAAGTACCAAACCATGGATTAAATACGCTTGAGAAGCTCGAAGCGTCGTATATTAGATTCTCGAGGTATCACGTTTACATTTATATATTCAGACTCGTTTATACAGTACTACTAGTTGGAAATTTTATTTCAAGGGGATGTAAACTAACTTTTACAGTTTGTTAATATTAATTTACCATAAATAAATATTGTTTAATTTGTTTACTGTTGTAGATGAACAGTGTGTAAAGGCATCACAGATAGCCCAACCATATAAAATGTGTGAAAAAATGTAAAATAATGGAGTCACTGGATGTGACAGGCTCAAACAAATTTTTCAACATCATGGAAATGTCACAGACGTTTTTATCCCTCAGAAGCGAAGCAGGTCAGGAAGAAAGTATGGATTTGTTCGATTCTCAAGTCTAGAAGATGCCAAAAACGCAGTGGAAAAACTCAACAGTGCGTGGTTGCTTGATCATAGGCCGGGTGTTAACTTTGCCAAAAATAAGAAAAGATCAGCCTTTTGGAGAAGAGTTGATCTTAAAAATGAGAAGCATCTGCCTGAAACCTTCTCCAAGACTATTCCCACAACGAACAGATTCTCCTACTCTCACACAAATACATTCATCACCAGCAATAATCAGATGGATTCAAAAAATGAACAAGAGATGGTAGGAGGTGACAATCTCGATTATATTGAAGTGGAAGCCTCAGTTCAGGATATGAAATGGCTTGAAGCCTCAGTAATTGTTTCGATTAAGTCTCCACTAGAGATTCTTACTCTTCATCAACATATGTCCATGAAAGGTTATTCCCCTATTTCAATTGCTGCGATGGGAGGTAGCTGGTTTATGATCCAACTCAATAGTAAAGAATCATTGCTGAAACTACTCACTGACGAAAACAAATGGACTGATGAATGGTTCAACTGGATTAAACTGCGGTCCATAGACCTCATCAGTGATGAAAGACTCGTTTGACTCAAAATCAACAACCTACCTCTGCATGCTTGGAATAAAGATGTGTTTAAACAAATTGGAGATCATTAGGGTAAGTTCATTCTAGCTGATGATTGTTCTTGCAAAAAACAAAGGTTAGACTTCACCAAAATTCTTATTATTTTAAACAAAAATATATTAGTGATGAACTCAATTGAGCTCAGGGTAAATGGTGCGAAATTTGTTATAAATTTAGAGGTCGAAGACAGCTTTGATTTTCTGGTGGAAACATCATTCTTCTACCATTCCAGAAGGAAACTCAAGACCCACCCCTATTTTTGAAAAACCCTCTGTTTCAGTGGCGGAAATTCAAACGAAAGAAAATGACATGGATGAAGACCACAATTTGTCAGTTGAAGAAGCAAACATCAGAAATTTTCAAGGTACAAATAAGCCGCCCTTGGAAAATGAGGAAACTGCTACTTTTGAGGTAGACTGTCAGCAAACGTACGATGAACTGGCTAGCATTTTGAATAGAGAAACCGAATTTGGAGGGAATTTTGAACCAAATTATGCTAATGAATTATTGAACAACGAAGCAACAGTGTTCAAAAATATGGAGTTGGACTTCGAATTGGGTGACCCAAATCCAATGAATGCCAATAATCCACTTTCTGATCCTGAGACTTCAATTGAAGGAAATGAGGCCTTGAGCTTAGCTGTACAGACAAGTCCAGATATAGCTCAGCACAGGGACAAACTTTTTCAAATAGCTGATAAAACTCAAGAAGATAGCAAAGCCATAGCTGATGAAATTAAAGAAGGTAGAGAAGCCATAGCAGGGAACACCATAAGGAACAAGAGATTCATCTCTGTCTCATCTCTTCAATCTGGTGATGCTAATTTTGGGAAGAAAAAGTCTACTTCAATAAAGCGGAAGAGTAAGAAGAATAGCAAAAAAGCAAGCTTCTCTAGAAAAAAAGAAAACAACATGCTGGGGTATTATTCAAAAACCCCTAGTTTTTTTTATGAAGAAATCACGGATGATGATATAAGAAACAGATACAGAGCTTTAAGAAAAGAAGCACAAGCCACCCTGGAAGTGGCGAGATTGCTTGGACTTTCTATAGCAGCAGATGAAGAAGATATCATCCGAAGTCTAATGGAAGCTGAAATTGAAGAAATGGCGAGAAACATTTGCAGAGATTTGTCGATGACCGAGGTGAGTGGAAATTTTGTTTTGTCGCTTCATAAAATTCTGCTCTGAAATGTGCAAGTAGCTCTGGATGACTCGTCATCAGTCATTTTGACTTTGACTTTCAAATAGATTCTTTTGTTTATTAACTAGACCCAAGCAACTAACAAAATTGACATTGAGGTATTTTGAGGGGCGATCATCTGGCAAACAGAGGTTTCTTTTGGTTTCGACTATAGTAGAGCTAAATTAAAACAGTGGATCAACGGACACTTGTCTCTAAAAGATTTGTTCAGCCTATATAAAGGAATGCTGATCTCTGAAGTGTTTTTTGAATAGATGTTAGATTGTCGAAGAACGAATTTTGGTGAGTGAGCACCGCAAATGTACAGAAGAAAGTAAGACCGACGAAAGAAAAGTAAGGAAAATGGAAATGTGATGAAACAAGATGGGATTAAGAACACAGAAACCAGGAAGGTATATTAACTTTGATATTTACATGGCCATTCCCCTCAGTTTGGGGCTGCACTGGTGGAGGAGATCAATTCTAGCACTATATTGTTCGCATGGCTACTCTTTTCAATATTGGTTCCCGAATCCCTTTGTTCTCGTTTGTCCCCATTAGCTGTTTTATTGATTGATGATGTTGCTATCACATTTTGGGTTGCCTTAACTCCAAGCTAAGATCATTCAGTCAATGGTTCTTTTTTCTCCCCAGATGTTTGTTGTTATGTCCCTTAAGAGAAATGTTTTTTGTTCCTCTGCTCTCGAGTTGTTAACTGCCCAGATAGTTCACGGGTTCCTCTGCTCTCTGTTTGGGTTGTATATAGTCCAAATTTGGAGTCAATTTGGATTGTATGTATGCTGCTCTCGGGTTGTAATGCCCCTTAAGATGTTATGCATGTAGTCCAAATTTGGACTTAGTTGTCAGTCCATTTAATAAAATTTTAACTTTTCAAAAAAAAAAAACACTGCTGCATAATCATAAGGGGTATATATGTCTCTTGATATTTATACATATATATATATATATATATGGGATACGTTTATATGTTAATTTGTTAAAATCTAGTATTAATTTTCCTTTTGGAAATGAAAAAAGATATTGATTTTCCTCTAGTTTTTAATTATTACTCCAAACATTTGTCAAATTTCCTCCCAAAAGAAATCAAGTTACTAGTAATTTGATATGAAAAAATGAATTAGAAATTTAGCTTGTGCTTGATTTTGACATGAGCTTTCTGTGATAAGGATCAAATGAGCTTGATTTTTTTTTTTCAATTCGATTGACAAGTTTGATACATATAGGAGCATATATAAGATATGTTGATGGGCTTTGAACTGCAGAAAATTGATCGCTTTCTGAAAATTTTGACTGGAAACCAAACATCTAGCAGGAGACAATTATATGTAACGTCTATTGCATTATTAGCCGTGGTTGGAATTGAATAAATGATAAGTGATGATAATCAGAATTGAATATATGATATAACCCAATGGTTGGAATTTTCTTAAGAATGAACGATACTACAATGTTCAATCACATGGTCATTATTAGCCATGTACAAGATGGAGAAAAGATGAAATATAACTGCATATCCTAAGAGCATTTTTCTTTTTTCCAAAGCCGTTATTTTGAATAAAAATAACAAAGTGATCCTCAGTTATTTGATGTTTCTCTTATAACCAAACTACAGATTAAAACAGTATCCAAATCTAAAAGACATCAAACGGTAAGAAACTAATTTGCTAAGCCTCGGCAATATCAGCCATCATAACTTCAACTTTTGCTTCTACTGAGGAAGAGAAATGACCTGGGAGAAGGCTTCACGGGTGCAATCAACTGAAAACAGCTGAGAAGTATTACCACTGTTGATATTTTTCATGGAAATCCTGTTAATAAGTTGGAGCAACACATGCTCAAACTCCTCTCCATTGCTCCATTCGCAAACTTCAAGCCTTTATCAGCCTCCTGTTCTCGCAAATCAAGTCCCAAACTGGGAAATTCTTCCTTGGCATTACATAGTCCCCATCTCCAAGCTTCAAACTTGGGCAGAAATCACCAATCCCATCGCCAAGGTAGATTAATGTTTTCTTCTCCTTCATGGCCAGAGAAGCTTGTATCCTTTCGATCGCAATACCCTTTTAAGAAGGGATTAAACCATAGTCAATAATGCATTCAGAGGCCTGTCTCAGTCATTTTACAGGAAAAAAGGCAGCTTTAAAACCTTTAACTATTCATGAAATCAAGTTTATCGTATTTGAAGCATGCACGGTTCATACTTATTTATTATTTAAGTTAAAAGACATGTACCTTGCACATGTTGGGAGGGCAGGGATGATGACATCCATGAGGAGATTTAGTGAAATCATGGTGAGGGAAGATTCTTAGTCTGCCTTCTTCATCAACGAAACCTGGGTTCGTATTGATAGCGGACAAGCGTACTCTCAGCCCATGATGCTCCAAAATTGTGTCGATGAAGAACACATTCAAATCGCTTACAATCTTCAAATCATGTCTGAAAGTAGTGACATTGCCACCAAAACTTTCAGAATTTTCTAGCTAGAAAATCAAAAGAAAAGACAAAAAAAACTGTTGTATACAATACAACACCCAAAAAATGAGCTGATTTAATGGCTTGGATGATTCGGGGATTTATTGGAGTGCTCCTCGTGAATGAAGCTCTGCCATCATTCGATCCTGTATTATTTGTGCATCAGAAAAACAACAATGATTAAATCCTGAAAGGAAAAGAAAAGAAACATGAAACAAGAAAAGAGAGAGAGCAATTACCATAAGAGAGTTCAAAGACATGGTTGGGAGGAGCCGGTTGAACAACTCTGCACCCAACTCATCCAACACCGACTCATCGCTGTCGCAATCGATAATGGTTTTATTGAAATCGAGAATCACAACAATGCCAGCAGCCATTGATGATGATGATTGATGAAGGAAACAAAAGAAGAAAAAATTTACGAGGAAGGAAAGAGAAAGGAGTTTTGATTGAGGTTGAGGCTATGTTTTGGGCGGCAATGAGAAATGAGAGGGTATTTATACACCAAACATGAATTGTGATTTGGTTTTTCTTTTTTGGTTACAATGAATTGTGATATGTTGGTTAAGCTTTGGGTCTGTTTGGCCTAGCTAAAACTTTTATAAAAAGTGCTGTTTGAGTAGAGCTTTTTTAAAAGTGCTGTTAAACAAAGTTAAATTAGCGTTTGGTTAATTTAATATAAAAGTACTGTAGAACGTTAAACACTGTTTAATAGGATTTTTGTATATTTTTAATAAATTTTAAAATAAAATAATAAACTTTATTAGATTTAATCACAAACTTTTTAAGTGAAATAAATAAATAAATAAATACTTTACATATTAAAATAAACAATTAAATAAATATAAAAATTGCACAAGATAAATAAATTAATGCAAAATAATATAATTTTCTTTATAATTTTGTGAATTATTGAATAGTAAAATGAAAATGTTAAAATTTTCAGTAAAGTACATGTTATTAAAATTAGTACTTTTTGAAAAAGCTTTAATTTATAGCTTCATCTAAAAGTTAAAATTTGCTTCCCGTATAAACTAAAAATTTTAAATTTTTGAGAGCCAAACACTTGGCTTCTACTAATGTAGTAGATAAGCACTAAAATAAGTTAGGCCAAACAGGCACTTTGTCGGTCTTGTTTAGTCAAATTCAAATACCAGATATTGTAATTTGGAAATGTGATATTGGCCCTTTGATGAGCTGACAATTGAAAATGGTGTGATTTTATCTACTATTGCTGTTATTAGCCAACTCCTTTTATGGAAAAGGGGTGAATATGCCAATTGAAAAACCCACAAAAGGCAGAAGGGTATAAATATAATGAAGTTTTCATTAATCTAACCTCTTGCTTGGAAAGCAAAATCAAAGAAAATCTAGCTATCAGCTCAATTTTAAAAATTCTGTGTACCATTTTTCATGGTTTTAGGTTTAGGAAGAAAATAAATTTCTTCTTTTGAAATTTCCGAACCAGTCTTTTACTCAAGGATTGAGGATAATATCTACTTATAGCGGAATTAATTCATGTATCAAATTTGTATCCAACATACATTAAAATAACTTGTGTTGGTGTATTTTTTGGATGTAGGTGAGATCTCGTCTGGCTCTGGCTGCTAATGATACATCATCTCATAGAACTCTTATGCGCAGCTGAGTGAAATGTTCGACCGAGTTGAATGCCAAGTGAGAGGGAAGGCTTGAGGTCATCTTGGGCTGCCAACCTTTGCATCTCTTAATAAAACTGGTGAATTCAATTTGGTCAGACTTTGCTTTCTTTGGGTTGTTTGAGACCTTTAGCCTTTGAAGATGAATCCAATTTGGCCTACCAAAAGTTTGCTAATGCATGGGAATCCCTTGTGAGAGAGAAAAGCTCAAGTGATTAGAGAAACTTAGCTCGTAGGGCCATAACAAAAGCCTGCTTCCAGGAAATTTTCTTTTATAGCAGTTTGAGCAGTTCTTAGGACGACTTCTGTAGTAGCTCTTTATTGCTTTTTGCATTTGTAAATGATTCAAACCAGGAAAAGGAAAATCTACAAGAAGGTATTGTTTACTAGGATACCTCATTCTTTCCAAGTGAGGGAAATTCATCCTCAGAATTCTGACAGAAGAGTGGGGCAATTTCAGTTCGTAAAATCTGAAGAACTGTTAATGGCTGTGACAGTGTTTGAGCAACAAGTGAATGCCTACAAAGATGCCATAAGCCCATTACTGTATTGGGGTCTACGAACACAAAAACCGCAAGGGCTAGCCTTAGTAGGACCAGATATGTCTAATGGATCTTATCCAACTAAACAGAACAGTGAGGGGAGATGTCGGTGAAGGGTCCGCCTGGAGTACCACAATTAACACAAGATGAAGAAAATGAGATTAGCGATGCCGGAGGGCAGCCATTCCTGGGTTAAAAGCTTCTAAAACCTTCTTCTCCGGTTTCACCAATGCGATTCTCAAAGCTCCAATGCTTTTCTTTGATAATAAAAAATTTTGGATCTGTAAGGCTTAACACTTGATTTAAAAATAAAAAAATTTTATATTAAGATATTTTTATTTAAAACATTTAAAATACTTATAACATTGTGATAATAGTCCAAATGTAAAGAACATAATAATGTTACATTGAAAATATAAAGAAACTATATTTCTTTAGTATTTATAAGAAGAAAACAAATATAAATGGAATACCCACTAGAAAGAAATTTAACCATTCAATTTAAAATGAATGAAATTGTACGTTATACATGAGATAAGTTTAGGAATTATTATTTTACAAGTGAAAATGAAATTTTTTAATTTCACAACCAAAGAAAAAAATTATCACACATATCACTTTTTTTAATTAATTTTTATTTTTTAAATATTTTTTAAAAGCATGTGTCATCCTTTTAATCATATTTGTATAGTTTAAAAATTCATTTCAAAGTCTATTAGATAATTTTCCTATGTCTATATCGACAACTGTCAAAACTAGACTTTAAAGATTTATTATATCATTCCCAATGAACAAAATGATTTATTTTAAATTTAGTTCATGCAATCCTTTCGAGTAAATTTGGGATGAAAACTTAACATATGCTTTTTCTATTATTTATTTTCATATTGCTACCTTCTTTGTATTAAAAAAATTTTAAAATTTTAACTCTAAACTTTACGGCCTTATATTATACCTTGCGGATGCCATTCCATTATAAAGCAATGGTCCCCTTGAAAAAGATACCTTCGAAACAAAATTAAATGCTGTCATGACTTTTTGTTTATTTATTTATTAAGGATTGTTGGTAAGCGTTAAAATGTTAATTTCCATAGGAGATTTAAGAGTCAAACAAGAGTTACCTTCTATTCCATTTATAAAATAAATAAATAAATAAATAAATAAATAATATATATAAAAAAAAGGTGCAAAGCCAAAACTTACAAGTAAAATAAGATTGAAACAAAGAATGGTAGATGTTAAAATATTTCATAATTTAATTGTTTAATTATTCAAAGAAAATAAATATCTATGAACTTTATACCAAAAAAAATATCTATGAACTTATTTATTACTAATTTATCTTCCTAAAATTCATAAATAATTGGATAATTTCACTGTCCAATAAAATAGTGTCACACAAAAAAATAAATGTAACTATCAATTGATTGATTCTTTGGTTTGTACCCTTTGCTTCATTTTTTTTTTTTTTGGATAAATCTGTCCAATACCTTTCGCGGTTTGCTGCAGGCAAACAGAACCTCATTGCTGATTGCCTGATTCCCAAAATTAATTTACAGGCCTTACATAACAATGTTATTAACATAATATTATGTTTGATGTATAGAATAAATGATAGGATAAGATAGTATTTTGTTTTATGTTACATACGTACATAAAAAATGATTGAATTTTAAAAAGAATTAGTTATTTTCTTAATATAGGATAATTCAATTTTCTCTAAAATATAATGACTATTTCAACTTCTATTTGATTAGGCCATAAATATTTATATTTTATTTTTAAAGTTTATATTTAAAAAAATTAACTTAAATTTTTAATAAGATGACAATTGTCATTCATTAATTGGTTATTTTAATTTTTTCCATTTTTTTAACTCTTTTTCTTTTCTTTCTTTTTTTTTCCTCATTTTTCTTTAATTCTTTATTTATCTATTTTTTATTTTTTTAATTAAAAAAAATAGTTTAGATAAAATATAATTTTTAAAAAATTAATGTATTTGATTTTTTAATAATCGATGCTTAAACAATTTTTTTTAAAAAAATTAACTCCTAAATATAAAAATTATTATGAAATATATTTTAATTTATAAAATTTGAACTTTTATATTTAGCTAGTATTTTTTTTCTTTTTTTTTAATTTTTTGTTCTCTTTTATATTTTTATTTTTTAGTTTTTTTCTCTTGTCGGTAATAAAATAAAAATAAAAATAAAAATAAGAAAGATAGGGTTTTTATTGAAAATTCCAGGTTATTTTTTAAACAATCATCTTATTTGAAAAATCTATTTTTTAAATAAATATATTTAACTTAAAATTATAAAAATATTTTAAATTTAAATCATGAAATGAAAGAAAAAAAAGAAAAATAAAATAGTAAAAAAATACAGAGAAATATTTGTAATGAAAAATATTTTTTTAAACAAAATCAATTTTTTGAAAATATTTAAAAATAATATTTTATTGAAAAATTAACTTTTTTTTAAATTTCTTAGTTAAAAAAATCTTCGAATTATATTATTAAAAATTTATAAATTTATATTATATTTACTTTAAAAAGAATACTTTTGATCAATAAAAAAATTATTTTATTATACTATTAATTTTATACATTACAAATATGATGAAAAATGTATAAGAATCATTCTATTTTACTTTTAATCCTTCTACACATCTGGATAGAATGATATCATTTAATCAAATCCAATCATATTTATAATATTATATAGATTTATATATGATATACTAACAGTGTATAATCTCTATATACTATTAATTAGCCAGAGGTTGACACTTCATCAATAAACCCTTATGAGCAAATTGAAAAAAATTTATTTGTATTTATTTTTAAGGGCTTAGCATTTTTTTAGTTTGCTTATTGATGAAGTGTCAATTTCTAGTCCATTGATAATGTATAAAAATTATATACTATCAGTGCTTCATATATAAAACATTATTATATTATTCTATTCTTTTATTCATCGTATGCACCAAACATGGCCTGAGAATTGGATGATAAATGGACAAATTCAAATTGTTCAATATTCCAATTATTTAATGTTTGATTTATTTTTGAATTTAATTTTTTTGAGTTTGGATTTAATTTAAATTATAGTTTAATCAATTCAAATCTTTTACTAGATTTAATCATTTTAGTTTGAAGAAGGATCAAGTTACATCATTTTTACAACTTCATGAAAGATTAATATTTTTTTCAAATTAACAATTAAATTTAACAATTTATTTATATTCGTGATGCATGTAAAGTTTCGAGTTCATATAATACCCTTATCATTTCGATCTAAAAAAGTATGTTTTCAATATAAATTAACTACTAAAATTTTATTATCATTGAACAATTAATTTAACGTTTTTCATTAATTTAAAATTTGATATACATAATATACGTAAATATAATATAAAATTCAACATTCGAATTTAAAAAAATGAAAAAAATGTAAAATTAAATTAATCTTATATATATAAAAGCTAAAGCATTTGAGTACAAATAAAACTGTTTATGTGGATGACTAAATGTTTGACACGTGTAATATAATAAAATAAACAACAATTATCTCTTTCAAATTTCAAAAAGATAGAATTCTCTATGTAAATATATTAAAAATGCAAAATAAATAAATTATCTTTTTAAATTAATTATTTATTGCAAATTTTAAAAGATATCTATATCTATAACTTTTATTAATTATTTTTTTCTAAAAAATAACATCTATATATATATATATTAAAATCAATATGGATAATATAATATAAACATGCAATAATATATTATCATACGTTTAATGATTGTAACATCTATGTTTAGAGCTTTTATCAATTTTTTTTATTTTCTAAAAAATAACATTTATATCTATAGATTTTATCAATTATTTTTTATTTTTAAAAAATAACATATATATTAAAATCAATATGGATAGTGTAATATATAACATGCAATAATATAACAACATATTGCCAATTAAAATTTTTTTAATTTTCTAAATGATAAAATCATGTTTTAATATTTTAAATTAATATGTAACATGTAATCATTTTTTTCATATTAATATTACAAAATATAACATCTATATCTACCACTTTTATCAATTAAATTTTTTTAATTGTCTAAAAGATAACATCTATATTTATCTATATTAAAATTTTTAATTTTCTCCATTTTTATTATATAAATTGCATGTTATCATTGATCTTTTTTTTCATCAATGCTTAAGAGTCAAAAATTGAAATTTTTATTACTATTTGTATTTAGTTTTTTTAAAGGAGATTCTGGCATAGAATTTTATTGCATATCACATAAAAGACTAGCATTAGATGAGATTTCGATTATAAATAGGACACCTTTGTCACGCCTTGATTCCTAGAAATCGGAATTGACTTTTCACATTTTCATACGATTGGTTGGGCTATGCTCAGTCTCCTCACTCTGATTTTATGCCAAAATTATTTAGCTAATGCACGTTTAATTATTTACGTAGGTCCCAGTACACATAATCAGAGTACGCATTTGTTTTCCTATATAAATAATCTATAACGAATACTATAATTTACATTCAAACTTTTTCAATTTATTGTTTACATCCCTTTACACACTAAAGTACTGTACAATAAATGTCCGAATATTATACCTACAAAGTACAACATTGAAAACCCCGGTAGGCATCTTATCAGAATCTTCTCGCAACAAATGACTATTTTTGCAGATAAATCTAGAAGGTAGAGGGGGTGAGCTTTGGAAAAAGCCCAGTAAGAAATATATATATATATATATATATAAAAGAACAGACACTACGCATACCTATATAGATATGTTAAAGACATATTTCATAAATATGCAGTCAGTACTAAAATAGTATGAAAGGACTCTATCGGAAAAGATACTATAATCGGTTAAGGTATCAAGCTGAGTATGGAAGGATGCTTTAGAGCACCTCACTTGTCCCGGTTCCTAAATCCGACTATAGCGAGTTTCTGAAACTTTACAAAGAAGAAATTCGTGCATACCAAATCAGTATGAAAATCGTTTATTTCTTTAGTGACAGTGCACAACAATAAATAATCGTTACCAGATGCTTCAGTAAAATATTCGATAGATCATGAATTTCATTATTCAATAAACCATTTTATAAAATAATTCAGAAATCAATTCAGTAAATAGTTCAGTAGATCACTCGTTTAGAAAACCTTCTTACATATTGATAAAAAAATCACTCAATTTAGAACATGGTTCAGAGAGTAGTTCAATAAATATTTCGAGAATCACACTCAGAGAATCATTTAGAAACCAATTACATGCGCAGGAAGTTGTTCAAAGATCAATTACACAGAAAACCATTCAAAATTAGTTCTGAAGACAATTTGGTAAACATTCAATAATCTGTCAGTGAGTTTGTTCAATAAATAGTTTAGAAAATCAGTAAAAGCATTCATAGCCATTTAGTAAAATAGTTCAATGATAATTTGTAACAAAGTAGAGGACAGTAAAGTAAATAGTACAATAACCCTCCTCTTAACATTTCGATTATAACGTAGACTACTACATATATTAGAGAAGGAATTCTTGCATATCTATATCAGAGTCCCAACTATATAACTTTCACAACTTCATATCAAAACTGTGCAATGCAAATGTCTTAATTAATCCAAAAATCATGCAAATTTCAGATGTCCAACTGTAACAACTCGAATCCACAGTATAACATAATATTTACTTATAAATCTCACTTACTTACCGGTTGGGCTGTCTATGATGTTTAACCATCCGTTAATCACTTTTCTAAAATTAGTACTCTTATTCATCGTACCAATATGAAAATATGCATTGTTACATTATTTCCTTAATATATATATATATATATATATATATATATATACACACACACACATTCCCTTCTACTCAAAGTAGTACTGTACAAATTCACTGAATATATAAAAGAAAATCATATACCTTCGATATCGAAAATCTGCTGACTCTAGCAGTCGATAATCTCTGGAAGGTAATTCTCTTAATCCAAGATCAACAATCTGTGGAGTGAAAAATAAGGGGTAAGCGACAACATACTCAGTAAGGAAGGTGTAAGCTGCTTTATAAAAATAAAAACTATATTCCACAAAACGTTTATTTTTCCTAACAACATACCCAGTAGGAAAACAGTGGATATAGTAACCAGTCTTTAATATTTAAATCACTGGCTAAACAGTTTACAATATGGTATAGAAAACAGTAAACAGAAATCTATAAGTTGAGACTAGGCATCACCCTACAATTAAATCATGCTATCATCGTTCTCCAAAGGAACATAGTAATCATCCTCCTAGGGATGTAGTAGATCTATGGCCACAATCTATGGGTGGTCCTTGGGTACACTTGCCAAGTGACCTCAAGACCTCTGATGACTTGGCGGGTCAATCAGTCTCGTGAAATAGTAATGCATGAAACTCGGGGCCTAAAGTCTCAAAATCACTTTATATCTCATATATAACCTTTAAGGAATTATTTCATAAATTTCATCATTTCGTCAAAATGATTTGTTTTCCAAAAAGGTTTTCTATTTTCTGTTTATAAATATAGTAAAAACGTCCAAAATTTCGCTAATATACGAGTGAGAAAAACATGAGTTAAATTGGCTCGCCCATGGTCAGTTCGCCCATTATGGCTCCCCCGTGGCCAGTTCGCCCATTATGGCGTTGCCCATGGTCAGTTCGCCTATTTTGGCATTGCCCATGGTCAGCTCGCCCATAGCAGCTCGCCCATGGTTAGTTCGCCAGTTATGGTGTTGCCCATTTTTGGCTCGCTAGGATTTCATTAAAACAGGGGCGCTTGCCCAAAACATCGCAAAAAGGGTTCGCCCACTTTGGCTCGCCCGGATTTTATTAAAACAGGGTTCGCCTTTCTTTGGCTCGCCCAAAGCATCACAAAAGGGGTCGGCTTTGTAGCTCACCCGGATTTTACAAAACATGGTTCGCCCGCCCAAAACATCACAAAGGAGTCGGCTTTGTGGCTCGCCCAAATCAAAACAATTTATCAAACTAATGCATGTCATAAACCAAAATATTTTTTTCAATATTTTTATAACATTTTACTCCACAGGACATGCATTTTACTTCACATACTACTCCCTTACCTGGTCTTACGAAGCCTAGCTTTCCGCTCGCCTTTGTCAATTCTCAATTCCCAGCTGTAAAATAATTGTATCAACTCATTAGCTTAATTATCCTTGTATCTTTAAGCTATGATTCCTATCAAATTATAAGTAAGTCCCACAGCTAAAATGGCTATTCTTCATGCCATTCTCCCTTACTTTATAACTCTAAGGTGAGATTCTCGCCAACTTGGACGAGCACTTTCAACTTTGCGAGTTCTTTATTTCCTACTCGCCTCATTGGCGATCACTAACGTTCCACATGGGCGATCACAATAGTCGCCATTCTCGCCCTTTTGGGCGATCACACCTCGTTCCATTTAGGCGATCCTATACCCTCACCTATTCTCGCTCTTTTGGCGATCATAATTTCCATGCATTTTGGGCGATCATACACCCTCGCCCATTTGGGCGATCATTTTGATTTTTTCAAAGTTGGCGAACATGTATATTGCCGATTCATGCATTTCATTAAGCTCGCCTCATCCCTTGGGCGAGTATCCTAATTTCTTTGCTCGCCTATTTAGCGAGCAGTTGGATAGTCACGTTCACCCATCGTCTTTCATCTACTCACGTTACATATGCATAACACAGCAGTTTATGTTTAGCCATTAACGTCCCCAACCAGTAAGAAATTCAGCCATGTTAACTTGCTACATACTTTCATGCCAACCGAATCTTCCTTGTCATTAACATGATTTTGATTATATTTCCACATTCAATAAAGAGTACTTAAAAACCATGCTATATCCATGATTATCCTATTTTAGATCATAGATATCTACCATAGAATATTGAGAAAACCATAAGGATTTACTAGCTTACCTTAACCGAATCTCTCAACACTAGAGCAATGTAGTGTTCTGGTTCCACGTCAGTCCCCTTCTCTTATTGTTTTTAAGTGGTCTTGAGATGAAAGGGAGATTTAGCAAAGAGGGTTAGGTAATTAGCTAGCTAGGGAAATGAATTTTATACTAAGACTCCCTAGAAAACAAGAGCAAAGCAATCAGCTTCTAGCTACACCATCAAGGCTGGCGTACAGCAGAATGGATCGAGAGAAACATGAAATTTGCTGGGGTATTCGATCCTACAACTCCTCTTTATATTCATGTTACTCAATACCCCTTTGCTGCATGTTCCCTTAGCTTCTTCCCTCATCAATTCTCTTGTCTTGTAGTGTGTTAATGCATGGAGAAATTCCTAACACAAGAAATCGACTGGTTCCCCTTTTTTTTTCCTTATACATTATTGACTTTGTTGGCTTTAGGGGTGTAAACGAATAGAACGTTCGACGAACCGTTCGTGAACTCATTCGGTTTCTGTTCGTTTATGTTCGTTTATTAAGCTTAACGAACGAACACGAACAACATTTTAGTGTTCATTTGTTAAACGAACCGAACATGAACAGAGGTATGGTTCGTTCGTTTTTGTTCGTGAACAGGCTCGTTTATGTTCGTTTATTGTTTGTTCATTTAAAGTGTCATTTATTGTTCGTTTATTGTTCGTTCGTTTATGTTCATTTATTGTTCGTTCGTTTAAAGTGTCATTTGTTGTTCGTTTGTTGTTCGTTCGTTTATGTTCATTTATTGTTCGTTCGTTTATTGTTCGTTTGTTATTTATTAAAATACTAAAATTACTTATATTATATAAGTTATATAATATATACCTTATTTTTAAGACATTAACCTAAAAAATTAGTACCTAATTTTTAAATATATTTATAAAATATAACTTTGTTGGTTTAAAAAATTAATAAAATATAATTATAATATAATTATAAAATTAAATTAGTTAATTATACTTAAAATAATTATTTTTTAAAAATTTTAAACATAATGTACTGAAATAAAATTAATAAAAGTTTCATAATAAGTTAAGATTTCATTCATATAAGCTTATCCATTGATCATTTACATATATATATATATATGTTACACATATTTGTGTATACACACACATATATATGATACATTAATATATGTATATGTGTATAATATAAATTGTACTTAAAATAGTAATTATCAATTTTAATAAAACATTGTTGACTTAAGTTGTATTTAAGATTTTGTATTAGATGATTTCATTTTACATGTGAAATTTAATCATTATGTAAGATTTTTAATATTTAATATTTAGTTTGTTCTTATGCAACTTGTTCATGAACATATGTTCGCGAACACGTTCGTTTAAGTGTTCGCGAACGCGTTCGTTTACATATTCGCGAACGCGTTCGTTTACATGTTCGCGAACATTAACGAACAATCTTTACCAAACAAACGAACGAACACGAACGCACTCCTTAACGAACACGAACGAACACGAACGGCACTGAAAAACAAACGAACGAACAAAAACATCAATTCGTTCGTTCGTGTTCGGTTCGTTTACAGCCCTAGTTGGCTTACCACTACTTCAGCCAATAAAGTCCACCCTTCCTCTAATCTTCCTCTTTAAGTTCCATTATACTTAGCCACAATTGTTGACTCTTCTTCCTTAAGCATCTCCTATATTGTCTTTATACTATTAAATTCTTAGCCTTCCAGCCTTAAAAGAATAGGGAAAAGCCGTGTAATAGCAACAAAGTTGGTGTTGACTTTGCTGGACCATTCGGTTTATCCTTGCTCTTCACTCTTTCTTTGCTTATTTATCAACCGAAATGTCCTCTTACATGCTAGCTGTAATTACCTTATCTTTAAGTACCATTTTCTATCTTAACTTTATAGCCTAACAGCCTTAAACAAAGCTGAAGAGGGACATGTATGAGCAGCAAAGTGGTGTGGAAGTCCACTTTTGCTACTCCCTTATTTACTTCTATCTATGCCATCCAATAAGCATTTCTTTTCCTTATTTTACATATTCACTTCTCTTGATCTCTTTTGCTAGCTCGTTTATCCACTTATTTTCATCAAAAATTAAATCAAATCAAATGCAACACCGAGTACATGTAGCAGCCATGTAGTTGGCGTGATTCTAGGTTTCTTGTTTCCTTTCTTTTGAAAGTTCTATCCCATAATGTTTAGTCCTCATCCATATATACCATATTGTAAATTAAAATTCCAAAAATCCCATAATGTAAAGTGAAAATTCATATTCAATATTTATTTTATTCCACTTAATAATTTATTTCGGTTATCCATCATTTACAATATGCTAATACAGTATAATAAAATCGAGTCTCACATCAACTGATATTTAGATAATCTCAAGCCGGTCAGAAAACATGCAGATTTTTAGAATTCAAATAATACTAGCACCATCAGAATCAAACCATTTTTAGGTTTCAAAGTTCAAATGTCATAACTTCAGTAATCATTCAAAATTCAGATAAACCATATTTGTTTCAAAATTTTGAATTCAGATATAAAAGCTTTAGAAGTCATACTAATTCAAATAATTATTTCCAAAACTCTCCATAAACAAAATATAATCAATTTCAGTAATTCATGTAATGATCGAAAAACATAATTAATAACAATCTGAGATTAGAAATCAATAAAGTTTGGGAGTGCCTAGAATATCAGGAATTTGCCACCCTAGTAAAAATACAATAAAGACAAGGCATCACCCAATAGACTCATGCAATAAGACATATAGCAATAGTCAAAATAAAGTCCTAGCGATACTGATTAGGCACCATCTGGGACGCTGATGACAGGATCAATGTTAATCAGCCCACAAGTCAGTCATACGATCATACACTCATAGAAGCATGTGTCCACAGGCAGCTGTGGGGCCAACAGTCTCAAAATAGTTCACAAAATAATTTCTAAGGTGTTTACAGAGATCACTTTAACAATTAAATCTTCAGTCAGCTCATAAAACAATAAAATCATGATTTCATTATTCTAAAGAATAAAAGTCGTCAAATATTCTCAAATTAATAATAGGTACCCAAAATATTTTACTTAAACATGATAATGATATGGCAACATGCATCTATCAAGAAACTGTGTAAAAACTGTAAAAATCCCATTGAAAATTAAATTGTAAAATTTAATCACATAAGGTAATTGTGGAAGCTATCAACCAACTTACAATTTTTTTAAAACTTTAAATTTCTATTCCAAACCATACTAGGGAGGATTTCATAAATTCCATATTATTTCTGAAAATTTTCGATAGCATAACGGCTAAGTATATCCTAACTTCCCTGTAAGGAAACACAATTTATATCCACAAAACCAGTGTTCCAATTTCATCTCAAAACATAGTTTCCAAAACCACAAAAGACATTTTATTATACCACATGTAACATAGCATCCCTAAGTCCATCACATATATCCTTTACCTGATAATTTCTCGCTAAGCTGCGAGTTAGCACCAGTGTCCTCTTCGGGCTTCCAAGCTGCAATTTGTCATACAAATGTTGTCAATTCTCTACATTTCAATTATGAAAATATTTAATACCTTAAGACCTAGCATATTGACTATTGCAACCTTAATTTCAGTATAATTCCTACCAGTGCTAACACTGCAACTACTATCAGAACTCCTCCGTTTTCAGTTCCGATTTCTCCTACGATCTTGTATTAATTTGTACATTTTTCTAGGACCCAAAACACATTGAATTGAACACTCTTTCAATGTCCCCTTCACCTTGGCTGAATTCATTCTTTCTCCTACATGTCTCATTTCAACGATTTAAAGCTACAAACGTGTTTTACGTAATCTCTACATTAGTTCTACATCATTTTCACATGACAAAACACTGAATCCATGCACAAACCATGTTGGCTGAAACTTAAAGAAATTAATTCTCATGGTTTTTCTTCAATTCAAGTATAAATACATGGCTAAGCATCTTAAACACATAGTATAAAACCATTAAAACATAAAAATTTAGCCTTCTCTCACCTATCCTTCATGACCAGATCTGATGTGGGATGATTCACCATGATTTTGGCCACTTTAGGACTTGATTTTAGTGTCAAAAGATAGAGCACTAAAAACTGAGAAAGGTTGGTGAAGAGATTTTTCGGTTTTTGTGTCTTTATCTATGGTTTCCAAGCACTTTCTCTCTCCTCTTAAGCTTTCATCAATGGTGGAAATGGAAGAAGGTGAGGTTGAACGAAAATGAAGGAGATGGCTGCTGGAAAATTCTGATATTTTGACATTTTAAAGTATTAAATTACCATTTTGCCCTTATATTGAAAGAAATGTTTCAATTTTGCCCTTATTGTTTGACTTCGTTGAAAACAGTCCATCCAACTTTCAAAATATTTCATTCAATCATAAAACACCTCTATTTAACATTCTCTAATAATTGGTTAAGCTTTTGTTGAGGTTTGATACCCGATTGGGTGAAATTACCGAAATACCCATAACCGTTGAATTCCTTTAATTTTCTACTTTTTCACGTGATTCAATCTATCAACCCACATGGCCTAGGACCATAGTTATTAAATCGAGATACGTATTGTGAATCAAAATTTTATTTTTAAAAATCGAGTATCGAGTATCGTATCTTATCGTATCGTAAGATACGATAAATAATTTTAAAATTAATTATAAATAATATATACACATGTAAGATAAATAAAATATAAAAAATATTACACATATTAATAGGATTAAGTAAGTATATGATAAAAATAAGAAGTATGATTTTTTTTCAAACACTTAACATATTCATTAATAGTATATATTTTCGAATAATATTTTTATATATTTTTTATTTTTTATTTTCTAACTAAAAGTTTAATTTTTTCAATACTTCAAGATTAAATTATATAGAAACTATGTTTTTAAGTGTTTTTTAGGTTAAAAAACAATTAAAATTGCATTTTTAGCTAATTGGGTCATATCAGATTTTTTTGGCATGACCCAATATTACTATAAAGCGTATCGAAGTGAATCGGTGTATCGTACGATACATATTGATTTGCTTGTGTATCGATAGATACGCTACCGATTCATGATAAAATCGATTCTTTGTATCGATATGTATCGAATTTATAGTGAATCGAACCGTATCGTACGATTTTGATAACTATGCCTATGACTTTATTACATGGAGAATTATCTATCACTAACAGTAGATTCAGTCTATTTAGTTTGATCATTATTCACGAAAGTTCCAATGACCTATGGACTTAATCGTCATTTTCGAAATTGTTACACGTTTTTCAAAACATGCCCAAACGAAGCAATTTCCAGGTGTAGATCTCTCCTATCTCAGTATTTCACTTCAAATATCATAACTTCAAAGATTCACCCCAATCCGGACTATAGAACTCCCATGGGACCCACATAACAATTTCCTTCCATAAGCCCTATCATTCCATTTCTTGGTAATTCATCCATTATCTTTTCATTTCCATAATCTTTAAATTATGGAATTTATTGGAAAAATGGGGTCCTCACAATCTCTGTCAGAATTTAAAGTATAGATCACAAAGTCACTATTCAGTGTATTAGATTAACATACTGATTTTCAATGATAAAATATATAGCAACATAATTTTAAAATATAACTAATTTAACATGTAAATTTTAATTGACTATTTTTGAATTTGTGTTATAAATATAGGAAAAATCTTTCACCAGTAAAGTAACTATTATGAAATTTGATACAACTTTTGGTTAGTATTTTATATCATGTGGGTATAACAAAAAACTGTTTGAAGTTTATGAAAAATTTCATTATTACTCATGCAATATTGACGTTTTTAATCCAACTTAAAGGTAAATAATAATTATATTTAAAACATTAAATAAAAATTATTCCATGTAATAATAGAAGCATTTTATAATTTTAATATATATAACTTAACTGTAGCATTTTGTATATCTTATACGTAGAAATTGAATGTTGAGGTATTTGATTGTTTTAGAAAAGAGATGTTTGCATTTTTCAGTACTGAAGCTAAAAAATTAATTAATAAAGATGTTGACAATTTTTGTAAAATTTTTCTTAAGATATTGATTAGTTAACAATTATTTAAATTATAAAGTCTCAAAAAACATATATTATCAATGATTTTATCATTTGATTAATGTATCTCCGTGTATTGTACGGATTTAAAACTAGTTTTATATAATGTATAAGTAAATCTCTTCTTTTTTAATTTACTTTTCAATTTTCATCTTCAAATTAACAAAATTTTAAATTTAATAATTATAATTTGAATAATTTTAAACATTAATTCTTTTAATCTAGTCGAATTTGATCTGATTTAAAAGTGTTAGACGAATTTGGAGTTTAAATTCGTATCTCTTTTTCGTACGGATTTCTGGTTTGACTGATTTTGCCACCTCTAAAGTTACGAGTCCCATGAATTAATCACGTGTGATTAAAATATCTATTTATACGCAAAGCCAAGCCAAGCCAAGCCAACATATATAAAATAAATCCTTGTTCCCCAACCTAGTTCTGAGGTAAGTATCTAATCATTCGCAGCATAAGATCATCTCTTAACAATCTCCAAAGAGAGCGTGGACACCCCCAATTGCCTTTCACGCCATTTACTCCTCCACCCAGCCCACCAAGATTCGATCGTGTATACCACGCTCCAAACTCTCCGTGAAGAGCAACTCCACAACTTCATTCCTTACAAAGGCAGGAGAGAAAAATAAGGATAATTTGCCGCAAGAAGACGATCTTTAGCGGATTTTCAGTTAAAAGATTGGCCAAATTTTGACGAACAAACTACATGCGGCCATGAAAACCACACCTCCTCGTTAATTACTCACATGGCAATAAGACTCGGTCACTTTCTTACCACTTTGGTTCTTTAAAATTCAAATAACCTGTTTTTCTTTTTTACTATCATTGTTTTGTTCCCTGCAATGCACATTCTTGTGCTTTTTCTTGTCATGGCACCCAACTACCCAAGGAAGGCATTACATTACATGTCAGCAACAAGATCTTTTTAAAGTGGGTCCTAGATGACGTGGCATTTTCTTTGCTGTTGTTAGACAATATAACAAAATAGGACAGGACAGGACAGGAGGAACTGCTAGTAAGAGAAGTGGGGGCTAAGGGCTGAGGGGCCGTGGGATGGGGTGTTTTCCTTCCTTCAGTTCTATCCAGTTTGGACCCACATCAAAATTTCTAATATTGCAATTAAATGATTTTTCTAGCAATATTTAAGGTAGGTGTAGTGGAAGTATTGAGAAAAAATCTTTTTCTTTTTTTTTTTTTTTTTTGGTAGTAAAAAAAATCTTTTTCTTTGCAAGGCTGAAAGCATGAAGATTAAAAAGCTCATTTTGAAAAATACAAAGATCAAAATATTTTGAAAGATAGAAGATGCTATTTGCTTTTTTTAATTGGTTCCATGGTGATGGAGCTTTCTGGGTGACAAGAGAGAGAAAAGATCCTTCTCTTGTGGAATTTGAAGGCAATCCTCTTCTCTTTCAGAATCTGTCTTTGCTGACATATTTATCTTCTCATCCCCTTTTTTTTCCTTCTTTCTATCTGATATATACTGCTTTTTTATTTTTACTTTTTATTGGATTCTTTTTTTGGGGACTTTTACTGATAGTTTATGTTGTTAAAAAAGGAACGTTAATTGTTATATTCTGCTGGTGGTGTTGGCATCTGAATCTGAGCTGAAAGTTTGGTTCTTTTCTGGGGTAGGTAAGAGTCTGGATTTTGGTGTAATTTGTGTATTATTTTTCAGTAGCTTAATTTGTTACAACCACTGGGTAATTGATTTTTTGGTGCAAAAGTTTTGATATTTGTGGGGTGTTTTGGTTCTGGATATTAGCAAAAGCTGGTGTTTGTTAGAGCAATTATTCATGAGTTCTTGTTTGTTGTTTATGTTTTTCAGTGAAAAGATCTGTTTTTTTGAGGTGGGGTGATCTTTGGATGTTGGTAGAGTTCTGAATTCTTCTTAAGTGACTGATTCCGATGGTTGAATTAATCCCAAAGACTTGTTTGTTGCAAGTAGGTTGATTCTGGGTGGTTGTGTTTCCTTGGTGAGAATTTTTCAATTGCCATCTAGGGATCAAAGATTTGGTCTGTAATTAAAAATTTGGCTTGAAAAGATGCAAAGGAAATGCTTTGATGGTGGAAGAACCGGTTTTTCGAGTGGAATTTTGTGGTGAAAGGGACTTGAAATGATGATGAGAGGAGGAAAAGATGAGGCAAGGGTGATGAGTCCTATGTTTCCCAGGCTCCATGTGAATGATACAGAGAAAGGAGGGCCGAGGGCACCTCCAAGGAATAAAATGGCTCTCTATGAGCAGCTCAGTGTCCCTTCTCAAAGATTCAAAACTGGATCACTACCCATGTTGCCTCTTCCAACAAATAATAGCAACAGCTTGGTTCCTTCAATATCATCAAGCCATGTAAGTGTAGCTAATTTTACTGATTTCCTAAAGTCATAAGATGCAATTGTCTCCTTCAGATTACCTTGTTTGAATGATCTCAACCCTCAAGCCATATGCAATTGTCTCCTTTGAACTTTGAAGTTCTTTTCATTTCTTCTCTGTTGAATTTTATGCAACCTGATTCATGGCTTGGCATCTATTCCTGCTAGCTTGATTATCTGGTACCTGCATAAGGTTTATATTGGTGTCTTTTTAGCTTTCCTGAAAATTGTCTTGGTGCGATCATCCATCTGTTCTAGATTTAAGTCAAATACTTTTTTAAGCATCACAGTCTTTTCCATTGCATTCATGCTTCTTTACCTTACAAATGTTCAGTCCGTAGAAAAAATCTGTGTGAGGTTCTTAGTTAAGTGGATTGATGTATTTTTCTATTTAATCTTGTGTGACAAGAATTTATTCATATTTGTAGGGTGGTGGCAATGAAAGGAGCATGTTTATGCCATGCGGAAACTCCCACGAATCTTCAATTTTGGCTGAGAAGTTTCATTCTTATTCCATCCCTGGGAGTAAACTAAATAACATGAAAGGAACTCAAGAAAGAAATTCCACGAAAACTACAGAGTACCACAGTTTAGATACCACCCCACCAATTCCATCAGTTTCTAAAGGCAATCCATTGCAACCACTCCGTTTCTCTAACTTTAAGAAATTTTCTTTAAGGCCATCAGGACATGATGATGACCTTAGGGTTCCTATGGTTGTTTTGTCTGGATTAGATCAAAATTGCAGTAGCAGTAAGAAGAATGAAGGTCGGGAAAATTTTTCTAAATTGAACTTGAGCTCTTCAATGCAACTTCAAACTTCTAATGAAAAGCAGATGAAGGAAAATGATTCTACAGATCCAAAGTCTGAAAGATATGTCAGGAAGCAAGCTGAGGAGAATGGAAGATTATGCGGAAGTAGTCAACACCTCATGGAAAGGTCTAATTCAATTCTGTCAACCGGAGGTAAAATCTTGGCAGACTCATCATACGAGCTGTCAACCAAAATCAAGACTTCAGAATCACTAAAGCGACCACATGCTTCCTTGAACCATGAAAATAAAGGCAGCTCAGTTGATACATTGAGCAGTGATGATGGTCCGAATGTACAGTTGCATCATGATTATGTGGCTAGAAAAGACAAAATGATCTTTAGGGAAAATATTTTGGTGGAATCTGGCAGATGCCTGGAAAATGCATCCAAGGTGAGAAATGAGTCATGCTCAAGACAATTGCTTGGAGTTGATAATGGAAGTCTGCATTCAATTGAAAACAGATGTAAAGCGCATGAAGAAAAGAAATCTGGAGCTATGAAAGCTGGGGTTGTTAACAGAGATAATAATGTTCTGGGTGCCTCTATGATGGGGTGCATCTCTCCTTTGGATATAAGCCCTGATGATGTCGTTGGAATAATAGGTGAGAAGTATTTCTGGAAAGTAAGAGGAGCTATCGCCAAGTAAGTATCCCTCTCCTGTTTGTTCCATTCTATGTGCATCTGTTACAGCTAATGAACATCAAAAGTATGCGGTCAATTGAATTTTGTTTAGCATAGCTGCATTTTTTTTATCAATATCTAATTTAAGATTTCAGTTTCAATTCATATTAATTATTGGTGTACACATGTTAAATTCTTTTACTTCAATGTTTCTTTTCACTTAACACTTTGAAGTATCCCACTAACAGATTAAAAGTTTTTCGTCTTTTTAGAAGTTGTAGAAGTTGTCAAAATCAGAGCTGGTGTTATCATCATTCGTCAACATTGATAGCGACTACATCAAATGATTAACTAAGTAGAAAAAGACTAACTGATTGTAATACACATAAGGGTTTTTCTTCTAGTCTTGTTGGGCACCAAATATTCCTTCCACATGCATTTAATAGGTCATTCCTGTCTTTCATATCTTACCCAATCTTTGAACTTAATCATGGAGGAGAATGGCTAATCATATTCTTGATCCATTTTATGGTCATGGTCACTTTGATTCTGCCACCTACAGCTGCAAATTCAGTTTAGCGATGGAGGTGCAATGTGAAACATTTTTCATGCATAACTGTATAAGAAGGGAAATGGTCTCTTTGCAGTGGTGTTGACTTGGAAGAAAAATAGAAATCAGGTTAGCAGAAAAAGAAAACAGATATTGGTGCAAAAAGCAAGGGATTATTCAGAAACCTTATAATCTACTTGAAACTAGTTATATCGGGACCATCTATATATAGTCAAGGATGAATCATTTTATTCAGTCAACTTCCTTTCCTTTTGAAGAGAGGGGGGAGGGGTGTCGGCACTGAAAAACTGTCATCAAATTAATGTTCTTTGTATTGTATTTCCACTAATTTTTAAATTTCCTATATCCATTTTACTTTTTGGTATTTTTAGTAGTAAATTTTCATGATCACTTTCCAGTCATGCCTAAATTAGATCAAAGTGTGTTGATGAAATTCTTTCTAATTTTACATGGCTAAAGAACTAGTATATTGATACTGTTAGATCGGAGAATTTTATCTGGACATACTAGATTTCTTCTCATAAACTTTCTTGCAGCTTCAAGGATTCAGAAAAAGTTTGGTATACTGTCTCTTGGGCTCCTCATCTTTTCAAACATTCTTAATACACCTCTCCCCCTTACATATAGTTCCTTTTATTTCCTTGCTTTAGAATATTGGGCTATTTTCTTTCTCTATATTTCAATGCAGACTCCATTGCCCTTCCTACTGTCCTACATATTGGAGACAATTAACTCCCTGGGAAGTGTGAAAGTTTTGTAGTATGAACATGGGGCACCTTTGCGGTCACGAGAAATATAGTTTTGAGTAATTGTTGACTAGGGGTGAAATCTACAGATACTATTAGGCCACATCTTTTTGTAAATGGTTAATGTATTGCCTTCTATGTCAGTTCTTGTAATTGCAGTTCACGTTCTGTCTTCTATATGTAACTGCTCTTTTGTGCACTCACTATTAAATGTTTAATATAATTTGCTGTTTGTATCACTTCTAAATCTTCCTTAATGCACTCAAAATTTATTGCAAGCTTTGCTTCTTGATGAGATGCTAATTGTTATCTCACTATTTTCAGTCAACAAAGAGTGTTTGCTTTGCAAGTCTTCGAGCTGCATAGACTAATAAAGGTAAATGAGTCAATGTGCTATTGACTTGCTTGCTGCAAATTATGATTGCAATCTTGTTTTTGGTTTCTCACCCGTTAGTGTAACATGAAAACTAAATTACCTTGCTCTATTTTCTTGTTTCTTTGATTGAATAGAATGAAAGGAAATTTACTTTGGATTGATTTGGAACAGGTTCAGAGGTTGATTGCTGGGTCTCCACATATGTTGCTTGAAGATACATTTTATATGGGCAAACCATCTTTAGATGTTTTTCCCATCAAGAAATTGCCAGCTGACAATGTTTCTGAACGACCATTGATTGCTAAAGTGAAAAATAATTCTCAAAAACCAAATATTAGCATCGAATGTGCGGATGAGAATGCAGTTGCAGAGCTTCATCTTCCTTCTACCAATGATGCTACAAGCAAAGGACTTGCTATCAAGGAACCCAAATATGGGTCTTATTCAGGAAGTGCCTTATCTACACCAATGGCTTCCAATATCAGGCCATCTCCTTGGTGTTTCTCTCCTCCTGGAAATCAGTGGCTAGTTCCTGTAATGTCTCCTTCCGAAGGACTTGTTTACAAGCCCTACACTGGGCCTTGCCCCCCAGCTGCAGGTTTTTTGGCACCGGTTTATGGAAGCTGTGGTCCCGTGAACCTAGCTGCCGAAGATGGGGACTTTCTGAACCCAGCTTACAGTGTTGCAGCTTCTCACCAACAGGGAATTGGAATTCTTCCTGGCAACCCTCCTTTTGGTCAGACCTACTTTCCGCATTATGGCATGCCAGTTAGGAATCCATCAGTTTCCGGCTCAGCAGTTGAGCAGATGAGCCCGTTTACAGGAGTCCAGCCAAAGGGCAATCAGTTATCAACAGGTGACGTAAACTTCACCATAGCTCAACAGAGTTCGTGCAACATGTCGAGTAAGATGAGTCGAGCAATTTCTTATTGTGTAGGAAAACTGCCTGCGTCAAAAGAGAGCGAAATACAGGGAAGTACAGCAAGTAGTTCCTCTGAGAGGCCTAAAGGGGATGCACTTCCTCTTTTCCCTACTGAACCTACAACTGAGGCATCCAATCACAATGCTCAGACTAGCTTGCAGCAAACACGGGTGATTAAGGTTGTACCACATAACCGCAGATTAGCAACTGAATCAGCCGCTCGGATCTTCCAGTCTATACAAGAGGAAAGGAAACAGTACGACTAGTTTTGTTATCTCATGAGACCTACTTCTCGGAAAATGACTGTATTCTTAGTACTGTCAAATATTTGATATTTTATATCTGTAATTCGTATATGTTAAATCATGTACATAGGGCAACATAAGGTTGAGAAACAACCAACTTCTGCTCAATTGTAACCATGCTTACTTCTATGTTTTATGATCAACAGGCATTTCTATAGGGGCCATTTTTGCAGCAAATCTTAGCGGCGATAGAAAGTTATCAAGCATGTGCTCCACCACAAGGCTTAAGCTATCAAGCATTGCAAATCTACTTATAAATACGATTCCGGAAGAAAATAAATGAAAAGAAAAGTCTCCCATGTCAAATGTGCCCTCTAATTCTGGAAATCTTTTGTTAGTCTGCAATATAATAAGTTTATCAAGATCAAATTGATTCAAAACAAATTATGTCAAATATTCCTTGGCGAAAAACTTACCAGCCGTCGGGCCTCCATAGAGTTTTCAGAGTTTGATACCCAGCTATTTTATGTTGCCTTAATTTATTATACTAATAAATATGTAATATTTTTTGTAAATTTGTTTCAGAAAATTAACAAGAAAAATCTAATGTGGTTGAGAAAGTAGATCAATTGCCGAATCATATAAATCTTGCACTGTGTGTGCAATTGTTCTTTTTTCTTATTTATTTACTAGATTCATTCATAACACTTGAAGCACCTCTGGTCCCAATTTTTCTACCTTCATTCCTTGTGAACTAGGTTGAAAACTTAATGGGTTACACACAAAGAGTAACATATGAATTAAATTGAATTGTGGATTGAAAATTTTCATTGGGACTTATTGAGAAAGGACTATGTAGAGTTAATAATATGTGTTTAATTAAGTGGATTTAATTAAATTGTTTAATTAAATCATAAATGCTCACATTTAAATATAATGAATTTAATTTAGGGGTTTAATTAAATCCACTTGTCTAATAATTAATTAAAAGAGTTAATTGGTTTAACTAAAATAAATTTAGTCAAAAAATTTAATTTAAAAGTTTAATTAAATCATTAAGTCTATCTTTTAATTAATGAAGCATAAATTGGGCTAATCAATTAAAAGAAGTTTAACTGGATCTTGAAAACACAAGTCAATTAAATGGTTTAATGATGACTTAGGGCCTTAAAAAATTATAATTATAATTAAGTCTAAAAGCTAGTGGAACTAAAAATAAAAAAGATTAATATACTATACACCCTCAATGGAATTTTTTGACATCACAAGCAGGATTAGGATGATTACATATGTTTTATTTTATTTATTATTTATTTTTTAATATTGAAGCTATTAGCATAGTTATATCCATAACTCTATTCAATCTTATCGAAGACTTGAACGGTTTCAATTTGAAAACAACCAAGAACGTGTGCAAAATCAACTTGGAAAAGGATACATGCTTAGATGATTTTATGTTTTAATTTTCATTAAATTAAATGCTTTATAATATGATTATGTTTGCATGAACCGAAGCATGGTGAATGATCCTCTTCAAAATGTAACACATGTAAACATCACTCCTTTCAATTGTTGACCTGATTGATAATATGCTAAATCACCTGTTAACGTTGTATTTTATTTACTTGTTATTTATTCATTTATTTGTATTTTTTATTTGTCTTACTTTTATTTATTTATTTTTTTTTTCTTCATTCATTTATTT
Source organism: Heritiera littoralis (assembly GCA_031772115.1). Taxonomy (NCBI): domain Eukaryota; kingdom Viridiplantae; phylum Streptophyta; class Magnoliopsida; order Malvales; family Malvaceae; genus Heritiera; species Heritiera littoralis. The sequence goes on from JAPDPK010000090.1 coordinate 2,247,421, forward strand.
CAACTACATGTTTCCTATATCTTTCATTTTTTTATGCACATGTAATTTAACTTTATTTATATCCTCTTATTTAGTTATTCATGTTTACTATTTATCCTTTGCTTATTTATTTTTCTCATCCATCTTTAATTACTTATTTTTATTTGTTTTTTTATTCATTCACTTTTTTTGTTATTTTATTTTTGCTTATTTATTTTAGTCATTTGCTTTTTATTATTTATTCTTATTTATCTTTTTTATTCATAAAAGGGGAAAATAATTAAAAAATAAGGTAGTATTGTCGTAACGGCTTCGCGCTCGACGATTTCGAAAAAGCGTTAAAAAAACAAAAATGGGAGTCGCCACCAATCTTTTTTATTAGGTGTGATTGGCCACCTAAAATATTTATCTTATTAATAAAATCTCAAAATTAATTAAGTTTTATTAAAAAGATAATTTTTGGTCTGCGAAAACAAAGTTGGGTTCGGGGGTACGGTTACGCGTGGGGAAGGATTAGCACCCCCACGACGCCCGTTAAAAAACGGTACCATAATAATCATGTGTTATCTTTTAGTTTTAATAAAATGATCTTAATTTAATATTTAAAATTAATTCTTTTTTTATTCCATTTTTGAAGCATTTTATTATTTATCGAAATTATCTTTTCATTTTTAAAAAAGAAACTAAATTTTATTTTTTTTTTGAAATTGAATGTGAACCCTTTTGTATTGAATAATTAAATCGAATACTCCAATACTTTTGGCAGCATTTGAAATAATTTTCCTCACCTAGAGATTTCTTAAGAATCACTACTTGTGACTTCTACAGAATCTCATCTTCGGAAGGGCTCGCATCTTATTTCGAAAAATTATCATGAATGCATATGATGCAAACAGATAAAAATGATGCAAATGAATTTTTTTATTTCAAATTTCATTATTTATTTATTTAATTTTCTTTGTTTTTTTTAAAAAAACTTATTCATTTTCATTCTTAATAAAATTTAAACTATTGAAAAATCATACTAAATATTCCAATACTTTTGGCAATATTTAGTACAACTTTTCTCACCTAGGGATCAGCTAGGAATCACTACTTGTGACTTCCGTAGCATCCCATCATTGGAAATCATTTTATTAATTTTGAAATTTAAACTTTATTGTTAATTTCCCTTTTCTATTTTTCCCTTTTTTAAAAAACTTATTTGTTTTTATTTTTAACGAAAATTAAATTATTGAAAAATTATACTAAATATTCCAATACTTTTGGCAACATTTAGTACAACTCTTCTCACCTAGGGATCAGTTAGGAATCACTACTTGTGACTTCCGTAACGTCCCATCATCGGGCCAAATATTTAATTAACTTTATTTCTTAGGAATGTGAAGAATTGCTAATTTACCTTATGAGTTTAATATCAAAAATCTATTTTTTTTAATGAAGTAAATAACCATGAATTCTATTTAAATGGTGTAGACACCAAATTTTGTCCAAATTGATAATTTGTACTCAATTGGACTTTCAAAATCCAAAATAAAACATTGAGCTTCAATGCCCATTAAAATGAGTAAATTCATTTTTATTATTAATATTTTATTTTTATCTATTTGTTTCTATTTTTATTTTTATTATTATTATTATTATTATTATTATTATTTTTTGTTTTGTTTTCATTTTTTATTATTATTTTTTTATATATATTTGTTTTTATTTTTATTTGATTTACTATTATTGTTATTGTTTTTTACCACATGTGCTTTATTTTTATTATTTATTATTATTGTTATTATTATTACTGTTTTTTTTTATTATTATCATTATCTTTTCTATTATTATTATCTTTTCTTTATTATTATTATTATTATTATTATTATTATTATTATTATTATTATTATTATTATTATTATTACCTTTTCTTGTCTATTATTTCTCTTATTATTATTATTATTTTTATTTTTATTTTTTTTTATTTTTTATTTTTGCTTATTGTTTCGTTGCCCCAGCCGCCGGTACTGCTCCTATCACGCATCCATCAACCATCCTCTGCCACAACCGCCGGTTCTCCAACCTTTCCCCCAGGTCTCGGGCATCACCAAAACGCCTCTTTCCCAGGCTGTCAATCCCATCTCTGACCAATGCCTTGATAACCGGAAGATAATAACAAAAACTTAAGGATTAATTCTGAAACCCTAGACAAAAGGGGGTTCCGAAATCGGTTTAAGAAGACCCAAGCAAAAAGATTTTTCTTCTTCTTCTTCCGGCAGAGAGAACGGAGACTCAAAAAAAAAAAAAACTCTGAAAAATTGACCAAAAACCAACAAACACCGCCCCCATTTTTGCCCTAGCCGTATCACCGTGACCCCTTTCCTACCCAAAAGGTCATCTCAGATTCTTACCACCACCACCGAAACCACTCATCATTACCCTAACCACCACCACCGAAACCCTAAGTCCGGACAACCCAGAACCCTAGATCTAAAAAAATCTAGATCTCAAACCTGCAAAGAAAACAAAAGCCAAAAAGAAGCGAAACACAACAAACCCGATACCGAAAAAGGAAACAACCAAATCATCAACCAAACAGAAAACAAAAAGGGGGGAAACGTTTTCAGAGGGAGGTTAGATCTGTGGGGTTGGAAGTGTTTTCGAGGGAAACGAACCCCAGATCTGAGAAGAGGAAGGTGAGAGGAGCGTTTTAGGTTTACGGGGAGGACCACCGGCGACCGGCGTACGGCGACGCACGGCGGCCACAGCGGCGGCCGGAAATCGCAGGAGGGGGAGACTTTCAGAGGATTTTCGGAGTTTTTTTTGGAGAGGCCGGTTGAAATGAAGGGAGAAAAAAAATATAGCCTTTTATAGAGGAGCAAAACGCTCCGTTTTGATTGCCTGACCCGCGCTTCGCTCCGACCCGACCCGAGATCCGCGCAAAACCGACCGCGATCCGACCCAGCAGCTACGACCCGCTCCGTTTTGGGGTATATTTCTTTTCTTTATTCTATTTATTTCTTTTGTTAATTATGGCAAAACAACAAAAAAACAAAAAAAACAATAATAAAATAGAAAATGTAACAAAGTGAAAAATAAATAAAATAAATAAATAAATAGTATGATACGATAAAATAAAAATGAACATATAGTTTTAAAAGGGAAAATAAAAATATATAAAGTATGTAAAATACATAGTTTTAAAATATATAAATTTGATGTATATAAAATACATATAATAATAAATATATAAAAGAAAATGTAAATATATAGTTTTAAAATGTATGAAAATAAATGTGTAAAATACATACATATAAACATAGAAATATATAGCTTTAAAACATATGAATATTTTTACATAGAATATATAAATAAATATATAAAAATGTATATATACATAAATTATATATAAAAGCACATTTTTAAAATAAAAATAAATTTTATTAGATAAATGAAATGTGGGCTAAGGAAAAAAATAATAATAATAAATGAAGAATAATAATAAAATTAAAACAAAATAAGTAAGAAATCCCGATGATAAGTCTTCGTTGAACTCGCAAGTAGCGATTCTTCGAAAAACTTTAGGTGAGGGGAATTATATCGAATGTTACCAGAGTATTGGGATATTCGGTATTATTTCTCAATATTCGATTTCATGCTTATTTTTTGTATTTATTTATTTACCTTTTATTTTTTATTTTTAAATATATATAACAATGATAATGAAAAAACACATAAAAATAATGAACCGATAAAATTAAAATAAAATAAGTAAGAAATCCCGATGATAAGTCTTCGTTGAACTCGCAAGTAGCGATTCTTCGAAAAACTTTAGGTGAGGGGAATTATATCGAATGTTACCAGAGTATTGGGATATTCGGTATTATTCCTCAAAATCCAATTTCATGCTTATTTATTTATTTTTTTTTAAAAAGAAAAAATTAAAAATTAATTAATAATAAAATGAATAAATAAATATATATATATATATATATATATATATATACATATATACATGATAAAGAGTTTTGACAAATAAAGAGTGTTTAGAGAAGTATTAATTAAGTGAAAACTAATAAAAACAAAAGATGTAATAAAAACAATTGAAAGAAATAAACAAAAGGGGATTTTTAGAATTACATAAAAAAAATAATAATAAATATTAATCATAGTAAAGTTTCCAAAAGTAAAGAATGATAGTTAAATTAATTAAATAAGTAATAATAGAATTTTAGTAAAAAGGAATAATTAAAAGAATCAAGATAATAAATCTTAATTTCAAAATAAATGGAATTCTTCCGAGGATGGGATGTCTTGAAACTCACAAGTAGTGATTTCTTGACTGATCCCTAGGTAAGAAGAATTAGCTAACTGTTACCAGAGTATTGGGATATTTAGTTAAATTTTTCAATAATAAGAATTTCATTAATAAAAATCAAAATATAAAGTCCTTTTTTATAATTCCGCGTGTATCATCTACCATATGTTTGCATCATACGCATAAACATTAATTTTAAAATAAATGGAATTCTTCCGATGATGGGATGTCATGAAACTCACAAGTAGTGATTTCTTGACTGATCCCTAGGTGAGAAGAATTAGCTAAATGTTACCAGAGTATTGGGATATTTAGTTAAATTTCTCAAAATCAAGAGTTTCATCAATAAAAATTAAAATAATTCTTTTTATAATTCCACATGTGTCATACATCAAATGTTAGCATCATTTGCACAAACATTAAAATCTTAAAATAAACGAAATTCTTCCGAGGATGGGATGTCTTGAAACTCACAAGTAGTGATTTCTTGACTGATCCCTAGGTGAGAGGAATTAGCTAAATGTTACCAGAGTATTGGGATAGTTAGCCAAATTTCTCAATATCAAGAGTTTCATTAATAAAATCAAAATAAATAAAATTTCTTTTAAGTTTCATATGCATTATACATTCTCATCAATACTACATGCGTATGCGATCGATCATAAGATAGCGTGAGCGCCACCGAAGATGAGATTCCCTAGAACTCACAAGTAGTGATTCTTAAGAAATCTCTAGGTGAGAGAAATTATTTCAAATGTTACCAGAGTATTGGGATATTTGATCTAATTTTTCAATAAATGGTGTTCATGTTGATTTTTATAATAAACCCCTTTATAACAGTAATTTTTCAAACAAATATGCTAATATTTTTTATAACCAAAAGCCAAGACTATCTCATCAAAATCGAAAGATACCATGTAGTTAGGATGGTACCGTTTTTAACGGGCGTCGTGGGGGTGCTAATCCTTCCCCACGCGTAACCGTACTCCCGAACCCAATTTTTGTTTCGCAGACCAAAGGATTATCTTTTTAATAAAACTTAATTAATTTTAAGATTTTGTTGAGAAGATAAACGTTTTCAGGTGGCCAATCACACCTAGTCAAAAAAGATTGGTGGCGACTCCCTTTATCTGTTTTTAAATGTTTTTCAAAATCGTCGAGCGCGAAGCCGTTACGACAGCTTGGCGACTCCACTGGGGACGCTAAGAGGGTCAAACCATTAAATAACCATATGGTATCTTACATTTTAATTTGATAGTCTTGGTTGGTATTTGAATTTAATTTTCTTCTTCAAAAAAAAAGCGAAATAAAAATAAATTCTACATAAGAACTCAAAATAAATAAATACGTAAATAAATAAATAAGAAATTCGTTTCATTCATTTTTATCATTTGATTCATTACATTCTTTATGTATAAGGTTGTTGTCGAATAAATAAAGTAGGACATATACTCATTTATTGTTGCATACATAAGTGCATTGGCATAACATGAGCCCTACACCCGGGTTCTGTCCTTTTTAGGAGGGGGTAAAGTAGCTATGCTCTCGTGAGGTAATCACCTCCGCAATGGCAAGTGAAATACTCCCACTCAGATCTGTTCCTTACTAGTCCAGTGTGGACGACAGTATGGAATGATTTGGGAACCTTGTAGATATGTGAAACCTTAAACCAGCATATAGTATGTTGTGAGGAGACCAACCTAGGAGAGCCATTCCTTCCCTTTTATGAGAGTGACCTTTGATAGGACATAAATAAGCATCACATCCTTTATTTGTTTTTATTTCCATGTTTATATTGTTTATACACATACTGATTTGTATTTGTTTTCCTGTTCTTTTTGCATGAATCCTCTTGCATCACATAGTCACATAAGGGGGTATTTTAACCATGGTTCTCTTCAACGAGGAATTCTTCACTGAATCCATAGAAAGGCTAGCTTGTTCGTCGTCTGTGAACGTTCCATGTGATTCCTACCGAGAGGTACAAATTTGGTCTGAAAAGGTTCAACAAGTGAAAGGAGATTGCTTGACCGGGAATTTCATGTCCTCACTCCCACAAGAAGTGAATCTAAACCTCCAACAAAATAATCTAATAGATTTAGCCAGCTTATGGGATCAAATCAGTGAGGAAGGGAAGAAGGATTTCCACGAAAAATATGGCCAAATAGAGTCTTTGATTGCCGTAAAAGTTGAAGAACCACTAATCAGAGCCGCTATTCAGTTTTGGGATCCCTCCCATAGGTGCTTCTCTTTCAACGGAATGGACTTGACACCCACAGTAGAGGAGTACTTCTTCCTGTTAGGTATTGACCTGAAAAGTCCGGATAAGATCTATGTTCGAAAGCCAAAATCCGGATACCGCAAGAAGCTAGCCAAACTTATGGGAGTCAGACCGGAAGATATAGACTCTCATAAAAAGGAGAAGGGATCCAATGTTTGTATGCCCTGGGATTTTCTTCATGCATTTATCAAGGGACATCTTAGTGACCAGCAAGGATTGGCGGCTTTCGCTCTAGCAATCTATGATTTGATTATCTTCCCTAAGGTGCTAGGGCACATTGAAGTAGCAGTGATCGACCTTTTTGAGCAAATCGAGAATAATGGGAATCCAGCACCTGCCATACTAGCGGAAACCTTCAGGTCATTGAATTATTGTCGGAGGAACGGAGAAGGGCGATTTGTGGGATGTGCACAGCTACTGCATGTTTGGGCTAAAAGTCATTTCAAGTGTGAGGAAAAGGCCTTTAAGAGAACTTTCCTACATCATCGTGCTCCAATTAAAGAGTTCTGCAACAGTAAGTGGCCGAAGCTGAAGAGCAAGGAAGAATGGGTGGATTTTTTGCAAAGGCTTGGGGAGAAACAGATTGTATGGATGACCCCTTGGATGCCTCATGTACCGGTCTTGTATCGATGCGGAGAAGAATCATGGGTGCAACTTCTAGGACTATGGGGAGTGGTAAGCTATGCACCACTTATGGTGCTAAGACAGTTTGGAGCCAAACAGTTTATTCCATTAACACAGGGGCTTAGTGATTTGGAATTTTCTTACGGTGAGCCAAAGACAATGAAAAGGGGAGAGCAAGTGGTTCGATCATGGAAACAAGCACGAAGAATCAACCTTGGGCCCCTTTCTGATAAAGCTACCCCGAAATACCTGGTGTGGAGGGCAAAGCAAGTGAGGGAAGTGGTGTTTCTCCCGAGAGAGTATAGCATGCCTTTAGAACCGGAAATAGAAGCATCCGAGGCCGAGATCGCCAGGCAGCAATTCAAGATAGATGAGGAAAGGTGGAAGCAAGAGAATTTGAGGCTTCGAAGAGAAATGGAACAGCTCAAGTACGAGGCAGAAATGAGAGAAGCCAAGCTCAAAAAGGTCCAACAAGAACACAACGTCACCAACAAGGATCTCAGAAACCTGCACCTAGAGAACAAGAAGTTGAGATCCGAAATGAGGGTTGGAGGGATCATGCAAACCTCAAATGAAAGGAAAAGAGAATTAGAAGACTTGCACAAAAGGGTAGAACACTGGGCGCACAAAGCAAAGAAGAGTGAAGAAGAAGTTGCCTATTTGTCCCAAGAACGACAAAATTGGGAAGGCATGTACTCAGCAAGTGCAAGGAAATTAGCCCAATGTCAGAAAGAGAATGAGGAACTAAAGGAGAAGTTGAAAAAAGGAAAGCAAGTCGAGGTAGATGACGAAAAAGCTACATTGCAACAAAAGGTTCAAATGTTAGAGGAACAACTACAAGAGCATAAGAACCACATCAAAGTGATAGTAGAAGATTGGGAACAAAGTGAAAACAATTGGAGATATGGATATGACTTGGCACAGGATGCAAGCATGACATGGAGAGTGGGAAGCCTCGGGAGACAGCAATATATAGAGCATATGGCCACTCAAGTTTGTAAAGCTGTGACAAAGGCGAGGGAAATGGTTGATAAGGCCGAAGCCTTGAAACAAGAAATCCTCCCAACAGAAAAATACGGGCAAAGGTTGCTGAACTTTCTAGACGAAGCCAAGGATCAATATCAGCAAGTTAGTCGTTTTTATGGATATAATCAGAATATGATTGGAATGTAACAAATGACTTGTCAAATGAATGAAAGTTCCTTTTGTTGAAATTGTTATGGCTTAAATATCCCTCAAAGTATCATTCATTTTGCATCACATTCATTCATCACATTCATTCATGTGGTTTAAATAAAATGTAATATTTCAAAGTTGCATCATGTAGTAATTAGCTTCTTATTGTGGTAATCAAGATTCAAGGATTGCTCCAACATTCAAGATTTCAGCCCAAATTCCCAAGCACCCATATAACACTCGGCTACGTGCAAAAGCAATGGAGGAAGAACATGGTAATAGGATAGATAGAATGGAGAAAGCACAAGAAGAAATCCGAGGGCAGTTAGCCGCTTTAATGGAGATGATGACACGGATGAACCGAGAAAAAGAAGTGGCTAGAGAAACACCTAACCTAGGGACTGATCAGCCCCGGGAAGATGACAATCCTCAATACCCTCCTGGATTTACCCCACTTTATGCCCAATCCTCACAAGGCATACCTCCACCTCCACCTCCACCTTATGCCCAATCCTCACAAGGCATACCTCCACCTCCGCCTCCTCCACAGCCTATGGGTGGCTATGCGTACATGTATCCAGGTGCACCAAGTACCTCTGCACAACCTCACATCACAATACCTATACCCTCTGCTCAAGGTACAAGACCCGCGGATCCAATTCAAGTCCCTGACTTAGACGATCCAAGGGAATAGGAAAAACTAAGAGGAAGCGTATCAGAGGTAAAAGGCAATTCAGACTCGAAAAAATTAAACATCATAGAAGAGAGGTTACGGGCCATTGAGGGCAGTGATTTTTATGGGTCTGTAGATGCAATGGGATTGTGTTTGGTTCCAGATGTGGTGATCCCTCCTAAATTTAAAACCCCTGAGTTCGAGAAGTACGATGGGACCAAGTGCCCGATTACCCACGTGACCATGTATTGTCGCAAGATGGCTGCCTATAATCACGACGATAAGTTGTTAATACATGTATTTCAAGACAGCCTCACTGGGTCAGCTGCTAGGTGGTATGTGCAGCTAGATCGTACTCGCATTCACAACTGGAATGATCTTGCTAGAGCGTTTATTGCTCAGTACAAACATGTAATGGATATGGCCCCAGACAGGTTGTCTCTACAAAATATAGAAAAAAGGGCCAATGAAAGCTTCAAGGAATACGCTCAACGTTGGAGGGACATTGCATCCCAAGTCCAGCCGCCTTTAACCGAAAAGGAGATTACGGTGATGTTTGTAAACACTCTGAAGGCCCCCTATTATGAACGTATGATAGGGAATGCAACAAAGAATTTTGCAGACATGGTTATCACGGGAGAAATAATAGAAAGCGCGATCAAGAGCGGAAAGTTGGAAGGCAGTGATTCAAAGAAAGGTGGGTTATCCAAGAAGAAAGAGGCTGAAACCCAAGCAGTCACCCATACGACACCTCGATATAGAGGATATGCACCTTACCCACCTCGTTTTCGACCACCACCTCAACCTTACCAATATTACCAACCCTATTTCCCGACCTCAAACAATGTCTCTCCCGCTCCATACCAAAGCCCATCACAACCACCAACTTTTCGGCCGAATTTTCGTCCTCCACCACCGTACTATACACCAACACCTACGGCCCAGCCTTACCAGCCAAACAGTAACCCAACTGCTAACCAAAGGCCTCCCCGAAGAAATGTTGAAAGGCCTCCCATTGACCCCATTCCTATGTCCTATACAGACCTATTCCCACAATTGGTGAAAGGACACATGCTCGCACCTCTTTACATGGAGCCAATGAAACCACCTTTTCCGAGATGGTATGACCCCAGCGCTCGATGTGACTATCATGGTGGAAACCCGGGTCATTCAACGGAGAATTGCACAGCTCTCAAGTATAAGGTGCAAGATTTGGTCAAATCAGGAAGGTTAACCTTTTCCAAGGAGGTGGAACCCAGTATCAATGCTAACCCACTTCCTAGTCACAGTGGAGGATCAGTTAATGCGGCTGAAGTTGGGAGGAAGTGTTGTATAAAGAGACACGTGGAAGAGGTTAAGACTCCGATGAGTCTAGTATTCGATGTTTTATTCAAAGCCAAGATGATTCAACCTCTACCGTTAGGCTCGGATGTCTGTCAAGATGAATTCAGTTCAAGCCAGACTTGCAAATATCATATGGGACACGTGGGTCACTCTGTCCAAAATTGTCCCCACTTTCGACACGTGGTCCAATCAATGATGGATTCATCTTTGATTGAATTCTATACGGAGAAGGAGGAGGGTGTAGTGAGTACTGCTTCAAGTGAACCCTCAGAAAATGATTATCCGTGGGGAAAACCAATGACCGTGTTTTACAAGGAGAAGCCCAGCCCCACGAAAGAGGAATCTAGCTTTGTCACTCCTCCGACCATGACAATCAAAGTTCCGAGCTCTTTCCCTTACAAAAACAACAAAGCTGTCCCCTGGAAATATGAGTTCAAAGCAGTGATTGGAGGGTCAGGCAATGCGAGCTCAGATAAGTCAGATATGCCCGATAATGCAAACATTAGTGGGGTAGGAGGAATCACACGAAGCGGAAGATGCTACACACCGGAGATGTTAGAAAGGGCCCGAAAAGGGAAAGGAAAGGAGAAAGAGGAGGACAATCAGGCAGAGAAAGAAGAGGAACAAGCCTCGGACCAAGGAGGAAACTTGCAAAAGCCAATATCAGAGGACGATGCAAAGGAGTTTTTGAAGTTGATTAAGCACAGTGAATACAGTGTGGTCGAGCAATTGAACAAGATGCCTGCTCGAATTTCACTATTATCTCTGCTGCTAAATTCAGAATCGCATCGGAACGCCTTAATGAAGGTATTGAACCAATCCTATGTGCCTCATGATATTCCGGTCGACAGTATGGACCAGCTGGCGGGAAATATCACAGCAGCAAATTTCATATCTTTCAGTGATGACGAAATCCCGCCGGAAGGGCGAGGGAGTATTAAGGCCTTGAATATCACTACAAGCTGCAAGGGTCACACAATCGCCAAGGTTTTGATTGACAACGGCTCGTCGATCAACGTCATGCCTATGGCCACGCTAAAAAAGATGCCCGTTGACCTGTCATACATACAACCGAGTAACATGGTTGTGAGGGCCTTTGATGGTTCTAGAAGGGATGTAGTCGGCGATATTGAAATTCCGATCGAAATTGGACCGATTACTTTCAGCGTTCAGTTTCAGGTAATGGATATCTCGCCGTCATACAGTTTCTTACTGGGGAGACCATGGATCCACACGGCTGGTGCTGTTCCTTCTTCATTGCATCAGAAAGTGAAGTTTGTTGTCGGGGATAAACAAATTTCTGTCTCCGGAGAAGAAGACCTCGTGATCACCAAGCCATTATCTGTGCCCTACATTGAGGCAGCCGAGGAAGCATTGGAGTGTTCTTTCAGAGCCTTCGAAATCGTGAACGCAACCTATGTAGGAGAAGGATCAAGAATACCCACCCCTCGGTTGTCAACAGCTGCCAAGATGGTTGTTAAACAGACATTGCAAAAGGGCTGGCGTGTCGGGAAAGGTTTGGGGAAAAATCTTCAAGGACCGAAGAAATCTATGGAGATTGTGGAGAACAAAGACAAATTTGGCCTCGGATACAAGGTCACTGGTTCAGAGAGAAAGTGGATTCTGGAAGAGAGAAGGAAGAAAAGAATAGCCCGCCTCCGAGGATACGAAGAAGAATCGGAGAGGATGGTGATCCCGTACCTCTATGATACATTTCGATTTGGCGGACGTTATTACCCCGATTCATTAGAGGTAGTGGAAGCGAGACCTGTGTTACTGATGAAAGGACCCTCTCGCGGATTCCTAGTCTAAAGGGGTGCATGGAGGAATGACCACTTTTGTTTTAAGAATGATTATGTTGTGGGAAACAGAGCTGAAAGACTGAATTGTTGAAAGGATACCTTCTATCTTTTTTTTTCTTTTGTAATGTAGTGAGGTAGATTATCAACATCTCGGTCTAGAGAGCTCTAGAAAATTTTTTTTTTTTTTGTAAACTTGATCTTCATCATCATTTCAATAAATTAACAAGTTCAGTGCATTTTGAGTACTTTCTTTTCACCCCTCATCATTCCATAACTGTTCTTTCTATTCAGTTACTATCATTGGTATAAAAAACCAACCATATCTGTCAAATTTTTTACTTTTTTCAGGAAAATGAATAATGAATGTGAAGATAACCTTAACGACTATCCGGGGTTTGATTTTGAAAATTCTATGCACGTTGGTGAACTCGATAACAATGTAGATTCAGACGATGATGCCTTGTCTCCAGATCTATTGAAAATGATTGAGCAAGAGAAAAAACCAATTGAACCCCACAAAGAGGTAATTGATATGGTCAACCTAGGGGATGATGAGAACGTCAAAGAAGTCAAAGTAGGCACAGCACTTCCATTGGTTGAAAGGCAGAGACTAGAGGAATTGCTTCGTGAATACGTGGACGTTTTTGCTTGGTCTTATCAGGACATGCCCGGGTTAAACACTGATGTTGTGGAGCACCATCTACCTTTGAAAATAGAATGTAAGCCAGTGCAACAGAAGCTTAGGCGCATGAAGCCCGAGATGTTGCTAAAGGTGAAGGAAGAAGTAAAAAAGCAATTCGATGCAGGGTTCTTAAAGGTAGCCAAGTATCCGGAATGGGTGGCTAACATAGTGCCAGTACCGAAAAAGGATGGGAAAGTGAGAATGTGTGTGGATTATCGGGATTTAAACAGAGCTAGCCCTAAAGATAATTTCCCATTGCCTCATATCGATACCTTGGTGGATAATACGGCCCAACACTACATGTTCTCGTTCATGGATGGTTTTTCAGGCTACAATCAAATTAAAATGGCCGAGGATGACATGGAGAAAACCACTTTTGTGACAGTTTGGGGGACATTTTGCTACAAAGTTATGCCTTTCGGTTTAAAGAATGCCGGGGCCACCTACCAAAGGGCAATGGTAACCCTCTTTCATGACATGATGCATAAGGAGGTAGAGGTGTATGAGGATGACATGATTGCCAAGTCCCGAGGAGAAGAGGATCATGTAGCCAACCTTCGAAAGCTGTTCGAAAGACTACGAAAGTTTCAGCTCAAGTTGAACCCCGCCAAATGCACTTTTGGCGTTAAATCAGGGAAGTTGTTGGGGTTTGTAGTCAGCGAAAAGGGAATTGAAGTGGACCCGGATAAAATCAGCGCGATACAAAATCTGTCGCCTCCACGCACATAGAAAGAAGTAAGAGGCTTTTTGGGAAGATTGAACTATATTTCTCGTTTTATCTCGCAACTTACGCTTAAATGCGATCCCATTTTTAAGTTGCTTCGGAAACGAGATCCGGGAGAATGGAATGAGGCATGCCAAGAGGCTTTTGAAAAGGTGAAAAGGTACTTGTCGAATCCACCTGTTCTAGTACCGCCGACGGCTGGAAGACCCTTGTTGCTATATATGACTGTCAATGAACACTCTATGGGATACGTACTGGGCCAACATGATGATACGGGCAAGAAAGAACGGGCTATCTACTACTTGAGCAAGAAGTTCACTGATTACGAGGCCAAGTACACTACAATAGAAAAAATGTGTTGCGCATTGACTTGGGCTGCTCGTAGATTGAGGCAGTATATGTTGTATCATTCGACTTGGTTGATAGCTAGGTTGGATCCCCTCAAGTACATCTTTGAGAAACCATCATTGTCAGGCAGACTAGCTAGATGGCAAGTTATGCTTTCTGAATATGACATCGTGTACGTGTCTCAAAAAGCAATCAAAGGTGGGGCAATAGCCGACTTCCTGGCGGATCGTGCTACTGACGAGTATGAGCCCATCAAGCTAGATTTTCCAGATGAAGATATAATGTCTGTCTTTCAAGCGGAGAAAGAAGAGCCTGATAGCAAACAGTGGAGAATGTTCTTTGACGGTGCGTCCAATGCCTTAGGACATGGGATAGGGGCAGTTTTAATATCTCCAAATGGAAAATATTACCCGTCCACAGCCAGATTAAATTTCAACTGCACCAACAACATGGCTGAATACGAAGCTTGTACAATGGGCTTAGAAGCTGCAATCGAGAGGGGAATCAAAAACTTGGAAGTTTATGGAGATTCAGCACTGGTTATTTATCAGTTACGAGGTGAATGGGAAACAAGAGATCAGAAGCTAGTTCAGTACCAGAAGTACATAGCTGACCTTGTACAACAATTTGACGATATTATCTTCCAGCATTTATCTCGAGAAGAAAACCAGGTTGCCGATGCCTTGGCAACACTAGCTGCGATGTTTAAAATAGAGACAGAAGCAAATGTTTCACCAATCAAACTGCGCATGAGAGATTCTCCAATCCACTGTTCTAGTATTGAAGAGGAAGCGGATGGACAACCTTGGTATTATGACATCATGCAATACCTTAAGAGTCAACAATACCCAGAGCATGCATCAGAGAATGATAAAAAGATCCTTAGAAGATTGGCAATGGGATTCCTCATTGATGGAGACGTTTTGTATAAAAGAGGTAGAGATCAGATGTTGTTGAGATGTGTAAAAGTGTCTGAAGCCAAAAGGATTCTGGAAGAGGTACACGATGGAACTTGTGGGGCACATGCAAATGGTCATTTCATGGCTAGACAGATTATGAGGGCAGGCTATTATTGGACTACACTAGAAAGAGATTGCATAGATTATGCTAGAAAATGCCACAAGTGTCAAATCTATGCGGACAAGATCCAAGTCCCCCCGACTTCACTCAACGTCATGGCACCACCGTGGCCTTTTTCTATGTGGGGAATGGATGTGATCGGACCCATCTCTCCCAAGGCATCAAATGGGCACAGATTCATTTTTGTGATGATAGACTACTTTACAAAATGGGTTGAAGCTGCCTCTTATGCGAATGTGACCAAATCCACTGTTTGTAAGTTCCTAAAGAAAGAGATAATATGTCGGTACGGGCTCCCAGAAAGGATCATATCAGACAATGCCCTCAACTTGAACAATGACATGATGAAGGAAGTATGTGCACAGTTCAAGATCAAGCACCATAACTCGGCCCCGTATCGCCCGAAGATGAATGGAGCCGTTGAGGCTGCCAACAAGAATATTAAGAGGATTGTGGGGAAGATGACCAGCACATACAAAGACTGGCACGAGAAGCTACCATTCGCTTTGCATGCTTATAGAACGTCAGTGCGCACCTCTACTGGGGCAACTCCTTTTTCTTTGGTTTACGGCATGGAAGCGGTACTGCCTGTCGAGGTAGAAATCCCCTCCCTAAGAGTCTTAATGGAACTAAACTTGGACGAGGCTGAATGGGTTCGAAGTCGCTTCGAACAATTGAATCTTATAGAAGAGAAAAGGCTCACAGCATTATGTCATGGTCAGATGTACCAGAAGAGAATGATGCGAGCCCATGATAAAAAGGTTCGACCCAGGCATTTCCGTGAAGGGGAATTGGTGTTGAAAAAGATTCTCCCAAATCACCACGATAATCGGGGCAAATGGACACCAAATTGGGAAGGACCGTATGTGGTGAAAAGAGCGTTCTCAGGTGGGGCGTTGATCTTGACAGAAATGGATGGGAATGATCTGCCTAATCCGATAAATTCCGATGCTGTGAAGAAATACTATGCTTGAAAAAAAAAAGGGAGAAGGAAAAGAAAAAAGAGATAAAAAAAAAAGAAGAGAAGAAAAAAAGAAAGAAAGAAAAACAAAAAAAAGAAGAAACAGAAAAACAAAAAAACAAAAAAAAAAACAAAAAAGAAAGAAAATGAAAGGAGAATTCAAACTGAAAACCCAAAAAGGGCAGTTGGATTAAAGGGGATATCCTAGTTGAAAACCTGAAAAGGCGACTTGGACGCAGAAAAGATCAACACCTGGATCGAAATCATACGGAGCATGGCATCTGTCGGATGAACTCAGTGTGATAGGGGGCATCAACGGATTAGTTTTTTCCAAAGAAAGCACCGGTCTGGTTCGTGAAGGGTTATCTAAACATTCATTATTTATTTTGAAATTCACCACTTGACCCTTGTGGTATTCACTACCCAACTGTACTTTTGCTGTCATTGTCTCCTATTAGCCCAATAATAAATGCTTCTCTTCTAAATTTTGTTGTCCTTTTTGGTCACTCCATAACCAACCAATAAAGTGCAAGAATGCATTGCGTTTGTTAACAAAATTGAAAGGAAGATAAGGATTAAAATGATAATCTACCTGCTAACATTATTAAGGAAAAGAGAAGAAGTAGAAGAAGAAAAAAGGAGAGAAAGGAGGAAAAGAGAGAAATAAGGGAATGAAACAAAGAAAATTGAAAATTATGACGAGTACATGTTCTGAACCAACCCTAATTCGAAATTGGCGACAACTACTTTGTGAAATACGGGTGAAAGGATCAAAGGACACAAAAGGGACAGTCCTGAGAATTTGATTACCACAATAGGAATTGCATGACTTTGTCAATACATACATTTGCATTTCATTCATATTATGAGAATTCAAACACAAAAAAAAAAAGAGAGCACAAGAAAGAAAACAAACAGGCAAAAGGACAAACAAAAAAAGAGGGAGAAAAGAAAGAAAAAAGAAGAAGAAAAATGTTTCAGCATACCTCAAAAGAAAAAGAATTTAAAGTTTCATCGCCTCTGCTGTAAGAGGAGCATATTTCAGAAAAAGAATTTAAAGTTCCATCGCCTCTGCTGCAAGAGGAGCACATTTTCAGAAAAAGAATTTAAAGTTTCATCGCCTCTGCTGCAAGAGGAGCACATTTTCAGAAAAAGAATTTAAAGTTTCATCGCCTCTGCTGCAAGAGGAGCACATTTTCCAGAAAAAGAATTTAAAGTTCCATCGCCTCTGCTGCAAGAGGAGCACATTTTCCAGAAAAAGAATTTAAAGTTTCATCGCCTCTGCTGCAAGAGGAGCACATTTTCCAGAAAAAGAATTTAAAGTTTCATCGCCTCTGCTGCAAGAGGAGCACGTTTTCAGAAAAAGAATTTAAAGTTCCATCGCCTCTGCTGTAAGAGGAGCATATTTCAGAAAAAGAATTTAAAGTTCCATCGCCTCTGCTGCAAGAGGAGCACATTTTCCAGAAAAAGAATTTAAAGTTTCATCGCCTCTGCTGCAAGAGGAGCACATTTTCCAGAAAAAGAATTTAAAGTTTCATCGCCTCTGCTGCAAGAGGAGCACGTTTTCAGAAAAAGAATTTAAAGTTCCATCGCCTCTGCTGTAAGAGGAGCATATTTCAGAAAAAGAATTTAAAGTTCCATCGCCTCTGCTGCAAGAGGAGCACATTTTCCAGAAAAAGAATTTAAAGTTCCATCGCCTCTGCTGCAAGAGGAGCACGTTTTCAGAAAAAGAATTTAAAGTTTCATCGCCTCTGCTGCAAGAGGAGCACATTTCTAGGAAGAATTTTAAAATTTCGCTACCTCTGTTGTAAGAAAAAAAAAAGAAGAAGAAGAAAAAAAGAAAAAAAGAAAAAGAAGAAAGAAGCAAAAAAAAAAAAAGAAGAAGAAAAAAAGAAAAAAAGAAAAAGAAGAAAGAAAAAAAAAGAGAAGAAAAAAAAAGGAAGAAGAAGAGAGAGGGAAAGAGAAGGATTAGATATTAAGTTGGACAAAATTGTTGTCTATTGTCTTTGCTCTATTCCTGATACTCAGCAATGAGCAAAGAGGGGCAGCTGTAGACACCAAATTTTGTCCAAATTGATAATTTGTACTCAATTGGACTTTCAAAATCCAAAATAAAACATTGAGCTTCAATGCCCATTAAAATGAGTAAATTCATTTTTATTATTAATATTTTATTTTTATCTATTTGTTTCTATTTTTATTTTTATTATTATTATTATTATTATTATTATTATTTTTTGTTTTGTTTTCATTTTTTATTATTATTTTTTTATATATATTTGTTTTTATTTTTATTTGATTTACTATTATTGTTATTGTTTTTTACCACATGTGCTTTATTTTTATTATTTATTATTATTGTTATTATTATTACTGTTTTTTTTTTATTATTATCATTATCTTTTCTATTATTATTATCTTTTCTTTATTATTATTATTATTTTATTATTATTATTATTATTATTATTATTATTATTACCTTTTCTTGTCTATTATTTCTCTTATTATTATTATTTTTATTTTTATTTTTTTTTATTTTTTATTTTTGCTTATTGTTTCGTTGCCCCAGCCGCCGGTACTGCTCCTATCACGCATCCATCAACCATCCTCTGCCACAACCGCCGGTTCTCCAACCTTTCCCCCAGGTCTCGGGCATCACCAAAACGCCTCTTTCCCAGGCTGTCAATCCCATCTCTGACCAATGCCTTGATAACCGGAAGATAATAACAAAAACTTAAGGATTAATTCTGAAACCCTAGACAAAAGGGGGTTCCGAAATCGGTTTAAGAAGACCCAAGCAAAAAGATTTTTCTTCTTCTTCTTCCGGCAGAGAGAACGGAGACTCAAAAAAAAAAAAAAAACTCTGAAAAATCGACCAAAAACCAACAAACACCGCCCCCATTTTTGCCCTAGCCGTATCACCGTGACCCCTTTCCTACCCAAAAGGTCATCTCAGATTCTTACCACCACCACCGAAACCACTCATCATTACCCTAACCACCACCACCGAAACCCTAAGTCCGGACAACCCAGAACCCTAGATCTAAAAAAATCTAGATCTCAAACCTGCAAAGAAAACAAAAGCCAAAAAGAAGCGAAACACAACAAACCCGATACCGAAAAAGGAAACAACCAAATCATCAACCAAACAGAAAACAAAAAGGGGGGAAACGTTTTCAGAGGGAGGTTAGATCTGTGGGGTTGGAAGTGTTTTCGAGGGAAACGAACCCCAGATCTGAGAAGAGGAAGGTGAGAGGAGCGTTTTAGGTTTACGGGGAGGACCACCGGCGACCGGCGTACGGCGACGCACGGCGGCCGGAAATCGCAGGAGGGGGAGACTTTCAGAGGATTTTCGGAGTTTTTTTTGGAGAGGCCGGTTGAAATGAAGGGAGAAAAAAAATATAGCCTTTTATAGAGGAGCAAAACGCTCCGTTTTGATTGCCTGACCCGCGCTTCGCTCCGACCCGACCCGAGATCCGCGCAAAACCGACCGCGATCCGACCCAGCAGCTACGACCCGCTCCGTTTTGGGGTATATTTCTTTTCTTTATTCTATTTATTTCTTTTGTTAATTATGGCAAAACAACAAAAAAACAAAAAAAAACAATAATAAAATAGAAAATGTAACAAAGTGAAAAATAAATAAAATAAATAAATAAATAGTATGATACGATAAAATAAAAATGAACATATAGTTTTAAAAGGGAAAATAAAAATATATAAAGTATGTAAAATACATAGTTTTAAAATATATAAATTTGATGTATATAAAATACATATAATAATAAATATATAAAAGAAAATGTAAATATATAGTTTTAAAATGTATGAAAATAAATGTGTAAAATACATACATATAAACATAGAAATATATAGCTTTAAAACATATGAATATTTTTACATAGAATATATAAATAAATATATAAAAATGTATATATACATAAATTATATATAAAAGCACATTTTTAAAATAAAAATAAATTTTATTAGATAAATGAAATGTGGGCTAAGGAAAAAAATAATAATAATAAATGAAGAATAATAATAAAATTAAAACAAAATAAGTAAGAAATCCCGATGATAAGTCTTCGTTGAACTCGCAAGTAGCGATTCTTCGAAAAACTTTAGGTGAGGGGAATTATATCGAATGTTACCAGAGTATTGGGATATTCGGTATTATTTCTCAATATTCGATTTCATGCTTATTTTTTGTATTTATTTATTTACCTTTTATTTTTTATTTTTAAATATATATAACAATGATAATGAAAAAACACATAAAAATAATGAACCGATAAAATTAAAATAAAATAAGTAAGAAATCCCGATGATAAGTCTTCGTTGAACTCGCAAGTAGCGATTCTTCGAAAAACTTTAGGTGAGGGGAATTATATCGAATGTTACCAGAGTATTGGGATATTCGGTATTATTCCTCAAAATCCAATTTCATGCTTTATTTATTTTTTTTTAAAAAGAAAAAATTAAAAATTAATTAATAATAAAATGAATAAATATATATAAATATATATATATATATATATACATATATACATGATAAAGAGTTTTGACAAATAAAGAGTGTTTAGAGAAGTATTAATTAAGTGAAAACTAATAAAAACAAAAGATGTAATAAAAACAATTGAAAGAAATAAACAAAAGGGGATTTTTAGAATTACATAAAAAAAAATAATAATAAATATTAATCATAGTAAAGTTTCCAAAAGTAAAGAATGATAGTTAAATTAATTAAATAAGTAATAATAGAATTTTAGTAAAAAGGAATAATTAAAAGAATCAAGATAATAAATCTTAATTTCAAAATAAATGGAATTCTTCCGAGGATGGGATGTCTTGAAACTCACAAGTAGTGATTTCTTGACTGATCCCTAGGTAAGAAGAATTAGCTAACTGTTACCAGAGTATTGGGATATTTAGTTAAATTTTTCAATAATAAGAATTTCATTAATAAAAATCAAAATATAAAGTCCTTTTTTATAATTCCGCGTGTATCATCTACCATATGTTTGCATCATACGCATAAACATTAATTTTAAAATAAATGGAATTCTTCCGATGATGGGATGTCATGAAACTCACAAGTAGTGATTTCTTGACTGATCCCTAGGTGAGAAGAATTAGCTAAATGTTACCAGAGTATTGAGATATTTAGTTAAATTTCTCAAAATCAAGAGTTTCATCAATAAAAATTAAAATAATTCTTTTTATAATTCCACATGTGTCATACATCAAATGTTAGCATCATTTGCACAAACATTAAAATCTTAAAATAAACGAAATTCTTCCGAGGATGGGATGTCTTGAAACTCACAAGTAGTGATTTCTTGACTGATCCCTAGGTGAGAGGAATTAGCTAAATGTTACCAGAGTATTGGGATAGTTAGCCAAATTTCTCAATATCAAGAGTTTCATTAATAAAATCAAAATAAATAAAATTTCTTTTAAGTTTCATATGCATTATACATTCTCATCAATACTACATGCGTATGCGATCGATCATAAGATAGCGTGAGCGCCACCGAAGATGAGATTCCTAGAACTCACAAGTAGTGATTCTTAAGAAATCTCTAGGTGAGAGAAATTATTTCAAATGTTACCAGAGTATTGGGATATTTGATCTAATTTTTCAATAAATGGTGTTCATGTTGATTTTTATAATAAACCCCTTTATAACAGTAATTTTTCAAACAAATATGCTAATATTTTTTATAACCAAAAGCCAAGACTATCTCATCAAAATCGAAAGATACCATGTAGTTAGGATGGTACCGTTTTTAACGGGCGTCGTGGGGGTGCTAATCCTTCCCCACGCGTAACCGTACCCCCGAACCCAATTTTTGTTTCGCAGACCAAAGGATTATCTTTTTAATAAAACTTAATTAATTTTAAGATTTTGTTGAGAAGATAAACGTTTTCAGGTGGCCAATCACACCTAGTCAAAAAAGATTGGTGGCGACTCCCTTTATCTGTTTTTAAATGTTTTTCAAAATCGTCGAGCGCGAAGCCGTTACGACAAATGGCCTTTCCTCTTTTATGTTTGTTTATATGACAACCAACTAATAAGTAAAGACATGACATGGAATAAATCACGTTGTAAGAAAATCATGCTCATTTGTCCGGCCATCATTTAATTGCGCTAAAGCAACTCAGGTACCTTGAATACTATAGAAATTTCCACCACAAACAAAACTTTAAATACTATAAAATAAGCATCCAATGGCGTTGAATGGTCAAAACAAAAAATTAAATATATTGAAAGTAGAAATTCAGGCTAATAAACCAGAGGCATGTTAAAATATTGAATATAGAAAAGTAAACCTGTACCGAAAACTCTTTCCCTTTTCCCTTATTATCACAAGCCGATCTTTGCTTCACGTTTGGCTACTCCAAAGAGCACCACCAGTTCGCCCTCTGCTCACTGCTAGTTCGCCGGCTGTCAATCCTCCGCAACCTCAACTCAGACCACCGAAAGGGATCTCTCTCAAGGAAAGACTTGAAACCCCTCCAAAACCAGATAAAACCCACGGTTTTTTTATTACTTTTTTGGTGATTCACATCTTGGATATTTGCTGTATATTGGCTTGGGTCTAGATGTTTTGGAAAAATGATGAAGATTTCAATGGCTTCGAGTTCTTGGAAAAATTTTGATTATGGTTATTTTGTTAAATGAGTGTGAGTACGGGTTTGGGTAGAAGTTGTACAGGACTGGAGTATGGCGATGGATTTAAAGTTAACTGTGTGGTTTTTTCTTTTTTTGGCTGATGAAGGTGGTTTTGAGCGGTGATAAAGGATGGTGATTGTGCTGGTGGTTGCAGAGGTGCCGAGCCAAGGGTGGAGAGAAAGGATTCCCCCAAAAAATGGTTTGTGGCCTCTTTTTATTGTTGGTAGAAGACTTTCTGATTGATGGATCAAGACTCCGAAAAAGCCAATTTCCATAGCATCCTTGGAATTTAACTTTTAACCATGGCGATGAAAGGTCTCTCGTTGCTGCCAATGCTTTGGAACCAGTTTATTGGCATGTTATTGCAGGCTCTGGATTTTGGGATGAAGGAAAAGTGAAGACTTATGTTTGTAGCTTATTGACCTGATGCAGGGGGTAAAACAGAATCCTCAGAAGGTGATAGCTGAGAGGGACGGGAGTAAAATGGCAAGTTATCAAAATGGTGTAAACTCGAGAAGTTAAGGAAAAATGTCAATACATACTTGAATTTGTGTATGTTGGAAGAGAATAGCAGGGGCTTTGGGACGAGAGGTGTAAGCAAAAAAAGGGAAGAAACAAAATGGTATCTGTCTAGTTATTATTATTAAAAAAATAAATAAATAAATAAAATTAAATAAATCTTTTAATTTACTGAAAAAATAAAAAATAAAATAAAATAAAGGGTTGGGCCTTAAAATAAATTTTGAACCTGGACTTTAAAGAAAATGGATTTTACAATTGAACTTTGGGCTTTCAAGCCCATATGCCCAATTCATTAGTGGACTAAACACAAAAAGACATATTTATATATAGACTTAAGATCAAAAGATTTAATAAATTTAATCAAAATTTTCAAATGAGACCAAATCGAATGTATTGAAATTGAGAATAAGAACTCGGTTTATTTTGGGTAACATTTCATAACCCGGACAAAATTAGGTGTCTACAAGTATTTTTAAGCAAAAATAATTCTTTAGATCCTGTTGGAGGAATGCCAATAATTTTTGTCATAAAGGAATATTATTTTCGATTTTAAAAATTTTTATGAAAATTTCCAAATAAAAAAAACGAACTTTTCTCTAAAATTCTTGTATTTTGTTAACTATGTTATTTTTTTACTGCTTTTACATTATTGCTTGATAAATTATGAGGCATAAGATGATTAAAAGTTGATTTGTTCGTTCACACGCATCTTGCACAATCATTTGCATCTTTCGTAATTATTTGCGAAATACTTTTATTCAAATTAAAATATTTTTATTTATAACATTTAGTAGACAAGAATCGGAATGCCTTATAATCACATTATTAGAGTCATATTTGAATTCTAAATAGAACTATATGAAATTAGGACAGTTGAAATAACATTTATTATTTTTTATTTTATTTGAAAAATGAAAAGTTGGTACAATATGAGAAATTGATGGTGAAATTGAAAAATGAAAAGGAAAACTGAAGGCTAAGGACCAATGTGAGTAAATCAAGCGTTTTTATGGATATAATCCAAAAATGTTGGAGAAAATGTAATTTTAAAGTTCTTTAGATTAATAAAAGATCATTTTTGTAGAAATTGCTGTGGATGAATCCCCCTCAATGCCTCTCATGCCTTCGGTGGATGGTTCATTCAAGCCAAACGAAGAAAAAATTGATGGCTGCCAATGAACGCTCTTAATTAATCATATTCTTTTATAACACTAATAAAAATAAATTTGATTTATTTTAAATTTTAAAACAAATTATTAATTTGAAACAATTTAATTATGGAAACCATCTAACACATTGTTAGTGTAATTTTCAGGCTTCTAAAGTGAAATTAATAGTGTGACATGTGTTTTTTAGAGAATATTTAAAAGAATAAAAAAGAAAAAAATTAATTAAAAAATAAGTTACATGACAATTTTTTAATCTTGCTAATAAAATTTAAAATTCCTTATCGGTGAATAGTATAATAATCTTTAAATTATTAGTTTATTGAGTGTTACTTATTTGTTAATTATTATTGTGAATTCTGACCATATTAACTGCTTCCCTTAATGGTTCAACCTTAACTCAAGATTCAATCTTGGGCCATATGAGCTTCAAGGTTTAAAGTTTTTGTTTTTGATTTTGTTATAAGAAAAATGTTGGATGATTGCGAGTAGAGATGGGTTGTTTGAATTCAAACTTAAATATTATAATATATGATAACTTTTTTTAATCATTCCGTCAAAAAATTGTTGGCATAAAGTTTGAACTTAAATCGTAAGATTTGAAGTGTTAATTTTACAGCCCAAAACATTTTTTAATAGAATTATTTGAATAATGTTAATTAAAAAATACAAAAAAAAACTTAACAAAAAAAAGTAAGAGTAAAAATAAAAATTAACAAAAAAAAGGTGTTTGAAGTTTGGACTGCTGTGGCTGAAAAAACAAAATGAGGCAATCTGCCACTGAACAAAAAAAAAGGTAGAGAAGAGCCAAGTTCCCTGCTTAGAAGAAGCCAAGAGATATCATCATAACCCATCGTTTTAGCCATCTGGAAACTGTATAAAGATGCCTTGTTTCCGATCCACACATACACACACATATATATATATATATATATATATATATGTTTTCGAATATTATTTTTGAATAATTGTTTCATATACTGTGAGTAGAATATTTTTATTCTACAAGTAATGTTAGGATTGTGACACATGTCTTATAAAAATATTAAAATAAAAAATAAAACATGTGTCACGATCCTAATACCACTTGTAGCATAAAATTATTCTACTGACAATGTATAAAATAATTATCATATATTTTTCTATCAAAATTTATGTAAACATGTGTATGTATATGTATATGTATACGTATATTCTAAAGTTGATATAAGTAAAAACACGTGACTTTCATATAAGAAGAAACCTTACTAAAAATAAAAAATGTGTCTCTCATATCCATGTCCTGTATAAATAATTGTGTTCATATTGGGGAAGATAATTATCAGAAAATTTCAATTGGTGAGAACATGGGACGATTAAAAGCATCGTCACTCTGTCAACATGTATAATAACAAATAAACCACATATTATCATACATGAGATATCCTTTTTCTGCTTCACAGCCTCAATAGTTATATCAGATGAGACCGACCTTCCGTCAACACGAACATAGCTAAACATGTCATAGACCCATCGAATTGAAAAAAAAAAGTAATGGCAGAAATGCTGAAAAATTATTTCTGATCTTCGTTTGTCAAATAATGGGAAAGCTTTAGTTTTTTTTACCATACTGAGATGGAAATTTTTTGTCAGAAACAAATAAAAATTGACTGATTAATATTTTTACTTCTAGCAACCAATAGTCTAGGAGTACAAATGGCTAAAACTATATATAAGTTATTCGAGTTGAACTCAATAATTATTTAAGGTTGACTCTTTTATTTTCAAATTAAACTCAAGCTTGAACTATTCGAGTAACGAAACAAATCAAATTTGAGTATCTTAATACTCATCTAAAGTGTTTTGCCAATCTAATCGAAATTTTTAAATATATTTTAATTTTTAATTATTTATTATTTATTTATCACTTTACTCTCATAATATATAGTTAAAAATGATAAAAACAAACTTATAAAATCAAGTTCAAGCAACTCGAGTATTCTTTCAAGTTGAGTGACTCGAATATTTGGTTAAATTGAGCTTGAACTTCAAAAATAAATTCGATTGAACTTGAATCAAGTTTTGAGTCTCAAATTTTCGAGTCAAGCAGAATTCGAACTTGACACTAACCAATACATATATGATATGCTAAGATCAAGGTCGTGGTGGTAAATGACTTTGTCTGGAAATCATGTTTTATGATTTCTATTTGAGAAAATAATTGTGTTTAAGAGAAATTATTAAAATCCTTAAGGTTGTGTTTGGATAAAGAATTTTAAAGAGGGAATTCATTTTAATTAAGATATTTAAAAGTTCAAAATGCAAATTTTTTGTTTGGTAAAAAGTTTTGAAGAATTTGAAAATTTAGGAGGGATTTCAAAAGGGAATTTGAAATGCTCAAATTCCCTTTTGAAAATACACCTAAAGAGGTGGTTTTTCAAATTCTTTTCACTCTTTCCTACTTTATTAGACATGACATACTATTAAATATAAAGTAAAAACAAAAAATATATTATTTTATTTAAATTTAATATATATCTTTATTTTTTATATTATTAATAATATTTATACATTTTTATAAATCTAATGATACCCATATTGCATATTTTATTTGATATTTTTCTTTTTCTAATATATTTTTCTTTTATAATTATTTTGTATTTAATCAAATTCTAGTATTCAAAAATTCTTTTTAAAATTTTTTTATTCAAACAAGTCAATTATAAATGCTAACATTTTAAAATGATGAATTTTGGAATGCTTTCATTTTAAAATACCTCAAAATTTCAAAATTCTCCATCCAAACACATTCTAAGGGTGTGTTTGGTGAGAGATTTCAAGAAAGAAATGCATTTCAATCAAGATATTCAAAAGTTTAAAACTAAATTTCATTGTTTGGCAAAAAATTTTTGAAGAATTTGAAAAGATAATTTGAGATGCTCAATTTTTTTTTTGAAAATCCACCTAAAAAGGTGGTTGTCTAGAGTTCCTCTAAATCTTTCCTTATTTTTTACACATTAGCCACTACTAATATAAAATTGAAAAAGATAGATACTATTTTAATTAAGGAAAATTATTCTATACACTGTCAGTAGAGTTTTTTAACTCCACAAGTGGGTTAGGATGATAACATGTGTCCCATTTTATTTATTTTTTATTTTCTTAATATTTTTAAAGGACACATATCACCATCCTAACCCCGCTTGTGGAATTAAAAAAACTTCACTGACAGTGGATAGGATAATAATCCTTTTAAGTAAATAAAATATATATTTTACTTTTTTATATTATTAATAATATCTTTATATTTTTATAAATCTAATGATACCTATATTGCATATTTTTTTATTTTTTTCTTTTATAGTTTTTTTTATTTCATCAAATTCTAATGTTAAAAAAAATCTTTTTAAAAAATATTTATCCAAACAAAATAATTATAAATACTAATATTTTAAATTGATGAATATTGAAATGCTTTGAAATTTCAAAATTTCTCATCCAAGCAAACTCTAAAATCTATTATTCTAATAGCTTGTGCTAGTAAACATTCTACATAACGTTGTATTATTATTATTATTATTATTATTATTATTATTATTATTATTATTATTATGGAAGCCGTCAACACTAAAGGAAGACTTGGAAACATAGATGAATTAGAAAAGAGGAAGAAGAAATTATAGAGAAAAAATTTTAATTAATTTAAAATAGATAATGTTCAAATTTCGAATTTCTCCTTCATTAATATTTATTTTTGGATATTACATGTCTTTTCCTTCATTACTTACAAACTTGATGTACTTAACATGATTATAATAGAAGGAGTATTTTAAAGAAATCGATATCATAAACCGACCTTAGCTCAGTTGGTAGAGCGGAGGACTGTAGTGGGTCAAAGCCTCAGCTAATCCTTAGGTCGCTGGTTCGAATCCGGCAGGTCGGATTCTTTTTTGGTTTTTTTGTCTAAAGAAAACGATTTACTAGCCAAACAACTTCCTTTTTTTCATTTTCATTTTCATTTTCATTGAAGCAGCAAAAACAATTATTCAGGCAAAGAAACAACGCCAAATCCCAGTTCAACACAACCAATTAAAAAGTCATAACCTTTTACCGTCAGTTGCTTATAGTAAGGAAAAAGAAAAATAAAAAAAATAAATTTGTATATGATATACTGACAGTTGCTTATAGTAAGGAAAAAGAAAAATAAAAAAAATAAATTTGTATATGATATACTGACAGTGTGTAATATCTATATACTGTCAATGAATCAGAGATTAAGAACTCATTAATAAGTAAACTACAAAAATATCAAGCCCTCAAAAATAAATATAAATACAATTTTTTCAATTTACTCATATGGGCTTGATGAGGCAGGCGTCAATCTTTGATCAATGTATAGAGATCATACATTATCAATGTATCATATATAAATCCATAAAAAAATAAGATCACCAAAATTTGGTTGCCTCGAAAGTCATGAGAAAGTCGACAAAATTAATGTCTAAGTTTTTTTTTGTTACAATAAGAATATTAAATAACTGAAAACAATAGAGAGATTACTTGGATTTGAACCTAAATATGAGAAAATATCACAATCTATTCTTAAGCCCTCAATCAAAGAGATTGTTAACAAATCAATATCTAAGGTATGGATCTCAACAACTTGTTAAAATGAAAATTAAATATCTTTTGTCTTTATTATAGGGTTTAATATTGAATTAAAACAAATTAAGGCATAAATTTTGAATTAAATTAATAATTAGGTGAATTAATATCAATTTGAATAATATTATATTTGTTATATAAGTAAATTCATTACTTTTGCATTTATTATTAGCGTTAAACGTTTTATATATTTATTTTGCATATTATTAACAATGTTATTATATATATGAGAAAATATATAATTATAAATATTTTTTAAATTAAATTGAAAAATCTAAAATAATGTATCAAAACAAGTGCAGAGGCTCTCACTTCGAAAATATAAGATTCTATTAAATATGATTAAGCCAAAATTTTGAAAATTTTGGTGACATAAAATTTGAATTTCCAAATATATATATATATATATAATATATATATATAGACACACACACTAGTTATGAAAAGTTTAGGAGCGGGAGGTTATTTTATCTCCAATACCAATATATAACATCAATCAATTTCGAAATTTAAAAATTGCTTATCAATGATTCAAATATGAATGTTTTACGCATAATATTCAAATCTTAATCACTTTAGAAAAATTTTTGATAATTTTAAAATATAAATTTTGGATCACCGGAACTCTACTTACCAACAACTTATTTATCAATTATTTGGAGTTTCTTAGTAAATTTATCTTTTAAAAAATTGAAGTAAGATAAACTGGTTTAGTAAAATAGGAACTTATTAATTACTAGTAATGTTTTTTTTATCGGAATTACCAGTAATGTTTATTACATTAATTCATAATCATTTTTATAAATAAAAGTAAAATAAAATATAAAATGGAATTTCAAACAACTTTATTTGTTTGCAACACTATATAAATTGACTCTTAATTTTAAGTAAATTTATTTATTATTTTTAAAGCACTCAAACTCAATAATCTTTTTTTTTTCCGAAATACTCAATAATCTTAATTTCAGATATTAGCCAAAAAAAGGCAAAAAGAAAAGGGAAAGGAAATAAGGATTAGACTGAATTAGGTTTAGAAAGCCCAATTCAATTTGTGTCATGGGCCACAAACTACTTTCTTTAACAGTCCAAACTCCAAACCCGTTTTCTTAAGACGGGTCAAGAAACGGGTTCAATAGTCTTCTCTAATAAATTCCCAGCTTCCAGATCAAAAACCCTAACCCTAAATTCCTCCGAAAAGTTCCTATCCGCACTCACCGACTGTGACCACAGAAGCAAAGGCAATCACAAATGGGTAAACTGTAAACGTCCGATATGATTTTCTCGCCTAGTATTTTAAATTTCATTTCATTTAATTTTGTTTGGTCTGTGACGGTGATTGGCTTGCAGGTAAGGTTCACGGATCGTTGGCACGAGCCGGAAAGGTGAGAGGCCAGACTCCGAAGGTGGCCAAGCAAGACAAGAAGAAGAAGCCTAGAGGTCGCGCCTATAAGCGAATGCAGTACAACCGCCGTTTCGTCACCGCTGGTTAGCTTATCTCTTTTTTCTTATTAATAATCCTATATATATTAGTACTAATTGGAAAAAAAATATTGATTTAAGTAAAAGATAGTAATAATCAGTATTTTATTTCCATTTAAAAAAAAGGAAATTGGTTATGAGAATTATGACAGTTTATTCTGTTATACTATGTGGAAGTGGTCATTACAATGTCGAAATTGTGTCGTTAATTGGTTTTGGACTTTTTTTCACAATTAAGATGTTAATATATGATTTTTAAAACAAAATGTGATGTTGATGATCTATCAGTTCTGAGAATTCATGGAATATCTTTCATTGTCTGCAATGGCTATGTTTTTGATAATGGACTCGGTCAGTGTACTCAGAATGTCTAGTTCAAGGATTACCTTAGCGTAGTTTTTTTATTGTAGCTTAAATGATTGTGGTGTATTTTAGGTCAAAGATTGTCTCTCCAATGTCCATCCAACTTATTTGCTTTACCTGTGTAGAATTTTAGATATAGGGTCATTTAGCCTTCGTTTTTTGTCATCTTCCCATCCTATTCCGGGGAATGAAAATTAATTTCAGAGAACGTGGATGCAGTGCCTTGACTTTGTTATTTCCTGTTATTTTGTGTTATTTTACCTGGAATTTCAGGTCAGTATGCATAATACCTACATTGTCTTTTATTTATCCATCTTCTTAACCTCTTTTGGAATTGCATGGTAAAAGAAGGTGTACTCTTGTCTATCATTTCTCTTTTTTGCATACAATATTGAGCATTGTAATGGACTGTGTTGGCTTGCTGCATGCAGTTGTTGGCTTTGGGAAGAAGCGCGGACCCAACTCTTCAGAGAAGTGAGGCTGGACTGGTTGGAGTCCCATCCTATTAGGGATGTTTGAAAGTTTGATGGAACATTGTATTGAAGTTTTTATAGCATCAATAGCTGACTTAGTTTTGAGCTGTATTTTTTGGTTTAAGGAAACTGGATGCTAGCATATGTTGATTTCAAATATTACCACAAGCCTCGATTTTTCTTCCTGGTTTCTTTCTTTTATCTAAATTGTTACTATTGTAATTTCAATCGAAATGTTTACTACTGAGCTAGGACAGAGTCAATTTGAGGATCTTTGAACTTCAGGAAGTGATATGCAAAAGTTGATAAATGAATTTGGTCCTGAGTGCTGCTCTGATTTAGGTGGGGCTTTGGTGGGAGAATTGGTGTGGCTGATTGGCCGTAAATCTCTTGTTTTTAG
This sequence comes from Heritiera littoralis, assembly GCA_031772115.1. NCBI lineage: Eukaryota > Viridiplantae > Streptophyta > Magnoliopsida > Malvales > Malvaceae > Heritiera > Heritiera littoralis. The sequence goes on from JAPDPK010000090.1 coordinate 2,279,123, forward strand.
GAGAAAATTTAAAAACTTGTCAGTCAATTCAAGGGTTAAAAGGAGTATGGCTGGCCGTTTTCTTTCTACCAGGCAGCAGCATTAAGGTTACTGTGGAAAATGAGTTCGATGTTCTTTTTCTTCGTAGGACTGGCATTCTATCAACCAGTTCTATCAGGAGTCAGGATATAAGCAAACACAAAGGATTCTAATGCAGCATGCAGGCTTTATGTCACGGTCCCAGAGGGAAATCAGGAATTTCATATTGGCTGAGTATTAGACTTTGGTCTTATATTTAAGTATTCACATTATCTGTTGGATTTGAGGCGTATTTTGGGAAAAAGGACAATACCATGATGATCAATGGATTAAAGCAGACAATATTTTGCTGTTGGTTGTAGATTGTGATGGTTAATATCGACGGCGACTTTGAGTTGGTTGTAGATTGTGACGGTTAATATCGAAGTCGACTTTGAGGTGCTAACGATGTGTCACAGAGGACGGTAAACCCTCAAGCGAGTAGAGCAAGATGTTACGGTTTCAAAGAGGAGCTATGAATCTCATATTAATTGTGTACTAAAATTTTGATCTTGTGTCATAACAAATAATATCTTGCAGTTGAGTGTGAAGCGCGACACGCTTACCCTCCTTGTAGGAAGAAAAGAAATTGGCGTTAAGTTACATAACCCAAAATATATGTACACCGAGTGAGTGGATCCTCCTTTCTCTTCTAGTTCACAGCCATGTTCTGGACTACGATTCCCCCGGTTCGTTTGGTTTAACCAACCCCAAAACTTAAAGCATTGCCACAGTGGTCTATACCTAATGGGCCTATCTTGAGTCGGGCTTTCCAAATAACTTAGCGCTGCAGCATGCATGGCTCGAATCTAATGCTTCTGATTGATCTTTCTTGTCGCCATGCATATCATTTGCTGTGGAAGTCTCTGGTGTCCGATTTCTGACTCAGTCCTAGCTTTGAAAAGCTTAAATTTCCTTGTCCATCAATCATTCTCATTGACAAGCCTCGATGTCTTATGCAAACTGCAAGTGTGTTTTGTTGGTCCAATGGACTTAATTTAAATGCTCCCTTTGCATTCTGTTTTTCTCATTTTTTTTTATTTATTTGAAAGTGGAATCATTTGTATTGTATCTTGTAAAATCCATTTTAAATTCAAATCCCATGAATCCAAATATAGTCTGAAAAGTCAGTTGAGATTCAGCGAAGCAATGGGTGAGTGAGTATGACACTGACATCATCTTCCGAGCACAATTCCCGTAAGTGAAGAAAGTCCCAACATCACCGACGGACATGGCAGCGAAAGCTGCAATCCGACAGTTTCAGTTCTAAACTCATAAGCAACAGTCGGAAATTCTACATGTTACCAAATCCGAGGTTTCTCCATCGCCACTTTTCATTTCTCTTTCTCTCTTGCTTTTTGGTTCCATTAACAGTTTCAACTTCTTGATCAAAACAAAAACAAAAGAAAAACATTCCATGAAACCACAAAACCTCTCTTTGTCGCGCTTGCCATAAATATTAATTGTTAAGATTCGTTAAAAGCTGGCGGAATTCAAGAATTTAAGGGAAAGTGTGAACTGATCCATCTTGGTTTTCAAAACGTGTTTGTAAATAAAGTCAACCTTGCAAATATAACTCATAAAAAAATCACACCCCAAATGGTAACAACAATTCTTTCCCTTGTTTTCTGTCTCTAAATATCTTCATCATCATTTTAACATGTAGTGTTTTATTTTCTACGAGATCACCGGAAGAAAGCTCATGATTCCTTCGAAATTTTCTGCCTTTCCTGCCCTACTTATTTTCCTTCTTGTTTTACAAATACTCAGTTATCAAAATGTGATTAGCTTTGCTTCTTTATTTCAGTGATCTTATTTCTATTATAAACCTTCCCTTACTGTTTTCTATATTAGATGCCTTTCAAGGTTCTGGCTTTGTCGTCTGGGGGAAAGGTTTTGATCCTAAAAGGGTGCTTCTTGGTTTGGTTTTAGAGGAAAATAAAAACCCAGAAAGCTGATTTTAATTGAGGGATTAAGTTATGACGCAGTCAAGGATGGTGGCAATGGAGGAAGGCAAGGACCTGGCTTCTGCAATCAGAACGAATCTCTCCAGGGCTTTGCCTTTGAGACTCGTTCTATTTTGTTTGTTGTTTTTGGTCCTGGGCATTGGATTATGGATCACCAGTATGTATTCAGTACGATATTTTGTGGTCCAGAATGTTTCTACTGTAGCAGCATCCACTATTCGGCCATGTTTTAAAGAGGCTAATAGCATAGAAAGTTGGATTAGGCCTCCATCAAACTTGACGCATGCTATGAATGATACAGAACTATTCTGGAGAGCTTCATTTGTTCCTCAAATCAAGGAATTTCCTTTTAACAGAGTCCCCAAGATTGCCTTCATGTTCTTGACAAAGGGGCCATTGCCACTGGCTCCTCTATGGGAGAGATTCTTCAAGGGACATGAAGGGAAGTACTCCATATATGTCCATGCGCTGCCATCTTACATTGATGGCTATCCACCATCATCTCCTTTCTATAGGAGACAAATCCCAAGTCAGGTAATAAAAAAAACCTTTCACTCTTTTCAAATATGTTGTGGGATGTGGGAGACCTTATAACATAAATTTCTTGAGCTCGTATTTGTTGGAATATGTGATGCTTACTTGGTTCATGCTCCTATTTAATTTGTTGTTATTGCTTTGAAGCTGCTTGATTCTTAAGGTGTTCTTAATTTCTATCTTGGAAATTTCTTTAAATTGATTGACTTTCCATTACTATTAGTGTGACTTTCTACTTGTGACTTTCCTGTTACTGGTATTATCGAGAAAGTGATGTAGCTTTCTTTAGATGGTTTCATGTAGTTGGGATTTGCCTGACTATAAACAATCAGTAAGTCCTTTTCTAGGATTGGTCTTTAGATTTTACTTGTATCTCCATTATCCACTCTCTTTAGATTTTACTTGTATCTCCATTATCCACCAGATAGAATATTGTATCACAGAATGGAACCTGGTGCAATTCTTTAGCACCCTCACTAGGTTGCCTATTAACTTGTGGCCATAGATACAAGGTGGAGACCTATTTCTTAGTCTTCAGGGAGAATGACACTTCCAAACTACTTTCGGCTTGTGTTACTCTTGGTGCTGAAACAGATGGCTCTGTCGATGATTAAGGATGATTTCTTTGTTATGTGCTATCATATTGTAGTAAGATTTTCTTTTTTCTAACAATTTTGTTTCCCTAGATCTTCATTTTTAGTTCTATGTTCTTTTTACTGTCATTGCTTGGTTCTAGTAGAGTGGTTTTGACTAGCATAATTGACAATCAGGATCGAACTTTTGGCAGACTATACTATAATGCGTGTAGATTTGGATGTTCATCTATTATCCATTTGCTCTTCACAGTTACTGCCACCTGAAAACTGAAAACTCAACTCTCTTCTGGGTAGGCGATCCTTACAGCTGTCAGTTTGGACTCTTGCAGTAAAGGGTGAAGCAGTGGCTGGTGCAATCCAACTAGGATATCAAAGCATGAAAATTACCCTTCATGGGAATTGCACTTGTCATAGAAAATATGCTTCTGGTCTATTCTTTACACAATTAGTTGCACTTGTCATTTAAAATATGATTGTATTTAATGCTTTGTACTATCACTTGCCAACACTATTGTATGATATTGTCCTTGTCTGTGTTGGAATTAAATCTTTTTCTGTTCTTTTATCTTCTAAAATTAGTATCTGCATAATCCTTGATATGCTTTTCAATGCATTTTCAAACGCTAGCACATCAAAAAGAAAAAGAAAATTCTAGAGGCACAACATTCCTAGTTGTTCTCAGAAGATGTTGGTTTTTTTTTTCTTTGCAGATAGTCGAGTGGGGAAAGATGACTATGTGTGACGCTGAGAGGAGACTCCTTGCTAATGCATTGCTCGATATCTCCAACGCATGGTTTATACTCTTGTCCGAGTCTTGCATTCCTCTGCACAATTTCAGCATAATCTATCGCTACATATCGAGATCAAGACACAGCTTTATGGGTTCATTTGATGAACTCGGACCTTATGGGAGAGGACGCTATGATCAACGCATGGAACCAGAGGTCACACTTAGCCAATGGCGTAAAGGGTCCCAATGGTTTGAAGTTAGCAGAAGGCTTGCAATAAACATAATTGAGGACACCACCTATTATCCCAAGTTTAAGGAGTTCTGCCAGCCAGCTTGTTATGTTGATGAGCACTATTTCCCCACAATGCTGAGCATCCAAGTGCCTCATCTCTTGGCAAACAGGACTCTCACATGGACAGACTGGTCAAGGGGTGGTGCTCATCCAGCCACATTTGGGAATGCTGATATAACAGAAGGTTTCTTTAGGAAAATTTTTGAAGGTCAGTTATGCCTCTATAACAGCCAGCCATCTACAGTCTGTTATCTTTTTGCAAGGAAGTTTGCTCCAAGTGCTTTGGATCCTTTATTAGGATTGGCATCCAAAGTTTTAGGGTATTGACTGAAGTTGGTTACAAAGATGATCATTGGATCGAGCTCTAATCAATACATGTGAGTTTTTGTTATGATCTTAGCTAACCAAGTCTATTATACAAATGATTAATCTACAGTGAGTTCACAATCCAGTCCTACGAGACACCGATGTTCATGGCTTTGTTTGCATGTATAGATTATTGGATCCTTAACTAATCTGGCATGATTTCACTGAATTTATCAGATAACGATGGATTGAATACAATGTTATACAGTAAGATATTAGATTTGCATTATACTCCTTAAATAGTGCAGCTGTGCACGGGATGTTATATTTTTATGTTCAGATCAGAAAATTCTAAACAACGAATCTCAAATACCAGGAATCTAGAAAATAGCAGTATGTCATCAACTTCCCTGCAAATTTAGATAGCAATATTATCAAAAAGGATGTGTCTACATAATATTTGTCAAATTAATGATATTTGCTACTTGATGACTTCAAAATTAGACTTCTATATCTACTGATCAACTGCCTGAGTGGCATGAAACTTATCTAAAATGCTCTAAAATTTGCAGCTGTTGTAAATGAATCTGAAGCAACTATGAACCAACAACTTGAAATTTGCAACTCACTACCAGTGAATGAGATATGTTACACAAAATATCATCACAACGTGTAAAAGCATGTCTAAATTTGCTTCCCAAGATAGGCTTTGAAGTAAGTACTAAGTCGAAAGGGGAAAAATGACCTTAATGTTTCTGAGCACAAGCATCAAGCGTATAATGCAAGAAAGACTAACTAGACGCCCAGTACTAAAAAACCCCTGCATCAACATCAACAGCAGAGCCAGAAGAAAGAAACAAAAAAAAAAATCAGATGTACATATTATTGATACATGTCCGGCTGACGTGATGAGATATTTCCTCCAGGTAATGCAGTTAGATATCCTCTCAATATAGTAAGGCTCAAGCAGGCATTTCTCTATACAAGTCAGACTTTTTCTTCCCATGAAACACTTTCAGCCACAAGGAGAATTATATGCCCTTCAAAATGCAGTACGAATAGCATACAATTAGCTAAATGTGGCTTCAACTGGTCGAATGTTCTGTATGTTTCAACAGCAGATTTCTCTGTGATGATCTGTTAAATAAATAAGTTAACCTTTCTCAAATGATAAACAGTAAAAAAAAAAGAAGAAAAATTGCAGCTATAGATTTACATAGGATTGCTCATATAATGATGTTTTGATTATCCACAGATGGTTAAATCAGAACAGATTATTATTAAACCTGCCTAACTGCTTCCTGTGTAGCAGGGTGCTTCTTTTGAAAATTTTCAAATGGTCGTGCTGTTTGTCATTGAATCTCAAATGGTACTGAATGCAGCAGCTTGATGTTGCAACTGTCAATACCTGAAACGAATATGTTATCCACAGTCAATAGCATCACAAAGACAATAAGAGAATACATGGTTTCATGAAGTTGGCATTCTAGTTAATAGGAAGGAGCAAAAATGTGAGAAATTTTAGAGAGGATATCAGAAGTACAGTGAGTGGAGAGAATGACTTCAATGTGCAGAATTATATCAGTAAGATAGGCCAAAGACAAGTAATCAAAATCACTTAAGGTAGGATATCCAATAGAACTATCATTTTCTCCAAAGCGAGAGACCAAGATCCGGAGTTATCTTGCAAGAATGCAGCGATTTCTGGCATAGAGAGTTTTTATTAGTTCCCTGCTTTATCAGTCAATCACAAGTCTAATGCAAATGCCTGCATCTGTCTTCGATTTGTGCTCAACAATTATTAAAAACCCATTAATCAGCAGCAGAGCAAAGAAAGAAATGTACAAAAAAAATAAGGAAATAACAGATCTTACGTACACATTTTGGTCCTCAGTTGCTGAAAAGCACCACCTTGGAGAAAACAAAGAAAGCCAGTGCTACAACTGAGATTGAGAAGCTTATAAGATGGACCCTCTGAAGGCTGACATGATGAGACAAGATATCTGTTCTTCAGGTAATATTGTCCATATTTCCTCTCACTCTAGTTATCGAGTAGTTTCAAGCAGACTTTCTCAGAAATGAACTCATCATGGTGCAGTCCTGATTCTTGGCAGTGACAACCCATATTTCCGAGTTTTTCTCGTCATGGACCACTACAGATGCAGAGAGAGAAAAATGAACACATTATGATACACTACTTCAAAACTCGTTTATGCAACTGCCAATGTTTTCAATGCAAGGACATCAAGTACCTAAAAGTGTTGTAATGCGTGAAAAAGATTTCTCTTCATAAAACTTGAAATCAAAGATAAAGCAAAATGTATATATATGACAAAATATGAGCGACTTAATTAAGACACTTTCCATCAAAGGAAAACTGTTAAACACAACGCTTAGTAAGCATTTACACATTTTCTGTCTAGAAATCAAACATCGAACTCTTTTCATTTTCAATGTTCACATCTAGTATATTACCAACCAAATTTCAATTTTTATTGCTCCCCTGGTAAAATAGACAAAATAATAATAAAAAAAAAATGGATTAAGGATGGAAGGATTTCTAGAAAATAAAGGAGTTAATTTGAAGACTATAATTGCAAGTTCACATAAAATGAGGAAAAGCATAGAAATTTTAGCCATAAGCTGAATGCATTGTAAATTTGAGCAAAGATGACAATAACTAAATTAAAGGAGAAATACCTAAGCATAGATTGCATGAGAAATCCTATCTGAGCAACAATTGATCATCGTCAATTTGGATGGTAGGGATGTGGGAGATAGAAGGCCAATCCTCTCCGCTCCCCTTTTTGAAACGTTCTCCAAGAGCAGGGCAACCTCTGATTTGCAATTCTTGCAGCACTGTATTATGAAGAAGGTGGCTTGGCAACGCCTTCAAATTTAAGCAAAAGTTTATTGTTAATGACTGAAGACGAGGCATAATTGTAACATGGTCTTCTCCTCTGCTTGTCGATAGGTTCCCATATTCCCACTCCTCCCACTCTTTCATGTAATAAAATTTGAGTTTTTTCAACATGGGGAAGGCAATCTTATTATTAATAGATGAAGAAGATGTTTGTCCATCTTCTTTTTCTGCTCCCAAAAATTCGTTCCCCACTTTTTTTACTTTATTCATCAACTCTATATCTAAATATTCAAGGGCCCGCAACTTCCCCATGGGAGGCAAGCTTTCCCAGTTGAGACAATTCTGTAGTTGAACCCTTTTCAGCATAGTCAACGGTGTCATCCAATTAGGGAAAGCAACAGGACCTCTACAATGGAGTATACACAAACTTTCTAGGTGTGGAGGTGGTTGCAATGCTTCGAATACAAAACTTTCGTCCTCAGTGTTGATCTGCTGTATCTCCTGGGAATCAAATTTTAGACGCAACAAACGAAGGCCATTCTTTGTCCAAAGCTGTGCTTTCTTTGCCTCACTTGGTTCTGCCACATTTCCCAATCCTCTGATCTCAAGATCAACTCGAAGGTGGATTAAGTTTCCCAAATCTCCAAGGCTACATGATTTACTCCCAACATCACCACGGCTCACTACAAACTCTTCTAATGTCCATAGAGATGTTAATCTTTGCAATCCTTTTGGCATGAATCTGCATCTATCTGTACCTACATTTTGAAGATGCCTCAAATTGATTAGCTTTCCAATTCTACGGGGCAATTTCATAAGATTTTTACAAGACCTGATGTTCAGAGTTTGCAAGTAATACAAATCACACACAGTCTCAGGCAAATACTCCAAAGCACTATTCCCCTCTAAGTTAAGATATCTCAAATGCACCAATTTTCCTATTTCCTTTGGAATTGCTTTAATTGAGCCTTTGGATCCATAATTCATGTCTTTGAAGCTTAGTATCCTTAGACAAGTCAATTGATCCAACAGTTTAGCCAATGATGAACGAACAACTGAAGTATCGTTCAAGTTCAGTTGCAGGCTACGCAGCTTTTTTCCCTTAAAAATGGGACTGGGAATTGCAACAGTTTCATCATGAATCAGATGACGAGCATTTTCCCGATAAGTGCCTATATTTAACTCTCCAACATTGTTACTTGCCACCATAAAATTTTTTGTTCTTCTCAAATATTGAGCAAAATCATGCACTATATCATGCATTCTGCAGCTGATTATACTTTCGTCATTTTCATCCTTGTCATACTCCTGAAAGAAAGAATGTATCACCAAGTTATCAAAGTACTCTTCACCAATGATCTCCATATCTTTATGCTGCGTCTCTCCAAGAAAACCTTGAGCCATCCATGACTTGATCAATAAATCTTTCTCTATTTTAGAATCTTTTGGAAAAACGGAACAATACGAGAAGCATTGCCTTAATGGCAAAGGCAAATCATAATAGCTTAAGAGTAAGGGAGAAAAAAGACCATTTTCAGCCTCCTCAAGTTCCCATATTCGACTATCCAAGATTCTTTGCCATTGTTCTCTAGTTCTCTTAAAACGCAAGAGACCTCCTAGAGTTTTTGCTGCAAGTGGCAAACCCTGACACCTATCTGCAATTTTCTTGCCAATGTCTTCTAAACTCTCGCGCTCTTTGTCTTCCCTTCCAAAAAATGCTAGGCGACTAAATATGGACCAACACTCTTCTTTGGATAACTTCCCCAATTGAAATAATTTGCTACAACCCATGATAGTAGCTACGTTTTCCTTCCTTGTGGTCATCAGGATTTTGCTTTCATGTGAACCGACGTCAAGAGAGTATTTCAATGATTGCCACTTCCTATCATCTTCACCCCACACATCATCTAAGACAAGAAGGAACCTCTCTTCCTTAATAAATTGGTGGATTTGCTCTAGCAAAGTATTCAACTCGGTGAAATTTGAAACAACTCCTGTCAGAGTTTCAAGAATAGCTTTTGCAGTCCTCATTTCATCAAACGGATTCGAAACACAAACCCATATTCTGTTATCAAAACAAGCCTTCACCTTAGGATGATTAAAAGCTATTTGGGCTAAAGTTGTTTTTCCAATCCCTCCCATCCCCACTATAGAGATTATAGGGATGCCCTTCTCTTCACGGTCGTTCTCGCGGAGCAACATGTTTATCAACTCATTTTTATCCCTCTCACGGCCTTGTATGTCAGACACATCGATAAAGGATGTTGTTATTGGTCGTTCAGGTTCTAGATTATTCTTGCTATTTGGATCAACTGTAAATGCATAATCATCTTTCTCTTTGGCAATGACTTGAAGCATTTTATTTAGTTTTTTAATCTTAACAGCAATATCATAACGGTGAATGGCTCGAGTGACACAAGAGCTTGGAAAGTGAATCCACGAGCGTACCTTGCTTAGAACGATGGAAGTTGAAGCGCTTTGATCTCTAGCGATTTGCGATCTAAGAATTGCAAGTTTCCACTCATCCAACACATCTTCAATTTCATAAGATGCATTTTGAACCTTATCAACCCAAACTTTAATAGCTTGCTCCTTTAGTTGTCTTTTCTCTGCATCTGCCAGAACAGCCCGAATAGTCTGAAGAGTGCTGCCGAGCTTTCTGACTTCTTCTTCTTTAAGACCTACAAAAAGTCTTGCTCCATATTCAGCTAGGATCGCAGTTAATTGCTCTGAGACTGCAGAAACAAGTGCATCAACCATGGTGGGAGCGGAGACTAAAAAAGACTTATGAGTAAGGATCAAAAGAGATGTTTAGTTTGGACTTTGGAGAACTCGAATTGCTTCTGAAGAGTTCATTAAAGCTACCAAACAAAATGACTTCAAATTGTTTACTGAAACAGAGGATGGAATTTTCTTTGCTGGACAGGCGTACTGACTCATTCGCCGCCATGACAACCACGCACCCTTGTCTCGACTTGTCGCTGTCACACACCATCTACTCATTTATCTATTACAAAAAGAATCTCATTAATATGGGATTGACAAGTGTTTCAATTTTTTTATTTTAATATTTTTTAATTTTTTATATTATATTTTTTAATTTTTTATAATTTTTACATTATTTTGGTTTGATAAAAATCATAGCATAGTTTGGATTAAAATTCTGATATGTATAAAAGATATTCTTTAATGAGTGAGTGACTGTCATATCATATTTTATTATCTTTTTAGAGAAAATTTTTTATTTTTTAAATTTATAATTAGTTTTAATTTTTTTTTAAAATTAAAAATATTAAAAATAATTTTAGTCATATGGTTGTTTTTAGATTCATATGTGATGTTTTTTAATTGAAGTAAAAATATTTATTTTTAAATTTTTTTAATATTAAAATACTAAATATACAAAAAAAAAGAAACTTATTATGTAGAAAAGATAGAGATAAAAAAAAGCTCAAACAAAAAAAATTTGAAAAGAATTAAATTAGATGTTCACAATTTTTTTATAAATATTTATTATTTTTTCAAAGTTAAAATAAAAAAATTATTTTGATTTATTATCATTTTTAATGAATACCATTCAAATATTATTTATTTGAAAAAAATATTTCATGCGAAGTAGGGGCAACATGCTAGTACTATAAAAAGAATCCCAATGATTCTGAGCTAAGGCATTAAAGGTTTTTTTCTCCGTGATTCTAAAATAAGAAGTTTGGAAAGGTGTGGATTATGACGAGAAAGCTAGATTGAGAAAGACAATTGAAGAGTGAGGAATGAAGAAACTATCTAAAAACAAAAAATGGGAAGTACCAAAAAATAAAAATAAAAATAAAAATGAAAGCATTCATTCATCACAGAGAAAACACTAATCCTGAAATTTATCCTCAATAACTATTTTTATAAAATCTAATAGGTCTCCTTTTGACACATGTTATTTTTTTGGCTTTAGGTTTTAAAATTATTTAAAAGGTTTTTAAAATTTTTTTTTACTTTTTTATTTTTTATTTTCAATATAAAAAGAATACCCAAATGGTTTTTTTAATTGACAAGTCTCCAAGTACACAAAAATAATATTATAAAATTTATTTTTATTTTATTCATTAATTTTTTTTATCTATTAAAATCCAAAAAATACATAGAAAGAACAAAAAGTAATATATTAAATAATATTATAATATAACCCAAAAAATAATATATTATAATAATAAAAACTAAAATATTTGTTAAACTTATTCTTTTTCTATTTATTTCTTTCTTAATTTTATGCATATATTAAATTTATCAAATTATTAATTTAAAAATGATAAGGTTAAAAAAATTGAATGAATTAAATAATTTAAATATAATTATTTAGGAAATAGAACACAATAATTTTTTTAATAAATCAACAATATAATTAAAAAAATTATAAAATGAATGTTGATTTAAATAATTAGAATAAATTCAAAAATATAAATACATTATTCTTTAATTTTATATTTTTATTAATATGATTTAATTCTAAATCATGAAAGAGTTATATAAATATATATTCTATTAAAATAAAATTTAAATAATTTATATTTTAAAATAAAAAATTATGTAACCATTAACGTAGTGGGGGTCTCACACTAGTATGATATATATTCGGGCTGGACAGATAGGTGTATTGACTTATTCACTGCCATGACAACCACACACCTTTTTCTTGCCTTGTCCCTGTCACACACATTTATAAAAATATGTAAAATTAAATTTATTTTACAAGTGCAAATGCATCCTTCTTTATATATAAGATAATAATCCAATACGTCATTGGTGAAGTTGTTTGACTCCACAAACGAGATTAGAATAATTACACATGTTTTATTTTATATTTTTTTGTTTTCTTAATATTTTTAAAATACGTGTAATAATCTTAATCCTGTTTGTAGAGTCAAAAAACTTCACTGACGGTGTATTTTGAATATTAATTTATACATATATGTGTGTGTGTCATTATCCAATCCTCGATCACTAAAATTTTTAAACTTGACAAAAGCAGAGTTAAGATGATGACATATACAACTTTCCTTTTATTCTTCCTCTTATATAAGATTTAATTTTTCTTGTTTATAAACCCTAAATCCCTTCAATCTATTTTTTTCGTTACTCCTTCAATCTAGTTTGTAATTCTTTCAATCATCCCTAAATCCTAAACCTTAACCCAAGCCTTAATCAAATAGTTTTGTTTTCTCTTTTAAAGAGTTCTTATTTTTTTAATAATGAGTAAGATTGTGGAAGAAAATAACCTAAATAAAAGAATTTGCGATGAAAAATGTGAAGAATCAATAATTTACAAACATTGTCCTCCATTTCATAATGTTCCTAGACGAAGGCCGCTAGACATTAAATATGTATAGTCGTCGCTATTTTTTTTTATCTAAATGTGATTAGTCACCTACTTATTTTATTTCTCAAAAGAAATCCTAAGTTTAAGTTAGGAAAAAAGACAAAGTTTAGTTTGCATTTATCAAAAACTAGGTTCGAGAGTACATTGATTTAAGCATTAGAAACAATTAGCACCCCAATGATACCTATCTAAGATAGTACTAACTAATTTTGTGACATTTTAGAGTTTCAACTAAATGGTTTTTATTTGGTCTTCTATTTAAATATTAGGTAAACTCTTAAGTATTTTCTATCATTTTGACGAAACTCTTAAGAAATTTTTCCTTACTTCAAGAATATCTAGGAAACCTTATTCGTCTTTTCGAAAAGGCTCCATCGTCGGATTTACTTTTTCCAAGATTTATCTTTATTTCTAACATTACCTTTTTATTTATTTTTTGATGTTATTTTTTATTTTCCTAAATTTATTATTATTATCATAATTTTTTGTCTTTGAGAATAAATATCAATTATAGATACTGAATAATTTTCTTTAAATCTTCCATCATTATGGGGAAATCTAAAGAAATTATTCTCACTTTATGAATATAAAAAAATGTCAATCATTTGTGATACTTTGAATTCCATCATCGAAATAATTTAAATTTATTCACAAATAATAAATATTATAATTTTATAATATATTTAAATGTATATTTATTATATTTTTTAGTATTATTTTATTTTTCATATTGAACATCATTCGTGAATTTTTTATCATTCTAGCAAAATTCATGAAGTACGTTTTCACTTACGAATTTTTGAAATATTAACCATTCGTAACACTCTAAAATTCCATCATTAGACTGATTTAATTCAATCCTCATAGTTTAATATAATATGATTAATTAGATATTTATCATTTTATTATTGTTTTTATTTTAATCTAATCTAGAATATTATTTTATATTTACGTATATTTTGTTTTATTGTTTCTATCCTTTACTCATATTTTATTGTTTATTGTTTGTTTTATTCTACTTAGTTTCCTTCTAAGTTTATTTTATAATTACAATACTTTTATTTTTTTGCTTTTGTTATCCTATTCATTTTTTATTATATTTGTTCTCTTATGAATATTAAAACGTTTTTAATATCCTATTCATTCCCTCTTGGCCCGAAACAAAAGAAAAAGCCATAATCCCCTTTTTATTTTTTGAAAAATTTCAAGAACATGTTGTGAAATAGTAATATTTATTTAAAAGAGCAAACAAAAATTGTATTTCCCAATAAAGAAATGAGATTCTTTTAACTAGACCTGACAAACTTAGATACGACATAAACACGATATGAAAAAACCGTATACGTGTTTGAAAAACTCATGTTTGGTGTTTATCCGTGTCTATACGAATTTAGACACAGTATTTTTTGTGTTTAGCGGTGTCAGATACGACTAAACACGTGTAAGACACGGAAACACATTTAAGAAAATTTTATTACATGAATACATTATTAACACGTATACAACACGAGAAATACGTTTAAAAAAAAACCATGTTTCACGTATACATAGAGACACATGTAAGACATAGTAACCATGTATGCTTTAAGTGGGAATTGAACTTTAGCCAAAGGCAAAAATGTTTAAGTGTTTTACAAATGAACAATTGTAATGTATTGATATAATATGTTATGAAAATTAATTTATTAAAACAAACTAATGCCTTAATAAATTTTACAATAAAATAAATTAATAAATTTAATTATGAAATTAAATTAGTTAATTATGGTTAAGATAATAAAATTTTAAAATTTTTGAAAATAAAGTATTGAGAACTTAAGTTAAAAACTTAAGATACAATTATCAATTCTTTACTTATATGATACTATAATGTAGAAATATATATGGTATATATTTTTTGATGGTTATATATGATATTTTTATATAGTATGATATATAAAAATAAAGTTTAAAAATATCATATATATGATTTTATTATTTTAGTGTATAAAATATAAATATTGTATTATACTAATAAGAGGTTGTATAGTTAATTAATTATTTTATATCACAGACACTGTATCATGTAATATTGATAAGATAGTAAGAGTTTGCACTTTATAGAATTACATTATTCAGTATGCTAAGAGATTTTATAGTTTATTGATTCATTCTATATAAATTATCACATTATAGGAAATTAAAATAACATAATACCAACATGCAAATTATTATAATAAGAATAAGATATTGATATTTATTGATTTATTTTATATACTTAATCTTAAATCATAGTCATACAATGACAATGAATTGATGATATTATATATTATATGAATAGTAAAATTGATGATATTATTCTATATAAATTATCACATTATAGGAAATTAAAATAACATAATACTAATATACAAATTATTATAATAAGAATAATATATTAATATACTTATTAATGATTTATTGATTTATTCTATATACTTGATCTTAGATTATAGTCATCTGATGACAATGAATTGAAGATATTATACATAATAAGATTAGGAGACTTTTAATGTTTTGTTGAACTATTTATGTTTATTGACTTAATGTTAACTATTTATGTTTTGTTTGTATGTTTTTGCAATTTTCAATATATATTATGGATTGTATGGATTGAAGATATTATTATTTTGTTATATTTGTTACTAATATTTAAATATTAATTAATATAGATGTAAATAAATATAAATATTATGATTTTTTATTATGTTTTATTTTTAATCGTGTCATTCGTGTCACGTCAATTTCGTGTTATGTTATCTAAATCGTGTCATATCATGTCAATTTTGTATGAACCGTGTTGTATCATGTTATATGACATGAATAATTAGAACGTGTCAGTCGTGTCGTTTCACGTGTTACACGTAAAAAGATATGTATTGTGTTCATATTTACAATTCGGACATAATTTATAATTCGTGTCATGTCATGTTATGACACGAAAATACGAATTGCCAAGTTACTTTTAAATTACCTGGAAGGAAACTGCAATGACCATTTTATCTCTACTATTGCATTGAGAAACAGATCCTTCTTTTATTCTTTTCTCTATCTGATTCAATATTTCTCATTGTTTTCGCTTTAACAATCATCAGATCATCTTCTAATGTTTTGTTGAACAATTTATATTTATTGACTTAATGTTAACTATTTATGTTTTGTTTGTATGTTTTTGCAATTTGCAATATATATTATAGATTGTATGGACTGAAAATATTATTATTTTGTTATATTTGTTACTAATAATTTAATGTTAATTAATATATATGTGAATAAATGTAAATATGATGGTTTTTTTATAATTTTTTATTATGTTTTATTTTTAATCTTGTTATTTATGTCGCGTCAATTTCGTGTTATGTTATCTAAATTATGTCATGTCTTATCAATTTCATGTTAACCATGTCGTATCATGTCATGTGACACGAATAATTATAACGTGTTAGTCGTGTCGTGTCACGTGTTACACATAAAAATATATGTGTTGTGTTCGTATTTGCGATTCAAATACGTTTTATAATTCGTGTCGTGTCATGATACGGAAACACGGATTGTCAGGTCTATATTTAAATTACATGGAAGGAAACTACAATGACCATTTTATCCCTATTGTTGCATTGAGAAACAGATTCTTTTTTTCTTTTCTCTATCTAATTCAATATTTCTCATTGTTTTCGCTTTGACAAACGTCAGATCATCTTCTAATCTTCATTTCCTTTCTTTTCCAGCCAATATGTGAACCAAATCACGAGGAAACAAGTCAAATTTTGAACATTCCATCGTCCATCCACTCGAGACGAAGAAACCTGCAATTACAAATATTCAATTACCTTCAACAGTTAATCGAATACTCTAGCCAAAAAAACTGTAATAAACTAACTCTTTCTCACATTTGCAACATCCACAGATGAGACTCCCCTTTTCGAAACAAAAAGATATTCAAATTACTTAATGAGATAATCGATTACCTATAGAGAAAAGCTTCTTAGACGAATATACGATTATCAATAATAAGTAGTCAGATACCCGAGCCAAAAAAGCAATAACAAACAATGTGCATCAACTCATCCTTGCATGTAGAACATTCACAAATAAAACATTACTTTTCAAAAGTGAATTACTTGAGTGATAATCGAATATTTAAATGGACAAAATTATAATAGAATACTTTTGCCAAAAAGCAGTAATAAACAGCGTACATCAACTCTTCCCTAGATTAACAAAATGCACAAATGGGACCAATCAAGTATCTTTTTAACCCCATCTTAACTTCATCCCCTAAATTTATCTAATTTTTTTTTTCAATTTTATGGTTTTTTTTTTTGTATTTCAGATTTTCAAACCTCACTAAAAATTTTAAAGAAATTCTTACACGAACGGGACACAAGCGAGTAATAAAATGTAATGTACAGATTTGGCCGTAAAAGCCCGAATCCGAAGGCATGCCTGAACAAGACGCAACCATTGTACTTCCGACGTAGCGTGGGGCGTATCCTTTGCTTCTTTCGCTTGACACCAAAGATAAATGACTTCGAAGGAATTTCAGTGTTGCCGGATTTTTTTCTTTGACGGCTCTTAGATCCAGAAAGTCCGCAATCTTCAGTCAACTTTGCCAGAGTCCTCTCACCTTCAAGTTATGCTGTTTTTACATGATCAACCATCTCGCAGTTCATCGGCAACTCTGTTATTCTCTCGTTTCATGTTCAAAATCTTGCCTTGGGATTTCGCTGCTCGGTAACTTGTGAAACTGAAGTCATCATCTTCGACACTTGTTTTCGAAGGCTTTCTGGCTTCTTCTTGAATTTCACGCAAGGATGAAAATCAGAGGAGGGGAAAAAAAATCTTTAAATTATTTTATTTATTTATTTATTATTACTTATTAAAAGTTTTAAATTTGTGTTTATACATTATCTTAGCTTCTGTTCTGCTGTAATTTCAATGGATGCAATTTATTTTATTGAAAATAACAAACTGATTAATTATTCTTTTATAATTAGGGATAAAAATTGAAATTATTTGAATTTTAATCCAAATCTTACCCTTTTTTTTAGCTTAGCGACTAAGATTATTGACAACCGATTAATTAATTAACTGTATCAGTCATATATTTGACTATAAAGATTTCCTTGAAAAATTATAAAAGAAAATTGCAAAGTAAATCTTTAAGCTTGCATGATGTAGACTCAACTCAACTAGGCAGACAAAACGCCCACAAGGTCAGAAACTTTGAATAATTGCCGACAAAAGCAATTAATTTATTTTCACTGACAAATTCATGGCTTTATCTTATTGACTTTGTTTTTAATTCGTGGGTTGAATATCATCTCTTTGAGTTCTCAAAATTGAAACATCATTGAACATTATGCGCTAATAGTGACGGATTGTAATATTGCAGCGGATAATTGCGTAAGAAATAGATTGGTTAAAGAAAATGGTCTCCAAGATGACATAGCCTCTAGCATAACGGAATAAGCCAGTCCCAGAAACCACAGCATATTCTCTGACGACATTCAATTGGTCGCTATTACCTTGTATCTGGATGGTGCTACCGTTGTAGGCCTTGTTGGTGAAGACAAGTGAGAGGGCGACATGAGCGCGGCGGCCATCCAAACTTACAGCGACGGATATGCCTTGGCCTCGGCCAACTGTCGCTGATTCTGGATCCGGACCTTCTGTTAATAGGTCATCGGACACGGCAAGAGTTCCGAAGTCGGTGAAAGACCAGACCTTGCCGGGAAAGCCTACCATTGGAAGGTCAGTGGAGTTGGGACCGCCAGAAGAGTAGTCGTGAAAGTAGACAGTCATGTTGGTTTCTTTCATCAGTTCTTTATCATCCGCCATGGCTGGGACTAACAGCATCACCATGAACATACCTAAAACAACTGGAAAAACCATGGAAAAGTAAGACTTACATCCCATATTTCAAAATCTAAATTAAAGCCCAAGAACCTTAGCTTTAAGTTAACGCGGAGAATGGAGATTAACATGAATTCCCTTTTATAGGGAAATGAATGCTTCTGCCATCTGAACCTAAAGGTCAAATGAGATCTACTGTCATTTAGTCCATTTTCAAACTTTTATTTGCTTTAATTATTGTCTAAGTGAACTAAGCAATGCCATTTTGTACAGTTTTCTTCAAGTTTTTCCTAATCAATTGATAATTAATTGATAAATTGTCTTAGCCAGTCAGCAATGTGATAGATTAAGTTTCCCAAGTTGTATCTAGCCAATGGATATTATATACATATGTGTATCATTAATATGTAAGTAGCATTATCCATTTATCCTATCCCAAGCCGAAAATAATTTCAACCTGATTTTAAGGTAATGAAATATAATGTCAAGATTTGCTTGTCTTAAGATTTTTTTATGCAAATTATTAATGATTTTTTATAATCATGATTAATTTCAGATAGTAAAATGGATGAGGATATCTGTAATATCATAAAAAAAAGATTTTTATGCGAGATTTTTCTCGAGAAAATTATTAGAATCGGTCCAAAAAGAACTTCTATTCTTTGACATAGAGGAATCTTTCAACTTATAATAAACAAAAGAGTTTAAATTATATTAGGATGATCCTAAAAATCTTAGTGTTGACACTTAATTTTGTCCCATTTTTGTTATTATTATAATTATTATTATTATTACATATATTTGTATTTGTTTTTATTTTTATCATTTCTTTTATTATTATTATTATTATTTTATTTATATTATTATTACTTTTATATTATTATTATTTTTATTTTTATTTTTTTTCTTATATGTATTATTTCCATCACCCTGTCCATCAGCCGGCCACTTTCCCTGCCAACCATCCCATCTCCGCCGGTCACCAACCCTGTCACCCATCCATCAACCCTTGCCAACCACCATTCCCAAACCCCATATACCAGTCCCCTACAAAGCCTTCCTGGAAGCCTCAGACCAGACAATCGGGAACCCCTTTTTCCCTCAAAAATCACCATAGCCCCAAAATCCCTAAACCCGAGATCCCATCCCCCACTCACCACAAACCCACCACAACCGAGACCCCCAGATCCCATCCCCCACTCACCGTCTAGCCACCACTCACCACCATCATCACCGTCATCATCATCACCAAACTATATCATCGTCATCACCACCACAAACCCACCACAACCGAGATCCCCAGATCCCAAACCATCCCTACTCCGAACCTGCAAAACAAAGAAAACAACCACAACACAAAACCAAAAAACCACAACAGATCCAAAACTCCAAGTGCATCCAAAATCATCAAAAACAAAATAAAAAAAGGGAAAGATCCTTTCGGGGGGTTCAAATCTACGGGGTTAGGAGGTTTTTTAGGAAAAACGAAGGTCGGAATCGGGTTCAGGAGTTAGAGAGCCTCCGGAAAAGGGCTACTTTTTAGGTATCCGGCCATTAGAGGCGGCGGCCGGTGGCGGCGTACGGCGGTCCGGCAAGGCCCAAAATCGCCCCAGCCGAGAGCCTTGAAGGGGTTCTAAGTTTTTTTTTTTGGTAAAAGAGAGGAAAATGAATTAGAAAAAAAAGAGATAGGTTTTATAGCAAAAAAAAAAAAGAAAAGTAAAGGAAGACCCGCGCGCGACCCGGATCCGACCCGGGATCCGCGCGCCCGGCCTGCCAAGGAAAGAAAGATCCGCGCATCGCCCACGCCCGACCCGAAGTCCGACCCGACTGCTGACCCGCGTCCCACATCTGGCCCACCAGCTTTGGGCCCTTTGGAAAGCTGTTGGGCTCGATCCAACCGAGCCCAATCCGTGGAAGGCTTTTGAGCCCTCAATTTGGGCTGTGTTTTTGGGCCATTCAAGAGCTTATTTGAGTTCCAAACCCAAATCCATTTTGGTAAATTTTTTTCTTTCTTTTCTCATTTGTTTATTATTTATTTATTTAGTATTTATTTATTTTGTTGATTAAAAAATAAAAAAATTAAAAATAAAAATTTTATTATTATTATGTGTGCTTTTAATATATTTTCATGGCAATCAAAAAAATAAATAAAAAAAATAAAAAATAAATGTTTTTTCATCTTAATAAATGAAATTTAAATTTGATTAAATGATTCCGATGATGGGATGCTACGGAAGTCACAAGTAGTGATTCCTAGCTGATCCCTAGGTGAGAAGAGTTGTACTAAATGTTGCCAAAAGTATTGGAATATTTAGTATGATTTTTCAATAATTTATTTTTTGTTAAAAATAAAAATAAATTTTTAAAAGAAAATTAATAATAAATTTTATAATTCAATTAAATGAATGTCCGATGATGGGACGTTATGGAAGTCACAAGTAGTGATTTCCTAACTGATCCCTAAGTGAGAAGAGTTGTACTAAATGTTGCCAAAAGTACTGGAATATTTAGTATGATTTTTCAATAATTTAAATTTTTATTAAAATAAAAATAAAATAAGTTCTTTTAAAATTAATAATAAAATTTAAATTTAATTAAATTCTTCCGATGATGGGATGCTACGGAAGTCACAAGTAGTGATTCCTAGCCGATCCCTAGGTGAGAAGAGTCTACTAAATATTGTCAAAAGTATTGAGGTATTTAGTATGATTTTTCAATAATTTAATTTTTGTTAAAAATAAAAATAAATAAGTTTTTTTTTAAAAAAAGAGAAAATAGAAAAAAGAAATTAACAATAAAGTTTAAATTTCAAAATTAATAACTGTCCGATGATGGGATGTTACGGAAGTCACAAGTAGTGATTCCTAGGTGATCCCTAGGTGAGAAGAGTTGTAGTAAATGTTGCCAAACGTATTGGAATATTTAGTATGATTTTTCAATAATTTAAATTTTTAATAAAAATGAAAATGAATAAGTTTTTTAAAAAAACAAAGAAATATAAATAAATAAATAAATAAACAAATAAATAATGAAATTTAAAATCAAAAATTCATTTGCATCATTTTTATTTGTTTGCATCACGTGCATTCATGATAATTTTCGAAATGGGTGTGAATCCTACCGAGGATGAGATTCTATAGAAGTCACAAGTAGTGATTCTTAAGAAATTTATAGGTGAGGAAAATTATTTCAAATGCTGCCAAAAGTATTGGAGGATTTGATTTAATTATTCAATACAAAAAGGTTCACATTTACTTTCGAAAAATAAAATTTAACTTTTTAAAATAAAACAAAATAAATTTACAAATAGAAAATGACTTTGAATAAAAGGAATAACATTGATTGTGATAAAATTAGAATTATTTTTAAATATTAATTCAAGACCATTTTATTAAAATTAAAGGATAACATGTGAGTATTATGGTACCGTTTTTTAACGGGCGTTGTAAGGGTGCTAATCCTTCCCCACGCGTAACCGTACTCCCGAACCCGATTTTTGTTTTCGCAGACCAAAATTTTCTTTTTAATAAAACTTAATTAATTTTGAGATTTTGTTAAAAAGATAAATATTTTAGGTGGCCAATCACACCTAGTCAAAAAAGATTGGTGGCGACTCCCTTTGTTTTTAAACGTTTTTCAAAAATCGTCGAGCGCGAAGCCGTTACGACAGCTTGGCGATCCGCTGGGGATGCCTTTTGAGGGTCAAGCCATTCATTAATCATGTGTTATCCAAAGTTTTAATTTAATAGTCTTGATTGATATTTAAACTTAATTCACTTGGATTTTGAAAATAATTTGGTTTGCATTTGCATTTTTTGTTATTTATTTTATGTTTTATATTTGTATATACTTGTTGTTAATAAATTGTTGAGGCATTTAGGATAGAGATAATAATTTAATTTGAGTCTAACATGTTCCCTCATGCACACACTTGCACTTGCATTTGCATCACATGAGCTCTATACCCGAGTTCCGTCCTTCTTAGGAGGGAGTAGAGTACATTTGCTCTCGTGAGGTAATCACCTCCGCAATGGCAAGCGAAATACTCTCACTCAAATTAAATCTTACTAGTCTAGTGTGGATGACAGTGAGGTATAATTTGAGAACAGTTAGATCTTTACAAGTCCCAACCCAGCATGTAAAAGGCCTTAAGAAGCCGATCCTAGCTAGAGCCATGTCTGATTTTTGTAGAAATTATCCCGAAATTAGGACACATGAGGGAACATTTTACTACTTTTCTCTTCATATCATAACTCTAATGATTTTTCAAATTCATTCTCTCATAAAATCAAAAGATATTTGTTTTGAAATAAAATTTCACATTTTTACAATTTTATAAAATAAAACAAAGACTTATTCGGTTTCTCTTCTTTGTAAAAAATAACATGAAAACATCCATTCATCCATTAATAATATTTGAAAAATAACCATGATGTTTTTTATTTTTTATTTTTTCAAAAAACTAATGCATAGACATTAAAAAGAAAGAGGAATTTTGATGAGAAAATAAAAGGTAAGTGCATTGTGACATTCCTTTAAAAATAGATTAAATAAAAAAAAGAAAATTAAAGAAAATAAATTGTGGTGTGAAAATAAGTTTTTTTTTAAAAAAAAAGAGAGAGAAAAAAAGAAAATTTATTCTTAAAAGAAAAAAAAGGAGGAAAAATCATCAAATTCTAAAATGAAAAAAAAAAGAAACAAAGAAAGAATTCATTGAATTTAAATGAGAAAATTTTTTGATTCTTTTATTCTTAAGTTTTAGCATAGCATATCTCATTACATTAATGCATTCACATCACATAATAAGGAGGGTATTTGTCTTTTTGGATTAAAAGAAGTCAAAGACATGGAGATCAATTAGAAGCTAGACTATTTTGGAGAATAATCGAGAAGAGTTTGGACATGATATACGGGAGATGAACGGAAAGCTAGTTAAGATAATGCAGATGCTTGAAAGTTTTGGAAAGGCTAAATTGGTTCATTTTCAAGGGTCACTGTCGTTTCCAGAACAATTACATGTTGAATCATTAGCAAGTGGAAACAGATCGACTTTTCATGAAATGGTCAACCAGGAATCTACAATGCTTGATTTGTTTTTGAAAGACTTTGAATGTTGAGGGCATTAGAATAAAGGAGAGTTAGTGAGGAAATTTTGGATCTTGTAAACAATTCCTATATGAATATGAAGGTTACAAGATTTTATATAAGTTTGCATTCACTTCATTCATATGTGCATAATACGATTTTGACAGAAGAATAATAAGGCTAACAATAACTGTTTCCAAAAAAAAAACAATTTTCAGTTTATAATTTTTCTTCCTTTTGGTGTGACTTGTGATATTGTAAAATAATAACAAGATTGAAATTTCTTTTACATGTAGATATACAATTTCAATACAATAAAAGCTTCACATTAGCATGGCAAGCATGACATCTAATTTTAGGTTGTGACGGATTTGGTGTAGATACAGCTCGATCATTGAAAAACTTCGGAGATAGTTTTGGACCATGGAAGAGACAAAAATGAGTCGAATGGAAAGGATGGAAACAGCTCAACAAGAGATGAGAGAGCAATTATCACGGATGGCAGGTTTCTTGGAGCAGCTGAACAATGGAAGAAGAGGAGAACTAGCTACTCAAGAGGGGCATCGGTTACGAGATGCGGATGATTCTCTTTGTCCAGTTAACATCGGCTCACGAGAAACCCAATTATCTCAAGAGCCACAAGCAATGCCCATCGAGGGTTATGTAGACCCTAATATGCCGTCCGCAGTCGACCCTAGTCAGTACCAAGGGCATGCAACTCCTACCATGAACCCCCTCGAACCAATTCATGTCGCTAATTTGGATAGTCACAAAGAGCAAGGGATGCCACAAATGGAAGAAGGCTCAAATTCTTGACAAAAGATAGAGCTTATAAAAGAAAGGCTTCGGATTGTTGAAGGAATGGATTTTCATGGATCTTTAGATGCTGTCGGATTATGCTTAGTACCTGGTGTGGTTATTCCTTTAAAGTTTAAAGCTCCAGAATTTGAGAAATATGATGGGACCACTTGTCCAAAGGCCCATATAACTATGTACTGTAGAAAAATGGCAGCGCATGTGCATGATGACAAGCTGTTGATCCATGTTTTCCAAGACAGCCTTAAGGGATCTGCTGCTAGGTGGTATATACAATTGGGCAGGGGCGATGTTCGCTCATAGGAAGATTTGGCAAGGGCTTTTGTCGCCTAATATAAGCATATTGTGGATCTAACCCCAGATCGTTTATCTTTGCAATCCATAGAGAAGAAAGCTATTGAAGGCTTTAGAGAATACGCCCAGAGATGGAAGAATGTTGCCACCCAGATCCAGCCTCCCCTCACAGAAAAAGAGACTGCGACTCTGTTTCTTAGTAAGCTCCAGGCACCATATTATGATAGAATGATTGGGAATTTTACTAAGAATTTTGCCGACATGGTGGCCTTCGGAGAGATGATTGAGAATGCAATCAGGAGAGGCAAGATCAAGATAGGTGATATGGCTGATAACAGACTTGAAAGGATGGAAGAAGAAGTGCAAGCTGCGACATTTGAGGGACAATTTCCCAGAAATTCCATTCCATATAATCCTTATTTGTCTCACCTATCATACCGTCCAACCTCGAACAATGCTTCCTGTGATCCTTATCTTTATTCACCAATCCCGCAACCAGGATTCCAAGCAAACTCTTACCCTCCAACGATTGCTCATGCGCCTATCTTTATGCCTAGGCCAGTAGCTCAACCTCTTCAACAACCAATGAACAATAAAAAGAGACCAAGAAGCAACCAAGGAAAAATCCTAATTCCAATCTCCGACCTTTTACCTTTCCTAGTGAAAAACCAATATCTGACCCCTGTTTCTTTGAGAACAGCGCCAAACCCATTGTCCAAGAGCTATGATCCGAGTAGTAGATGTGACTATCACCTAGGGGCAGTCGGGCATTCAACAGAAAAATGCAGGCAATTGAAGGAAAGGGTTGAAGAGCTTATCAATGGGGGAATCTTGACTCAAGAACTCATGAATCAGTGGAAGTCCACTTTGATGCAAAGTTAGGTCATGATGAGAAACTAGATTGGAAGAAACTGAAATGTCAAGATTTTAGAGTTCGTGATTTGTTGGAAAATGCTTTGTCAGTTCCGTTGGCCTAAATGACCGTTGTATGAACATAACTTTTTGCATAATTTGTTTTCCAGTGGCATGTGACAAGAATGCTTCTTTTCTTCACATTAATGATAAAAATGATTCTAAGAAAATCGGTGATTACCATCAAAGATGAATGTCGTAAATCATTCCCGGATCATATCTCAGCGAAACCTAAGTTATTCGGGAGCCAAAAAGCTAAAATGGGGCATAAATTTTTGAAAGTTCGATTTTGTTTTCACTTTGATCATGACAGGGTTCATTGTAAATAATTTTTAGGAAATAACCGATTTGCAAAACTTTTTAAGATTTTTTTTGGAAATTAATGACAATCTCAAAGATTCTGGACAATGGCGGCCGAATATGTGGCAAGATCATTTTGAAATACATTTCCACCTAAATTCTTGTACAACTCCCGAATTCTTCAATCTTGTACTCTCGAGATACTTTTCGCCCATGATTTGGGGCAAGATAGCAAAAAAAAAAGCAAAAAAACCAAGGTTGAGGATTTTTCACTGTTATCCATCTATACAATACCTTGGGTTACGCATCACCTTTTTCCTCAAATGAAGACGTGGTGTGTGAGGTCAAGCTCTGTCATATTAAAGTGTTGCATTACAAAAAAACAAAAAAAAACAAAAACAAAAAAGAAAAGGAAGAAAAAAAGAAAAAAATGAAATTGATCGTGACACCATGCAAACATGATATTCAGATGATTTCGAAAGCCAAAAGAAAAACTTATCCTAAGAATTGCTTTTCAATAGAAGCATCTTAATTTGAGATGACGAATGGTCGTTTTTCGCATTCCATTTGCAAATATAAACATTATCCTTTTGCTGCCCCTTTTGAGCCTTATAATTTCTTTCATAATAAACCTCTTCCAAGGATCACCCTCCACACCGGGGGGCATGTGCAGAAAGTATCTCTTCAAAGAAGATGAATGATTCAACTTTTGTTTTTGATCAAATAAGATTTACTATGTGGGATAATTTGGGGGCAAATTAGATTTGAAATTTTGGACATGAATCAATGAAAAAAAATGATGAAAAAAAAAGAGAAAGAAGAAAAGATACATGTGAAAGTACACAAAGAAAGGTGCTTTCAAAGAATGAACAAAATAAAAAAACAAAAAAAAAAGAAAGAGGAAGAGATACATGGAAAAGTATAAAGAGAAAAGGGTGCTTCTAAGTATGTAAATGATAGATGTCTATATGAGAAGAAATGATCCTTGGATTGATCACCTTGAACACATTTTGGGCCTGTTTATCTATTCTTTTAGAACCCTGAACCGTGGCCTACATTACGTGCTTAAAAGTCCATTTTGATCAAGTATGGATGCTTGTATCGAAGAGCTCTTCTTTGGAAGATTCTCGCCATTCTTTGTTTTGAATGAAATTTGAATTCTTGAATGCATGGTGGAACAATCAATCAAAAAAATGCAAAAAACAAAACAAAAAAATAGAAAAAAGAAAATAAAAGAAAGAGCGTAGCTTTAGGGTGAAAACCCGAAAATGGCAGTCTAGAGCAAATAATGAACTTTTCATGCAACCAAGTCATGCAGTGACATGAATTGAAAATATGAAAAAAGAGCCAATAGTCCTTGGGAAACTCTCGAGATATCCAAAGGTTCTGATGTCATTTGACTGCTCAACATTCTTTTGGGAAAAGTTTGAACCTTCCCTCTTGTACATGCTCTTCCTAAACAGAACCGAAAAAAAAAACTTCAATCATTCATGCTTGATCTTGGCATTTGAAGAACGCCATTATTCGAGAATTTAAGAGATTGTCAAATCAAGTTGTGAATATTTTGTTTCTTTTCTTATTCAAAATTTTGTTACCAAAAAAAGAAGGGAAGAAAAGCGATGATATTTTAAGAAAACTATTTTGAGCCAAGAAAGGAACCATTGTTTTTGGATAATTGTCCAATTGAAAAGATCCGGATAGAATTTATGTCAGTCATCTTGAAAAGTAATCATTAATTTTTCGAAAGAATCGAATATCATATGTGAAGTTTGGATTCATTTCTTTCTCGAAAAATAGTTATGAGCAAAATTTTACTGCCTTCATCAAGAGGCTATGATGAGATTGCAAGAACTATGCAGAAATGGAAAATAGAAAAGAACTTTCATGACCATGTTGGGGCAAAAAAAAAAAGGGAAGAAGAAGATGAAGAAAAGGAAGACAAATGATGTGCTTTTGTGACAAAGACAGGAAAAAGTTTCAAAGTTAGAGAATGTACAGGAATGAGTGCCATGCATTCATGCATACATACACAATATCATATATCATCAGCATTGAAAGTTTTTTTGTAAAATTTTGAGATTAAAACATGTTTTTCGAGCTGAAGGCTCGACACCATCCAATCAAGAGTTTAAAGGTTATGCAACCTTTTCCAAGATTAAAAAAAAAAAAGAGGGGTCAAGTTTGCTCATGATAAAGAAAATTTCAAACCCAGTTTGACCATTGCCATGTTTAATCAAATTGAAGATTTATTTTCAAAAGATAAGCAAATTTCAAGTCCTCCGGGCACAAATTCAAAAATCTTAAGTCCTCCGGGCACAAAGTTCAACTCTTCAAGTATAATTCTAAGACCTTCGGGCAAGAATTTCGAACTTTTCAGAAAATTATAAGTCCTCCGGGCACAAATTTAAATTCTTCAGATAAAATTTTAAGACCTCTGGGCACCAAGTGTAAGTCCTCCGGGCACAAATTTCAAATTCTCAAGTCCTCCGGGCACCAATGTTAAATCTCAAGTAAAATTTGTAAGTCCTTCGGGCAAAATCTCAAGTCCTCCGGGCAAAATTCTAAAGTTTCAATGCCTCTGCTACAAGAGGAGCACTTTTCAAAAAAAGAATTTAAGTCATCCGGGCACAAATCATAAGATCTCCGGGCACAAATCTTAAAACCTCCGGGCACCAATTTTAAGTCCTCCGGGCAAAATTTTTAAAGTTTCAATGCCTCTGCTGCAAGAGGAGCACTTTCCAGAAAAGGAATTTAAGTCCTCCGAGCACAGATTTAAGACTTCCGGCAACAAATCATAAGTCCTCCGGGCACCAATTCTAAGTCCTCCAGGCAAAATTTTTAAAGTTTCAATGCCTCTGCTGCAAGAGGAACACTTTTCAGAAAAAGAATTTTAAGTCCTCCCGGCACAAATCATAAGTCTCCGGGCACCAATTCTAAGTCCTCCGAGCAAAATTTTTAAAGTTTCAATGCCTTTGCTGCAAGAGGAGCACATTTCAGAAAAACATTTAAAGTTTCATCGCCTCTGCTGCAAGAGGAGCACATTTTCAGAAAGGATTTTAAAGTTTCATCGCCTCTGCTGCAAGAGGAGCACATTTCCTGCAAGAGCATTTAAAGTTTCATCGCCTCTACTGCAAGAGGAGCACATACAAAAAAAAAGAGAGAAAAGAAGAAAAAAGAAAAAAAGACAGAGAGAGGAAAAAAGAAAAAAGAAAAAAAAGAGAAGAAGAAAAAAAAAGAGAAGAAGAAAGAAAGGGAGAGAGAGAGAGGAAAAAAAAAGAGATCAGGTCATAAGCTGAACAAAATTAGTGTCTATTGTCTTTGCTCTATTCCTGATTCTCAGCAATGAGCAAAGAGGGGCAGCTGTTGACACCTAATTTTGTCCTATTTTTGTTATTATTATTATTATTATTATTATTATTATTATTATTATTATTACATATATTTGTATTTGTTTTTATTTTTATCATTTGTTTTATTATTATTATATTATTATTATTTATATTATTATTACTTTTATATTATTATTTTTATTTTTATTTTTCTTATATGTATTATTTCCCATCACCCTGTCCATCAGCTGGCCACTTTCCCTGCCAGCCATCCCATCTCCACCGGTCACCAACCCTGTCACCCATCCATCAACCCTTGCCAACCACCATTCCCAAACCCCATATACCAGTCCCCTACAAAGCCTTCCTGGAAGCCTCGGACCAGACAATCGGGAACCCCCTTTTTCCCTCAAAAATCACCATAGCCCCAAAATCCCTAAACCCGAGATCCCATCCCCCACTCACCACAAACCCACCACAACCGAGACCCCCAGATCCCATCCCCCACTCACCGTCTAGCCACCACTCACCACCATCATCACCGTCATCATCATCACCAAACTATCATCATCGTCATCACCACCACAAACCCACCACAACCGAGACCCCCAGATCCTAAACTAGCCCCACTCCGAACCTGCAAACAAAGAAAACAACCACAACACAAAACCAAAAAACCACAACAGATCCAAAACTCCAAGTGCATCCAAATCATCAAAAACAAAATAAAAAAAAGGGAAAGATCCTTTCGGGGGGTTCAAATCTACGGGGTTAGGAGGTTTTTTAGGAAAAACGAAGGTCAAAATCGGGTTCAGGAGTTGGAAAGCCTCCGAAAAAGGGCTAATTTTTAGGTATCCGGCCACCAGAGGCGGCAACCGGCGGCGACGCACGGCGGTCCGGCAAAGCCGAAAATCGCCCCAGCCGAGAGCCTTGAAGGGGTTCTGAGTTTTTTTTTGGTAAAAGAGAGGAAAAATGAATTAGAAAAAAAAGAGATAGGTTTTATAGAAAAAAAAAAGAAAAGTAAAGGAAGACCCGCGCACGACCCGAATCCGACACGGGATCCGCGCGCCCGGCTTGCCAAGGAAAGAAAGATCCGCGCATCGCCCACGCCCGACCCGAAGTCCGACCCGGCTGCTGACCCGCGTCCCACATCCGGCCCACCAGCTTTGGGCCCTTTGGAAAGCTGTTGGGCCCGATCCAACTGAGCCCAATCCGTGGAAGGCTTTTGGGCCCTCAATTTGGGCTGTGTTTTTGGGCCATTCAAGAGCTTATTTGGGTTCCAAACCCAAATCCATTTTGGTAAATTTTTTTCTTTCTTTTCTCATTTGTTTATTATTTATTTATTTAGTATTTATTTATTTTGTTGATTAAAAATTAAAAAATTAATAATTAAAAAAATTAAAAAAAATTTAAAAATAAAAATTTTATTATTATTATGTGTGCTTTTAATATATTTTCATGGCAATCAAAAAAATAAATAATAAATAAAAAAAAATGTTTTTTCATCTAAATAAATGAAATTTAAATTTGATTAAATGATTCAGATGATGGGATGCTACGGAAGTCACAAGTAGTGATTCCTAATTGATCCCTAGGTGAGAAGAGTTGTACTAAATGTTGCCAAAAGTATTGGAATATTTAGTATGATTTTTCAATAATTTATTTTTTGTTAAAAATAAAAATAAATTTTTAAAAGAAAATTAATAATAAATTTTATAATTCAATTAAATGAATGTCCGATGATGGGACGTTATGGAAGTCACAAGTAGTAATTCCCTAACTGATCCCTAGGTGAGAAGAGTTGTACTAAATGTTGCCAAAAGTATTGGAATATTTAGTATGATTTTTCAATAATTTAAATTTTTATTAAAATGAAAATGAAATAAGTTCTTTTAAAATTAATAATAAAATTTAAATTTAATTAAATTCTTCCGATGATGGGATGCTACGGAAGTCACAAGTACTGATTCCTAGCTGATCCCTAGGTGAGAAGAGTCTACTAAATATTGTCAAAAGTATTGAGGTATTTAGTATGATTTTTCAATAATTTAATTTTTGTTAAAAATAAATAAGTTTTTTTTTTTTAAAAAAAGAGAAAATAGAAAAAAGAAATTAACAATAAAGTTTAAATTTCAAAATTAATAACTGTCCGATGATGGAATGTTACAGAAGTCACAAGTAGTGATTCTTAGCTGATCCCTAGGTGAGAAGAGTTGTACTAAATGTTGCCAAAAGTATTGGAATATTTAGTATGATTTTTCAATAATTTAAATTTTTAATAAAAATGAAAATGAATAAGTTTTTAAAAAAACAAAGAAATATAAATAAATAAATAAACAAATAAACAAATAAACAAATAAATAATGAAATTTAAAATAAAAAATTCATTTGCATCATTTTTATTTGTTTGCATCACGTGCATTCATGATAATTTTCGAAATGGGTGTGAATCCTACCGAGGATGAGATTCTATAGAAGTCACAAGTAGTGATTCTTAAGAAATTTATAGGTTAGGAAAATTATTTCAAATGCTACCAAAAGTATTGGAGTATTTGATTTAATTATTCAATACAAAAAAGTTCACATTTACTTTCGAAAAATAAAATTTAACTTTTTAAAATAAAACAAAATAAATTTACAAATAGAAAATGACTTTGAATAAAAGGAATAACATTGATTGTGATAAAATTAGAATTATTTTTAAATATTAATTCAAGACCATTTTATTAAAATTAAAGGATAACATGTGATTATTATGGTACCGTTTTTTAACGGGCGTTGTAGGGGTGCTAATCTTTCCCCACGCATAACCGTACTCCCGAACCCAATTTTTGTTTTCGCAGACCAAAACTGTCTTTTTAATAAAACTTAATTAATTTTGAGATTTTGTTAAAAAGATAAATATTTTAGGTGGCCAATCACACCTAGTCAAAAAAGATTGGTGGCGACTCCCTTTGTTTTTAAACGTTTTTCAAAAATCGTCGAGCGCGAAGCCGTTACGACACTTAGTTTTTAGGCACCAATAATATAATGCCAACTCATCTTTTTCTAAGCACACACAATAATTCTTGTGGGTATATACTTACCTAATTAATTTATAAACTGATCATTTCAACTCTAGTTAATTTATATTAAAATTAATAATTAGATTAAATAAAATTAAAAAATAATATTGAGAGATGATTTACCAGAGAAATCAAGGGAAACTCCTCTTCAATGTTTTCTGAAGAATTGTGGTTTTTTATTTGGTTCCCCTTGAGTAAAAGAAACCTGACAACTTTCAGTAAAATAATCCAAACAAAATCATCCGCCCAATCTGCCCCTACAAAGCCATCTGCTCATCAAAGAAACAGGGTTTTTAAGTTTATATCATGTATAATATGTTTATTGATGCTTCAAATTCTAAGTGAAACTCATTGAAGCATTTTAACAAGTAATAAATAGACATTATCTAGTGGGCATAGAACTAGAGTTTTTGAGTCTTGTAAATAAACCTGCTCATGGGTCGGGCCGGGCCGGATTCAGGTCGAGCCCATAGAAGGTAATAAGGGAATTAGTCAATGCCCAAGCCCGGCCCGGCCCGGCCCGATAAATCGGGCCTGATTTTGTCCAAGCCCGTCCTATTTTTTATACAATAAGCCCGAGCCCGGCCCTCCCGAATATATTTTTTTATATTTTAATTATTTATTTATTTGTTTTTTATTATTTTATTTCCTTTAAAATTTAATTTAATTTGTCAAAATTTGTATATCAATTTTCATATTAAATATTTATAATCATGTTTTTTAATTAATAATGTTATATATATAATTATATTATACTTAACAAATATATTAAAAATATACTTAATATTAGAAATATATTAAAAATATATATATATATATTTAACATTAAGTTCGGGTCGGGCCGGGCTGGGCCCGGGCTTTGAAAGGCTAAGCCCGGAAAAAACGGCCTAAAAATTTTGTCCAAGCCCGGTAATTGCATCAAATATTTTTGTCCAAGCCCTCCCAAATATCGAACGGGCCTTCGGGCTTGGGCGGATATCCCGGCCCTTGAGCAGGTCTACTTGTAAACACTCTTTACAGTAGAAGCACAATGTAAATTTGTCAATACAACTTATTTGTTAAGCACATATGAACGCTTCTATCAAGCACCCAATCAGGAGAATAAGATGAAGATACCAGTAAAGAAAGAAGATAACAAGGGCTCGATCAAAACAGAAAACTTGGTAGGATGAAGAAAAGAACTCCTACAAGTTGGCTTGATAGAAGTGTTTTCCACCCAGTTTTGTTCAATATAAAGGAAGCAATTACCAATTTGATTTTTTTGAAAGATTGGAACTCTCGATGGTATACTTGAAATCAATTTTTCTCACAAGGCATACCTAAGTGTCCCTTAATTTCAACCGTAAATCATCTCTCAATATTATTTTTTTAATTTTATTTAATCTAATTATTAATTTTAATATAAATTAATTAGAGTTAAAATGATTAGTTTATAAATTGATTAGGTGAATTTATGCCCACAAAAGTTATTGTGTGTGCTTAAAAAAAATGAGTTGACATTATATTATTGGTGCCTAAAAACTAAGATTTTTAGGATCATCCTAATATAAGTTAAACTCTAAAAAAAAGGAAAATAATCTTAGTAAGAACTTAAAAAAGATAAGCTAACAATAAATAATTGGTTTTTATATTTTTGCCAACAACCTACCGTATGGGAAAGCAAATGTTTGACAATATGAGCTGGGGATGTATTTTTATATGATTTATATTTAATGTATTATAAGTAAATTATAATGTGTTATCTTATTAATGAACAAAGTTAATAATTATGATTTGTCCCTTAAAAATTAATATCAATAAAATTTTTTACTTTATTTTTAAAAATTTATATATTTTTAAATTTTGCTTATTGATAATTTTTTTGGTGTAAGTGTAGATATTTTCGTCTATTTTATTATCTGAAATTAATCGTGTTCGAACTGAAAATGATAAATGATAAAAATTTTTAACAATAAAAATTTTAATATTCAAATTCTATTTAACTACTTGAGAAAAAAATACACTTTTTACTCCTTCTTGTCACTTATTGATTTATTAATAAATTGATATATCATGATTGGCGACGGTCGGTGCATAAAAGTATGAACTCATTTTTTACGACAGCCATGTGGAGATTGCGGAGTAGGAGATGTGCCATTGTGAATGGTGGAGCCGAGAATGATGACAGCACAATGCAGGAGCCGAGTACAAATGTGCACAGCTGTGCGGCTGAAATACAAAAAAGTGCAAGTGTGGGAGAATTGCAGCAGCAATCATCAATACATGATTGGCTGGCATGCACCTTCTCAAGACATTGTAAAATTAAAACGGATGGAGCTTCGAGAGAAAACCCAGATAGATATCTCAAGGGCAAGAGGGCTAATCAAATGAAGTGCAGAATATTGCAGTGTACGGTCACACTTGAGATTACGTTCGAATGTAGTGGCAGAATTTCAAGAATTAAGAAATAGTTTATCTTTTGCTTGGCTAAAAGTGTGGTATGTGAGATTGATGCTAAAATAATAATAGTGCTTGTCAAAGAAGCTGATATTAGTGTCCACCAATTGGAATGCATCGTTGAAGATATTTGAGAGCTCATGAATAGATCATGGATAAATCGAATCCAACATGTGCTGGAGGAAGGGAATTTTCTTGTAGATGCCCTGGCAAAGGTAGATAGCATATGAGTTGGATGTAGATTTAAGATTAATTTCAAACGGTGAAATTGATTTTGATAAAAATAAAAAAGATAAAATAACCCTTAAGAATATATGTTTTTATATAAAATAATTTAAAATTTTGAAATTTAGAATAAAATAATAATTTTATCCCACTTAGTTTTTTGTCTTTGGATAAATTTCATTTAAATCCTCGAGATTTGATCATAATTCAAATTTAATTCATTAGTATTAAAAATGAACACTTTACTCTAAATAATTTAACATCGTAAACAAAAGTTAATGTAATGTGAGTAATTATAAAATTACCTAACCCTAAATTTTTCAATATAAATAATTCTTCATTATTTTATTTTTCCTTTATCTTCAACTATTCTATACATTTTTTCATAATTTTTTTATTATTTTTCAGGAGCATTGTTCAATTCATGATTTTTTTTCAAATACATTAAATTTAATATTATTAATTATTAAAAATAAAATTATACTTTATTTAAATTTTAATAATTTCAATCAATGTTTCAAAATTTTCAAATTTTAAATTATTTTGATTTTGAATAATTTTAAATATAAATCATTTTATGTTATGTTGTTTTAAATTAAGTTATTTACATTTTTATTAGAAGTAAATAAATAAAAAATAAATTGGAAGTAAAAATAAATAAACAAAAAATAATTTTAAACATATAAAAAATAAATTAGAAGTTTTAAGCATTTCTTTTTTCATTTTTGTTTGATTTTGAGTATTTAAAGTATTTTAAATAATTCAAAGGCAAAATGATCTCAAATTTAAATTTTTAACAATTGACTTAACGGCTAACCAACAGAAAAACTTATTTATCCTACGAAATAGAAAAGTTTAGGGTAGAGTATTCACTTTTTATACTAATATACTTAAGTTGAATTAAGAACAAAACTCAAAGACTTAGATAGAATTTACATTTTGTTTTTTAAGTAACGTGGCACACAGTGCAGTGGCAACTGTTGTGCCAAATGAATTCTTAAAAGGAGTGCAAATACCCTCCATGAACTGAGAAGAGCTGATGCGTGAGTGGAGTTTCCAAGAAGGTTTAAATTAATTTATCCTTAGTACTAGATTTTTGTATTCCATTTCCGAAAAAAAAAACCTACTTCTTAACAAGTGATTAAGAAAGAGACATAACATGCTGTAAAACTTGAATTCAGATCCTAACAATCTCGACTTTCACCCCCAGTAATAAGAAAAAAAAGGTTAGTTTTTATCTTTTATCTAGGTCAATTTTGATAGTAAAGTCATTATATGGTAGAATCATATTAACACCATAAGGACTAATTTGAAAAAATAAATGGAGCTTGAAAGGAAACATTGCAAATTGTTATTTAGGACACTGACATTGATGAACTTGAGGGATATGTTTGATGTGTTCAACAAAAACAAGGTTGTATCTACAACAGCAGTATTTAAGTGCCAATCCAGTGAAAACATTCAAGAATCTTCACAGTTCATCGCGTAAATTTTCCTTTGGCGACTGAAATTTAGGCTCTGCTGAAAGGAGATACCTGGCAGCCAATGCTGCATGAAAAGCAGCACCATAAGGAAGAACATCTTCATTAACCGTAAAGTAGGGTGAATGAGCAGATTTGAGCGGTGGACGGGCCTCATCTTGCATTCCAAGCAAGAAGTAATAGCCAGGAATTGCCTCTTGGTAAAATGCAAAATCCTCGGATCCCATCCTTGGTAACATGTCTTTAACTTTGTCAGTGCCAAGCATATCCGTTGCAACCTTGTGGAAATGCTCGTGTAAGTCCTTATCGTTTATGGTCGGAGGGAATACGGGCACATATATCCCGGTTTTGGAGAATTCAACAGTTGCACTGCATCTCTGCACGGCAGCTTGCCCTTTGATAACCTGTCACTAGAGTAAATCAGATTCTTGGAATGGTAACGATATGTGAGTACTACAACTACCCTCAAAATGCTGGAAATCAAGGAAAAAGCAATATTGAACCTCTTTCTAAACTTTCAGTCGTTCAGAACTCACAAGCCTTTTCTTTTAATGCTGGAGCATTTTATTTTATGTGTACTTCAAAAATTGCAGAATGATTCAAAATATCTAATTTATGTACCTCCTCAATCCGCTGCTTAAGTTGTTTTAAACTTTCTTTAGAAAATGCTCGGAAGGTCCCACCAATTGTAACTGAATCTGGAATGACATTGAAAGCACCACCTCCTTGAAACTTTGCAACTGTCACCACCTACAAGGAAATGCTTTGTTAAAATAGAGCATGGAGTATCACAAGGAGCACATATTTTATCAGTTTGTTAAGCTGGGGAAAATATGTCAATAGAAGGGAAAAAAATTTGTGATAAATATTAATGGAGAAGAAGGATGACTAGCACATCAAAAAGTATATCCAGTAGGGTAAAGAAAATCAAAGAATCAAAATAGCACTAACGTAAAAGTTATGATAAGGTATCTTTCCAAAGAAGGGTACATCATATCCAGAGCTAACTTTGCTAGGAATGATATTTGAACTCAACAAATACAAGATGTTTGAAATTGAAATACCATATGGAAACCAAAAGAATTTCTCTCTTTGCATATTTAGTTTAGAGATCGGAAGTCTAAAGCTGCTTTTGCAGCCTCACTATTCTGTTTTAACATTACTCATAACTTCTGGCATTGGTTCTGTTCCATAGGCAGTAATTTCTAGGATAGGTTCATAGGATTGAGTAATTTCAGGTTCTCTACAAAGAAACATAACATGCTCTATGTTAATAATATCTACATAAATCCATTGCTAAACTTGCTTAATGGAACACTTTAAATACACAACATCAACAACCCTTCAAAATGTAAATGCAGGCACATGGCATAATTTCCCAGCTTCTTGATTAGATGAGATGGTAAACATGACCATTCACTCAAATGAACATCCTAGCAACTTGTTGCCAGATAAATACAATGAACCACATCAAAGTAAATTGTCGCAACCAGACCATGAAAATCCTGCTAAGCATTTACTTTAAAAAAAAAATCTCTCATCATCCTTGCAAGGAGAACCACCCAATGTAATTCCAAAATCCAAGTGAAGGAATCATCTTGATTGCAAATGTTTAAACAAAGTACTTTGGGGTATACAAAGGCAAAACAGTATCTACAGCATTAAAACAAGGGTTAAAAATGAAGCCAAATCAGTTTTTAATATGCACGGGAAGCAACGGATAGAATGCTAAGTAATGGAAGGAAGAATTGTACCTGGGAATCCAGTGGATCAGCTTCACGTGAAACAAGATGTTGTAGACTAACAACAACATTAGAGGCTGCCAGAATTGGGTCTATTGAATGCTGAGGAATGGCTGCGTGGCCTCCTTTTCCGCTTATTACAGCATCGAACAAGCCACTTCCAGCAAAAATAGGACCGGGCCTGGAGGCCACTGTACCAATAGGTAGATCAGATGCAACATGAAGCCCAAAGATTGCATCAACATTCTCTAACTCACCAGCATCTAGCATCTTCTTTGCCCCTCCGCCTCCTTCCTCAGCTGGTTGGAAAACAAGAATAACTGTACCCTGATTAAGAAAAAAATCAAAACAACATCAAGCATCCATAAGGAAAAGAAGGAAGCCAACAGCCTAACACAGTTAAAGCTTTCAAGGGACAATGTGAATATCAATAGGAGAACTGGTACTGGCTACAGAATCAAAGGATAGGTTGACATAGGTTAGATGTTCTGCTGTCTTTCTTCAGTTAGGTCAGAAGCTTTTCAGTAGCCAGAGTTTCAGTTAGGGGTTTATTTATTGTCAGTCATAACAAGGAATAAAGTTTCTAACAAACCTGCGTAAGGAACTACAAGTACCATATTCAGCAAGAGAGAACTCAGATGTTATTCTATTACCTAACAATGGGTCCATGCTCACTAGAGCTACTTGGATAGCTATCTTGCTGTAACCATCAGGTTTTGAAACAATTTGGTATTCCTATTATTTATTAACACATTGTGCTTCATGGTGTTTCCTCTCCTCTGAACTTTACTGCATGCTCCTCCTCTACCTTAGAAGAGTAAAATTGATACTAGGAGATCCCATCAACCATATCCAAGAAAACTTATACTGACGCTCCACCATACATTACAGTGTTACACGGTAATGCCTTCAATCTAGTATTAATATTTTTAAAAAATCCCAACAAGAAAATTGATAATGCGGCAAAATCACCAGACAAATTTGTTGAAATATTTGAAGATTTAGAATTATTCTGTTTCCTTATTTATTTGAGTAGTGTTATTTTTTCTGATTTGTTTCCTATTTTAGTCTTCCTATTATATGGGATTCTATGTTTTAGTTTCCTAAAATTGTAAGATCTTCAGAAACCTCTATTTAAGTCCCTGTACATACTCATTATGCGAATTGAAGAATTACATATTCCTTCAGAAAATATTTTCATGGCATCAGAGCCTGAAATCTTTGTCAGAAATTCATCTTAAAATCTCACTGGAATGGATACCAGAAAACAAGTCATTCAACACCCAGTAGTCATGTCTACAGCAAGTGGCGGAACTTCTGAAAGCAAAGGAAATATGGTTTCAGCTGAAAACAAACCAAAACAGGGTTATTCTGTTGAACCATCTTTGTTCAGCAAGAAACAACTGGAATTACTGCAAAAATTATTCGGTCAGCCCCAGTCACCCCCCACAAATCTAGCTATTGGAACTGCATGGTCGTCGCACAAAGGTAATTTCTTAAGTGCTTTCAATGCAAAGAAACAGGAATCAAGTCCATGGATTGTTGACTCAGGAGCTTCAGACCATATGACGGGTAATCCCACACTTTTCACTACATTTAAACCTTGTCATGAGAACTGGACAGTAAAGATTGCAGATGGATCAGTTTCAAAGGTGGTTGGAATCGGTTCTGTGGTGGTCACAAAGGACTTGACTATTGATTCAGTTTTATTAGTTCCTAATCTCAATTGCAACTTATTATCAGTTAGCAAATTGACCAAAGATTTGAAGTGTCATGTCAAATTTGACAAATCATGTGTTTCTTTCAGGACTTGGTTCTGGGAAGATAATTGGCAATGCTAGGATGTGTTCAGGTATCTATCTCATTCAACCAGATAATTCTCCCAAGGGACAAGTTCACAAAGCTGATTGTTTTACCACTTCAAGTCAGTCTATTCCATATTCTTTTTCTTCTTCTATCAACAATGAAAGTGCTATTATGTTATGGCACTATAGGTTAGGACACCCCAATTTTATTTATCTCCAAAAACTTTTTCCTTCTTTGTTTATTAATAAAAATCCAAGTATGTTCCAATGTAAAGTTTGTCAGTTTTCAAAGCATGTTCGAAATTCATATCCCAATCAACCATACAAAAGTTCTCATCCTTTCTCTATGGTACATAGTGACATTTGGGGTCCTTCTAGAACAAAAAATATTACAGGTTCACATTGGTTCATAACATTTATTGATGACCATACTAGACTCACTTGGGTGTTCCTAATGAAAGAAAAATCAGAAGCTTGTAAAATTTTTCAAAAGTTCAACAACATAATCCAGACCCAATTCCAAACCAAAATCCAAATCTTAAGGACTGACAATGCAAAAGAGTATTTCAATTCTATTCTTGGTGATTTTTTATCAAATCAGGGGATAATTCATCAAAGTTCTTGTGTTGACACACCCCAACAGAATGGCATAGCAGAAAGGAAAAACAGACACCTGCTTGATGTTGCTCGATCACTCATGTTCACCTCAAATGTTCCAAAACACTTCTGGGGGGAAGCAATACTCACAGCAGCATACCTTATTAACAGAATGCCCTCAAGAACCCTTAAGTTCCAGACACCTTGCAATGTCCTTCTCCAAAATTATCCTCACACAAGGGTAATAAATTCTCTTCCTTTCAAAGTGTTTGGTTGTACATCTTTTGTTCATGTGCATCAACATTCCCAAGGCAAATTAGATCCTAGAGCCATCAAATGCATCTTCCTAGGATACTCTCCGAATCAAAAAGGATACAAATCCTACTCTCCAATCACCCAAAAATTTTATTTTAGCATGGATGTCACCTTCTTTGAACAAAAACCATTTTATTCCAAATCTGCCATTCAGGGGGAGAGTGAATTTATGAGGGAATGTCATCTTTGGGATGTTGAAAACACAAGAACCACACTAAATTTATCTCCTGATAATAATCCAATCAGTCCAGAAACCCTAAATCCAATCAGTCCAGAGATCCTAAATCCAAGCCAAGAAATTACATCACAATCTGAAGGACAAAATCTGCCACAATTCGAAAAGCCTAACCCAGAAATTCTACCACAATCTAAGATCCAACAATCAGCTAATCCAAAGGAACTTCGTGTCTACTCAAGGAGAAAAGCTGGCCATGGAGAGATAGAAACAAGTGCACCTCTACAGCAGACCCAAGAATCAAACCCAAATTCAATGCCCAGTACAGGTAACATTGAAACTGAATTTCTACATGGTGATGTTTCTATCGATGATTTGGATCAACCTATAGCCTTGAGGAAGGGTGTGAGATCATGCACTAAACATCCTTTGCACAATTACATCTCTTACAAGGGATTGTCCCCTACCTTCCATGCATTTGTTTCCAATCTTGATAATGTGCAGATTCCAAAAGATGTACATGAAGCCCTAAAAAGCCCAAATTGGAAGAAAGCGGTATGGGAAGAAATTCATGCACTTCAAAAGAATGGAACATGGGAGTTGACAAGTCTTCCAAGTGGAAAGAATCCAATGGGATGTAAATGGATCTTTACCATAAAATACAAGGAAGATGGGAGCATAGATAGGTACAAAGCTCGGCTAGTTGCAAGAGGCTTTACTCAGTCATATGAGATTGATTACCAAGAAACATTTGCCCCTGTTGCAAAACTAAACACTGTTCGGGTTTTATTGTCACTCTCTGCTAACCTTGATTGGCCATTATATCAGCTAGATGTCAAAAATGCCTTTATGAATGGTGATCTTGAAGAAGAGGTGTACATGGTGATTCCTCCAGGATTTGAAAATATGACTTCAAGCAATAAAGTGTGTAGATTGAAGAAGTCACTATACGGACTCAAGCAATCCCCACGGGCTTGGTTTGATCGGTTCACGAAGGCAGTCAAGATGTATGGTTATTATCAATGTCAAGCTGACCACACTCTATTTGTGAAGCATTCTCCTCAGGATAAAATTGCCATTCTTATTGTTTATGTTGACGACATTATTGTGACTGGAAATGATGTTGAAGAAATGACTAGTCTCAAACAACGGCTGGCTAAAGAGTTTGAGATCAAGGATCTTGGGAACCTTAGATACTTCCTAGGTATAGAAGTGGCTAGATCAAAGAAAGGCATTTCAGTCTCACAACGGAAATACGTCCTAGATCTTCTTGAGGAAACTGGAATGCTTGGAAGCAAACCTGCAGAGACTCCAATGGATTCTTCAACCAAACTTGGAGCAAAGAAAGATTGTGGACCGGTTGATAAAGACAGGTACCAAAGGTTAGTTGGTAAACTTATATACTTGTCCCATACTCGACCAGATATTGGGTTTGCTGTTAGTGTGGTTAGTCAATTCATGAACAAGCCAAATGAAGAACACATGGAAGCAGTGTACCGAATCCTCAAATACCTCAAGTTCTCTCCAGGCAAGGGATTGTTCTTTAAAAGATCTCCATTAAGAGAAGTTGAAGTATTCTGTGATGCAGATTGGGCAGGCTCTATTAGTGATCGGGGATCTACTTCTGGATAGTGTACTTATGTTTGGGGTAACCTAGTTACTTGGAGGAGCAAGAAGCAAAGTGTAGTATCTAGAAGCAGCGCAGAGGCTGAATTCCGAGCAATGGCTCATGGTATTTGTGAAGGGATATGGTTAAGAAGGCTTCTTAGTGAACTTCACATCACTAGTGAAGAACCTATGAACATATACTGTGATAATCAATCCACAATAAGCATTGCAAAGAATCCTGTACATCACGACAGGATGAAACATGTTGAGATTGATCGACACTTCATTAAAGAGAAGATTGAATCAAGAATCATAGAAGTGCAGTACACACCTACAAGTCTCCAAGTTGCTGATATTCTCACCAAAGCCTTACCAAGAAGGGTCTTTGATTCATTAAACTCCAAGCTTGGCATGATTGATATCTTCAGCCCAGCTTGAGGGGGAGTGTTGAAATATTTGAAGATTTAGAATTATTCTGTTTCCTTATTTATTTGAGTACTGTTATTTTTCCTGATTTGTTTCCTATTTTAGTCTCCCTATTATATGGGATTCTATGTTTTAGTTTCCTAAAATTGTAAGATCTTCAGAAACCTCTATTTAAGTCCCTGTACATACTCATTATGTGAATTGAAGAATTACATATTCCTTCAGAAAATATTTTCAAAATTGATACACAATCTGTTATTACCTCACTAGAAAGCAAGTTATCCCATAAAGTGGCAGTAAGCCGAGCAAAGAAGTCTAGGTCTCCATAGAAAGTACTAGTGAAGACACTTGATTTTTACTACAAATATTTCTAAAATAATTCAAAACAAGCAACAAGATTGCTTCATTTAAGGTTGTTCCATAGAACAAAACCATTGTTTCACTGAAGGTTGCTCCACAGAACAACACTATTGTTTCACTAAAGCTTGCTCCATAAAACAACATTCACTAGAACAATATCATCATAGAACAACCTCTTTTTGGAACAACTTTTCCACATAAGAACCTTTTCTCATAACAACTCATTCACCGAATAGCCTCTTCTTGGAACAACTCCCTCATAGAACAACACCAGTATCTTAGGACCTCCACTGAAAAGAGGAAGTGAAAATAACCCTGATAGGGCAAGATTCTTGGATTAGGTTCACTATTGGGATATTCTGGAGAGCTTGGCTTAGTGAATTAGCTATGGAGATAGTTAAGAGTTCTTCTCTTGTAACCAAAAAAAAAAAATTCTTCTCTTAACCTTTCTCTGAAATATGAGTGTTTTTCCCACTTTGTTCTAGAACAAATAGTGGATTCTTATATTTACTATTCACTATCCCCAAACGTGAAACTCTCATTAGGCAAATATTAACTTTTTTGTAACTGCAAGTTTCATCATTAATGCCTATTAATGCTCATATATAGAAGTTCTCACTATTCTCGAGGTGACTTTTTGGGACCTGAAATCTAATACAAAGTCTCTCTTAAATTCTCTTTATTGCTTTCTTATCTTATTTTCTTCTTTAGTCTTGTTCCACCTTATTCTTAGTCTTATTCAACCTTCTACCACCACCACCACCACCACCACCTGCTGATGCACTCATTCTTCAGGGCCTTTTGAATCTTCCTCTTCGCCTTCTCCCAGCACATCCCGTTCTATTAGTTTGCAATGTTTTCTCTTGTCATCGAAGAACTCATTTACAACTAGCAAGGCAAAAAACTCAAAAAGAAAAGAAAGCCAATTTTAATAGTGAAATAGACTTTTTTCCATTGACACAATTATCTTGTCTCATAAGGCAGTGTTTCAGATAACCATTTCTTTGTCTGACAACTACGTAGAAAAAACATTAAATGGAATATAGGAACTGCAACCAAAAGTACAACATTATTAAGCAGTTTTACCTTTCTTAATGCTATCTATTTTCATTATCTTTTCCCCATGGAAAATAAACAACTCTCCAATCAGAGAGCAAGAGTGATCTTCCCTACTTCTACTTCCAACGAATAGGTGAAATTAGTAA
Source organism: Heritiera littoralis (assembly GCA_031772115.1). NCBI lineage: Eukaryota > Viridiplantae > Streptophyta > Magnoliopsida > Malvales > Malvaceae > Heritiera > Heritiera littoralis. The sequence continues at coordinate 2,323,886 of JAPDPK010000090.1, forward strand.
TTTGAAATGATAAAATACCTTTTTAATTACTATAATTTAAGATTATTGAAGGAGAAGAACAGCCAGATCTATCAACAATTTATGATTATTGAAGGAAAAGAACAGCAAGAACTATCAACAAGGCCTAAATACCAAGCTAGAGGCCCAACAGAATTGGATGCGGAGACACAAATTAACAATCAAATTTGCTGGAGTAAAATGGTTTTTAGCACCCTTACTATGCAAATCATGATCAGGAGAGCACTAATTCAATCATAAAACAACTAAAAAACATAAAGTTTGGGCAAAGCAAATACGAAATTAGCAATAGAAATTGATGTGACACACCTTTAACTCTTCAAGATGCTCTTTTAGTATTTTTGCAGCACCAAGAAGCATTGAAACATGAGCATCATGCCCACAGGCATGCATCTTCCCTGGATGTTTACTCTTGTGCTCCCACTCAACCAGTTCCTACACATTTTAACTGCAGCCTATTAATAGAAGTTCACAGTTGATTCCTTTCTTCATAGTATGTAAAGTTGAAGAAAAAAATTGGAAAACAAACATCTTTGTGGTCATCAAATACAATCTGTGCGCCAGAGTTTAACTAAAAGTCCTGGTTTACAAAAGTCAAATTCAAATTAACACAATTGGAAATCATAAGATCAAATTCAACATGCTAAAGTCATTGAGTGCCTAGAATTTAAATATTAAGCTCAATCCCTATTCCCTATACATCCATCTTTAGTAAAAATAACACAAGGCAAAAAAAAAAGGCTCAATTATAGAATAATTAAGCCTTATCTTTGCAGATTTAGCTTGAGACAAGACCAACTTTCAAAAACCAGAATTTCAAAATCAATCCAAAAAGATATAAAATAATCATTCAAACCTGCATAGAAAGAGCATCCATATCTGCCCTTATTGCAACAAAAGGAGGTTTACCAGTCCCAAGAAAGCCAACAACACCAGTAACTGAAACTGGGTATTTGTAAGGAATACCCATGTTATCCAATTCCTGTCTGATCAGCTTACTAGTCTCAAATTCCTCAAATCCCAATTCAGGATTCTCGTGTATCGTCCTCCTAATGCCCACCATCCAATCAACAAGCTCCTGTCTTTTAGCAAAATCAAAAAATTTCTTGGGAATTTCAGACAACCCATTTGATGAGCCCCGAGAAGAAGATGACAAAACAACTGCTGGATTAAGCAGATGCAATATCAAAACAAAAGAGACCAACTTGGAGAAACTCATGCTTGCTTTTTTATGAAAACAAGCTTAACAGTTGAATTTTTAGAACAAAGAAGAGAATCTGTAGGTAAAAGAAAGTTGGGTTCTTTAATCCTCAGCAAGTCAGCATTCAGCAGTGCTTTTGTGGGCTTCTTGTTGTTGGCTGCCAATGAAGGTATCTGCTCCCACTACTAAGCAGCAGGTAACTAGCCAACTGTTCTTGTCACAGTCCACGGCCATTCCACGTGCTTGATTAACTTGAATATTTCTAAAATGTTGCTTACGGTAATTCAGTCGACCCTTGTTACATTTAGTGTTTGTTTGGCTTGATTTATGAAAGAATTTATCTATTTTACAAATAGAAGTTAAGTGTTTGGCTTTCAAATTTTTAAAAATTTTAGTTTATACGGAAAACAAATTTGAGTTTTTTAATAAAGTTATAAATTGAAATTTTTTCAAAAAATGCTACTATTAATAATATATATTTAGTGAAATTTTTATATTTTCACTTTATTTTTCAATAATTTACAAAATTACAAAAAAAGATTTATATTATTTTACAATAATTTATTTATTTTGTCCCATTTTTATATTTATTTCATTTGTTTAATTTTAATTAACAAAAAAATTTATTTAGTTTTATTTTTTCACTTAAAAACTTGTGATTTAATTTAATAAAGTTTATTATTTTATTTTTTTCATTTATCGAAAATATATAAAAATTATAGTAAATAGTTTTCAACATTCTACAATACTTTTATACTAGATTTACCAAACATTAATTTAATCTCTCTTAATAGTATTTTTAAAAAAACTCTACTCAAATAATATTTTTTACAACAGCTTCAACTAGACCAAATAGATCCATTATTTTTTATGTAATTATAAGTGTTATTATCAATTTCACAATTTAAAATTAATTTTATTTAAGTTAAAAATAATAAAAAAATTAATAATAATAATTTCAAAATTCGACCTATATATAAATATTTAAAAAACTTTAATTTGACCTCTTTTAACTATTTATTAATAAACTCTTCGTATCTTCGACAGGAAAGAAAGTACATTACGAAACCTATGGTATGAAACATATGTCGTTTCTCCTTTTTTTTCAAACTTATTTAATGTTAATGCAGAATTAATTGTCAAAGGCATCAGAAATGCCTTGCCATTGCCAAGCGTACAAACGTGCTGGAAAACGTGGCAAAATGGAAAAACGTTCATGTGACAAAATAGAACTAGGGATGGTAATGGATACCCTATAAACGGGTACCCGATGCTATCCGATCCGTTTAAGTAGGATTATGGTAGTGTATAATCGGGTTCGGATAGGGTTCGGATAGTTACCTTAGAGTACCCGCTATTCAAACCCGAATATATAAATAATAATTAATTAATACAATACTTATATTTTTTATATATAAATTATTTATTATTAATGTTTTATTTAATTAAATTAAATCATTATATATTATAATTATGATTTTTAACTTTAATTAATTAAATTATGATTTTTAACTATGATTTTGATTTTTAACTTTAATTAATTAAATTAAATCATTATAATTATAAATAAACCCTAAACCTTTTAAAATTATGCAATTAAATCCAAATCTGTTATATGACACTAACTGCCGTTTGAACATCTAACGTGAAAGCTGACGTGAATAGCTTAGTTGGCTGCCACGTGGCATGCCACGTGTACAATACTAACAGAGCTAGTGTCATTTAACAGATTTGGACTTAATTGCATAATTTAAAAGGTTGAGGGTTTATTTACAATGAAATAAAAGTTTATATATTGATTTCCACGTGATAAAACGTTGAGAGCTTAATTCCATTTTATGCCAAAAATTGAGGGTCTATTTAACTATTAAATCTTTATATTTGCTACATGCTCAAGTTTACATATGGCAAATAGTTGTAGCCTTTCCTTGATCTCTGCTATCAAAGGTCCCAGTGGAGACAAATCCTCTGTGTGGGAAGTCAACTTTTTTATTATTGTCAGCGAATCACCCTCCAGCATTATTTCCTTGAACCCCAATGTAGAAGCAAACTCCAGTGCTTTTATGGCTACCTATGCCTCTGTTATAAAGGAATTCTCAACCTATGGAATCTCTACACACAAGGCCCCCATGACTTGTCCTTCTGAGTTTCGAATCACTACTCCTGCACCCGCTTTCTTTCTTTGGATATCCACTGCTCCATCAAAATTCACCTTGTAGAGTTCTTGCGGTGGAGGTTGCCACGAAGAAGATGTCAACCTGGTAGGAGGATCTGTATTTTTTTGCAGAAACGTACTCCCCTTGATAGGCTTTTGCGAATTGTGCTAACTTGGACGCATCTCTTCTTGGTTCTCCATGTAGTTCGTTGTTCCAATCGTTCCATATGGTCCTAGCAACGATGAAGAAAAGTTACAATTTACTGTCATTGTTGCTTTCTGCTAGCAGTTTCTGTAGACCACTCAGCCACATGGCTCCACTTTCAGGATCGCAGTTCCAATCCAAGCCCGTTCTTTGCCAAACTTCCGAAGCCCACCTGCATCGTTTTAACATATGTAGCACAGTTTCTTCTTGATCCCCACATCTCTTACATGTTGGCTCAATTGGGATATTTTTCTTAGCTAAGTTCTGCAGTACCGGTAGGATATTATGGACAGCTCGCCAGATGAAGACTTTTATTTTATTAGGAACATCCACCGCCCATATTCTCTTCCATGTGGCTTGATTTAGGCACCTATCGGCTCCAAGGTCCTCTTGTCTCTCCTGTAGTCCTCTTAAGACTTTATACCCGCTACTTACTGAATAAATTTCAGTATTGTTATAATGCCAGACTAGTCTGTCTGGTAAGTTTGATTTACCGAGCGGGATGGTCATGATTTGCTCTGCTTCTTGCCTCGAGAAATTTAACAGGAGGGCATCCCAGTTCCAGCTATGAGTAGTGTTGTCTATGAGTTCAGAGACCCAAGTTGATCTATCCTCATTGTTTCCTGTTGATGTCGGATGGAAGGATTCTGTAAAAGGGAACCACTTATCTTCCCATATCTTAACAGACTTCTCATCTCCTATGCGCCATCTTAGCCCTTGCTATAAGACTGCTTTTGTAGACCAGATGCTTCTCCAAGTAAGTGAAGGATTCGATCCTAGGGTTGATTCTAAGGAGTTGTTGGGAAAATATTTGGCATTCAGGATTCAGTGTACAAGTGAGTTTTGGTTGGACAAGAGCCTCTATCCCTATTTTGCCAGCATAGCTTTATTGAAGCTACTCATCTCCCTAAAACCCATACCTCCATTTTGCTTCGAATTGCATATGCTGTCCCATTTCAGCTAATGAACTCCCCATGACCCTCCATACAATTTCCACCAGTATTTGTTTAGCTGACTATTTATACGATCGCACACTGATCTTGGAAGCAGAAAGCATCCCATGACATAAGTTGGGATGGCCTGGAGGACAAATTTTATGTATACCTCGCGTCCAGCCTGAGACAAAATCCTTGAGCTCCAACTATCCAATCTCGTGCTAATTTTGGCATTAAGCTCCTTAAAGGCAACTGATTTATTTCTACCCACCAACACAGGTAAGCCCAAATACTTTTCAACACTGGAAGAAGCGTTAACTCCAAAAAAGCTCTGAATTGAATTTTTTGCTGCTGTGTCCAGATTGCTGCTAAAGAACAGAGATGACTTTTCGAAGTTTATCATTTGGCCCGGACAATACTCATAGAGCTTTATCACGTCTACGATCTGCTGACACACGTCTCTATTTGCTTTGGCAAATAATAAACTATCGTCTGCAAAAAACAGGTGATTTGTTCTCGGGCCTCTTTGACTAGCCTGGATTCCATGCAATTGACCTCGTCTTTGTCTATCATTGAGCAGAGTCGTCAGTCCTTGGTGAAGTCCTCTACCTGGCTTAAATTTATCAATGTAATAAACCATTAATAGTAATAGAGTAAGAGACCGAAGTTACACAATTCATCACAAGTGAAATCTATTTTGCATGAAAGCCAAATTTTAACATCATAGCCTCCAAAAAATTCCACTCTACCCTATCATAGGCTTTACTCATGTCTAGCTTTAAAGCATAAAAACCCCCTTTCCCTCTCCTTTTGGTTTTCATTGTATGTAATAGTTCATAAGCGATCAAAATATTATCCGAAATCAATCTCCTTGGTACAAAACCACTTTGTGACTCACTAATGATCTCAAGAAGGAAAATTTTAAGTCTATTCGCTAGCACCTTAGAGATGATTTTATATATAACGTTACAAAGGCTGATAGGTCTAAATTGTTTGATGTTAGTTGGATGTTTAGTTTTAGGGATCAAGACTATATTGATTTGATTGATATCATCTAAATTTCTTTCTCCATTTAGGCATGATAGACAAAAAGAAATGACATCACTACCAATAATAGACGAGTATTTTTGGAAGAAGAGGGCTGGCATACCATCAGGTCCAGGTGCTTTAGTGGGATGCATTTGTTTCAAGGCTGTGGTAATCTCTTCGAGCGTAAACTCTACTGTGAGGCTTTGGTTCATCTCATCTGAGATACAAGGTTGCACCAGTCTAAGAATATATGCACAATTTGAATTGCCGTTAGAGTGAAATAGTTTTTTAAAATAATAAGTGGCAATCCCTCTAATCTCACCATCTTCCACCCTAATAACTCCATTTTCACCCTCTAGTCCCCTAATTATATTTTTCCCTTCTTCTCATGGACACTTGAGAGTGAAAAATGCAGTGCTTCTGTCCCTTTCTTTCAGCCAGCTTACTCTAGACCTTTGCTTCCAATAAACTTCCTCTTTTTCGAGCCAACTATTAATTTCTTCCTTAAGCTTTTGTTGCTTCTGTAGCAGCTCATCATTTGGGGGATCGTGCATGAGCTTTTCCAGTTCTCTGGTGAGCCCTCTAGCCTTTGTTTTAAGAGGAAGGACCTCAGCTTGTATCACATTCCATTCATTTAATTGAGCTTTTCCAGTTCTCTGGTGAGCCCTCTAGCCATGTTCTGCCCCACTGTTTCAATTCAGATCTGCTTGCTTCCAACTTTTCCATAAAATTTCCCCCATTAGCAACCCTCCACGTCACTTTGATTTTTTCTTCACACTCTGTATCCTTTATCCAACTCTCTTCAAACCTGAACCTTGTCCCCATATCCTTCCTTCTTTGTCTTCTCTCCTCCAAGGAAGTGTGAACTACAATTGGTTGCTTGTCCGACGATGCGTCGGTTAGATGCAGCAGCTCATAGTTTGGAAAGAGATCCCACCATTCATTATTTCCTAACCCACAGTCTAACCTTTCCCGGATGCACGTGGCTTCAGACTTCCCTCTTTCCCATGTATACCAACATCCTTTATATCCCAAGTCCTTTAGACCGCAAGCCTCCAATGTGTCTCTAAAATCCTGCATTTGGCTTTCCCTCCTCCTCGCCTTTCTTGATTTCTCATGCTGCCATAGAATCTCATTAAAGTCCCCGAAACACAACCATGGTAAAGTGGATGAGGTTGCCAATTCCTTCAACAGTGCCCATGATTCTCTCCTCCTTGTTGCTTCCGGATGCCCATAAAATCCTATTAATCGCCATTGTGGATTCCCTTCATCTGTTAAAACAACCGTGTCGATGTGCTTACTTGAGAAACTTTGAAGTTGTAAGTTCACGTCATTCCCCCACATCATTGCCAATCCCCCGCTACTGCCCTCAGAACTTACACAAAGGCATGATTGCATTCCATAGCTGCATTTTATTCTCTCCATGTTTCTTTCATGTAGTTTCGTTTCGATGAGAAAAACTACATGGGGATCTTCCTTTCTCACTAGCTCATAAAAAGCTTAAACTGCTCGTGGGTTCCCAAGCCCACGGCAATTCCAACTTAAGCACTTCATTGTTGTCGGTGTGAGTATGGTTTCCAACTCGGTATCTTCCTTTCTCTTCTTCTCAGCTTTGTCAACTTCCATTGGTTCTGTCTGCTGCGTCTTCATCTTCCTTTTCCCTATGTCTGTTTTGTTTTCTCCTGCAGAACCCGGGCATTCCCTTGCTCTCCTTTTCCAGGACGACCTTCCCGCCGATTGGGTGCCAGGGTTACATGGTTATGACCTCCCTCTATTTTACCTCCTGGTTCTCTTCTATCAGGACTTCGTCACGACAAGATGTGGCCTTGTACACATTTCCACTCTGACACTGCATGTGCATTAACTCCCCATGTAAGGATCTGTCATTCTTTACGTACCTTTCTCCCATTCTTTCCTTTTCTATATCAGCTCTTTGCAGCCCGTCACCATCCGTTGACTTATTATTTATCAAATACCAAGAATTTCAACCTGTTCCCTCCTTTTCGCCAATCTCGGAGCTTTTTGTCTTGGATCCCTTGAAGTTCTTCGATGATGTCGGTTCTTTCCAGATTTTCTGGAGATTTCTCCCTAAAACGTGTAGTTTCCTTATTTGGAACTCCAGCCATCTTGTCTGTCACCACCCTTATCCGAGCTCCGACCACCGCACTAGGTGTTCCCTCTCTTATTGTATCCTTCTGCTTTGGTTGTTTTTTGGATGAGCCAGCGTCTTCTGTGATTTCCTCAAGTTTAAAATCTTACTGTTCCTTTGCATCGACCCATAGCTCCTTCTAGTTGGTGTAGCTCGAAGCCATTCGACATATTGTTGATATCCTTCCTCTAGGTTCCCAGTGTCATTTTGCTCACAGTCCAGATCGATATGTCCCAGCAGTCCGCACTTGTAGCAAAAATTTGGGATCCTCTCGTATTTCAGATATCCCATAATGTCATGCTTCCCTTTCCTGTCTGTTAGTGCAATGAACCTGCGCAAAGGTTTGGAAATGTCTATTTCCACCCGAATTCTCAGACAACTCCCTCATGTACCATTCGAGTTGGATAAATCCATTCCTTTCAGAGTTCCTAGACCCTTTCCAATCACCTCCGCCGTCTCCCTTTGCAACATCTTCAAAGGCAAGCCATATATTTGTATCCAGAACAGAGCCTTTGTGAAAGTATAGTCTGACGTCTTCATATTCTGTTAGAACCAAAAGATTCTTGTCAAAAGACCATGGCAAACCTTTGATAACTCTTTTCTTGTCATTCCCTGTTGCGAACCTGAATAAAAACAGATTTGTATCCAAAATGTCAGTTTCCATCTCCCGGGATAATTTCCAGATAACTTTCAACGTTCCCACCATTGCATCCTTATTGAAAGACCGTGTAGTTAACAGTTTGCCCACCATCCAGTCTTGTGTAGCCGCCGGATCAAGATCTGTCTTTGAGTCACTGATCACCACATAGTCCTTCTCATCCTCTGTTAGTTTTAGTTTTCCCCATAACTCATTCAGTTCTTCCTCCATTTCGCCCCCTGCACGTATGTCTCTACCAATCCAGGAGAACTACCCTATAACTACCCTTTGCCACTGACTATTTACTAAAAACTATAATGCACTCTAAAGACTAATCGAGATAATCTTAGAGAATGAACACTTGTAAAGAACAAGACTAAGAAAACCGTCTCACAGAGCATCCGCTCTGAAGAGACTCCCAACTATGAATCAATGATTGTTATAATTGCCGACCCATTAGTGAAAATGAATCAATGATTTAGCCAAGTGACATCAGTTTTAATGTAGAACTAATCCTCGAGTTAACTAATTTTCCTGACTCGAGATTTTTATCATGGGCATTTTGGTTTAACTGTTGGAATAATTTCCGATGCTCTACAGTAACTTTAGGATCCTTCCTGGGAAAAGTTTTACATCCTCTTGTCCTTTTTTTTTTGAGTAGTTATATCTTCTTGTTCTTACTTCTTAGTTCTTAACTTCTTACTTTGTTTAATTTTGGTTCCTTCATCCGTTATCGTTGTAAGTGGGGAAGAATCCCTTGTGCAACCTTTGGCAAAATGCATGGATTCCTTAATAATGGATCAAAAATGATTTAAAGGGGATTGCTTTTCTTCGCTGGAAGATAATTTTTCAGCCATCAACACTAGGTTCCAACTAAATTGAAGACTAAGGGATCGTTTGGTAACGTTTCCTGTTTTTTGTTTTATGTTTTTTGTTTTTAAAAATTCTGTTTTTGTTTTATTTTGTTTTGTTTTCAATTTCTGAAAACAGAAAACATATTTGTTTAATACTGTTACGTTTTGAAAACAAATATTTAAACCGATTCAGATATAATAATTAAATTCACAAAACAAAATTTTAAAAATTAAATAAAAAAATAATATATTTATTAAATAATAATATGTAGATAATATTAAATAATATTATTTTATATTATTTAATACTAATATTAAATATTATTATTTAATCATAAAAAAATTTAATATAATTTAAATAATGTTATAATTAAATAAAATAATTTTATTGAATTTAATTGTATTAATCATAAATTATATTTAATAATAATTTTTATTTAATTGTAATAATAATATTATTACATTATTAAATAAAATATTTAACTAATTAATTTATAATAAATTATATAGTTATTAAAATATATTATATTTAATATAAATAATATTATTTAATGTTAAGTATTTACTTATTTAATAATATTAACTTATTTAATAGTAGTAGTGATATATTTTAAATTTAAGATAGAATATAATATTAAATAATAATATTGTTTAGTAATATAAAAATTAATTATATTAGATAATAATATTAATTATTAACATGTCAAAATTATAATAAATGATATTATTTAAAATATTTAATATATTCAATAAATTATTATAAAAATTTAAATTAAATAATATTATAATATTATAGTTCAATGTAATATTTATTTAATTGCTTTTTATGTTCTCAACTTTTCTATATTAAAATAAATATATTAATTTTAAAATATTAAATAATATTTTATATTAAAATTTAATATTATTTTATTTAAAAAATTAATTAATTTTATTTATATTTTTATTATAAAATATTAATATTATATTAATATATAAACTCTGTTCACTTACTTATGAACAGTAACAAAAATGAAAACATGTTTCTGAAAACAATGAAAACAAGAAATTCTTGTTTCCAACAATTTTGGAAATTTTTATTTTCGTTTTCGTTTTTTGAAAACAAAAACATGTTGCTAAATATGTTTTCTGTTTCTGTTTCCAAAAAAACTGAAAACAAAAACAGAAAATAGGAAACAAAAAGAAAAACAAACGACCCCTAAACTTTGAACTTGCTTTATGTGCCATTAAGTGCATGAGAGGATATATATAGATTTAAGAAGGTTAATAGTAATTTGAAAAAGCAAAAGCATTAAAAATTGAAATAAAATTTGTATGAACGTTTTAAGTGTTAACATAATTCAATAAATATGACAAATTTTAATTTAAATTATGATTTTTATTTAGACTTACAAATGTTTTTAAAGATTTTTTTATTTATAAAAGCATTTTAAAACATAAAAAAAAAATCATACCGGCAAATACAAACATTTTTTTTTGGTGTAACCACAGGTATCCTCATCCGTTTTACGGTCTGAGACTAATCCTGTTCGGGCCGGGAGTGGTAAACGGTAAAGCCCTCCCAACAGTGAGGACTCCAGGACTCGAACCTTGTCCAAGTACCTGGGGAAGAAGTCCACTTTCCACTTCTTCCAACCACTTGTTGGTAAATACAAACATTTTTTCAACATTGATATTTTCAACATTGGTGGGTTTGATCATCCATAAATTTCACCAACGGTCACTCAGCCGACGGTCAATGAATTTTCGACATCCTCCCAAATACCATCCTTTCTCAATGGTATTTGCATTTTTCATGATTTACCTTCTATGTTTTCTTGTATTTTCCTGGTCCCTTTTTTTTTCCCGATAATTGAAGATGGGAGATGAAATTGCTCGAACTTAAATTCAAATTTTATAATATTCTATAACTCTTCTTTTAACCATTTAACTAAAATTTAAAAAGAGGGAAAAAATACATTCTTCTTTCTTTGTATGTCGCTGCCCTCAACTTTCCTTTCCACTTGCCGATTTAGTGCTCTTTCCGTTTCTTCTATTTTGCAACAGCTGGGATTTGCAGCTCAAACAGGATATCTTCAATTTGGTACACATATTTGATACACATTCACCACGATGGATTTCTTATCTTCTAATATTTCATCTCAAGGAAGTTGCTAAGCACGGGGAGAGAGAAGCTGCCATGATTGCAAAGCCAACGCTTCCTCAAAAGAGTTGTAGCCACTGCTTCCTCTAAGAGGAAACTCCAATAGTTGATCTTAAAACCGTAAAAATGGTCTAGCTGACCGTATAATCTTTTAGAACATAGGCATGCTATCAAATATACATTATCTTGCAGGATGACATGAACAGAGGGCAACTGGATTCATAACATTAGAGCTACTTATTAAAAACCATTAAAGTGTCTTTGCCTTTTCTATATTCACATGTTCTCTTTCTATGATCTCAAACCTCAAGGTCACATACCCTAGGAGAACGGAAAATCACAGATGCACATAAACATCAGCAGTATAACTCTAAAGGCCACATTTCTACATTAAGCAAGACAACATGTTAAAATGAAAGACCATCTGCCAACCAAATAATGGTAAACTAAAATGCTTGTGTTCAGCGGCAGTAAACTAATCCATTCACTTGATGAACACGAAATTATTAAACCACTTATCAACCCTCACAAGTATAAATACCTTCTTAAACCACAGGATTGAGCTCAAACATCATGGCTACAACACCAACACAACCTGGCTGCCTCTCTTCCAATGCATTCACACAGACCCAATCACCCCACATGCCACATTCTTACAGGGAATTGGGGGGAAATTTTACAGTTAAAATTCACACTAAAGGCATCAGCTCATTTATATGAAACACACACCACATATAACATTAGAAAAAAGAATCTGATTCACTCAAATTTACACATAGAGTATGATCTTTAAGCAACAGTTATAATCCCAAATATCATAGTGCTATTATATATAACAAACCCATTCAAATGGATTCCACCATTTTCTTAACCTCTAGCCTTAAGCTCTGCAAGCCGCCTTGACAAATTGTCCTCATCAACCTTCTCCTGTGCCTGGGTTGACACAGCATGAGCAGCTGGCTGAGGCAACCCAACAGAGACCTCCAATCCATAATCATCAGCCACTTGCTGCATCAGGCTGTTGACCTCACCCTCTGGTGTGGACAATGAAGTAGAACCAGCCATAGCACTCTCCATGAATTCTGCCTGGACTTCCATATTCACAAACTGCTTCTCGAATTGATCCATTGTCTCTGACATCTTCTGCAAATTGCCTGCAACAAAAATGAAAATCAAATTTCACCGTATCGAATCAAAATTAAGGTTATTTTACAGGAATAGAGATCAAAAAATAACAATAAAATTTGATAGAACTTACTTTAGGCTAATATCCCCGCAATCTTTTTGCTTAAGGCTAATTTACCCCCAAAATTTCCCAAAAATTGAATTTTTTTTCGTTCTCCTTCAATCCTACCCTAATTTTTCCTAATTATTAATTTTTCCAAAAATTATTAGCATCCCCAATAGCCAAAAAAAGGAAGGCGATAAAACATTTAAAAGTAAAATTTTTACGGAGAATTTACCGGTGGCCAAGGAAGATTCGAGAGACTTGACGATATTAGCCATGGACTTGTTAATTGTGGTCATCTTGGCCTGAGTATCGAGCCTAGCAACCACAGCATCGAGTCGCGAAGCGAGCCGAAGGTAGTTCATTTGCTCAGTCCGCTTGCGAATAGCGTTCTCGGCGTAGATCCGAGCTCCGTCCATGTTACCTTTCTCGATCGCCTTCTTCACCTTCAATTTCTCGGATTTCTCTTCCTTCTCGCACTTCCTCGACTGGCGTTGCAGCGATTTAGACGTGAATTTCAGGTCCATAATCTGGTTCAACAGCTTCTCGGTGTTTCCCATGGCTGGATTTCCGTTTGTCTGCAGAGAAATTTGATTTTGAGAGGAATTTAAAGAATTTTGGTTTTTTTTTTTTTTTTTGTGTTTTGATCGCGTTTTGACTTTTGCTTGCGTGTGTGTTTGCTTCTTGTATTGGTTTTTCATTTATAAAGGAAAATAGGAAGAAAGCGGAATGCAACGTAAAGGCTAAAGAGCCAACCTGGAAGTGGGCATACTGCTACTGAGCCATAAATTGCCAAAGTATTTTTTTTTTATGAAAAAACTTTTTTTCCTTCCTAATTAAAAAAGTGTAATTACAAAATCACTAGATTTAAACAAGGACAATGCATGGTGATCATTGTAATTTATAATAATTTTTCAAAGAATAGAATTATAAAAAATTATTTTGATATATATGTTGAATAATGTATTAAAAACTTGATGCATATATAGAATACATAAATTAAAAAATAATTCAAAATCAAATAACAATTAAAAAATTTTAAAAATTTAAATATCACAAATCTTAAATATTTAATAAATGAATTAAATAACTACAATTTTAATGAAAACAATTCTTACTATATTAATCATTAATAGATTATTGGTTAATATTGCATATTTGAAACTAATTTATTTTTAAAATTTGAATTTAAATTACTCCAAATTAATCTTATAAAATTAATTAGTGTTGAAAAACTTTATTTTTTAGGGTTTTTAAAAAACTATTTATAATAGTGTCTAACATAAAGAGTAAGTAAAGTAAAAATGTTAATAGAAATAAAACTAAAGATAAATTATTATTTAAGTTTTTTAAAATTCAAATCAATTCAAAATAATGAAATGCAATATTTAATATCAGAGTTTTTTCTAAAAGTGGGGTACTTTGAAATTTTTATTCCTCAATGAGTGTTGTTTTAAACTTATTTCTCACTATAAGGTGTTTTAAGCCACGTCAATATTGTATCAGATTTTTTTTATTTATAAATATATTTATTTTTTATTTTCAATTGGTTCTGTTTCAAGATCAACAATCAAAACCATCTATGGCTTTTCTCATCCAAAATCTCAAACAACTTTGATCTTTTTTCCATCGCCCAACAATCGTTTGTAACTTGTTTTAATGGCCTTCTTTTGATAAGAGGCAAAAGCAAACTACTCAAAAAAAGGCAGTTCTCTGAACCTACGAGAGCTTCAAGTTCAAACCATCTCCTGTCATCTTCCATGAAAATAATGGATTGGTATTTGAATGATATGCCTTATCCACAAATCTAAAGAGAAAATCCGTAGCCTCTTGTAATATTTCGAGGCCAAAGAGAAAACCAAAGGACTCGTGATAACTCAGGTCCATATAGAAAATTGAAAGATTTATGTGATTACTCAGGGCCAAAAAAATAAAAGACTCTTGTGATTTCTCCATAAAAATCCTGCATTTTGCTTTCCTAGGGTGCTTAATCTCGTGTAAAAATTGAAAATATAAAAGAAATGTTGATAAAAAGAAGCTTCTTCAGTTTTGCCATCGTGTGGCTGGTACCAATGTTTACAGTTTCATGAATTTAAGGAAGGAGACGTCTACATCGGAGATTGGAAGCACATTGGGTGGCAATGATCTAGAGAAGAAGTTGATTGCAACATTTGAAGGAAACTTTTATACCACAAATACCCAAGTCACTGAAGGAGGAATTAATCAAACTTCCACAATCTCTTAGCTGTCCGGATGGTTAACTCAAGGTCTCTTTCTTATAATTCTTTTTCTAAATGGGAAGAACTGTAAAATGCCTCTACTTTTTGTTTTTCAGTTTTCATGTTTTGTTTCTAAGAAAATATCGGTGAAAGAAAAAAAATTTTAGCACGAAAGCTTTACTACAATTAGACCACCAAAAACTATAATCTTGTGCATTCGCTTCAAGAGAAAATCAAGAGCTTTGAAGCCATCGTTGGACGACAGAAATAGATCAAAGTAGACTGAGAATTTGGATGAGAAGAGTGACGGCAAATGGCTTTGATGGATTAGAACATTTTCTCAAAAAAGGAACAACTGAAAATAAAAAAGTAAATATATTTAAGAAATAAAAAATCTAATACAACAATGACGTGGCTTAAATTACCTCGGATTGAGAAATAAGTTTAATACAACGCTCGTTAAGGAATAAAAATTTGAAAGTACCGTACTGCAAGACAAAACTCTTTAAGATCATGCACGTTTCAAGAGAATAGATACTCCATATGGATTTTTTTTTCTAAATAAAATGATTGAACAAATAATTCTGAAAAAGGAATAAATGAAAATTGAATAAAAGATATGGAAACTTAATTCAATACTAAAATATATAAACTGAAATATCTAGTTTTAATGTTTTTGATAAAAGATTTAAAATTTTAAGATAATTCTGATCAAAATATATTGATATTTTCTTAATTTAAAAATAACATAATAAGTGATAAAAAATTTAAAGTCTAATATAAATTTTATTTAATTTAAATTAAGATAATATAGTTAAAATCTACTTTTTTAAAATTTCAAATATTTTAAAATTAAATAATCAATTGAATAGGATTATTATATAAAAATTAAAACCAATTTTTTTTTGAAAGATAATCAATTTAAGTATAAAAAAGCAAAGATATCTTCTTAGGATATTTTATTTTTAGCCTAGAGTTTTGGCTTTTTTTTATACATAAGATATAAGATTATTATAAAAAATTAAATTTGATTGAAATTAGAAGTGCGACATTGAGCAATGATTAAGTGATTTTTTGTGGACATTTTATACTTTAAAGATGAAAAAAATTTATCTTACCACACATATCACGTGTTCATATAAAATATGTTTGTCTTTTTCTTTAAAAAAAATGTTTCCATATAAAAAATTTATATCAACATTGAGCTATCGAGTGTGCACAACGTCTTTCATGTGTCTATGCTCAGGAAATACCATTCGGATCCCTCCCATGTGATTGACTATGAACCTTTAGAGATTAGAGAGGACTTAAGTTATGTTGAAAGACCGCTTTGGATTTTGGATCGAAAGGATAAGGTGCTGCAGTCCAAGACAATTCCCTTGGTAAAGGTGCTTTGGCAACATCACTCCTCAGAAGAAGCTACATGCAAGTTGGAGAGTCTCATGAAAGAGAAGTACCCCCCACTTATCCTAGGATGACTTGTATCAATTTGGAAGACCAAATCTTTAAGGTGGGGAGGATGTGAGAACCGAAATTTTTCCTAGCTGAATATGTATTCTTATGTAATTTGGTGACACGGAGAGGTAATGTACTTATGAGACTTCAAGTATTAGATTAAAGTACGTATTCATAGAAGTCAAGTATTCGAGATTTATGTGAAATATACGATAAAACGATATGCGAAGTGCACACTAAGTGAGTACGAAAGGAGTTATAATTCTATGATCAAAAAGGGTTACATGTGCACGTAAGTCAAACTAAAAGCACGTAATGTATATGCATGCAAACGTACATGTATGTATAAACATACGCAAATAATAATAAGAAAATAAATTAATGTACATATATATACACATAAGTATAGATATATGTACATCCAAATAAATGTAAATGCATAAGTATATAAAAGAAAATATACAAAAATATATTATATAGAATACAATGATATAAATGGAAGAAATATATACGTGAATTTTATATATATATATATAGGAAAATGGATAAATAAAAATATATTATAAGTATGTTGAGATTATATATATTATATAATACATAAAGTATGAGAAATGTATATTTTATAACCTTTAATAAAAGTTATATATATATTAAAAGTTTGAAATATAATAGTTTTATATTAAAAGTATATATTATATTATAGTATATTATATTATATATAATATATATAAAAAAAAGGGACTAATGGCCGAATTGGGTGGGAAAAATCCCACCCAAAATCCAAAAGTGCTCTGCCGAATCAAATCCAACAGCAAACTATACCTAGAAATAGAATAAAATAAACTAAAAGAAAAAGAAAACCTAAGCAACCTAACCCCTCATGTCACTCTCCTTTCCGTTCCTTTTTGTTATTTTCCAAAGCTTTCCTGCCTCTCCCAGCGTATCCTCTCTTCCCCCTTTCATAGTGTCGCCATTGTTGAACGAATCTGAGTGGAGAGAAGCAGTAGCCGACAACACAAAGTGAAGACAGAAAACTACAGCAACTGGGTGGCGTCGTGAGTTGGGAATGAAGGAGTAAATGGTGACCTTGTAGAGCTGAAGTAGGAGCTTAAAGGGGACTGTTAAAGCTCGAACAACAACGAAAATCTAGAGCTAGTTCAGGCATGGAGAAGACAAGTCATGAGTGTGCAGCACTTTGTTGGTTTCGAAGTGGAAGAAATAAAGGTTGAAATGGAGACTGATTAGAAGGGTGAAAAACAGAGGTATGTGCTGTGATTGTTGAAGCTAAGTTAAGAAGGAGATTAAGGAAGAAAGAAAGGGCTGAAACGTAGGCATTGTAAGACTGGAAGCAAGATTTTGCGGCTGGCTTGGGTGCAAAACTGGAACACCAAAGAGGGGGGCTGCTCAAGGGCTGTCCGAGGCTGCCATAGGAGGTTAATCTACACCAAAACTGCTGAGATCTCCTAAGGTAAAAGAATAGAAAGAAGAAAAAGAAATAAAATAGAAAAGAAAGGAAAAATAATTAAAAAGGAAAGAGAAGAAATTACAAGAAAGAAAATTATATATATGAATATATAATTTGTATATATATGGAAATGAGAAGAATAGGAATTATATTATATTTAATGTTAAATATATAATGTATATGTGTAAGTGTGCATATATATATATATATATATAAATAAAACTTGAAAACAAGGAAATAGATAAATATATGTATGTGTAGTACATATATAAAGATATATAGTAGATTTTTAGAAATTCTACTATGCTAGTGCTAAATATATATATATATATATATATATATATGTATATGAATACACACACACACACACACACACACACACACACTACTTACTTGAAAACAAAGTAAGAGACAAAGAAAAGAGAAGAAAAGAAATAAAAAGAAAAGAAAAAGGATTAGAGAGAAAGGAAATATATATATCTGGGAATATGACGCATATACATATATGTATATAGAAAGAGGTACGAAGATGAGATAAATCCGATTCGAGATTTTAATTAAATTAATGTTAAGTGCGTATATGTATATGTAAATATATGAACATCAATATATATATATATATATGTGTGTGTGTATTAAGTTGGAAGTTAAATCTTCAAGTATATAGAAATGAGCTAGACGTTCTTAAGTCGGAGTTTTATTGTGAAGGTGTAGAACGACGCGAGGATGACGGAAAACGCTCTAGCTGGACACGAGACACGCTTGAACTAACCTCGCCTTAGGTAAGACGTTTATATAAAGTAAAAGTAGGATTATCTTGTATAGGATTGAATCTTACAATAGAATGAATTGAATACCTAGAGATTGAATATAACGAAATGAAATATAGGTATGATATTAGACTTGATAAAGTACCAAAGTGGGAGATATTGACCGGAAGTGAATCGATATAGTATAAGTTCATAGATATTATGAGATGAAATGATAAACATTCATGCGATTCATGAGCATGTCATTTTACGGTTTTTATTTCACTTCTTTGAATTTTTATTGCCAGCAAGCATGACTTATCACTATACATGAAAAATCGAAATGATTTATTCTTATCATGTTTATAAGAATACCTTGGATGCTTGAATGGCTTTGAAAAGAATGAAATTATAGTTTTCACATATGTACGTATATATATATATATATATATATATATATGTAAATGATCTTAAGAAAAGTATTACGTACATTGAACTATTTTCATAAGAAAGATTGAATGCTTTATGAGACTATAGGCACCCTAAGAGAATTAAATTCAATAAAGCATAATGGAAGCCGCCTAATTGGAGATTACTCATTAGGCATAGATGCTTGTCCGACAATAGTCGTGGACAGGTCTCAGTCTTGCCTGATCAGTGGGACTGAGAGACATGAGGTCTATGGCCATAGATAGCGCCCTAGTGGTTTCCAGGGGACGATGATATGATTCTTCAATGCTAGTTACAGTGAACTAAGTTTTTATTAATAGATAGATAGGGATTTAGTCTAGTCTCAAATGATATGAAATGAAGTTTAAAGTATGCCTTTAAAATGAAAATGAACTCTAAACTCGATATTGATTTACAATATATGAAACGCATTTTGATGCTATTTGTGATATGAAATATAATTTAAAAGTATATGTGATATGAAATGTGCTTCGAAAAATATGTGATATGAAATGTATTTCAAAAAGTATATGTGATATGAAATATACTTCGAAAAGCATATGTGATATGAAATGTATTTCAAAAAGGTATATGTGATATGAAATATACTTCAAAGCATATATGATATGAAATGTGCTTCAAAGCAATATATGCGATATGAAATGTGCTTCAAAAGTATATGTGATATGAAATGTGCTTCAAAAAGCATATGTGAGATGAAATGTATTTCAAAAAGTATATGTGATATGAAATATGTGTCAAAAAGCATACTTGACATGAAATGAAAAAGCTTGCATATTTCAAGCATGTCTTAAAAGAATACATGAAATGTATTGATATTTTACATGTCTTGAATTTGTTTAAAAGAATATGTATTACATGTTTTATGACTGTAACTACTTCGATCATAATTACATGTCAAATGTTATATCATGGTTTCATAACTTAGACATTTCATGACATGATGAAGCATAGATGAACTGAATCTGAGAACATGACAGGTATATGATCGCATGATGAATAAGAGAATGACTGATAGTAAATTTTCCTCACATGACATCATGCATGGCATATAAAACAATATAATTCTAACTCTACACTTATATAAATGACTTACTGAGCCTTGCTCATTAAACGCTATTTAAATTTTTCAGATTGAGCACGGAGTTGAGGGAGTATTTCGGAGCTTTCTAAATTAGTCCCAGGCCTGAAATGTCACATCCCGTGATCACATTTTTCTATACATTTTATACGGTTGGGCTGTTTGTGATACTTTACTTTTCATATTCATTTAACTATTAACTATAAAATTAGTAATATCAATTACATCCCCTATCTTAATTCTCCATAAAGTAGTACTGAAAGTAAGTCTAAATACAGAAAATAAATGATCATACCTCATATTATAAATCAAGCTGTCGCAATGTCTCCAAATGCGCAGCTCGAAATCCTCAGATGTCAGATCTCATAGTCACCAAAAATCTGAAATGTTAAAATTGGGAAGTGAGTAAACCACGGCTCAGTAAGAGAGTTATATGCAGCACTTAATATTCAGCTACCTATATGCTGAAAATAAGTTTTTCACTTTCTTTAAATCTTCCTAGAGGCTCTAGGCTCACATGTAGGCTAGGGATTCGGATGGAGTAAGGCAGGTATTTTGAAATACTTGTCTTGTCCCGGAACCTAAAAGCAACTGTAGAGAGTACTATATTCCTTGTTTTCGAAACGATATAATTTTCGTTTTCACAGAGTAAACCACTTATTTCTTTTCACTTCAGTATAATTTAAAACACGTGACAGTTCAGTAATAAAACAGTGGTTTCCTTCACTATAATTAAAAACACGTTATAGTACACTGGTCTGTAAATATCCAAGTCATTGGACAACCACTTCTGCAATTATTTCTATCTTAGAAATAATTTCATGTTATTCATTTTGAACAAACATTAATTTCTCTTTAGTTCAATAATCGTATTTTACAGTTCAGTAAAACAGTAATATTCAATACAATACCATTCGGTAAAACAGTATTTTGCAAATCAGTAAAACAATATCTTGATACGGTTCAATCAGTAAACAGTAAACAGTAGCTACCAATTCAGTAAACAGTATACGGTAGCTTTCAGTTCAGTATCATGGAGACCAGGCAACACCCTAAATATATCATGCTATAATAATATCATCCCTAATAGGGGAAACACATGAGATCTATGGCCATAGTCTATGGGGTCCACAGTGTGCACTGATCAGGTGTCCACTGGGACACTGATAATAGGATCAGTATCTATCAGCACTAACACGTGACACGTGAGCATGATATGAAGCCTAACAGTCTCAAAACAGTAAACACGTGATATAAACACCATTTATGAAATCAATTTCACTGAATATAAGTTTAATCAATCCATAAATATTCATAAGGAAAATATTTTCATCTTATGAATAACAATTTATAAAATATTCATACTGGGTAATCACTCCCGAAAATGTTTTGAATATTATAGAACAGTATAAATCACATTTTTCATACAGTGAAAACAATTTATAAAATAATCACACTGTAAAATAAATCTCATGACTGTTTCTTTTCACCGTAAAACATGTACGCACGTTTTTCCGTGCTTTCTATCGAAAACATGATTTTCAAAGTTATCGGGATTCAAATCAATTATTTTTATGATTTATGAAAAATTAAAATATTTATTTTTCAAATCAACACTCCCGTTCCGTGTTTTCTCTGTAAATACATGCGAAGACCTTTTAATCTCAAAACACTGTTTTCCACCTTTAATTACATTTATGGAATTTTCTATAAACACTTATTTTTACAATTGAACCCATAAAGGTTATTTATAAAATCAAGTGAATATTTGGAAAAATATTATTAAAATATTCACTTTGATCCTTTTCATTTTTCACCTCGTTTCACGTGAAATATCACCTATCGGATAAATTTAGGTGATTTCCTTTTTCACCATTCTCAAAAACATGAATATTTTAAAATTAATTATCAGTATATTCATGTTTTATGAAAACTAATCAATTTCTCGATTTTTGTGTTGAAAATTGTTTCTCGTGATGAAAAATCATTTATTATGATTTTCGGTAATTTTTCCAATAATTTTCGGCAGTATAACGGCTGCCGATTGGCTAGCCTCCTGCACGAAAAATACAGTTTAAATCTCAACCGGTAAATCACCACAATTTTCCAACCAATCATTATCAATAGCATTTATAAAATTAAATGCATAATTTAAAACATGTGCGCCAAATATCCTTACAGGCTGCACATGTCTCCCTTACCTGTCTCACGAAACCAAACTTTCCGGTTGCGCCTACCGTAATCCTTAATCCCTGGCTGCAAAATAATTTTATTGAAAATTATCAATATTTTTCCTCTTAATTTTAAGCTACTAACTTCCATAAAATGCAGCCATAAATGACACTGCACATGCACAACCAGTATTATTTAGACTGATGCTAAAACTGAACTTTCCCGTTTTAACTCCTTTTTCGGTTTCGATTTCACCAACCTTCCTCTTTTGATTTTCACATTAATTTTCTACCATCAAACCATAAAATACAACAGTAATTCATGCCCAAAAAAGCCTTGACCGAAACCCCCTTAATGCCATTTTCTTTGATTTCTTTCATTTTCACAATTCTAGCTTTCCTATGATGTTTATCTAATTTTCCTTAGTTATTTTCCTCCATTTTCATGCAAGAAAAGTATGGTTTCACCATCATCTCATCCAAACCGTAGCCCCCTTTAAATGGTGATTTTTCATTTAGCCAAAATAATGCAAATCCAATGCTAGCATGTTATTCTACACCTTAAGCTTAGCTAGAGTACAACTTTAATTCAAATTAAAACATCAAATTTTGGTGGGTTCCATACCTTGGCTGAAATCTTCTTGGCCTTCTTTCTCCTTGTGCCTTTCTTCTTTTGATAACATTTTGGTGTCTATGGAAAGAGAAAGTGATGGGGAATATTTTTGTTAGAAATAGCTTTCTTGAATTTCTAACTATTTTTATTGTTTTTGGAGCTTTAAAGTTTTTATTTTCTTTTGGCCATGGATGTCATGAAGCTGTTGGGCAAGAAGAAGGAATAGTGCCGGCTGCATTCAGCAAAATTCTGATAAATTTAGTCTTCTTCCAACCAATGAGAAGTTGCCACTTGTCACAATCATGAAATTCCATTCTCATTTTCCACTATTTATTCCTTTATCACACTATTATTATTATTATTATTTTCAACTTATAAATTTTATTTAAATTCAATTTGATTTATTTTAGTCAATTTTCAGTCATTATTGACTAATTTGACCTATCTCCCTTCATGTTAAATGACTATTTTGCCCCTTGTTACTTAAATATTAACGATTTTGCCATTAAGCTTCCGATTTTGTAAAACCATGCAAATGAACTCCAAAAATTATGATTCCAGCACCAATAAATCACATTTAATGTATTTTAGTGAATGGAGATGATTTCGTTGCCGCACGGTGCACCGATAATGTGAAATTCCAGTTTTACCCTTTTTTAACCGCCAGTAAAATTTTTTGATCAAACCAACTTTTTCATCAAATCTTTTGACACCATGATATTCCCCCTTTTATGTAGTTTATCATGATATTTTTACTTTGTCCCAACTCGTTTTATTATGGGCTAAATTTACGAAAAATGCCCTTGGGACATAACTGTCATTTTCCAATTTATTTTTTTCAAAATTCTTAAAATAATCTCAAATAATCCAAAAATTATTTTTATGCCTCCAAATATTTAATTAATATTTATTTCACCTTCTGAATACCGTATTTCATTTATATCTTCAATAAAACAGTAAAATTCAAAATGGGGCCCACATACCCAATTTACTTAATTTCACCAAATAAACTTTATTTTAATAATCAAATAATTACAGATATCTTGTACAGTGTAGTAGAATCAGGTTTTACCTTTTCTCCCCACCTTAAAAAATTCGGTCCTCCGAATTTAACTTAAGTCCAAAGGTGGTACATGCCATATAGTTACGACTTCTGTCCTCTTGGTCATCCTCCAAGTAATACTGCAAGTACACTTTCAATATCAAAAGTACTTTGACCACTACATGCTGTCTTTCATCATATATGTCTATACTCTTGTAAGTTCATTTCTCAAATCGGGAGTTATTCATTTCCACTCTTTTCACCTAAAAGTCCATGCACAGTATTTTTCATGTCACAGCTGATCTATGTTGTTCATCATCCATTTTTCTCACTTAGTGCCAAGTCGATATAGTTTTAAAACTATCAATTACACCTGTCAATCAATTATATGTAAGTGTTCCAGTAGCTTTTACATCTCGTGCATCCGCTCTCTCAATATATCTTCAAGCGTCCACATATTACGCTTGTATATTTACATCAGTACGGAGCGACGCTATCAGTACACTTGGGATCTCAAAGCCTTTTGCTATTTTCTATTAGTAAATGGCAACTCAGAGACTCCTATCACATGTAATGCTAACTGGAACTGTACATATACATTCTCATTGTTTCATACCCATACTTCGAATTAGGCATTAGAGAATCTAAGAGTCTGATAATGGAAAGTGGTTCTATTTAGATCTTCGGTTTTTAATCACTTCCATATCATCATTTCTCTTTTGAACTCTTTATTGTCTGCAATATTCGTTTTCTCATTTATTCCATTAAGGCTACATCTCACTTGCTGACTCTACTGTTAATCACCAATCATGAGACAATCATGTTCTCTTCATGTAGTATAGTCATTACATTTCTTTCCATAATTTAGATTCTACAATTGAATCCTCTAATTATCCATTTAATTACCACATTATTTATATAGTTCCACCATTTCAAGGTGTAGATATGTGTATATATCATTTTTGTTTCATTTGTATAACTGGCAGTATAATAACACGTGTCATGTTTGACTTGATTTTACACCTAGCCACAGTCATGTGATAACCAACTTGAAATTGCCTTTCGGTTTTAATTTCGAGAACAACGTTATGTTCCTTACTCATCATATAATCTACTCTCTTATTCCATTTCCATATTTTCACTCTCAGTCTTTCAGTCGGTTTTCTCAAGTGGTATGGTACTTTATTGTTAAAATCATTTAACATCTTGCATACCATCTTTTCTTTCCACTTACCCATTTACCGACTTTAATTTCTCTAATTATGTCTCATTAGTAGAGCAGCTAATCCCATTACTCTTCTATTGATTGGTAACAATATCTAGCTAGACTCAGTAATTCCGTATCTCAATCATTATCTCACTATCATAAATAGATTCACTGTCATTCTGTCATCTCGAGATCTTATATCCCAGAAAGAGATACTGTCTAGCCAAGTCTCTTATTCGTCAATCTTAATATAAGTCCACAATCTCTGAGAGTTTAAAGGATTATATATCACAATGTTGCTCCTGTTCCATTTGTATCCTTAACTATTTCGATATCTCACTCCTTAGGTTTATATACCTCAAAAGGTAATTCATTGACCTTGAAACCTCAATAGGCACTCGTATAATTTCATCGAGTTCTAAACAATATTTCATGGACCTTAGTCTTCAACTTTTGTCAAATGACGCTTTATACCGAGGCTAGTCTTATGAACTCCTCATATAGTTTTGATTAGATCAATAAAGCGTCCTTTTGCATATAGATGAATACTTGTTCTTCACAAGAACTTTATTAATAATAGGAATTTCATACATCCTTTTGATTCATCTACGTCTCAATATCATCTGTGTTTTTCTCATTTACACTTATACAGATAACTTCATTAACCTCAAATTACATTATCTGTAATTTCATCAATCACACATTTACACGTGAATTTCATTATTCACACATTTTCCAGAGTTATTTTCTTAAGCTTTTCGGATTCTTTCTATATTCTCCGATATAAACTTGGGTTTAAATTTCATATCATTAACCGAGTCAATGTTAGCTCGATTTCTCCAATCTATACAACTCTGAAAAATTTATCGGGAATCACCTCCAATACTTTCTTTAATTACACATCTCTTATCATCTTGGACATTTCATCCTTATGTCCTGTCATTTTCACTGTGTATTCTCAAGGCAGAGACATTTACTATTCAAGTCATTTTGATACATACTCTACCTTGATTTCATTGTTTACTCATACTTTACAGCCTTACAGATCTCAGTCTAGTAAGCTGTATCAAGTACAACAGTTATCAACACATTACAGCTAACCAATTTATTATTGCTGTAATTTACTTTAAAATCAATTTTGTTTTCTGATCATTTTCTCAGTTAATTTCTGTAATCATTTCACTTTTCATGATATACAACGATCCTGTAATAAACATCCAATTCAATACACTCTTAATTCAGGCCTTTACAATCAATAATCGAGCCAATCATCTTGTGATATTCCCCTATACACTTATGGGATCGCATCATGTAAGGCCTCGGCCCGTCTGCCGTCCGCCTGTACCATCTATACTGTCCTCTTTGGCTAGCACACTAGCCCCCTCAAGGATCTGTCGTGAGGCCCAGCCCGTTCACTAGGTCACCATTCGCGTCTGTAATCTACGTGTAAGTGAAATCAGTAATACGGATCGTTATATTCATATTACATCCTATATGCCATTAATGACTCCATCACCATCAATGTATTCGAGATTAACTTGGTTTTATCACTGTTCAGAATATAGCTTAATATAGGGGCATTTTCGTCATTTTGACATTTATTTCTTTCTCCTCAGTATACATTTAAATCAAGTATCTTGTCGTCTATGTGCTGATAGTATCCTTTCTCATACTAATATCAGCAGTTTAAGATCTTGTTTGATTTCGACAGAGAAATCCAATAGGATCTATAATTGGATCATTTTGCTTGTAATACAGCCTTACACCATCATTTTCTCTGTCAAATCAATCAATTCCAACTTCTGTTTGTCTATTTTGACTCCCAGTAAAATTTCAGAGGCAGGGGTATTTTGGTCATTTTTGGCCAAAAATTTTCTCTCTCCTCAAAATACCTTCAATCGATGATCTTAAGGTCTATTTAATGATGATATTTAATTTCCCTCCTTTATATCATTACTTTCAGGTCTCAGTTTGATCCGAACCGAAAAGTACTGGTGAGGCCCTCAACGAGTCCTTTCGGTTCCTTACCGAACAGGCCTTCATTTAAATCATAAGATCACCAAATTTCGGTAAATTCTGAGCCTATTATTTCTCTTAAATATTCTCAATTTATAATTTCTCACTCCCTTCAAATTATTTTACTCAATTTGCAATCATTTATTTTTCTTTATGTATTTAGACTACACAGTACTACAGGGGATGTTAACATCTCTCAATACATTTCCTCTCCAAAAGTATCGACAGACATAAGGCCAACCATGCTCTGATACCATTAAATCTGTCACATACCGTGATCACATTTTTCTATACATTTTATACGGTTGGGTTGTTTGTGATACTTTACTTTTCATATTCATTTAAACTATTAACTATAAAATTAGTAATATCAATTACATCCCCTATCTTATTTCTCAATAAAGTAGTACTGAAAGTAAGTCTAAATATAGAAAATAAATGATCATACCTCATATTATAAATCAAGCTGTCGCAATGTCTCCAAATGCGCAGCTCAAAATCCTCAGATGTTAGATCTCATAGTCACCAGAAATCTGAAATGTTAAAAGTGGGGAGTGAGCAAACCACGGCTCAGTAAGAGAGTTATATGCAACACTTGATATTCAGCTACCTATATGCTGAAAATAAGTTTTTCACTTTCTTTAAATCTTCTTAGAGGCTCTAGGCTCACATGTAGGAAGGATACTACAGTCGGCTAGGGATTCGGATGGAGTAAGGCAGGTATTTTGAAATACCTGTCTTGTCCCGGAACCTAAAAGCAACTGCAGAGAGTACTATATTCCCTGTTTTCGAAACGATATAATTTTCGTTTTCACAGAGTAAACCACTTATTTCTTTTCACTTCAGTATAATTTAAAACACGTGACAGTTCAATAATAAAACAGTAGTTTCCTTCACTATAATTAAAAACACGTGATAGTACACTGGTCTGTAAATATCCAAGTCATTAGACAACCACTTCTGCAATTATTTCCATCTTAGAAATAATTTCATGTTATTCTTTTTGAATAAACATTAATTTCTCTTTAGTTCAATAATCGTATTTTACAGTTCAGTAAAACAATAATATTCAATACAATACGATTCGGTAAAACAGTATTTTGCAAATCAGTAAAACAATATCTTGATACGGTTCAATCAGTAAACAGTAAACAGTAGCTACCAATTCAGTAAATAGTATACGGTAGCTTTCAATTCAGTATCATGGAGACCAGGCAACACCTTAAATATATCATGCTATAATAATATCATCCCTAATAGGGGAAACACATGAGATCTATGGCCATAGTCTATGGGGTCCACAGTGTGCACTGATCAGGTGTCCACTGGGACGCTGATAATAGGATCAATATCTATCAGCACTAACACGTGACACGTGAGCATAATATGAGGCCTAACAGTCTCAAAACAGTAAACACGTGATATAAACCCCATTTATGAAATCAATTTCACTGAATAAAAGTTTAATCAATCCATAAATATTCATATGAATAACAATTTATAAAATATTCATACTGTGTAATCACTCCCGAAAATGTTCTGAATATTATAGAACAGTATAAATCACATTTTTCATACGGTGAAAACAGTTTATAAAATAATCACACTGTAAAATAAATCTCATGATTGTTTCTTTTCACTGTAAAACATGTACGCACATTTTTCCGTGCTTTCTATTGAAAACATGATTTTCAAAGTTATCGGGATTCAAATCAATTATTTTTATGATTTATAAAAAATTAAAATATTTATTTTTCAAATCAACACTCTCGTCCCGTGTTTTCTCTGTAAATACATGCGGAGACCTTTTAGTCTCAAAACACTGTTTTCCACTTTAATTACGTTTATGGAATTTTCTATAAACACTTATTTTTACAATTGAACCCGTAAAGGTTATTTATAAAATCAAGTGAATATTTGGAGAAATATTATTAAAATATTTACTTTGATCCTTTTCATTTTTCACCTCGTTTCACGTGAAATATCACCTATCGAGATAAATTTAGGTGATTTCCTTTTTCACCATTATCAAAAACATGAATATTTTAAAATTAATTATCAGTATATTCATGTTTTATGAAAACTAATCAATTTCTCGATTTTTGTGTTGAAAATCGTTTCTCGTTATGAAAAATCATTTATTATGATTTTCAGTAATTTTTCCAATAATTTTCGACAGTATAACGGCTGCCGATTGGCTAGCCTCCTGCACGGAAAATACAGTTTAAATCTCAACCGATAAATCACCACAATTTTCCAACCAATCATTATCAATAGCATTTATAAAATTAAATGCATAATTTAAAACATGTGCGCCAAATATCCTTATAGACTGCACATGTCTCCCTTACTTGTCTCACGAAACCAAACTTTTCGGTTGCGCCTACCGTAATCCTTAATCCCTAGCTGCAAAATAATTTTATTGAAAATTATCAATATTTTTCCTCTTAATTTTAAGCTACTATCTTCCATAAAATGCAGCCATAAATGACACTGCACATGCACAATCAGTATTATTTAGACTGATGCTAAAACTGAACTTTCCCGTTTTAACTCCTTTTTCGGTTTCGATTTCACCAACCTTCCTCTTTTGATTTTCACATTAATTTTCTACCATCAAATCATAAATACAACACTAATTCATGCCCAAAAAAGCCTTGACCGAAACCCCCTTAATGCCATTTTCTTTGATTTCTTTCATTTTCACAATTCTAGCTTTCCTATGATGTTTATCTAATTCTCCTTAGTTATTTTCCTCCATTTTCATGCGAGAAAAGGCATGGTTTCACCATCATCTCATCCAAACCGTAGCCCCCTTTAAATGGTGATTTTTCATTTAGCCAAAATAATGCAAATCTAATGCTAGCATGTTATTCTACACCTTAAGCTTAGCTAGAGTACAACTTTAATTCAAATTAAAACATCAAATTTTGGTGGGTTCCATACCTTGGCCGAAGTCTTCTTGGCCTTCTTTCTCCTTGTGCCTTTCTCTTTTGATAAGATTTTGGTGTTTATGGAAAGAGAAAGTGATAGGGAATATTTTTGTTAGAAATAGCTTTCTTGAATTTCTAACTATTTTTATTGTTTTTGGAGCTTTAAAGTTTTTATTTTCTTTTGGCCATGGATGTCATGAAGCTGCGGGGCAAGAAGAAGGAATAGTGCCGGCTGCATTCAGCAAAATTCTGATAAATTTAGTCTTCTTCCAACCAATGAGAAGTTGCCACTTGTCACAATCATAAAATTCCATTCTCATTTTCCACTATTTATTCCTTTATCACACTATTATTATTATTATTATTTTCAACTTATAAATTTTATTTAAATTCAATTTAATTTATTTTAGTCAATTTCCAGTCATTATTGACTAATTTGACCTGTCTCCCTTCATGTTAAATGACTATTTTGCCCCTGGTTACTTAAATATTAACGGTTTTGCCATTAAGCTTCCGATTTTGTAAAACCATGCAAATGAACTCCATTCCAGCACCAATAAATCACATTTAATGTATTTTAGTGAATGGAGATGGTTTCGTTGCTGCACAGTGCACCGATAATGTGAAATTACAATTTTACCCTTTTTAACCGCTAGCAAAATTTTTTGATCAAACCAACTTTTTCATCAAATCTTTTGACACCATGATATTCCCCCTTTTATGTAGTTTATCATGATATGTTTACTTTGTCCCAACTCGTTTTATTATGGGCTAAATTTACGAAAAATGCCCTTGGGACATAACTGTCATTTTCCAATTTGTTTTTTTCAAAATTCTTAAAATAATCTCAAATAATCCAAAAATTATTTTTATGCCTCCAAATATTTAATTAATATTGATTTCACCTTCTGAATACCGTATTTCATTTATATCCTCAATAAAACAGTAAAATTCAAAGTGGGGCCTACATACCCAATTCACTTAATTTCACCAAATAAACTTTATTTTAATAATCAAATAATTACATATATCTTGTACAGTGTAGTAGAATCAGGTTTTACATGAAATATAGTCCCAACTCTCCAAGGAGACTTTTGTGAATATTTTGGGTATACGTACTCTTCTTTTGCATTTAATATCGATTAAGACTATTTTTGATTTAGTACTTAGATGGGATGTAATATAATATAGAAAATGGCATCTAGACTATAGTAATAGTGGAAGTATAGAATTATTGATTTTGCATGACTATGGATATGTAGATTGAATAGCATGAACAAGTGACCAAGTAGGAAAAGAATGTAAATCATAAGATGAAATGTCATGATATGGAAATGAACTTGGTCATAGGAATGCTAGAAATTAATCAACTGTTATTGTGGGAAGCATGAGCTGGAATTATTTGTAAATTTTTATGCAGGAAATTAACCTGGGTAAAGTGATAAAAATAGGTGAGGGAGTTAACGTCCCGAAACGAAATTCACTACATTGCACTTAGACAAAATAAGTATAGGAAATCGAAAAATTTAGTCCTAATTTCTACGTGTCCGTACAAGTAAGAGGCATCGTCGCAGCCTTTGGGTCGTGACATATTTACATCCCAAGTATTATATACATAAAGTGCACTGTACAAAAGTCTGAATACATAAAATAGAACTATCGTATACCTCGACAATTCTAGGAAGCTTGCTTGAGGGATACCAAAATCAAATCCTTCAGAAGCAGACCCAAGCTACTGTAGATAATTGGGAGTGGGAAAAATAAAGGGGTGAGCTAATTGCTTAGTAAGTAATATTTATATGAAAGCTGATACAGCGTATCCTATATGCAATTTAGTAAACATAATTTCATACAAAACCATGAATTTAAAATATTAAAATTAAATAGGCAAGATCTAACGGGAAAGATACTATAGTAGATTAGATAACAAGGTGAGTATGAGAGGATGCTTTGAAGTACCTTACGTGTCCTAGTATCCAAGTCCACTATGGGGAATTTAATGCTACTTAATTAAATCACAAATTCAAATATAAATCTCATATTTTGTTAAACAGTACTTACATACATCAGAATTCAGAAATTACTCTGTAAACATTATAAATCATATTTATATCATTTTGTAACAAAAGATTTCAAATAAGTAATTTCACAAAACATATTAAACAAATCATAAAGCATAGAAAACGGATAAATCGAAAATTAGAAGCATATCAAATCTGAGAGTACTTGGATCTAAGTTAACTAGGGATTTACCACTCCAGTATAATTTTAGTGGAGAGTAGGCTACACCCAATAGACACATGCACTATAATAGATGTATGGCCATAGTCAAGGGGCCATAGAGTGAACACTAGCTAGGTGTCACCTGTGAGAGCTAAAGACTGGGCTAGAGTTAGTAGTATCGGAACGGAACGAAAATGCATGTACTCATAGGAAGCTACAAGGGCTAATAGTCTCAAAACATTTAAAAATATTTTCAGAGTTATTTACAGAGATTAATCTAATAAATCATGTCTCAAAGAAATTTATAAAATTATAAATTACATTCATGAAATTAAATTCATAAAATCAATATATCTAAATAATAATTCATAAAATATATTCTCAAGACATTATTTGACATTCAAAATAATTTATTTAAATATCATAATATATGAAAATATTCAAGCATTAAGACAATATATTTAATTCTTATAAAATATTAAAGCATATATTGAATTTGTGATTTAATTGAATAAAATCTTATTTAAGGAGTATGATCCAAATATTTAAAATAAACTTCTTTATTTTTAAACTTTATACCAAAGAATGGTTTGGATGGGTTAGGCTAATTTAGAAAAAATTTTAACAGCATAATGCTTTATTTTAACCTAACCTTCTTGCACAAATCACAATTTCAAACCACAATTTCCAACTTTCAAATTCAATTCCAAAATATCAATTTCAATTCCACAAAATGAAATTTTATCAAATCATGCAACAAAGTATCCACACGCTTCATACAAATATCTCTTACATTTTAATTTGCCAGTATCTGACTCTTTAGCACTGGTAGCACCTCCTAACTTCGAGGCTGCAGATTTACCATTTAAACATGGTAAATTCATTATGCTTTAATTTAAAGAATACTTAACAAATTAAATGTTAATGCATTGTCTGTTGTAGCTTTAAATTCAATCTAATTTCTACCGGTGCTAAAATTACAACTTTTGCTGTACATCTCCGTTTTCGATTCCGATCGCGTCTACAGTCTCAGAATAATTTGTACATTATTTTAGGACCTAAATTATATTGAAATGAGCACAAATTCTTCCTCCACTTCACAAGGTCGAATATATTCTCTTTCTCTACACTTAGTATTTCATCAATTTAAGCTTCTTTTCTAATTCCAAATTAATTCTACCAAATTTCCCCACCACTTCTATATAAATTACACATTAAATGACATTGAATTCAAGGTCTCCTAGTTATGGCCGAACCTCCCTCTCCAACCTACCTGTTGACTTTCTTCACATTAAGCTTAACTAAGCTTATTTCCATGCTTTTCATGATTTCTACATTATTTCCTACATCATATTCTCATCAAAACACATCATGTTCATAAAGATTGGATGGTGGCTGAAACCCTCAAGTGCCCTAATACATGATTTTAATTCATTTCAAGCTTAAAGAAGCATGAAGACAACTTAAACACATGTTAATTAACTAGAATTTCATGAAAAAGTCTAAGGTTCTTTATGTTCTTACCTTGGCCGAATCACTTGAGTGGGCTTGGAGTCTTATGTTGGCCACTATAGGAAGAGATATTGGCACCAAGAGGAAGTGCACTGAAAAATAGACAGGGTTTATTAAGAAATTTTTCGGTTTCGGATAATTTTTCACTATGTTTTTAAAGGTTTTTCTTCTTGGAAGCTTTGGCTATGGAGGTAAGGGAGAAAGGTTGAAGATGGCTGGCCAAAATGGTGTAGAAATCTGTGAAAATTTTTAATTTTAAATATCTCTATTGCAAAATTACTAAAATGCCCTCCTACTTATGAAACTTTTCAATTTTGCTCCTAAAGTTTGACTTTGTTGAAAACAATGTATTCAATCTTCAAAATATTTTATTTAATCATAAAACATCTCTATTTAACTTGCTCTAATGATTGGTGAAGATTTTGTTGAGGTTCGAGTTCTTATTTGGGTGAAATTATCGAAATACCTCTAATCGTAAACTTGTGTAAATTTCCACTGTTACACCCAATTTATTTCATCAGTCTACATATTCTAAAACTTTATTTCATGAGGAATTATTTATCACAGACAGTAGGTCAAAAATCCATTTAGTTTGATCGTAATTCACAAAAATTTCGACGATCTATGGATAAAACTGTCATTTTTCAAATTGTTGCACGTTTTTCGAAATATGCATAAATAATTGAGTTGAGGGTTAAGATTCATACCATCATAATTTTCGGCCTTGAATATCGAATCCATCAAGTTCCACCTCCATCGGGACCTTAGACAATCAGTGGGGCCCACCTACTATTTTGCCTTAATACTTAAAATATAATTAATAATTTATTAATTATAAATACTCAATATTCTTATTTATATAAATAAAATTAAATAGCGCTTCAAGATACGAGGTCTCACAAAAGCTGATTCAAACCAACTTAACCAATCAAAATTCGGTTAATTCAGTTCAATTAAGTTGCTTTTAGGTTTAAGTGAATTTTTATAAGTCAGTTTTTTGATTAACTCGATGTCTAAAATTACAAATTAAACTAACTAAATAATTAAAATTTTTTTAAATATATAATAAAATAATTATATATTGTATAATATATT
Source organism: Heritiera littoralis (assembly GCA_031772115.1). Classification (NCBI taxonomy): domain Eukaryota; kingdom Viridiplantae; phylum Streptophyta; class Magnoliopsida; order Malvales; family Malvaceae; genus Heritiera; species Heritiera littoralis. The sequence continues at coordinate 2,358,692 of JAPDPK010000090.1, forward strand.
ATATTAATTATTTATATTATATCTTATATCTAACATACACTTTTTAGGTAAAAATTTTAAGTTTAAACTCAACCGAAAAAATTGATTGCTCACACTTATAGAATTTTGATTTATTATGTTAAGGGCTTATTTAAGTGCAAATTAAAGGTTAAGGGCTTATCTGGGTATAAATTAAAGTTTAAGGGTTTATTCAGATTCAAATTAAATATTAAGGGTTTATCTAGAAGTAATAAAAATATAAAGATTTATCTAAATAAAGTAATAAAGTTTAATGGTTTTTTTTAATATTTTAGTCACCGAAAAAATTACCTTCGTTTGTTCTTTACATTTTTTTTTGTCACGAAGAATAACCTTTTTTTTATTCAAGCGCTTTTTATTAATTTTTGATAACGAATAGGTTTCAAAATTAAATTACTATCATAATATATTAAGGATTATTATCCTATCCACTGTCAATGGAGTTTTTAACTCCACAAGCGGGATTTGGATGATGACATATATCTTTTAAAAATATTAAAAAAATAAAAAATAAATAAAATGGGACATGTATCATCATTCTAACCCTACTTGTGGAGTTAAAAAACTCCACTGACAGTGAATAGGATAATAATTCATATATTAATTTATTTTAAGGTACAAAATTAGCCAATAAAATATATTTAGTTACATACACGTGAACGAAATATTTTCATGACACAAAAGAAAATTCTTAAATTTTAGTTGTTTATGGAATAATTCTACTCAGCTATTTAGATCCTTCAAAATCTTTCGAAATATTTTTAAAATTTTAAAAATTAAGCTTATTTACATCTTTCAATTCCTAGATAAGTGTTAATAGTAATTTGAAAAAGCAAAAGCTTAAAAAAATTGAAAAAAAAATTGTAAATATGGTTATAAATGTTAACATAATTCAATAAACATGAAAATTTTAAATTTAAATTATAACTTTTACAAGTTCTTTCAAATGTTTTTAAAGTTTTTTTTTTACCAATAAAGGCATTTTAAAACACCAAAAAAATCATATTGATTAGTGTAATTGATCACTGCTGTCCGGTGTTTCCTGAGGGTACCCCTGTGATTCGATCGCTTACCTTTTAGAGCCACCAAAGAACGTTTGGCCCATACGGAGTTGAAGAATGAACTCCGTTCCGTGGATATCCAACTAATCCACGTAATTATAGTTAGGGTAAGCTTAATTCGTAAGTAATAGCCAACTAATCTGAGAAACTTCCTAGATGATAATTAAATCAAGAGTTTGAGAATTCAATTCAATCTTAAAAGATTCAGAACGTTAACAGATTACCAGAATATTCAACATCCTACCTAATGCCATCCCTTCTGATTCGTATTTGCACTTTTTTTAATAATTATGTTAAAGACTTGATGTTATGAATTTAAAATAAATTTATTTGATTTTTGTTTAATATTTATTTCAAAATTTTATTTTATTTATTTACTAAAAATTTAAATGTTAATATAAATTTTAATTTTTTTTCTTAAGACACAAACCAACTTATTTAAATCCGTTAGCTTTCAATACCATATATGAACTTGTGTTGTCAAACCCATTTAAGGTAAAAAGCTTTTCGGCTTGACCTATATTTGATTTGACCCATTTTGACAGTGTTACTTTTATTGTCTTTTTTTCAATAAAAAATTTAATGAACAAATTATCCTAGATAAAAATGAGAGAAAAATGAGAATTCATACTAATAACATAACGTGAATTCATTTATTTGTCATGTAACCTACCCTAATATTAAGATAAATACTCTGATGATGATGAGTTGAAGATAACAAATAAAGTTGCTTCAACTCAATTCCGAACCTTCCTACAGGTTACAATTCTTGCTTTACCACCTGACTAGAGACAGGAAAACATAAATTTCACCTCCTTAGTATGTCCCTGCTCTCAATTTTGTTTCCACCTACAGAATTAGCGCTCTTCTCCCTTCTATTTTACAATAGCTGGGATATGCAGCTTAAACAGGATAATCATAAATTGTAAAACATATATTTGATACACATTCAACATGATGGATTTCTTATCTTCTAAAATTTCATCTCAAGGAAGTTGCTAAGCATGGGAAAAGAGAAGCTGCAATGACTCCGTACCTAGCGCTTCCTCGAAAGAGTTGTGGCCATTGCTTCCTCTAGCGGAAACTCCAATATTTGATCTTAAAACTGTAAATATGGTAATCTAGTAGAACACTGGCACGCTATCAAAATTAACATTATCTTGCAGAATGACATGAACATTGGGAAACTGGATTCATAACATTAAAGCAGGTAATGGTCAATTCAATTGATCTACAGATAACAATAAAGCTACTTACTAAAAACCATTTAAAACTGTCGTTGTCTTCTCAAAATTCACAGATTCTCTTTTTATGATCTCAAACCTCAAGGTCACATACCCTAGGAGAAGGGAAAATCATAGATTGATGCCCATAAACATTAGCAGCATAACCCTAAAGGCCACATTTCTACACTAAGCAAGAAAATATGTCAAATAAGACCCTCAGCAAACCAAATAATGGTGATCTAAAATGCTTGTGTTCAGCAGCAGTAAACTAATCCATTCACTTGATGAACTAAATATTATTAAACCACTTATCAACCCTCACAAGTATAAATACCTTCTTAAACCATAGGTCATCATGACCACAATACCAACACGAACCTGGCTGCGTCTCTTCCAATGCATTCACACAGACCCAATCACCCCACATGCCACATTCTTACAGGGATTTGGGGGAAAATTCACACTAAAGGCATCAGCTCATTTATATGAAACACACACCAGATATAACATTAGAAAGCAGAATCTAATCCACTCAAATTTTCACATAGAGTAGGATCTTTAAGGAACAGTTATAATCCCAAATATCATAGTGTTATTATATATAACAAACCCATTCAAATGGATTCCACCATTTTCTTAACCTCTAGCCTTAAGCTCTGCAAGCCGCCTTGACAAATCGTCCTCATCAACCTTCTCCTGTGCCTTGGTTGACACAGCATGAGCAGCTGGCTGAGGCAACCCAACAGAGACCTCCAATCCATAATCATCAGCCACTTGCTGCATCAGGCTGTTGACCTCACCCTCTGGTGTGGACAATGAAGTAGAACCAGCCATGGCACTCTCCATGAATTCTGCCTGGACTTCCATATTCACAAACTGCTTCTCGAATTGATCCATTGTCTCTGACATCTTCTGCAAATTGCCTGCAACAAAAACGAAAATCAAATTTCACCGTATCGAATCAAAATTAAGGTTATTTTACAGTAATAGAGAACAAAAAATAACAATAAAATTTGATAGAACTTACTTTAGGCTAATATCTCCGCAATCTTTTTGCTTAAGGCTAATTTACCCCCAAAATTTCCCAAAAATTGAATTTTTTTCGTTCTCATTCAATCCTACCCTAATTTTTCCTAATTATTAATTTCTCCAAAAATTATTAGCATCCCCAATAGCCAAGATAATGAAGGCGATAAAACATTTAAAAGTAAAACTTTTACGGAGAAATTACCAGTGGCCAAGGAAGATTCAAGGGATTTGACGATATTAGCCATGGACTTGTTAATTGTGGTCATCTTGGCCTGGGTATCGAGCCTAGCAACCACAGCATCGAGCCGCGAAGCGAGCCGAAGGTAGTTCATCTGCTCAGTGCGCTTGCGAATAGCGTTCTCGGCGTAGATCCGAGCTCCGTCCATGTTACCTTTCTCGATCGCCTTCTTCACCTTCAATTTCTCGGATTTCTCTTCCTTCTCGCACTTCCTTGCCTGGCGTTGCAGCGATTTGGACGTGAATTTCAGGTCCATAATCTGGTTCAACAGCTTCTCGGTGTTCCCCATATCTGGATTTTCGCTTGTTGGCAGAGAAACTTGACTTTGAGAGGAATTTAAAGAATTGGGATTTTTTTTTTGTGTGCGCGTTTTGATCGCGTCTTGACCGTCCTTTGCTTCTTATATTTGTTATTTTTTATGAAAATACAAGGAAAGCGGTAAGCAGCGTAAAGTTTAAATGCCTACAGATAAGTGGGCCCATCTTTCCATACTTTTTTGGGCCTTAAATTGCAAAATTATATTTTTTTCGTCCTAAATAAGCAATAAACCTTTTTCTATTAAGCTCTTTTTATTAATTTTTGATAACGAAAAAGTTTCAAATTTAAATTATTAATATATTAGAAAATTCTTAAAGTATTTTGTGGAATAATTTTACTCAGAAATTTAGTGCTTTCAATATCTTTCGCACTATTTTAAAATTTGAAAAATTAAGCATATTTAGATCTTTCAATTCCTATATGCTTTACCTTAATTTAAATCATACAAAAATCATCCCTCAATTAAATTATCAACAAAGTAAACCAACTACTTTGTTAGCAACTTTTCATTTATCATATAAATTTATGGATTTATATATGATGCACTGATAGTGTATAGTTTCTATACACTGTCAATGCATAAGAGGTTGACACTTCATTAATAGGCCCTTATATGCAAATATAAATAAATTTTTTTAATTTACCCATAAGGGCCTATTGATGAGGTGTCAATCTCTGATGCATTGACAGTGTATAAAAACTATACACTGTCAGTGCATCATATACAAACTCTAAATTTATTTGGTTTATAATTTTTTAAAATTAATAATAATATGTTCAGACAATCTAATCCTTTAATAGTGTGTTTGGTTTGCGGACTGTAATTGAAGGAGAACGAAATAGGTATTCTATGAGAATAGAAAAAAAAATGTATTATGATGTTTGGTTCATTAAAAAAGAATGCGGTAAGAATTACTAATAATATGTTTGGTTAGTTCAAAAAATAGAGTTGAAATAAGTTTAAAATACTATTTTACCCTTTAATTTAATTATAAGTTATTATAAAACTTATTATAATTAAAAGACTTATTAATTATTAGTTAAAAATAACTATCATTTTTATTATAAATATCTTTGACTGCCATTTTCTCTTTTTTCTTAAATTTTATCTTAGAGAATTTCTATATATATTACCAAAATTAATCTTTAAACTCCAATACTAAATTCTCTACGATCTCAAAAAAAAAAAATTGCACCCTCGAAATTATAATGAAATTACTAACTTATCCTTAAACTAAATAAACCTCAATTTCTTACTCTCACCATTCTTCATCAAATCATCTCAAGATTCTCATTCTTAAAATCTCAACCCTAGCAAAATTCCTTACAAAATCAACATAAATATTCAAATCCATTCTCAATTATGTTTTGCTAGTTTTTTTGGTTCACTTTTTTTTTGGGTGTGAAATCAAATATTTTTCTCGTTGGGATCCGCATCAGATTGGAGAGGGAAAGGCAACATGTGCTTGCAAAAAACAATCACGTGCAAACTTGCTTGCGTGAAAATCACAACGGACAAAGTTGCTTACGTGGGACACTAAGACATGAAGATTTGATCTTACATGCTATCTATTTCTGCTTCCATGTTATCATAATAATTTTTTTTTCACTTATACTACTGTCACATGTTTTATTTTTATTTTTCTTGATTTTTAGAGTTTAAATAGCAGAAGAATTAGAAAGGAAATAGAGTTTAGGTTAAAAGGAGAGATGAGAGGAAGAAAATAAAAAAAGAAAGGTGATATGTATTTCGGTCAATTGAAGACATTGTTGTTTTAAAATTACTGAAGTACATAAAACTCTCTCTATCTTAGATCACTTGAATATAGACACGAATAATCACTATTATTTTAATCTCACTGCTACAGTAAGCAATATTACGTGTTTTCAATTTCACTACAAGAAAATGGAGTAGTACTGTATACAAGTATCTGAATATATAAGAGAAGTGACGGTACTTTAAAATTCAGCGCACTTTGCCCCAATATGCTTACTCGCAGCTTTATTTATCCGAGAAAGGTCTCAAATAATCCTTGCAACAATCTGAGGAGTTGAAAGACAAAGGAGTGAGCGAACCACATGCTCAATAAAGGAATCGTATGCTGCTTGATACAATGAAATATATGCTGAAAATATTTATTTATTTTTTCATAAATCTAAATGAAATAAATCATTTAATTTCCATCACTTTAGTAGCAGTTCAAAACACGTGACAGTTCAGTGATAAAACAGTACAGTGAACTGGAGTATAAAATTGTAGAAACAGTAATCAGTCACGTTCAATACAGTAGTTTGTATATATCTAAAATTGTTGGATAAACAGTTCCGTAAGTATTTCTATATTAGAAATAATTTTCATAATATCCTTTTTCAATAACAGTGACTATCAATATAGTTCAGTAAACAGTAATCAGTATGATACAGTTCAGTAAACAGTATTTCTCGATACTGTACAGTTCAGTAAACAGTATTTCAGTAGGTTGAGACTATGCATCACCTTAAATCATATCATGCTATCATCATCCCCTAAGGGACACAATAACAATATACAATAAGATTTATGGTCATAATATATATAGGTTGTCCTCGACGTACACTTGTCAGGTGACTCCGGGATCAAGTTTTGTAAGGTTATCTTTTCTCATGAAACTTGTAGTTCATAGAAACGCCACTAGCATCGATTGTCAAATGAAGCAAACCCTGCTTCCTGGAAAGTTCCCTAAGCCAACCACTACAAGGTGCTGCAAAGCTCATCCTAACAAATAGGAATTTCCTCCTGTCTATTTCATATCACTTGGATGCAAAAGATTCTTAACTTGTACTGTCTTAAGTGTTTCCCAATTCAAACTTTGGCTAATGATTCTCGTTACTGTCAGAAAATGAGCTTAACTTTGCTAAATTATCCAAATGTTAACACAACCAACTAGATGATATTGCTGTTTCAGTACTCTCTGAAATCACTTCATTATTAGTTATTTCCAGGAATCTTTTCTTGTACCTATTCATGTTAAACGAAGTCTTAAACATAAACTACCAAAGACTGTCAGATTCTTAGTTCAGAATATGTATACAAGAAGGTCAGCTATCTGAATTCTGATCTTTAAAAAATGGAAGGTTTAAAATGACAGAAGAAGAAGACTACATCCAATACATTAAAAATTTCCCAAGTCTTTTCTGATGTAAACATTTTAAATGCCTAGTTACCAATCCAATCTTATCTCAACAAAGGCGCGGTATATATTTATTAGATATGAATGCTCTGTGACTGTTGAAGATTAAGGGAATATATATAAACCAACACGACAACACCCATTCCTGCAGCAGTGCCGCTATGAATGCCTGTGATTCCAAAATCTATGCTCTGCCAGGTCCCAGGAAGAGAACGATAATATATAAATCATGCATATCACTTTCATCCTCAACTCCACATATAATTCCACAACTATCATCGCTCTGCAGGCAAATTGCAGCAAAGAGACACACTGAAAATGGATTGAAAGTCGGCTATGTATGATGTATACAAAAACCAAGAAATGAAAAATGCATTGAGGATCGTGCCTTGGTGGTGACATGATTATTAGACTCGTTACATTTGCAGGATTACACAACTCAGACCAGCCTCATCGCGAGAGGCGAAAATGCATGGGGGGGGGGGGGGGGGGGGGGGGGGGGGGGGGGGGGGGGGGGGGGGGGGGGGGGGGGGGGGGGGGGGGGGGGGGGGGGGGGGGGGGGGGGGGGGGGGGGGGGGGGGGGGGGGGGGGGGGGGGGGGGGGGGGGGGGGGGGGGGGGCAAGAAAAAAAAAAGCAAAAATGCCAAGTTACATGTGGACGTGTCATTCTCTTGTTGAAATCCTGTGTGTTTCTCTTTCACCTTAACCTCTCACCCAACACCCGACTCCAAAGACACGGTGCATAAATTCATATTTATGCATGTCAATGTACTTACCTTCTACTCGACCGTATTCTTTCGGCATTTTGATAGAGGCTCAATAGCATTTAGATATAGAGAGAGCCTCCCCCAACCCATTTGGCTAGAACAGAAACCAAGTTAGGCACATATGACATCACATTTTGATGGAATTCATGTCCTTTGAGTGAATTAACCTTTTTCTTTCATCCCAAACACAGAAATGAGAAAGCCCATTAGGTTGCCACGCTCAAAATGACACCTCCTTATTAAAAAAAAAAAAAGTAAAGAGACCGATTTACCCTTTTGAGGTGGTGTTTAGACATGATAATTTGTTTTCGTATCGTGTAAAATACGAAAATTTGGTGTCAAAATTCGTGTCGACACGAAAAACTCAAAATATTATTTTTAACTTTTATCATATTCATATATTAATTTTACTTAATTTTAACCCGTGTCATCTCGTATCATTTATTCATCACTTAAAAGAACTCTTTTCTTTACACTGTGTTTGGATAAACATTAGTAAAGGAAAGGAATGGAAAGGAAAGGAATGTAAACTAGAGGAAAGGAAAGGGTACATGTACCTCTTGTTTGGATTGCTAAAATTAATAAAGGAAAGGAAAGAAAAGTAATCCTAACAACCATTGTTTGGTTAAACAATAGAAAGGAAAGGAAATGATTCATTGTAATGTTTTTTTTCCAATTATAACCCTTTTTGTTTTAAATTTTATAAGATAATAAGGTTAAATTTGACATTTTACATGTTATAATTTTTTTCAAGTTTACTTTCCTTTCCCTTTATCCCAAATTGGGGTTTTAAAAAAACTGAGCAAGTCAAGAGAAAGTAAGGAGTGCTCACTCCCCCTTTCTTTCCTTTCCCTAGCTAAAAAGTCTTCCCAAACAAAAAAAAATTTATAATTTTCTTTTATTTTATTTTTTTTCCTTTCCTTCCTTTTCTTTACCCTCAATCTAAACATAGGCTTAAACGGCCCAAAAAAAAGAAAGATTCCACCTTTTGTTAGTTTCAAATGCATTTTGATGGCAGAAATGTATCCCTAATAGGTTGCCTTTAACTTCTTTCAAAGAAATCATCGCCCCACCTCATTGGTTCTCTGAACTACACTGTACTGGATTCAGGTGCTTCTTCGCTTTCTTTGGTGGTTCTTTTCTTTTGGCTGAATTTGGGCTCTGGAAAATGAATGAGGTTGGGGAAGTTGTTTACGAGATTGCTGTAGTGGTTCCGAAAAGGAATCTGAAGGAAGAAAATGAGGGTAATGACTGTGTCGAGGTTCTTGTAAATGAGTTCAGAAATATGGGTTTGGTTGTTGAGAGAGTTCTTGGCCTTTCAGATGAGTTTATCAAGGTTTGAATTTTTTTTTTCTCATTCAAATTTGAACATTCTCTACATTGTCCTGAGGCTTCTTTTGTCCCCTTTTAGATAGTATTTTTTTTTATTATCTTAATTAATTTTTTTGTTTTGTCATCAGCTGGTTGTTTCAGTAAATCCTCAATACCCATATTAGTTAAAGATGTAATCTTTTTCCCTTTTGGCTCCTGCTAAGAGTTTCTGTGTTTGTTAAATATGTAAATATAGTAACACACATTCTTATAATTCTTCTGCAATTGTGCTTATTTTGTCTGATATTCTGTTTCATATTAGTTAATGGCAATGGGTTCCTTTAGTGAAAGGAAATTTCTGGTCTTAAATACCTGAGTGTTCCCAGTTGGAAAATGTGAATGCATTTGCTTGAGGACTCCTCTCTAGCCCTTCTTTTTTCCGGAAAAGTGAAAAAATTTTATTTGCAAATTTGCTTGTAAAGCTGAACTAAACATGTTATTTACGATATAGAATGTTCTTTGGAATTTTTAATTTATTGCCTATTCTGCTTTATTGCTCAATTCAGATTGATTTCCAAATTCATGCTTGAGTCTGTTTTTGTTTTCCTATCGTTTGATTGCTTCCTAGTGGCTGGGATGTAAAGATAATCTTAGAGTTAAGTTGCTTAGAAAGTATCCTTCTTTCAGCTGGCAGCACCATTAGAGACTTTGGGAAAGGCTGCAGCCAAGCTGCAAATGAAGAAGCCCACTCATATTGGTAATAATTATTTGGCTTGGATATTGATGGTTGTACCATTTCTTTTACTTGCCTTCTTTTTAGTTATTAGTTTTGTTTGATGCCAATTGCTAATAAAGCGCTGCACTTCAGGAATTGATTTACAATTTGAGTGGGAAGAGGTCAAAGCTTTTATACGGCAGCCTGATGATTCATTATTCAGTTGGTGTGAGCGTTTCCAGTGCTACTGTTACTTATTATATGAAACTGTGAGTTATTTAATGTACTCCATCTTCTTCTTCTGTCTTTCTAATTTGACACTATTTCTTCATGAAACATCAAGTCTAATATTTAGAGATCTTGAATGAGATACAGTAAAAACTTTCTTCTTATGGCTTCTTTATTTTCTTGCAGCTCTTTTTATGTTTAACGTATGTGGTTGATGTCAGTTTAATTTTAAAATGCTTCTCTATTTTGTGGCAGTCAAAGTAATATTCAAATGCATGTTTCCTGAATGACATGCAATCCTTATTGAATGTTGCGGTGTCCTACTCAACTATGAGCTCATGTTTGTTCTCTATAAAGTCAAAAATGTGCATTGGTTGGTTGTTATCTATATATTAGTTGGTTTTACTTGTTGGTGCATTTTGATAATTAATATGATAGATTAGGATTTCCACTGTTTGATGTTCTTTGTATGGTAAAAAATGTGCACATATGCATGGAAGTATTGCCCTGTCATGTATTTGGATCTGTAGCGTGTATGTATGCTGCCTTTACCCAATAAAGATTTTGAAATTTATGCCTCTTGGAAGACCAGTAATCAAATAGGAATTTTACAGGTTAATAAGAAGAATTCAGACTCAACTTTAAAATTTGATGGCAAAGAAATCCAATGGAAAGTTGGGGAATCATTACTTCAGAAATTGGAAGTGCAAGGAATTGTTAAACAAGTTTTCCCTTTACATGGTATGCTTTGTTACATTCATTAGCAAATTACCTGCAGTTCTTATGCCAAGCCCTGAAGTAAGATAAATCTTGTCTATAGATGAAATAAAGAGGAAGAAGCTACTGAGGAGTTGGGCATTAAATTGTTGGAACCTCACAAATCAACCAATTGATGAGATTTATGCTTATTTTGGGACAAAGGTGATTATAACTTCATAGCTAGCCAAATTCTGCTGTGCTTAGTCTATTGCTTAATCAAGGAATTTGTGCATGATAGATTGCAGTTTATTTTGCTTTCCTTGGGATGTATACACGTTGGATGATTTTTCCAGCTGCATTTGGGCTTATCTTGCAGTTGATTGATTTTGGGTAAGCCACACCATATCTTCCTTCTTGGAAGCTATATTTGTCTTCTTGGTTATTTAATTGTTTTATCATTGGTTTTAGTTTAATTGCTTGGGTGCAATGATTTATCCAGATCATTACAACTATTAGTGCTCCCTGCTTTCTTCATAAGCATGGTATTGTGGGCTGTGTTGTTTTTCCAGTTCTGGAAACGTGAAAACTCTGCACTTTCAGCCAGGTAAATTGATTTCATGCAACTCTAAGGGCCATCTTACCAGATATGAGGCTTGTTTGTTAAGCTTTTCTGATTTAGTTATTCTCTCTCTCTGGGTGGTGTAGATGGCATCTTAATTTTTCTATCAATGCATGCCAAGGGTACAGATTCTTTGGGAGGGAGTGCAGCTCCCTACAGTCTCCCATGGAACTTATAAAAAATTTGGGAATTGATGAAACAAAAGAGAACGAAGCATTTCAAAGATATGAATGGTTTGGTTATCTCAAGCGATTCAGAAATGATGCTATCGTTATTTTGAGTATCATCTGTCTCCAATTGCCATTTGAGTTGGCTTATGCTCATCTTTATGAGGTCATTGAGTCCGATATTGTGAAGTAAGATCCCACATCTCTCTCTCTCTCTCTAGTGAATTAAATTCGATTATTCCTGATTAAGAACTTGTCTTGATTTATTTTTCTTGTCAGCTACTGCAATCTTGTTATGAGAGATATTTTCTTTCTATCCTATTTAAATTACACGGTGTTTTACTTTATGTGTACCATGCTTTTGTTTCAGGTTTGGGTTAACTGCAGTTTATCTTCTTGTCATTCAGTACTTCACAAAGATTGGGGGGAAGATATCAATCAGGCTCATTAAGTATGAAAACAATGAAAATACTGAATATCGCGCTGACAGCTTGGTGTACAAAGTATGTTTAGAATGTGATTTTCCATTCATTTCTTTTTCCTTCATTTATTTGAAGGATTCATTTTATATTTCAGGTCTTTGGTCTTTATTTTATGCAATCGTATATCGGGATTTTCTATCATGCCCTTTTACATCGCAACTTTATGACCCTTCGCCAAGTGTTGATCCAGCGTCTGATACTCTCTGAGGTAAAGATAATTGAGCTTCATTACTTTGGTCTAATACCTTAAAACTTTTTTGGACTTGAAATGCTTTTGTACTGCAAAATGCTATTTAGGTGTTGGAAAATCTGGTGGAAAATTCTTTGCCATATCTGAAGTACAGCTACAAAAAATATAGAGCTGTTAGGTAAGATTTTCCAAGGAATTCTTTGTTTATGAGCTACTTAGCATAGTGTACAATGTAAGTATACATTTCATTCTAATACATCTCTTTTGTCAAGAAACAAGAAAAAATGTGAGAAAGGTTCGACTGGGAAGATCCGTTTACATCCAGGGTGGAGAAAGAGTACCTGAAACCCACATATTCTGCAAGCATTTGTGAGGAACTGGAAGATGGGCTGTTTGATGGTAATGTGCCAAACATGGAGTAAACTAATTGTGCAGATAAACTATTCTACTATTTTCTTTTCACATTAAAAGACCTTTTGTATGAGTTTACTTTATTTAGCTCTAGTTCCTGCCTAAATAGAATGACATATAAGCGTTAGTATGTTTGTGCTTAGATATGTGTGGCCCGGGAAAAGATTTGTGCTGTTAGATGTATAAAGACGTGCTATTTTTACTTTGATTATAAAGCACCACCACAAACTTATAAAATGATTTGCTGTTAGATATATAAAGAATTTCTGTTTTACTTCGACTATAAAGCACCACCGCAAACTTATAAATCATAGATTTTTCTTCTACTTAATGAAAAATTGAAACCATATGCAGATTTTCTGGAGTTGGCACTGCAATTTGGAATGATCATGATGTTTGCCTGTGCATTTCCCCTTGCATTTGCCTTCACTGCCTTGGTATATAATGCTTTTAGTGGTGCTTTTACCCGATTGTAAATATTTTGTTTTTAATTTCAGTCTTAGTAACTAAAGTTGTTTGTTTGATGTACAGAACAACATCGCAGAAATTAAAACAGATGCTCTGAAGCTGCTTGCCATGCTGAAAAGGCCTGTTCCACGGGCTGCTCCTACAATCGGAGCTTGGCTAAACATTTTTCAGGTATTTTTACCATGAAAACGTTTGGTGCCAATCCATCGTTAGCCATCACAAGTACAAAAACAAATGTCTTGACTAAGAGAACTACTTTGCTTATCTCTGCACACTTCTAGAATAAGTGATGCGATCCAAATTTTAAGACTTGGATTATAGTTTTGGTTTTATGTTTTAGGATTTGGAAGATCTTTTATCAATTGTCCCTTACTGCTCAGTGCTCGTCTATACTCCTTCCACTCTTCAACACTTACCATGATATTTACTGATATGGTGACTTTGAATTTCAGTTCCTAATATTGATGTCGATATGCACCAATTCTGCACTTTTAGTATGGTTATACGATCAGGAAGGTAAATGGAAAATAGAGCCTGGCCTTGCAGCAATTCTCGTCATGGAACATGTTCTGCTGTTGATTAAATTTGGGTTCTCCCGCTTTGTTCCTGAGGTATCTTCCCTTACTCTAGCATGTATTTTTTTTTTTGGTGTATCCACTGGTTGTTTTCATACCACATTGACTATGTGACTAATCTTGTTCGCGCTTTGTGACTGGCGCTGCGCTGGCTCGAGAGAATTTGATCTTGTGAAGATTTAAACACGGGACCTCCCACTATGAATCTTCTTTAATCAAGAACTCAATGGGATCCTCCACCATTGAGCCATCCCTTTATGTTGCATGTATTAATTTGTTTTCCTAATTTTTTTAATCTCTGAACGCCTTTAATGATTTGAAGAGACTGTATGATTGTATGGGAGTATAGGAACCATTGACCACTAATTCATGACAGGAACCTGCTTGGGTGAGAGCCAACCGGATGAAGAGTGCAACGCAAGCACAGGACATGTGCTGCAAACAGCTTTTGAGGAGCATTTCTGGGGGAGAAAGGGCACTTGGTGGATTCAGTCCAAGAAAGATACCTGATGAAGTAAAGAAGACAGAGTAATGTAGCACTCAGAGATTGGTGTCCAAGCTTTTCCTCGAACTCATTGCCTAGAGTGGTGAAACAAGACCAACAAGTTGATGCTTCTATCAATTATCAAAGCTAGCTGAGTTACAAATTTTGCAAACCATTCAAATATACATAGGTTTTCTTTTCCTTTGTTTTTCCTGTAAATTTTATTACTTCTTCAGGGAGTGTTAACATTTGAATGTTTATATTTCAATTTTACAGTGGTAAGTGTAAAGAATTTGGTAATTAGAGAAATGAAATGGGCTTTGGTTAAGCCAAAAATCGAAAGTTCAAAACGGAACGTTTATGGCTTCTCTCTGAATTGGAAGTGGTTAGGATTTTCAAGTGAGTTTGGGTCTGATACCAAGTGTTGAAATCAATGGAAATCTTACCAATTCACTAACATTAAAATTATAAGGCAATTTAAAACTTACCCAGATGCAGATAAAAGTTTAATCTCACTTCCGTCATTACTCCCAAGGTTTAAACGCTTTTTAAGTACTTCTCATTGATTGATCCTGAACTTACATGCGAAAGAGAATAAAAGAACAAAAATTTACTACTCTTATTCCTTCTTCTAGAATATGAAATTAAATGAATCAATATATCTATTATACTAAATATAAATGCCCACAAAATTTACTTCTGCCAGTGTTTAACGTTAATGAATTAAAAATCTCATTACATTAGATTCAAAAAGGGAAAGTTACAATTAAAATGCCATAGTTGTATAGTTTATATTGGACTTGAGACCGATAGTAATATAGTTTTAGTGACGCCCCAATACATGCGGCTTTCAAGGTAACGTCTGAACTCCGAAGACAACAAAAGTTGCATGCATATTGGCATAAGTAGATGCTATGTTTGGAAATTAAAGGGCATAATGCTCATAATTACCACATTATAATCCGGAAAACAAACTAGTGAGGGCCATGATATTTTCTCTTTCTGAATCCAGATATAAAATCCACCAACAAGCTAAAACCTTGAATGTAAATAAGACAATTTCAAGAAAAGGATAAAAAAAATAAGTGTCAACAACAAAAATCACATCAAAATACAGCTTAAAACTGTGTCTAGCTCACTTCCTTCCATGGACCTTCAACGCTTGTCTGTTCCTTTTCTTGACACCAGACTTGGCAACCTTCAGACTCCTGTGCACAGCACTCAACCTAGCGAAGGCTGCTTTCGTTAAATCTGGCCTGTAGTAGTTGTCTGTCACCTGCAATGTTTGAAACAAAGAGAATTAGTCGAAGTTGGTAAAAGCAGCACTGTGATGAGATGCGAATTATAAGAATAACTACAGAAGATAGAACTACATTAACAATATTTCAGAATCTCAGTGAAAATCTAAATGAATAACTGCAGCTTGAAGACAGTCTGCAAATGGCAAGTTCACATACTTAAACTAACAACATTGGGAATATAATAGCTGCCTCTGGCAAGGAGATTGGAGCAGAAGGAGAGGGTAAACAGAGGGGGACAAGCTACATAAAACAATTATGCCCAAAGCTTAGCTATGTAAGCATTGAAATGATTCGATTAAACTTTAAACTTTGGAATCTCAAACTCCAACTGTTACAAGTACATTTCACAGAAGAAACCAACAAATAGATCCTTCTTACATGTTATTGCTTCATATCGCAAAATAAAACTTCCCAGAAAATTTAAATTTGAATGCAAGAACACCACACCTTTAGACAAGCAAACAATTGTTCAAGTAAACAATTCAACAATTTTTTTCTTTTCAACACAAGACAATCACAACGATTAGTCAATTACCAATAGCAAACCTAGTAAATGAATAAATGGAGATGTTTCAAAAGATGAATTCCTCTTTACCTGGTTTGTGACTGCCTTGGCCATCCTTGGAAACTCCTTTTTCATAACAGATTTATGAAGCAAGCTTGAAGGCTTGTTCTGCTTCTTAGTCTTGGTGGTTGCTAGCAGAACAGACTGGCCTTTGCCGTCCCGTTGGATGGTGACTGTTTTCTTGTTTGCCAACCCTAGAATTACATTAGATCCAGCAAAGAGTAAATATACTAGACAAACAGGGCATCATTGCTCGTACAAGTTATAAATTCATCTTTCCAGACGCTTCTAACAATTCATAAAAACAACCTTATTTCTACAATTCTTTGAGGTAAGGATCAATTACCATTTCCCACCTCATAATTTCTTCATGCTAAGGTAAAATCCCAATTTTCAGTTTTTCTAAGAAACCAAATTCAATTTAAGGAAAAAAAAGAGAACAGCCAAAAGAATACGTTAATAAAAACCCGATATTTCTCTTCACACTTCATCAATGACTACCAAGTATTTGTTATTTGTACACAAATCACTTGCGTTGCATATAGTGTTATTTACATCTTAATAAAACGAAAAAGAAAATAACTATGATTTCGTTCAAATAAACCTAAAATCAGCATCCTCGAAACAAGAACAGCAAAAAAAAAATGAAGCTTTTGGATCAGAAGAATACCAGAGTGTTTGTAGGAGTTAAGATTGTAGAGATTGTTGGGCTCTTTGCTGAACCGAACGCCAGCAGTTCCTCTCCCAAACTGTTTCACCAAGAAACAATTGTTCTTCTTTACTACCTCCCAAATCAACTGTCCAGGAACTGTCGCCATCTCCTCTTTCCCTGCACCTCACTGCACCAAATCCACCCAAACCCCTTTGGTGAGGTTGAAATCCTTTAAAACAAATCAAACAAAACCAGTATCAAATTATTAACTTTGAGCAAAGAATAAAAGGAGCACCTGTTGATTTTTTAGGGTCTTTAACGAAGAAGGGAGCTGCAGTGAGAATTTGGAGAACGGAAAAAGAAGAAAACAAGAACTTTTATAGGACTGAAAAGTGAAAACCCTAATTGCGAGCACTATTCTTTTACAAAATTACGGTCATGTCCTTTATTCTCTTTGGTAATTTTTTTTTGTTAACCTCTTTAGTGAAATGTTATGTAAATATATAAAAAGCCCAAAATTTTTATTAAAAATAAAATATTTTATTTTATAATCCAAAATATTATTATATATCTAAAGGTAAAATATATAATCTAAGTGTTTGACATGTATATTATTTTAAAATAAGAAATAATTATTTTTTTCAATGTGTTAAAAGATAAATATATATTCATTAGAATTACAAAATCAATCAATTATATTTTTAAATCAATTATATATTTTAATTTTTTATTGTATTAACTTAAATAAATGTACTACTAAGTATTTTTTTTAAATTTCTAAAAGATAAACATATATTAAAATTAAAAAATTAATTATCTTAATGTTTATATTTGGTCAAAAAAAAGTAATTTATGTTTATATATGTACTGTTGTTGCTCTCTTGAATTGTTCCCTACTGTTTTTGTTTCTGCATGATTTTGTTCATTCTTGTTCTTACCTATTGTAAGGTTATATAATCTAATCATTCATATCCTCAGATATAAATCTACCTATTTAGATCAAAATAAAAAAAAAATCAATCATTTTATATCTTATATAAATATTAAAAGATTAATTTTTTGGTGAAATAAAAGATTATTTTCAATACACAAGTTTTTATACTCCACAAGCAATGTTAACAATCCATCAGCAAATTTAAGTGGGATAATTATCTAACACATTGTCAATGGAGTTTTTTTTACTCCACAATCGAGATTAAGATAATGACACATATTTTATTTTATGGATTTGTCTATGATGCACTAACAGTATATAATTTTTATACATTGCCAATGCATCAGTAGTTGATACCTCATCAATTGACAAATTAAAAAATATGACAAGCCCTTAAAAGTAAATATAGATAACTTTTTTTAATTTACTTATAAGAGCTTATTAAGGAGATATCAACCTCTGATCATTGACAGGATATAGACACTATACATTGTCAGTGCATCATAATAAATTATTATTTTATTTATTTTTTATTTTTAATATTTTTAGCTAATGAGGCCTTGGCTTAGTGGTAATGAGGAGGCCCTGAGACTTTCAGGTCTCACCAAGTGTAAACTTGAGTTAGTCTAATTATTTACTAATTTGTTTAGTTTGTTATATTTATTTACTAGTTTATCTAGTTTGAGTAATGTAATTTTCATAGTTCCTGTTCATGGAATGTAATATGCTGATTGTGATTGTAACTTCTAATAAAAATGTACTACTTGAAAAAAAAGTAATTCAAATTTAATTCTTATTAAGTCTCATTTCAAGTAATTCAATTTCAATTCTCAACTCCAATTCTCGTTAGTTCTCATTTTATTGGACTGACATGTTGACTTGCATACTGTCGATATGTTACTTCAATAAAATATCATAATACGATTCAATCGTGAATAAAACTCAATAGTACATCTAAATTCCTTTATTTATACATTTTTCTCAAACCACCGAGACAGATTCCTGTCAGTTTCAACAAATTGGCCATGTTTCTTGTCTTGATGATTATAAAAAGAGCATGCCAGATCCATGATAACCCAAAAAGGAACTGAGAAACAACAAAACCAAGAGGTAAGAAAGAACCGGAATTCGCAAGGAAAAACAAATGAATTTCCAGCAACAAAACAAAGTTGAGAAGAAAGAGGCTCTGGGAATTGGAACAAACTACCAAACCAAAGTCCCACAGCCAAAAAAGGTACAACTGGAAAAATTTAGGTTATTAGCCCCCGAATGAACCTGAATTCATGAATTAAAAAAAAAAAACAAACAAATATCAGGTCATGGATATTCCCTAATTCCTTTGCACCTCAACTAATGTTACATTTTCATATATACAAAGCCACTGAAGCCTTCATCATCAGCCTTCATATTCCTACCACTTTCCTTTTCTACAACAACCAAATCCCAATGTCAATTCAATTGTACAACGGGATTCATTCTAACTGTAGCAGAATGCATGCTGCTGCTGCCAGCTACCAGTTTCTCTAGACATAAAATTCCTGAATCACCACATTCACTACGGTAGGGATCCCCTATTCATTACCGGATGTTGAAGGGCGGTGTGTCGGTCGTGCTGAGCCATTCAATGCTTCGTTTATCCGACTGAATACTAACTTTAGAGGCACGCAAGCTATTACAGGACCCTTGGGCTTCTCCGCCGGCAGTTTCCTGTCAGCTACACCTAGCTTCTGACCAGTCAATGAAGACAATTTCCGAATCTTTTTAGATAGCAGTACAGATTTCTTTGCCTTCCCTGATTTAGTTGGTGGGAAACGTGTTCGCAATTTCTTATGCTTTGTAAGGACTCGTACACCTGAATTCCGCTTCACTAAATGACCAACCTCAGTGCACTCCATCGCAGCTTCACAAGTCAAATTGTCAAAGTACAAAACCCCGACTGTTAGAGGATGACCAATTATGGCTTTTCCATTCAGTTTGCTCATAAGGGAAACTAATGGAACATGCTGTGGCCGATAGTTAGCTTTGACCTCAATCTTAACATCATATAAAGATGAATCAGCAGAATTAGGTTTTCCAGGAAAATCTGTCATCTGATATCTGGAGTGAACAGTATAGCGCGACTGACGGTATGGAAGTGATCTTTGAGGGGTCACAGAACCATCAGGTAGTATTTTTGCCTCCGCTATTGGCCCCCTCACTCGAGGCTCCCAAGACATAGACTTCAGGTCCTGGAACCCATCAAGATGCTCTTCAACAACTGACTTGGATTTGGATGGCAAGGTGCAAGTGTATGGGGCAAGTGACCCACCAGCACCATCGCATTCAACTTTCTGATCAGAACCCTGACAGAATCCATCCAAGTGCTCTATACCTGCCAAATAGCCATTTGGTTCATCATCCATGTCGGCATATTTTCTCAAGTCATGTTTTTGAATTTTACTTATTTGTCTTGATTTTCTCTTTCCTTTTAACTGCCACTCAGCAGAACCTTTCTCTATACTCTGGCTAATACCATTTGTATGAACAGCCACTGATCTTGTACAACCAGATTCATTATGTCCCTCAATTTCAGCTTGCATCCCCAATTCACCAACCTCAGGCATCTCAGATGAACAAGATACGAATATTGGAGAAAAATCTATCAGAATCAAATAATTTATCAGTACTAATAGGGTAAAAAAAAAAAAGTAAAATGATACAGCTGCAAAATAGATGAGAGAGCAAAAGGTAAAGCATTCAGGTTTTGGAAGAGCATCCACATATCACAAACTGGACAAAGGTCAATAAAAAGAAACATTAACAGAACTGTCAACTGAATACCTTCTTATGCTAAATATGTCATCAGAAATGTACTTAAATCAACATCTTCAAAATAAAAAATGAAAAACAAGCAGAAGACCACAATGCAAGAAGGGAATAGACCCAGTACTAAACTACCCTTATTTCAAACAGATTTGGTTGAGCAAGAAACAAACTCTGAGAGAAAAAGGTGCATGAAAAAGGACGGAAAAGAATTCCATAAACAAAGGGAACTTTGCATCTTTACTTGAATTCAACTTAGTCTCCAGGTAAATTGCAATCCAGCAGGGACTATTAAGAGGACCATTCAAGTTATTGGTCCACATTATGCGCTTATTACCAATGCAGATATAAGTTCAGACCCTCAATTGTGTGAGAGCAAAAACAGAAACCTGTTTAGCTCCCAATCCAGTCACATATTGACTCAAAAAATTCTCATGGTCATTGAATTCATCAGATGTCATTATATCCTCAACCGATAAGAAGAGTAATTTAGCTAAAGTCCAATCTTATCACTAAATATCACTGCTAGTCTAAATTTTATATACATGCCATCTAATACTCGGCATAGTTAGTCATTCAATAGACCACAAATGATTCGTCCGATTTGCTACTTAACCCTCACCCTCAGATGCCTCCTTAATTATCTATATTAGCATCAACTTCATCTCATTCCAGGATAGCTGTTATCAAGTCATCTTCTAGTTATTTCCTCCAGTTCACTAGTTATGGCTAGTTAGAAGCCCTAAAGAGTCAAACGAGCTGGAGTTCACTTAATCTGATTGGTGAACAAATCTGAAACCCGTTGGCAAACAGTTAACCGAAATGATCTCCACAACCAAAAACATGGACAAACAGGTGGGGGGGAGGGGGGGGTATGTATGTGTTAACAGGCACACTCATCCAAACACAAGACATGAGTTATGCAGTTCTCAAAAGATATATATGACAGCAGAAAATAAAAATCTTATTAAGGACCAAAGATGACCAACCACAAAAACAAAAGCTAAATGCAAACAGGAACATCTCAATTCTCTTGGAAGCCACACAAAACCAACACTATGCAGACACATGTAACAAGTCGTGAAATAACAAATAATCTAAATTATTTATCAGCTGCAACAGAAACCACCCATAAAAGCCCAATCAATACAAGTGCAATTTATAAAAGCAGCCGACTATGTCTACACAGATGCAGTGATGATAAGAAATGCTATATTTTATAAATGTTTAATCCAGAATACCTGCAGATGGTTTATCCTCTCCAACAAATGGCACATCAAATAGCTTGTCAGAAGATTCATTGTCAGCTAACCCTGGTAAGCTGGAAATTTCATTGTCTTTTGTCTTATTATTAGTTTTAGATGCATCAGCAGCATGTTCAGAAGCATTTAAGGAGACACCATTCTCACATGAAACTCCAGTACTGTCTGAGTTATTATTGCTGTTGTTGTTAATTACTGCAGAAACACTTTTACGTGAGTCATTAGAATCCATTACTGAAACCTTGCTGTCAGAAAGTCCCCTAACGGGGGGTGAACCACTTGAGCTTGGAAGTTCATCACAAGCAACTGGAACTGACACCATAGCAGTACTCTCCAAAACCTTTGTTAATGGTCGCCGTCGATTTTTCCTTTTCAAAAATTCATGAACGTTTGCCACTTGAGATCTCTTTCTCTTTAGTGATGATGAATGATTTCTGCTACCATTTATGAGACCTCCATTAGACAGGCAGTTGGCAGTGTTAGGGCCACAGAATGAAGCAATATCTTGTTGAACTAGCTCAGGCACCCCTGCAGCCCTGGCTTTTCTTTTTGATCCTATGCCCATGCCTAGATCCTCAAGTCCTCTCATGCGCTTGATTCCTTCTGTTCCATCATCCTCTGAATCATTTGGGGTTTTTCTTCTCTTTATCAGCGTGGAGTGCCCCTTAGTACCATTAATACGATTTGGCTCTTCAAAGGATATGCCAGACTGTGATAACTCTAAAGCAGATTCTGAGTCATCCTCAGATTCACCCATTTCATCAGTCATATCCTCATTTTCTTTCCCAGAATGTGAGATGGTAGGTGATTCTCGGGCTGAACTACCCTGATCACCACCAGAATTATCTCTTCTAGAGAAATAATCTGGATGATCCTTGCCTAAACGTGCACTCTCAATCTCAAGAGCATGGAGAATAGCATCTTCTCTTCGAGCATATTTCACTGCTTTCTTGCTAGAATTTGCAGCTGAAGCCTTGGCTTTCTCAATGCATTCATCATATTCTCCACAGCGAAAGGCCTTCACCCTCTTAGACTTTTCAAGATTATACCAGTCCCTAAAGCCAAAAGAAGCCAGGAAATTTAGTCAACAAATATAAGAAATAAGAACACATGCCACACACAGTAAATTCTTTCCATTCAGCGGTTTTCATTAGACAAAATTCATATATTTCAATCTTCAAAGACGAATCATTCTCGACAACTCTCCACTAGTGCGTGACAGAACAGACACAGACCTAATGAACTGACTTAGAAATTAATCTTTAGAGCTCAATTAACCAATGCCTATATGCTATAACAGTGTAAAGAAATGGCAACAGGAAATAACGAAGTACAACGTTTATAAAGGGCTCTTAAAGGATCAGATGCAGATTCTCTTACCAGAATAATATAAAATCAACAGTGCTTAAAGAAAACAACTTTTCTCAAGTACCAAAAGTTCTAGTAATTATTACTAAAAAACAGCCACACAAGATTTTATTTAAACAATAGAACTTGTTCAGTTAAATGGTTCACTAAAAGCACGAATAACAAATATCATGCACCAAATCAAACAAGCGGGCCTTCCAATGTGATGCAAATGCTGAACTTTCCACCATATATTGCTAGAAAAACAATAGATATGAACATGAAAGTGCAGTATATAGGTTGAAACCACAAGCTTTCCATCTTCACCTCAAAATGGAACCAAAGAAAATATATAAAGAGCCAACACATGAAAAGACCATTTACCATCTGCAAGTGTTTCCCCTTTTCCGGATTGATTAAGCAATATCAAAAACAAAAACTCCACAAAAGGACAAAACTATCAAAACTACTAAACAAATAAACTTGAATAAAAGAAAGTGCTACAATGAATCATCACCATAAATGCAAGCTATTAAACCTACAAAAAACCCCTCAAAAGTGACTAAAAGATTAAAAAAATGGACTCACACGCTTGCATCTTCACGACCAAGAAGCTTAACCGGCGTACC
The DNA here is from genome assembly GCA_031772115.1 of Heritiera littoralis. Taxonomy (NCBI): domain Eukaryota; kingdom Viridiplantae; phylum Streptophyta; class Magnoliopsida; order Malvales; family Malvaceae; genus Heritiera; species Heritiera littoralis. The sequence continues at coordinate 2,382,359 of JAPDPK010000090.1, forward strand.
AGATCTCGGAGAAACCAAACAACCCTCCGAGAGCTCGTCAAGGCCCATAATCCGACCCGGCCACCACGAACCATTTCTGCGTCGGACCCAAACCAACCCACCCACCGACGCATCAATGCCCTTTACGTTGGCCTCATCGGGGCTCCCCATCAGAAACCCCTTCCAACAAAATCCTCCTAAAACAATAAACGTAAGAAAATCTGATCTTTAGAAGTTAATCCTTAAACTTTGTTTTGAAGCAGACCCAAGACTCTAAAACCACCTAAAAAGTGGATTGCTTTAACAAATGCATACGCCCTTTAAAACCTGAAAAATAAATTAAGAAAAAAAAATCAGCAATAAGCCAATAAAAACCTCAATCCTGCATGCAACCAAGAACCCAGAAAAGAAACAAAGAAAAAACCATGAACCCAGAAAAGAAAAGGCTTAAAAAAGAGATAAAAACCTAAGGTCGAAGGGGTTTATGCAGGAAAAAGGATCCTGGGGACGAAGACAAAGCCCAGTTTAAACAACAACAAAAAAGATCTGAATAATTGTTTTTCTTTTCTTGTTCTGAAGATTACTTTTTGTTTCCTTTCCCACTCTTTAATTAAATTTCCGTTTTCTTCTGGGTTTTTCTTCAGAGACTTGAAAATATTTGCAAGTGCCAGCAACTTCACTTTTTATTCATATTTTTTTTGTTGTGAAACATCTTTTGGGTTTTTTCCTTCTGTTGGTAAAGTGTATGTACGGTCAGAGAGTGAAAAGAGTGAAAGATAGAGTGGGAAGAAGAAGAAAACGAAGAATGAAAAGCTTCTGTTTGGCTCAGAAAAAAAAAATTTTAGCGTACCATTTGGGCTTTGGCTTTTGGCTTTTCTGATTGAAGCTTTGGAGGAAGAGAGAAGAAAAAAGAAAAAGAAAATTACTACTAAAACGAAAATTAACAATAATTAAAATAAGGCACTGTGTTAATAACTATGTCGTTTTTGTGCACGTTGGCATCATACGAATGTTTTTAAACCGTTTGATTAGATTAATCGATGCTATCAACGGTGCTGTTTTCATTTGAGCAAACCTGATGAGGAAAACAATTATCTATCATTTTAATTAATAACTTTTTTTTTTGCTGTCGCCCGTGGGATAAAGTAAGGGTTAATTAGTCAATTACCAATAGCAAACCTAGCAAGTGAATGAACGAGCATGATAAAGAAGATCAATAGCAAATCTAAGTCTAATTTTTAGGACTAATTTAAATGTACTATGATATTGATGAGATTGAAAATAACATTAACAATGAGATTGGATAATAAAAATGTATGCATTTAAATGCAATTGTAACGGTAAGGATAAAGTAAATGTGGTAAAAATATAAAATTATCATTAAAGACATTAAATTAAAATTCATATATAATAAAGCTTATAATAACATCAGTATAAACATTATTGTAACTTACATTCAAAACATAAAAGGTTTAATAACCAAATGTGTTCTTCACGTTTGCCACAAAATGAAATTAAGTCCTTAACATTTAAATACATGAAAATCAATCCTAAACATTAAAAAATAATTAAATTAAAAACATTTCTGTTAAATCTTTTAATTTTCGTTAAATTTTATTATTGGTAGGAGTAACGAAAATTAAAAGATTTAACGAAAATATTCTTAATTCAATTATTTTGTAACGTTTAGAACTGATTTTCATACATTTAAACGTTTAGGACTTAATTTTATTTTATGACAAACGTGAATGACACATTTGGCTATTAAGCCAAACATAAAAAATATTTTAAATAATCTTAAACAATACCCTTAAAGCACTGATTAACATAATCCAACTCTCATATTATTTAGGTCACATGTTATGTTATGATTCACTGTCATGATTCATGATCATAGTATGTTACCTCAATAATTTATAAATCTTAAAATAAGTAACTTTCAAAAATAAAAATTTTCATAAAGTATCATAATACAATTCAATAATCATTAATAAAAGTCGTACAAACTCATACACTTGTACTACACATTTATCTTGAACCTTTGAAACAGATTCCTGTCAAAGTCAATAAATTGGCAATGTTTATTGATGATTATATAGTGATTGAGATGAAAGCAGGACTGAGAACATATAGTAAAGAAGGAATTGGAAATTGCAAGGAAAAACATATGAATTTCCAGAAACAAAACAAAGTTGAAAGAAAGAGGCTTTTGGGAATTGAAATAAATTACCAAATCAAAGTCCCACAGCCAAAAAAGGTACAACTGGCAAAATTTAGGTTATTAGCCGCCTGAATGAACCTGAATTCATGAATTATAAAAAAAGAAACAAATATCAGGTCATGGATATTACCTAATACCTTTGCACCTCAACTAATGTTACATTTTCATATATACAAAGCCAGAGAAGCCTTCACCATCAGCCTTCATATTCCTACCACTTTCCTTTTCTACAACCCAATCCCAATGTCAATTCAATTCTACAGCGGGATTCATTCTAACTGTGGCACAATGCATGCTGCTGCTACTGTCGAGGCCTCTAAAATGAAGCAGCTACCAGGTTCTCTAGACATAAAATCCCTGAAATCACCACATTCAGTAAAGTAGGGATCATCTATTCATTACCTGATGTTGAAGGGCGATGTGTTGGTCGTGCTGAGCCATTCAATGCTTCGTTTATCCGACTGAATACCAACTTTAGAGGAACGCAAGCTATTACAGGACCCCTGGGCTTCTCCGCCAGCGGTTTCCTGTCAGCAGCACCTAGCTTCTGCCCAGTCAATGAAGACAATTTCCGAATCTTTTTAGATAGTGCAAATTTCTTTGCTTTTCCTGATTTACATCGGGGGAAACGTGATTGAAATTTCAAATGCTTTGTAGGGACTCGTACACCTGAATTTCGCTTCACTAAATGACCAATTTCAGTGCACTTCATAGCAGGTTCACGAGTAAAATTCAAAACCTCGACTGTTAGAGGATGACCAATTATGGCTTTTCCATTCAGTTTGCTCATAAGGGAAACAATCGGGACATCCTGTGGCCGATAGTTAGCTTTCACCTCAATCTTAACATCATATAAAGATGAATCAGCAGGATTAATTTTTCCAGGACAATCTGTCATCTGATATCTGGAGTGAACGGTATAGCGGGACTGACGGTATGGAAGCGATCTTTGAGGGGTCACAGAACCATCAGGTGGTATTTTTTCCTCCGCTATTGGCCCCCTCACTCGAGGCTCCCACAACATAGACTTCTGCTCCCGGAACCCACCAAGATGCTCTTCAACAACTGACTTGGACTTGGATTGCAAGGTACAAGTGTATGGGGCAAGTGACCCACCAACACCATCGCAATTAACTTTCTGATCAGAACCCTGACAGAATCCATCCAAGTTCTCTATACCTGCCAAATAGCCATTTGGTTCATCATCCATATCAGCATATTTTCTCAAGTCGTGTTTTCGAATTTTACTTATTTGTCTTGATTTTCTCTTTCCTTTTAACTGCCACTCTGCAGAACCTTTCTCTATTCTCTGGCTAATACAATTTGTACGAACAGCCACTGATCCTGTACAAACAGAATCATTATGTCCCCCAATTTCAGCTTGCATCCCCAAATCACCAACTTTAGGTGTCTCAGACGAACAAGATACGAATATTGGAGAAAAATCTATCAGAATCAAATGATCTATCAGTACCAATAGGGTAAAGAAGTAAAATGATACAGCTGCAAAATAGACGAGAGGGTAAAAGGTAAAGCATTTAGGCTTTGGAGAGGTTTTGCAAGAGAGATCCATGAAAGAAACATTACCAGAACTGTCAACTAAATACCTTCTTATGCTAAATATATCATCAGACAAAGTACTTAAATCAACATCTTCACATTAGAAAAAGAAAAACAAGCAGAATACAACAATGCAAGAGGGAAATAGACCCAGTACTAAACTACCCTTATCTCAAACTGATTTGGTTGAGCTAGAAACAAACTCTGGTAGAAAAAGGTGCATGACAATGGAATGAAAAGCATTCCAGAAACAAAGGGAATTTTACGTCTTTTCTCAAATTCAACTTAGTCTCCAGGTAAATTGTGACCAGCAGAGACTATTAACAGGACCATTCAAGTTATTGGTCTACATCATGCCCTTCTTACCAATGCAGTTTTGAGTTCAGCCCTTCGATTGAGTGAGAGCAAAAACATCAACCTGTTTAGCTCCCAATCCAGTTGCATATTGACTCGCTAAAAATCCTCGTGGTCAGTGAATTTATCACATGTCATTATATCCTCAACCAATAAGAAGAGTAGTTTATCACTAAATCTCAGTGTTTGTTTGAAGTTTTTATCCATGCCATCTAATACTCAGCATAGTTAAGTCATCCAACAGACCACAATGGATTGGTCCAATTTGCTAGTTAAACCACACCCTCAGCATCAGAAGAAGATAGTTGTCATCAAGTCTTCTAGCAGTTGCCTACAGTTCACTAGTTATGGCTTTAGAAGCCCTAAAGAGACACACAAGTTCACTTAATTTAATTGGTGAATAAATCTGAAACCTTTTGGCAAACAGTTGGCCCAAATGATAACAACCAAAAGCACGCACACGCGCGTGTGTGTCTATGTATGTATGTTAACAGACACACTCATGCAAACACAAGACATGAGTTATGCAGTTCTCAAAAGATAAATATGACACTCAGAAAATAAAAGTCTTACTAAGGACCAAAGAAATACAGAACTCACCAAAAAATCAAAAGCTAAAAGCAGGCAGGAACATCTCAGTTCTCTTGGGTGCCACACAAAACCAACACTATGCAGACACATGGAACAAGTCGTGAAATAACAAATAATCTAAATTATCCATCAGCTGCAGCAAAACCCCCCCATAAAAGCCCAATCAATACAGGTGCAATTTATAAATGCAGCAGAATATGTTTACACACAAACAAGATGAAATGATGATAAGAAATGCTATATTTTATAAATGTTTAATCCAGAATACCTGCTGAGGGTTTATCTTCTCCAACAAATGGCACATCAAATAGCCTGTCAGAAGATTCATTGTCAGCTAACCCTGGTAAGCTGGAAATTTCATTGTCTTTTGTCTTATTATTAGTTTGAGATGCATCAACTGCATGTTCAGAAGCATTTAAGGAGACGCCATTCTCACAAGAAACTCCAGTACTATCTGAGTTGTTATTATTGTTGTTGTTGTTGTTGTTAATTACTGCAGAAACACTTTTCCGTGATTCATTAGAATCCATTACTGAAATCTTGCTGTCAGAAAGTGCCTTAGGGGGTGAACCACTTGAGCTTGGAAGTTCATCGCAAACAACTGGAACTGACACCATAGCCGTACTCTCCAAAACCTTTGTTAGTGGTCGCTGTCGATTTTTCCTTTTCAAGAATTCATGAACATTTGCGACTTGAGATCTCTTTCTTTTTAGTGATGAAGAATGATTTCTGCTACCATTTATAAGACCTCCATTTGACAGGCAGTTGGCAGTGTTAGGACCATAAAATGAAGCATTATCTCGTTGAACTAGCTGAGGCACCCCTGCAGCCTGGGCTTTTCTTTTTGATCCAACACCCATGCCTAGATCCTCAAGTCCTCTCATGCGTTTGATTCCTTCTGTTCCATCATCCTCTGAATCATTTGGGGTTTTTCTTCTCTTTATCAGCATAGAGTGCCCCTTAGTACCATTAATATGATTTGGCTCTTCAAAGGATATGCCAGACTGTGATAACTCTGGAGCTGAATCTGAGTCATCCTCAGATTCACTCATTTCGTCAGTCACGTCCTCATTTTCTTTCCCAGAATGTGAAATGGTAGGCGATTCTCGAGCTGAACTACACTGGTCACCACAAGAATTATCTTTTCTAGAGAAATAATCTGGATGATCCTTGCCTAAACGTGCACTCTCAATCTCAAGAGCATGGAGAATAGCATCTTCTCTTCGAGCATATTTCACTGCTTTCTTGCTAGAATTTGCAGCTGAAGCCTTTGCTTTCTTGATACATTCATCATATTCTCCACAGCGGAAGGCCTTCACCCTCTTAGACTTTTCAAGATTATACCAGTCCCTAAAGAAAACCAAGCCAGGAAATTTAGTCAACAAAGGTAGAAATAAGAACACATGCCAAGCACAGTAAATTCTTTCCGTTCAGTGGCGATCATTAGACCAAATTCATATATTTCGATCTTCAAAGACAAATCATTCTAGATTTTTTTTGGGTAGGCATGATGGCGCATAAAGTTAAAACCTTGAATTCAAATCATCATAATCTGAAAAGGAAAATAGCAGTCGTCTTTCCCAATCTTGGATAATTTTGTTATTTTCTATTGGAACAAGATATAGTCCCCAAATTACAAGGTGACAATTGCGACAATACAGCCTCTACTAGTGTGTGACAGAACACTCACATAATGAACTGATTGAGAAATTAATCTTTAGAGCTCAATTAACCAATGCCTATACGCTGTCGCTATAACACTGCAATGACATGGCAACAGGAAAAAAAGAAGTACAACATTTATAAAGGGCTCTTAGAGTATTAGGTGCAGATTCACCTACCAGACTAATATAAAATCAACAGTGCTTAAAAAAAAAATTTGTCAAGTACCAAAAGTTCTAGTCTTGATTACTAAAAAACAGCCACACAAGATTTAATTTGAACAGAACTTCTTCAGTTAAACAGTTCACTAAAAGCTCGAATAACAAGTAATGCACCAAAGCGAACAAGCAAGCCTTCCAATGTGATGCAAATGCTGAACTTTCCACCATATCTTGCCATAAAAACAATAGATATGAACATGAAAGTGCAGTATATAGGTTGAAACCACAAGCTTTCAATCTTCACCTCAAAATGGAACCAAAGAAAATACATAAAAAAGCCAACCCAGGAAAAGACCATTTACCATCTGCAAGTTTTTCCCATTTTTCGGAGTCCTAAGGATTGAGCAATATCAATAACAAAAGCTCCAGAAATGACAAGACTATCAAAACTACCAAACAAATAAACTTGAATAAAAGAAAAGTACTACAATGAATCATCAACATAAATGCAAGCTATTAAACCTACCACAAACACCTAAAAAGTAACTAAAAGATTAAAAAAATGGACTCACACGCTTGCATCTTCACGACCAAGAAGCTTAACGGGAGTACCAGATCTCGGAGAAACCAAACAACCCTCAGAGAGCTCGTCAAGTCCCATAATCCGACCCGGCCACCACGAACCATTTCTGCGTCGGACCCAAACCAACCCACCCACCGACGCATCAATGCCCTTTACGTTGGGCTCATCGGGGCTCCCCATCAGAAACCCCTTCCAACAAAATCCTCCTAAAAAATAAACGCAAGAAAAATCTGATCTTTAAGGGTCAATCCTTAAACTTCGTTTTAAACCTGACCCAGGACTCTAAAACCACCAAAAAAGTGATTACTTTAACAAATGCATACGCCCTTTCAAACCTGAAAAAAAAAAAAAGCAATTAGCCAACAAAAACCTCAATCCTGCATGCATCTAAAAACCCAGAAAAGAAACACAGACAAACCCATGAACCCAGAAAAGAAAACGCTTAAAAGAGAGATAAAAACCTAAGCTCGAAAGGGTTTATGGAGGAAAAAGATCGATGATATGAAGGTGTAAACAACAAAAAAAGATCTGAATTTTTTTTCCTTTCTTGTTTAGACGGTTACTTTTAGTTTCCTTTCACACTTTTCAATTAAATTTCCGGTTTTTTCTGGTTTTTTTTTTTTAGAGCTTGAAAATATTTGCAAGTGCCAGCAACTTCACTTTTTATCCCCTTTTTGTGAAATATTTTATGGTTTTTTTTGGCAAAGTGTACGAACAGAGAGTGGTAAGAGTGAGAGACATGGAGGCCAGAGAGAGGTTTTAAGAAGAAAACGAACAAAGAAAGGCTTCTGTTTGGATCATCAAACAAAAATATAAAAATGTAAAAAAAAAAAACAAAAATATAAAAAAAAACCTTTGGCTTTTGGATTTTCTGGTTGAAGGTTTGGAGGAAGAACGGAAAAAAGAAAATTACTACTAAAACGAAAATTAAAAATAATTAAAATAATGAAGTGTTTTATAATTATACTCTTTCTGTGCTAGTTGGCAGCGTAAGAATGTTTTTAAACCGTTGGATTAGATTTGTCGACGCAGTCAACGGTGCTGTTTACATTTGAGTAAGGTAGTGTGGGTTCTTCTTACATGAGCAAACTTGGGGAGGAAAATAATTTTATTTATTTATTATTTTAATTAATGACATCTTTCTGCCGTGGGGTAAAGTTAAGTGTTCCAATTAAAAAAAATTACTAATAACATAGAATAATAATCTTAATAAAAGTATAAAAAAATATGATGACAATATATTTTTCTATTTTTTACAAAAAACGCTTTAAATAGTGAAAGAAAAGATAAATTAGTAGTCGAATTTCAAATTTATTAAAATAATTATATAAATTATATAAAGTAATTGAATTAAATCTCATGTTAATTAGATATTTTAATTTTAACTACCCAATTTTAAATGCAATGAAAAGTATTTCATGCCCTAATGTTATAAGCAATTTTTTTTTGGGTTACAAATGTTGTAAGCAAATTAGGTAAAAAGGATTTTCCTATGTAACCAAAAAAAAAATTAGGTAAAAAGGAATGTTAATCATGTCAAATTTAGTAAATTTTTAAACATGTCTTTTTTTTATAATAAATATGTCTATTTAGTTCCTTTTGCAAATAGAATATTTTTAGACTTTATTGTACTAATTACTAGTAGTTCCATTTTATTTTTGTATAATATACTTTTTATAATTGTTACCTTTTTTATAATCTTTAATGAAATTATAAACGTCATTTAATTTGTTTTTCCCTTATTCTAGAAGTTTTGATAAAATAATTTTTATTGTACCAAAGTTTGGTCTAACAATTATTATCTCTCTTTAGGAAGATTTAGATTCAAGATTCAATTTTTTATTCTCTTTCCGTATCTCTTATGAAAAAAAAGATAAAATAATCTTTATTGTCATTAATTTTAAAAAACCATTAATTACTTTTTCTTTTTTTTTTGTAAAATGGAAAATTAAATCATTAATTACTTTTTCACTAAATGTTGTATTGTGCACTTCACAAATAAATTGACAAATTCATTTATTTGAAGGAATACGCAATTGGACAATAATAAATCTTTTGGTGGTTATGTTGAAATTTGTAGCTAAATCTCATTTTTCATTAAAAGATGAGAGGATTTGTGCCATTAATTAAAAAAAAAAGGATTTACAAGAATAAAATGATTTTTATTTTTTAACTGCCTATTAATTTATTGAAAATATGCAATAACAACTTATTTTTTAACAATATTCAAGTTCAAACTTGATCTAACTTGAAAAAAAAATATTTTTTAACCAAATAATATTATTTGATTAGAAAATAAATTCTCATTTATTTACAAAATATATCAATATAAACTATTAAAATATTAGATCTATTGGAAGGGCATGGGCTTGTCTAGGGCACCATCCCTAAATAAAGTACAAACTAATTCTATTTAGGCTCAAACCTGATGATGGATACTTTATTCCCATTGTATATTAATCGCTTTACAATTGATAAAAAAAAAATTAGTACTCATAAAATAGTAACATAACCCAACCACAAGTAGACCTATTAAGGGCCAAGTTATCCGTTTAATTCTGAAAGTTCGTTCGATATTTGATCAGGCTTATATAAAAATATCTGATGCAATAATCGGACTTTAACAGAATTTTTAGGCCTGTTTAAAATTCGGACCGGGCCAGGCTTACCTTTCAAAGCCCAGCTAGACCCGAATTCATTTTTTTATATTTCTTTTTAATATTAATTCAATTTTTTATATATATTTACTAAGTATAATAAATTATATGTATATAAAATATTATTAATTAATAAACATGATTATAAATATTTAATATGAAAATTGATATACAAATTTTGACAAATTAAATTAAATTTTAAAGGATATAAAATAATAAATAAATAAATAAAATATAAAAAAATTATTTTAGGCCAGTTTGAGCTTGTATATAAAAATGAAAACAAACTTGAACAAAAAATCAGGTTCGAATTTTCGAACCGGACCTAGCTTAAGCATATACAAAACTTATTATTACCTATCATGGATCGGGTCCGAGCCAGGCATATGATCAGGTATACCCACAAGTTAGGATACACGAGAGAACTATGAGAAATTTTAAATGCAACTAAAATTTAGTTTTTATATAATTTTTTTAATTTTATGATAAAAATATTAAAGGATTTTTTTTATCTTATTCACATATCCAAAGAAATTTACTTTTGCGGGAGTCATGACTCGGGACTAATAGTTCGCATGAAATCAAGCGTATGCGGATATTATTATACATGTAAAAAGATTGCTTTTGCGTAGTTGTTTTAAATTTTACACTGATAAAACACTAACTTTAACATTTCTTAAGATCTAATCAACGATCATTTTTTTTTAATTTTGGAGATTGAATGTAACCGCTCATTTTTTTATGGATTATTATCCTATCCACTGTTAGTGGAGTTTTTTAACTCCACAAGCGGAGTTAGGATGATGACATGTGTCCTTTAAAAATATTAAGAAAATAAAAAATAAATAAAATGGGACACATGTCATCATCTTAACCCCACTTATAGAGTTAAAAAACTCCACTGACAGTGTATAGGATAATTTTCCTTTTTTTATATATCTTACAATTTATTGGACTTTAATAGCATAATGGGAGATGGTAGTTTTCCAAAGTTTAAATTATAACATTAGACTTTAATGTCTATTTGAAGACTTTTTGGCAAATAATTTGACTTATAAATTAGCAAAATAAAATTTTTACACTTTTTGTTCCTCATTAGCATTGTATTCAAATTAATTTTCTTTAATATTAGATTTTCAGAATTGGATAAAGCTAAGAATGATACTTCAAATATCATGGACCATTTACTCTATAACACAAAATTAAGGAAAAAAAATACTACACCGTACTGGCTTGATTTGTTTTTTGAAGTACCATTCAACTTATATTTTTAAAAAAATCATTTATATAACATCAAGAAAGTTTTTAAAACTTATTAACAAAATTAAAAGAATTGTCACATCTTTTATTAAATATATATTTTAAAATAATTGATAAACTAATATGGTAAATAAAAACCGCGTGACAATACTTTTTTATTTATAAATTTTAAAATTGCATTGATACAAAAAATAATAACATTTTTATTGGGACATCGTGAGTGCCTTATTTCTAAATTTTTATTATATATTTAATTTTTTTATTGGTGATCACATAAATCATTTGAAACTGGGAGAGTTTACACTCGCTTGGGTTTCAATTTTATTAGTACAGATACTGTCCCGCGTTATGCTGTGGACATTCTTTCGGCAAGTGAACAATTGCGAGAAAATAGAAGAATTTAAAAACAATGATAAATGGAACTAAAAAAGAGAAAACTCATTCTTGTCGATCTCTTATCACAATAGAAAAATTTACTCAAGAGATTGTTGTTGGAATTAACTAAAATCTCACCAAGTCACTACCACGAAATTGAACGCAGAAAAATTGACTTAGATGCGGGCGAGAATTCAATCCCGCTATATCGTAGTATCACGATGTTGAAGCCCACTCCGATAGCTTTCAATTGACTGCCCTCGAACCTAAGACAAAGAGAAAACATGAGAGAGTGAGATGGGGTATTGAGAGAGAGGAGAGAGTACTTTCATCTCTCTGCCGAAAGATATGAAACTCAATAGGTCAGTCTCATATATATATAGAGTTGAGAGTAGGGACCTCCCTTATAAGATTCATGTATAAACCCATCCATGGTTATTAAATCGAGATACGTATCGTGAATCGAAATTTTATTTTTAAAAATCAAGTATCGAGTATCGTATCGTATCGTATCGTATCGTAAGATATGGTAAATAATTTTAAAATTATTTATAAATAATATATACACATGTAAGATAAATAAAATATAAAAAAATATTATACATATTAATAGGATTAAGTAAGTATATGATAAAAATAAAAAGTATGATTTTTTTCAAACAATTAACATATTTATTAATAGTATATATTTTTAAATAATAGTTTTATATATTTTTAATTTTTAATTTTCTAACTAAAAGTTTATTTTTTTCAATATTTCAAGATTAAATTATATAGAAAATATGTTTTTAAGTGTTTTTTAGGTTTCAAAACTATTAAAATTGCATTTTTAGCTAATTATGTCAGATCAGATTTTTTTGGGCCTGGCCCAATGTTACTATAAAGCGTATCGAAGTGAATCGGTGTATCGTACGATACATATTGATTCGCTTGTGTATCGATAGATACGCTACCGATTCATGATAAAACTGATTCTTTGTATCGATACGTATCGAATTTATAGTGAATCGAACCGAATCGTACGATACGTATCGCATATCGTACGATTTTAATAACTATGAACCCATCCCATTTTAGATTTAATACACATATACTATATATATAATTAATTATATTATAGGTCATACTTTATACAAAATTATACTACTAATTAAATATTATATGATATTAATTACACTTAACTAGTCCACATTAATAGGGATATTTCAACACTCTCACTTGGATAGTTAAGTTAATTAACAAAAACATCATATAATATCGACATGTATTCATAACACCTTTTGGATACATTATACCAAAAAGGTACAAAAGTGTAGACTTATAAACACTTTAACAACAATAAGCCTTTATGAGCTTCAGAATGTGTCATACCAACAGGGTATAAATATGTAAACTCATAAAAACTTTAACAAAATAGTAGTATAAAAGTGTGAAATGGAGATGATATGAAAACAAAATCAAATATCCATTTCCATTAGGTCCATGCATCTAAATCGAACGACGCATTGCTTTAACGGAAGCACATATACATACATGGCAAGTAGGAATCCATCCACACAATTGTAATTGATTTCATTACACAGAGCTCCCACTAACTTAATACAGCAAATGGCTTCATATGCCTCAATCAAGTGTTGTCATCAGAACACTTTAGCAGCCAAATTCATAGTTAACCAGAATGAGCTCTTTAACTATGTGCTCTACAATTCAATCAAATAATGGGTTCCATTATTTTTCTCTCTAACAAACCAAATGATGATATCTAAACATTTGGAGTATGAGGAACTCCTAGCATTTTGAGAGAGAAATTAAGTGCTACAGCATTACCATAGTACATCTCCAAGACTTCAAAATGGCGACCACAGAAACCAGCACTGAGATGAAATTCTACACCCTAAATGGCCCATCATGTAGCTTTACAACATGCTACATGCTTAGCCTCTATAATTAAGGATGTTGTAAGTGTTTGTTTCACTCTTTCCCACAAAACAGCTCCTCTATATATCACAAATGTATAACCAAAATAATTTTCAACATCTGGATAGCATGCAAATCAACATCAAAATATTTGACCAAACCCAAAATGTAATATTTGTTGATATCTAAATACTCTCTTTGCAGCTTCCAGCTTTCTATTGCAGGATCGCTCAAGTATATCGAAATACTATAATATACACAACACAAAATGTGTACAAACTTGAGTATACGGTGATTACTCACAATAATGCATACACAACATTCGATATGAGCTCTTTCATCATCTCTTTGATGACTTTGAGATTTTCACAATATGTCACTTTTTACGAAAGGGCACCTCAAATAGGAGAACAATATACAGTAAACCTACGTAACACACACAATGTAGGTTTTTTGAGACCAACAAAGTATGTCTATAGATATGTCACGAAAATCTCAATCCCTAAAACAAAATAAAGCTTCACTTAGATTCTTCATCCTGAAATGACATGATGACATGAAATTTGTCTCATACAACAGGTCAGTGTCATATGCTGCTATTTGATATCATCAATTTAGAGCATAAATAACACACAACTACTCCCACTGACCTTGGAATGGATCTAATTATCAAATGTGTTCTTCTTAAAGTGACAATATCATTAAACTTTACATATTGCAATATGGATGCCTTTTAACGTTTGTAAATGAACTCCTCGAGTTCACAAATTGTATGTTCCATATTAGGAACTACAAAATTTTAGGTTGTTTTATTTAGACATTTTAATGTCCAAGATGTAGCTCCTAATCAAAATGAGTTACTAATTGCCATTATAATTCTAAAATAATCTTAGTTAGAAACAGAAAAGAAGGTATTTAGAAAACTAATTCATTCTCTTTATTTAAAGCCTTCGCCAAGTGCAGGTTCAAAATATGGTATTGGGATCAATCATTGATTCTTTTGGTTGTGGCTTTTTACCATCAATAAGTAACGCATGTATGGTACTGGCACAACAATATGTACTTCATTAATGACTTTGTGGAGTTCACAACTCCTACTCTTTAAGTCATCTTCTAAATAGATTGCATTATTAGACTCAATAATTCTAGTGTCACATGACAAAAAATCAGAATCTAAAATCTCAATAACCAACAAAATTGCCTCTAATAATTTTCTCGTCAAGTTTTTTTTACTGTGGGTTGTAACATTTGCCTTACTTTATAACCCTAAACACAGAAAGCGACACAAATTTGACTTTTTGTCTAACTACAACTTAAGATAATTTTGGGAACTGATTTTGCTTGGAAATCAACTTTGAATGTGAGTTGCAGTTTTAATAACTTCACTCTACCAGAATTTGAAAATTTGGAGTGATCAACATAAATTATACCATATCTAAATGTACAAATGATTATTACTGCAATCTCATTATGTTTCGATATTCCAAGCACAATATACTAGGCGTTAACACAATTTTGTAGTGCACTAACCAAAAAATTAGTATAGGATTTTGCCTAGCTTCATTATATTGAATACAACATTCGTCACCTCTGTCTAATCATTACCTTAAGCAGCTTACTTAACGTAAGTAGTGCAGCGAAATCAATTAGAATGCTTAAGGCCTCTATAAGATTAGATATTTCACTCTATATGATATTTCACTCTATATGACCTACATCAAAATGGTCTTTAGTGAAAGTAATAAAATATTTATATCCACTAAATACAATATGTGGAAATGATCTATAAATGTCGATATGTATCAGTTCCTGATCATTTCAATATCTGCTAATCATATCCTTAATATTAGCAGTAAGATTTCTCTCAATGCAATCTTTACATGTGCCTTGAAATGTCCCTAACTTTTGCCACAACTTGATAAATTTCCTATCTATTCTACCATAATCAAAATTAACAATCACATCATTCACAATTGAAAAAAAAATTCGCCTAATATTAGGGTACAAGTCTATTATATATCCATCACGCAAAATACCGGGATCAATATACATGTTGTTACTAAACAAAATACTTTTCTATTATCAAAAAATGAAAAGTATAAATTGACAGTAATTACTGTCCACGGAATGTAACAACAATTTGGCTGATTCTTATGTTTTCGGTATGGATTTTAACTCTATAGCCCCGATTCACAACAATTTTCCCTTATTTGGTCTTTAATTTAATAACACTGGTATCCAACCACCAATGATTAAAAGGTACACTTCCTAGATTGGAACCAAAATAAAGGCTAACGAAATGCCTTTTCAGACACATCCAGTCTAGAAGGCTCTTAAATCTACCATCTTGTGCCCAAGTTTTATGATAGAAGTGGCACACATTTATATTTAGAGATGTTGGTGGAACCAGAATGGGAAGTGGATTTGGCAAATTTCTTCTTCTAAAATGATTGAGACCTTTTAATAATATTTCTTCTGGCAATAATTTGGCATATGTAATCATGAGGGTCGAATGAGATCTGTTAACCTAAAAGATCTCCCACTCCTAAATGACAATATCAATTTTGATATTAAAATATCATACTTCCTTCTGTCCATTAAGATACCTGAATGAGATCTGCGAACGTGAAAGATCTCACATTCTCCACCATATGAGGAAGTCATACTAAATCTGCCACATATGGAACTAAACCCCTATTGCAACCTTTATCGATCTTTGTGAACCTTTTCTTAATGGCATCCATAAATACTTCACAATTATCACTAATTCGGAACACTTTCTCTGATATGCCTATTCATGGTATACCTTATATAATCAGAGAATTCTCACTTGAGTGTCCCGAAATTCTATATTAATACTTTGTCCTCAAAGAGCTCAAACTATTGGGTAGATCAACTCTCAGGGTTACTTCCTAGTTTAATATGCTCCTAACTGTAAAGAGCGATTCAGACTATCTATATAATTTGATCCTGTTAGAAACTTGATATGTGATAGTTGCACAAATAATTAGAATTAATGGAGGCTAGTGGAATAACTTAAACAATATTAAATTTATTCCACAAAACACTATAGAGGATAAGACAAAACTGATTGAATATAAACCCCAATGATCGCCCACCGACAGGGTAGGTAAATCATGTTATATTCCAACCAGAATCCTCTCTTATCCAAGCATCTTTCAAAGCAACAAGTAATCCAATAGGAGGAGACTTGCCACTTCTAGAGATCTTAGTAAATTATGCAACTATCACTATACATTGCCTTATTATTGTGTCCTTAAAATTATCAAAATAAATCGTCAGAAAATCTTCATGACTATTCTTGCGATAGGCAAGTACTAATCAATCGGATTAATGATTTATAACTTTTAAGAATATTCACATAATTAATGACCAAAATTAACTACATCCAAAATATGCAATTCTTGAAGCACATGTAGTAATTTTAGGTATATTATTAATTAATTAAAATAATTTCTCATAAACATGAATATTCAAATAATAAGGCAATGTTATAGTTTATTTGTTTAAATAAATTATTAACGGAATGGGTAGACCATAATCTAAAATGGCTTAAACAAAATACCCAAATAATTTATTTAAACTCATTTAATTAGGCCAATTATCAATATTTTATGAGCATGAGTATATATTACAAAATGAATTATGAATTAAATGGGTAATTGAATTTCCAAAAATTACCCTAAAATTAATTCCTCCAAAATTCACTTATACCCCTTTAATTTTGAGCTTAACAATTAATTGTGGCTATTTAAATAAATTTGGTTATAACCAAAATTGTCTAAAAATTAACCAAATGGCCCATAATTAATTAATCAAGATAACCAATTAAAACTATAATTCAAAATGGCCTATTAATTAATTATGCAAAATGACCAATGATTAATTCAATTCAATAGCCAAATAAAATTAATTAATCAATATGGGCCCTAAATTAATTAGGCAAAAATGGCCTTAAGATTAATTAATTTTAATTGCCCAAAATTAATTTTATACTAAATGACCAAGTAATAAAATTAAATATAAGCCCATAATTTAATAAAAAAATTTGGCCTAAATTAAATAAAGCATATGGCTTAACTAAAATAAAATAAAATGGCTCACTTTAAAATATCCAAAAATCTGCCCAAAATAAAATCCAAAAAATAAACAGCCCAAAAATACCAAAAGATCAGCCCAATGTTTAGCCCAAAAAACGACCAAACACACAAAAAGGAGCCCAGCAATAAATGGCAAAAAAATGCCCAAAAAACCATGCAAAAAAAAAAAAGAATGACCCTATTCGACCAATTTTGGCTCGATTCAGCCTCGTTTTTGCTCCGAAATAAGGGGTTTTTCACCTAAAACCGCTATACAACAAGAATCTAACCATTTTATGCTCAAAAAATGGCAAAACGGAATAAGTTTCAAAAAACCCAAAAAATCAAAAAAGCTTAAAATGAGCTTTAATGGAGTTTTTTTTTTGTAAAACAGTAATGGTTAGTGACTTTTGGTGAGTCTGACTCTAATACAAATTGTTGGAATTAATTAACACAAAATTGAACGTAATAAAACTGACTTGGATGCGAGCGAGAGCTCAATTCCGCTACACCGTATTACCACGTTGTTGAAACCCACTCCAATAGCTTCCTATTGATTGCCCTTGGACATGAAACAGAGAGAAAACAGGATGGGGTAGTGAGAGACAGGAGAGAGCTACTCTCATCCTTTTGCCGAAATATATGAAACTTAATAGGCCAGTCTCATATATATAGAGGTTGAGAGTAAGGACCTCCCCTTATGGGATTCATATATAAAACCATCCAATTATAGGTTTAATACACGTATACTCTCTCTATATATAATTAATTATATTATGGGTCACACTTTATACAAAATTATACTACTAATTAAATATTATATGATATTAATTACACTTAACTAGTCCACATTAATAGGGATATTTCAACAATTGTTTCCCCATAATCATAATTAAGATCCTAATCTCTTAAGAAACACAAGTAACTTCAGTTAAAAATTGCAAGCATTGGATACTTGAATTGATAGAGTACAACACATATGTTTGACATAAATCTCCAGCTAGGCAAGCCTAAGTTCAGCTTAAATTCCCCATTTCACATATGTACTTGAAATTTATCACTAGGAAGATTACTAACAAACTCATGCAATAAAAAATAATCATGAAAATCATCGATCAAAACTTTACGAAAAATTAGATTTAAAGTTCGAATCCCCTTCTTTTTTGTACTTTCCTATGAACAAAAAAAAATCATGTTTTTATGTAACCCATCAAACAAGTTATACTATATTTGAAATCCATATATCCAAATCAAATATTCCAAATTCAATCTAACAATCCAAAAGTGCAATCTTCCACCAAAGAAAATGATTGAATTTGAAAGTACTGCATTAATAAGTTTCTGCATCCAAGCCAAAGATAAAATCACCACATAGCATTTCTTACATATAATAATACAGAAGACAAAAAAAAGGTTCTTTAATAGCTTGTCATTTTTCAGCTATGAAAATGTTACAACAAAAAATAAGCCATTAATTAGACAAAGATCCTTAATCAATCTAACGGTAACATAAACACAACTAAGCTTAAATATATAACTTGAATACTTATTGTTAAAGTTGCTAGTGGTGTATTCTCCCTTGTTCCCCTTTTAGTCTTAGATGACAACCTTACATGCAACATTTAATAAACATAAAAGAGAATGATGAAAGGAAAAATTGTCTAGATAAATGAAAAACCGATAAGTTTGGTGAAAATAGGTAAAATAGATAATAATGTAGGTTTTTTATCATAAAGTACTCCAATTTTTTTTATAGAAATATTGGTAAAAGTTTTCTACAGTAAGTATTTATCTACTTATATTTATTTGTTGTTTAATAAAAAATTTTTAAAGTTGATTTTAAAATATTTTTTTCAAACACGGGACTTTTTGTTATAGTCATTCTCACTCACTTAAGAACTTAGCAATATCTTACACCATTGAATCAACTTTTTGAATTTTAAAATATATAATCAAACATATTAAAAATGTTAAATTGTTAAAATTTTTTATTTTTAATTAATTAAATTTTTTCAATGCTTAGCAAACAACTTTAAGTCTCCATCACCGTCTTTCTGTTTTATCCTTTTATTTATCGACAAGATATGCTAAGAATCTAAACCTACCTCAACACTGTGTAAAAATTATATTTTCAATATGCTTTTCTAGTCAATTGTCACATAAAGTAAGAATTTCAATGAAAAAAAAAATTAAAGGCCATCACAACTTCCTGTAGTTGTTGAGTGTCATCATGCCACGTGCATCGATGGCATGGCATGCACATCTCAAATCAAATTAATGACTTGATGCATTTAACTTTATCAAATCGGTTTGAAAAATATTTAAAAGAAAGTGTGAATTTGCGAGTAGTGGACACTGCTGCTTTCGAAGTTGCCATAGAAGAGTGCGAAGGGTAATTTTATTTTTTTTATTATAGTTACAGATATTTTCATTTATTTTATTGTATAAAATTAATTATATTTAGATCAAAAATAATAAATGATAAAATCCTCCTAATAATAATAATCTTAAAATTTGAACTATATTAAATATTTTAAAAAAATCCACATTATTTCTTTCGATCATGCATTGGTGCTGTAGAGTTCCCCATTTACCACCATAAATTGTTGTACAAAACAACAATGAGTGATTGCTAACGTAAGCTGTTTGTCCTTCTCTCCACGTGTCTCCAAAAGCTTCTGCAAAATAGGAAAAGTCAGAGGAACGCAGTGTAGACACTTCGATGCTTAAGTCAGCAAAGTATTCTTGAGAATCTTGAACGTCAAAGCCAAAAGTAGACAAAAATTAGGGAATAAAATATTACCTATGGCCTATTTATAGGCGAGTAAATTACCGTTACTGCAGAGTAATTACCTGAGGGCAATATCATCTTTTTGCGCTTCAAGGACTCTATTCCCTGCACATCTCAAGGACTCCAAGCCAGTTGTTCCTCTGATGCGGGAAGCTGTCTGTCGCAGCCCTTCTTTGGAAAGTCAACAAGTCAATAAGACCATGTGGGAGGCTTCCTTAGCGGAGGCGGGAAGATGTCTCTCGCCAAGTGAGAGGTTTCATCTTGCCGCGAGAGGATGCCTCTTGCTAGGCTAGAGGATGTTTGTCACTAGTCGGGAGGAGGTCTCCTGCAAGTGCGCCACGTGGCCCAATGAGATCGTGCCACGTGGCTTGATGGGTTGCTTTCATGATGGGGCCTTTCTTGGATTGGGCTTTTCCATATCAATTACTCTCCACTCTTTTATTGGATTTTTTACAATAAAGAGAGTATATATACTTGAATCTGGGACATTTTGGTCTTTTTTTTGTGAATTTTTGTAGTTTTTTGGTATTTTTTACAGGTCAAGAAGCATAATTCTGTGTGAGGTGGTTCTTGGCGTGTGACGTTTCGTATTCCTTGTCGCGGCTATATAAGCAGCAGAGGGTGAGTTGAATCGCGTAAGAAATCCTCTGTAACAACACTCTGCCTCACGTCCTAAGCCTCCTACACATTGAGTCTGCCGCACGCATTGAGTCTGCCGCATGCTTAGCCTGTCGCATATTTCAGAGCCTCTCGCTTGCCTACCTTTGTCGCCGAGAGTAAGTCTCCCGCAACCCGTATCTGTCACATACGTTTTCAGTCTCCCGCAGGGTTTAGGTCTGTCACTTGTAGTACCTGTTTCTATGTTCCTTCGGTCTTTAGTCATGTCTTCTCGCTGCGTAAGTAAAACACTGAGGAAGGGCGGTGTTGAGTGCAAGTTGTCAAACGCAGACTTAGAAGAAATCAACACCCACTTCCCCCTTCCTGCAGGCTACCAATATAGACTCCCAACCAATACAGAGCATTCCCCCGATTTAATTACCAGCGGTGTAGCTGTACATAAAGCATTCATAGTTTTCGGTTTTCATTTTCCTTTTCCTGTGTTTGGACTAGACTTCTTTAGGTATAAAGAGATAGTTCCATGCCAACTTCATCCCCATGCATGGGCCCAACTAGTGGGGTTCACCATAGTGTGTCATAACTTAGGCATCGTTCCTTCTATCCCCCTTCTAAGTGCATTCTTTAGAGTTTGCGGGTTACCCGGGTTAGTTACATATATCTCTCCAAAGAATAACGAACAAGGGGTTTCCTAATAAAAATTTTTCGGACCTTCCTAATAAGTTACACAAATTCGAGAGCAAGAGGGAACCGTGATACCAACGATCACTCAAGGCGCTTAGAAAAATTTAGTTTATCTTTTTTAAGGAACCACCTATGCGAGTCTACACGACTTATCTGTTCCACAGGGAAGCAAAACTTATTTTCTCTTTTAACCCCCGAGAACATTGCTACGGCTAGTTGAGGAGTAGGCAGAGTTATTCCTGAAACTTTCGCCATTCCTTCAAACCTTCCTTCAACCTCACGCACACCTAATCCCAGCCTTAGTCATCCGCCCGTGGACCCCGTAGTCGAATCAACGAACCCTGTAGGTCGTCTAATAGATGAATCTTCTTCTGACTCAGGGGATGAAACACTTGGGACCACGGATGTCAATGATTCATTCGAGGAAGATCTCCAGTGGAACTAAGGCGACGCCTTTGGGAGTCCCTTTTACGACTTCCCATTGGATGAGAATTTAGCTAATTTAGACGATTTTGGTGATTTTTTAGGTTTTGAACGATAATTCTTTTCATCTTCGCACACGTGTTTAATGTCTTTTGACCTGGTACGCTAACTCTTTCCTCTTGTGTTGTGTAGACATGAGCTTCCAAGACACTATCCGCAAAAGGAAAGCCTTTATATCCTCCTTTAGAGTTCCTCTAGACGCTCCCCCGCCCCGAAAACAACTTCGAGTCGAAGCTTTCGCTTCATAGCGCCCTCAAGCTCTGACTCCTCCTCCAGTCATTGGTGAGCCAAGTCGCCCTGCGCAAGAGGCCAAACGGGGCAAAAGGAAGAGGCACATTATTAGTGACCTTTTTACGCACAGCTCGAAAGGCACGAGAGCTCGGGGTCACAAAGAAGTGAATTCGCTCCCTAAAAGGGTGACCCCGACATTGCAGGGGATAGGCGAGCCCCTCGCAAGCCTCGTTGCAAGTACTGAAAGAGATTGTTTATCGAAGATGCGATGCCTATGAGGCCAATTTTGCCCAAGATGGCGCCTCCCACACTCAGTCACTATCAAGTAGATGGAGGGAAGATCGTCGATGGGGACGACTTCTAAAGCTATCCTGGTGTCATTGACAACGATAGTATCGAGGAGCCCTAGGTAGCTTCTTGTCTGGTTTGGAGCACCATCCTTTCGCACGATAAGAATGAAATTTTCAAGAATTTTTCCACGAGCGAGAACAGCTCGGATTATTTGGTGATGAGAGTGAGAGTCTCATCTTTCTTTTAGAACGCATATGTTTTATCTTCCTCAGTCTAGGCTTTCAATTATCTTCTTCTTGTTTTGCCAGGCTGCGCAACAAGTGGTGGCTGTTAATGTGCAGCACCTGACCTACATAGAGCGAACTGAAAAGGAGCTACACGAGCTTCTGGAGAGGCACATGGCGCTTCAGAACGAGGTTAACCAACTCTGTTCACTCCCCACCATAGTGAACGAGTTGAAGAGGGATAACGAGTGTTTACGATCTTAGATAGTGGACCTCAAATTGAAGTTGAGGGATGAACAGGCAAAAACTGAGTCCTTTTAGGGGTATCGGGAGGCTTATGAGAAAGCGTCGAACGATCTGCAGACCATGAGGTCACAATGGGACGAGACCATCGATGAAGTGCACAACCTGCTGGAGCGACAAAAAGAGGTCCGAGCCGAAATTGTCCGGGAATAACACCTTTCCCAAGATTGCTTCGAGAAGAAGCAAATTTATTCGACGAGCTTCATCAAATACAGCTTCTATCTTGCCCGCTCTTGGCTAAAGAAGCAAAGGCTAAATGAGACATTCCCAGAGCTTTAATTCACTGAAGAGGTCGAGTTTTATAATACTCCTCCCTGGACCGAATATGAGCCTGACTCAGTGAAGCCTGAAAACTACTTGGAGGAAGGGGCCATGGATGACTTGGAAAACCTCGAAGGTCCTTGGCCCCTTCACCAGCCACGCGGCCAACCCAAGCTCATCGAAGCCTTGTAAGGTTTAAACAACGAATATCTTCAATTCTCTGACTCTACCGTTGTTGAACCTGCCTCAAATTCTGCTGTTGTTGAGGCTGTGGGGCCCTCACGTGACACTCCTTCAGAGGCTGCTTCTCCCGAAAATCCAAACGCAGGTCTAGATTCCTTGGATTCGACTGCTGGCATAGCGCCTCCTCCTCCAGCCGACTCTATTCTCATGATCGAATGACTAGGACGTTTTTTCCTCTATTTTTTTCGCTATTTTGTTCTTTTTGTTTTTATTGCAGTTCATTCAAACATTGTACAATTGTAAATAATTCATTTACTTTTAATGAAAATTACACTTTCTTTTGCAGTTTTTCCTTTCTTTACATGCTTGTGATATTGTGATAGAGTATAAACTGTTTACATGCATGGTATGTTATTAAAATGCGGCTATAATTGACATGTTATCATATTCATCAGGATTTTAGCATTTTTATAGCCACAATGCTACGTAATATGCTAAAATGTTACAAAACTAAGATACTTTACCAATAAGGTTGTAACACGCTTTTTGACGTGCTCTAACAAAGTTATAACATAAATTACAGCATACCTTTTGTCATGCCTTTCGACATGCTCCCTAGGTTGCTCTTCTTATGAAAAAATGTTACCTTCTTCTGAAAGAAGAACTTTTGCTCAAGTATTGTGCTTGTCTTGCACATTTTTCGCTTAAAGACTCACTCATTTTGCCTATCTCGCGCATTTTTCGCTTAGTGTCCTATTTGTTTTGCCCGTCTTGCGCATTCTTCGCTTAGTGACTTACTCATTTTGCCCATCTCGCACCTTTTTTGTGCTTAGGGACCTTTTCAATTTGCTTGTCTTGCACCTTTTTTGTGCTTAGGGACTTACTCTTTTTGTACATCCCAGCATGTTTCACTTAAGGACTTATTCTGTTTGCCAGTCTCACGCATTTTTCGCTTAGGGACTCAATTGTTTTGCCCATCTCGCGCATTTTTCGCTTAGGAATTAATCATTTTGCTTATCTCGCGCATTTTTGACTTAGGGACTTAAACGTTTTGCCTATCTCGCGCATTTTTCGCTTCAGGACTTAATCATTTTGCCCATCACTCTCATTTTTCGCTTAGGAACTTAATTGTTTTGGCCATCTCGCGTATTTTTCACTTAGGGGCATTTTTTTAATTTGACCAACTTTTGCCTTTATTACTCTTATTCCTTTAACACATTTATCATTTAAATCATCATTATAGAAAACATAAAATATGAATAATTGGCCTCTTATTCATAAGTCAAGCAATAACATCACATGATATTTGCCATTCGTGCAAAGTAATGGATACAATAACGATAGGAAAATAATAAATAAAGAATACAATATTCTTTTTGCCAGTACAACTTTAGATGGTTAACATTCCAAGTCTTCGAGATCTTTTTTCCCTGTAAAGTTTCAAAGGTGCACATGCTTGGTCCAATCATTCTCCCGACTCTGTAAGGTCCTTCCCAACTGGCCCGAAATTTACCATCTTTCCGGTGGACATCTGTAATGGTTGAGTTTCTTAGCACCAGGTCTCTTTCTCGTAACTCCCTACTCTTAGCTCAAGCATTATAGTATGCTGCTATTCGCTGTTGGTAGGCAGCAAACCTCACTTTTCCCGTGTCCCTCAATTTGTTGTTTATAGACTTTTTTCGCTTAGTGACTTAATCGTTTTGCCCATCTCGCGCATTTTTTGCTTAGGGACTTTTTTTTAATTTGGCCAGCTTTTGCCTCTGTTACTCTTATTCTTGTAACACATTTATCAGTTAAATTGCCACTATATAAAACATAAAATATGAATAACCGGCCTCTTATTCGTAAGTCAAGCAATAACATCACATGATATTTGCTTTTCATGCAAAGTTATGCATAAAATAACGATAGGAAAACAATAAAATAAAGAATACAATATTCTTATTGCCAGTAGAACTTTTGATGGTTAACATTCCAAGTCTTCAAGATCTTTTTTCCCTGTAAAGTTTCCAAGGTGCACGTGCTTGGTCCAATCATTCTCCTGACTCTGTAAAGTCCTTCCCAGTTGGCTTGAAATTTACCATCTTCCCGGTGGGAGTTTGTAATGGTTTATTTTCTCAGCACCAGGTATCCTTCCCGTAACTCCCTGCTCTTAACTCGAGCATTATAGTTTGCTGCTATTCGTTGTTGGTAGGCAGCAAACCTCATTTTTGCCGTTTCCCTTAGTTTGTCTATTAGATCAAGGTTTCTCTGAGCCCTTGAGAATTGATTTCTTGAACGTAAGGGATTAGTCTAGGCGATCCTGCTCCAATTTCAATCGGGATGAGGGTTTCAATCCCATATACCAAATTAAATGGTGTCTCTCTTGTCGACACACGACTTGTCGTTCTATAAGCCCAAAGAACACTAGGGAGCTCATCAACCCATGCTCCATTTGCCTTTGTACGGTATGGTTTTTAACTCGTGGAGTATGGTTCTGTTACTAACTTCGGCTTGTGGGTAGGATACAAATGATATCCTAATCTGGATACTCAAGCCTCTACAGAACTCCCGAAATGCATCGCAATCAAATTACTTTCCATGGTTAGCGTTTAACACCCGTGGGACTCCAAATCAACAGATAATATCCTTCCATACCATTGCTTCTACTTTCTTTTCAGAGATTGTGGCTAGAGGTTCTGCCTCTATCCTTTTGGTGAATTAGTTAGTGGCTACTAGCAAAAACTTTATTTAGCCTATGCCTAAGGGAAAAAGCCCTAAAATGTCTAACCCCAATTGCAAGAATGGCGTAGGTTGGAAAGTATTTTGGAGAGCTGACACAGGTGCTGACACAATTGGGGCAAAATTTTGGCACTTATCACATTTCCGCACCTTATTGGCAGCATCTTGTTTTAACGTAAGCCAATAAAACCCCACATGGAGTACCTTTGTAGCTAGTGCTCCAGCCCCTAAGTGTTTACCGTATATGCCATCGTGGACTTCAGCCAATGTATATTCAGCTTGTTCAGGCCCCAAACACTTCAACAAGGGTATAGTAAATCCACACTTGTAGAGCTCCACATTTACCATTGTAAATCTAGCACTCTTCAATTTTATACTCCGAGCTTCATCTTTATCACTGGGGAGCTTTCCCTCCAGGATGTAGTCCCGGATTGGGTTCCTCCAATCGTTCCCAACCTCAACATCACAAGCATCCTCCTCTTCAATACTTGGCTTGGCTAGGGATTCCACCTTTACTATGCCACCTTTTGTTCCCCTAGAAGAGGCCAGCTTTGAAAGGGCATTTGCATAACTATTCTCAGATTGGTTTATCGGGGTTAACCAGAGTTCTTAAATAACTGCGCCAATAGCTGAACTTTCTGCAAGTAAGGAACTAAAGCCGGCTCTCGTGCTTCATATTCGCTATGGAACTGATTCACCACCAATTATGAGTCACTATTAGCTATTAGATTGCTAACTTCCAATTTCTCGGCTAGCTTTATTTCGGCTATCAAGGCTTCGTACTTAGCTCCATTATTGGAGCTTGAAAAGTTAAAGTGCAGGGAATACTCATAGGCTTCCCCCTCATGCAAAATCAGTACAATTCCGGCTCCATTACCATCACGCTACGAGCTCCATCCACAAACAATTTCCACCAAACTATTTCTGGTTCTTCTTGGTCATCCTGATCGGTGCATTCTACAATAAAGTTTGCCAATCTTTGCCCCTTTATTGCCTGGCGAGGCTGGAAGTGAATATCATATTCACTAAGCTTAACTGCCCACTTGGTTAAACGCCTTGAGTGTTCTGGCTTTTGTAATATCTGTCTCAAAGGTCGGTCTATTAGTACAGTTACTGAATGGGCCTTTAAGTATGGTCGTAGCCTTCGAGTTGCCATCACCAGTGATAAAGGCCACCTTTTCAACTTGGGGATATTTCGTCTCAACATCCAGTAAAACTTTGCTCAAATAATAGATTGGGCAGTCTTTATCATCATCTCTTCTCAATAGGACTACACTAACCACCCTTTCACCTGCGCCCAAATACATAAAAAGTTCATCCTCGGGCTAAGGTCTAGATAATAGTGGAATTTCCTTCAGATGCTCCTTTAACTTATCGAACGCCACCTTACATTCTTCAATCCACTTCAAGTTTTTACCTTATTTTACCGTCTTGAAAAATGGCCAGCTCTTTTTTGTTAATTTGGATAAAAAGTGGTTCAAAGCTGCTATTCTTACGGTTAGTCTTTGCACTTCTCTTACAGTTGTTGGTGGCTTCATATCCAAAATAGCTTGAATTTTCTTAGGGTTAGCTTCGATTCCCCGATTAGTGATCATGTACCCCAAGAATTTTTTGAAATTTACTCCAAATGAACATTTGTTGAGATTTACCTTCATATCGTATCATCGTAACACCTTGAACACTTCTGACATTTTTTCAGCATGTGATTCCCCCTATGGCTCTTAATGATCATATCATCCACATATGCTTTCATGGTGTTACCCAACAAGTCCTTGAACACTTTATTAACCATCCGCTGATACGTAGCCCTCGCATTCTTCAAACCGAAAGGCATTATTGATAGCGGAACTTGATAGCAATATGTTCTGCTATCAGTAATGAAAGAAGTTTTCTCTTCATCATCTGGGTGCATCATGATTTGGTGGTACCCTGAAAAAGCATCCAAAAAACTCAAGAGTTCGTAATCGTAAGTTTCGTCCACCAGTTTATCAATGCGTGTCAGCGGATAAGAATCTTTGGCACAAGCCTTATTCAAGTCAATAAAGTCCACGCATATTCACCACTTCCTATAGGCTTTCTTTACCATCACCACGTTAGCCAACCACTCAGGGTAATTAACTTTTTTGATAAACCCCACTTGTAGCAACTTCGAGATCTTCTCATCTATAACTTGTTGCCTTTCCGAAGCAAAATTTCTGTTATTTTGCTTGACCAGTTTGGCTATTGGGACAACATTCAACCAGTGGCAGGCAATCTTAGGGTAAATTCCAGGCATGTCAGTGGGGGTCCATGCGAAGACATCAGCATTTTCTTTTAAGCATCGAATTATCTCCTCCTTTGTTTTGTCAGATAGCTGACTTCCCACGTATACCACCTTTTCTTTATCTTTCTCATTTAACCGAATTGCCTCCATCTCTTTGTCAGGCTTTGGCTTAGGTGACTACTCGATCAAGACAGTTTCCTTCCTCTGGATTCCCTTGCACGTAGTGGACGCGAAATAACACGTCCTGGCCTTTCTTTGGTCCACACTCACATGGCATACACTATGAGGAGTCGAGAACTTCATCAACAATAGCAAGGGGAGACAACTGCTCTCGTGTCGTTCAATAGCGGCCGTCCAAAAATCATGTTATAAGCCACTGAAGTTGACTTCACCACCATGAACAGTACTTGGTAGACAACGCTCCTCAAGCTCTCCCCCAATGTGACAGGTAGTTGAACTGCCGCTGCTACCTTCACCTTTTCACCAGAAAACCCATATAGAGGTGTAGGTACCTGCTTCAGTCTATCCTATGAAATATTCATCTTTTCGAAGTAGTTCAAATAAATCAAATTTACCGAGCTCCCATTATCAACTAGGATCTCGCTAACCGAGTGCTTTGCTACGACTGCCGAAATCACCACCAGGTCATCATGGGGAATCATAATATCCCACTTGTCGGTTGGTGTGAAGTTACGACCATCTTGCATCTCTTCCATCACCGAGTTTACTTGGTAAGCTTGCCGGGTATAAGACTTTCTAGATTCATCAATTCTCTACATTTCTTCGTAGAGTGCCCATACGCAGAGTGAAAATTACTATAGAATCCAAGTTACGACCTAGATTCCCCGAGGTTTTCTTCGAAAACTGTATAAGACCTGACCCTTCAATAACCATCAACACTGATGCCCAGGATTTAGTGAGTGGAGTGTAAGTGGTATACTTCAACTTAGGAGCCTTCTCAGGTTTGGTTGATTGGTTGGAGGACCCCCCGGAGGTTTCTCTCCCTCGTTTCCTTCCTTCCTTCTGTTCCCTAGCCGATACCATTTTCATCACTTCCTCTTGAGTGATGTACTTATTTACTCGAGAAAATAAGTATGAGATTGTAGTCAGTTGGTCTAACGATAGGGACTCTTGCAACTTTTCAGACCTGGTCCCTTGTAACATGGCTGTCACAGCTACTCTTACTTGCAAATCACGTACCTCCAGAGTGGCATTCCTAAACTGATCTACATAACTCTTCAATGACTCCTTAATTCCTTGCTTAAGGGTGAGTAAATAAGTCAGCTCCTTATTTTTCTGGCTATTCACCACAAACGCCTTGAGAAACTCATTCCGCAACTGATCAAAAGAGGCAATGGATCCCTCGGGCAAACTGTTGAACCATTTCATCACATGCCTCGTTAGAGTGAGCGAAAAAGCCCTTCACATTATCTCATCCTCCCATCCATGTAGTTGACGCTATGCATTGGGATGAAGTTGGCATGGAACTATCTCTTTATACCTAACGAAGTCTAGTCCAAACTCAGAAAGAGGAAAAAGAAAACCGAAAACTATGGACGCTTTAAGTACAGTTACGTCGTTGGTAACTAAATCGAGGGAATGCTCCCTATTGGTTGAGAGTCTATATTGGTAGCCTGCAGGAAGGGGGAAGTGGGTGTTGATTTCTTCTAAGTCTGTGCTTGACAACTTCCACTTAACACCGCTCTTCCTCAGTGTTTTACATATGCAGTTAGAAGACATGACTAAAGACTGAAGGAACACAAAAACAGGTACTACAGGCAGCAAACCTAAACCCTGCGGGAGACTAAAAGGTCCTACGAGAGACTACAAGGATGCGAGAGACTGAAAATGTATGTGACAGATACGGGTTGTGGGAGACTTACTCTTGGTGACAGAGGTAGGCAAGCGAGAGGCTCTGAAATATGCAGCAGGCTAAGCACGCGGCAGACTCAATGCATGCGGCAGATTAAATGTGTGAGAGGCTTAAGAAGTGCGGCAGAGTGTTGTTGCAGAGGATTTCTTACGCGATTCAGCTCACTCTCTGCTGCTTATATAGTCGTGACAGGGAATACGAAACGTCGCGCGCCAGGAACCACCTCCCGTAGAATTATGCTTCTTGACTTGCAAAAAATACCAAAAAACTACAAAAATTCACAAAAAAAGACCAAAATGTCCCAAATTCAAGTATATATACTCTCTTTATTGAAAAAAAATCCAATAAGAGAGTGGTGAATAATTGATATGGGAAAGCCCAATCCAAGAAAGTCCCATCATGAAAGCAGCCCATCAAGCCACGTGGCACGATCTCATTGGGCCACGTGGCGCACTTGCGGGAGATCTCCTCCCTTTCGGAGACAGACATCCTCCCGCAGCGAGAGGCACCCTCTTGCGGCAAGATGAAACCTCTCACTTGGCGGGAGACATCCTCCTGCCTCCACCAAGGAAGCCTCCCGCATGGTCTTATTGACCTGTCGACTTCCGAAGAAGGGCTGCGGCAGACAGCCTCCCGCATCCTAGGAACAATGGTCTTAGAGTCCTTGAGACGTGCAAAGAATAGAGTCCTTGGAAGCACAAAAAGATGATACTGACCTCAGGTAATTAATCTGTAGTAACGGTAATTTACTCATCTATAAATATGTCATAGGTATTATTATATTCCCTAATTTTTGTCTACTTCTGACTTTGACGTTCAAGATTCCCAAGAATACTTTGCTGATTTAAGCATCGAAGTGTCTCCACAGAGAACCACCCCTGCGTTCCTCTTTATCTTTATCTTTTAACCAAATTGAAAAAACTAAACGAAATGGGGACCAGACAATTTTTTTTTTTTGAGTAGGGGGACCAAACAATTTTGTAAGATATATTTATAATAAATTTTATGAAAGCTTGACTTAGGATTTTATTTATTAATTTTTGTGACACTGAAAATTAGGAGGACGGAACGTCCAGTTGAGAAAATGATTTTTATTTACTAGAATTCGATATTTACGAAATGTCTTTTAAAATTAAATTTATTTGCTAAAATTTGATAAATTTAATAAGGTTGATTTTTTTTATATGGTAAAATGTCAAAATTTAATGACCAGAAAAAAAAAACTGAGAGTAAAAGTGAAACGGTGAATTTAGATTGGAGCTTTGTATTAGGTTTTTTTTTTGCTCTGATTGTATTAGGTTTTATGGAGCCGGTGAAGTGGTTACGGAGACTGTGAGCTTCGAAGTTCGACTTCGACCATCTATGAGAGGAAAAGCAGAATCAAATCCATAAACAAAAAGCAGATTATCATCCCAAATTTACTATCATGACCGGTAATTATTATTTTTTTCTTTTAATTCATTATTCGATTAAACTTTATTTTTTTTATCAAATTCTTACATTCTATAGTTATTCAAGTTTGTTGGGAAGCTCCTTCAACGATCTCAGATTGCATACTTGAGTTTTTTTTTTTTTGTTCTTGTTTTGCTCCTTCTCAGTATTAATTTGTTTATTTTCTCTTTTTTTTTTTGGGGGGGGGGGGGGGGGGGGGGGGGACATGGGTTTTGTAAGATATCTTGAAATTTACCTCATAGCGATTGATTTTTTAAGCAATCGAAGCTAGTATTTGTGAAGCAAAAGTGGTAAGAGTATAGTCTTTTAGAATATCTCAAGCACATATTAGAGTTCATACTGATATAAAATCGATCAAGCATCAAGCTGTAAGGAACTAACAAATACAGCTGCCCTGGTTGTGAAAATACAAGTTTGCTGCCTTTCTTCTCAAGCAGCTAGCTAAGAACATAGAACATGATCAGTTGAAGTTAAAGCTTATTTAACCAAATGAAGAAGAATTAGATGCTATGAGAATGCGATGCTATGTCGAGATTGGTTTATGATATGCCTCCTTCAACGTTGATTCATTTCTTCTAGTTATGTTTGCAGACTACGTGCAGGAGCAGGAGATGGAAATTGAAGCGCTGGAAGCAATACTTATGGATGAATTTAAGGTCTTTTGCCCTTCTTTTGTTGGACTAATGTTTTCCCCCTGACAAAATTTCCTGTCCCTCCTGACCTGTAATTGCTGCTTTTGTATCAGAAATTCACTCTGGTGAGAGTGGGCTAAGCACTTCGAATAGGTGTTTCCAAATAACATTATCTCCTCAGGTGCGTTTTATTTTATCCCAGACATAACGTTATCAGCCATTTTTGCTACGTTACTGGCATTTCTTTATAAGCTCATTTTGTTCTAGTTTATAATGGTGACCTTGCAATGGCATGGGCCGATAGAGGTAGAGTTGTTTGCTGAGTAATAATGCACTTTTAAATGATTCGGAATGTTTGGCATGCTTAGCTGAGGGTTCTACTTCATTATACTTCATGCCTTATTTCTTGATAAGTAATTTCCTCTCATTGAATAATCACATTTTGTGTTTGACAGGATGATGACACAGATCAGTCAACCTCCACGCCAGGTTATTCTTTTTATCAACAGATTGTAGTGTCATATCTATCTGCCACTGCACTTATATGCAGACACGGACAAATAAATTTATAACATCAAATTTGATTCAATTTGCTTGATTTTCGGAACTCTGTTTGCTGCCTGTAGTTCATGATTTTTCTGTTTCCCTGTGAACATAAGCTGTTGTCCGAACTTCTGTTGCAGTTCAGCTGGCTTTGGTTTTCTCACATACAGAAAAATATCCAGATGAGCCTCCACTTCTAAATGTAAAAAGGTAAGTATGTCCTTTCAGTGCAATGTGCAGATATGCATGCCACTATGATTAAGGATGTTTGTGACTGCCCTGTTTACGCAAATGATCTCAGGAAAAAAAATGTTTTTCCTTTCATTTGAAGCTCATTTGGGCTTTGTTCGACGGGGAGGGTGGAAAAGTTTTTAATCCAATGTTTATGCAATAAAGTAGAAAGGTGATTATGAATCTTAGACATTAGGTTGAAAAATTAGCCACCCTTTCCCTTTCCATTTTCCCTACTTAGCAAAGTCCTAATCTTTACTTGATTTCATTGGGCGTTCCTTGATACCATTTGACATTGGACCAGCAAACCACTACCTTTTTCTTTATTAACTGCTTTTGTGTTTTTAATAGTCAGTTAGAGTTAAATGTTTCATCTGTTGCAGCAATAATTTATTATATGCTCCTCACCTCTAGAGTGACAGCTGATCTGGTGCATGTATGCAATATAGACCTCTGAAAATCATCAAGGCTTTTTTTTTTTTAAATCTACTTGGCTACTTGATTTTTGCCTATTTAGATATTGCTACATGGCAAAAGCAAAATCTTATTTCTTTAAAAATGAGCAATTAGTTGAAAAGTAATGCTGTTCTACGCTTAATGGTTCCTAACTGAATGAGGTCGTGCTTTTTGTTACCCATGAAACTAATTATTCAAAAGGCTTTTTTTCTTCTATATTGAAACTCTTTTTTAGCCTACCCCAATATTAGGATAAAGGCTCTAAAGATGATGATGATGATGATTGAAACTAATTTTTGCTTTCAAACCAAAGTAAGTTATTAAAATTGACAGCCAAATGGACCCTAATAGTTGTCATGATCTACCTTTTGATTTTCTTCTTCTGATTTAATTTTTAATCTACCTAAAGTGAAAGGCTGCCCTAAGATATCAGTGGCTACCATGTAACTAAATTCTGAACATTTTGTATCCTTACAGACTCGCTTGTGTGGTTTCATTCGTTGATGATTCCAACTGATATAATAGCCCAGACTAAAATGCATAAACCATATTTTGAATGTAATAAATTATCAATATTGATATTATTAACATTTATCTCTCATGGATATCAAAGGACCGTATCATTTTGCGCTAGTTGCTTGCTGATTATTCCATCTAGTGAAATTGATGGATTTTATCCTTAGCATTTGGGATCTTGCTTAGAAAATGCATTCTTTACTCCAAACATGATATTGTTATTTCTAATGAACTTTTTTTAAATAACCTGAAGATTTCATTTCCTTTTCCAGTATACGGGGAATACAAACCAGTGACCTTAAAGTTTTGAAAGAAAAGCTTGAACAGGAGGTAACTTTGCGGGGCATTTATATTTATTTTTTTCATATCACTGGAATTTGTAATTTACTTTTTAAGTATATTTAAAGCTTCCAGAAAATATTATTGTGTAAGTTTAGTTTTTTGCTCTTAATAGAGAGTCAACACAATGTCTTTCCCCAGTCCATCACCACTTACTGACAAAATGTAAAATCTCCTTATCAGAAGTGTTAAATGGAATAGGCAATCTCAAATGTGCCAATTCTTTAGTTAATTGAATTTTGTCTCACGTTCATCTTCAGCTGGCAATAGCGTCTGGTTAATAAATTAATCTTGTTTCTAGTGGGAGGTTGAAATAGAAAGTTTTATTTTTAGTTGCTTTGCCTATTAGCATCTTTTCTTATATGTAAGGTGGTTATAAAGCTTAATTTGTCCTGGTTGTGTAGATTCTAACTTATTTTATGCTTTGCAGGCATCTGAAAATCTTGGTATGGCTATGATTTATACTTTGGTTACATCAACCAAGGAGTGGCTATCTGAAAGATATGGCCAAGATGCTGATGCTGAAAATACTGAAGAAGAAGAGGCAACAAAAGATGAGGTGTGACCATTTAATATGCATTTCATTTCCTCTATTATTGTGGTTAGATGTTTAATAGTTTCAAAGAGTAAATATAACTTTGGTTTTTTTAACA
This sequence comes from Heritiera littoralis, assembly GCA_031772115.1. Classification (NCBI taxonomy): domain Eukaryota; kingdom Viridiplantae; phylum Streptophyta; class Magnoliopsida; order Malvales; family Malvaceae; genus Heritiera; species Heritiera littoralis. The sequence continues at coordinate 2,417,524 of JAPDPK010000090.1, forward strand.
ATCCTTTAGCAAATTCTATTTTCATTCCTATATTATTGCCCACCTGCTAGTTGGATGTAACATTATGTCCATCGTATTTATAGCTCATGCAAGCATTGGTCTCTAGATAGAATTACTTGCATGTGTTAATATTTAACAATTTAGACCTATAGAGAAGGAATGTTGTTTTTGCCCTAAGATGCTGCAATGCCACTGCAGTTGCCAAGGTGGAGCCTGGTGATGCCTACTTAAGAGGAGGGATAGATTCAAATATATGTTTCAAAGGTATAAATGTGATAGCTTGTGCCCAAGATGAGCTTTTGACATTGAGGGATCTGGTATTTGAACATTAACTAGAAGCATGAAACAAATGGAGATATTTTTTTTAAATATTTGGTACTAGAAAACAAATAGGTCTATGGTGAAGCTCCTGGTTTTCAATGCTCATAGAATGAATCTCAACCAACATCAGTTTGAGTGCCGGACGGAGTGGACTTGGTCAGACCTAGACCTGGCAATCTTAGACACGACACGAACACAACACGAATAAATGACACGAGATGACACGGGATTAAAATTAAGTAAAATTAATTTATGAATGTGGTAAAAGCTAAAAATAACATTTTGAGTTTTCCGTGTCGACACGAATTTTTGACACGAATACACGACACGAACACGGTTTTACATGACACGAAAGCGAATTTTTGACACGAATTGCCGGGTCTAGTCAGACCTAAAAGTTCCTGAGTACAAAAGGAAAATGACTTGAAAATGAGTGTAGTAGAGATGAGGAAGTTGAGACTAAGTCCAAACATCAGAAAAGATTTTACATTTACAACATTAAGTGTTAAAAAGAATTGAAAAAAAATTGTGAAGAAGAGGGTAGAAGTTGGATAGTTGAGTCACTTTTAATGAAAACCAATGCGAGAAGAAGGGTGTATATGTTTCTCATTGTGCATGCTGTCCAGTTAATTGAAGGTGAGAAATAAATACCCATTAAGCTTGTGAAGATATGCTCCAAAACAAATTGGATTATGTATCTTGGCTAATTTTCCTTCAACTATTCCTACCAACTTTCATTCTAGTTCAAACTTCAAAATGCAGAAATGACCCGTGGGAATTGGTATATGACAGAATCATGTCGAGGATGTTCTTGTAACCCATTAGGATTGGTTTCTTCAAATCAGGGAATAACTGTGAATTAGAGATATGCTATGCTGGTTAATGTTGTAGTAGCCTGATTTTCAGACAAGTCATATCTGCTGAAGAAATGCATGGATATTTTCCTGGTAGACAGTTTTAGGAACCTTGTTTGTGCTATTTTATAAAATATCCATCATCTTTACTTGGAACTTTTAATGCATGCTAATTGGTCAAGCTGCTGTAAGAATGCCAAGTATTATCTAACAAAGCAGCAGCATGATTCCTTTTTGGTTAGATCTGACTGACATAGGGTTTAAGGTATCTACTTGATGAATCCAAGAGGAACAACATAAAATGTTGTGCTAATTATGATCACAAATCAGGATGCTGTTCAAGTTTAAGAGCTCAAAGCTTTCTCTTAATACCAGATGGTAGTCTTTATGTTAAAGGAGCTATCATACCTTTTCCTTCTTGCAGGTAATTGTGCCGCATGGAGAACCTGTTACTATGGATACATTTTTGGTATGGAGAGAAAGGTTTGAGGCAGAGTTGGCATTAGAGCGAGCCAAGTAAGTTTCGTAGCTGCTTTTTGTACATTTGTGGATATCCATACATTAATTTTATCTGTTTTTTGTTCTCGAGTTTGCAAGTTTGGTAGTGCTAAACATGCTAAAGTTCCTTGTGCTTGTTATGAAATTTATCCTTGCTAGAGAAGTGTTTGACCTGGGACAAGATGTAGAGGCACGTGTCCTGGGTTCTGCTTCCTATCTTTGCAGTCTGGACTTAAATGGCGCCTTTGTCTTGCTAGGTAGTACATGTACTCAATGTTCTCATAAAGGGTTCCATGTCATCATGAAAGTAAAAGGAGTAACTGAAATTCAGTTTTTGTTCTCATTCTACACTTCAAATGCAATTTATATCATGGAGATCTTCCTCGAAATAAAAGAGACAAAAATCCTGGAGATCATTTCCATCTTAATAAACTTTACTTTACGGGTAATTAAGCACAAAGGCCCCTAGATCAGAGAGGTGACTTAGTCTGCGATAACATTGTCTAGAACCAACATTGCTGAAACTTGGGTATGAATGGCAGACATGGGACATATCCAACATGCTTATGTAGAATTTTTGCTAAGTTAAGTTTTCCCTTATATATTTGGTGGGTCATGACTCCTACCTACATTCACTTTCAGGTGTTTGGTATCTATACTTTCAGGAAAAAAAAAAGAGTGAGAGCAGCATAGCATCAAATACAGGAAATAATCCCGTGCTAACTTTCCCTCTTCTAGTTCCATGCATGTAGGGTTTCCTTGGTTTGTTATGTCTTATGTGTTAAAAACAAGAAGAGGAAAAGCTATCTATGCTATGAAAATTGAAAGGCACATATTATACTGTCACAATTTATAAACTGTCTATGCATCAATTTCAGGCTAATGCCCGAGTCTGCTCTTACAGCACCCAAAGAGAAGAAGCTCACAGGCAGGCAGTGGTTTGAAAGTGGAAGAGCTACTGCGGTATTATATACTTCCTAATTTTTCTTCTCTATAACATTGCGGAAACATAACATCTATATTATTGTCACCATGGATTTGGTAGGATTCCATAAACAATTACATCATTGTTTCGTTTAAATTGGCTAATAAACTCAAATGATTAAGTTGGATTTAGGATGGTCTATTTCCAATTCCTGTACCTGTTGATTAATGATTCTTTCTCTAACCTGTATTTCCACTTTTGAAAAATAGAATGTAATTATTAACAGTTTTATGAGACCACTATGTTTGCTGGAATAAGTTATATCTTTCCCTAAGAATCTGAGACTTAATTATCCAAAAAAAAAAAAAAAGAATCTGAGATTGCATAAATTTATGTTAGTATTAAAAAAGAGGTATATGCAAGATGAGAAGTCTATTTAGCATTGGTCACCCAAAGATATAATTGGATTAATTAACTTCTTTTTCTTTCCATGGTGAAAAGCAATCACAACTTAATGAAGAACAAATACAGGAACGTGATATCCATAGAATTTGTCCATTTATTTAATGATACAGCATCATTAATATAGTGACTCTTCTGCAGAAAGGTGCAGCTCCAGTCAACGAAGGATCTGATACGGAAGATGAGGAAGATATTGATTTTGATGATGATTTTGAAGGTGAGTCCCTCTCTAAGCACACCAGACTATAACTGATATTGATTGTGCCCAGAACATTCATTTAACGTTTTCATGTTATGCTATGGTTTGGTAAAACTGAAGCATAGCCGTAGAATGTCAGCAAATTAGATGAAAGAAATTATTTGATCACTTTGGGTTATGCAGATGATGAAGAAGATATGCTTGAGCACTATCTGGCTGAGAAGTCTGATTCATCCTCTCACTCTTCAAAGAGAACTGCCTAAAAGAAATTCTCTTGATTTGAAAATTAAATATTTTTGATGTGGCACTGCTGGGAGTGGAAGTTTACCATTTCTCCCAATATTCATTTACCATGTTTTTTGGCCCACTTTTTCTCGACACTTGACATTAAGTGGGAGCCATAGTGTCAAGATTAGAAACTTCCTCCAAGTATGGTAGCAAGGATGGAATTGATTGAAGAAAACAATTTCTTTTGTAACATTGAGTTTCTGTTTTAAAGCACCATCTCGAATGTAAAATTTCACCAAATTTTGCCTGCTATTTGAAGATCACAACAATTTTTCACGGCTTTCAGTGGCCAAGAACTTGTATTTGCCTGTGCTGTTTTAAGCCATAAATTGTTAAGTTGCATCTTGGGTTTTTGTTTCAGTAAACTATATGCTTACCCGAAATTCGTCCAAGCCTGTGTATGTATGTCAGGGAGTCTGCTCATCTCAAGCTTATCTTAATGGCCTATGATATCAGCAATTAAATCTGCAATTAAGCCATTCTCGCACCTGCTGGCTGCTGCTGGTAGTTCAGAATATTATCAGCCAGGCTCGTTTACATGCAAGTGTGATTCAGACTCTCCTAACACCACGCTGCCGCACTGTCGCCGCCTTGGTTTCTATTATTTTCTCCTTCCTACCAACAAATCTCCACCATCTGCCAAGCCATCTACTTCTCTTGCTGAGCAATCCAGGGCGTCTCCTGTTGAAATTCAGCCATTTGAGTGACATATTCATGGTATCGAAGCTTGCATTGGAGACATTCTCAATGCGTTCTTGACTAACAAGCCGAACGTTGGACCAGCTTGTTGCAAGACAATAAGCAAGGTCAGCCAAGATTGCTTCAATGGCTTAATTCCATCTTTCATTAGTGACCTCTTTGGTCCTTGCAGGAAGGAACTTTGTTCTGCTCATCCACGATCATTCTTGCTGTAGAATTTTTAGTAGGATAAAACATCCATTTATTAGTAACAAGGATACATGGTTTCTAGTATTAGATTTGGTTGCATTGTTTGTTTACTTTTGAAGGTATAAATAAAACTTGTTAATATCATTGCCATATTCAAATTTGTAGTTCTTAATGTCATTAATCATTACTACGTGTTTAGATTATTGCACTATTGCTTCTAAACAATTACCCAATTTTTCCATTGCTGACTCGTGCCATGAATGCCACAGCAACCTCCATTTTCTGAAAGCTTAAAGCAGTAAGATTCAAATGTAGTTCTAAGATTTCTTTAAATAGAAACAAAGTGAGACATAAGCGCTTGCCTCCCTAAGTAGATTGTGTTCTAAAGCCTTTGTTTCTGCCTAGATTAACATTTCTTAGATTGCGTCCCAATGGTTTTGTTCTCTGTCCCGCATTGTGTGTGTGATGTGTACGTTTATAAGAAATTTCATATTAACTCAAACCAACCGATTTTGGAATTAGTGATTTTTTCTTCGTTGAACGATCAAAAAAAACAATCCTGTCTAGATTAACATTAGATACCATTTGCAGAGTGTAACAGTTTCAGGAAAGAGGGCTTAAAAAATTTCAATGATCGTCAAAAACAAGGAATAAGAAAAGAAAAGATTTGAAAATAGCAATAAAATAATGTATTTATTTCCAATTATGTTGCTGTCAAAGTATGTCACAGGCTCTTCAGTACTGAGTTAAAATTTTTAGGCAACCATTGGAGGCCAAGAATGTTTCTGTTTCAACCCTACAACTTGACACATTGCTCCTCCAAATTACCATTCCAATGAAATTCTGAACAAGTTATTCTTTTCCAAGTCTTCACAAGTACTAGTACATTACATGTATGTTACAAAGAGATCTGTCATATCTCTAGTTTTTCCAGGCATTGACTTCAAGGATCGAGATCTGAAAACCTATGTAATAAAGTTGATGAGCTCCAGTTTCTTGCGATGGAGTGCAGTCTCCAAAGATCATAGGTGCTGACAAAGAAGAATCAGAAGAATCAGCATTGGTGCACGTACAAATAATCTACACCTTTCTTTTCTATACGCATCCTTGATCAGTCATGGCTTGAGCAATAGCCAGAAAAGCAGAGATGACTGCTCCATGTAGCAAAGCCCTATTAAAGATAATGAAGAAAGAGAGAGTGAACAATATATACGATGGAGTTGGGAAGGACATAACAAATCAGTTACTACATCTTAGGTTCTCAAACAATAGACTTCCAACCATTATACCTTCCGAAGCCTTCAACCCACCGGGAAAGTATAAAGAATGATTACTAAATAGCCATAATATAGAATGATTCCGGTCCAGAGTACAACTGTATGATAGATTGATTTCTATTTTAATAAGAAATAAGAAAGTCTGACTGCAATTAGGTGAAAGAATCTGGTAGGAACACCAGATAAGAAGCAGATAAAAACTAGAGTTTGATTCATGCACCTTGTACCAAAGAGAAAAATAAATGATAAAAAGGCTTTCCACCTTGCTTTCTTACTACTAAAATGATAGTGCTAACATGGAAAAGAACTTACTCAGGACTTTCTTTTTGATAACCAAAATCATTTGCTGCTTTGAGGGCTCTATGGAATGTCTGTTTCATTGCTTCCTGCAAGTTTACCAGCAGAGAAAAGAATCCTCACCAAATTTGGTCATAACTAGATATAAAATTATTTGTCAAGTTAAAAAAGGGAAGCAATCTGAAGTACGCTACAATGGTAAACCCAAAAGAAGCCAACTCAAATTCACTACTATCATACTGACATGATGTTTGCAATTTCAATACTCCCAATTTCTATAAAAGGTATTTTATGTTAATAAATACACACAATTATAAAAAATGGACTATTACCAAGTTTTAGTTGATCGTTATATGGCTAAATTCACTGCAGGGCACATAAATACGTGGCTTCTACTGAAGCAGCTAAGGGGTAATGAAGCTCCAGAACAAGTCCAAATTGCAATAAGATTAGGATATTGCATTGTGGTAGTACTGCAAACTGATGAATGCTGCTATAGAATAACACACCCTTTAACAAAGACATATATCTTACCTGTAATTTAGATTCAAAATCTTCCGGTGACCAATGCATTACATTACACTCATGGTTTAATTCAATTTCTCCCGCAACAACCTGTAATTAAGTGTGTCATGGAGTCAGCGAATAAAGTAATATTATAAACAGAAGACATCAATCAAAATTCATGCCAATATGGATGAATAAAGACATGTTCAAAACAGTCTCAGCTTTACCATCCACATTCAAAATAAATCAGACCAGTCCACAAACTTGGAGTGATTTCAAACTTAGCTATAAATCATCATCCTAAATCAGCATATCTGGCATTTGCTGCTGAAAGATGACTCTCCTCTTGAAGAGAAGGAACTAATTTTTCCATTGGAACTTGCTGCTATTTCTTATAACCCTCACACTTTATCTTCAATTTTCTTTTGCATCTTTGTGACAAAAAAATAAAGTGCAAAATCAGTGGCTCTCTTCCCCTTTGACAGCATCACATTCCAATACAGCACAATATGAAGAATCAGACATGAGCACATTATGCTTCTGAAAAGATTCAGATAACCTTCACTACACTTCAGGTTTTAATCATTCAAATCTATATTTGCATATTCCTCTTATATCATTATGGAATTTATTTCATGAACATTCCTTTTCTTCAGAAGGAAAATCAAGCCTACTCTGAATTTGAGTAAAAGCAGATGAAATGATAGCAGCATGGTTAAACCTATTTATGATAATGAAAGCTAATTTCATCAAGACGGAGAAAGTGAAGATCGCACCCCTCCACCACCAGCAGCAATGGCAGGAGCAATGAGAACATTAGACCTTTTCAAAACATCAAGTGCTTCAGGAGTGCAAGGCATATTTGAGCCTAGGAAGATCGCAAAAACACATAACCATTAGCTAATATAATTAGTATTGTTATTCTTCAGATGGAAAGATATTAAAATGTTTTCCCCTTCATATCTGGGACTACTACCTTCTACAAGTATATGACAACCTGAATTAACCAAATTAGTGGCATCAGCATGGTCAATTTCATTTTGAGAACCACAAGGAATTGCGACATCACACCTTTCATTCCAAGGTTTTGCTTCATCATAGTACTTAGCCCGAGCATAAGTCTTTGAATAATCTCTGCATGCTCAAAATTTATAATAGCAGCTCTCTCAAGAATCACCGAAAAAAATAAAATTTTTTAAGTATGGAAATGACAGTGAAGAAAACACACCTCAAACTTCTTTGTTGAGCTTTGAGATCCCTCAAAAATGATATTTTCATATAATCAAATCCATCCTCATCAACTAAGTATCCCTTTGAATCTGTGCCACATATCAGGCAAAGGCAAGTGAATAAAAGACTAACACTCTTTCAACCAACTTTTATTTGCTAAGATCTTAACTAAGCCAATGTGCTGCCAACTTTATTTGCTTGCACTGAGGCTACTATGCCTCATATAAGTTCCTAACAATAGCATTTTTTTAAATTTCAAGCTTTATTCCATATATACTGAAAAAAAAATATAATACAGCAGAATCATATCAAACAATCACATTTAAACTATTGTTTAGTTGTATGTCTACTGTCGTCTAGATCATTTTCCTAAATCAAGTTAAACGGTAAAGAAAGCAAGTGATGAGCTAGATATCAAGCAATGTATAAATAACTTTTTTGGTGATAAAAAAGGGAGAGCCATGAAAAATAAACTTGAGTACAATTGTAGGGCACTTTTCTGAAGCAAAATAGAACATTAAGATCCTTCATTTACATTAGAAAAATACAAGTGATGAGCACCAGGTTTACATGATTAAAATACTTGCAAACAAGTAATAGACCAATTAATTCTAGCTCCGTGAATCAACTCATGGTGCAGCTGCAACTGTCAAGAAAAAGGCAAAAAGAAAAATGCAAAATCAATGTGTTTTCTGCAAGAGAGCTCATTTGGCTTCAGTATGAGCATTTTTCACTGAAGTTAGTGAAATTTGCACTGTGACTAAAATCTTCTAAGCTAGAATGATAATGTAACCAAAGGAATTCTTTAACAATCATCACATAACAAGTGCACAGACGCATCACATGTAATAACTTTTCCAATGTATCCAACGTGGAATGGAGAATTACCTGATACTGTAATGGGAAGAGCACCAACAGCAACAAGCTTTTCCAGAACATGCATTGCAATCTTTCCAAAACCACTTACAACACATCTGGAGGAAGATTCAAGGGAAATTATATTCATGTTAACAATTTAGTGAAACGACTAGCAATAGTGGATTTCAATGTTGTGATAAATGTACATTTTTAGTATATCAAGTAACTAACAGGTCTTTGAAAAGAAAAAAAAGACCACAAGTTATTTACCAGAAAAAATTCCACATTTTATATTTGCACAGATTAGGGAAAAACATTACAAAGAACTACGACTTATAGTCAAGGCAACAATATGCTTTTTGAGTCTAGATAATAATAAGCATCAAAAGTTGGGAAAAGTAACCTCAGCCCTTTGATATCTTTATTCAACTCTGCAAGAATAAGTTGGGTGAAGAAAACCTGCAGAACCATGGGAGCTTTATCAAGTTCCAAGCTATCCGAAAGAGATATATACATGGAAACAACTTCACCCACCATAAAGACAAACACTGCACTAATGAAATAGAATAAGAATCTTTCATGGATGCAGAGGTGCAAAGTCAGCCATCCATACATTCACCCTGATATTTAAATACCTATCTACACATATAGTATTGAGTACAGATGGTTATCAGTTACCAGCCCATAAGCAGTTGCTTCAGTTCGTAGGCTAGAGCCTGACCAAAATATCCTTGGCCCTGTAAAACTTCCCTGCATAAGGAATAAAATGAAGACATAAAGACCACCTCATAATTTCATTCAACATTGTTCTCCCTAAATAACTTAAAACTTGCATTTCTCTAACAACTCATAAAATTACATAATGGAAAATATACAAATAATAGTTAAGATCCTTAAATGACATATAGGCTGGAATGTCTACAAACTTAAAAGCAAGTCCTAAATTTTCCAGCAGTACATAATATTAGAAAGTGATTTTCAAACTATAATATGCACACAGACAATTTTATTTCTAAAATTAGTCATCCATCAGCAAATGCTAACAGATGCGAAGTGTCAGAAAAGGGAAACTTCAAGAAATACAAGACTCAATGTAAGTAGGTTTACCCTCTAAGGTCTCATAATTTTCCAAATACAATATTCAAGTTTACCAGACTTTCTGATTCTGTTCAAGTCTTTGAAGTCCAAATGACCACGTGGAAAACTTGACAGGTTTACAGCAAGGAGCAGGAAACAAAATAAATTCATCTTTCTAAACTTTTGGTAATCCAACGGCTATAAAAAATTTCAATCTTCAAAGCATCCGTGACCTTGAGTCCCAGTGAAAGTACCATGAAAAGCAAAATAAATACAAGAAAAAAAAGGGTATGGATGGACCTTAAAACAACTCAAGCAATCATTCGATCTTCACAAAATTAAATTAAGCAATCATGAAATTGTTAGCCCATAGCAAGAACTCAAAAGACTAAAATAGAAGTTTAAGTGTTCAAAATACCTGAAAATTACCAGCCAGACGTCTGTATTGTCCAAAGAGGTATCCCATTTCTCGAATACCAACTCCTATTTCCTCTGACGGAAGGTCCTGAAAATATACAATGGAAATTAAATATGCAGGACAAGACATTAATGATCATATTCAAGCAGAAAAGACCAGGGGCATCACTCACTTACCTTTTCAGGACCAAAATAGCGATATACCTCATTCATGAAACTTTGACAAAAACGCATGATCTGCCAGCGTGGGTTTCATAAACAACTGTAAGAAGAATTGCTAGAGTCTCTAAGAAGGTTCTTATTAAGGAGATTAATGAAATATGAAAGAGGATCTAACCTCATTATCACTCTTTCCTTTAGGATCAAAATCACTTCCGCCTGCTGCCCCGCCTAGTTTGTAGGGTGATAGAGCATTCTTTAATGTCTGCCAATAGGAGAGATGACAAATTCTCACTTACTAGGAGATTTTTTAAAATCCAAACGAATTTTTCATTGCCCATTTTTGCTATCATTGTGAACAAATTGTTCCTTTATTAGCAAGCAAACAGATTTTGGTGTTTTCTATTTATCTTCTGCTGACATATGTTCAGGAGCAGGCCTATCCAACAAATTAGAGCTTCTACAAGCAACAGTTACCTAGGACACATTTAAAGGTAAAGCTCGAGAAAATTTGATATCTGCAAAGAGTTAAGAATGAGTAATTTAATATAAAATGGGAAGTGCAGAAAGTACCTGTTCAAAACCAAGAAATTTGGCAATACTTAAATTCATTTTTGGATGAAATCGAATACCACCCCTACATGGACCCAGTGCCTGGTTAAATTGTACCCTGAATCCTCGATTGACATTTGTTTCACCTCTATCATCCACCCATGGAACTCGAAAAACAATCATACGCTCCGGTTCTAACAAGCGCTCCATGATGTTGACATAACTGAAGTAAAATAGATCAAGATGAGACCCATAGTACATATAACTGAGGACCCTTTACTTCAGATAATGAAGAGCAAATCATATATAACTTAAACTTCTAAAAAACGCACTGGGAATTTTTCGCAATCACTCTCTCTAAAGCATGAACAACTTCTTGTACAGATTGAATGAACTCAGCCTCATGGGGGTCCCTTCTCAGTACAGCCTCAATGATTGATCCAGCCGTTTTGGACATAAGAGCTGCAATTGAGGAAAATTTTACCACAAGGTAGCAAAAATGAACATAAAGGTTAGATTTTTAATCCTTTCCTAAGGGTGAAAAGAAACTCAAACTATCATTTGCAAGAATCAGTGTAGTAAACATATGCATACTAGCATCAAATAACTAAGACAATCATTCAAAATGAAATTTCATCCCAAAACTATTAGTTCAGAAAAACAGGAGGATGAGTTAAAAACCTCCAATAGTTCATTCTGAGACGTTCCATTGATACAGAGGCAATATTTTTATTATGCCCTATGCTGCAATTACCATTTTCAAAAAAAATAAATATTCAGAAGGGGTAGAAAATAGAGAATTGTGCAATCATTTAACAACCTACAGTTAATGCTAACAGGAACTATGTTCTATGTCAGAACAAAGTTTGAAATCTGTGATGACTGAAACCATTCTTCTGCACTAGTCAAAAGTTTTAGTTGTTCACAAAATGGTTTGATTGGACTCCCATTCATACTTTTTATTTTAAGAAATTAAAAAACCTCTAGCGTTTGGATCCTGATGAAGGTCATTTGAAAGCTGTCCTCTAGATTGCATACTACATCATTCAACGGTATATTGCATTAATCTGAGTTAAACGTACTTTGATAAAATGATTCAACTTCCCTATACCAGATATGATAAAACCAAATTGCAACTAAAATAATGATAATAACAGTCAATGCTTCAACACAGCAAAATTAAAAGAGTTTCAAGGCTTCAGCATAAGGTGGAAGTTAAAAGTAAAAAATCTAATGGCTCGTGATGAACACTGTTCGCATTAATCAAATCTACATACTAAAAATGCCAGATTGAGATGACTAACCTTTTACATAAATAGGCTTATCAACAACAATCTTATCCTTTGAGGCCATTTGGAGACGAAGAGCCTCCTTGTGAAGCAAACTATTATTGTGCTCTTCCAATGCACTCATCTGCATATTTCTACTACCTTCATTCCCATAAGGATTCCTTCTATGCTTTCTACCATATTCTTTACAAACTGAGCAGAATATCCTGGCCGTTCCTTCCTTCACATCAACATATGCCCACTTGTAAGTATCAGCCCATTCTTCTCTCCATCTTTTCACAACCTTCTTCTTCCTTTTTGCAGGTTGTGCCTTTGACATATCTTGATCATCATTTGGCAGTTGAGAGACCATTGCCATCTGCTTAGATTCATCCTGCTCTTCAGCAGTAGGTTCTTGTGTTGGGCCACCAATGAGAGAAGTGTTGGCAAATGAAGGGTCATCGTCTCCAGGTCCAATCTCCAAATCAATCTCCTCACCAAGATCCCTTACCAGATGCCTTTGTGCTTGAATCAAGTTCATGTCATCCATTGTAGAATTCATCCCTAACCCACCACCTGGTAGCAACATTCAGCATGACAATCTCACCCAACAACTTAAAAGAACCTTGTTTCCTCTCAACATAAGATGCTGCATATTCGAGAAAAGTGTTTGACATATTAATCAGCATAAAAATCAAACTGACTATAGAGAAATAAAAGTTAGGATTTCACTCTTAACCAAATAAAACTAAGATATTCCAGTCATCACTCACATAGCAGCAGATAACTTAAAACAAGTCTGGACATTTGAAGACAAAAGAAGGTAGAGTAAACTGGTGGAAAAGAAGAGGACAGAGTAGAGGAAGCTACTCTCCTGCACCTCATTTGAGAGTCAAGTGGAGAGTTGAGTATAGCAGAATACTGAATTTATGCATGATAACCAATTTACTTTGATTTAAGATCATCACTAAAATAAATTTCGAAAGATAAAAATGGGTGCTGAGGTTGAAATCATTTAAGTGGAATACTCTACTCACAAATCCTACCAATTTGAGGAAATATAAAAGAGTTTATATATAATGCACTGACAGTGTATAGTTTCTATACACTGTCAATGCATCAGAGGTTGACACCTCATCAATAGGCCCTTATGGGCAAATAAAAAAAATTTATTTATATTTGCATATAAAGGCCTAATGATGAGGTGTCAACCTCTGATGCATTGACAGTGTATAGAAACTATACACTATCAGTGCATCATATATAAATCCAATATAAAAAGGGAGGTTTAAGGGGAATGATTCGCCTACAAACCAAGGTTGTAAATATCGTACCGGAGAACGTTTCGTTTTTTTTTTATAATGAGATATATCGGTATCGGTTGTTTCGGTATATTATTTCGGATTTTTCGGTTTTATTTTAAAATATTTATAAACTTTTCATACATGTAATAATGTTATTAATAATAAGTAAAATAAAATATAAAATATTTAATATTAATAATGATAAGTATAAAATTAATAAAATTACTCATACAACAAATAATAATTATTTTTAAAATTGTTAAATTTGTTAATGCATTTACTTAATTCATTATTTATGTATTTATTAGTTTTAATTCAGTATCAAAACATATAATAAAACAAAAAAAAATTCAATTTTCTTGTAATGTTTGCGTACCAACCGAAACAGTCAATTTCGCCGAAATTGACCGAAACCATCCGAAATTCACGAAACCAGCCGATATTACCCAGTACCAAAACTGGTACGAAAAATCAACTCAAGTGTACCGGATTTTATAAAAACTGGTGCATACCGGCCGGAACAACCGAAACCGAAACGGTATTAACAACCATGCTACAAACCCCTTGGTCCTCTCCCTCCATTTAAAGAACAAAAAAAACCTCCCAAACATGGTAGAGTAAATCTTTTACTCTTTTTCACTCTACTCCCCTCCTTCCAAACAGACTGTTACTGCATCAATTGCTTCCGGTTTTACATTTTGTTGAATTCCAGACAACATATTACACAAAATTCAAAATTAAACCCTTTCTATTGTCTACATTTTTATTAGGATGGAGATGACAATAGATAATCACATGGAATAAGTTATGATGAATTTCAACAACAAAATTAAGAGCTTAAGCATAGAGAAGGCGTCATGAACTGAAACCAGTAACACCCTTCAAGTTTACAAAAATTCAGTGTAAAGAAACATGGTCAACTTGCCACACATAAAAATCAACTTAGTGTTCAATAAAAAAACCCAAACTTCTGGTATCTACACTAACTTTCCAACATATTTCAGAATCTAACCAGTAAACGACCCTTCTAGTTGCCCCAAGAAAAGGCTAAGCAAATTCTGGCAGTAATTAAATTCTCAGAAACAACAACTACTTTACTTCTAAATTTCGTCCGTAACCTAATGAAAATCACAATATAAACACATCAAAATTGAAAATTGAAACCAATCCCAAAGCAAAAAGTCAGTAAAGTACCATATCATTCAAAACCCACGAGTTTACATATACAATAACCCCAAACCAAAAGAGTGATGAATTCAAAATATCCAAAGGAAGTTTAAGGAGTGCCCAGACGCTAAAATCAAGAGAAAAAAGATAAAGTACCTTGAATTTCTGCAAAAAGGTAACAACTCTGAAGACCAATGAGCCAAATTTTACAGACCCCTCAAAAACTGGACATTCTTTTTGTCCTAAGCCCTCTTTTTTGTTTTCTCTAACATCTAAACTGACAGTGAGATCTTGCTTTCTTTATGATTCTGATTATTGACTAAATTAAATAAAACTATATTGAAATTCTTGCAGAAGTAGATAATGGGAGGAAAAAGCCTAAGTATTTTCCTACTTTTATTTTATTTGTTCATTTAATATAATTTTACAAAAAGCTGTTGCTTTTTTTTTTTTGAAACTGGGTAAATATAGCATTTTACTTTTCATGGAGTGTAATTTTAAAAGAGTCCCTCTCATATTCACTGAAAATGCAATCCATCCTTTTAAGTTTTTATTATGTCCAATTGAGTCTCTTGCCTTGTCCGCTGTTGCTGCTTTGAATTGTTGGATGCTTCGACAATGGGCTTTGTTTGAGTCTTTAAAATAATTTGAAAATATTAAAGATGAATATTTAAGCACTTAAGACACTTGAGCTCTGAGTCTTTGACTTAGTTTGATAATTTTTTTTTCATAGAAATGTTTAAATTCAATTTTGAATTTCAAATATTTTTAACTACTTCAACAAACATATTTTTTAGTTATATTTAGAACACTTATATCTGAAAATGAATAATTGTTAACAATCAATTACAAATGTCATTTGTGATTGTTCATCTCTTGTATAAGGAGTTATGATTTTTAGAATAAACCACTCTACTTTCTGACTTTTCACAAAGGAACTAAAGTGGTGTTTGACACATTGCTTGCAAAGTGGTTGCTGAGAAAGTAATTGCTGGAAATGTAACATTGCAGTGTTTGGTATACAATGTAAAATTTCGTTTAAATTGCAGAGAAAGTAACATTGCAGTTGTTGTTGCCTGTTCACAGCAATAAATTTTGTTGGCGTGATAATCTCAATCTTCGTGCTAAGCCTGTCTCTAAGGATTCTGCAAGAAAGAAAACCATCAGAGAGTGCAGGGTTTTTCCCTGTGCGCACTCCGATGCTTAAGTTAGATAGGATTTTGGTAGGGTTTCAGTAAGCAAATAGAGTTCAGAGAATAAAGATGATAGTGCGACTTATTTATAGGAGTTCTTTGGCCCGTAATTACCTTTTAAACCTACAAGTTCAATGGTCACTTAATGGATCTTCCATAGTCTTCTTCAGTCACCTTTCCTTTGGGCTCAATCCATCTTTAGGCCCAATGACCTTCAATCTGACTAATAACAAGGCCCATGACCCTTAGTATGACTCTCATCAATTGCTCCTCACTCTTTCGCAGGGTACACCCTGTGGAAGAGAATATAGGTTTTCTTTTCCCTTTTTTTTATTAAATTAAAATCATTATGGGTTTATAGACTTTCAGATTCTCTTGCTGCCCACTTTTTTGGAATTATTGCAAGAGACTTTTCATCTTCGCTCATAGGCTTAATTGGTGGGCTTCACCATAGTTTGTAATAGGAATGGAGTCGTGCTGGGCGGTTAAGTGCCTATGTCAGAGTCCATGGATTCTCTGAGTCAGTATCCTATTTTATCGAGAAGGCCTCTGAAAGAGGATTTTAAAATAGTTTTTTTTAGAGACCTTCCAAGCAAACTTCATAGATATGAGTCTGATTAGTCTTTCGTTGAAATCCCAAAAGGTCTAGGCATTCCTACCCGATGGGGTATTCATAGGGGGAATTTATCTAAAGATCGGATTTTCTCGATCTTAGAGATAGTATGGTCAGTAGATTGACTGGTTATGTTCTGGAAGAAGGATTGATTTATTTACTCTCTTCACTAAAGTAAACATCCTATCTGTTGGTTGAGCTTGGTAGACACTTTCACAAATTCTTTTTCACGCTCTTATTAGTCCTCTTTTAAAGCCTGAGGGTCCATTAACCTAAGTATTAAGCGTGCTTTTGCGCAAGAGGAAGGATAATGAAAGCTTCTTTGCTTCTCGAGTTAAAATTCCTCATCTTGAGAAAACGAGTTCGCTTCAAATGAGTGTAAAAAACATTTGAGCTCGTACTCTTCTCATGCTCTTTATGAGAGATTCAGTTCCTCTTGATCCCTTAACCATGGAAGGAGTAAGTCTATCGTTTTTGAGTCACCAGTAATCAGTTCTTATGAACAGGAGGTATTAGAAGTCACATGGATAGAATCGAGCCAAATGCAATATATCCAAGCCCTTTATGAAAGATAGGAGAAAGTTGTTCATGGAGCTGTCAATAAAAGACATGTTTATGCTCCCTAGATCAGTCCTCTTAACAGACATGACTATTTTAGAAGTGTTGAGTGTAAGTTTCAAATTCTGTATTTCACAATCACGTGAATGTTTTGTAAGTTTCCTAACTCATTTTACTTGTTTGCAGGCCACGCAATAAACACTTGGTGTTGTTTGTTGTTAATGTCAACACCAAGTGTTTAAAGTGCCATTCATAAGAAAACTCGATCAGATGGAGGTGCTTCGTCTTAAAGTTGAGTTTGAGATGAAAAAGGCCAAATTGCCTCTCCAGAGCACTACTAGGGTACATTTTCCTCTACTTCAACTGAGTTTAATGCCCTCAGATGGAGTATGCCACTCTTCTTTTCAAACTCAAGGTCCTAGTTGACCAAAATCAAGAGCTATAGGGAGAAATTACAAGATTGCAGAGCCAACGAAAGCCCTATCTTAGCCTGGTACACTACTAATTAGACAAAGCTTTTCTGAAGAAGGATGCTTATAAAAATCTAATCCGATCTCACCGACCCTTGAAAGCCTTTTCATCGACCTGAAGTAGTCGAGGTTCTCACCAGCTTGGATGGAGATGATTAGATAATCTGGAGGCCAGCTTTTTTATAGATCAAGCTCTTGACCTTATAGTGCCTTAGGATGCACACGCCTAAGTGAAAAATCAAAAACTAAAAAAGTCCCTAAGCGAAAAATGCGCAAGATGGGCAACAAAAATAAAAAAGTCCTTAAGCGCAAAATACACAAGACAGGTAAATCAAAAAGTCCTTAAGTGAAAAATGCGCGAGACGGGCAAATCAAAAAGTCCCTAAGCGAAAAATGCACGAGACGGGCAAACCAAAAATTCCCTAAGCACCAAAAAGTGTGAGACGGGCAAACCAAAAAAGTCCCTAAGCGAAAAACTGCATGAGATTGGCAAATCAAGTAAGTCCCTAAGCAACAATGCGCGAGACGGGCACAATACTTAAGTAAGAGTTCTTCTTTGAGAAAAAAGCAATACTGTCTCATAAGAAGAACTGGAGAGCAATATAGTATGGTATGTCGAAAGGTATGTTGCAACTTTATTATTAGATAAGTGTTGCAGTTTTATTGTTAAAATGCATACAGTTTTATTAGTAAAATGCCTTGGCTTTGTAACATTTTAATACGTCGGCATACTATGCAACATTGTGGCTATAAAAATATTATAATCTTGACAGATATGATCCCATGATACAGTAACGTGTTAGCATGGCATATACATTATAGCCACATTTTAATAATGGCATATTACGCATGTTATAGTTCATGTTATAGTTCGTGCTTTATTACAATATTACAAGTATGCGTGAAAAGTAAGATAGTAAAAGAGAAATGACAAAAAGAAATCACTTTTACTAATAGAAAGATGAATTATTTACAACTGAAAAAGTTCTAAAAGAAAGAATATGAATTACAACTGTGTAAAGAAAGAAAACAACAAAAAGAAGAAATATCTGAATCATTCGATCACCGGACTAGAGTCAGGAGGAGGAGCAGGAGCCGAGTCCCCGATTGGACCTTTGAGAGCAAGAGCATCGATAACTTGGACGTCGACTGATGGCTCCACAGTCTCGATAGCCGCAAGATCCGATGTAGGCTCGACAGCGGTAGAGTCAGAAAATTGAAAATCCTCGCTATCTAAACCCTGCAAGGCCTCAATGGGCTCGAGTTTGCCGCACAGCTGATGAGGGGGCCAGGGACCGTTAAGGTTTTCCAAATCATCCACAGCCCCTCTCTCCAAGTAATCTTCAGGCTTTTCAGAGTGAGGCTTACACATGGTCCAAGAAGGGGGATCGTAGAATTCGACTTCTTCAGATAACTGAAGCTCTGGGAAGAACTCACTAGGCCTCTCCTTTTTCCTGCCAAGCGCGAGCAAGGTAGAAACCATACTTTACGAAGCCCGCTGAGTATATTTGCTTCTTCTCGAAGCAATCTTGAGAGAGGCGGTATTTCCTGATCACTTCAGCGCGAACACAGTTAGGATCGGTCTCCATCTTTCTTTGCTGCTCTTGTAAGTTATGCATTTCGTCAAAAGCCTCATCACGTTGAGACCGTATGGCTCATAAATCGTACATCGCCATCTCATAAGCCTCCTTAAACCTTTGCAAGGAATGAGCCTTTGATTGTTCATCTCTCAACTTCAGTTGAAGGTCTGCTATTTGAGATTTTAAAGCTTCATTTTCCCTCTTACTCGTCCACCTGGTTAGGGAGTGAGCGAAGTTGCTGGACCTCATTCCGGAAAGGCATGTTTTCTTCTTGAAGCTGGTGTAGCTTCTTCTTAGTCCGCTCCCGATAAGTCCTGTGTTGTGCATTAACATCCACCACTTGCTGCGCGGCCTAGCAAAACAAAAGAGAGTAGTTAAAATCAAGACAAAAGAAGGTATAATGCAGACATTTGGAAAAAGGGACGAAGTTCTTACCCTCATCACAAAATAGTCCGAGCTATCCTCGCCCATGGAAAGACTCTTAAAAATTTCCTTCTCATCTCATGGAAGGATGGTGCTCCAAGCCAGGTGAGAAGCTACCCCAGGTTCTTCGATACTATCGTTGTCGTTAATGTCGGGGTAGGTCTGGAAGTCATCCCCATCGATGACTGTTCCTCCATCAACTTGATAGCGTCTAAGTGTAGGAGGCATCATCTTGGGCAAAATTGGCCTCGCAGGCATTGCATCTTGGACAAATAGCCTTTTTTGATTCTTCCTACAAGGCTTACGAGGGATGTGTGTGCCTTCAAAACGCTCAGGGTCACCCTCCTGGGGAGCGAGCTCACTTCTTTGGGACCTTTAACTCTTGCGACCCTCTAAACTATGCGAAGGGCAATCACATTTAATGTACCTCTTCCTTTTGCCCCGTTCAGTCTCTTGCGTAGGGTGACCAGTCTCACTAGTGACCGAAGTAGGAGTAGGGGTGTGAGGGCTCTCTAAAGCAGAAGCCTTGACCTGAAGCTGTTTTCGTGACAAGAGAGCATCTAGAGGAACTCTAGAAGAGGACACCAAGGCCTTCCTCTTGCGGATGGCATCCTGGAAACTCATATTTGCACTACACGAGAGAAGAGGGTTAGTATGCTAGGTCAAAAGACATTAAACAAGTGTGCAAAGGAAAAAAATCATCGTTCAAAACTTAAGAGGTCATCAAAGTCATTTATATTGGCTAGGTTCTCATCCGATAGAAAGTCGTAGAAGGGACTCCTAAAGGCTTCGCCTTGGTTCCACTCAAGGTCTTCTTTGGATGAATTACTAGCACCCATGATCCCGGGTGTTTCGTCCCCCGAGTCTGAAGAGGAATCATCTATTAAGTGACCTACAGGGTTCGTTGGCTTGACTACAGGGACCATAGGTGGATTATTGGGAGCTGAGCTACGAGTGCCTGAGGCTGAGGGTAGGTTCGAAGGAATGGTGGAAGTCTCGGAAACAATTCTGCCTACTCCCCAACCAGCCGTAGTAATGTTCTTGGAAGTTAGAGAGAAAATAAGTTTCACTCCCTGAGGCTGAGGGTAGGTTCGAAGGAATGGTGGAAGTCTCGGAAACAATTCTGTCTACTCCCCAACCAGCCGTAGTAATGTTCTTGGAAGTTAGAGAGAAAATAAGTTTCACTCCCCGGTAGAACAAATAAGTTGTATGGACTCCCCGAATTGGTCTCTCAAAAAAGCTAAGCTAAGTTGTTCCGAACGCCTCGTGTGGTTGTTGGTATCATGGTTCCATCTAGTAGGGATATTCAAATCCCTTGGAAGCTCAACAACGACCCACTCGCTCTCAAATTTGTATAATTTGTTCGGGAGATCTAAAAAATCTTATTAAGGAACCCGTTTTCTATTACCCTTTAAAGGGAATATGTTACTAACCTAGGCAACCCACAAACCCTAAAAAATGCTTTGAGAAAGGAATAGAAGGAATGATGCCTAGGTCATGGCACACTATGGAGAATCCCACTAACCGCCCAACCATGGGGATGAAGTTGACATGGAACTATCTCCTTATAGCTAAGAAAGTCTAGTCCAAATTCGGGCAGTGGAAAATGGAAGCCGAAAACGATGGAAGCTTTATGTACAGCTACGCCGCTGGCAACTAAATCGGGGGAAGGCTCCCTATTGGTCTGGAGTTGTATTGATAACTCGCAGGAAGGGGGAAGCTAGTGTTGATTTCTTCTAAGTCTACATTGGTTAACTTAGAAGTAACACCACCCTTCCTTAATGTTTTACCTACACTGTGAAAAGCCATAACTAACGACAGAAGAAATAAAGAAGAAAATGGATTATATATGCGGCAGACCTAGACCCTGCAGGAGACCTAAAACCCTATGAGAGGCTGCAAAGGATGCGGGAGACTATAAACTAGTGCGACAGGTATGCGTTTATGGAAGACTTACTCTTTGCGGCAGGCTAAAGTAAGTGAGAGACTTGGAATGCACGGTAAGCTAAGCACGCAGGAGACTTAAGGTGTGCGGCAGACTAGAACGTGCGGGAGGCTTAGGATCTGCAGCAGAGTGTTGTTACAGAGGATTTCTTACTTGTTCATCTCACCTTCTACAGCTTATATAGCTATGGCAAGGAATATGAAATGTCGCGCACCAAAAAACACCTCCCGGAGAGTTAAACTTCGTAACTTGCAAAAAATGCCAAAAAATTCACAAAAAAACCAAAATATCCCGAATCTATGTGTGTGTATATATATATATATATACACTCTCTTTATTGGAAAAAAATACAATAAGAGAGTGGGGAACAATTGATATAGAAAAGCCCAATCTGAGAAGTCTCATCGTGTAGACAGCTTAATAGTCATGTGGCACACTCTTATTGGGCCACGTGGCTACATCAAGTAGGAGACCACCTCCCGCCAAACAGGAGACTATCTCCCACTCTGTGGGATATCGCCTCCCGCCGGCTGTAGATTCCTTTCTGCCTGCAAGTGGAAGCCTGTCACATGGCAGGAGAGAGCCTCTCGCCTAGCCGTAGATAGCCTCTCGCTCAGTGTAAGTTTCTACTTTGCGGAGAGTACCTATCATCGAGTGGCAGGTATCCTATTGCCTCCGTGCAATGATAGGAGTTGGAGTTTTTGGGACGTACAAAGAACAAACTCTCTAGAAGTGCAAAAAGACAATATTGCCCTCTGTAGTTACTGCTACAGTAACGGTAATTCATTTGCCTATAAATAGGCCACGGGTATTATTTTATTATCCAGTTTTTTACTACTTCTTGTTTTTACGTACAATACTTCCAAGATTACTTTGCTGACTTAAGCATCGGAGTGCCTACGTAGGGAACCACCCATGCGTCTCTCTGACTTCTCTGTTCTTGCAAAATCATCCAGTGCCACGTGTGCAGAGGAATCACGTTACTTACGTCAGCAATTCTTCATTATTGTTTTGTGTAACAACAGCAGTGTTTGGTAAACACTCACTTTGCTGGTAATGTAGTGACAAATTTCAAAAATACCTTTAAATATAAAAATAAATTTGATGCAATGAAATTATTAAAATGTGATTATTCATATGAAAATGTAAATAATATAAATTTATAATTATTTAAATTCCTTGTCATTTGTAATAATAAATTTTACATTATTATTATTTTAAAATTTAATTATTATATTAAAATCTATACAATAAAAAACAACAACCAAACCATACATTTTTTGAAGACTTAAACAAAATCAAAAATTATTTTTGACTAGCGGAAAATCGGATCGTATTAGAATTAAGAATAAAAGTTTTGCAAATACCATTGAAAATTGGAAGGCTAAAACACTGCAAAATGAAAGTTTAAAGCATTATTAAGCTTAAATTTAACTAAACTAATTTTAAAATTGAAAGTTGGTTGAAATAAATTCTTTGTGCGCAGCCCCACTAATTTCATGCACACACACCATTAACTAATACCACAAAATGCTCCGAAAGTACAACAGACTAGGATATTATATTCAACTATACCATATACCCAACGACCCATTTTGTTCACCGTGTACAGTTTTCCCTCTCTGTTCGCCATTCTTGTTTCCCTGTTCTTTCTTCCTCCATTAGTGCCAACTAAAATTGATGTTGTACCATATTTAGTTTGACCCCTCAAGCCCCAGGCTTGCTGTAAGCCAATTACAGACCTCATTCATCTCTTAGGCACTGTGTAATGACCATTGCGAGAGAGATGTGCGACAGAGGAGATGCGTGAGAGAGACACAGAAACAACCAGTGAGAGAAAGAAGAGACTGACAAGGAAGAGCTGCGAGGGAAGAGATGTGCGAGAGCCAAGAGGGAAGAGGGTTTCGTTTCTAAGTGAGGGTAATTTTGGATTGTGATTTTTTTGCAAAGCTGCAAAGAAGGCTGCAAACTTTGGCTGTGATTGCTGTTGCAATGTTACTTTGCAGTGTTTATGTTTCAAACAAACACGGTAAAGTGTTTACATTCAATTAAATTATAGAGTAATGTTGGCATTTCCCTAATACCAAACGCCACTTAAAACTTTATTTAAATTTTATTGTATCTTAGGGTAATTTACTTCTGTAAAGCAATATTGCACTTAAAAAAGTATGATTCTTCATGCCTCAAAGCATACCTACTGCTACCATTTCTGACACTCTAACTCTGCCCGAAATCGAATGAAAATGAAATTCGTTAAGTTGGTTTCATTGATCAAATTCAGGTTTGATCAAAAGCAGATTTCTGTTCTCAAAGGTGCAATCATGTGGCTGGGGACGACATATGCGTCTAAGTTTGATTTTTTTTTTCTTTTTATGAAAAAAGCCGAAGACCGAAAATAAGAAAAAGATTTGCAAGTGTTAAGATTTAAATCCCAAATCTTAATTTACTGGATGCTATTTTTTGGAAGTAACCCGAATAATCAACAAGTAGTTTGAAAGAAGCGGAAGTAAATTTCTTCCCGAAATACTTAAACAATATTAAAATCTTGAAGTTTTCATTGTTGACAAAAATTTATCATTTACCACTTTTAACACGAACATAATTAATTTTAAACCGTAAGATAAATGAAGATACGTGTATTTATAAAAAAGAAAAAAAATAGCACTAGCACCATTTGAGCTAAGAATCTTTCCATCCGATTTTCTGCTGCCATTGGCACAGTTGAACCTGCTATGGATCTTTGATCTTTCCATCCGATTTTCTTTCTTAACTCGCGTCCGAAAAGACAAGGATTCTGAGCAAGCTTTGCCGTCTGAGCTGCGTATCACAACTCGCAAGCCTATGCTATAGAGTAACTCTTCAACTTGTTCCAAATAGTTTCAAAGGTAAAACGAGAATGAAAACTCTTTAAAATCAAAAGGCCCAACTTCAAAGGAGTATTTTTATCAATTTTTAACCTACGTCTCTTTCATGTCTTTTATTCATGTTGTATATCAAATCACATTTATGATTACTAAGTCTACTCAAAATTATGCTTTATTCCAAAGCATGAGTAATCAACTTTTTTTTCTTTTTATTTTTTCAACCATTTGTATACACATTGAGATAAATTGTTGGTTGCAAGCAAGATTAAAACAAGCTGTCAAAAAAATCTAGAACAAAATTGGGGGGGCCAAAAGGCAAAGTTCTACACCATATACACGTCCAGTTTGGGTAGAGACAGTTGCACATCACAACTTCAATCCCTGGTGCACCATGGACCAGAATGTGACGCATCCTATCACCTTTATAACCATTTACAAGAGCTCCAATCTTAGAGAAGCAAAGCAACACATCACTGTTGCAAGAATGCCTGCTCTGCAGGGCATAGCGAAACGGTTTCGCCAATTGCAGCTTAGGTGTGGAGAAAGAGGATCCAGATAATTCATATTAATCTACTGAAAATAATTCAGCATACTCCAGAAGCCTCTGCTTAAGGTTCTGCAATAAGGAAGATCCTCTCTGAATTATTAATCATAAGGAAAGAGAACAGGCGAGACATAGAGAGATGAAAAGATAGTACTATAAGTCACCTTCAGTTCAGAATGGAGCACCACAAATATTTTCTTCAGTCTTTTATGTCTCTGCAAATCAAAACAGTACTTGAGTCAGAAGATAAATCCTACAGGAAAATTTTCAGTTTTAAAGGTAAAAAGAATTGTATACATCACTCAGGACGTAAATACTAAGAACATTCCGAAAGCTGGGCAATAAGGCATACAATGTTACAAAAATTGCAACACCCAAGCATTTCTCAATTATAGAAACTACTGAAAATTTCAGACAATATCCCAACTTAGAATTCAATTAATTTTTTAACTCCGCACCAAGAGTTCGAAAACGATTTTTTTTGGACTGATTTGGAAAAAAAATGGATTCTTAGAAACCACCAAAGGAGACCTGGGGTTCAAGAAGACTGCCAACACATTAGTGTCTGTTTGTTATCCAATTATCATTATATGCAAACTTCTTCTAGACAATCACAAAACAAAGTGATTTTGCTGCTAGTAAATGAGCTTATTTATCACTGTCATTCTGCTCATCATCTGTGCACACTCCTTAAAATAAGAAAAGACTGCTTGCTTCTTGGCTATTTGTCATCTACTTACTATATTAAATCATGATAAGAAAGTCAGGGTCATGAAAGCAGAAAGTTAATTCCATTGCACCGATATCTAAACTTGATAAACTGAATTTCATTTTATCATGCAGATAGAGTGGTAAGACAAAATCTTGTCAGAGGGTTTCATGTCTTAAAACTTTTCTACCATTGATAGGAGAAAGGATATAACAAATAAACTAGAGAGAAATATATACCATTCCGCACTGGTGATAAGACTCCCGCATTTGCTCCAAGATCTTAAAATATTTCTCCTTGTCCCTATCTTTCGAATATTCGAGGTCCTTACCCATCTTTTCGAAGTCATTCCTATATGTAAAAGGTTATTCCAAATGGAAGTTCATCATACAAGTCAAAACACAAATACAAAGCGCACGAACACCTTATAAATGAGCAAAAGTATTCTGAATAATACCTGTATGTCTGTAAGGTCTTGTCCAACTCTTTGTAAGATTCATATTTTTCACAAAACTCATTCATATATTCTTCATACCTAACATTAAAAAATAAAAAAGTTTGTTTTAATTAGATGTCACAGTATGCTAATATTCAACATGGCCACCACTTTTTATAAAAAAAACAGATGCATCTACAAATATAACTACTTACTGAGATGAATCCTTGATTGGTCCCCTGTGCTCTGGCTCATCTTTTTCATACTTAGAATAAGGAGAGCAGTCTCCGTCTGAAAAAGACCCCCTTTTCTTTCTACCATTTATATTGGCCTCTATCAAAGCTGTATCCTTAAGTTTATGAGTCACATCCACCATTTTACTAGATGTCGGTATCTTACTTTCCTTTATGAACTGGGATACTGATCCTCGTTTAGATTCTTGCTGTTGTGGGGCACTAGCTGGTGCTTTCTTATGGCTTTCACCATAACCCTCCAGGCCAACTCCCATTTTAACAGCAGTTTCAGTTTGTCTGGTTTTACTGCTCGTATCTGCCAATCTGTTAAACTGGGACCCAACTTCTGGATGGTCTACTCTTGAGACATGTTGCTGCTGAGACTGAACAACCCTCTGATGCGATCTTGTTAAATCTTCAACATGATGTTCTGGGGTTCTTTTAAGCCCGCTTAGGTTGGGTGGAGATGACTTTCCTGAATCCCATTTTGTCTTCCCAACAGGTTTTCCCTTGCTTAGATCTGGATTTAAGTTCTCTGAGGTGCTTGGTCTACTACCTGATTGTTTAAAGGAACTTTTTCTCTCAAATTGCTTCTTTATTGGAGTTTCCTCGACCAGCGGCTCACGAATCTCACCTAGCTCCAAGTGTGAAAGCTCTCTTTGGAGAACATTGCTTTTCCCATTAGCCGGATATTTATCTGTAGTAATCTTGCTGTTATCCTTTGGGGAAGAATTAATATATGAACTGGAAATTTGTCCAGTGTCCTTGAACTTTCCAACAGTTTCACCATGTTTCCTGTGATGGAAATCTGAGGGAACAGCATTTTTAACTCCAGCACCACCTTCCTTTGGATTTCTCAGCAACTTTTTTTCCTTAATTAGACCATCCTCACTTCGAATGTCCCTAGAAGGATTTTCTTTTTGTATTAAATAACCTTCATGCACATTCTTCTCAGAGAATTTACTACCATGTCCTGAGCTCTCAATAGGTTTCATAGACCTTTCTGCTGTATTAGTAGCTTTTGACTGAGCACCTTGATCAGATGGCCTACGTCCAGATTGATGAAAATCTGAACTAGATTTTCTGGGAAACACCTGACAGTTTTCCTTTTGAAAGCCAAAATCAGCAAATTCTTCTCTGTCACTTTTATTCATCATTTGAACAGAAGAGCTTTGATAAGGCTCATCTATGGGTCTACTGGGAGAAATACTGTGAAAGAAATCTGCATCTTTACTCCCAGAAACAGGTGGTTGAGACATGCTTTCAGACTTCAATCTTTTAGAACGTTCAGGCTTCTCATCAAAGTGCTTCAGATCAGATCCTCTTTTAGATTTAGCTTTCTGTAACCTCTCAGAGTTATCAGATTGTTCATGGCTGCTGCTATGCTTAACAATATTTTCTGTATCATCAAACAGATTTCCTATGAAATTTTGACGCTCCTGGAGTTCATCATGGTCAAATGAAGAGGGTTTTGTTCCTTTCTTAGGTTTCTCACCTTTGTTAGTATTGACAGCCATTCCAATTTCCTGTTCATCTTCAGGCAAGTCTTTCTCAATGTCAATAGCATCTGATCCATTACCTTCAATATCTACCGCATCAGATCCATTGCCATCTTGATTTTCATCCATCCCATTCTGCAGAGGCCTGCCATGTTCAGTTTGCCATGGTATAGGTGATGTCAACAGTCCTGGTTCAGAGGTCTGTAAGTCCTGCTTCCTCTCTTTGTCATCATCACTTGTCATTATATCAACATCCTCATCAGACCCTTCCTTGCTGTTGGAAGAAGCATCACTTTCACTATCACTGCTACTACCGCTCCCACTTGCTGCTGGGCTTCCACTCCTGCTCCTACTCCTGCTGTGGCTTCCACTGTCACTTCCACTGTCACTGCTATCACTGTCACTATCACTATCACTGCCACTGTCACTAGCACTATTTGCTGGCCCCTCACTATTGTCAGAAGCTTTTCTCTCACCACCCAAATTAGGTGAGTATTGTTTGTCAATTTGTTCTAAGACAATTGATTCTCCCCCAAGTTTGGAGTCTAAATGGCTCTGTTCCTCCATTTCACCATGAGCAACTTTCTCCACCGAGCTTGGCACTGGAGCAGGTGCCTGGTCATGGTTTTCTTCAGGAGCTGGAGTAAGGTGATGGTCATCTTCAGGCGAACTGCATATATACAACAACACTGTAGCGTGCTACTTGTGCTACTAAGATAAACACATATACCTAAATATATGGATTTATATATGATGCACTGACAGTGTATAGTTTCTATACACTGTCAATGCACTAGAGGTTGACACTCATCAATAGACCCTTATATGCAAATATAAATAAATTTTTTAAATTTGCCCATAAGGGTCTATTCATGAGGTGTCAACCTCTAATGCATTGACGGTGTATAGAAACTATACACTGTCAGTGCATCATATATAAACTCTAAATATATATACAAACACAGATGTCTTTATCTAAGCAAAAGACTAAACAAAGAATGAGGTTCTCAGGGTTCTTTAATACTTAGAAGTGCCACCAACCAATTTTGAATGTACTAATGTTTATTGATGACTATAACAGATGATCATTAAACAGAAAATGAAAAGAAGATTTACAATAATCATAGCAACATATAATTCCACATAATAGACAAAAAGATTTATAGCATGAGATTCCAAAAGATGTTCAATTTAAAGGAATCAAAACAGTAATATCCCTAAACATGCAAGCTAAATAGAAAAAGAATCTTGGACAATTTTATTAAAAGAAAATCTCATTTTAAATTTCATTAATTGAAATAGCAGTACAATCTCATAAGATTAAACGCTATTGTAGGTTTCTAGTAGTTCAAACCTAACCTTACCTATCTATATATAGGACAAAACTTAGTTTAAGTTCTTTCCCCATAGAAATCACATACTGATAAAAATTGCAGACTCAAAATTGACCTCACCTTGAACTTTTAACCTTTACTAGCCATGCTAAGTGAAGAATTTTAAGACACGGAGTGATTTCATAGAGGAAACTAAGGAACTTCACCTCAGTCCCCCATCTTTTGTGTGTTTGTGTGTGTGTGTAAGAATAACTATAAAGAAGGAAAAGAAAGAAAAGCAAATTCAATTTAATCGTAAGATTGATCAAATAAACCCCATTGGAATGAAAATAGCCAGTACCTTCCACTTTCAGATGAAGGTTTCTTTAAGTTTTCTAACTCCACTCCTGGTTTCAAGATATATCTTCCTGGAGATTGGAAACTTGCAATCTGATTCTCAAAAATTAAAGGAAGGCATAAGATCACATGCTCGTATTAAAAATAGTTGCATCAAGGATTTCCATCACTTACTTTTCCTAAAATGGGCTCAATCTTTCGTGCAGAGTTTGGAATTGTATCCCCAATAGCTTTCCCCAAGGCCTGCACCCATTTCAGAAAGACAGAGAGAGAATAAGAAATAAAAAGATCCCAAAATAAAGTAACAGACTGAAGCCAACAACAAGCACTAGCAGCAAAGGAGGGACAACTAATTTAAAACTCTCACTCAATCTTAGCCCTTGCCTTTAAGCTCATCCCCTTGGGGTTCTCTTTCAGTAGACCGACCAGCAGGCTCCGCAAGTCCATTGGCTTTGGTCCAAAGTTTCCTCTGTGCCCTGGTATCTCACGCACTGCACTAGTAATCCTGGTTGGTATTTCTTTCTCAGAGCTGGAAGCATTTTCTTTGCTCTTTACCTGGGGAGGCATAACATCCTCAATGCTTGCTTGAGTCTTGGTGATATTTCCAATTCCAATAGGAGATGCTGCAGCACCAGAGCGCTCAGGTGGAGATGATAAAGGTGAAGAGGAGCATCTTACTTTCGCACTAGCAGTTGAAATTAATGCAGATTTATAGCCAGATTTTGGATGGCCTCCAACTGCAGCTGGTGTATGACATATATATATTTCAGAAACACTTATTAAGAAACCTAAACAGAAGAGAGAGGAACTGCAACCATCTAAAAGTTAAATCTCAAAACATCATACAGATTGTTACTTGTGAAGAGACCATGCAATAAATATAAGATGGTTTTCATGATTATCCAAACGAAATTCGAATGATTTACCTTGAGGTGTCTCAACTTTCCGCTTCTTAAAAGCAGGCTCCTTTTTTTTAAAGTGAGACTTCCACGGACTAGCTGGAAACACAAGAGACATATAAGACAGTGAACCTTTATGCTTCAAAAAGTGACCTCTTCTGATCTTAGATGTTCTCTACCAGCAATCACTTTCAGTGAAGAAAATTTTAATTGGGTTTGTTCTTCCACTGTCTTTTAGCATGTATTGTGCATGCAAGTTCTTTTTTCCCTAACATGAGTGAAGCCCAAGGCTAAAAATACATAGTAGAAGAATCATCCTCATTGCTGAGAGATTGCATGAATGAAAAGAGTAACTTGAAGATATCATCTTGATTGGCATGGGCACCAAAGCAAAAGTACCATATGAGTAGAACCTCAATAAGAAGATTAAATGCATATAACACAAGGAAAGAGATCTTAAATAGACCAAAGTCCTAGCATACCCTCGCTGTTATGCTTATTGCATTGGTACCTTTCTATATGTCAGACAAGGCAAAATATACTAGCTACTAGCTATGTTGTGCCCCAAACACAACATCACAAAGAAAAACTTACCCTCAGCGGCAGCTAGTTGCTTGATTTGATTCTTCATAGAAGGGTTTCCATGGTCTAATATAATGGCTCTGTCATGAATACCAAAAGAGAAAGGATGAAAACAATATTGTTCATTTAACTTAACCCTATTTGCAAAAGTAACCAAAGACATAAGATTGTAGCATTGTAGAGTATTTACAACAGATGAATAACCAGAACCACATAAAAGATAAAATGAAAGGGCAGAGTTTCTTCATGAAACATAATCAGGTAGAAGAATCCACATTTTTAGAAAAAAATTCTCCACCTAATTATTGTGTAGAATTTTGTACTGCTTTAGAGGTGTCTACGAAAAGGTTTGTCATCATAATGAAAACATATATATTTTGATAAAACATGTATATTACTAACATGTTACATGCTATAAAAACATATATATTTTGATAATCAACCATAGTAAGTTATATCTAGATCTGAATCATTTTAACTGGACAAAAGCAACATAAAGTAAGTTAAAGATGAGAAACAAATATGCATGCTTAGGCAAGTAATGACTATGAGAAAACCATCCTAAATAACATACTTGCGTGACTTATGCTTGCGTTCAGCTTCCTCTGACCGCATCTTAACATGATTTGTCGTTGACTCGTCCAAGACACGTTGAACATTCAACTTGCGCCATGCACACCCAGATTCAACAAGCAAGCCATTTCCATCTTCACCACTTTGGCGTTCTTCATATATATCACATAGATCACCAAATTCCTGCGACCATGTAAATCTAAACTCCTTGCCACCAACATCAATGACCTACAGTAAGGATGAACAATTTAAACCCACGTTTGTTGACAGACCACAATAGATGCAAATAAGTTTATTTAGAAAACAAAACCACTGAAAAGCATTCAATTGCAACTTCTGTCTCCAAAAGTCCTGAAGAATGATGGTAATAATCATCAACTAAAATAAAAATATAACATGAAATAAACATTTTTGTTGCACCAGCATCTCAAAACAGAAGATCAAAACTCTCAATCCCTAACTAGATTTCCCTGATTACATACTATAAACTATCGTACTTAAAAGTTAAAAGGCTATTCATCAATCAAGAGGATGATTTGCCTAATACTAGTCCACCTAAAAGCATGTAGAAAGCCATTGATACAGTCCATGAGACATGTAGTGCAATTAAAAGAAAACCCATCCTGCACCAAAATTCTTGTGCCAATGATTTGAAGAATCTTTTTACCATCAAATTGGACCACCAAACAGACCATGCAAATAATACAACATTTTGTTTATCTAAAAGAAAAACCAACATTGATAGCCCCATCATTTTAAACCAGTTGTTCTGGTTAGTTCACTTGTTCTGAAAATGCCTTTTTTCAGAGGTTTTGGTTGTAAACAGTCCTGCAAACTAACTAATGTCTTCCTACTACATGTTAGCATGTCCTCAACCAACAACAAAGTTTGTGGGTAAATGTTTTACTACATTTCATAATTTTCCATGCTTTATCACTGCACCTACCTTATGCTTCCTTAGTACATATTTTATACAATGACTCAAAAGCCAGTATCATATACAAAGTAGGAATCACCGAATTTCAGAAATGAAAGCTAAATCATCATAAAAGTTAACAATGAAAAGCTATACATAATGAATATAATTGGTGCACAATGTAAGCATTTAAGGAAGAAAAAAGTACTAAGCACACCCAATTCAAGACATGTGAGGGATTGCATGCAACAAATGGATACCAGATAGACAAAACTACCTCAGCCTACTAGAATCACGGTACAAGCTAGTCGAAATAAAAAGACCAACCAAACACAGCACAATTACCCGAACATCCCCCAATAACCCACCAAAATCTACATAAAATAACAGAACGCAATCCACAATCATCCATGAAATGTTCAAAGTAAGCACCAACATAACAAAATCCACAATCTACCCCCATAAAGTCACCGAATTTGAAGCTAACCAGGTTGAAAAACCCCTAACTGCAGCTTACATTTCCATAGTCAGTTGTGAAGTAAGTACACAAGCATGAACACACAACCTTGACACAGTTACATCCAAACCAAAATCCAGGAAACCGAAAGACAGCCAGTAGGAAATAACAAAGAAATGCAAAAGCCGTGAACTAAATTCCACAATAATTTAGATAATCATTATAAAATTTTTAAAAAGGAAACAAATTTATGCTGAACCAGATAAATTCCAATCAACCAGCAGCCTTTCCTACTAATCCCATCCTCATAGACCACCAAATCCGAAAAGTACAAATTTTTAAAATTAAAAATCAAGCTAAAACTATATGATTTCCATTCAAGCAGTATCTTTTCACAGTAGTTTTATCCCTAAGCCAAAATTCGACCAAAACGAAATACAATTTGAAATAAATAGCAGTAAAATTAAGCAAAACCCAGCTGAACTCTCCATTAAAAACTCACATTCCCAGTAGGGTTAGTCGGAATTGAATCAAATTTAATCCTGGCCGTCCCTCTTTGAGCCTCAAGCCTCCTGATCTCTTCCACCAAATCTGGCGCCAACCTTATGATCATAGCAAAGGCCAATGGATTGTTCCCAGAAACAAGTGAAAAACTCTCTTCGACAGCCGGTGCGGGTCCCACACCGCCCCCAATACCAGGGCGGTTGCGAGGGGCGGATCCAAGGGAGAGCCTGCCAGCTGGGGCGGCGGAAGAAGGACGGTGTGGAGGTGGCGGAGGGAATGAAGAGCGGTTCCGAAGGCCTCCACCCCCACGGCCGCCGCCCCCTCCTCGTCCGAGCTTCGAGGACGCTCCGAACATTGGTTTTACGGGAGGGGTTTACCAGATTTGCTCCGTGGCGTTATTGTGATGTAGAAATTTCATTTGCATACGTATATTACACGTATGCGTGCCCGTATTTGCACGAAAGTAAACAGAAACAGTGGCGGCGCGTGGCCGTTCCCACCGGCGGACGAAAGAAAGAAAGAGAGAGATAGAAGCGGAGAAGGGTGCTGCGAAAAGGGGCCGAAGGGGGTTTGTTACTATTTTTGTTCTGTTTTTGTAATTGTATTTAGTGGGAGCCCGTACAATGTTGGAATTTACAAAACCTTCTGTACAATTTTTCGTATTTTCCAATTAAAAACATTTTATTTCTACAATTTTATAACCTTTTATATAAGAGTTTGTATATAATGCACTGATAATATATAGTTTTTATATATTGTCAATGCATCAGAGGTTGATACCTCATCAATAAGCCCTTATGGGCAAATTAAAAAAATTTATTTATATTTGCATATAAGGGCCTATTGATGAGGTGTCAACCTTTGGTGTATCGACAGTGTATAAAAACTATACACTGTCAACGCATTATATCTAAATCCTTTATATAAATATACAAAATTCTAAGCTTGACACCGATATATATAAATATATATATATATATATATATATATATATATATATATATAAAGGGAAAGCTTTTAACTACATATAAAACATGATAAGTCAAATGGTTGATACGTATAATATTTTTAAAAAATATTTTTTTAATTTTTTAAAAGATAAACTTTTTATGCATTAAATTACAAAATAAATCAAGGATTTATATATGATGCACTGACAGTACACTGTCAATGCACCAAACGTTGACACCTCATCAATAGGCCCTTATATGCAAATATAAATAAATTTTTTTAATTTGCCCATAAGGGCCTATTGATGAGGTGTTAACCTCTAATGCATTGATAGTGTATAAAAACTATACTGTCAGTGCATCATATACAAACTCATAAATCAATTATTTATTTCAATTTTTAGAATATAAACATCTATATCTATATACATATATTAAATTTTTTTAAAAATCACATATTATTTATCAATTTCTTTACATATATATAATGTTGCTCTTTATATATTTATATAAATAATCAATTTTGTTATAAATTTTTTACTTAGATGCATTTTTTAAAGAAAAAAATACATATTTCATATGAATACGTGGTATATGTGATAAGATAAATTTTCCTTTTCATAATTAAAGTATAAATGCCCGCCGAGAATCATCTGATTATTTATCCAATATTACACTTATAATTTAAATAAGATTTAGTTTTTGATAATAATCTTAGGATTAATATCCAATACACCGTCAATGAAATTTTTTTGACTCCACAAACAGGGTTATGTTGATTACACCTGTCCTTTAAAAATATTAAGATAAAAAATAAATAAAATAAGAAATATTTAATCATCCTAATCTTACTTGTAGAGTAAAAAAAAACTTATTATATTGGATAATTATCCATAATCTTATATCTCATTTTCTTTGATAAAAAAATATCTATATAAATTATCTATTCTCTTAAAACATATATTATCTTAAATATTATATTTAATTATTTTGATTTGATTTAAATTTTAAAAAACACGAATAATAAATAACTTTATTTTTATATACATTTTTTCTTTACTTACCTTTTTATGTTTGAGATTATTATAAATAATTTTTTTTAAATCCTAAAAAATAGAATTGAAGATTAATTTGAGATAATACAAATTTTAAAATCTAATATATATATATATATATATATATATATATATATATATCTTGAACAAAAAAATATATATTATATTACAAGGTACAAATAAGGATGCCTACTTGAATGCTTATTTGGACATTCTATTTGAATGACATGTAGGCATCTACTGATTTATGTAAGTCAAAACAAACAATAATACTAAATTTCTTCACCTTTACACTTTCTTAAAATTTCTCCAATTCTTAAAATTTGGAAATATTTTTAATAAAATTATCTTAAAATAATTTTAAATACTATCTAATTCAAAATTATTTAAAAATAATAATTTCAATATTATCTTTTTGATTAACTAAATAAAATATTAATTGATATATATTTATATTATTAAATAAATAATTTTAATTTTATTTAATTAAAAAATATTTTATTAACTAAATTAAAAAGTATAAAAGTAAGCCATTAATATCATGTATATTGGTTAAATATTTAAATTTATTATTTTCTAAACAAATAAAATCTATGTATAAAACATATAAATTTACAAATATATATATATGTTTACAACATATTTAAATAAATAAAATTAGTTCGTGCATTGCACAAGGCTTTTCAGATATAAATATAAATACATTTATATTATAATCATTTATATATATGTTTGTATATGTCTATATATCTCAGTGTCTCTCGAGGATTTGAATTGGTGCTTTATGCGTAGAATCAAAGAGCTTAAACTATGACGAAGTCTCGAGCAGGATTAGCCTCAGACAATTAAAACGAATGAGGATACTTGTTGTTTACACCTAAAAAAGAGACAGAGGTAAAAAAAGGTACTAAAGAGGATGAAGACTAAAAAGGCTATTGGACCTGATGACATTCCAATTGAAGTTTGGAAATGCCCTGGAGATGTAGGAGTTCGTGGCTGATAAATCTTTTTAATAAGATTTGGCGTACCAACAAAATGCTTGATGAATGGAGAAAGAGCATTTTGATACCTTTTTATAACAATAAGAGAGATATTCAAAGTTGCGCCAACTACCGAGGTGTAAAAATGATGTGTCAAATGATGAAACTATAGGATAGAGTAATAAAACGAAGATTAATAAAGAATGTAGAGATATCGGAAAATCAATTTGGTTTTATGCCTGGTAGATCAACTATAGAGGCGATATATTTGCTTAGACAACTTATGGAGCGCTCTCGAGTACCGGGTAAATATCTTCATATGGTCTTTATAAATTTAGAGTAAGCATATGATAAAGTACCTAAGGAGATACTATGATGGTCCTTAATGAAGAAAAGAGTACATTTGAAATATATTGAACTAATTAAAAACATGTATGAAGATGCAAGGACATGTGGAGGGCAAACAAGTGAGTTTTTTATCACAGTGAGATTACACTAAGGGTCAGCGTTAAATCCATTCTTGTTTGCAATAGTTATGGATGAACTAATAAAATCCATCCAAGATAAGATGCCTTAATGTATGATGTTTGCAAATGATATTGTCCTATGTGCAGAAACTAGAGCAAATATCAATGTAAAGTTGGAATTATGGAAATAAACGTTAGAATCATGAGGATTTAAACTAAGCAAAGTGAAGAGTGAATACATGGAGTGTAAATTCAGTTCAAACCAAGTGGAAGAGCATAATGTAGTGACGTTGATGGGGTGGCACTATTGAAGTGATACCATTTTTTATATTTGGGTTCGATAGTACAAATGGATGGAGATATTGATGGTGATGTAACTTATTAGGATCTAGGTTGTATGGAGTAAGTGAAAAAGTGTTATAGATGTATTGTGCGATAAAGGAATTCTTATATGGTTGAAAAGCAAGTTTTATATGACAGATGTTAGACTAAAATTGTTATATGAAAGTGAATGTTGGGCGACTAAGAGATTGCATAACAAAAGATGACTGTAGCAAAAATGCAAATGTTGCGATGGATATGTGGATATACAAGAAATGATAGAATGAGAAATGAAGATATTCACAAGATGATTGGAGTGGTACCTATCGAAGCTAAGATGTGTGAAAGTCATTTACATTGGTTTGGACATGCATGACGTAGACCTGTAAATGCTCCAATTAAAAAAATAGAAGCTATGAATGTTGAGATAAGGGTTAAGACTAGAGGAAGACCGAAAAAGACTTAAAATGAAGTAATTTGGAAAGATATAGAGGTACTAGAGTTGGATGAACACATGACCTTG
This sequence comes from Heritiera littoralis, assembly GCA_031772115.1. Classification (NCBI taxonomy): domain Eukaryota; kingdom Viridiplantae; phylum Streptophyta; class Magnoliopsida; order Malvales; family Malvaceae; genus Heritiera; species Heritiera littoralis. Next base: position 2,455,036 of record JAPDPK010000090.1, read on the forward strand.
GATAGGAATGTGTGGAGAAGGAGAATACATATGGATGATCTAAAGTAAATTCAGATATTGGTTCATATAGCTTATCCCAATCTCTTGAGATAAAGGCTCTGATAATGATGATGACTATATAAATATATATTTTTTGGTACATGTATATATATATATATATATAAATATAAGAATACATATTCATATTATATGTATATAACATGCATATTTACAATATGATTATTTATGTTAATAATAAAAACCTACCTCAAAATGTTGCTCTAACACTTGAAATTTGTTAAAATATACTTTTGAATTTCAGTTTTAACATTTTGTTGATATGCTTAATAATATTATTTATAACATCTTTTCATTTTCTATTCTTCCTAATATTTGTTTATTTTATGTTTTAAATTTTATAATTTTTAATTAAATATGTAATTTTTTCATGATTGGACATATATTTATTATCTTATGAGATTATTATCACATATACTGTAATTGAAGGTTTTTTTATTTCACAAGCAAGGTTAAAATGATTATATATACCACACTTTATTTTTTATTTGTATTTTAATATTGTTAAAGATTTATATGTCATTATCTTAACCCCGCATATAGAATTAAAAAGTTTCACTGACCAGGTATGAGATAATAATTCTATATTATATATATTTTTTATGTAAGATTATTATCCAATATACAGTTAGTGAAACTTTTACATTTCACAAGCGGGATTAAAATAATGATATATATTTTTTATAAATATTAAAAAAATAAACAAAGCGAGAGTATGTGTCATAATTTTAAAAGTTTGTGAAGTTTAAAAGCCAATGTATTAGATAATAATCATTTTATATATTTTTTAAACATATAAATAAATAATATTCTTCTAAATATTTACAAATTTAAATAATTAAAACTAACTAGTGCATCATACTAATTTAAAAATAAATCAATTTCAAATATGAAACATTAACCAATAATCTATTAATGATTATTGTAGTAATGATTATTTAAATTAATTTTTTAGCTTTTTAATTAATTAATTTATTTAATATTTAAGATCTATTATTTATAATTTCTTCTATATCTTTTTTTAAATTAATATTTGATTTCAAATTATTTTTTAATTTATGTATTTTATATATGCACGCATCAAGTTTTCTAATATATTATTCAATATATATTTCAAAATAAATTTTTTATAGTTCTATTCTTTTTTAAATATTATAAATTAAAACCATTATCATACATCGCATCAGTTTAAATTTAGTTACCAAAAAAATTCTCTAACTTGTCCCGAGCACAATTTTTTTAAATCTTAGCTAACAATAAATATTCTTAAATTTATACTTAAGGTCAACAAAAATAAAAATGTCATTTAAATAGAGTTTCAGTGATGTATATATTAAAAATAAGAACTTAATTTACAATGATTTAATCAATAATTTGTACTTTTTACAACATATTAAAAATAAAAATAAATTAAAATATAATAATATGGATTTTATTCATGAGGTTTTTTTTTTGTTCATAGGAGGTATAAGAAGGAGTGAAAAACCAAACATTGAACCTATTCTCTTATAAAAAGAGATAACAACCACTAAGTCAAATATTAATTATTTATTCATGAGTATTTTTACACCTCAATAGATTCGTTAAAATTAGATTAAACATTAAATATATTCATTTACAATTAATTGAGTTTATGAATAGATTTATTAATAATTAAGTTCATGAATAATTGCTAAAGAGATATTGGTTTGGTAACAGAGGAGGTTATAGGACCTCTTATCGTGTGTGGGTGTAAATACTTCGTTTGGTTCACTAAAAAAGGCATTTGGAAAATGACTTTTATATTTTTTTATTTGGTTAACAGAAAATTGATTTGAGGAAAAATGACTTTCTTGTCAACGTAAAATAGGTTTTTTTTTTTAAATTGTCTTACACTTTTGAAAAAGAAAACATTTTTTAAAAAAATAGTTGTTTACGTCTAAAATTATTTACCAAACCCGTGCGTGTAATTCTATTCAAGTTAGACATTGAATATGATTTTTTGATTTTGATTTAATTTAATCCTACATAAAATATTATTACATTAATAAAAATAATTTTATTTAATAAGATTAAAATTTTAAATATTAAAATATTAACAAAGGTCTTTCAATATTTTAAGTTTAAATATTTTATTTTGTATATTATTAATCTTAAATATTTTTAATATTTCAATAGTATAGAATATTATATTATTATTTTAACAGTAAATAATACATAAATATTTGATAAATAATATATTTATTATTTTAATAATTATTAATATTTTAATTTAAGATTTTATATTTTTAAATATTTTTAATTTAATATTTACATTTTCCAAAAATCAATTTTTCAAAAGTCATTTTCAGTGAATTAAACAAAGCTTGATTCATTGAAAATGATTTTCCAAAAAGGTTTCGATATTTTCTAGTGTTTGATTGACAGAAAATTGATTGGCCAATGGAAAATGATTTATTGGTCAACGAAAAATTCGATCATTTTTTGGAATTTGTCTTACATTTTTTAAAATGAAAAAATATTTTTTCATTTAGTGGTTTATGTATAAAATTATTTACTAAGCTCGTGAGTATGACTCTACTCAAGTTAGACATTGGATATAATTTTTAAACTTTAATTTAATTTAACTTCTATATAAAATATTATTATTTAAAAAAATTTATTAAATTAGATTAAAAATTTTAAATTATTAACATTAAAAATCTTTCAATATTTAATGTTTAAATATTTTATTTTGTATATTATTAATCTTAAATATTTTTAATATTTTAATAATAAACTATATTGTATTTTATTATATTATTGTTTTAATAATAAATAGTAAACAAATATTTTATAAGTAATTTATATATTATTTTAATAATTAATATTTTAATAGCTTTTTAATATTTTAATTTGAGATATATATTTTTATATTTTATTTAGAAATATTTTAATACTAAATATAAATAAATACTTTTGTTATGATTTTAATAATAAAGACTTTCAGTATAAAATATAATTATTTAATAGTATAAATATTTTTAATATTTCAAAAATAAATATTAATTTATTAGTAATATTATACATATATTAAAATAGTGCTTTTACTTCAAAATTTTAAAAGTATTAATATAAGTAATAGTAAATTTTTTTCTTTTACATATTTAATAATATAATATATTTTAACATTAAATATATTATTTTAAAAATACAATTATTTATTAATATTAATAAATTTATTAATAATTAATAAATAATGAATATTTTTTAATGTTTTATTAGTTATGTTAATATCATTTGAAAAAACAAAACACGTATTTTCTAAAAACAACCAACTAACAAAAAGTATTTTTTCATTGACTCATCCAACAATAAAAAATTCTTTAGTTTTCCAAAAAAATGTAACTATTTTTCAGAAGTTTATTTTTTTGTAGTTATTTTCAATGAATTAAATAGAGCTAAATTGTAAGAAAAAAAAACTACAAGTAATTAAAAATGTATTAGTACATTTTTTAACAACTTCCTTACTTGATATGTTTTATTTTTTTTAATTTATAAAATACAATATTCTATTTTAATCAAATATAAAATTAATTAAGTTATAAAAAAGTATAATAAAAAATTACTTGGGTTGGTCCAAGTTCATATTCCAAATATCGAGTCCGAGTCCAAGCCCAACTTATTTTGTAATCAAATCTTAATTTTTAAACCCACACCCATATAACAAATTTAATCATTTTTTCCAAACCTACCAAAAATCAATTGGAGCATTGAGTTTGATCACGATTCAGCAACCCTTCAACAAGTGACAAGTCTAATTATAGTAACATCTTTAATTATAATTAGATTTAAACCCGTGCGGTGATTATTTTAATTTATAATAATTTTTTTAAAAAATAGAAGTATAAAAAAATTATTTTGAAATACATGTTGAATAATGTATTAAAAACTTGATGCATATATAGACTACACAAATTAAAAAATAATTCAAAATCAAATAACAATTAAAAAAATTAAAGAAAAATTAAATATCACAAATCTTAAATATTTAATAAATGAATTAAATAACTACAATTTTAATGAAAACAATCCTTACTATATTAATTATTAATAGATTATTTGTTAATATTGCATATTTGAAATTGATTTATTTTTAAAATTTAAATATGGATGACTCCAAATTAATCTTATAAAATTAATTAGTGTTGAAAAACTCTATTTTTTAGGGTTTTTAAAAAAAATTTTATAATAGTGTCAAACATAAAAGGTTAGTAACGTAAAAATGTTAATAGAAATAAAACTAAAAATAATTTATTATTTAAGTTTTTAAAATTCAAATCAATTCAAAATAAAATACAATATTTAAGATCATACACGTTTCAAGAGAATAGATAATCAATATGGACATTTTTTTCCAAATAAAATAATTGAACATATAATTCTGAAAATGGAATAAATGAAAATTGAAAAAAAAAACTTAATTCAATACTAAAATATATAAACTTAAATATCCAGTTTTAATGTTTTTGATAAAAGATTTAAAATTTTTTAAGATAATTCTGATCAAAACATATGGATTTTTTTAATTTAAAAATAATATAATAAGTGATAAAAAATTTAAAGTCTTACATAAATTTTATTTGATTTAAATTAAGATAATATAGGTGAAATCTTTTTTTTTAATTTCAAATATTTTAAAATTAAATAATTAATTGAATAGGATTATTATATAAAAATTAAAATCAATTTATTATTTTTTGAAAGATAATCAATTTATTATTTTAAGTATAAAAAAGTTAAGGTATCTTCCTAGGATATTTTATTTTTAGCCTAGAGTTTTGGCTTTTATTTTTTTTATATAAGATATAAGATTATTATAAAAAAACCGAATCTTATTGAAATTAGAAGTGTAACATTGATCAATGATTAAGTGATTTTTTGTGGAAATTTTATACTTTAAAGATGAAAAAAATTCATCTTACCACACATATCACGTGTTCATATAAAATACGTTTGTATTTTTCTTTAAAAAAGTGTATCCATGTAAAAAATTGATACCAAATTAATTTTTTATATAAATAATTGATACCAAATTAATTTTTTATATAAATAATGTATATAACAACAGTACATGTATATTGACAAAAGATGAATCAAGAAATTTATAAATAATATGGGATTTTTCTTTAATTTTAAAATATATAAAAAGTATATGTTTATCTTTTAGAAATTGAAATAGATAATTGATTTGAAAAGATAATTAATTTATTTTGAAATTTTAATGTATATAGATTCCTATCTATAAAAAAATTGAAAAAATATTATTTTTTATTTTAGTATGTTAGACATGTCAACTTTTTAGACTATCCATGTAGGATATTTATTTGTAGTCAAATGCTTTAGCTTTTATATATATATATATAATATATATATATATATTATAATATATATATATATATATTAGTTTTAAACTCATGCGATTCACGAAAATACATTAATCAAATTATAAATTTATTGATAATATATATATTTTTAAAATTTTATAATATAATTTATTATGTTTATGAAAAAGACAAAACATGTATATTTAATATTTTTATTTGTACTGTACCAAAAACTATTTTTTATTCATAATTTGTATATTACAATACAATAATATAAAAAAATTATATATAGGATATAATTATGCAAATTTTATAAAAGTTAAATCAAATTCATATTGTAATTTATTGAATGAAAATAGTATATAAAAAATCCAACTTGTCTTTAAATTACAGAAATTGAAAATTTTCCTGTCTTAAAATCTAGTTTTGTGTAGAAATTTTTTTAAATGAATTCTTGTTGAGTTGAAGAGGTAATAAATAAATCTTAAGTATTTATTGTTATATTTAAATGATATGTCACTTTATTGGATAATCCAATAGATTCCACAGATGAAATAGAATACATGTATAAAACACTAATATACAATTTAATTAAATTAAGTTTTAGTTATAATATATGTTATATGAGAATATAATAAAGATAGTCATATTATATAAATGTATACATATTTGTTCTAATAATTTTCGACATTCAAAATTATTATCAAAGTGATACAGTTTAAACACGATAAATTTAGTACTTCTTGTCTCAATATTACAATTTGTCGCTATTATTTCGAACACAAAAACTTCACCTTGAGTCTTTAGATATCTATTGAATTTTATAATCTCCATTTTTTTAAATTGTGGTTATAGACATCATTAAATTAAATTAAATATTGGACAATATTAAAATAATTGTTTACCATTCATTATTCAATACTTTAAGAGAAATTTTATAAAGATTGCCAACACCTCTATTAATTAATTTTTTAGCTTTTAGGGTTGAAAAGTACAAATATCGCTTTTCCAAACCCATCAAATGCCCTAACATTCAACTTGTATCTATAAGGTATAATTTGTTAACTAATCAATATCTTAAGAGAAATTATATAAAGATTGTCAACATCATTAATAATTAATTTCTTAGCTTCAATGTTGAAAAGTATAAAACATCGCTTTTCCAGAACTATCAAATGCCTCAACATTTAACTTGTACCTATAAAGTATACAAAATGTTACAATTAAGTTAAATATATATTAAAATTATAAAATGCTTATACTATCATCATGAATTTTTGTTTAATGTTTTAAATATAATTAATATAATTATTATTTGGTTTAGAGTTGAATTAGGGACATTAACATTACATGATGAACAATAAAAATTTTTATCAACTTCAGATAGTTTTTTGTTGCACACACATGACATATAATACCAACAAAATGTAGAATCTACTTTCATGAAGTTACTCTATTAGTGAAGATTTTCCTTATATGTATGTATGTATGTATGTATGTATGTATGTATGTATGTATATGTGTGTGAGATCTGATTTTATAACACTGTATACTATACTTTATAAATTGTTGATAGTGGAATTAAATTATTTAGTGGAATTAAATAAAGATTAAATGAATTTTCACTCTCAATTTGGAGTTATTGGCATTATAAATTATAGTACGGTGTATATGGTTCGAAATGATTATAAATGAAGGAATTGAAAGCATAGAATAAGAGAAGCATAATGCAAACGAGAAGAAATTTTTTGCTGTTGGGAAACACAGCAGAACATTGAATTGAGGCAAGTTTTATAGTGTAAAAATGGATAGAAAATGATAGGTAAAGAGGGATTTATTAAATTGATATATGGTAGGATTTTATTGGTTGAAAAAAAAATACATCAAAAGAGGTAAATTGGATCAAGAAAAGAAGCAGCCAAGGAAAAAGGGACAGCACGTCATTTGCTTACTGCTATGTACCGATTTCCAGCTGGAAGTTTAAAGAAATTCAGCCATAATTTTTATGGTATAAAATGTGAACAAATAATATTTAAATGGAGGGAAATTGTATTTGGAGATGTAGTTAATTTCTATTGGTTTGAAACACACCAAAGAGAGGCAAAACAAATCACAAACGTACAGGAGGTTGTGATTTTTACGCCACTTTTGCTGCAGTCTTGTTAATTTCTTGGCTGTATATATTTAAAGAAAAGAATATGATAAAAAGGAAAAAGAAGAGAAAGGACAAGGAAAATATTATTTGGAAATATGGCTAAATTTTCATTGGTAAAGAAGACAACAAGAGAGGAACAGAAGTCAAGAAATGTGCAGTAAACTAAACACCTAGCCGTTCCTTTGCTGCAGTTTTCTTCAACAGACATAAAATGGTGAGAAAATGGGTAAGTAAAAAAGGTGGCAAGTTCTTATTGGATGTCTTGAATAAAAAGAAGACCTAAAGAAACAAAAACTTCAGCAAAATATTCATCCTCATCACCGATCCCCTGCTGCTCCACGGGTTCTGTTTGCAGCCGTTTCCATTTCTCTCTTAACAAAGTTTCATCTTCATGCTATTTAATTACTTAACCACCTCCATAACCCTTCCTTGCACCTTAAAACCATCAAGAAACTAGGAAGAAGGAGGGCTGACGTGAAAGAGACAAACAGAAAATGGAGCTACAAACATTCGGTCAAGGGGAAGGATATGTTGAAAATTGATGTTTTTATTCAAAGCTATACTCTAGCTTAGTGTAAGGTGTAAATAAAGCTTATGAATTTTGTTTTACATGAGATTGGCTAGATCAAAAGTTTCCATGGATAATGGATGTTAGGATGATATGAGAATGAATGGTATCTTGTGTTTTCATGCAAGAAAACAATAGGAAATGATCAAGTGAGTAAGGAATTAAAGATTGAAACAATAAATCATAGTGAAAGATTGAAAATCAAAATTTGGTAAGTGAAGAGAGGGGTTCAGTTTGGCAATGAGAATAGCAAACTTTTATGGATTCATGCATGAAAATTAGAGGGAAAGGCTCACGTAAGCAAGGAAGGACAATTGGAAAAATAAATGAGGGAAAGGAATTGAAAGTCAAGAAAGGGCCATAAAAGGGGTTTCGGCCATGATTTTATTTAAGCATGAAATATGCTGAAATTTTATAGTTAATAGTAGAGAATGATCATAGAAATTAAAAGAGAATTTTTGGTGAAATTAGAACCGAAAAAGGAACTAAAATGTGGAAGTTGAGTTTTGACACCAGTATAATTTATACTGATTGCGCTTATGTTATGACATTAGTGGTTGCATTTTATGAATACTAGTGGCTTAAAATTAAAAGGAAAAATATTAATAATTTTTAATAAAATTATTCTGCAACCCCAGTTGACGAATTTCAGTTAGCGTAATAGGAAGCTCAGCTTCATAAGACTGGTAAGGATGCGTGTGTGAATTTGTAGGAATATCCGAATGCATGGTTTTTCATGCTATGAATTTTATAAGATTTATTGGATATTGAATTGCCTTAAAATGCTACAAATTGTGGTTTCTGGCTGTTGAGACTGTGTTTGAAAGTGCAGGGAGGCTAGGACTCTGGCAGTCGTTATGCTGTCGAAATTTACTAAAGATATTTCCAAAAATATTATTAAATATTTTAGTGCATTATTGGTATTTTTCCTAGCCTCAAAAGTGATAAATTAATGATTTTTCATAAAAAGTTGAATTTACCAAAAAGTATTTATTAAATATTCATGATACCGATTTCGATAAAGATTAAACTACCGAAAATTCATTCCGCGTGTTTTATAATTAAATGTGTGATTGGTGAAGTGAAATGGTGAATAGTGAATATTTTATAAATAATTTTCAGTATAATATTCACTAATTTATTATGATTTTCCTTTATGGATTAAATAAATTTTATCACGTGTAATGATTTCCATAAAGACTTTATCACTGTATAACTATTGTTTTGAGACTAAAATGTCTCTACACGTCTTTTATAGTGAAAAATGTGTTGGTGAAATTATTGTTAATTTTAGAAAATAAATATTTTATTTTTCCATTAAGTATGAAAAATATTGGAATTGATTTCCAATAACTTTGAATTTCAAGTTTTGGAAAGAAAGTATGAAAACATGTGTGTATGTATTCTACGGTGAAAAAGAACAGTTATGAAATTTTATTACTACTGTGTGATTATCTTATAAACTGTTTTTCACCGTACGAAATATTATGATTTATACCTTTATGGATTCTCTGGAAAACATCATTGATCTTACTAAATTCCATAAAGGTAATGAGATTTCTTATATACTGTTTTGAGACTGATAGGCTCCGTATCATGCTCACGTGTCACGTGTTTCATGTGTTACTCCTGTGTGAAGCTGTTGACACTGATCCTGTCTTCAACGTCCTGGTTGACACCTGATCAGTGTACGATCGAGGACACCTATAGACTATGGCCATAGATCTCATGTGTTTATTATATTGTCCCTACAGGGATCTCATGTGCACCCTATTATTCCCTACGAGTCTTATAACATGATATCATTTGGGTTGCCTGGTTCCATTATGATTTCAAGTGTTATTATTGATTTTAGTGGTAATTTCAGAAAACTATGATGACTTTTTGAAGTGTTTTTTTACTAAACTGTTATTATAATTAAACAGTTATTTTACTGTTACACGTGTGAAAATAATGATTTCAGTGGTGGAAACTTTGTGATTATCAAGTGTATGAAATATTTATATGCAGTAATTTGAAATAAGTATATATGAAAAAAATAAATTTCTACTCCCTATAATCGCTCTGGGTTTTCAAGACAAGATAGGTATTTCAAAATACTTTCCTTAACTATAGTATCATTCCTTATAGTGTGCCCAGCATACCGATAATAAACTAAAATGTTTTACTGCATATAGTCTTCGTGATATCAAAATTTGCATACACTTCTCTTACTGAGCCGTGGTTTACTCACTCATTTACTTTCATCATCACAGATTTGATATAAAGAATAGTTGAAGTACCCAACCATGGATTAAATACATTTGAGAAGCTCGAAGAGTCGTATATTGGATTCCTGAGGTATCACGTTTACATTTACATATTCAGACTCGTTTATACAGTACTATTAGTTGAAAATTTTATTTCAAGGGGATGTAAACTAACTTTTACAGTTTGTGAATATTAATTTACCATAAATAAATATTGTCTAATTTGTTTACTATTATAGATGAATAGTGTGTAAAGGCATCGCAGACAGCCCAACCATATAAAATGTGTGAAAAAACGTTAAATAATGTAGTCACGGAATGTGACAATGTGTGTGTATAAAACACAAATTTAAAAATATTCAATAACAATAAACATGCTAAATCAGTTATATTTTAAAATAAATTGCTATATAATTTATCATTAAAAAAATATATGTTAATCTAATATATTGAACAATGACTTTTTTATCAATATTTTAATCTCCGACGGATGTGTCCTATTTATAAACATTGAAATCTCATTTGATGCTAGTCTTTTTATGTGGTATGCGATGAAATTCTATACCAATATCTCTTTTAGATAAACTAAATACAAAAAGTAATAAAAATTTTTGTTTTTGACTCTTAGCAAGCAATGATGAAAAAAATGAATAATTACATGCAATTTATATAATCACAGTGAGAAATTTTTTTTTAATATATATAGACATAGATGTTACTTTTTAGACAATTAAAAAAATTTAATTGATCAAAGATGTAGATATAGATGTTATATTTTGTAATATTAAAGTAAAAAAAAAGTAATGATTATATGTTAGCTATTAATTTTAAAAGTTAAAGAAAATGATGTTATCTTAAGAAAATTAAAAAATTTAATTAGTAATCATTAAACGTAAGATGTTGTTATCTTATTTTATGTTATATATTACATTATCCATATTGATTTTAATATATATAGATATAGATATAGATATAGATATTATCTTTTAGAAAATAAAAAAATAATAAAAAAATGATAAAAACTGTAGATATAAAAGTTATATTTTTTAATTTTGATGTAGGTAGTGATGAATGATATGTGATTTTTATTTAATTTTAACCTATATATAGGTAAAGATGTTTATCTTTTAAAAATTGAAATAGAAAATTAATTTAAAATATAATTGATTTATTTTGTATTTTTAATATATTTTTATATAAAGAGTTTTTATCTTTTTAAAACTTGAAAAGAGATAATATTTTTTTATTTTAATATATTACACATGTCAAGCATTTAGATAATCCATATAGGATGTTCTGCTTGTAGTCAAATTTATCTCTTTTATATATATATATATATATATATATATATATATAATACATACACACACACATATAAGATTAGATTATCATTATTATTTTATTACTTTTTTGTAAATAATTCTCATTATTGTACAACTATAATTTATCATTATCATATAGAAAATTGTATTAAGTGATATTTCTTAATATATTAGTACTAATTATGTCTTTTTTGGATTAAAAAGTTTTTTTCATTGAGTTTAAATATAAAAAAGTTGTATATATCATCAAAATAAAACATTTTTGTGCATAGGTAAATGTTGCAAACATTTCTTTACAAGGAATAGAGTAAGAAAAACATCATTAAATGTGTGCTTACCAATAAGTATTTAATTTGGCATGATAGAAATATATCCTATAAAATATTAATTTATTTAATATGAAAAAAAAGCCTATATAAAAACTATACCAACGGATTTTACATTTCAGCTACTAATTTATAGTTAATGTAAAAACATGTTTTTTTTTTCTAAATTTTATGATGAATTAAGCGTGACAACTTCATATAATTATTACTATTTTATTTGTTGTTTTTACCATACAACTCATCATTGACATGTTAATTTTAAAACTTTATTTTATTTACAAAAATAAAAAATTTTAACAACTAATATTTAACTTAGTTGTTGTTACTTTTTTTTAGCGATAAATAAGGTTCAAAATTCGAATTTTCCTTCTCTCATTATACCTCGCTAAAAATCATTATCATCATCGAAGTTTTTATCTCAATATTGAAATAGGTTATATGAACTCACACTAACTCATCAGAATAATTTTTCTCCCTCCATTCATTTTTATCTAATGCAATTATATTCTTCCAACTCTTGTTTTATTATATATTTTCGGATGACTTTTTTATAAGTCTTTTTTTTTTCTATTTTCCTTGAAACTTTGACCTTTTTTACATTATTCATAACCTTCACTTTCCTAATTGAAGTGTCTATAAATTTACATCGTATATGTCTAAACTAACCTAAACCATTTCACTCATCTTGTATTTAACAAATGCTATTCCAATATTTTTACGAATGTCATCATTTTTTATTCTATATTTTCTCATATATCTGCACATCAATTATAGCATTTGCTTTTTGCTACACCTATATTATGTATATGTAGTCTTTTGATTGTTCAACATTTACTATCATTAAACAATATTGATCTCACAATTATCCTGTAAAACTTGTCATTCAATCATACAATAATTTATTGGTCGCATGACAATCTTGTAACACTTCTCCATCTACTCTATTGAACTTAGATTTTATGAGTTATATAGCTATTAATCTCTTTATCTGTACTTTCCTAAGAATAAAAAAAATACAAATGTAAAATTTGAATTTTAAATTTTTTTAAACTCATGGAAATAAATTAAGAATTAAATTTTTTTCTTATATTATTTTATTTTAATATAGAACAAGATATTCATAACATTTATTATTTAATACTTAACTTGACCCGTTGAACCAAAAACACCGACCCGTGTCCAGGACAGCAGGAGGCAAGACAACCCGGACCAACAAGAACCGGGTTCGGAGACGTTTCCCCTATAAAATCCAAATATCGAAACAAACGTCGCAAAAATAAAAATACTTTGCCCTTTCTTCAAGCCAAAAGGAGAGGGAAAAAAAGAAAAAAACACAAAGCCCTAAGTCTTTCGCTCTTTCTCGGTTGTTCACCGGTAGTAATCCAATCATGCTGACAGGTTCTCTACTCTTAGCTCTTTGCTGATTTTTTACACTGTCATTAATGGTTAATGCATAATTTAGATATTACACAGAAGGGGTTTTCATATCTGGTTTAGTATCATTGTTGATTAATGGAAGTGCTACAACTTTTTAATGGACTTCATTTTGGATTTTGTGAAACGTGTCTCCTTGGTTTTTCGAATTTTTTATCTGGGTTTTTTCTTGGGATTCGATTTTATTGTTCCATGTTTGTTCCTTTAATTGATTTTCGAGGTTTTTTTTTTTTTTTGTATTTGGATTATACTAGCCGTTAATGAACGAAGCTAACGTGGGTTTCCCTTCTCTCAGCGTTTAATTTTGAGGGGTGTGATTTTCATTTTTCTTTTTAAAGTTAAGTGTGCGCGATGGAAACAAAATATTGTGTTTTGCGATATTCCATTAAAGTAATTGATTAAGCCGTGTATATTGTATTAAAAAAAATTGAACTTTATATATTAGAATTTGGCGGATCCGTCTAACATTTGAGAAGATCCAATTTTTTAACTCTGTGAGCCAAGTTTTGCTCATAGGACTAAGTTTTTAACTGTAGCAATAGTATGAGTTATAAAATGTATGGGGAAATTTCGATAGACATTATTCAATTTGAGAAAGATGAAACTTTGAACTAAATTCAAACATCAAAGCTTTATGTTGCAAATTCTAGCAATGGGCTTGAGTGGTGGTTAGTCAGGGAAAGAATCAGCTATTACTTTTAAGGTTTTATCTGTTCATGCTGCCTTTTTTTCTACCATGATGGTTAAGGCTTTTGTTTTTGATTTTATAATAACCACAGTCTTTTGAAATGTTTTAGTTAGCGTGAAATGGCAAAAGGAAGTTTTTAAGGCTGTGGAAATTGACACCAGTCAGTCTCCATATGTTTTCAAGTGCCAGTTGTATGATCTGACTGGAGTACCTCCTGAAAGGCAGAAGATTATGGTTAAAGGTGGCTTATTGAAGGTACTTGGATGAATTTGTGTAAAATAGCTAGCAAACTTGCTTGATGAAGTGCTTTGAATGTTTAGTGTAAAGTTTACAAATATTTTTTATTTGTCAAGTCATGGTTTTCTAGCATGCCTATTTTGAGTCTGATTCACAAATTTCTAAAACTTGTTCTTTGGACAATATAGGATGATGATGATTGGTCAACAGTTGGAGTGAAACAGGTGAACAATCTTGATAGCATTTACTTTTGTTTCCTTCGCTTCATACTCATGCAAAGTTTTCTAATGAGTATGCTGTGCCTTGTGCCATAATGTTTTTGCCAGGGTCAAAAATTGATGATGATGGGAACTGCTGATGAGGTTGTTAAGGCCCCAGAAAAGGGCCCTGTTTTTATGGAAGATCTTCCAGAAGAAGAACAAGTGGTATCTTTGGTAAGTGCCAATGTCACTGTTTTATTCTATCACTTTTCATGTTCTTCTTTTTCTCTTTTAAATGAAAAATCTGTTCCTACATTTTGTTTATATAAAGAATATAATATGGCATTAATATTGTATCCCTTGTTATTATGGATGCATTTGATTTCATTGTATGTCCAGCTTGTATCAAATGTTTACTTGTGATTTATGCATTATTCAAGTGTTCGATGTTGCCCAAAAAAAAAATGGTGTTTGATGTCTTTCTGTTGATCTCATTGAACATGAAGATGTGCTAAAATCCACTGACTTTGTTAGTTGACATGTACTTTGAAAGAATTAAAGTTAATTATGGACATATTCAAGATGTACCATGAGACTTAGATGAAATTATTCTCTACATTGTTATTAGCTTTATCATGCTTGCCCTCCTTGAAAATATTGCAACAAAGGAACTCTTCCTCATATCAAAAGAATATTGATGGATTTGCTTGTTCTTCTATTAACATATGGTTGCAGATTAGCTAACTATTATTATTCTCAAATTATGCTGGCCTTAGTTCAGTTGTTTTACCTGAAGTTTATTGAGAGCAATTTGTCAGTCTTTTTTGG
Source organism: Heritiera littoralis (assembly GCA_031772115.1). Lineage (NCBI taxonomy): Eukaryota > Viridiplantae > Streptophyta > Magnoliopsida > Malvales > Malvaceae > Heritiera > Heritiera littoralis. Next base: position 2,470,445 of record JAPDPK010000090.1, read on the forward strand.
GGTTTTAGGGTTCAGTTGCAATAACTTGACTATGTTTTTGTTTAATATTAGTCTGCCTTCATCTCTTGTTGGTACAGGTTACAATCAACTGAAATAGTAACTACAGAGTCGGTTCACTCTTAGACTTTATAATTTGTTCCTTTTCCTTAGCCTTGCAACTTAGGAATCTTACCTATTTGATTTTTATACTTTCAGGGTCATAGTGCTGGGCTATTTAATCTGGGAAATACCTGCTACATGAACTCCACAGTACAATGCCTGCACTCTGTTCCAGAGTTGAAGTCTGCTTTAGTAAAGTAAGTTTTTCTTCTGTAGTTAACAATGCATTATGTTAGAATATGGCACTATATTTGCATGTTTTTCATATGATGCAGATGTAATGTTCACTGACTTAATCGTGATCAGGTATTCTCATTCTGGAAGAAGCAATGATTTGGATCAGACTTCTCATATGTTGACAATTGCAACTCGTGATTTATTTGGTGAACTTGATAAAAGTGTCAAACCGGTTGCGCCTATGCAATTTTGGATGGTTTGTTCCCTTCTTTCCTCGTCACACATAATTTTTTTTCCATGTCATCTCTGATCGGTGAAGCTCATAGGATATCACTAGATGGAAGAAACATATCTGCTAGAATTTAGTTGAAATCCTAGTCTATTATATAGCATGCAACATGTAGGTGTACTTGGCTATACTTTGATATTTACATAAGGTAAATTTCACGAAAACAGTGTAATACTGTGCCTTTTCGAACATTTTTGCTGCTTCTTTCGAAGTCTTTTTCTTAGTGATTTAATCTTTCCCCAAACCCTACAATGTGGGAGCCTTGTGCACTGGATTGCCTTTTTTTATTTATTGCCTGAGCTTCAGGCAAATATTTTGTGTTGTTGTCAACAGAGTTGTTGCACTGTTCTTCAAAGTTCATTAAAAGCTTTTCTCATAATTCTGTTTTTTCTTGCTATATGGCACTTAGTTTGATGAAGAGTATGGAGAATTTATTGTTTTTATGTATCTTGGTTGCAGGTATTGCGTAAAAAGTATCCTCAATTCGGCCAGATGCATAATGGTGTCTTCATGCAGCAGGTTTTTTTTTTTCCTTTTATTTATAATCTGCATACATAATACTCTTACTGTTTTAGATTCTTATATATGCCTTAATGTAATTTGGAATTTCCTTCAGGATGCTGAAGAATGTTGGACTCAACTGCTATACACACTCTCTCAGTCTCTTCGGTCGCCAGGTTCCAGGTAGTTTTCTTCTTTTTTGTCATTTAGGTCACTAACATTTAAGTTAAGCTTACTGGCTTTAGTTTGAGCTAATCCATGGTGCTCTTGATAATTGAAACAGTTTCTCAGAAGTCTGTCACTTTCGTTTTATCAAACTTTTTCAGCAAAATTAGGGTTGTTTTTTTATTTGGAGCAGTGTTCTCTTGCATAGTTTTTTGGTACTACAATGCTTTACTAGCATTTATCTTCTTGCATAGTTCTTTAGTAACCAACATCTATTTAGAAAAATAATACTAATCTCTCTCCTCTCTTTTTTTTACAGTGAAAATATTGATACAGTGAAGGACCTTTTTGGTATTGAACTTGCAAGCAGGTAGATATCTGCAGATTGATGGTCTGTATTTTTATTTAATGATGACAGTATCAATTTAGACAGTTTATATAAGCCAATGCCACGTTCTATCTGTATTTTATTTAATGATGACAGTATCAATTTAGACAGTTTATATAAGCCAATGCCACGTTCTATAACTGTTGGATAATTGTTGCTGCTGTTCAAATACCACTTGTGTCGTTCGTGTAGGAAATACAGATAAAACAGTCATTATACTAACCGGGGAAAAGATAAAGAATATCAAATTTCAACTTATCTAGACAAGCAAAACCAGAACATCCCTTGTATTTTCATGCCTACATCGAAGTAGTTTATGCAGTTTCTAAGTTCAAGGGACATTAAGGACTTTTGTGTTCTTTATTTGGTTTATGTTACTTTAAGATAATTATTTACCAAATATTTGGCTGATATGCCCATATGCCTCGCCCCAGGTTTATGTATTTCCTAGCAATGCATCATACAATTTGCTGCCTTTCAAAATTTTCTGCTTCTTTTTATCTGAAGAGTTCTTGATGATTTACCCGTCTTGTATTATCTAACCTGTGTTTGATTGCCAGGATTCATTGCCAAGAGAGTGGTGAAGAAAGTGCTGAGACAGAATCGGTTTATTCACTAAAATGCCATATTTCACAAGAGGTGAACCATTTGCATGAAGGTCTAAAGCATGTAAGTTATATAAACTATCTTCTTTCCTATTCTATATTTGTGTTTAGTATAGTCATTCCTGTGCGCAATGCTTTTTTTTTTTTATAGTCTTACTCGTCAACTTTGTGGCCAAATGAAAAAGATTACAGTTTGGGGCGGTTATTGTGTTCAGTGCTGTCTTGCTGCTGATTGGACTTGTAATATGCTTTAACTTATCTTCTTCTTCTTCTTTTCCTAAATAAAAAATTGAATAACAAATTTAAGATATGGGAATTATTGTAACCTTGCTTTCTTTGACAAGGGGTTCATCCTAGCCACTCTGCCATGCACATCGTATTACAAATAAATGTTAATGTGTATTATTTGCCTTTTCGAGTCTCATTAGTAATCAAATGAAGAATCTTGTTGTTAATCCATTGATAGTGAACATAATTAATAAGGTTTCTATGTGCAGGGTTTGAAATCAGAACTGGAAAAGGCTTCTCCTGCCCTGGGTCGCAGTGCAATTTACTTGAAAGAGTCACGAATTAATGGCTTGCCAAGGTAACCAATGGCTTCTTTATTCCTCTATAGTGACATTTCTCTCTGATGTCACTTAATTGATTTAGATTCCATTTTCTGTTTTGATGCTTCATATCTTCCATGTTTTCATCCATCCTTTTGAAGAGAAGAATGTTCTGGCAACTCTTTTCTTTTTTTGGTGAAATGTGAAGGTACTTGACTATTCAATTTGTACGATTTTTCTGGAAGAGGGAGTCAAATCAAAAGGCCAAGATATTGCGGGTATGCAAATTTTATTCTCTGAGTTGGCGTACATGTTTGGATAAACGAATATTAATTTTTGAATTAACCAACAGGAGATGACTTATTATACACACATAAAATATTGAGACCCTTCTGTCTGCTTATTGAACAACATTGTATCTATATGTTGAGCTTTCAACTCAATTGCATTTCATAATCCGTGTTTCCCTTTTTCAGAAAGTGGATTATCCACTGGAGTTGGATGTTTATGATCTATGTTCCGAAGAACTTCGCAAACAATTGGAAGGTCCTCGCCAGGTAGCCAGATTTGGCCTCTTTGATGAATAACTAAATTTTAGTTTGCAATGCATTGACCAACTTTTTCTTGATTTGCAACTTTTAGATTCTGAGGGATGAGGAAGGTAAAAAGCTTGGTCTTAAAGCTAATGAGAAGAGCTCTGGCTCACAAGATGTTGATGTCAAGATGACTGATGCAGAGGTAGACTAGATTATTTAGCTTTAAGTGCAGACATGAATAGCAATCCTGAGTGGTTGTGCTTGATATTGTTTTTCGCATGTAGGGTTCATCAAATGTAAGTGGAGAATCATCTGTGGCTACATCTCAAGAAGGTAAAGGCCCTCTATGACCTGCTCATTTTTTGCCCTAAACTGGTTACACGAGTACTCATTTGCAGCTTATTCTCCCATTGTATATTCTCAACTGATTGCAACTAATGCAGTTTTCCTATTTTCTATAAATGACTATCTGAATTCTGATGAATAAAATTTTAAGTTTTTAAAGCTTATTTGACGGGATAGATTTCCTAGTATCAGAGTGTTATCAAGCTTCCATGTTTAATAATTTTCTAATTCCTTGTGGGGAAGCGCTTGAATAACATAATTTGAGTCAGATTGTACACTGTAGTTTTTCTCTGTGAAGATGCAGTTATGTTTCTCAAGTAATAAATGAGATACGCAAACATTATCGACAAATTGATTTCTCACTTTGTTTTTCCAGGGGTCCACTCTGCCAAGGAAACACGATTAACTGGGATTTATGATTTGGTTGCTGTGCTGACCCACAAAGGTCGAAGTGCTGATTCAGGGCATTATGTTGGTTGGGTCAAGCAAGAAAGTGGTCAGTTCTCCAGAATTGTTTGTTTGGGACTGTATTTTGTATGATATTTAGTTTATGCATTTATTGTTGTACTAATTGATAATCGTCGCTATCCTACAGGCAAATGGATTGAGTTTGATGATGATAACCCTATCCCTCAGCGGGAGGAAGACATTGTTAAGCTGTCAGGAGGAGGTAATCTCAACCTGACTTATGAGATTCTATGTTCTAACCCACCATTCTCTTTCTCATAACCGTCTCTGACATTCATCTTCTAACTAGTATTTTTTTTCTCTGTTTCGATTTTAGGTGATTGGCATATGGCATACATTTGCATGTACAAGGCACGTACCATTTCAATGTAATCTTGTTTTATCATGAAGAGTATTGATTTTGTTTGGCATTAAACAGGAACCTCCTTAGCATACCGAGAAATGTGAAATGGCCAAATAGATTATACGGAATTGTGTTGTACCTTTATACGTTGCCACATGCGTTCAGTTCTTGGAGTGTGTTTTAAATTGATGGAATTATGAGTAACATAATAATTGTATTTCTTTTCAGATGATATTGATCAAGGTTCTCAAAAATTTTACAATAAGCTTAATTTTGGGTTAAATTTAATTTATATACTTCCATATTTCCAGTAATTGTTGATATGAAAAGCCCCAAGTTAATTGACCAGTGGCTGAAATTGGGTGCCAAAATTAAAAATGAAAGTCTAAGCCTTGAAGAGTTTGGTCCAACATATGAGTAGGCAGCGGAATTACGGATGATTTAATCAACTTAAGACGATTAGAAAATTTAAAGTGGTTTTCTTAAAATCAAAATTTTTTTAGTACCGAAGTATCTTTATATGAATTACATATTTATCTTCTTTAATAATCAATATTTTTTTTATGAAATTACATATATGTCTTTTAATAAAATCATGCGATCCATGAGGATGAGACTCAGCTCTGGGTGGGGCTAACCTTCTTCTCCGACAATCAAACAATGGAAGCAGTCCCGCTGCACGTTGGGTTTATCCTCTTATAATCGTCCTTGCTGCCATTATTATTGACAAGTACACAGTTTAACTGATCCCAAGGCCCAAAGCACATTAATTTTGGTACCAAGAAGAAAATGCAATTCCCTTACGTATGTAAATGTTTGTTTTTGTTAATTTTGATGTTCAGTGCGCTTGACTTGGATGAAATTGAAAAGAGCGGTGATAGTGAGATTGGTGTGTTTGGACTCAATCATTGTGATGGCGGTGAGATGAATGCTAAAATTACCATTAAAAATATTATATTAAATCTTTAAAAAAAAAATGAGGGCGAAATTAAACTTGCGGCATGTTGAGAATTTTCACTGTGTTGCACCATCGGTCCGGTGGGTTTGGTTGGCATGCTTTTAGATGTTGATGTTGTATTTCCCATTTCCCCCATTGTTCTTTTAACTCACGGCGGCTTTTCAAGTGTGGAATTTGATGAATTCTGTGTTTCAAACCATTTTCATGAGTTTATGGATTTTAGAACCCAAACCTAAATCAAAATCTAACAGAATCCAAACTTTAATCCAAGAAATTAACATAAATTTGTTGTATGAATGAAGAACTTGTTTCAGATTTTTTGAAAAAATTGAAGAGATTGAAAAGAAATTGTGAGAATTAGGTTGCTTGTGTTTAAGGTTGTGTTTGGATGAGGAATTTCAAGGAGGGAATTTATTTCAATCAAGATATTTAAAAGTCCAAAATGTAAATTTCTTGTTTGATAAAAATTTTTGAAGAATTTGAAAATTTATGAGGGATTTAAAAAGGGAATTTGAAATGCTCAAATTCCCTTTTGAAAATCCACTTAAATAGGTGGTTTTTCAAAATTCTTTATACTCTTTCTTACTTTATTAGACATGGCTCACTATTAAATATAGAGTTAAAAACAAAAAACATATTGTTTTATTTAAATTTAATATATATCTTTATTTTTTATATTATTAACAATATCTATACATTTTTACAAATCTAATGACACCCATATTGCATATTTTATTTGATATTTTTCTTTTTATAATATAAAATATTATTATTTTTCTTTTATAATTATTTTTTATTTAATCAAATTTTAGTATCCAAAAATTCTTTCTAAAATTTTTTTTTATCCAAACAAGTCAATTATAAATGCTAGTATTTTAAAATGTTAAATTTTGAAATACATTTTTTTAAAATACCTCAAAATTTTGAAATTTCTCATCCAAACACAACCTAAGATAAAGGTTTAAGAGTTTGTAAGTTGTGTCATGAGAGAAGGGATAGAATAAGAAAATATTTGAGGCTTGTAGGTTGTGAGGAGTAATTTTAATATTTAGATTTTATGGTTTAAGTGTTTTTAGCGAATAGGCTGTGAGGATAAATTGGTAAGTAATCAAACTCAAATTTTTAAAATTAAATTATATTAAATTTGACTTCAATTTGATTAAACTCAAAAGAAACTTTAAGTGAAATTCTATACTAATCAACTCGAATATTTAAAAATCAATGTGAGTTTAATTGAATTTCATTCAAATTTAAGTGAGTCTAACTTTCAAATTTTGAATTTAATTTAATAAAATACAAAAACTACATTTTCATTTTAAATAATAATTAAATTAAATTCAACTGGTCAATATTTGGGCTGAGTGCTGCTGAATCACGACACAGCATTCTGTTCTTCATTGATGCTGACTCGCATTAATTGAGGGTAACGAACCAAGCGAGCAAAGTCAGAGCTTCTTACTCTTCCATTTTGGTGGCCAAATCAATTGCAAAATCCATCGACTCCCACATTGCACACTCCATTTATTTTCTTGGAAAAGAACTCAACCCTTACGCTCTCTAATTTTTTATACACGTAACACGTGTAACTCTCATCTTGTTGAGGTATTCTTGGTCCTCAACACTTGTTCTTTGTTATGGCATGGAGAATGGAAATGATTTTTGGGCCAGTTGTGGACAAAGGAAGAGCGATGTTAGGTTAGGGAGTGCCGAAGTTAAAATTTCGGGATGCATTTTCATAAAGAAGAGGAAGAAAATGAGGGTTTGAGGATAGAGGGGGGAAAGCTTAGAAAGTGATGAGAGTGAATGAATCTGAATGTGAGTGTTGTAAACACCAAATTTTGTCCAAATTGATAGTTTTAAATTCAATTGGACTTTCAAAATCCAAAATAAAACATTGAACTTCAAGGCCCATTAAAATGAGTAAATTTATTTTTATTATTATTAGTATTTTTTTTCTTTTTTTGTTTCTATTTTTATTTTTATTTTTATTTTTATTTTTATTTTTATTGTTATTTTTTGATTTGTTATTATGTATGTTATTATTGTTATTGTTTTTTTATCACGTGTACTTTATTTTTATTATTTATTATTATTACTGTTATTATTATTATTATTATTATTATTATTATTATTTATTATTATCTTTTCTTTTATTATTATTATTATTATTGTCGTTTTGTCTGTTTATCATCCACTTGCCGCCGGCGGTTCTGGCCCTTCACCCCAGGTCTCGAGCATCACCAAAATGCATCTTCCCCAGGCTACCCATCCCATCTCTGACCACTGCCTTGGGGAACCGGGAAACAATAGGGAGACTCGAAATTTTATTTAAAAGACTGGAATAATTCAAGCAAAGGGGGTTTTTTTTTTATCTGGCTTGGAGACTTTTCAGAACCAAGAAATACTAAACCTACCCACAGAAACCCTAAACCGCCACCACCAAAACCGACCACCCCAAACACCATTCATCACCGTATACCTCCACCAAACCCGCCAAACATCACTACCATCGTCACTGAGACGAAACACCCTCACAGAAACCAAAAAAAAAAAGGGACCCGAGATCCTAAGATTTCAGATCTGGAAACCCTAGATCTAAAATCTAGATCTTAAACCTGCAAGAAAAGCAAAAAAGACAAACAACCACAACCAGATCCAACCAGATAAAAACAAACACAAAAAAAAAACAAACACAAACAATGGAAGGAGGCTTTCGGAGAGGGCTAGATTCGTAGGGTTAGGGTTATTTTTGGGTATAACGGAGGCCAGATCCGGTAAGGGGAAGGTTAGAGGAGTGTTTTTGGGGCTTCGGGGAGACCTCCGGCGACCGGCGTACGGCGACGCACGGTGGTCGGAAATCGCTCGTAGAGGGAGGGTTGAGAGAATTTTGGGGTTTCTGAACTTTTTTTTAGGAATCTCGGTAGCAAATGAAAGAAGAAAAAAAATGGAGTCTTTTATAAAGCATCAAAACGGTGCGTTTTGACCGGCTGACCCGCGTGTGACCCGCGACCCGGTTCTCCACTTCGCCCATTGCGACCCGCGTATCGCGACCCGACCCGGCGCTACGACCCGTGTGCCGACCCGCTCCAGCCCATTGATCCGGCCTGCCTTGGCCCAACAGCTTCTAAGCCCAATCCATTTGGGTATATATTTATAATTTTATTTATTTATTTAGTATTTGTTTAGTTATTTATTTATTCTATTAGAAAATTTATTTTATGCATGAAAAAATGAATATTTATTTACATATAAAATACTTTAAGATTTAATAACTTTAAGCTTAATTATGGAATTAATCTTAATAATAAATGTATAGTTTTAAGATGTGTATGTAAATATATAATATAATTTTAAAATATGTGGATATAGAAAGTATATAGCCTTAAAACATATAAATATATATTTTTTAGAATGTATAAATAAATATATAAAAATGTATATATACATAAATTATACGTGGAAACATATTTTGAAAATAAAAATAAATTTTTATTAGATAAATGAAATGTGGGTAAAAAACAAAATAATAATAATAATAAATGAAGAATAATAATAAAATAAATAAAATAAGTATGGAATCTCGATGATAAGTCTTCGTAGAACTCGCAAGTAGCGATTCTTCGAAAAACTTTAGATGAGGGGAATTATATCGAATGTTACCAGAGTATTGGGATATTCGGTATTATTCCTCAATATCCAATTTCATGCTTATTTATTTATTTTTTAAAAAAAAAGGAAAAAAATTAAAAATTAATTAATAACAAAATGAATAAATAAATATATATAATAAAGAGTTTTGACAAATAAAGAGTGTTTAGAGAAATATTAATTAAGTGAAAACTAATAAAAACAAAAGAGGTAATAAAAACAATTGAGAAAAATAAACAAAAGGGGATTTTTAGAATTACATAAATAAAAAATAATAAAAATTAATCATAGTAAAGTTTCCAAAAGTAAATTAATTAAATAAGTAATAATAGAACTTCAATAAAAAGGAATAATTAAAAGGATCAAGATAATAAATCTTAAAATTCTAAAATAAATGAAATTCTTCCGATGATGGGATGTCATGAAACTCACAAGTAGTGATTTCTTGACTGATCCCTAGGTGAGAGGAATTAGCTAAATATTACCAGAGTATTGGGATATTTAGTTAAATTTGTCAATAATAAGAGTTTCATAAATAAAAAAATTAAAATATAAAGTTCTTTTTTATAATTCCACGTGCATCATCTACTATATGTTTGCATCATACGCATAAACATTAATTTTAAAATAAATGGAATTCTTCCGATGATGGGATGTCATGAAACTCACAAGTAGTGATTTCTTGACTGATCCCTAGGTGAGAAGACTTAGCTAAATATTACTAAAGTATTGGGATATTTAGTTAAATTTTTCAATAATAAGAGTTTCATTAATAAAAATCAAAATATAAAATTTCTTTTTATAATTCCATGTGCATCATGTACTATATCCTTGCATCATGTGTATAAGTATTAAAATTCTAAAATAAATGGAATTCTTCCGATGATGGGATGTCATGAAACTCACAAGTAGTGATTTCTTGACTGATCCTTAGATGAGAGGAATTAACTAAATGTTACCAGAGTATTGGGATATTTAGCCAAATTTCTCAATATCAAGAGTTTCATTAATAAAATCAAAATAAATAAAATTTCTTTTAAGTTTCATATGCATCATACATTCTCATCAATACTACATGCGTATACGATCAATTATAAAATAGCGTGAGCACCACTGAAGATGAGATTACATAGAACTCACAAGTAGTGATTCTTAAGAAATCTCTAGGTGAGAGGAATTATTTCAAATGTTACCAGAGTATTAGGATATTTGATTTAATTTTTCAATAAATGGTGTTCATGTTGATTTTCATAATAAATCCCTTTACAACAGTAATTTTTCAAGCAAATACGCTAACTTTTTTATAATCAAAAGTCAAGACTATCTTATCAAAATCAAAAGATACCATGTAGTTAGGATGGTACCGTTTTTTAACGGGCGTCGTGGAGGTGCTAATCCTTCCTCACGCGTAACCGTACCTCCGAACCCAAAATTTTGTTTTCCCAGACCCCAAATTGTCTTTTTAATGAAACTTAATTAGTTTTGAGATTTTGTTAAAAAATATAAATATTTTAAGTGACCAATCACACCTAGTCAAAAAAGATTGGTGGCGACTCCCTTTTGTTTTTAAATGTTTTTCAAAATGGTCGAGCGCGAAGCCGTTACGACAGCTTGGCGACTCCACTGGGGACGCTAAGAGGGTCAAACCATTAAATAACCATATGGTATCTTACATTTTAATTTGATAGTCTTGGTTGGTATTTGAATTTAACCTTCTTTAAGAAAAAAGGTGAAATAAAAATAAATTCTACATAAGAACTCAAAATAAATAAATACGTAAATAAATAAATAAGAAATTCATCTCATTCATTTTGATAATTTGATTCATTACATTCTTTATGTATAAGGTTGTTGATTGAATAAATAAAGTAGGACATATACTCATTTATTGTTGCATACATAAGTGCATTGGCATAACATGAGCCCTACACCCAGGTTCCGTCCTCTTTAGGAGGGGGTAAAGTAGCTATGCTCTCGTGAGGTAATCACCTCCGCAATGGCAAGTGAAATACTCCCACTCAGATCTGTTCCTTACTAGTCCAGTGTGAACGAAGTATGGAATGATTTGGGAACCTTGTAAATATGTGAAACCTTAAACCAGCATATAGTATGTTGTGAGGAGACCAACCTAGGATAGAGCCATTCCCTCCCTTTTATGAGAGTGACCTTTGATAGGACATAAATAAGCATCACATCCTTTATCTGCGTTTATTTCCATGTTTATATTGTTTATACACGTACTGATTTGTATTTGTTTTTCTGTTCTTTTTGCATGAATCTTCTTGCATCACATAGTCACATAAGGGGATATTTTAACCATGGCTCTTTGCAACGAGGAATTTTTCACTGAATCCATAGAAAGGCTAGCTTGTTCGTCATCTGTGAATGTTCCATGTGATTCCTACCGGGAGGTACGAATTTGGTCTGAAAAAGTTCAACAAGTTAAAGGAGATTGCTTGACTGGAATTTCATGACCTCGCTCCCGCAAGAAGTGAATCTGAACCTCCAGCAAAATAATCTAATAGATTTAGCCAACTTATGGGATCAAATCAGTGAAGAAGGGAAGAGGGACTTTCATGAAAAGTATGGCCAAATAGAGTCTTTGATTGCGGTAAAAATTGAAGAACCACTGATCAGAGCTGCTATTCAGTTTTGGGATCCCTCCCATAGGTGCTTCTCTTTCAATGGAATGGACTTGACACCCACAGTAGAGTAGTATTCCGTCCTGTTAGGTATTGACCTGAAAAGTTCGGATAAAATCTATGTTCGAAATCCAAAATTCGGATACCGCAAAAAGCTAGCCAAACTTATGGGAGTCAGACCGGAAGACATAGACTCTCATAAAAAGGAGAAGGGATCCAATGTTTGTATGCCCTGGGATTTTCTTCATGCATTTATCAAGGGACATCTTAGTGACCAGCAAGGATTGGCGGCTTTCGCTTTAGCGATCTATGGTTTGATTATCTTCCCCAAGGTGTTAGGGCACATTGAAGTAGCAGTGATAGACTTTTTTGAGCAAATCGAGAATAATGAGAATCCAGCACCTGCCATACTAGCAGAAACCTTCAGGTCATTGAATTATTGTCGGAGGAACGGAGAAGGGCGATTTGTGGGATGTGCACAGCTACTGCATGTTTGGGCTAAAAGTCATTTCAAGTGTGAGGAAAAGGCCTTTAAGAGAACTTTCCTACATCATCGTGCTCCAGTTAAAGAGTTTTGCAACAGTAAGTGGCCGAAGCCGAAGAGCAAGGAAGAATGGGTGGATTTTTTGCAAAGGCTTGGGGAGAAACAGATTGTATGGATGACGCCTTGGATGCCTCATGTACCGGTCTTGTATCGATGCGGAGAAGAATCATGGGTGCAACTTCTAGGACCATGGGGAGTGGTAAGTTATGCACCACTTATGGTGCTAAGACAGTTTGAAGTTAAACAGTTTATTCCACTAACACATGGGCTTAGTGATTTGGAGTTTTCTTACGGTGAGCCAAAGGCAATGAAAAGGGGAGAGCAAGTGGTTCGATCATGGAAACAAGCACGAAGAATCAACCTGGGACCCCTCTCTGATAAGGCTACCCCGGAATACCTGGTATGGAGAGCAAAACAAGTGAGGGAGGTGGTGTTTCTCCCGAGAGAATATAACATGCCTTTCGAACCGGAAGTAGAAGTATCTGAGGTCGAAATCGCTAGGCAGCAGTTCAAGATAGATGAGAAAAGGTGGAAGCAAGAGAATTTGAGGCTTCGGAAAGAGATGGAACAACTCAAGTACGAGGCAGAAATGCGAGAAGCCAAGCTTAAGAAGGTCCAACAAGAACACAACGTCACCAACAAGGATCTCTGAAATCTGCACCTAGAGAATAAGAAGTTGAGATCTGAAATGAGGGTTGGAGGAATTATGCAAACTTCAAATGAAAGGAAAAGGGAATTAGAAGACTTGCACAAAAGGGTAGAACACTGGGCACACAAAGCAAAGAAAAGTGAAGAAGAAGTTGTCTATCTGTCCTAAGAACAACAAAATTGGGAAGGCATGTACTCGGCAAGTGTACAGAAGTTAGCCCAATGTCAGAAAGAGAATAAAGAACTAAAGGAGAAGTTAAAGAAGGGAAAGCAAGTCGAGATAGATAGTGAAAAAGCTACATTGCAACAAAAGGTTCAGGTGTTAGAGGAACAACTACAAGCACATAAGAACCACATTAAAGTGATAATAGAAGATTGGGAATGTAGACACCTAATTTTGTCCGAACAATTCTTTTAAAATAAAAAAAAATAAAAAAATCAAAAATAAAAAATGGAAAGGTAGAAAATATAAAAAAATAAAGATAGGAAATAATCAACTTTGGTCAAACCTTAAATCATGTAAATCAATGAGATTTGGTGCCAAATAAAGAGAGTTGACCAATTGATTAAATTGCCTTAAATAAAAGATATATATTATCTGTAAAATGAGAAAGAATTAAATAAAATCTGCCCTTGAATGAAATCCATGATTTGGGGCCTAAACTTGAGGAAAGTTGATTCTTTCCTCAAGTATGCGGCCATGAAATGGCTATAAAAACCCTAGAGGAGAAACCCTAGAGAAGAGGGGAGGGGGAGAAAGATATAGGAATACGGGGGCAGCTGTCTTTTTCGAAGACTTTGAGAAGCTTATTGCCGCCTCTTAGCAACGCACCTTGCGGCTGACCACGAAGCTCTACCGCCAACGTTGCTGCCTTGTCCATCTTGCTGCACTAGCGGCTGCCACTGAGACCAACAGCTGCATATCATCATTCTCGCTTTTGTCAGTATCCACACCGCTTCTTCAGGCGTCCCTGTTTTGGCATTCATTCAAGTACCTTCCCTTGCCCTTTGTCCGTTGCATCCTTGCATACCATCATTGATCATCACGCGGTGCACTATAGCTTTGCAGCCGAGCCAATCACCATCCAGTTCTGTCTCGTTCCTGCACCAGCTTTTACGCCACCGCACCATCCGCTTCCTTGCCTGTTGTATCATTTGCACGAGGCCAACCTGATTCACGCAATTAAAGAAGACACAAATCGTTGCCAAGGTAAAAGAATTGTCAGTTATTCACATATACTTGATTTTCTTTTGCATTGACGTGTGGCCATCATGGTAAAAGAGAGGTATCTATTTTTTGTTATTTTATTTTATTCATTCACGTGCCCAAGTTAATAGTGATTGGCATGATTAACGTTTTATACTTTTAATTTATGTTTCTAGAGTAATCATGACTTCTTTGGATGTGATTTTATTTTATTTTTTTTTCTAATTTGTTCATTTTAGTTGATAAATTTGTTTAATTTATTTAGTTCATTATTTTTAGCATATTGTGTTCTTTGTCTTAAGGTCAAACTTATTAATAGTTGGAAACTTAGTTGAATGATCAAAATTATGTATAAGAGTTGTGATATTTAAAAAGAAAAAAAACGTAATAATAAATAAATAAAAAATAAATAGTGGACAGAAACATGTATTTCCCGACGATGGAACTTCGAGAGGATTGCGATCGAGTAATATTCTCGGAGATCTTGAGGTGAGGAGGTCTTTTTTAAGTCTTACCAGCTTGATGGAAGATTTAAAAAGATATTTCCAATATTTAAAATTCAAATTTATTATTAAAAATTGAAATAAGAATTAGTTAAGATTAATTACAATTAAAAGAATAAATTATAAAATTAAGAATTATAAAAATTAACATATTTAGAAATTAAAATAGAATAAAAATAATAAAAAAATACAAATTATCCGACGACAGAATTCTAAAGGGACTGCGCTTGAGTAGTACTTTTAGATATCTTGAGGTGAGGAGAGTTCTTTTAAGTCTTGCCAGCTTGATGGAAGATTTAAAGGATATTTCCAAGATTTTATAAATTAAATTATAAAAATAAAAATAAAATTAGATTAAAAAATAGTAAATTAAAATTAAGTTTATTATAATAAAGAATAAAAATCAAATTAATAAATTAGAATTAAAATTAGAAAAGAATTAAAATAAATAGAAATTAAATTAATTTAAATATTTTAATAAATGTGAATTATTCCGAGGATGGAATTTAAATGGAATTGCGCTTGAGTAATTTCTTTAAAAATTCCTAAGGTGAGAAAGTTTCTTTAAGGTCTTACCAGCTTGATGGAAGGTCTTTAAGAAAATCTTCAATTTTAAATAATTCATGTTTATTTAAAGATATAAAAATATATGAAATAATAATTTATATAAGGAAATAATAATAATAGAATAAAATAAGATAAAATAAATAGTATAAAATCAATAGAAATTGGATAGGAGTCTAAATAGGGATTGCATAATTTATTTAAATATCCGACGACGGAGCCTCTTCAAGAAAGGCGATTGGTCCTACTTGAATACTCTTGAGGTGAGAAAATTTTTTAAGTTGTCCAACCAGCTTGATGGAGGAGACTTAAAAGATTCTTCAATATTTAATTATATCGAAATTAAAGTAAAAGGAAAAATTAAGATAACCTTAGATTATTTGGTACCATTTTAGGATGGGCGTTGTGAGGGTGTTAATCCTTCCTCACGTAACCGTACTCCCGAACTTAGAACTCTTAACGTAGACCAAGCCTTATCCTTAGTTTGAATAAGTGACCAATCACACCTAGGTTAGAATGGTTGGTGGCGACTCCATAGTTTTGTGTCTAGCTATTAGGTTTCCCAAAACTTAATACGTTACGACAGGGAACAAAGTGAAAACAACTGGAGCTATGGATATGACTTGGCACAGGATGCAAGCATGACATGGAGAGTGGGAAGCCTTGGGAGACAACAATATATAGAGCATATGGCCACTCAGGTTTGCAAAGCTGTGATAAAAGCAAGGGAAATGGTTGATAAAGCCGAAGCCTTAAGACAAGAAATCCTCCCAACTGAAAAATACGGGCAACGGTTGCTGAACTTTCTAGACGAAGCCAAGGATCAATATCAGCAAGTTAGTCGTTTTTATGGATATAATCAGAATATGATTGGAATGTAACAAATGACTTGTTGAATGAATGAAAGTTCCCTTTTGTTGAAATTGTTATGGCTTAAATATCCCTCACAGCATCATTCATTTTGCGTCACATTCATTCATCTAACATCACATTCATTCATTTCTTCAGATAGTTTAAATAAAACGTAATATTTCAAAGATCACATCATGTAGTAATTAGTTCCTTATTGTGGTAATCAAGATTCAAGGATTGCTCCAACATTCAAGATTTCAACCCACATTCCTAAACACTTGTACAATACTCGGCTACGCTCAAAAGCAATAGAGGAAGAACATGGTAATAGGATGGATAGAATGGAGAAAGCACAAGAAGAAATCCGAGGGCAGTTGGCCGCTTTAATGGAAATGATGGCAAGGATGAACCGAGAAAAAGAAGTGGCTAGAGAAACACCTAACCTAGGGACTGAACAGCCTCGGGAAGATGACAATCCTCAATACCCTCCAGGATTTACCCCACTCTATGCCCAATCCTCACAAGACATGCCTCCACCTCCACCTCCACCTTATGCCCAATCTTCACAAGGCATACCTCCACCTCCACCTCCACCACAGCCTATGGGCAGTTATGCATACATGTATCCGGGAGCACCGAGTGCCTCGGCACAACCTCATATCACAGTGCCTATACCTCCCACTCAAGGGACAAGACCTGCGGATCCAATTCAAGTCCCTGACTTAGATGATACAAGAGAGCAAGAGAAATTAAGGGGTAGCGTGTCGGAGGTTAAAGGTGATTCCGACTCTAAGAAATTCAGCATCATAGAAGAAAGGTTACGGGCCTATAGATGCAATGGGACTATGTTTAGTACCGGATGTGGTCATTCCTCCTAAGTTCAAAACTCCCGAATTTGAAAAGTACGACGGCACCAAGTGCCCAATTACCCACGTGACCATGTATTGTCGCAAGATGGCTGCCTATAATCATGATGATAAGTTGTTGATACATGTATTTCAAGACAGCCTCACTGGGTCAGCTGCTAGGTGGTATGTGCAGCTAGATCGTACTCGCATCCACAGCTGGAATGATCTTGCTAGGGCGTTTATTGCTCAGTACAAGCATGTAATGGATATGACCCCAGACAGGTTGTCCATGCAAAATATAGAAAAAAGAGCCAATGAAAACTTTAAGGAATACGCTCAACGTTGGAGGGACATTGCATCCCAAGTCCAGCCGCCTCTAACGGAAAAGGAGATTACAGTGATGTTTGTAAACACTCTGAAGGCCCCCTATTATGAACGTATGATAGGAAATGCAACAAAGAATTTCGCAGACATGGTTATCACGGGAGAAATAATAGAAAGCGCGATCAAGAGCGGGAAGTTGGAAGGCAGTGATTCAAAGAAAGGTGGGTTATCCAAGAAAAAAGAGGCTGAAACCCAAGCAGTCACCCATACGACACCTCGATATAGGGGATATGCACCTTACCCACCTCGTTTTCGACCACCACCTCAACCTTACCCATATTACCAACCCTATTTCCCGGCCTCAAACAATATCTCTCCCGCTCCATACCAAAGCCCATTACAATCACCAACTTTTCAGCCAAATCTTCGTCCTCCAGCACCGTACTATACACCGACACCTACGGCCCAGCCTTACCAGCCAAATAGTAACCCAACTGCTAACCCAAGGCCTCCCCGAAGAAATGTTGAAAGGCCTCCCATTGACCCCATCCCTATGTCCTATACAGACTTATTCCCGCAACTAGTGAAAGGTCACATGATCGCGCCTCTTTACATAGAGCCAATGAAACCACCTTTTCCAAGATGGTATGACCCCAGCGCTCGATGTGACTATCATGGTGGAAACCCAGGTCATTCAACGGAGAATTGCACAGCTCTCAAGTATAAGGTGCAAGATTTGGTCAAGTCAAGAAGGTTAACTTTTTCCAAGGAGGTGGAACCCAGTATCAATGCTAACCCACTTCCCAGTCACAGTGGAGGATCAGTTAGTGCGACTGAAGTTGGGAAGAAGTGTTGTATAAAGAGACACGTGGAAGAGGTTAAGACTCTGATGAGTCTAGTATTCGATGCTTTAGTCAAAGCCGAGATGATTCAACCTATACTGATAGATTCGGGGATTTGTCAAGATGAATTAAGCCCAGAACAGACTTGCAAATATCATATGGGACACGTAGGTCACTCTGTCCAAAATTGTCCCCACTTTCGACACGTGGTCCAATCAATGATGGATTCATCTTTAATAGAGTTTTATACGGAGGAAGAGGGAGATATAGTGAGCACCGCCTCAGATGAATTTTCGGGATATGATTACCCTTGAAGGAAACCACTGACGGTGTTTTACAAAGAGAAGCCCAGTCCCAAAAAGGAAGAATCTAGCCATGTCGCCCCTCCAACCATGACAATCAAAATTCCGAGCTCTTTCCCGTACAAAAGCAATAAAGCCGTCCCTTGGAACTATGAATTCAAAGCGGTGGTTGAAGGATCAGGCAACACGGACTCGGACATGCCGGATAACGCAAACATTAGTGGGGTAGGAGGAATTACGCGGAGTTGGAGGTGCTATACTCTGGAGATGTTAGATAGGGCCCGAAAAGGGAAAGGAAAGGAGAAAGAGGAAGACAATCAGGCGGAGAAAGAAGAGGAACAGGCCCCGTTTTCCAAGGACCAAGGGGGAAACTTGCAAAAGCCAGTATCAGAGGATGATGCAAAGGAGTTTTTAAAGTTGATTAAGCACAGCGAATATAGTGTGGTCGAGCAATTGAACAAGATGCATGCTCGAATTTCACTATTATCTCTGCTGTTAAATTCAGAATCGCATCGGAACGCCTTAATGAAGGTGTTGAATCAAGCCTATGTGCCTCATGATATTCCGGTTGACAGTATGGACCAGCGGGCGGGAAATATCACAGCAGCAAACTTCATATCTTTTACCGATGATGAAATTCCACCGAAAGAGCGAGGAAGTATTAAGGCCTTGAACATCACTACAAGCTGTAAGGGTCACACAATTGCCAAGGTTTTGATTGACAATGGCTCGTCAATCAACGTCATGCCTATGGTCACGCTAAAAAAGATGCCCGTTGACCTATCTTACATACAACCGAGTAACATGGTTGTGAGGGCCTTTGATGGTTCCAGAAGGGATGTAGTAGGTGATATCGAGATCCCAATTGAAATCGAGCCGGTCACTTTCAATATCCAGTTTCAAGTGATGGATGTTTCCCCGTCATACAGTTTCCTACTGGGGAGACCATGGATCCACACGGCAGGTGCTGTTCCTTCATCATTGCATCAGAAGGTGAAGTTTGTTGTCGGTGATAAACAAATTTCTGTCTCCGGAGAAGAAGACCTCTTGATCACCAAACCCTTATCTGTACCCTACATCGAGGCAGCCGAGGAAGCGTTAGAATGTTCCTTCAGGGCCTTTGAGATAGTGAATGCAACATATGTCGGAGAAGGATCAAGAATACCCACCCATCGGTTGTCAGCCAATGCCAAGATGGTTGTTAAACAGACACTGCAAAAGGGCTGGCGTGTCGGGAAAGGTTTAGGGAAAAATCTGCAAGGACCTAGGAAACCTGTGAAGATTGTGGAGAACAAAGACAGGTTTGGCTTCGGATACAAGGCTACTGACTCGGAAAGGAAGAATATTTTGGAAGAGAGAAGGAAGAAAAGAATAGCTCGCCTCCGAGGATACAAAGAAGAATCGGAGAGGATGGTGATCCCGTACCTCTATGACACATTTCGATTTGGCGGATGCTATCACCCCGATTCATTAAAGGCAGTGGAAGCGAGACCTATGTTATTGATGAAAGGATTTTCTCGCGGATTCCTAGTCTAAAGGGGTGCATGGAGGAAAGGCCACTTTTGTTTTAAGAATGATTATGTTGTGGGGTATAGAGCTGAAAGACTGAATTGTTGAAGGATACCTTCTATCTTTTTGTTTTTTCTTTTGTAATGTAGTAAGGTAGATTATCAACATCTCGGTGTAGAGAGCTTTGGAAGATTTTTGTAAACTTGATCTTCATCATCATTTCAATAAATTAACAAGTTCAATGCATTTTGAGCACTTTCTTCTCATCCCTCATCATATCTATAACTGTTTTTTTCTTTCTTTTCCTTCACTACCATTGGTAAGAACAACCAACCATATCTGTTAAATCTTTACTTTTTCAGGAAAATGAATAATGAATGTGAAGATAACCTTAACAGCTATCCGGGGTTTGATTTTGAAAATTCTAGGCATGTTGGTGAACTCGATAACGATGTAGATTCAGACAATGATGCTTTGTCTCCAGATCTATTGAAAATGATTGAGCAAGAGAAAAAACCAATTGAACCCCACAAAGAGGTAATTGATATGGTCAACCTAGGGGATGATGAGAACGTCAAAGAAGTCAAAGTAGGCACAGCACTTCCATTGGTTGAAAAGCAGAGACTAGAGGAATTGCTTCGTGAATATGTAGATGTTTTTGCTTGGTCTTATCAGGACATGCCCGGGTTAAACACTGATGTTGTGGAGTACCGTCTACCTTTGAAAACAGAATGTAAGCCAGTACAACAAAAGCTTAGGCGCATGAAGCCGGAGATGTTGTTGAAGGTGAAGGAAGAAGTAAAAAAGCAGTTCGAGGCAGGGTTCTTAAAGGTAGCCAAGTATCCGGAATGGGTGGCTAACATAGTGCCCGTACCAAAAAAGGATGGGAAAGTAAGGATGTGTGTAGATTATCGGGACTTAAACAGGCTAGTCCCAAGGATAATTTCCCATTGCCTCATATTGATACCTTGGTGGATAATACAGCCCAACACTACATGTTTTCGTTCATGGATGGCTTTTCAGGCTACAATCAGATTAAAATGGCCAAGGATGATATGGAGAAAACCACTTTTTTGACAGTTTGGGGCACATTTTGCTACAAAGTTATGCCTTTCGGTTTAAAGAATGCCGGGGCCACCTACCAAAGGGCGATGGTAACCCTTTTTCGTGACATGATGCATAAGGAGATAGAGGTGTATGTGGATGACATGATTGCTAAGTCCCGAGGAGAAGAGGATCATGTAGCCAACCTTCAAAAGCTGTTCGAAAGGCTACGGAAGTTTCAGCTCAAGTTGAACCCTGCCAAATGCACTTTTGGCGTTAAATCGGGAAAGTTGTTGGGGTTTGTAGTCAGCGAAAAGGGAATTGAAGTGGACCCGGACAAGATCAGCGCGATATAAAATCTGTCGCCTCCACGCATACAAAAGGAAGTAAGAGGCTTTTTGGGAAGATTGAACTATATTTCCCGCTTCATCTTGCAACTTACGCTTAAATGCGATCCTATTTTTAAGTTACTTCGGAAACAAGATTCGAGAGAATGGAATGAGGCATGCCAAGAGGCCTTTGAAAAGGTAAAAAGGTACTTGTCAAATCCACCTGTTCTAGTACCGCCGACGGCTGGAAGACCCTTGTTGCTATACATGACTGTCAATGAACACTCTATGGGATGCGTATTGGGCCAACATGATGATACAGGCAAGAAAGAACGGGCTATCTACTACTTGAGCAAGAAGTTCACTAATTACGAGGCCAAGTACACTACAATAGAAAAAATGTGTTGCGCGTTGGCTTGGGTCGCTCGTAGATTGAGGCAGTATATGTTGTATCATTCGACTTGGTTGATAGCTAGGTTGGATCCCCTCAAGTACATCTTTGAGAAACCATCATTGTTAGGCAGACTAGTTAGATGGCAAGTTATGCTTTCTGAATATGACATCGTGTACGTGTCCCAAAAGGCAATCAAAGGTGGGGCAATAGCCGACTTCCTGACGGATCGTGCTACTGACGAGTATGAGCCTATCAAGCTAGATTTTTCAGATGAAGATATAATGTCTGTCTTTCAAGAGGAGAAAGAAGAACCTAATAGCAGACAGTGGAAAATGTTATTTGACGGCGCGTCCAATGCCTTAGGGCATGGAATAGGGGCGGTTTTAATATCTCCAAATGGAAAATATTACCCGTCCACAGCCAGATTAAATTTCAATTGCACCAACAACATAGCTGAATACGAAGCTTGTGTAATGGGCTTAGAAGTTGCAATCGAGAAGAGAATCAAAAACCTCAAAGTTTATGGAGATTCAGCACTGGTTATTTATCAGTTACGAGGTGAGTGGGAAACAAGGGACCAGAAGCTAGTTCAGTACCAGAAGTGCATAGCTGACCTGGTACAACAATTTGACGATATCATCTTCCAGCATTTATCTCGAGAAGAAAACCAGGTTGCCGATGCCTTGGCAACACTAGCTGCGATGTTTAAAATGGAGACAGAAGCAAATGTTTCACCAGTCAAACTGCGCATGAGAGATTCTCCAGCCCACTGTTCTAGTATTTAAGAGGAAGCGGATGGACAACCTTGGTATTATGACATCATGCAATACCTTAAGAATCAACAATACCTAGAGCATGCATCGGAGAATGACAAAAAGATCCTCAGAAGGCTAGCAATGGGATTCCTGGTTGATGGAGATGTTTTGTATAAAAGAGGTCGGGATCAGATGTTGTTGAGATGTGTAAACGCGTATGAAGCCAAAAGGATTCTGGAAGAGGTACACAATGGAATTTGTGGGGCACATGCAAATGGTCATTTCATGGCTAGACAGATTATGAGGGCAGGCTACTATTAGACTACGCTAGAAAGAGATTGCATAGATTATGCTAGAAAATGCCACAAGTGTCAAATCTATGTGGACAAGATCCAAGTCCCCCCGACTTCACTGAACATCATGGCACCACGGTGGCCTTTTTCTATGTGGGGAATGGATGTGATTGGACCCATCTCTCCCAAGGCATCAAATGGGCACAGATTCATTTTCGTGATGATAGATTACTTTACAAAATGGGTTGAAGCTGCCTCTTATGCCAATGTGACTAAGTTTACTGTTTGTAAGTTCCTAAAGAAGGAGATAATATGTCGGTACGGGCTCCCAGAAAGGATCATATCAGACAATGCCCTCAACTTGAACAATGACATGATGAAGGAAGTATGTGCACAGTTCAAGATCAAGCACCATAACTCGGCCCCATATCGCCCGAAGATGAATGGAGCCGTTGAGGCTGCCAACAAGAATATTAAGAGGATTGTGGGAAAGATGACCAGCACGTACAAAGACTGGCACGAGAAGCTACCATTCGCTTTGCATGCTTATAGAACGTCAGTGCGCACCTCTACTGGGGCAACTCCTTTTTCTTTAGTTTACGGCATGGAAGCGGTGCTGCCTGTTGAGGTAGAAATCCCCTCCCTAAGAGTCTTAATGGAACTAAACTTGGATGAGGCTGAATGGATTCGAAGTCGCTTTGAACAATTGAATCTTATAGAAGATAAAAGGCTTACAGCACTATGTCATGGTCAGATGTACTAGAAGAGAATGATGCGAGCCCATGATAAAAAGGTTCGACCTAGGCATTTCCGAGAAGGGGAATTGGTGTTGAAAAAGATACTCCCAAATCACCACGATAATCGGGGCAAATGGACACCAAATTGGGAAGGACCATATGTGGTGAAAAGAGCGTTCTCAGGGGGAGCATTGATCTTGACAGAGATGGATGGGAATGATCTGCCTAATCTGATAAATTCCGACGCTGTGAAGAAATACTATGCTTGAAGAAGAAAAAGAAAAAAAAAGAAGAAGAAAAAAGAGAAGGAAAATGAAAGGAGAATTCAAACTGAAAACCCAAAAAGGGCAGTTGGATTAAAGGAGGATATCCAAGTTGAAAACCTGAAAAGGCGGCTTGGATGAGGAAAAGATCAGCGCCTGGAGATCAAAATCATGCGAAGCATGACATCAGTCGGATGAATTCAATGTGACAGGGGGCATCAACGGATTAGTTTTTTCCGAAGAAAGCGCCAGTTTGGTTCGTGAAGGGTTATGTAGACATTCATTATTTGTTTTGGTCACCATTCCTTGAAATTCACCACTTGATCCTTGTGGCATTCGCTACCCCACTGTACTTTTGTTGTCATTGTCTCTTGTCAAGCCCAATAACAAATGCTTTTCTTCTAAAAATTGATTGTTCTTTTAGTCATTCTACTAACCGACAAAGTGCAAGAATGCATGACGTTTGTTAACCAAATTGAAAGGAAGATGATGATTAAAATGATAATCTATCTGCTAACATTACTAAAGAAAAGCAAAAAGCGAAGAAAAGAAGGAGAAGGGAGAAAGGAGGGAAAGAAAGAAATAAAGGAATGAAACAAAAGAAACTGAAAATTTGTGACAAATACATGTTGGGAACCAACTCCGATTCGAAATTAGCAACAACTATTTTGAAACATGGGGGAAAGATCAAAGAACAAAAGGGACAGTTCTGAGAACTTGATTACCACAATAGGAATTGCATGATTTTGGCAATAACATGCATTCGCATCTCATTCATAGTTTAAAAGTTCAAGCACAAAAAAGAAAAAAAAAGGGAGTGAGGGATCATTAACATCATTGATCAAGGAATTTGCATTGGCATTATTGATATTGCATTTGTGTTTGTATCTGTAATCATAGCGTTTGCCAAACATTGAAAAATGTGAATATGAGAGATTTTGATTTAAAAAAAATTCAAAAAAAAAAGAAGAAGAAGAAGAAGAAAAGAAGAAAGAGAAGGAAAAGAGAAAAGAAAAAAGAAAAGAAGAGAAAGAAAAAAAGAGAGGAAAAAAGAAAAGAATCTAAAGTTTCATTACCTCTGCTGCAAGAGGAGCTTTTTCAGAAAAAGAATTTAAAGTTCCATCGCCTCTGCTGCAAAAGGAGCACATTTCCAGAAAAAGAATTTAAAGTTCCATCACCTCTGTTGCAAGAGGAGCACATTTCCAGAAAAAGAATTTAAAGTTCCATCGCCTCTGTTGCAAGAGGAGCACATTTCAAGAAAAAAATTTTAAGTTTCATAGCCTCTGCTGCAAGAGGAGCACTTTTCAGAAAAAGAATTTAAAGTTTCATTGCCTCTGCTGCAAGCTGCAAGAGGAGCACATTTCAAGAAAAAATTTAAAGTTCCATCGCCTCTGCTGCAAGAGGAGCACATTTTCAGAAAAAGAATTTAAAGTTTCATTGCCTCTGCTGCAAGAGGAGCACATTTCAAGAAAAAATTTAAAGTTCCATCACCTTTGCTGTAAGAGGAACACATTTCAGAAAAAGAACTTAAAGTTTCATCGCCTCTGCTGTAAGAGGAGCACGTTTCCAGAAAGAATTTTAAAATTTCGCTACCTCGGTTGTAAAAAAAAAAAGAGAGGAAGAAGAAGAAAAAAGAACAAGAAGAAAGAAGAAAAACAAAAACAAAAAAAAAAGGAGAGAGAGAAGGAGAAGGATTAGGTGTTGAGTTGGACAAAATTGTTGTCTATTGTCTTTGCTTTATTCTTGATACTCAGCAATGAGCAAAGAGAGGCAGCTGTAGACACCAAATTTTGTCCAAATTGATAGTTTTAAATTCAATTGGACTTTCAAAATCCAAAATAAAACATTGGGCTTCAAGGCCCATTAAAATGAGTAAATTTATTTTTATTTTTATTATTATTAGTATTTTTTTTCTTTTTTTTGTTTCTATTATTATTATTATTATTATTATTATTATTATTATTATTATTATTATTATTATTGTTATTGTTATTTTTTGATTTGTTATTATGTATGTTATTATTGTTATTGTTTTTTTATCACATGTACTTTATTTTTATTATTTATTATTATTATTATTACTGTTTTTATTATTATTATTATTATCTTTTCTTTTATTATTATTATTATTATTATTATTATTATTATTATTATTATTATTATTATTATTATTATTATTATTATTATTTATTATTATTATTGTCGTTTTGTCTGTTTATCATCCACTTGCCGCCGACGGTTCCGGCCCTTCACCCCAGGTCTCGGGTATCACCAAAATGCATCTTCCCCAGGCTACCCATCCCATCTCTGACCACTGCCTTGGGAATCGGGAAACAATAGGGAGAACTCAGATGGGTTCTAACCCATCGGATTAAAGGAAGACTCGGAATTTTATTTAAAAGACTGGAATAATTCAAGCAAAGGGGGTTTTTTTTTATCTGGCTTGGAGACTTTTCAGAACCAAGAAATACTAAACCTACCCACAGAAACCCTAAACCGCCACCACCAAAACCGACCACCCCAAACACCATTCATCACCGTATACCTCCACCAAACCCGCCAAACATCACTACCATCGTCACCGAGACAAAACACCCTCACAGAAACCCAAAAAAAAAGGGACCCGAGACCCTAAGATTTCAGATCTGGAAACGCTAGATCTAAAATCTAGATCTTAAACCTGCAAGAAAAGCAAAAAAGACAAACAACCACAACCAGATCCAACAAGATAAAAACAAACACAAAAAAAAAACAAACACAAACAAAGGAAGGAGGTTTCGGAGAGGGCTAGATTCGTAGGGTTAGGGTTACTTTTGGGTATAACGGAGGCCAGATCCGGTAAGGGGAAGGTTAGAGGAGTGTTTTTTGGGCTTCGGGGAGACCTCCAGCGACCGGCGTACGGCAACGCACGGTGGCCGGAAATCGCTCGTAGAGGGAGGGTTAAGAGAATTTTGGGGTTTCTGAACTTTTTTTAGGAATCTCGGTAGCAAATGAAAGAAGAAAAAAAATGGAGTCTTTTATAAAGCATCAAAACGGTGTGTTTTGACCGGCTGACCCGCGTGCGACCCGCGACCCGAATCCGGATCCGAGATCCGTGCAAACCGCCCGTGACCCGGTTCTCCACTTCGCCCATTGCGACCCGCGTATCGTGACCCCACTCGGCGCTACGACCCGCATGCCGACCTTCTCCAGCCCATTGATCCGGCCTGCCTTGGCCCAACAGCTTCTAAGCCCAATCCATTTGAGTATATATTTATAATTTTATTTATTTATTTAATATTTGTTTAGTTATTTATTTATTCTGTTAGAAAATTTATTTTATGCATGAAAAAATGAATATTTATTTACATATAAAATACTTTAAGATTTAATAACTTTAAGCTTAATTATGGAATTAATCTTAATAATAAATGTATAGTTTTAAGATGTGTATGTAAATATATAATATTTTAAAATATGTGGATATAGAAAGTATATAGCCTTAAAACATATAAATATATATTTTTTAGAATGTATAAATAAATATATATAAAAATGTATATATACATAAATTATACGTGGAAACATATTTTGAAAATAAAAATAAATTTTTATTAGATAAATGAAATGTGGGTAAAAAAATAATAATAATAATAATAATAAATGAAGAATAATAATAAAATAAATAAAATAAGTATGGAATCTCGATGATAAGTCTTCGTAGAACTCGCAAGTAGCGATTCTTCGAAAAACTTTAGATGAGGGGAATTATATCGAATGTTACCAGAGTATTGGGATATTCGGTATTATTCCTCAATATCCAATTTCATGCTTATTTATTTATTTATTTAAAAAAAGGAAAAAAATTAAAAATTAATTAATAATAAAATGAATAAATAAATATATATAATAAAGAGTTTTGACAAATAAAGAGTGTTTAGAGAAATATTAATTAAGTGAAAACTAATAAAAACAAAAGAGGTAATAAAAACAATTGAGAAAAATAAACAAAAGGGGATTTTTAGAATTACATAAATAAAAAATAATAAAAATTAATCATAGTAAAGTTTCCAAAAGTAAATTAATTAAATAAGTAATAATAGAACTTCAATAACAAGGAATAATTAAAAGGATCAAGATAATAAATCTTAAAATTCTAAAATAAATGAAATTCTTCCGATGATGGGATGTCATGAAACTCACAAGTAGTGATTTCTTGACTGATCCCTAGGTGAGAGGAATTAGCTAAATGTTACCAGAGTATTAGGATATTTAGTTAAATTTGTCAATAATAAGAGTTTCATAAATAAAAAAATTAAAATATAAAGTTCTTGTTTATAATTCCACGTGCATCATCTACTATATGTTTGCATCATACGCATAAACATTAATTTTAAAATAAATGAAATTCTTCCGATGATGGGATGTCATGAAACTCACAAGTAGTGATTTCTTGACTGATCCCTAGGTGAGAAGAATTAGCTAAATATTACCAGAGTATTGGGATATTTAGTTAAATTTTTCAATAATAAGAGTTTCATTAATAAAAATCAAAATATAAAATTTCTTTTTATAATTCCATGTGCATCATGTACTATATCCTTGCATCATGTGTATAAGTATTAAAATTCTAAAATAAATGGAATTCTTCGATGATGGGATGTCATGAAACTCACAAGTAGTGATTTCTTGACTGATCCTTAGGTGAGAGGAATTAACTAAATGTTACCAGAGTATTGGGATATTTAGCCAAATTTCTCAATATCAAGAGTTTCATTAATAAAATCAAAATAAATAAAATTTCTTTTAAGTTTCATATGCATCATACATTCTCATCAATACTACATGCGTATACGATCAATTATAAAATAGCGTGAGCACCACCGAAGATGAGATTACATAGAACTTACAAGTAGTGATTCTTAAGAAATCTCTAGGTGAGAGGAATTATTTCAAATGTTACCAGAGTATTGGGATATTTGATTTAATTTTTCAATAAATGGTGTTCATGTTGATTTTCATAATAAATCCATTTACAACAGTAATTTTTCAAGCAAATACGCTAACTTTTTTATCATCAAAAGTCAAGACTATCTTATCAAATTCAAAAGATACCATGTAGTTAGGATGGTACCGTTTTTTAACGGGCGTCGTGGGGGTGTTAATCCTTCCTCACGCGTAACCGTACCCCCGAACCCAAAATTTTGTTTTCGCAGACCCCAAATTATCTTTTTAATGAAACTTAATTAGTTTTGAGATTTTGTTAAAAAAGATAAATATTTTAGGTGACCAATCACACCTAGTCAAAAAAGATTGGTGGCGACTCCCTTTTTTTTTAAATGTTTTTTAAAATGGTCGAGCTCGAAGCCGTTACGACAAGTGTCCTTTCATATTTGTGTATTTGTTTGTTTGTATTTCATCATCTTGCAAGTTGAGCAATTCCAAGTGTCAGTTTTATCGATAAAGAGTGAAATGGAGTAAAGGAAGAAGATTCATTCTGAAGCGTGAATTTTTAGTCAAATATACAATAAAATCTTACCAACTCTCTCAAAATATGTAAGGAATTATTAATGAATTTAAACACAAAAGACTGCATATTTATAACAGCCAAACAACTCTTTTCAAATGGACATATCTTGTCCAAGAGACACCACTTTTATTTATGTCTGTTAGACATAACTTTTGGCTGTAGGCATGTTTGTGCATGTTTGGCTTAGCTTATGGAAGAACTTATCTACTTTATAAGCAGAAGCCAGGTGTTTGGCTTTCGAATTTTTAAAAATTTTAGCTTATGCGGGAAGCAGTTTTGAGATTTTTGATGAAGCTATAAATTGAAGCTTTTCCAAGAAGTGCTACTATTAATAATATATATATATATATAGTGAAATTTTTACATTTTCACTTTATTTTTCAATAATTTACAAAATTACAAAATTACAAAAGAGGATTCATATTATTTTACAATAATTTATTTATTTTGTCCCATTTTTGTATTTATTTCATTTGTTTAATTTTAATTAACAAAAAATTTTATTTAGTTTTATTTTTTTTCACTTAAAAACTTGTGATTTAATTTAATAAAGTTTATTATTATATTTTTTCATTTATCAAAAATGTATAAAAATTCTAGTAAATAGTTTTCAATATTCTACAGTACTTTTATACTAGGTTTGCCAAACACTAAATTAATTTCTCTTAACAGCACTTTTAAAAAAATTCTACTCAAACAGCACTTTTTACAACAGCTCCAGCTAGGCCAAACAGACCTTTTGTTAGATTACCTAATTTTAATTAATTCAAAATTAAAATAAATAACCTTTAGCTAACCCTCAGAAGCCCAACTGTCCAAGTGCCATTTATAAATTAGAGTTTATATATGTGCACTAATAGCGTATAACTTTTATATACTGTCAATTAATTATTGGATAACACATCATAAATGAGCAAAATCTAAAAATGTATAGACTCTTAAAAATAAATTTAAAAACTTTATTAATATTTATTTTTAATGACTTTCATATGAAGTGTCATTCTATAATTGATTGATAATGTGGTGCATCGTATATAAACTCTATAAATTAATATAGAAATGCAAAACTCTTAGGCCAAGCCATTAGTCCAAAGCTGAAGGCTTTCAACCAATTTATTAAAAACTATAGTGCTTACATATAAAAACTTTTTGTCTTCTTTTCTTTTTCAATGCAAGATTATAAAATTAATATTTTAAACTACTCAACAACACATCGTCTAAAAACATTATTTTCTTAAAAACAAACGTCAAAATTCTTTCATTAATATTTATGTAACATCGTCAATAACCCTTTAATCAAATGATTAAAAAAAATTTTTAACATCTTGTAATATTTGAATTTGAATCCAAACAATCTTATCCTTTAACCTCAATTATAAAAAAATGAATGTCTCTCAAGATACAATCAAGTAGGATTCCAAGTTGCCACTTGCTACCACAATGTAAGAGGACCAGCACAAAGAGCATCATTCTCTTCTTGCTTCCGATGGGGATAAATGCAATTTCATTTCAGTCATAAACCACCCTCCACTTGCTGTAGGAAACTTGGTTTTCAGCCATTGATGTTTTTCCCATTTGGGTCCACCTACTCAACTATATACAATTTCTCCAATTTTGGCAAGGAGGATTACGGGGGCGCCCTGGCACATGTGGTTGGTTGCAGATGGCAATTGTTATAAACCAAGAGGGTGGTCCATATATTTCTCAACACATTATAGTGGGTGGCCCATAAGGGCAGAGCAGCATATGATGATATTCAACTCCTTTAGTTGAAAAATCATCACATCAATTACTCACATTTAGATTGATTCCTCTAAACCTACCATTCCTTTCATTGATTATAGCTATTAGCAATCCTTGCCAAATTAAGACCCTAGCTAGCTAGCTAGCCAGAGATAAATATGCCATAGCATATCTGGATTGAGATTTGAACGTACTCATGATTTGTGTATATATTTGGTATTTGTGTCGCTAAAAATACAAATTTTTTTTATAAAAATTCATGTTGCAATATTAAATACAAATAATTTTTTTAGTTTTTTGTCAAATTCATATAAAATTTTTATTAAATTTTAATTTGTATCATATTCATGTAAAAATTTCATATTATTTTATTGTATCTAAACTGGAAAATTTTGGCTTACGTGTGACAATGGTCTATCCAACAATAACCCCAGGACTAAAACGACTATTTTGATATGCACATGTTTTTTTCGTATAGCAACATGTACGATGGTCGGACGATTAAATTACTCGAGAATAATAAATTTAAATTAATAAAACATTTATTCTTTATAATATTAGACCATCAAATACTTGAGCCTTTTTTTTCTTTTCTTATTGGTTTTTTCATGAATAAGATTGTTACGAGTCGCATCATATGATATTTAAGAAAAATATATAATTATTTCATTCTATATATTTTTAATTTAATAAAAATAATATATTAAATATATAAACTTTCTTAAAATAGTATTATAACCATAAACTTCCGCTTATCATATTCGATATAAAAAAGAATGGTGCTGAATAATTTATGGATATATATATGATGCACTGACAATGTATAGTTTCTATACACTGTCAATGCATCAGAGGTTGAATTTTTTTTTATTTGCCCATAAGAGCCTATTGATGAGGTGTCAACCTCTGATGCATTGACAGTGTATAGAAACTATACACTGTCAGTGTCAATCTCTGATGCATTGACAGTGTATAGAAACTATATACTGTCAGTGCATTATATATAAACTCATAATTTATTCCCTCTTGACTTTTTTATAGTAAAAATATCACGTATTAAAGAAGCCCCAAATTGTAATAATAAAAAAAGGAAGCACCTAATTGAATAAGGCCAACTAGTACTATATCACTAACTTAAATTTGGCAGGGTCAAATGTTAATTGATGCTTCTATTATTTACTTAATTTTTGCTTTTTTTATTTTTTAAAAAATTAATAATAAATAGTAGCAAAAATGATACTTGATTAAACTATTTTAGATACGACATGAAAATAATAAAAAAAATAAAAATAACATGAGAACAAATTTTAATAAAAATTATTCATATAAATTTAACAAAAATTAAAAAATTTGTCAGATAGACATGAACACGATACAAATATCCAAATTGCTAAATTTAAATGATAAATCCAATTAAATTGTTTACCTTCAAAGCTAAAATGTGGTCAAACACTAGAAGGGAAGAGAAAAAAACAATGTCCTCTGAAAATAAATATTGAATCTTGACGAGTTGCGAAAAGAAAAGGCAACAACGAAATAACAAATAATATCCGAGTGAAGGGTAGAGTTCAATTTTGTCTAGCAATTGAAAGACAGGTTGAACTACGGAGATTAGATTTCCCATATCTTCTCCCACTCCCACCAAATTCATAAACAACAAAAGGGGGCGTCAAATCCTTTCCCTCGTGAATGTCGCGGTAAGTGGTAACTAGCAAAAAGTACTTAAAACACACTACACATAAAAGAATCTATCAAGCATAATTATGCTATACATTATACACATTAATTTATAGTTTTAAATACGACACAATAATATAACACAAAAATAATATAAAAACATGAATTAGAATTAAATAACAATTGCATAGAATTTTGATAAAATCTAAATAATATTAATTGTGTTTGATATGTTAATACAAATTTTAACACAATAATTTTTATATTTTACATGATACAAGTGTAATTTAACACAACACAAACACGAAATATATAAACAATTATCAAGTTTAACGTAAAAAGAAAAAAGACCTTATTAAACCATAGGGATTAGCGTATTCGATATAACATTAGAAAAACATACATTGTTGATCAAATTCCATCATACCACACTTCAAACAAAAGAGATAAAAAACATCAATAAAGGTTTTTTTAAACAATAAAAGTTTTCGATTTGAGAAAAAAAATATTAAAATTCAAATCCCAAATATATAAAACTTTCACATCTTAAAAATAAAATATAAATATTTAAATCAAAATCAAAATCAATAAACCTTTGGTTTAACGACAAAGAGTAAGATATTAAAACTTAATAATTCAGATTCAAGCTCAACATGGATAGGATGCTATTATGCTACAAATTGCCATTGAGATAAATGATCGACTATTAGGTTCTATCATCATTAAATACTACAAGTTCATACAATAATTATATTTATCTTCACAACCTTACCTTAGCTTAATTTGCCTGATAAGCGCAATTAAACAAAAGGAAAGAATATTTATATCTTTTCCATCTCTAGATTCCCTACTGAAAACTTGAACCTGGAGTGTAAATAGCAAGATCAGGCCATCCATTGCTACTGCCACTCCAACAACTTGTGTCCTCCTCCCCACCACCCAAATAACTCTCCCCGTTATTATTGCTATCTCCTAATGCCGGATCCCGATCTGAACCAGGACCCATTCCACGACCCGAATCCAAATTCCCTTCAAAATCACCCATTTGCTCCGTTTTCAAACCCGACCCATTTGGTTTCAACCCTTCTAGAACGTTACCAAAGTGCCCGCTCGACGCCAACAGCGAGCTGAAGCTCCCACCGATGTCCATCATCTCCCTATCTTGATGATCAACGGACAAGACGTACATCCGGGTCGGGTTGGCCTCTGAATCCCTGAGCTCTGAACAGGAATTCTGAATCCCTGAGTTCAAAACAACCTGCTGGGGATGCGTCGCTGATGTTGTCGACGGTGGAGAGGAGTCTGGAAGTTTTTGATTTTGGGTTGGGTCAGGAGCGGGGTTGGGCTGGCGTTTGGGGTTGTTGGTGGTGGTGGAGGAGGAGGAGCGTTTGGTGTTCTTGCGGGTGCTGCCACCGACGGGGATGTTACGAAGGGCGCCGCCCTTGGTCCAGTACCGGCGGCAGTTCTTGCAGAAATGGCGGGGCTGAGACAAGTTGTAGTTGTTGTAGTAACAGAATTTAGTGTTGGTTGAGTCACAGCGCGGGCATTTCAGCTGCTCTTGCTCTGGAAAAGCCGGCCTTTTCATTTGTTGAAAACCCGTCAGGTCTTGCATTTCAATCTAATTCTCGTGACCTCAAGAAAAAAAGGAGTAAAAAGGATTACTATTTTTGGATTTTGGACTATAAAAAAGACTTCAATTATAAGCTCAGATCACTTTCTAATTGAATTTGATGATAAAGTTTTGTTTCTCCGGAGAAAATTGGGTTGATCAGTTTGATCCTTGAGGATCTGAAAGCGGTGTTTTCCTTTCAAGGAATTGAAATGCTGTTAGCCTTTGTGAAACTGAAAACAAAACAAAAAGGAATGATAATTTTGTTTCAGGGATCCATACAACCTAGGAGATAATCAAACACATGCTCTAAACCTATATTAAAAGCAGAAAATCATAAGAAATGATCAGTGCTAAGTTAGCTTTGAACACAATGAGCTTTGAATCAAGGAAAACTAAAAAAGAGACAGGAGACAAACGCCAACGTAAGTCGTCAAAGTTGGTCTTGTTTTCATAACATGAGAAATTCAAAGTTTGAAAGATGTAGAAACAAGGAAGAAAGAGAAAACAGAAGTGGCCAAGTGGGTGTTGAAAATCCTGCAAGAGGCTGATAAATCTGCGTGTCTCGCCGCGTGAGAGTGACCACTTGGCTTCAAATAGAGCGAGACCAGGCAGGCAGGCACTGCGCTGTCACTCTCTCACCGGGCCTGGGTAGGTTGGGATTTTTGGATTGGCTCAACGGATTATGATTTTTAATTATAGACACGGTATAATAATTTAAATAATAAATATAAAAATAATAAAAAATTTTATAAAATTTACATATAAATATTATAAAAGATAAAAAAATTATTTTTAATATGTTGACATAAATTTTAATATAAAATTTTAATATTATTTATGATATAAATATATTTTTTTGTGTAAATCATAAGTACCTCATCCATTTTAACGATCTGAGATTAATTTTGTTCAAGGTTTAGTCACAATTAAAACTCTTCACTCCTTTTCAAAGATGTATTTAGTGAGAGTCGAACCCGAAAATTAATATAAATATAATTTTACATGACACATGAACGAATTATGTATGCAAATTTATATCATTCAAGCGCAAACCCACGGGAGGAAAATGCTTCCACTAATTTAATAATTAATTATTGATTACAAAATTGTTAGGAATAATAGCTAAATAAGCCCTCAATCTTGAGCTCAAAATGGAATTAAGCCCTCAACGTTTTATTGCGTGAAAATCAGTGCATAAACTTTTATTTCAGTGGAAATAAACCCTCAACCTTCTAAAATTATGCAATTAAGTCCAAATCTGTTAAATGCACCAACTGCCGTTAGTATATCTAACGTTGAAGCTGACGTGGATAACTTAGTTGGCTGCCACGTGGCATGCCACGTGTGCAATACTAACGGCAGTTAGTGTCATTTAACAGATTTAGACTTAATTGCATAATTTTAGAAGGTTGAGGGTTTATTTCCACTGAAATAAAAGTTTATGGATTTATTTTCACGCAATAAAACGTTGAGGGCTTAATTCTATTTTTAAGAGCAGTAACCTTAATATCCTTATGCCGAGATCCATTCGGGAATGTCGCAAGTGATCTTGTTTTACATCGGTGATCATGGACTTTTTGTTTTATTTTATTTGTTATTTGAAAAATTTTATGGGTTGGGGAGACAACAAATGTCAACGAGAATGATTAACTGTTGTCATTAACATTAAACATATGATTAATTTGGCAATGAGGTTGTTTAGTCAAGAAAAATGAATATTTTTATGGATAATTATTACATACACTGACAGTAAAGTTTTTTTATTCTACAAGCAGCGTTAAAATTATAACATGTGTCTTATAAAAATATTAAAATAAATAAAATAGGACATGTGTCACGATCTTAACGTAGCTTGTAGAATAAAAAAACTTCACTGTCAGTATATGTAATAATTATCTTATTTTTATTCCTTTTACTTTTAATTAACAATTGATTTATGTAGATTCCAGTCGATTCTAGCATTTTATTTTACCTAAAGATTTATGAAAGGAAGCAAGTCCTAAATTAGAAATTTATTGTTTTAGCATCCCAGTTACTATGCACGTTCTTTTATTTTTAAAATTTTATGCAAAAAAAAAAGATCCAATGTGACATTTTTATTTATAGAATCGCAAAACCTTTAATTTAAATCGAACATGAAAATTGAGCGATGAAAAGGATGAACAAAAAATATATATGTTAGGTAATTTATTTATATAAATTATATAAGCATAAATATTTAGCAAAGGCAATAAGTAAACTATGAGTTAGAGATAATAAAATAGGAAGGACAAATATTTACCAATCAAATAACTAATTAACATAATTATAAATATGCCATGAAAAAAATAAATACCTCTCGTTCTCAAGCTACATAAAAGAATAGAGTAAACAACTTAATCAATCCAAAAGCAGCAAAATAACACGTTTAATATGCATATGCTACCCTAGCTAGTCTTGTTAAACAAAATGTCTTTACCGCCCAAAGCACTGAAAATGATATGAGAAAACAAAGAAATAAATTTGAAAAAGCTTAATAAAACATAAGCATGGCTCAAAGCTTGAGCGCATTTGAATTATGTATTTACGTTATGTATCTAAAAATTATTTTTTTGCATTATTAATGGAATTTAAATTTTTTTGTCAAAATTAAAATTTTTTACTATCCATCATGATATTTTTTTTAAAATATTAATATATTTATAAAATAAAAAATGTGAGAAAAATTTAATATGATTTTAGAACATTGACTATTGTGAAGCTTGAACACAATATTCAATAATAAATGCACATAGAAATTAGCAATAATCTTAAATAAAATCATTAAGCCACAGTCAGTATTCATCAAGTGAGCCAACCAAACTGCAAGCCAAGCCGGAAAAGCCAACTCTCCGAAGCCTGCGTGCAAATAAAGCAAGTTCTCCTGTGACTCCGTGACGACACCATTATGCATCAGAGCAGCAAATCAGGGCCGTTTAATCCGTCACATGCTTGCATCAGAGCCGTCAATGAGGGAATTTTGCGTTACGCTGCCGTCAGCCCTGCAGTGGCAAATGTATCCGCAACACGTGGCGGAACCCCACGATCGGTTGTGGCTTGCAAGCACATTGGGTTTGGGGGCTGAGTGGGAAGGTTAGGTGTTAGGGTGACGGGCTAAATCCAGTGAAGGGAATGTGAAAGCGTGCGAGGTGGGCCAATTTTAGTCCCTAATTTATCTATCCGTTGTTTGTGCTGCCGACGTGTCCTACACGAGCACTGTGGAGAGGTGAAATGTTTTGTCACGCGGTTTCTTTTTTTCGGTGTTAACCATCCGATATCCCCATACTTTTGATATAGGACTTTTGTCACGCGGTTTCTGCTTGATTATAAAATGACGAAAGAATTTTTTTCGATGGAAAGAAATAAAAATGGATTTATTTTTTAAATATTTGAATTATGAAATTATTATTATTGAAAATATTTTATTATTTATTATGCTTAATTTAATTAAAATTAATTGAAAACTATAAAACGAATAAGAATATGTATGAATACATAAAAAATACAAAGAGTTTCTTTCTTAATTTGATTGCTCATAATCTCCTACCAGGTAAAAATAGCAAAAGCATGATTGTAACTTAACAGTTATGCCAAGGCCAAATTTTTTATATATATTACATAATTCATAAAATTCTGATAAGCTCACGTAAATATTTACATGAACATATTCTTTTTCATATAAAACACTTGAAAATTATGTCAAGTAAACGTTTATGTACACATGTTTTGTTCAAGAAATATAGATAACCATAACATAAACGCCTAGATGAACATATCTGCTCATGATATGTAGATACGAAGAAATCTGCTTCACTATCTCATGATTCGCCACCAATTACATGATTCATCATTCCATAATCCTTTTGAATTGATATGAATACTCATTCAAATAATGGTATAAATTCATTTTAAAAAAATTCTCCCAACAACTTAATATGTTATCAATTTTAAATTAAAAACGCATCCTCAAGTAACAAAAACATTTCAACAGTTTTTTAACTTCAAAATACATATTTAAGACTTTTATTTAATACATTTAAAACAATTAAAATTATCTAATCATTGCCTTCAAAAATTTTAAATATTACCTAATGTTTAAAAAAAACAAAATATTTAAAAATAATTTAAATATTATACGTAAATAATATAGATGTATAAAAAGGGTGAGTTGGGTGATGCCCAGCTTTTTTTTTTTTTATTTCTTTCTTTGCTTAATCCTTGAACAGACAAAATAAAATAAAAACATGTAAAAACAAAATCATTTTCCCTTAATCTAATGTTCAAAGTACTTAATTTTTTTTAGCATTCTGACGGACAAAACAATGAAATAAAGTAAAGGGTACTTAAGTTGAAAGTTTAAAAAATTAATCTTCCAAAAAAGCCATCAATTTTTTTTTTTTTACCAAATAAGTATAGAAGATATTTTGAGGGTGCTTTTTTTTTTTATATATATTTCTGAACTTATATTTTTATATGTTTAAACACATAAAATGATTTAAAAAAAAATTGTCGGTTTCGTAGCATTGCGAAAGTGTCATTCTAGATTTTATAACTGAACAACTTTGGAGCTGATCATTGTTGATAATTTTAATTTATTTTGATGTTGTCTAAAACATAAATTTCTCGATAATATCAATATGAAAATTGTACATTTAGATCTTATTTTAAAGATTGAAATAAATTATGTGTGCCCCACTTTAGTAATAATAAAGAACTAAAGATCTGAATAGTTGTATACTTGATTTTAATACTTACTCATCATTTCTAAGAAAATAAGAAACGCTAAATTAATGCCATATGCTTCTTAAATTCAATTATGGGATTTTACCAATACAAACACACAAAGATTTAGCGTATTTAATATATAAATTTATTTTTCATATGAAAATGACATAAATGTTCACTACAAATTAACTTTGTAATCTAAGACCATATGTAAAAAAAAAATCATATAAAAAGATAAATTAATTTGTTTTTCATAATCTCTCAAACTCTAATTCTCATAAAAACATTCATATCCATTAATTGAATAACATATATATATATATTAATTATCAATATATGTTGGACCGAGTGAAAAGAGCTCAGTACTCTTTAAGTAAGGTCTAGAGTTCGAGTCTTGTGAATGAAAAAAATAGCATTGGGAGAGCTCCCCATATCGAGCCTGAATCATTGCTCAATTTCGGATAAGTCAATACCTAAAGTGATTTTTGGATACTGAAGGATTTCAACCAAATGTGTGTGTATATATATATATGTATATGTGTGTATATTTATATATATAAACATTTGGGTTGGTTCGAACCAAAGAAGCTTTGTGAAGCGAAATGAGAAGCCATATTATTTTAGACTTGGGTTTAAGAGAGATTGAACTTGAAATTATAATCAGTGTATTAATTTCTTTGAAGGGGTAATTATGAAAATTGATAACTAAACTAAATTTAGGTTAACACATGATGAGACTTAAACTAAGACCTCGAAATACCAAGATCTCGTCTTTGTCACTAAGTCAATGTTTTATTGGCCGGATTCTACTTTTTTTTTACAGTAAAAAAGGAAAAAAAATTAAGAAAGCCAAAATGAAAATTTAAACATAAGAAAAAACTAGTTAAAAAATATATTTTATAATAATTTTTATTTTTGACAATTTATTTTCTAAAAAATGATTTTAAAATTTTAATTATTTCCAAAAATAATTCTTAAAAAATTTGTTCAAGAAGATATTATTTTATCAAAATTATAGTTTTTTCTTGAATAAAAACAAAGAAAAGAAAAAAAAAGAAGTAAAAAAAATGAAAAGAAGGAAAAATTTTGGATTAATTAATTAAACAAATATCCTTATTATTTTATTAAATGTTTAAGTTAATTTTTAAATAAAAAATTTAAGAATGAAATGAATAAAATATAAGTATTTATTTCTAATCTCATGAGATTAAAAATAATCCTTACTTTTTGAAGAGGATTGAATCATCCTATGCTAGGAAGATAACTAATCTTCCTTACAATCCAACTCTCTCGTTAATATGTATACCAAATATAAAATAAGATGATTATCACCCCATCTTATCTATCATCTTATGCATCAAATATGACCTAAAAATTTATTTTTGGATATTTGCAACCATTTTCCATCAATAAAATAACAATTAAGTACGTATCAATGTGGAGAGTACAACTTTTAAAATTATTTGAGAAAAAAATTCAAACAAAATCTGACAATACTTTTGATTATATTGTTAATAAATAGTAAAAGACAAAGCAAAGATTATGGTATGAGTTAATTGATAAATGCATTTATAATCTCAATTAATTATTCTTAGTTGCAGAAAAGATCACATCATAAATGGTCAAAATAACAAAAGAAGAGAACATTTTTTTTCTTATCTTTGGATTTGGCACGTCTCAACTGAAAATAACTTGTAAAACTTATAATATTATTATATAAAAAATAAAAATTTAAATGAAATGCTATTCAACCACTTTAATTAGAAAGTTTTTCCTAGAAATTTTTAACAATAATATATCTTCAAAAACAGTGAATAATACATCAATTTTCAAGTCATTTTTTATTGAAACCGAAAATATTGACTTCTAAGAAAATGGAGCCTAGGGCCCGTCCCAAACTATTAACGGCTATGATTAGGGCAAAGAGGACGTGGACGGCTAATATAGCATCAAGAAGGTGATCGTAGAAAATGACGGGAGAAAGTGACGGTAGCAGCGGCACGAATGCACGAGAGAGCGTGATGGAGGTAGGGCCCAGGAGGCATAATGGGTGGGGCCCTGTGCCTTAAATGTCCATGTCTTTCCTTTCCCTCTTGCATGAGACATGGCTGTCCCTGAAAATCATTCCCCGGATTCACTGTTCGTTTATTAGGGTTTTATTTATTTATTTTTAAAAATCTTATTATTCAAATTTAAAAATAATATTTTACTTTTGATATTTTTTCAACAAAAGATATTAATGCCTAGAGATATTATTGCAATATCATATTAAAAATAATTGAATAAAGATGGTCGAGATGTTTTCTTTAAAAAGAAATGGTTAACGAATAAAAAATTAGAAAAAAACAACTGTGTTTCAAATTAGAATATTAAATTTATTA
The DNA here is from genome assembly GCA_031772115.1 of Heritiera littoralis. Taxonomy (NCBI): domain Eukaryota; kingdom Viridiplantae; phylum Streptophyta; class Magnoliopsida; order Malvales; family Malvaceae; genus Heritiera; species Heritiera littoralis. Next base: position 2,511,780 of record JAPDPK010000090.1, read on the forward strand.
TCATTTCAAACATTGTATTGTTTTTCAATAAAAAAATATTATATTGCTTTCATCGTTATTTCCTTATTAAGAAGATTCAATACAAAATAAATTATATATATTTAAAATAAAAAATATTATCCGAACAAAGTCAAGAGAAATTCCTATTATCTCATTTTATAATATTTATTAATAAGTTAATATGATAATTGAATATTCAATTTTTTTCTAAAATTTGAAAATGTCATTGTGTATTAGGTAATTTAATAAATTAACAATTACTTATTTTAACCATGCTTAAAGTATCAATGAATTAGTTACCAGTACGATTTTAGTTAAAAAAAAAATTTCTATATTTCGGGATGCTAAAAAATTTATAAATTCGAAACTTTTTGAATATAAAATTGTTTTAGAAGAATTTTTAAAAAATAAAATCAAATGCCTGCATTTTTTTTAATAGTTTATAATATGTGATAATTTTTTTTTAATTACTCGATTATTTTTTAATTACTCGAGGGATAGAATACCGGCCAAACCTTATAAACTAAGTACATAACAGCGAAGCAAAACCTGAAATTGAGCATCTTTGGAAAACTTAAGTGGGAATGCAAAAACAATCGACAATTGAGATGCGAAAAATCCCGAGTTTTCAATCAAAAACCATGACTTGATATTTGTTAAAAAGGATCAATTCTGACAAGAATCTGATCGAAAGTTAAAGATGTTATTCCTCATCACTACCTAAGCTTCATCCATTCTTGTTCTTGGCTTCATATTCGACGTTGATAGAAAAAATAAATTTAATAATTCGTGTATTTGTATCGTATCTGATTTGGATCAAATCGTATAAAATATAAAATTTAAGATTTATATATGATGCATGGATAATGTATAATACACTGTCAATGTATCAAAGGTTGACACTTCATCAATAAGCTTTTATTAGCAAATTGAAAAAAATTATTTGTATTTATTTTTAAAAACTTGATATTTTTTTAATTGTATATTGATGAGGTGTCAAGATCTAGTGTATTGACAGTATATAGAGACTATACACTGTCAGTGCATCATATATAAACCCTAAAATTTATCATATCATAATTCGTGTCAAATGTTGAACATCAAATGGATTTTTTAATTTTTATCAAAATTTTAATCCATATTTTTTTATATATGTCAATTTTATGTGGACAATGGTGTTGCTTTCAATAGTCAAGTAGCTTTCATGCAGAATCGATGCTTTGAAGCTTTATATTTGATAAATCAAGTCAGCGCGTTGAAATCAGCTTTAAATGAATGTAATGCAATCGGCAGCATGTTCAGTTGTCATCAAAGTGTGAACATTTGAAAGAATTTAAGAGCAAAAATTCCACTTGGCCTTCCAAAAATCGGTACAATGTCATGAACAAAGCGAAAATGGAACGAAATTCACGAGCATCATCTTGAACCAAAACCAATAGAACATTCACAAACTTGGCAAGATTATTGTGGTAGTAATCTCTAGCTGACACAGTCTGATAATCAGCTTCAGAGTTCAAGGAGATGACAAAATTATTGCAGATAATATTAGATTGTTGAGCTCAAGTTACCGGAAAGAGTTTGTAGATTTTTTTAAACATGGAAACCTGTAAGTGTAAACCCTCTTCCGATGATCTCGCCGCCGCAGAACCAGGCAAAGCACTCGACTCCGATCAGAGCAGCCGTGCTAGCATTTTCAATGCTCCATGCTTCCTTGGTCTTTAAGAATTGTTTAAGGGAGTCAAGCTCTTTCCAGAATGCTTCATATCGTCGAGGAATACTGCATAGACATCAGGTTGAAGTAGAACACAAGCATTATTCCACTGTTTCAAATGTTTGATTGCTCACCACTTTCAAGCTAATCTAATACGCGGTAATTTGTCAACAACCACTTGGCCTAGTGATTAAAGATGAGTTGTGACATATTGTAAGTTTTAGGTTGGAATTCAAGCACCCCATCTCCAGTTATTTAATATTTTCCTTGTAACAAAAAAAAAAGTGATAATTTATTAGTATAAATGATGGGAAGGGGTTAAAGAAGGAAAAGCTTTTAATCATCAGTTCGGTTTTATAGTCACTTTTCTGCCTTTTAGTATTGGATTAATTTAGACATGACAATTTGTGACATAATACAGTGACACGACACGAAAATGATGTTAATAGAAAACATGAAGGTGATATGAGTTAAAATCCGATAACAACTATACATGAATATGACAAAAGCTAAAAAATTAGTGATTTCATATTTTACAAGATAAAAACATGGATTATGTACATGAATTGTTAGATCTAAATTAAACACTTTTCCATCCAAACTATTCTTATTCTTCCTGAGCAAAACACCCTGAGTAGATGCCCTTTCATTTTTCACCTACTGCACCCATAAGATCTAAATTCTGTCATTCCCCTGTTTCCTGGTCTGTAACTACAGCCCAAAGGGTATCTTTACCTAACATTTATTCCGAGGGACCTACCAAGAAATTATTGGTAATAATGGAAAGGAAACTACCTGGCAAGTCGGGTGTAAAACAATTGATTTGCTAACAATTGGCAGGTCTCTATGCTGGATGGTTCCTGGATGTATCGCTTGTTTTTCTCCATCAACTCCTTGTAGTAGGAGCCTCCATTCTTGGTCACAAACTGTGAAACTTGTGTTGCCTTTGTCTGCAACTGTTGAAACTTGGACGCCATGCAATTCCCTGAAACAAAACCAGAATCTTGCATCAGGAAAATTCAGTAGAATATCAGTACAAGAAGCCAACACAAACTAGCCTTTTAATCTTAGAAAATGCAATTGTTTAATTGGTTAAGTCTACTATGCCTCATAAAAATACTGAATAAGGAAAGTTATTGAATGGAAACTACAACCTTGACTAGCAAGGTTGAAAAGTACTAAAAAAAAAAAGTTTGACTGCTCTGGTTACATTAAAGCAAGCCACATTGCAGGACAAAGGAAGACTTTATTTATTTTCTTCCCTATCCCTTATTTTTCTTAGGTGCCAAACAAAATGCAAGGCTGTAATCAGAAAGTGAGCATTTCTAAAGAATTTGGAAAAAGAAACAAAGGAAGAACACATGGATCCATGTAAGCAAATTACCTTTCAAGTAGAAGACTTCTTTCTTTTTTTTTTTTGCTTCTTTTTGGAGAAAATGTGAATTGTGAAGTTCAACTTTTTTGAATTTTGGAAGATTGAGTTTCACTAATATGAAGCCATGAAAAATGGGAAGGTTAGTTATTTACATTAGAGTTGTTTTTGAAGCATTCAAATGGTAATTAAGTCATTTTGCAGACGCCATATAAGGCTTGGGCTATTTGGGGTTTCCCAATTTCTTTGTGGGCCTCCATGGAAACATCATCGGCAGATCAGTATTTTGCATTTGGATTTGGAATTGCAATTGTCCATCTAAAACTGAGAGATAGAGGAAACTTTTGTAATTTATAAGTGGCCTCGAGTTAGAGCATGCTTAGAGTTGGAGAAGATGAAAATTTTTGTTTTGGTGAAAGATGAAGTTTTCTTTACTTCTTAGCATGTATAATAATTAATTATAATCAAATTGAAAGTGGGTTTATAATTGTTTTTCATTGAGGACAAAATTAAATACTTCCCTTAAAGTTATGGTAATTACATAATAATACTAAAAAGGTCTAGTAAAACCCAAGCTACATTACTATTTAAAAAATATAAAAAATAAATAAAGGGGGTATGAAGGGAACAAGAAGAGAAACAGCAACACAGTTGCCAATACAGTATCCTTTTCACCAAATCTTTTATGTCTGGTAGTTGGAGTCAAAACTCAAAGGTGAGTTGGCAAAAGGCAAACCTAGAGTAACAAAAATCAATTGAGAAGGAAAGCAAGAAAGATACATTTACCTTAAACTAGAGGATGAAGTTCCAAACATGACAAAAGAATCAATAAAAAAATGGCACTGCATGTTTCAACAGCTCCTTCCCACCAAGATTTTGAGTAAAAAAGAACTACATTTACCTTGAACCTAGTGGCAAATATTGAACATCCTTTAGTTTTGTTGTAGGAGAGCTACAATCACATTTTCTGCTAACTTCAACCCAACACAATTCTAGAAACATTACTCCATCTTCTACTTTAAAAGAAGATAGGGGAGGGAGTAAAAAAAACGAGAAGAAAAGGTAAAAAGGATTTTTTGAGGTTTCGGAGGAGAGGGGGAAGGGAGAGAGGATCGAGCTGCCCACCCGGGAACAAAGACAGGTTGCTTCCTCATGGATCTGTGACAGCTATAACTTGACCTTGATACTATGGGATGTGCTATGGATTTTAGGGGCACCGGATGTGTGAGAATCAGTGTAGCCTTTAACTCACTGGTTGGCAGGAGAGTGAAGGAGCTTTCGCCATCGGCAGCCAAAAAGGTTAACCGAGCAAATACATTTCTTCTTGGGCCATCTTTATGCATAGTACATGTACAAGCTGTTTGCAGCAGCACAAGCAATTGAGTGTTCAGTTGGGTGCCATGCTAGGTGCAGTAGCTTTGTTGTGAAATCAAAAGAATTTCCATTTGCATCAACTGCTGGGGTTTCTGCTCCTATTACGACAGATTCACCAAAATAAAAGCATTTGAGCACAAATCAAGAACTGAAAGAATTAATTTAACAAGGAGTCCATCAAGAAAAAAAATCAAAAGTTAACATGTAGTAATAAGGAACAAACACCAGCTCTCTACCTCGTCTGACAACACGTGTTATACTGCTAAGGGATCTGGCCGGCCTTGAGGGAGTCTGTACTTGTCTCCTGAAAGGACATGGATGTTTATAACTACTAACATTATTACATAAATCATATTTCACATCACTCTTTATGTATTACTCTAATTTAGTGAAAATTTTACCTCATTGGATTTTTGCTCGCTTCCAAAGTTGTCGCCTCGGTGCTTCCAGGGGCACAACCAAATACACGGAATAGATTGCTGAGATCACAGGGGAAATATATATTATGATACATGGAAGACAACAACAACAAAAGGTGAAAGACTTGTTATCAAAAACAAACCTGTAGGAACCAGTTGCCACTCGCAATCCATCGCCACTTAGGCAACACTCAAATTTGTCAAAGATTGAATCATTTTCATACAAATCACACAGCTGAAACAATTAAAGAATGCCATAATCAGCTTTCATACAGCGCAACATAAATATGATTAATATAATCTCTTTCAGAAAAGAGAAATAATACCTTAGGTCTTAAATATTCATGAACCTGGAACGTTGCAACTGGACCTGAATCCATATTGATGTCCCACAACTGACAACAAAGTGTAATGATCAAGTTAGATGAAAAGTCCTAAGATCCCCATTAAACAAGTATGAAAACAAACGCATATGATGTCCAGAGCACAATCAATAATCAAGTTTAAATCCACCATTGGAAGTCTTGCAGATGAAAATGGTGAAAATTTTAACAAAATAAAGTAGATAATGTTTCAAATATAACAATATTAAGAAAGATTCGATTAAAGTATGTTCAAAGATAAAAAAGAACTAAAAATGGCTTGTGATTGATTAAAATAGAGAATGGGGAAGGGAATCACAAACAGCATTTTTACTTTAAAATCATTGAACATATGTATATTCATGCTCAAATACTACCAAATAAAAGAAACAAAACAAAGTAGTGTTTTAAATATAACAATATTAAGAAGGATTGAGTTGAAGTATGTTCAAAGATCAAAATATGAAACAAAATGGCATGTGATTGATTCAAATAGAGACTGGGGAAGAGAATCAGACAGCAATTTACTTTAAAACCATTGAACATGTATATTCGTGCTCAAATACTGAATAAATGAAACAAAACAAAGTAGATAATGTTTTAAATATAAGAATATTAAGAAAAATTCAATTTAAGTATGTTCAAGATCAACATGTGAAACAAAATGGCATGCAATTGATTCAAATAGAAAATGGGGAAGGGAATCACAAACAGCATTTTACTTTAAAATCATTGAACATGTTTACTCATGCTCAAATACCAAATAGAAGAAGCTATCATAATATTTGCCCTCATCCCCACTTATTTCATGTCTTCATGATAAGCTCTATATGAGATAAACAATTTTGTTTGCACATCAGAGTCCTAACCAGAATGGCAACAAACCAAATTGTTCTTTCCATTTTAATCATTTTTGTTAAATGTTTACATACTAAAATCTTTATCAGAAAGATATTTGCAACGGAAGGTAAATTAAAGCTTCATGCTTTCTGCACCTTATTTCATACCCATTGCAAACAAATTCTTTCAACAGTCCAATTTGAATCGATAATGGCAAATAAAGCCATTGCAGCATGCTTAAGAACAGCTGCATAAATAACATGAAACTCATGCAATGCAACGGTATAATTATATATTGAACAATAAGAAAAACAAGAAAAAATAAAACAAAACAAAGTAAAAAGAGAAAGAAACAAATCCAAAACCTTAAGAGTCATGTAATCACGGCTAAGTATATATCTCCCATCATTTGCAAATTTAATATCTGAGATTGAGGCAATTATCTCCGTAAAAAATGATCTAGAACCAGGTGCCTCCGGTTCTTCAAACCTGTTGGCACAGCAAGTACTCATTATTCAGAATGATATTGAAAGCAAATAGCAAATATACTATCAAATATCAGGATCTATAGCAAGGTCTTTTAGGAGGAAATGCCGGTAAATCAGCAAAAGAAAAGAAAAAGGTAAAACACCTACAATTTGGAGTGAGAATCACACAAAGCTGACTGCCGCAAATCAATGAGGCGAATTGAGCCCTTTGAACTACTATATGCTAACATATTACAGTGGGTAGGGTGAAATTCTGCTGACGTTATAACCTCTGAAAAGATAGACATAACAATAGTTCAAACCTCAACAAAAATTATGGTTGCGAAACTAGGGAACTTAAAACAGCCTCTGAACAAACAATTACGCAAGGGATCATTGACAGGGGCTTATAATGGAGATACTTCCAAGAACTTATCAAACAGCACTAAGGTGGCAAATACTTTAAGAAGTGAAAGCCGCAGAGCAAACTAACAGTATGCTAAGAGGCTTACCAGTTAGATCCTCCATGTTTGCGGGCTTTACATCAACAATATTGAAACTTTGATTGCTAATTTCCAAGTTCCAAAGATTTATACGCAGATCATCAGCTGATATAAAAGTTTCGCCATCACTAGAAAAAAATAAGAGAGGGAAGGGCAGAGAGAGGGAATCAATAAATCTTGGCAAATCAAGCTAATGATGAGAAATGCTATAGTCCAAAAAAATATATACTGCAGACAAGCCTGAATTCAAAAAGCTTAAATATCACCATAAGGATTTCTAAACAAATTACATGAATAAGAAAAAAAATAGCAAAGGAAATATGGTGTGCAGACAATCCAACTTCATGACAAGGACTAGATAATTCTGTGATAAAAGATGAATCCTTCAAGATACAAATATTTAGTATAAGCTTAAAATTAACACACTTCCAAAGTTGCATAGCATAAAGCATGTTCAGTTGAAAGAGCCAAATAATCATATTCTAATGCAAAAAGAGGATGTGATGGCTCAGAGGCCTAAAAAAGAGACAAATAATTCCTAAAGAAAGCTCCATTCATAGCATTTACATCCTACAATTTAACAGTTCTCCAGCGTTCTCAAGATTATTAATCAGCCTATAACTCTAACGCAAAAGGAGTATCCTTAAAGATCATTTCAAAATTACAGCTTCTTGCTTGGACATGAAAACACAGATTCAGCAACAGAGCTTGTTGCTTAGGAAATCAGGATTCACTATATCATTACTGCATTAAAAAGTAATCATACTAGATTATTATAGTAGGTGAGATACTATGCCTTCACCAAGACACAAAGCTTGAATGAAAAAAGAACAAAAAAAAAAAAAAAACTAAAAGCCTAATCCCTGCCAGTTTAACTCTCTACTCCAATAGAACCTAAAATTAAACGAAGTCACTTTTTCATGAGTACCTCATAATGAAACTGAAAAGGATAAAATGAATCAAAATATAATACAGAGGTTAAGCAATTATCAGACTGAAACTCTTACTGAGGGCATGCAGGTATCTCAGATGATGATGGATCTTCTTCCATCAGAGAATAAAAAGCAAGATGCATGGTTTCTACTATATATTATCCAGGAAAAAAAAAAGCATACTTCCACTTCAAAGGTTTTCAAATGAATCCAGATATAGGAAGTCAAAGCACAATAAAATTGTAATAAAAATAGATGAGAATAGCTACCTGTTATTTGAAATAGAATTGATGTGATAATCATGAGCATGGGCATACACTCTTCGACATCTAGCCACTAGATTGGTCTCCTGACTTGTTACCTAGATATAATAAAACTTAAAGGTCAGACAATAAAAAGGTTCATGATTATTCACCAACAAAATCCTAACACCCTTCACCAGCTTTCCAAAGCCAAAAAATGAGAAAAGAGACAGAACAACCTAGTGGTCTTCGAAGGACCTGAGCTACTTATGGTTCCCAAGGCCCCATTCATCCAAAAATAAGCAGAAATGGAAGTGGCAGATTCCTAGGTGATAATACATAACAGGACAGAATCTAAAATCTAACAGTATATTCTACGTAAGTACCTAGAAGTGCATATTTATTAGAAATGATGCAAAAAGATAATATAAAATGGTGAATACTCAATATGATTGGCCTTCACCACCAAAAAAAGGACAAAGAATAATGGGCTTTGCCCCTAATTCAGTAAGGCGTCAGAAAGTAAGTTCTCACAAACATCTAGCCGTACAAAGAAGTTCATCACCTTACCTTGCACTGCTATTAAGCTTTAAATAAGTTTCTATCATCCACCATAGCCTTTAGTCATACTAAAACTTGTATAGATCAAAATATATTTAAATTTTTGCCTAAAACTTAATCACAGCAAGCAAATAAAACAATTGTGTAGAGTACAACTACCACAGGTAAACGTAACGATGGTAGGCCTCCTGCTGGGAAAGAAAAGTCATTGCCCAAATAATTTTGAGATCTGTCAGGGGAGCCTCCATTTGCAAGACAAGTTTTTGGATATTTGAATTGCTTGAACTAGCAATGCTTCCATTTCCTACAGCTTTTGATGGGTCCAAATTCATGTCAGAAATTTTCTTGATCTTCTTTTCTTGTACCTGTTACCCTCAGACAGATAGCAGACAAATAAGTGGCTATAATGGTAAGAAGAGAGCTATCCACAAATCATAATCAGTCATTAACCATGCTTAACACCAAAGGATAGAAGAATAGATAAACTAAATGAGAAAATTTACAAGTGTGTTTTACTCTTGCCTATAGACCATTCTAAATGTACACCAGCACCACTAGCAGTGCAGTAGTTTTACAGAACATATTCCATTATAAATGCATGAACATACTAAGATATCACCACTACTTATTGCAAACAAATTGATCAGATGGACAATCTACAAGCAAACTAAAAGACACATAGTTAAGGCAGAGTTACAGCACAAATTTCCTCCCAACCTTCCAAAACTTGATGGTTTTATCATTGGTAGAAAGGACAAACAAGGCACCATTGGCTGTTTGGCACCATCTTATTTTGTTGATTTTTTCCTCTATTTCCAAGCTCTTGAGGTAATCAAACTGAAAAGAAGAAATATATATCAGACAAGGATAGAGCACAAAAATCGAGCCCAGAGGGAAATAAGTGTGTCTGTGCATGTATTGTTGATTCGAAAAGCGATAAGAAAGCACCTCAGGCTCATGGCTCTGAAACTCCGTCTTGTAACGGAACTCAGGGTGTCGACCAATTGGATAATCCATTCTCTCCAGATCCCTTCTTGATACACCATGCTACAATTGTAGTATAAGAAGTTACTATAAAGTTGCAATAGAAAATAACTAAGGTAAAATATTAACATCAGCAGAGGCAGCAGAACCCACATCCTTTGTATCTGTCCTCTCAAAAAGAACCACACGGCCCCCACGGTCACCAGTGGCAAGATGATCCCCAGTTTTATCAAATTCAATTGCTGAAATAATATCAACTGCAGGAGGAAATAAAAATTCTTAAGAAAATACAATTGTGCTAAGAGTAACAGTAATGGTTAAATTTTGTCAAGTTTGTCTAACTTTCCATATAGAAACTGCATTGCTTGTGAAGAAGCCCAAATCTCAATAAATCAATTCTCACTCTCTTGACATAATCTTCATTAACAAATAAGTTTACAATTTGATTGAATATCAATTAGTTCTGCCCTACCAAAAAAATCCACAGCCATTATAATCACATTCTGAAAGTCCTTGAATCACGATTATTTGGTGAGCTTAAGAAGGAAGTCATTGTAGCAATGACTTCCTTATATTGGATTGGCAAGAAGAATAACAGAACTACAACAAAGTTGGTGAAAGAGAGTAGCACAAAGTCTAAGGTAGTTCCTTTACAAGAGACATCCTTGTCAGATGCTCCATCATTCATTGCCTTTCCATAACTCAAAATAGAATTTGGAAATATTTAGCCAAACCATGAGTTGTTGACAGAAAATGATTAGCAATTCCACTAGAATCAACAATAATGTTTCTGAAAGCTATCCATCTCTCTCACTGAATCCAACCTGAACTTATTGACATGCATGACCTTTTCATATTGCTATTCATATGTGCAAATTGCTTCAAAGATAAATCCTTAGTAGAAATATGCATACATGCTGCAAGATCTGACCTACCTAACATGTCTAGAAGCAAAAAGACATCCATACCAGTCATCCAAATTCTCCGCCTACTCTTCTGTCCAAAAATCCCTGATTTAAGCCATCTCATCACAGCCATACTTTTCGGGGTTACTTTTCAAGAACTAACTTGAAAGGACTTTAATCTTAACTGATTAGCTGTATAGACAATAAACATTGTATTATGGCTACTTCCTCCAACAAATAAGGAACTGTCTACTTTAGTATCACTGAGAATTCACTTTGGATGTCATCTTAACTCAGTGCTCCCTGAATCATTATGTCCTATGACGTTATTGGTCCTTTCTCACATATAAATGAGCCATCTTAGTTATTAGGAAAATCCTTGGATCTAGTTCTCTATACTTCCATGTCAATCTTTCACAAGCTCATTACTTTTCTTAGTCATTGGCTCCTTTGGATGTTATCAATGTAAGCATCCAACTACCATCTTCAGTTTCTAACTTTCTATTCCTATCATACTAACTAGTTTCTATAGTGTCACCAAACTGAGCATCATTAAGCAAGTTCTATCACTCGTTCATCACAACAAAAGGTCTCTGTTCATCTGTTTCAGAAGAAATTACTCACTTTGATGTTTACCCACCTTACACAGGATTGAACTCAACTTGTTAAGCCGAGTTTCACTTGAATTACTGAAATCAACAACAGGAATTTAAACTAAGTATCTAAAGGATCATATAGCTACTAATCACTGAACCATATCTTCCATGGAAGCACCATACACTCTTTTATCATTCAACTCATGATCTAACCCACTTTCTGCCTGTCTTATTTGCTAAAAATTTTGACATAACATAACTCATTTGTATTAGAAACAAACCAGAGCCAACTAAATCCAGGAATCCATAAAATGTAGCTGTCTTTAACCCCATCCATATAAATAGTAAACCCATGCCACAACAATGTCGTCATCCTTCCATGCGTTAAGACTTGAAGCGACAGAAACTCCTAAAACATAGTCTATCTCCATCCTAACGGAGTGAAAATACCCAGATTCCAATTTCAATTAAATTATGAATACTATTAATCAATTTCCATGCACTAAAAAACCCCACAAAAATGGTACAAAAGATTATTAAGATCCAAACTATTGTCATTAATTTAATACTAAAAAAAAAAGGAAAACAGACACAACTTTCTGTGCATGCACCATTACTAACTTAACCAAGTTCACTTCCACTCTACTTTTTTTTTCTCACAAAACCACTACCCAGAAGTTATTGAGAGCATTATTCAGACACAAAGCTGCAATCTATTTCCCAAATCAAAGCCAAACCCAAAAAATAAGTCACAAATTTTTTCTCATACCCATTAAACCTAAACAACAATTACCCAATAAGCCATGATCCCAAATAGATCCACAACACCAAAATAAACCCTACTTCGAACAGAACCAACAAATTACAAATTGAATGCAAAAAATAAAAAAAAATTACCTTCTTGAACTTCTTCTCCGGCGGTTCGTTCACCAAATACTTGAGAGAATTTCCAATCCAACGGCTGTGGCGGGCCCGCCGGAGCTGCGACCGCCTCATCTCCTCCGTTCATTTCTGTCTCCTTTTTTGGTGTGTCTCTCCCTGTGTTTCCACTCTCTGATAGTCAATCGAAAAGAAGGGAATCCAACGGCCTAGATTTCACCACACTTCCAGAATCAAATCAAAGATCGCATCTTGAGTTAGCTTTTTCTTCTTTTTTTCTTTCCTTTTCCTTCTTAAGTTCAAAAGGAAAAAAAAAATTGAAATTTTGTTTAGATTTCTAAAATTCAACCATTGATAACAACCCAAAGAAAAACAAACGGAGACCCAGATTTTCTCCCTCTTCTTAAAAAAATATATAAAAATAAATAAAAAAATAAAACTTTTGCTTTCTCTCTCTCGGAAGGAGAAATTTGGGATTTTCAGATTTCTTTAAGGATTAAAATGACGGAGTGGAAACAAGAATGCACCATCCCTCTTGCTCTGTTGTCTACTTCTCTCAATAATGTAAGTTCCTTTTCCTCTATTTTATAATTTTTCTATTTGATAGAGTCACAGCTTCTGACTTCCTCAATTTTGACGGTTGGTTTTAGTGGGTGATTAGTTAGAGAGGCGCCATTTGATTGGTGGAGGGTGCGGGTGATTTTGGGACGAAGTGAAGTCGTGACTGGTTGAGTGAAGTGAAATTACATTGTTGTCACGGATTTAAAGTGGCTTTTATATCTTCTGGTGAGTTTCGGGACCGTCTGTTCGAAGAGGTTGAGAACCAAGAAATCGCTCGGTGAAGAGATGAGAGGAATGAAGATATCATAATTTTATATAAGATATGATAATATAATATGAAAAAAATATAAAAATATGAATAAATTTAAAATTGTATATAAATATGATTAAAATTAAAAAAATTAATTTTGACGTGTCAATATAAATGTTAACGTAATTTTATATTTTACATTACACAAACACATTTTTACAAAATATGAACACGAATTATATTAAAAAAAATGATCAATTCTAAAGAAAATAATGGGAGATTGGAGCAAATTTATATATATAAATGTGTGTGTGTGTATGTGTATATGTTTTTATATATAATACACTTACAGTGTATAGTATCTATACACTGCCAATGCATTAAAGGTTTGCATTTTATCAATAAGTAAACTAAAAATATGTCATGTCCTTAAAAATAAATACAAATAACTTTTTTTTTCAATTTGCTCATAAGAACTTATCAATGAAGTGTCAACCTCTATACATATATATAAATTCTATATAGAGGAGAGATCCACTTACACATGTGTAAAACAAATTTAGTTTTACACATTTTCATATCTTTTTATATGATTTATAATTTTTTAATCCGACCGTTGAATTTTATCTTATATTCACATAAATCATGCATGTCAAATTCCAAATTAATCGAATACGTCTAACTATATATTTCGTAAAATAAAATTTCAACCATTGACATATATTGAAAAAATTACTATTCTCGATTAAAATGATAGAAATAGCAGATTGATTCAAAAATTTACATACATAATAAATATGAGTAGGTTGTTAAATATAACGGTTGGTTTGCAAAAATATTAATCCTATATGAAGATATAAAATTGTGTAAAACAAATTTGTTTTACACATGTGTAAGTGGATCCTTACTCTTATATATATATATATAAGATAATTATCCAATATACTGTCAATGGAGTTTTATAACTCCACAAGCAATGTTAGGATGATAACACATGTCCTATTTTATTTATTTTTAAAAGACATGTATAATCATCATAACCCCATTTGTGGAGTCAAAAAACTCTATTGACGATGCATTAAATAATTATTCATATGTAAGAATAATTATTCAATACACTATCAGTTGAGTTTTTTGACTTTATAAATTAGGTTAAGATGATTACACATGTTCTATTTTATTATTTTCTATTTTTTTAATATTTTTAAAAGATATGTGCAATCATCTTAACTTCGTTTATAAAATTAAAAAACTTCACTGGTAGTATATTGGATATTAATCTTATATATAATATATGTAATTATTTCTTTTGTCGGGAGTTGATGGAAGTTGCAATATATATTAAAGGGTGTTACTTTAAAGGACAATATTTTTTTTATTTATTTCGAGTTTGAATTTATTAAAATAACCAAGAGAAAAATATCTTTTTGTTAGTTCATTGAGTTTGAAGTAAATAACTCGAAAATGGCATACTAAAATGAACTATACGTAAAATTCCTGCTAAAGAAAAATTAAAAAATATACAATAAAAAAATGTTGATCTTTTATTTGTTGCAATGGATTTTGATAAAGATGTTTATAGATTCATAGGATGCTTTGACTGTTGAAGCTTTTTATTGAATATGAATTTGCAAAAAAAAAAAAAAAAGGACAACCATGACAAAACATAATTGAACAAAAAACGTTTTTGATAATTTGGTGTGGTGGGATATGTTCACAACAGTAATGTCGGTCATTAATAATCCCAATGCACAAGCTACTTTTAAAAGTTGAGTTTATTATATTATTATTATTATATTTATGTTTTCTTAGTGGCACATTAAGACAAAATTAATTTAAGGAAATGGCAGTAATGGGTGGAACTTTTGATCTACCTTATTCCAATAGGTTTGGAGGACTAAAATATTTAAGGTTGAATTGTTTAACTTGTTTTTTTAGTTTAATACGAAACTTTTAAGATATAATGTATTTTATGCACAATTGGTGTATAAATCTTATACATAGTTTGTATATAAAATTATTTTACTGTCAATAAATTATAATACATTATTTCATTAATTTATAATTTTTAAAAGGAAGAGTTTCTTAAAAATAAATATTTTTAAATATAGTAATTTAGGATGTGTTATGATATATTTAATGACAGTTTATAATATTTAGATATTGATATTGCATCAGATTTAAACACATACTTAACTAAAAAATAATATAAACACATGATTATGATATGCATGGTAAACAAAGTTTTATTAACAACTTAATTTCATTTAAAATTCGTAGGCCCATGTTATTTTTTTTTTTCATTTTATGAATCTTTGTCGTCCTATATATATACACATGCACTATATCTTTTTCTCAACAAAAAAAAAATGTTTAGGATTGAAAAAGGAATGAAAAAGATTGGTGTTGACAACCGTATATGTTAAGTTTTTCAAAATTCGCAATTGGAGAATATTATGAGAAAATATTAGACACAATTCGTGCATATTTGTGTTCATTTAGTTTTTTTTTTTTTAATAATTGGAGATGAGATGGGGTTGATTGGGATTCTAATCTAAATATTATAATATATCAAAACTCTTCTTTAACTACTCAGATCAATAGGTTATTGTCAAATTCATATTTGTTTAATGAATCAGACGGTGTTAGTTTATTATTCGATAATAATAAAATTTTTAAATTACATAGTTACTTTTAAATTATTTTATCAAAATTACATGTTTATGTAAGTTTTTTTTTTTTAATTTGGCGTCATGTATATTAGAGTGAATATAATTTATTTGTATAATTTTGTGTTTAGTGTTCACGAATATATTCAAGTATCAGTGAATATATTCGTTTATTATTATCAATAGCATGTGTTCATTAACATTTCATTAATGTTCATGAATAAGCTATTGAACATGAACTAAATATGAATAATATTAAAATATAAATGAACAAACACAAACATAATAACCATTGTTCATATTCTATTCACTTACATCCCTACTAATAAAAGAAGCCTTAATACCTACATATGCTCTCATTGTTTACCACAAAATTGAATTAAACCTTTAATGTTTAATTGTATAAAAATCAGTCCATTAACTTTTATTTTAAGTAATTAAAACCTAAACGTTTAAAAATAACAAAATTAAATATTTTTTTATTAAATTCTTTAACTGCCGTTATCATTGCATATTAATTAAAACTTAGCAACAGTTTGGGGGACTTAACAAAATGTACTTAATTATGTTATTTTAAAACATTTAGGTTGTTGGCTCTTATAGGCAATACTGAGAGGGGGGTGAATCGGTTTTTAACTAACCTTAAGCTCGTTTTTCGATTCTTCTAAATTCTCTAGCCTATATAAATATTTTCTAAGTTCTCTAGGCTATTCAATCATGCAATCCAAATTTAATACAATAAGCACAAAATATAATTGCAAGTAAATAAAGAGAGTAGGGAAAGAGAATTGTACGCGAGTGATTTATAGAGGTTTGGCAACCTTGCTTACGTCCTCTACCTTGAGACGCACCCAAGGATTTTCCCCAAATTCACTAACTTGAATTTGTCTTTACAATCCCTCTTTTTGCAGGCTCAAGAGAAACCTCTCTTTTTCTAGGCTCAAGAGAAACCTCCCTCTTTTTCTAGGGCTAAAGAGAAACCTCCCTCTTTTTCTTATGCTAAAGAGAAACCTCCCCTTTTACAATGAATGAATTGGTTTACAAATAGTGTAATCAAAGAAGACCTCTACATAGGTAAATGATTACAGAAATTAGGCACAAAGAAAAGCCTATACAATATTTGTGCTAAGCAATACAAGAGATATGTGAATGATGGAAGATGAAGACTTTGTAGCTCTTGATTTGTTGTTGAGGCTTGAGGATTTGAGGAAAATGAGTATTAGAGTTGCTAAGTGGTTCCTCTTCCTTCCTTTAGCTTCCAAGCCTCTATTTATAGTCCCTTGGATGGTTTGTGAACGTTGTTGGAGCCAAAACAGAAACTAGTCGTTATATCTCACAAAAACTAGCCGTTGGAGGCTTTCTGCCATAAAGGGATCGATCCCTTTCATCAGGGGATCGATCCCTTTGATCAGGGGATCCATCCCTTCAGACAGGGGATCCATCCCTTTGATCAGGGGATCCATCCCTTACAATATTCATTTGCCTTTTCTAGGTCTTTAGGCGTTAAAAACATTCTAAAATCAATTTTGAGTATTTTTAAATATGACATGACTTTGAAAACATGAATTTGAGTACAAAAAATTTATCAAGTAATTTTCTTAAAACATATTCAATAATTTCATAAGAAAATTATTTAAACCAATAATTAAAAAATGTTTTCTAAATTGATTAAAGCCAATAAAGATAATCAATTAAATCATGATTTTATATTTGATAAAAGCACTTAATATGATTTGTGAAAATCATAATTGATAAAGCAAATTTACAATATGAATCAAACATTTAAGATTACTTAAGTTTTTGTCATTTCAAAATATATATGTCAATTTAAAGCTAACATAGGTCTTAATTGCTTAAAATATAACTTAATGGAATTATTTCTATGTAATAAACATTGAGGGTTTAATTCAATTTTGTGGTAAACGTGTAAGGAATATTTGAGTACTAAGCTTAAAAAAAAAAAGTCACGTAATAAGAAAACAAGAGTGCATGTTAGATATAGAGTGAGTGTCTACTTCAAACATGGCTAAGGGAAATAACTTAAAGATAAAATGTAGGCTTAATAATCAAATATATTTTCAACCTTTTTTTGCAGCAAATGTATCTAAGTCTTCAGCATTTTATTGCATGCAAATCAGTTTATAAATTTTTATTTATTGTAAATAAATCCCTAACATTTCAAAATCATGCAATAAAGCCCATATCAATTAAATAACATTAACTTTTGCTTTTTATTGCACGCGTGGCATACCGTGTGTAACCTACAAAGCTGTTTACGTTAGTTGCTAATAAGATGCCTAAACAGTAATTAGTGTCATTCAACAGATTTGAACTTAATTATGTTACTCTGAAATGTTGAAGGTTTATTTATAGAAATAAAAATTTATAGACTAATTTGCATACAATAAAAATGTTAAGAGTTTATATATATATTGTGCAAAAAATTGATGATATATCTTAGCATTAAGCCAAAAAAGTATTTTCATTATTCTTGTACAAGCTTTACCTTAATTTGTAAACAATGTCGTTTTCTTTTTACTAAAAAAGGACATTTAAAATAAATTTTTAAATAAAATATATTAATCATTAAATTAAATATTAAAAATCTAGTAACACCTTTCATTTACATTTACCGGGAATAAATTTAAACATTTAATAGTTAACCTTTTTTTATGACTCATTCGCAGAATGAAATTGAAAGATAATGGAATAAGTATTCTGTAAGAATAAAAAAAATACTTATCATGATATTTGGTTTATTAAAATGGAATATAGTGAAATTAATATTAATATATTTAGTTAGTTCAAATAATATGGTTGAATAAATATAAGAAACCATTTTATCTTTTTATTAAATTAACTATTTTAAAAATTATTAATTAAATATTAATTAAATGTTAATGATTTGTTAAGTATTAATTATTCATTAAGGATTCATTATTAATTATTAATTATTTCCATATTAATTTATTAGTTATTAAATAATAATTAGTAATTAAATTATTATAGAAAATAATACTAATTATTATTTAAGAAATTACTTTATTAAATAATTAAATAAGAAACTATTAAATTATTATTAGATATTAATTATTTTATTATAAAATAATTATTAATTAATTATTAACAATTAGTTGAAATAAGGAATTTCAATTCTTAGCTACAAGCCAAGAATTTCATTCATGATTTCCGGCAATAACCATTTCCATGAGACGACTTTTCTCAATGATGAACCAAACCTATGAATTGTGATTTCACAAAGAATAAGCATTCATTATCTATGAGTTGTGATTCAATTGATAAAATAGACTGAATTTGTGAGAAGAGCTTTCGAGTTCGACTCTCATTAAACAAATCTTTAGATAAGGATGAAGAACTTTAACTGTGACGAAACTTCGAGCAAATTAATATCATACCGTTAAAATGAATTAGAATATTTATGTTTACACAAAAAAAAAGAATAAGCATTCATTTTCTTACTTATTTTAGTGAACCAAACATTGTTAGTATTATAATAAGAAAAGTTATTTGATACTGTCATTAAAATTTTAAAATTTTACAAAGGAATTGAAAAAAATGACTTTTATTTTGAAAGCACATTTAAAAAAGCTAATTAAAATAAAATTTTTGAATATATTTTAATTTCACTTTTATAAACACGAAATTTTATAATAATAAAAATAATAATAATAATAATAATAATTTTTTAAAATAAATTGAAAATCATACCGTGCCACTATATTACTGTGCTTAAGAAAGAAAGGGATAAAAAATTGATGCATCAAAGTCACATCAACTATCAAATCTAGCACTGTGCAAATTGATCTTGTCACAAAAGTTTCAGGGTCTAAGACTCTAAACTGAAATTAGCTTGAGGGAGGGCACTTTTCGCATTTATTACACTTTTCACAATTATATTGTAGGTATATTTGTTCAAGGGTTAGGTTATCCGTTCAAATTCGAAAATTTATTTGATATTTGTTCGGGTTCGAACAAAAATATTTGATATAATAATCAGATTTAGATAAAATTTAGGCCCATTTTAAAAATGAGCTCGGGCCAGGGTTTAACCTTTCAAAGCCCGACCAGGTCCGAATTAATATATTATACTCCCTTCCGTCCCAATAAATTTGTCATTTTTGACTAAATAAATTGTCTCATTAAAAATGTTACATTTAAAAAAATAACAAATTTTAATACTATATTTTCTCCATTACCCTTTATTATACTTCAATTTTAATCATTAAAAAGTTTAATGCCTACCACTTTTAAGGATAATTTGGTCAATTTGAGTCATTTATATGATATGATATAAAGAATCTTTAACCTCCTAAAACTACGTGTTTTGTCAACAAATGACAATTTTAATAGGACAGAGGGAGTATTATTTTATATATTATTTTTATATATTTATTTAGCATAATATAATTTTATATATAAAAACATTATTGATTAATAAACATGATTATAAATATTTAATATGAAAATTGACATAAATTTTGACAAATTAAATTAAAATTTAAAGGAAATAAATAATTAAATAATTAAAAATTTTAAAAATAAAAAATTATATTTGGCGAACTCGGGCTTATGATACAAAAACAAAAACGGATTTGAACAAAAAAAATAGACCCGAATTACCGGTCGAGCTGGACTTAGGCATCAATTTAACTTTTTATTACATGTAATAAGCTAACCCGACCTGACCCATGAATAGGTCTAGTTGCAAGGCCCGACCCAACTAATCCTTTCTCAAAAGCACATTCCAGCAAAATTAACCCACTGTACACTGATGAGAGAGAGGCTGCTTACGGCCTAAAGTGATCAACTGCTCACAAGTTCCAATCTGCAAAGCCGAGGATAGGCCTCGGTTTAGTCCTTTGATTTTCTTTTTCTCTGATCTTACACATATTCGTTAGTTCACATAAAAAAAAAAAAGAAGCAATTTTGTGAACGTGATAAATTCGTGTTTTCTTAAATTATAGTTACGTCTTATAAAAAATAAAAAATTATTGTATAAAAATTCGTATTAATACCTAAGTTATGATCACTGAATTCAAGCCTCTAACCTGCCCATATGGGCTAGGTTTGAGAAAGGGATTTCACCATTGGGTTTTGTTGGAGGGATTAGAGGCCCATCTCATTTCTGCCTACTAGGGTGGAAATGTACGCGGCCCAATTCAACTTTCCTAGCCCACAATCTGGATTCTGGAATACCAGAGAGCATTGCTCATTGCCCAACACTGAAAAACATTACACATCTGGTCATCGAAGTAGAAGCTGCACTAGTCCCTGATATTGGGCTTAGATGAAGTTAGCTAAGTTGAAAACTTAAGATTAAATCTTTAAGCAGTTGAGAGAAACATAATAATGTAAGATATGCAGTATAAAGATTAAGCTAAATCCGGAGTTTAACTCAAATGTTTGTACAATTATTTTTAAAATATAGCATTCAATAAGTTTGGAATTCAAATCTTAACAGCCTCCTTTTATAAAAATAAAATGTTTCAAGTCAAAGAAATGATGAAAAAAAATGGAGGTTCTCATTTATGTTATTAAAGAAAAGTTCTAGTCGTACTGTTGGGAGTTTTTACTATTTATTACTTCTGTCCGAACATAATTAATTTTATATTGTAAAATGAACGAGGATACTTGTGATTATACTACAAAGAAAAGTTTTTTAATACTTAGATGAACATGTTGAATTTTGAACTCTTCATTACTTAATAATACAAGTGGAATTGAAGAAGCATCAACTTTTTGAGAGGATATCATATATTAAGAATACAAGTTTAAACTTTAGACATCAGACTCCACCTTGCTTGCCAATGAAACAATGGAAAAAAAAAATCAGAATTTCTAATTATAGCTACAATGCATGAAAAAGAAGGGATAGATAAAGTTGCTGTAGAATTAATGAATTCCCCAATTTTCTTTTCCTTGCCCTCTTTACGGCACTTCAAAGTATTAAGCACATGAGAGCATTAAACTTATACAAGAAGAATGACACCTTGCAGAAATATAATCTTCTTTAGAAGACATGCAGAGTAAGCCTCCATTGATATTGTCTGCCATTGAAGATAGTGAGGTTAAACGAAAGGGTCCTCTGGCCATGGAACCATACTTCCAGCTGGTCCCAATAGTAGTTGGAGGTAGACTGAGTGCAGGCAACTACAGCTTGGAGTTCAAATAGAAGAACACTAAATAAAGAAAGAAAAGGAAAGGAAAAAGAAGTTTCAGCCTTTGGGAAATTTCCAAGTTTGTGAATCATAAAATTTAATTATTACTTTAGTTTTGGATAGATTTTAGATTGGACAGTGACGAGATTACATGTCATTTCCATCACCCATGTCCTAATTATAAGCCAAGAACGTTTTAATATAATGGATTTGGCCTAACAACGGGCGGATGAACCTGCTGGCTCTTTAGAACATGACCTAAGCTTGGCTACAATATCTGAAATGGCTGTGACATTGCCTAAAAGTTAGGATACACGCAGTCTAAAACTCTCTTAAAAAGGAATAATAATTGTTAGATTAAACCTTAATTGTTGAGATAAAATATCGATATCAGATCACAAAAACCAACTACATATCGTTGGAGCTTTAGGAAGAAGGGTAAGCAACATCAATCTACACAAACCCTTGTGCAAACCTTTTTCATCGTCCTTCATCCTCTAGCTTCTTCCTCTTTTTTTGTGGATAATTATTGATTTAACCATTGGAGTCGATCTCGAAAACCAAATTTGGTACCTCTTGAACTTATAGCAACCAGCCAGGACCATAAGAGATCTCACCTACACCAAAAAAATACACCAACACAAGTTATTTTTATGTATGTTGGATACAAATTTGATACATGAATTAATTTTGCTAAAAATAGATATTTATCCCTTAATCCTCGATAAGGTGACACAAAAGTCCGCAAAGGTTTAACTAACTGAATAAAACGCTTGTTTGGAACATTCGAAAGAAGAAATTTATGCTCTTCCAAAGACAGTGAAAAATGGTATACAAATTTATTAAAGCTAAGCGGGTAGCTAGTGTAATAAAAAAAGAAGATGCCGGTAGCTAGATTTTTCTTTGATTGTGCTTTCCCACGCGATCAAGTCAATCATCTATTAATTTCAGGAAAATGATATGCTTTGGGCTAGAAACCTTGAGCTTTCCAACCACATACAGCAAAACGCCAGAATCAACCGCATGAACCATACTAGAATATTCTCTCGGTTTGTAGCGATTCTGTCGAGAAACGTGGCAAAGTGAACTTAATAGTTACCCTAGAATATTCTCTTATTCTTCCCAGAATTCCTTTTGCTTCTGATCAACCGTAAACCTAACCCGCAGTTTTTAACCCGCTGATCCCCTGACCAGAAACCGGTTGACCACATTGTTCAAACAAAGTCATGAAATCAAATGGATATTATTAGTTAAACCGGAAACAAGAACTTTGTTAACATGTGTGAGGAAGCTTGCAGGAAAAAACCCATAAAGGGTTTTTTGTGGCCTTCCAAGTTCCAACCTACCATTAGAATTCCTTCGCGTAATATTCCTTTGGCATCTAGAAAATCCATTGTTTTTTACTGTTTTAATCCTTACTAGTCTTCACATGCGCATAACTTTTCTTTGTGTTTAAATACCCTTCCCCTGCTACGTGACCAGTGCCAACAAAACATTCGAAGAGTTGTTGAATTTTTCAATCTTGTTTTGCTTTTTGTTTGATTGAGAGATGCTGGAATTGTTGTGGTTTTTGATTTTGACAAAACTATCATCGACTGTGATAGTGATAACTGGGTTGTTGATGAGTTGGGTTTTACCGATTTGTTCAACCAGCTTCTTCCTACCATGCCCTGGAATTCTCTCATGGTAAGCCATAATAGTCCCTGTAATCTTTCTGCTGTTTTGCCTTCTAAGAAAACGAAACCAAATGTCTGAACTTTACATGATTTTTTGTGTTATAAAATTACAGGACAGGATTATGAAGGAAATTCATGCCCAAGGGAAAACCATTGATGACATTGCTGAGGTTTTGAAACGAGCTCCTATCCATCCCAGGATCGTCCCAGCCATTAAATCAACTCATGCCTTAGGGTACTTTTTTTTCTATGCTTTTCTTCTTGATTTGTGACTATAAAACCAGAATTTGGAGCAAAAGAAACTTAGGGTGCTGATCAAATTTGTTTGAATCTTTTTCAGGTGCGAACTCAGGATTGTAAGTGATGCGAACATGTTCTTCATTGAAACAATTCTGGAGCATCTTGGAGTGAGGGATATTTCTCAGAGATCAACACCAACCCCAGCTTTGTTGATGAAGAAGGGAGGCTGAGAATCTTCCCTTACCATGATTTCACCAAGAGTTCTCATGGCTGCGATCTCTGCCCTCCAAATATGTGCAAGGTATACAGTCAATTTCATCCCACTACTCAAACTTCTGGTCATACTCATTCTTGGTTTATAACTGTTTCAATCCTTAATCTTTGGCTTCTGCTTTGTGCAACAGGGAATGATTGTCGAAAGGATTCAGGCTTCTTTAGAGGGGAAGAAAAAAATCATCTACCTTGGAGACGGTAGCGGGGATTACTGCCCCAGCCTAAGGCTTGGAGAGGCAGACTATATGCTGCCAAGGAAGAATTTCCCAGTTTGGGATTTAATTTGTAGGAATTTTGCTCATCAAGGCTGAGATTCATGAATGGAGTGATGGTGAGGAGCTCGAGCACCTCCTGTTGCAAATAATCAACATGGTTTGGTTAAAGAAACGATGACAGCTCTGCCCAATGGTCTCTGTTGATTGCAAACTGCAAACCATTTCAACATCTAGCCATGCCCTGCCTCAAGCCCTTCCAGTTCCTCAGTAGAGTATTATATGTTGGGCAAGTCCATGACAATACTCATCTAACCAGAGTTGCTCAAAGGATTTTTATGGCCTTGATTTTCTCTAATGAAGTCTGTCTGAAATAACAATAAACAACTTTGTCAAAGAAAATATGACTGCGATTTAATTTAATTCAAACGATTGCCAAGCATAAACCAATCTATGATCACATTTTGAGATTAGATATCCTCTTTTTTTTTGTTTTTTTGGTGTAAAGATTAGATATCCTCTATTGCAACTTGCCTCTAGTGGTTTTTCCTTTAGAGTAGGGCAGCTGATATTGATTCCTACAATAATGATATTTCACGAATATTCCATTAAAAAAAAGAGAAAAGAAATCAGAACCATAACCAAGGAGTACTGGAAACTTTTGCTTAAACATTTCCCAATTCTTTGTGAAATATATATGATCTAATCCATGCCCGAAACATGAAATATACTAATTACAATTCTATGGATGAGTTGATATCACAAATTAAGTGATACCAAGTTAGTTAAAGAATTTGAACTCGAATTTTACTTTTAAAAAAATTCTGAAATAATTATATTTTCATAAAATATATAAAAAATGATATGTCTTACATAAATATATAAAAGTCAATGCTTTGGCTACAAGTAAAGCATTTTATGTTAATAATTCAAATGTTTGACATGTGTAGTATTTTAAAAAATAATCATTTTTTATTTTTCTAAAAAATAAAAATTTATATACATTAAAATTATAAAATAAATCAATTATTCTCTTTAAATCTATTATCTATTTCAATTTCTAAAAAATGGACATCCATATGTATTAAAATTAAAAAAAATCACATATCTTGGATGCAATTTTTTATAGAAAAAGACATACGTATTTCATATAAACATGTAACTTATGCGCCAAGATGAATGTTCTTTTTCACCATTAAAATATAAAAATGTCCACCAAAAATCACTTGATCATTAATCTAAGGGCATACTGATACTTCTACTTTCAATAAGATTAAGTTTTTGATAATAATCTTATACCTTATATAAATATATAAAAACCAAATCTTTTAGCTAAAAAGAAATATATCCTATCTGAACAGCTTAATTTTTTACATTAAAATAATAAATTAATTTTAATTTTCTATAAGATAATACTATTCAATTAACTATTTAATTTTAAAATATTTGAAATTTAAAAAATTAGAATTCAACCTCTTTATCTTCATTTAAATTAAATAATATTTATCTCAAAATTTGATTTTTCTTTTATCACTTACTATGTTATTTTAAATTCAAAAATTATCCATATATTTTAATCAAAATTTTCTTAAAATTTAAATCTTTTATAAAAAAAATTAAAATTGGTTATTTATTTTTTGGTTACAAGAGAAATATTAAATAACTGGGGATAGATATACTTGGATTCGAACTCAAAACTTATAATTTGCCACAACTTATCTTTAATCACTATGTCAAGAGGTTGTTGGCAAATTGTTTATTTATTAACTCTGTATATTTTAAGTTTTAACATTGAATTAAACTTTCATGTTTTTCTTTTCAATCTTTATTCGATTCCCTTTTCAAATTCATTTGTTCAATCATTTTGTTTATTTTTGTTCAATCATTTTATTTGATAAAAAAAAGAGAGAAAATACTCATATGGATTATATATTCTTTTGAAACACGTATTATCTTAAATATTTTATTTATTTAACTCTAATTAGTTGTATAGGATTAATTTAGAGTCATTTAAATTTAAATATTAAAAATAAATCAGTTTCAAATTTCTAATAATTTATTAATGACTAATTTAGTAAGAATTGCTTTCATTATGATTGTAGCTATTTAATTAATTTATTTGAAATTTAATATTTGTTACATTTAATTTTTTTTATAATTTTTCTTATTAATATTTGATTTCAAATTTTTTTTAATTTGTGTATTCTAGACATGCATCAAGTTTTTTAATACATTATTCAAAGTGTATTTCAAAATGATTTTTATTTTATAATTTTATTTTATTTTTAAAAAAATTATAAATTAAAAACATGCATCGCACGAATTTAAATCTATTTTAGCTTAAATTTAATTTTGAGTGAAACACAAAAAGACTTAAAATTGAAATGGTTGTCAAAGTTGCCACAAGTCTTTAAGATTCAAATACTAAGTGTAAAGTATTTAAATTTGAATTTTTATCGTTACAATTTGTAGACGGCTTTAGAGATAAGTTTTCTTCATTCCTAAATTTTTGTAACAAAAAAATCAAAATAGTCTAAATTCAATAGAGGTGTCAAATGGGCCGTGCTGGGCCGACACGACCTATTTAAATATTAGCCCATGTGTTAATGGATTCGTGCTGGCATAGCACTATTTTTTAATGGACCGTGCTGGCACGGTCCATGAAATTTAAGGATGTGGCCCGGCACGGCACATGACCTATAGCACTAATGGGTCGTGCTGGGCCAAGCCCAACATTATTTTTCGTGCATTATCGTGCCAAGCACGGCCCATTAATAAATTTTTACTTTTTTATTATTTTTAAAGTTTTTATTTATTAATTTAAATAATATGCAATATAAATAAATATAAAAAATAAAAAGACACATAATTCACTTTGACAAGTGCCTATATCCACAAGAAAACATAATAATATATATTAAATAAAGATATTGAAATTTACAATTCTAAAAGGCAAAATGCCTATCTCCATTAGAAAACATAATAAAATTTACTTAATAAAGATATTGAAATTTGTGTTAAAAAAAAAGATATTGAAATTTACAATCATAAAAAAAAAGAGCAACACGATAAAAAAAGGCTCCACTTGGTGGGGTCTGGGGAAGGTCATTATACACAGCCAAAAGACTTTCACTTTGTAAGGTTTGGGGAGGGTCATTGTATATAGCATTCTCTCTGCATTAAGAGAGAGTATTTTACCTTGAACTCATGATTTCCAAATCACAAAGGAACAACATTTACCTTTGTACCAATATTCTCCTTTGAAATTTATAATCATAATATTTAAAACACAGACACAAATACAAGATTATAAAACACAAAATATTATTATTATTTTATTTTTCATTTTCTTCACCTGATTATTTACTTATATAATATGGTTTATCTAGTGCTCTAGCTTCTACATTTAATCAATCTTTGAATAAAATAATCTTTAATAATTTATTTTTTAATGAGTTTTTATTAGAAGTGTATTTAATAAAAAGTTATATAAAAAATATGTGACATATCATACATTTTACATTTCAAATGATAATTTTATAAATTTTTATATCAATTATTGAAATACTTCATACTTAGATTTGTTAAATATAATTTTATTTATATAAATGGGCCAATATGGCACGGCACATGGGCTTGCGTGCCGTGCTGTGCTAACACGCGTGCTACGTGCTAGCACTGGCCCTTCATGGGCCGTGCAGTACCAATCCATGTGTTTAAAAACTTCTAGCCCAGCACGGCACACAAATGTATATCGTGCTTAGACCAATCAACCCATTTAAGTATGGGTCGTACCAAACACAACCCATACCGTGCCGAATCGTATCGTGCTATGGGCCGTCCAGCCCATTTGACATCTCTAAAATTCAAAGACTCAAATCGGAAACCATTTTAATCTGAAATCTGTATGTTCGCCAGTTTTAATATTACAGCAACAGAAAAGTTGGATAAAAAAAAACACACACACAGAAGACACCAAAGTAAGATTAACAAATTAATCGTACAAAGTTGAGCAAAAAATTTCACATGCCACGCACAGGCCCACCTCACTTTTTCCATGTGCTTGATTGAATGCACATAATTTAAAACTAAAGGCAGTAACTGCTGGCTGACAATTGACAAAATGTTGTTTCCTTATATATGGAAGAAAATCAACATCTTTCGATCTTTTTCAACACGAGTCGTCGCTTCACACCACGTAATCGAAACCAACGAAAAGCTCTAGTTTATTTATTTATTTTTTAAATATTTCGATATCCAAAAATCATTTTAAGCTTTGATAAATACGTAATCGAGTTATGTCTGATATAAAAAAACTATTTCAACGTTATTTACCTTATTCATAAATTTTGAATTCGAAATTTTATTTAAAGGATATTTAATTTTTTTATCCGATTTAATAGATATTAGTTAATTTAATTTATTTAGCTGCCCCAACTCCGACACCGAAACTCTTGACGACGCGTTACAAATACCACAGGCCATCGTCTAGGACTGGACTGCCTCTAAATCTAATCCCGCGTGGCTGCTACGGCTATTGTAGAATATTTTAGCTCTAAATTTAAATCTAAATTCTCCCCTACTTCGCTAAATATTGTAAACCGAAGCTTCCAATTAATGTTCACCTGGCTGTCCGCTGTCCGGTACAGCTGAATAAAATTTGAACGACTTCATTGAACAAGACCTTGATATTGACTTTTCATAGAAAAATAAGGTTCAATATTCCTCGCACATCACATGGTTTTTTTTTTTTTAGAATTTTTCTCTTTTTTATAAAAAGACATTGAGGGTGTGAATGCATACATCGTATCGTATGTAATTATTCTTTTTGGTGAATATATCGTATGTAATTATTATTCTAAGTTTAAAAATATATTGATTCAAAATAATTAAAACAAAGTATAAATTTGAATATATATATCTTGAATTTACTTAAAAAATTAAAATCTCAAATTCTTTTTAAGTATACTTAAAAAGAATTTGAGATTTTGATTTTAAAATATGTTAAGTTTAAAATTTTTAACATGCAACACGCTTAATCTCATATTGAGAATTTGAGAAAATCATCTACGATATATATGTAAATACTTTAATTCATACTTGTAAAGTTTTTTTTTTGTCTTATCGTCAATGTGTTTCAAGTTCAATTTGCGTGCACTTTGAGAGTTCACATCAACTTGGTGCAGTCAAGAAAATTAATGAGTCACATTTAGAATCCTAATGAGTTAGAGTTAAGTGTTACATGGTAGCCTAAAATTCTAATATCCAATGTGATATAACTTTCTTGTGATGTCTTGCGCTTGAAGAGAGAATTGGAAAAATTTTAACGTCTTCAATCTTAAAATGAGAATTTATGAGGATCTATTATAATGTATATATAAAATTTGAATTCATACTTATGAAATATTTTTTTGAGGTAAAATCATGAGATTTTTAAATCAAAACATATTATATCTTACATGTTAACTAGGTGCAAATCTTCAAGAAATAGTAAATGATTTTCTTATTCAGAAAAAACTTTATAAATAAATTTTTAGTTTTATAACTCAAAACCCAACCATAATAATTGGTGCAGTGGTACGGAAATGAGCTTTCTTTTTTAGTTAAAGAGTAAATCCTTTTAAAGAGTATTTACAAGAATGAAATTTTTTAGAAAACACACCAAGGAAAAAAATTTTCAAAAAAAAATTCGTTACTACAAATTAATTTTTTACGGATGAGTTTTTGATGGAATAAGAAAAATTGAATTGTCCAATTAAAGGTGAAAATTCATTGATAATTATGTCAAAATTTATCAATAGATTCAAATCCATTGTTATATCTATAAGGATGTTTCTAGTTTTGTCGATAAAAATTTTGGCGACAAAAATTTGAATTTGAACGCTTCAAATTGACCTAGGAAAAGAATGTACATTTCAATCGTCTAGAAAAAAAATTAAACTTTAAAAGATTAAAAAATCCCTAATTATATTATTTTAAATTAAAAGTGTAAATCAAATATAGTTGGCTAAAAGAAATCTGAACATATAAACTCGAGAAATTCCAAAAAAATAAAGCAAGCTAACTTACTATGGTTTCAATTGGCATATTCGCATTATTCTCGCCTTTTCATAATAAAAGCAGACGGCTATTAACATTTAACAATTGTAGTAAATAAAATCAGACCACCATTTATTTGCAATTATTTGACCTTTCAATTGTCAGCACATCGGAGGGCCAATATCAACTTTTATAACACCGGACATTGTTTTTGACTAAAGAAAGACCAACAAAATCAACAAATCAGAACCGTTCATATTCAGAATCACAAGCATACATTCCCATCTTTGGTGTATAAATACAATTCCATTGCCGCCCAAAACATAGCCTCAACCTCAATCAAAACTCTCTTCTCTTTCCTTCCTCGTAAATTTTTTTCTTCTTAGCCTTCCTTCGTCAATCATCATCATCAATGGCAGCAGGCATTGTTGTGATTTTCGATTTCGATAAAACCATTATCGATTGCGATAGCGATAACTGGGTGTTGGATGAGTTGGGTGCTACAGAGTTGTTCAACCGACTCCTCCCTACCATGCCTTGGAACTCTCTTATGGTAATTACTCTGATACTCTCTCTCTTTTATTGTTTCATGTTCCTGCTGTTTCATTTCGTTTCCTTTCAAATATACGAACAAGGATTTAATCATTGTTGTTTTTCTGATTCACAAACAATGCAGGATCGAATGATGGCGGAGCTTCATTCACAAGGAACGAAAATTGAGGACATTGTAGCTGTTTTGAAAAGAACTCCAATACACCCCCGAATCATCCATGCCATTAAATCAGCTCATTCTTTAGGGTATTGTATACGACATTTTTCTTTCTGATTTTCTAGCAAGAAAATTACTGAAAGTTTTGGTGGCTATGGCATTATTTGCAGATGTGATTTGAAGATTGTAAGCGATGCGAATTTGTTCTTCATCGAGACAATTTTGGAGCATCATGGGCTGAGGGAATGCTTTTCAGAGATCAATACGAACCCAGGTTTTGTTGATGAAGAAGGCAGACTGAGAATCTTCCCTCACCATGATTTCACTAAATCTCCTCATGGTTGTGATAATCCCTGCCCTCCGAACATGTGCAAGGTATATATCTTTTAACTTAAATCATAAATAACTATGATTAAGAAACTAAACTTAAACTTGATTTCATGAATAAGTAAAGGTTTTAAAGCTGTCTTTTTGCATGTATAAACGACAATGATGTTTATTGAGGACTGAGACAGGTCACAGGCCTCTGATTTTAACTTAATCAAATTCATTATTTAAATAGCTACTCATATTTGTGTTTTAATTAAATAATAGTTATAGAAAGAACAATCTTTAGTGGATCCTGGCAAATAAGAATTTCTGGGAAAGCATGATCATTAGCTGTAAGATAGATATAGTGCTACTTATTTTATGTTATCATCTTTCTTTGCTTCTAATTGACTATGGTTTGATTCCTTCTCAATAGGGTATTGTGATCGAAAGGATACAAGCTTCTCTGGCCATGGAGGCGAAGAAAACAATAATCTACCTTGGCGATGGGATTGGTGATTTCTGCCCAAGTTTGAAGCTTGGAGATGGGGACTATGTAATGCCAAGGAAGAATTTCCCAGTTTGGGACTTGATTTGCTATAACCGGAGGCTAATAAAGGCTGAAGTATGCGAATGGAGCAATGGAGAGGAGTTTGAGCATGTGTTGCTACAACTAATTAGCAGGATTTCCATGAATAAAATCAACAGTGGTAATACTGCTCAGCTGTATTCAGTTGATTGCAAACTCCAAACAATGGCAGGGGCTGCCCATGAAGCCTTCTCCCAGGTCATTTCTCTTCCTCATTAGAAGCAAAAGTTGAAGATAAGGTAGCTGATATTGCCAGGGCTTAGCAAATTAGTTTCTGACCATTTGATGTCTTTTAGCTTTGGAGAGTATTGTGTTATCTAGTTTTGATAGTAGAGAAACGTCAAATAACTGAGCAGCAGTTTATTATTTTTATTCAAAATAACAGCATTGGAGAAAAAAGCTGTTAGGACCATGTGACGCAGCATTGTAGTATCATTTTTTTTTTGGTGCAACATTGTAGTATCATTCACTCTCATGTAAATTCCAAGCTTGGGTTATATCAATTATTCAGTTCTGATTATCGTCACTTATCAGTTCTTGATCAAAGTTCAAAAGGCTGAAAATTAAGTCCATCCAATATGGACTAATTTTCTTCTTCTTTTTTTTGGCATGAGACTAATCTTCCTCTTCAGTTGCGTTATTTGGTCATCTCCTTATAAATATTTGCTACTTCTTAAACAATTTCACTTGCTACGAAAAGAGCAAGTTGCTCTTTCATTACTGAGTTCGATATTGTTGTATCAATCCTGTCCTTAACAGAGAGTGGACAAATCCCATTTGATTGGTAATAATGGCAACAGCTCCCTGCATATGCCAGACATGAAACACGCAGTAGATGTTACATATAATTGTCTGGATTTAATGTATTTAGCTACTACTTAAATCAACAAAACCCATTATTTCCTAAGACACTGCTAGATATTTGTTTTCCAGTCAAAATTTTCAGAAAGTGATCAATTCTGCAGTTCAAAGACTACCATCATATCTTATATATCTCCTATATGTCAAACTTGTCAATCAAATTAAAAAAAAAAATCAATCTCATTTGACCCTTACCACAGAAAGTTCCTGTCAGAATTAAGCACAACCGGTACTCTTTTAACAAAAGATGTTTTCCATTTACAAAAATAAAGAACCGATTTCCATCGAAACATGATGAGGACTATGGCTAAAAGTTGCAACTTCTGCTGCAAAGGACTTATTCTGCAAACACATTACCTGTTTTAATGACCATTTATCAAAAGCCAACGTCGGTAGGAAAAGGTTATCATGATGTTCCAGAACATGTATGTTAAACAAGGAAAGTATGCGGAAATGGTGACACCGCATTAGTTGATTTGTTTTTGGATCAGGAGTTTACCATATGTAGCTGTCAACAATATTCAACAATGTCTCTGAAGTAAACAATAGTTGATTTGTTTTGGGGCATTTTGTAGTCTTTGTTGTCTTTATATTTATAATAGATATTTTATCCGTGGATGTAGGCACTTGGCCAAACCACATTAAATATTGTTTCTTGATTGTGTGATTTAATTTTGTCCTAATCTCATTTTCTGCTTAAAAATCCCAAACACTTATTATAGCCTTCCTTTATTCATATAGAAGTAATTGGTACAACAAGCTTGAATTTCTACAACATTGTCATTGATTCACTGCCTTTCCATAGTTTAATGATAGCAGATCACGGAAGATTTTAGAAAATTTTCTATTCAAGATGGTAACAGTGCCTTACTGCTGTTGCACAATACACACCACAGACTTGCTCTTATTGTCGTGCAAATATTTGTTTTGATCATTGATAACTGCTAAAAATTTGATAGGAATTTCTCTTGCAACTTGACCAATACTCAGCTACTAGCTTAGAAAAGGAAGAGTTTCGCTCCATAAGGTTTGATGGCTCATCATACTCCTGCAAGTTTCCTGCAGATGTAATCATGCAATATTTGCATAACTAGTTAATTCATTGTAGATTCTTGATTTTGGAAAAACTAATATTTGCTTCATATTATAAGTGAAAGACAACCTCTTCTTAGAATAATACTTCATAAGAATAATTTCTTTAGAAAAGCTTCTGTACAAGAACAACCTCTTATCAGAAGAGCTCATTACTCCTAAAAGAACTCATTCACAAAATAGCTCTTCTCAGAACAGCTTTGCTCGGAACAACTCTTTCCAGAACAACATGTTCACAGAACAACTCATTTATGGAACAACACTTTTAGAAGAAGTGAAGATAACTCTGGAATAGGGCAGGGTTCTTGAGTTAACTTCACTATTGGGATGTCCTGAAGAGTTTGGCTTGGTGGATCAGATATGGAGATAGTTAAGAGTTCTTCTCTTAACCTTTCTTTGAAGTATGAGTGCTCTTCCCTATTTCTTTCAGTACACCTTCTCCCAAAAACGTAACTCTCACTAGACAAAGCATTAATGCTTTGTAACTGTCAATTCTCATTATTACGTTATTAATACCAAAGATATTAACTCCCATTCTCTACTCCTATATATAGGGGTTCTTGTTATCATTGAAGGGACTTTTTGGGGGGGCAAATCAGCTAATCCAGAAATTCTCTCAAATCCTCTCTTCAGCCTTGTTCTCAGCCTTGCTCAGCCTTCTACCGCCACCTGCCGCTGCACTCATTCTTCAGGGTCTGCTTCAGTCTTCCTCTCCGCCGCCTCCCGGCACACCCTATTCTACTGGTTTGCAACGTTTCCTCTCTACAGCAAAGACCTCCATCTACATTTTGGCGACTCCACTAGGGAGGAGCGATTGCATTGAGTAGAACATCTTAAACCTTCACTTTGCCGGAAAACATGGAGAGCTCTACTGGAAATCAGGATGCTCAGGCCCCTGCCTACATTCAAGAGTTGATGAGGATGATCCAAGCTTCTTAAGAAAGAATGCAAAAGTTGGAAGACACTATCTCCCAACTCACATCTTCCAATGCCACAACTTCTCAGGTTCAACCGATCACTCCTATTACTGCCGGGAATGAGAACACTTCTACCGGCAATAGGGGAAACCCAACCGATGCACCTGGTCCCGGAGGTGTTGAAAACATTGGTGCAAATAACACCACTACTGTTGGAACCTCTATTGTGACTCTTCCTTCATCCACAACTCAAGGCTTTGTGACAAAAGAAGAGCTTCAAAGGTTGCTGGAAGAAAAGAACAAGAGTTTGAGTTTTTCTGAATTTGATCTCAAGTTGCCTTACCCTGCTAGTGTGGCTGCTAAGCCATACCCCAAGGACTACACTAGTCTTAAGTTTAAACAATTCAATGGTAAGACTGGTGATGCTCGTGAGCATGTTATGAAGTTTGTGGAAACTCTTAGTGTGGCGGGATTTGATGATGATTTAAAGTTGAAAGAGTTTTCCAAGTCTCTCACTGAAAAGGCATACACCTGGTATGTCAATCTTATTCTTGGTTCTGTAGAGTCCTGGAGTCAAATGTGCAGAATGTTTGGAGAGAAGTTCTTCTCTACTCAGGAGAAGGTTACTCTTATTGATTTGGGAAGAGAGCATCAAAAGTCACGTGAAGATCTCATGGAGCATATTCAGCGCTTCAGAGAAAGAGTGTTAGTTATTCAAGATTCTCATGATGAGAAGGAGTTAGTTAAAGTCTGTATTCAGGGGATGTTTGATGAATATAGGGTGCATTTGGAGAACTTGCCACTCTCAACTTTTGCTACTCTAGTTGAAGCCGCAAGAAGAACCAATAACACTGTTCTTAGGCAAAAGGGGGTTAAAATTTTTCACTAGAAGAAATACTCCTACAGTGAATGCTATTCAAGGAAGAGGAAGAGAAAGAAGAGGCCCTCCTCGTCCTAATATGTGCCCTAGAAGAGAAGATCCAAGAGGAAGGCAAGATGATGATGTTGAATCTCCGCCATTCTCAGTTCCTTTGGATAGAGTGAAAGCACTTCTTCAGGAATGGGTCAGAGATGGAAATATCAACTTGCCTTATATTCCATGTCCACCAACAGCAGAAAAGAGGTCCAACCCAAGGTATTGTGACTATCACCGAACAGTTGGCCATCCACTCTCAGAATGTAGGAATATGAGGAGGTTATTTCATAGGAGAGTACAAGCAAGAGAAGTGTTGATTGGTAACAATGGAGTTTAGAATAATCTACTTCCAGCTCATCAAAATCCTAGAGAACATGTGAATACTATTATTCATCATGATAATCCTTTTCCTTCTCCTTCAGCTACCCAAGTCGAAGAAGCACAAGAAGATAGTATGGTGACTTCTTCCATTACAAATTCACTTATGAAAACTCCAAATTTCAGGCATTTCTTTGATCTACTTGGGTTTTTTGAAGCATCTAAAAAATAAGCTGCTATTGCTTTAGTCAGAATAAAAGGACAACAATACGGAGAGTGTAACATGGTGGGTCGGCCTATGGGAAGAATGGCAAGTGGATATGAGGATGCCATAGTTTTTACGGAGGCAGATATGTGTACTTCTCATCCTTATCACAATAAGCCACTTTATGTGGAGAGTGTTATCAATGAATATCCTATCAGAAGAACATTCATAGATGACGGATCTTCTGTGAATCTCATGCCTTTGTCTACTCTGAAGGCAGTCAACATTGATTTGAAGAGTTTACGACGTCCCATAACAATCTCTTCCTTTGACAGTAAAGAGATTTCAACTTTGGGACAAGTGACAGTGAATTTCAAGATGGGACCAATTCAAGATCAGACTTGCTTTCATGTGATTGATGCTGATGTAGCTTACCATGTTCTCATAGGAAGAAAATTCTTGCATACTCACAACATCATCCCATCTTCTCGCCACCAGTGCATTAAAGGTCATTGGAAGGGGAAGGAAATTTTCATTCCAGCTACAAAGACTCCATTTGAGCGGAATGAAGTGAACTATGCTGAGGCATCTTTCTTTGAAGATTCAGCAGAGGATGGGAAACATCTATTGTAAGACCTATAGGTGTTCCACTTCCAAGATGGGAAGACCTCTACAAAGGAAAATAATATTGGCGAGAAGAAGAAGAAACGTCGAGGTGGAAAAAGAAGACGTGGAAATACTTTTGAGAACAGAGATGAAAAGGAAGAAAGACAGAATACTGGAGTGAGTTCTTATACTCGTGAAGATGGAAAAACTATCTATTGCTTATGATGGGATGAGGGCTCTGGAGAAAAACCTTCTCTTTACCCCATACAATGGAAACCTCCTAATGAGCAATTAACTTGTTCTCAAGTAGAGGTGCGAGAAAAGGAGAAAGAAGAGATTGAGCCTGCACTAGAACAACTTCAAGATCAACCTAAGCCACAAGGTGATGAGTTAGAGGAGATTAATATAGCCAAGGAAGAAGGAGAAACAGCAAAGCCACTCTTCATCAGCAAAAACCTTTCAAGTGAACAAAGAATCATATTGATTCAACTCTTAAAAGAATTTCAAGATGTTTTTGCTTGGACTTATGAACAGATGCCTGGGCTAGATGAGAATCTGGTTACACATGAATTGCATATTGCTTCTCGAAGTAAACCAGTGAAGCAACATGCTCGTGTGTTTCGTCATGATATTGAAAACCAGATCAAGGAGGAAATCAATAAGCTTCTCAAAGTTGGTTTATCAAGCCAATACACCATCCTACTTGGTTAGCCAATATTGTTCCAGTGAAGAAGAAGAATGGCACAATTAGGGTGTGTGTAGATTTTAGAGATTTGAATAAAGCATGTCCCAAAGATGATTTTCCTCTTCCAAATATTGATACTTTGGTTGATGCAAGCTGGTCATGAAATGTTTTCTTTATGGATGGATTTAGTGGCTATAATCAGATTAAGATGGCTCCAGGTGATGCAGAAAAGACAGCTTTTCGAACTCCATTTGGAAACTTCTATTATACTGTTATGCCTTTTGGATTGAAAAATTCAGGTGCAACTTATCAGCGTGCCATGACAGCTATTTTCCATGACATGATGCATGATTGTATGGAGATTATGTAGATGATATAGTTGTGAAATCCAAAAAAGCCTCAGATCATTTTCAAGATTTGAGAAGAGTGTTTGAACGGTGCAGAAAGTATAGGTTGCGAATGAATCCTGAAATGTGCATTTGGTGTTTCAGTGGAAAGTTCTTGGTTTTGTGGTTCACAGAAAAGGCATTGACGTTGATCCTACAAAGATAAGTGCTATTCAGTCTATGCCACCTCCAGTGAATCAGAAACAACTTAAGAGCTTGTTGGGAAAAGTTTCATATATCAGGAGATTCATTCCAGCCTTGGGAGAAATAATAGTTCCTTTTCAAGCTTTGTTGAAGAAAGGAGTGTGTTTGAATGGGGCGAACGGCAACAGAAGCATTTGACAAGATAAAAAGAATCTTGACTTCTCCAGCAACCATGACTATGCCATTGAAAGACCAGCCAATGATATTATATCTCACTTCTACTCCACATTCTATTGGTGCTTTGCTAGTACAAGAAGTGGAAGAGCAAGAACGACCTGTGTATTACTTGAGTAGATGTTTACATGGGAGTGAGTTAAATTATTCACCGATGGAGAAACATTGTCTCGCATTGGTCTTTGCTACTCAGAAGTTGCGTCACTACTTTTTGGCTCATAAACTTGTGGTGGTGACTAAGTCAGATCCATCAAATATTTGCTCTCTAGACCAGCTTTATCTGGGAGAATAGCAAAATGGCTTCTTTTGCTTGGAGAGTTTGATATATCAATTGTCAGCCAAAGCTATCAAGTCTCAAGCACTTCAGATTTGCTAGCACATTTTCCATCCCAACATGAAGAAGAAATACATTATTCTATTCCGAATGAATTTCATGAAGAAGTTTGTTCAGTGAACATAGAAGAAGGGGAATGGAATTTATATTTTTATGGTTCTTCCATAACTTCTGGAGGAGGTGTTGGCATAGTTTTGATTCCGCCAAGTAGAGAAGTTGATTCCTCGATAGAGAGTTTAGAGTTAACCTCCTCTCATTTGAGTAGAAACAACATCTTCTTGGATGAAGAGTCAAGAAGAGAAGGATACTCCTTGATTCTCGGTTTAGAGTTAAACTCCCTAGAATCAAGTAGAGAACCTATCTCCTTTGCCTTCAAATTGGATTTTTCTTGTACCAATAATCAAGCTGAGTATGAAGCACATATTCTGGGCTTGTTCATAGCTAACTCCATTGGAACTAAAAATCTTTGTATTCATGGAGATTCTAATCTTATAATTAAGCAAGTTAATGGTGAATTTGCTTTGAAAGAATAGATGTTAGCTTCTTACAGAACACTTGTTCAATCTTTGTGGAAGAAGTTTCAGAATGTAAGATGTGAGCATAGCCCAAGATCTACAAATCGGTATGCAGATGCACTTGCTACCTTAGCTTCCAAAATTCAGATTTCAGAAGAGAATGAAAGTATCACTATGTCTGTTGTTAGAAGAACTTTACCATGTACAACTAGTGAATTATTTCAATCTCTTGAGTATGAAGAAGATGAAGATTAGCGTTCACCTATCATTGAGCAGTTAGTCAAGCCTACTTCTGCTAGTATTCTGAATTTGAAACACTTCCTCTTAATCCAAGGTGTTCTATACCATAGAAGTGCTAATGGAATATTAGCAAGATGCGTTTCTAAGCATGAAGCTCAAGAAAGATTAAGTGCAGCACATGAACAATGGTGTGGTGAAGAAGGACCTCCCTTACATCTCCTACTTCAAAGAGCTGGATACTTTTGGCCAACCATGTCTAAGGATGCTTTGCAAATTCAGAAATCATGCAGTAAGTGTTCTGAACCTCCAGATGTCAAAGAATGTAATTTTATTGGAAGTGCTGGAGATTGGCGTAGGCCTTATATTGATTATCTAAGAATGGAGTTCTTCCAACCAATTATCATGATGCAAGACAGTTGAAAAGAAGAATTCAAAGGTTTTTTATGAATGGAGATGATCTATTCCGAGTCTCATTTTCAGGAAAACCATTGAAATGTGTTTCTCCAGCTGATATGCATCCTCTGTTGGAAGAAGTACATGGTGGGAGTAGTGGAGAACATGAAGGAGGCAAAGCTCTATCAAAAGCTCTTAGATATTGGGTACTACTGGCCTACTATGGAAGCAGATGCTATGAATCACGCGAAGAAGTGCTACCCTTGCCAAGTTCATGGCAATGCTATACATGCCCAGCTGTGGAACTACATAGCATAACAACTCCATGGCCTTTTCATACTTGGGCATTTGATTTAATTGGTCCCATAAGTCCACCTTCCAAAGGCTACACATGGATATTGTAGCAACAGTGTTTCACAAAATGGGTAGAAGCTATTCCCTTGAAGAATGCAACAGGACCAGCGGTGGCAAACTTCATCAAAGAAAATATCATTTGCCGTTTTGGGATACCCAAAAGAATTCTCTCGGATAATGGAACCCATTTATCAATTCCAATGTGAGAGAATTGCTTGCACTTTATGATGTTGATCATGTGAAGTCTTCTCCTTATTATCCAAAGGGAAATGGTCAAGCTGAAGCCACCAATAAGACTTATTAAAGATACTTAGTAGAATGGTTCATGAAGAACCAAAATTATGGTGTGAAGCTCTTCCAGTGGCATTATGGGCATATAGAACTTCAAAGCGTGGGCCAACGAAAGCAACTCCGTTTTCATTGGTGTATGGAACAGAAGCTGTTCTTCCAGCTGAAATACTAGTTCCTTCTGCAAGGTTAGCTCTGGATGTGAACTGGATAATGATGCTTTGCGGATGTTAGAACTAGAAGCATTAGAAGAAAGGAGAGATAAGGCGAAGAAGAATTTATCAGTTTACCAAAGGAGATTGAGTAGAGCTTATGACAAATTAGTGAAAAGAAGAAATTTTGAAGAAGGTGATTTGGTACTTCGTGCTGCAGAACACATCAGAAGAGGAACTCCAGCCTCTAAGTTCAGTCCAAAATGGGAAGGTCCATATATTGTACATGAAGTGAATGACAGTGGCTATTGCAAGTTGATGAATCCAAGGAACAATGCTATCACAGCACCCATCAACTTTCAATACATCAAAAAATTCCATGTATGAGACTCATACTTCCACTCTTTGTCAAGTTTATGTTATTCAATAATAATCAAGTTCATTGCTTCTACTTCCTCCGTAATGGAGTTTAATAAATGAGAAGTTTGTTTCACTAATAGCCGCAGCTTAATCGCTCATATTTTGGCTATATTTTATTACTTACAATCTAGCCGCAGCTTTATCGCTCATACTTGGCTAAGAATTATTATACAATGACCGCAGCTATATGCTTTTCTAGAAGGATTGAATCAATCTCCTATATATCGAGTTGAGAGATAGTCTCTCCTTGATGTAAAGTTGAGAATTCTCCTTGGTCGCATACATGAACATACAATTTTCTTTACGAAAGAAAAGCAAAGCAAGATTTGCTACTGATAAATAGAGGAATAAAAGTACCAATATTATTGCAAAAGATCAAAAAGTTCCAAAATGAAGAAATATTGAAACAGAATAAGAAAACAAATATCTAATTAGCTACATAGCTCCAAAGAGAAGAATTACTGCTACTGAACTCTGAAAAAGAATATAACTTCTACTGCAACTCAGCTTGATGATTCTTCAGTAGGTAATCTCTCTTCTATTTCTTTTAACTGTTCTACTTTATTCTTTTCCACACAATGGAAAGGAAGGCTTTGCTTTGGAAATGCAAATGTCAATACAATCAAGCCTAAAACCAGCCTTTACTGCATCATCCATAAGTCGCAACATCAACTGTAATTTCTCTGAAGAAATAGAAGACACTGGAACATCAGCAATCAACAAGGCTTTCCCTAACCCATCCAGTATGTAGGAAATAAAATCTTCACTTTGGAAGATACAAGAATCCCAAAATTCACCCCCTTCTTTGATAGATGATCTCCAAATGCTTCACATACTGAGACTGAACAGAAAAACCATGAAAATCAACCTTCGCTGTTACATTTCCAGAATATGTTCCAAAAGTATCAAGGGTATAATAACTTCCCTGTTCTGACACTGGGGGGGAAAGAAACAACATCAAGAGCAGCTGTAGCAATAACAGTGTCAGTCTGAACAGGTTGAGCACTTGGAACAGGATCAACATTTGGAACAGGAATAGCTATGTCAGCCTGAACAGTTCAACACTTGGAACAGGATCAGTATTAGAGCATGTTGAGCATTTGGAACATCTTCCAAGATAGCAACTTCATCACTCTGAATATCTTCCTCAATTCCATTAAAGAAATCATCAGCACTTATGTCAAATAGAGAAGTAGAATTCTCTAGTTGAACATCATCAGCTCCGAAAAGGCATCATCATCAGACTCTTCAGAATTCATAGAATGCTCGTCACCAGATTCATCGTCATCATCACAAGAAGTCTCATCATCATTAACAAATTGCTCCTTTCGAATGATTTACCCTAAAAAAAAAAGTGGGGAAGATGAGAAAATGACATCAAAAGAGATAAAAGAAGAACAAGAAAGAAAAAGAGAACAAGAACAACTTACTTTTCCATGTCTAGTACGTGAAGCAACATATCAGAGACTCCTCATCTATCTGATCAACACATTCTTTTCCTTTTCTTCTTGAACATGAAGGGATCAAACGCAATGATATGTCACTTTGAGTAACATCAACAAGAGAAGGCGTTTTCTAAGATCAGGAAGAGGTATACAAAAAGCTTTCCAATCAAAAATACACTGACCCCAATAAGCTAGCCATCCTGAACTATAATAGCTACGCCTGTTAGAAGCTGGTACAACCCAAAGTTTGATCTCCTTACGCTTCTTCTGAACCT
Organism: Heritiera littoralis; assembly: GCA_031772115.1. NCBI lineage: Eukaryota > Viridiplantae > Streptophyta > Magnoliopsida > Malvales > Malvaceae > Heritiera > Heritiera littoralis. The sequence goes on from JAPDPK010000090.1 coordinate 2,554,413, forward strand.
CATCAAAAAGAAAATCAGAAACACAAGAAGAGAAGTCTTCATCCAAAGGACTAAAAGGGGAACGTGGAATCATTTGATCATATCCAAATTGACGAGCAACTCTGCACATTGAGTATACTTCAACAGAATGAGAATCTCTATCCAAGCCTGCATAGGTACTTTCTATCATAGAGGTAAGATGACAGGATTAGTCCACAAGTAAAACTCAATCTCTTCCTTACTTAATGAAGAAGAACGAGGTTGATTCTGAACACCATAATAGGAATCTGGATTACCATACCCATTCTTCTTACGCAAGTAAGGACGCCAAGTGAATTCCTTCATCATATCCAACACCTCAAGAACACATCTCCTTGCACTCTGATTATGCCAAGCCCAAGCTCTATAATTATTCTTAGAAAGAGGTCCAGAAGAAGTCACAATTGAGGACTTTGATTAGGTATAGGAGCACAAGTACTAAACCTCTCCCATAAACACATTTGAATGAAAGAAACATCAATGTACGTAAGAATCCTATACCGACCAGCTGATTCTTCAGTCTTGGAAGAATACAAATCCAATCTTCTATAAAGAGAACCCAAATAGAAAGGAGCTAGAGAAAAGCGCATACCTTTAGCAATTTTAATAGCTATTGGAATAAGAGCTGGACTAATACCATCATCTGGACATCCTGGAAAGACATGCTTGGCTAACCACATTATTAGTAGTGCTTCTAACTCATGCTCAGAATCTGGAAGATCAGGAGAAGTACTTTCGCCTTTTCTAGGTTTGAATTTGTGAAAAAATAAACCAATCCAATTAGAGAAACGAGCAGCCTTAGATTTCTCTTTTTAATGTTTGAGCAAATCACAAAAGAAACTACGAGTCTTCTCTTCTTCCTCAGACAATTTGATGGAACAAACATTATGTCTCCCCAATCAAGGAAGTTCAAGAAGAACATGTACATCCTCAAGAGTAAAAGTGAATTCTCCCCAAGCAGTAATCATAGTATGAGAAAAAGTACTCCATCGTGCCAAAATAGCACGCCATACATCCATTCTTCCTTCTCTACGAATGCGAAGTTTTGAGGAAACCAGTATAGCATCAAGTACTCCCACTGAAGATGGAACCTTTACATGAGCAGGATTCTTCATTATCTTATTCACCCAATCTTCCCAACCGTGAACAGTTTGAGAATTAGAACCAAACTTAGTTAGAGACAATGGGAATTCTCCTCATTCAAACCTAAATTTCAGAATAGACTCGCCCGGAATATGAGTTCTGAAAGTTGATGCTTCAGGACTAATACTTAGCCAAGAATGGCCAACTGGAGGATCAGGATAAGAAGCAATTCGTCTATCACGAACCTCTTTCCAAAAACGATCTTCTCCTCCTTCCCTAATGATCTGATCTGACCAATCTTTAGGAACAGAAGGAAGCGCACAACCTTTTCCAATACGAAGACGCATTTTCTTGTCAACAGGAGCTCCAATACTAAAATCTTCAGAAGTACTATTTTTTCTTTTTTTACAGGAGCTCGAGCAACAAGAGAAGGTTGGCCGTATTGAATCTTTGTCATTGGAGAATATCTACAAGAAATGAACAACACAACTCAGATAAGTATAAATATTCATAAAGATATATATATACACACACATAAAAAATTATATATAAAATGAGATAAACCATAAAAAAAATTTATTATTATTATTATTTCTTTTCTTTTCTTCTTTCTCTCATCTTAAAAAATAAAAAAAAAAATTACATTCTACTGCGTAGGAATAGCGCCTACGCGCTATGCACCAGTGCGCAAGCACGCAGGAACAATGCTTGGGCATTGTGCACTATGCGCAGGTTGATTCACAAAAAAGAAAGAAATATTAAAAAATTAACTTGATTGCTTTCTCTGTCAAGTCCCACTTTCCCCTATTAATTGCTTTTGCATACAATGACAAAACCACACACAATTGCAACGTACACACACCAAAATATAAAAGCAAAAGATCATACAGATAAAAGTAAATATTAATTCAAGCATATCATCAAACCCTTCTACTCTTTTGCTCTTTCTTATTCTTCTTTTATTTTCTTTCTTCAAGTACTGAGAAAACAACAAGTAAAAAAAAAAGAGTAAGCTCACCTCCTTATTCTAACTCTAAATTAATTTTTCCAAGTAAAGGTTATAAAAAATAATAAATATTAAATGATAAAAAACAAAATAATAATAATAATAAATCAGACAAATAAAAAAAAAGATGAAGAACACTTACTTCTTCAACTGAAAACCAAAAGAATGAAAAGAAACTATTGTTATCTAGTTTTTGATGTGAGAAAATTTGAGAAGAGAAACTTTCATACTTATAAGACATAGAGTATTAAGATTTTAATGACAAATATTCAGAATCAAATCTTCTTTTAATCATAAACATTTATTTTCCTTTTAAAAACATAATCTCTTAAAAAAAAATAAAGTTAAAAAAAATTATATTTAAAACAAAAAAAAATATTACTCACAATTCAATAAGTTGAAATACTATATTCTTTTATTGTCAAAAATTTGGAATTATAGTCTGTAGCATTAATTCCTTTTATGAAGTCAACTTCGAAATTGAAAAACACGTGGGCAATGAACTTCTAAATTGAAACCATTCAACAAGCTTTTAAATTTACATTAAAAAAAATAAAAATATAGGTGTCTATTGAATTCTTAAATTTATATTTAAATGAATGCACTTGGAAATGGATAGTGCAAAACTTGCTGCACTTGTCAGTACACAAAGACGTATGGAAAATTCCAAGGTATATAAACATATTCATTTAACAAAAAAAAAAAAGACAACTCCCACCTTTTCCTTTTGCATCAGCTATTCTAAAAATTAATAAATGTCCCTTTCCAATTTAAAGCTCACAAGCCGTGAGCTTCCAAATTGAATTAAAACCAATTCCGCGAGCATCAAACACAAAGTTCGTGGGCGAATCAACCCGCGAGGAACAGTATAGCTCATAGAAACAGTATTCCTCGAGCTACAAAACTTCAGTTAACAGGAATAGTCTTGCAAGCTACAAAATTATTATTTTTATAAAATGAATGTTTTTATTTATTATAAGATTATGTAAACTAAATAAAGACTTGTTCTCAAATTTCTGAAGAGTAGTTTCTATTCACTTGTTCTCAAAATTTTAGAAAAACGCTTTAAGGAAAAGCTTCTAGTTATTCTCAAAATTTTAAGAAAAAAAACTTCTTACATGTTCTCAAAATTTTAGGAAAAAGCTTTTAGTTGTTCTTAAAATTTTAGAGAAACGCTCTTACCTGTTCCCAAAATTTTAGGGAAAAGCTTTTAGCTGTTTCAAAATTTTAGAGAAACACTCTACAACCTGTTCCCAAAATTTTAGGGAAAAGCTTTTAGTTGTTCCCAAAATTTTAGAGAAACGCTCTTACCTGTTCCCAAAATTTTAGGAAAAAACTTTTAGCTGTTTCAAAATTTTAGAGAAACACTTTACAACCTGTTCTCAAAATTTTAAGGAAAAGCTTTTAGTTGTTCCCAAAATTTTAGAGAAACGCTCTTACATGTTTCTAAAATTTTAGAGAAAAACTTTCAACTATTCTCAACATTTTAAGGAAAAGCTTTTAGCTGTTCTCAAAATTTTAGGAAAATACTTTTCATCTGTTCCCAAAATTTTAAGAAAAAGCTTTTAGCTATTGCAAAAATTTTAAGTAAAAGCTTTTTACTTGTTTCCAAAAGTTATTATCTTTTCTTTACATAAAGGATGTAAGCGGTGCTCAGCTTTTGTTTTCTTAAATTTAATTGCAAACCCAAATCATCAACCCTCCTTTGGAATGTTAAAGTATATATTCTTAAAAAAAAAGAAGAATCAAATATAAAATATATTTAAAAACATGAATATTTTAAAATTATATATCACTATATTCATGTTTTATGAAATTTAGTTGATTTCTCGATTTTCATACTCGAAAATCGATTCACGTGAAATCAAATCATTTATTCTGATTTTCAGTGATTTTCGATAAATTTCAGTAATTTTTTCGATAATTTTTTTACAGTATAACGGCTGCCGATTTGGCTAGCCTCCTGCATGAAAATACAGTTTATATTTCTCAATCGGTATTTCACCACAATTTAAAACCGATAAATCACCACAAATTTCAAAATCGATCATTATAAATTGCATTTATAAATTAAATGCATAATTTAAAACATGTGGCCGAATATCCTTATAGGCGGCACATGTCTCCCTTACCTGTTTCGGGTCGGCGACTGCCTCTCGAAGGTCGCGCCCGTGTTCAACTCGCCCGATTCCATCGGCTCGGTCATCGAGGGAATTTTCTGGAATTTAAATTCTAAAATTTAGAATTTTTTTTCCATAATTATTTAAATAAATAAATTATTTAAATAATTTAACACTTTTTTGGGATTTCTTACCGATTCCCGTAATTCTCTGGATTTCCCGAAATTTTCGAATTCTCGGGAATTTTTCGAATTCCTGGAATTCCTCTTTTTCTCTTTCTCTTTCTCTTTCTTCTTTTTCTTTCTTTTTCCTTTTTCTTTTCTTTTCTTTTCTTTTTCTTTTCTTTTCTGGCTCAGATCGGTTCCAGACCGGTCCCCTCCCCTCGTCGCCGGTTCACCTCCGGTGGTCGGTTCTCCGGCGGCTCAGCAGCTGGCCGGCGTCGAGGCGAACTCGCCGGTGGTCTCAGCTTGGCCTGAATCGGCGGCACGACGGCGGATCGAGTTGGTTTTCCCTCGATTTCTTCTCCTCTTCCGTCGGCCTTCCTCCGCCGTCGGTGGCCTCACCGGTGGCCTCCTACCGTTTCCTCTTCCTCCGGTGGAGCTTCGGTGGCAGTGGCAGCGACCGATTTGGCCAGCACCGCCACTTTCTCTTCTCTTCTCCTTCTCGGCTTCCGCCGGGTTTTTGCTTCTGTTTCTTCTTCCGTTTTTCCTTCCGTTCGTTTTCTTTCCCTCTTTCGGTCACCGGCATCTTCTCTTCCCTTCACCGGCGCCGTCTCTTCCCTCGCCGACGGTGGTCGGCCTTACCGGGGGAGACAAAATCGGGTTTCTCCCGATTTGTTTCCTTCCGTTTCTTTTGTTTCTTTTTTTTGTATTATAATTATATTTATATAATATATATCAATATAATTATAACAATATATATATATATATTCTATACACAATATACATATATATGCTTTTTAATTGAAATTAACATATATATATTTCATATATATATTTATTTATATACAAAATTGTATATAAATATACACATGTATTTATTTAATAAAAATATATTTATATAATTAAATATATAAATATATGAATATCCCATTTTATTCTTTATAATTTGGATCTCTTAATATCCAAATTATATTTCTCCATTTTCATTTCCTATTTAATTTGGATTTCCATTTATCCAAATTAAATTCCTCATTTCCTTATTTTTCATAACTCTGACTTTATTTTTATTTTCATTATATCCAAAATTCAAATTCCTCACTTTCCTTAATTTCGGGAATTTCAACGATATTCCCATCTTGTAAATAAATTTTATTTATTTACTTTAATTAATTTATTTATTTCCTCTTATCTATTTTCTTTAATACTAATTTCCAAAAATAGAAAATTTACGGTTATCACAAGACAATCCTAGGGAGCAAGAAAAACTAAGAGGTAGTGTGTCGGAGGTAAAAGGTGATTCGAACTCTAAAAAGTTGAACATCATAGAGGAAAGGTTACGAGCTATTGAAGGAAGTGATTTCTATAGGTCTGTTAATGCAATGGGACTATGTTTAGTATCAGATGTGGTCATTCTTCCTAAGTTTAAAACTCCTGAGTTCGAGAAGTATGATGGGACCAAGTGTCCCATTACCCATGTGACAATGTATTGTCGTAAGATGGCTGCTTATAATCACGATGATAAGTTGTTGATACACGTGTTTCAAGATAGCCTTACTGGGTCAGCTGTTAGGTGGTATGTACAGCTAGATCGTACACGCATCCATGGTTGGAATGACTTAGCTAGAGCATTTATAGCTCAGTACAAACATGTCGTGGATATGGCCCTAGACAAATTGTCTTTGCAAAGCATAGAAAAGAGAGCCAACGAAAGCTTCAAAGAATATGCTCAATGTTGGAAGGACATTGCAGCACAAGTCCAGCCACCTCTAACTGAGAAGGAAATCACAGTGTTGTTTGTCAATACACTGAAAGCACCTTATTACGAATGCATGATAGGAAATGTAACAAAGAATTTTGCTGATATGGTCATTACCGGAGAAATAATAGAAAATGCAATTAAATGCGGGAAATTGGAATGCAGTGATTTAAAGAAGGGCGGATTATCCAAAAAGAAAGAGGTTGAAACCCAGGTAGTAACCCATGCAACACCTTGATATAGGGGATATGCACCTTATTCGCCTCGATTTCAGCCACAACCTCAACCTTACCCAAATTACCAACCCCATTTTCCGATCACAAACAATGTCTCACACGGTCCCTACCAAAGTCCATTTCAACCACCAATGTTTCAGCCAAATTTTCGCCCCTAGCACCTTACTATACACTAACACCTATGGTCCAGCCACCTCAACCAAACAATAACCCAACAGCTAACCAAAGGCTACCTCGAAGAAGCACTGAAAAAGCCCCTATTAATCCTATTCCTATGTCATATACAGACCTGTTCCCACAGCTTGTGAAAGGCCACATGATTGCACCTTTTTACATGAAGCCAATGAAACCACCTTTTCCAAGATGGTATGACCCTAGCGCTCGATGTGACTACCATGGTGGAAACCCGGGTCATTCAATCAAAAACTGCACGGCTTTGAAGTATAAGGTGCAAGATTTAATCAAGTCGGGGAGATTATCATTTTCCAAAGAGGTGGAGCCAAGTATCAATGCTAATTCGTTGCCCAGTCACAGTAGAGGATCAGTCAGTATAGCTGAAGTTGGAAAGAAAAATTGTATTAAGAGAAAGGTGGAAGAGGTTAAGACTCCAATGTCTAGTATTTGATGTTTTAGTCATGGCCAGGATGATTCAGCCTATACCGTTAGACTCGAAGATTTGTCAAGATGAATTCAACCCAAATCAAACTTGTGAATACCATATGGGACATGTGGGTCACTTTGTCCAAAATTGTCCTCAATTTCAACATGTGGTCCAATCAATGATGGATTCGTTTTTAATCGAGTTCTATACGGAGGAAGAGGAAGATGTACACATAGGGAAAACCAATGACGGTGTTTTACAGGGAAAAATCAAGTCCCAAAAGGGAAGAATCTAGCCTTGTTACTCCTCCGACTGTGACAATCAAAATTCCGAGCACTTTTCCTTATAAGAGCGATAAGGCTGTCCCCTGGAAATATGAGTTTAAAGCAGTGATCGAAGGATCAGGCAACATGGGCTTGGACAAGTCAACTACGCCGGATAATGCAAACATCAGTGGAGTCGGAGGAATTACACGAACTGGGATATGCTATACACTGGAGATGTTAGAAAGGGTCCGAAAAGGAAAAGCAAAAGAGGGAGAAGAGGATTATCAGACAAAAAAGGGAGAAGAACAAGCTTTGCCTTCCAAAGATCAAGGGAAAAAATTACAAAAACCAGTATCAGAAGAAGATGCAATTGAATTCTTGAAGTTGATCAAGCACAGCGTATACAGTATAGTCGAGCAATTGAATAAAATGCCCGCTCGAATCTCATTATTATCTTTGCTGTTGAATTCAGAATCATACCAGAATGCCTTAATAAAGGTGTTGAACCAGGCTTATGTGCCTCATAATATTTCGGTTGACAACATGGATCGATTAGCATGGAATATCACAGCGGCGAACTTTATATCCTTTACTGATAATGAAATTCCGCTAGAAAGGCGAGGGAGTATTAAGGCTCTGAATATCACTACTAGTTGCAAGGGCCACACAATTGCCAAGGTTTTGATTGACAATGGCTCGTCGATCAATGTCATGCCTATGGCCACATTAGAAAAAGATGCCCGTTGACCTGTCTTACATACAACCAAGCAAAATGGTTGTAAGGGCATTGATGGTTCCAGAAGAGATGTGATAGGTGACATTGAAATTCTAATTGCCATCGGGCCTGTTACTTTCAACATTCAGTTTCAAGTGATGGATATTTCGCCGTCATACAGTTTCCTACTAGGAAAACCATGGATCCATACAGCGGGTGCAGTTCTATCATCGCTGCACCAGAAAATGAAGTTCGTTGTTGATGACAAATAAGTATCTATCTCTAGAGAACAAGACCTCTTGATTACCAAACCTTTATCTGTACCTTACTGAAGCAGCCGAAGAAGCATTGGAGTGTTCTTTTAGGTATTTTGAAATAGTAAACGCAACATATATGGGAGAAGGATTAAGAATACCCACTCCTCGCTTGTCAACCACTACCAGAATGGTTGTTAAACAAACACTGGCAAAAGGTTGGCGTGTCGGAAGAGGCTTAGGAAGAATCTCGAAGGAAATAGGAAACCTGTGAAGATAATGGAGAATAAAGACAGGTTTGGCCTCATAGACAAAGCCACTGGTTCGGAGAGGAAGAAGATCATGGAAGAGAAAAAGAAGATAAGAATAGCCCGCCTTCGAGGATATGAAGAAGAACCGGAGAAGATGGTGATCCCCTACCTCTATGATACGTTTCGCTCTGGTGGATCTTATCACCCTGATTCATTAGAGGCTATGAAGTGTTGACCTATGTTAGTGATGAAAGGATCCTCTTGCAAGTTCCTAGTCTAAGTGGTGCATGAAGAAAATGCAACTTTTTATTATAGTGATGTTTGTGTCGTTGGGCACGGAGTTGAAAAATTGAATTGTTGAAGATTACCTATTGTCTCTTTGTTTTTTTTTTAATGTAGTAAGCTAGATTATTAGTATCTCTGTTTAAAGAGCCCTAGAGGATGCTTTTGTATGAACTTAATCTTCATCATCATTTCAATGAATTAACAAGTTTAATGCATTTTGAGTTCCTTCTGTCCATTCACTATCATTTCTATAAATGTCCTTTCTTTTCATTCACTACCATGAACAATCAACCACATTTGTCAAATTTTTCACCTTTTCAGGAATATAGATAATGAATGTGAAGATAACCTTAACAGTGACCCGGGGTTTGATTTTGAAAACTCTATTCCTGTTGATGAACTCGATAACAACGTAGATTCAGACGATGATGCTTTGTCTCCAGATCTATTGAAAATGATTGAGCAGGAGAAAAAACCAATTAAGCCTCATAAAGAAGTTATTGACATGGTCAACTTAGGGGATGATGAGAACATCAAAGAAGTTAAAGTGGGCATAGCACTTCCATTGGTTGAGAGGTAGAGATTAGAGGAATTACTTCATGAGTATGTGGATGTTTTTACATGGTCTTATCAAAACATGCCAGGGTTAAATACTGATGTTGTGGAGCACCGCTTGCCTTTGAAAACAGAATGTAAACCAGTTCAACAGAAGCTTAGGCGCATGAGGCCTGAAATGTTGTTAAAGGTGAAAGAGGAAGTAAAAAAGCAGTTTGATCCAGAATTCTTAAAAGTGGCCAAGTATCTTGAATGGGTGGCTAACATAGCCCTTGTACCCAAAAAGGATGGGAAAGTAAGGATGTGTGCAGATTATCGGGATCTAAACAGAGCTAGTCCAAAGGATAATTTTCCATTACCCCATATTGATACACTGGTGGATAACACAGCTCAGCACTACATGTTCTCAATTATGGATGGTTTCTCAAGCTATAATCAGATTAAAATGGCCGAAGATGACATGGAGAAAACCATATTTGTGACAGTTTGGGGCACATTTTGCTATAAAGTTATGCCTTTTGGTTTAAAGAATGCTGGAGCCACCTATCAAAGGGCAATGGTAACTCTATTCCATGATATGATGCATAAAGAAATAGAGGTGTATGTAGATGACATGATTGCTAAGTCTCGAAGAGAAGAAGATCACGTAACAAATCGTCGAAAGCTGTTCGAAAGGTTACGAAAATTCCAGCTTAAGTTAAACCCAGCCAAATGCACTTTTGGTGTCAAATCAGGAAAATTGTTGGGATTTGTGGTCAGCGAAAAGGGAATTGAAGTGGACCCTGATAAAATAAGTGCGATACAAAATTTGTCGCCCCCACGCACACAAAAGAAAGTAAGAGGCTTTTTGGGAAGATTGAATTATATTTCCCGTTTCATCTCGCAACTCACACTTAAATGTGATCTTATTTTTAAGTTGCTTCGAAAACAAGATCAAGGGAAATGGAATGAAGCGTGCCAAGAGGCTTTTGAAAAGATAAAAAGGTACTTGTCAAATCCACCTGTTTTAGTACCACCTATTGCAGAAAGGCCTTTGTTGTTGTATATAACTGTCAATGAACACTCTATAGGATGCGTGTTGGGGCAACATGATGATACAGGCAAGAAAGAACGAGCTATATATTACTTGAGCAAGAAGTTCACTGATTATGAGGCCAGGTATACTAGGATAGAAAAGATGTGTTACGCCTTGGCTTGGGTTGCTCATAGATTGAGGCAATATATGTTGTACCATTCGACTTGGTTGATAGCCAGATTGGATCCCCTTAAATACATCTTCGAGAAACCATCATTATAAGGAAGATTAGCTAGGTGGCAAGTTATGCTTTCTGCATATGACATTATGTATGTATCCCTAAAAGCAATCAAAGGCGAGCCAATAGCTGATTTCCTTGCAGACTGTACTACTAATGAGTATGAGCCTATCAAGCTAGATTTTCCAAATGAAGATATAATGTATGTATTGCAAGTTGAGGAGGAAATACTTGGCAAGAAAGCATGGAGAATGTTCTTCGATGGCGTATCCAATGCTTTAGGACATGAGATAGGGGTAGTTGTAATATCTCCCAATGGAAATTATTACCCGTGCATAGCTAGGTTAAATTTCAACTGCACCAACAACATGGCTGAATATGAAGCTTGTGTAATGGGCCTAGAAGCTACAATTGAGAGGGGAATCAAAAACTTGGAAGTATATGGGGATTCAGCACTAGTCATTTATCAATTACGAGGTGAATGGGAAACAAGGGATCGGAAGTTAGTTCAATACCATAAATACATAGTTGACCTTGTACAACAATTTGATGACACCATCTTTCAACATTTATCTCGAGAAGAGAATCAAGTTGCTGATGCCCTGGCAACATTAGCTACAATGTTTAAAATGGAAGTAGAAGCAGAGGTCTCACCTATCAAACTACGCATGAGGGATTCTCCAGTACACTGTTCTAGTGTTGAAGAGGAAGTAGATGGACAACCTTGGTATTATGACATTATGCGGTACCTTAAGAATCAACAATACCCAAAGCATGCATCGAAGAATGACAAAAAGATCCTCAAAAGATTGGCAATGGGATTCCTCGTTGATAGAGATGTTTTGTATAAAAGAGGTCGAGATTAAATGCTGTTGAGATGTGTAAATACGTCTGAAGCCAAAAAGATTCTTGAAGAAGTACATGATGGAATTTGTGGGGCACATGCAAATCGTCATTTTATGGCTAGACAAATTATGAGAGCAGGTTATTATTGGACTACATTAGAAAAAGATTGCACAGATTATGCTAGAAAATGTCACAAGTGTCAAATCTATGTCGACAAGATTCAAGTTCCCCCAACATCACTGAATGTCATGGCACCACCATAGCCTTTCTCCATGTGGGGAATGGATGTGATTGGACCTATCTCTCCCAAGGCATCAAATGGGCACAGATTCATTTTTGTGATGATAGATTACTTTACAAAATGGGTTGAAGCAGCTTCTTATGCCAATGTAACTAAATCTACTATTTGTAAGTTCATAAAGAAGGAGATAATATGTTGGTACGGGCTCCCAAAAAGGATCATATCAGACAACGCCCTGAATTTGAACAACGACATGATGAAAGAAGTATGTACGTAATTCAAGATCAAACACCACAAATCTGCCCCATATCGTCCAAAGATGAATGGAGCAGTTGAGGTTGCTAATAAGAATATCAAGAGGATTGTGGGAAAGATGACTAATACATACAAAGATTGGCACGAGAAGCTACCATTTGCTTTACATGCTTATAGAACATCAGTGCACACATCTACTAGGGCAACTCCTTTTTCTTTGGTTTACGGCATGGAAGCGGTACTGCCAATTGAGGTTGAAATTCCCTCCCTGAGAGTTTTAATGGAACTAGATTTGGACGAGGCTGAATGGGTTCGAAGTCACTACGAGTAGTTGAATCTTATAGAAGAGAAAAGGTTCACAGCACTATGCCATGGCTAGATGTACCAGAAAAGAATGATGAGAGCCCATGATAAAAAGGTTCGACCCAAACACTTTCGTGAAGGGGAATTGGTGTTGAAAAGGATTCTCCCAAGCCACCATGATAGTCGGGGCAAATGGATACCAAATTGGGAAGGACCATATGTGGTAAAAAGAGCATTCTCAGGTGGAGCGTTGATCTTGACAGAGATGGATGGAAATGACTTGCCTAATCCAATAAATTCTGATGCTGTGAAGAAATACTATGCTTAAAAGAAGAAAGAAAAAAGAAAAAATTATTAGAAAAAAGTAAAAAGAAAGAAAAAAGAAAAAAGGAAAAAATGAGAGGGGAATTCAAATTGAAAACCCAAAAAGGGCAGTTGGATTAAAAGGGGACATCTAAGTTAAAAACCTGAAAAGACGACTTAGATACAGAAAAGATCAACACTTGAAAATCAAAATCATGTGGAGCATGGCATTAGTCGGATGAACTCAGTGTGACAGGGGGCATCAACGAGATCGGTTTTTCCAAAGAAAGCACCAGTTTGATTTGTGAAGGGTTATCTAAACATTCATTATTTTGTTATGGTCACCATTTCTAAAAATTCACCATTTGACCCTAGTAGTATCTGTTTCCCAACTGTATTTTGATAACACTTTTGTTTCCATTGTCTCTTATTTGCTCAATAGTCAATGCTTTTCTTTCCAATTTTGTTGTTCTTTTGATCATTCCATAACTAACCAATAAAACACAAGGATGCATTGCATTTGTTAACAAGATTGAAATGAAGATGATGATTAAATGATAATCTACCTACTAACATTACTAAAAAAAAAAAGAAAAGAAGAAAAAAAAGAAAAAAAGAGAAAAAGAAGGGAATAAAACAAAGGAAATTGAAAATTATAACAAGTGCACGTTGTAAACCATCACTGATTTGAACTTGGGGGCAACCATTTTGTGAAACATGGGTGGAAGAACTGAAAGACACAAAAAGGACAGTTCTGAGAATTTGATTACCACAATAGGAATTGCATGATTTTGTAAATAACATGCTTTTGCATTTCATTCATTATGTGAGAATTTAAGCACATGATTCAGAAACTTTTAGGAGGAAAGAATGTTTTTTCAAATTAAGAGGAAAGAATTTTAAAGTTTCATTGCCTCTGTTGTAAGAGGAGCACTTTTCAAGAAAGCAATTTCAGGTTTCAATGCCTCTGTTGCAAGAAGAGCACATTTCAGGAAGGAATTTAAAGTTTTAATGCCTCTGTTGCAAGAGGAGCACATTTCAGGAAGGAATTTAAAGTTTTAATGCCTTTGCTACAATAGGATCACATTCCAGGAAGAATTTTAAAGTTTCATTGCCTCTGCTGCAAGAGGAGCACATTTCAGGAAGAAATTTAAAGTTTCAATGCCTCTATTGCAAGAGGAGCACCATTTCAGCAAGGAATTTAAAGTTTCAATGCCTCTATCGTAGGAGGAGCACTTTTCAGGAAGGAATTTAAAGTTTTAATGCCTCTGTGGTAAGAGAAGCACATTTCATGAAGGAATTTAAAGTTTCAATGCCTCTGATGCAAGAAGAGCACTTTCAGGAAGGAATTTAAAGTTTTAATACCTCTGTTGCAAAAGGAGCATATTTTTGGAAGGAATTTGAAGTTTCAATGCCTCTATCGTAGGAGGAGCATTTTTCAAGAAGGAATTTAAATTTTCAATGCCTCTATCATAGGAGGAGCACTTTATTGTAGGAGGAGCACTTTTTAAAAAAAAAAACAAAAACAAAAACAAAAGATTAGGTCATGAGCCGAACAAAATTGTTGTCTATTATCTTTGCTCTATTTTTGATTCTCAACAATGAGCAAAGAGGGGTAGCTGTAGACACCAAATTTTGTCCGAACCGGTGAGAAATGGATATGATGCAAACCCAATATAATGGGCCACAATATTGTAATAAGTCTAATTGGACTTTCAAAGTCCAAATTAAAGTACATAGGCTTTAGGGCCTAAAGAAAAGTGGGCTGATCTTTTTTTATTTACTTTATTATTTATTTGCTTTTATTAATTTTATTATTATTATTATTTGTTTATTTTATTTTTTTTATTATTATTATTTTTTCTTTTTCTTTTTCTTTTTCTTTTTCTTTCTTGTTCTTCTTTTTCAACCACATTTAATGAAAATGTTGACAAATTGGCCGAGACCTCATCAACCCATTGACCGGCAGCTGGTTTAGGCTAAACCACTATTGCCAGCCACTGAATTCCACCGAAGATCCACCAAATCCACCGCCGCCTACCCATTCCTGACACTGCTTACTAGTAACTGAGAGACAAGATTCAGAACCTAGATGTTTGACTCTAATGCACTAGACTAGATTAAAAGGGTGTTCTTGAATCTGTTTGAAGGGCCCGAAAGAATTCAAGTAGAAACAAAAATTTTTCTAAACTTCTGAACCCCAAAAATTGGCAGAAACAGCTGCAACTCATCACTACCCGAACAATCACCACCACCTTTACCACCGTGACAGTATTCTCATCACCAAACCATCTCCAAAACAGATGTACAGAGACTCACCACCGCCAGCACTAAACCACCACCACCAATAAGCCACCACCAAAACCACCACATACCCCCTGTCCTTTACCCTAAGCCGAACACCCTAAAGCATCAGAAATCACCAAAATAGCCACCATTCCTCACCTGTCAACACAAAAAAAAACAAAAAAACCAAACCCCAACTCAGATCCTAGACCCGAGGCCCCCTAAAACCTAGATCCAAGAATTAAATCCAAAAATCACCCCTTAACACCTGCAAAACACAAACCAGCAACAACAACCAAAAAAGCACAAAGCCTGAAGACCCTAAACACCAGATCTAAAAAAAATAATAAAACAAACAAACAAAAAAACAGAAAAGGGGTTTCAGTTTCGGTCAATTCTAGGTAGCTAGAGGAGGTTTTGGGTAAAAAGGAGGTTGATCTGGTTAGAGGAGGAAAAGCGGCGCACAGTGGCCGGCAACCGATCGGTGTTTGGAGAAGTTGAGGGAATTTTTGGAGTTTTTTAGAGTTTTTTTTTTAGAAACCGGTGAAATGGAGAGTTGATAAAAAAAAGGGGGCCTTTTATAGAGGAGCAAAACGCACCGTTTTGAGGGCTGGAGGACCCGTGCGCCTACCCGAACCGATCCAAGATCCGCGCACCCGACTCCCTTACCCGCTTCTGACTCGCTCGGTACCTGCTTCAGCCCAGCAGACTAGGCTCGTCCGTATGGTGTTTGGGCTTTGATTCTTTGGGTTGTTTTAGAAATTAATTTGCGTATATATTTCCACTCCTCTCATTTATTTATTTATTTATTTTTGTGTTGTTTGTTAGATGATTTATTTCTTGTGTTTTTAATATATTTTCTTGATAACAACATATATTTTATTTGCATGAAAAATAGTTTAGGATATATAATAATTTATTTAATTACATGAGACTAACTTCAATAATAAAATTATACACTTCATTTAGAAAAATAATATATAATAATAACACTAATATTTTTTAATAATATCATTTTTCTTAATACTAGGCAAATTATTAGGTTTCAAAATGTATAAAAAAATTATTATTATTAATTAAAATAAATATGATTCCAATGATAATTTTTCGTAGAAATTGCGAGTAACGATTCTTCGAAAAACTTTAGGTGAGAGGAATTCATCGAATGTTACCAAAGTATTGGTGTGAGACCCGATTTTATATTACTGTACACAATATTTTCGTAAATCCTTGACAGTGAAAATAAATTAATTAGTGAAATTAAATAAATATTTAAATTAGATTTCCACTTAGAAATTTGGAATTATTGGATTTATAATTTATAATATGGTGTATAAAAGGTAAAATAAATATTTCATGATGAAGTGGAGGTATAGAAAGAAATAAAGAAAATAAATATGAAATTTATACATGGAAGTGATATTACCATAGTATAATATGTAAATATGTGAATTATAAGAGAGGAAAAAAAATTATTTTTGTACATGTGATTAATTTGATTGGGTAGAATATAAAAAGAGATGGGAAAAACAAGTCCAAACCGATGGGAAATTTGGACTGCAGGTTAATTTTCTTCCCATTGTGATACACAGTTGGAAGCAGTTTTTGTGATGCAAATTATAGTGTAAAATTGGAGGATGATGATAGATAAAGAAGAATTTATTAATTAGCAAGATGGCTGATTTTATTAGCTGAAACATCTATCAAAAGAGGCAAAATGAATCAAGAAAGTGCAGCCAAAAATAAAAACGGGACAGCAAGCATTTCTCATTTTGCCGTGAACTTCCAGTTGGAGATTTTAAAGGATTTTGACCATAAATTATATAAAATAAAATTTAAAATAAGTGATACTAAAAGGAAGAGGAACTTAAAAATTTACAAGTGCTAAATTCCTATTGGATGAAGCTTACAAAAAGAAGAAGAAATTGGGTCAAAACCAAACAGCAGAAAACTCCCTCCCCCCCCCTCCCCCGGTTTATTTTGCTGCTGCTTGCCAAATTTTAATGCATGTTAAGACATAAAATGATGAGGAAAAAGAGATAAGAAGACAAGTGGCAACTTCCTATTGGTTTACATGAATAAATGGAAGACTAAAGAAGCAAAACTTCAGCAAAATCCTCATTTAGAAAAGTTACATACCTTTGATACATAACCACTTAAACCTTCACCATCAAACTTCCTGTATCTTTAAACTAGCCAGGAAACAAGCAAAGAGGCTGATGTGAAGTAGAACAATTCTGTTTTGGAGAGGTGTCATTCGGTCAAGGAAAGTTCTACAAGTCTATGGTTTTCTTGATATTACATGAAGAATTTCTATGTTTCTTAGTATGAGAATTATGATTTTAGACTTGTTTTTAGTTAAATCTTGTTAGATTATGAAATTGGAATAAGTTGAGATCTTGATGTAGATTGAGAACAAGAAAGGAATTGGGTTGGACATTTTATGAGGATGATAAGAAATGAATTATAGAGTATAAATAAAATCAAGAGAAAGCTTAGAAACTTGGAATGATGAAGAACCAAAATTTGGTTAGTGACAGGGGAGTCTCGGTTTGGCATGGGAAAGTAGAGAAATTGAATGTGCATGCAGCAAAATGATAAATGAAAGACTCACGTAGACAACCCTTAGCCAATTGAAAACAATAAATTGAAGTAAAGATGGAAAAGTCAATGAAATGGCTAAAGAAGGGTTTCGGCCATAACTTCATTCTTGCATGAAAATGTGGTGAAAATTAGGGATTTTGATGGAAAATAATTATAGAAATCAAAAGAGAAATATTGGTGGAATTAGAACAAAAAAAGGACTAAAATGAGGAAGTTGAGTTTTAGCACCAGTATAATTTATACTGATTGTGCTTATATCATGATATTAGTCGCTGCATTTTATGAATACTAGTGGCTTAAAATTAAAAGAAAAAATATTAATAATTTTTGATAAAATTATTTTGCAGCTGGGAATTACGAATTTCGACAAGCGTAACTGGGAAGCTCGGTTTCGTTAAACAGGTAAGGGATGGGTGTGTGAATTTGTAGGAATATCTGAATGCATGGTTTTCAGGTTATGAATTTTATAAGATTTATTGGATATTGAATTGCCTTGAAATGCTATGAAATTGTGGTTTCTGGCCGTTGAGACTGTGTTTGAAAGTGCAGGGAGGCTAGGACTCTGGCAGCCGTTATACTGCCGAAATTTACTAAAGACATTTCCAAAAATATTATTAAATATTTTTAGTACATCATTGGTGTTTATCCTAGCCTCAAAAGTGATAAATTATTTATTTTTCATAAATGGTGGATTACCGAAAAGTAGTGATTAAATATTCATGATACCGATTTCGGTAAAGGTTTCACTACTGAAAATTCATCCCACATGTTTTATAATGAAAGGTATGATTGGTGAAGTGAAATGGTGAATAGTGAATATTTTATAATTATTTCAATATGATATTCATTATTTTATCTATGATTTTCCTTTATGGACAAATTAAATTCTATCACGTGTAATGATTTCCATAAAGGCTTTACCACTGTGTAAACGGTGAAAAGAAACAGTTACGAGATTTTATTACTACAGTGTAGCTATTTTATAAACTGTTTCACCGTACGAGATACTGTGATTTATACCTTTATGGATTTTCTGAAAGATATTATTGATTTTACTTAATTCCATAAAGGTGATGAGATTTCTTATACACTATTTTGAGACTGATAGGCCCCATATCATGCTCATGTGTTCATGTGTACCTTCTCATGTGTTATGTTGTTGACATTGAGCCGTCTTCAACGATCTCGGTGTCACCCGCTCAGTGTACGACTGAGGAAACTTATAAACTATGGCCATAGATCTCATGTGTTTATTATACTGTCCCTACAGGGATCTCACGTGTACCCTATTAGTCCCTACGGGACTTATAGCATGATATCATCAGAGTGTTGCCTAGTCTCCACTATTATTCCATGTGTTATTACTGGTTTTGGTGATAACTATCGAAATATACTGTTTATTGTGATGCTTTATCACTGACTGGTGAAATATGTGAACGGGTGTTTTACTGCTACACATGTTTTAAGTGATTGAATTCAATGGTGGAAATCAAATAATTTTCAAGTGTTGTTCACATGATTTAATAAATTATTTTATTTAAACATGTGATATTTTATATGTAGTAAATATTTTAATGAGTTTATATTAAAATAAATTTCTATTCCCTATAGTCGCTTTGGGTTTCCAGGACAAGACAGGTATTTCAAAATACCTTCCTTTCTCTATCTGGATTTCCTGACCGACTATAGTATCATTTCCTTTTAGTGTGCCTAGCATACCGATAGCAAACTAAAAGGTTTTACTGCATATAGTTTTCGAGATATCAATATTTGCATACAATTCTCTTACTGAGCCGTGGTTTGCTTACTCCTTTACTTTCATCATCACAGATTTGATGTAAAGAATAGCTGAAGCACCAAACCATGGCTTAACTACGCTCTCGGAGTATCGTATGATGGATTCTCGAGATATCATGTTTACATTTGTATATTCAGACATATTCATACAGTACTACTTGTTGAAAAATTTAATTTCAGGGGATGTAAACTAACATCTTAAAGTTGTGAATATTAATTAACAATAAATAAATAATGTCTAAATGGTTCACTATTGTAGATGAACAGTGTGTAAAGGCATCACAGACAGCCCAACCATGTAAAATGTGTGGAAAAACGTGAAATAATGTAGTCACGGGATGTGACATATTTAATGATATCAGAGCAAGGTTGGCTTGATGTCTGCTGATGCCTTTAGAACAGAAAGCGTTGAAAAATGTTAACATCCCCTGTAGTACTGTATAGCCTAAATGTATAGAGGAACCCAGTGACTGTAAATTGGGTTAAGTGTTTAAAATCGTGTGGAAGTTTACGAATCAAGGGTTATTGAAAAGGATTGTAACCTGAGAATTTTACATGAAATAGGTGATCTTATGGTCTTACTGGAGGTCTGTTCGATAAGGTACAGAGAGGAACTCGGTGAGGGCCCCATAAGGACTTCTCTATCTGAATCGAATTAAGACCCTGAAATGATGATATTAGAGTGGAATGGGACATCACCACTGAATAGATCTTAAGATCGCTTGTTTAAAGGTATCTTAAAGAGAGAGAAACAAATCGAGAAATGACGAACATGCCCCTATATTGAAATAATTCCCCGAATCGAAGATGATAAAATTGATTCGGAATTGATGGATGGTGATAGAGTAAGTGATGGTGTAAAGAATATATTACATGTTTAATGGTCCCTACTGTGAGTCCTACTTATACTGTGATGAGTAATGCGATCCGGAGTGTATACTGTGTGAGGTCACGAGATAGTCGGCTCTGTTATGGATTCTTAGGGCCTGAATTAAAAGTGAAAAGACGGGCTATTTGGTTAGGGATTATTAGATATTATGAAAAGTAATACACTTACTGAGTGTGATTAAATAAGTGAAAACATATATAAGTTAATCGATGTGAAAAATATGTTAGAAGATTTGAAAGTTATACGTAAGTGTTTTGAGGATACATAGTGGATTAGCAGGATGTAAATAATGAAACATCCAAGATGATATGAGGTTATGATTTAGAAGTTACTGGATGATTTCAAATAAATTTTCAGAGTAATGTGGATTCGAGAGATTATTGACTCGATTCACAACATAGAATCTATTTATAAGCTCTTACCAGAAAACATAAAAGAGTCTGAAGAGCTTAAGAAATTACTCTAGAGATTAATAAATAAAGAACCCATATGTATTAAAGTAACTGGTGAAAACACAGATGATATGGTTCGAAAGAATAAGCATATCTTATGATTGTGTACTAAATTCCGAGTCAATAGTATTGTTATTGAGAATGAATATGCACTTGTTCAGGGTTGATGTTTTACTTGATCCACTCAATGATGTATATAGAGTTTCAAGATCAATCTCTGAACAAGATGTTATCGGAAAAAAAAAAAGCTTACAGACAGGTGTTCATAAGATGATGTTTAGAACTCGGTATAACTCCTATGAGTCCTTGGTGGTACTTAAGAGAATTATGAAATATCCTGTGACGTATGTGAATTTAATGAATGAAATATTTCAGTCACATACGGATAAATTATAATGGCATGTAACCATGATGTGTGAATATATTTCAACTCATTTGAAGAATATAAGCAGCACCTTTGAATGATTCCACAAACTTCTGGAAATTGAGAATTTGATTATTAAGCTCAGTAAATATAAGTTCTAAGTGAATCATAATATTACTAGAGACATACAATCTCGAATGATAAAGTGAACATTGATTCGTTTATATAGAGGTTATTCCTAATTGAGTGAGATTAAAATATAGTGACTGGGGTATGAAATTTACGAGATCTACCCGAAAAGTATAAATCATTTGTTGAGGAGTTTGTGGAATCAGCTGCTTTACTGATATGGTACATACATGTGAGAAAATTAAATAGGAGTGGATGAATATGTGTGGGTATAGTATTAAAAAATGTTAAAAAGTTTTAACGGAAGAGTACTATACCATTTGGAAAAGCAACTGAAGTGATAAAGGTGAAAGGATGAAAATGTATTAAAAGACAAGTCATGTGATAACTAGGGAACACGAATTATGAGATAGTTCCCAAATCTAAGATTGCATGTGATTTCCTTTGACTATCATGTGGTTATGGCTAGATTTAAGATCGAGCCAAATCTAACGGATAAAATTAGTTATACTCAAAGGAGTAAATCAATGAATTACTGCCAGTCATGTAAATGGATATATATTGGAATTGTGAAATTGTGTAAGTAATGTGGAGATGGAATTGGTATTGTGATAATTTTAGTTATAGAATTTGATTGTGAAAAGATTACATCCTCAGGTACATCCTCAAATTAAGTGATATTACATGTACCATGAGAATAAGGGATGTAATGATAACTCTATATGAAAAGAGATATCGAGGAAAATTATTACCTAATGCTTCATTCACTGTAAGTGAGGGTTAATATTAAGGTTTGAAAGTGAAGTGCAGCCTTAACTAAATTAATGTGAAATTGATTATTGTGGGATAATAAAGAATCCGAAAGAACCATGATGTCATAGAAGTGACTATAGATTGATTGACCAAATTGATTCACTTCTACATCATCAAGTTTCTTGGTCTCTTGAGTGCCCTAGTTGATATATATCTGTGAAACGATGAGAATGTATGTGAAGTTTCTAGTGAGCGAGTACATGTGATAGGGATCCTTGATTTGCCACACGCTTTTAAAAGAATAGCAGAATGCTTGGGATTCCAAATTTACTATCAGCACCGCTTCTTATTGATACAAAATATCTGAGCGCATTATGTAGATGCTCAATGATATATTGAGAGCGAGTGCAATGGACTTAAAAAGTTACTGGGACAATTACATACTATTGATTAAAATTGTTTAAATGATAGTCCCAAAATTATTGTCGACTTGGCACCAAATGAGATAATCAGTGATAAATAGTGTAAATGATTTACTATATGAAAAGAAGTGAAAATTGTTAACTCCCAAAGATGATAAATAAATTCAGGGAGTATAAATTGATTGTGTAAGGGGAAACGTATAGTTACAGGAAAAATCAGAGGACCCGCAAAGGGTATAATGCTATCTGGATAATTGTGGATAGATTGACTAAGCCTGCTCATTCCTTGGCTATGAAATCTACTGATCTTATTAGTGCCTTAGCCGATTTACATGTCAGGGAGATAGTGAGGTTACATGGTGTTCCAGCGAGCACATGTGACAGGGAGTCTCGCTTCACATCTCATTTCCGAGAGAGATTTCAGGAAGCCATGAGATCCCAACTGAGTTTTAGCATTGTGTTTTATCCGCAGACTGATGGACAATCCGAGCGTACGATACAGACGCTCAAGGATATGTTGTGAGCGTGTGCACTTGATTTTTGAGACTCTTGGGACGATCATTTACCCTGACAGAGTTGCTTATAATAATAGCTAACAGGTGACTATCGGCATGGCATCTTACGAAACTATATATGGGGAAAAGTGGGAGACCGTAAGTTCTTAGTTCCCTATATGGTTGAGCAGAATCCTGAGATGTACGGGTGATAATATACTCTGAAGGTCTCACCCCCTAAAGACATAATGAGATTCGGTAAGAAAGGAAAACTGAGTCCTCGATACCTCGGACCTTTTGAAATCTTAGATTGTGTGAAAAGTATCCAAAAAAATTTTTGATGATAGGTTCGGGTGAAATTTGGAGAACCAAATTTTCTAAGGTGGGGAGAAAATGTGAGACCCGATTTTATGGTACTGTGCACCATATTTTCGTAAATTCTTAACAATGGAAATAAATTAATTAGTGAAATTAAATAAATATTTAAATTGGATTTCCACTTAGAAATTTGGAATTATTGGATTTATAATTTATAATATGGTGTATAAGAGGTAAAATAAATATTTCATGATGAAGTGGAGGTATAGAAAGAAATAAAGAAAATAAATATGAAATTTATACATGGAAGTGATATTTCCATAGTATAATATGTAAATATGTGAATTATAAGAGAGGAAAAAAAATTATTTTTGTACATGTGATTAATTTGATTAGGTAGAATATAAAAAGAGATGGGAAAAACAAGTCCAAACCGTATGGGAAATTTAGACTGCACGTTAATTTTCTTCCTATTGTGATACATGGCTGGAAGTAGTTTTTGTGATGCAAATTATAATGTAAAATTGGATGATGATGATAGATAAAGAAGAATTCATTAATTGGCAAGATGGCTGATTTTATTGGCTGAAACATCTATCAAAAGAGGCAAAATGAATCAAGAAAGTGCAGCCAAAAATAAAAACGGGACAGCAAGCATTTCTCATTTTGCTGTGAACTTCCAGCTGGAGACTTTAAAGGATTTTAACCATAAATTTTATAGAATAAAATTTAAAATAAGTGATACTAAAAGGAAGAGGAACTTAAAAATTTACAAGGGCTAAATTCCTATTGGATGAAGCTTACAAAAAGAAGAAGAAATTGGGTCAAAACTGAACAGCAAAAAACTTCCTCCACCGTTCTTTTTGCTGCTGCTGTTGGCCAAATTTTAATGCATGTTAAGACAAAAAATGATGAGGAAAAAGAGATAAAAAGATAAGTGGCAACTTCCTATTGGCTAGCATGAATAAATGGAAGACTAAAGAAGTAAAACTTCAACAAAATCCTCATCTTTCTCACCGATTTTTCTGCTGTCCACGAAAGATCAGTTGGTGTTGCATTTGTATTCTGTTTTTTGGCTTCCGTTCTTCCAAGGAAACTCAGCAAAGTTACATACCTTTGATACATAACCACTTAAACCTTCACCATCAACCTTCCTATATCTTTAAACTAGCTAGGAAACAAGCAAAGGGGCTGACGTGAAGCAGAACAATTCTGTTTTGGAGAGGTGTCATTCGGTCAAGGTAAGTTCTACAAGTCTATGGTTTTCTTGATATTACATGAAGAATTCCTATGTTTCTTAGTACGAGAATTATGATTTTAGACTTGTTTTTAGTTAAATCTTGTTAGATTATGAAATTGGAATAAGTTGAGATCTTGATGTAGATTGAGAACAAGAAAGGAATTGGGTTGGAAATTTTATGAGGATGATAAGAAATGAATTATAGAGTATAAATAAAATGAAGAGAAAGCTTAGAAACTTGGAATGATGAAGAACCAAAATTTGGTTAGTGACAGGGGAGTCTCGGTTTGGCATAGGAAAGTAGAGAAATTAAATGTGCATGCAGCAAAATGATAAATGAAAGGCTCACGTAGACAACCCTTAGCCAATTGAAAACAATAAATTGAAGAAAAGATGGAAAAGTCAATGAAATGGCTAAAGAAGGGTTTCGGCCATGACTTGATTCTTACATGAAAATGTGCTGAAAATTAGGGATTTTGATGGAAAATAATTATAGAAATTAAAAGAGAAATATTGGTGGAATTAGAACCGAAAAAAAGGACTAAAATGAGGAAGTTGAGTTTTAGCACCAGTATAATTTATACTGATTGTGCTTATATCATGATATTAGTGGTTGCATTTTATGAATACTAGTGGCTTAAAATTAAAAGAAAAAATATTAATAATTTTTGATAAAATTATTTTGCAGCCGGGAATTACGGATTTCGACAAGCGTAACCAGGAAGCTCGGTTTCGTTAGACAGGTAAGGGATGCGTGTGTGAATTTGTAGGGATATCCGAACGCATGGTTTTCATGCTATGAATTTTATAAGATTTATTGGATATTGAATTGCCTTGAAATGCTACGAAATTGTGGTTTCTGGCTATTGAGACTGTGTTTGAAAGTGCAGGGAGGCTAGGACTCTGGCAGCCGTTATGCTGTCGAAATTTACTAAAGACATTTCCAAAAATATTATTAAATATTTTTAGTACATCATTGGTGTTTATCCTAGCCTCAAAAGTGATAAATTATTTATTTTTCATAAATGGTGGAATTACTGAAAAGTAGTGATTAAATATTCATGATACAGATTTCGGTAAAGGTTTCACTACTGAAAATTCATCCCACATGTTTTATAATGAAAGGTATGATTGGTGAAGTGAAATGGTGAATAGTGAATATTTTATAATTATTTCAATATGATATTCACTATTTTATCTATGATTTTCCTTTATGGACAAAATAAATTCTATCACGTGTAATGATTTCCATAAAGGCTTTACCACTGTGTAAACGGTGAAAAGAAACAGTTACGAGATTTTATTACTACAGTATAATTATTTTATAAACTGTTTTCACCGTACGAGATACTATGATTTATATCTTTATGGATTTTCTGAAAGATATTATTGATTTTACTTAATTCCATAAAGGTGATGAGATTTCTTATACACTGTTTTGAGACTGATAGGTCCCATATCATGCTCACGTGTTCATGTGTACCTTCTCATGTGTTATGCTGTTGACATTAAGCCGTCTTCAGCGATCCCGGTGTCACCCACTCAGTGTACGATCGAGGACACTTATAGACTATGGCCATAGATCTCATGTGTTTATTATACTGTCTCTACAGGGATCTCACGTGTACCCTATTATTCCCTACGGGACTTATAGCATGATATCATCAAGGTGTTGCCTAGTCTCTACTATTATTCCACATGTTATTACTGGTTTTGGTGATAACTATCAAAATATACTGTTTATTGTGATGCTTTATCACTGACTGGTGAAATATGTGAACGGGTGTTTTACTGCTACACGTGTTTTAAGTGATTGATTTCAATAGTAGAAATCAGATAATTTTCAAGTGTTATTCACATGATTTAATAAATTATTTTATTTAATCATGTGATATTTTATATGTAGTAAATATTTTAATGAGTTTATATTAAAATAAATTTCTACTCCCTATAGTCGCTTTAGGTTTCCAAGACAAGACAGGTATTTCAAAATACCTTCCTTACTCTATCTGGATTTCCTGACCGACTATAGTATCATTTCCTTTTAGTGTGCTTAGCATACCGATAGCAAACTAAAAGGTTTTACTACATATAGTCTTCGAGATATCAAAATTTGCATACAATTATCTTATTGAGTCGTGGTTTGCTCACTCGTTTACTTTCATCATCATAGATTTGATGTAAAGAATAGTTGAAGCACCAAACCATGGCTTAACTACGCTTGAGTAGCTCGGAGTATCGTATGATGGATTCCCGAGGTATCATGTTTACATTTGTGTATTCAGACACATTCATACAGTACTACTTGTTGAAAAAATTAATTTAAGGGGATGTAAACTAACATCTTAAAGTTGTGAATATTAATTGACAATAAATAAATAATGTCTAAATGGTTTACTATTGTAGATGAACAATGTGTAAAGGCATCACAGACAGCCCAACCATATAAAATGTGTGGAAAAACGTGAAATAATGTAGTTACAGGATGTGACAATTGGGATATTTGGTATTATTTCTCAGTACTATATTCATATTTATTTTAAGAAAATAAATATATATAGTAATAATAAATAGGAAATACTTAGAAAAATATTAATTGAAAGTAAATGAATAAAAACAGAATAGATAATGAAAATTTTAATAAGTAGAAAATAGTTAAAAGCAAATTAATTTATAAAAAAAATGGGGAGCCAATTAATCAAAAAAAATAAAGAAGATAATAATTAATTTTCATAAATTATAAAAATAATTAAAATAAAACAAATAAAAGAATAAAAATAATAGAATTTTAATAATAGAAAGAAAATAGTTTGATGATTAATTAAATTAATAAAACTAAACAAAAATGAAAATGAAAATGAATGATGATAAAATAATCTAGCCATTTACATAAAACAAATACGTATAATTAATGACGAATTTTTTCATGGAATTCGCAAGTAGCGTTTCCTCGAAAACGTTAAAGTAAGGAGAATTCTACTAAATGTCACCAGAGTATTGGGATATGCGGTGTAAATTCTTCAATAATAATGATAATAATATAATTTTTTTTAGAATAAGTTAGGTAAGAAAATATAAAAAAAAAATAATATTAACATAAAAATAAAAAAAATTAAATAAAAGTGAGATAATAAAATAATGATGTAATTTAATAGTTTAATTATATGTAATCTAACAATAAAATAAAAGCAAATGTGAATCCCCCGATGATGAGACTTCGTAAAATTCACAAGTAGCGATTTTTCGAAAATCTCTAGGTGAGAGAAATCTCCCAATTATTACCAGAGTATTGGAATTTTTGGGATAATTTTTCCATACGTGAATTCATGTTTGTTATTAAAAAATGTATATGATAATGAGCAATTTTCGTAAAATGAAATAATCGAAAATAAATAGAGATAAAAATTATAAATTGATAAATAAACAATATAACAAATTGGAAATCAAGTGAACATATAATTTTATCTCCGATGATGGGATGTTACAGAAGTCACAAGTGGTGATTCTTAACTGATCCCTTGGTGAGAAGAGTTCACTAAATGTTACCAAAAGTATTGAAATATTTAGTGTGATTTTTCAATACATGAGCTTTTATTCTTAAACTAAAAACAAATAATATTTTAAAATAATAATAAAAGAATAATAATAACTATGTTAAATAAGAAAATAGAAATCCATATGCATCATATACTATATGCTTGCATCATATGCATAAACGTTAATTTCAAAATAAATGAAATTCTCCGATGATGAGATATCGTAGAAATCACAAGTAGTGATTCTTCGAATATCTCTAGGTGAAAAGAATTAACTAAATGTTACCAGAGTATTGGGACATTTAGCTAAAATTTTCAATATCGAGACTTTCATTAAGAAAATCAAAATATACAAAGTTCCTTTATAAATCCATATGCATCATACATCTTTCATTAATATCACATGCATTCATGGTCCATTATAAAAACAACATGAATCCTACCAAGGATAAGATTCTATAAAAGTCACAAGTAGTGATTCTTAAGAAATCTCTAGGTG
Organism: Heritiera littoralis; assembly: GCA_031772115.1. NCBI lineage: Eukaryota > Viridiplantae > Streptophyta > Magnoliopsida > Malvales > Malvaceae > Heritiera > Heritiera littoralis. Next base: position 2,582,704 of record JAPDPK010000090.1, read on the forward strand.
AGGAAATTATTTCAAATATTACCAAAAGTATTAGAATATTTGATTTAATTTTTCAATAAAAGGGATTCATGTTTATTTTCAAAAAGAACCTTTTTAAAATATATATAATAATAATTTTTAATCAATTATGCAAATAATGTGAAGTCTACCGAGGATGAGATTCTATAGAAGTCAGAAGTAGTGATTCTTAAGAAATCTCTAGGTGAGGAAATTATTTTGAATGTTACCAAAAGTATTGGAATATTTGATTTAATTTTTCAATAAAAGGGATTCATGTTTATTTTCAAAACGAAACCTTTGTTAAAATATATATAATAGTAATTTTTAATCAAACACATAAATTTCTTTATAACAAACAAATAAAATTTTAGCCAAGGCAGTTTTGTTAAAATTAAAGGATACCACATGGTTAGAATGGTGCCGTTTTCTAAAGCACGTTGTGAGGGTGCTAATCCTTCCTCATACGTAACTGAACCCCCGAACTCAAACTTTGTTTTCGCAGACCCAAATTGTCTTTTTAATAAAACCTAATCAATTTTGAGATTTTGTTAAAAAGATAAATATTTTTAGGTGGCCAATCACACCTAGTTAAAAGATTGGTGGCGACTCTCTTTGTTTTTAAATGTTTTCAAAATCGTCAAGCGGTCGAGTCTTCGGACGAAATCGTTATGACACATGTTCTTATACTTAAATCTACTGTTAAAATAAAATTTAAGATACTTTACTGGAAGGATATTATAGTCGGTTAGGTAATCAGGTTGAGTACAGAATATTACTTTGAAGTAGTTCACTTGTCCCAGTCCCTATTTTCAACTATGGAATTTACTATAGTTTGTTCAATAAACAGTTGAAAGGTTTTGATTCCAATCAATCATTTCATAAATAACACAGAAAACATTAAGAAGCACTCTATAAATGGAACAAAATTTAGTTTAAAACTATCTTAACAAAACTGTTAAGAAGGAATCGATCAGATATAGTAAACTATCAGTAAATCAAATCAATCGATCAGATTCAATAAATTATTTTGACAAAAAAATTAGCAAATAATCAATCAGATTCGATAACAATCAATAAGTTTATTCAATAGATCAGATTCAGAAAACACATGATAAAACAGTTCAGTAACATTATAGTAGAGACTAGGTAACTGTGAGACTCGATTTTATAGCATTGTACAGAATATTTTGTGTAAATTTTGATATTGACAATAAATTATTTAGTGGAATTAAATAAATATTGATTGTGAATTTCACTTTGGATTTTGGATTTATTGGGTCTATGATTGATAATATGGTGTATAAGAGATGAAACAAATATAAAATGATGAATTAAAGGTATAGAAATAAATAAAGAAACAAATTTGGAAATTTAAATGCAATTTTGATTGCATAAAATACAAATAAATATATATAAAGGAAGGGAAATTTATTAATTGAACATGTGATCAATTTTGATTGGTTGGTGTTGTTGCTCAAAACAACAATAATTGTTTGCTGACGTCGATATTGTCTTCTTTCTCCACATGTCTCCAAAAAAGTTCTGCAAAATAGGAAAAGTCAGATGGCGCAGGGGCTTTCCCCTGCGCACGCACTCCGATGCTTAAGTCAGACAGGATCCAAGCAGGGGTTTCATAAGCAAATAGAGATTAGGGTTTTAAAATGATACATGTGACCTATTTATAGGAGTAATATGACGCGTAATTACGATTAAGACCCATAGCTTAAATGATAACCTAGTGGATCTTTCATGGCCCTTCTTAGTCCTGTTTCCTCTTGGGATTAGACTACCATTAGGCCCAATGTTCTTCAACATGACTTATATCAAGGCCCAATGATCTTTAGTAAGACTCTCATCAATTGCGCCCCACTCTTTCACAGGGTATATCTTGTGGAAGAGTATATAAAGTTTTTTTTCATAAATCATGTCCATGCATAGCCTACTTCGTGCACTTTTTGCTTCAGGCCTTTTTCTTCTTGTGCGTGACTTACCTCGCACATTTTTTGCCTCAAGCCCATGTATTTCTCATCTCGCGCTTTTTTCATTTCAACCCATGCGTAGCCTACATCGCGCATTTTTCGCTTCAGGCCTTTGCACTTTTTGCCTTCATGCATGACTTACATCGCACACTTTTCGCTTCAAGTTCATGCGTAGCCTACATTGCACATTTTTTGCTTCAGGCTTTTTCCCTTAAGTGCGTGGCTTACCTCGCACATTTTTCGCTTCAAGCCCTTGCACTTTTTGTCTTCATGCATTACTTACATCACGCACTTTTCGCTTCAAGTATATGCGTTGTACATCTCGCGCATTTTTCGCTTAGGGACTTTTTAGTTTTGTCTTCATGCATGACTTACATCGTGCACTTTTCGCTTCAAGTCCATGCATAGCCTACTTCGTGCACTTTTCGCTTCAGGCCTTTTTCTTCGAGTGCGTGGCTTACCTCGCGCATTTTTCGCTTCAAGCCCTTGCACTTTTTTGCCTTTATGCATGACTTACATCGCTCACTTTTCGCTTCAAGTCCATGCGTAGCCTACATCGCGCATTTGTCGCTTCAGGCTTTTTTCTTTAAGTACGTGGCTTACCTCACGCACTTTTCACTTCAAGTACATGCGTAGCTTACATCGAGCATTTTTCGCTTCAGGATTTTTTCTTTGAGTACGTGGCTTACCTCGCGCATTTTTCGTTTCAAGCCTTTGCACTTTTTGCCTTTATGCATTACTTACATTGTGCACTTTTAGCTTCAAGTATATGCATTGCCCATCTCGCGCATTTTTCGCTTAGGGACTTTTTAGTTTTGCCCGTCTTGCGCATTTTTCACTTAAGGACTTTTTAGTTTTGCCCGTCTCGTGCATTTTTCGCTTAGGGACTTATGTTTGCTCGTCTCGCACCCTTTTGTGCTTAGGGACTTTAGATTTGCCAGTCTCGCACCCTTTTGTGCTTAGGGACTTTAGATTTGTCCGTCTCGCATCCTTTTGTGCTTAGGGACTTTGGATTTGCCCGTCTCGCACCTCCTGTGCTTAGGGACTTTTGATTTGCCCGTCTTGCACCTCCTGTGCTTAGGGACTTTTGATTTTGCGATAGGCAGCTAGTTCGCGCATTTTTCGCTTCTAGCCCCTTTCTTTGGCCAACTTTTGTTTTTTCTTCTTCTATTCCTGCAACATGTCTATCAAACATGGAGGATTATCGTAGTGCATATAAAAATAACTAGCCTTCCATTTCATAATGTAGTATTTTCAATTAAATGGAACAAGTAATAACGTAATTGCAACAAATGTTAAAACGATAATAGCAAGTGTTTACCACCAGTACAGTTCCAAGTCTTTGTCTTTGTAAAGTCTGTAAAGTGCAAATGCTTAGACGTTCTGCTATCAACCATGGATCGTGTGCTAAGTCACCCTTCGGTTCTTCACTCATAGGAACCAGCAATCTACCTTCACGAGCTTACCATAATTTGTTTCCGATCCGACTATATCGGACCAAGCTCTCCCTGGCTTGCTGCCTTGGGTGGTGTAAGCTGGTTTGCTGCGTGGGCCAGTAGGGGAGCTAATCTATCGTCGTAACCAGGGGTGCGGTAGACTGGGAGCCACCTTATTGCGAAAGATTCTTATCGCGTAGGCCTTTTCGCTCACCCATAGTTTTGTGCTCGCCCTATTATAGACAGAGCTGTCGCCTGCTTGGTGTATTCTATCAGAAAAGGCATGCCACAGGGGCACTGTGCTCTGTCGCGTTGCTTGCCCAATCACACTCACCATCCTTATTCTTGCGCATCTGCTCGCCATGTGAGCCATGAGTGCGGCAGGCTGGATTGTCACATTTGGCGAGCCAACCTATCACCAAGTTTCATGCTGCTTAACTTGTGATCGGCAAAGTTGCTTTATCGCCAAAAACATGGTCCATGTTCGCCCAAGTTGCGGACAAGGCTATCGCCTGAGATAGGCACTTTATAGAGAACGTGGCCTGCCGCCTAGCCTGTGCTCTACTGCAACCTATCTCTAAGTCGACTGTGCTCACCCTACCGCCTTAGAATCGTGCTCGCCCATATTGTTTAACTATCGTATGGGCGACCTGGTTCGTATCTGCTGAACTCACCCCCATTCTATTGCCAAGTTGTGCGATAGGCAGAGCTGTCTCCTGATCAATGCATTCTATCACCAAAGTTGCTTGTCGCATGGCACATGCTCGCCACGTCCTATCGCCAAGATTGCCCTTTCGCCAAAGGCTGTGGTGCACAGGATCCCACTCTCGCCCAAGCCTATGGCGAGCGTGGTCCTTTCTCTCGCCCAAGGGTTGTCTTGTGCGAGAGCCCCTCTCTCATCAAGGTTGTTCGCTCTCGCCCAAGTCTGTGCACGCGGGAGCCCTCTCTTGCCCGATTATCTAGCGAGTGTGGTCACTCTCTTGCCCAAGGCTTGTTGCGTGTGGGAGCCTCTCTTTCGCCCAATGTCTGTCGTGTGCGGGAGCTCTCTTCTCGCCCAAGGCTCGTTGCATGCGGGAGCCCCTCTCTCGCCCAATGTTTTGTCGCATGCGGGAGCTCCCCTCTCGCCCAAGGCTCGTTGCGTGCGGGAGCCCCTCTCTCGCCTGCAGGAGCCCCTATCTCTCCAAGGCATGTTGCGTGCGGAGTCCTTCTCTCGCTCATGTGGGAGCCTATCTCTCGCCAAAAGGGCCTGCCGCGTGGACCTTTGCTTGCCTGTATTGCTCTACCTGGCGGGCCTGTCCCTGCCTATGTACCTGCCTCTTGCAGATCGTGTTCTCACCATCTTTTGTACTTGGCTTTTTTGTTTGTTTCCCACAGACGGCGCCAATTGTTGTTGCTCAAAACAACAATGATTACTTACTGACATCGATATTGTCTTCTTTCTCCACGTGTCTCTAGAAAAGTTATGCAAAATAGGAAAAGTCAGAAGGCACAGGGACTTTCCCCTGTGCGCGCACTTCGATGCTTAAGTCAGACAGGATCCAGGCAGGATTTTCATAAGCAAATAGAGATTAGGGTTTTAAAATGATACATGTGACCTATTTATAGGAGTAATATGATGCGTAATTACGATTAAGACCCATAGCTTAAATGATCTTTCATGGCCCTTCTTAGTACTCTTTCTTCTTGGGCTTAGACTACCATTAGGCCCAATGTTCTTTAACATGACTTATATCAAGGCCCAATGACCTTTAGTAAGACTCTCATCAATTGGAGTATACAAAAAGGAGGGGAAAATGAGTCAAAACTGTGCAGCAAAATTTGGTCTTCATGCCACTTTTTTTTTTCTGCTGTGTTGCTACACAGCTGGATGAATTTATAAGACAAGAAAAGATGAAAGAAAAGGGGTTAGGTAGCTAGGTGGCAAATCCTTATTGGATACCATGATAAATAGAAGACTAAATGAAACAAACTTCAGCAAAATTTCTTTCTTCTTGTCGACTTACTCTGCTGCACATCAACTTTGCTGTTTTGGCTGCAAGTTTTGCTTGGTTTTGCTCTCATTTCTTCCAAGATTATTCATCAAAAACCTCATCCTCCTGATACCTAACCATATAACCTTTCTCCACCAACCTTTCCTCCATCTTAAGACAAGCTAAGAACCTAGAAAAGGGAGGCTGACGTGAACAGAAATTGCTCTGGTTTAGAGCAGTGTTGATTCAGTTGAACTAAGGTAAGGGGTTTTGGTTGGTTTTTATGGTGATCTTTATTTGTCGTAGCATGGATGGCATTTTTAAGACATGAAATTAAACTAAATGAATAAGATGAAAGAGGCTAAGGAAGGTTCGGTCAAGTGTGGAAAGTCAAAAAAAGTTTGATGTTTTGATTTCTTCTAAAATGGTAGTTTAGCTAAGAAAAGGGTATAGATTTCAAGTATGCCATTGGAAATTTAGAAATTTGGCTCAATAAAAATCTGCCAATTTTTTTGAATTTCGGTGGGTTTGTGAACTCATGGAAGACATGCATATTCTTGCATGAAAATGGTAGGAAATAATAGTTTGATATGAAATAAGAATGTAGAAAAGTGAGATTGAAAAATTGAAGCAAAATCATGTAAGTGTGCCTTAAGGGGGTTTTCGGCCATCATGAATTTATGCTGTATTTTATGGTTTGATGATAGAAAAGGACTATAGAAACTGAAAGAAAAAGATCGGTGAACTCGGAACCGAAAAAGAAGCTAAAACGAGAAAGTTTGGTTTTAGCACCAGTGTAAATTATATTGGTTATGCATATGTTTTATTATTAATGGTTGCATTTTTATGAAAGTTAGTGGCTTAAAATTAAGAAGAAAATTATTAATAATTTTTGATAAAATTATTTTATAGCCGGGAATTTTGGATTTCGGTGGGTGCTACTGAAAAGCTCGGTATCGCCAATCAGGTAAGGGAGAAGTGTGTGAGTTGTAGGATATAATGGATTGCACGATTTATCAAGTGTGATTTTATGAAATTATTGGAAGCTTGATTTGTGTTGAAATCATGCAAAATTGTTGTTGAAAGCTGGTTTATATACTGTGAATTTTCATGCAGGAGGTCAGGAATCCGTAGCCGTTATGTTGCGAAAAATTACCAAAAATATTCTAAAATATCATAAAATATTTTAGATGCATAAATGGAATAAATTGTGAATTTTGGAAATCATTTCCACAAATTTTCCATAACTTGGAAATTATTGAAAAATATTAAATTAAATATTCATGTTTTATATTTTATTTAAAGTGAGAATAAAATTATATTCTACATGATATTAAATATTCAAAATGAATATTTATGTGATTTCTCACTTGATACATGAATATTTACCAACTGTTTTACTGTATTTGGAAATGAGAAATAAATACCTTTTTGGAAAGGATTATTTAAATAAATGAGTTAATTTATTAAAGATTTCCTTAAAGGTATTTTATGAGAAAATAAATTATTTTGAGACTTTAAGCCCCATTTTCATACTTACTGATTACTGTTACTATTACGTGGCTGATTGACCCGCCAAGTCATCAACAGTCTCGGAATCACCTGACAAGTGTACACTGAGGATACCCTATAGACTATGGCCATAGATCTAGACTGTTTACTGTTACTGTGTCCCTTAGAGTACGATTATAACATGATATGATTTAGGGTGTTGCCTAGTCTCAACATATTGATTTTTGTTTACTGAATGAATTTACTGAATACTGTTTACTGTACTGTAATGTGAATTACTGTTTACTGAACTAAAATTGTACTGAATACTGTTTACTGAACTGAAAGGAAATTACCGTTTATTGAAAAAGAATATTTTGAAAATTATTTCTAAATTAGAAATAATTTCTGAACTGTTTATCCAGCGATTTGAGTATTTATAAACTATTGTACTAAAAGGACTGTTACTATACTGTTCATCACTGTACTATCACGTGTTTTGGGAAAGCTGTTGCTGAAGAGATAAATAAAATGGTTTATACCATTTTTTACAATTATAAGAAATGAGAATTAAATTGTTTTAAATAAAACAATTTATTTATTAATCCCAATAGTCACTCTTGGTTTCCAGGACAAGACAGGTATTTCAAAATACCTTTCATGCTCCATCTGGATTTTCCGCCCGACTATAGTATCCATCCTTACTGCGCTTTAGTACACTGTTAGGGAAATAAATGTTTTATGGTATATAAATTTCATTATATCAAGCAGCATACAACTCCTTCACTAAGCATATTGTCGCTCACCCCTTTATTTCCACTCCACAGATATTATACCGGGTTAAGAGACGTACCATCCTGAGTTATTGACTGCTATATCAGTTACCCGAACCAGCAGATGTAAGATATCGAAGGTATATTATTTTCTTTTATATATTCAGAAAGTATGTACAGTACTACTTTAAGTTTGAGAAGAATACAGGGGGTGTAAATATGAAAAAGAATAGTGAAATGGTCACATTCGGAAATTGTATCTTAAATGATATTTACGGTTTATTTATTGTAACTATTAAGTGATTAAGGCATCGTAGACAGCCCAACCAATAAATGTGCATAAAAAATTTTTCTAATTTTTAGAAATCTTATATCTAGGTAGTCAATTTTTAAGAAATTTTTCTGGTCTTACTAAAATACAAGTACTTAACAAAATTTCTAATTTTGCCCTTTGCTATTGGACTTTGTTTTAAATGGTCAATCTAACCTACAAGATATTTCATTCAATCATTAAACACCTCCATTTAATATTTTCTAATCTTTGGTTGAGCTTTCGTTAAGGTTTGACTGACCAAATGGACGAAATTACTAAAATACCCCTAACTGTTGAATCACATAATTTTTTACTTTTTCGCGTGATTCAATCTATTAGTTGGCATGGTATAAAACTTTATTATGTGATAATTTACCTATAACTGTTATTTGGTCAAATGTCAACTCAGTTTGATCGTTATTTAAGAAAATTCCATCGGCCTATAGACTTAATCATTATTTTCGAAATTGTTGCACGCTTTTCAAAACATGCATAAACAGATGAGTTTGAGGTGCAGATTTTTACCGTCACCATATTTAGCCCTAAATTTCAAGTCTGCCAAGTTTCACCTTCATCGGTACACTAGAAGACTAATAGGGCCCACCATCTAGTTCCCCTTCATACCTACAATACACAAGGTATATGAACAGTTATAAGATATCTTATTTCACTAACTTTATATAACAGTAGTAGGAAGTGTGAATCTCACATATTGAACTATGTTTGAAGGTTTTGAAAATGGGTTTTTAGCTCTTCGGTAGCATTCTGTCTAGGAGAAGCTAACTGCCCAAAGGAGTAGTTGACTACCTAGATATAAGATTTAGGTGTTTTTATAGTAACCAACTTAAACTAGCTGATTGCCTTAAAGACCAATCGACTGCCTCTAACTAAAATCGACCTAAACCAATGACTGCCTTAAAGACCAGTAGACTACTTTTTACCGAGAATCATAATGTCTGAAAAACCATCAACTGTCATGATAACCAGTTGACTGCATTTTACATAGAAGCTTTCTGTTTAAAAACCAGTCAACTGCCCAAGTAACTAGTCGACTGCCCATTGTATAGTCGGTTTTAAATATTATGAAATTTTAATTTGAAAAATTAAAGAAAGGCATAGTCGCCGACTGTCCCAAAAGAGCAGTCAACTGCCCTAAGCTAGAATTGTTTTGGTTTGAGAAGTATTAGGTAAAGTAATGATTTTAATAAGTTAAAGTATTCTAAAAGGTTTCAATGTCTATGGATAGTTTTGGAATCGTTAGATTTTGATAGTGAATGATGATTTTAGAATGAGACTTTGGATCGAAATGATTGGTATTGATTTAAAGGTATACATTCCGAATGTGTTGAGTTATATTACATGATTGAAAGTTTATGAAAAGTATTGAAAGATTTTAAAGTACAATGTTTGAAAATGAAGTTTATCGAAACGATAGAATAGATTTTAGAGTTTGAAGGATTGAAATGGTTAACTGCTATTAAATGAAAGGAAACGTTTTGGGATTGGTTAATGATCATATAAGGTTAATGATTGGACGTTATGAATCGTATCAAAAGTATTGGATTTAGAACTATAAGAATGGTATATAATTGAAGATGAAATGATAATTTGTAGGCATGTGTTTAGTCATGCATAATTGCATTGATCACATGCATAATCATTGTTTTGATGTTTTCAATCGTTATGCATGATGATTTTAGAATGCATTGTTAATGATTAATGGTTTTGAAAGATGTATAGTTTTGAATGTTTTGAAGTTTGAATGGAATGGAATGGAATGAAATGAAATGTTTTGGCTTTATAGTAATGAAATTTTATGAAATTTGAATGAAATGTTTTGGCTTTATATTGATTGAAACGTTTGATGAAAGATGAGTTATGTTAAATGTTTTAACATGGTATGCTACAATTTGAGAGCTATATTATGAGAGCCACCTCTAGAGTCCTACAGGACCTATGTGCTACACAAGTTCCTTTGAGACCATGAAAGTTACCTCTAGGATCCTAAAGGAGCTAAGTGCTACACAGTGTACATTACTATTAGAATCCATAGAATGTAAAATGAAACTTGGTTCCCCAAAATTTTATATTTCAACTATATAATGTATAATGTTTGAGAGCATAAAGTATTGTTTTATTATTTTCATGGGAATCAAGTAAATGTTTTGAAATTATTAGCTCCTATAGTTACTTCAGGTAATCATGCTAATGTAATGTAATGTTTGTTGTTAGGCCTTGAGCAAGTCTACAGCCACCTCTGTATCACCTAATTCGTGGTACTGTGGGGTGTAATGTTTGTTGTTGGCCTCGGGCAAGTCTTCGGTAATCCACAAGATGTCACTAGCTCCATGACACTAAATGGACACTACTATAACTATGGCCATATGTCTTAATTTTATTCCTATTCAGGAACCTAATGTTGCATGATTCTATTGGGATGTTGACTTTCTTCATCGAATGTTTTATTGAAATGAAATATTTCTATTTGTCATAACGGTTTTGCGCTCGACGATTTTGAAAACATTTAAAAACAAAAGGAGTTGCCACCAATCTTTTTTTGACAAGGTGTGATTGGTCACCTCAAAATTTTTATCTTTTTAACAAAATCTTAAAATTAATTAAGTTTTATTAAAAAGATAATTTTTGGTCTGCGAAAACAAATGTTAGGTTCGGGAGTACGGTTACGTGTGGGGAAGGATTAGCACCCCCACAACGCCCGTTTAAAAAACGGTACCATTGTAATCATGTGTTATCCTTTAGTTTTAATAAAATGGTCTTGAATTAATATTTAAAAATCATTTTTATTTTTATTACAATCAATTTTATTCTTTTTATTCAAAGTCATTTTTTTATTTGTAAAAAATCATTTTGTTTTATTTTAAAAAAAGTTAAATTTTATTTTTTTGATTTTATTGATGAAACTCTTGATATTGAAAAATTTAACTAAATATCCCAATACTCTGGTAACATTTAGTTAATTCCTCTCACCTAAGGATCAGTCAAGAAATCACTACTTGTGAGTTTCATGACATCCCATCATCGGAAATTGTTTAATTATTAAATTTCATTATTATTATTTTTTCTTTTTTTATTAAAAAAATTGTTTGTTTTCATTTTTAATGAAAATTTAAATTATTGAAAAATCATACTAAATATCCCAATACTCTGGTAACATTTAGTAGACTCTTCTCACCTAGGGATCAGTTAAGAAATCACTACTTGTGAGTTTCATAACATCCCATCACCGGAACAGTTTCATTTGATTAATTTTTAATTAATCCAATTTGAATTTTTTTACTTTTTCCTTTCTACATATTTTGAAGCCTAGCAATTTGTCTTAAAAAAAAATTTATTATCATTATTATTATTATTTTGAAAGAAGTATATAACTTTGTTATTAAAACTAATCTCATGCAACTAAATAAATTATGCTTACAATTATAATAAATAAATAAACAAACAAATAATTAAATAAATGTGAGGAAAAAGGTATACCCAAATTGGCTTGGGCTTATGACCCAAGAGAATGCTTGCAAACAGCCCAACCAGGTTGGCCTAAGGCGTGCGGGCCTAGCAGAGATCAAGCCTGGTTTAGGCTGATTAGGCCAAGGCTGAAACGAGCCCAAAGCTGGATGGTGGAACGGGTCGGAGCGCGAGTCAGGCGAAGCCAATCTGGAGCCAGGTGGGGCACGCGGATCCCGGACTGGGTCGAGACCACGCGCTGGTCACCTCTTCTTTTTTTTTTTTAATTTCACACTATAAAGGTCAAAAAAATTTTTTGTTCTTCATTTTTTCAAACGTTCCAACAAAAAAATGCCAAAAGCTCTCTCCCCCTTTTCCAACCAATCCGTTCGTTGCTCCGCCGTTGGAACCACAGTCGGTCGCTGGAAACCACCGTCGTCGGTGATCGAAATTCAAAAAAGCTCCTACTTTCTGAATCTCCTTTGTCCCCTCTACTCGATTTCAAGCTTAGTTTTAGCTAAAACCTCCTAAAAATCCCCAGATCTGAGCCTAAAGCCGCCGGCTCCCCAACCTCCAAAACGCCTTTCATCGCCGTTCCTCTTGCTTCCTCCTTCTTAGCCTTTCCTTACCAAATCTTGAGGTCCAAAGGCTCCTAAAGCCCCTAAACCGAAACCTTTCTTTCCCTTTTTTCTATTTTTGTTGCTGCTAATTTGGTTGTGGCTGGTGGTTGTCAATTTTGTTTCTTTGTTTTTTTTTTTATTTCTATGGCTTTGTGAAGAATGGGTTTATTGTTTTTGGTTTGTTTCTGCTAGGGTGTGTGTGTTTTGAGGTTGAAGTTGAGATAATGGGCAAGGAGAGTTTCGGGTAGCTAGGCTGTGTAGTGGTGGCTTGTGGAGAATGGTGGTGAGTGCTTCTTTGAGAAGGATTCGGCTGGCGAGGCTGAGTAGTGTGTGGTGGTGGTGGCCAAGTGGTTGAGGGTATCGGGGTTTAGATGCTGCGGTCTTGGGTGTTGGCTAGGGTCTCGGGTAGTGGTTGATATGGTGAAGTGGTTGTCGGCCAAAATAGAGTGTTTTGGTGATTCTCGGATAGTGTTTGCAGGTTTGGAGTGGGGTTGATTTGGGATGGCAGTGGTGGTTTTCGGGTGGCTGCTGTGGGAGGTAGTTTTCGGTTTGGTTGTTGACTGTGGTGAGGGGTGTGTGCGTGGTGAGGTTTTTGTTTGGATGGTGGTGTTTGAGGGCTGAAGTGGGGCTGATTTGGGATGGCAGTGGTGGTAAGGGTGCTCGGATGTGCGGGCAGCGGTGAATAGTGGTGGTTGTTTCTGTGATTTTGGGTTTTGGTGAGTAAAGGTCGAAGGAGGCAGTGGGGCTTGAGTTTGGTGGTGGGTAAGTTAGGGTGGAAATGGAAAGGGTAGCTTTTGGTGATGCTCGGTGGTGGTGAATGTTGTCCGAAAGAATGGTCATCAGCCCCCCTGGATGTTGGCCACATATGGGGTTTTTAGAGGGAGTAAGCTTGGCTTAGGGTCTGGTGGAGATGGGATGGGGTAGAGTAGCTGGTCGGCTTGCCAAAGGGGCTGAGGGTGGCTGGAGGCTATGGGTAACCAGCAGTTATGGGGAAGCGTTTCCATTAAATGTTCTGATAGATAAATAATAGTAATAATAATAATAATAACAGATAATAATAATAGTAATAATAATAATAATAATAATAATAATAATAATAATAATAATAATAATAATAATAATAGCAAAACAAATAATAAAAATACAAATAAATACAAATATATAAAAATAATAATAATAATAATAAAATAATAAAAATAAAAACAAATAATCATAAAAATAAAAACAAATAGAAAAAAATAAAGTAAAATAGAATTAAAAAAATCAAATTTTGCCCATTTTAATGGGCCTTGAAGCCTAATGTTTTAATTTGAACTTTGAGAGTCCAATTAAGTTTAATACTACTAATTTGGACAAAATTTGGTGTCTACAGCTGCCCCTCTTTGCTCATTGTTGAGAATCAGGAATAGAGCAAAGACAATAGACAACAATTTTGTCCAATTCAAGACCTGATCCTTCTTTTTTCTTCTCTCTTCTTTTTCTTTTCTTTTTTCTTTTTCTTTTTTTTTTTATTTAAATGTGCTCCTTTTACCACAGAGGCAGTGAAACTTTAAATTTCTTCATGAAAAGCTCCTCTTGTAGCAGAGGCGATGAAACTTTAAATTTCTTCATGAAAAACTCCTCTTGTAGCAGAGGCGATGAAACTTTAAAATCCCTCTTTCCTGAAAAGCTTCTCTTTGAAAGATTTCACATTTGAAGATCTAGGAATTCACATCTAGAAAATTTTGTCCCAGGAATTCACATCTGAGTGTTTGTTTTGGGAATTCACATCTGAAAATTCAGGTATTCACATATGAAAAATTTGTTCGAGAATTCACATCCGAAATTCCATTTCATGGATTCACAACTGAAAGTTCAGGTATTCACGCCTGGATAATTTGTTTCGGGGATTCACGTCCGAACATTCAGGAATTCTCATCTGGATAATTATATCGAGAATTTCTCGTCCGAAAATCTCATTTATCTAGTTCTAACATTAATGTGTTTAATCTTATCTAGAACTTTGTTTGAAGAGCTTCAATTTAAATTTAAACTTTCAAGAATTCTCTCTTTTTTTTTTCTTTCTTTTTTTCTCTTTTTTCTTCTTTTCTTTTTTCCTTTTTTTTTGAACTTAGACTTAAATCGAGAATTCACTTCCAATAATTTAAGGATTCTCGTTTAAAAAATTTCTATTTCGGGAATTCACATCCGAAAATCTAGGAATTCACTTCTAGAAAATTTCATTTCGAAAATTCACATCCGAAAGTCTATGTATTCACTTCTAGAAATTTAGTTTTCGGAATTCACATCCGAAAATCTAGGAATTCACTTCTGGAAATTTGTTCGGGTATTCACATCCGAAAATTGGTTTCGGGAATTCACATCTGAAGGTCTAGGAACTCACTTCTAGAAATTTCATTTCGGGAATTCACATCCAAAAATTGTTTTCGAGAATTCACATCCGAAGGTCTAAAATTTCATTTCGGGAATTCGCATCCGAAAATTGGTTTCGAGAATTCACATCCGAAAATTTAGGTATTCACATCTAAAAAATTTAGTCGGGAATTCACATCCGAAATTCCATTTCGTGGATTCATACCTGAAAGCCCAGGTATTCACGTCTGGATAATTTGTTTCGGGGATTCACATCCGAAAGTCTAGGGATTCACTTCTAGCTGTTTGTTCGGGCATTCACATCCGAATGTCTGTTTCGGGAGTTCTCATCCGAAAATTCAAAAATTTCTCACATTTCAACATTTTCTCTTTTTCTAAAAGTTTTATTTTATCTTAATTTCTTATCGAATTCAAAGTTCATCATCTTAAAATCTTAATTCTTGCTTTAAAATTCTTGAAAATCATGTTTCCCAAAATTTTACTCAACTTAAAATTGAAAATTCTCCTACTCAAGGTTAAAATTTTTTCATTTCTTTCCTAAGTGTATGTGATGAATGCAATGCAAAGGTTGTTACAAAATCATGCAAAAACGATGGTAACAAGGTTCACAAGACCATCCCTACCATCATCTTACCTTTCCTTCTTAAAATTGATTCCACAATCTCAACTGGTTTTCCTTCATTCTTCACTACCTAATCAAGTCTGGTATATTCCAATTGGAGACTTCAAGCATTAATATACTTCATTATCGTCTCAACTCTCATTTGCCCCATATCCTCCCAAAAATTTGGTAATGCATGAATGTTCATGAATAGTACTATTCATTTATTTTTCATCATTTCAGTTTCATAACAAATGCAATGTCATCACATTTTCTTGATTTTTTATTGGTATGAAATGGGATAAAAATTAAAGGAGGGGTATTTATGATGAAGGGAATAGGAATAGTTTTGTCAAAAAGCAAGGCAACTTGAAGGAAAGAAAAGACAACAATTTTCAAATAACAAATATTCAATCAATCTTGATAGAAAATTTGGGATTCTTTCTCTAACAAATCTATTTCCTTGATGTCCTTAATCTTTTTGAGTTAATTATATTGAGATTAGCCCCTACTTGACAAAATGTTTCCACCATGACAATTTAAGGCAAAGATCTCCTTTACTTGCAACTTGATCATCCATTCTTATTTGACTCGAACCGCCCTTTTCAAGTTTTCAATTTGAGTCATTATTTTTCTTTTTCTTTTTTTTGTCATTTTTCTTTTCTTTTTGTTATTTTTTATTTTGTCATTTTTCACTTTTTATTTTTCATCATTTTTTTCTATTCATCCTCAACATCCTCTTTATGGTCCACCATCAAAGAATCATAATTTTCACGTAATTTCTTGGCCCAGTGTATGGTCCTTTGACTCAAATTTTCACACTTGATCAAAATGGACTTTTAAGGTATGTAATGTAGGCCAAGGTGAGGGGTCATGAAAGAAAGGACATAGCAAGCCCAAACTTTGTGTTCTAAAAGGTTATAAACCAAAGGATCATTTTCTAATACATGACTCATTTAGACACTTTGCCCCGTTCTTCATCCATTCTTTTTCATTCTAATTCCATTTCTTATTTTTCTCCCTTTTTTTCACAAATAACTTTAAAATGTAAAAGGGGTTTTCTTTTTTCATTTGCCCCTTAAATGCTTTCATAGATTTCAAGTGAACAAACTTCTTTCTTTTTCTTCCTTCTCTCTTCTTTTTTTTTTTTTTAGATTTTGCCCCCCAATGTGGAGGGTGATCCTTGGTGGGTTTCTTAAAAAAATAAAACAAACATACTAGGCTCAAAGGGGTTAGCAATGGACAATTTTCTTACAGTGAAATGTAGGTGAAAGATGGTCATTCTTCCTTTCAAATGTGAAAACTCTTATCAAAGAATCATTTACTGAGCAAACACCAACTTGTGGAACCATCTATTACAAAATTGCATGTCAACTCCCACCTTCTCTATATACAAATCATATTTTCACTGCAATATTCATGCCAAGATTTTGGACAAGATTGTCAACACGAATAAAGCTTTGGTAGAGTTCCAATCCCAAATTATTATCAACATTGATATCATATTTATCGTTTGAAAATTTAAAAAAAGGAGGAAATGTGGTGAGGTATATAAAGAAGACAAAGGCAAATTTGAATCGAGGGAGAGAGAGAGATGTGATGAAAATGCATATGCTACTTCATTAAGATGATAAAAGATAAATGAAAGTCTATACATAAAAAGCCATTAAAGTTGGGCCATAACTTTAACCAAAAACAACTTCACATCATCATGGATAACCCACCAAAAGGATCTTTTTTGTAGTTATACCCTGGCATGGTTGGATGAGAGATTAACATTCATTCATTCCTTTGTCTCAAGATTCAATAGACCCTTTCTGATCAAACTTTGCACCTTACTCTTAAAAGCAAGGCAGTTTTCTATCGAGTGACCCAAGTTTCCATTATGATAGTCACATCGGGCATCAGGGTCGTACCACTTTGGGTATGGAGGCTCCAAAGGCTTTAATGGGATTGGGGTAACAAGTTGGTTCACGACAAGGTATTGGAATACTTCAGTGTAGGACCAAGGGATCGGATCAATGTCGGTCCTTCTCCGTTTATTTCGAGATCCTCTTTGGTTGCTTTGGGTAGGTATAGGTGTTTGGAGATCCATTTGCCAACTAAACTGCGGGATTGACTTATGAGCATTCAAGCTTGGAAAGGTATTATTTGTGATGGGGTAATGGGTTTGGTACATTGGATAAGGATGATATGGAGCAAAGTCTCCCATATGTTGTCCCCTGCAATTCATAGCATGAACATCTCCTTCACTCCCCGATGTATCACCTTTTCTTGCATTCATGGCGTCATCTCCTACAAGCTTGCCACTCTTGATTGCATTATCTATAATTTCACCAGAGATCACCATATCTGCAAAATTCTTTGTGGCATTTCCGACCATCATTTCATAAAACGGTGCTGGAAGTGTGTTGACAAACAAGATGGCGGTTTCCTTCTTTGTGAGGGGCGGTTGAACTTAGGCAACTACATCCCTCCACCTTTGAGCATATTCTCTAAAGCTCTCCTCATGTTTTTTCCTCATGCCTTGTAAGGACAGGCGGTCTGGTGCTAAATCTTTAATGTGCTTGTATTGAGCAATAAATGCTCGAGCCAATTCTTTCCATGAGCGGATATGGGCTCAATCTAGTTGGGTGTACCACCTGGCAGCTGATCCGGTAAGACTGTCTTGAAAAATATGCACCAATAATTCCTCATTCTGAGCATAAGCAGCCATTTTTTGACAGTACATCTTGATACGAGTTGTCGGGCATTTGGTCCCATCATACTTTTCAAATTCTAGAACCTTGAACTTTGGTGGGATAACTACACCTGGTACCAAACAGAGCTCGCTCACATCCAGAAAACCATATAAATCTATCCCTTCGATAGCTCGTAACCTTTCTTCAAGGAGATCATACTTCGTTTGAGGCTCTAAGTTCTCTTTCATCGTTGATACATTCATCTTCCGTTTCTCCTGTTTTCTAGGATTATCCGAATCATGGACATAGATTGGGTCTGATGGCTTCCTCCTGGGGTTTGGAATGTCGTGCCCCGAAAATAGCATATGCCGTGAAGTACGGACTTGGGGTGGAATGGGACTCGATGGATATGAATGTTCACCGTCTTGTGCCCACCTTTCTTGGGTAGTTGCTTCCCCTACTAGTTCCTTTCCTCTATTCATTTTGGTCATCATTTTTATCATTGTAGCCAACTGCCCTTTCATCTCTTCTTGCGCCTTTTCTATTTTCTCCATTCGGCTAGCTTATCCTTCTTCCATGACCTATACTTGTGAGAGCCCTGAACTGCTTTGTAACCTTTGATGGTCGAGAGGCCTTGAACCTTATTACCACAATTTTCTACTTAGAAATTCATATTATTATCTTACCTTTGTTTAAAAAGAAAACTTTCTCTTATTTCTTTCAAAAATTTTTGGAACAAACAAATTTTTTTTCTCTTTTTTTTTTTTGAAAAATGAAAAGTATTGTCATATTTACTAAAGTATAACAAGTGTACGATGTGAATTTTATGAAAATCATGTTTTTTGTATATGTATGCAAATGATATGTATAACAAAAATCTATTCTTTTTATCTTGAAACATGAAATGAAACAATTTTTCTTCTTCTTCCTTTTTTTTTATTTTATTTTGTTAATTTGCGTAACTTTCTTGATTTTACATGTTAGGTATTTAGGTCTTCACTTTAACCAAATCTTAGAGAGAAATAATTTTAATGAAATAATCAATCAATACCACAAGTACCTAAATTTGGAAGGAAAAAAAAAAGAAAAAAATTTGAAAGAATAAACAAATTCAAGTTTACAAAAGACTTGGTCTAATTTCTCAGAGATTTATCTACAAAATATGGAGCAATTATGTAAAATGCATACCAAAGATCAAACTAAAATTTACCCCTTACTTAACACACTCACTTATTAACTTGAGAGATCAAGTATGAAACAACTAAGAGAAGTTGAAGAGTAACCTTGAATGATATCAAAATTGTTTCAAAAAAAATCTCTCTTCTTTTTTTCTTTTTTTTTTTAATTTTTGGTGAGAAGGAATATTTTTAACCATGAAATGCTCTGTAAAATGTTCAAGACATGACACAATAACAAGGCAGTAATGAAAGGGATGTTTATGTAAAATGCAATTTATACAAAATGCAATTGTAATGAAAATCAAATTTTGTTTTATTTCACCTAATTTTCATGATTCTAAAATGCAAATGACATGACTATCAACATATATAGACACTGATGATGAAATGAATTAAAATGATATATGTCGCTAACATGCTTGAGAAAAACAAATATTTATATTCACAATACCTGACACTAATCCTATTGTTCCTTAATCCAACATGCAAGGAAGGTGGAATTCCTAACTGAAGCTAAACATCCTTCTCAATTTTTCTAAAAATAGTTTTTCTTTTATCACCAAACAATTTTTTTTTTTAAAATTTTCTATTTTTCTAAAAATTTCCATGTTTCCTACTACATTTTTTTTCATCATTATTCTGAATCAAATTATTCTCTAAATTCTTTACCAAATAAATTCAAGGATAATTTTGTTGACATCCCTTTTTATTATTTAACCAAATGTTTTGCAATGAGATAATTAAGAAAAGGAAAGAAAAACACTTTTTAACATTGTTAGACTCTCATTTAAAATTTCTATACAACCTCAAAAAAAGAAAGATATTTTTTTTTTGCATGTCAACTTATTCTATGAAAATTCTATACAAGAAAGTCAATTATTCATCTTTTTTTCTCTTTTATTTTGACTTCAAAAAGAAAGAAAAATAATTTTTTTCATTCATTCTCTCATTTTATTCTAACTCTTTTTCCAAGAGAGATTTATTAATTTCTGTAAGAACCACGATTTTCTTAAATCGATCATTTACTTAACGTGTAAGTGTAAGTGTATATACGCAAAAATGTAAATGTAGGATTTCAAATTTATGATCATGATTCATATTTATAAAAATGAAGCCTTCAAAGATTGGAGTCAAGAATAATGTGAAACATATACAATGTACTTAATTCGTTAAAAAAAATTTAAATACGTATAAATAAATACGTAAGTATATGGAAGTGAATATACTCGTATTTATATACATAAGAATGGTTGAGAATATATATAGTTATATAAACGTATGCATAAGTGAAATATATATTTATATATATATATAAAAGTATAAATATTTTGGTATAAAAAAATATAAGTATATAGTTATATACATGAATTCTATCTTTATAAAATGTTAAACCGTAAACTTTAAATATCAATAAATATATGTACATATATAATAACATATCTATATATATAAATATATATTGATTTGAAAGATATAAATAATACATATTTATTTAAAGTGGGATTTGGTGAGAAAAATCTCACCAAATCCCGTCACTTTTAAAAGGTCTGCCACCTTTCTCAATTTGATCAGCCAAATAAAAATAAAATAATAGTCAACAGGGGACAAGCTTCTCGAGGAAGCTTGCCCTTATTGAAGTTTGCTTGCTTCAGCAGACTTAGTCTGTTGAAGCAGGCCAAAAAAAAAATTACATATAATAATAAATAAATAAGGAATTGAAAAGAGAGGAAAGGAAAGATGAGAGGAAAGGGCAGACACCGTCCCTCCTTGCTGCCACAGGTGAATGTCACCGCCCTTGTTGCCGTCGATCAAAGGATGAGTGGAATACGGAGAGAGAAGCTCGGGTTTGGGTGAACGTATGGCATTTGTTGCTGAATAGAGAGCTTCAAGGAAGATGCGAGGGGCCTGAACTATGATGTTTTGGAGCCTGAACGATGGTGCATGAGGGGCTGAAATTGGGTGGCATTTAAGTGCTGTCAAGGGAGCTTACAGTGATCGAAACAGAGACACACGACGAGGGCCTGGAAACTTCAGCAAATAGGTGAGGTTGTAATTGTTATTTGGGTGATGTCTTGGGCTAAAAACGAAGGCTATACAGGGGTATGAAATGGGGCTGGACAGAGCACATTTAGGGGGTTGAAATAGTGCTAAAAACTAACTAAAAATAGGGTCTTTAACAGGGCTGGAAATCACAAAAGAGGGGAAGAAAGAATGTCGAAGGAAAATGGTGTAGCTTTCGCAGCTGCTATTCTCTCCTTCTCCTTCGCATCATTATATCTCGTTTCTACCTCATCTGCGGCTGTAGTAGCTGATCAGAGTAGTGTGAAGCAAAGGCGAAAACAAAGGAGTTTGGCCAGCTTTTGAGTGGCATTTTGAGGCTGGAATTTGAAGCCAAAGAAATGGTAGCTGGCGTGCAGTGGAAGGAGTGGTTTTCGGGCTGTACACAAAGGCTACTGTTAAGGGTTTATTAAAGGGGGTTAAAAAGGCTGATTGTGGCTTTGGAAACAAGCTGAAGTGCAGGGATTTTGAGGTCACTTTTGTGTTGAAAATCATAGCCTAAACAAGGCTGTTACAATGGCGTGTTAAAATGCTATTTGGGGCAGCGTATGTTGGCTGTGTGAAGTGGTGTGGTGTGGCTGAAAGGAGACCTTTATGCATTGAGTTAAATAAGGGTGATAGCAGTTGATAATGGTGGAAGAGTTGGCTGTTGAGGGTGTCTTAAGGCTGCTAGAACAATGAGGAACCCAGGCCCTAAAGGCTAAAAAGAAAGGAGGAATATATATACATATATATATTTATATATGTATGAAAGGAAATGAAAAGAAACAAGGTGAGGATGACATTATTTACTCCAAGCCTTAGTATAAACGTTGGAAAATTTTTATAGTTGGGCTTGAATTTTTATATGTATATATATATATATATACACACACATACATAGAATTCTAGTTAAGTGTTATTAAATTGAATTTTAATGTTCAATGTGTAGGCGACGAAAGGATGGTGAATACGGTCTAGCTAATCTCGATACACACTCAAGCTAAGCTCGCACTAGGTAAGACATTTATATAATTCAGCGTTAAAATTATATTGTATAGATATAATTAAATTGTATGATAATTGTGGTAATTAAAGGTTCGAGGTTTAGTGATGCATAAAAAATGATATACCCATGGTAATATGGTAAATTGAGGAAATGACTCAATGATGTGAGTATTGTGAGTAAATGATCTACAGAATAGATCTCGAATGAACTCCTTAACATTGAATGATTTTAGTGTTATAGTGGGAGTCGTTAAAGTAATATGTGAATATACATGAAATACTAAGAAGACCGACATGAATGGATGAATCTTAGTTTTAACATTGAAAGTAAAGGTGATTTAGTTTACAAACACTGTGAAATGATATTATATGTTATTGGACAATAGAAAATTGTGGATGATTTATTATATGTGCTCCTATTGAAATAGAATGGATTGAATCGAGAACTTTAAAATGAAATGTAAAATGATGACGAGTTAGGTATAGGTGCTAAGTCAAGATGTTTGAGGGTGATGATCTAAGGAAGAATTGGCATTATAATTAGCACTATACCGAGTGATATTACCTTAATACATTTCATAAGCATGCCTCGTTTCAATACTGTTTTAATTCTGTTGTTTAATTTCATCGCTCTTAAGCATGCCTCGTTTTATGCACAAGATTTGAAAACATTCATTTATACAATACTTACATGAATGTTTTGAAAAGATTGAACATATAGTGTAATGTATGTATTCATATATATGTAAATGATCTTAAAGAAAAATGTGTTACATACTTTACACTATTTTTACAAGAAAAGTGAAAGATTTAAATGTTTTATGAGACTGTAGGCACCCTAAAAGAATTAAATTCAATAAAGCATAGTGGAAACCGCCTAATTGGAGCTTTGCTCATTAGGCAAAGATGCTTGTCCGACAATAGTCGTGGACAGGTCTCAGTCATGCCTGATCAGTGGGGTTGAGAGAGATGAGGTCTATGGCCATAGATAGCGCCCTAGTTGGTTTCCAAGGGACGATGACATGATTTTCACTGCTAGCTACAGTGATATAAGCCTTTATTGATAGAGTGATAGGGATCTAGCCTAGTCTCAACTAATATGATATGCAGTTTAGAGTATTCTTTTAGATTGATATGAACTCTAAACTGATATGATTTTACAATATGTGAAATGTGTTTCGATATTTTATTCGATCACACATGATATGAAAAGAGAAATATGCACGTTTTGATTGAAATGAAATGAAAAGACATGTTTTGATTTGACATGATATGAAAAGAAAAATGTGCATGTTTTGATTGAAATGAAATGAAAAGACATGTTTTTGATTTTACATGATATGAAAAGAGAAATGTGTACATTTTGATTGAAACGAAACGAAAAGACATGTTTTGATTTGACATAATATGAAAAGAGAAATGTGCATGCCTTCAATCATGTCTTAAAAATAAACGAGAGATGATTTGAGATTTGACATGATTTGAACGTGTTCTAAGAGTACACATGATATGATTTCAATATCACATATGATTCATATACGACTATATGTTAAATGTAATGAAATGTGAGATGATAGTCGTTTTATACAATAAAACTTGCATAAGTGATATGTGGAATCAGAATAGAACGATATACATTCTGCATGAAATATTTTATGATCTTATGTTGTATATTGAACATGAGATGTATAGGAAGAGGTATCATGACTTTATACTATATGTGACTATATTTCTCTATGTTGAAAATATTACGACTTGATACAGTACAAAATGTACTTATTGATGAGAAGTGATATGATCTAATAGTGTCTGAACAAAACTTCACATGAAATATGACATGATATGATATGATATGGTATGAGACCGACATGAGTGTAAGTCAATACCACATGATATCGGAATTATGTATTCATTATCATATGGTATATTATGGAATAATGACAAAAGATTGAAAATGGTTGATCAACTATGATTAAAGGTTAATGTATCAGATAGGTATAGGGATGAGTATAATGAGGTACTACAAAGAGAGTCTCCCCTATTGATACCTTAAGCTCTTACACACTAAGAAACCTTTAGGACATGATCTGAGCCGTTTGATAAACGATCATAGAGTGAATATGACGTGAAAATCCTTAAAGGTTTCATGCATCGCATTAGGACAGTATAAGTCTAATTCTGCACTTATATAAATGACTTACTGAGCCGTGGTTGTGCTCACCCCCTCAATTTCATATCTTTTCAGACTACTTGGGTTGAACTTCGCCAGGAGGGTTTTTGAGTGGGACTCGGAGACGGTATCGAGGCTCAATACTTGTCCCTATCCTCCAAAATTACTTGGTTGCTTGTGAGGTTTGCACTCTTGGGCATACGCTTTTATTTTCAGGCAGATTTCTGTATGGTACTATAGGATGGGATGTAAACTAAGATAATGAGTAATCGATATAATGTTTTAATGTTATATGATAAGTATGCGATGATTAGTTATGGATAATAATTGATTTCTCCTCATCTTAAAGAGCAAATTTAAATCATAATTGAATTAAGGAATGAAAGGAATTAGATAGTGACTACACTGACACCGAATACAAACTGTAAAATTGAAAGAAAAAATTTAGTCCATAAATTTGTAAGAGAGAAAAAGTATGAGTATCAAGTGAATGTCGTGGCTTTCGGATCGTGACAGATTTAATGGTATCAGAGCAATGTTTGTCTAGTACGTGTCAGTGTAGATATGTCACAATAGTTTACATCCCATAGTACTGTAAATGCCTGAATGTTAAGTGCTCAATAAGTGCAAAATACTGTTCTAAATGCATGTGTTTTATATAAAAAGTAAATGATAACAAGGTTAAGAAGATCACCAAGGGTGGATGGTTGTTAGCCTCAATAAGTGACACAATGGCTTATAAGGTATTGTGAATTGCAACGAGATAACAATAGACATAGTAGTCTATATTGAGTATTGAGTTATGGAGATCGATATAGTATACTTATCACAACTTATGAATGAGGCTTAAAATTGTGTTTAATGGAAATCATTATGGAGTGACCTGACATAATTGGCAAAAAAAAAACGAGATTATGCTGTGGCCTGGAGTTTAAGCGATACACTTAAGCTCAGACAATTATTACCTTATAAAGCCTCAAGTGTGAAACAAAAAGAGAAAATTGGACGACCTTATGTCAATGAACTGGTTATACCTAGAAGGTATAATATTTGATCAAGTACAAGATCCTGACTGTCTTGAAGGCTATCAGGATCGAAAAGTGATGTCAAAATACGAAAGTTTTAGATTTTAGAGATTGGGCATCCTTAATGAGCTTCAATAAATAAAGTTCAATTAGGCCTACTGGAGTGGACAAGTTGGATTTTGGCATGTCTACAGTATTCAGGAAATTCATTAAAACTGTCCACCAGGTGTAACAGAAGTGGAATTTATTGAGATGCCTTAAGAGGGACAATTACCTAACCTTTTTATGAATTTGAAAGGCGTATAGGATCCTATGTATCTTGAAAAGCATATGGACCTCAGGAAACCATGTGATTTAGAAAATATATGAATTGGAAACAACATAGATTTCAAATTATTTAACTTTTGAAATTTGCCTCTTTGAATTACATGGACCTCAAAAGCTTAATTATTGAACCTTACGGTTCTTAACTATGGGAATTTGAAAACAAAAGAACTTTTCACACCTTCCATTGGTAGAGTTAAGATTGGATGCGACATGCTATAAACCTTGAATCGTTAATAATTATTAGAGGTTATTAAAACATGTTATGCGAAATAACAAGTTGATGTGGAAGTTAAGATTTGCTTGAAATAAGACACTCAAGATCATCATGTCTTGGCATTCATCTTGATTGGCTAAATAGTTTTGAATTGTAAGCGGATGAATGGTCACAAGATATGAACTAATGAAATAAGTCCAACTTGGTGGACTTATCGAGTATTGAACTTTGAAGTTAACATTGGAAACAATACGATCTTTAGAATAAATGATAATATAAAAATTTGATCTTGAAATTTATCAGACCTTGAGATGATGTAGAGATAGAAAACACGATAAAGAAAAACACCCTCATATGTTGGGATAACATTGATCAGTGTTGAAAGCTACAGCGAGAGCTGCTAGATAAAGGGGTTTACATGCCCGAGTGTCACCTTAAGAGCTTTAGTATTGTTAGTGAAATAGATAAATGATGGTTGGAGGTTGTATATGGTAATAGATAGTTAAATTGGGTGATAGTTAAGAATAAGTACCCGTTGCCAAAAAAAAAATTGATAACTTATTGGATGCGTTAAAAGGTGCCCAGGTAATCTCTAAGTGCATGATACAATTTAGGTATTGTTAACAATTGACAAGTCGCCCACTTCCTAGCTATAAAGGCTATCAATTCACTTTGTGCCCAAGCAAAGATGTATGTCAAGGAAATAGAGAAAGCTTCTGAAAATGTAAAGTTGGTATGTGATCAGTTAAGGATAGTTAAGAGCAGATAGACAAGTCATGCCGATAATCGGAGGAGACACTTGGACTTCCAAATTGGAGATAGAATATTCTTAAAGATATCTCTGTTTAAAAGGCATAATGAGATTTGGAAAGAAAGAGGAATTAAGACCTCGATACATTGAACCCTTCAGGGTACTAGAGAGATTGGGTAACATGGCATACTGACTAGCAACTTCCATTTAAGCAATTGGGTGTGCACATCTTCCACGTATCTATACTTAGGAAGCATCATTCAAATTTCACACACGAGATAGAGTGTGAACCTTTGGAAGTCAAGAAAGACTTTGAGTTGTATTCAGAAGCAAATTCGGATCTTGGATTAGAAGGATAAGGTATTGACGTCTAAGATGATTTCCATGGTAAAAGTTCTGAGGCAATATCACTCTTGGGAAAAGTACTTAAGAGCTACAAAGTTTGATGAAAAAGAAGTCCCGTCACCCGTTCTGGATAACTTGGAGCAATTTGGAGGACCAAATTTCCTAAGGTGGAGAGGATGTAAGAACCACGATTTTCTTAAATCGATCATTTACTTAACGTGTAAGTGTAAGTGTATATAATGCAAAAATGTAAATGTAGGGTTTCAAATTTATGATCATGATTCATATTTATAAAAATGAAGCCTTCAAAGATTGGAGTCGAGAATAATGTGAAACATATACAATGTACTTAATTCGTTAAAAAAAATTTAAATACGTATAAATAAATACGTAAGTATGTGGAAGTGAATATACTCGTATTTATATACATAAGAATGGTTGAGAATATATATAGTTATATAAACGTATGCATAAGTGAAATATATATTTATATATATATAAAAGTATAAATATTTTGGTATAAAAAAATATAAGTATATAGTTATATACATGAATTCTATCTTTATAAAATGTTAAACCGTAAACTTTAAATATCAATAAATATATGTACATATATAATAACATATCTATCTATATAAATATATATTGATTTGAAAGATATAAATAATATATATTTATTTAAAGTGGGATTTGGTGAGAAAAATCTCACCAAATCCCGTCACTTTTAAAAGGTCTGCCACCTTCTCAATTTGATCAGCCAAATAAAAATAAAATAATAGTCAACAGGGGACAAGCTTCTCGAGGAAGCTTGCCCTTATTGAAGTTTGCTTGCTTCAGCAGACTTAGTCTGTTGAAGCAGACCAAAAAAAAAGATATATATAATAATAAATAAATAAGGAATTGAAAAGAGAGGAAAGGAAAGATGAGAGGAAAGGGCAGACACCGTCCCTCCTTGCTGCCACAGGTGAATGTCACCGCCCTTGTTGCCGTCGATCAAAGGATGAGTGGAATACGGAGAGAGAAGCTCGGGTTTGGGTGAACGTATGGCATTTGTTGCTGAATAGAGAGCTTCAAGGAAGATGCGAGGGGCCTGAACTATGATGTTTTGGAGCCTGAACGATGGTGCATGAGGGGCTGAAATTGGGTGGCATTTAAGTGCTGTCAAGGGAGCTTACAGTGATCGAAACAGAGACACACGACGAGGGCCTGGAAACTTCAGCAAATAGGTGAGGTTGTAATTGTTATTTGGGTGATATCTTGGGCTAAAAACGAAGGCTATACAGGGGTATGAAATGGGGCTGGACAGAGCACATTTAGGGGGTTGAAATAGTGCTAAAAACTAACTAAAAATAGGGTCTTTAACAGGGCTAGAAATCACAAAAGAGGGGAAGAAAGAATGTCGAAGGAAAATGGTGTAGCTTTCGCAGCTGCTATTCTCTCCTTCTCCTTCGCATCATTATATCTCGTTTCTACCTCATCTGCAGCTGTAGTAGCTGATCAGAGTAGTGTGAAGCAAAGGCGAAAACAAAGGAGTTTGGCCAGCTTTTGAGTGGCATTTTGAGGCTGGAATTTGAAGCCAAAGAAATGGTAGCTGGCGTGCAGTGGAAGGAGTGGTTTTCGTGCTGTACACAAAGGCTACTGTTAAGGGTTTATTAAAGGGGGTTAAAAAGGCTGATTGTGGCTTTGGAAACAAGCTGAAGTGCAGGGATTTTGAGGTCACTTTTGTGTTGAAAATCATAGCCTAAACAAGGCTGTTACAATGGCGTGTTAAAATGCTATTTGGGGCAGCGTATGTTGGCTGTGTGAAGTGGTGTGGTGTGGCTGAAAGGAGACCTTTATGCATTGAGTTAAATAAGGGTGATAGCAGTTGATAATGGTGGAAGAGTTGGCTGTTGAGGGTGTCTTAAGGCTGCCAGAACAATGAGGAACCCAGGCCCTAAAGGCTAAAAAGAAAGGAGGAATATATATACATATATATATATATATATATTTATATATGTATGAAAGGAAATGAAAAGAAACAAGGTGAGGATGACATTATTTACTCCAAGCCTTAGTATAAACGTTAGAAAATTTTTATAGTTGGGCTTGAATTTTTATATGTATATATATATATATATACACACACATATACACACACATACATAGAATTCTAGTTAAGTGTTATTAAATTGAATTTTAATGTTCAATGTGTAGGCGACGAAAGGATGGTGAATACGGTCTAGCTAATCCCGATACACACTCAAGCTAAGCTCGCACTAGGTAAGACATTTATATAATTTAGCGTTAGAATTATATTGTATAGATATAGTTGAATTGTATGATAATTGTGGTAATTAAAAGTTCGAGGTTTAGTGATGCATGAGAAATGATATACCCATGGTAATATGGTAAATTGAGCAAATGACTCAATGATGTGGGTATTGTGAGTAAATGATCTACAGAATAGATCTCGAATGAACTCCTTAACATTGAATGATTTTAGTGTTATAGTGGGAGTCGCTAAAGTAATATGTGAATATACATGAAATACTAAGAAGACCGACACGAATGGATGAATCTTAGTTTTAACATTGAAAGTAAAGGTGATTTAGTTTACAAACACTGTGAAATGATATTATATGTTATTGGACAGTAGAAAATTGTGGATGATTTATTATATGTGCTCCTATTGAAACAGAATGGATTGAATCGAGGACTTTAAAATGAAATATAAAATGATGACGAGTTAGGTATAGGTGCTAAGTCAAGATGTTTGAGGGTGATGATCTAAGGAAGAATTGGCATTATAATTAGCACTATACCGAGTGATATTACCTTAATACATTTCATAAGCATGCCTCGTTTCAATACTGTTTTAATTCTGTTGTTTAATTTCATCGCTCTTAAGCATGCCTCGTTTTATGCACGAGATTTGAAAACATTCATTTATACAATACTTACATGAATGTTTTGAAAAGATTGAACATATAGTGTAATGTATGTATTCATATATATATGGAAATGATCTTAAAGAAAAATGTATTACATACTTTACACTATTTTTACAAGAAAAGTGAAAGATTTAAATGTTTTATGAGACTATAGGCACCCTAAAAGAATTAAATTCAATAAAGCATAGTGGAAACCGCCTAATTGGAGCTTTGGTCATTAGGCAGAGATGCTTGTCCGACAATAGTCGTGTACAGGTCTCAGTCACGCCTGATCAGTGGGGCTGAGAGAGATGAGGTCTATGGCCATAGATAGCGCCCTAGTTGGTTTCCAAGGGACGATGACATGATTTTCACTGCTAGCTACAGTGATATAAGCCTTTATTGATAGACTGATAGGGATCTAGCCTAGTCTCAACCAATATGATATGCAGTTTAGAGTATTCTTTTAGATTGATATGAACTCTAAACTGATATGATTTTACAATATGTGAAATGTGTTTCGATATTTTATTCGATCACACATGATATGAAAAGAGAAATGTGCATGTTTTGATTGAAATGAAATGAAAAGACATGTTTTGATTTGACATGATATGAAAAGAAAAATGTGCATGTTTTGATTGAAATGAAATGAAAAGACATGTTTTTGATTTTACATGATATGAAAAGAGAAATGTGTACATTTTGATTGAAACGAAACGAAAAGACATGTTTTGATTTGACATAATATGAAAAGAGTAATGTGCACTTTTTATTTGAAACGATATGAAAAGTACATGTTTTGATTTCACGAAATATGAAAAGAGAAATGTGCATGCCTTCAATCATGTCTTAAAAATAAACGAGAGATGATTTGAGATATGAAATGATTTGAACGTGTTCTAAGAGTACACATGATATGATTTCAATATCACATATGATTCATATACGACTATATGTTAAATGTAATGAAATATGAGATGATAGTCGTTTTATACAATAAAACTTGCATAAGTGATATGTGGAATCAGAATAGAACGATATACATTCTGCATGAAATATTTTATGATCTTATGTTGTATATTGAACATGAGATGTATAGGAAGAGGTATCATGACTTTTATACTATATGTGACTATGTTTCTCTATGTTGAAAATATTACGACTTGATACAGTACAAAATGTACCTATTGATGAGAAGTGATATGATCTAATAGTGTCTGAACAAAACTTCACATGAAATATGACATGATATGATATGATATGGTATGAGACCGACATGAGTGTAAGTCAATACCACATGATATTGGAATTATGTATTCATTATCATATGGTATATTATGGAATAATGACAAAAGATTGAAAATGGTTGATCAACTATGATTAAAGGTTAATGTATCAGATAGGTATCGGGATGAGTATAATGAGGTACTACAAAGAGACTCTCCCCTATTGATACCTTAAGCTCTTATACACTAAGAAACCTTTAGGACATGATCTGAGCCGTTTGATAAACGATCATAGAGTGAATATGACGTGAAAATCCTTAAAGGTTTCATGCATTACATTAGGACAGTATAAGTCTAATTCTGCACTTATATAAATGACTTACTGAGCCGTGGTTTTGCTCACCCCCCTCAATTTCATATCTTTTCAGACTACTTGGGTTGAACTTCGCCAGGAGGGTTTTTGAGTGGGACTCGGAGACGGTATCTAGGCTCGATACTTGTCCCTGTCCTCCGAAACTACTTGGTTGCTTGTGGGGTTTGCACTCTTGGGCATACGCTTTTATTTTCAGGCATATTTCTGTATGGTACTATAGGATGGGATGTAAACTAAGATAATGAGTAATCGATATAATGTTTTAATGTTATATGATAAGTATGCGATGATTAGTTATGGATAATAATTGATTTCTCCTCATCTTAAGGAGCAAATTTAAATCATATTTGAATTAAGGAATGAAAGGAATTAGATAGTGACTACATTGACACTGAATACAAACTGTAAAATGAAAAGAAAAAATTTAGTCCATAAATTTGTAAGAGAGAAAAAGTATGAGTATCAAGTTAATGTCGTGGCCTTCGGGTCGTGACAATTTCCTACTCAATCCCTTTTACTTTTCTTCTTTATGCTTTTATCTTAAGAAAATTTTCCAAGAATAATAAAGAATAAAGAACTTGTTTTTGTTTTTTTTTCTTGAGTAAATAAATAAAAAACTTAATTGAATTTCTTCTTATTATTTTTAGTGAAAGAAGTAAAAATCTTATTTTTCTCAACCATTTTTTTAACAAATTATTTCATTTTTTATTATAAAAAGAAAAGTTTATCCACATTTTATCATTTCATATTTTTCTTTTAAAGAAAGAAAAGTGAAAGAAATTAAAATTTTTGTATATAAAAACATCTTGTAACCAAATATACATAAAACTTCATTTTCTTTCTCTTGCTTTGGAGAATATACTTTTATTAGTTCCTATTTTAATGAACCTATTTTCAAAACAAAACTCCCCTTTTAAAAAAGGAATGAAGAATTATTTGCATCTTTAAAAGAAAAGCCACATATTTGTTCTATTATTTTTATCACACATCTTTATTTTTTCAAAAATAAGGGGATTTCTTTTTTGACAAGATCTTTCCCAAAGAAAATATATTCTTTTCATTTTTATTTTACAAAAATTCTTTTTCTTTTAAAAAAACAAGGACTTAAATTATATACCATTCAACCAAATCTATAGTACCTTTATTATAGAAATGAGAAAAGGGGTCAAATATGCTCCCTCGTGTCCTACCTTCGGGATAATTTCTACAAAAATCGGGCATGGCTCTACTTAAGGTTGGACTTTAAGGTTCCCTATATGCTGGTTTAGGTTTCTAAAAGGTTAAAAAGGCTCCCAAATTATTCCTTACTGGCATCCACACTGGACTAGTAAGGAACCAATTTGAGTGGGAGTATTTCACTTGCCATTGCGGAGGTGATTATCTCATGAGAGCATAGATACTTTACTCCTTCCTAAGGAGGACAGAACCTGGGTATAGGCCTCATGTTATGAAAATGCAAATGTAAGTGTGTGTAGAGGGAACACATCAAATGTTCATCAAACCATAACCCCTATCCTAGATACCCCACAATTTATTAGCAATAACATATATACGAAATAAAGAATGGCATAAAATAAACATAATAGCTAAAACACAAATGCAACAAATTATTTAAAATTAAAGAAATTAAATTTAAATATTAATTAAGACCATTAAATTAAAACTTAGGATAACACATGACTAATAAATGGGTTGACTCTCAAAATTCCCCAGTGGAGTCGCCAAGCTGTCGTAACGGTTTCGCACTCGACGATTTTGAAAAAATTTAAAAACAAAAGGAGTCGCCACCAATCTTTTTGTGACAAGGTGTGATTGGTCACCTCAAAATTTTTATCTTTTTAACAAAATCTTAAAATTAATTAAGTTTTATTAAAAAGACAATTTTTGGTCTGCGAAAACAAGGGTTAGGTTCGGGAGTACGGTTACGTGTGGGGAAGGATTAGCACCCCCACAACGCCCGTTTAAAAAACGGTACCATTGTAATCATGTGTTATCCTTTAGTTTTAATAAAATGGTCTTGAATTAATATTTAAAAATCATTTTTATTTTTATTACAATCAATTTTACTCTTTTTATTCAAAGTCATTTTTTTATTTGTAAAAAATCATTTTGTTTATTTTAAAAAAAGTTAAATTTTATTTTTTTTTATTTTATTGATGAAACTCTTGATATTGAAAAATTTAACTAAATATCCCAATACTCTGGTAACATTTAGTTAGTTCCTCTCACCTAGGGATTAGTCAAGAAATCACTACTTGTGAGTTTCATGACATCCCATCATCGGACGAATTTCATTAATTTTGAAATTAATATTTATGCACATGATGCAAACATATAGTAGACGATGCACATGGAATTGTAAAAAGAACTTTATATTTTGATTTTTATTAATGAAACTCTTAATATTGAAAAGTTTAGCTAAATATCCCAATACTCTGGTAACATTTAGCTAATTTCTCTCACCTAGGGATCAGTCAAGAAATCAGTACTTGTGAGTTTCATGACATCCCATCATCGGACGAATTTCATTTAATTAAATTTAATTTTTATTATTAATTTCTTTTTTCGATTTTCTTTTAAAAACTTATTTATTTTTATTTTTAATAAAAAAACAAATTATTGAAAAATCATACTAAATGTCCCAATACTCTGGAAACATTTAGTAGACTCTTCTCACCTAGTGATCAGTCAAGAAATCACTACTTGTGAGTTTCATGACATCCCATCATCGGAAATTGTTTAATTATTAAATTTCATTATTATTATTATTATTTCTTTGTTTTTTTATTAAAAAATTGTTTATTTTCCTTTTTAATGAAAATTTAAATTATTGAAAAACCATACTAAATATCCCAATACTCTGGTAACATTTAGTAGACTCTTCTCGCCTAGGGATCAATTAAGAAATCACTACTTGTGAGTTTCATAACATCCCATCATCGAAACAATTTCATTTAATTAATTTTTAATTAATCCAATTTGAATTTTTTTACTTTTTCCTTTCTACATATTTTGAAGCCTAGCAATTTGTCTTAAAAAAAATTTATTATCATTATTATTATTATTTTGAAAGAAGTATATAACTTTATTATTAAAACTAATCTCATGCAACTAAATAAATTATGCTTACAATTATAATAAATAAATAAACAAACAAATAATTAAATAAATGTGAGGAAAAAGGTATACCCAAATTGGCTTGGGCTTATGACCCAAGAGAATGCTTGCAAACAGCCCAACCAGGTTGGCCCAAGGCGTGCGGGCCCAGCAGAGATCAAGCCTGGTTTAGGCTGATTGGGCCAAGGCTGAAACGAGCCCAAAGCTGGATGGTGGAACAGGTCGGAGCCCGAGTCAGGCGAAGCCAGTCTGGAGCCAGGTGGGGCACGCGGATCCCAGATCGAGTCGAGACCACGCGCGGGTCAGCTCCTTTTCTTTTTTTTTTTTTAATTTCACACTATAAAGATCAAAAAAAATTTTTGTTCTTCATTTTTTCAAACGTTCCAACAAAAAATGCCAAAAGCTCTCTCCCCCTTTTCCAACCAATCCGTCCCCTGCTCCGCCGCTAGAACCACCGTCGGTCACCGAAAACCACCGTCGCCGGTGATCGAAATTCAAAAAAGCTCCTACTTTCTGAATCTCCTTTGTCCCCTCTACTCGATTTCAAGCTTAGTTTTAGCTAAAACCTCCTAAAAATCCCTAGATCTGAGCCCAAAGCCGTCGGCTCCCCAACCTCCAAAACGCCCTTCATTGCCGTTCCTCTTGCTTCCTCCTTCCTAGCCTTTCCTCACCATATCTTGAGGTCCAAAGGCTCCTAAAACCCTAAACCGAAACCTTTCTTTCCCTTTTTTCTATTTTTGTTGCTGCTAATTTGGTTGTGGCTAGTGGTTGTCGATTTTGTTTCTTTGTTTTTTTTTTATTTCTATGGCTTTGTGAAGAATGGGTTTATTGTTTTTGGTTTGTTTCTGCTAGGGTGTGTGTGTTTTGAGGTTGAAGTTGAGATAATGGGCAAGGAGGGTTTCGGGTAGCTAGGATGTGTGGTGGTGGCTTGTGGAGAACGGTGGTGAGTGCTTCTCTGAGAAGGATTCGGCTGGCAAGGGTGAGTAGTGTATGCCGATGGTGGCCAAGTGGTTGAGGGTATCAGGGTTTAGATGCTCAGATCTTGGGTGTTGGCTAAGGTATCGGGTAGTGGTCGATATGGTGAGGTGGTTGTCGGCCGAAATGGGGTGTTTTGGTGATTCTCGGATAGTGTTTGCAAGTTTGGAGTGGGGTTGATTTGGGATGGCAGTGGTGGTTTTCGGGTGGCTACTGTGGGAGGAAGTTTTCGGTTTGGTTGTTGACTGTGGCGAAGGGTGTGTGCGTGGTGAGGTTTTTGTTTGGATGTTGGTGTTTGAGGGCTGAAGTGGGGCTGATTTGGGATGGCAGTGGTGGTAAGGTTGCTCGGGTGTGCAGGCAGCGGTGAATGGTGGTGGTTGTTTCTTTGATTTTGGGTTTTGGTGAGTGAAGGCCGAAGGAGGCAGTGGGGCTTGAGTTTGGTGGTGGGTAAGTTAGGGTGGACATGGCAAAGGGAGCTTTTGGTGATGCTCGGTGGTGGTGAATGTTGGCCGAAAAAATGGTCATCAGCCCCCCTGGATGTTGGCTACATATGGGGTTTTTAGAGGGAGTAAGCTTGGCTTAGGGTCTGGTGGAGATGGGATTGGGTAGAGTAGCTGGTCGGCCTGCCAAAGGGGCTAAGGGTGGTTGGAGGCTATTGGTAACCGGCAGTTATGGGGAAGCGTTTCCATTAAATGTTCTGATAGATAATAATAATAATAATAATAATAATAATAATAATAATAATAATAATAATAATAATAATAATAATAATAATAATAATAATAATAATAGCAAAACAAATAATAAAATTAAAAATAAATACAAATATATATAAAAATAAAAATAATAATAATAAAATAATAAAAATAAAAACAAATAATCATCAAAATAAAACAAATAGATAAAAATAAAATAAAATAGAATTAAAAAAATCAAATTTTGCCCATTTTAATGGGCCTTGAAGCCAAATGTTTTAATTTGGACTTTGAGAGTCCAATTGAGTTTAATACTACTAATTTGGACAAAATTTGGTATCTGCACTATTGAATGTTTTATTGAAATGAAATGAAATGTTTCTATTAGGTTTTTTATTGAAAAGAAATTCAATGAAATGAATTGTTCCTATCTAATATTTTATTGAAATGAAATGAAATGAAATGTTTCTATTGAATTTTACTTATTGAAATGAAATGTTCATCATTTGCATGGTCATGGTTTTCGAAAGTATTGTATTGAAATACTATTGTTTCGAAAATGCATGAATTCAATTTCTGTAAGTTCACTTAGGACACCTATAGTTGAACTGGGACAAGTGAGGTACTTCAAAGCATCCTTCTTTACTCAACCTAGTATCTCTATCCAATTATAGTAATTCCTTCCTTCCGAGTACCATTTTATGGTTATTGATAGTAAATGTAAATGTAAGAAATCTGTCTCGACCCGAAGGCCGCAAAGGTACCTCTTACTTCTACGGATGCGTAGAATTTAGGGCTAATTTTTTTTCGCTTTTCTACACTTGTATTGTCTAAGTGCAATGCAGTGAATTTTATTTCGGGAAGTTAACTCCCTCGCCTATTTTTATCACTTTACCCAGGTTAATTACCTGCATTAGATTCACAAGTAATATCCAGCTCATGCTTCCCACAATAGCAGTTGATTATATTCTAGCATTACTATGACCAAGTTCACCATTATTCATCGTTCTAATGAGTCTAAACTTTCTTTATAACCTAAGTCCATTTCCAATTCATAACATTTCATCTTACGATTTACATCTTCTTACTTGGTCACTTGTTCATGCTATTCAATCATATATCCATACTCATGCAAAAATCAACAATTCTATAATTCATCTCTACTATAGTCTAAATGCTATTCTCTATATTAGGTTACATCCCATCTAAGTACTGAATCAAAAACAGCCTGAATTGATATTAAATACAAAGGATAAGTATATATACCCAAAGTGATCACAAAAATCTCCTTGGAGAGTTGGGACTATATTTCAAGCTCGGGACTATTCGGAAAGCTCCGAAATACTCCCCCAACTCCGTGCTGAATTTGAAAAATTTAAATAGCGTTTAATGAGCGAGACTCAGTAAGTCATTTATATAAGTGCAGAGTTAGAATTATACTGTTCTAATGCAAATGCATGATGTCATGTGATGAGGATTCACTATTATCATTCTCTTATTCATCATGCAACATATACATGTTATGTTCTCAAGCTCAATTCAACTATACCTCAACATGTCATGAGATGTCTAAGTCATGAAATTATAATATGACTTTTAACATGTAACAATATATGGAGTGCTTGCAGTCTTAAAACATATAATACATATTCTTTTAAAACATGTTCAAGACATGCGAAAATATCAATACATCTCAGTTTTACTTTTAAGACATGCTTGAAGTATGCAAGCTTTTTCATTTCATGTCACATACTTTTTGAAGCATATTTCATGTCACATATACTTTTTGAAGCATATTTCGTGTCATATGTATCGTCAAAATACATTTCATATGCTATATAGATGTATCGAGTTTAGAGTTCATTTCCGTTTTTAAAACCATACTCTAAACTTCATTTCATATCGTTGAGACTAGGCTAGATCCCTATTTCTCTATCAATAAAGGCTTAGATCACTGTAACTAGCAGTGAAGAATCATATCATCGTCCCCTAGAAACCACTAGGGCGCTATCTATGGCCATAGACCTCATATCTCTCAGCCCTACTGATCAGGCGAGACTGAGACCTGTCCATGACTATTGTTGGACAAGCATCTATGCCTAATGAGTAATCTCCAATTAGGCGGCTTCCACTATGCTTTATTGAATTTAATTCTCTTAAGGTGCCTATAGTCTCATAAAGCATTCAATCTTTCTT
Source organism: Heritiera littoralis (assembly GCA_031772115.1). NCBI lineage: Eukaryota > Viridiplantae > Streptophyta > Magnoliopsida > Malvales > Malvaceae > Heritiera > Heritiera littoralis. The sequence goes on from JAPDPK010000090.1 coordinate 2,620,955, forward strand.
ATGAAAATAGTTCAATGTACGTAATACTTTTCTTAAAATCATTTACATATATATACGTACATATGTGAAAACTATAATTTCATTCTTTTCAAAGCCATTCAAGCATCCAAAGTATTCTTATAAGCACGATAAGAATAAATATTTCGATTTTCATGTATAGTAATAAGACATGCTTAATGGCAATAAAATTCAAGGAAAGGAAATAAAAATCGTAAAATGACATGCTCATGAATTGCATGAATGCTTATCATTTCATCTCATGATGCCTATGAGTCTATACCATATCGATTCATTTCCAGTTAATATCTCACCACTATGGTACTTTATCAAGTCAATATCGTACCTGCATTTCGTTTCGTTAAATCAAATATCTAAGTATTCAATTCATCTTATCGTAAGATTCAATCCTATACAAGATAATCCTACTTCTACGTTATATAAACGTCTTACCTAACATGAGCTTAGTTTGAGCGTGTCCCGTGTCCAGCTAGACTGTGTTCGCCATCCTCTTGGTGCACTACACATTCACAAGGAATTTTGACTTAATAAAGTCTAGCCCAAATTTTCTATACACTTGTGAAATTTTAAATTCTTACTTAATACCTATCTATACATATATATATACATATATATGTATATATACACTCAATACAATATAATTCAAGTTCTTAAACTACATTCTCTTATTTTTCCCATATCTTTATACACACACACACACATATATATATATATATATATATATATATATATATATATATATATTTTCTTTCTTTTTTTTATTTCTTTTCCTTTCCTTTTCTTTTTTTCTTTCTTTTCTATCTCTTTTTCTTTCTTTTCTTTTACCTTAGTATCTCGGCTGACCATCTTGTATGAACACCCTCCACAGCAGTCTCTAACACCCTGTGAACAGCTCTTAGACACTCCTTAAGCAGCCTTTAACAGTCTGAAATTGCCTCTTTTAGCCACCCAAAACCACCATTCTCAAATGCCACCTTTAGCCCCTGAGGATCTTCTCGTAACAGTCTTGAAATCTCTTACTTTTTAGCCTTCAAAACTGCCCTGCTCTTCCCTTTCCTCTCTCTCGTTTCCAGCTTTTACAATTCACCGAATCATCAAGCTTTAAACTACTTAAACCAAACCTCAAAGTAGCACCATTCAGCCTTTAGTTTCCAGCCTTGAATCCCCTCAAAACACAATTTCTAAACAGCCCCTAGAAACTGCCTTGATCAGTCCCTGCTCCAGGCCATTCCAACACCCAAAATCGAGTGCAAAACTCAGCCAAACTCTCACACGTATGCCCTATTCTAAACCCTATAAATCAGCACTTTATTGCTTTTCCAAAATACCCTATAATGCCTCCTCAACAGCAGCTATTTTATTTATTATTTATTTTTTGCCTTGATCGGCTACTGTCTGGACTTTGAAATAAACACCACAGGCCACCAAGAAGTCACTAATTTCAACCTCCTTTAGCTGGCGAGCCAGCCACACTTCAACCCATTCTAACAGCAGCAAATGCCATGAACGAGGCCTCCTATTCAAGTCTGAACCATCACCACACAAGGCCTTTACTGCTCGAGTCAACTTCACACATCACCAAGTCGTCTAGCCTCAATTCACGCCTCTGCTTATTTCCTCCATTCTTTCTTTTGTTTATTTTTTATTTTTTATTTTTGCCTTTCTAATCTTTCCTTTCTTTTCAGTATGATTTCTTTTATAGATATATATATATATATATATATATATATATATATATATATATATATATATATATATATATTTCATTCTCTCACCCTCGGTGCTTTCCAGCTAGTGTCCACTTCACTACATTATAAATATATATATATATATATATATATATATATATATATATATTTAAAGTAAAGAGATAGCAGAAGTGTGGTGGGTTTTGGTCTTTTTAGTTTTTACCTATTATTAAAGCTCTCACGTTAGTGAGAGTTGTTGGCCAACGTGATTGGCTTCCTTATGAAGCCAATCACTTGGTTCATTATACTTATTATTATTTTTAATAATATTATTTTCAATATAAAATTATTATATTTCTAAACCTTTAAAATTTATAACTTTTATTATATAAAACTTTTAATATATATTTTTACAATATATATCACATATATTACATATTATGTTTTATATATATAGTCTTAATATATTTATACTATATATTTAGTTATCCATTTTCCTTATATATATGTGTGTGTATAAGTACACACACACGTATATACACATACTTCATACATTTATGTGTATTTCTTTATACTTATATACATGAATTTAAATTCTTTGTCCTTATAAGTTATATATATATATATATATATATATATATATATATATATATATATACACCTGTGTACAATATTTTATTTTTAGTTCGCTTGATAATTTATTTATACGCATTTATCTATATGCGTGCGTATGCATACATGCACGTTGCATGTAGTTGTCAGTATATACGTATACATATATAGGATTGTGTATTCCTTTCGTATCCATTTAATGTCCATCAATTATACGACGTATGTATACATTTCACTTCATTCTCGACTTCTACTTTCAAAAATTTCATTTCTATAGATTATGAACCATAATCATATATTCGAAATCCACAAATTACATTATTGCATTGCATTACATTCACTTATAATTACACATTGAGTACATGATCGGTTTTAAAGAAATTGCAGTTCTCACAAAATATAATTAGGATACATGCAGGTTAGTTGCATGGTATCTATTCCTTCCGAGATCAGGTTTAATGTTATTGATGGTAAACTGTCATCATAAGAACATGTATAGATACGTGCATATAGTTAGCATGGTTTCTACTCTTTTATATGTATTTCTTACAAGGCGTAAGCTCACCCCCTCGTTCACTTCATAGATAATCTGTAGTAGTAGTTATCTTTGTAAAGGGAGGATTTTGATCGAATCCTTTCGAGGCTTTTGCATTGTACTTTAGAGGTATAATTGTACAGTTATGTTATGTATTCAGACTTTATTGTAAGTACTTTAGTGTGTCAAAGGGATGTAAACCAAAGGAGTTTAAATGTCAATGATAGTCATTTGATATAGAAATGAATGCATACTGAGATTAATAGTTTAACACAAGATATTTATATAATTTGATGTTGTTTATTAAGTACAGTTATGAAGTAATCATATTTGAATTGATGTAAATGCAATGAGAATATAAAGGAAAGTAAACATGTACTGTTAATGATTGTATTGGGACCCATTTGAATAATTGGATATTGATTTAGTTAAGTAAGTTTTAGCTTAACATTGAATTAACGACACTGATCACAGCCCAACCAAATGAACGAAAAAAATGTTAGCCCTAATTTTGTGTGAAAAGGTCGTGACATGCATTACTAATGCAATAATTATTTTCATGTAGTTTTTCTGCATACAATTTTAGTAGCAAGGTTAGGAGCCAAAAAATTTTAAGCACAAACTTACATTCTCTAGAAAAAAAAAGCTGTTAAGAGTCAACATTAATTTGATGGGAAATAATGTTGGTAGTACAATGATGATGAAGCTAAATAAGGATGTAAAGAACAATAATGCATGTCCCCTTCACGGGAAATATATACCTGAATAAAAGACTCTACTTGTGCCCTCAACGTTCAAAGATCACCTTGTCTAGCATGAAGGCAAATAAACTAATTAATTAACCTCACAAGTAAGCAAAGCCATACATATGCGCGATTTAAATGCAATTGTAATAATCATTTTTTTCAGAATATGAATCGATAAAACTATGGATTCTTAATAGATTATTTCACTTTAACGTTCTTCTCCAATAGAAAAGAAAATATCATTACATTTTAAGATTTGAAATCTGAACTTTCTTAGAATTTTGCTTTCCTATTTACAAACACTAAATAAACACTTTGAGAAGAAACACTATGCCATCACTTACTTGTAGATGATTGAAGGATTTATTCCCTACTAAGTTCATAAGTTACATATTTCAAGAAAGGTGTATAAATCTTGCCTTTCCTGTGTTCCTTTATTTTTCTTTTCTTTTTATCTTGTTCGGTAAGATGCTACAAAAATGGCCATTGAAACAACCTATCCTTTAGGTTTTCTTTCTTTTTTTGAGTGCAATCTTGGTCATTTCTAATAATTTCTTTATAGAAAATGTTTAATTAGTTGTCCAAAAAAAGAAAATCAATGATTAAAAAGTGATAAAAGTGCCTTGAATTAAATATGAAGTCGAAATACATATTATGATACCAGCTGCCTTTAATATTCTATGTACTTTTAACTAAGCTTAAATTGTATGTATGTATGTATGTATGTATGTATGTATTATACAACATAAAAAATTGTACTATTACTTACCTAATGAATCATGTGCTGTGCTGTTCAAAAACTTCATCTTGATATTGTTAAGCATGGAAACAACATGCTTCATATCTATCCTATCTTCAGGTAATTCCGCTGAACAATCCAAAGCTAATCCCATAATGTATGATAAACAATTTGCTTTAATAACAAAATGTTCATCATCTTTATGAACTAGATTGGGGTCTACTATGTTCATTATTCCACTAGATAGTGATATTTTCATCCAATGCTTTATACTCATTTCTTCGGTAAAAATTTCATCTGTGGGCTTCTTTCTTGTGAAAATTTCCATTAATAGAATACCATAACTATAGACATCACTTTTTATTGAAACAATTCCTGTTGATCCATATTCTGTATTTTAAACATAATTAAATAATTAAAATGGTGTTATGCCATCAGAGAAAAATTAATCATCAGAAAATTCTAATAATTAAATAAAATGAAAACATCACCTGGTGCCATATAGCCTATAGTGGCAATTGTCATTGTTTGTTTGAAGGAATCTTTTTCTCCCAAAAGTTTGGCAAGTCCAAAATCTCCTATATGTGCAACCATGTCTTTATCTAGTAAGACATTACATGGTTTTAAGTCACAATGGATTACAGGTTTTGGATGTCCCAAATGAAGGTATTCTAAAGCTGATGCAACATCTATCATTATGTTGATTCTTTGTAGGAAATTCAAGAAATAGCCGCAAGAATATAGCCAATTTTCAAGGCTTCCATTAGGCATGAACTCAAGAACTAAGGCTTTGAAGTCAATAGTAGAACAACAAGTAATGACCTTGACAAGATTGCGATGGCGGATATTTCTCATCACTTCACATTCTGCCTCAAAACTTTGAAATAATTCATCTTTTTGCAAATTGAAAACTTTTATTGCAACATTTGTCCCATTTGAAAGCATTCCTTTATATACAGAGCCAAAACTTCCAGAGCCAAGGAAATTTTTTTCATTAAATCCATCAGTCCCTTGCAATAGTTGATGATATGTAATTTGTTTCCACTTTTCTTGTAGGGTAAAATCTTCTCTGATTGCCAAATTTGTACTCTTGTGCTGCTTTTTTTTATACACAATTATAAAGGCCACAACTATGATAATTGAAGCAAATGTTGGCAAAGCATATCTCAAAGCATGTAGAAGGGTCTTATTGGATTGATGAATGTCATTTTTGCAAGGTTGGACTAGTAGTCTTGGTGGACCACATAGTGCGTAATTTTTCATGAATGATTTGCTTGTAAAGTTTACAAAGGGCCCTTCACTTGGGATTTCTCCTTCTAATTTATTTGAAGACACATCAAAATAACTGAGATAGGAAAGTCTTTCCAAGGGTTTAGGAATGACTCCAGAAAGATTGTTGTTAGATAAATCCAAACTTGTCAAACTAATCAAGTCACCCAAGGATTTAGGAATAGGACCTTGCAATCTATTACTTGAAAGAGCCAAAACTTGTAGATCATGGAGACTTCCAATTGTGAGTGGAATATCACTTGATAATAAATTTCTTGAAAAATTCAAATGTGTAAGTACCTTTAAATTTCCAATGTCAAGTGGAAGTGAACCACTGAGATAGTTTGATGACAAGTCTACTTCTAAGATATCTTTGAGGCTCCAAAAACTTAAAGGTATTGTCGAATGCAATTTGTTAGAGAATAGGTATAATCCTCTCAGAGAAGTCAAATCACCCAAACAAGTTGGTATAGTTCCATTGAGCTTATTAGCACCTAACCATAATTGGTACAATGCCTTTAAACCACAAAGATCATGTGGGATGGAGCCTTGTAATTTATTTCCATGAAGATCCAACATTTGAAGATTTTGTAGCCTTCCAATTGTTGCTGGAATAGATCCACTGAATTCATTGTTGGAAAGGGTTAAAGATATAACATTGTTTAAGCTACCAATCTCCAAGGGAATGCTACCTCTAATTTTGCAACCTTCGAGATTTAAATCTTGAAGTGATGTTGAGAGATTTGAGATAGAAGTTGGAAGAAAACCGTTCAATGGGTTTAATGATAGCTCTAAACGTCTTAGATGTCGACAACTTGCCAAGGAAGAGAAAAAGCTCCACTCACCATTTGAAGTATCTGTGGTCAAATTGTTGGACCAAAGGTATAACTCCTCAAGGAACCTTAAATTGCCAAATTTATTTGGAATAAGGCCAGAAAACGAGTTGTTGTATAATCCGATGCCTATGAGCTTAGAAGCATTGGAGATCGAGTCAGGAATATTTCCACTCAGTTTATTGCTCCCTAAGTAAAGTTTTTCAAGATTTGAAGCAAAGTTGATGTATGGTAATTTACCTGAAAAAAGAAGAAGCAAGTTTATGAGCTTGCATCATTCTATAAGAGATAAATTGGTTTGCTTCGTTCTATTTTACATGATTCAATTTTCAGAGCTAAAGAGGATAGGTAAGCACTAAGAACAAGCATAAAGCTTTTTAACCATTATAAATCTGATATAACTTCACTTTTTATTTCTTTATTTTTGTTAAATGGTACTGATATATATATATATATATATATATATATATATATATAGAGAGAGAGAGAGAGAGAGAGAGAGAGAGAGAGAGAGAGGATTATAAAGTTGTTTATTTAATTACCCGTAAATTAATTAGGGATGTAGTATGGTATGAACGCCATGCTAAATCAGAAGTCTTTGGGAAGCTCTGTCTAAAGAGCTTAACGGTGAAGGCCACCTCATTGTAAAGGCCAAGTATGTACTCTTTAAGGGTTTGTATATGATGCACTGACAGTGTATAGTTTCTATACACTGTCAATGCATCAAAAGTTGACACATCATCAATTAGCAATTTAAAAGGTATGCCAAGCCCTTAAATGTAAATATAAATAAATTTTTTTAATTTGCTTATAAGGACCTATTGATGAGGTCTTAACCTCTGATATATTGACAGTGTATAGAATCTATACACTGTCAGTGCATCATATATAAATCCATTTTTTAATGGGTGGCATCCTAATTAGGGGTATCGTTGGATCATAATGGTTTTTTTTTTTAACAACAGTCATTCGTTAACATTTTTTTTAAGGATTTATATATAATGCACTGACAGTGTATAGTTTCTATATACTGTCAATGCACCAGAGGTTGACACCTCATCAATATGCCCTTATGAGCAAATTTGAAAATTTTATTTACATTTATTTTTAAGGGCTTGACATATTTTTTTAATTTGCCAATTGATGAGGTGTCAACTTCTGATGCATTGACAGTGTATAGAAACTGTACACTGTCAGTACATCGTATACAAACCTTTTTTTTTAAAATTTTATGGTCGTAGACACTTTATTTTGTTGGGGATTTTTTTTGCTATTTGATTCATTGAATTTATTTTAATTTCAAATCTGAAATTAAATCAATTTTTTATGAGTCCAATGTTCTTGATAATGAAATTCCAAGATTTGTACTTTGAAATTTTTCTAACAAGCCTATTGGATTGGAGATTTGAATTTACAATTTGATTTCGAGTTTTAATTTAATTTCAAACATACAGTTTTTATTTTGGATTTAGGATTGGATTTGAGCTTTGAACCCAACGATTAAAAGTCCAACAAAAAATTTGATTTTGTAGTGTTATTATTAATTTAAAAGAAATTTAAAAAACTAATGTGAAAAAATAAATGAAACAGAAAAAGCAAAAAATAAAAAGAAATTGAAAAAAAAAAAAGAAAAAGACAAACAGGGAAAGATAAAATTGTATGCAGACACCTCATTTTGCCTGTTAAGATTTAGGATATAGGGTTTGTTTCCTAAAAACATGAACAAAGATCACATCACCCAAGCATGAATACAGATTAAACAATTTGTTGAGCAAATTGTTATATTTCCGGGGACTATCAAAAATCTTATTCAACCTGGAGATAATCAATTTAGAATCACTTTCACTGATCAACTGACGAAGAGAGCCGATCTTTGCTTTTGGGAGTTTTTAAAGAGACAAACTAATCAAGATAAGCCAATACAAAAATCAGGGAACTTATTGAAAGCAAAATCAAAGGCAAACTAGAACAAAATCAGTGATTCAATTTATGGTCTTTAATGAGAATGAGTAGAGGTTTACTGTGGTGAACGGTTAATGATGTAAATCCGATTTAAAAAGTGTTACAAGGGATTATTGTGGGATTGGTGGAAGATAAGATGGTGCCACCATTCATCAATGCTTCAGTTCATGTTATAATGTCTTGATATAGATTTCCAGGGGAAACTATGAAATTGGTGGTCTGCATCTTGGGTAGCTGCAGTTTGGACCGTGTGGTTAATGAGGAATGAGGTAGTTTTTAGAAGAAGTTGCTTAATGTAAAATTGCGCTTGTTTGAGGCAAAGCTTTGATCACTTTCGTGGATTGAAGTATTGAAGGAGGAGGAATTCGATTCAGATTCCTTATGGTGGTCGAACCCCGCAGCTTGTGCACCATCTGCAATTAATTGACCAAAGCGTCCTTTTCTGCTTTGGGTGCCTCTGCTGGTTTTTTGAAGTTCAATGTTGATGGCTATGCTAGGGTTATGCCTGGGTTGACTGGTTGTGGAGGGGTGCTGAGTGATTCAAGCTCTAATGTGTAGGTCATATTTTCTGCACCAATAGGCATTTTGGATTCTAATGTAGGTTTTTTTTATGCAATTAAAATTGCAATACAGGTCTATGAGAAAAGTGGAAAAGGAGTCAAGACCATGTAAGTTATGGAATTTTTTTTTATGATTATTGATCAATGTGCTGCTAGATTCAAAGTAAGTTGGAACAAGGTTTATCGTGAGACCAATGGATTGGCTGTCTCATTAGCCAAAGCAGGGGTTGATAGAAGTGAAATGTTTTGAGGCCTGCTAGTAAGCTTATGTTTCTTGATGGTTATTAAGATTGTTTTTTGGGAATGCCCTTTTCCAGGGGTCAGTTTTTTTCTGGCTGAGTTGGTTTGTTTATTCGAGTCAGATGGTTTCTAAGATGATAGTGCTCTGCAATCCATTAGTTCATCAGAGTCCTGTGTGTGGAATCTTCACAATCCTTTACATCATTAACTCTCGTTTTGACTGTCTTAGGTTGGAGTTTTTTACTTGCATATATAGTTGTTTCTCCACGGTGAACGATCGAAAGGAGACCACCAGTTTGGATTTTATGCATCTCTTTATCCATCGAATGCCTGGTTTTTTCGCTCCATCCCTCAAGTTAATCACCAAGAATCAATTATTGCTTGGCAGAGGAAGTCTTTTTGGGGTGATTCTGAGCCTTTGAAACAATCATAACCAGGTGTCCCACGTGTGACGTGAAGGAAAGATCATTGTTGTTGTTCACTAAGATTTGTTCTTAGGTGGAGCTTGTATCTCTGGGTTGTTCATCTTTCTGACTTCGATTATTTGGATTTGGGTTTCTATATGAGGAGTTATGTGTTTCTTTTTATCTGATTAGATGTATTTCGTTTTGAAGTTCTGTATAGAACTATGTCTGTTTTAAGAATACTGGCTTTCATGCTAGCTTTTTTTCATTGATCTATCAATGAAAGCTGCTATATATATGGGGAGAGTGGTGACAACAATTCTTTACAAGTGGTTAGCTTTCTTCACACATGGCTTCTTGCAAAGAACTGAAGAAGGTGGATTACCAGCAAGGTTTGGCCTTGGCTCGGCAACTCTGGGGACATTTCTTCTACAAGCAGACGAGGTCGTTCTCTTCTTAGTCATTCTTCAAAGTGCTCGAGAACCAGGTTCCTTTTTTTTCTCTTTCATTTATTCATTTTCACGTTGTGTTTTATTTATTTTGTTAAATTAATTTTCAATTAGTTTAATTTATTTAATTGGTTGATTGGATGGATTTGTTTAATTTGGATTGATATTTTTGTATTGTTCTTTAACTTGTGGATTGATCATTAAAAAAAAAATTTAAGTATAATTCTATGGTTGATTGATAGTGTATAACTTTTATATACTGTGAGTGTATTATATATAAACTCTAAAAAAATAAGATATTAAAGACAAATAAAAATATAAACATCGGTTAGAAAATCAAATAAGATTTAAAAGTTTTTTGTAAATTAAAAATGTCTTCATAAATTATTAATAAATTATGAAATTGAAGGTAAGTTATTCCAATGATAAAATTTCAAAGAAATCGTGCTTGAGTTTTTTTTCTTAAAAATTCTCAAGTAAGAAAATTCTATCCTATGACCAGCTGCATAGAAGATTGTCTAAAGAGACATTTTCCATATCCGATAATTTATATTCAACTTGAAAACTATATAATATAGATATAAAATATTTTTAATTTTCCTAACACTTAAAAAAAAGAGAAGAATGAATATGGATTATTCTTACAATAAAATTTCCAAAAAAAAAAATTGCACTCAACTAATAATCTTGAAATTCTTAGGTGAGAGAATTAATTTCCAAGGAATACCGTAATGAAAGATGTAAAAAGAATGTTAAATTATTCAAATAATTTATATTTATTTTTGAAATAATAAATAAAGAATAATAATAAATGTGAATAAAGATAAGTGGAAAATATATCGTAAGAATGATAAAATTGGGATAGTGAGTAAACTTTAGCAAATTTCCTTAAAACTAGAAATGTAAATGAATCAGATATCCGCTAATTTTGAAATATCCAAATTCGAACCCAAATTCGAACCCTATTAGTTGTCATAATACCTGAACTCAATTAACTATCCGATTATTTTGATTTGTGTTATCCGAATTCTAACCTTATAACATAGAAAATACCCATTTAACTACCCGAACTAGTTAAGTACCTGTTTATTAAGTCAAAATTTGACTTTCAAATTTAAATATAAAATCAATTTTAAAAAAAAATTAAATTAATAAATTTAATTTAACTCATAAAAATAAATTAAAGTTAAAAATCATAATTATAATGTTTAATGAATTAATTTTTTTAAAATATATAAATAATTTATATATAAAATAATATTAAACAATCATTATTTATAATCGGGTTTGAGTAACGGGTATCATAAGATAACTATCCGAATTCTATCTGAACTCATGGTGAGTAGTAGTTTTACTACCCAAATCCGATTATATAATACATTAATCCTACTTAATCAGGTTAGGTAGTATAGGGTACCTGTTTATAAGGCCCTCATTGCCATCCCTACATAAAACACCTAATTGATCCAACATGGAGCCTCTTCGAGAAAGGCGATTAGTCTTATTTGAATACTCTTAAGTAGACTTGTCCAAGAGTTAGGCTACTCGTTAAAGCCCGTGCGATTTTTGGGAGTGTTTAATCAAAAATATCAAATACAATGAGCGGGCTTAGACAAAAATTTTAAGCTTGGTCAAAAATTGAGTCGATCTCGGTCTAAAAATATAATTATAATACTATTTTATATATATTATATTTTTATGAGCATTATTATATTTATAATTATATAATATATTTATATATTTATATAATTATAACTTATAAAACATAAGGTCAAACTCACTGATTTTATTATAATTATAATTATAGTAAAACTCCTCTAAATTAATATTCTTGGAACTCATCATTGAGTATTAATTTAGATGAATTATTAGTTTAAAGGGTTTTATCTTGTGAATTTTTATTGTCTTAAAAAAACATTTTTGTTTAATTTTCATATTCTTTAAAACCCTCTAATTACTCTATAGCATTTAATTTCATAAAAATCTGCTTGCAAATATATCTTTTAATATACTTTATACTTTTTTAATTCTTAAAATAAAAAATCTTAAAAATGGTAGAGTTTTTCAAATTAATATCTTTGAGTGCTTTCTAGTTTTTGAATATTATGTAATATAGTTTGTATTTTTTTATCAAATTATTAATTTATACAATACTTGGGACTTAAAAAATATTACACTTAGTTTTAAAATAAAATTATTAATTATTACAATAGAGGGGTTTATTACAATTTTTCATTGGCCCAAGTTTGGAGCATAATATTTTTATTAATTTAGAGAAGTTATCAATTTAGGGGGATTAATTTATAGGAGTTCTACCATACAATATATATATAATTATATAATTATATGGGCCGAGTTGGGGTATGCTAGGCCCGCATAGTAAATGTTCAAAATAGGCGACCGATCTTACGAGCTAGACCGAGCTCGAGCTTACACATAAAAAGTCAATATCCTACATAGGCTCGACCTGACTCATGGACATCTTTACTCCTAAGGTAAGAAAATTTTTCTAAGGGTTTGACCAACTTGATGAAAAATGCTTAGAAAATATTTTTAATAGTTAATAATCAAAATTATAGGTAAAATATAAGGCAAACTTAGGATATATAAGACTTAGTTGGTATCATCTAAGACAAGTATTGTAGGATGCTTAAAACTTTTTCCATGGGTAATCGCATTCTCTTTCCTAAATTTGAAATGAAGACGAAACTTTATTTTTAAATTTGAATAGATAATCAATCATATTTAAATAAAAAATGATTGATTTTGACTTTATTAATTTTTGAGTTTAACGGTTCAAAATATATCATGATGACATAACACTAGCGATTTGACCTGTATTTTGGCTAAACCTTTTTTTTAAAATATTTGATTTGTTTATCGTGACGACATGACACAGGCATGATCCGACCCATATGCCATCTAAACCTTTTTTATTTTATTTGTTTATCGTGATGACATGACACAAGTTCGATCCGACATGTTGCCTAAACCTTTTGTTTTTATTTTATTTGTTTTTCTTTTAATTCCTAATTATTCTTTTTGGTTTTTAATTGTTTTAATTTGTATTTTTTAATTTATTAAATCTGTTTAGTTTAATTTGTCAATTTTAATTCATTTTTATTATTAGTTTATCTACTTTGTTTTATTAATTTATGCGCTATTTATTCTGATTTAGAATTTAAATTTTTTAATAGAACTTAAAATTATGTTAAAGGATAAAAAAATGCATAAACTTTGTAAAATTAAACTTAACAAATTTAAATTATTTGTAAATTAAAATGTGAATCAAAACTTGTTGTGAAATTAAACATTAAATGAAGTGAACGAAGATTCTTTTGATGATGGATTTTTTGGGTGATTGCAAATACGTAATATCTAACAATTTTCTAGGTGAAAAATATCCCTTTAGATTTCACTAGAGTAATTAAAAATTAAATGAATAATTTCAATAAAAATAATCAACATTTATTTTCGTGCAAGTAAAAATTAATTAATAAATTAAAATTAATAAAAATAATAAGAAATAGAATTTTTTAAGGGAATAAAAGATTAGAAAATAAAAAGTTGGAAAAAAATTTAGAGAAATTTAGGCTTTTCCAGAAAACCTTCAATCCACACAATGATATAATTAGGGATGTAAATGGGTAGTTTATAATAGGGTATCCGACATTACCCGACCCGATTATATCGAGTTCGGGTACCTTATAATCGGATAATTATAGGGTTTGAGTAGTATTTTTAATACCCAAGTCGGGTTCGGGTATGGTTCAGGTAACACCTTTAGGGTACCCTATACTCGAACCCGATTATCATTTATTTGGGTAATATCGGGTACCCAAACCCGCTACCCATTTATTAATGTTTGAAGCTTAGCAAAATATATGCCCATACAAAGATTCAAACCCTGGCAAACCTTTGTTATTAAAAGTTTTACCAAGTGAACCAACTTTGTAATTTGACATAATGTCACGTAGAAATTATTTTTATGTCAAAATAAATTGTACTTCAAATTTTAATTATAAAATCTAATAAAACATTGTTAGCCAAAAGAACAGTTTAATGAAACGAAATAATAATATTGTTATTATTACTTATAAAAATATATTAAATAGTTATGCTAAAGATAATAAGATTTCAAAATTTTAGATATAAAATACTAAAATTCAATTAATAAAATTTTCATAATATGTTAATATACAATTCTATATTGATAATTTAACACACACATATATTATATATAATACTTTAGTATAATGCAAATCTTAATATATATATATATATATATATATATATATATAAAATATGTATTTCTTCATTATTCTATTTGTAACTTATTATAATAAATTTAAAAAAATAAATTTTTTAACTGAAAAAAAAAAGATTGAGAAGATCATTATTTATTTAATTGTTCAATATTAGGGTTATTAATTGATTAAGTTAATCTAAATTACATAAATATATTATAAGAGATTAAATGTTTGAAATTAAAAACAATATTATAAGTATGATAAGAGATTCGAATGAAAAATGTTTGAAATTAAAACTATAATGTACTATAAGGGATTGTATAATTTATTTTGTATTACATGATAAAATATTATTATAATGTACATATCATTATAATAAGATAAACATATCAATAATCTATTTTATATACTTATTTTAAACTAGTTATAAGAGATTAATTAAGTAATTGAATAGTTGATTCTATGTCACATGATAATATATTATTTTAAGGTGACAATAGCATGCAAATAATTATGCTAGTTAAGTATTTATTAACAATTTTATATACTTTATTTCAAATTACATTATAAGAGTTTACAACAAAAGAGTATATAATTTATTTTATATCATACCATAAGATATCATTATAATGTAACAATAACATTCAAATTATTAGGATAAATTTACATGTTAGTCATCTATTTTATGTACTTGATTCTAGATCATATGATAAGAGATTATACTTCTAAAAATTAAAAAATATATATATATATAAAAAAAAAACCATAATAAGAGATTGAAATTAAAATATATATTATAATAAGAGATTGTATAATTTATTATATATCGCATAATAGGAGATTATTATAACTTTAAATACAAATCAATATACTAAGATACATAAATGAATTATATAGTTTACGTATTTTATTTTAAAATCACATGATAAGAGATTAATTAAGAGATAATATAGTTTATTATATATCACATGATAAAATATTTGTCATAATGATTTTGTTTGCGAAACTCAACCACTATATGATTTTTTTATATTTAAATCAATCTGAATTTTAATATTTAAAACAATCCTTTACTTCCTTTTTATCTATTTTTTAATAAAACTAACTCTAATTTTAATATTTAAAACAATCCTTTAAGATTATATTTGAAATTGAAATCTTTTCATTCAAGATTTTTTAAATTTATTTTTTTCATATTTTAATTAATAATATATTTTAAAATAAAAATCAATTTAAAAAGACCACAAGTAATGCTAACACAATAATTATGAGACAAAAAAGTAATTTAGCTATCCTAACCAATTCCCATAAAGACTTAAAACTTAATGAACACAAAAGATAATTACAAATATAATTTATAAACAAATTTAAAAATAAACCAAGATTAAAATAATTTATATTTTTTTATCACGTCCCTTCAGTTTATAAATGAAAAGCAAATATTATGCTCAAAAAAAAAAAGAAAAGCAAATATAACTATACACTAAAGCTCATGTGTAACCAAAAAAAAAAAAACTAAAGCCAACCGACACCGTTTAGACTTTGAGGTTGAGATATAAAACCACCTTTTCTCTAAACCCTGACACTTTTATTTCTTATCTTTCTGTTTCCTGCAACAGCTATGGCACACAGCCGATGCCCATCTCCCACTCCTATTCCTAGCTTTCATTATCAATCTAAGCGCTTAGGTCAAACTTGCATCTAGGTAACAAATTGTTTTTATTCTAATAGATAGAAAGAATTAAGATTGTGCTTAACCTACATTATTCTTAATATTTTCTTTTATAAAAGCAATGTGATCATGCCAAAGCTGTTTCTTTTTTTTTTAGAGAAAAAGATCTCATTTCCATCTTTAGATGGAATATCATGTTTGTAGGGAAACTGAATATTTTTAAGGATGTATTGCTTTATCTATTCTTTTCCTTCAGTTATAATATAAAACCCTCATAGTGTAAACTGGATTTATCCGGTAAAATATTGTATGATGCTTTATTTGTGTATTTTAAATGGCTAGTCATTCATTTTATCTATTTTATTTGTGTAGGATCGCCCTCGACAATAGATTCAAGTAATATGTTTGGGGATGAGGAATAATTGTTTGTCAATATTGGAACGAATTTCAGTTTTTTTTATTAATTTACGTTTTTTTTAGTTTTGTAAACAAATTTTTAGGTACTAGAAGTTTTATTTTTTTAAGCTACTAGTTGTATTTTTAAAGTTGTTTATTGAATTAGGAAATTGTATAAATTAAATTTCGTTTGAATTCAGGTTTTAGTAAAATAATTTGTATTCCCTAGTCATTCAATTAATTTTAAAATCAAAATTTTGATTTAATAATCGGATAATTAATCAGGTTCAGGTAGTAATCAGGTAGTATCAAAATTACTAGGGTAGGGTTCAGGTAATAAAGTTTATAATTATTCGGATAATTATAGGGTTTGGGTAGTTTATTATATAATAGGGTTTGGGGTCAAGTACCTTAAAATTAGCGGGTACCTTAAAATTAGCGGGTACCCTACCCGTTGCCATCCCTAGATATAATCTCATTGAGAAAATCGAATAAGATTGCTAAAATACTTTTGAAGGGAGGGAATTTTTTTAGAAAATTTACCAAGAATAAAGAGAAAATTTAGACTTATCCAAGAGTCGAGCCACCTGTGGAAGCTTGAAAGTTAGCTCGATTTTTGAGAAAGCTTCAGTAAAATATCAAACATAATTAATGGGCTTGGACAAAATTTTTAGGTCCGAAAAATTTTAAACCTAATCAAAAATCTGGTCGAGTCCGGACTTGACCTTTGAAACTTAGGCTTAGCCTAGTCTGACCCAAACATAAATAAAATTAAAAGTTTTTTTTATATATTTAATAAGTATAATGTAATTATATGTATATAAAACATTATTGATTAATAAACATGATTATATATATTTAATATGAAAATTAACATGTAAATTTTGACAAATCAAATTAAACTTTAAAGGAAATAAAATATTAAAAAATACACAAAAAATTAAAATAAAAAATAAATAAAATAATAATTGGGTCTGGCCAGACCGGGCTTGGGCTTGCATGATAAAATAAAAAACGAGCCTGAACTAAAAGTCAGGTCTAAATTTACTAGCTGAGCCTAGTTGGGATCAAGCTTGTGTCTAAGCCATTATTATATATTCTAGGCTCGGCTCGAACTCGATCTAGCTTATAAACACCTTTGAAAAAACCCTAAGAATATTTTCAATATTTAGGGGTCGTTTGGTATTGTTTCCTGTTTTCAGTTTTATGTTTTCTGTTTTTGAAAATTTTGTATTTGTTTTGTTTTCAATTTCTGAAAACAAAAAACATGTTTGTTTTATACTGTTACATTTTGAAAAAAAATACTTAATTGATTCAGATATAATAATTCAATTAACAAAATAAAATTTTAAAAATTAAATAAAAGTAATATTTTTATTAAACAATAATATGTAGATAATATTAAAAAATATTATTTTATATTATTTAATAATATTATTAAATATTTTTCATTTAATTATATAAAAATTTAATATAATTTAAATAATATTATAATTAAATATAATATTAAATAAAATAATATTATTTAATTTAATTGTAATAATTATAAATTATATTTAATAATAATTTTTTATTTAATTGTAATAATACTATTACATTATTAAATAAAATATTTAACTAATTAATTTATAATAAATTATATAGTTATTAAAATATATTATATTTACTATAAATAATATTATCCAATGTTAAATATTCACTTATTTAACTATATTAAATTATTTAATAGTTGTAGTCATATATTTTAAATTTAAGGTAGAATATAATATTAAATAATAATATTGTTTAGTAAAATAAAAATTAATTATATTAGACAATAATATTAATTATTAACATAAATGATATTATTTAAAATATATAATATGTTCAATAAATTATTATAAAAATTTAAATTAAATAATATTAAAATATTATAGTTCAATGTAATTTAATTGTTTTTTGTGTTTTCAACTTTTCTATATTAAAATAAATATATTAATTTTAAAGTATTGATTAATTAATTAATATATTATATTAAAATTTAATATATTTTATTTTATATTTTTATTATAAAAATATTAATATTATATTAATATATAAATTTTATTCACTTACTTATAAATAGTAACAGAAATGAAAACATGTTTTCGAAAACAATGAAAACAAAAAATTCTTGTTTCCAACAATTTTGAAAATTCTTGTTTTTTTTTTCAATTTTTGAAAACGGAAACATGTTACCAAACAAGTTTTTTACTTCTGTTTCTAAAAAAACTTAAAACAAAAATAAAAAACAAGAAACAAAGATGATACTAAGCAACCCCTTAATTATTGAAATTAAAATCAAATTAAAGGTAAATTTAAGATGACTTAAGAGTAGTTGGTACCTCCAAGATAAGTATTGTGAGGTGTTAATCTTTTCCCACTCATAATTGTGCTTTTGTATTCAAATTTGAAACTTAGAGTAATCTTTATTCTTATATTTGAATAGGTGAAATTTAGAGTAATCCTTATTCTTATATTTGAATAGATGATTAATCACACCTAAAAAAAATTAGTGATGACTCCATAAATTTTTAGTCTAGTGATTAAGTTCGTAAAACCTAGCCATTATGACAGTGATTATTTGTTTTATGCTCCTAAAGTAAATTAATTTTTTGTTTGAATTAAAGTATACTACTTTAAACGCAGAAGTAAAGAAATGTTCGCAATGACATTACCTGATAGGCTATTATAATTGAGATCAATTTCTATCAAAGAAGAAATGTTGAAGATGGAAGGCGGAATTAGTCCATTTAAGCACATAAATGGTGCAGATAACAACTCCAATGAAATAAGATTTCCTATCTCCCATGGAATTTCACCTGCAAGACAAAAAAAGCTACATATCATTTATTAATTTTTCACTTTTTCATCGATGCAATAATGTTCTAAATATGATGAAATAATTACTTTTTTTAAATAGTAAAAGTTTGAGTCAAAAAAGTAAAGCATAAAAGAAAACCAAAATTTGACAAAGGCTATTTTTTTCCATGTTTAATTTTTAGATTTTCCTTTCCATTCGGTTTTTGAAAAAAATATAGCTACAAAAATAAATAATAAAAATATATATCATTCAATCTGAACCTAAATAACGGAGAAATTTTATCAAAAGTTTGAGTAAAAAAAGGAAACATAAAAGAAACAAAAATTTGACAAAAACTATATTTTTGCCATTCTATTACTCCTTAATTTTTACTTTATCCTTTCCATTCGCTTATTGTAGACAATATAGCAACAGAAATAAATAATAAAAATATATACCATTCAACCTGAACGTAAATAATGGAGAAATTTTACCTTCTATATCGTTAAAGCCCAGATATATTTCCTTGAGTTTGGTTAAATTTCCAATACTTCTTGGAATGAGTCCATTGAACTGATTAAA
Organism: Heritiera littoralis; assembly: GCA_031772115.1. Classification (NCBI taxonomy): domain Eukaryota; kingdom Viridiplantae; phylum Streptophyta; class Magnoliopsida; order Malvales; family Malvaceae; genus Heritiera; species Heritiera littoralis. The sequence continues at coordinate 2,640,731 of JAPDPK010000090.1, forward strand.
AGATAATGATAAATTTTGAAGATTGATACGGTCTCCAATATTTGAGGGGATATGATCAGAAAATTTGTTTTTATGAATATCAAGCACCTCAAGTTTGAGAAGATGGTAACACATATTATCTGGTAGACTGCCAGATAAATTATTTTCATAAAGATAAATTGCTTTCAAAGAAGAAATGTTGAAGATGGAAGGTTGAATCAGTCCACTTAGGTTCATAGATGAGGCCGATAATAACTCCAATGAAATAAGATTTTCGATCTCCCATGGAATTTCACCTGCAAGAGAGAAGCAGCTTCATGTCATTAATTAATTATGAAATAATGTTTAAAATATGAAAAAAAAAATAACAATTTTTTAAAATATCACAAATTTGAGTAAAAAAAAGAAACAAAAAATTGACGATGACTATATTTTGCCATTCTATTACTCTTTAATTTTTACTTTTTCCTTTCCATTCGCTTTTTGTAAACAATACAGCAACAGAAATAAATAAGAAAAATATATACCATTCAACTTGAACGTAAATAATGGAGAAATTTTACCTTCTATATCGTTAAAACCCAGATATATTTCCTTGAGTTTGGTTAAATTTCCAATACTTCTTGGAATGACTCCATTGAACTGATTAGAAGACAATGATAAATTCTGAAGATTGATGCAGTCTCCAATATTTGAGGGGATATGACCAGAAAATTTGTTTTTATGAATAAATAGCACCTCAAGTTTGAGAAGGTGGTAACACATATTATCTGGTAGACTGCCAGATAAATTATTTTCATCAAGATAAATTGCTTTCAAAGAAGAAATGTTGAAGATGGAAGGTGGAATCAATCCACTTAGGTTCATAGATGGGGCCGATAATAACTCCAATGAAACAAGATTTTCGATCTCCCATGGAATTTCACCTGCAAGAGAGAAACAGCTTCATGTCATTAATTAATTATTCGCATTTTCATATCATTAATTAATTATGAAATAATGTTTAAAATATGAAAAAAAAATAACTATTTTTTAAAATATCAAAAATTTGAGTCAAAAAAAGAAACAAAAAATTGACGATGACTATATTTTGCCATTCTATTACTCTTTAATTTTTACTTTTTCCTTTCCATTCGCTTTTTGTAAACAATATAGCAACAGAAATATATAATAAAAATATATACCATTCAACCTGAACGTAAATAATGGAGAAATTTTACCTTCTATTTTGTTAAAACCCAGGTATATTTCCTTGAGTTTGGTTAGATTTCCAATACTTCTTGGAATGAGTCCATTGAACTGATTAGAAGATAATGACAAATTTTGAAGATTGATACAGTCTCCAATATTTGAGGGTATATGACCAGAAAATTTGTTTTTATGAATATAAAGCACCTCAAGTTTGAGAAGATGGTAACACATATTATCTGGTAGACTGCCAGATAAATTATTTTCATAAAGATAAATTGCTTTCAAAGAAGAAATGTTGAAGATGGAAGGTTGAATCAGTCCACTTAGGTTCATAGATGAGGCCGATAATAACTCCAATGAAATAAGATTTTCGATCTCCCATGGAATTTCACCTGCAAGAGAGAAGCAGCTTCATGTCATTAATTAATTAGTCGCATTTGCTTATCATTAATTAATTATGAAATAATGTTTAAAATATGAAAAAAAATAACTATTTTTTAAAATATCAAAACTTTGAGTCAAAAAAAGAAACAAAAATTTGACGATGACTATATTTTGCCTTTCTTTTACTCTTTAATTTTTACTTTTTCCTTTCCATTCGCTTTTTGTAGACAATATAGCAACAGAAATAAATAATAAAAATATATACCATTCAACCTGAACGTAAATAATTGAGAAATATTACCTTCTATATTGTTAAAACCCAGATATATTTCCTTGAGTTTGGTTAGATTTCCAATACTTCTTGGAATGAGTCCATTGAACTGATTAGAAGATAATGATAAATTTTGAAGATTGCTACAGTCTCCAATATTTGAGGGGATATGACCAGAAAATTTGTTTTCATGAATATAAATATTGTTACAACTTTTATGTCGTTGTATAAAATATTTTAAAAAACAAATTAGGCAACGACAATAAAAAGTCATTGCAAAAACAATGAGATATTGTAAAGATTTTTTTAATTGTTGTCAATTTGATATGAATTCATAACAACAAGAAAATATCGTTGCATAAAATATAAAGAAAAATCAAATAAGCAACGACAATTAAAAGTCATTGTTATCAATTTTATAAGAATTCGCAACAACAATAAATGTCGTTGCTTAAAATATATAAAAAAAATCAAATAAGCAACGATAATTAAAAGTCGTTATAAATATAATAAAATATTGCAACGATTTTTTTTTTATTGTTGTCAATTTGATAAGAATTCGTAATAATAATAAGTGTCGTTGCGTAAAATATAAAGAAAAATCAAATAAGCAACGACAATTAAAAGTCGTTACGAATATAATAAAATATCGCAACAATTTTTTTTATCATTGTTAATTTTATAAGAATTCACAACAACAATAAATGTCGTTACATAAAATATTAAAAAAAATCAATTAAGCAACGACTATGAAAAGTCGTTGCAAATATTATGAGATTTTGCAACGACTATTTTAGTCGTAGCAAATTTTGGTTGCTAAAGGCCTATTTTCTAGTAGTGGCACCTCAAGTTTGAGAAGATGGTAACACATATTATCTGGTAGACTGCCAGATAATTATTTTCTTCAAGATAAATTGCCTTCAAAGAAGAAATGTTGAAGATGGAAGGTGGAATCAGTCCACGTAAGTTCATAGATGGTGCCGATAATAACTCCAATGAAATAAGATTTCCGATCTCCCATGGAATTTCACCTGCAAGAGAGAAACAGCTTCATGTCATTAATTAATTATTTGCATTTTCATATCATTAATTAATTATGAAATAATGTTTAAAATATGAAAAAATAAATATTTTTTTAAAATATCTTAAGTTTGAGTAAAAAAAAAAGAAACAATAATTTTACAAAAACTATATTTTGCCATTCTATTACTCTTTAATTTTTACCTTTTCCTTTCCATTCGCCTTTTGTAAACAATATAGCAACAGAAATAAATAATAAAATATATACCATTCAACCTGAACGTAAATAATGGAGAAATTTTACCTTCTATATCGTTAAAACCCACATATATTTCCTTGAGTTTGGTTAAATTTCCAATACTTTTGGAATGAGTCCATTGAACTGATTAAAAGATAATGATAAATTTTGAAGATTGCAACAGTATCCAATATTTGAGGGGATAAGACCCGAAAATTTATTGTCATGAATATAAAGTACGTCAAGTTTGAGAAGATTGTAACACATATTATCTGGAAGATTGCCAGATAAATTTTTTTTATAGAGATAAATTGCCTTCAAAGAAGAAATGTTGAAGATAAAAGGTGGAACCAGTCCAATTTGGTTCATAAATAGAAAACAAATAAAAACATTTTTGTTTATTCTAGGATGTTTTTCATTTCCATTTTGTAAAAAATAGTTTACTATACATGTTTCCTATGCACTTTATATTTTTTAGTGTAACACATCTGTATTTGATATAAACTTTCAGGTGTATAAATATTATCATAGAATATAAAAATGATACAAACTTAAAATGTTTGAATTTTACTCAATAAATTTTATTTATTTTATCATTGTTTTTTTGTTAAAATCATTTTTTTATGATTTGTTAGCTGAAAATATAATTGAGTTTTTCTCTTATTGCATATCATAAATTTTAAATATAGATAATAGATAATAGATATATAAGCGTGTCAATAATGCGAATTTATGTGTGCAAATATATTTAGATAGATAAAATAATTCTGTGTATTGTTACAAATTAGTTGGATCTTAAAGAATGAGTATAAAATTAATAACAATTCAAGGAATTTTTATCTCCGTTTGGTAAGGAGAAAAGAAATGAAAAAAGAAATAAAAAGTTAAGGTTTTAATAACATGTTATTATAAATCTCAATTATTAAATTTTTTTAAAAAAATTCATCTTTCCCTTTTTTTCATATCCTATCAAGCTAAGATTATAAGTTCCCATAGAAAATGTCTTAAATTAAGTTGCCCACAACATAAATTAACTAGTGTGCGAGATATATCTTTGTTAAAATACAACATCAGCACACGTATTAACTGTTTTTCTTTTAAGTTTAAGTTGTTAGTTTATTGATTTAGTGGGATAGAGTCTGTAGCTATCTTCTAGTTAGTTTTCAATTGTTGCTAGATTTGTTGTCCCAGTTTTTAGAGATGTGATAGTAGTGGTGTTAGTGGAAGAGAATGAGGCAACGTGGGCTTTCTTTGTATGCTTATGTAAGGCAGAGTAATTCCATCAAATAGTGTACTTTATTTTTTTTTTGTTCGATAACTTTATGTGTATAATCTTTTTTATATAGTCTCTTGCTCTTGTAACTTCTACATTGTGGTATCAGAGCTAGATTAGTTGTGAATTTTTTCTGTTGGCAAGATGAGTGATCTTCAAGTCGTTGTCGAAATCAAAAAAACTCAACAACCAAAACTATAATACTTGATCTACATGTATGATATCTTACATGCAAGGCCAAGATTTGTGGGAGGTTGTCAACGAAAATGAAGTTACGTAATCGGAGGCAAAGGATGCAAATGGTGTGTTACGAAAGTGGAAGATAAAAGCGGGCAAGGCAATGTTTGCTTTAAAGACTACGATTGAAGAAGATGTGCTAGAGCATATCCGGGATGCCAAAACTCCTAGAGAAGCTTGGGATACACTCGCCATGCTTTTCTCAAAGAAGAATGACACGAGGCTTCAACTTTTAGAGAGCAAACTTTTGTTGGTAGCACAACGTGACATGACTATTGCTCAGTACTTCCACAAGGTGAAGTCATTATGCCACAAAATTTTCGAATTGGATCCAAAAGCTCCAATCGGGGAAACCAGGGTGAAGAGAATATTTATCCATGGTTTGAGACCCGAATATAGGGGTTTTGCTGCTGCAGTACAGGGATGGCAAAATCAACCATCACTTATTTAGTTTAAAAATTTGCTTACTGGACAAGAAGCACTAGCTAAGCAAATTGGAGGGGTCTTGCTTAAGGGTGAGGAGGAAGTGCTCTACGCCAATAAAAGTAAAGGGAACTCCAAGCAGCACACAGTTGGTGGGTCTAAAAAGAATGATGATAAGGCAAAAAGTCATCAAGGTGAAGGAAGTGCTCATTCAAGGGGAGCTTTAAAGAATCATGGCAATGGCAAAAAGTTTGAAGGGAAGTGTTACAATTGCGGGAAGAAAGGTCACATGGCGAAAGCGTGTTGGTCAAAGAAAAGGTCGGTGGAGAGCAACACTATTGCTACCAAAAGCGAAGATCAATGGGATGCTGAGGCATTATTTGCTGTAGTAGAGGAGGAGCTAGCTCTCACAGTAGCAACATCTGAACAGATTGATTATGAGAAAGATTAGATTGTTGACTTGGAATGCTCAAATCATATGGCAGGTGATAAAGGAAAGTTGCAGAATTCAATGTTACCGATAGCTCACATCGGTAATACAGTAGTCTCTCCCCTATATAATGCTAATGAGGTGTCGCTTTCAAAATGTCTATCATGTCCCAGGTATGAAGAAAAGTCTTCTTTCAGTGTCACAATTAACATCTTTTGGTCATTTTGTTCTGTTTGGTCTGTAAGATGTGAAGGTTTATCGTGACCTTGAGATTATAAAAGAGCTGATAATGAAGGGATGGAGACTAGAGTCAATCTATGTGATGTCTGCAGAAACCACATATGTAGACAAGACTAGAAAGAACGAGACGACAGACTTATGGCACATGCGATTAGGTCACATTAGCTATTCCAAGCTAAATGTGATGATGAAAAGGTTAATGTTGAAAGGACTTCCTCAACTTGAAGTAAAAACAGACACAATATGCACAGGATGTCAATATGGTAAAGTGCATCAAATGTCGTATGAAGAGTCCAAATTTAAAGCAAAGGAACCATTAGAGTTAATTCACTCTGATGTGTTTGGAACTGTCAAGCAAGCTTCTATCGGTGGAATGAAGTACATAATGATCTTTATTGATGATTTTTCCAGGTTTGTGTGGGTTTTTTATGAAAAATAAATCTGAAACTTTTTCAAAGTTCAAAGAGTTCAAGAAAGTAGCAGAAGCAGAAATTGGTAAAAGAATTCATTGTCTACGCACCGACAATGGAGGAGAGTATACCTCAGATGAGTTTTGCAATTTCCTTGAAGAGTACAGAATACGCCATCAGTTCACATGTGCTAGCACTCCGCAGCAAAATGGCGTAGCAAAAAGGAAGAACAGGCACTTGGCAAAAATATGTCGAAGTATGCTTCTTGCGAAGAATGTTCCAGGAAGATTTTGGGCAGAAGCAATGATAACTGCGGCCTTTGTAATAAATAGGCTTCCTCAACAAAGGTTATGTTTTCTTTCATCCTTTGAAAAATTATGGAATATGAAGCCTACAGTTAGCTATTTTCGAATTTTTGGCTATGTATGCTATGTTTTTGTACCTAACCATTAACGTAGTAAGATAGACAAGAAGGTTGTTAAGTGTATTTTTGTAGGATATGACAATCAAAGAAAAGGGTGGAGGTGCTGTGATCCTACAACTAGAAAGTGCTACATGTCTCGGAATGTGGTATTTGATGAAGCATCTTCATGGTGGTCTTCAGAAAAGGAGATACTACTAGACTAAAATGTTATTGAAGGTGATTTGCAATCTGCTGAAATCCAGCTGAGTTTAGGTAAACTTGGAGATGTAGATGATGGTGGTGATATCCAGGAAGGTGTAGCTCAAAATCCATGGCAAACGGGTGTGTATGAACGATCCAGCAAAGAAGTGAGCCTACTGAAGTAGAAACATTAACTCCTCACAAAAGATTAACAAGAGTCAGAAAGCCAAATCCCAAATATGCCAACGCTGCCATAATAGAAGAAGAAGATGCAAAAGAGCCAGAGACATTTGAAGAAGCATTTCAGAATTCGGAGTGGAAAAAAGCTATGGACGAGGAGATTGCTGCATTAGAATAAAATCAGACTTGGGAGCTTGTACCAAAGCCTAGAGATGTGAAGCATGTTTCCTGCAAATGGGTATATAAGATGAAGCGTCGCCCAGATGGATCAATTGAGAGGCACAAGGCTCGTCTCATAGCTCGAAGGTTCTCTCAACAACATGGACTAGACTATGATGAAACATTTAGTCCAATTGCAAAACTTACAACTATACGAGTCTTACTTGCACTTGCAGCTAGCAAAGATTGGAACTTGTGACAGATGGATGTAAAGAATGCATTCCTATATAGGGAGTTGGATTGGGAGATCTACATGAATCAGCCGATGGGTTTTCAGAGTCAAGATCATCCTAAATGTGTGTGTAAGCTACGGAAGGCACTTTATGGATTAAAGCAAGCACTGAGAGCTTGGTACAGTAAGATTGCTAAAGTTCTGACTGATAGTGGTTATTTGGTAACATCTGTGGATTCTGGTTTGTTTGTCAAAGCTAGTGGAAGGAAGCTATCTATTGTGCTAGTGTATGTGGATGATTTAATCATAACAGGAGATTGTGAAGAAGAAATTCTCCAAACAAAGGAGAATTTGTTAGTTCATTTTCAGATGAAAGAACTTGGATAGCTCAAGCATTTTCTTGGTCTAGAGATGATCGTACTCAAGAAGGAATATTTTTTTGTCAACCAAAATATTCCAAAGATTTGTTGAAGAAGTTTGGAATGCTTGAGTGCAAACGAATTTCGATGCTGATGCAGCCAAACGCCAAAATATGTGCTCATGAAGGGAGAGATTTGGAAGATGTAACGATGTATCAACAATTGGTGGGTAATTTGACCTACTTAACTTTAACCAGACTTGATATTTCTTATGCAGTTGGTATAATGAGTCAGTACATGCAAAATCCAAAGAACTCTCACTTGGACGCAGTTAGACAAATTTTAAGATATGTGAAGAGTACGCTTGACTATGGTATCTTGTATAAGAAAGGTGGAGATTGCAAGCTAGTTGGTTATTATGATGCTGACTATGCAGGTGATCATGATACCCGACACTCAACTTCCTGGTATGTTTTTATGCTTGGGTCGGGAGCAATTTCTTGGTGTAGCAAAAGGCAGCCAACTGTGTCTTTGTCAACAACAGAAGCAAAATATCGAGCTGCAGTAATGGTAGCTCAAGAGAGCACTTGGTTCAAACAATTGTTGAAGGACTTGTGTCAACCAATAGATTATGCAATTCCTCTGTATTGCGACAACCAATCAGCAATAAGTTTGGCGGAGAATCCAATTTTTCACGCAAGAACTAAACATGTGGAGGTGTATTATCATTTTATCAGGGAAAAAGGTTTGCAAGAGCAAATTGCATTAGAGCATATTAAGACAGAAATCACGTTGCAAATTTGTTCACAAAAGGCTTGAGTGGCAACAAGTTTGGAAATTTTTGCCAGTAGCTCGGGGTGATAAGTAGAACAAAACTGGTGTTGAGGGGGAGTGTTAAAATACAACACCAGTACACGTATTAACTATTTTCCTTTAAAGTTTAAGTTGTTAGTTTATTGATTTAGTGGAATAGAGTCTGTAGCTATCTTCTAGTTAGTTTTCAATTGTTGCCAGGTTTGTTGTCCTAGTTTCTAGAGATGTGATAGTAGTGGTGTTAGTGGAAGAGAATGAGGCAACGTGGGCTTTCTTTGTATGCCTATATAAGGCAGAGTAATTCCATCAAATAGTGTGCTCCATTTTTCTTTTGTTCAGTAACTTTATGTGTATAATTTTTTTTTATATTGTCTCTTGCTCTTTTAACTTCTACATTGATTGTGTTAGGTGCTATTGGGCCTTCTCACCCTAAAAGCTAGCTCAAGAGATGAGGCTTTCCCTCACACTTATAAATACACACCCAGCCTCTTCCACAACCGATGTGAGAATACCCCAACAATCTCCTCCTTCACACATCGAGCCTTGGGAGAGCATTTTTTTGCCCAGAACCGTGAACACCGAGAAATGTTGAAAACCCCAACAATCATTTCCTTCAACCATTGAGCCTTGAAAGAATAAAGGGAGCCTTTTTTATTACCCGGAATAGAGGAAGAGATATTAGCAACCTAGGTTCTGATATCAATGTTAGGTGCTATTAGGCCTTCTCACTCCAAAAGCTAGCTCAAGAGATGAGGCTTTCCCTCACACTTATAAACATACACCTAGCCTCTTCCACAACCGATGTAAGAATACCCCAACAATCTTTAGGTTGATAAAGTTACTTATCCCATTATGAATCTTTCTACTGAATCTCATGCAATTGAAACAATCAAGTCTGTTCTAATTAGGCTTTACTTGATAACTAAAGCAAAAAGTTTAATTCAGTACAAAAGTAATTAGTAATATTCTTCAATGATTAATTTTTTGTTAGGCCAAGTTCTTGAATAATTATTTCAAAATTAAGATATAATTTATGTTAATAGTTTAATAAATAATTTAACTTTTATATAGAATAATAATGATTTATATTTTAAACGGTTATTTTTACTTTACTTATTGCTCATTTTTAATTAAATGTGTTTTACTTTTACTATTTTCTTTTATTTCTTAGCAACTTTTGATGAAATGAGGGCAAGTAAAAACCAAAAAACTAATTAGTTAAAAGGAATCTCAATTACAGTGTTGGAAACTTGATTAAGAACACAATTTATTATACGAATATCATCCAACATTTCATTCTAACTTATTCTAGTCATCATACTTGTATATGGGGATAGTACCTTTCTTTTAATTTCTTTTCTGTTTTTTTTTAGACAGAAATATTACTTGCAATATGGGGTTTTTTACATTGAGTCTCTTAAATTTAGCTTTTGTTTTTAATTTGGTTCTTAAAATTTAAATTTCTATTATAATCCAAACGCTCGATTTTAATAACTTTTATTCTTTAAAGATAAAGATTATGGGTTTTTTATGTGTTCTTAGTTAAAACTATATTCATATAAATTTCAGTATATACAAATACATCGTTGTGTGAGCTTGGTACCAATTCTTATAATTTATAGTATTTATTAGGCCATGTTTAGTGCATAAAATAAATGATATAATAGGATGATTATCATCATATCCAAAGTTTGGTGCACACATAAACAAAAAAAGATTGGATTGTAAAGAGTATTAGTTATCCTCCTAGTATAGGATGATTCAATCATCTCCAACATATAAAAATTATTTATAATCCCATGTGATTAGGTGACAAATACTTATATTTTTATTCCTTAATTTTACAGTTAAAAATTAACTTAAACTTTTAATAAGATGACAATGGTCATCGATTAATTGATTATTCTAAACTTTTTTTATTTTATTTTTTACCTCTTTTTTCTTCATTTTTTTTCTTTCTCTTTTTCTTTTTTATTTTTTTCTTTTTTAATAAGAAGAGAATATAGTTTAGATAAAATAATAATTTTAAAAAAACTAATGCTTTTCAATTTTATAAAATAATTGATTCTTAAATCCATTATATAAAAATTATTATGAATTATATTTTTTAATTTATAATTTGTACTTCTAAATTTAACTAGTACTTTTTTTTCTTATTTTTAAATTTTATTTTTTCTATTCTCTTTTAGTTGTTTCTTTTTTTTTTAGTTTTTTAAATAAAAATAAAAATAATAAAGATAAGATTTTTTATTGAAAAATCAAGGTATTTTTAAAAACAATCATCTTATTTGAAAAATTCATTTTCTAAAATAAATATATCTAAATTAAAATCATTAACATATTTTAACTTTAAATCATAAAAACAAAAACAAAAACAAAAAAAAAAGAAAAAGAAAATATAGTAAAAAATAAGAAAAAATATTTGTAATAAAAAATTTAACAAAACCAATATTTTATTTAAAAAATAATATTAAAAATAAAATTAACTTTTAACTATAGAAATTATAATAATATATTTTTAGTTAAAAATCTTTGAATTATATTTATTAAAAAAATTATAAATTTAAATTTTTTTTATTATAAAGGAAATATTTGATAATTGGGGGTGGGGGTGAGGTTGCTTGGATATGAATCAAATCTTACAATATGCCACAACTCTTCCTTAACCATTTGATCAAAAGGTAATTGGCAAATTATATTTATTTTAAAAAAGAGTACTTGTGATCAATAAAAGAAATCATTTTATCATACTCCTAGTTTTACACATAATAAATATGATGAAATTGGTATAAAAATCATCATATCTTACTCTTGATCCTCATATGCACTAGGCATTAGATAGGATGATATCATTTTATCCCGTCCTATCTATAATCTTGTACTCTCCTATTCTCTCTTTCATCCTATACACCAAACAATTTTTGAATAAGGATTAATGTTTTGTTTGGCCAAGTTCTTAAATAATTAATTAACAAATAAAATTTTAATTTATATTAATATTTTAATACATGATTTGTTTTTTTATTGAATAATGATTTAAATTTTGAAAGCTTATTTTTATATTACTTATTACTTATTAGTTGCTTATCTTTAATTAAATATGTTTTACATTTTACTATTTCTTTCATTTCTTAGCACCTTTGATAAAATAAAGGCAAGTAAAAACCAATAGCTAATTAATTACAGGGGGTCTTAATTAGAGTACTATGACGACACTTAACTAACTTTCAAACTCACAGATGATGAAACTTGAACTTGAAATCTAAAAATCTCACAACCTCCTTTTTGCCACTTAAGCCAATGCCTTATTAGTGAAGTAAAGCTATTTTGAATGACATAAATTAGAGATTTTAGTTTGAACTATAGAGATTCACTATATTCTCTATGTTAACAACATGATATTAAATATTTTGCATTGAAAATTTAATAACCAAAACAAAATTTGTTTCGACAAAGAAAATGACCATAGACAAAAAAACTTACCTTCCAAATAATTTGTGACGTCCCAGTCACCATACATTTCTTATTCATCTTTTTCCTTTTTCTTACTTAACTTGATTAGATTTGCTTGTCAATGTCAATCATACTTTTCTTTCTTAAGCTTACTGTCTAAGAGCTCAATATAATTAATTCAATTACAATAAAACAGACTAATGATACATGTATATATGTACCATCCGTTTCCACAGGATCTCATACATCATCTTGACTTAAATCCCCGACATCTTACATACATAAATGTTAGCTGTACTGTACCATAACTGAATTACAAGTTTACTTTGCATAACTACATAAGTATACCTTCTATACTACTTGGGAAGCGTCTCTTGAAGGAAAACTTTCAAAATCCACTCGTAGGCTCTTCTATTTAGAGCGAGGGATTACTTCAGATAGTCTGTATGAAAAATGTTCGTAAAAGGGTGAGTTTACGCTCAGTAAGAAAAATATGTAAAAGAGCGTGCTATGCCTCTATATGTAGTTTTTCCTACTTGGCTCTATAATGTCATGTAAAGCATTATAAAGCATGCATCATAAACCTCTTCCATGCATTGTTTGCAACCATGCATATTTCTTTCAGATGGTGTAGGCAAACATACTTTCTTGAAAACATCATGCATCAAATCATACTTGGTATGCTTCTTTTTAAATATAGCATACATATAAACATGCACCATACTTCTTCTTCTTATACTTTCTTTAAAACATCATGCTTCATAAACTTGCATCGAAACATACATTGTATTCTTAAAACATACATCATGCTTCTTTACTTTAAAACATACTTCATAACATACTTTAAAACATACTTTACATGCTTTTATAACATAGCATGCTTCGTGTACTTCTTCAAAACATATTTCAAATACTTCTTTGAAATATCATTTACATACATACATACTTTTCTTAAAACATCTTATACTTTCTTGAAAGCGTACTTCATATACTTCTTTTGAAACTTCTTGTACAAGTAAACCAAGTACTTTCGATTTCTTTATTCTTTGAAATCGCATATATATATATAGTTTTTGATAACATAAAAACTATTCGTACTTTTGTGGAGTTATGCACTGCATCATCATCATCATCATCATCATAATCATTATCATGTGGCGTACCCCGTCGGGCCAGGAATTCTCCCTTAGCCGAACATGAAACATAAACAGATTGGCCAACTGCGGTTGGCTACAGTCAACACTAGTCAGGTGTCCCCTGTAGCAACTGAGGCCTGACTTATGGTCCTCAGCCCTTAACATACATCATTTCAGGACTTGATCAGAGCCCCTACTAGAAACATGAAAGTGCATAATCTCAAAACATATGCCATGTAGCTTCTAGCCATGACATTTCATACTTTCGGAAATTAGGTATGAAAACCTTGTTTCAAAACAGGGCAGTCGACTGGCTCAACAGGGCAGTCGGCTGCTGCTTCATACTTTCATTTATCGAAATTATTTTTATTTAAAATTTCGATATTTTCATCTTTGAAAACATATAAAGGCAGTCGACTGGTCCATATAGCAGTCGACTGGTTTTCAAACAGAATGCTTCTTAGGAAATAGCAGTCGACTGGTACATATAGCAGTCGACTGTTTTTGAAACAGAATGCAATTTAGCAAATAGCAGTCGACTGTCCCATATAGCAGTCGACTGGTTTGAAACAGAATGCTTTTTCATAAATAGCAGTCGACTGTCTCATATAGCAGTCGACTGGTTTGAAACAGAATGCTTTTCTGGAAAATAGCAGTCGACTGGCATACATAGCAGTCGACTGGTTTGCATCGGTTTTCGGAAAACTACGTTTTGGTTGTCTCTAGGTAGTCGGCTGCTACTTAAGGCAGTCGGCTGCTCCTAACCTAATTGGTACTAGGAGACAAGTCCGAAAATGCATCTTTTCCTGCACAAAATCAACTGGTGCTTCTCTCCAAAACATGTAAAATCATCATAAAACATGCGGACATAGCCGCCTTACGTCCGTTACATAAATTCCTTACCTTGATTCCTTCGGAAACGCGAAATCACTTGGCGCGTAACCCTAGCTTTCACTTCTTCAAATCTGAAATCATCATATCAAAGCAAACCTTAAATCAAACAACATACACATATCATATCAACTCCATACAACTCCAAACCATGAACTAAATTGACTAAATCATCTTCTTCTCTTACCTTTTGCTAGTGACCAAAATCTCAAACTTTGAGATCTCTTCCAATACTTGGAATCAATCCACCAAACTTCAGATATAGCCTCGTCTAGTGACTATGATCGTTTTTCGTCTAACAAACTTAACGATTTGGTTACTAAACAAGGGTGTTTGTCATGGTGGATATGGATAGAACTTATGGAAACTTGGAGAACACGAGGGAGAGGGCTGGAAGAGTGGCTGCCGTGGGGTGATGGAAAGTGAAGATGACTCATGCACTTTTCATTAATTGCTTCTTATCCCATCATCAATCTCAGCCATGCTTTCCCTTGACCATTGACATTTGACTCTTTTACTCTTTTAATTCTCTTCTTCCATTCTCATATCAGCCACATCTCATTACACCAATTAAAATCTGATATTTATTTTATCATCATCCAATTAAATCATTTCATCTTAACCTTTGACCATCATTATTTGACCATTCACTTAATTGGTCTTCTTTCTTCCATATAACACTTGTCTTTAGTTACACTTAATTTTCTGATATTAATTCTTTGCTCATACCTCCATTATTCTTATAACATCAATTTAATTTCCTTGACTATTTAATCTTTCCATTTCATTACTTCTTCCATGTTCCATACATCCTTCATACTTCATAATTCTCATATCTACTTATTTTTTTTTCATTTAAGCTAACATACTTTGTAATTATGGAGGAATTTCCTGAAATTGAGGGATTTCACATTCTCCCCACCTTAGAGAATTTGGTCCTCCAAATTCAATTCAGGTCATGTCTCAAATGGTTCTGGATACTCTTCCTTCATTAAGCTATTTAGCTTCATGTAGCTTCTTCCATAATGTGATATCGTCAATGATCTTCAACTAATGGGATCATCATAGACTTCTATACCTTATCTTTTCTGTCCAAAATCCCGAATGGCTTTTTTTTCACATGACTTATGTCTTCCTGAATTTCTACAATTTCATCCTTTATGACATAAGATGAATTCTGGATTATACCTTCGAAGTATTGATACATACAATTATTACATATTCTCAATAGCTCTGGAGGTAACATCAATTTATTGGTGATGTCTCCAATTTGGTCTAAGACTTCAATTGAATCGATATAACGAGGACTCAACTTACCTCGTCGACCAAATCTTATAATTTCTTTGGATGGAAAACTTTTAACTTACTGAGTTCCCAATTAAAACATCAATTAGTCTTTGTCAAGCATTTGTATAATCTTTTGTCTATTCTGAGCCATCTTATGTCTTGGATTACTCACTTAACCTCTTTAGATACTTGCTCGATTAAATCACACTAATAACTTTCATTCGCCTACTTCTTCCCACCACTTCGGAGATTGACACTTTCTATTCTTATAACATTTCATACAGTGTCATCTAAATACTTGTATAATAGCTATTATCATAATTAAACTCAGTCAATGGCAGATGGTCGTCCCATGAGCCTTTAAAATACATAGCACCAGCTTTTTACATATCCTCGAGCGTCTAAATCATGCACTCGGACTGCTCATCAGTCTGCGGATGAAAAGCTGTGCAAAATTTTCAACTGAGATTCCATGGTTCCTTGCTAATCTCCTTAAAGTGAGAATTGAACCTGAAATTTCTATCACATGAAATTGCTCATTGGAACTCCACTTAGTCTAATGACGTTCTTTCATCTACATTTCTGCCATAGCACTAAGTGCGTCCATAGACTTCTTAGGTAGGAAGTGGGCTAACTTAGCAGATTCGTTCATCAATTCTGGCTTAATCATTATACTAGTCATCATTCCCAATTTACTTTGAAAGCCTAACATTTAGCTTAAGGCTTGTAAATTGCTCAAGCACTTCATACTTTCTTTTCATCGTATCAACCATTATTACTTCATGCTTTTGGTTCAGGGCATTTACCACCACAGTGGTTTTTTTTTCTCTAGGTGATATATCTTCACCTTCATAATCCTTTAGAAACTCGACTCATCTCTTCTATCTTAATCAGAATTATAGCCGTAATTTATTCACAATGGCTATCTATAATTTCTTTCTTTTGCTCTTTTAATACTCATATACTGATCACATTTTAAACTATTAGCATAGTTCTTTTAATTCATATCCAAAATATTTTCATCCCGTAGCATCAAACATGCCAAATGAATGAATGTCCTCATTTCCCTATGGTACTCTAGGGAATCAACCAGGAAGGATACTATAGTCGGCTAGGTAACCGAGTAGAGTATGGAAGGTACTTTAGAGTACCTGTCGTGTTCCGGTCCCTAGGTGCGACTATAGAGAATAATTACCGTCGTTGAGATAACTCATCTTTCATATTAATTCATATTCTTTTCAGAGTAATGCTTTTATAGCATAAAACATTTAAGTAAAATTCGACTAATAAAAGTCAATCATCATTCTCATTTATACTTCTTTCACATATCACTATATATCATAAAACTTTATACCAAAGAGTACTTCAGAATTCCAACTATCATTTCTCGTCAATTATTATATTCATTAAGTTCAGGACTTTTCTTTACTCCTTCCACAACGTAAACTAAAAATCTTTTACATAATCATACATACCCTCTATTAACTTTCTTTACAATTTAGTCAGGTCATACAACATACTTTTACCTTATACATCTTCAACATTTACATCATAGTTAATAGGTGTCTTTCCCTTCTCTTCAGCAGTGGCCTTGCGCTGTGGTTGAGGGGTCTCCTCAGATTCCTCAAGTGTCCTTAAGTCCCTCTTGGGACAATCTCTGATCATATGTCCCTGTTCACCACATCTGAAACATGTGCCATTTGCCAACCGGCATAGTCGTGATTTGTGGAACTTTCCGCAATATTCACACCTTTGTCTTATACTCTTAGGTGAACTAGCTGAATGTCGGAATCTATCATCATTTATCTTGATCCCAGTAGCTCTAGGATTCCCTATACCATAATCATCATAATACTCCCAACTCAATATAAATTCCACATAACCATTTAATTTAATTAATAATTATTTTCTTATAATTTACTTGCTTACCTCTCGAAGCTCTTTCATATGGCCTACATCTCCAAATGAGCATCCATCTTTCGATGTTTTCCTTTCTGACTTCCGCTTTATCGGTTTCTTACCTTTACCTTGGGATCGGAAATCGTCATGATGAAACTCATAGTCCTGCTCACACAACTGAGCCTTACGGACTGTCTCATTATAAGTAGTGATACCCAAGGTATACAACTTGGATTTGATAGGAGACTTCAGTCCTTCTATAAATCTGTATATCTTATATCCTTCACTCCTGATGTTCTCTCGATCGAATCCGCTTAGAGAAATAAACTTCGACTCATATTGATTAACTGACATTGTCCCTTGAGTCAATTTCAAAAATTCAATCTTCAACCTAGTCTGATCGGTGCGTGGGATGTACTGCTCAGTAAAGGCCTCTAAAAATTTATCCCACGTAACCTCAACATGTTGGGCTTCCAAAATGGCTCGAGTGGACTGCCACCAATACTCTGCATTGTCCACTAACAGATACAGCCAAACCCACCTTTTCCTTTTCGGAACATAACATATACTCGAAAGATCTAGTGACCGCCTTCACCCAATTCACTGCGGTCAACGTGTCCTTATCCCCCTTAAACTTAGGCGGATCCAGCTTCTTATATTCCTTAATTAAGGTCATACTGCAATAAGCTGTGAGATCCCGCCTTTCAATAACTGGGAATGGTGGGGGTAACTCTGTCTGCACTAGTGGTGGCTGTACTATAGGAATGGCGAATGGTACACTTGTGACCATGTTTGGAAAGTTCGCCATAAACTGCGTAAACATAGTGGTCATATTCTCCACATGCTTCTCCATCTTCGCTAACCTAGTGTTCGGGCTATGCGGTGGAGATGGGAAAGGAAACTGTGTTGGTGACTGTTCTACATAATCCCTTCCTCTTCCTTCACCAACATTCTTTCTATCTGTGCTCATTCTGTCGATAAAATCACAAAATTGAGCTATTTAGTATAACTTCAAACAGTTATACATCGTATATGTATTCAGACAAGTACAGTACAATTGGGGATATACTCTACTTCTAACTCATCGACACTGGCAAACCTCAATCTAATTGCTCTGATACCACTCTGTGACGTCCCAGTCACCATACATTTCTTATTCATCTTTTTCCTTTTTCTTACTTAACTTGATTAGATTTGCTTGTCAATGTCAATCATACTTTTCTTTCTTAAGCTTACTGTCTAAGAGCTCAATATAATTAATTCAATTACAATAAAACAGACTAATGATACATGTATATATGTACCATCCGTTTCCACAGGATCTCATACATCATCTTGACTTAAATCCCCGACATCTTACATACATAAATGTTAGCTGTACTGTACCATAACTGAATTACAAGTTTACTTTGCATAACTACATAAGTATACCTTCTATACTACTTGGGAAGCGTCTCTTGAAGGTAAACTTTCAAAATCCACTCGTAGGCTCTTCTATTTAGAGCGAGGGATTACTTCAGATAGTCTGTATGAAAAATGTTCGTAAAAGGGTGAGTTTACGCTCAGTAAGAAAAATATGTAAAAGAGCGTGCTATGCCTCTATATGTAGTTTTTCCTACTTGGCTCTATAATGTCATGTAAAGCATTATAAAGCATGCATCATAAACCTCTTCCATGCATTGTTTGCAACCATGCATATTTCTTTCAGATGGTGTAGGCAAACATACTTTCTTGAAAACATCATGCATCAAATCATACTTGGTATGCTTCTTTTTAAATATAGCATACATATAAACATGCACCATACTTCTTCTTCTTATACTTTCTTTAAAACATCATGCTTCATAAACTTGCATCGAAACATACATTGTATTCTTAAAACATACATCATGCTTCTTTACTTTAAAACATACTTCATAACATACTTTAAAACATACTTTACATGCTTTTATAACATAGCATGCTTCGTGTACTTCTTCAAAACATATTTCAAATACTTCTTTGAAATATCATTTTCATACATACATACTTTTCTTAAAACATCTTATACTTTCTTGAAAGCGTACTTCATATACTTCTTTTGAAACTTCTTGTACAAGTAAACCAAGTACTTTCGATTTCTTTATTCTTTGAAATCGCATATATATATAGTTTTTGATAACATAAAAACTATTCGTACTTTTGTGGAGTTATGCACTGCATCATCATCATCATCATCATCATAATCATTATCATGTGGCGTACCCCGTCGGGCCAGGAATTCTCCCTTAGCCGAACATGAAACATAAACAGATTGGCCAACTGCGGTTGGCTACAGTCAACACTAGTCAGGTGTCCCCTGTAGCAACTGAGGCCTGACTTATGGTCCTCAGCCCTTAACATACATCATTTCAGGACTTGATCAGAGCCCCTACTAGAAACATGAAAGTGCATAATCTCAAAACATATGCCATGTAGCTTCTAGCCATGACATTTCATACTTTCGGAAATTAGGTATGAAAACCTTGTTTCAAAACAGGGCAGTCGACTGGCTCAACAGGGCAGTCGGCTGCTGCTTCATACTTTCATTTATCGAAATTATTTTTATTTAAAATTTCGATATTTTCATCTTTGAAAACATATAAGGGCAGTCGACTGGTCCATATAGCAGTCGACTGGTTTTCAAACAGAATGCTTCTTAGGAAATAGCAGTCGACTGGTACATATAGCAGTCGACTGTTTTTGAAACAGAATGCAATTTAGCAAATAGCAGTCGACTGTCCCATATAGCAGTCGACTGGTTTGAAACAGAATGCTTTTTCATAAATAGCAGTCGACTGTCTCATATAGCAGTCGACTGGTTTGAAACAGAATGCTTTTCTGGAAAATAGCAGTCGACTGGCATACATAGCAGTCGACTGGTTTGCATCGGTTTTCGGAAAACTACGTTTTGGTTGTCTCTAGGCAGTCGGCTGCTACTTAAGGCAGTCGGCTGCTCCTAACCTAATTGGTACTAGGAGACAAGTCCGAAAATGCATCTTTTCCTGCACAAAATCAACTGTGCTTCTCTCCAAAACATGTAAAATCATCATAAAACATGCGGACATAGCCGCCTTACGTCCGTTACATAAATTCCTTACCTTGATTCCTTCGGAAACGCGAAAATCACTTGGCGCGTAACCCTAGCTTTCACTTCTTCAAATCTGAAATCATCATATCAAAGCAAACCTTAAATCAAACAACATACACATATCATATCAACTCCATACAACTCCAAACCATGAACTAAATTGACTAAATCATCTTCTTCTCTTACCTTTTGCTAGTGACCAAAATCTCAAACTTTGAGATCTCTTCCAATACTTGGAATCAATCCACCAAACTTCAGATATAGCCTCGTCTAGTGACTATGATCGTTTTTCGTCTAACAAACTTAACGATTTGGTTACTAAACAAGGGTGTTTGTCATGGTGGATATGGATAGAACTTATGGAAACTTGGAGAACACGAGGGAGAGGGCTGGAAGAGTGGCTGCCGTGGGGTGATGGAAAGTGAAGATGACTCATGCACTTTTCATTAATTGCTTCTTATCCCATCATCAATCTCAGCCATGCTTTCCCTTGACCATTGACATTTGACTCTTTTACTCTTTTAATTCTCTTCTTCCATTCTCATATCAGCCACATCTCATTACACCAATTAAAATCTGATATTTATTTTATCATCATCCAATTAAATCATTTCATCTTAACCTTTGACCATCATTATTTGACCATTCACTTAATTGGTCTTCTTTCTTCCATATAACACTTGTCTTTAGTTACACTTAATTTTCTGATATTAATTCTTTGCTCATACCTCCATTATTCTTATAACATCAATTTAATTTCCTTGACTATTTAATCTTTCCATTTCATTACTTCTTCCATGTTCCATACATCCTTCATACTTCATAATTCTCATATCTACTTATTTTTTTTTTCATTTAAGCTAACATACTTTGTAATTATGGAGGAATTTCCTGAAATTGAGGGATTTCACATAATTGCTACCCAAGTATAGCTCTCTTAGCCCCGTCAAGTTTCCAATAATACTTGGAATATTGCCACTGAATCTATTCGAGTCCAACGCTAAGTATAAAACCTTATCTAATTTTCCAAACCATTTTGGAATTTCTCCACTCAGGAAATTGAAGCTTAAATCGATGAATTTCAGACGATTCAGTTGCCCAAACTCTCTTGGTAAATTCCCATGAAAATTGTTGGCACAAAAATTAAGAGAGACTAGGAACGAGAGATTTCCTATGTCTGGAGAGATAGTACCTGTGAGATTCATGTTGAAAAGATTCAAAGTTCTGACTCTCTTGTGCTTAGCATTGCAAGAGACACCAATCCAATTGCATACAGAAAAAGTGGTGGTCCAGTTGTTGGTTAGGATGTTGTGAGGATCAATGATTTGGTGTTTAAATTCTAGAAGAGCTTGTTGGTCTGTTGTAAGGTTCCTCACATTCATGGCGTAGCTAACCATGAAACAGTGAATCAACAATAAAGCTGATGAAAGAAAATGGAATTTTCTCATGTCTATGGCTGTGGGAATTGATGAAATTGTGGGATGGTTTAGGAAATATCTTTGAAGCATTGGTTAAATAGGAGGCAATCCACAAACAAACTCATCAACACGATTAAGACTCTAGGAGGACAGCCCTTGTGTTATCTTGGTCTTCTTCACTACAAACAAATTAGCAGTTTTTGATTTTGAGGCCTCTAATTAATTTATTTTTTATCTACTTTTACAAGCATAGCTGAAACTGATATCTCATTTTCTTTTTGTCTACACGAAAGAAGCAGTGCAACAAAGGTAGTTGCAAAATTTTAAGGATTTATCAGTTTTAATGATTTCTATTAATGAATATTCATTTTGACTGAGAAAAAATAAGGTAGTTGCAAAATAGTATGGTTGTATTCTCGTTAAAAATATTGTAAATAGAAATAAATAAAGATAAGCAATCAACTCTTAATAAATATAGAAGAAAGAGAGCCACTAACATTAGGGATGTAAACGGGTTTGGTTTAAATGGGTACTCAACAGTATCCGATCTGATTAAATCAGATTCGGGTACTCTACAATCGGATCTTAATTAAATTAGAGTAGTGATTTCACTATTCGTAACAGGTTTGGGTAAGGTTTGGATTGTGCCCTTAGAGTATCCGATAGTCGAACCAGATTAGATATCTTGTTATATTTCTTTTTATTTCATTTGTTTTTTTTCAAAAGTATTCTATTATTATAGTTTACCTAAAAACTAATATATTTTATTTATTTTATATGAAGGACCATCTAAAATTATAGATTCAAGTTGCATGTTTAATGATGATTTCAAACCTGTTTGTGTTTTTATTAAATTATATTTGTTTGTAGTTCGATAAACATATTTTTTTGGGTTTTAAGTTGTTTGTTGGACTACTAAAGTTTGTTGAATTATGATAGAACTTATATGTTCTTTAGTTTTATGTTTTTAATTAATAGAAAAATGGATATTAGAAATGATTTTCTTGGATTCGAGTTCAGGTTAATAAAGAATTTTTCTAAAATTTTGGTTGTATAATCACCTAATTAAGCTAGTTTGGATAATAAACGGATAGTATGCAATTTATTAGGGTGGGATTCGGATAATACATTTAAAAAATAATCGAGTAATTATAATATTCGAGTTTTATAGTTACTAATCGGATTTGGGATTGGATACTTCAAAATTAACAAATACCTGCACCATTTACATTCTAAACTGACATCTGTCGGCTGGCAGTTATTGTTGAGGAAATTAACAACAAAGGTATTCTTTTCCAGAAATTAATCTACAGAAATTAAATTAGCATTTCTGAACACAAATTAATAAAAGAATATCATCCAACTCTTCTAGCCTATCATTCTTGTATAGGGTAAAATCTTCTCCTGGAAAAGAACCATAATCAGCATTGCACCAAAAAAAAAAAAAACTACAATCAGCAGTATCCATCCCTTATATATTGAGTCTCTTGAATTTAGTTTTTTTTTTATTTCGTTTAAATTTCAATTATGATCCAAATATTTGATTTTAATAACTTCTATTCCATAAAGTTTAAGGCTTTATGGTTTCTTAGTTAAAGCTACATGCTTTCATATAAAATCAAATGAAGATTAATATCTACCTATAAAAATAATAAGAGGATTAAGATTATGGATTTATATATGATGCACTGACAGTGTATAGTTTCTATACACTGTCAATGCACCAAAAGTTGACACTTCATCAATAGGTCTTTATATGCAAATATAAATAAATTTTTTTTATTTGCCCATAAAAACCTATTGATGAGATGTCAACCTCTGATACATTGACAGTGTATAAAAATTATACACTGTCAATACATCATATACAAACTCTAAGATTATTTCAGGCGATATTGAAGTATTTGCTCCTTTTTTTTTTGGGTTCTTAGTTAAAGCTAGTGTTATTTGGATATTAACGTGTTTTCTTTTTATGTTGTCGACAATATTATTCTTGTTCAGGAATTTTTGAAACCTTCAAGTTAAAATTTTTGGATCCATCACTTATTATGATTGATGCAACCCAAAAGAAAAAATTCTAACCCGTTTTGCAAGCTAATCATTTTGCACCTTACATTTAGAAGAGCCTCCAGGCCCGCTTATCAAGACCAAGATTGATTTAGCCGAAGGCACAAAATTCTACTCCACATTGATAGCATATAAACCTAACTTCAGTAGGCAGAAGGGGCATTGATTTTATCTGGACCCTCCATGATATAACTTGTCTCCTCTCTCCTCAAGACTATGATTGATACAATTGAAAGGAGCAAAATTCTACCCCATATTGCAAGCAATTTTTTCTCCATTTGACAGTTATTGCAATCAATTTTTTCTCCATTTGACGGAACATGGCAAATTATGGGGTTCCTAACAAACTAAAAAACAAAACAATTAAGTTAAACCCACGTTGCAAGTGTAAGAACCAATCAAACTATCTTGCTTTTCATAATCCATCGAAGCTTAGATTAAGATGCTTTGACATTATGTTTGATAGGAGAGAAAGAGGAAAGAAAATAGTGATTAATTTATGCATGCTAATGTAACTAGTAGCTTTGTTAAATTTTCTGTTGAATTTAGTTTAAAATTTATATTTAACTAGATTGGATTTAGCCTTATTATTATAAAAAAAAAACTAGAATGGATTTGAGTTATTTTAACTTATTTGAATTTTAATATTGAAAAAAAATCTTTCGCTAGTTAAGAAATGTTCAAACTGAATTAGATACCAAACCAAACTAATTTATTTCAGTTCAGTTTGATTTGGTTTCTACTACACTTTAATTTAATTTGATTTCAAGAAAAAATTGTAAAAACCAAAATTTTATTTTATTTCATTTGAATTTACTCCAGATCAAACTTAATCGCTCCATGTTCACTTTATCCATTTATTCGGTCAAGAGTAATTCAAATTTCAAATGTAAAAAGCCCAAAGTTGTATTATTAGATATAATATATATATATATTTATAATTTCATTTATTAAATTCTAGTAAAAGATACATTATTTAAATGATAAAGTATTGTCTTGGCTTTCTAAATCTACTTTCATAAGAAAGAGGAAAACAAAAAGAAAGAAAGCAATTGATTTATGCATGCAAAATGCAAATAGTGACTTCTGTAGCTTAGCGGCAATTTTAATATGAATTCTCAGAATGTGGTAGATGATCAGTCGGGCTTCACATTGAAATCTTATGATGTTCAAGCACTATTTTCCAATCAACTTTATGGCATTCTTCGAATGGTTGTCAAAGTGACGATGGTGAATCCAAGTTGTTTCAAAGAAGCTGCTTGTTGGAGGCTTGAGTGCTCAATGGAGCAAGAATTTTTGGTTTGGAACAGCCTAAGGATGCATGACTCGCCAATCCATCTTTTCTTGACGAGAAGAAACCAAACGTCTAAGAGGGGACAGGACTTGGAAAAGAGAGACTAAACAGAGAGAAAAGAACGCCATAGCTTGGAATCTAATGATGTTCCAATCAATAAAGGCAACAAAAAAGTCATTAGTGATTGGAAAGGATTTAACAATCCCTAAATATGCCATTTCGCATAAAAAATACAAAGACTAATGGTACAATTTGTTTATTTTTCAATGATTTTCGATCTTTAACATTAAACGTGGAATTTGACTAATGCTTGTTATGTAGTGACCGGAATTAAAAAATTTCGAACTAAATTTTTTCTTTCCATTTCTAGTTTTCTTATTCACTTATTCGGTATTAGTTGGTTTGCGTTCAGTGTCAATGTAGGTTGACTGTACAATTTCCATTCAGTTAAAGCTTCATATTATTAAAATTATTTAATCTATAATTAGGCAATAACAAATTTAGAATAAATTCTAAAACAACATATTTATAAGTTCTATCTTACATCCCACAATTCATATACATCATATAACTCGACAATATATTATTGACATCTTATTATAAATATATCTGTTGTGCATTTACTAGTCTGAATATAAATAAAAAATCCTAAAATACCTGGTTACTGGATACCTTAAACTTCTAGAAGTTGTCTTCAACTAACTTGTCGCAACGGTTGGCGTTTCTATTGATGGGCTATCTGGGAGGGTGAGAAAGGGGGTGAGCTTTGGGGAAAGTTCAGTAAGAAACATATATAAAAGTGCGTACTAAATGCACTTAAATAAAATCATTTATTTTACTAAATATGAAAATGCATAAAATACCATGATGCAGTTTTCAATATGCAATACGATAATATTTTCAAAATTATAAGATAATGTAGTATTTCAGAAATTTTATTCAGTAAGAAAAGCGATTCATTTAAAATCATTAAAATACGAGAAATGCACTTGTATCGGAAAAACATATACTGTAAAACTTGTATCCCTTTTCTTTGTCACTTAAAATCAAATCATGTATTATTCTCGTAAGCCAAATCATTCGGTAAATCAATCACTTGTAAAATATCACATATCAATAGAAATTAATTTCCCAGAGATACATGCACAATCTCGTATCCCCGAAGGGATCTCGTATCCCCGTAGGGACAATCACATATCTCGTATCCCCGTAAGGACCTCGTAACAATGGCCACTGTCAATCACTCACAGTTCCAACTGGTCAGGTGCTCATTGCGTAGACCTATGGGGTTTGACTGTAACTCCCACAGTCATATCATGTAAAGGGAAGGTCTGGGACGTCTCCCAGCCTAATCATCATTATCTTGTATGCATGATCATCAGGGAGACATCAATTTCATAAAATCATCTCATATAAATCACTTCATATAAATAATTTTTTTAGATCATTTCATATAAATTTTGTCATAACTCATTTCATGTAACTCATTTCGAGTAATTTGGTTCATGTAAAACATTTCATGAAATTCAATTCATATAAATCATTTCATATAATTCAAATCATGTAAATCGTTTCCTGTAGTTCCAAATCATGTAAAGCATTTCATGTAAAACAATTCATGTAACTCATTTCTTGTAAATCAATGTGTAAATCATTTCATGTAATTTAATTTATGTAAATCATTTCTCGTAAAATCAATCCATGTAAATCATTCATGTAATGCAATTTGTGTAACTTATGTAATTCAATTCATGTAGAACATTTCACGTCATGTAATATTTAGGCTTGTAGAAATTAAAGATAATTTCTATTTCTTGCATTCGAGAAAATTACGTAAAGAACGATTAAAACAAGTTTTTCAAAAATTTTCAATTGCAAGTAAAACATATCCTATGCGACTCCTATACATGTTTCTTATCTCTATTCAGCGCGATACAAAAATCTGATAGCTCTATTTGCGTCTCTTTATTTCTCATACCTCATACTGCATAATAAACCTAAATTATATTCAAAATCCCATATTACAAATTCTAATTCTAATAAATATTCCATCATTTGCTATTTTCTATTTATCATTCTAAATAATTAGTTTATTTTATTTGCTTGTAAATACAAAATATAATTTAAATTTAAATTCCATTCCTTTTGCTAATCCTCATATCACCAATAATTCCAATTTACATATAAAATCCCATATATATAATTAAAATAAATATTCTATAAATTCCTACCTTTCATTTTATTTTTATTTTTTTCATTTATTAGTTTCACCAATAATCTTTATTAATCCTAATTCATTATTCTTTACCCATAAAATTTTGATATGAAAACTCATCTTGAAAGCTTGGTGTGACGTCCGCGTCACTACATCTTACCATTTAACTTTTTCCTCTTATTCGCATAAACTTGATTAGACCTGCTCGTCAATGTCATTCATTCTTCTTCTTCTTAAGCTAACATCTAATAGCTCTATAAAATTAATTTTACTTTCATTTAACAGAGTAATGATATATATAAATACCATTCCATACCACAGGATCTTACACATCTTACTTAACCTAAATCCCCAAAACTTTACATTCATTATTGTTAGCTTGTAATTACAACACACTTTACATGGGTACATAAGTATACCTTCAATATTTACTGGGAAGCGTATCTCGAAGGTAACTTTCAAGATCCACTAGTAGGCTCTTCTATCGAGAGCGAGGGATTACTTCAAGTAGTCTGTATAAAAAAATATTCGTAAAAGGGTGAGTTTACGCTCAGTAAGAAAAATATGTAAAATAGTGTACTATACCTCTATATGCAGTTTTCCTGCTTGGCTCTATAATGTCATGTAAAATTATTATAAAGCATATTCATATACTTTCATCAAATATATAAAATTCTTCATAATAGCATATGCTCATAAATCAAGTAAATCATGTACTTCTTTAAATTAGCATATACCAACATACATCGTATACTTCTTTTAAATCATCATGTGGTACTTTCTTTCAAATAACATTTACATGCATACATACTTCTCTTAAAACATCTTATACTTTCTTGAAATCATACGTCATATACTTCATTCAAAACATACTTCCTATATTTCTTTCAAAACATACTTCTTTTAAAACTTCTTATACAAGTGAACCAAGTACTTTCAATTCTTTATTCTTCGAATCGCATATACATATAGTTTTCAAATAACATAAAAACTATTTGCATTTTTATGGAGTTATGCACTGCACCATCATCATCATCATGTGGCGTACCCCGTAGGGCCAGGAATCCTCCCTTAGCCAATCATTTAATCTAGACAAATTTGGCCAACTGTCGGTGGCTACAGTTAACACTAGTCAGGTGTCCTTCTGTAGGGACTGAGGCCTGACTTATGGTTCCTCAGCCAAACATACATCTCACCAGGACTTGATCAGAGCCCCTACTATAAGCATAAACGTGCATAATCTCAAAACATATGTCATATAGCTCTTTGGCCATGACATTTCATACTTCTTGAAATAGGTTTAAAAACCTCTTTTAAAAATAGGGCAGTCGACTTGCCTCATAAGGCAGTCGACTTGCCTCATAAGGCAGTCGACTACTTCTTCATAACTTCATTTATCGAAATTATTTTTATTTAAAATTTCGATATTTTCTTTTCTAAAAACTCATAAGTGCAGTCAACTGGTCCATATAGTAGTCGACTGGTTTTCAAACAGAATGCTTCTTAAGAAATGGCAGTCGACTGATACATATAGCATTCGACTGTTTTTGAAACAGAATACTTCTAGAAACATAGCAGTCGACTGGTCCTATAGGCAGTCAGCTGGTTTTGAAACATAATGTTTTTTTAGCAAATAGCAGTCAATTGTCCCATATAGCAGTTGATTGGTTTGAAACAGAATGCTTACTGGGAAACTAGCAGTCGATTGGCTTGTATAGCAGTCGACTGGTTTTTCTTGGTTTTCGAAAACTACGCTTTGGTTGTCTCTAGGCAGTCGACTTCCCTTTAAGGCAGTCGGCTGCTCTTAGCCTAACTGGCACTAGGAGTAAAGTCCGAAAATGCAACTTTTCCTGCAAAAGACAACTAGTGCTTCTCTCCAAAACACTTCAAATCATATTAAAACATGTGGACATAGCCGCCTTACGTCCGTTACATAAATTCCTTACCTCAATTACTTCGAGAACACGAAATCGCTTGGTTCACCGACCCTAGCCTTTTACTTCTTCAAATCTGAAATCATCATATCAAAGCAAACCTTTAAAAATTCATCATACACATATCATACCAACTCAGTACAACTCCATACCATAAACAAAATTGAAAGAATCTGTGAAATCCCCCAATTTCATGTGAATTCTCTATGATTGTAAAGTAACTCGACTTAAATGAAGTAAATAGATATGAAAGTTATGAAAGGAAAATGATGCATGGAACATGGGAGAAGTAATGAAATGGAAGATTTATTAGTCAAGGAAATTAAATTGATGTTATAAGAATAATTGAGGTATGAGCAAAGAATTAATATCAGAAAATTAAGTGCAAGTAAAGACAAGTGTTATATGGGAGAAAGAAGACCAATTAAATGAATGGTCAAATAATGATGGTCAAAGGTTAAGATGAAATGATTTAATTGGATGGTGATAAAATTTAGATCAGATTTTAATTGGTGTAATGAGATGTGGCTGATATGAGAATGGAAGAAGAGAATTAAAAGAGTCAAAGAGTCAAATGTCAATGGTCAAGGGAAAGCATGGCTGAGATTGATGATGGGATAAGAAGCAATTAATGAAAAGTGCATGAGTCATCTTCACCTTCCATCACCCCACGGCAACAACTCTTCTAGCCCTCTCCCTCGTGTTCTCCAAGTTTCCATAAGTTCCATCCCATATCCACCTTGACAAACACCCTTGTTTAGTGACCAAATCGTTAAGGTTGTTAAACGAAAAACGATCCTAGTCACTAGACGAGGCTATATCCGAAGTTTGGTAGATTGAATCCAAGTATTGAAGGAGATCTCAAAGTTTGAGATTTTGGTCTCTAGTGAAGGTAAGAGAAGAAGATGATTTAGTCAATTTCGTTCATGAATTGGAGTTGTTTTGAGTGGATATGATATGTATATGTTGTTTAATTTAAGGTTTGAAATGGTATAATGATTTCAATTTTAAGGAGTAAAAGCTAGGGTTACGCGCCAAGTGATCTTGCGTTCTCGAAGTAATCGAGGTAAGGAATTTATGTAACGGACGTAAGGCGGCTATGTCCGCATGTTTTACCATGTTTTTATGTGGTTTGGAGAGAAGTATCAGTTGATTTTGTGTAGGAAAAGGTGCATTTTCGGACTTGCTTCCTAGTACCAATTAGGCTAGGGGCAGCCGACTGCCTTAAAAGGGAAGTCGACTGCCTAGAGACAACCAAAACGTCGTTTTTCAAAAACCGACTCAAACCAGTCGACTGCTATTTTCCAGAAAAGCATTCTGTTTCAAACCAGTCGACTGCTATATGAGACAGTCGACTGCTATTTATGAAAATGCATTCTGTTTCAAAAACAGTCGACTGCTATTTCTTAAGAAGCATTCTGTTTGAAAACCAGTCAACTGCTATATGGGCCAGTCGACTGGCCTTATATGTTTTCAAAGATGAAAATATCGAAATTTTAAATGAAAATAATTTCGATAAATGAAAGTATGAAGCAGCAGCCAACTGCCCTATGAGGCCAGTCGACTGCCCTGTTTTGAAACGAGGTTTTCAAACCTATTTTTAGAAAGTATGAAATGTCATGGCAAGAAGCTATATGGCATATGTTTTGAGATTATGCACTATCATGTTTCTAGTAGGGGCTCTGATCAAGTCCTGAAATGATGTATGTTATGGGCTGAGGAACCATAAGTCAGGCCTCAGTCGCTACAGAAGGACACCTGACTAGTGTTAACTGTAGCCACCAACAGTTGGCCAATCTGTCTATATTACATGTTCGGCTAAGGGAGGATTCCTGGCCCTACGGGGTGCGCCACATGATGATGATGATGATGATGATGCAGTGCATAACTCCATAAAAGTACAAATAGTTTTTATGTTATAAAAAAACTATATGTATATGCGATTTCAAAGAATAAAAAAATCGAAAGTACTTGGTTTACTTGTACAAGAAGTTTTAAAAGAAGTATATGATGTACGATTTCAAGAAAGTATAAGATATTTTAAGTGAAGTATGTATGTATGTAAATGATGTTTTAAAGAAAGTATAAGAAGAAGAAGTATGTGATGCATGTTTTATACGTATGCTATTTTAAAGAAGCGTACAAAGTATGTTTGCCATGTCAATTGAAATAAATATGCATGGTTGCAAACAAGGCATGAAAGGTGTTTATGATGCATGCTTTATAATGCTTTACATGACATTATAGAGCCAAGTAGGAAAAAATGCATATAGAAGCATAGCACGCTCTTTTACATATTTTTCTTACTGAGCGTAAACTCACCCTTTTACGAACATTTTTCATACAGACTATCCGAAGTAATCCCTCGCTCTCGATAGAAGAGCCTCAGAGTGGATCTTGAAAGTTTACCTTCGAGAGACGCTTCCCAAGTAGTATAGAAGGTATACTTATGTAATTATGCAAAGTAAATTGTAATTCAGTCATGGTACAGTACAGCTGACATATTGAATATAAGATGTCGGGGATTTAAGTTAAGATGATGCATGAGATCCTATGGAAACGAATGGTACATATATACATGTATCATTAGTCTGTTTTATTGAAATTGAATTATTCATATTGAGCTGTTAGATATTAAGCTTAAGAAAGAAAGTTATGATGACATTGACAAGCAAATCTAATCAAGTTAAGTGGAAAAGAGAAAAAAGGTGAAAAATGAAATGTATGGTGACTGGGACGTCACAGAATCATCTTCTTCTTTTACCTTTTTTGTGACGTCCCCGTCACTTCATCTTATCACTTATCTTTTTCCTTCTTTATTTAGATTTAGTTCATCAATGTCATCCATCTTTTCTTTTTCTTAGCTAATTACCAATAGCTCAATAGATAAAATATTTCTTTTAATAAAACCTAATAATGATATATATAAATATCATTCCATTTCCACAGGATCTCATACATCATCTTATCTTACATCCCCGACATCCTATATACATAAAGACTAATTGTACTGTACCGTAGCTGAATTAAAATTTACTATACATATGAACATATGAGTATACCTTCTATACTAACTGGGAAGCGTATTGAGAAGGTACACTGCAATCTTTCCAACACAAGCTCCTCTATTCGGAGCGAGGCTCACTTCAGATAATCTGTAGGAAAAATGGTCGTAAAAGGATGAGTTTACGCTCAGTAAGAAAAGTATGTAAAAGAGCGTGCTATGCCTCTATATGCACTTTTCCTACTTGGCTCTATAATGTCATGTAAAGCATTATAAAGCATGCATCATAAATATCTTTCATGCATTGTTTGCAACCATGCATATTTATTTCAAATGACATGGCAAACATACTTTCTTTAAAACATCATACTTAAACTTCTTTCTTTAAAACATCATACTTCATATCATACTTTAAAACATACATCATATACTTCTTCATACATACATCTTGTACTTTGAAATAGATGGAGACTATGTACAGTATTTAAGCGATTGAGTCGTCATATAAACCGTTCATTCCCATTTATATGACTCTAATCATGCATTGGTACAGTAGTGCACTCTGCATAGGTCAGGGATTCTCTCCTGCCTTTAGAAATCCACAGTGAACACTAATCGGGTGTCACATGTGGGATTGAGGACCTGACTAGGGTTCCTCGCTCAACATACATATTACTGAGGACTTGATCAGAGTCACTCAGCCATCAGAAATGCATAATCATCACGCAGTCCATAGTCTCAAAACATTTATAATATACTTTTTCAAAAAAACTTTTTGTGTTTAAATCAAATAAGCTTTGAAAGTTCTTTTCATTCATGGCAGTCGACTGGCCTCATAGGGCAGTCGGCTGCTGCTTCATAACTTCTTTTATCGAAATTAATTTCATTTAAAATTCTGATATTTTCATCTTGAAAATACATGGGGGCAGTCGACTGGTCCATATAGCAGTCGACTGGTTTTCAAACAGAATGCTTCTTAGCAAATAGCAGTCGACTGGTCATATAGGCAGTCGATTGGTTTTGAAACAGAATGCATTTTGGCAAATAGCAGTCGACTGTCACATATAGCAGTCGACTGGTTTTCAAACAGAATGCATTTTTGGCAAATAGCAGTCGACTGTCCCATATAGCAGTCGACTAGTTTGAAACAGAATGCTTCTGGGTAATTAGCAGTCGACTGGCTTACATAGCAATCGACTGGTTTGAGTCGGTTTTCGAGAAACGGCGTTTTAGTTGTCTCTAGGCAGTCGACTTCCCTTTAAGGCATTCGGCTGCCCCTAGCCTAATTGGTACTAGGAGACAAGTCCGAAAATGTCATTTTTTCCTGCATGAAATCAGCTGGTGTTTCTTTCCAAACCACATACAAGCATCATAAAACATGCGGACATAGCCGCCTTACGTCCGTTACATAAATTTCTTACCTCGATTCCTTCGAGAACGCAAGATCACTTGATGCGTCACTTTAGCTTTTCACTTCCTCAACCTAAAATCATCATATCAATTCAAATCTTTAAACCATCATCATACATATATCATACTAACTCAAAACAACTCCAAATCATAAACAAAGTTGTAAGAACCATCTTCTTCTCTTACCTTCACTAGAGACCAAAATCTCAAACCTTGAGATCTCTTCCAATACTTGGAATTAATCCACCTAACTTTGGATATCTCTTAGTCTAACTACAAGGATCGTTTTTCGTCTAATGAACTTAATGAATTGCTGGAGAATTAAGGCAGCTTATCAAGGTAACTTATGTTGAAAACTTAGGGAAAATGGAGGAAGAACGTGAGGGAGGGCTGGAAGAGGGCTGGCGTAGGGTGATGGGATGATGAGGGTGATGAGTCATGCAAGATGCATTAATTGCTTCTTATCCCCTCATCAATCTCAGTCATGCTTTACTCCTTGACCCCTTTTTGACTCATTTAACTATTAATTCCTCCTTTCCTTTCTTCAATAGCCACATGTCCAATTAAATTTCTGATTTTATTTCCTTTCTCCTACTCTTAATATTTCCTGATATCAACATATTGTATTTGACTTATTGACATTCAACTTTATTATTTCTTCTATAATCCATACATCAATCATACATTATTCATACATCCATTACACATCAACTTCATAGTCATTTAATCATATTAGATTGAAATACTTTACGAACATGGAGGAATACATGGAAATTGGGGATTTCACATTTTTCTAGTGACCAAATTTTCAAATTTTGAGATCTCTTCCAATACTTGGATTCAATCCACTAAACTTCAAACATAGCGTCGTCTAGTCGCTATAATCATTTTTCGTTTAACAAACTTAACGATTTGGTTACTAAACAAAGGTGTTTGTCAAAGGGAGTGGGAATGGAACTTAAGAGGAAATGGAGTGGAACGAGAGTGAGGGAGAAGGCTAAGTGTTGCTGTCGACCTTGATGGAGAAGGATGATGACAAGGCAGCTTCATTAAATGCTCATCAATCCCTTATCATCTCAGTCATGCTTCCTTTGACCCCTTTTGACTCATCTTTGACCCTTTAATTCTCTTCTTTTTCCATTCTCATATCAGCCACACATAATCATTTAATTATGAAAATCTGATATTAATTTTATCATCCAATTAAATCAATTCATCTTAACCTTTGACCATCATTATTTGACCATTCACTTAATTGGTCTCCTTTCTTCCATATAACATTTATCTTTACTTACACTTAATTTCTGATATTTAATTCTACAAAATCTGACATTTATTTTACCATACTCTAAGCATTCCCATAATATCAGAATTGACTTCTTTGACTATTTGACCTTCTATTTCATTACTTCTTCCATGTTCCATACATCCTCCATACTTCATAATTCTCATATTTATTTATTTCATTTAAGCTAAAATACTTTACCATTATGGAGGAATTACATGAAATTGGGGATTTCACACTTGGTCAATAAGTTCCTATGTCCAAAATTCATTCTTTCTCTCATAATCTCCCATTTCAGATATTTCTCTTTATATACAAATTGCCATTCATGAATTTTTACTTCCTATATATATAATTTCATTTGCTATTTTTAGTTTTATAATTGATCCTAATTCATTATTATGTTTATTCTATAATTACCATTCATAAAATTACACTAATTTCTTCTATCACCTTCATGGCTGCACAGATTGTCTTTCCCCAAAACCAAGGCCGACAGTTCACTATGAATCCTTCCTTATTGTTTTCACTTATTTTATTTTATTTTATTTTATTTTCAACTCAATTTATAGACATCTTCTATTTCACCTAAACTTTTCATCAAAGACCTTTAACTCCTTAATTATCATCGTCAACCTTCAGCCAATTCTCAAATCCGAATGGCCCCTTGGATAATATAAATTTATCCCCTTCAAACACTAACTTGAAACCAAATTTGTTGAGCAAACTTACAGACACAAGATTTTTCCTAACTTCTGGAACATAATAAACATTAGTTAAAGTTAATATCTTTCCAGAAGTAAAATTTAAATCTATTGTCTCTTTGCCTTTGATTTCAGTTGTTGAAGAATTCCCCATGTAGAGCACATTGCCTTCCTCTTCCTCTTGGAAAGTTTTGAACAGAGCTTTGTTTGTGCACACATGCTTTGTAGCACCAGAATCAATCCACCATGCTTCTTTGTCTTCAAGGACCTTGATCTCAGAAATTACAGCAACAAAGTTGTCCTTGGTTGCCATGGATGCACCTTTCTTCTTTTTGAATTTCTGACCTTTGATGGAATGCTCCTTTTTCTTTGTGGATTTCTTGCTGGGTTAAACATCCTCCACCACATGGACCTTGGAGATGTTAGTCTCCTTTTCTTTTTCATTCTCCTTGCGATATTGTTCCTCTATCCGAAGATAGCTTGCAAGGTACTCAAGAGATATATCTTCCTTTTTGTGTTTCAAGGTCCTCTTGATATCTTTCCATGTTGATGGGAGTTTATCAATGATAGAAGATACAATGATTGATTCATCCATAGACATATTATATTGCTTGAACTTATTTAGGATGATTTCAATCTCAGCAAATTGTTCCATGATAGATTTGGATTCATTCATTTTGAAAGAATTCCAACTTGTCACTAGAAACTTTTTGCTAGTTGCATCTTCTGCCATGTACCTTGCATCTAACTTATCCCACAATTCTTTTGCTGTAGTAACTGTGATATATGTATCAAATAGGGAATTAGACATACCGTTCAAAATGCAACCCCTACAGGTGTAGCCATCGTTTTCCCATTTCTGTCTTTGATGAACTTCCTCACTTGATTCATTTTCTTTCTCTTTTGGCTTTGGAGTAGTGAGGACATATGTTGAGTGTGGTGAGGAGAATCCGCATCTTTTGTTGCCACCTTAGAAAATTCCCTCCATCAAATCTTTCCAATTTTTGAAAGTTGGTAGCCATCTCTCTCAAGAAATCCATCTTCATTACAGCCATAAATAATCCTAGGATTGTTGTACAAATGATATTTCTTTGGTGTTGAACCTCCTTGGTGGATATGAAGATGACCTTGAGTGTTCTTGAGTGCCTTGAATCACCTTGAACTTTGATCTCCTTGGTAATCACGAACAAATGCAGAAATGGCCTCTAGGCGTGCTGCTATAATGTCACTTTCCTTAGCATTATTTCGCCCCCACCAATTACGGTATGCAACAGGGGTTTATCAAATATCCCTAGGATACAAAGAAGCTCTTGTTTAAAATCACTTTGCACTAGTGAAATTAAACCACTAAATACCCTTGACAAGTACAAAAGTATCTTGTCTTAGCCACTATCTTCTGCAGCAAATAATGTCTAAGAGATTTATCTTTAGTTTGAGAGTGAGAGGGAAGAAAGAATATCAGAGTTATTCTGGCATATTTTGATATTTCTACCAAGTATGAACTTGACATCTCTATTTATAGAGATTAATTCCAAGTGATGTGACCTTTAATCAAGTGATATGATTTTTCAATTGTATTCTTTGATTCATCAAACACAGTTGTTTAACAAGATCACAACTTTTGGAGACAAATGGCAATGTTGCTTAACCATTCAGAAGTTGAATAACATCTTTTGGATGAGTTTGTAACTCTTTAAGCAAGAAACTAGCCGTTGTATACACTTTTTATACTGGGCAGTCGAATGCCCGAAAATGGTAGTCGAATGTCGTAGTGTATTTTTAAAACAGTGAGCAATTCCAGGTAAGGCAGTCGGCTGCCCTCTCAGGGCTGCTCTAACATTAATTTTATACAGAAGCTTGACTGTATTATAGGCAGTTGGCTGCCTTATATGGGCAGCTGACTGTCCTATAAAGGCAATTGACTGCTCCCCAAGGCAGTCGACTGCCTTCCCAAGGCATCCAACTGCCTTAGTGTAAATTTTAAATAGAATGTTTTCTGCACATGGGCAGTTGACTGCCCTTCCAAGCTTCAATTAATCAAGTTTACTTCGATTTTCTTAACCCGGAACCTTACCAAGGCATTAGTTTCTTAATTCCATTGATTAAACTTTATATTTAATCAATAATTCATCTACTTATTTTGAAAATATTCCAACACTATCAAATATGCAGTAGAGTGCTTTGTGAAATTTGTGAGGTATGAAAGGATGGGTTTGATTAGTGAATCTGATTCTACTACATCAAACTGGTGCCTTGGAAGTTATGATCTGTATTTGGAGAAACGAATTATTTCTGTGCTGCGATTAAGGAGCTTAGGTGGACAAATAAAAGGGTTGACAGAAGCTCTAGCAAAATCAGGTGTTGATAGAGAGATGTTCATGCATGGATGGCGGTAACAGGATTTAGTAGAAACAGGGGATATGGTATTCATTCCGGTTTGTTTTTGTTCTTTTGGTCTCTGTTCTGTCTGACCAGATATTTCTATTGTGTTTATTTCTTTTTTTTTCCAAGTCTCAAGTTGAACATGTGATCTGGTTAGAAGATCGCTAAAATAGAGGAACCAGAAATTGTATTTTGACTACATAAAATTAGTAGTCATATTTCAGTTTAACCAAATTAATTAATCCATTGTCAGATTAGTTCGGTTGGTTGGTTAAAATGATTTTAAAATTAATTTTGATTTTTGGTTAATTTGATTAATTAAACAAATTAACTGAAATATTAAAAAAACTCAAAAAATTAAACTAAAAATATTTGAAATATATATTTAATATTTAAAATTTAGATAATATTTTTTATCAGGTTTTAGATAATATTTTAAGTTTAATGTTGTTAGAGTTTTTAACTTGTACTTTGATATTTCAATATTTTGTTGGCCGATATTGTCCAGTTTGTTTCACATATGATAAATTAAAATTTTAAAATATAATTTAACTTAAATATATTTTATTTCATTTTTTATGTAACCAAAAAAAATTAAATATATTTTATTACTGCGGTTAGTTTAGTTAATTAACTTAATTTAACTGGTTCAATTAATTTTGAAATTAAAAAATTTCACTTCAATTAATGAAAAAAATAAATTAATTCAATTAAATTCGATTTTAATCAATTAAATTTGAAATTAACTGAAATTTTCCAATTTCATTTCTCAGAAGGTAAAACTGTGGAAGACTCGATGTTAGACCTGGCAATTCGTGTCTCCGTGTCATGACATGACATGACACGAGTTCAGACACGACACGAATTATCAAAACACGAACACGACACGAATTATAAAACGTGTCTGAATAGTAAACACGAAACACGATACTTTTTTTATACGTGTAACACGTGACACGACACGATTGATACGTGATAATTAATCGTGTCACACGACACGACACGATTTAGATAAAATAACACGAAATTGACACTACACGAATAGACACGACACGAATAGACACGAATGACACGATTAAAAATAAAATATAATAAAAATGATAAAAAAAATATTTTTACATTTTTTACATCTATATTAATTAACATTCAAATATTAATAACAAATATAACAAAATAATAATATTTTCAATCCATACAATCCATAATATGACTAACATTCATCAATTCATTGTCATCATATGGCTATGATTTAAGATTAAGTATATAAAATAAATCAATAAATCATTAATAAGTATATTAATATTATTCTTACTATAATAATTTGTATATTAATATTATGTTATTTTATTTTCTATAATGTGATAATTGATATAGAGTAAATTAATAAACTATGAAATCTCTTAGTATACTGAATAATGTAATTTTGTAAAGTATAAACTCATAATTTCTTATGAATATTATGTGATACAGTTAGTGTCCGTGACATAAAATAATTAATTAATTATACAATCTTTTATTAGTATAATACAATATTTATATTTTATACATTATAATAAAAAATATCATGTATATTTATACATTATAGTATTGTATTTAAGTTCTTAACTTAAGTTCTTAATACTTTATTTTCAAAATTTATAAAATTTTATTATCTTAACCATAAATTAATTTTCATAACACATTATACTAATATATTACAATTGTTCATTTGGTAAAACACTTATGTATTTTACTTTTGGTCAAGGTTCAATTCCCACTAAAAACATATATGATTATCGTGTCTTATACATGTATCCGTGTATTCGTGTATCCGTGTAACACGATTTTCTTTAAACGTGTTTTCGTGTCGTGTACGTGTTAATCGTGTATTCGTGTAACACGAAATTCTTAAACGTGTTTCCGTATCTTACACGTGTTTAGCCGTGTCGACACGGCTAAACACGAAAATTGCCGTGTCTAAATTCGTGTCGACACGGATAAACACGAAACACGAATTTTTCAAACACGTACACGGTTTTTTCGTATCGTTTTCATGTCGTGTCACCCGTATCGTATTTAGATTTGTCAGGTCTACTCGATGTACACGCAAGCGAAGCAGACTTCCAATACTAGAGACTTTTGCGGGTCTTTTGGGTTTGGTTTCTTTCGTTTTCTTGCCCTTTTTTTTTTCTTGGGTTTGGTTTTCTTACCTGTTTTGATCTTTATGTTGAAAGGAAACAATACGAAAAGAAAGACTTTTCTCTTCTTGCTTTCGGGGAAGGCTGAAGCCTCCTCACCCTTTGCGATATTTGCACTTGCACATTTTGGTCGGTTCAATCAAAAAAGGCAACTCTTATTCTGTCTTTTCCATAGATTTTCAAAATTATGAAATGAGACTTTATAATGGGTTCGGAAAAGTAATTCCACGGTTCAATTCAAACAATCAGACTTTATGGCCAAAGAGTAAGCAGGGATAGGTCTAGCTGTTATTATATTTTTAACAGAATTAAGTTTAAAATTCGATTTAACATTTCTTTTTATATCTCCTTATGAACCAAAAGAAATGGAAATGGGGTAAGATTTACAGAGTTTGGTGTTTGTGGGTATCAAAATTTTAGATCTAGTAGAGCCTATAAAGATAAAAAAAAATACATGAAAAAGGAGAAAATACGAGACTGTTTTGAGGGTTTTTAGGCTGATCGTTCACAATACCCAAAATTCTGAAAAACGCCCATTCGGCGAAGAAGAAAGGATGCGCGCGCCCGATCAAGGGGGTAAGATGGGTGACTTGCACGCACAATACTTTCTGTCTCTGGCGCATGAAGTTCACGCGCCCGAGTAAAAAAAAAAGGCCTTATTTTGGCGTTTTCCTTTCCTGGGCATTGGGCCGACCAATTCCTTTCATCTTCGGCTGTTTGTATGCATTAAGTTGGTCATGAATTATTTGAGTAATTTGGGCCAACAGTTTTTTGTTATTAATTTTAATAGGCCATTTTGCATGGAATTAATTTAGGCTAAATAATTTTATTATATTTTGGACTGTTTTACATCAAATTTCAGTTATGTAATTTTTTATAATTTTATGAATAATTAGATTATTTTCACAATATTAATATAACTATGAAAACTTCTCATTATTTTGGATCTTATGAGGATTTTTCATAAATTCGAAATTTTTGTAAATGCTGAAATTTTTTTTATTTGAATAATTTTGTGAAAATTATCATAAAATTACGAAAATTTGATTTATGGCCTACTTTGGCATTTTGGAGAATTTTGCAATCTCATAATATTTAAAAATTTTCATAAATTGTGTGAATTTTCATAAATTATGAATTGTGGAAATAATCATGAAAATTTATGGGTGATTTGTCAAAATTATGAGAATATGATTTTGAATATGTATGTGTGCTCATTTTGAATATGTAAAATTTTGTTATTTTATACTGAAGCACATATAGCTAAGTTTATTCATATTATTCGGAACTAAAATTACCTTATGTTAATTGCAATTTTAAAAATATGAATAAAACTTAGAATTTTGCTAATATGTCTAAGTGATTCATAATTTGTTTAATTAGGGCTTAGCCATAGCAACCTTAATTAAATAAAATTATATTGTGATGGAATCACATAACTAAATTAGACATAGATTGAAATTAGTTATGAAATTATAATAAATTTTGTCCCACAAGAATTTTTATTATAATTCTATAACTAATTAGGATAAAATATCGAATTAGTTTCTTAATTTACTCACAGGGATTAGGAAATGACATAATTTGATAGTTTTATCATTATAGTATGAATGTATTAGAATTAGAACTTTAGCCCACAAGCAAGTTTTATGTTTGAGATTCATAATTGATTAATAAAACATGTTTGTATTGGTAGACATGATTAAGTTTGCCTCAGAAACTTTAGATACATAAGCATGTTATTTCTTCTATGCAATATTTCCTCATGCTAGTATTAACCTAGAAATGCCCGAATTGGATGGAGAGAATTACAAGATTTGGATGGAGAGAATTCTCCTCCTATTAGGGTGTATAGACATAAACTATGCTATAAGGAAAGACAAACTCATACTTACTAAAACCAACACTCCAGCCCAAGAAGCTTTACATGAACGCTGGGAGCAATCCAATAGCCTTAGTGTCATGTATATTAAGACAAAAATATTTGCTGGGATACGAGTTTTTGTCGAACAACATACCAACGTTAGGACCTTGCTGAAGGCAATAGATGATCAATTTGTCACTTCAGACAAGGTGTTGGCCAGCACTCTAATCATGAAGTTCTCATCAATGAGACTCATCAATGTGAAAGGAGTGCGCAAGTACATAATAGGGATGAGAGATATAGCAGCCCAACTCAAGAAGCTGGAGGTGGATATGTCTGAATCTTTCCTGGTGCACTATATACTGAACATTCTTCCAAAGCAATACAAACCATTCAAGATATCATACAGCACACATAAAGACAAATGGACCATCAATGAATTGATGACTATATCTGTACAGAAGAAGGGAGACTGCTGATGGAATTAGGTGAGCGTGCCTTTTTAACAAACCATGGAAAGAACAAGGACCGAGCCAAGGACAAGGGAAAAGGCAAAATTCCTGCCCAAGCTGACATTAAGAAGAAAGAGTCTAAGTGTTTCTTCTGTAAAAAGAAGGGACACATGAAGAAGGATTGCGCAAAGCTTCAGCAATGGCTTGTTAAGAAAGGTAATCCGCTCTCTTACGCTTGTTTTGAATCAAATACGGTTGAAGTTGGACATAACACATGGTGGATTGATTCTAGATCTTCAATTCACATTTCAACTTCCTTTGAGGGTATGACAAACCTAAAGAAGTCAGTGGGAAATGAAGAGAACATCTATTCTAGAAACATGGTGCGCTGGCGTGTTGAAGGGGTTGGAACCTATACTCTGGTTCTTAAGATTGGTTTTGTTTTGCAATTATCAAAGATCTTTTATATTCCTAGTTTCTCGAGAAATTTAATCTCTATGTCAAGGCTAGTACCTTATGGATATTCTTTTCAATTTTTAAATAAATCATTATTGATATATTTCAAATTTAATATTGTTGAGAATGGTACCTTATGTGATGGTCTTTTCTCTATCGATTTGCAAAATGACACTACTCATAACTCCTTGCATGCTCAAACTAGCACTAAAAGATGTGTTATGAATGACGATTCTTCCACCTTATGGCACCGAAGATTAGGTCACATCTCTATAGATAGAATTAAGAGATTGGTAAATGACAGAATACTAAGTACTCTAGATTTTACTGATTTCAACACTTGTGTGGATTGCATTAAGGGCAAGCAAACCAACAAGTCTAAAAAAGGTGCTAATAGGAGTTCAACCGTATTGGAAATCATACATTCTGACATATGCTGTCCAGACATGGACGCACATGGTTAGAAGTACGTCATCACCTTTATTGACAATTACTCGAGGTTTATGTATCTTTACATACTTCATAACAAGAACGAAGTATTAGATGCCTTCAAGATCATTAAGGCTAAAGTAGAGAAACAATGTGGAAAACCCATAAAGATAGTAAGAACTGATAGAGGCTGGGAGTATTACGGTAGATACATTGAAGATGGACAAGCACCTGAACCATTTGCAAAGTTCCTTCAAGAAAATGGGATTGTTGCCCAATATATCATGCTTAGTTTAACAGATCAGAATGGTGTTACAGAAAGAAGGAACTGAACTTTAATGAAAATAGTGCGTAGTATGCTTAGCTGCTCAAGACTACCTAAATTCTTGTGGATTGAAGCTCTTAAAATGGCAGCATATAAATAAACCGAGTTCTAACCAAGGTTGTTCCAAAGACACCTTTCGAACTATTCAAAGATTGGAAACCGAGTTTGCATCATATGCACGTTTAGGGATACCCACAAGAAAAGAAACTTGATGTAGGACCATAAGTGGGAATTTCATGTGATATGTTGAATAGTCCAAGGGCTACAGATACTATTATCCATCTCATAGCACTAGAATTGTGGAATCAAGGAATGCCAAGTTTCTTGAAAATGACTTGATCAGTGGGAGCAATCAATCTCAAGACCTAGTTTCTGTGAGAGATCAACCCTCTACTTCAAGTCAAAGGTTGGTTATCGTAAACAATATCCCTTCTATGCAGCTAGATATTGAACAACCAATCATTGAAGATCCACAAGTAGTTGATAACTTACCCGTAGACGAGGCTCCTCTAGATATGCCAGAATTGAATGAGCAACCAGTTGAACAACATGATCCTCCAGAGAATGTTGAACCAATATTAAGAAGGTCTACTAGGTAAAGGAAGTCAACCATTCCTAGTGATCATATTGTGTATCTACAAGAGTCCGATTTTAATGTTGGGGTCGTTAATGATCCAGAAACGTTTTCACAAGTCATGAACAGCAAAGAATCAAAAATATAGTTCGATGTTATAAAGGATGAGATGGACTTGATGGCATCTAATGGAGTGTGGGATCTTGTCGAGTTGCCTATTGGGGCCAGGGCTATAAGGCTGTAAATGGGTCTTTAAGACCAAGACTAACTCATTAGGCAACATTGAGTGTTATAAGGCAAGATTCATAGCCAAAGAATTCACTCAAAAGGAAGGAATTGATTACAAGGAGACTTTCTCTCCTGTATCTAAGAAAGATTCTCTCTGTATAATAATGGCGCTAGTTGTACATTTTGACTTAAAGTTGCAACAAATGGATGTGAAAATGGCTTTCCTCAATGGTGATCTAGAGGAAGAGGTCTACATGAAACAATCTGAAGATTTTTCCTCTAGTAATGGTGAGCATTAGGTCTGTAAGCTTAAGAAGTCCATATATGGGTTAAAACAAGCTTCTCGCTAATGGTATCTAAAATTCCATGAAGTTAGCTCTTCATTTGGTTTCGTTGAGAACATCATGGATCAATGTATATACCAAAAGGTTAGTGGGCACAAGATTTGTTTCCTTGTGTTGTATGTGGATGATATACTGCTTGCAGCTAATGATA
This sequence comes from Heritiera littoralis, assembly GCA_031772115.1. Taxonomy (NCBI): domain Eukaryota; kingdom Viridiplantae; phylum Streptophyta; class Magnoliopsida; order Malvales; family Malvaceae; genus Heritiera; species Heritiera littoralis. The sequence continues at coordinate 2,685,662 of JAPDPK010000090.1, forward strand.
AGGGGATGCTATGTGAGGTGAAACAATTTTTTCTAAGAACTTTGATATTAAGGATATGGGTGAGGCATCTTATGTCATTAGCATAAAGATCCATAGAGACAAACATAGAGGCATATTAGGTCTGTCATAGGAAACCTATATTAATAAAGTCTTAGAAAGGTTTAGAATGAAAGATTGTTCACTAAGCGCAGCTCCCATTGTGAAGGGTGATAGGTTCAATTTGAACCAGTGCCCGAAAAATGATTTTGAGCAGGAACAAATAAAGAACATTCCATATGCCTCAGCTATTGGAAGCATTCTGTATGCACAGATCTGTACTAGGCCTGACATTACTTTTGCTGTGGGAATGTTGGGTAGATACCAAAGAAACCCGGGGATGGAAAATTGGAGAGCTGCGAAGAAAGTGCTTAAATATATGCAAGGCACTAAGAACTACATGCTTATGTATAGACAGAGCGATGAGTTGGAAGTGATTGGCTACTTAGATTCAGACTTTGCTAGCTGTGTTGATTCTGGAAAATCAACATCCAATTATATCTTCATGTTTGCCGGCAGAGCTGTTTCTTGGAAGAGCGCTAAGCAGACACTGACTACCACTTACACTATATAGGCTACCTTACATGGTGTATGGCTTAAGAGTTTCATTGTTGTGCTTAGAATTATTGATTTCATATCTAAGCCATTGAAGATGTATTGTAACAATTCAGCTGTGATATTCATGGCTAAGAACAATAAGAGTGGTAGTCGTAGTAAGCATATCGACATTAAGTACTTAGCCATAAGAGAACATTTTAGAGATAAAAAAGTGGTCATTAAACACGTCAGCACTGAATTAATGTTAGCTTATCCTTTGACTAAAGGCATGCCACCATTTAAATTTAAGGATCATGTAGAACATATGGGACTTGGTCCCACATTGTGATTTGTAAATGAGACTCTTATTAATGATGCAATGTTTCTCATTGGATTTATGTGCATTATTGTTTTATTTGAGAAATATCCCTGTTGTTTAGACCGAAGATAAACATAAGGGTTTATTCATTAAGTAAATATGGGTTAATTTAGAAACATTTTACATAGAAATACATGGAAGATAATACTCGCCACTAGAGGAACTATCGCAATGATTCATGTGATTTGTTTCTTCTATGAGTGAAATATATGGACCAAGTGGGAGAATGTTGGTATATTCTGGGATTACAGAATCTCGAATATTTGGCTAATCTCTATGAATCAGGTTGATTACCATAACTGTAGCCTGTGTATCTTGACCAAATTTGGTCCATTATTTCACGTGATTTTCAACCTAATTATTTTGGCTAATTTTGGACATAATTCCATGATGGTTGAAACTGTGATTTTGTTGCCATAATCAGCCAACTCTCATTAGAATAAATAAAGAGCTCCTTTCGGTCCCCGAGCACAAATATCTCATTCTGTAAAACACAATCTAGTGAGGCTTTGAGTGCTTGGAAAGCTTGGAAGCAATTCAAGGAAGCTTGTTGATTTCAGAAACCGAGTCAACAACAAACAAATAACAGAGCAATGGCTGGAGGTTAGTTCGATCTTTACTGTGTTTTATTCTGCATACAAGCTATAAACATGTTTCATATATGTTTAGAGACACGTTAAGCAGTAATTTCGATCTTACATAAAAGGGTTGACAAAAGCTCTAGCAAAATGAGGTGTTGATAGAGAGATGTTCATGCATGGATGGCGGTAACAGGATTTAGTAGAAACAGAGGATATGGTATTCACTCCGGTTTGGTTTTGTTCTTTTAGTCTCTGTTCTGTCTGACCAGATATTTCTATTATGTTTATCGTTTCTTTTTTTTTTTTCCGATTCTCAAGTTGAACATGTGATCTGGTTAGAGAAGATCGCTAAAATGGAGGAACCAGAAACTATATTTTGACTACATAAAATTAGTAGTCATATTTCGGTTTTAACCAAATTAATTAATCCATTGTCAGATTAGTTCGGTTGGTTAGCTAAAATGATTTTAAAAATAATTTTTATTTTTGGTTAATTCAATTAATTAAACAAATTAACTGAAATATAAAAAAATCCAAAAATTTAAACTAAAAATATTTGAAATATATATTTAATATTTGAAATTTAGATAATATTTTAAGTTTAATGTTGCTAGAGTTTTTAACTTGTACTTTCATATTTCAATATTTTGTTGGCCGATATTGTCAAGTTTGTTTCAAATATGATAGATTAAATTTTTAAAATAAAATTTAACTTAAATATATTTTATTATTTCGGTTGGTTTAATTAATTAATTTAATTAAATCCGGTTCAATTAATTTTGAAATTAAAAAATCTCAATCCAATTAATGAAAAAAAAATTAATTCAATTAAAATAAATTTTGATCAATTAAATTCGAAATTAACCGAAATTTTCCAATTTCATTTCTGAAAAGGTAAAACTGTGGAAGACTCGACGTTCACGCAAGCGAAGCAGACTTCCAATTCTAGAGACTTTTGCGGGTCTTTTGGGTTTGGTTTCTTTCGTTTTCTTGCCTTTTTTTTTTCTTGGGTTTGGCTTTCTTACCTGTTTTGATCTTTATGTTGGAAGGAAACTATACGAAAAGAAAGACTTTTCTCTTCTTGCTTTCGGGGAAGGCTGAAGCTTCCTCACCCTTACGTGTGACGACTCGGGTGCACCCACAGGCCACCGCCCGAGCTCACTCAACCGTATTGTCCGCTTTGGGGTGCACCACACGGGCCACCGCCCCTCACGGATTTATCGGGAATAAATTCCCAATTCGCGTCCCCCAGGAGGTTCGAACTTAGGACCCTTAAGTACCTAGTTCTTACACTCCTGGTACCATTGAGACAAGTTGATGTGAAGACCGAGAATTTTTGAAAAATAAATAGTAAATATCCGGGAAAATTTAATTTGGATAAGTTGCAATCCAAATTAAATAAGAAAAGAAATGGAGAAAATAATTTTTGGATATTAGGAAATTCAAAAATTTAAAGAAATAAAAAGGTATATATTTATATAATTATAAAATTATATTATATAAATATATTTTAAATGTTAAAGAAATAAAAAAAAATGTGAGTGAAAATATAATTATATAAATAGATTATATAATATATTTTTACATGTTTTTAAATAAGTATATATACATGAAATATATATATACTATTTAGATCAAAGTGTGTATATATACATATATTTTAAGATAAAGTATGTATATATGTATATTATAAAAATTTAATAGTATATGATATATATATATATATATAAATATCCAATTTTTATATACATACAAAATATATATATTTATATATATGTGTTTAAATTTTAATTATATATATAATTATATAAATATAATTATATATATAATAAATAAATAAATAAATAAAAAAAAAAGAAAAGAAAAGGGAGGGAATCGGGGTGCCAACCCGATTCCCATCTCCCTCTGTTGAAAATAGAAGAGAGGGAGGGAGGCGTGAAGGCCGGCAATGCCGGCGAGAAGGGGGAAAGGGGAAACCGCCGTCGGACGGGGAAGAGAAAGAAGAGGGGCCGGCGGCGGTGAGAACCGAAAGGAGGAGAGAAGAAAAAGAAAGAGGAAAACTGGCGGAGGATGAAGCGAAACAGGGGAAGAAAAGAGAAAGGAAATGGGGGCGGTGCCGCCCGATCTGGGCACCGCCGCCGTTACCATCGGTGCCGGTGAAGTCAGTTCAAGCAAGATGAACGACCGGCGGTGAGAGAAAAGAGAGAAATGGGAGAAAAAAGGGGCGGAAAAAGGAGGCCGAGACCCACTCCAGATCCACCGTCGTCCGCGCCGCCAATCACAAAACGGAGACCAGATCCGGCTTCATGGCCGTCGCGGGAAGCTTTGGGGTGGTCGAACCGCCGGAGATGGTGGCTGCCGGAGGGTGAACCGGCCGACAAGAAGTGAACCGGCCCGAACCGGCCTGAACCGGTCCGAACCGGTTCAGGCCAGAAAAAAAAAAAAACAAAAAAACAAAAAAGAAAGGGAAAGAAAAAGAAAAGAAAAGAAAAGAAAAGAAAAGGAGAAAGAAAAGAAGGAAGAAGAAGAAGAAGGAAAGGAAAAAGAAAGGAAGAAAAAAAAAATGTGGTAAGGAAAATTTAAGTCTTTTCGCTATATGTCTATTGGATTTATTGGAAATTTTCGGATTTATTTTCTAAATGAAAATATATGTTAATTTTTGAAATTGTAGCAAAAATGAAAATGAGACGAATGGTGGAATTCGGCAAGGCTCGAAAAATCGGAAAGTGCGCTAAGCTTGGCGAATAGGTAAGATACTTTTATAAAGCATTAGTAGCTTTATATTGTATGTGGGAATTATGATTTTATATATGATGCATTTATTTAATTGATTTTAAATGGAATTGTGATTTTTATATGATGCATCGATATAAATTGATTTGCTAAAAATGCTAAGAGGAACCACAACTGATGGTGGGGGTCTTAGTAAGAGGTAAAATTGGTGAGAATCAACGGCTGCAAGTATAAATTGTGTTTCCCTTGCAGGAGGTTAGGGAAAATTAAGCCGTTATGCTGCCGAAATTCTTAGGAAAACGTTGAGGAAAAATATTTAAGTTCTCACGTAAATGGAATCTTGGAAATAATTATTGAAAAATATACATTTAAAGGACTTTATGATATTACTGGAGAAGTTTGATATTGAAATCGATGAAAAGATAGATCGTTGAAACACGATAATGTAATGAATTATATGGTTTAAACCTTAAGACTCGATAAATCCAGTGATGTTAATAGCACAAATGGTATCAAGTTGAGATTGAGGTGGAATTAATTATTAGACGGATCCTGATACAGTGATGATTATAGAAATGATAAATTCAAATGAATGGACCGTTTTAGTGGTATGATTGTGATATTGATGTTAAATAGATGTGAACTGAGATTTTTGCAATAATATGGATAGTCGCAAGACGACTTAAATGATTGAAACACTGTTGATAGTGGAAATTGGCAAATCCTTTTAAGTGGTAAATTGCCAATCAAAGAATTGAATTGAGGACGTTTTATAGATAATTCTAGCATGATATTACATTCTACAGACTATATGAAAAGTGAATTGAGGATTGTGATTTGATTTTACGATAGTAAATGAAATTGAACCGCAAGTTGAGGATTCTGAATATGTACCTATAGGTCAAACCATAAATGGATTTGATAAGCGATTATTGATCTTGTGGTTCTATAATCCTCGATGTCGACTCTGGAATAGATAACGAATGAGGATATTAATATTGCATAATTTCAGTATTTTGATGGCTATATAGTGACATGATATTTAAATATTTATGAATACTAAGAGGATTCATACAAGTGATGTGGTCTTAGTATTAATAGTGAAAGGTAGAAATGATTGGTATAGTTTATAGCTATTGAAAAAGGATATCGAATACTGAATGACTTGAATACCAAATGATCTGATTATTGAATAATCGGAGTACTGAATAAGTTGAAAACTGAATGAAATGAATATTGAATTGATTTGAACACTGATTTACTGATGTGTCAGAAGGATAGTTTGAAATCGAACGATTGATAGTGATAAAGTTAAATGAATTGTTTCACCGTATTAGAGGAAGGTATTACTTATATTGACATTTGAAGCTATTACTAAAATTACATACGGAGATGATTTCATAGCATCGCTTTTAAGCATAATCTGCTATAGTTTCAGATGTCATAATAGCATTTATATAAATGCTATAAAGTATAGATTAGCTTTAAAAATAAAGTATATGGTATATATACGTATTTTTATATACGAAACCTTTTAAAGAATTTCACCATATGCTTTACATGATTTTAAAACGAAAAGCTAAAGATTTAAATGTTTTATGAGACTGTAGGCACCCTAAAAGAATTAAATTCAATAAAGCATAGTGGAAACCGCCTAATTGGAGCTTTGCTCATTAGGCAGATATGCTTGTCCGACAATAGTCGTGGACAGGTCTCAGTCACGCCTGATCAGTGGGGCTGAGAGAGATGAGGTCTATGGCCATAGATAGCGCCCTAGTTGGTTTCCAGGGGACGATGACATGATTTTCACTGCTAGCTACAGTGATTTAAGTCTTTATTGATAGAGATGATAGGGATCTAGCCTAGTCTCTAACCGATATGATATGAAGTCTAGAGTATGATTTTATTGATATGAACTCTAGACTTGACATGATTTATACTGTACATGAAACAGATTTGAAATGAAATATGTTTTGAACAGTACATGTTTTAAACATGTTTTAAAAGTCCATGAGATATGATTTCGACACTTATATGATTTATATGTGATTTTGTGTCGAACATGGCATGATATGTGGTCTAGAGTATAGTTTGATTTGATATGAACTCTAGACCTGATATGATTTACAGAATATGTTTTAAAAGTATATGATAAATGATTTCGACACTTACATGATTTATATAAGATTTTGTGTCGAATTTGAAATGACATGCGGTTTAGAGTATAGACTGATTTGATATGAACTCTAAACCTGATATGATTTATAGTATATGAAAAATGTTTTAAAACCGCACATGTTTTAGACATGCTCCGAAAACGAATACATGAACTGGAAATGAACATGTTTCTATCATGTCTTAAAGGCAAATTTGAAATGAATTGAAAATTCATATGTTGAGCATGTCCTAAAGTATATATGATATGATTTGAAAAGATAGCGGTTTATACAGAAAAATTTCATGAATTGCATATTAAACCCTGATATGATAATATGCTTAGTATATGAGAATTCCATGAGGAATGTCATGACTAGACGTTAATGATGCTTCATCTATACGATGACATGATACGATATGATATATGAATGTAAGATTGATATGAAGAGAATTCTGATCTTACTCTATCGTGATCATAAATTCCCATACGATAAGTGATACTAATTGATATAAGACGGGAATATGATTGTTAAATGTAAAGTGACTCGATAGGATATCTCAATTAAATATGAAGAATATATGAGGAGCATCATGACTCGGTGGTAGCGATATTTCATCGATATGATGTCATGATATGATATGAAACATGAATATAGAAATACACGAAGAGAATTCTGACTTCGTACCATCGTGATCATGATCCACAATATGAGAATTGATAAGAGATGATATGATAATCGATAAGAGATAATAGAATACAGAAGTATGATTATGAAATGAAAAGTGAAAATGAGAAGTAATAATAAGATGTATCGATGAGAAAGGATTAACTGTAATTGCATCATTGCAAGTTTAAGCATTGCAGTTTAAGACAGTGTAATCCTACTTCTGTATTTATATTAGTATCTTACTGACGTGACGTGGTTTTGCTCACCCCACTAAATTTCATCTCTTTCAGATTATTGAAGTTAACATCTGCCGTGTGAGCTGCTAGGTGGGCATCGGAGACGGTGTATGGACTTGGTACTAGTTTCCGGAGGTATATGGAACTTAAAAATACTTGTTTACATGTATGACTTTAATTGATGCACAGTACATATTTTGTTTAACAAGTCGGGATGTAACTAAGAACCGTTTCCGTGTTTGTTTAATATTTAAATGGAATGACTATAAGCCACCTAGATAGTATAGTAACTACACTGACACCGAATACAAACCTTAAAATGAAAAAGAAAAATTTAGTCCATAAATTTGTAGACTAAGAAAAGTATAAGAATCGAGTGAAAGTTGCGGTCTTCGGGTCGTGACAGATTTAATGGTATCAGAGCACGGTTTGTCTAGTACGTGTCAGTGTAGTTGAGACAGTGATAGTGTTACATCCCATGTACTGTGTAGTGTCTACATGTAAACTTGTTGATTTTCAATCTGTACCAAGATTAGTCAGCTATTGGTATAGGTGATACCAGTCGACGGCCTATTGAAACAGGCTGGGCTTTGACATAAAGATGCCAATCGATGCCCTATTAAAACGGACTGGAAACCGTTAACGAATGGTATCGATATGGTTTAGAAGAATTGTGTATCACCTTAAAGGAATATGATATGAATGATCGAGAATGATTGATTGTGGCAATTTATATGGAAGATAATGGAATGATTGTATAGAATATGATCGATATGTGAATTGAAAAGGATTGAAAGAAGTAAAGAGATAGCCAACAAAAAAAAAATGATTGAACCCAAATATATGGCTCGATTGAAAGTACAATCTCACCTTAATTATGAGAACTATTGGAAATTGAAAACTATGATTTCGAGTTATAAGGGAGCACGAATATGAAGCAGTTTTCGAATTTAAGATTGAAAGTGATCTCACTTTGGTTATCACATTGAGATGTAATGAGAATACTACATGAAAAGAGGTATAGAAAGAAAATGATTGATAAATGTTGCATTTATGGCAAGAGATGATTAACAGTAAAGTTTGCAATGAGGTGCAACCTTGAATTATCGATGTGACAATGAGTGTTGTGGGATAATACGAAACCCAAAAGAAATATGATTTTATGGAAGTGATTATAGACTGGTTGATCGAATTGAATCACTTTACCATTTTCAGACTTCTAGATTTCTCTAATGCCTTAGTCGAAATATAAATATGAAACAGAGAGAATGTGTGTGAAGTTCCAGTGAGCATTACATGTGATGGAATCTTGAATTGCCAAATGTTTATGGAAAATAGTAAAAGGCTTTGGGATTTCAAATTTATTGACGGCATCGCTCCATACTGATATGAAAATTCGAGCGTAATGTGGAAACGCTCGAAGATATGTTGAGAGAGCGGATGCACGAGATTTAAAAGCTACTGGGACAATTACATACTACTGATTAAATCGTTAAACAATAGTTACCAAGTTATATCGACTTGGCACCAAATGAGAAAAAAAAAAAAAGAAGGATGATGAACAATATGAATCAGCGATAAGAGATAACTCTCAAAATGATAAGAAGATTTTAGGGAGTATGGTATATGGTGAAAAATGATATGTAATGGTTTAAAAAGGGCGATTCGGATGTAGAAAGTGTGCTAGTAATATTACTTAAAAGATGATTGAGAGGACAGGAACTATAAGCATACACACCACCAAATAATTTAAGTCGAATTCGGAGGACCGAATTTCTTAAGGTGGGGAGGATGTGAAGACCGAGAATTTTTGAAAAATAAATAGTAAATATCCGGGAAAATTTAATTTGGATAAGTTGCAATCCAAATTAAATAAGAAAAGAAATGGAGAAAATAATTTTTGGATATTAGGAAATTCAAAATTTAAAGAAATAAAAAGGTATATATTTATATAATTATAAAATTATATTATATAAATATATTTTAAATGTTAAAGAAATAAAAAAAATGTGAGTGAAAATATAATTATATAAATAGATTATATAATATATTTTTACATGTTTTTAAATAAGTATATATACATGAAATATATATATACTATTTAGATCAAAGTGTGTATATATACATATATTTTAAGATAAAGTATGTATATATGTATATATATTAAAAATTTAATAGTATATGATATATATATATATATATATATATATAAATATCCAATTTTTATATACATACAAAATATATATATTTATATATATGTGTTTAAATTTTAATTATATATATAATTATATAAATATAATTATATATATAATAAATAAATAAATAAATAAAAAAAAAAGAAAAGAAAAGGGAGGGAATCGGGGTGCCAACCCGATTCCCATCTCCCTCTGTTGAAAATAGAAGAGAGGGAGGGAGGCGTGAAGGCCGCAATGCCGGCGAGAAGGGGGAAAGGGGAAACCGCCGTCGGACGGGGAAGAGAAAGAAGAGGGGCCGGCGGCGGTGAGAACCGAAAGGAGGAGAGAAGAAAAAGAAAGAGGAAAACTGGCGGAGGATGAAGCGAAACAGGGGAAGAAAAGAGAAAGGAAATGGGGGCGGTGCCGCCCGATCTGGGCACCGCCGCCGTTACCATCGGTGCCGGTGAAGTCAGTTCAAGCAAGATGAACGACCGGCGGTGAGAGAAAAGAGAGAAATGGGAGAAAAAAGGGGCGGAAAAAGGAGGCCGAGACCCACTCCAGATCCACCGTCGTCCGCGCCGCCAATCACAAAACGGAGACCAGATCCGGCTTCATGGCCGTCGCGGGAAGCTTTGGGGTGGTCGAACCGCCGGAGATGGTGGCTGCCGGAGGGTGAACCGGCCGACAAGAAGTGAACCGGCCCGAACCGGCCTGAACCGGTCCGAACCGGTTCAGGCCAGAAAAAAAAAAAAAAAAAAAAAACAAAAAAGAAAGGGAAAGAAAAAGAAAAGAAAAGAAAAGAAAAGAAAAGGAGAAAGAAAAGAAGGAAGAAGAAGAAGAAGGAAAGGAAAAAGAAAGGAAGAAAAAAAAAATGTGGTAAGGAAAATTTAAGTCTTTTCGCTATATGTCTATTGGATTTATTGGAAATTTTCGGATTTATTTTCTAAATGAAAATATATGTTAATTTTTGAAATTGTAGCAAAAATGAAAATGAGACGAATGGTGGAATTCGGCAAGGCTCGAAAAATCGGAAAGTGCGCTAAGCTTGGCGAATAGGTAAGATACTTTTATAAAGCATTAGTAGCTTTATATTGTATGTGGGAATTATGATTTTATATATGATGCATTTATTTAATTGATTTTAAATGGAATTGTGATTTTTATATGATGCATCGATATAAATTGATTTGCTAAAAATGCTAAGAGGACCACAACTGATGGTGGGGGTCTTAGTAAGAGGTAAAATTGGTGAGAATCAACGGCTGCAAGTATAAATTGTGTTTCCCTTGCAGGAGGTTAGGGAAAATTAAGCCGTTATGCTGCCGAAATTCTTAGGAAAACGTTGAGGAAAAATATTTAAGTTCTCACGTAAATGGAATCTTGGAAATAATTATTGAAAAATATACATTTAAAGGACTTTATGATATTACTGGAGAAGTTTGATATTGAAATCGATGAAAAGATAGATCGTTGAAACACGATAATGTAATGAATTATATGGTTTAAACCTTAAGACTCGATAAATCCAGTGATGTTAATAGCACAAATGGTATCAAGTTGAGATTGAGGTGGAATTAATTATTAGACGGATCCTGATACATGATGATTATAGAAATGATAAATTCAAATGAATGGACCGTTTTAGTGGTATGATTGTGATATTGATGTTAAATAGATGTGAACTGAGATTTTTGCAATAATATGGATAGTCGCAAGACGACTTAAATGATTGAAACACTGTTGATAGTGGAAATTGGCAAATCCTTTTAAGTGGTAAATTGCCAATCAAAGAATTGAATTGAGGACGTTTTATAGATAATTCTAGCATGATATTACATTCTACAGACTATATGAAAAGTGAATTGAGGATTGTGATTTGATTTTACGATAGTAAATGAAATTGAACCGCAAGTTGAGGATTCTGAATATGTACCTATAGGTCAAACCATAAATGGATTTGATAAGCGATTATTGATCTTGTGGTTCTATAATCCTCGATGTCGACTCTGGAATAGATAACGAATGAGGATATTAATATTGCATAATTTCAGTATTTTGATGGCTATATAGTGACATGATATTTAAATATTTATGAATACTAAGAGGATTCATACAAGTGATGTGGTCTTAGTATTAATAGTGAAAGGTAGAAATGATTGGTATAGTTTATAGCTATTGAAAAAGGATATCGAATACTGAATGACTTGAATACCAAATGATCTGATTATTGAATAATCGGAGTACTGAATAAGTTGAAAACTGAATGAAATGAATATTGAATTGATTTGAACACTGATTTACTGATGTGTCAGAAGGATAGTTTGAAATCGAACGATTGATAGTGATAAAGTTAAATGAATTGTTTCACCGTATTAGAGGAAGGTATTACTTATATTGACATTTGAAGCTATTACTAAAATTACATACGGAGATGATTTCATAGCATCGCTTTTAAGCATAATCTGCTATAGTTTCAGATGTCATAATAGCATTTATATAAATGCTATAAAGTATAGATTAGCTTTAAAAATAAAGTATATGGTATATATACGTATTTTTATATACGAAACCTTTTAAAGAATTTCACCATATGCTTTACATGATTTTAAAACGAAAAGCTAAAGATTTAAATGTTTTATGAGACTGTAGGCACCCTAAAAGAATTAAATTCAATAAAGCATAGTGGAAACCGCCTAATTGGAGCTTTGCTCATTAGGCAGATATGCTTGTCCGACAATAGTCGTGGACAGGTCTCAGTCACGCCTGATCAGTGGGGCTGAGAGAGATGAGGTCTATGGCCATAGATAGCGCCCTAGTTGGTTTCCAGGGGATGACATGATTTTCACTGCTAGCTACAGTGATTTAAGTCTTTATTGATAGAGATGATAGGGATCTAGCCTAGTCTCTAACCGATATGATATGAAGTCTAGAGTATGATTTTATTGATATGAACTCTAGACTTGACATGATTTATACTGTACATGAAACAGATTTGAAATGAAATATGTTTTGAACAGTACATGTTTTAAACATGTTTTAAAAGTCCATGAGATATGATTTCGACACTTATATGATTTATATGTGATTTTGTGTCGAACATGGCATGATATGTGGTCTAGAGTATAGTTTGATTTGATATGAACTCTAGACCTGATATGATTTACAGAATATGTTTTAAAAGTATATGATAAATGATTTCGACACTTACATGATTTATATAAGATTTTGTGTCGAATTTGAAATGACATGCGGTTTAGAGTATAGACTGATTTGATATGAACTCTAAACCTGATATGATTTATAGTATATGAAAAATGTTTTAAAACCGCACATGTTTTAGACATGCTCCGAAAACGAATACATGAACTGGAAATGAACATGTTTCTATCATGTCTTAAAGGCAAATTTGAAATGAATTGAAAATTCATATGTTGAGCATGTCCTAAAGTATATATGATATGATTTGAAAAGATAGCGGTTTATACAGAAAAATTTCATGAATTGCATATTAAACCCTGATATGATAATATGCTTAGTATATGAGAATTCCATGAGGAATGTCATGACTAGACGTTAATGATGCTTCATCTATACGATGACATGATACGATATGATATATGAACGTAAGATTGATATGAAGAGAATTCTGATCTTACTCTATCGTGATCATAAATTCCCATACGATAAGTGATACTAATTGATATAAGACGGGAATATGATTGTTAAATGTAAAGTGACTCGATAGGATATCTCAATTAAATATGAAGAATATATGAGGAGCATCATGACTCGGTGGTAGCGATATTTCATCGATATGATGTCATGATATGATATGAAACATGAATATAGAAATACACGAAGAGAATTCTGACTTCGTACCATCGTGATCATGATCCACAATATGAGAATTGATAAGAGATGATATGATAATCGATAAGAGATAATAGAATACAGAAGTATGATTATGAAATGAAAAGTGAAAATGAGAAGTAATAATAAGATGTATCGATGAGAAAGGATTAACTGTAATTGCATCATTGCAAGTTTAAGCATTGCAGTTTAAGACAGTGTAATCCTACTTCTGTATTTATATTAGTATCTTACTGAGCCGTGGTTTTGCTCACCCCACTAAATTTCATCTCTTTCAGATTATTGAAGTTAACATCTGCCGTGTGAGCTGCTAGGTGGGCATCGGAGACGGTGTATGGACTTGGTACTAGTTTCCGGAGGTATATGGAACTTATAAAATACTTGTTTACATGTATGACTTTAATTGATGCACAGTACATATTTTGTTTAACAAGTCGGGATGTAACTAAGAACCGTTTCCGTGTTTGTTTAATATTTAAATGGAATGACTATAAGCCACCTAGATAGTATAGTAACTACACTGACACCGAATACAAACCTTAAAATGAAAAAGAAAAATTTAGTCCATAAATTTGTAGACTAAGAAAAGTATAAGAATCGAGTGAAAGTTGCGGTCTTCGGGTCGTGACATTACGATATTTGCACTTGCACATTGTGGTCGGTTCAACCAAAAAAAGCAACTCTTATATTGTCTTTTGCATAGATTTTTCAAAATTATGAAATGAGACTTTATAATGGGTTTGGAAAAGTAATTCCGCGGTTCAATTCAAACAATTAGACTTTATGGCCAAGAGTGAGTAGGGATAGGTCTAGCTGTTATTATCTTTTTAAGAGTAATTAAGTTTAAGATTCGATTTAACATTTCTTTTTAATCTCCTTATGAACCAAAAGAAATGAGAATGGGTAAGATTGACAAAGTTTGGTGTTGTGGGGTATCAAAATGGACTTTATAGGAAACCGCTAAAGCAGATTCCGGAGACAACCCACACGAGTTTGTGGGGTAAGAAATCGTAAATGAGTGATGATCAGGTGCATTTCCTGATATATATCTGATTCCCAATGAAATTAGAATACGGTTTTGAACAAAGCTGACATCTTTAAAACTTGGTACAATCCTGGAACTAACTCTCATGTAGAGTTAGAGAATGAATAAATCATATTGATTCAAACACTGAAACTTTAACATTAAAAACGGTAAATTAAGGGCAGAAGAGAGTGAAAAAGGAAACACACCTTGGAACTAACTCAATCTAAACTGAACAACCCAACACAGTTGTTTTCACTTCTTTCTTTATCATGTTCAGATTTCAGTCCTATGAGCTTGAGCAATTCTTTTCTTTGGTTTTCATCTCTAATTATTAAATATTTCCTTTGTAGTAGAAAAAAAAGAATTTAGTTTAAAATTGTTCATGCATCAGGTTCGATTGATTTAAAAAATGCTTACCTAAACTTCATCTATCCCTTGATGCCCGTAAGGTCTGGAGTGAGGAATGTAATTGTAGAAACTGATTCTATAGTGGTTCAAAATGAGGTGTCTAATGGTAAAAGAAAGGGACACTGCAGTATCTATTTTGTTATTCGACGAGATACACAGAGAATAAGTTTGAAGTTTGCTGATTTCCGATGTTGCTGTATTGAGAGAGAAGTAAACAGGGCTGCAGAGCAGAGTGGCTCGCTGACATGATAAAAAAGGACGGAATTGTTAAACTGGGATGATCTCCATTTTTTTTTTTTTTGCTGAATCAATATTGAGATTTCATTAATAATCAGAACGGATTTACTGCATTAAATCCCTAAAAAAACAGTCTAAGCCAAAAAACTGAGATAAAACATCAAAACCATTACAAAACAAACATCAATCTCCCTCCATTTGCTTTAGTGCTCGTATTGGATAAAGATGATCTTCCTGCTCCTCATACTTAATATGATTTGTGTTTAGCGTTAAATGAGTCAAATATTGTGACGTCCCAGTCACCATACATTTCTTATTCATCTTTTATCCTTTTTGCCTTAAACTTAGTTAGATTTGCTTGTCAATGTCAATCATACTTTTCTTTCTTAAGCTTACTATCTAAGAGCTCAATATATTTAATTCAATTACAATAAAACAGACTAATGATACATGTATATATGTACCATCCGTTTCCACAGGATCTCATACATCATCTTAACTTAAATCCCCGACATCTTATATACATGAATGCTAGTTGTACTGTACCATAGCTGAATTACAAGTTTACTTTGCATAACTACATAAGTATACCTTCTATACTACTTGGGAAGCGTCTCTTGAAGGTAAACTTTCAAAATCCACTCAGAGGCTCTTCTATTTAGAGCGAGGGATTACTTCGGATAGTCTGTATGAAAAATGTTCGTAAAAGGGTGAGTTTACGCTCAGTAAGAAAAATATGTAAAAGAGCGTGCTATGCCTCTATATGTATTTTTCCTACTTGGCTCTATAATGTCATGTAAAGCATTATAAAGCATGCATCATAAACCTCTTGCATGCATTGTTTGCAACCATGTATAATTCTTTCA
The DNA here is from genome assembly GCA_031772115.1 of Heritiera littoralis. Classification (NCBI taxonomy): domain Eukaryota; kingdom Viridiplantae; phylum Streptophyta; class Magnoliopsida; order Malvales; family Malvaceae; genus Heritiera; species Heritiera littoralis. The sequence continues at coordinate 2,701,571 of JAPDPK010000090.1, forward strand.
AATGGTGTAGGCAACATACTTTCGTGAAAACATCATGCGTCAAATCATACTTGGTATGCTTCTTTTCAAATATAGCATACATATAAACATGCACCATACTTCTTCTTCTTATACTTTCTTTAAAACATCATGCTTCATACATACTTTAAAACATCATATTTCATAAACTTACTTCGAAACATACATTGTATTCTTAAAACATACATCATGCTTCTTTACTTCAAAACATACTTTAAAAGATACTTTACATACTTTTATAACATAGCATGCTTCGTGTACTTCTTTAAAATATATTTCAAATACTTCTTTGAAATATCATTTACATACATACATACATACTTACTTCATCTTCTATCTTTAAAACATACTTTACATGCTTTTATATCATAGCATGTTTCTTATACTTCTTCAAAACATATTTCAAATACTTCTTTGAAATATCATTTACATACATACATACTTTTCTTAAAACATCTTATACTTTCTTGCAAACATACTTCATATACTTCTTTAAAACTCCTTGTACAAGTAAACCAAGTACTTTCGATTTCTTTATTCTTAGAAATCGCATATACATATAGTTTTTGATAACATAAAAACTATTCATACTTTTGTGGAGTTATGCACTGCATCATCATCATCATAATCATGTGGCGTACCCCGTAGGGCCAGGAATTCTCCCTTAGCCGAACATGAAACAAAAACAGATTGGCCAACTGTGGGTGGCTACAGCCAACACTAGTCAGGTGTCCTCTGTAGCAACTGAGGCCTGACTTATGGTCCTCAGCCCTTAACATACATCATTTCAGGACTTGATCAGAGCCCCTACTAGAAACATGAAAGTGCATAATCTCAAAACATATGCCATGTAGCTTCTAGCCATGACATTTCATACTTTTGGAAAATAGGTATGAAAACCTCTTTTCAAAACAGGGCAGTCGACTGGCCTCATAGGGCAGTCGGCTGCTGCTTCATACTTTCATTTATCGAAATTATTTTCATTTAAAATTTCGATATTTTCATCTTTGAAAACACATAAGGGCAGTCGACTGGTCCATATAGCAGTCGACTGGTTTTCAAACAGAATGCTTCTTCATAAATAGCAGTCGACTGGTACATATAGCGGTCGACTGTTTTTGAAACAGAATGCATCTCGGAAAATAGCAGTCGACTGGTCCTATAGGCAGTCGGCTGGTTTTGAAACAGAATGCATTTCATAAATAGCAGTCGACTGTCTCATATAGCAGTCGACTGGTTTGAAACAGAATGCTTTTCTGGAAAATAGCAGTCGACTGGCATACATAGCAGTCGACTGGTTTGCATCGGTTTTCGGAAAACGACGTTTTGGTTGTCTCTAGGCAGTCGACTTCCCCTTTAAGGCAGTCGGCTGCTCCTAGCCTAATTGGTACTAGGAGACAAATCCGAAAATGCATCTTTTCATGCACAAAGTCAACTAGTGCTTTTCTCCAAACCACATAAAACAGTATAAAACATGCGGACATAGCCGCCTTACGTCCGTTACATAAATTCCTTACCTTGATTCCTTCGGAAACGCAAATCACTTGCGCGTAACCCTAGCTTTCACTCCTTCAAATCTGAAATCATCATATCAAAGCAAACCTTTAAGAATTTGCCATAAACATGTTATACTAATTCAGTACAACACCATACCATGAACATACTTGAACAAATCATCTTCTTCTCTTACCTTTTGCTAGTGACCAAAATCTCAAACTTTGAGATCTCTTCCATACTTGGAATCAATCCACCAAACTTCAGATATAGCCTCGTCTAGTGACTAGGATCGTTTTTTCGTCAAAAACTTAACGATTTGGTTACTAAACAAGGGTGTTTGTCAAGGTAGCTATGGAAGAAAGACTTGGAACTTGGAGATGGAGAGGGCGAGAACGAGAGGGAGAGCTGGAAGATAGGCTGACGTTGGGTGATGGCTGGGCTGGTGAGTCATGCATTCATTAATTGCCTTTTATCCTATCCTCAATCTCAGCCATACTTTTCCTTGACTCTTTTGACCCATTAATTCTCTTCTTCCTTTTTGACTCAAGACCATTTGTCCATTTAATCTCAATAATATTTCTGATTTAATTCTTGTCTCATACTCTTAATATTTTTCTGATATCAACCTAATAAATCATTTGTCTTATTGACCATCAACTTTCATATTTCTTCCATACATCATGCATACATCATTCATACATTAAGCTTCATATTCATTTAATTGGTCTTCTCTTCCTATTCCTTTATTTTCCTGACATCAATATTATTTGACTACTTGATTATTTAATCTTTCATCTCCTTACTTCTTCCATGTTCCATATCATTTTCCTTTCATAATTCTCATGTCTATTTACTTCATTTAAGCAAAATGCTTTACAATTATGGAGGAATTTCATGAAATTGGGGGATTTCACATTCTCCCCACCTTAGAGAATTTGGTCCTCCAAATTCAAATCAGGTTATGTTTCCAATAGTTCTGGATACTCTTCATTTTCAAGCTATTAGCTTCATGTACCTTTTTCCATAGTGTGGTATTGTCAATAATCTTAACCAATGGGATCATCATAGACTTCTATATCATATCTTTTCTGTTCAAAATCCCGAATGGCTTTCACATGACTTGTGTCTTTCTATACTTCTAAGGTTTCATCTTTCGTGACATAAGATGAATTCTGAATTATACTTTCGAAGCATTGACACTTTCTATTCTTATAGCATTTCATACCGTGTCCTCCCAGTACTTGTATAATAGCTATTTTCATAACTAAACTCAGTCAATGGCAGATGGTCGTCCCATGAGCCTTTAAAATACATAGCACCAGCTCTTCACATGTCCTCGAGCGTCTAAATCATGCGCTCGGACTGCTCATTAGTCTGCGGACGAAAAGCTGTGCAAAACTTCAACTGAGATTCCATGGTTCCTTGTTAATCTCCTTAAATGAGAATTGAACCTGAAATCTCTATCACATGAATTTGCTCATTGGAACTCCACTTAGTCTTATGACGTTCTTTCATCTACATTTCTGCCAAAGCACTAAGTACATCCATAGACTTCTTAAGTAGGAAGTGGCTTACTTAGCAGATCCGTTCATCAATTCTGACTTATCATTATATTAGTCATTATTCCCAATTTACTTTGAAAGCATAACATTTAGCTTAAGACTTGGAAATTTCTCAAGTAACTTCTTACTTTCTTGTCATCATATGAACCATTATTCTTTCATGCTTCTGACTCATAGCATTTGCCATCACAATGGCTTTCTATAATTTCTTTCTTCTTGCTCTTTTATACCCATATACTGATCACATTTTAAACTATTAGCATAGTTCTTTTAATTCGTATCCAAAATGTCCTCTTCTCATAGCATCAAACATGCCTATGAATGAACATCTTCATTTCCCTATGGTACTCTAGGGATCAATCAGGAAGGATACTATAGTCGGCTAGGTAACCGAGTAGAGTATGGAAGGTACTTTAGAGTACCTGTCGTGTTCCGGTTCCTAGATGCGACTATAGGGAATAATTACCGTCATTGATAACTCATCTCTCATATTAATTCATATTCTTTTCAGAGTAATGCTTTTATAGCATAAAACATTTAAGTAGAATCAACTAGTAAAGTCAATCATCATTCTCATTTATACTCCTTCACATCGTAAACTAAAAATCCTTCACATAACCATATTACCTTCTATTGACTTTCTTTACAACTTAGTCAGATCATACAACATACTTTTGCCTTATACATCTTTAACATTTACATCATAGTTAACAGGTGTCTTTCCTTTCTCTTTAGCAGTAGCCTTGCGCTGTGGTTGAGGGTCTCCTCAGATTCCTCGAGTGTCCTCAGTCTCTCTTGGGACAATCTCTGATCATATGTCCTTGTTCACCACATCTAAAACATGTGCCACTTGCCAACCGGCATGGCTGTGATCTATGGAACTTTGCAATGTTCACACCTTTGTCTATACTTTAGGTGAACTAGCTGAATGTCGGAATCTATCATCATCTATCTTGATCCCGTAGCTCTAGGATTCCCTGTACCATAATCATCATAATACTCCTAACTCAATATAAATTCCACATAACCATTAAATTTAATTAATAATCATTTTCTTATAATTTACTTGCTTACCTATTGAGGCTCCTTCATATGGCCTACATCTCTTAGATGAGCATCCATCCTTCGAGATCTTCCTTTCTGACTTCCGCTTTATCGGTTTCTTACCTTTACTTGGTACTCAAAAATTATCATGATGAACTCATAGTCCTGCTCACACAACTGAGCCCGACGGACTGTCTCATTATAAGTAGTGACACCTATAGTATACAACTTGGATTTGATAGGAGACTTCAATCCTTCTATAAATCTGTATATCTTATATCCTTCGCTCCTGATGGTCTCTCGATCGAATCCGCTTAAGAAATAAACCTTGACTCATATTGATTAACTGACATTGTCCCTTGAGTCAATTTCAAAAATTCGATCTTCAACCTAGTCTGATCGGTGCGTGGGATGTACTGCTCAGTAAAGGCTCTAAAAATTATCCCACGTAACCTCAACATGTTGGGCTTCCAAAAAGGCCTGAGTGGACTGCCACCAATACTTGCATCATCCACTAACAGATAAATAGCCAAACCTACCTTTTCCTTTTCGGAACATAGCAAATATACTCGAAAGATCTAGTGACCGCCTTCACCCAATTCACTGCGGCCAACGTTCTTATCCCCCTTAAACTTAGGCGGATCCAGCTTCTTATATTCCTTAATCAAGGTCATACTGCAATAGGCTGTGAGATCCCGCCTTTCAATAACTGGGAATGGTGGGGGTAACTCTGTCTGTACTGGTGGTGGCTGTACTATAGGAATGGCGAATGGTACACTTGTGACCATGTTTGGAAAGTTTGCCATAAATTGCGTAAACATAGTGGTCATATTCTCCACATGCTTCTCCATCTTCGCTAACCTAGTGTTGGGCTATGCGGTGGAGATGGAAAAGAAAACTGTGTTGGTGACTGTTCTACATAATCCTTTCCTCTTCCTTCACCAACACCCTTCTATCTGAGCTCATTCTGTCGATAAAATCACAAAAGTGAGCTACTTAGTATAACTTCAAACAGTTATACATCGTATATGTATTCAGACAAGTACAGTACAATTGGGGATATACTTACTTCTAACTCATCGACACTGACAAACCTCAATCTAATTGCTCTGATACCACTCTGTGACGTCCCAGTCACCATACATTTCTTATTCATCTTTTATCCTTTTTGCCTTAAACTTAGTTAGATTTGCTTGTCAATGTCAATCATACTTTTCTTTCTTAAGCTTACTATCTAAGAGCTCAATATATTTAATTCAATTACAATAAAACAGACTAATGATACATGTATATATGTACCATCCGTTTCCACAGGATCTCATACATCATCTTAACTTAAATCCCCGACATCTTATATACAGAATGCTAGTTGTACTGTACCATAGCTGAATTACAAGTTTACTTTGCATAACTACATAAGTATACCTTCTATACTACTTGGGAAGCGTCTCTTGAAGGTAAACTTTCAAAATCCACTCAGAGGCTCTTCTATTTAGAGCGAGGGATTACTTCGGATAGTCTGTATGAAAAATGTTCGTAAAAGGGTGAGTTTACGCTCAGTAAGAAAAATATGTAAAAGAGCGTGCTATGCCTCTATATGTATTTTTCCTACTTGGCTCTATAATGTCATGTAAAGCATTATAAAGCATGCATCATAAACCTCTTGCATGCATTGTTTGCAACCATGTATAATTCTTTCAAATGGTGTAGGCAACATACTTTCGTGAAAACATCATGCGTCAAATCATACTTGGTATGCTTCTTTTCAAATATAGCATACATATAAACATGCACCATACTTCTTCTTCTTATACTTTCTTTAAAACATCATGCTTCATACATACTTTAAAACATCATATTTCATAAACTTACTTCGAAACATACATTGTATTCTTAAAACATACATCATGCTTCTTTACTTCAAAACATACTTTAAAAGATACTTTACATACTTTTATAACATAGCATGCTTCGTGTACTTCTTTAAAATATATTTCAAATACTTCTTTGAAATATCATTTACATACATACATACATACTTACTTCATCTTCTATCTTTAAAACATACTTTACATGCTTTTATATCATAGCATGTTTCTTATACTTCTTCAAAACATATTTCAAATACTTCTTTGAAATATCATTTACATACATACATACTTTTCTTAAAACATCTTATACTTTCTTGCAAACATACTTCATATACTTCTTTAAAACTCCTTGTACAAGTAAACCAAGTACTTTCGATTTCTTTATTCTTAGAAATCGCATATACATATAGTTTTTGATAACATAAAAACTATTCATACTTTTGTGGAGTTATGCACTGCATCATCATCATCATAATCATGTGGCGTACCCCGTAGGGCCAGGAATTCTCCCTTAGCCGAACATGAAACAAAAACAGATTGGCCAACTGTGGGTGGCTACAGCCAACACTAGTCAGGTGTCCTCTGTAGCAACTGAGGCCTGACTTATGGTCCTCAGCCCTTAACATACATCATTTCAGGACTTGATCAGAGCCCCTACTAGAAACATGAAAGTGCATAATCTCAAAACATATGCCATGTAGCTTCTAGCCATGACATTTCATACTTTTGGAAAATAGGTATGAAAACCTCTTTTCAAAACAGGGCAGTCGACTGGCCTCATAGGGCAGTCGGCTGCTGCTTCATACTTTCATTTATCGAAATTATTTTCATTTAAAATTTCGATATTTTCATCTTTGAAAACACATAAGGGCAGTCGACTGGTCCATATAGCAGTCGACTGGTTTTCAAACAGAATGCTTCTTCATAAATAGCAGTCGACTGGTACATATAGCGGTCGACTGTTTTTGAAACAGAATGCATCTCGGAAAATAGTAGTCGACTGGTCCTATAGGCAGTCGGCTGGTTTTGAAACAGAATGCATCTTCATAAATAGCAGTCGACTGTCTCATATAGCAGTCGACTGGTTTGAAACAGAATGCTTTTCTGGAAAATAGCAGTCGACTGGCATACATAGCAGTCGACTGGTTTGCATCGGTTTTCGGAAAACGACGTTTTGGTTGTCTCTAGGCAGTCGACTTCCCCTTTAAGGCAGTCGGCTGCTCCTAGCCTAATTGGTACTAGGAGACAAATCCGAAAATGCATCTTTTCATGCACAAAGTCAACTAGTGCTTTTCTCCAAACCACATAAAACAGTATAAAACATGCGGACATAGCCGCCTTACGTCCGTTACATAAATTCCTTACCTTGATTCCTTCGGAAACGCGTAATCACTTGGCGCGTAACCCTAGCTTTCACTCCTTCAAATCTGAAATCATCATATCAAAGCAAACCTTTAAGAATTTGCCATAAACATGTTATACTAATTCAGTACAACACCATACCATGAACATACTTGAACAAATCATCTTCTTCTCTTACCTTTTCCTAGTGACCAAAATCTCAAACTTTGAGATCTCCTTCCATACTTGGAATCAATCCACCAAACTTCTGATATAGTCTCGTCTAGTGACTAGGATCGTTTTTTCGTCAAATAAGCTTAACGATTTGGTTACTAAACAAGGGTGTTTGTCAAGGTAGCTATGGAAGAAAGACTTGGAATCTTGGAGATGGAGAGGGCGAGAACGAGAGGGAGAGCTGGAAGATAGGCTGACGTTGGGTGATGGCTGGGCTGGTGAGTCATGCCATTCATTAATTGCCTTCTTATCCTATCCTCAATCTCAGCCATACTTTTCCCTTGACTCTTTTGACCCATTAATTCTCTTCTTCCTTTTTGACTCAAGACCATTTGTCCATTTAATCTCCAATAATATTTCAGATTTAATTCTTGTCTCATACTCTTAATATTTTTCTGATATCAACCTAATAAATCATTTGTCTTATTGACCATCAACTTTCATATTTCTTCCATACATCATGCATACATCATTCATACATTAAGCTTCATATTCATTTAATTGGTCTTCTCTCTTCCTATTCCCTTTATTTTCCTGACATCAATATTATTTGACTACTTGATTATTTAATCTTTCATCTCCTTACTTCTTCCATGTTCCATGCATCATTTTCCTTTCATAATTCTCATGTCTATTTACTTCATTTAAGCTAAAATGCTTTACAATTATGGAGGAATTTCATGAAATTGGGGGATTTCACAAATATTTGTTTGTTGGTTTCTTTGGGAAGTTATTATAAAATTATCTTAAATTATTTTAATAAACGACCTAATGGGAAGATACCTTCTTTAACTGCCAATTTCTACAATTTTTTTACCAGAAATTACTCTCCCTTCATGATCCTGGATTAAAACACCAATTTCAGATTCATTCTGATTTTTATAAGAACCATCACAATTAGCCCTTACTCCACCTTCATTATGTCTGCACCAATTGGTTTTAGAATTCACCTTCATCTGTTTATCCTCCTTTCCATTTTTCTGCAACTGATCCAAAAGCAACGCAAATACATCTTATTGGATCAAGTGTCTTCCTTCTGAAAATCCAGTCACATCTACTCTTCCAAATATACCAGCATATAGCAGAAATTTTCATACTTACTAACTTCTCATTAAGCTGATGTTTAACAGCCATATTCATAATATTTTTTGAAACATCTACAAAAAAGGAAATCTGTTGTAAGTTTATTCTCAAGCCAAAGTCCATCCCAAACCAAACCACCCTAATCCATTCATACTTCAGCAAAATATGCTTTAATAGTTTCCTCTTCCTTTTCACGATTAGAACACACTAGAATGAATCCCGCGCAATGCCGCGAGATCAAATTGTTTTTAATTTGGAAAATAGTTCAATCTTTAACAATTTGATGTCTTTTGTCTAACACAGATATGATAAGTACCTTTTATAATTCTAACATTAAATGCATACTTGTACTTTATATGAACTAAAAAATATTACACTAACTTAAGAACCTGAGAGGAAACGCCAAGGGATAAAAAAGGCATCTTATTTCTATAGCTATATAATTATGTTGTAGCATCGTGTATAGTAACAACTTTGTTTAACAGAGGACTATACTAACATCGACAAAATAATAGTTTTGTATGTTCTTATTCACATGAGCTTGGACTACAATGATATACAACTTACAACATCAGTATATAGGTCAGTGAGAACCAAATAGATAGATATTATAGTAAATTTAGATAGATATAATAAGAGAAAAACCATTACCCATATCCTTTTGATGGTAAGGAATCTGATCATTCTCACGCTCATCTTGGATACTTCTGGGAGGTATGTACAGATATCAAAAGGGAAGTTCATACCTCCTAGCGCTTGCCTATATTTTGTATTTTAGACATCTTCAAGGAAATGAAGGCTAAAACAAAAAATGAGATTTTATAATAAAATATATTGATACAAGGAATGTTTTCCCATCAAATTTAAAGCAGTCCACACCCATGCTATGATTCATTATACCTCTTCAAATCACCAAATTAAGGTTATGCAGTTATCCGGCTTATTGCAGAAAGATTAATTATAGCATCTATTCGACCTAAAAAAAAGAACACTTGAGCAAGAATTTTTCAAATAGCATAAACAGTTGATTCTGTTTGATACAAGAAAAACACATCTAAAAAAGACTTCCCAGTCTAAAACAAAGAAAGAGATATATGTTCAGCAAGAAAAGCATAGAATCGCATTGTGTAAAGCGTAGCGATGAAGAATATCATACAACTCAGTAGGCTTGCAATAAACCAAGAGATTCTCTACAGTTGTATCTGACTCCTTCAAATGCAAGCATGACTGGGACTTTAATATGCTACCAAAGAGCTACATATATTTTTTTGAAATATAACTAGGACTTTAACACAAATTTATAACAACGTTCTAATAGAAATGCAGTTGAAATCTCATAAATGTATTTGTTGCTGCTAAGAGAAGGGATGGTCAATGTTCATTGTACATGTGTTTCGAGGTTTCTATATACAATCAAGTAAAGAATCACATAATCTGTGGATTTTCTAGCCAAATTATAAGAACAATGCTTTGTACTTTTTGTAGGAAATTTTACTTGCATGTACACTCAACAATTTAGTAGTAGTAACATGTTTCTTTTAAAAACGTTTATCAAGGGGAAAAAATTACTAATGGCCTAATTGTGCAAGTTCACTTACTTTTTACTTCTTTTACTAACTAAAGTTGGTCTAAACCCTATACCAATTTGCAATAAAAAAAAGGGAAAAGATTTTTTTTTAATCTCCTTTCATGTGCAAGACATCATCAATCTTAATACACTCCCTATTAATCAAACATTTGAACCAAAAAGCTCTGCAGTTTCTGTTAAAACCACAATTTTGCTACTCAACCACAAACTTTGATATCAATTTAAAAAAGTATGATTTGATTAAAGAAAGTAACTTTTCCAAATGGTTTTAAAATCACAAATTATCAGTGGCATTTTCAATATCACAATTATCCCACAGGCCTTGCCAACCTAGAATATGAAATCAAGTTTAATGAAACAGGCAATACCTTGCTATGAACAAATTTGGAAAGCTCAACATGACTTTGATTATCGACTTTTTTTCCAGAAATAAGCAAAACCCATAAGCAATAAAGAAAGGAATAAACGAATGTAACTTCTTTTGATTGAAACAAATGGGATAAAGAAAAGAAAAGTTAATTCTTAAAATGATACCACAATAAAACAAGGATAAAAAGGCAAAACACTACAGGGAAACTTCTGTTTCATTACTAGTGTCAACATCTTCAATTTTAGCTGCAAAATCCCAATCAATGCTCAGTCTCTTAGGAGCCTCTCTAGGAACAATGCCAATGTCTATCGCATTTGCATAAACAGATTTGCTATGTTTTTTCTTTGCTGCTTCAACCTATTTATTAAAGACAGCAAGCATTCCCAAATTTCAATTTAAATAAGAATAATTCCCATATTAGTTGTTTCCACGACAGAGATGAAACTAACATAAGTAATCTCATTGAGGTAAATCGCTTCTGGAGGGTTAAATATGTGTCTTGTCAATTATCATATAAAAGAATTTGGTCATGGAACTTCATACAAGCTAAGGAGATAAAACAATGGCAAAGAAAATGAAGTTGAACTTAGAAGAATGTAAGAATGATGACACATCTCAAAGTTGAAGGAAGTTCAAATCATGAATTCTGCTTATTATAATTTAAAATTAAGACATAAACTCAAAGTTTATATAATACTCCAAAATCAAATAATTATGAAGTTGCAATACATACTTAAAGAAGAGAAACTAATGAAATTTTATACCATAAAGCTGCAAATCACCAAACATAAAGTTAATTTAGAATTTTGAGAAGATGTTCTGAATGGATGAGAATTATTGCCTTTGTTTGATACCATCATATATACTAAATCAATCAATGAACAAAAATCAACAAACTTTTTGAATAAGAACAAATAATGCAGTAACTTGTAGATCTAAAGCATCCAATATGTAGAAGCTAGCATGTAATTGAAAAAGAAAATGAAAGAGGAACCAAATTGAAATTAGAACCAAATTCAACTCCAACATTAAACAAAAAATCAAACCACCCAAAATTGAACCAAATTCAACTCTAATATAAAACAAAAACAATGAAAAAGAGAAAGGAGGAAAGAAAGACAAAAATTAAATGATAAACCAAATTCCATTGTGATGCTTTCACATTTTTTTCTCTTTGTGTTAGGCAATTTGTGACCAGAAAAATTAATCAAAGGAAGGAAATGAAAAGGCAATTAATGCCATTTTTTGTAACTCTTTTACCGTCTAGGTAAAAATGTAAAGGCAATTTCCTTTGTAATTCAAAAATCAAATTCTTAATACATGCCACTTATTTGATCAAATGTTATATTTTATATACATATAATCTTTTAATCTTTTACTGCAATGAAGTGTAATGAAATGCAAATAATAACATATTATATAACCTTTTTGATTCAACGTACACTCAAAAAGGTTCATGGTTTTTTAAAGAGAGTGATTAAAAATTAATAATAATACTTTGAAATGGTCATCAATGATCAACCACAAACAATTCAATATCATGATTATAACTAATAAATGCATTAAACACTTTCAAAGGAAGTATAATGTTAATGTTAATTGTTATTTATGTATTGATTGACTAACAGATGAAATATAGTGAGCAAGTTTAAAAACTAAGATTCATTGCGGACTTAAGTGCCAAGGCATGCTTTGACAAATTTAGCAACTTCAGCAAGACCTAAATTCACAACAAAATTAATATATCTAATGTTAAACACATAGATTTAAAAAAAAAGGCAAAAATTGAATGAAATCTATGAAAGCACATTTTTAGACTTACTTGCTAGTAGAGTGGCAAAATTTAAAGGAAATCCACGAAAGATAACCAAACAAAAGAGAGCAAATCTACCTGTTTCTAAGCTCAACACGAAAACCAAAGAAGAAGAAGAAAATATTTTCAATAATGATTTCATTCTTTGCAAATCTAGCATTAGTCTAATTCTAGTTATTGTTGCCATTATGTTAAAATCCACTTCCCTTTGATATATTTGTTTCCATCGGATAAAGAAAGCAAACTTGACCATTTATCTACAAACTTCCAAGACAAGATTGCCTTAATTTTTTGGTAATTTTTTGGTAATTAAGACTGCTAAAAATGCCGTAATGTTTTACTTATAACGTTCTAATCACTGGTCTTCCACTTTTGTTTTTACTCTTTACTTTGTGGCAACGACCATGTGCTTTAGGTGTGGATAGAAACTTAGCATCTACTAATATGGAATCAAATTTTTTTCATGTTTGTCAAATTTCTTTTCTTTGGAAAAAAGATTCAGAAAATGCATTTGTTTAGGTTCTTTCTTTTGATGGGGTTGAAAATTATGAGTGTTTTTGATAAATGCTTATAGCAATGATGACTCGAGAGAACTTTCTCTCCCACATTTTCTGATCTTCATCATGTAGCCAAGTGTGCAAATCATAATATTTTAAGCATCAATCAAACACATTTTAGTAAGAACAACCCTCAAAATCATAGTCTAAAGCAAAATCACAAAAACTTTAAACAACATAAGCCCACATTTTAGCAAAAAGAAACTTTGAATGTATTTTTTGCAAAGCATGAATAAAATTAATAAATTGATAGAATTCTTGATGAGTAATCAAATATATCTAAGAAACTAGAAATAATGTACCTTGGCTTTACGACTTCATCCTCTTCTGCCCATCCATTTGTGGTTTCCCCACCATCTTGAGTGGCTTCATCTGCAAAAATCAAGTTCACAATAGCCAGGTTTAAGACAGAGAGCTTTGATAAAAAAAACTTGGAGTCAAAAGCAGATAAACAGTACCAAAGAAACAAAGGAATAGAGATGACTCCATCCTCTTCTTCCCACCTATATGTGGTTTCTCCATCATCTTCAGTTGTTTCATCAGCAAAAGCCACAGATTTTTTGTGATGTCCCAGTCACCATACATTTCTTATTCATCTTTTTCCTTTTTCTTACTTAACTTGATTAGATTTGCTTGTCAATGCCAATCATACTTTTCTTTATTAAGCTTACTGTCTAAGAGCTCAATATAATTAATTCAATTACAATAAAACAGACTAATGATACATGTATATATGTACCATCCGTTTCCACAGGATCTCATACATCATCTTAACTTAAATCCCCGACATCTTACATACATAAATGTTAGCTGTACTGTACCATAACTGAATTACAAGTTTACTTTGCATAACTACATAAGTATACCTTCTATACTACTTGGGAAGCGTCTCTTGAAGGTAAACTTTCAAAATCCACTCGTAGGCTCTTCTATTTAGAGTGAGGGATTACTTCAGATAGTCTGTATGAAAAATGTTCGTAAAAGGGTGAGTTTACGCTCAGTAAGAAAAATATGTAAAAGAGCGTGCTATGCCTCTATATGTAGTTTTTTTCTTACTTGGCTCTATAATGTCATGTAAAGCATTATAAAGCATGCATCATAAACCTCTTTCATGCATTGTTTGCAACCATGCATATTTCCTTCAGATGGTGTAGGCAAACATACTTTCTTGAAAACATCATGCATCAAATCATACTTGGTATGCTTCTTTTTTAATATAGCATACATAGAAACATGCACTATACTACTTCTTCTTATACTTTCTTTAAAACATCATGCTTCTTTACTTTAAAACATACTTTACATGCTTTTATAACATAGCATGCTTCGTGTACTTCTTCAAAACATATTTCAAATACTTCTTTGAAATATCATTTACATACATACATACCTTTCTTAAAACATTTTATACTTTCTTGAAAGCGTACTTCATATACTTCTTTTTAAACTTCTTGTACGAGTAAACCAAGTACTTTCGATTTCTTTATTCTTAGAAATCGTATATACATATAGTTTTTGATAGCATAAAAACTATTCATACTTTTGTGGAGTTATGCACTGCATCATCATCATCATCATAATCATGTGGCGTACCCCGTAGGGCCAGGAATTCTCCCTTAGCCGAACATGAAACATAAACAGATTGGCCAACTGCGGGTGGCTACAGCTAACACTAGTCAGGTGTCCTCTGTAGCAACTGAGGCCTGACTTATGGTCCTCAGCCCTTAACATACATAATTTCCAGGACTTGATCAGAGCCCCTACTAGAAACATGATAGTGCATAATCTCAAAACATATGCCATGTAGCTTCTAGCCATGACATTTCATACTTTCGGAAATTAGGTATGAAAACCTCTTTTTCAAAACAAGGCAGTCGACTGGCTCAACAGGGCAGTCGGCTGCTGCTTCATACTTTCATTTATCGAAATTATTTTCATTTAAAATTTCGATATTTTCATCTTTGAAAAAATATAAGGGCAGTCGACTGGTCCATATAGCAGTCGACTGGTTTTCAAACAGAATGCTTCTTAAGAAATAGCAGTCGACTGGTACATATAGCGGTCGACTGTTTTTGAAACAGAATGCATCTCAGAAAATAGCAGTCGACTGGTCCTATAGGCAGTCGGCTGGTTTTGAAACAGAATGCTTTTCTGGAAAATAGCAGTCGACTGGCATACATAGCAGTCGACTGGTTTGAAACAGAATGCTTTTCTTGAAAATAGCAGTCGACTGGCATACATAGCAGTCGACTGGTTTGCATCGGTTTTCGGAAAAACAACGTTTTGGTTGTCTCTAGGCAGTCGACTTCCCCTTTAAGGCAGTCGGCTGCTCCTAGCCTAATTGGTACTAGGAGACAAATCCGAAAATGCATCTTTTCATGCACCAAATCCAACTAGTACTTTTCTCCAAACCACATAAAACAGTATAAAACATGCGGACATAGCCGCCTTACGTCCGTTACATAAATTCCTTACCTTGATTCCTTCGGAAACGCAAAATCACTTGATGCGTTAACCCTAGCTTTCACTCCTTCAAATCTGAAATCATCATATCAAAGCAAACCTTTAAGAATTTGCCATAAACATGTTATACTAATTCAGTACAACACCATACCATAAACATACTTAAACAAATCATCTTCTTCTCTTACCTTTTTCTAGTGACCACAATCTCAAACTTTGAGATCTCTTCCAATACTTGGAATCAATCCACTAAACTTCAGATATAGCCTCGTCTAGTGACTAGGATCGTTTTTCGTTCAACTAGCTAAAGGGATTGATGGAGGAATAAGGTAGCTTGTCAAGGTAGCTATGGAGGAAGACTTAGAAACTTGGAGAACACGATGGAGAGAGCTAGAAATGGGGCTGACGTTGGGTGATGGCTGGAGATGGTGACTCATGCAGCCTCATTTAATGCTTCCCTATCCAATATCATCTCATCTCAGCCACTTTATCCTTTTGACTCAAGACCATTTGACCCTCATTTAATTCCTCTTTTCCTCCTTCTCATCACAGCCACTTATCCATTTAATTACCAAATGAAATCTGATTTTATTTTCTTTCCTACTTCAATTATTTTCCTGATATCAACATAATAAATCATTTGTCTTATTGACTATCAACTTTCTTATTTCTTCCATACATCATGCATACATCATTCATACATTAACTTCATATTCATTTAATTGGTCTTCTTTCTTCCTATTCCATTTATTTTCCTGACATCAATATTATTTGACTACTTGACTATTTAATCTTTCATCTCATTACTTCTTCCATGTTCCATACATCCTTCATACTTCATAATTCTCATATCTACTTACTTCATTTAAGCCAAAATGCTTTACAATTATGGAGGGATTTCATGAAATTGGGGGATTTCACATTCTCCCCACCTTAGAGAATTTGGTCCTCCAAATTCAAATCAGGTCATGTCTCAAACAGTTCTGGATACTCTTTTTTTTTTGTCCAAAATCCCGAATGGCTTTTTCACATGACTTATGTCTTTCTGGACTTCTAATGGTTTCATCTTTTATGACATAAGATGAATTCTGAATTATACTTTCGAAGCACTAACACTTTCTATTCTTATAACATTTCATACAGTGTCATCCCGATATTTGTATAATAGCTATTTTCATAAATAAACTCAGTCAATGGCAGATGGTCGTCCCATGAGCCTTTAAAATACATAGCACCAGCTCTTCACATGTCCTCGAGCGTCTAAATCATGCGCTCGGACTGCTCATTAGTCTGCGGACAAAAAGCTGTGCAAAACTTTCAACTGAGATTCCATGGTTCCTTGCTAATCTCCTTAAATGAGAATTGAACCTGAAATCTTTATCACACGAATTTGCTCATTGGAACTCCACTTAGTCTAATGACGTTCTGTCGTCTACATTTCTGCCAAAGCACTAAGTGCGTCCATAGACTTCTTAAGTAGGAAGTGGGCTTACTTAGCAGATCCGTTCATCAATTCTGGCTTAATCATTATATTAGTCATCATTCCCAATTTACTTCGAAAGCATAACATTTAGCTTAAGGCTTGGAAATTTCTCAAGTAACTTCTTACTTTCTTGTCATCATATGAACCATTATTCTCTCATGCTTCTGACTCATAGCATTTGCCATCACAATGGCTTTCTATAATTTCTTCCTTCTTGCTCTTTTAATACCCATATACTGATCACATTTTAAACTATTAGCATAGTTCTTTTAATTCGTATCCAAAATGTCCTCTTCTCATAGCATCAAACATGCCTATGAATGAACATCTTCATTTCCCTATGGTACTCTAGGGATCAACCAGGAAGGATACTATAGTCGGCTAGGTAACCGAGTAGAGTATGGAAGGTACTTTAGAGCACCTGTCGTGTTCCGATTCCTAGATGCGACTATAGAGAATAATTACCGTCGTTGAGATAACTCATCTCTCATATTAATTCATATTCCTTTCAGAGTAATTTTTATAGCATAAAACATTTAAGTAAAATCGACTAATATAAGTCAATCATCATTCTCATGTATACTCCTTTCACATCGCAAACTAAAAATCCGTCACATAACCATACTACCTTCTATTCACTTTCTTTACAACTTAGTCAGATCATACAACATACTTTTGCCTTATACATCTTCAACATTTACATCATAGTTAACAGGTGTCTTTCCCTTCTCTTCAGCTGTGGCCTTGCGTTGTGGTTGAGGGGTCTCCTCAGATTCCTCGAATGTCCTCAAGTCCCTCTTGGGACAATCTCTGATCATATGTCCCTGTTCACCACATCTGAAACATGTGCCACTTGCCAACCGGCATGGCTGTGATCTATGGAACTTTCCGCAATATTCACACCTTTGTCTTATACTCTTAGGTGAACTAGCTGAATGTCGGAATCTATCATCATTCATCTTGATCCCAGTAGCTCTAGGATTCCCTGTACCATAATCATCATAATACTTCCAACTCAATATATATTCCACCTAACCATTAAATTTAATTAATAATCATTTTCTTATAATTTACTTGCTTACCTATTGAGGCTCTTTCATATGGCCTACATCTCCTAGATGAGCATCCATCTTTCGAGGTTTTCCTTTCTGACTTCCGCTTTATCAGTTTCTTACCTTTACTTTTGGTTCGAAAATCAGTTTGATGAAGCTCATAGTCCTGCTCACACAACTGAGCCTTACAGACTGTCTCATTATAAGTAGTGATACCCATAGTATACAACTTGGATTTGATAGGAGACTTCAGTCCTTCTATAAATCTGTATATCTTATATCCTTCACTCCTGATGGTCTCTCGATCGAATCCGCTTAGAGAAATAAACCTTGACTCATATTGATTAACTGACATTGTCCCTTGAGTCAAGTTCAGAAGCTCAATCTTCAACCTAGTCTGATCAGTGTGTGGGATGTACTGTTCATTAAAGGCTTCTAAAAATTTATCCCACGTAACCTCAACATGTTGGGCTTCCAAAAAGGCCTGAGTGGACTGCCACCAATACTTTGCATCATCCACTAACAGATACGCAGCCAAACCCACCTTTTCCTTTTCGGAACATAACATATACTCGAAAGATCTAGTGACCGCCTTCACCCAATTCACTGCGGCCCATATGTTCTTATCCCCCTTAAACTTGGGCGGATCCAACTTCTTGAATTCCTTAATCAATGCCACACTGCAATAAGCTCTAGGATCCCGCCTTCCAGTAACTGGGAATGGTGGGGTTATTTCAGTAGGAGGGATAACAGTTGCAGTTGCTTGAGTGCTTGTGGCCACATTCGGGAAATTAGACATAAACTGGTTGAACATCGTGGCCATGTTCTCCATATGCTTTTCCATTTTCGCTAGCCTTGTGTTTGGGCTATGCGGTGGAGATGGATGAGGAGACGGAACTGGGGGCTCTTCAGTGCGACCCCGTCCTCTTCCTCTACTTGTACCTCTTCTTCGTGAGCTCATACTGTAAATATAATCATCATTGAGCTCTTTAGTATAACTAGAAATAGCTATACTATACATTTGTATTCAGACAAGTACAGTACAATTGGGGAATATACTCTATTTCTAACTTCTTGACACTGACAAACCTCAATCTAAACTGCTCTGATACCACTCTGTGACGTCCCAGTCACCATACATTTCTTATTCATCTTTTTCCTTTTTCTTACTTAACTTGATTAGATTTGCTTGTCAATGCCAATCATACTTTTCTTTCTTAAGCTTACTGTCTAAGAGCTCAATATAATTAATTCAATTACAATAAAACAGACTAATGATACATGTATATATGTACCATCCGTTTCCACAGGATCTCATACATCATCTTAACTTAAATCCCCGACATCTTACATACATAAATGTTAGCTGTACTGTACCATAACTGAATTACAAGTTTACTTTGCATAACTACATAAGTATACCTTCTATACTACTTGGGAAGCGTCTCTTGAAGGTAAACTTTCAAAATCCACTCGTAGGCTCTTCTATTTAGAGTGAGGGATTACTTCAGATAGTCTGTATGAAAAATGTTCGTAAAAGGGTGAGTTTACGCTCAGTAAGAAAAATATGTAAAAGAGCGTGCTATGCCTCTATATGTAGTTTTTTTCTTACTTGGCTCTATAATGTCATGTAAAGCATTATAAAGCATGCATCATAAACCTCTTTCATGCATTGTTTGCAACCATGCATATTTCCTTCAGATGTGTAGGAACATATTCTTGAAAACATCATGCATCAAATCATACTTGGTATGCTTCTTTTTTAATATAGCATACATAGAAACATGCACCATACTACTTCTTCTTATACTTTCTTTAAAACATCATGCTTCTTTACTTTAAAACATACTTTACATGCTTTTATAACATAGCATGCTTCGTGTACTTCTTCAAAACATATTTCAAATACTTCTTTGAAATATCATTTACATACATACATACCTTTCTTAAAACATTTTATACTTTCTTGAAAGCGTACTTCATATACTTCTTTTTAAACTTCTTGTACGAGTAAACCAAGTACTTTCGATTTCTTTATTCTTAGAAATCGTATATACATATAGTTTTTGATAGCATAAAAACTATTCATACTTTTGTGGAGTTATGCACTGCATCATCATCATCATCATAATCATGTGGCGTACCCCGTAGGGCCAGGAATTCTCCCTTAGCCGAACATGAAACATAAACAGATTGGCCAACTGCGGGTGGCTACAGCTAACACTAGTCAGGTGTCCTCTGTAGCAACTGAGGCCTGACTTATGGTCCTCAGCCCTTAACATACATAATTTCCAGGACTTGATCAGAGCCCCTACTAGAAACATGATAGTGCATAATCTCAAAACATATGCCATGTAGCTTCTAGCCATGACATTTCACACTTTCGGAAATTAGGTATGAAAACCTCTTTTTCAAAACAGGGCAGTCGACTGGCTCAACAGGGCAGTCGGCTGCTGCTTCATACTTTCATTTATCGAAATTATTTTCATTTAAAATTTCGATATTTTCATCTTTGAAAACATATAAGGGCAGTCGACTGGTCCATATAGCAGTCGATTGGTTTTCAAACAGAATGCTTCTTAAGAAATAGCAGTCGACTGGTACATATAGCGGTCGACTGTTTTTGAAACAGAATGCATCTCAGAAAATAGCAGTCGACTGGTCCTATAGGCAGTCGGCTGGTTTTGAAACAGAATGCTTTTCTGGAAAATAACAGTCGACTGGCATACATAGCAGTCGACTGGTTTGAAACAGAATGCTTTTCTTGAAAATAGCAGTCGACTGGCATACATAGCAGTCGACTGGTTTGCATCGGTTTTCGGAAAAACAACGTTTTGGTTGTCTCTAGGCAGTCGACTTCCCCTTTAAGGCAGTCGGCTGCTCCTAGCCTAATTGGTACTAGGAGACAAATCCGAAAATGCATCTTTTCATGCACCAAATCCAACTAGTACTTTTCTCCAAACCACATAAAACAGTATAAAACATGCGGACATAGCCGCCTTACGTCCGTTACATAAATTCCTTACCTTGATTCCTTCGGAAACGCAAAATCACTTGATGCGTTAACCCTAGCTTTCACTCCTTCAAATCTGAAATCATCATATCAAAGCAAACCTTTAAGAATTTGCCATAAACATGTTATACTAATTCAGTACAACACCATACCATAAACATACTTAAACAAATCATCTTCTTCTCTTACCTTTTTCTAGTGACCACAATCTCAAACTTTGAGATCTCTTCCAATACTTGGAATCAATCCACTAAACTTCAGATATAGCCTCGTCTAGTGACTAGGATCGTTTTTCGTTCAACTAGCTAAAGGGATTGATGGAGGAATAAGGTAGCTTGTCAAGGTAGCTATGGAGGAAGACTTAGAAACTTGGAGAACACGATGGAGAGAGCTAGAAATGGGGCTGACGTTGGGTGATGGCTGGAGATGGTGACTCATGCAGCCTCATTTAATGCTTCCCTATCCAATATCATCTCATCTCAGCCACTTTATCCTTTTGACTCAAGACCATTTGACCCTCATTTAATTCCTCTTTTCCTCCTTCTCATCACAGCCACTTATCCATTTAATTACCAAATGAAATCTGATTTTATTTTCTTTCCTACTTCAATTATTTTCCTGATATCAACATAATAAATCATTTGTCTTATTGACTATCAACTTTCTTATTTCTTCCATACATCATGCATACATCATTCATACATTAACTTCATATTCATTTAATTGGTCTTCTTTCTTCCTATTCCATTTATTTTCCTGACATCAATATTATTTGACTACTTGACTATTTAATCTTTCATCTCATTACTTCTTCCATGTTCCATACATCCTTCATACTTCATAATTCTCATATCTACTTACTTCATTTAAGCCAAAATGCTTTACAATTATGGAGGGATTTCATGAAATTGGGGGATTTCACATTTTTTTACAGAGAACTTTGATCAAACAGTTGGAGTCTAAAGCAAAAAAGTAGTGCTAAAGAAGCAAAGGAATAGAGATATACAGAGATGTGGGTCTTCTTCTTCTTGCAAGTTTTTGTGTTTGTTGTGGGTAGAAGTGATGTTGCTTAATAGATGGTGACTAAAGGAAGAAGAAGAAATGGAGAACTGGTGCTTTGGATTCAAGAAAATTTTGGACCAACGCATCGATGAGGGCAACCAATGATGCCAATTTCATCACTTTAAATTTTTTTATAATCATTTGTGACAAATATTCAAAATAAACTCAGAAACACAAACTACTTTTTATGAAATTTTGATATACAAATAAAAATTATTAAATAAAACTAAATGAAAATGAAAAACAAAAAGAAAAAAACCCATTACATCTGAAAATTGGCGGCGCATAAGTGCTCAAAGCAAAATCCTTTAGGAACCTGTTTGAAACGAAAAAAAAAAAGGGAAAAGAATGAAATGAGAAAAGCAACTAGGTCAATGAATCTGACAAACAAAAGAAATGAGTATTTATAAAATGTTGAAATTTAAAACAGAAATAGATCGAAACAGAAACTTCATTGGTGGAAGTAAAGTGAAGAAAAATGAAGGGTTTTTCACTCTTTGTTGAGCTTTCTTAAAAAAAAAAAAAAAGGCTTTGGGAAAGGGCACAGATCTAGAGGGGAGTGAAACCAAGAAGCAAGGAGTGAAAATTGTGTAAATAGGTAAGGGGGGACACTGGAAGAGGACCAAGCACAGAGGGGTTTTTTGGGAAGGAAAGAAGCACAGGGAGTAGGGACAAGGCACATCAAAGCGGACCCCATGACTCAAAAAGGAATAGAAACCCCAATCTAACCAAACAAACTTTTATTTTTCTTCAGCAGAACATGAAAAGAATAAAGCCTGATGAGCAAGAGGTGGTAAAAAGAGAGTGAGCGATGTGGCCGTAAGAGAAGCCGAATTTTTCTACAACTTTTATTTTATTGATGATTGGTTGATTGATAGGTGAGTTCTTTATTTTATTTTTCCATGAATTCTAGTTTGCTGCAATTACATCACTACAAACCTTCCACATGAATCATTTGATTTTTGTTGGAGCTGAAATTTTCCATATTACATTCCACAATCTTTCATCTATTACTTCAGAGGAGGATGCCTTCAACAAACCCTTATTCCTCTTACTCTTCTCAAAGGCTTTATATCCTGGTTTCTCAAAATACAATTCATCTTCATTTGCAAGTCTACAACTTTGTCTTCTTCCCCATTTGAACAGAAAAAAAGGAATTCTGAATAATATCTACTTGGTCTTCAAGTACTAAATCTCTTATTTCATCCAGTCTATTTCATTTTTTTTCACCATCTATAATCTCCTCCACGTATTGAGGAGTACAACCATCCTTAATTCTTACCCTTCGAATTCTTCCTTTTTCAACCCAATTATCCTCCCAAATTTTCACATTCTTACCATCCATGTCACAAACTTTTTTAGGTACTCTGAAGCATTGCATTATGTATGTTGGCACAGCGCATGCTACTGGCTTTATCAATATTTCCTTTTCACTTTGTAACAACAACTTGCTTTTTCATGATTGTATCTTTTTCAAAATCCTATCCTTGATATACCTCATTTCCATCCTCTTTGTTTTTCCCTAAAAAGAAGGGACACGTAAAAAAGCACCCTTGCCGATTGCTTCACTGATCCCATTCCTTTCAGCAAAGAGTATATATATATGAATAAAATTTGGATTCGGATTTGACAATTTCAATCCAAAATCCAGCATGGATCAGACCCAAGTAATAGTTTGACCAGTGAATAGATCCTTTAGTTTGATTTAATTTTCTTTTTGAAAGTTAAAACGACATCATTAACATTGGTTTCAATTTGATGTTAACAAATTTAAGATATATATAGATGCAACCTATAATTGTATTTTCTCGAGAAAATAATTATGTTAATGGTACATTAAATAAAAATATTTCTAAAACAAAATTTATTAAAATTGATAAAACTTACTCAAACTATTTTGGAAAAAAAAATGAGAAGAAAATAAGGTGTGCTAAGCTCTTAGTAGGAAGGGTATTTTAAGGAAAAAAAAGGTGTGATAAGCTCTTAGTCTAAATGGTATTTTGAAAGTAAAAAATATGTTTTACTTTGTATAATCACTGAAAAATTACTTTACATACAAAAATGGGTGTAATCACACTGGACCTTTACAACCAATTAAAATACTTACAATGTAAATGTGATTATAGCTGCAAAATAATATTACAGCTAAATAAACTAACCAAACACAACAATCACTTTATAGCCAACTAAAATACTTGCAACTTGCTCAACAGTCAACATTATCAATACCAAATGCCCCCAAAGGGTTAATATCATGAATTATCCCTAAATTATAGTGATTAGTGTAATGTAGTACCTGCACTAAAAAAGTCTTTGATATAGTATTTGCTCTATCAATCCGTTAAACAAAATGTTATAAAACCGTTAAACAAAATGTTTGACATGGATATTGAACCAATTAAGAAATGCCACATGGAATAATATAAAAAAATTTCATAGTGTTTTTGTATAAACTATTATATTATTTTGTTTAAAAAACTAGAAAATTTAAAATTTTAAAAAATGAAAAATTATAATTAAAAAATCAATTTTTTTAAAAATAAATAATAAAAATGTGAAATTAAAATATTTTTATTTTTAAATAATAAAAATAAGAAAAACAAAATTATAATTTAAAAAATACATAATATAATTTTATAAATATAAAATTGTTTTTATTTTTCTTTAAATTGTCAAAAAAGAAGTTTACCAAAATTATATTTTTTTCAATTCTGTCTCTCTCTCTCAAGGTTTTTATTTGTCTCTACCTTTCTAACTGAAACATAAAAAAGGATCAAAAACTAAGAAGAAACTCTGAAATTGGCGTCGGTCTGCCACACCAGCCACAAGTTGCCATCAGCAACCGCCATCTACCAATTCATAACTATTAACCAAAAACACAACCTATTTTCGTAGATCTAGGATTTAAACTAGAAAATTCCCTATGTCAAAAAATAAATCCATGTCATTGCCAAAGTGACCTATAAAATGAAAACTTCATGTTTCTACCCGAACTCCAGAAAAAAAGGAAGCCCAAAAATTTGTATATATTTCTTTATTCTACTTTGTGATTTCTTTTCTAATCTTCTGGTATGATTTTCTATTCTGTTGTTATTGTGATTCTTGTGCTGGATTTTTGTCTGTTTGATTCTCCTTGTGTGATTTCTCCCATTGTGACAGTTGGTGTGTCGTGGAATCTTGGTTTGGAGATATGTTGGATGGGAATTGGTTGATGGGCTATGGGTGGTTGTTGGGGTCCTGGCCAGAAGATGAATTTGAAGGAAGACATACTCTGCCCACAAAGCATACAACAAATGATCAGGACAATAGTAGCCAACGTGACTAATATGCAAAGCATTTCCATCACCTACCATAATTTTGTCATAACCATTATATTTAGTGATATTGAATAACTTACCAACATCTGCTATCATCTTTGTTGCAGCTCCAGTATCAAGATGTCACGCTTCATTCTGGATATCAGTAATGGTCATTGCAGCCAAGGCTTGTGATGGCATGTTAGATTGGTAGAGTTGATTGTACTGCTACCAACAGTTAAAAGCTGTATGTCTTGGTTCTTGCAAATTTGACAAACAACTGCATATTGTTGTTCATATATTATACAAGTAGGATTTTTTTCATTAGTGACTGGAGAAGGCTTTGCACCCAAAATATCATCTTTGACAACTAATAGGCAGTGATTGGCTTGGAGAAAACCACGGCCTTGAGAGATAAATGTAGTCTGGGGCTATTTGAACTTTTGGCTGAATTTCCTTTCGCTTAGTCGATGTTGATAATGTTGACTAACAAAAGCTATATTTTGATTAAGTCTTTGCTTGGTAGGATGGAAAGAAAGAGGTGAAGAAGGAAAATTAGTTAATCAAATGGTTATTTTTCATAACAATTTTCCTATTTTGTAGCTTAACCATTTGATTAATTAATTTTCTTTTCTCACCCCTTTCTTTCCACTATACCAAGCAAAGCCTAAGAGATCCAAAACCTTAAGAGGAATTAACAGATTTCATTGTTTCATGTCCTTGGAGAAGGGAACAATCTCACAAAAGATAGAATTGGTGGTTTCATCATTGTTGTGACAAATGATCATATCCTTCCAAGCCCACGTAGCAATTGAAACACCTTTGTACGATCACTGATTATTTCACAAAGCTCATCATTTCCATAGCATTGTTGGTGGTTTATTGTACTTGACGTTTACCAGGCCAGACATTACTTATAGTGTCAATTATGTTTCACAATACATGCATTCCCCTACAAAATTTCACTTCTAGCTAGTTAAAAGAATCTTGCATTATGTTAAAGGAACTGGTACCTCTGGTATTTGACTTCTTTCTAATACTATACTAATTAGGCAGGTTGTCCACTTGCCAGGTGATCAACTTCTGGATATTGTACTTTTCTTGGTGGAAATTGCATTTCTTGGAGCTAAAAAAAAACTATAGTAGCTTGCTCTAGTGTAGAAGCAAAGTATCGAGCTATAGCTTCCACTACAATTGAACTTATATGGATTTCCTTTATTCTTCAAGATATTGGTCTTTACATGCAACAACTAGCAACTCTCTTGCGTGACAATATGTCAACACTTCATATGACTACTTGTCCTCTTTTTCATGCCCAAACAAAACATATTGAGATTGATTATCACTAAACGTGTTCACAATTTGAAATAATTCAGTTTATCAGCCAACCATCGAATTTGATTCGGTCGGTTAACAAAAGTAGATTTTAGAAAATTTCGATTATTGATTAATTCGGTTAGAAAATCAAATTAATTTTGGTTAACCGAATTAACTGAATTATGAGTAATATAATATATACTTATAGTCTTATACTGTGCATTTTGTACTCTTAGCCTAAAATATTTTTCAATTTTCACAAATAAAAAAAAGGCCCTAACTAAAGAAAAAAAATCCTAACGCTATTATTTCAATTTTCACAAATATTATTTTTTAGCAATAATTTGTTAGTACTTAGTATATATGAAAATTTTGTATAAAGTTCAATTAATTAACCAAATTTTATTTCGGTTCAGTTAATTTGAAAATGTAGATTTCGGTTCGATTAACGAAAGTGAAAATATATTTCGGTTAATTCGGTTTCGATTAATTTAGCTCAAAATTAACCGAATTAACCAAATGAACACCCCTTATTATCACTTTGTACATGAGAAAGTGGCCTTAGGCTCCAATATAACTCGATTTGTTTCTTCAAGCAATCAAGTGGCAGATATTTTTACTAAACCTCTCTCTCGAGCTTGTTTTGAGGATTTGTGAATCAAATTTGGACTATGGTGTATTCGCCTGTCCAGTTTGAGGGGGAGTGAAGGAAGACATACTCTGCCCACAAAGCATACAACAAATGATTAGGACAATAGCAGCCACGGTCAACAATTCAGCCCCTCATCCTTGCCTCGATTAACTCAAGTAATAAAGTATAGAAAGAAGATACAGAGCATACAACAAATGGTCAGCCAGCGGTCAACAATTTATTGGAGCAATGGCAGCCTAAAGACACTAATGACAAATTCCATATGCAGAATATCCCTTGACTGTATAAATCATATTTAAGTACATGTCAAAGTTTCCAAATCTACCAAGGAAACTCTTTGTACTGTAATTTATTTTCTACATAATAGAATAACAATTTCTTAGGGACTCAGTTAAAAACTTGGTGAGATCCTATAATTCTTTCTTCTTCTTAAAAATTCTTCATGGCAAACGAATAATATTAAGTAAGCATTCGGATGATATCTTATCTAAATAATGCAGCAAAATGAATAATGTTAAGTATAATTAGTTAAGTATGAAACCATAAAGACAGAGTTAGCAATGGCTTGGTCATTGATTGGTTCAAAGAAAATAAGTCACACAGACTTCCAACACCCTTTAACCAACTTTCTAGTTCAGGTTCCTTACCTTCAGTTCTTGCAAATCTATCCTACCCTTCGAGGGCCAAGAAGATGGTGCCCTGTTGTCTTCTATAATTACTGGAGGTTCCGTAGGTACGTGCATGAACTGTTTTATCCGTTCAACTGAAATTATGTAATTTGATAAGTAGCAATACCAATGAGATTCAAAGATTTGTGATCCTATTAGCGATAAACCATAAGAAAGAGAGAGTCCAACAAGCCCTGCAGATCAAAATTTTAGAGACAGATCAATGTCTTTTAGCATTGTGTACTTGTAATGAAGATTATTCAATAGAAATGATGTTACTTGGAGTAACTTGGCTTTTAGGAAGCACAATAAGGAAAAATGTAGCAGTGAATAGAGTTAGGTTCTAAAGTGTCTCTATCCTTATAACTGGCCATTCCATGGCTGCATTATAATGAAAGAAAAGTGTGACATCTGTGTCAACAAGCTTTAGGAAATTTTTAAAGAACCTGTCCACCATGTTAAAAGCTCTTATGGTAGCCACTCTAAGTGATGTCTCAGTTGCATAATTCATAACAGGAGCTTTTGTCGTTCCAGTAATTCTTATTAGCTCCCTTGCAGAGGCCATATTGTACTCCTGCAGCTTATGGAGAAAGATATTAGCTCTTTCACATCATCAGCAAAAGAGATTGAGCGAGTCAAATGAAAAATGCATCTACCTGAATGTAGTTTACTGCTACCATAACAAGAATGGCCACAATAAGGACTTGCCATGTAATAAAGGCCATGATTCCAGTTGCTGCTATGACTGAAGTAGCACCAGCTGCCGTGAAGATGGTGGCGAATTGTTTGTCAAAATCAAGAGTACTCAAATCTGATGAAGCCTGCAAGTGTTTAGTTATATAATACAAATTCTAGTAAATTCGCAAAAATGCTTAGAGAGTATATGAAAGATCATGTTATTCCGTTTGCTCATTGATAATTGTAATCTTACTCGGGTCAGAATCCTCCCAACAGGAGTAGAATCAAATAAAAGCATTGGAGCTTTGAAAATAGCATTGGTGAGACCAGAGAAGAAGGCTTTAGAGGCTTTTAGTCCTAGATAATCAGCAAAATGAGATCTACAAAATACAAAAACATCATTAAGTGTTGCAATTCTAGTGTAAATTCCTATCAATCTGCTGTTGGTCATGTTAGGAATTTGATGGCAAAATGCCAGCCAATAGCTAAAAGCATCCTGAACTGAGTTAATAGAGCTAAAGCTAGATCAAGTGATCCTTTTGAGATAAAAACATAATCCAGGAATGGCTTCCATCCAACATCGCCAATCTCCTTTTCTTCATCTTGTGTTAATTGTATCCAAGCGGACCCTTCACCGGCATCTTCCCCTCATTGTTCTGTTTAGTTGGATAAGATCCATTATCCATCTCCGGTCCAACTAAACCCATCCCTTGAGATTCTCCTTGATCTTCACCATTCACAGAACCCAATACTTTTATGGCATCTCTGTGAGCATTCACAAGTTGCTCAAATGCTGTCCCAGCCATTAATAGCTCTTCATAGCTTCCTGATTGAGCAATTTTTCCACCCTCCATAACCTAAGCAAAAAATTAGATCATCCTTTTGAAAACTAGAAAAGTACATAGATACATTAACAACATATAATTATTAATTTAAACTTCACATTTACTAGAATTCTATCAACTTTTGAGAGAAACTCTACTTGCTGAGTCACCAGGATGGCAGTTTTCTTCTCTAGAGAAGTCATGACACAGTCCTGCAATCATAAAAGTTAACTTGATTATACAAAGAAAGAACATAGATTATTGTGTTATACACCACAAATTCACACTCAATGAAGAGGCTTGAAGTTGTTTCTCTCACATTGAACAAAACAGCAGCTGTATGTGCATCTACAGCACTGAAAGGGTCATCAAGAAGATATCAGCATCATTATAGACAGCTCGAGCAAGTTGAAGCCTCCGCTTCTGTCCTCCACTCATGTTAATCCCTCTCTGACCTATTTCCATAAGATCACCATGGTCAAAACCATTGATATCTTTATCCAAAGCACAAGCTTCAATGGCCTTCTCATATTTGTCTGCATCCATTGGCTTTCCATAGATTATGTTGTCACGAATTAACCCCCTTTGGATCCAAGAAGTTTGAGAGACATAAGCAATAGATCCGAACATGTGAACCTTTTGCAAGCATCAAGGGAAAAGAACTAAAATCAGTGACAACAATACATAATAATTACTAATATACTAGTTGAATATTTGTTCTGTAACTCACAGTTCCTGAAAGTTTTGGTATCTCTCCCAGCATTGCATACAAGATTGAGGATTTTTGGCCCCAACTGGTCCGCAAACAGCTATTTTCTGCCCCCATTTTATTTCCAAGTCCACATTTCTAAGGGTTGGACTTGTTAGTTCTGGATCCCAACTGAAATTGCCTGCTTGCACCTCAACACTTGTATCAGAATTCTGTAGGGGAATTTTCCTTACTTCATCATTCTTGAGCTCATCATCAAGCAGAAAGTTATTTATTCTATCAAAAGAAACTTTGACTTGTATAAGAATTGAAAGTGCCTCAAGTAACATTCTAGCAGGTTCTGCCATGCTTCTTGATGTTGCAAGAACTGTAAGGATGGTTCCAGCATTTAATGGGGCAGTCCTAATAAGAGCACATCCCAAAAAGATAACAGAAGAAACAATGGTCTGAGACATCCAATACACGACAGTGCCATAAGGCCTCAAACAATGTTATTTGCACGACAGTGCCATTTGAACTCATTGCCACGTTGGGATTCAATAGAGCTCTTGAATTTCTCCTTCCATGATTGCAACTTGATCATCTTCATGCTATTTAAGATCTCAGAAGTGGTTCTTAGTCTCTCATCTTGGGCCACCATAAACTCAGATTGATATTTTTGTAGAATCTTTTGCAAATGGCACATTAAGGAATCCACATATAAGAAGAGGGACTAAACCGGATATGGCAGCAAGACCGACAACTCAGATAAGTACCGCTATAGACATGAAAACCTGCAGTGCAAGACTCCAAGTTGAATGAAACCACCATGGAAACTCTCCCATTCTGTAGGCATCTACTGATATGTAATTTACAATCTCCCCAGTTGAATGTCTTCTCCTTCCCAAACTCGAATGCTTCAACTGCTTCTGATAGACTGCCACTATTAATGCTGATCTCATCCTCATTCATGACGTCGTTGAAGCAAAATACCAATGCCTCTGGGACAATGACTCAACAACCTTGGAAACAATGAGGCATCCTAGTAAAACAAGACCTTCTTGTAGATGTTCCTCTTCCTGGTTTGAATAATTTACAAAAGCATAAAGCAATAAAGGAAGAGCCACTACAGAAATAGTCCTAAGAATTGCACAAACAGCTGTAAAGAAAGTTTCCTTGAAGTAGACTTTTGTTAAGGCCCTAAGAACCAAGTTTCTCCTATCACTTGAGTTTTTCTCTCTCACAAGGGATTCACTTGCATTAGCAAACTTTTGGTAGGCCAAATCGGATTCATCTTCTGTAGCAATAGGAGGGATGTCTTCAAGAGCGAATGGTCTCAAATAACCTAAAGAAAGCAAAGGATTAATCCAAGAAAATGACAACTTGCTAAGACAACTGGCCTAGCAAAGTTCTGTTTGGTTTTCTTCTTCCTTTTCCTCTAATAAAGATTCTGATAAACTCTCATCTTCAACACTTTTCCTAGCCAAATGAATGAAGTTTCTAAAAGTACAAAATAGCAACAAGATGTTCACAAGCCATGGAAAGATGTCAAAATTTTCAGTACTGTGTGTTCTAAACAGAATCTCAATATCCAGAGCTGAAATCAATAAAGAAAATGACACCCACCAAGCACAGACGGGAATTTTCATCCATTTTTATTTTTGAACAAGCAATGAAACTGCCAATGAAATCCAAATTAATCCTCTGACAAGCTCAACCAACCAGCCCAAGATATTAAATCTATCACTGTTTGCAATTAGATTCCATAAACCAACACCAGGATACAGAATACTAATAAGAGCACAACAGACAGAAACGAGAAGGGAGATCCAGCATCTTCTGTTAACAACACTGCGTTGATGTTTGTGACAGAATCTACAAGCAAAAGCAGATGAAAAACAAGGAGGAATAGCGGATTTATGGCATCTATTATGGTTCTTTGAATGCAAAAAGAGCCAAAATCAAGTTTTCCTTCACAAATTAAAGAGAACCCCCTGCATAACCATCAGAAAATTTAGAATTAGCATATTTTTATACTAGAAAAGATCTAAAACGAAAAAGACACTAAGAATTCAAGAAATGTCATTGTCAGGACATGAACATTTGGAAGAGAACTTGCAGCAGGAAGATTCTGATATAGACTACTAACATATGTGCCCATCACAACAGATAAGAATGGTCCATGATGCTGTGTTACGAATTATGTTACTAAAGACAAAACCATTCTGAGGTCTTTTCTTTTCAATATCAAAAAAGAGCAGATGAATGTAAAGATAGAGATTTAAAGAAAAAGAACAATATCTAGTGATGAACGTTCACATCAAACTAAACAGTGTAAGAAAACCTTAAATTAAGATCACGTAAAATGGCAATACATGTTCATGCAAGACCAGGAAGAAGTAGAATTCTCAAAATAAAATGGGGTGTACCAAGTAAGTTGCTCAAGGACGCCATAGTTGGAGATTATACTTGTCAAGCTTATGGTAATCAAACCAGAGTTCTGTGATGACTGTTGCAGGAAGAACCATGAAGAAAGATGAAGAAAGGTGTGAGCAAGATGGAGAAGAGGAGATGGGCTGTAAGCTGAGCTTAATTGAAGCTTAGCCCAAGGTGGGAGCTGAGAGCAGCTGGGAGCAGTGAGCAGCAGAGCCTAACGGTTTTGTCTGATATGTCGACTAATTATTAGGTTAGACCACAGAATTTGGGAATTGTACAGCTGTCAGAATATGCAATGTAAGGTCTTATGAGTCGTTGATCCTTGTACTGGCTAATATAAGAAACAATGTAATTCCTTGCAAAAGATGAATGAAAAAACTATCTTTACTCTCCATTTCTTTTGCCCTTTTCTCTTTCTCTGGTCTTCTTCTTGGTATCTTAGCATCCATATCTGCTAGGATATAACAAAGTGGTATTCAGAGCAGTTACGAATCCACCATTTCAAACTGGGTAAACATATCAAACAGAGATCAATGGTTGAGAGCACTCGTCTTAACTTGTTGCAAGAACAGGTTCAAGCTCTACAGTCCCAACTAGAGTCCTTGAAAACAGCTGAAGCATCGATTCCCCCATGGTGGGAGGAGCAAAAGAAGAGCATTGAAGACAAACTAATAGAGAATCAAAACTATGTCAGTAAGATATTGGAAACACTTTTGCAGAAAGAAGCAACCCCAGCTCAGCCTGACCCTGGAGGAGGCGTAGCAAGTAGCTCAGCAGCTCCTTCAAGAAGAGAAGGTAAGCATCCGATTGAGATTGTTGTAGTTGGTGAACAAGGCAAAGTTATTTATAAACTAGATAAACCAGGTTTGCTTTCTAGAGGTCAGCTTATTGAAAAACCACCAAAATTTCCAGACCAGAGTGCCACTGTTAAGAACCTTGAGTCTGAGAATGGAGTTATGAGCTTTAATGCCTTTACTCCTAGACCTAAGATTGAACTTCCTGTATTTAAAGGGGAGAATCCTAGAGGTTGGATTAGGAAGGGTCAGAAATACTTTTAATATTTTTGCTGTTGCTGAGTCACAGAGATTGGAAATAGCAGCTATGTACATGGTAGGTAAGGCAGAAACTTGGTTTGATGGTTACTTGATGCAAAATCCGAGAATCACATGGCCTGAGTTCACAATGGAATTGTGTCAAAGGTTCTGTGATAGAACATGTTCAGATGTTATTGAAGATTTCAACAAGCTGGCACAGAAAACTAGTGTAGAGGAGTATCAAGAGAGGTTTGAGGAGCTGAGGCCATACATGCTTCAACTCAACCCTCACTTGGATGAAACTTACTTTGTTTCTAGTTTTGTAAGTGGGTTGAAAGAGGAGTTAAAGTTGAGAGTCAAGGCCAATGAACCTCAGAACCTTGCAGCAGCCTATAGACAAGCAAGGTTACATGAATTGTCAGTGGAGATTAAAGGAAGGAAACACAGGGCAACTTTCAAGAACACACCTGTTTACAACCAAAATCATCCTAGAAACCTAAACA
Organism: Heritiera littoralis; assembly: GCA_031772115.1. Lineage (NCBI taxonomy): Eukaryota > Viridiplantae > Streptophyta > Magnoliopsida > Malvales > Malvaceae > Heritiera > Heritiera littoralis. The sequence continues at coordinate 2,735,718 of JAPDPK010000090.1, forward strand.
CAAACACTTACCCAAATAACAAAACCCTTACCAACCTTCCAACATATCCAAAACAAAATTTAGCCTTACCAACATTCCAAAAGGCTAACAACCAGAACCAAAATGACCAGAAAAGAACCCAAAATGCTTGCTTTAAATGTGGTGATCGATTCTTTCTAGGCCATATTTGTAAAACTAAACAGTTAAATGCCCTGATTGGTGATGAAAATGCAAGAAGGTTTCAAGATGAGACAGAAGCAGTGTTAGAGTTAGAACAGGATACTGTAGAAGAGCCTGACATAAGAGATAACAGTTTGGAAATATCTATGAATGCATTGACTGGTAACGTAGGTCATAGTACTTTAAGGATACAGGGGAGTATCAAGGGAAGGCCCTTAAGTATTCTAGTTGACAGTGAGAGTACCCATAGTTTTGTAACTCCAGTTTGGGCAAAGGATGGAGTGGAAACAATTCAAACCAGACCTCTCACCATCACTGTAGCTAATGGTGAGAAACTCTTCAGCAATGCCAAATGCAAACAATTGGAATGGGTGATGCAAGGTTATTCATTTACACATGACTTAAGAGTGTTGACCATGTGAGGCAGTGATATGGTCCTAGGTGTGGATTGGATGAAGAAGTTTAGTCCTTTGACTTTTGACTTTAATGAAATGTCATTAACTTTTTACAAGGAAGGACAACAAGTTTGCTTGAAAGGAGGAGCTAATGCTTCCAGCTTCAAAATGATCTCTAGAGAAAAATTGCAGAAGTTGGCTGAAAAGGAACCTGAATTGTTAGGAGAATTGTACATGCTTAGTTTGGATTATGAAGAAGCAGAGGTACCATTACAGTTGAAGGCTCTTTTATCAGCCTATGAAGACATTTTTAAAGAACCTACTGGACTACCTCCCAAAAGAACCCATGACCACAGCATAGTTCTTAAGCATGATGCCCAAGCTGTTAACTTGCGACCATACAGATTTCCTTACCATCAAAAGGCTGAAGTGGAACACCAAATAGCAAACATGCTGTCATCTTCCATAGTTCAGACAAGTAAAAGCCCTTTTGCATCACCATGCTTACTTGTCAAGAAGAAGGATGGATCATGGAGACTCTGTGTGGACTACCGGCAGCTCAATGCCATGACTGTGAAAAATAAGTTTCCTATACCTGTAGTAGAAGATTTATTGGATGAATTAAAGGGGTCTACTTACTTTTCCAAAATTGATCTCCGATCTGGTTACTGGCATATTCGAGTTAGAGATGAAGACATTCCTAAAACTGCCTTTAGGACTCATCATAGGCATTATGAGTTCAAAGTCATGCCCTTTGGACTCACAAATGCCCCAACAACATTCCAAGCTCTCATGAATGACATTTTTGCTCCTTATTTGAGAAATTTTGTCCTTGTTTTTTTTTATGATATTCTGGTTTACAGTTTAACCTTAGAAGAGCATGTTAAGCATTTACAGGTGGTTTTTGAAGTGTTGAGGTAGAACCAATTGTGTGCAAAGAGGAGCAAATGTTTCTTTGGGCAAAGGCAGGTGGAGTATTTGGGGCATCTAATTTCTGAAAAAGGGGTAGCTACAGATCCTTCCAAAATACAAGCTATGCAACAATGGCCTGTTCCAAAGAATTTTAAATCTCTAAGAGGTTTCTTAGGCCTTACTGGCTACTATAGGAAGTTTATCCGAAACTATGGGATTATGAGCAAGCCTCTTACTGATATGCTCAAGAAAAGGGGGTTCCAATGGACTCCTGTAGCCGTATCAGCCTTCCAAAGCTTGAAAGAAGCTATGATCAAGGCACCTATCCTTGCAACGCCAGATTTTAACAAAACATTTTGCCTTGAGACTGATGCCAGCAACCAAGGAGTAGGAGCAATATTATCTCAGGAAGGCAGACCAATTGCTTATTTGAGCAGGGCATTAGGTCCTAGGTATACAGGGTTTTCTATCTACGAGAAAGAGTATCTAGCCATATTGATGGCAGTCAACAAATGGAGGCATTACTTGTAAGGCAGAACTTTTGTTATTAAGACTGACCATGAAGCACTCAAATATCTACTAGAACAAAAACTAACTACTACTATATAGAGGAAGGGCTTAACTAAGTTATTGGGGCTGGACTACAAGATTGTGTACAGAAAGGGAAAATCAAACTTAGCTGCTGATGCCCTTTCTAGGCTACCTAAAGAACAATCTTACCTATGCAGTATACAAGCTACTGTCATCATACCTGAATGGGTAAAGGAGATTGAAAAAAGCTATAATGGGGATAACAAGGTTCAAGAGTTGATTCAGGCCATAGTGGTTAACCCTGGAGAGTATTCAGATTATGTCTACAATGGTGGAATTCTGAGATACAAGGGAAGAGTTTATGTGGGGCACCAAAGTCAGCTCAGAGAAAGGATTATCCAAACTTTGCATGATTCACCTTAAGGTGGGCATTCGGGAATCCAAGCCACTTTCTACAGGGTGAGGTTGTATTTTTCATAACCTGGGATGAAGAGACAGGTGCAAGATTATGTCCAACAATGTGACATATGTCAGAGAAACAAAGGAGAGCATGTGCCCTACCCAGGATTGCTCCAGCCCATTATTACTCCTAAGCAAGCTTGGGAAACTATCACCATGGATTTCATAGAAGGCCTACCCTTATCTCAGAAGTTTAGTTGCATATTGGTAGTGGTTGACAAATTAACCAAATATGCACACTTCATGGCCTTAACTCACCCTTACACTGCTCTTGATGTAGCCAAAGTGTATCTCAACCAAGTGTATAAGTTGCATGGATCACCAAAGGCAGCTATTTCAGACAGGGACAAAGTGTTTACCAGTTTGGTTTGGCAAGAACTAATGAAGCTTTTGGGTACTACAGGGCAATTAAGTACCGCCTATCACCCTGAGTCCAATGGACAAACTGAAAGGTTGAACCAGTGTTTAGAACAGTATTTGAGGTGCATGTGTAGCCTGAAACCTAAAAAGTGGAGTCAATGGCTACCCTTGGTTGAGTGGTGGTACAACACTAGCTATCACATAGCCCTAGGAATGACTCCCTTCGAAGCACTGTATGGGTATAAACCTCCTGAGTTGGCGTGAGACGTGAGTAGTAAAGCCAAAGTATCCACTGTTGAGGATCTGCTAAAGGAAAGAGAAAGTTTAAGTAAACTAATGGTGGACCAATTAACCAAGGCTCAACAACGTATGAAGTACTATGCTGATAAAAAGAGGACGGAACATAAGCTGCAAGTGGGTGATGAAGTCTATTTGAAACTTCAACCCTATAGGCAAACCTCCTTAGCTCTAAGGAAGAACCTAAAGCTTTCTTCTAAATATTATGGTCCTTACCATGTGATTGAAAGAATTGGTCCTGTAGCTTACAAACTCCTACTTCCTGAATCTTCCAAGATCCACCCTGTATTCCATGTAAGCCTACTCAAAAAGAGGATCGGATCTAAGGTGGTGCCTAGTACAATCTTACTTGATGAAGGCACAGAAGGAGAACCTTTAGTAAGTCCAATTGCTGTGTTGGACAAAAGAATGGTGAAGAGGCATAATCAGGCTGTGACTCAATTGCTAGTTGTATGGTCTAATTTGGGTCCTGAGAATGCTACATGGGAGGATTACACTGTCCTAAAGTCTCAATTTCCTTGGTTTGATCCTCGGGGACAAGGATCAGCTGGAGCGGAGGGTAATGTGATGACTGTTACAGGAAGAACCATGAAGAAAGATGAAGAAAGGTGTGAGCAGGATGGAGAAGAGGAGATGGGCTGTAAGCTGAGCTTAATTGAAGCTTAGCCTAAGGTGGGAGCTGAGAGCAGCTGGGAGCAATGAGCAGCAGAGCCTAACGGTTTTGTCTGATATGTTGGCTAATTATTAGGTCAGACCACAGAATTTGGGAATTGTACAGTTGTCAGAATATGCAATGTAAGGTCTTATGAGCTGTTGATCCTTGTACTGGCTAATATAAGAAACAATGTAATTCCTTGCAAAAGATGAATGAAAAAATTATCTTTACTCTCCATTTCTTTTGCCCTTTTCTCTTTCTCTGGTCTTCTTCTTGGTATCTTAGCATCCATATCTGCTAGGATATAACAAGTTCAGGGTTCAGACTCTGTGCTTTGGCAAAAATACTTCAACGAATGAACTGAAACCCTGTTGTCACTCACTTCAGCTATTCCATATGCAGAAAATATCGTCAAAGAATCTCTGCAGTCTACAGATTTATCACATTTTCATCTTGGTCTTTTGGTTGCTTATGCTAGTAGACTGCCAAGTAGCAGACAAGCAAATTAGTCTTTTTTGTTCATATTTTCATAAATTTGGAGTATTTATCAGAAAAAGTTGTGCAGACTAACAAAAGAAGTTCAAGTATTGCCATGTTTAATACCAGAGGAATCCGTCTTAAGGGATTAAAACCTGACACCTCTTAAACAATTGGCTAATAAAATATCATCTTTTTCATCCCTGCCCACTCTAATATAATTGATGTTGGTTTTATTTTAAATCATTTTCATGTTCATATCATGTAAAATATAAAAATTTTATGTCAAAATTTATAACGACACATTAAAACAAAATATTTTTTTAATTCTTATCAAATTTGTACATAATTTTTATCAAATTTTAATCTTTATCATATTCATGTTTTCTTTTCATATCATTTTCGTTTTATTGTATTGTGCCTTGGATTACAAATTCTAATGTTTCTCAATCTCACACGCTGGGGTGCACATAGACTTTGGTCGTTAAACAATTAAGGTCATAGCTTAATGAAAAAGACTAGAATTCTCTCTGTCGTATCAAACACATATTTTCCAATTAAAACATTTAATATCGTTCGATATGAGCTCGTACTCTGCATTTTTTTTCCAATCACATTTGTCATTACGAAATTACTAAGAAATATATTCAATCTTTGTCATGGTATGAAAGAAAATATTCAAATACGAAACTTGATTTAGCTAGTATTATATTTTAACCCTAAACCTTGAATCTTATAAAAAAAATTTAATTGGAATTTGGTATTTATTAATTAATTAATTAGTTAGTTGATATATTTTTAAGTGTTAAATGATGTTAGCTCACATATATTAAGTCTTTAAATGATGTTATCTTATATTCAAATTTAATTTTTTTAATTATTGTCAATTCATTTTAAATCAGATCCAAACTTTTAATATTGCATTGATTAAATACTAATAAATAGAAACAATTTCTTTTGTATGAATTAATTAGTATTTTTCACTGATACATTACAACCTAATTACTTTTTAATTATTTAATTTAATTCAATAATGATTCTTAGTGAATAGTTATATATAGTTATAATGTAAACATATTAAAAAGATAAATTAATTAGAGACAAAAGCAAAGGAAGAAATAATAGAGTAATTCTATTCACATCCTAAGAGTAACTAGTTACGCCTTAATTACTACAAAACCCTAAATTCTAAAATTCCATTTCTAAAACCACTCCTCACACCCTAAAAAATTTAAGATTTTTTCAAATTTATCCTTACTAAAAAAAACCTTACACTTATTTTTTTTCAAAATTTTTTCCTATGAGCTTATGCCTTACAAATGTTGCCAGCGACAGCGTCTTGCTGCCGCTAGCAGTATCTAGCAGCAAGATGTTGCCGGTGCTGGTAGCACATGAACGCTACTGAAGTTGGGCTCCCGACAGTGAATTTCTAGGAACCCTCTTGTGCACCCTGAAGTGAATTTTTGGGAGCACCCGAAAATCCACTTCAAGAAGTTCTACTGTATTCCTTAAAATTTATTTTTGAAAATATGAAAATAAAAAGTTAAAAAATATTATTAAAAGTAATTATGTAATTTTTTATAAGAATATTTTGGTATTTTAAAAAAATTTAAAATAGGGTATGAGAAATTTTTTTTGGGTGTGAATAGAAGTTCCCTAAATAATATTTGAGTTTGAAGAAAAAGACAAATAAGGCCATTTATGAGTCATGATTCTATATTCAACGTGTGTGTATATATTTTACTTAGAGAAAAATTCTACTAGCAACTTAAGAATTATTCTTTACATCCCCATCGCTGAAAATAATCCCACTGAAAAAAAAAAAACAAAAATCAAAATTATTCAACATAACCATTACAATCTTTTATTTTTTTCCATTTTGACTTGGACTTTTCTTCATATTAATATATATATATATATATATATATATATATATATAATATCCAAACTAGAGAAAATTTTCTTCTACAATATGCATCCCGAAGAAATTATTGGGCCAGACGATTCAACTGGACAACTTTTGCCCGCTCTTCATTTCAATCCAGAAACTCAGTGAGTACAAGTCCAAACAGTAAACTTTGAGAAGCCCAAAAAAATACAAGCTCGGACCAAATAATTCCAATTTCCATGAAGGAAGCCGCAAGCTGGGTATTCCTCATTAACACAGTAACACTGCTCGATTCAACCCCTCAACTCCTCTGCAACTTCTGCATGTAACATGAATGTAATTGCAGAGAATCTAGACTTACCCTTGGGGGATAGATTTTTCAAAACACCAAAATAAAAACCTCTGAAAAAACTTGAAGCAAAAGCTGTGCAATATATTCTGCAAAGAACTGCTTTCTCTGACTAATTTTCAATTATAACAAAGAGACAAAGTTTCAAGTTCACTTTGAATTCTACAGTGTCAAAATGTCTTTTGGGGGGCAGCAATAACAAATTTTTAAACATAATTGCTAAGGCTTTTTGCATGGAATCAGGGAACTCTGAAATTCTCGACAGATGAATGAATAATGGGGCAGATCGCCATGCAACTTTTGAAGAAAGAAGCCCTTGCTGGTGGTATCCCAGCAATTCCCCAATTCCCATGCTAGTCAAGAAATACATACATTTTCATGCATCATTTCTCTGGCTAAATGTGCATATGGAAAGCATCAATTATGAAATGGCCCACCCATGAGATGCATTATTGATATTCAGTGTCTACTTCATTTAGACAACCACATTTTTTGGGGATTTCTTTGTCCTTTTTAATTTGTCTCAAGCAGGGAAGAGCTGTTTAGTTTGATACTTCTGCTTGAATGATGCACGTTTTTGACTTTCTGTTTTTTAATAAGTGACAAAGAGTTAGTGTGGATGGATGGTACGATTGGTTTTTATTTATTTCGGTAAGATTGAAAAAATCGTTAGTGGTGAAATTGGTATCAAATGACAGTATACTTGGATTCAATCGTAAAGATAATAATAACATAAGTAATAAAATGATCATTTAATATATTATATTAAAATTATAAAATAAAGGTAAATTTGTAAATGTGACACAAAGAGAAATTTCACCATACCACACCATAGCGCCATTGGAAACCAAACAAAGCCAAAGTGATTTTAGTGATCAGATTCAAATTTTTTTTTATAAACCAAAAAAAATCACGAGAATCTAATGTTTATAATCACTTATTTGGTACATTATTTTTATCAAATTTAAAATAAAAATACTTGCAGTCCCTTTTCAAAATTTGGAAGTTCTATCTATCTTTAAAGTAGGATCATTTTTTAATTTTAAAATATACAAATTCTGCACATGCTTTCTAAAAAATAATTTAAAAAAAGAATTATAAATATCATCTTCAGCAAATTTCAATAGACAAGCTTTCACATTTTCAGCAATCAGCGCTGAAACCTAAGACCATTATTTGGTAGTCTAGACTGAATTAGCACAAAATTTTTTGTTGGTTAATTATGGATTGAAATTCAACTTTAAGACAACTGTGCTTTACTGTTCCTCTTATTAATTTTCATTCTTTTGTGACTAAGCTAGACTAGATTCTATGCATGCTTTTTAATGTCATTAATACTTTTTTCTCCCTCCAAAGAAACAACTGACCTATGAAAATGCCTTAATTAAAAGCAAAGCAAGACAGACTATATTTGCATTAATTTTGTGACCAATATTGTCTGCTCTTTTTCACTCTTAGGTGCCCTCGGAGCACAGATTTCCTGTACTTCTCATTCTTAATTAAAAAAAAATTAAAAACAATCAATCAAGACATGCTTTGCTTTGTTGGTTGTAGTGTCACGTCCCAGAACTTTAAGCTCAACAACTGTGCAATCTTAGGGGTAAAAAACTCACATTCACGTCTCTAAGTCAGTTTACTCTTGCCCAAGATGCTTTTACTCGTAGACACGCAACAAATACACACACATAAGGCACAAACGTAGAGACACACGATGTGGAGAACTGTACACTTGTATTACTCAACTCAACAATGTACAAGAGCTTTACAATAAGGAGACACAGCCTATGGTCCTCAACTATCCCAGCCGGCACCCCTACCTTGGCTTTCTAGGAGATTCCCATAAGAGCCTTAACCTATCGCTCAAGCTCACTCTCTCACCTATACGTTAAGACTCTCCCCAAAGCCTCACTCAACACTCACTGTATCACTATCTCTCCCTCTCTCTCTGTACAAATGGGGAAGACACCCCTTTATATAGGCAAGCCCTCATACAGGGGTGCGGTAGTGGTTAGGCCAAGTGTGTGGTTGGCAGACTGCTTTGGGAACCTTCCCTGAGTGTATGGCAGCTGGTGCGCAATGAGTCTTCCTGACATTGTTCTTCATAAGAATCTGTCTCAGCTGCGCCCCCGAGCTCGCCCGTTCCTTCTGCTCGCCAACCTACCTGGTGCGCTTGCCCTCGCCCACGCCTGGAGCCTCGCCCAACTGTCTGGCTCGCCTGGGCTTGGCGATGGGGCTTTGCTCGCCCACCTTCTGGCCAACATCCACGTCACTCCCACTATTTTAGGCTGCTTTGGTTTGGGCCTCCAGTCTCTCATCTCCTTGGCTGGGACCTAATTGGGTCTGCTTCCGTCTATCAAGCCTTGAGCTTATGCACGGGACGTGACAGTAGCATAAGTAAAATCGAAATTATCAATTGAGAATAAATAAACCTTGTTTTCATCTATGCTAAATTTGAAAATTCTTTTTTTTTTCAACTTAAAATCAATTGAGAATAAATGGAAGATCAATTTGAATATAAAATCATAAAAAATTCAATATTTAACAAATATGAATAATATCATTATGACAAGTTTGCATCATGTGTAGGCATAACTATTATATGACAAATTCAGAATAGAATGCAAGTCCTATGAGTATAAGCGTAACTATTATGACAAACTTAGAAGGGAATATACAGTATCATAAAACAAAATCCAAACTCTAATACCACGTAAGAATTATTCTCTTCTAACATTAAAAGATTTTATCTATATATATATATATATATATATGTATGTATTATATTTTATTAAAATAAATTGCATTCTCGAAATCCCCTATATTTTCGTGCAAATTCATGTTAAGAGAATTAAAATGACCACGATGTAAATAATATTCTTTTGTTACTCTCATATAGTTTACTCAAAATTATATAAAGAAAAGAGTTTGTTTTTGAATTTTAATATATTGATGATAAAATTCTTTAACTTCACAAATAAAATTAAAATTTATCACATATTTTATTTTTCTTAATTGATTTTTTATAATAAACCATACTTCGGTGATTGAAGTTTAAAAACTTCACAATGGATCTACATACAAAACAATTTCTCTAAAAAAAATTTTTCCTTCTCTATGTACGTGCTAATTAACAGCATTGTTGTTAATACAAATTTCTTCAAATTACCCAACTTGTAAAGATCCCATTCTGGTCACAAATTTTGTACAATAATTAATAGTACTAGTGCCAAAAAAATAATAAACAGATATTTGAAGCTTTCTTAGAGTTATTGGTTCAATCAAGAGACCAACAGGCAACGACATTGAATTGATCATAATCAAGACAAGCAACACGTGTAGGAGGCTTGCTTTTCAATTTTGTTGACCCATCTAGTAACTCCACCATCACTCTCCTTACTTGCACAAGCTCTTCTTTTTTTATTTTTAATGAATAAAAAATCATAATAAAAAAATGTGGGAAAGGAAAAATTATTTTATTTTTCTTTGGGTTAGATATTAAAGAAGAAAAATAAAAAATTGAGATAAAATTATATATAAAATTATTAATTTAAATTAAATGAATATTTTTTCTAAGTTTTTAACTAATTAAATTTTTTTAAAAAAATGTGTAGATCTATCATTTTTTTTCAACCTCACCTTAATGACTGTTGGGAAAAATATCCCTCAAACCAAACACCCACAAAAATAAAGGAAAGCAAAAACAAACACAATAATTTTAATGTGGTTTGGCCCAACCAATTTGGCCTACAACCACTCAACCAATTTGATAAACAATCAAACAACTACAATTTTAATGTGGTTTGGCCCAACCAATTTGGCCTACAACCACCCAACCAATTTGATAAACAATCAAACAACTACAACTGTGCAATTTTCAGAAGAGAAAAATTGCAAACTCCTTACAAACCCAACCCAACTACCCAAAGAGCCCAACTACACCCTTTTATAATAGCCCAACTTTATAACTCTATGGGATATATTTTACAAACCAAGCCTAACACTTTATTTATAAGAGAATAACCCTTATAACTTCTCCTAGACTTTCAATGTGGGATTCAAGGCAAACCCCAACAAATCCTCCCTTGACTTGAATCCCCAAACTCCCCAAACTGCTCAACAACATCTGAAAAACTAACATGCCTCTGAATCTTCTTACTCTTGGAAACAACTCTATCCTTTGCATCATCAAGCAAATATAGTTGTTTCTCATTCCTCTTTCCTTGCAAAACTAAACCACCATTCTTGTATACTTTGCAACAATCATTGTTACCAACATATGTGTACCCACGTGAAGCTAACTCACCCAAAGAAATCAAATTGTAGCTAAAACTGGGTACATACCTCACATTACGAAGAGTCTTGACACCACCACCATGAAGCTTGAGTTGAACACTCCCAATACCTTCAATCTTCACTCGATTACCATTCCCAACCGCAATATTGCCTAAACTTTCAGCCTCCTTCAATTCATCAAACCGATCTTTATCATTGCAAATATGCATCGATGCAGCCGAATCCAAAACCCAACTTTTCTCATAAGTATGAGGCCCATCTAAACAAGTTGCCAATACATCATCATCCGAATCAGTCAAAACAACACATGTCTCATTCTTCTTTCCATCATCACTCTTTTGTTGAGCCTTCTTGAATGCAGTCATATCCTCTCTTAATGTCTTGCAACGTGCTTGAATATGACCCTTCTCTCCACAATAATAACATTCCACCTCACTATAATCTCTGAATCTTGATCTTGATCTCCCTCTTGATCCACCATGTCTCTCATTAGTTCTCCCTCGAGTAGAATCTTCCACAGCAGCTAGTACACCTCTCGCAGATGAAGAATCTTCTTTGCCCATAAATCTTTCATTCTCACGCAGCACAGCAATCACATCATCCAACGTCAAAGTAGTTTTACCTACCAATAAAGTCTGAACTAACGGTCTATAGGATTTGGGCAAAGATGACAACAACAGCAATGCCTTCTCTTCTTCTTTCAACTCTTTAGAATCAATAGCTAATAATTGTGAAACTAATTTATTAAATTCATTTAAGTGATCATGGAGACTCGTACCTTCATCCATCTTCAGAGAATACAAATCCATCTTCAAACACAATCTATTCGTCAGCGATTTTGACGCATAGATGTCTCCCAGCTTCTTCCACAATCCGGTTGGTGTCGTCTCAGTCAATACAGTATACTTAATCTCTGGAGCAAGTGCCAATCTAATTGTGCTCACAGCCCTCTTCTGCATTCTAACCCAATCTTTATCAGACATTCCATCTGGCTTATTTTCTTCTAATGCCAAATCTAGACCTTGTTGCACTAGAAGATCCTGAATCGTACTTTGCCATAACATAAAATTACTTTTACCATCAAATAAAGGAATCTCAAACTTAGGCATACCTCCAGACATACCTTCAGCCATAGCTTTCCTCCTCTCGCAGGATCACGAACCTTCAGCTCTTGATACCACTTGTTGGGAAAAATATCCCTCAAACCAAACACCCACAAAAATAGAGGAAAGCAAAAACAAACACAATAATTTTAATGTGGTTTGGCCCAACCAATTTGGCCTACAACCACCCAACCAATTTAATAAACAATCAAACAACTACAACTGTGCAATTTTTAGAAGAGAAAAATTGCAAACTCCTTACAAACCCAACCCAACTACCCAAAGAGCCCAACTACACCCTTTTATAATAGCTCAACTTTATAACTCTATGGGATATATTTTACAAACCAAGCCTAACACTTTATTTATAAGGGAATAACCCTTATAACTTCTCCTATACTTTCAATGTGGAATTCAAGGCAAACCCCAACAATGACAAATAGGGTCCCACACAATGTACCATATTTGTAACCAACATATATTGATTTTTTTTGCATTTTTTGTTTTATATTTTTGGGTAAATATAAACCTATATGTTGTTGACATTATTTACCAAAATTTCAAAGCCCTAAGTACGTGGATTGATGAAGTTTAGATAATGAATTAAAGGTCCTAATAAGACACTTTATTAATGACCAGCTAGGTTTAGATTTAAATTAATAAATTTCGACATGATATGATAATATGATATAAAAACATCATAAAAAATTCATTAAAGTAAACACGAAACAAAAATTTGATAAAAAACTGTCATAAATTTGACAAATTTAAAAGTATTTTGTACTTAACTTCTCAAAATGAATTTGATATGACAAATTTTTTAATTTACACAATATAAATATAAATTGACACAAAAACAAATATGAAATATTTACACAAATTATCATGTTTATTTAAATCCTCCCATTTGGTTGAAATCTTCCATGAAATTAATTGTGAGACGAAAAATGATTATCTCTCATCTAAAATCATGCATTCTCGTCTCGTTGTCATAATACAATGTTTTATCTTGGATTTCAAAAAAATGTTGAATATAACTTACTCCCTATATGAGGGTTATAATTCATTGATTCCATAAATTTATTGATTCCATATGATTTTAAGTCAACGATTGAATTACATGTTTTTGTTTTTTAACCTGTTCAAACCAGTGCCCTGATATTAAGCCTCGACATTGTTTATGTAGATTAAAAAAAGAAACTTGATTAGCATCAATTGAAGAGCAAATGAATTGACTACAAAATTAAATGCAACAACACTACAAAACGAAGTCATATTCCCTTAGGGAAGAGCCTTGCACTATTTGTCTAAGTATCTTGCTGTAGCTTTATAGCTTTAGCGAGAACAGAAAGAACCAACAACAAATTTAATCATAATAGCTTAAAATAACAAAGCTTTCACTTCGCTAAATTTAAACCTAATTATCTTAGATGCAGTATGAATGATACTAAAATAAAAATGATATTCATTACAGTTCGACAAAATTTTAAAAAAATACAAAAACGATACTAAAATAAAAATGATATTCATTACAGTTCGACAAAATTTTAAAAAAATACAAAAACGATACTAAAATAAAAATGATATTCATTAAAGTTCGACAAAAAAAAGATAGATAAAAAATATATATTGTTTATCTGTGGTATCAGCTCAAATTTTGACACGATAATTTTATATTTTATATAACAAAAATACGATTTAACATAATATGAATACGAAATATATATATGAGTTGGTATATGATGCATTGACAGTATATAGTTTCTATATACTGTTAATGCATCAGAGGTTGACATCTAATCAATAGACTTTTATGGGCAAATTAAAAAAATTTATTTATATTTGCATATAAGGGCCTATTGATGAGGTGTCAACTTCTGATACATTGACAGTGTATAAAAATTATACACTGTCAGTGCATCATATATAAATCCTCTACATATATATATGTATATATAACTAGAATCAAACATATATCACCGAAATCTATATGGTAGGGCCTTGGTAAACAACAAATTAGGGATTATTAGAGCTGATAACCGATCGGATCGGATCGGTTTTTTTCAAAAACTCGATCCGATCCGAATTAAGTGGTTTTTTTTGTTTTGTGATCCGTATCCGATCCGAATTAAAAAAAAATATCCGATCCGATCCGAATTTATACGGATCGGATCGGTCATTCGTTTTTTTTTAATGTAATTTTAAATTTTATTTCAATTTTTTTAAGGCATTTTAAGCACTTTTGGACTTTATTTCAAATTTTCTTTAGGATTTTTAATTAAATATAAAACTTGAGCTTTTAATTTAAATAGTAAAAATTACAAAATACCAAATAACAAAGTATTCGAATATTATCCGTATCCGAATCTGATCCGAACCGATCCAAACCGATTTTATTCGGTTCAAAGATGTCATGATCCGAATCCGAATCGAATTTGTCTATTATTCGAACCGATCCGATCTGAAATCTCCGATTCGAGTCGGTTTTTCGGTTTTATCGATTTTTTTTCTCAGCCCTAAGGATTATGGATTGAAATTCAACTTTAAGACAAATGTACTTTACTGTTCCTCTTATTAATTTTCATTCTTTTGTGACTAAGCTAGACTAGATTCTATGTATACTTAAATGCTTTTTAATGTCATTAATACTTTTTTTCTCCCTCCAAAGAAACAACTGACCTATGAAAATGCCTTAATTAAAAGCAAGACAGACTATATTTGCATTAATTTTGTGACCAATATTGTCTGCTGTTTTCACTCTTAGGTGCCCTCAGAGGCCAGAGCACAGATTTCTTGTACTTCTCATCCGTAATTAAAAAAAATTAGAAACAATCAATCAAGACATGCTTTGCTTTGTCCGTTGTACCATAAGTAAAATCGAAATTAAGTTGTTTATTTATGGATTGGACTTTGAAAGAATAGGTGGAGTTATCAAATAAAATGCATAGAATTGTCAAATTTATCACTGTTGCACTTCTGAATTTAAATAATTCATGAATTTTATTTAGGCAGAAATAAGAAAAATATTTTACTAAAAAAATCACTTTTTGTTAAATTGTTTCTAGATTAAGGTAAAATAGTATTCAAATTTGAAATATTGTCTAAAATTTATCTATGGGTGAGAATCTAAAAATCTACTTAATCAGGGAAGAAAATGTATCAATAAACCTTGTTTTCATCTATGCTGGATTTGAAATTTCGAACTTTGATACGACGTAAGCATTATTCTCTTCTAACATTAAAAGATTTTATCTATAGATATTATATTTTATTAAAATAAATTGAATTATCAACATCTCCTATTTTTCATGCAAATTCTGTTAGAAAATTTCAAAATATAAAGTGAAAAGATTGATTAAAATGTTGTTTAATCAATGTACAAGTAAAACTAGTGTTTGGTATAACTCCGGGTGAAATAAAATTATGTTAAAATGATTTTTACTAATTTTATAGGGCAGTCAACTGCCATTGCGCAGTGAACATTCTGTTTGAAAAATGCACTTGGGCAGTCGGATGCCCTGGGAGGGCAGTCGGATGCCCCGGGATGGCAGTCAACTGCCCAAATAGGGCAGTCAACTGCCTATACAATGTGAATACTCGGATTTTAAGTTACTTTAAGGAAGTCGACTGCCATATGAAGGCAGTCGACTGCCCTTCTGGAAGTTGCATACTGTTTCAAAAATACACTAGGGCATTCAGATGCTATTTTCGGGCATCCGACTTCCTTGCCTGGAAATCTAAGGGCAGTCAACTGCCTTTTATGGCAGTCAACTGCTCTAGTGCAAAATGAATTGTAACGACTAGTTTTCTTTGAATAGGTACAACCTCATTCAAAGGGTAATCTTTCACTACATAATGGTTTAAGGACATAACCATTGAATTTGAGAGGTTGTGAACAATCTGAATGATGTGTTTGTTTAAATGAAACAACACAATTGAAAGGTTGTGTCATTCAAACCAAAGAACACATATCTTGAAATTATCTCTATAAAAGAGATGACAATGTTCATTCAAGAAGACAAAAACAAAACAAAAGTACAGAACAGAGAAATATAACGAAAATATTCTGAATTCTTCTTTCTCTCCCAATCTCAAAATAGAAAACAAGTCTCTTAGACATTGTTTGCTGCAGAAAACTTTGGCTAAGACATAATACTTTTGTATTTGTCTAAAGTGTTTAGTGGTTTAATATTACAAGTGCAAGGTAATATTAAACAAGTTGACTTCATTGTATCCTGAGGCTATTTCTATAATCCCTGTTGCATACCATAACTGGTGGGGGTGAAATAAGTCTTAAGGAAAGTGGCATTATAGCAGCACGCCTTGAAGTCTTTCTCTGCATTTAGTTCGTGACTGTTCGTGACTGTTCGTGATCAAAGAAGTTCAGTTCCAGAAGTTGAAGTCCAAGAAGAAGTTCAAGTTTTTCATCTTCATAGTACCCCAAGTGGACAAGATTTGTAATCCCATTTTTGTTTTTTTGTTCAACAAATTCATGTTAAGAGAATTAAATGACCACGAAGAATTAAAATGACAACTATGTAAATAGTATTCTTTTGTTACTCTCACATAGTTTACTCAAAATTATATAAAGAAAAGAGTTTGTTTTTGAATTTTAATATATTGATGATAAAATTCTTTAACTTCACAAATAAAATTAAAATTTATCACATATTTTATTTTTCTTAATTGATTTTTTATAATAAACCATACTTCGGTGATTGAAGTTTAAAAACTTCACAATGCATTTACATACAAAACAATTTCTCTAAAAAAAATTTTTTTCCATCTCTAAGTACGTGCTAATTAACAGCATTGTTGCTTATACAAATTTCTTCAAATTACCAGCTTGTAAAGATCCCTTTCTGGTCACAAATTTTGTAAAATAATTAATAGTACTAGTGCCAAAAAAATAATAAACAGATATTTGAAGCTTTCTTAGGTGCTGTTTGGTTCGCAGAATTTTTTCACATCGGGAGTTTCATATTCCCAACAGTGCAAAGAGAGGGGAAAATTGGGTGAAAAAATTCCCCCCTTGCCTTGAGGTATTTTTTTTCCGGCGGAATCTACTTTTTATGCCTATTTTACCCTATAATAATTATATTTTGTTTCTATTTTACCCCTAAACCTATCTAATATTACAACCATTGTTTTTTTTCTTATTTTGATGAAGAGAAAAATGAATTTAAAATCAAATGGACCAATAATAAGATGGACCTTATGATTTTTGATTAATCAAAATCAATTTAATATAGTAATATTTTGTTAAATCAAAATAATTTACATAACAAAAACCTTATAAAAAAGGACTAAATAAATAAATGAGTATCTTAAATAAATAAATAAGTAATTAATTTAAAAATAATTTATATCAAGTGTTATTCACTCTACATCAACTAATAATATGGAAGGTATTATAGTAAAATAAGTAAATAAGTAATCAACTAATAATATAGAGGGTATTATAGTAAAATAAGTAAATAAGTAATCTTACTTTCTTTTAACTAAACATAGAAATCTTATATTCCCACCAATATAACTAAACACAAGAATCTAATATTCCAAAGAATTCGTCAAGTAAAATAATTTTTCGTTAAATAATTTTTAAAAATAATCTTAAATTCTGCTAACCAAACAGTATCTTAAAGTTATTGGTACAATCAAGAGACCAACAGACAACAACATTGATTTGATATTCATAAGCAAGCCAAGAAACACGTGTAGGAGGCTTGCTTTTCAATTTTGTTGACCCATCTAGTAACTCCACCATCACTCTCCTTATTTGCACAAGCTCTTCTTTTTTTATTTTTAATGAATAAAAAATCATAATAAAAAAATGTGGGAAAGGAAAAATTATTTTATTTTTCTTTGGGTTAGATATTAAAGAAGAAAAATAAAAAATTGAGATAAAATTATATATAAAATTATTAATTTAAATTAAATGAATATTTTTTCTAATTTTTTAACTAATTAAATTTTTTTTAAAAATGTGTAGATCTATATTTTTTTCAACCTCACCTTAATGACAAATAGGGTCCCACACAATGTACCATATTTATAACGAACATATATTGATTTTTTTTTTGCATTTTTTGTTTAATATTTTTGGGTAAATATAAACGTATATGTTGTTGACATTATTTACCAAAATTTCAAAGCCATAAGTACGTGGATTGATGAAGTTTAGATAATGAATTAAAGGTCCTAATAAGACACTTTATTAATGACCAGCTAGGTTTAGATTTAAATTAATAAATTTGGACATCATAAAAAATTCATTAAAGTAAACACGAAACAAAAATTTGATAAAAAAACTCATAAATTTGACAAATTTAAAAGTATTTTTTGCTTAACTTCTCAAAATGAATTTGATATGACAAATTTTTTAATTTACACGATATAAATATAAATTGATACAAAAACAAATATGAAATATTTACACAAATTATCATGTTTATTTAAATCCTCCCATTTGGTTGAAATCTTCCATGAAATTAATTATGAGACGAAAAATGATTATCTCTCATCTAAAATCATGACATTCTCGTCTCGTTGTCATAATACAATGTTTTATCTTGGATTTCAAAAAAATGTTGAATATAACTTACTCCCTATATGAGGGTTATAATTCATTAATTCCATAAATTTATTGATTCCATATGATTTTAAGTCAACAATTGAATTACATGTTTCTGTTTTTTTACCTGTTCAAACCGGTGCCCTGATTTTAAGCCTCGACATTGTATAATAAGTAGATTAAAAAAAGAAACTTGATTAGCATCAATTGAAGAGCAAATGAATTGACTACAAAATTAAATGCAACAACACTACAAAACGAAGTCATATTCCCTTAGGGAAGAGCCTTGCACTATTTGTCTAAGTTCTTAATTTGCTGTAGCTTTATAGCTTTAGGGAGAAGACAAAGAACCAACAACATATTTAATCAGAATAGCTTAAAATAACAAAGCTTTCACTTTGCTAAAATTAAACCTAATTATCTTAATTAGATGCAATATGATGATATAATACAAAAATGATATCAAAATAAAAATGATATTCATTAAAGTTCGACAATTTTTTTAAAGATATATATTTTTTGTCTATCGTATCAGCACAAATTTTGACACAATCATTTTATATTTTACACGACACAAATACGATTTAACATAATATAAACATGAAATAAATATAACTAGAATCAAACATATATCACCGAAATCTATATGGTAGGGCTTTGGTAAACAAAAAATTAGGGTCATAAACCAGACAGTCTTCCCTATTTTTTTGTCAGAAACCAGACAATGTACCATTAATTAATATTGCCTGGAGAACCAACCCTATGTCATGAAACAAGTGCATTAATGTATGACATTCAGGGAAGATGATGCTACCGTTACCAGACATGTTGGAACGTGGAGCATGCATGTCTATCTACCACAAGCTAATGTGATCAGCAACAACGACGGTCATTGTCCCTCAATTTTTTAAATGTGACGGCCAAGGCATTTGTGTAAAATATGTCTTATTTTAATAGAATATGGTCGTAATAAGATAAATTAAATTTGATATTTCATATATTAATGTCGTGATTATTTCATTTCAAATATGCATTATGAACAAAAATTAGTATTTATATTTTAAATATTGTATAATTTTTTATTTTTATATATAATTTTTATTAAAGATTTAATTTATATCCTTTCATATATCTTTATATTGTTTACATATCATATATTATCTTATTATATATAATTATTAATTTAAGAAAATAAAAACTATGGACGTAAATGGCGCGCACATTTTATTCCTTAATTCATAATGCAAAATCGATTAAATTAAAAGTAAACGAAGGTTTGAACTTTGAATTTAAAAAAAAAAAGTGGTGCTATTGTAGGAGGATGAATACAACTATCAATCACCTAGAAGTCAGTGCCAAATCAGTCACTCTTTCAAATCAAAATTTTAAAATAAAAGCATATTATGCAATGTTGTCCTTAGATCCACCGCCTGCATTTAGATTTGATGGCCGACTTGAGATTTCTCACCACCAAAGAAGATCAAAGAGAAAATAATAAAATAAAAAAGTTCACATTATGAAGAGTTACCAAATAATGACAAGTGATAAAATTAGAAGAGGAGATTCCACCAGAAGGGGAGTAAAAAATTTTATTCATCGAGATCAATAAAGTATTAATATAGTTCATAATTTTTAGTACAAATTTTCATATTTTTGAATAAAAAATATAAATCAATCTCAATATTATGTTGAGTATTGTAAAGAAATTAATATTTTTAGCTAAATTTAGTTGCTCCAATATTTTGTATTTTTATTAGTTAAAATAAAAATAAGAAATAGTTAAATTCGTTGTAACTGTACTTAAATTCCAACATAACAATGTTAGATGTATATTTTCTATTTTTTAACAATTAGTATTTTCTTAAATTACTGATGAGTTTATATTTAATGTATTGTCAATGTATAAATTTCATATATTTTCATTCAATCATATTATAGCACCTCATTTATTAATGAATTTAATAATATTTATTTTAAGAAATTTTCATTTGTGAATTGATAACATGTATGATTTACTACAAACTATAAAATTTATACATTGAAATTTGAATCTTTACTAAATTTAGTAACTCAATTCATTTAACAAACTAACAAATACTCAATTCCTCTAACAATCTAATTATAATTAAATTATAAAGTAAGGAAATTATTTTACCCACAAGTATTCAATTCATCTAAAAATTTAACAAACACTCAACATTTGATATCATTAAATTATGGATCTATATTTGATATATTATTAGTGTATAATGTCATACACCATCATCAAATCATAATTATATATCATCACTTCATTAATTCATAAAAATTAAAATAAAAATATTTAAAAATAAAATGCTATTAAATTCAATGATTCATGAGATGTTATGATATTATTCGATAACAATATATAAATTTTATATACTAACAATGCCTCAAATATAAACTCTTAATTTATTCCAACCAAACACAAATAAAACTTTAGAAATAATTAAAAAAGAAAAAGAAAAAGGTAAAGTTGTATATCTTGGAAAACATTTTATCAGAGTTTGCCCATAACAAAACAAAACATAGTGTATTTTTTTTAATATTCAAAGATTAAAGTTTAAAGATCACTTTCATAGACTTACTACAAGACAATTTGAATTAAGCCACTATAATTGGAAGGAATATTTAGCTAAACACGTTCTTGAGCAAATCAATTTTGTCCTTTACACCAATTAATTATATTACTATTTTTTTACTCACGGTACAAGACAAAATAATAAATTCTACATTTTTAGACGTTAACATAAAGCACATGTGCACGTAGTTTAATACATAAAAAAGAAAACATTACTTTATTAGTTAAATTTGATAATGTAGTTGGTGTATTTTGTGTTAAATATAAGTAAAATATAAAATTATAATATTATAATTTGTATTGATATGTTAAATATGAAATAATTTTTTTAATAATTAACAAAATTTGAATTTGAATTTTTTTTCTTTTTTTTGATTAAATTTATGTAGTGTTTACAATTATCAGATGTAATCTATACTATAATATATTTTTGTCTCCTCATCTCTCATTACTTAACACATGTCCATTTATTTTTTTTTTTGCACTTAACAACTTGTTTTTTACTTAGGTCCTTTTAATTTTTTTCTCAACAAATTTTTTAGTTAAATTTTTAACATGTTTTTTACATAGCTCTTTAACTCTTTTTAATCCAGTCTTCTATTATTGTTTTATGGTATTGCTTTATATTTTTATCTATTTGCTTATTCTACTTGCATATATTTTGTTTTCGAATAAAACTTATTATATGAAAGGGTTTTTTTATCTCTAAATCTTGCAAAAAAAATAATTTCACTTTACATATTGTATTTTGGAGTAAATATAAATAATTAAATTAATTATTCTTAAAATAAAAATGCTTATAGATGGGTTTAAAACCTTACACTTGATTAATAATATGAACAAAGCATTCTTAGCTAATTTTTTTTACTTCTTTGTTAAATTGTCTGAATCAATATGCTATATATATTTTGGTGCTTTTACTTTTTATTGTTGTTGCATCATTATCTTAATTTGTTTCTTTCTAGCACAAATTATCTGTTTATCATACTATTTAACTTAAGTATTATGTATTTTTTTAATCCAACCTAATCCAAATTTCTTGAAAAATTATTTTTGGACATTTGTTTGATATAGAAACTCTATCATTAGTAAATATGTTTCTCTTTTATACTAAACAATATGAAGGAAATAAATATTTTTATAACCAATAACTCTTATCTAATAATAATTTTACCAATTTTAAAAATTGTAAAATAAAATCAGATCCGCAATATTGCGCGAGTTTTTTTATCTAGTTATAATATATAACCCTAACAAAACAAGCTTAATCACAAGAACACACGTATAAATATATAATGAAATATTTAGCAGGTTCCAAAACAGACAAACAAACAAAAACGTTAAGAGGGAGACAGGATCCGTGGCACGTGGCACGTGGCCACGTGCCACTTGAAAGAAACACCACGTCATCAGTTCAAAACGACGGCGCGTGGTCACCTGTTGGCAATTATTATATCAATTTTTTTTTTTTGGGTACAGAATCATTATCTCAAATTTAATACCAACGGTTGTTAAGACAAGTGGGCCGTTAGGGGTGGATTGGCGGGTAAACATTAGCTATTCGGAAGAGGACTGACGGAGACAGGTGAAGGGTTGACGAAGATGGGGAACGGCCAGTGGTTCCCACCGCCAGGGATAGTGGGGGGCCAGCGGGCTGACTCTGGTCTGGTGTCTGGGTGGCATTGGGGCCTGGGGCGCATAGTACGGGGCGGGTTTATATAAACTCACGTTTCTGCATTTAATGAAAGCGCAGTGTGTGAGAAGACAGAAATAGGTATGCATTTGGTGTTTATTTACCAAAATGGGATCTCTTTTGGTTTAAAAACTTTATCCTTTTTGTCGACAATTGGACTTTTTGAGCTGTAGGATCGAAAAGTAATTTTAGCATATATTAAGATTTAAAAAATACATTTAAAATATCCACAATGCAAATGACCGGATTAAACCATTGAACATTTCAAAATTTTTTTTTTATTAATTAAATTATTATTTATAATAATATTTTTTTATCCAATGCATTTCTTACAACCAATATGATGAATTGTAATATGTCGAGAGAAAATATTGTATCTTTTCATCAAAAAAAAAAGAAAATATTGTATCTTTAAAAAACTCGTTAGTAAACTATTTTATGTAATTAAAATTAGTTTTCTGTTTTATTTTTATAGCTTACGTTTTTTATTCTCAATTTTCACCATTTGCATAAAATCTTCTTCACTAGTGTATGCAAAACTTGATTACTGATTTTTCCCCAAAAAAAAAAGTTTTTTTTTTTATACGTTGAATTAGTTGGAAATGGATCTGTAAAGGTGAATGATGATTTAGCAAGTACAAGACCCTGTGAGCGAATCACGAACGTTAACAACGAAAACCCAAGTATAAATCCTAGCAAAATCATTGTGTCATTGGCTATTATTTTATCATTTTTAATTTTCATGACTTCTAACTTCCAAATGATTGTTTTTGTCTACTTTAAAAATTTTTAGGACTATTTTCTTTTTTATAAGAACTGCAAAAGAGTGAAAATTTGAATTTTAAGTTTAAATATTTTTTTTAAAAAATATAATAATTATTAGATTGATTACTTTTCACTTATTCAAACTCCCATAAAAACTATTTTCTTTTTTATAAGAACTGCTGAAGAGTGAAAATTTGAATTTTAAAAAAATAATAATTATTAGATTGATTACCTTTCACTTTTTTTTTTGTTTTATTGATTACCTTTCACTTATTCTTTTTTTTTTTATTAGGAAGGTACATGAAAGTAAAACAAAGCTACATACAACTAAACGTTAACAGTTCTGGGATGACAAATTCCCATAACATCAACCAAAATGTGGAGTTTCTTCAGCCACTCCGCTGATTCTTCGAAGAAGGAAAATCTATTCTCCATTTGTGCTCTTTTTTTGGCCAATTGATCTGCGCAGGCATTCGCTTCTCAGAATACATGGATCACTTCTACTATCTCCAGTTTCTTCATAAGAGCCCTACAATCAGAAACAATTGAGCTATAAGAATAAGTAGAAGGAATATTTTTAATAACATACCTGTGTGCAATCTTAGAGTCAATTTCAAGTATCAGATTCTTGAATTCTCGACTGACTGCAATTTGCAGCCCATTTCTAATTCCCCAAAGTTCAGCACAGAGGCTATTAACGATTCCAATTCGATGTGAAAATCCTCCTATCCAGTTTCCCAAATAATCTCGAAATATGCCTCCAGCCCTGCTCTACCTTTCACTTATTCAAACTCATATATATATATATATATATATATATATATATATATATATATATATATATATATATATATATATATATACATATTTATATATGAATGATAATGCTAAAACCTTTCATTAATGCCCTCTTTATCATTAATATTTTTTTATTATTCATTTCTTTATTAAAATTTTAGTACTTACATTTTTTTTTCAAATTAAAAGTTTTTATTGTAAAAAATATAAAGTAATTTTTATTTGATAATTTATATTTTATTCGATAATCTAAAAATTCAAATATATTTTTATTTTTAATATATATATGTAGGATAATGCTAAGTAGTATTATTTTATTTTTTTAATTTATAATAAATTTTGAAAATAAAGTGATAAGTGAGTGATGGAGATGAGATAGATTAATAATTTAAAGCCGTACGTTTGATTTCGAGTTTGATATTTTTATTTAATTTATTTTTATTTTTAGATAATAATTTTTTTAATAAAATCAAATTGAATTTTAAAATTCATGTCTAAGAGACAACTCAAATATATTATATGAATGAGAATCAAATTACATTAATATAAAATAAATTATTTTACATGATTTTTATAGTTTCATAGAAGATTAATATTTTACAAATAAATCCTTAGATATAATAATCTATTCATATTCGTATTGCAAGTAAAATTTCATGTCAATCTAATATATTTATCATTTTAATTGAAAAATAATATTTTTTAATAATTATTTAAAATTTATTATTAAGAAACAAATTATTAAGCATTTCAAATTAACTTAAACTTTGACATATATATAAATTATTAAATAAATCATAAAATTCAATAATTAAATTAAAAATATTTATAAATGATCTAAAAGTTATACACGTTCCCTCATAATGTACTCTACGCATTCCAATGGTTGTACTATTCGTTTACACGTTTCTGTGTCCGTCTACAGCTGACTGCAAATTTCAAACTTACTAAATGGTCCAGTCCAATCCATAAGATTGTTGAGAAGCCGAAGTGCAGACAGTGTCGCAGGCAGCAGCAGCGGAACCTGAACACTCAGCTGTGATTGTGCGCCACCTTGCGCCGCCTAATCTTCACCAAACTCGCAAAACCCAACACCAAAATCGTAGCTATATATATTTATAATATATTACAAAATACAAGCAAACTTGATAAACAAATGTTGAATTTGACAAGCATACTCTATTTTAATGATACATAAATCACAAATTTTGACATCATAAATTTTGACATGAATTAATTTTTTTTACAAAAAAGAATTAATCCTTTTTATTTGAAAAAATTGGTAGACTACATAATGGGCAAAGAATAGGTGGATAGATAATTCAAGAGTTTGTAAAAAAACATGCGTTTTAAAAATTAGAATAACAAGCATTTTTTTACAAGATTAGTGATGCATAAGCACTTAACAACCAAAGCTTGCTTCACTTAACTGTTGTTATTTTTTTTAAGAGCAATTAAATTTAAAGTTTAATTTCTTATTTCTCTTGTATCTCTTACAAATCAAAAGAAAAAGTGATGCAGTAAGCATGGGATATTTTAAGTTTCAAAAATAATATTACAAATTTTATCTTCTCATACCATATTTATCCTTTTTTGGCATGCACTAATAACAATATATATATAGAGTATTTTTTTTGAATAGTATAATTTCATTCAAAGTTACAATCATAAGCAGCATGATATATTTAATGGACCGGTAACTTGATGAACTGGTAAATACCAAAAGCAATAATAGACTACAAATAAGAATAACAAATTAAACAACAAAACCCACACTTTGTGGGACTCAAACGTGGGACCTCAAAAGTCCTAGAGCCTCCTCCTTGCTATTGAGCCAAGGACTCATCGACTATATATATAGAGTAATTAAACATACATACACACACATCTAATATACATACATATATATATATATTATATTACAAGATACATAATAAATATGGTAAGACATTTACATGAATATTTATCTGGACATTCTCTTTGAATAACAAGTAAGCATTCATTAACTTATGTGTAAGTCAATACAAACAATAAATGCTTCTCTACCTTTCCACTTTTCTATAATTTCTATAATTCTTACAATTTCTCAATATTTTTAATAAAATTATCTTAAAGTAATTTTAAATACTATCTAATCTAAAAAATTTTAAATATATAATTTTAATATTATATTTTTGAAAAACTAAATAAAATATTAATTGATATTTATTTATATTATAGAATAAATAATTTTAATTTTAATTTATTTTAAAAATATTTTATTAACTAAACTGAATAGTATAAAAATAAGTTATCAATATCATGTATATTATTTAAATATTTAAAATTATTATTTTTCTAAATAAATAAAATTCATGTATAAAACATATAAATTTGCAATATATATATGTTAACATACATATTTAATAGACAAAATTAATTATATAAATATGTATAATCATTCTTTTATATATAAATATGCATTTTATATACCTATGATATACATATTTAATAGTTAAAATTAATTATATATATGTAAGAATGCTTATGTATATTATGTATATAAAATGCAATTTATAATTATAATTATTTAAATTTTTTATGATTGACTATCTTTATTATATTATATGTATTTTATATAGTATTATTATCTAGTACATTGTCTGTCGAGTTTTTAAACTTCACAAACGACGCAAAGATGATAATTCATACTCTTTATGAATATTAAAAATAAATAAATAAAAAAACGAAATGTATGTTTTGCCACCATTTTAACGTAGTTTGTAAAATTTAATCATTTCACTGGCAATATATTGAATAATAATCATTTTATATATGCTTTAAATATATAAATTAAATAATATTATTTTATATATTTACAAACTAAATAATTAAAATTAATTCGTGTATCACAAGAGTAAAAGTTAGTGTGTGTATATATATACACACACAAAATGTGACTAGTTGAGCAAGATTCAAGAATTTGGTATTTATCTGTAAACTAAATGCGCAGGTGGTCATTGATCTAATCAGAGTTGCAGATATTTCAGTCCATCCCCATGGTGGCTGTCTCCTTGCTGACATTAGAGAGCTTATTAATTGAACCCGAAGAGTAGATTTATGTTATTCATATAGGGAGGAAAGCTTTTGTTGGGATAAGCTTGCTAAACTAGCATGTTATCCTGAGGTTGATTTTCATAAGTTGGAGGCTAATCCTCGGTGTCCCCATGATCTGTTGGAAGCAGATGCATAGGGTGTATCTTATCCTAGGAAGTTTATGATTTAGTTGTAATTTAAAATTCTCTTGCAAAAAAAACCTGATTTAAAAAATATATTATGTAACATTTAATACATTTAAAAATTTTATTTAAGTTTAATTTATTTTAAAATTTTATATTATTTATCTAAAATTTAATTTATTTTAATTATTAAATAAATATGTATACATATATTTAAATAAATAAAATGAATTCATGCATCAAAATTTGTAAATTAATTAAAAAATATAAAAAGGCATTTTATTTATCCTCTCACGACGTCGCTTAATGGCCTAAGCCCAATCTCCTCTAAAATCCCAACTTGGAAATTCCACCCAACTCCAAGGGTATTATCGTAACATTATTGTAATTGTTTTGGTGAATTATTGTAATTTTCTTCACTGTTCTTTTCCCCACCGTACCTGTCTGCTCCATTACTGCAACAGTAACGCATAGTTTGGCTTTTACAAGCAAAATTTATTGTTGTCATCTCCGAAAATGCAGACATAAACATCATTTAGTGGCCAAAGATTGTTCTTTAAAATCTTTGTAGTAAAACGCTAAGATTATTTCCATCTTTGCGCTCCTTTGTTTTCTTTTTCTTCTTTATTAGTGAAAGTTTTTAGTATAAATAAATAAATATTTATCCGTACTAGTCGTTTGAGCTTGCTTGTTATTATTGTTGCTGGGACGGTTTGGAAGACGAGAAAGACGACGCAGAAGAAGCATGAGTTAAATTAAATAAAAAAATTAAAATGAAAAGAAATGAGTGACTATTTCTTGTCTGGGCACGCAACCTGTCGTTTCTTATGTAATTTCGCTTTAAAAAAACTATTCCTTTTCCTTGTATATTTTCTTCAACAAGTTAGTCTTTTCATTTCTGGTTTCTTTGGCCTTTTTTTTTTTTTAAATTTCAATCAAAGTTTCTTCCTTTTTGGCTATGGGCATACGGGTTTTTGTTAAAAAAACAATTTAATGGAGTTTGAATTACTAGAAAGTTAGATGGTAATGTTTGGTGTTATATGTCTTTTTTTTTTTTAAATGTTTCTATGTCTGTTGTTTTGTCTGATTTGTTGTTTGGTTAACGAGAAGATTGGTAAGTCTTGATTATTAAAATCAATGTATGTTTTTGCTCGGGGATCTTCATTCTTCTTTTTGGTTTAAAGGAAGAGTTTCAGTTGTATTTTGAAGGGGATTTAATTTTTTTTCATATATTTTTTTTGTGATTTTTGATGTTTTGTCGTGTGGATTTTGTTTGTAAAAAAGAAAAGAAGAAAAAGAAAAGCCTATGTTGTCAGCTGATAATTCTGGTTGTTCCTGTTTTTTTCTTGCATTTTCTGGCCAAACAACCCTAAGTATTTTCTTTTTCTTTTGATTGTCTATTTAAATTTTAAAGTACTGATCTCTATTTCTTTTGTAAAATTTTGCAGGATTCGAATTTGTTTGTGGCTGGTTTGAATTCGAGGCTTAAAAAAGGTGCTTCTTTTCCTTTTACAGTTTCAAATGTGAGGCTTTTTTTGCTAGTTGTGAAGATTCAACAGTCAAATCCATCTACAAGAAAGCTGCTGGCTTGCAACGTAATCCTTCTCTTGTCATTCATTGTGATTTGATCATCTTTGTATGGGCGCCTACACAAGAGAATCAAAGCCAGAATTTTCTGTTTCTGTTTCTGTAAGAAACTGAACAAGAAAAAGGGGGAAAACTGATGTTTGGATCCAAAAATGCACAGCTCAGTTTTTCTTGTTGTATAGCTGCTACTTTCACTGGTTTGACTCGGTGATTTGAACCCTTACAAGAAAAAAAGCAGAGCTAGTTGTGTCGTATAGATGCATTTAGGTTCACTTTTTGGGTAGCTATCGCTTTGCAGTTCATTAGAAACAGTGGTTTGATTCTCAATCCGTGTCATTTTAAGCAAAAGACTTAGATTCTTGTTTTTCAGACAAAAGGCTGTCCAGATCTTCTTATTTGCAATCACCTGTGGAATATTCAAAGTAAAATTTTGCGAGAAGTGAAACTAAGGGGTCTTTGAAAAGTGGGGTTTCTTTTTGGAAGTTGAGCAATTCATGAGGAGTTCATGTGAATCAGTGAAAAGGGTCTTGTCATAGATGCTGGTATCTCTCTGTCTCTCTGCAGATTATCTGGACTGGAATAGTTAGCAATGTCGGTGGTACTTGTCCTAGAATGCAGTATGGTAGGGGCAGATCAATAATGCAAGTGTTTTGTTTTGTTTGTGCCGTTTTAAGACAAATTTTTTGGCTTCTATAATGGTCATTTTTTTTGGGTATTAACATAGGTTTTTAAGAGTTGAATCTGTTAAGTAAATTTCATAGAAATTCTGTGTGAAAATGAGTCGAGAGCAGAAGAAGGGAAAACAGGAAAAAGGTGGCTCAGATGTGGCCGAGAAGGTTGTGGTTGCTGTCAAGGCATCGAGAGAAATTCCGAAAACTGCTCTAGTGTGGGCTTTGACTCATGTTGTTCAACCTGGAGATTGCATTACATTGCTTGTTGTTGTTCCTTCACAAGGTTCAGGTACTATTTTCTTGTTTCTTATTAGTTTTGCATCTACCTATGACATTTTAGCGTTCAACCACTGGAGATGGTAATGTTAATGTATCTTTTTGTTTTGTGCTTTTAGAGCATTGTCTGCTTGAATGACTTTTGAACCCTTCATTCAAAGGAGTTTGGTTAGTCTAGATAAGTTGGGTTATTTTGACAAGTTACTTAACTAATCTTCTGCTTAATTTGTTAGAGCAGGTTACCTAATACAATTACATTCAAGTTACTAATGAAGAAATTTCCTGCTTAATGTTTTTTAAGATCTGTTGTATATTTTGGTTTTTAAGTGCTTATCTCGGAATTTGTTTGAATTAATGGATATAGACACTTGCATTATCATCCCTGAAAATATTGCAGATATTTCGTTTCAAATGGTTTAGTTTTCATGAGTATGTGAAGCTATTTTGTCGCAAGTGTAATCAAAGCTTGGAAGAATCGTAATTAGAAATGATTATGGTGTTTAACTTGTGAAAAATCCTCTCACTATATCTTCTTGCATAATTGCTGTTTGGCGGTTAAATGCCACAATGCTCCAGGTAGAAAATGGGGTTTTCCAAGATTTGCTGGGGACTGTGCCAGTGGTAGCCGGAAGTCTCAATCCGGATCAAGTACAGAGCAAAAATCTGATATAACTGATACCTGCTCCCAAATGATCCTCCAGCTCCACAACGTTTATGATCCAAACAAGGTATGCATTATTATATGACTGTTTTACGTGAATGTCCTTGCCCACTAATGCTTTTGTTCCAACTTAATTGGATAGATTAATGTCAAGATAAAAATTGTTTCTGCATCACCATGTGGAGCAGTAGCTGCAGAGGCCAAGCGAGCCGAAGCTAGTTGGGTTGTATTGGACAAGTAACATCTTGTTTGCTCTGTTTCTTCTTCCTTTCATTTCCTTTTCCCGTTTTCCATTTGTGTTCTATCCAAAAGGGTGTATATATTCACACTTACAATCTTCTTGGACTTTTTTCAGGCATCTCAAACCTGAGGAAAAATGCTGCATAGATGAGTTGCAATGCAACATAGTGGTTATAAAGCGTTCACAGGCAAAAGTTCTCCGCTTAAATTTGGTTAGATCACCTGAGAAGGAAGCTGAAGCTTATGGTCAATTAAATTCTCAGATAGATGAAACATCTGAAAAGCATCCCAAAAACAAAAATGGATCATCTGAAACTATTAGAGGGCCAGTTGTCACTCCAACTAGTAGTCCAGAGCTAGGGACACCATTTACTGCTACTGAAGCAGGAACTTCTTCAGTATCAAGTTCTGATCAAGGCACTTCACCTTTTTTCATCTCAGAAGGGAATGGAGACCTGAAGAAAGAGGAATCATTGGTCATTAAGGAAAATCAGGATCTTGACCAAGCTAGTTCAGACACAGAGAGTGAAAATTTGTCCTTATCTTCAACAAGTTTAAGGTTCCAACCGTGGATAACAGAATATCTTACTTCTCATCATCAATCCTCACAACACTTAGAAGAAACTTTAGGTAGAGCTAATGACAGAGCTCAAGCTTCTACAACTAAAGCCTTGCTGGACAAGTTTTCAAAACTTGATAGAGAAGCTGGAATTGGAATTTCAAGCTTTATGAGTGACAGTGAATTTAGTGGAAATCTGAGAGAAACAATTTCATTATCCAGAAATGCCCCTCTTGGCCCTCCTCCATTGTGCTCAATATGTCAGCATAAGGCACCTGTATTTGGAAAACCACCAAGGTGGTTTACCTATGCTGAGTTGGAGCTTGCAACTGGTGGATTTTCACAAGCTAATTTCTTGGCCGAGGGTGGGTTTGGATCTGTTCATAGGGGAGTACTCCCAGATGGCCAGGCAATTGCAGTAAAGCAACACAAATTGGCTAGTTCCCAAGGAGATCTTGAGTTTTGCTCAGAAGTGGAAGTCCTCAGCTGCGCACAGCACAGGAATGTTGTTATGCTGATTGGGTTTTGCACTGAGGATGGAAGGCGGCTGCTGGTGTACGAGTACATCTGCAATGGATCCCTAGATTCTCATCTATATGGTATTTTTTTTATCTGTTTAAGTAGAATAAATCTTTTTGCCAATCTAATCCAGCTTTGCTATGTACGTGATGATGAGCTGATCATCGGTCTGCACCAGTGGTCTATATATTCATCATCTATGGTCCCTCCAAAGAGTTTATGATTGCCATGAGACTTAAAAGAGCTTTCTGTCCCTGTTTATTGAAAATGTATATGCCTAATTGTTTGGGTTTGATGATTGAATTAGAAAAAAAAAATTCTATGACCTCCTCATATTATACCTCTACCCTGACTTTGCCCCCCATCACAGACTGTAAGGGAAAAGAAATGTAAAACTTGGAAACCTCAGATAGCTGAAGTTAGTTGCAGCAACTATAGGTTTAACATACTCACAATCAAGTTTTTAGATTAAAAAAAAAAGGTTTCTTATACTTATACGCTTATTTCTATCTATTAACTGTGGTCTTGGATGTGTCAATTTGATGTGTTTCAGGGCGTCATCAGGAACCTTTAGAATGGTCTGCACGGCAAAAGATTGCTGTAGGAGCTGCTAGAGGTCTAAGATACCTTCATGAAGAATGCAGAGTTGGCTGTATTGTGCACCGCGACATGCGACCGAACAACATTCTCATCACCCATGATTTTGAACCTTTGGTATGTAAACTTTAACTCTTTGGCATGGTTGTAAGTTTTGAAATTAACAGGCTAAAAGATCTTTATTCATCATTTTGTGCATTGACATTAGGGTAATCCTCTACTTTTATTTTTTTCTACTAAAATATTTTTGATGAACAAAACTATGAAAACAAAGTTTTTTGGTGTTCAAATTTTATGAAGAATTTGCTCTGTTGGCATTTAATTTTACGATATAGTATTAATTCCAATCCTATTACCTTCAATAATTTTTAGATGGATACCAGGAGAAGCTATTTGTGTTATTTAAGCTTTTATAGTTTCCTTAAATAGTTGCATCTGCAGGTATTGATTCAGTTTTGTTTTGATAGGTTGGCGATTTTGGACTTGCAAGATGGCAGCCTGATGGTGATACTGGAGTCGAAACAAGAGTGATTGGAACGTTTGGGTAATCCGGAATGACAACATTTTTTTACAATATACCTTCCCTATGCAATTGCAAAATCCAATAATGGTTTATGCTGTGGAATAGGTATTTGGCACCAGAATATGCTCAAAGCGGCCAAATCACAGAAAAAGCTGATGTTTATTCCTTCGGAGTGGTGTTAATTGAACTTGTTACTGGACGGAAAGCTGTGGACCTTAATAGGCCAAAAGGCCAGCAATGTCTGACTGAATGGGTATTTTTAAAACTCTGCTTGTATATCTTGCTGCAAATTACTAGTCTTTACTCCTATGAAACTTCAAGAACAATTTATAAAATACATTCCACTAACATCTGCCATGCAAATGAAGGGGCCAGACAAACTTTTTCAGGTTTTTATATGTCCCCTAGGCTATGGATTTTTTGGTTCATTGTCACTTATTACTAATGATCTGGAATAGGCACGTCCGCTTTTGGAGGAATATGCTATAGATGAATTATTGGACCCAAGATTGGAGGATCGCTATTCAGAAAATGATGTCTATTGCATGCTTCATGCTGCATCATTATGCCTAAGGTGGGATCCTCATTCTAGGCCTCGTATGTCACAGGTAAAGAGAAAATTTGTACAGAAGAGTCTAATTTGTTTCACCAGACATATTTTACTTGCAACATACTGATTTTTGTTGTTATTTTTGTATATAGATGTTTATGTTGTTTTACTTTCAATGTTTCATTGAAAATCTCTATTCAAATGAACATCGTTGACTCCAATATTTTGCATTTCCAGAGGTCTATTTTCTGATTAATTATGTGGAATGGAAGACATAAATGGTTAAATATCAGAATAGGCTTTAGAATGTAATCAGTATTTGGAAGGAATGGATAAAGGTTACAAAATGTCTCTTCTTTGTCAGATTTTGATTTTTCAAGTCATTACTCAAGTTACAGAACACTTTACTGATTGGTTGAATGTTCTTTTGGAACAGGTGCTCCGCATATTGGAAGGTGACATGCTCATGAACACAAATTACTCATCGCCAGGATATGATGTTGGCAACCGCAGTGGCCGGATTTTGGCAGAGCAGCAACAGCACTACAGTGGATCCCTGGTCAATGAGGCATTGGAAGGATTCAGTGGGAAGCTCTCCCTTGACGGACTAAGGTTGGGAGCCCGAAGAACTTTATGTGAAGATTTCTAAAATGCTAGGTGGTATGCTAAATATATATATCTAAATGTGGTCTTTTGGTTATATTTTCTTTTGTTTCTCTTTGCCAATGCCATCGTTATTTTGCTTTTGTATAGTAGTAGCAGTAAGTAGTATTGGAAGCAAGGGGTAACAGGGTTCTTGTAATTCTTTTTGGAAATGCCATTTTCAAAGCTATGGTGAATATGCCTTCTAATTAAATCAGTGAAGCAGCTTGAGGGATATGGTTCTCTCTCTTTCACATGTCTGCTGGTATGGATTTTGTTTGATAGTGCATGGCAGGACAGTTCTTTTGAATCTTATTGTTGAGCAAAAGTAAAATGTCTTTGGCAGTTCATGGTTTCAGACAAAAATGGTCTGAAATTTTGTCTTGCATCAGATTTTTGAAAGCCATCTGAATCAAACGGTGAAACATCCTTGTCTTACCTGTAAATATTGTTATTTTAAATTCCAACTTTTGAGAAGCCTTTTTTAAACATAGAACTTACCCTGGCATTACATGTTTTGTCATGATACAAGTCTGAAAGATGAGGAAAGCTTTTAAATTTCTTCCTGTTTTTTTCTGGTGCTTTGACAGTAGAGTAAAGCCAATTCTTTTTCTTATCTTTACAAGGACAAGTTGGTTGGTTCTGTTGTCCTGGCGTTGCCTCTAATTGATAACAGAACATTGATGTGATTTCTTTCTGGTGCGAAACATCCAAGTTCTGTCTTGTGAAAACTTGAAAGTGATGTTTCCCCTCAGAGATACTTCGTTATGTCATAAATTTCAGTGTAGAGTTTACAAAGGAATCCTATTCCCATCCTTGGGTCTATGCTCTCCATTATTTATACCCTCTCAGGTAAAAATTAGTCCATGAAACAGAGATGCTAAACTAGGGGTGTAGACACCAACAAAATATGTGGATCAGTGGCTAGGGTTTGTTCCAACTTAACTAAGGTTCTCGGTTCGAGGCTTGGGAATGCAGCTGTATTTGTTGGGAGAGCTTTGTCCGCTCAATGAGATCCCAACCGGCTCGGAGTGATTGCACACTTTGTCACCATTTTTTTCCACCAAAAAAAATAAACTAGGGGTGTAGACAGGCAGAGTAGAGAATTTTGTATCAAGTTAGAGTTTTGATTCAAAAAATTCAAGATTTAAAATTCAATTTTAGTTGGATCGAATTTAACTTTTGAAGTTCGAACTTGAGTTTGATAGATTTGATTAGTTATTTTTAATTATATATTATGGAGAAAAAATAATAAATTATTAATAAAATATACAAAAATATAAATTAAAAAAATTCAATTAAGCTCATGATCCGCTTGAGTTAAGTATTAAGATATTTGAATTTAGTTTGATTTGTTATTTGAATAGTTTGGTTTGATTCGAAAATAAACGAATCAAATTCGAATAATTATAAGCAAGTTCGAATAATTCGTTTATATGCATGTTGAAGAGATCAAGGAAAGGAAATATGGCTATTTGGTCTTACAAACCTATATTCACAATGCCACATTTTCTGTTCTAAACTCTACGGTAATCCTGAACTGTGAATCAGAGTGTTTTTCAGAGGAGAGTGTGTGTCACTTCCATTGTGAAATGCTAGCTGAAATCGGAATTGCTGCGGGAGTGCTTAGCATGATTTAGGAGAACATAAGATTGAATGTGAAAAAAGGATGAGAAAAGCATTGGCATTAAATATGAATTACTGTCACCATTACAATGTTTGGACAATTGAACTCATCATTCAAGGACAATGCTTTTAAAATACAACCATTCTTTATTGTAAGAAAAGGGTGTTTAAATAGAATAGAAGAAGTCAGTAATAAATGCCAGTCTTTGAGCATGTTAATTAGCAAAACAGAAGTAGGTGTATTTTGCAGTCCATGCTTATAATGCATCCGAATTTCCTTTGTACCCCAAAATTTACATTCTAAAACAGGCATCTTTACTCGGTTTTATTAAGACATCGGTTTTGGAACTTCAAAGCGTGTGACTCCCAAGTGATGAGGATTACAATTCACCGAACAGAAGAGGTTAAGAAAGAATCTTATAGGGGGGAAACACAGAGACAAAAAAACAAAGAGTTTACTTGTCCTGAAGCTAAATATGATTTCATGGGAGTCTATTTTCATAGAAATTTCGCTAGTAAAATGATATATCGAGTCAATGAGATGTATTATAATGAAGGTGTGTAGATTGAATGGGTTATTTAATGAATCGGGATTCATTGGTCATTTAAAAATTTAACAAAATCAAGGTCCATGAGTTGGAACATTAACTTTGGATACCTCAAAATCAGCAACTGAAACTGGCATTTCACTTTTTGCTCGAATTTTGAGGATATTGAATCCAGGATTAGGGATGTATTCAAGTTGAGGACCTAATTTTAGATTTCAATTCGATTCGATTTAAAAATTCAAGATTTGAAGTTCAATTTGAGCTTAATTGAAATTAGGTTTTGAAGCTTGAACTCAAATGAACAAAATATTTGAACTGTTTGAGCTCAATTTTATATGCTCAACTTTGACCCGATAAGCTTGATTTGTTATTTTAACATGTACTATGGAATTAAAATGATAAATTAATAATAAAATATATATTAAAAAAAACTTTATTAGATTTGTAAGTTGCTCGAACCGAATATTAAGATACTTGAACTTGACTCAAAAATAAAGAAATCAAACTCAAGTAACTCATGAATAGCTTGACCCTTTAATACCATTGTGCATGGACCTTGATACCTGGAACCAAAAATAATTGAAGTCAACTAGTTTCTTATCTCTACATAGCGAAGAGACACTAGGGGTAATGACTAATGACATGCTTTAGAGGAAAAAAGTATAAAATCCAGCAATTTGTACACCCAAGGAAAACATGTTCAACCAAACTATATTGGTATCTAATGATTAAAATTGCAACTTACTGAGAGAGAAGTTGCTTCAGTTCATCTTCAGTGCAATTTGGAGCTAGATTGACTATAAACAAAGTAGAGCATGATTGAATGCCTTCATCAGCAGTCCTTTCCAACTGCTGCCCTGGCAATCAAGATCAAGTGCAGGGCAAAGCAAATTTCCATCAAATAACTTAGAAGAAAGTGTTTCTTGAATTTTTTTTTTCTTAAAAGACCGTGATCTCTTTGATAAGATTCGAGACAAACTTTATCTCACCCATGCTGTCTTGAACAAGCCACATATGCTTTCTATGAAAGAGTTTCCAATGCTTACACGATGATGGAAAGCAGAATAAAGTTTCTTCATTATTTGATAGTAATACGAAGCTTTTCACACTGTTCATGCTTGATATAGAGAAGCTTAAGATGTTATAAACAACAGCTTTCAACTTCTTGCAGTTCTCAAATCAGTCTTTAAATGATCATCATTGTCAACCCCAGAAGGTTCTTCAATGTCACTGCCTCCAAAATATGGAAAATCATGCAAACATGAGTAGGTGGTAAAGGATTTATTAAGGCTGCAGAGCCTCCCTCATGTAGAATCCTATATAATAGTTTTAGAGATGAGATCAGTAGAACAACTATTTGGTTTGGCAGTCTTTCAAGAAGCAGCTAGACAAGGAAAATATTAGTATTATTTATGCACTAATTTTTTTTTATACTCAAACTAGTTTTGATTTTATCAATTGCCACAACAAACATATAATTTCTTTTATGAAATTATTGGTGCAAAAATTACGATCATATTGTAGTATTATAAATAAAGAAAACAATGAATTA
Organism: Heritiera littoralis; assembly: GCA_031772115.1. NCBI lineage: Eukaryota > Viridiplantae > Streptophyta > Magnoliopsida > Malvales > Malvaceae > Heritiera > Heritiera littoralis. The sequence goes on from JAPDPK010000090.1 coordinate 2,773,797, forward strand.
TATCAATTAAATAAACCAACCAAACAATAAACCAACATATGATTAGATAAATCTAATATAAGGTTGGATCAAATCCATACATAATGCAACTTAAACCTAACCTTAAAGTTTCAAGATTTTTTCGTTGTTATTATAAGATTTCATTGACAAGATACAAAGAAATCTTTTCAAAATTGAAAATAATAAAAATTTTGTTATATAAACCAATAAAATATTGTTTGCTATATACTTGTTTGATTATATAAATTGAAGAATGTGCATTTAATACATTAATGATTATTTTCATAAATGAAAACTCTTCGGTAAAATCGTAAAAAGATGTTTTTACATTGAATTTTTTTAAGTATTATTCTTTGTATGGTCTATTTTTTAAATTTTACAAACAAGAGTAAATGATTGATATATGTTTATTTAATAACTTAATAACTTATTTTCTAAATATATCTTTTTTCGAGTAGGTCTAATCTAAATATATCTCAATAGATAAATATTAGTTCTTCAATGTTGTAATATTTAAAATTTCACGTACATATAAGATAACTTTTGTAACGACATTGTAATTATTTAAAAATTTTGTTTTCATAGATTAATAAATACAAAATAATAAATTATTGAAAAAATAAAAAATATCTGATGTTCTAGAAAAGAAAGATGGTAAAATTTTGAAAAATTCAACCAAAAATAGATAAAATGTAACCAAAAAATGTAATTATATTTTGATCTCACTAAATAATATTTGTGGCTTCACCACTAAAAACAATGCGACAAACATGGAGTCGAACTTGAAATTTTTAATCTTAGAATTGATTTCAGTACTAGTGACCTAACATGACAGTTTATTAGTCACACTATGACTATCTTTTTCCCTGTTTAAGCTGTCTTCACTTTTAGGTACAAAAGTTCTATAATACAGTTTTTTCTTCAAGTGTCACAATCTGAACATCTTAATTTGTGGCTTTAGTAGGTATAAATCCTAGTTGAAGATTATCTCAACTGTCGCATTCTTCTTGGCAGAAGGTTGGAAGTGGAGCAGAGAGTTCATGGCTTGAAAAATCACATATGCTAGAAGGCTAGAAGGAAGGCCAACCAAGCTGCTCATCTACCATCGACCTTGGCTTTTAGCTAGCTGCCCGGAAAGTGTTATGGCTTTAGTAACATCTGATTGTAATAAACTTTAGCTATGAATAAAGTATAATGTTTTCAGAAGAAAAAAAAAGGGCATTTACAAAGCTGGCCGCTGTGAGGCGATTGCCCACCACCGACGATGATTGTTAGGGTTAATTCTCACACGAGATCCTCATGGACGCCATGATTCATGATGATGAACAGAAACTACTCGTCTTAACCACCTACTCATATCTCTAGAATCTCCATTATTCAATTCATTACATGATAATATATATTATTTTAAACTACATTGCCTCGTACTCCCATTTTGCAAAAATTATATATGCTGCCTACCGGCCAGCTTGATGCTATCGCTAGGCGTATGATTCTCTTCTTTGTGAATCTGACTTCCTTTTCATAATTATACTTTGCGGAAACATTGGTTGAAAAATGCACGAATTTGGATCTTTTAAATCATTGACCTTAGCAAATCACATTTTCCTTATCACCCATTAAAGAAAACTAGGTTGATAAAAATGTGGGTCTTTCTTATGGTTTTAAATTAGATCTTGAAATGTTAAGATCTTGAAATTTACATATATATATATATATATATATATATATATATATTAGGATAAACATGCAAGCTGTATGGTAATTAGTTACAGAGTAGTTATAATTGATAGTTTTCTGTTATGACAGTTGTGACAGTTAGTACTTCTTTTTCTTGTATATAAACCATTGCATTGTATTCTCGTTTACAAGTTCAATTCAATAGATGAAAGAAATCATTCTTTCTCCTTTATACATTCTGTTCTTCTGATATGGTATCAGATGAAATTTTTTCCTTCTGCTAAATCCATCTTTCTCCTGTCTTCTTGATGTCAACATGGCTCGAGGAAGCAACAGTACCACCACTAATCGTGTTGTGATTGGTAATCCTTCCTCAGATGATTCTAGTAGTCCTTATTTCTTGAGTAATGGAGATCATCCAGGTATGATTCTTGTTTCTCATAAGTTGATTGGTTCAAACTACAATACATGGAGTAGGGCAATGTTAATGGCACTCACAGCCAAGAACAAGATCTGTTTCGTGGATGGAACCCTTTCCAAACCAGAAACTGAAGATCTTCTTCATGGATCATGGTCTCGGTGCAACAGCATGGTCATTTCTTGGCTTTTGAATTCTGTAGTACGTGAGATTGCTGATAGTCTCATTTATTATTCCTCTGCCTATGAGATATGGAATGATCTGAAAGACAGATTTCAACAAAGCAATGCACCAAGAATATTTCAGATTAAAAAGAATCTAATTGCTCTTCAGCAAGGTTCTTTGGATATCAGCACCTACTATACTCGATTAAAAGTTCTCTGGGATGAACATAAGGAATATCAGCCAATTCCTGATTGTTCTTGTGAAGGCATGCGCACATGGTCAGATTATCAGCAACAAGAATATGTAATGCAATTCTTGATGGGTTTAAATGATTCTTTTGCCCCAGTTCGAGCACAAATCCTTATGATGGACCCTTTACCATCTGTTAACAAAGTTTTCTCTCTAGTTATCCAGGAAGAACGTCAGAGAGTCATCACTCAACATGTTCTTCCCTTCTCAGATACATCTGTTCAGAATGACATCACTGTAGCAGCTGTGTCATCTACTAATTCTGCTACTAAAGGAAAGACGCCAATGGATCCCAACACAAAGCTCACACAAGACCAGGGTGATTTGCTTGATGATCCTACTCAATATCGCAGACTCATTGGCAGATTGCTTTACTTGACTATTACCAGGCCAGATCTGTCCTATTCAGTCAACTATCTAAGTCAATTCATGTCCATGCCAAGAGTTCCTCATTTGCAGTCTGCTTATAGAATTCTCCAATACATTAAAGGCACTGTTGGTCAAGGATTGTTTTTCAGTTCTTCTTCTGCCACTGAACTTAAAGGGTTTGCTGACTCTGACTGGGCTTCATGTCCAGATTCAAGAAGATCAATTTATGGTTTTTGCATCTTCATTGGTGATTCACTTGTTTCCTGGAAATCCAAGAAGCAGCACACTGTTGCCAGATCATCTGCCGAGGCAGAATATCGTTCTATGGCTAATGCTACCTGTGAAATGCTTTGGTTGCTTAAACTTTTCAAAGATCTCCATGTTCCTCATCCTAAACCAATGGTTTTATTCTGTGATAATCAGGCAGCCCTTCACATTGCTGTCAATCCTGTTTTCCATGAAAGAACCAAACACATTGAACTTTGTAGACACCTAATTTTGTCCGAACAATTTTTAAATAAAAAAATCAAAAAAATCAAAAAAAAAATCAAAAAAAATAAAAAAATGATAAAAAGAAACAAGTCAATTTTGGTCAAATCTCATGTGGAGCACATGCAAAATTCACACCTTCAAGAGTTGACTAAAGTTGATATTGTTGCCAAAAATAAAAGAAAAAATAATCAGCCATTAAATCAATGAATAAATTAAGGAAGAAAATAAATTGGGTGAAATAAAATCTGAAAATTGATTACCAAAAATAAAAAAAATGAAATGGAAATAAATTTAAAAAAAAAAGAGGGAAAGTTAAACAAAATAAATGAAAAATCCCATGATCATGGGATCAAATATAAATTTTTGATTGCTTTCCATGAAATTTTGAGGCTATAAAAGCCAATGAAAAGGAGAAAAACCGGGAGAAAACCCTAGAAAAAAGAAAAAAGAAAAAGAAACCCTAAAAAACCTAGAGAGGAAAAGAAAACACACGGAAAAAACCTAGAGGAAAAAACTAGAAAACCTTGGGAGGGAGGACAACCACTGTAGATCTTCTTCAACTCTGCTGCCCACGCCATCATCATTTTTTTCGGTCATCCCTTGCTCACGTTCTACCCACAACGCCAATCCACTGCCTTGCGTGAACATCATCACTGCATCTTACCCAGAGAACCCTAGGCATTTTTCCAGAGAACCCTAGGCACTCTTGCGTGAACATCATCACTGCGTGTTCTGCTGCTGGGATCTGCATTGTAGTAAACTTCTTGGATCTTTACTGCACCAAGTTTCACTGGCCAGCTGCATGGCTTGACGCACTACACCCATGCCCCATTTCTACTGCACCTGGCTTTACACCGCTGCAGCTACTGCATCGCTGTTGCTTCCTTGCTTGCACCACTGCTGCTGCCGTCGCTACCTTCATTGTCGCACCCAGCGTTCTTGGCTGCACCGATCAAAGCTGCTGCGTGCACCTTGCCTCTGCAAGCAACCTAGGCTGCCACCCTCCACATAAAGAAAAAAAAAAGATTTAAAATAAGGAAGCATAAAGCTGAGCCCGCGGTTTTGCATCACTGGAAACAGCCCTGTTAATGCAGCACTATTGCACATCGCTCCACCACCGTTTGCTGTATCAAGTTGCCTGCTTGTTTACACAATACAGAACAGCCTAGCCTTGCCGCATCAACTGCTCTGTTTCTTGCGCCTCGACTGTTGCTACATCATTGCCGGTTCATCACCATCGTCGCTTGTGCTACATTGTTTATTTTCAAGCTTACTGCTATTGTGAAGGTAATAGACTATTAAATATTTGCTGAGCAAGTTCACGTGCAGCCATCATGATTTCTTTGGCTCTTGTCTTTTGCTAATTCACTTTTTATTTTTTATGTGACATCGTATCATTTGTTAGTACTTTATTTATTTCCATTTTCATTAAAAATAAAAAGTGTTCATGTCTCTTTTCTAAAATAAATATACATATGCCTTAGGAAAAATATAATTTTTAATGTCTAAGAAATAGGAATTCAAATAAAAAAGAATTATAAATAAGAAATTTTTCCGATGATGAGATTTCGAAGAAATCACAAGTAGAGATTCTTCGATAATCTTTAGGATCGAGAAAAAAACATTAGATGTTACCAGCGTATTGGGACATCTAATCGATTTTATCTCGATAAATATATATAAAAAACAAATAAGTAAGAAATAGTAAAACTAAATAAATTTAAATGTTGATATAAATAAATATAAATTTTAAGATAAATAAATAAACATAAATATAAACTAATTTCCGATGATAGGATTTCTTAGAAATCACAAGTAGTGATTCTTTGATAATCCTTAGGATCGAAATGAAATATTTGAATATTACCAGCGTATTGGGGTATTCAAGTAATTTAGTTCGATATTAAGATTTTTCATAAATTTTCGATATTAAGATTTTTAATAAAATTAACATTTATGAAATAAATTAATATTAAAAATAAATAATAAATAAATAAAAAGTATAAGTTTTAAAGATTTTTCTGATGATGAGATGTTACGGAATTCACAAGTAGTGATTCCTAACTGATCTCTAGGTGAGAGAAATATGCTAAATGTTACCAGCGTATTGGAATATTTAGTATGATTTTTCAATAAAAATAAGATTTTATAAATATAAATAAATTACAAAATAATAATATAAGTATAAATGAAAAATGGATTTCTCATGTGCATCATCTGTATTTTGATTTCATCATTTGCATCCATGAAATTTCAAAATAAGTGTGAATCTCCCGAGGATGGGATTTTATAGAAATCGCAAGTAGCGATTCTTAAGAAATCTTTAGGTAAGGAAATTATCCGAAATGCTACCAAAAGTATTGGGGTACTTCGGAATAATTTTCAATACAAAAGATTTTCACTTATTTTAAATAAAAAAATAAAACTTAAATATTCCAAAATAAAACAAATAATAAAAATGGTTTCAAATAAATGGAGTTCTTTTTAAATGTTTAATTAAGATCATTTTATTAAGATTGAAAGATAAGACATGATTAAGTGGTACCGTTTTTTAATGGGCGTTGTGGGGGTGCTAATCCTTCCCCACGCGTAACCGAACTCCCGAACCCAAACTTTGTTTTCGCAGACCAAAAATTATTTTTTTGATAAAGCTTAATTAATTTTAAAATTTTATTAAAAAGATAAATAATTTTAGGTGACCAATCACACCTAGCCAAAAAAGATTGGTGGCGACTCCTTTTCTTGTGTTTGTTTTTCAAAATCGTCTAGCGATCGAGTCCCCGGACGAAAATCGTTACGACAAACTTGATTGTCATTTGGTTCGAGAACAGGTCCAGGCAGGTCTCATCAAAACATTGCATGTTGCTTCTCGACATCAAGTTGCTGATCTACTCACCAAACCACTCTTTCCAGCTCAGTTTTCTTTTCTCCTCAGCAAGATGGGTGTTCATAACATTTACACTCCATCTTGAGGGGGAGTATTAGGATAAACATGCAAGCTGTATGGTAATTAGTTACAGAGTAATTATAATTGATAGTTTTCTGTTATGACAGTTGTGACAGTTAGTATTTCTTTTTCTTGTATATAAACCATTGCATTGTATTCTCGTTTACAAGTTCAATTCAATAGATGAAAGAAATCATTCTTTTTCCTTTATATATTCTGTTCTTCTAATAATATATATAATATTTATAAAATTATGTTTGAGTAATATAAAATATAAAAATTGTATCAAAATTTGCATCGATAGAATAAATATAATATTTTTAACTTTTATCAAATTTTAATTCACAGTAATTATATTTTATTTATATTTTTTTTAATAAATTATCGTCATGATGTCTGTCTGGAATCATTGAATCTACTTTGAAGTCATAATGCCAAAACTCTTCGTTCTAGCATTGGAAGAAGTGGTCCCCACCTGTTGACTACTGACTACTGCACCGTATCCATGTGCCTCTACCTTTTGCTATAAAGCAATCAATGAAATCGAAGCTTGAACAGAAAAAAAATGAATGAAATCGAAGCACTCCATTAATCATGAGGACCCATCCTCATCAGCCAGTGATGAATATTATGAAATGCGATCTCTTTTTCTTTTGAATTTTTTAATCTTGCAGTCTTGGTTTAGTAAAACCATGGTCACAAGGACCATAACTTACTAAACAAAACGTAATGAAACCTCGATACAATTAAGAGTATAAATAAATTGAATATGAACATATATTATCATATTTGTATTTAGTTGTTTATTCTTTAATACTATATTCGTGAACATTAAAGAATATATTATATTCACAAACACGTATTCATGAATATTAAATAAAATATTTGTAAATATATAAATGCACATATTCATAAACACACATTCATCAATATTAATAAATATGTTCGTAAGCATTAAAAAAAATTTAAATAAAAAATTGTATTCACCATAATATATATAATAGCAAATTAAGAAATCTTATATGTAATTTATATGTAATTTTAATAATTACATATTAAAATGACTTCTGAATAAAGATGTAATTTTAAAAAATTATTATTATCAAATGGCAAATGAACATTAGATGATTTATTTTAAAAAACAAATTTGTATGTCTCTAATCATGATTATTTATTAAGCTTAACAAACAAAAATAATTAAGCAAAAGCCGAATATATTAATGAATGTTGGTTTAGACCCATGTAGAATAATCTTCCTAAATAAGAGAGTGAATCTGAAAGGAAAAATCCAAATCAACCATCAACAACCATAACCAGACTGTTTTAATATACAGTTGACTGAGCCAAAATCATGAACTGCTCATTGAAAACAATGGCTAGCTAGCTTTTGTAGCAGGTGATTTCCTGCTCTTTGAATGAATGAACGAAAGAATACAACCTTAAGGAAAAAGAAAACAATGGCCAGCTGGTGCCCATGCGCACATGCTGTACTGGAAGTACCAAATTCTCAATTACCAAAGAAAAAGAAAACACAATTGTCAGAAGAAGATCAGACGATCTGACTAACTGAGCAACAGATTCCTCACCCACCATTCAAAACTACCACTTGCACAACTTCCATTCAATATGATTCAGGGATCAAACCAAAACATCTTCAATTTGGCAGTTAAGAATGTTAAATCAAAGAACACTTAGAAACAAAGTAACAAACAAGCAAACAAACAAAAATATTGAGAATATAAGATCATATTAATACCTATAATAACTCAATTGAACCCCAAAAAAAATAAAAAAATAACCCACGATTATGAAGAAGATGAAGTTGCAGACATCAAGCCAGCAGATTCTTCATCGTACAAATCGTCAGTCCTCCTCAACAAAGCGTGCACCAAAACGACAACCGCACCAATCAAAAGCGACAGCAAAATATTGAGGGTGGCATGAGTCAACAGAAGGAGCACGATGGTCAAAACCCCCAACACGATCAGCACCACACGGTCGTCGACCGTACGGTTGAAAACAACCAAGGGTTCATCCCGTAGGAAGTACAAGAAAAACCAAGTGGCCATCATGACTATGAAAACTAGGAGGGAGATGGGGTGCCATAAAAGGCTGAGGAAAAGGATCAAAAGCACGATTATGGCGTAGTTCATGCGGAAGTAAGCAATGTTAGTTATCACCCTGGAAAGGGACTCGGAGAGGCTTCCGGGGAAGTTGATGGAGCGGATGTTGAACATGAGCTTCCATGACCGTCGAGCTCCGAGCCCTTCTTTGATACGTTCCTTGGCTCGAGATAGGTATTCGAGATTCGCCGAGGCTCCTGGCTCCGAGGAAGTCGGGATTGTACCGTAGGTTGTCATGTTTTTCTGGTATGAAATTGGAAGGTTTGACCTTATTTGGGGAAGAAGATCGAGAATATTGTGAAGGATATAAGACGTGGTGGGGGTTAAGGAATAAAGTATTGATGAGAGTAGTGGGTGGGATTATAACGTGATTGTGAGCTCTGGTATGTACACTATGACCCAGGGTTTCAAATAGCGGCCGCTATTTGAAATAGCGGCCGCTATCTCGCAGTAGCGGTGGTGGCCGCCATCGTTATTGCGGATATAGTGGGTGTGAGTACGGCTCACACCCATAGCAGCTAATAGCTTCCGTTATGAAACGGCGTAACGGAGGATAGCGGTGATAGCAGTCCGTTATCGCCGCTATCCACCGTTACTTTTCAGACACCTTTCAGACATAAGAGAAAAAAAAAAGAAAAAGAGCTTCTGAAGCAGACAGGAAGAATCAGATTCCCCAAGTACAACGCCAAAGCTTTCAATCATCAATCATCAATCTAAAAAATATTAAGCTCTGTTTCACAAAACAATTCACAACCCAATCAGTGATCACAGATTCACAACTTCACTTCACAAGACTCACAGGCTAGGCGAGACCACAGTTGTCACACAAGACACAACAACTCACCCGAACTTTGTCACACACAACAACCATTCACAACTCACAAGTCACAAACAACACAACTCACAAGCAAACAGAGGCAAACACTCACGCAGCAAACAGAGACAGAGTCATTCACACAGAGTCACAGTGTCACACAACGGCACAATACAACCCACAGGCAGACAACAAACACAACAAAATAGAAGATCTTTGAAAGGTAAGCAACTAACCATTTTGTTTTTTTAACTTTGATCAGATCAGAGGATGAGAAGGCGTGGGCCGTGGGACAGTGGGTGATGGGGCGAGGGCGGTGTGGGTGTTTGAGTTGAGAGACTGAGGTCTGAGATCAGATCTGATCAGAAGATTCAGATCTGGCGCCGAAAGGAAAGGAGGCTGCAAGGGTGAGGGCCGTGAGGCCATACTAGGCTTCGGAGAGATAAGATAAAAGGCTGAAAGCCGAAAGGAAAGGAGGCACCACCGCCGGCCGCAGACAGATATGGTGGCTGGCGCATGATCCGTGATAGAAGGGGAGGGAGGGACCGAGGGAGTCAGTAACGAAGCCGACGGAGACGGAGGCGAGGTTGAGGTCGACGTCGTGAGGCTGGCAACTGGCTGAGCCGCTGAGGTGAGGCCGTGCATGAGGGGAGGTGAAAGGAAAAAAGAAAGGAGGCTAAGGGAGGCTCGTGACTGAGGGAGGCTGCCGGCGGCTTGTGACTGAGCCACTGAGAGGAGATCGAGGGTTGAGTTGGGACGGAAGGGAGATTGGGTGGGTGGAGTCGCGGGTTGGAGGAGGACTGAGAGTGAGGACTGACCGGTTTGGGTTTTTTTTATTTTAAATGTATATTTTTTGCACAGCTAATGTTAATATTAAGTAGTTTTTACTTTTATTTAGCATGTTGATTTTAATTTTTTGTTAACTTATTTAATGGAACATATTATTATTTATTTTTATTTTGAGCATTTGCTAGCTATCATCAATCATCATCAGCAACAAAAAAAAAATTTGGGAATAAATATGTATTAATAGTTATGGGCTTTAAATTAAAAGAATCATGATAAAAAAAATTAGGAAATAAGTAATTTGAATTTAAAAAAAATTAGATAAGGTTGAATTTAAATTATTAATTTAATTTTAAAAGTAAAATTTGTAGAGCAATTGAATGTATTGTACTAAATATTATTATAACTTAAGAAAAAAATTAATATTGATAATTTGATGTTCAGATATAAATACGATTGTTTAAGTTAATTGATTGTGGCAAATTAATATTAAATTTTTAATATAGTTGAACATTATTATAATTGAAGAAAAATATTGATATTGTAAAAGTAATGAATTAAATTATTATTACTTCTTAAATGGTTGAAAATGTGATTAATTAATTATTCAAATTCAAAATTTTTGTATAAAAAAATGTGATAACTCTATCTCATTTATTTATACTTATTTGTTTAACAGAAAATGTCAGACAAATCACGAAGTGAGGATTTTCCAAGTAAGGGACTAGAAGGTGCGCCAAGTGATGATATCGGTTGGCATTTTGGAATCCCTGTACCAAATTCAAAAGGAAATGTGTCATGTAAACTTTGCGAGAAAATCGTAAGAGGAGGAATAACACGCTTCAAGGAGCATATAGCTCATAAGACCGGCAATGTTGCACCATGCCCCAATGTTACCGGTATGTTATAAATATTATGTTAATTTTTCAATAAAGATTATAAAATTACATTAACATGTACAACTAATTATTTTTATTTTTCTTAACTGTATTATTTAAAGGTACTGTTAGAGAAAGTATGATGAAACTCCTCCAAGAAAGTAAAAAAAAAATGATAACAAAAAGAGAAAAGATGAATTCATTTCTCAATTAAGAGGAGAGGAAGATTATGATTACGAAGGATTCATAGACGAAGATGCTGCTATGAGACAAGCCATGCGAGAAAGTGTTCAATCACAACATGAATGGCATATGAGGCAAGAATTTAGGCAAAGAACTGGTGGTTTGAGTAATATTTATGAAGAGGGACGAAGCTCTCATGGCTCAGTTGCTGACTATTTTGATCAAAGAAAAAGGAAATCCACTCCAAGCGACTCTGAATTTTCTTTAAGGGGAGCAGTACCTAAATTGGTTAGAATCAAGAGTGTAAAGCAACCGAAGTTAAGTAATTTTTTTATGAAGACATTAAGAAAGAAGCTAGGTGAATCAGTATCTAAATTTTTGATATACGATCGACTTCCTTTTCATTTAGCAAACTCTCCATGGTTGCACAATTTAGTTTCTGTAGCAGCAGAAATTGGGCCAAATGTAAAGCTTCCAACACCTTATGAGGTTTCTGATGTATATTTGGAATCAGAGTATCAACAAGTCAAAGAATGGGTTGATGGATTGAAGGTTCACTGGAGTGAATTAGGTGCTACCTTAATGTGTGATGGGTGGACCCACAGCTTGAATCAAATGCATATAATAAATTTTCTAGTTTATTGTAGTAAAGGGACCATTTTTTGGAAATATGTTGATGTCTCTAGTGTTCAGAGTAGAGATACTAAATTTTACTACAAATTATTAGATCAAGTTGTGGAAGAAATCGGAGAGCAATATATTGTTCAAATAGTCACCGACAATAAGGCAGCACTTAAGGCTGCTGGAAAAAAGTTAATGTTGAAAATAAAACATTTGTTTTGGACTACCTGTGCAGCTCATTGCTTGGATTTATGCCTTGAAGATATTGGGAAGAAGCAAAGCGTGGAAAAAGTATTGGACAAGGTGAAGAAAGTCACTTGTTTTATATACAATCATATTTGGACAGTTGACTTGATGAAGAAATATACTCAAGGAAGGCAAATACTTCGTCCTGCTCTCACTCGATTTGCTACCCATTTCATCCAATTGCAAGAAATAACAAAGCATAAACAAGGTTTGAGAGAAATGTTCAATTCAAAGGTTAGCACTTAATAATTAGTACAATTATTTAAATCTAGTTTTTTTTTATATATTGTTTAAATCTTAATTTAAAATATGCAGGAATTTAAAGAATCTAAATGGGGGCAACAAAAGTCGGGACCTGCTTATGAAGCAAAAAAAATTATTTTGGGAAAAGATTTTTGGAAAAAAGCAAGTGAAATAATAAAAGTTTATGAGCCTTTGGTAAAAGTATTGCGCCTTATGGATAGTGATGAAAAACCAACCATGGGCTTTATTTATGAGGCAATGGATAGAGCTAAACGAGCAATTGCACAAGAATGTCAATTCGTCACTGAATATGAAAGGATTATCGACAATAGATGGACATTTATGCATTCTCACTTGCATTCAGCTGGTAAGTAAAATAACATTTTTATATTATATGCTTAAATTGCTTATATATTTATTTTTTATTGCTTATTTTTTTTATTGTTATGAACTATGTTTAGGTTATTATCTTAATCCCCAATTTCAATATGGTGTGAAATCTTCGTTGGATGTGTTAATAGAAACAAGAGAAGGTATAAAAGCAGTGATAGAAAGACTAAAACCCTCTATGGATAATCAAATCCAGATGACTAATCAGGTTAGTGTTTACCACTATTTTATACTTGAAAAATTTACTTTAAGTATCAAAAATATAATTACCTTTTTGCATTTATTTAATAATTGTAATGTTTTATCAATGTAGTTGCTTGTATTTCAAGATAAAAGAGAAACATTCGGTACGCCACAAGCACAAAGAGCTTGGAAGCAAATGAATCCAGGTAAATAATTAATTAAATAGTTTTAATTTCTTTAATATTATTTAATTATATTGGTATTAAATTTATTTTAAATTAATTTATGCAGCTGAATGGTGGATGATATATGGCACATGTGTTCTTGAATTGCAAAGAATAGCAATTAAAGTGCTTAGTTAGACAACTTCTGCATCTAATTGTGAAAGAAATTGGAGCACGTTTAGCTATATACACACCAAGACAAGAAACAGGTTGAAATATGAAAGACTTCATAAGATGGTATACACTTATTACAATATGAGGCTAAGGATGAGACATCAAAAAAGGAGGAGTATTGATGAGATAAATGATAGTTTCAATCCTATTAGCCTATACCATATCTTTGAAGAAGATGATCCACTTTCAGAATGGCTACAAGAGAAAGAAAATCCTTTGTTAGATGGGCAAAACTCTGATTGGTTGCCTTTTGATAATTCTGATGATGAAATGAATGTTGAACAATCATATCAATCAGGAGAACAAAATCTGCCTCATTCAAGTACAAGCCAATCACCAACTCAGAGTGATGATGATGAGGGTTCAAATCCAACTGGTGGTGATGGACCCGGTGGTGATGTTAGTGGTGCTGATTATAGTGGTGGTGCAAATGAAAATAGGCCTTTTAGTCCACTTGGAGGAGAATTTGGGCTTGCTGCTACCGGTGGATTATTCCTTGATTTGTCAGAATATGGAGTACATCCATCTGTTGAATCTAGTGGGGATAGAAGTAGAGATAGAGCTCGATCAAAGGGAAAAGCCAAGAAGCACCAACATGATACGTCTGGAGGCTCTTCATCTCGAAGATCAGCTTCTAGTAATGAATCATTTGGTAATCAAGGCTATTATCCATCAGGACCACCTTTATATTTTCAACCTCCTTATGGTTACTATCCACCTCCACAAGATTATTATCCACCCCAGCCATATCCTAATTATCCTATGCCCTATTATCCCCAAATGTATCCACCACTACCCCAAATGTATCCACCACCACCACAAATGTATCAAGAATAAGGATATGGTTCGAATTCTGGACAAAGGTCATGAAGATCGAGTCGTCATGGTTCTGAAAGTGAAGAGGGAGAATTTGATATTCCTCGTCATTCCACTATGTGGTAATCAGTAAGATTTAAAGTGTATTTTTTTTAGTTTCCTTGAATTGAATTTTACAAGTTCTATTTGTTAATTATTAATATTCGTAGAAATTCATGTGGAAGACAAAAAAAAAAGAAAAATATTGATATAATTAATTTAGATGAAAAAGGATTTGACAAAATTTAGATGAAAAAATTCCTTAATAATTTAGATAAAAAATAATTAATGCTAATTAATTAGTAGATAATTATTTATCTCTATTTTGAATATTTGTTATTTTTTAATTATCATAAGTAATTTTTTAAATATTAATGTTTTATTATAATTGAAAAAATTATAAATAACCTTTTTTTTTCACATAAATAATAGACTTGAAGTATTATAAATTATTTTAAAAACTATAAAATAAGACTTTACATGATTATAATTAAAATTACTACACTTTATATAGAATTGTGCGAAATTAAAAAAAATTCACGACCGTGATGACGCGATAACCGCAATTACCGCCGCTATGTCTGCAACCGCGATAAACGCAACGCGACCGAAAACGCGGCCGCGACCGCGATTTAAAACCATGCTATGACCCTTCTAAAACTTATTTTTAAAATCTATAATCCATTATTAGTTTAAAGAGATGATTAATTTGTCAATAATTTTTTGATGGAGTAGTTAAAAATAAATTATGGCATATTGTAAGTTTTAAGTTGAAATTTAAGCAGTCCTATCTTTATTTTTAGATGTTAAAAGCTATTAAATATTTTCATTATAATAAAAAAAATTATTAATTTAAAGAATTTTATTTGTAAATTGTTATTTTATTTTAAAAATATGTCTATTTAATTTTTACATTATTTAAACTCCTTTAATGACATTTAATTTCTTTAAAAATCTCATTTTGATTCCTTAAAAATGTCATTGCAAATATATCTTATGTAGTATATTTTATATTTTTTTAACTCTTGAAATAAAAAATTTTAAATATGGTAGTCTTCTACAAATTAGAATATTGAATTGCTTTTTGAGTTCTTATATATTATGTAATATATTTTGTAATTTTTCATCTAATTTTTTTTTCATCAAATTATTGCTCTATGCGACAATCAAGATTAAAATTTTACACAAAGTTTTAAAATAAAATTATTAGTTATTATGATAGTTGGGTTTATAAATTTTTATAATGATTCGAGTTAGGACCATGATTTTTTAATAATTTAGAGATATTAATAATTTAGAGGAGACTAATGTTTCTATTCTATTGGTCTTGTTCTAGCTAGCATTAATTAGCATATCAAAATATATATGCTAACATTAGTATTAATATAATTTTCTTCGGATATCAACTTTGATTTACATTAAAAAAATGGATCTAGTCAAATTGAATATTTTGTTAGCATCTTTATCATTTGATAGTAATTTTTTCTTTTATTTTATTTTGGAACGGTCAAAACGTTTTAAATTTTCGGTTGAGGTTAATTTTTTTTTAAATTATTGCAAAGATGTGTATTCTAAAATCAATTTGATACATTTAGAATTTTATTTTTGAAATATTTTTCATAAAATAAAATATTTATACAAAAGGAGAAAATAATTATATATATCTTTGTCATATACTCTTTGGTGAATTTTCGAATCATTGTAAAGGAGGAAGATTGAAATTAAGTTTGGCAAAATATAGTTAAGTCATTTCTTTAATCTTACATTATTAATTTTTAAATACTATTGAATTTTCAATTAGTTGCAATATGCAACCTAAAAAAAATCAATGAAATAACCAATACATACATATAATTTTTGGGCTTGGTTATTTGAATTATCATTTGTTGATTTAGGTCATTGACAAATGGTAGCTTACATAGCATACATATATATTGGCTATAATCGTTGGAAAAACGGGATCCTTTAAATAAATAAAAGTTTTTTTTTTAAGTATAGATAACTTCATCTATTTTACGGTATGAAATTAATGTTATTCGGACTGAAAATGATAAACGATAAAATTCTATCAACAATAAAAGTTCTAGCACTCAAATTCTATCTAAGTATTTAAAAAAAAAATGTTCACTTCTACTCCTTTCGCATATTTGTTGATAATAAATAAAAGCTTTAAATGCTATGGATAGTGTGAGATTGATGGGAGATGAAGAGTGTTGAATATTACAACTTTGATAGATTCTCTGAGTTTTTTTTTTTTAATTTTTTGGTTACCTCTGAGTTTTTATTTGTTACATTAATAAAACCCCGACACATGCGACCAGCCTTCAAAGAGGGATCAGCCCACACTAAAACGTCACGGCATTGGTAAACCGACGGCAAGTTACCAACGAAACCGGCCAATTAGTCCACGTGGCACGTTGGTAGCTCTGGAAGAAGCCGTACAAGCTTTTTCCATCTTGCTACAACCTTTGCGGGTGTCTTTGGCCGGAATCACGGTGTCTGCACACGTCGACTAATTTTAACTGGTTGTAGACAACTTTTTGGGACAACCAACGAATAAGATACTGCCACGTAAATAACAAAAAATGATGACCGGATAACATTTTAGGTCGCGCCATTTTATTTTATTTTATTTTCGTAATATTAAATTTGAGATATATAAATGGTCAATTAATTATGAAATTTGTTAGGAGAAAATATATTGTACATCACATAATTAATATCTACATTCAAAATTAGAATCTGTATACATGAAGAAAGATTCTCTATCATTACAGTTTTTTTAATTTTAGTTTTAATCGAAAATTAAACTAAATTAACATCAAATTTTAATCTAATGATTTTGTACTTTTATATGAACAAAAATAAATAAATTAAAAATCGGTGAAAATAAATTTATAATATTTCCATTGATCCTTATAAAATTTTTAAGGTGTCTCACCACCTATATAAGAAATAGCAATGGGCATATGAAGTAGAAGTCAATTTGTTTTGTCAAGTAAAAGTTTCGATACAAAAGATTGATATGTGAATGATTGTTTTAATACAAAAATCTCAACTTGAGAATAAAATAAAATAAAATACAAGGGTTAACATTTGAATTAAAATTCTTTTCTTAAAAAGACAATATAAATCAATTAAGCTAAATTTTGAATTCGTGAAATAATAATTTTTTTTTTATACAAACAAGAATAAGTTGAGATACTTATATGTCGATTAATAAGTTTGTTTATTTGTTAATTTGATTTGTTTTGTTGATATTTCATATGTAATTTCATAAAATGAATTGACTTGTGTATTTAATATAATGATTCCCAGATCAAAACATTTTTTAACTTAAACTGAAACTATCAAATCAACAATGGTCACCATCGGTCACCATCCTGAAGTTGTTGTTTACCTTTTCTTTGGATATAACGTGGAGAGAAAATAAAGATGAGAATGATGTTTTCTTTTCTCACTTTTTCTCTGTTTTTCTTTTTAAAAGTCATTCTACTATAATAGGCCAAGGAAATGGTGTTTGGGGTCAGCTATATTTATGTTGGCTTATGGCAAATATTTTATCAGTATCTCTCACTTTTCTTTTTATCTTTAGCTTCTGATGTTACAATTAACCTGGAATGCTAGAGCTGCAATTCATCAAATAAATTCACAAAGTTGAATAATATTTGGGAGTTTGACTAATCAACGAATTGATTTGCTTCAGCTCTTCAAACATTTTTGGGAAAATTTCTTTTTATCTAGATCAACATGTCGTAACGATTTTCGTCCGGGGACTCGATCGCTAGACGATTTTGGAAAAAAAAACACAAAATGGGAGTCGCCACCAATCTTTTTTGGCTAGGTGTGATTGGTCACCTAAAATTATTTATCTTTTTAATAAAATCTTAAAATTAATTAAGCTTTATCAAAAAAAAATAATTTTTGGTCTACGAAAACAAAGTTTGGGTTCGGGAGTTCGGTTACGCGTGGGGAAGGATTAGCACCCCCACAACGCCCGTTAAAAAACGGTACCACTTAATCATGTCTTATCTTTCAATCTTAATAAAATGATCTTAATTAAACACTTAAAAAGAACTCTATTTATTTGAAACCATTTTTATTATTTGTTTTATTTTGAAATATTTAAGTTTTATTTTTTTTATTTAAAATAAATGAAAATCCCTTATATTGAAAATTATTTCGAAGTACCCCAATACTTTTGGTAGCATTTCGGATAATTTCATCACCTAGAGATTTCTTAAGAATCGCTACTTGTGATTTCTATAGAATCCCATCCTTGGGAGATTTCGCACTTATTTTGAATTTCATGAATGCAAATGGTGCTAACAAAATAAATATGATGCACATGAGAAATATATTATTTTATTTTATTTTTATTATCTTTTATACTTATATTATTACTTTTGAAATTTATTGATTTATAAAATTTTATTTTTATTGAAAAATCATACTAAATATTCCAATACGCTGGTAACATTTAGTAGATCTCTCTCACCTAGAGATCAGTTAAGAATCACTACTTGTGAATTCCGTAACATCTCATCATCGGAAATTCCTTAAAATGTATATCTTGTTTATTTTTCTTTAATTATTCTTTTTTTCTTCGTCATTGTTGTTGTTATTATTTATTCCAAAAGATTAATTGTAACAATTTTACATTCTTGTTTACTTATTTGTTTAAAAAGATTTTATTTATTTATTATTTATTTTTAAATATTAATTTTATTAGAAATATCAATATCGAACTAAAATTATTTGAATACCCCAACACGCTGGTAATATTCAAATATTTCATTTCAACCCTAAGGATTATCAAAGAATCACTACTTGTGATTTCTAAGAAATCCTATCATCGGAAATTCCTTTTTTGTTCATTTATTTAAAAATGTATATTTATATATATATATATATATTTTATTTTAACACTTATACTTGCATTTATTTATTTATTTATTTTGATAGTTACATTCTTATTTGTCTAACTATTTTAAAATTTAAAATTTATTATTATTTTTATATCAAAATGATTTTTGTATCAAGATAAAATCAATTAGATGTTCCAATACGCTGGTAACGTCCAAAGATTTTTTCTCGACCCTAAAGATTGTCGAAGAATCACTACTTGTGATTTCTTCAAAATCTTATCATCGGAAAAATTCTATTTTTATTTTCCTTTATTTATTTTACTTATTATTTTCTACCCATACATTAAAAATACCTAAGTAAATGAATGGCAAAAAAGGGGAATATACCTCTATTGGAGGGCGGGCGAGCTCACAAGTCTTCCCTCTTCTTCGGTCGGGCGAGCACACAGCTTCTTTCTTTGGCGGGGCAGGCGAACGAAGATAGCCTCCTCGGGCGGGCGAACTCCTTGAATTGGCGAGCTCTTGGATTTTCTTTCTCTTTGGGCGGGCGAGCTCGTGGACGAGCGAGCAAACTCGCGGATTCTTCTCTCTTTCTTTGGCGGGGTGATGAAGATAATTAACAGTGAAGAGATGTAGAGCAAAGTAGCAACGCAAAAGGGGAGAGTGGCAGCAAGGATGAATTCAAGATGGCCCAAAAAACAAGGATAGTAGGGGAGGGAGATGATAATGGTACGACCAGCTAGGTTTTTTTTGTGTGCCTGTCCAACGATGGTGGTTGGCGAGGCTGAGTTGAAGAGGATGATGGATGGTGGCTGTATGTCCTCTCCAAGGTTTTCTAGGGTTTTCTCCTCAAGGTTTTTTTTTCTAGGGTTTCTTTTTTCTCTCCTAGGGTTTTTTTTCTTCCTCTCCCCTATTTCTCCTTTTCATTGGCTTTTATAGCCATTTCTAGCCCTAAACCTTTAGGAAAGGAAACAAACTTCCCCCTTTTAATGCTTAAACCATGGCTGCCATCATAGGATTCACATTCATGATTTATTTCCATCAATTTGCAAATTATTATGTTCATTTTTTGGCAACAAATCAACCAAGTCAACTATTGAGGGTGTAAATTTTGCATGTGCTTCACATGAGATTTTTAAATTTGAAAGATTTGACCAAAATTGACTTGTTTCTTTTTATCATAATTTATTTTTTTGATTTTTGATTTTTTTTATCTAAAAAAAAATGTTCGGACAAAATTAGGTGTCTACAGCTGCCCCTCTTTGCGCTTTGCTGTGAAACAGTAATGGTGCAAAGACATAGACAAACATTTTGTCCGAATGCAAGACCTATCAATGATTTTTTTTTTGTAAAATATGATATTATCTAGCCTTTTCTATCATAAGGTTCAGGAATGCAAAGTGAAATTCCTATTTTAGTCTCTCCTATCCTAAGACTAAGGAATACAAACATGAATTTTCCAAATCTTTTCTATCATAAGATTAAGGAATGCGAAGTGAAATTCCTAGTCTCTCCTATCATAAGACTAAGGAATGCAAGAAATGAATTTTTCCTAGTCTCTCCTATCATAAGACTAAGGAATGCAAAGTGAATGGGATTTCCTAATCTTTTCTATCATAAGATTAAGGAATGCAAAGTGAAATTTCCTAGTCCCTCCTATCATAAGACTGAGGAATGTGAGATGAAATTTCCTGGTCTTTCCTATCATAAGACTAAGGAATGCAAAATGAATGGGGATTTCCTGATCTTTTCTATCATAAGATTAAGGAATGCAAAGTGAAATTCCTAGTCTCTCCTATCATAAGATTAAGGAATGCAAAAAATGAATTTTTCCTAGTCTCTCCTATCATAAGACTAAGGAATACAAACATGAATTTTCCTAGTCTCTCCTATCATAAGACTAAGGAGTGCAAGATGAAATTTTCCTAGTCTCTCCTATCATAAGACTAAGGAATGCAAGATGATCATGGAATAAAAGCTCCTCTCAACAGAAGCTTTGAAACTTCTGAAACACAAAGAGCTCCTCTCAACAGAGGCAATGAAACTTTTTGAAAAATAAAGATTTCATTCAGAATGCCAGTTAGCATGGGTTTGACTGGGCTTAACTTTCATTTTGATGCCAACAATATTGGGCTTCATCCTCCTCTAAAATGTCAGCTAAACTGGGCTTTACTCTTACCCAAAGCTTTTCAAAAAATATTTTTCTCATCATCTTCTCATACCTCATTATTTTTTCAAATTACCATCTTTTATATTTTCATCCTATTGATTGTATTCTTACACTTTCTCTTTTCTTCAAAATTTTTCATCATTCAGAATTTCTTATCCCAATGTCTTAAATATTTCAATGTCAAAATGCACTAATGAAATGTCATGCATGTCATGAATATAATGAATGCTATGAATGTTATGCACATGTCAATGTCATGCCCCCTGAATTAGTCCATGAATGCAATCTCAATTGTGGTAACAAGATTCTCAAGCTCATCTCATTTTCCTCAAGTTCCACATATTTGCTGGATTCTTCTTCTTATTCGAATCTTCTATCTCCACTTCTCATCCCACCTTCTAATGAGTCTTGGTCCCATTATGCTTGAAGACTTGCCATCATGCTTTCAAAGTTATGTTTTCATCATTTTTTATTTTTGTTTCTTTCTCTAGTAATGCAAGATTTCTCAAAAGAATATTTTTTTTCAAAAATTTACCCAAAAAAGGCTACCAACATTTATTTATTTTCCTTCCAATTTGACCACCAATGTAATGCACTCATACATCTTCTCAATTTATTATAAGGATGGAATGAATTTAAAATAATCATGAGAGATATGGGTATTCATTCTTAGAAAAGGAACATGAAATCAAGAAAAATCAATGGGCCAGTTTGTTTGGAATAGGGTTTTCAGTATCCATTTAATAAACATTATGATAATTTCAATCAAGTCAATCTAGAATTCTTTTATGGAAAATCCACTCCTTTTGATATGTTCATTCATGTTGGGCCTGCCAATCTTGCTTCTATATCAAAACTCTTGGTGATGATCTTTTCCCAAGTTGCCTTTTCAGGTTTTCAACTTAGGTTCCCCTCTTTTGATCCAAACTGCCTTTTCAAGTTTTCAATTTGAATCCTCCTTTGTCTTTTTCTTTTTCTTTTTTTTTTCTTTTTTCTTTTCATTTTTCTTTTTTTTTATTTCAACTTCATTGGCTTTGACAAACTTCATCCTTCAGTGCTCAATCAAAATTCATGCCCCCTAATAGGCGTTCTTGATTTCGATCCAAGATATCTTCCAAAGCTCGTGGGTTTCTTCATTCAACTTGATCTACTTCCTTCAAAGGATCATTATCTCATTGTACAAGTATGTTTTCATTCAACACATGATTCTTCAATTCAAGCATTTACATTTGATCGAAATGGGCTTTTAAAGGCATGCAATGTAAGCTCAGGTGAGGGTTTATGAAAGAAAAGGATATAGTAGGCCCAAAATGTGTTTCAAGGTTTACAAACCAAAGGATCACTTTCTTATGAAGTAAATCATTTGAGCATTTTGCCCCATTCTAATTCACTCATATCTTTTTTCTTTCTTTCTCTTTTTTTGTTCTTTTAGGGTTCTTTGTATTCAAACCCTTTTCTTTTTTTTTTTTCACAAAAATGGGCTTCTTTTTTTTTATTCATCATGAACACTTTCATTTTTGCCCCCAAAAATTCTTTATTTCATCTTCTTTGCCCCCAATGTGGAGGGTGATCCTTGGTGGGTTATATTACAAGAATACATAATAAGCTCAAAGGGGTAATCAAAGGATAATTTTACTCACGCTTGAAGGATAGTGAAAGAAGGCCATTTATCATTTCAAATGCAAATACTCTCTTTAAAGATCATTTACTGAACAAATACAAACTTGTTTAGAAAACTTCTGTAAGAGGTTGACCTTTTCTTATACCATCAAATTAGGTGAAAATTGTGAACAAATTTTCTTCTTTCTTACTTGGACACCTTGGCAGATTGACAATCCATTAGCAAAAGTGGTTCTTTCAAATTTGAATTCCAGATTTATTGACATCATTATCATCATGTTCATTATTTGGATACTTGTGAATGAAAGATATGGTGAGTATGTGAGAAATGGCAAATGAATAGAATGAGAAAATGACAGTGCATCACACTAGTTGCTTTATTGAAAGGGAAATAAATAAAAGTTAGCCCATACATAAAACTTTATTTCGTGCTTATGGGCTTAAGCACTTTAAAAAAAACTGTCTTGCATTACTTTAAAAAAAAATTCTGATAAATCTCCAGACTTGCATGGCTTAAACTCCTTTCACCTCAAAAGAATCATCCCTCATTTCCATGGTTGGGCAATGGACTCGCATTCACAGTCGGTTCCCCCTTTGTTTCAAAGTGCAATATGCCAGCTTTTATCAAACCTTGCACCCTATACTTTAAAGCAGTGCAATTCTCCAAGGAGTGACCCGGATTCCCAAAATGATACTCACATCGAGCATTCTCATTATACCATTTTGGATATGGAGGCTTGAGAGGTTCCGCATAAACTGGGGCAATGAGTTGCCCTTTGATTAGTTTTGGGTACAACTCGGTATAGGTTATGGGAATTGGATCAAGGGGAGCTTTTTGTTGTTTTGGCCATGCCCCCCTAGGATTGCTTTCTTGTTTGTTGGATTGGGCAACTGATTGGGTATTTGGTGCAGGTGTTTGAGGGTGAAAGTTAGGCTGAGCATTAATTTGCGGATATGACTGGTAAGGTTATTGAACAGGATAATATGGTTGTGGCATAGGATAAGAGTGTCGTAGAGTGTATCGTCCATGTTGCCCCACATTTATAACAGCATGGGCATCCTCTTCCCTCCTTTTGTTGGCTCCTCCTTTCTTCTCAGTATTGCTAGGAACTTCGATCTTGCCACGCTTGATCGCATTCTCAATGATCTCTCCGGATAACACCATATCAGCAAAATTCTTGGTGGCATTGCCTATCATCCTATCATAATATGGAGCCTTTAAAGTGTTCACAAATAGGATGGTGAGCTCCTTTTCTGAAAGAGGAGGTTGCACTTCTGCAGCTACATCGCGCCACCTGTGCACATATTGCTTGAAGCTTTCATTGGCTTTCATCTCCATGTTTTGAACTGATAAACGGTCAGGGGCCATATCAGCAACATGTCGGTATTGGGACGTGAATGCCCTTGCCAAGTCATTCCATGTGGTAACCCGGGTTTTGTCTAATTGATTGTACCACTTGGCAGCAGATCCAGTGAGACTTTCTTGAAAAATATGAATAAGGAGCTTATCATCTTGAGCAAAAGCAGCCATCTTCCGGCAATACATAATAAGATGAGACCTAGGGCAGGAAGTTCCATTATACTTCTCAAACTCTGGCGCTTTGAACTTGGGTGGAATAACCAAGTCTGACACCAAACACAACCCAGTAGCATCCATAGAACCATAAAAGTCTAAGCCTTCAATAGCTCGAATCCTTTCCTCCAACATATTAATCTTTTGTTGTGACTTCACCTCGTCTTTCTCTTCTACTTGTTTAGCTTTCAACTTCTCAATTTCCCTTGGGTCATCTAAGTCGGGCACCTCAATGGGATCAGTAGATTTTGCACCTTGGGAAGGATGGGCGGGTCCTTGGAATTGAGCTTGTCCAAACACTTGGGGTATAGCAGCGTAAGCAGGTGGATATCTTCTTTCTTGAGATGTTTGACTTGGAAATGGACCAAATCCAGGTGGATAGATAGGATCTTCTATACTGTGTTGTTGAACCCCTTCTTGGACTGCAACTTCCTCTACTACTCCTTTGCCCTTGCTTAGATTTTTCAATAATTCTGCAATTTGGGCCAGTTGCCCCCTCATTTCCTCTTGAGCTTTTTCCATCTTCTCCATGCGCGTGCTTGATTCTTCTTCCATGATCTTAGCTCGATAACGAGTGTTGTGTGAATGAACTTTTGGTCGAGCTATCTTCAAATCTTTTATTACCACAATTAAGAATTTATCATTTCACATGTGGTGATGCTTGAAAAAAAAAAATGAATGAAGATGAATGAATGAACAAAATGCTACATGCGTTTGAAAAAAAAAGTCATGGATGAGAAATGCATGGAAATGTTTTGCTAAAGAACCTATGATTCCCTAAGAGGTATTTTCTATGGGTTAACATGACTCCATCCCAAGTTGGCTTTCTTAAGTTTACTATATGTTTGCTTTGGAGTTCTAAAGGACAAGAGGTTCTCAAATTGTTCCTTACTAACGTCCACACTAGACTAGTAAGGCACCCCAATCCTCACCCATGATAGGCTATAGACGGAAAGGGTTCAACTTGAGTGAGAGTATTTCACTTGCCATTGCGGAGGTTATTACCTCACGAGAGCAAAGGTACTATACTCTCTCCTAAAAGGGACAAACCCGGGTGTAGGGTTGATATATGAAATGAATATGTCATGTATGCAAGGGAACAAAATTTAAAGTGCATCCCAACAAAATGCAAATGATAAAGATGATTCACACATTTTTTGTTTTGTATTTTTTTTATTTTTTTTAATTATTTTTTTATGAAAAGTTTTATTAAATATTTATTAAGACCATTAATTAAGATTTTGGATAAGACATGATTAATTATGGTTCGACTCTCTAACGTCCCCAGTGGAGTCGCCAAAGCTGTCGTAACGATTTTCGTCCGGGGACTCGATCGCTAGACGATTTTGGAAAAAAAAACACAAAATGGGAGTCGCCACCAATCTTTTTTGGCTAGGTGTGATTGGTCACCTAAAATTATTTATCTTTTTAATAAAATCTTAAAATTAATTAAGCTTTATCAAAAAAAAATAATTTTTGGTCTACGAAAACAAAGTTTGGGTTCGGGAGTTCGGTTACGCGTGGGGAAGGATTAGCACCCCCACAACGCCCGTTAAAAAACGGTACCACTTAATCATGTCTTATCTTTCAATCTTAATAAAATGATCTTAATTAAACACTTAAAAAGAACTCTATTTATTTGAAACCATTTTTATTATTTGTTTTATTTTGAAATATTTAAGTTTTATTTTTTTTATTTAAAATAAATGAAAATCCCTTATATTGAAAATTATTTCGAAGTACCCCAATACTTTTGGTAGCATTTCGGATAATTTCATCACCTAGAGATTTCTTAAGAATCGCTACTTGCGATTTCTATAGAATCCCATCCTTGGGAGATTTCGCACTTATTTTGAATTTCATGAATGCAAATGGTGCTAACAAAATAAATATGATGCACATGAGAAATATATTATTTTATTTTATTTTTATTATCTTTTATACTTATATTATTACTTTTGAAATTTATTGATTTATAAAATTTTATTTTTATTGAAAAATCATACTAAATATTCCAATATGCTGGTAACATTTAGTAGATCTCTCTCACCTAGAGATCAGTTAAGAATCACTACTTGTGAATTCCGTAACATCTCATCATCGGAAATTCCTTAAAATGTATATCTTGTTTATTTTTCTTTAATTATTCTTTTTTTCTTCGTCATTGTTGTTGTTATTATTTATTCCAAAAGATTAATTGTAACAATTTTACATTCTTGTTTACTTATTTGTTTAAAAAGATTTTATTTATTTATTATTTATTTTTAAATATTAATTTTATTAGAAATATCAATATCGAACTAAAATTATTTGAATACCCCAACACGCTGGTAATATTCAAATATTTCATTTCAACCCTAAGGATTATCAAAGAATCACTACTTGTGATTTCTAAGAAATCCTATCATCGGAAATTCCTTTTTTGTTCATTTATTTAAAAATGTATATTTATATATATATATATTTTATTTTAACACTTATACTTGCATTTATTTATTTATTTATTTTGATAGTTACATTCTTATTTGTCTAACTATTTTAAAATTTAAAATTTATTATTATTTTTATATCAAAATGATTTTTGTATCAAGATAAAATCAATTAGATGTTCCAATACGCTGGTAACGTCCAAAGATTTTTTCTCGACCCTAAAGATTGTCGAAGAATCACTACTTGTGATTTCTTCAAAATCTTATCATCGGAAAAATTCTATTTTTATTTTCCTTTATTTATTTTACTTATTATTTTCTACCCATACATTAAAAATACCTAAGTAAATGAATGGCAAAAAAGGGGAATATACCTCTATTGGAGGGCGGGCGAGCTCACAAGTCTTCCCTCTTCTTCGGTCGGGCGAGCACACAGCTTCTTTCTTTGGCGGGGCAGGCGAACGAAGATAGCCTCCTCGGGCGGGCGAACTCCTTGAATTGGCGAGCTCTTGGATTTTCTTTCTCTTTGGGCGGGCGAGCTCGTGGACGAGCGAGCAAACTCGCGGATTCTTCTCTCTTTCTTTGGCGGGGTGATGAAGATAATTAACAGTGAAGAGATGTAGAGCAAAGTAGCAACGCAAAAGGGGAGAGTGGCAGCAAGGATGAATTCAAGATGGCCCAAAAAACAAGGATAGTAGGGGAGGGAGATGATAATGGTACGACCAGCTAGGTTTTTTTTGTGTGCCTGTCCAACGATGGTGGTTGGCGAGGCTGAGTTGAAGAGGATGATGGATGGTGGCTGTATGTCCTCTCCAAGGTTTTCTAGGGTTTTCTCCTCAAGGTTTTTTTTTCTAGGGTTTCTTTTTTCTCTCCTAGGGTTTTTTTTCTTCCTCTCCCCTATTTCTCCTTTTCATTGGCTTTTATAGCCATTTCTAGCCCTAAACCTTTAGGAAAGGAAACAAACTTCCCCCTTTTAATGCTTAAACCATGGCTGCCATCATAGGATTCACATTCATGATTTATTTCCATCAATTTGCAAATTATTATGTTCATTTTTTGGCAACAAATCAACCAAGTCAACTATTGAGGGTGTAAATTTTGCATGTGCTTCACATGAGATTTTTAAATTTGAAAGATTTGACCAAAATTGACTTGTTTCTTTTTATCATAATTTATTTTTTTGATTTTTGATTTTTTTTATCTAAAAAAAAATGTTCGGACAAAATTAGGTGTCTACACAACACTTACAAAATTTTATCTTTGATAAAAAAATTATAATTTTTTTGTACAACATAGAGCTTTTACTTGAGAAAAATATACAAGTATTAAAGCTCGAACATATCTACTAATCCTAAATACTATACGATGATACAATACAAAAATGACATGAAGATGATACAGGTTAAAATTTGATAAAAATTGTATATGAATTTGACAAAAATTTAAGAAAATTTTATTTATGTTGTATCAACATAAATTTTTTATATTTTATATGATATAAACACGATTTTATATACGAATACGAACTATATATATAAATTACCAGGTGTACTCAACTCGAATCCCATACCTCACATCTCATATTAAGTTATTTTTTCTATTTTGATCACATCATAAAGTCAGCCCTGAATCTAAGAAGTGGTTGGAAATTTTTCAGTTGACCTGAAAAGATACCATATATGGATCAACTTATAAAGAGAAACGTATACATGCAAGAAGAATTAGGCTTCATTTTTTTTTTTGGCAGGCCGGAAAAGTGTGATTTGAGTTCAAGTAAACTTCAAGTCTAAGTGAAAAACATTTCAAAAACTTGGAGATTGCATCTAAGATTAGCAATGGAGAATTTCACAAGTTTTTCCAAGGTGCCAACCCTATTTTTCATGTGCTTTCCAAGTTTCCATTACTTCCTGATCAATAGCAACTTCAACTTCACCAACCTTTATATACTCAAGGATGATATCAGAAATTCCATTCCATCTCAAGAACAAAACTTATCTTTGATTTTAGATTAGATTCTCCCGGTCTGCAGTCTGTCTGTCCTCTTTGATTATAGTTAATTAACTTGAAGGATCTTAGCAATGGAGGGAAAACAAAACTTCCTGCATGGAACGCTGGAAGCCACAATTTTTTATGCAACTCCTTACGCACCTCCATTTCCCTTCAATGTAAATACTAATAACTTGATTCTGATGAACTTCTTGTAGGGTTTTTGCTTATTCAATCTTTGCTGCAATGCCTTTGTAAAGCTATCCTCACATGGTTTTTTTGTTTGGTAGTGTTTGCTTGCAAATGGAAAGCCAACCTATGTGACCATCAAGCTGGGGAATAAGGTGGCAAAGACTAGCCATGAAAGTGATCGTGTATGGAACCAAACCTTTCAAATTCTCTGTGCTCATCCACCTGATTCAACCATCACCATTACAGTGAAAACCAAGTGCTCAATCTTGGGAAAATTCTGCATCCAGGCAAGACAAATACTGGATGAAGCTAGTCTGATCAACGGTTTCTTCCCTCTTGAACTGGAAAATGGTAAAAAGAACCCAGAACTCAAGCTAAGGTTCATGTTGTGGTTCAAACCAGCAGAATCTGAACCAACCTGGGAAAAGGTTCTTAAATATGGAGGATTCCAGGGTCTTAGAAATGCTACATTTCCACAACGATCAAATTGCCATGTCACACTCTATCAAGACGCACACCATAGCTCTGCATTTCAGCCTCCATTTTCTCTTTGTGGTACTCCAAAAAGATTATGGGAGGATGTATACAAGGCCATTGAGGGTGCAAAACATTTAATCTACATTGCAGGCTGGTCCTTCAATCCAAAGATGGTTTTGGTAAATGAAACAACATTGTTGTATTTCTCCATCAACATTAATCTTTTTCCTCTTGCACTCTAATGGTAATTGTCTTTTCGGAACAGGTTCGGGATCCTCAAACAAGTATTCCCCACGGAAGAGGAGTCAAGCTTGGTGAATTGTTGAAACTAAAAGCTGAAGAAGGTGTTGCAGTGAGAATCATGCTTTGGAACGACGAAACTTCCTTACCCTTCATCAAGAACAAAGGAATAATGAGAACGCACGATGAAGATGCGTTTGCATACTTCAAACATACCAGAGTCATATGCAAGTTATGCCCGAGATTGCACCACAAGCACCCAACAGTCTTTGCTCACCATCAAAAAACTTTAACTGTTGATATAAGATCAGCCCATAGTTCTTCTGTAAACGATAGAGAAATCATGAGCTTTGTTGGTGGATTAGATCTTTGCGATGGTCGGTATGATACCGAACAACATTCATTGTTTCGAACACTTAATACGGAATCCCATTGTTTCGATTTCTATCAGACAAATATACCTGGAGCTAGCCTTGACAAAGGAGGACCGAGGGAACCATGGCATGATGCTCATGCTTGTATAACCGGGGAAGCTGCATGGGATGTGTTGGCCAATTTTGAGCAAAGATGGATTAAGCAATGTGACCCTTCTTCGTTACTCCCTACGATCTCCATCCCAAATCTCATACGCCAGCCTTTTGCTTCAAGCATTTCCAACGACAGGAATTGGAAGGTGCAAGTCCTTAGATCAATTGACCATGTCTCAGCTAGCAAGTTGTCGAAAGCCTTGACTGTAGAGCAAACCATCCATGAAGCTTACGTGGAAGCAATAAGGCGGGCAGAGAGCTTCATTTACATAGAAAACCAATACTTCATCGGGGGATGCCATTTGTGGGACAAAGACAGGCACTCTGGGTGTAGAAATTTGATTCCTGTAGAGATTGCGCTGAAGGTGGCAAGCAAAATCAAAGCAAAGGAGAGGTTTGCAGTGTATATCTTGATACCAATGTGGCCTGAAGGAGTGCCTGACAGTGAACCAGTTAAGGATATATTGCACTGGACTAGAGAAACAATAGCAATGATGTATAAATTGATTGGAGGAGCCATAAAGGAAAGCGGCCAGCGAGGGCACCCCAGAGACTATCTGAACTTCTTCTGTCTTGCAAATAGGGAAAAAGAGAGCAAAGAAGATTTCATTCCACCTCATTCACCTCACCCTTTAACACAGTACTGGAATGCCCAGAAGCATAGGAGGTTCATGGTATATGTCCACTCCAAGGTCATGATTGGTAAGACCTCATTCATTAAGCTTCCATCTCCCTTTCAGTTGAAGAAGAAAGTAAAAGTCATAGATTGAATATCATTTCGGAATATAACGATGACAAGGGTGTAACAATCTTGAATTGGGATTAACCATGTTTGTTGCTGCTGTCACTTTCAGTGGATGATTTGTACATTCTAATAGGATCAGCTAACGTAAACCAAAGATCCATGGATGGGCGACGAGACACAGAAATTGCCATAGGATGCTATCAGTACCAGCCGCCAGGAAATCCTGAAAGCAATTCGACAACTCCTGGAGATATCCATGCCTACCGAATGTCACTGTGGTACGAGCACACTGGACTAGCGGATGATGTTTTCCTAGAGCCGCAGAGCCTGGAATGTGTCGACAAAATGCGTTCAATAGGCGACCAAATGTGGCAAATTTATGCCAATGAGGAAATCGTGGACATGGAAGGAGCGCACCTTGTCAGTTACCCAGTCAACGTGACGGTGGATGGTTCCGTCGAAGATGGTGCCAATGGTGATGGGTATTTTCCGGACACAAAAACCCCAGTTAAGGGAAGAAGATCGAAAGTGCTGCCCCCAATCTTTACAACTTAGCTAAGGGTTTTCATTTTGCCCACTGGATTCGAAATTCTAACTCAAACGTGCTGAAAGGTACTGTATTTTTATGGGCACTAAAGACAGAACCTGAAACAAAAAAAACATAAATTACCGTTCGCTTTTAGATATTTTAGTTGTTGTAAAGATTGTTTTATTCAATAATTGCAAGGAATTGTTCTTTTGATCCTTCTTACCGAGCAAAATCAAAAGGAATAAATAACTTTATCAAGGAAAAAATGCTGTAACATCCAAGTTTGACGTCGAAAGATTATGCATGACAAAATGCAGTTCACTACTTCCGGTGCTAATCAAGGAGCAAGAGATCATATCTGTAACTCACACACACACAAACTTAAAATAGGAGAAATTGTAAATTTGTAATAGCTTTAAAATTACGCAAACAACACAGTATCATTCCAGAATATAGAACAGATACAATTAGTTTGTGCAAGAATACTATTCTTTGCTTATTACTTTTTAGAAATAAGTGGTGAGAAAAGCTGGTCTTTCAAATAGAAAGTTTTCTTCTCAAAGTTTCTTAGAAAGCCAGAAAAGACAATTTTCAGAGATATCATCACAGATGAACCACGTGAAAAAATGTTGGGAGATGGTAGCAAGTTCTAGGCTAATTGGAAGTTCCATCTACACAGAGATGATTAAGGCTGTAGAACATATATGGCAATGCTGACTGTGAAACAAGCTTATATGACAACACCCTTGATTGATTGATCATACTAAGGAATTGTGATCAGATTCACCCGTCACTGGAGAGTGCAGGAGATCCAAAAATGGAAGGGGAATGGAGGTCATTGGCTACAGAACAGAAAGTACAGGCTGTCATTGTGTAACCTAACGCCTTATAGTCTCCCCTCCCTGCATAGCCGCCCAAAAACAAGTAAAATCATACAACAAAGTTCCATGCATCTCCTTTAAGATTGAAATGCATATATACCAATGCACTAACACATGCAGATGGAGAGTTCTCTTTTTCATTTTCTTCTGAGTTTGTTTGGAAGCACATGTAACTTTACCTCATTCATATTTCCTCAAACTTATGTGAGTTATACCAGATCTTCTTTCTTTACCTGTCTGCATGATGCCTACCAGCTTCCACTCTGCAAACATTAAAAACAAAAAATGAACAATCTACAAATTGAAATATCAATTTTCATAGTAAGGACAGTTGTCAAACTAATATGTAACAATCTTCTTTAATGAGTAGTAAACAAACAGCGATTTTATTTAACCATCAAAGTAATCTAAAGGAAGCTACGATTATTTATTAACTAGTATAAAATAACTTGCAAGCAATGCAGCAGCCCAGGAATCACATCTACTACTGCCTCCATTTCTACAATCACATACGCATCCTGCTAATAAGATACCAGAATTAACATTTTGAGGCCTGCCACAAGTTGACTCTTCATATACCTTCAATTGCATGAAGGGAAGCCTTGCGAAGCAAATAGCAACTCCAACACAATGTTCATCCAACTGTCAAAGCTCAAGTACAAATTTATGTAGGCAAAGAACTATCTTTCTTCAAATTCTTAGCATGATGCAGAAAAGCTAATCCTCAAAACAAGGCAACTATTGCCGGATGAGATTGGCATTCGGGAATTTCTTTTGAAGTCTGCTTCATCCAGCCAATTCCACCTTTGACAGACTCCATATGTAGGATAAAACAAGTACTTTCTCCTCAAGTACAAATTTATGTAGGCAAAAAACTATCTTTCTTCAAATTCTTAGCATGATGCAGAAAAGCTAATCCTCAAAACAAGGCAACTATTGCCGGATGAGATTCGCATTCAGGAATTTCTTTTGAAGTCTGCTTCATCCAGCCAATTCCACCTTTGACAGACTTCCTATGTAGGATAAAACAAGTACTTTCTCCTATCAATAAAGTGGTCTAGCTATAAAAACATCTCATTAAGAATAAAAAGAGATAGCAACATGCAGTCAGAAACACAACACAACTTGTATACTTCCTTTAACAGCCTAGAATCAAAATATTTCATGGAACCAACAAAATTTAACTTCTGTGAATGATTCATTGCTCCAACAGATTTTCTCCATATAAGTGCTCCATCAAGTAAAAATATCTCATCTAATTAAGAAGCCACTCAACTCATTCTTAAACGTCATAGATTGTTGCCCTACAAACTCCTTCCCAATTAAATAGCAAAGAGAAACAGCCATCCTCAGCAGTATCACCTTGTCTTCCCTTGTACAAAATATCTTCATGAATATCTTAATTGTGAAGTATGCAGTTTCAAGTGAATCGTATAAATTTGAAATATCCAATCAAATGTTCCAACTAAACCTAACATCTTCTCTCATCCCTGAGCACTTAGAATAAGATGTTTCCACTGCCATTCCAAAATTACTACTTCTCACACATCCAATAAAATACTTCACCACAAACTGGTACAAACATGAGTCTGATAGCATGATAACTCTTTGAAATTTGTTTGCAGGACCTTCTCCTCATCCAAACCCTTGGCAAATGATAAACACATATTCACTCGTATAACTATTAATTGATCAACCGAAAACCTAAATCAACCAAAATGAGGTGCAAATGCTAAGAAACTTAGCAAGGATAGGGGCATGAAAACAGCCCAAGAAATTCTTCGCGGCAACAGTGCTATTAGATTAACCACCTAATTCCACAGGATCTTTGCGAAAATATCCCAAACCGAATAAAATTAAAACAAAAATATAAACTATTAATCCCAAATAAATTAATACTAGCCATGAGCTTTGATGCGAGAATTAGCAGAAAGGTCTGTCTATATAAAGCAGGAAACGCCAAATTAAGAGAATGAAATCAACGACAGCATGTCAGGAAAGTTCAACTTAAAAACAAACATCTAATGAAAATCCATGGAACTCATACAACAAAGACAGAAAACTTGCCTAGGTAAGTACAGATCAGTAGTCAGTCTCTTCCATATGGCATGCCCATCATCCTTCAGATATTCAGTGTCATGTCAATGCATAACAGACCCACTTTTAATCATGTAGGTGGCTGGAAAATGTTGACCACTGAATAATTTTGCAGAACAAGAAATGATAGCAGAGCTGTAGAGTTGCACCAGAAGAAACTGCAGAACTGCAGGTGATACTACGGAAATGGTATAAAACTGCCGGCAACAGCTATGAGATTTAATTGAAGGATGATTGCAAACAATCCTTCATCTGAGGAGCCGTGATTTTGTATTCAATCACCATGTGTGTTTTGCAAGGATATATCCATGGAACTGGGCCATTTATGGCAAAGTGCATCCAATAACTGACTAACATTCCAAAATCTAAACCCTTTTCTTCGCATAAAACGTATTCTACTACATATATGCCACCTGCTGCATCAGCTTGATACTAGAAATTCCTCAATTACAGAATGTTATCAAACCCTAACATAATTCCTCTAATAAAACAAAGGAAAGACTAGTTGAAATTTTTTGTAATTCTGATAAACTTACAAGAAAATGTTAATGACCAAGATGAACAGTGATACTGCATGCAAAATGCATACATTTGCCCACGCCTTATGCTTGGGAACCATTTTTACTTTTACCATCAGAGGAAATTATAAGTAGTTCTGCAAACTATGTCAAGATTAATACTTTCTCCATCCAAGATACCTTAAGTCAAAATCCGTTAAAGGTCAAAACCAATTAAGGTCCTGCTCTTCAGCACATTCTCAACAGACCATAAGAACATGACGAAATCAAAACTCTTGCACCAGTTTTCCATGTCATATATTCCAAAAAGGAAAAATAATATAAAAACTAATCCAGAAAAAGATATCCAAACAAGTCCCTGCTCGCACGCACCATGCCATTTTGGCTATTCATTACAACACTCGTACCTCCAAGCTTCAAAGACAACCATATAGCAATAGATACCAAAGGCACTTTACAGTAAATCTAAGTAAGACGAATTATTCTCCTATAAGACTTGCTTGCAAAGAGAACACACTGACCTAAAAGCAAAACCACTAATATTTGCGGCAGCCATACTTCATATACTGCAACAGCAGACATCAAGAAATAACAGCTAATAAAATCACACAAAAGGGCAGCTCATGATTGGTCTAAACAATTCACACCTAGAGCATGAGATCATTCTCACTCTCCGATAATCGTCTACATCACTTGTGAGATAAGAATCCATTCTCCAAGGTTTCTATTCGTGGTAAAAAAACAACTTATAACCTCCTGAAAACTGCACATCTTGATTCTACACTGGTACAAAATCTCAATTCATCTCAAAAGGACTAGCACGCATTCAAAATTTAACATATCAACTCCCAACAATGTCCATAAGTGACCCTTTGAAGCAAGTAGAACCACATCTTTCCAACAACTTCTGTCTCCAGATTAAATACTCAAAATATACCTATTTAGAACCACAATCTACTGTCATGCTACGCGCTCCAAAGGAAAGTAGGCTGGGTGTTTCAATCCCACATTAGATATGAAAGAGAATGTTGTTGGGTATATCAGCGTTGAAGTTGCATACCCCAATAAGATGATTTTGCAAGTAGACGGTAATGGTCACATGACAAGTGGTATCAGGCCAACCCTTGACCATCCGACTCCATGCTGAGCACCCCACAGAGGGTAGACAAGGTGGGCCAATTCCACTCCAAGCACCCTAGAGGGGGTAGGTAGGGTGGGTCCCAAAGGGGGTTAGCCATGACAAGGATGTTACGAGACTAGTTGGGGGAGAATATCACACCATGCACTCCAAAGGAGAGTAGGTAGGGTGCTTCAATCACACATCAGTTACAAAAAGAAAGGTCATTGGGCATATAACCGTTGGCACTGCACACCGCAATAAGCTGGTTTTGCAAGGAAAGGATAATGGCCACTTGACACAATCTACCATGATACATGATTCCCAATTTATCTTACATGGAACATCATGCAGTTAACATTAACACATCCAACTCCAACTATATCCACAAAGTGGCAACTTCCAATTTTCAAGAGAAATATGGCCCCCACCAAAAACACTGTTATTCAATTATTGCACGACACGGCCTAGTAACTAAAATAATCTACACAAAGACTAAAACGCAGGGTTTGAGATCCATTGGACATTACATTATCTTTCTGCAGCTAGTCATAACTTCTTCGCATCTTCTACAACTTACCATCACAAATAAATGGTTCCAGGAATTTTGCCAAATCAGTCTAAAAGGTAGCATGTGTTTTAACTTGTAAGTTATAACCAAAAGCTTCATTTATAGGCCATAAACTACAAATGGACCCAAGACAACTACCCTATTCAGGGGCCAACACTTCTAACAAAAATAATATTAGTTATAATCAAGCAAAAGGGATAAAATAATTATCTAAAAGCAAACAACAAGAAAAAGAAAAGAAAAATGAGAAC
Source organism: Heritiera littoralis (assembly GCA_031772115.1). Classification (NCBI taxonomy): domain Eukaryota; kingdom Viridiplantae; phylum Streptophyta; class Magnoliopsida; order Malvales; family Malvaceae; genus Heritiera; species Heritiera littoralis. Next base: position 2,810,628 of record JAPDPK010000090.1, read on the forward strand.
TGGCAACGAAGAATTGGACCCAATAGAAGTCTAAATTATCATATTATGATCTGGTGTATATATAAGGGATACCACTTACTCTACCAAATTAACAGATAGCAGAACATAATATTATATAAGAAGTTTACGATCACTAACAATGTTTTAAGATAAAAATTACTGATGTGGCATGCACACATGGATGATGAACTCCATGCTGATCGATATTTGCAGTTTAAAAGTGGAGCAACAATGTCATCTTTCTTCCATCAAGCAATAACTCCCCTAGCGACGAGTCATGCGAGGCTTCTTCCAAGAAACAGGACCAGGTCCATAAAAAGGACCCTTGTCAGCAACACCCTGTTAAGTAAAAACAAATTTCAACTGAAAAATTACAATCCCGATGTAATAGCTTTATGGTCAAACAAATGAATCAAACAAAAAAATGAGCATAAATACCAGATGAGCCCATATCCTTCATATGGAGCAGACAAAGCACCCTCCGAACTGTTGAATTTCAGCCCATATGGTCCACCTTAAGCCATCATTCACCAAGACGAGATTAGAAGCAACATAAAACACTGATGCTCTAGAGTCAATACATAATATCAAGTAATCCATTATTTATCTAGTCAAGAAGGGAAGAAGGGAGGGAGCAAAAAATAATTACAAGCCATCAATTGAGCATACCAAAAGTCTAAGGCAAAACCCAGGAAAAATCAATGTAAGTTGAATGGAGTCCACAAGGGACACCTTACCATTTGAACTTCAGACTTTCCACTTGAAGGTCCCAAGTGAACCTTCAGAATCGAAAAGGAAGGAGGGGGAAGGGGACATTTATGAAATGAGAAAAAACAAGTTTGTTTGCATAGTACAAGGTACAATGGACCCCCCATATGTACACAGAAAGATGTGTAGGTTGAATGAACAGTTGAGAATTTTTCTCACAGATAAACTCCATTATATACAACTAGGCTCGGTGGAAAAAGGTTAGAAAATCCTATCAGAATGGTGACAGGAAAGAAAGAAATCTAGAAAAGACAAGGCGTGGAACATAGCCTGAGCCAAAGGGATGAAAAATAATGAAGGGCCAGCACATTAGACAACAAACATCACACTACTCAAGTTTGAAGGAGAAACTTCAACAAGATAGCTAGAAGAGGCAATACCGGCAGCCCATGGTCTACCATTCATGCTGGCGAGTTCTGCACGTAGCTTTTCAACTTCACGTGCCATGGATACCATGTTGTTCTCCATTGCTTGTCTCTGTTCCATCAGCTCAATATTTGCCTTCTTTTCAAAATCAATAGCGGTCCTATGAAATAAATTTCGAGCTTAGCATTTAAATATATGATTGGAAATAATAATGAGTGGTGCTGCAAGCTAAACGATCAATGGAAAGGAAAACTTTAATTCATTTGGAAATTTTTAAAAAAAAGATGGGTGAAAAAGGATTCAGGTATATACCTCGCATGCATCAGTTCCTGGTGCAGGCCATCAATTTCTGCTCTTAGAATAGGTATCTGTTGATTATCAGCTTGCAGCCTGGTACCATCTTGCTTGAGAGTCTGAACTTGGCCGGTTAGCTCCTTCTTAACATTATTCAGTTTCTGAACTTCTGCACGGAGTTGCACAGCCTCTTTTTTCAATGGCTCAGTTGCACGGAGATCTGCCTCCAGTTTCAAGCCTTTCTCAATAAGTCCCCTTGAGTGCAGTTCTTGTTCTGCCCGAATTTCACCAATGGCAAGATTCAAACAATGAATTTCCTCCTTTGCAGCACCAAGTTCTTGTTGCATAGCCATTCGATCTTCTGCTAGCCTGCGGTTATCAGTCAAAAGCCTACGAATTTCAGTAAGTTGAATTTCAATTTCTTCCTCCAACAACATAGGATGAGGAGGTGGCTGTGGCAGAGGAGGACCACGAAGGAAAGGTCTTTCAGGAAGGAATCCACGCCGGTCATTGAGGGCTTCGCGAGGAATGTGGTTTCTCCCAGCCATTTTAAATTATTCTAGGGAAAAAAAAAACACAATTGAATAATTTGTGCAGTCAGCTTTAATGAATATTTGAATAATTTTATAATCAGCTTTCATAAATTTGGTAATTGTGACAGAATTATTTACTTGCATTTTCACACAGAATTTGTTAATCAGAGTCTTAAAGAAATTTATGTGGTCTACAACCAAGAGGAAAGCAATATATGAACCAAACAACAAGTGGAAACTACATCCAAAAGATTTTCCATAATTAATAACCAGCAGAAAAAAAAATGCAGCCCAACCAAGCCTGCCATACAACTATTCAACAGAATTCAGATGAATCATATGTAGTATACAAAGAAATGGAAGCAAAGAAGTCCAGAACTGTGGCTGTTTTCCTAAGTTTCAATCGAGAGTGTGGATTAACAGACCTTGATTCTGAACCATAAAATCCCCTGATCCATACATTAAAGGTGACAATCAACTTAAATTCCCATAACAAAACGTAATCAATACCATGTTCTAAACTCCAATGGTAGACATTCAACAATAAAGCTACCATTGTTCTTAATTGGCCCCATCAATTCCAGAAAAAAACTGAAACCTTAATTTATATATTAAAATAAAAAAACTAGAAACCTTATTCCACTTAAACCAATTTGAAATTTCCACTGCAATGTTAAGTTCTCTTCTGTCAAATTTGGAATACAAGGTATACAAACATAATACACAAAAAAAAAATACAAGGACGAAGATCAAAAACCATAATTTACGTATATTAGCTAAAAAAAAACCCAATTTCCAATCTAAAACAGTAAAAAAAAATTTTTAAAAAGAAGAAGAAGAAGTTAACTACTTGACCACAATTCAACTATTAACGGTCAGATTGAGGGAAAAAAATTCCACCTCTTCTCACTGCCTCTACACCGTTTTGTCTGCAATCAAAACAGATAACTAAGTAAAAACCTACAATCCAAAAAGAAATAAAAAACCTTATCAGGGAAATATCTGAGTCCTAAGTTTCTGCTTACAAAATAAATAAAAAAAGAAGATGAATTGAAACCTGTGATGAGGATATGAATGATAAATTAGGGTTTGTGAGCAGGGACTTGATTGAAATATTAGAAAGAAAATATTCTTTTCTCTTTTTGGGAGAAGGTTTAGATAATTGAAGAGAAGCTGCTAGCTGAGACTTTGGCTGGCCAAGGTCGCCATTTTGCTAGATTATGAGGAAAAAAAATTAAACGACGACGTACTGGTCCTGCTTCTGGTCTGGTCGTCGGTCTTCTTTTTTTTTTTTTTTGAGAAATTCTAAACACACCTATGTATTATTAGCCACACCCTAAATAATTTTTTTTTATAGAAATAAGTTTTAACAATATTACTCTTATACCCTCACATCCATTTACACACCCTAAACTCACCTTCTTCTTCTCATAACTCTAAACAATTAAAATCCATCCAACAAAAAATTCTAATCGATGGATTATTTTGATCATGATTCAAGCAAATATATTCATGGACGAAGATGTTGATGAAATGTGCCATATTCCAGTAGAGGTATGTTATTATTACTAAATTTTGAGAACTTTTTTTACTTTTCTGGGTTAGGATTTAGAAGTATCAGATTTTCGATGCTCCCGGTAATGAATTACCGGGAGTTACACTGTACTCCCAGTAGTAAATTACCGGAAATGCAATGTAACTTCCGGTAATTCATTGCCAAGATATTGGAAAGAGTTTCAGCAACATACCGCCAGAGACTTTCACTTATCCTCGGCAGCATCATAATGTAACCGCGGTATCAAGCTACCGAGGTGTGTCATATTACCGCGGTATCAAGTACCGAAACTTATGAAATGGCTTCGGCAGCAAGATACCGAGGCTATTACAATTTCCACGGCAGCAAGATGTCGAGGCTTGTGATATTGCCTCGGCAGTATGCTACCGAGTTTCAGTATATATCCTCGGCAGGATGTTGCCGAGGCCAAGTTCAAACTAAGAATTTATTTAATTTTTTACTTGCTATATTAATTTTTTATATTAATTTATTTAATTGCTATATTAAGTTCAAACTATGTTATTTATTTAATTGCTATATTGATTTTTTATATAATAAAACTAAGAATTTGTTAATATTTGTAGGATGATCGAAGATTAGTAGTTTACCAACAAGAAGCAGAGTCCTTTCAATTTGATTGCACCGAGGCATTTACGACGGACAGGGTATGATAATTTGAGCTTTAAGCTTATATTTAGTACATGTAAGTCGATTATTTTTCATATTTAGTATATTTGTATAGGTTTTTTCTACTCAAGATGAGTTAATCTCGTGGGCAAGGGAGGTAGGCAGAAATGTAGGATTCATCGTTGTGATTCGAGGATCTGAGGCAAAAATTTTTTCAAGAAAACCTAGATTACGACTCAGTTGTGAACGAAGTGGAAGATTTAGAGAGTCGAAGAAGAAAAAGGCAATAACATAAAAAGCAACTCGTAAGAGTGTTGGAACGAAAAATGTGATTGTCCATTCGAGCTACTTGGTGTGAAATTAGAAAGAGATGATGAGTGGCAAGTTCAAGTAGTGAGTGGGATGCACAATCATGTGCCTGCGAGGTATTTTGAGGGACATCCATTTGCTGCAAGATTGTCAACTGAGGAGAAGGAAATCGTGGCTGATATGACAAAGAACATGGTAAAACCACGAAATATACTTATAACGTTGAAAAACAAGAATGAGAACAACGTAAGCACTGTGAAGACCATTTACAATGCACGGCAAGCTTACAAATTGATTGAGAAAGCTGGTAGGTCGCAAATGCAACAACTGATGAAACGGTTAAATGAGTGTAAGTATGTTGAGTGGCATCGGAGTGATGAGTCAACTGATATTGTGAAAGACTTGTTTTGGGCACATCTTGGGTCGATTGATTTGTTGCATGCTTTCCCATATGTGTTGATAATGGATTGCACATATAAAACTAATAGATATCGGTTGCCATTTCTGGAGATTGTTGGTGTCACATCAACAAATTTGACGTTTTCTGTTGCATTTGTCTATATGGAGGCCGAGCGTCGAGAAAACTACATGTGGGCGTTGCAAAAGTTAAAGAGTCTAATGACAGGTGTTGCATCACCATCTGTCATTGTCACAGATCGAGATTTGGCATTGATGAATGCAGTTCAAGTAGTATTTCCCTCTACAACCAATCTGTTGTGCATATGGCATATATCGAAGAATGTGCTTGGTAACTGCAAAAAAAATTTTTGAGCGCAAGGAGAGGTGGATGCGTTCATGGCATCATGGAGTGTTTTAATGTTTTCATTGACAGAAGAGGAGTATAAGAGGCATTTAAGCTCAATGCACATGGATTACCATAGTTATCCAATAGCGTTGCAATATGTGAAGGAGACATGGTTGGATAAGTATAAGGAGCAATTCATTGCAGCTTGGACGGATAAAGTATTGCATTTTGGTAATGTGACAACCAATAGGTATGTTCATTATCATCTTTTAAGTTTATGTTTGTTTTCAATAATTTTTTGAATTTATAATAAATACATGTTTTTATTTGTATTGTAGAGCGGAGAGTGCACATGCGAAGTTGAAACGACACCTTGGATCGTCTCAAGGTGATTTTGAATCATCTTGGAACATAATCAACTCCTTGCTTGAGCTGCAACATACGGACATAAAGGCTTCATTTGAGGCAAGCCTTATGATTGTTGAACACAATTTTAGGCCATCATTATTTAAGGAGTTACGGGGTTGGTGTCAAGGACAGCTTTGCATATGATATTAAGGGAGGCGGAGCGAGTAAAGGATGCAAATATTGATATTTACTCTTGTGGCTGTGTAATGAGATTGACACATGGGTTGCCGTGTGCGCATGAAATTGCTGAATATATAAGGTTTGGACGACCAATCTCCTTATCTGCCGTGCATCCACATTGGTCAAAATTGGACTTAACAAAGTCCACAAATAAAGAGGTGCAGCAGTTAACATTGGATGCTGAGTGGGAGATAATTGTCAAACAGTTCGACGCGTGTGATATTTCGGAAAAATTAGCCTTGAAAAAAAAGTTGAGAGAACTAGGTGATCCGACAACAACAACTCGAGGGAACCTTCTTATTTTGAGATTGTCGAGTCTAGTCATGACAGTACCGTTTCACCCACAACGGTAAGTTCAGTGAAAATGTCGAAGAAGAGAATGAAATTACCTGTGTATCGTAAAGGTGCCAATATTCGATATATTGATTCTTTTCCAGTCGAGATATGTCCATTCATTCATGATGTTATTGATGTCAAGTCTGATGGACATTGTGGATTTAGAGCTATCGCAGGGTTGTTGGGTATGGGTGTAAACGCATGGCCACAAGTGCGACAAGATTTGATGGATGAGTTAAGTAGGCACCGATATGATTATGTGCAGCTTTATGGATGTGATAAGCATGTCGATGAATTGCTGCATTCCTTGGTGTGTTTCGACACGGTTGCTTATAAGGATAATTGGATGACCTTACCTGACATGAGTCATTTGATATCCTCACAGTATGACGTCGTGCTTGTCCATTTATCTTCAAGACAGTGCTTGACATATCTTCCACTCAGATCTATTGCACCTCCCCCACTGCAACATAGGCTAATTGCTATTGGATTTGTGAACAATTGTCATTTTGTTCAGGTATAGATCACAATGAAAGTTTATCATTATTTACTATTTTCATTCGGATTTAATTAAATTAATGCATTATTGCAGGTCTTGTTAGATCCGAGAGCACCGATTCCTCCGATTGCATGCAACTGGCACAGGTATCGATCTGAATAGGCTCGAGAGTGGGAGCTTCCATATGTCCCTCGGATCGAAGATTTCAAATTATTATTCTCTTCAAACACGGATGTTGCGACACAAGAGACAGTCAATCTAGATGAATTATGATGTATTAAGTAAAATATGATATATTTTTGTAAGCGTTGTAAAATATGATTGTAAGCATTGTAATCATATTTTTTAGATTAAGTCTATTTTATTCATTTTATAATTATGTGTTAATTATACATCATTTATTTATGATTATGTGTTGGATATATATAAATATTATTAACATATGATAATAATTTATTATTATAATTATTATTATTATTTTAAGTAAAAAGAATAATAAGACAAAAGGATAATAATAAGACAAAGGTATGCAATAAGGGCAACAACCTAACATTGTACACATAAGTTGGATAAATATCATTTCTTACAAAAACATAAATACATAAAAAATAAAATATAATGTCTACTCTTTTTTCTTCCTCTTTTGTCTGACATATACTGATGGAGATAGTGGAAGTGGTGCTGTTGAAGATAGTGGTGGCATTGCAGCTGGTGGAGCTGGAGATGATGGTGGCACTGCTGCTGGTGGCACTACTGCTGGTGGAGCTGGAAATGGTGCTGATATTGGCAATCGAACGAAGAGCTACTGAGAAGAAGATGGAGCTACTGAAGATGGTAGAGGACGTGGAGGCTGAGATGAAGATACTGTAGGTGGAGGCGATGATGCTGCTGGACGTATACGTGCTGGTGCACGCCTCAACAATCTCACTACCATGGCATACACATCATGCACAGCTTGCCGCCAAACATCAACACCTTAATCGTCTCCACCCAACTCCACTGTCTCAAGACGATCACGTATATGCTCCATGATGCGCTACAAGATAAAATGTACATAAATACATCAACTTTGAAAAAATTAGTGCATTATTATCAAGTTTTTAATAACCAAAGAACTAACCTCATAGTCTATCGTTGTATGCTACTCCATATATCTATATGCAGAATTCTAGACATGCTTATGAGAAATTGTGATATACCAAATCATATAGTCTGTTGTGCACTCTCCAGGGGTCCTACATCGCGCACCTCTCTTGTCCTCAGTGATCAAATGATAGTCCCAACTATCCCAATAACCAGGCTGAAAGCTATATTGCACATCATAGTTAACTGCCTTGGCTCCTCGTTCTGCACAATATGGGGTAAGAGGTGGCCGTGGAATGCTCTGCACATAATCCCACTGTCGCAGAACTCTATTGGGATGGTAAGGCTCTACAATCTGATCGAATTTAATGCATCCACAAAAGAAAGCAATCTCTGGCAAAGGATGATGCTGTCTACTATTTGCATACGGATCCCAAGTGACCTGATGATGCTGAAGGTCATCAGGTCGCTCCCTCAAAATCTGTAGCTGCATATTGCAGCTGAGTGGCTTCCATCGACGAGCGTGAGGCAATCTCTCTCTGTATGACATGTCTTGTACTGGATCTAACTAGGGAAAATGCTCGTAAATCCATGCCTGCATAAAACAAAAGGAATATATATAATTAAACATAAGCCAATACAGATTAAAGAAATAAATATGATTTTTATTAAATAAATATTAAGGACCTGAATAAGTATCATATAACCAGCTATCGAATGACACTCGGCTCTACTAGCAAGGCCCAGCTGTTTGTACGTGTAAGCAAGGCAAGCTGCACCCCATGCAAACTCACCAACGGTCGAAAGATCTTCTAGAAATGATAAGAATGCGATCGGTACTCGAGTAGAACTCTTGTTAGCAAAAATAGTACAACCAAGAAGAAATAATAAGTATGCGCGAGCTGTGCACTCTATCCTCTCAGCGCTATCAAAGTTGGTCACCGTAAAAAACATATCTCTCAACCACTGCATCCTGACCTGTGGTCCTCTAGTGGAGGCCGTCTCTTCCCTAGCCTTATCTGTGTCGACCCCAAGTAGCCGCACTAGCATCTCATTTGCCTCATCAATCGAGACAGTATCATATGATATCATCCTCCCAACCACTGGTATGCCAAGTAATGTAGACACATCATCTAAAGTGATGGTCATCTCTCCAAAAGGCATATGAAACGTGTTTGTCTCTGGCTGCTACCTTTCTGTAAAAGCGATAATTATCGTCTTATTGCACGTATGATAACTACACCGCATAAGTGGTGCCAACCCTAATCGCTCAACAAAAGCCAGGATGTGTGACCGACTCGTATCTAAAGGCCACGTACCAACTTTTGGACCGTGATTAAGAACTTTTAACTCTCCTCGCTCCTATATGAAAACCAAAAAAATAATCAGAATATTATTACGTAATTTACATTAAGCAATAACGTTCAAATATACCTTCCGCTGCCAAATAGCTGCAGCAACATGCGTTCGATGGCTGATCAAAAGGGATGGATCAATGGGACCACCAGGACACGGTCCACTACTAGCTGCTGCCCCACTAGATGTACTCGCCTGGTGCCTAGCCGTAGCAACTGATGCCTCAGCAGATGTACTCACCCGCTGCCTAGCTGTCGCAACTGATGCCTCAGCAGATGTACTTGCTCGCTGCCTATCTGTCGCAACTGGTGTCTCAGCAGATGTACTGACATGCTGCCTATCAACTGCAGCTGATGTCTCAACAGATGAACTGGCCTGCAACGCCTCAGATGCAGCTATTGGCTCAGCATGCTGCATCTCTTCGGAAAGTGGTGCGACACCAACTGTAATCGCATGCAATCTCTCCCCTAGTATATCCTCCTCCGCTATTGCCTCAGACATCATGCGTCTCCTCTCAGATGCAGTGGGCCGCCTGTTTGATGTGTTAGTCGGCGGACGGCTATGATCACGTCTATGTCTACGTGGTGGCTGTCGTAACGGATTCGCGCTCGACGATTTTTGAAAAACATTTAAAAACAAAAAGGAGTCGCCACCAATCTTTTTTTAACTAGGTGTGATTGGCCACCTAAAAATGTTTATCTTTTTAACGAAATCTCAAAATTAATTAAGTTTTATTAAAAAGACAAATTTTTGGTCTGCGAAAACAAAAATCGGGTTCGAGGGTACGGTTACGCGTGGGGAAGGATTAGCACCCCCACGACGCCCGTTAAAAAACGGTACCATAATAATCATGTGTTATCCTTTAATTTTAATAAAATGATCTTGAATTAATATTTAAAATTAATTCTTCTTTTATTGCAACCTTTTTATTCAAAATCATTTTTTATTTGCAAATTTATTTTGTTTTATTTTAAGAAGTTAAACTTTATTTTCCGAAAGTAAATGTGAACCTTTTTGTATTGAATAATTAAATCAAATATCCCAATACTCTGGTAACATTTGAAATAATTTTCCTCACCTAGAGATTTCTTAAGAATCACTACTTGTGAGTTCTATGGAAACTCATCATCGGAAGATTCACACTCGCTTCGAGAATTATTATGAATGCATATGATGCAAACAGATAATAAATGATGCAAATGAATTTTTTGATTTTTTATATAAATATTTCTTTATTTATTTTTAATAAAAAATAAATTATTGAAAAATCGCACTAAGTATCCCAATACTCTGGTAACATTTAGTATGACTCTTCTCACCTAGGGATCAGTCAAGAAATCACTACTTGTGAGTTTCATGACATCCGATCATCAGGCAAATATTTAATTAAATTTAATTTTTATAATTAATTTCCTTTTTCTTTCTTAAAAAAAATTTATTTATTTTCCTTTTTAACAAAAATTTAAATTATTGAAAAACCATACTAAATATCCCAATACTCTGGTAACATTTAGTACGACTCTTCTCACCTAGGGATCAGTTAAGAAATCACTACTTGTGAGTTTCATAACATCCCATCATCGGGCAAATATTTAATTAAATTTAATTTTTATAATTAATTTCCTTTTTCTTTCTTAAAAAAAATTTATTTATTTTCCTTTTTAACAAAAATTTAAATTATTGAAAAACCATACTAAATATCCCAATACTCTGGTAACATTTAGTACGACTCTTCTCACCTAGGGATCAGTTAAGAAATCACTTCTTGTGAGTTTCATAACATCCCATCATCGGGCAATTGTTTATTTATTAATGCTTCCCGAAATACATTTTCTTTCATAATAAATTGTCTAATAAGAGTTTTATTTTATTATTACTTTATATATATTTATTTACATATGTTTGAAAACTAATTTTATTTTATCATTACTTTATATATTTATTTACATATATTTGAAAACTATATGTTTACTATTAATACTAATTCCATGCAATTAAATTAATTAAACTTAAAATTATCATAAATTCTAAAGAGTTTTATATATATATATATATATATATATATATATATATATATACACACACACAAATAAATAGGTATGTTTTTATCATGAGAATATATCAAGAACACCTAAAGTAATAATTTAACAAACATAAAAATAAATAAATAGGGAAATAGAAATATACCTAAATTGGTTTGGGCTAAGAACCCAAAAATTTTCAAAACAGCCCAAAAAATTTAGCCCAAAAGCAACTTGGAGTGGGCCCAAATCTGAAGGCCCAAACAGGGGTAGCGTGCGGGTCAGGCGAAGCGAAACGGGTCGGACGCGGCACGGGTCGGGTCAGCTCCACACAGGTCGGCTGGGAATGCCTCCGGGTCGGGTACGCGGATCCCGGGTCGGATCCGGATCCGCGCGGGTCAACCTCCCTTGCCTTTTTTTTTTTCTCACAGACTACAAAAGCCAATTTTTTTTTAGTTCTTCATTTCTTCCCTTTTCCTAAAAAAAAATTGCCAGACCTCTCAAAGCTCTCCCGGCCAGCGATTTCTGGCCGCCGTCTGGGCCGCCGTCCGTGGTCGCTGGCCGCCGCTCACCGGCGGCTAGTCTCAAAAAGGAAGCCACTTTTCGAAGCTTCTAAGTTCCCTCTTCCCATCTCTAATCTTCTTTTTCCCAAAAAATGGCTCTAAATTCCTAAATCTGCTCTTGAAGCCGCCGGTTTAAAACTTCAAAACCCCTTCTTCCGCCGCTTAAACCTTTCGCTTTCTCCTTCCTAGCTTTTCCCTCACCAGATCTTAAGGCCCAAACCCTTTCGGAAGCCCTTGAACCGGCTCTCCTTTTTTCGGTTCTCGGATTACCTTTTTCTGCCCCTTTTTTTTTTGAATTTTTGCTGCTGTTGAGGCTTGTGTTTGTTGTATTGGTTTTCTGGGTTTGTGTTGGCTGTTGTGTGGGCTTTGTGGTTGTTTTCTTTTGCAGGTGGGTCTATGGCTATTTTGGGGGTTTGGGAGTTGATGGGTAATGGGTTCAGTTTTGAGATTTTTTGGTTGTTGGAGGTTCTGGGTTAGAGTGGGTCTCGTTCAGTTTTCCTCTTTCTTTGTTGTTTTGGGTGTGTTTCGGTTGCTGTTTGTGTGTGTGTTAGGTGGTCGTAGGGTATGCAGAGGTTGCTGGTGACGTTGCGGTGATGCCCGGTGTGTTAAAGGGGGGCTGTGTTGGGTGTTTGGGTAAGGCTCGATGGTGAGGGATGATGCTGGTTATTGATGTCGAGCCAGAAGAGGTGGCCTCTGGTAGTGTTTGGGGATGGTGTTGGAGGTTGATGGTGAGCTGAGGATTGAGGGGCCGGGGTATTGGCCGAAAATGGTGGTAGTGATGGTGGTGGTTCGGACGGTGATGGGTAGTTTTCGGATTAGGCTTCTGTTTTTGCTTCCTTTTTTTTTAGATCAAGGATGGTGAGTCTTTTAAAAGAAGCAAGATTGGCATAGATGGGATGGAGTAGGCCGGTGGTAGAGTTGGTGTAGCTGGTGGTGTCAGTGGCTGATGGACAGCCTCGGGGAGGGGCTTGCAGGGCTGATGGACAACCTGAGGGACCGGGTTGGAGGAGTTGGTGCCGTCCATGGCACCAACTTCTTTTCTTTTCTTCTTTTTTTTTAATTTTTCTTTTTGATTTTTCTTTCTTTTTTTGATTTTTTTTGTTTTTGTGCCCTTTTTCATACTTATTATATATATTCTTTATTAATCAATTTATAAGACTACTAAAAAAGAAAATAATAAAACAATAAACTTTAAAATTAAAAATTCAAATAAAATAAAAAAACAAACTATAAAATATGCTGATCCGAACAAAATTAGGTGTCAACAGTGGCATCTGTGGCAAGATACAATAAATCAAATCACATACAAGAAAGCACTTAAACCCTTTCACATGAAATAACCAAATCAGTTAAATCATAACAAAAAAAAGCACTTAAATCATCGGATAACAGTGAAAACTGCTTCAAAGTATCGAAATTATCACTAAAAACACGAATACTCACAAAACATGTCTATTACAACTAAAAAACTTCCAAAAGATGCCTCGCGACATCAGCATTCCGCGAGCCTGGTGATGCTTGCAGCATCAGGGTGCCACTAGCCTCACAGGGTTCGCGGCAACATCGTGCCGCGAGACTCATAAGTCTCGTGGCAACGTTGTGCCGCGAGCCTCACAAGCCTCGCGGCAACATCGTGCCGCAAGATTCCAAATGTTCGCGGTATCCTTATGCCGCGAGACTTTAGAGCACTGTGGCATCGATGTGCCGCGGTTTCCTAAAGCCTCGCGGCATAAGGATACCGCGAACATTTGGAATCTTGCGGCACGATGTTGCCGCGAGTTCTAAGAGGCGAGCGGCTTTTCTCTACCGCGTGCCTCTTAAAACCCGCAGCAATTCCTTGCCGCGAGTCTCGACCCTGATTGGCCAAAACAGAGTTTTACCGCCAATACTGATTTTTTCAACATTTTACAATATTTTGCTGCGAGAAAACGTAATAATAAACATATTTCAATGCAAATATAAGTTATATTTACCTTGAAAGCTTGCCAAACGTGAAGATTTGAGTAGTTTCAAAGATTGAAACTAGTGATGAGAGGAAGGTGTAATGAATATTTGAAGAAAGGTTAATTTAGGAATAAGGTTAGGGTATCTGAAGTAAAAGTAAAGTGAGAGAAAATAGGCTTAGGGTGTTTTAGTAGTTAAGGTGTGTCTAACAACAAATAAGGTGCATTTAGAACTTCTCCTTTTTTTTTCTGATCATGACAAGTTTTCTGTTCTCATTTCAACACAAGGAAAAAGAGGACATTAATTAGTAATTACTTAACAAAATTGTTAACGCTAAGCTACTAAAAAAATAATAATATATTCCACCAAAAAATAATAATAATAATAATAATAATAATAAATAATAATAATAATAATAATAATATATTTCATTATTTCAATAATTAAATTGTAATTAAATTGCTCAAGTGGCTACTAACTGCTAAGCCCATTGTCTTTAATTACTAATCAGGAACATTAAGGCCCAAAACTGATGAAAGCGTACTGTGGGTTGAACGAAGAAGGTATGTTAATTTAAGAATTTTGTTTTTTTGCTGATAATATTAATTTAAGAATTCAATATTTATATAAGATGAATAATTATTTTAGAGATAAAAATATAAAAATTGCAATAAGGGTATCATTAAATTTGTAAAAATGTATAGATATTATTAATCATATAAAAAATAAAAATATATACTATATTTTAATAAAATGGTAATTTTCTTTTTAAGTTTATTATTTTATGATGTTCAATTAATGTGCAGTAACCAGAAGAATATTTATTATTTAGAGACACTTATCCAAAATTTTAAGCATATCAAAATTTTTTGAATTATCTTATCGAAATAGACCTTAGATTTTGTTTGACAAAAAAGATAGAAATGAGTGAAAATAGAAAAAAATGTTAATCTAATAATTAAATTACAAATTTAAAAAATAATTAAAATCCTAACCATTAAATTAACAAAATTTTCATCATTTCTTCTTTTCATCCTCTATACAAAAGTAAAGCCTTAAAGTTTAAGAACTGACTAAATTCTATACATAAGTCAACCTAATTAAATTCCAAGTGGTTTTTATGGTAGGTATATTTGGAGGTGCATGCATGGCAGAATTTTGATAGATACATAAACCCCACGTAGAAAAGAAAGTTGTGCAATGATTCTGTTCTCCACGTAGAATACAATTATATACAGATTATGTAGACTTGTAAATTAACCCTATACATATGTGTGTGTATATATATATATATATATCCATGAAGTACTGAACAAATTAAAAGAAGATACTTAGAACTAATTAATGCAAAATCAATGGATAATTTATGGGTCCATTAAAAAAAATTTACTTCGACTACAAATGTCTAAAATTCTGCAATACATAACCTACGGCCTAAAAGAAGAGGAAAAACATGTCAACTTGACAATGCCCCCCACACGTGTGCATTGTAGGCCAACCCTTTTTCATTTTTCTTTGCTTTGAATATTTGTTGTTGGGGTTTGTTTTCTTATCATTGTTTTAGGAAGTTTCTGCTTAAACTTCTGATAGCCAATCCAAAGCAGGTTTAGGTTCGTAGAGTCTACTTCATTCCCTTCTTTTGACCCAAATCGGCATTCTCTTCTTCATTCTTACAGTTGGAAAGTTAACAATTGTGTCATCCTCGGCCACCCATCTGCTTATGCAAGTTCAGAGAATTCAATAAAAAACATAAAAAAAAATAAAGCAAAAAAGCAGTCAAAACATTAGGGTTTGAGACCGAGATCACATGTTTCAATAATATTTAATTTTTTTCTAGCTAGCTAGGGTAACGAAAAAAATATCTTGCCTTATACTTAAAGTAAAAGCTAGTCCTTCTAGCTAGAGCTAGTAAAAATACTATTAAATTAAGTTTCTAGGGTATTGAACTTTAATGATATTCATCGAGATCAGAGAGCATTCATGTTGGTCTAAACCCTAAAGTGCATGGCTATAGCATTAGCATCTTTGTGTGCCTAAGCTTTTTGTATTTATGAGATTAGATAGTTTTGATACAGGCACATTATATATGTATATAATTGAAAGACAAGAAGATTTATATTAAAAAAAACTACAAGTTCAAGATAAACATAGAAAAAAATGAAAAATAAAATTCAAAAGTGGAAAGATAAAGTTTGTGATCCTTGACTTCATATCCAGCAAATCCCTCAATAATGAAATTTTTTTTTCTTAAATGCGGGTTTCAAACAAATTTTACTTCTGTTCAATAATGTTGACAAAATATTGATATATAATATTCTTGATTTGAGTAATAATGTTATGTGCTCAATGCATTTGACCAAAGAAAAAAAAAGAAAATTAAAAAAATGCCATATCCAAAAAAGAATTAAAAAATGACCCGATAAATTGAATGATTCTAATTAATAAAGCAGTTTGGTCATGTGCCACAGGCACAAGCGGCATTAGATATTCATAAAATTTGGATTGTCAGCTGAAAATGCTGAAAAACTTTGTATCTTTTAGTTCTTATTTTGTCGCTTGCAAATTTATGGAATGCTCGAAACACAATTTTTTTGACTTGAACGCATGTAGTTGGAGGCAAATATATATATAAATATATGCAAATGAGTGTCTTGTTGAAAGCTGCTATGATTTTGTCTACGGGTGTAAACGAGTTGATAAGTCGAGATATTCAATACTAAATTCGAGAGTAATTTAATTTAAAATTTTTAAAATTTTTAACTCAATTTGAACTTAATTCAATAAAATATTCGAATCATTCGAGTTTGATTTGATAAGACTGAATTAACTAAATAAATTCGATTTGTCATTTTTATCGTATATTATAAAAGTAAATTAATAAATTAATAATAAAATAAAAATATATATTAAAAAACTCAATTAAGTTCATAAGTCACTCGAAACTAAAATTAAAATATTCGAATTTGACTTGACTCATTACTCAAGCAACTAAAGTTTAATCAAGTTTAGCTCGAAAATAAACTAGTTAAATTTGAATAATTATCAAGTCAAGCTCGAATATCTCATAAATAACTTAACTTATTTACACTTTTAATTTTGTATTAATTAACTTAAGATTATGTGTCAGAAGTGAAGAAGGAACAAGTGTTTGAGTGTCATATGACGGCATTTAAAGATGAATACTCCCTGAAATTACCTGAAATTGGTGACAAAATGGTGAAGGAAAATGGAAACTTCCAGCCTGGCCAAGTCAAGTCCAGGACACAGCCTTTGGCCACCGCCAAATGGAGTGAAGTTGTAGCTGCTAATTATGTCCTTGTCCTGTCCATGATGAGTTTAATCATCACAAAAGAAGAGGCAATTTAACACCAATTAAAAGGAAATCATTAAAAGAGGTGGTCCATTAATTATAAACTCTTACTTGCCACCTCCATGGATTGAACTGGTAAGGCCAATCATAGTGATTTTCATCAAGGTGAACTGATCTAAAATAAGCAAAAAAGCACCATCCTTTTGGTATTAAGTACCCTTTTATCTCAATGTCTTTCATGGCCTTTCTCATCACCCCTATTATTATGTTTCCCATTCTTAGAGTCTCTGTAATAACCTGCTTAAGCATACATATAATGCAAGTTAATTTTTGAAGCTAGTAATTAGTTTAAGTTTTGAGCAACGGAAAATAAGATAAAATATTAACTTGAAAATTATCTTTCACCTTTACAAGGAAGACAATTTTTGAAAAAAATCCATCAATGTACTAAATTACTTATCAAAGCTCGTGAACTTAATCCAATCAGATTTTGAATATGGTTATTTAGGCTCAAATTTAAATTGACCCAACTTGAAATATTCTTATATAATAAAATTTAAAAAGTATTTTTAATAATTATGTAAGTATCACTATTTTAGAAAAAAAAAGTGTAATTTTTTCAAAAAATAACGAAATAGCAGAAATATTTTTATTGAATTGTCCAAAAAACAAAACATATTTATTTTTTTCAAAAAAAGACAACATTTCCTAAAATTAATTTTTATGAAACGGAGAAATGTTTATTTTATTAATAGAATTATTATTGGTTGAATTACTTACACTTTGTGTAAAAGGTAATGATAAGTAGTCACTCCAAATGAGAGGCTCTCCATTCTGAGCTTTGAGCCTTTTCAACTTCATGTTTTCCTCCTAAGAAATTTCAGAGTTCATAAAAAGAAAAAAAAAAAAGCTAAATTTTAAGTATGAATATAAAAACATGCCAACAATTAATATCCAAACAATTAGAATTAAACTAAAGAAAAATTATAAAGCATTTAACCTTGCAGCTGCTGTATCTTAAAGAGGCAGATTTTGGGTGGGCTGCGCATTAATTAATTCAAGACCGACTAATTTATTGACAGTTATACATATGATGAGTAATATTGATTAGAAAGGGCAGCAGCTGCTTTCATGGAGAAAACAAAACCCTAATATTAAGCCTGCCAGTTGTGCCTGCTAGATGGTCAAATAACTAGTGGCAAGCAAACACTGCTTCCCATAAGGACAAGCAAATCACCATCGACAAGTTGAAATTAGTCAAAACAAGAAAAGGGTCTTGAATCTCACAGTTCCACAAAGAAAATATTAATCTAGAGACTCTCTAATGCAAGTATATTTGATGACCCAAGTCAATCAGAGCTAGATTATGATAGCAACATATATAATGCCAATGAGTCAAGGAAATCATAATTAGCATTTTCGATATAATTTAAGTCAATTGTGATCATAAGATTTTTTTTTTCGTGAAAATTATCATAAAATTTTGATTGATTTGCTTGCGTTTGCGGATCAAAATTCATAAAGTTTATTAAGGGAGAAAGTGCATACCGTCAATTGATGTAGCGCGGCCGGGCAATCTGAAAGGTATTTGATTGCAAGAGTCATAAGGACTGGCACTGAATCTTCACCAGGAATCATCATATCAATCATGTTATCTGCTATGAGATCATCTGTTAATAGTTCACTAGCATCATTGAGCAAAACGTCTACCACATCCTTTGAAACTGTGGATGTGATGCCCGAATCCCTTCTGGATTGTATAATCTTTTGTACAATCTTAACCATTCTCTTCTTTGCCTGAAATTGAAAAAGTTCACCACAGTTTTCCCTTCTTAGACCATAAATTTATAAAAAATAACCTAGCTAGCAAATTGAATTTGAATATACAAGTACTTGCCTGCAAGGATCGATAAAGTTGACTTCCGGGTATTTTTAAAGGTAATGACATGAGGCCTAAGATAAATTCTTGGAACTGTTTCTTGAGAAATTCCATTTCTTCACCTGGATTCAAGCTAATCAATGCTTTGACTAGTACTTTAAAGGCAATCTGGAGACAAAGGGTTTTTTCTTAGCAACTTTTCAAAATGACTATATCAACACAAGCGATTTTCTCGGACAAAATGTAATTCATGCAAAATTATTGTAAACCCCATGATCTAAACTGGGCTGTTTTTCCTGTTCCAGCAAATCCATATTTTGTAAACTTAAGTAGAAACCCGAGATTAAAATTCATAGTAATTCAATGATTCCTCTCACTATATAGAAAAAGTGAGAAGAGAAAGAAATAGAAGACTTTGTGCGCATGTTTTTTTTTTTTTCATGTGTTTGCTTATGAAATTTGTTCCCTTAAACTTAGAAACTAAGAAGAAGCCAGATATAGATTCAAGAGAGATGGCATCTTTTGGTTTATCCTGTGCCTGGGTAAGAACTCTTATCAAAAAGTTACATATCCTAAGCATGGCAGAGAACAAACTTCAATGAAAAAGAATATTTATACTCGCTGAAAGACTACACTTGACAATTCATGTATATGATTCTTGTATTATGTAAAACACAATAATAGTGTTGTGTTTAAGATTACGAGTTCTACTCAAATTGAAGAAGAAAAAGAGGAATTGAAGGCGCCACTAACATTTTTGGTTTCATCTTGTATGTATACGAGATGGTCATCTCTCCATTTATCCATTGATTGTTGGACATAAATTTGCATGTCTCTGGTGATCTGATCTTTGAGATGTGGAGACTTGAAGAAGGATCCTACAAGACCATGGATTTTCCTTTGTAAGCTCCCATTGATTAGCAGAATGGAGGATTTTCCCATCAACTCAGTCAACGATTTCGGATAATACGGAACGAAAGCCTTCGCATCACTCTGTAGAACAAACCGACTCACTTCTGCATCTGTTGAAACAATAGTTGGAGTCCCAAAAATGTGTGACTTGAACACTTTGCCAAACCTACAAAAACAAACCCTAATCTTTAACAATGTTAACCTTTAATTAATATCTTCATAATAATTTGTAACCCTGCCTTCACTCTAGCTTAGTAGTAATTATATAGGAATGAAAACAAACCCTAATCTTTTTAGCAACATATTCATCGATGTAAAGCAAGATCTGTCAGTAAAACAAACTCATGGGGTGAAAGAAAAATAAAATAGCTGAGAAATCAAGATAAAATAGTAGCTAAAACTTTACATGCGGCGACGGTTGTCCATGAAGCTCTCAGGGCGGTCTGAGTAAGCGCATGAAATGAAGTCGATGGTTTCCCCAAGAAAAGGCCACCCGAGGGTGCCTAAAGGAAGCTGGCATGAGTTTTTCAACGAGGTTATCGATCTTAGACTGCTGAACTTGCTCTTGCTACGGAGAAATATGATGCAAAGCAAAATTGCTGTCACAAACACAATAATCCATAACGAATTGATCATCTCCAGCATGGATGATTTTTTCTCCTTCCGCGCTTTGTCTCTGCTTCTCCTAAATAGCTTTATGATTAATCATAGTAAACAATTCTACTCTTTCACACCAACATTAGTATACAATTTTTTTTTCTTTTATGTTGTGATGAAAATATGATATGCAAGTGTGCTTGCACGCGTCTAAAGAAAAAAAGCAAGTGAATGAGTGAGAAGCGATTGAAGCTTTGGATACAATTAGGGAAAGAGAGATTAATATTTAGTATTTATGGGAGATGAATCATGCGGCGGTGCATTATATAATATTCTTTTAACTTTCACATATTTCTCTTTAAAAATTTTAATTTTTATGTATTTAATTTTAAATTTAATTTTTTATAATATTAATGCACTATATTTTTATTATACAAACTAAAAAATATATATAAAGCGTTTAAAAGTAAAAAAAATGACTTCATTTTCGGTAGACATTTGAAATGAAACAGTAACTCATATTGAGAGGGACTGATGGGCTAATTGTTAGGTCGGCATCCACTTTTTGGAGAGCACTTACTTTTGTTTGCTTTGACATACAAACTTTCAATATTTTGATTGATGATGCTTATAATTAGATCTGACAATTTTAGAAATAAGATGATGATATAATTTTAAAGTTACATAAAAAAAATACTCAGTTAATATGAATTAAAATTTTATAAAAATTATATATGAATATAACAAAAACTAAAAAAAAAATTTGTGCTTGACATGTTGATGTTTATTTTGATTGTATTTTGCACAACATAAACATAATTTTACATATCACGAATACGAATTATATATGCAAATGGTTGCTAATGAACACAAAGCAAGTAGGGTAATTAGAAGTTAAAAAGGTTCTCTTAATAAGGTAAAATTAATTTAAACGCTTTAATTTGAAATTAATATTTGATGTGTTGATGGTGCGCTGCATAGAAGTTATATATTACTATTAATCAATTATAAAATATCATTTCATTTATGAATAAAGTTAAAAAATATGAAAGTCTTTAAAAATAAACTAAAAATTTTTATTATAATATTTATTTTTTAAAGAATTAGCAAGTCTTTAATCATTTTTTGTTGATTGAGAGTATATATTTTCAATGCATCTAATATAAATCCATGGCACCGGAGAATTGAATTACAAGAAAAAGACATCACATATAATGGCATAAAAAGTTAAAAACTGATACCGCTGCAGCTATTTTTTGTTGATTGTTTTCCATTTATAGTTAGGAGACACTTTTGGAACATCTTAAACTAAGCTAGGATGGAGTTCTAAACAAAATGAACCTACATATATAATTAATTATTAGTTTGTATAATTAAAATTATTAAAAATTAAATTTTGATAATTAAAATAAAAAATTCGATTTACTGACAAATTACATTATTGTTTGCATATATTCTTACAAAGATTTGATTCCAAAATTGTAAGGTATATATTTTAGCACTTTGATTCAAATAATAAAAATTATTCGATATGTTTCATTGAAAGCAACACCATATATATGTCATTATAAGAATAAAGAGACTTTAATCAAACTCGTAGTGGCATCTTTATTTTTATATAAATGATGTATCCTTAGTTCTTAAACACATTTTTCATATCAATTTTATACTTTCAAAATTTTATTTTCGGATATTCCTTACAAGAATTGAATACAAGTTGATAAAGAAAATTCCTTATCAATGGATTAACTCTTGTTGGTAATCATAGGACTTTTTTTGTATTAATAATTATAAGAAAATTATTTCTCGTTCTAGACTTTGTTTAGTTTAAGCAAAAAACTGCTTCCTATATACAAAAAAATAATTATAAGAAAAGTGAATGGAAACCGGAAAGGAAAACATGCTGGATAGTTCGGTTACAATTATGGGTAGCATGAGCCAAAATAAGTGTTACCCAAGTTGAAAGAAGAGTAAATTAATAAATAAACATTGCCGAAAGAATTTCTCATGGGGTATATATTATGATAATTAAATAATATAGAGAATATACCCTTTCAAAAAATTAATATAATGTTATTATCATGTGGGTTGTGGCATAAACTTTTGCGTGTAGTGAGATAACAATAATGAAAAACAACGTAGCTTGATGGCATATTAAATTTTAGAAGTACATCAAATTTAAAATCAATTAATATAAATATATGTTCATACTACTTGGATTTTTAACAACGTAAGCTTTTTTATCACTATATTGTAGATGAAAATTTTATATCAAAATTTAAATTGATATATCGAACACAAATTTTTTTTGTGCTTTCGTCATATTTTTATACATTTTTTCACCAATTTTTAATTCATGTTATTTTCGTATTGTTTTCGTGTACAGTGTGATATATTGTGTATTGTCAAATTCATTTCATTGGCAATAGAAGATGAAGAAGAAGGAAGTGGGCCGTGGTGGGACTCATATCACTGTCCAAAGTCCATGATTGATCTCGTGGAACTTAGGCTTGCTGAGAGGCGTGCAGGTGCAAGATAGCGGCAGCAGAAGCTGGTTGGCCAATGGCCGGCTCGTGCTTCCATGTGAGTTTCAAGAAGTCCGATCCCACATTCTCTACATCATCCTCTTTATATTTTCCTTTCATGTGAGTTTCAATTTGTCCTTTACTATTTATCTGTCCAATGAAATTATATCCCAATCCCTTTTTTTATATATATAAAGTTCGAACATCGTATTTACATATTTCTTACTCTTTAAAAGAGTGAAAATGTTTATTTGAGCTAATATTAAATCTCGAATTATAATCTAATCTTTTTTATACAGTACATATTAACACAAAAATCATTTAAATTAATATTCAAAGTCACTTTTTATGCACGTGGCAGCCTCTCTTTATGTACAAAAATGCTCAAAAACTATTGCCAATCTATTCTATTACCTTCCCTTAATTTAATAAAAAAAAACTTTTCAATCAAAAAGGAGATGGGTGGTCATAATTGGCCTCAAACATCGCTTGGCTTAGAAAAGAGCAAAAATGTCATTTCACAATGCAAAAAGAAGGAAAATAAATAAAGCCCGTTACAATTTTATCCTAACTTTCCAAAAAAAAATACTCCTTCCTTTGACTGCTGTCAGATTTTGTTTATTAAATTTCCTAATTGTATATCCTTTGGCCCATTTGTTCAAACAGCCTCACTAATCATGATTAAGCATCATCATGATTGCAGCAAATTGCTTTGCCAATCATCTGGTTTTCTCTCTCGTGTTCTTTTTATGGGGTTGCATTTCTTTAATTCTACTATATCTTCATAGAGAATATATTTGATTTATTGCTATATATACTCTGAAAAGTTAAAGAATTAAGACACCTTAGATCATATTCACATTATGTACATATAATTACTTATTTTGAGATAGTCTTAATAATTTTAGATACGATACAAAAACGATATAAAAAATAACATGAAAATGATACAGATTAAATTTTAATAAAAACTTTATATGTATTTGACAAAAATTAAAAACACATTTTGTGTTTAACATATTGACCTGAATTTTTACATCATAATTTACATTTTTTTTTTTTAGAAAAATGATAATTTACATGTTTGATACACAAAATCGCAAATACATAAGGGTGAGGTGTCCACATCCTTTTGGGGAATTGTTCATGCTTGTATAGTGTTGCATTAGGTTAGACCCATGTGAATCTTTACATCTTAAAGTTGGAGAGTATGCTTTCTTCATCTCCATTTTTCAAAAAGGACACAGCAAATTAGATTGACAATACTCCATAGTTCATCAGTTTTCTTGACACTGGAAATTGGAAGGAGACACATGGGTGTAAGGTTAAGAAAGCATGAGCTGAAATCTAAGCTTTGGTAAATCAATAGGATAATAAGTATTCTTTGACTGAACTTTTCTCAACCCTTGTTACTTCACTGGCGTTTAAAATATTAAAAGGCCAAAATTTACCCCATGAAATTGGGGTGGTTGTGCATGAATCAGTGCTCCTTCTAACAAGTACTGTTCAACCAGGACTGGTCATGAATTCGAATAATTTAAGCTCACTGAAACAGATCAGTCTGTCTACATTTCAGGTTCAATTCAATTCTTTGGAAGTCTGCTGGTGGAAGCCAGCTGATAACTTGCAGACTCAAAAGTGGCTGTCAAATAAGCTTCAATTATAGGCAATAGTCTCTGAAATTAACATTGCAGCACTTCTCAAAAAAATGATACAACTTGTTGCAGATTTCACAAAACTTAAAAAAAAAAATTTGAAGTTCAGTGAACCAAACTTCCAGTGATATCAAAGTAGAGACAAAGCATTATCAGTCAAATGCTAGGAATGGATTTTGCTCGAATAAATTGTTTGAGTATAGCTTTCTCTTCATTAAGGCGATTCTTTTCCTCGGGGTCTTTTGGTTTGACTTTCCTTTTCTCTTCCAATATGTGCTTAAAAAGTTTGCGCTGCTGACTCTCAGGAATAGGTTCAGGCAACTTCACAGGTTGTGTGATGGATGGTGCAGGAAATGGCTTTTCAGCCACTGGAGAAGCAGCCACAGTTGTAGTTGAACCAACATCTTTTGCTACATCTTCTGCTGTGCTTGTATCCTTTTTCTTTGTTCTCATGAAAAGGTAAGCTGCATTAATCATACAAATGTCTATCAAAAAAGTAGCAAATCATGTTTCTACAAAATTCCATCAAGAAAAATCAAAACAGCACATCATGCTCATCTTACACTCATATATACATAATCAGGCTCTCTGTCTGCTATTATCAGACCAAAAAAATCTAGAAAGAAAACTAAAAAACACATAAAAGAAATACTTTTCACTGATTAGATACTACAGATCCAACTTTAATCTAGAAGTAATTGCTGTATGAACACTATGGCAATCAATTGTTCCTGTAATCTCCCCTTAGCTAACTTATGGGTAATACAGTTTTGCAACTTATTGTTGAAATTTTGAAGTGAACATCTAATCAATCAACAGCCTTCAAGCAACCATTGTGCTGATAAGTGAGCAGGGGACATATCGCGAATCATTTCGGTTGTCATTATCATTATAACCCCGATGAATATGGAGATAATCACTCCATAATGCTTGGTGGTATGGTTTGTAAAGAGAATACCAAAACACGGTGTTCCCATGCAGGATTTACCAACCTCAAAATGATTCCCAGTTCCAGCCAATTTACTAAAATATTTAACTCCAGCAATTCAATAAACTCTAGATTGTAAATGTACCTAAACTTAAGAATTACTTGTTTATATATCCGTATATAACCAAAACTATTCTTTTGGGTGAATACAAATGAATTAGCTAATGTTTCCATCTCTGCAGCTTAATTAAATATTTAAATGGTTGAAAAATAATCTACTTGGATGAAATTATCATAGTTTTGGAACGTGCCAACACATCATCTCGACTCCGAAAGAAGACATTTTCCTTTAGTTATCATCATAATATCTATTCTATATAAAGCTATTAAGAGTATGATTGGTCACTTCAGTAAATGATAAATTAGTCTCTATCACAAGGTCATCAGCTAAAGGGTCCATGATTGAAAGCACTAGTTTTCAACTGAAACTTTCTTGGAATGACTTTATTAACAGCATTTAAATCGTCTGTGACAAGAGGTCAACTAACACAACAACATTTAGATCATCCCAGATCCTGTCTTTTGCACGGCAATCATCTAAATCAGTGAAGGTACATAAACAGTGTATTACTAACATATGTTGGAGAAGCTCCACAATATATCTTTAAGATTTAATTTTAGATACACAATATTGCTCAAGAGGAATACAGATATCTCAACTTATTTTATTAGTTTCTAAGTTTAGCATAGGCATACTCTCAAATATCACAATAAACGCATTTTCTATCCTAAGTAAAACCTTTGGATCTGAATATCTGATTATGATGACAGCTATCACCCAAACATTATAATTTCGAAGTATTTCGGTGCCTAAGGAAAACCTTTAGATCTAATTAGGAGGAGATCTATCGCCTATAAATATTATAAATACCAAGTTATGCATAAAGGACAGGGGGAATTAATCCTTAACATAGATGAGAACTGCGCTTGGAGAACATATTACTCTTGTTCCTCCTGCAATAGATAGGCATCATCATATGCTTAATCTCTAGGACAAGGAAGGAAGACTTCAACCTTAATGTATTAATTTCAATTAATTTGTCCCAAACATAATTGAAGGATTCCTTCGGCCTTAATACAAGCTCTTGCCTTCCTCACGTGCAGAGAAACATAACCTTAAGCAATGCTACTTTGGAAGCTCAAAACCTATGACAGCATGTATATATTACACTTTCTAAAAATCGTAGACCAGGTGTACACCTAATTGAAATATTCAATAAGCAAACTACTTAAATAGAACAGTTAGTTAAGACCTAAGAAATATCTATAAAACTGAAACATGCCAAAATCAATTATAAGGGATGAAATTTTAAATAGCAGTCAGCAAACTCAACCTAGGGTCAATTTTTCAACATAAGCACTTACAGGTGTCATGCAAGGCATATTTTTACTATCAAACACTTGAGAAACCAGATGATGCAATAACAAAAAGGCCTATGGTTAGCTAGAAAACAAAGAAGGAAATAACTGAATCATCATCAGCATCATGACAGCCTTTATACCAAATTTGGAGTAGGCTATATGAACTAATATATGAACTCACGCTAAGTCATTCCCAAAAGTTATTAGAAAGAAACAAAGAAGAATAATAATTATGTACCATGTTTTTAATATTTCACTAAGAAAACATGTCTTGTAATGCAACATTTTATTTCCTGCTTATTACCACACCAAATTTTCACATGGTATTTTCACTAATTTCAAAACCATTTACCAATACAAATTAGAAGGTTTGCAACATACACATACATGAATTTGGATGCTTTGGGATTTTATCACCTCTACTTAAATTGCAAATCCTTAGCACATACTGGCCATCCCTGATTGAAATTTTACCATTCTTCTTGTGCATGAAGAGTGACAACCAAACACAATAAAAGCCAGTAAACGAATTCTATATTAACAGAGTATGGGCATTCACTGACTCTCAAACTAGACTATAGTCAATCAATATCATCAGTGGAAAAAGTTCTCCAACATATAAACCCCTTAAGCCCTAAACTTCAGCATTTATCCATCAAAAACATAATCAGGCAATACATTCAACATGCATAAAAATCAACATTTAAGCTAAATTGCAAAGAACCCATTTAAACTCTTAAGCATTAAACAATTTCAAAAGAAAGAAAATGACCTCCAACAGTAAAGTTGAAAGCCAAGAGAAGAGGCCAAAGAAACTTATAACGCCTTGCAAACGATTCCTTTGGAGGCTGAGGTGGTGGTGGTGGCGGACCCATTGAATATGATGCTTCTGCAGCTGATGACGTTGAAGCAAAATCCTTTCCTTTTTGTTGCTTTTGAAATTACTTCAGTTGAGCTGTAGTTTTTGCAATAAAAAAGGAATCAAATTTCAAACACCCATAGACCTCTACTACTTGAGAAGCAAAGAAAGCTAAAACAAAAGTTAAAAAGATGATTACTTTTCCTTTTTTGTTTAAAAACAAAACAAAAGAATGGCTGTTGAAGTGCAAAAGAGTGATGGGTTTCACTTTTGAGATGAGTTTTAAGTTTTCTTTATAACCTTTCTTTGGCTTCTTGGTGTAGAGCTTTGGATCTTCGCTCATTATTAATTGAGATTCCTTTTCTCTTCCAACAGTTATTTCTGTGCTTCCCACGTTTCCCACTTATGCCTGTGCTTTGAGAGCGTATTGGGTGAGCCACCAAATGTTAGACGTTCAATCAAATCTTTTCGGTGGAAGTCGTTTGAAATCTAGGTGGAACTATATTGATAACAAAATTAATTGATGATTAAATCTATTTAATGATAAATATAATAAAAATTCTCAATGAATAAGATTTTTTTAATCTAAATAATTTGATTCTATAAATATAAATTAGATTATATTTTCAAATGAGAGATGTTATTGGTATTTGATTTTTTTTTGTGAAAAAATTGTTTTGTAAGAAATATTGAAAGGAATTTTGATATATCAAGTTATATACCAAATAACTCAAATTTGTTTTGGGACTTTAGATTAGTATTTGTTGTTAAAATATTATTTTTTTTGTGTTTGATTTAATTTCATATTGATCTTATTATGAAATTATTATTTTTTATGTGTTTAATTCAATTTAGTATTGATCTCGCTATGATATATAATTTTGGGATAATTTTTTTGTTAATTTCTATTATATAGTATTATATTCACTTGTTTTAACTATTTATGAAAGGTGAATCTTTTTTAAAATTTGACAACTTTTTAACACCAAAATTTGATTTGGACTGTTTTATTAAAGGTTAGAAATTGAAAGTTTAAATTTATTTATTTTATAGATCTATTTTTTATTTTGATTAAAGAATTAATATTTAACAATTGATTTATAATATAAACTTTTTAGTTCAAAATTACCTAATGAATTAATCAAGAGAGTTCTCTCCTATATAGCTCTTTGAAAGATCGTGTAAATAAATTTAAAAATCATATTTTTCTTTAAAACTTTAAAGTTAATAGAGCTCAAATATTATTTCTTAAAAATTGTCATTAAAAAAAATGTTATTCACAATTTTAGATAAGATTATTTATTTGATATCATTTTATTTTCTTATATGTTTTTATGAATTGGCCAAGGCAACAGCAGCTTTGGCCCAGTGGGCAGGGCATTGAGTGGAACAATGTTCTTGCTTAAATATGGAAAAATGGATTATCAGAAAGTAAGTACAAAATCAATTTACAAATTTCCATCTATACTCTTCCTGCTACTCCTACGAGTAAGACAGTTGAATCCAGAAAAATTCTACACTCTACCATTATAGTCTTACAGTTTCCCCTTATGAGGGGATCTTTTCATTAATCAGCTCCATGGCCGACCGCCTCCATAACCTCTACTTCGGTCTCGAAAACCGCCATGACCTGATTCATCAGATAAACAGAATGAGTACGAGGAATAAAATATCAAGCTTGCGAACTTCC
Source organism: Heritiera littoralis (assembly GCA_031772115.1). Taxonomy (NCBI): domain Eukaryota; kingdom Viridiplantae; phylum Streptophyta; class Magnoliopsida; order Malvales; family Malvaceae; genus Heritiera; species Heritiera littoralis. Next base: position 2,839,992 of record JAPDPK010000090.1, read on the forward strand.
TCACAACATGCTAGACTATGCATAAGAATCAAGTAACACATCAGGCAATTTAATCAGCTCAATTAGCTCCCACAGCTCCATTAAGATTTCTTATATAATTACCAGCCATCACAGCAAATGTAGCTTAGTTAACAATTACTTCTTTTGAAATGCAATGCCCTAGTGTTTTCCAATGGCCCCTTCATGAATTAAGTATTTAGATGTGCAAAAGGTATCACAACCAACTAAAGTTCATTCAATTCCATTGAATTTGCTGTTGTATGGTGCCAATGTATGCATGTCTGTGTTAAAGAACTATAGTAAACTAACCTGATGGTGGAGGAGGTGCACCGCGTCCCATCGTGGCCAATTGAGGACTGACCTTTTGTCCAGCTTCCTCAAGTATGGCAATAAGTTCTTTTGCAAATCTGGCATTTGCAGCTGTGAAGAAAGTATATGCAGTGCCTTTTGCCCCGGCCCTTCCTGTTCGACCAATGCGATGGACATAATCCTCAAGGGATCCCGGGAAGTCATAATTGATTACATATTTCACGTCTTTCACGTCTGCCACCAACCAAATTTAATGACTAATCCAGTTAATGAGGTCAGTAAAGTTGACAGTCCCCTTCCCAAAGTGTAGCAAAATGTGTGAACTCATTTGTCATTCTAAACATGCAAGTGGTTCTTTCAATCAAAGTCCCAAGGCAAGCCGGATTACCCCAAACTGCCATGTGAATTTCTATTTGTAAAAGGTATTAAAACCTTGTACTAGCCAAACAAATTGCGATAAGGAGTTGCATGCAAAAATACAAATGTCAGATACCAACATAGATAAGAAACTAAGGATAATCTGCAAAATTCAGATAAAAAAACATCATGATCATAATTTAATTTATTAAGGAGACTGTCCCCTGTTCACTCCAGATACATGAGAAAAAAAATGCTAGTCATTGCAAAACCAGGATAGAGAATATGATGTACATGCATCATATGATAAGAATGAATTAAGATCTCACGGATTTATCCCACAAAAGGTACCTCACATGTTTGGGTTTAAATCTATATATATACCATAGTGAAACATTACAATTTTGCAATGTGAAATAAGGGACGTTACACTACCAAAGCAACATAATAATGAACAAGAATGGCTAAAATAATGATTTGTTAACAAAAAAATAAGACACTAAGACCTCTGCATAATAGCAAAGCAGCAATAATTAAGGACTTCAAAATTTTAAACAGGTAGTGTTTCAGACAACTAAAAAAAGGGAATCATCAACATTACTAGCTAGCAGCAAATCAGATGCAAGATTCAAGTAAAAAAAAAAAGTTAAAAAAAGCAAAGTACTACCTAAACCACGAGCTGCAACATCTGTTGCAGTCATAATAGGGCTCTTGCCAGCTTTAAACTCAGAGAGCACCCAATCCCTTTCTGCTTGACTTTTATCTCCGTGAATTGAGAGAGCAGGCCAACCATCCATGCGAAGTTGCCTAGTGATCTGGTCACAACCCTTCTTGGTATCCATGAAAATCAGAATTCTGCTGCCATCCATGATATCCTCCAGTAGCTTCACCAATCTGGAACATCAAGACAGAAAAATAAAGTATAAACAGCCTCAATACATCCCAATACTTTATGTTACAGGGAAAGAATTAAAAAACATAAGAACAAAGTAACTGCTCTCTACTTGTTATATTTCTGACTCTCCGAAACAATGTCAACATGTTGGCGAATTGCATGGTTAGCTTTTAAATCTGCAGATCCAATTATCACCTGCACAAAGACCAAGAAGACAATAAATTAAGCAAATAACAAAGCATCAAAAACAACAAAGTGAATTACAAAGACCCTTAAAAGTAATTACACCATAAAATCACATTACCACATTTTAGAAGTCATGAATTATATAGGAAAGACTAGAAATCTTTTAAGTTATAAATTAACATAAAGAAAGTAAAGGAGATTATCATCATCATCATCAGAACATTTATCCCAATAGATTGGGGAGGCTACATAAGCTAATATCTGAAATCACGTTAAATCGTCCATACGAATATTCCTCCTCCACATATTCCTATCCAAGGTGATGCCTTCATCCAACTCTAATACCTCCATACCTTTCCTAATTACTTCCTTCCAAGTTTTTTTCGATCTTCCTCTAGTCCTGACCATTCTTTCTTTATTCATAGCTTCCACTCTCTTAACTAGAGTATTTACAGATCTACGTTGTATATGTCCAAACCAACGTAAACGACTCTTATACATCTTGTCTTCGATAAGTATCACTCCAACCATCTTCTTGATATCATCATTTCTCATTCTATCCTTTTTTGTATATCCACACATCCACCGCAACATTCTCATTTCTGCTACACATCTTTTGTGTATGCAATTTCTTAATCGCCCAAAATTCACTACCATATAGCAATGTTGGTCTAAAAACTATATTGTAAAACTTGCCTTTCAACCATATAGGAATTCTTTTTCACACAACACACCTGTTGCATTTCTCCACTTACTCCATCCAACCTGAATCTTATAGGTCACATCACCATCAATCTCTCCATTCATCTGCACTATCGACCCTAGATACCAAAAATGCTCCCGCTTAGGTATCGCCCCTAAATCTAACATCACTACATTCTGTTCTTCCTCTTTGTTTAAACTATATTTACATTCCATGTATTCAATCTTCACAAAAAAAGTAAAGGACATGAAAATCATATCAGCATTAAAAAGAAAGTCAAATGCTAAACTATAGCGATAGATAACATTCCTCATAGGAGAAGCCATTGAGTAATTTACTAAAATTATTAAGTATCTTACTTTGTATGGGTTGTAAAGAAAATGCCTTGCCAACTGTTCAACCTCCTTTGGCCAAGTTGCACTCCAGTACAAAGTTTGACGATTAGGACGTATCTGCATAAAGTATAACACATAAGTAACACTCACATAATGAGGGCTGAGGTAGAAGGTGAGACTGCCAACTCATTTTAGTGCTTATACGAAAAAAACAGAGGTTCTAGGCAAGCACATCTTCTTAGCTAAATCCCAGGTTAATTTGGAGACTAACACTATCGCCTCTTCTCATTTTGCCCTTTTAAGTCATTTGCAAGGCTGCATTGTATTGTAAACCAAGGAAAAGAATCTAATTCTTTCATAAACCAAGAAAGCATTAGCTTAGACTACTGAGATCAATCCTACAGAGTTAAATTCCCCCATGTCACTTGGATAATTAAACAACAAGTATAACTAGCAAAGTCAGATATTTCTTTTCTTTTCTTTTCTTTTAAGTATACTTGAGTGGCATAAGAAAGATTAATAAGGAAGATAAAGAAGAATGGTGAGAAGAGAAACCATTACACCCACAATGAATTTTTCCATACATAGAAATATGACTCATGAGATACTTTTTTTCCCAACATTGAGTCAAGAAATTGTTCTTTTCAAGTGTATGGAGAGCAAGAGAGAGAGAACAAAATGAAAGAGAAAGGTTAGAACAGAGACCTGGGAAACAATTTTTCGTATTTGAGGTTCAAATCCCATATCTAACATCCGATCTGCCTCATCCAATACTAAATAAGTAACTCTTCGCAAATTTGTGTGATGTGACTCCAACATATCTATTAATCTCCCCGGTGTAGCAATAACAATCTCAACACCTATTCCAACAACAATATTAACACTTTCATTACCAACAAGTGTAAGCAAATACAAACCAAAGATAACTGATTATTTAAACTACTAATAAACATATCAGAAAAGCATCTTAAATTGAAAGACCATGTGTAAGAGAAAACAAGCAGTTAACTTAAAGAGCAACAATAAAGTGGAACAGTCAACCCTAGCATACTATCACATACCTTTCTGGAGATCACGCACTTGAGGTCCCTTTGGAACCCCACCATATATGCATGTATTCTTGATCCTCGATGATGCACCAAACTTGGCAGCTTCTTGCTGTATTTGAACTGCAAGTTCACGTGTTGGAGCTAACACTAGTACAATTGGGCCATCTCCAGGAGCTGAAAATATATATAAATCAATCAAGAGTTATTCCCTCCAACTATTAAAAACGTGCAGAGGAAAGCAAATCATGAGTTAACTGTTTACCTAAAATTGGCTGTGCGTTGACATGGACAATTGCAGGCAATAAATAGGCAAGAGTCTTCCCTGATCCAGTTTCAGCAATACCAATGAGATCACGGCCCTTCAAAGCCATTGGCCAGCCTTGAGCTTGTATGGCTGTTGGTTCAACAAAGCCAGCTTTTGTGATTTCTTGCAGTACATAATCTGGAGTAAAGAAAAGAACATCAATTATCACAACAGAACAATCTATGAAGAGATAAAAAATAAAACATATACATAAATTAATTTTCAAATACTGAAGTGAAATTCAGTATAACTAAGAAATACCCAAAACACTTTGAAAGTAACAGCTTCCTTAACCATCATAATGATAATCTTTTTTACTGTGGTATGAAGTGTATATGCAAAATATATTACACGTCAAATCACTCATTAGACTGATAAACAATTCATAACACAGCAGCAGTAAAACCACCACCAGTGATTTAACATCTAGAAGTAAGAAGAGCACATCAGCAAAGATATAGGAAAATAAGGCTTGAGATCAGCCTAATTCACTGTCCAAAGGAGTAAATCATAAAGGCAATAGATGCCTACTTTCTTGTGAGCATTTGGTAACTACTACAAACAAATAAGATGACATCAAAATCTTCTATTAACCTCCTTCAAAGAAAAAAGAACTTTATTAAGCTACTTGTTGGCACTAGTTCAAATCAGATGCCATTTAGAAAAATGATCATATACAACACGAACAAAGCTAGAAGCCGTGACTCAAAAACTATTGTCAATCTATAACTGTCTAGTCCAGTCATGAAGCATGTAGATGCTTATATGGGAACAAATACATATTTGAGAATCTTCAAGTAATAAAGAAATACCAAGCTTGTCATTTGTCACCAATTGCTATGTAACAATACAAAAACTCAATGGCAGCTAAGAAGACTGACAAAGGACCCAAAAAAAGGTACTTAGGTAAATGCCAAAAAGGTAAGCATCAAACAGCAGTCATCAGCTATGTTCACATTTCAAAGAAACTTGGCAAATGTATCAATTGAATCTTGGAGCCCAGAGAGAAATGACCAGATAACAGCCTCTGCCATCTAATACACTCAGATAAGAAGCAAAGATCACACCCTTAAAAGCAATAAGTATAAATACAACAATCCCTGAAGCTTCACATTTTGTAGACAGACAAACCAAAAACTTGGCCAAATTAAAAAGAAAATGGAAAGAAAAGGAAAGAAATGAATACTTAAATGAATAAAAGCTGGAGTTATTAAAAGAACCAACAAAAGTTACCTGGAAATCCCACATCGCGGAAATTCTTCACAGGCTTTGGCACATCACGACCTTCAACTGTAATTTCCCTCCGCTGCCGATACTCCTCCACCTCCATCTCTGACATTGCTGCCACGGATGGTGATTCAACATAAAAATTCTTCTCAAAAGGAGTCAAGCCATCCAAATTCAACTTCCTAGGAGTTTCAGCACCATCATAATCCCTTCTGCTTGATGAGGACCGCACTGAGCCGCTGTATGCTGAAGCCCCACCAAACCCTGAGTCACTATTACCAACACATAAAATTAAACAAACAGAACCTTCTAAAAACTAAAATTAGATAGGAGAACAGAATCTTCGTAGTACTACAAACTTAAGAGATGTTGCCAATGGCCCAATCCCATTGTGTTACAAAATACTGAAATGCCACAACGTTTGAACTTAAATTCAATCATTTTAGAGCAATGGGTAGCTAAAACAACACAAAATTCATTGAAATATTTAACAGAAACAACTTCAATAAAAATTTATCATTTATCAGTCTTGAATTTTAAGCCAAGCTAAAGTAAAGAAACACAAATCCCTGGTTGAAAACACAGCTAAAACTAAAAATAAACAAGAATTAGTAAGTTTCTATTTACTAATTTGGAACAAAGAAGAATAATGAAGAGAATGAATTAATCTAGATAGAAAAAAAAACACCAATAAAACCGAGAATAATAAATGAACTTGAACATATAAAAAATGAGAATGATACTAAAATTATTGGGTAATGCATATTTGATTAGTTACCTTCTACGGTCGCGGTAGGAGGTGGGATCGTCGGAGCGGCTATCATATCGACTCATTTTTCTCTGCTTCTGTAGGTGATATTATCAAAAGTCAGTAAATGTTAATGTAAACCAAAAAAGAATTAAAAATCTGTGTTTGCTGTCGTTGTTTTTGATTAATGGCTTTAGGGTTTTAAGAAAGAGGGCTTTTATTCGACATAGTTTTCTTCTTTCTTTTTTTCGCGATTGGGAGGAAGAAGAGAAAAGAAAGAACAAGCCTTACCTTCACGTGACGAAGTGTGCTTTGTGTGTGCGCTAAAGCTAAATCTACTAGGAAAGTGATAAAAGGCCCATTGAGAGAATGACACGTGGATATCTGTGCCTCCTTGTCACCGTCTTTTATCCTATTTCTATAAGCTACTGTAAATAAGTTTAGGTCATGTTTGGTGTATAAGATAAGAATAAAATAAAATAATATAAAATTATTGATAGAATAAGATTAGATTAGATTATATCATCTTATCTTATGTTTGGTGTATACAATGATTAAAAATAAGATAGGATGATTTTTTATGTCTTTCATAATATTTGTTATGTGTAAAATTAAAAGTAGTATAAAATAATTTTTTAATTACTCTTTTTTAAAGTAACTTAATTTAAATTTATAATTTTTTGTTATAAATATAAATTAAAAATTAAAAATTTAAATATTATTTATTATACTATAATTAATAGTCCAATTTATTAGTTGATTTTTTAATAAAAAATTATTTCTAAAAATTTATATTACATTTTCAAAAAAATTATTTTGTTAAGAAATGATTTTTTATAAAAAGCATTCTCTATATTTTTTTCAGTTTTTTTCTTTTTTGTTTTTATTTCTTTTGTATGATTTAAATTTAAAATATTTTTTTACTGTAAATTAAATATATTTATTTTTAGAAAATTGAGTTTTTCTAGAAAATAAGTTTATTTTTTTAATTAAATTAAATTTTCCAAAAGACTATTCTTAAATATTTTTTTTATTTTAATGGTTTCTTTATCTTCTTTTTTTTGGGTCAATTATTAGGAAATATAGAAAACAAAAAAAAATAAAAATTCAAGTTAAATTTAATAATTCAATTTTGATGAATTAAAAAATATATAATTTCTAATAATTTTATGGTTAATAGTCATTTTTCTTTCCTTTTTTTATAGGTAAAAAGAAAAAAAAATTAAGAAAGAAAAAATAAAAATTTAAACATGAGAAAAAACTAGTTAAAGAATATATTTTATAATAATTTTTATGTTTGAGAATTTTTTTGTAAAAAATACTTTAAAAAATGTGTTCAATAAAATATTATTATATCAAAATTATAGTTTTTCTTTAATAAAAACAAGCAAAAATAAGGAAATAAAAATAAGGAAAAAATGAAAAAAAGGAAAAAATTTATATTAATTAATTAATTAAAGATCATTATTATTTTATTAAATGTTTAAGTTAATTTTTAAATAAAATGTTAAGTATAAAATAAATAAAATATGAGTATTTATTTCTAATCCTATGGGATTAAAAATAATCACCTTTTGGAGAGGATAGAGTTATCGTATACTAGGAGGATAACTAATCCTTATTACAATCTAATCCTTCCCTTAATGTGTGCACCAAACATAAGATATGATGATTATCATCATATCATATCTATCATTCTATTCACCAAACATGACCTTAAAGTATCCATCCTCGATCAAACTTACAATTATAATAAAAATATTATATTTGATGAACAAATAATTTCATAAATTAAAAAATATATTAACAATGATAAACTATGCAAATAATAATAAAATAAAACAAATTTTATATTTAATAAGATTTGAACTTAAGACCTTAAAGCCTAAAAACTTCCTCTTTACCACCAAGTTAAGGTCTCATTAGCCATAAGTTTATTTTTCATTGATTTTATATTTACTGATGATATTCAGTGTAATAATATTTAATTTATTAATTAATAAATTTTAAATAAAAATTTTATAAAAATAAATTTTTTAAATTCACTAATTAATCCGATATTATGATATGATTTAATACTAACCATAAAAATTTATACCTAACAATACACCAAATGATCAATATAAACTTTTTTATTTTATCTAAACAATTTTTTACCACATCTTTAATGTATTCGACTAGTGTACAGAAAAAAATCTGTACACTAATCGAATTATATTCTAATGTTTTATTAATTAATAATTTTATTGTTATAATATAAAAATTTAAATATAAATTTTTTAATTTATTTAGATTTTTTTTATAAACATAGGTATCTTCATCCGTTTTATTATCTGAGATTAATCATGTTCGAATCAAGAGTGGTAAACGATAAAATCCTTTCAACAGTAAAAACTTTAGGATTCGAACATTATCTAAATTTCTGAGGAAGAAATTCACTTTGACTTCCACTACTTCAAAACATTTATTGGTTAATTTATTTAGAATTACAATCTTAAAAATAAAACAAATAGATAGGCTGAGTTTGGGCCTAAGGCCCTTTCTGCCCAATTAAATCGTTCCCTTAATCCCCCCAACCCCCAAATCCCATCATGCATAGAGGTGGTTACGGGCCGGACCGGGTCGGTTTCGGGCCGGTTTTCACCGGTTCCGGCCCTAACCATAAGAGAACCGGTCCGAACCGGTAGTAAACCGGTCCGGTTCGGACCGGTTCTATATATTATGAGAGGCGAACCGGCCCGGTTCGTTGGACCGGTTCGGTCCATTTTTTTTTTCTTTTTAAAATTTTTATTTTTAAAAAAATTATATTAATTTATTTTAATATATATTAATATATTTTAATAATTTAATGTAGTAAATTTATTTTTATAATAAATAATGTTAATAGTTTAATTTAACAATAATTTATTATAAGTTATATTATAATTTATTTAATTAATGTAACAATAATGTAAAAACAAACTATTATAAAATTATCTAATAAAATTATTGTTATAATAAATTAAAGTTATATTGTGAATATAATATTATAATAAAATGATATTTGATTCAAAATACAAATAATGATATTATGAATATTATTATTATATTCATTTTGCATATCTTTATTTATATTCATTTTGCATTTAAAATAATTTATTATATTTGAAATATCATTTACTTAATATTTATTCATTTATTTAATATGTTTTTAAAATATTAATTCATTTTGTATTTTAAATATTTATTTATTTTAAACATATATAAGTATAACATTAATTAATTTGGTATGTAATAATAATAATAATAATAACAACAACAACAAAAGGAGAAAAAGGAGAGAGTAGGAGACCAAAGATTTTTTACGTGGAAAACCCCTTCAAAAGTTAGAAGGGTAAAAACAACGGGACCGTAGTCCATAAAAATATTCACTATGACTAAACTTATTTACAATTTTACATACAATTTACAAAAAAAAAATTATTCTCTACTCTTCATAATTTATACGGATTGCCTTGGAAATTTCTTCCTCCTCTTCTGAATTATTATCAGCAAATTCATTGGCCATTCCAAGTTCAACATTGCGCGATTCCGCATCAAACCAATCTTTAAGGCACGTTAACATGCACAATGAATCCGGATTAAGAGTGGTTCGATGGTCTCCAATAATTCTTCCACACGTCGAGAATGCGGATTCCGAAGCAACAGAAGAAACTTGCACCGCAAAAACATCTCAGGCCATGGAAGCTAAAACTGGAAATTGTTTTTGATTTTCTTTCCACCATTGGAGAAGATCAAAGTTATCATCTACAGAAAAATCTTGACTTAAGAAAAATCCTAGCTCATTGAAGCTAGAACTCCGTCGAGTTGTTGATCCCGATCCCGATCCGCTCGCTTTTCCTTTTAGCTTCATTCTCTTCTTTGCTGCTTCCTTAATTGCGTTTAAAATTCCTTTTCCTTTTTTGCTACTTTCGGTTTCTTCGTATGAATCTTCTTCTTCTCGATTAAAGTTGAATTGCTCCCTTTCTGTTTCATAAACATTAAACAATTCTCGAAAAAGATTGTTAATTGAGGACTTTTGATCCTCAATAGAATCAAGACCAAGAAATTTTTTATAACAATCAAAAAAAATTTCTATATTTACCTCACCTTGACTAGGATCTAGTAAAGTTGCAATACAATAAATAGGAGGAATTATTTCCCAATATTTTTTAAATTTTTCCTCCATATCATATACAAAAGAACTTAAAGTTTCATGATTCCTAAATTTTACAAATTTGTCAAACATTGTGTAGATAATAGGAACAAAATACGGTGTAGTTGGATAAAATTGAGTTGAAAATCTTTCGGTTGCATCTTTAAAAGTAGATAATAAATCAACACAATATTCAATAAAAGTCCAATCTTCTTCAAAAAGTACTAAATGTGTGCTACTTGTATAATTGTTATAAAAAGGAGTAACAAGTTCTTTATAAGGTAAAATAGAAGAAAGTAAATGATGAAGTGAATTCCATCTTGTTTCCACGGGAAGTGGAAATGCTTTAACAGGTATATTATTTGTTATACAAATTTGCTTCCATTCACGTTTATTACTTGGTGTGCGAATCCATTTGTCGTAACGTATTATCAGGTTTTGGATAAAAACCTAATAGCTAGACACAAAGATATGGAGTCGCCACCAACCATTCTAACTAGGTGTGATTGGTCACCTATTCAAACTATGGGTAAGGACTGGTCTACATCTCAAATTTAGGGTTCGGGAGTACGGTTACATATGAGGAAGGATTATCACCCTCACAACGCCCATCCTAAAATGGTACCAACTAGCTTTTAGGTCATCTGCTAAATTTGCTTATGTTGATCTTTAATCTCAATATAATTATTATTGAAAAATATTTCTGAGTATCCTCCATTAATCTGGTGGGGCTACTCAAAAATCTTTCTCACCTCAAGAGTATTCAAGTAGTACTATGCGACTTGCTTGAAGAGGCTCCGTCGTCGGATTCATTTTAATATTTTATGAGAAATTCCTAACTTTGACTCCTTCTACCCAATTTATTCTTACCATTCTATTATTTACTATTATTAATTATTCATTTTATTTATTTATTTTATTTACGCGAAAATGAATATGAATTATTTTTATCAAAAATTCCTTTTAAATCTTTCATTAAGCTGGTGAGACCCAAAAGAAATTTTCTTACCTAAAGATTTCCAAATCATTACTTAAGCGTAATTCTACTTGGAATCTCATCATAGGAATAATCAATATTCATTCTCAATAACTCCTATTTTCTATTGCCTTATTTTATTATTTCATTAGATTTTATTACTATTTATTATTATTATTTTATTATTATAGTGAACACGAATTATTAAAATTTTTATCTTCTTAATTAATTACTTTAGTTTTTAATTTTAATTTAATAATGTTTTTAGATAAAAATCACCTATTTTATAATTTTAAAAGATGAATAAAAATCACTTATTATTGAAAACTATCTCTAGGCCATTCATTAAGCTGGTGAGGCCTCGAAAATAATCTTCTCACCTAGAAAATTTCAAGAAAATCACTTATGCGTAATTCTCTCGATATTTCGTCGTTGGAGTAATTCGTATTCACCTTCATTATACTTTTCATATCTAAATTATTTATTCCTTTTCTTATTATTATTTCTATTATATTATCATGGATTATTAATATCGTTTCCAATTAATTTTGTTCTAATTCAATGACAAATCTACTAATTATTCATATTTTAATTTTTTTTAAAAAATGAATATAAATTACTTTTTATTGAAGACCCTATTTAGACCTTCCATTAAGCTGGTGAGGCCTTGAATAGAATTTTCTCATCTAGAAATTTTTAAGAAAATTACTTAAACGTAATCCTCTTAATATTTCATCATCGAAGCAAATTATATTCATTTTCATTATTATTTTAATATCTAACTCTAGTTATTTTATTTATTTCCTTCTTATTTGCTATTACTATTTTTATTATATTATTATTAATCATTAACACCTTTTCTAATTTTGTAACTAATTATTTTTATTGTTATTTTATAATAAACTTATTTTATTTTATTTTTAAAAAATGAATATGAATTATTTGTTATCAAAAAAATCCTATTTAGACCCTCCATTAAGCTGGTGAGGCCTTGGATAAGATTTTTTTTTTTTACCTCAAGATCTCTAAAGTACCACTTAAGCGTGATGCCTCTAGAGTTCCATTGTCGGATTAATTCACATCTATTTTTTGATAATTAAAATTTCTTATAAATAATTACATTCTATGCTTCTCTAAGATTTCTAATTTTCCTAATTTTTATAATCGATAAAATATACATCAAGTCAAACAAATTAAAGTATACTAATTAAACCATACCAAATAAATCATACATTTCAATATCAATTACACATCATTCGTATCATTTAAATAAACAAAATTAAACTACATAAATTAATCCTAGTGATCATATAAATTCACACCAATCAAATCTCATACAAATTCATTAACAAATTGAATTAGATAAATTAAATTACGCCCAAATTAAATGAAACATATCAATTATGTTAATTAATTTAAATTACGTTAAGTAAGTAAAACACCTAATTAATTGTTAGCCAAGTTAATTATCAATCTAAAATTATATAATTATTCAACTTCATTACCTAATTAAATCTAAATTTATATACTTATTATCTATCTAATCAAGTAAAATTAATAAAGGTATCTTTTTTCTTACCTTTTTCTTGCAATTTCTTTTCTCTTATTTTTTTTCTTCTCCACGTGCAGCAAGCTTTCATTTTCCTGCTTTATTTTCCATGCATTTTTCTTCCTTGGCTGTCAGAACTTGCTTCTATCCTCTCCACATGAACTCACTTTGCAGCAAACCTCTTTCTTGCAATTTCTTTTCTCTTTTTTTTTCCTTCTCCACGTGCAGCAAGCTTTCATTTTCCTGCTTTATTTTCCATGCATTTTTTTTCTTGGCTGTCAGAAATTGCTCCTATCCTCTCCACGTGAACTCACTTTGCAGCAAACTTGCACCTCCATGCACACGTGAACATAACAGCAAAACAGTAGGTGAAGGTGTGCAGCAGAAAACCAAAAACGAACAGGAATGGGACAGGGCAGGGGACGGTGTGAGGCTAGAAACGTGAAGCAGAGGTGATGAAGCAATGAGGCACGAGAAGAGGGACAAAGGCAGCCCCGGTTGTGGCTGTGTTGGAGTGACGAGGCGTAATGGCAGTGCAGTCCAAGGCAGCAGTGATGGAGGATGGCAGAGGTGACTTGAATAACTAAAGATGCAGTTCGGTGAGGATGATGACCGTGATGATGGTGGCCTGAGGTAGGGTCCCTCGGGTGAAAGGAAAAAGGCAGTCCACGTTCACTCACGCTTCAATCTGTCTTCAGCAAATAACCTTGCGGTGCATTGTCAAAAATGATACTGGGAGTGGTGGCTGTTGCGTGTCTAAAACCTTCATGCTTTGCCAGACACGCCACAACTGCCACCTCCTGCTTTGTGCACACCAACCACTGCTCCACTTGCTTCACGCAGCAGCTTCTTGTCCAGCGATTCATGCATCACAACTTCCCATCGTAACTGCTTTTGCAGCAACTATATAGCAGCCAACACACCAACAAACCCAGAAATAGACAAACTCGGTAGAAAAGAGGGGATAACACAAACAGAGCACAAATGCAAAGTGCAGAAACGTGTAAGAAAATTGTGGCTATGGACAGTGATGAAGTCCCAGTAGCCAAGGGCCCCCCGATCCTCCTTTTCTCTTTTTTTTTCTTTTTCCTCCTTCTCTCTTTTCCAGCAAACAAATAAAAGCAGTAGAAAATTCTCTAGGGTTTTCTTCTTTTCTGCCTCCTTCCTCCTAAACCTAGCCGGCCTCCAACAAGCTTTTTTTTTTTTTTTTTTTTACCCTTTCTTTTTACCCGTCCTCCCTCCTTCTTAAACCTACCCGGCCTCTTCTTTTATAATCCCCCTTTTTGTTCTTTTTTTTCATCCTCTCTTTTAGAAGCCGTCTCCTTTATATATATATCTTTTTTTTCCCAAAGTTTTCTAGGGTTTCCCCCTATATTTTAATATGACCTAGAATCCTTTAATTAGTCTTCATTTTCCTTGATTCTTTCCTAGTAATTAATCCCATAATCTCAATGTTGACATATTTTCTTTTAAAACTTTCCATAAACAAATTCTAATTTGATCCTTTTAATTAATTCTAGATTTGTTTAAAGTTTCTAAAACCAAAAGATTTGATTTTTATTCCACAATTTGTGATACAAGTTTGACTTTCCCCCTTTTTGTTTTCCTTAATTTTTTTGAATTTTCTTTTTTTTTTTCCTTAATAAATGTAAAAATATATTAAAAATTAAATTTAAATATAAAAATTGGTCTTTTAAATCATCGGGCCTAAAGTCCAAATCTAATCTTAAGTCCAAAATCATAGTTTCATATCCAAAAGTCTAATTAAACTCAAATCAAAGGTGAAATGAAAGAACATTGGACTCACAGGAGAATTGAGGCTCGGATTAAAGAAAATAATCTAATTGACCCAAAAATATTAAAGACTCCGGACAAAATGGGGTGTCTACACCATTTTGCTAAAATTTTAATTTTATCAATTGGACCTATGCCAGTACCAATACCACTAGAACTAAAACCACTTTGAACACATAAATTTATAATATGACATGCACATCTTGCATGAAAAAATATGCCTTGCATAACAGGGTTTAAACTTTTAATTAAATGAGGAATAGCTGCAGTATTACTTGAAGCATTATCAAAAGTAATAGCAAAAACTTTATTATTTTCTAGTCCATATAATTTACAAACTTTAGTAATATATTTATGAATAGTATATGAATTATGTGCTTCTTCTATTACATCTAAAGATAAAATTCGTTTTTGCATAGACCAATCTTCATCTATCCAATGACAAGTTATAACAAGATAACTTATACCATTAGTACTAGTCCATATATCACTAGTTAAACTAACCCTAGATGAAATATTACTAAGTTTATCAATTAAAGCTTGTCTATATTCTTTAAACATATCCATGCAATCTCTTTTTAATGTATGTCTAGAAACAGATTTATATGCGGGTTGTAAATATTTACAAATAAATTCTAAATATCCTGTTTTTTCACAAATTGTGAATGGTTGTTCAGTTCTAACTACAAATCTAACTAAACCACGTCTAGCTTGAACATTATCAAAATTAAAATTTTTTCCACCATCATGCGTATTAATTTGAGATTGTTTACCTTCTAAAATTTCATTTTCTTCGGCATCAGGATTAATTTTATGTATAGTAATTAAATGCCTTTTATACGTACCTGTACCGCCATTACCTCCACCGGAGTTATAAGAGTAAACGCCTTTGCACAATTTACAGATGGCACAATATTTATTCGTCTCGCCTTCTTTTGCTACAATGTCGAAATACTCCCATACCCTGCTTGTTTTTTTTCGACTAAACTTCGGTCTTGATGATGTAGCAGCAGTGGTGGCAGCTGATGATTGTGTTTGAGCATGACTTCCTCCACGACCACGACCACGACCAAACGATGGTGCCAAAGGAAGCTCCTCCTCCGGATGAATATCGGGTTCGATTTCATTAAATGATTCGTCACCCAAATTAGGAATTTCAGTGGAACCAAAAGGTCGAGAAACAGAGCATGAACGACGAAAGAAATTTGACATTTTTATATTTTTTTTGAAAATAAATATATGTTAAAAATTAAAAAAATAGATGTATGATAATATATTGGAATTTGAAAATTGAAACTTGAAAATTAAAAGTAAAATTTGCAAAATTATAAAATAAAAAGAAAATTGAAATTTATAAAGAAAATGATGATATTATAAATTTGGAATAAGGAATATATATAATATATTAGAATTTGAAAATTAAAAGTAAAATTTGTAAAATTATAAAATAAAAAGAAAAATGAAATTTAGAAAGGAAATGATGATATTATAAATTTGGAATAAGGGAATTTAAGTGAATTTGAGAGAGTTTGAGTGAATATTGAGAGAGTATGTGAGTGAAGAGAATAAGAGTAGATGAATATAGATAGTAGATTTGAGAGAAAATATAGAAGAAATGTAAATGAAAATAGAAGATTATAGAGGTATTTATAGGAAAAAAATTAGAATAAAAAAATAAAAAAAAATTAAAAAAAAAAGATTGATGGGCAACGGCCCGTTGCCCATCAAAGTATTAATCAAACACAGAGCAGAGGCAAGCCTCTGCTCTGCGTACTGCACTGCAGTTGCACTTGCACTGCTACTGCAGTGCAAGTGCTGCTACTGCAGTGCAAGTGCAACTGCAAGAGGCTACAAGCCTCTTTTTCTTTTTTTTTTTAATTTAATTAAAAAAAAAAGAAAAGAAAGATTGATGGGCAACGGCCATTTCATCAAAACGCAGACTCGCAGAGGGCAAGCCTCTGCGAGTCTGCATGCAGCAGTTGCACTGCAGTCAGTGCAACTGCTGCAGTTTTAATTTTTTTTTTTTAACCGGACCAGTTCGAACCGGTCCGGTTATGAACCGGGCCCCTAACGGGCCCGGTTCTAATAATCTGAAACCGGCCCAGCCCGGTAACAAACCGGGCCGAGCCGGTTCCGAACCGGTACTGTACCGGTTCGGATTTTGGGCCGGATTGACCCGATCCGGTTGCGAACCGGGTCGGGCCAACCCGGCCCAATAAGCATCTTTAATCATGCACAGTATGTTCTTATGTCATAGCTTATTTCTCGAAGAGGAGGATATATCTATACATATATATATTTTTGTCTCCTCCTCTCTATTTGCTTGACACTTGTTCATTTTTTTTTTTACCCTCAACAATTTTTTTTTTACTTTGGTCCTTTTGTTTTTTTTCTGAACAATTTTTTTTCTCAACAATTTTTTTAGTTAAATCCTTAAGATTATTGTGTGTTTTAGATTTGTTGTATTCTATTCAATTACTGGAATACTTTCTTTAAAGGTAACTTTAATCTATATGTAATAATAGTGATATTATTTTTACTTTTACTTCTTTTGTTATTCCATGTTTATATTGAACCAAATTTTTAATCAGGTTTTGTAACAAATTAACGAGCATGATTGTTCAAATCTTAAGTATTTTAATTTTTAACTCTTCATTTGTATGCACTGAGTTTGAACAAAAAATTGTAAAGAAAAAAATTTTCCCGTAGCGAAGCACGGGCAATTTTCTAGTACATATATATTTTTGTCTCATCATTGTCCTTTGAGTGACACTTGTCCATTTATTTTTTTTTTGCCCTCAACAAATTTTTTTACTTATGTCTTTTTATTTTGTTTTCTCATCTATACGTGTATATATATTTGTCTCCTCATTATCCTTTGAGTGACACTTGTCCATTTAATTTTTTTTTTGCCCTCAACAATTTTTTTTTAACAATTTTTTTAGTTAAATCCTTAACATGTTTTTTTATGGCTCTTTAACTCTTTTTAATCTAGTCCTCAATTATTATTTTATGGTATTACTTTATATTTTTATCTATTTTCTTCTTCTACTTACATATATTTTGCTTTCGAATAAAAATTATTATTTGAAATGGTTTTTACCTCTAACTTTTTCAGAAAAAAATACTTTTACTTTGCATATTGTACTTTGTAGTAAATATAAATAGTTCAATTAGTTATTCTTAAAATAAAAATGTTTATAGATGGGTTTAAAACCTTACACTTGATTAATAATATGAACAAAGCATTCTTAGCTAATTTTTTTTATTTTTTCGTTAAATTGTCTGAACCACTATACCATATATATTTTGGTGCTTTTACTTTTTATTGTTATTGCATCATTATCTTAATTCGTTTGTTTCTATGATAGATTATCTGTTTGTCATACTATTTAACTTAAGTATTGTGTATTTTTTTATTCAAGCTAATACAATTTTCTCAAAAAATTATTTTTTGGACATTTTGTTTGATATATAAACTCTATCCTTAGTAAACATGTTTTTTTTTTGTACTAAACAATATGAAGGAAATAAATATTTTGATGACCAATAACTTTTATCTAATAATCAATTTTACTAAATTTAAAATTTGTAAAATAAAAATAGACCCGCAGCATCGCGCGGGTTTGTGTCTAGTATATATATATACACTTTAGACACAAACCCGTGCGATGCTATGGGTCTATTTTATTTTGTAATTTTTAAAGTTAGTAAAATTTATTATTAGATAAAATTTATTGGTCATAAAAATTTTTATTTCCTTAATATTGTTTAGTATAAAAGAAAAACATGTTTACTAAGAATAGAGTTTATATATCAAACAAAATGTCCAAAAATAATTTTTTGAGAAAATTGGATTAGCTTGAATTAAAAAAATACACAATACTGAAGTTAAATAGTATGACAAACAGATAATCTGTTCTAAAAACAAACAAATTAAGATAATGATGCAACAACAATAAAAAGTAAAAGCACCAAAATATATATACGGCATAGTGGTTCAAACAATTAAACGAAGAATCAAGAAAAATTAGCTAAGAATGCTTTGTTCATATTATTAATCAAGTGTAAGGTTTTAAACTCATCTGTAAGTATTTTTATTTTAAGAATAACTAATTGAATTATTTATATTTACTACAAAGTACAATATGCAAAGTAAGAAAAATTAGCTAAGAATGCTTTGTTCATTTTATTAATCAAGTGTAAGGTTTTAAACCCATCTATAAGCATTTTTATTTTAAGAATAACTAATTGAATTATTTATATTTACTACAAAGTACAATATGCAAAGTAAAAGTATTTTTTTCTGAAAAAGTTAGAGGTAAAAACATTTTCATATAATAATTTTCATTCGAAAGAAAAATATATGCCAGCAGAAGAAACAAATAGATAAAAATATAAAGTAATACCATAAAACAATAATAGAGAACTGAATTAAAAAGAGTTAAAGAGCCATACAAGAAACATGTTAAGGATTTAACTAAAAAATTTGTTGAGAAAAAAAATAAAAGGACTTAAGTAAAAAAAAAAAGTTGTTGAGGGCAAAAAAAAATGGACAAGTATCACTCAAAGTGAGAGGAGGAGACAAAAATATATTATAGTATAGATATATATATATATATATATATATATATATATATATATATATATATATATACTAGTAGTAGTATTGGACCCGCAATTCGTTGCGGGTATGTAAAATAATGTAATAACTGAAGATATATCATGATATATATATAGAGAGAGAGAGAGACAGAGAGAGAGAGAGAGGAATATAAGTGTTTGTACATATATTTTGTTTTCATAATTTAAAAAATATTGAATAAATATTTATTTAAATATATTTTAATTTTTATTGTTAATATATATAATATTTAAACATTTAAATTTTATTAATTATTAAATTAAATATATAAAATTTAATCATTTATAAATTACATAATAGAAATGCATTTTCAAGTGTAAATTATATGAATTTTTTTTAATTATGGAACTTAAGTCTATTTGCAAATATTATTAAATTATTAAGTATTGGTTATATGTTAATTAAACAATTTCTTTGGAGATCGCCTTTGTATTTTCAAAACTCATTATCATGATTAATAAATATTAATAAAAATATTTTTAAAAATCTCATGTGGCAAGCGAAGAACTCATTGCATGGTAGTTTTAGTTGGCAAATATCATCATCATCATCATCAGAGCATTTATTCCAAGAGATTGGGGTAAGCTATATGAATCAATATCTGAATTCACGTTAGATCGACCATATGTATTCTCCTCCTCTATAGATTCCTATCTAAGGCTATTTGCTCATCCAATTCTAAAACCTCCATATTTTTCCAATATAATTAAGAAAATTACAAAAATAGCAAGTTTAGATATGTTGGAGAAGATCTAATTAAAAAAAAAACAGATTTTAGAAAAATTAGATCTAAATTTTTTTAATTTAAAAAAGAAATCTAAATAAATTTTTTGTGTTATTTGATTTTATTCTTTTCTCGATTAAAAATTTAATTTACAGATAAATAATTTTTATTTTTATTTTTATACTTAATTTTTTTATTTTTCATAATGTCATATTTATTGTTGATTTTGATTATTTTGGAATAGATTTTTTTTGTGATTTACATTCTAGATTTTGGTGACAATTTGGTCTTTTGGTAAGATTTTATTTTTGTTTTTATAGATAATAGCTTTTATTTCTTTATTTTTGTTTTTTTCGATTTATTTTATCAATTTGATAATGGATTATTATTATTATCTTTATCTTTTTTTGAAAATTTAAAATAATTGTGTCATGCTCTAATTTCTTCTTGTAAGGATTGGATTCGAATCCAAGCAACCTCATCCCTATTCCCCATTATAACCAAAAAAAATTGTGTCATGCTTTGATTTCTTCTTCAACAATAATACTACATTGAATATAGATTAAAAATTAAAAACTAAAAATAGGTCAGAGGTTAAATTTATTTGGAAGCATAGAATCACTATTGCAAAAATGAATATATGCTCAAAATTATAAAACCAACAACAGTAATGGATATAAATTAAAAATAAAAACAAATTAAAAGACTTAACTAGATTGAATTTAGGTAAATTTTTGTCACATCCCAAAATGTACAGTATTTACCATATTATAACACCACACATGACGGTTGGGCTGTCTACGATGCCTTTATCACTCACTTATGAAAACAGTAACTACTATTATACTTAAATTAAATTAGTAGTCGATGAGAATATTTACTACAATATGTATATATATAGTATGTACACGTGTTCTACATCCCCAGTACAGGAATTATACAATGGTAGAGTACTGTACGACTATGTCTGAAAACATATAAAAGAAATGCCACCTCTAGGATCCACTAAGTGCTGCCTCAGGGTCAACTACAATGCAGCCAAATCTGTGGAACGGAATCACTGAAGATAGTCTGTGGAGTGAGAAAATAAAGGGGTGAGCTAATGCGCTCAGTAAGAGAATTGTATGTAAAACTGATACTATAAAATCTATATGTCAAAAACATTTGCATCCTAATAGCTCACTAAACTCAAAACAGGATGGATACTATAGTCAGTCAGGAATACCGGATAGAGTATGGAAGGTATTTTAGAATACCGTACATGTCCCAGCTCCTAGAAGCGACTATAGGGAGTAATTGTTTTCTCTTGATATTCAAATCCAAGTAAAACATTAAATGTTCACATGATAAAACATTTAAGTGAATAAATAAGGAATTAATCAACAAATATTCATTTCTACACTTGTAAAACACCGTATAATATTTAGTTCAACATGTAGTATATCAAAAGCTCAGTGGCTGCAATTAATTTAATACCAGCTAAAGGTTCAGTGAAAGATACAATCGTCATTACAGTATCATGGAGACCAGGCAACATCCAAAATATCATGCTATAATAATATCCCAAATAGGGAAAATAATAACACATGAGATCTATGACCATAGTCTATGGGATCCACAGTGTGCACTGATCAGGTGTCCACCGAGACGCTGATAATAGGATCAGTATCTATCAGCACTAACACGTGACACGTGAGCATGATATGGGGCCTAACAGTCTCAAAACAGTAAACACATGATATAAACCCCGTTTATGAAATCAATTTCATTGAATATAAGTTCAATCAATCCATAAATATTCATAAGGAAAATATTTTCATCTTATGAGTAACAATTTATAAAATATTTATACTGTGGTAATCGCTTCAGAAAATGTTCTAAATATTTATAGAACAATATAAATCACATGCTGGTACTTTCACATAAACAAAATTCCTTAACAGGAATATTTAAATATAGTTTTTTGGCAAACTATAAAATTATGCAATTTAATAAATTTCATGAAAATTTCCCTAAATTTCATGGAAATTTCTCAAAATTCCACTTATTTCCACTTTAGAAAAATGCTAGAAATATTTTCTAAATATTTCTATAATTTTCTGCAGAATCACGGCTATTTATAACCTAGCCTTCCTGCACGGAAATTACAGTTTATAATTTCAACAGCAACCATAATTTCACCACTTTCAAAGGCAATTTATATCCAAGTTATTTTATAAAAGTAGTGTGAACCAAACTATGCATTTACAGTATCCCTATAGCTCACACATGCATCTCTTACATGTAGGATGAAATCTAATCGCCTGATAGCACCAAGTACGAATCACCTCTCCCGGGCTGCAATAAAATTCACCCAACATCATTATTCACCATAATTAAAATTCTAATAATTTTTCTTGCACTAAATTTTATTACTTTTTCAGTAGAAAATATTAAATCGGTATAGTTTGCATCGGTGCTAAAACCTAACTTCGTCGATTTAACTCCGAATCGAATTCCGACTTCACTATTAGTCTTCTTATAATTTCTACAGTCTATTAACACCCTAACATCATAATTTAAAGCATCAAAACTCTCCCATCTCACCATGGCCAAAAATGGCTTCTTGCCATTTTCATTGTTTTTCCATAATTTAATTATTACACTTGTCTTAACTAAGCTTAATCATCATCTTAATATCAATTTTATGCATAAAACACTATAATTCCTCTTAATCCTAAGCATGGCCGAAACCCCAAATATAGCTTGAACATGATTTAATTGAAATCAAATAAAATAAACTCTTAAATCATGCTTAGGAAGCTTAGTTATCCCAAAATCAACCATTAAAATTCAAGGAATATAAAAGCATGAAAATGGGTTACCTTGACCGAAATTAAGGGACTGATTTTCTCTTGATTTAGCCACTTAATCAAAGGGCTATTGGTATATTTAGAGAGAGGAAGATGAGTAGAGCAATTTTTGTAGAAATAGCTTAATGAAATTATGGTGTTTATGGTGAGTTTTTGGAAGCTTTTTGTTTTGTTTTGTTTTTCTCATCAATGGTGGCCACGAGAATGCAAGGAGAAGATGCAGGAACAGTGTCCGCAGCAGCTGGCAGCAATATAGAAATATTTTATAAATATTTTAGAAATGCTAGGAAATAACAAAAATGCAATTATGTGTAAGTTTTTCGGTCTTTTTCTTCCGAAATTTTTATAACTAGGCAGTTGAACTCTAAAAATTTATTTTCCATCACCAAAAATTCATATTAAGTGTATTTTGATAAATGGTGGTGGTTTGGTTCGGGTTTAGCTTTTTCGAGAAGGTGAAATTACTAAAATACCCTTACCGGGTAAATCGCGTAGAATTCTAATTTGACTACCGATTCGGTCTATCTATTTACATAACCCAGGACTTATTTTCATATAGACTATCATTCTTTAATCACTATATTAAATTCCCATTTATTTTGACCTCAATTTATGAAAATGTCACCGGGCAATATACTTAAACATTATTTCTTAATTTGTTTTCATACTCTTCAAAAATAATCTAAATGAGGAAATTTAGACTTAAAATTCATACTGTATATTTATTAGACTCTCTGTGTATTATCTGTCCGGTCTCACTTCCATCCGGGCACTGTAGAACCTGTGGGGCCCACCAAACTATACTGGCTCGTATTTGCGAAATTCACAAGAAATGAACAGTGTGAGTGTCCTTACATGTGAAACAGTATCTGAATACACAGTTCTCACAATTTTGGTTCAGCAAATTTAAGAATGTGATTACTGGTTAAGAAAGGAGATGAAATAACTAAAGAGATTTTAAAAAAAAACAAAAAAAAATTAGAGGAGAAAAAGGAAAAGTGAAAAAAGCTAAACAAAAAGCCAAAAAAAAAAGTGGAGCCAGTACCAATTTGACAAATGGTGCTAAAATGATGAATGGGTAACTGTTTCAATCGGCAGAAATGTTTCAAGCAAATCGTATAGACGTGGCTCTTTGAGAGGAGAGATGGGAGACAAATATATATATACTAGACACAAACCCGCGCGATGCTGCAGGTCTATTTTTATTTTGCAATTTTTAAAATTAGTAAAATTGATTATTAGATAAAAAATTTATTGGTCATAAAAATATTTATTTCTTTCATATTGTTTAGTACAAAAGAAAAACATGTTTACTAAGGATAGAGTTTATATATCAAACAAAATGTTCAAAAACAATTTTTTGAGAAAATTGGATTAGCTTGAATTAAAAAAATACACAATACTTAACTTAAATAGTATGACAAACAGATAATCTGTTCTAAAAACAAACAAATTAAGATAATGATGCAATAACAATAAAAAGTAAAAACACCAAAATATATATGCGGCATAGTAGTTCAGATAATTTAACGAAAAGTAAGAAAAATTAGCTAAGAATGCTTTGTTCATATTATTAATCAAGTGTAAGGTTTTAAGCCCATCTGTAAGCATTTTTGTTTTAGGAATTACTAATTGAACTATTTATATTTACTACAAAGTACAATATGCAAGGTAAAAGTATTTTTTGCTAAAAAAGTTAGAGGTAAAAACCCTTTCATATAATAATTTTCATTTGAAAGTAAAATATATGCAAGTAAAAGAAGCACATAGATAAAAATATAAAGTAATATCATAAAATAATAATAGATAACTGGATTAAAAAGAGTTAAAGAGCCATACAAAAAACATGTTGATGATTTAACTAAAAAAATTGTTGAGAAAAAAAAATAAAAGGACCTAAGTAAAAAAAAAAGTTGTTGAGGGCAAAAAAAAAATAAATGGACAAGTGTCACTCAAAGGGAGAGAATGAGACAAAAATATAATATAGTATAGATATGTGTGTGTGTGTGTGTAGATATATGTAATGAAAATTTGATTTTTTATTAACGAATGATTAGAAAAAGTGAAAGTGAATTTCTTTCTTAAGTATTTTGACATGGTTCGAATCTTAGAGTCATCACTGTTGGTAGAGTTTTATCGTTGACCACTTTCAGTCAGAACAAGATTAGTCTCAGATCGTAAAACGAATAATACTTGTGATTACTCAAAAATTTATATTTTATTTTTTTGGGTTAAATTATTAAACCTAATAGCAATGTTTTTGGAGGCGAGGTATGATTCTATATTATAAAAAAAAATTGTACTTTCTATTTTATGACTTTTTCTAAGGCTAATAAATTAAGAAAAACTCTTGAACTTTATCATTTTATTTAAATAAACCATTATATTTTTATTGCATTTAGATAAACCTTTAAACTTTAATTTGCATTCATGTAAGCCCTTAAATTTTAATTTAAGTATTTAATTAAGCTTTTAACTTTTACTTTGTACTTGAATGAACCTTTAATATAAATCAATTTTTTTATAAGAGTGAGCAATTGATTGATTTTTAAACGTGTTTTAAAACCCAACTTCTTGCATAAAAAAATCGATTAAGTGTAATATACTATATAATATCTTATTATTTATATTATATAATATATTTAAAAAATATCGAATAATTCATTTAGTTTGATTCGTAATTTTAGATACCGATTTAATTGAATAAACCAACTTAAAAAACTAACTTGAACTCGAAATTGATTTAATTGAACCGAATTAACCGAATTTTAATGGGTTAAATTGATTTGAATCTATTTTTACTTACATGTAATATTTTATTTGAAATAAAAGCTTACTTGAATACAAATCAAAGCTTAAAGGCTTATCTGAATGAATAAAAGTATAAAGAGCTTAATTAAATAAAGTGATAAATTGATTTTTTTTAATATATTAGTCTTTTTTATTATCTTTAAAAACCAACAATTTTTATTTGCTTAATAGTCAAATATACCCTCAAATTTTTGCATAAAATTGAATTAAGCGCTTAACGTTTTATTGCATGGTAATTAGTCAATTAATTTTTATTTTACTGCCTCAACCATTCAAAATTATGCAATTAAATCCAAATCTGTTAAATAGCACTAACTTCCGTTAGTATTGGACACGTGTCATGCCATATGAGTATGACAACCAATGAAGCTATTCACGTCAACTTCCACGTAAGATGTCCTCACGACAGTTTGTGTCATTTAACAGATTTGGACTTAATTGTATGATTTTAAAAGATTTAAGATTTATTTATACTAAAATAAAAGTTTATGGACTGATTTCTACGCGATAAAACGCTGAGAGCTTAATTCTATTTTATGCAAAATGTTGAAAGTATATTTGACTATTGAGTCTTTATTTTCATTTTTACATTTACAATTTCCGTTTTTTAAATCAAACACCTATCTAGTTACTCTCTCTCTCTCTCTCTCTCTCTCTCTCTCTATATATATATATATATACACACACACATATATATATATACACACACACACACATATATATATATATATATATAGGAAAAATTGTATTGAAAAGTGTCTAATTTGATTTTTAAAGATTGCAAAATTGAAAATCTGTGCCTATAATAAATAAATAGGATTGAAAGATTAAAGGTAAATTACATGAAAAAGTATTAAAAATGTTCATTAGGTTGATAGAGATTGCTATGTTGACTCTTGCATATTGTACACTTTTTCATTGGTCAAACATCTGATTCTTCGTACTGAACTGATCATAGCGCCTAAATTCAAGTTTATGAACTAATGCAAGAATAATTCCCTTGACGTTTTCCTTTTCTAAATTTCGAATTCTGAAAATCAATTTTCTAGGTATTTGTTGCAGAGGTAGAGTAAAGAGAAAGGAAAGAGTGGAAATCAAAGTGAAAGAATAGATAAGAAATAATTAAATTTACCACCACCCAACAAATCAGAGTGGCGCAGCGGAAGCGTGGAGGGCCCATAACCCTCAGGTCCCAGGATCGAAACCTGGCTCTGATAGGTTGTTTTTCTTTTTTCTGACCGTTGATTCTTTTTTCCCTATTTTTCTTTCCCCTTTTTTATTTGGGTCTTTTTCTTTGGGCCGTTGATTTAAGATTTGGGCATTATTTTCACGTCAATCTAACGCATTCAACATTTCGGTTGATCCTCAATCTTAAATCCCACCCAAAATCTCAACCCCAATTCTCCTCCAATTAACGGCTGGAAATGGCAATTTTAACCTGGACGCCATCTCCAACGGCAGTGCCCATGGCGGTTAGAGCTTCATGGGACACCCAACAAAGACCCTCTTACAACCCCAACGCTCCACGGAAGCTGAAACCCACCCCCAATCTTAAACCCTCACCGCCCGTCACCCTCACCACCCGCACCGACCGATCGGTTTTCGACATCCTCAAGCGTCCCATTCAAAGTAATCCCGCTCCCTTCAACTCCTCCTCATTGCTCGGTTTAATTCCAAATCTATTAGTAGTATGTAGAAAATGTTGATTTGTTGTATTCTTGCTTATGATAATTGTAGAAGCAACGCCCGTAAAGCTAGATTTGGATGATTCTTATTTGGGATGTGAGAGATGGTTACCGACCCCACCAAAAGTGCAGAAGCCTCGATCAGTTTTCAATGCGGCAACATTAGCCTATATCGGTGACTGCATTTATGAGGTTGTTTTTATGTACTTTGAGTATGTTTAGTAATTTGATACTTTTCATTTTCTTCATTACTGGGCTAAACCTGTAAACATGTTTATATATTGTTTTAATCTTAAAGTTTGGTTATGCATTGGTGCATATCTTACTCGTAATGTTCTTGCAATCTGCAGCTATATGCGCGAAGGCATTTTTTGTTTCCTCCTCTAACCATTGAAGAATATAATGATCGTGTGACTTCAGTAGTGCGCTGTGAGGCTCAAGTATGATCTTTTCCTGCTTATATATTAATCTCTTAGAAGTGTTTTGGTTATCTGTGCGTGTTAATATTTCAATTTTCTTTTGCTTCTTTTAGGATGCATTGCTCGAGGAACTTCTTAATGATAATTTCTTATCAAACGATGAAAGGTTAGTGGAAATGTTCTTCGTACTTTTATCCTTATTTTCCATATATCTTTGTTTGTTTGTATATGCACACCCACAAAACAATCTTTCTTCTTTAAATTTTGGAATTTCAGTTTGACAAATTAATGAGTGGCAGTCAAGCTGTTTAATACCTTATAATTAAGACAACTGAAAACAAAAGAACTGCTCTAGTTGCTTGAATTACTGGTTTGAATTGGATGAGATAGCTTGGTGTAGAAATCAAATCTCTTTGGATTAAAAGGAATTAAATGCTTCATAGATTATCTACTTAGAATCTCTATGGAAGTTATGTGGCATTGAGAAGTAGATTGATTTCTAAAGGGTGTTAATGTGGTCTTTTAAGAATACAATATACGCAAGTAAATCTTCCTCAGACAGAGTGGGTTTTCTAAAGGTGACCGTACATGGCTACAAAATGATTGGTTGAGAGTCTTCTAGTGAAGTCAGAAATCGGCGATGCCTCTTATGATTGACTAATGATAAACATTCTTATGACAATTAAATTCATTTTTTCATAATAATAATAATAATAGCCCCCTCCCCCCTATTTTGATCAATCATTGGTTTTATCTCAGATGATATGATTTTAATACAACTTTTATGAGTTGCATATGATTAGTGATTGCATATCAAGAAAATAGCGCACTATTAAGCTAGCGAGGCCGAATCTGATGTTATGAAAAGGGCAAGCTCAAGCCTTAAGTTAAAGGGAAGCTTCTTACATACTTATTTAGCTAGGCTTCCTCTTATACTGCTAATAGGCTGACTACTTCGAGTGACTTTTTCTTCGGTATGAAGAAGAGGCCTATCCTGGTTCATTTTTCTTCATAAGGGGACTGAGCCTAGGGGGGACGGGGAAGCAAAGCTTAGGAATTGACAAGACCAGCCTTAGGAACATACGTAAGGAGAAAGTCTAGCTTAGAAAGCGTTCTGCCCCTTTCAATATCTTACTTATCTGTAAACTTAAATGAAAGAAAAAGAGTCTATTTAATAGATTGAACACTTGGTTGACTTTCCTCTCTCTTTGCCGAGTCGGTCTCACAGTCAGGTTTTTTCTAGGTAAACTCTTGTACGAAAGCTGGTCATCCTAACCCATACATTTCAACGGATTGAAAGTGAAGGCTTATTTGAATTCAGTCTATCCTTTTGACGGCCCTTTTCAAGAGGTACCCACTCGAGAGTACTGCTTCCTTTCAAGCAAGTAACGAACTTCCCTTCCTCAGGGGTATGCTCTTCAAATGCATGATAGATGGAAGACTCAAGAAAATATGATATTGTTATTTATTTATTTTTTGTTTTCTATAGCTGTATATGGTGATAAACCCTGATGAAAGTTCTACACATAAGGCTGGAAGAACTTAGTGAAGTGATTCCATGATTCGTACAATGTATATAGCAATGGCTTGACTAGAAGTCTAGAAGTAATAATAAACAATGCTTCTAATGGTACAACAACCAGTTTTATGTTGCATTAGAAGGAGAGGCATCCCAAAACAGCAGTAGATCTCATGTCAGCATGGATCTAGAGATTCAAAATCTCATGTTTGCACAGCCTTTGGACATGAGTATGGCAAAAAAAAAAAAAACCTCCTATGAATATACTTTTAAATTATAACTGGTGTTTGATCATTTTTACTGCAGGAATGTTCTTCGATGGGGAAAGAATATTACTTCAGCCAAAACACGGACAAAAAAGCGCGCTGGTGCAGCAGTTTACAATAGAGCATCTTCACTCGAAACGCTAGTCAGTACTTTAGTTCATTGTGTTTCCTCTGAAATAGTATTTGGTTTAATTAGTTATTGTTAGTTTTGGCAAAGGGACTTGCACTTGAATTCTTCTTTTGGAGGAAAGTTGTGGCTACCCACTAGGCTATGACTTGGTCCAAAGTATTTGGTTTATTCCAAACACAAATTTTGACCAACTCTGGAATCTTCTACTTGTATCTTGCTGCTGCATAAAAAATGAGGGAGACCAATCTGTTTTCTGCTCATTAAGATTTTTTTGGAATTTTCATTGTGTTTGCATGGTAATCCTCCTGGTCATGTTAAGGGATTTGCCTGTGGTAAAAAGAGGATAAGGTCATGTTCAAATGGCATATCTAGAGATCTGATATAATTCTACCACTCATTTTATAAAATTTTGTTAAAACAGCTTTCCTCGGAAATGTATATATATCTATGAATTTCATTTACTACCAATAGAGTATCTGCTTTTCTCTGATTCATGCTAGGATCACTATAATTAATCAAGTTTTGCCACTGTAATTTTTACTCCAAGGTCATGTTTGGTATCTACTATATATTTAATCACTTTGTTATGCTATACAATATTTAGAATTGATATATTGAAGCCATGAGTTATAATTCAAGAACCTTTTTCACTTGATTTATGTTTTTAATGATGCATTTTTGTAGATTGGTTATCTCTACCTTACAAATGTGAACCGCTTGGAAAAACTCATGGTAAAACTTGGATTTTCCACTGGAGCTTCTACAGAAATGATATTGAAAGAAGTAAATGGTAAGTTAAAGTTATGCAAGCGTGCAAAAACAGCTGTTTATTATCTCTCAAGCATATATCTGTTTATTTCTTGATAACGTCGCCAAATTCTAGTCCTTATTTTTAGGATTTGGTAGGAAAGTTCGTGGCTTACATTTTGTAAGTACAGTGTAAAATTATTGCAAAGTTCAACAACAGACGGTAATCCTTTTGTGATCTAATTCTTGACTGCTTCCTTGCAACTTTTACTCATGGCCTGTTGCAACAAAATAACCCTTTTATAAAAGAAGAGCAAAAGTCATAAATTTTGTGTTATGAAAATGATAAAAGTTGCTTTACATTTCTCAAAGACGGATCATTTCAGAGAAACCCTTGCAAACTGACTGCAATTTTACCGATTGTTCTTCTCTCAAGTTTCAATCAGTCTTCTTTTCTTTTCACTGTCATCTGATTAACTGGTCATCCTTTTCTTCGCTTAAACAGGTGCAAAACCAGTACTGTAGATAAAGATTATATATGGTGTGGAACACTTTTAGTTTCCTACAAGCAGGCTCAAGTCAGACATAGAAAGGGCAGCTGAATCATTTATTTCCTTCCGGATTTTGGATTTAGGGTAACGCATCGAGATGAAGCCTCTTGTATAATTTTAAGACAACACATTCGTAGGTTTTTGCCTTTTGCTTTTGTATCTAACAGTTGTTTGTGTATTCACTTGTGAAATTTAGTGAACATACATGAATACAATTACAGAAAGAACCATAGAAAAGCATGATCAGTTGTTCCTACAAGGAAGTGTTCAGAGTTTTCTGCCCTGTAAAACCGAAATAGCATATACTGGCACAAATGGATGCGAAGAAGCAGGGGAAAGCTCATCCAAAAACCAAAATGGTTCTCATGGTTCACAATTATATGTTTAGGCACCCTAAGCTGAATAAAGCATGTGCAACCCAACACTCTAAGTTGTGCTAATTTCAGCTCAGTGCTCAAAGTTCTTTTTTTTTTTTTTTCAATGCCATGGTCATCAGTCAGCCTATTGGGCCAAAAACAATGTGGAGCGGAGAGAGTGGATAAAAGTGTAATTGGGTCGAAATAATTTAATATCGAGTTTGAATTCGGTTTAATTTGAAAAATTGAGACTCAAAGTTTGTTCGATTTCAATCGAGTTTTGTTTTTTAAGTTCAAGTTCAACTCGATAAATTAGAATTCAATTTATTAATTTTTAATTATATATTATGAAGATAAAATAATAAATTAATAATAAAACATTAATATATATTAAAAAAAGTTTGATTAGACTCGCAAATCGCTCAAGTCGGGCATGAAAATACTCGAACTCGGCTCAACTCATTACTTAAGTGGTTCAAGCTCAAGTTTAATTAAAAAATAAACGAGTCAAAATCGAAAAATCAAGTCAAACTCGAATAATCATTAATAGCTTAACTCGTTTATGCCCCAAAGAGTAAGAGAGGAGGTTTATCTATTAGTAGCCAAACAAATAATTAGTGGCTGGTATAATTAGAGATGTAAACGAGACGGGTACCCGCGAAATTTGAGGTACCCAAACCCGAACCAATTATATTTAAAATACTTGAACCTGATTAAATACCCGATTATTTTATTTTTACTACCGAACCCTACCATTTAATATAAGAATTACCCGTTTAATACCGAACCCTAAATACCTTTATTAAGTCAAATTTGACTTTTAATTTTAAATTTAAAATTAATTTTAAGAAAAATTAAATTAATACATTTAAATTAACTCATAAAAATAAATTAATGTTAAAAATCATAATTAAAATACTTAATGAATTAATTTAATTAAGTATTACATTAATAATAAATATTTTATAAATAAAAATATATATAATAATATTTAAAAATTATTATTTGTAATCGGGTTCTAGTAGTAGGGTACCATAAGATCACTACTCGAACCCAATTATTAACTACCCTAATCCTACTTAATTGAGTTGAGTAGTACCAGATACCCGTTTATAGGATACCCATTTACATCCCTAGGTATAATGGCCAAGTACCGACCAAGTTTTCCATCATGCTCTTATGTCATACCTTATATTTTTAGTGAGGGAAGTGTTTTATATATATGAAGAAAATTAGTTTTCTTTTTATTTTTGTTAAATTATTCATTCTAGTAGCATTGCTTTTGCAGGTAAGGTATGATTCTGTTTTATAAAAAAACATATTGTACCGACATTTTTTTCTCTTTTAATATCTTTAAAAAACAATAGTTTTTATTTTCATTTTTACATTTACAATTTCTATTTTTTTAAATCAAGCACCTATCCAATTACTCTATATATTTTGTAAAAATTGTTTTAAAAAGTGTCTAATTTGATTTTTAAAGATTGCAATTTTTTTTTTGTAAACCACAGGTATTTTCATCCGTTTTAACGATCTATGACTAATCATACTCAAGGATTCGTCACAGTTAAAGCTCCTCAACCCTCTTCAAATGTGTATTTAGTAAGGATCAAACTTAAGAACTCCTTCACAAACTCAACATGTATTGCTAACTAAGCCACATCTCATGAGTTAAGGATTGCAAATTTGAAAAATCTATGCATGTAATAAATAAATAGGATTGAAACATTAAAGGTAAATTACATGAAAAAGTCTTAAAAACGTTGATTAAGCTGAAAAGTAAAGATTGATATGTCAACTCTTGCATATGGTACACTTATTCATCGGTCAAACCTTTGATTCTTTGTACTGAACCGATCATAATTGCCTACAATTAGTTTATGAAATAAAGCAAGACTAAGAACCTTCTCATTTTCCTTTTCTAAATTTCAAATTCTAAAAATCAATTGTCTAGGTATTTGTTGCGAGGAAAGGAGTAAAGATAGAGGAAAGAGGTGAAGTCAAAGTAACTAATATAGAAAGAACTAATTAAGTTAACTGATAACATCACACAACAAATCAGAGTGGCGCAGCGGAAGCGTGGAGGGCCCATAACCCTCAGGTCCCAGGATCGAAACCTGGCTCTGATAAATTATTTTTTTCCTTTTTTCTGACCGTTTTCTTTTTTCCTTATTTTTCTTTTCTCTTTTTCTTTTTGTTTGGGCCGTTGATTAAAATTTGGGCTTTCTCTAAAATAAGACCATTGATTCATGATTTGGGCTTTCTCTAAGAAAAGACCGTTCATTCTTTTTTTTCTTCTTTTTGTTTGGGCCGTTGATTTAAGAGTTCGGCTTTCAACTCACTTTTAGGATCTCATACTCCATTACTCTCCTTTTTACCCCATCAATTTACAGCCTTTTACTGGAGTTCTTTCCATATTTATCCCAGATTTGTTTTAACTTAATCTCTCTTCATCAATATATATATATTATATATATATATAATCTCTTTTCTCAACATGCTTTAAAATATATTTTATTACGTCAATCTTAAAAAAGTATTTTTTTTAAGTCAAGGTGCACACAAACTTATCCGAAAATACCCTGATCGTAAAAAAAAAAAAGCTCATACCCTACTCCATTAAAAAAAACCTTTTATAATTATTAATCTACACAGAAGAAAAAGCATGTGAAATGAATTTCTAGAGCTTAGAAAAGGCCAAGCTTTCCTAATAAAGAGACACATTTGTCAATGATCATCTAGAAACTAGATATGGTTTACATGTTAGAGCAAAGCTGGTAAATATTCAATCTGATGGCGCTATATTTGCCGCAATCTGAAAATTCTTTTCATGGGTTTTTTAGAGTTTGAAGATTCTTATCAGGCATTGAACTTGTAAAGATCCTGGTTCTTCTCGATTTCCAAACAAATTTTTGGTTAATATAATAAGATTTTAAATTATATTAGGGTGATCCTACTAAAAAGTAATTAGGAATTCATTTAAAAAAGAGTCATCATAAAAATTTTTTTATTAGGTTTTAAGATTTGACTTTGGTTAGTGTTTCACTAAGGGTAGGGTTTGACCAAGTTTGGCTTCAAATTTGTGTATGGTTTTAGGATTTTAAGATTTAGGGTTGAGGGAGTTGATCAAGGTTTAATGTTTGACTATGGTTATGTTAGGTTTAGGATTTAGGGTTGGTGGATGGATCATAGTTGACTCGAGCTTGGCTCGAATTTTTAAACTAGAAATTTTAAAATTTTGCAAAAATGATTTTCAAAGTAATTTGCTTCGAATTAAAAAAGAAAAGATAATTGATTTAAAACAAGAAATCGAACTCATAAATCAAATATCATTTAATATTAAATAGAATCACTAGAACATTGATTTTTGATTTCTAGATTCAATCTCAAATTTTAAAATCACCATTTAACAACCAAAGTTTAGCTTAGTGGTTGTTACCCCTTTTTAAGAGGAATTAGGTCCAAGGTTCTATTCTCCACTCTTCTTTGTACCTTCTATGAATAAAAAAAAAATCACCATTCAACTTAATTTGGATAAATTAAAATCCAATATTTGAAAAAAAAAAGATTAAGTCATAAAATTAGAAAATGATTCAATTTTGCAAAAACTTGAAATTCAAATCTTAAAATATCATGCAAACAAAATCCAAATTTTATTGACCTCAATTGGTAAATTGAGGTATATATGTTCGGACAAAATAAATTTCTACAAATACCATACATTGTCAAGAAGACCTTGATTTAGTGGTAAGGTGTAGACACTGAGACCTTAATGAGCAAGGAGATCTCAGGTTTAAATCTCATTAAATGTGAGTAAAATGTTAAAACACTATTTCTGATTTTAATATATATATATAAATATTTTGCACTACTTATTAGTATCAAATTAACTCTCATTAATTAGATTATTTTTTAACAACTAAATTAAAATTTGTTGCTAATTTATTAAAATAAAAACTGATGAAACATAAACATAAAAGCTTCATTTTTTGAATTCTTCACTTTTTTTTAAAGGTGAATAGAAGTTATTTTAACTAGAGAAAATCTCCAATCAAATAAGGGAAAAGCAAGATATTCAAAATCAATACCAATGAAAATATTAAAGCCACAAATATATATGTTCATGGGTCAGGTTTGGTCGGATTCATACTGGGCTTAGATAATATATTAACGAAGTGAGACTGAGCTCAAGCTCGACATAGCCCAATTTTGGGCCTAATTTTTTGTCTAAATCTGTTTTTACGTATAATGTATAAGCTCAAATCTGTTTCAAGCTTGCCCAAATATTATTATTTTTTTTAAAAAAATTATAATAAAATATAAAAATATTAAAACATATAATAGTTTATAAGTATAATATAATAAGTTTGAATAAATTTTTATAAAAAAATGTTATAAAAACATGAAAATTTAAATTAAAGTACAAAAAATAATACAAATTCAAAATAAACTGCACAAAGAAAGCAAAAATAATTAAAAATATATTAATATAAAATAATAATAAAAATTATAAAAAAAAGATTGTGCTTGGTCGGGCTTGGACTTGACACGATAAACCCAAGCCTGATCCAATTTTTAAATGGTCTAGATTTTCAAACTAAACTCATTTAACGAGCTTAATGTTTTTTGTTCAAACTTGCTAAAAAAATGTACGAACTTTCAAATTTAAATGGGTAACTAGCCCTTAAACAGGTTTAACCACAAAGCATGCTTCTTCTTCCTCTTCTTGGGTTGTGCTCTCTTTTTCCAAAAGATATTCCATTTTATTAAATTCATCATAATTTTTTTTTTATCTTAATATCAAGATATTTTCAAACCAACTTGCACGCAATGCTGAAGTATAATTATGGGGAGTGACATGGCTATGGAGAAGGCCATGGCAACAGTGGTGAGTAATTAAAATCCAAACCTGATAGCTATTCAGTAATTTTAAAATTCTATTTGTATTGATTAAATCCAAATAAAACCAGCACAAGCAATTTAAAAGAAATGGAGAGGGTGATTTTTTTTTAAAATTTAGTTACTACGAAATAATATAATTAATTATTATAAAAAAATAATATGATTAATAAGAGTTAGTTTGGTACGTAGATAAGTGTATATTATTAATTATAGATTTTTGACAAAATAATAAAACATGGCATGTTTTAAGTGGAATCTTTAAAAACAGTTTAAATTATATTAGTATCGTTCTAAAAGTAAAACATAAAATTTTAGGCATCAATAAAAAAAACTGATACATAATCATTTTTCAAAGACATATGATTAGTTCATATACTTTCAAATACCCAATAAGTCATCTTTATCCTAAATTAAATAAAAAGATTTGTATTTTTATTTATTAATTTTTTATCTCTTATTCTTTGATTTTTTTTTTTACAGTTTTTGGAAAATTTTAATTTTAGCTGGAAAATATATTTATAGTTACTTTCAAACTTTTTAGATGAAATTATTTATTTGTCTTCCTTTTTATATTTTTTAAGATGATAGTTAATTTTTACTATTTTTTATATTTTCATTTTTACATTTACAATTTCCGTTTTTTAAATAAAACACCTATCCAATTACTCTATATATTTTGCAAATTTGAAAATCCACGCATGTAAATAGGATTAAAAGATTAAAGGTAAATTACACGAAAATGTCTTAAAAACGTTGACAAAGTTGACAAGTAGAGATTGCTATGTCAACCACTTATTCATCGGTCAAACTTTTAATTCTTCATACTGAATCCCTCATAGCCGCCTGAAATAAAGCAAGGATAAGAACCTTCTCATTTTCCTTTTCTAATCTCGAACTCTAAAAGTCAACTTTCTAGGTATTTGTTGCAGAGGAAGAGAGGAAAGAGTAGAAGTCAAAGGTTAAAAAAAAAAGAAAGAAATAATTAAAATAATTATTTGAAACTCTTAAACATATCAGAGTGGCGCAGCGGAAGCGTGGAGGGCCCATAACCCTCAGGTCCCAGGATCGAAACCTGGCTCTGATAGGTTTTTTCTCCCTTTTTCCTGAGCGTTGATTCTTTTTTCCTTATTTTTGTTTTCCCTTTTTTACTTGATTCTTTTTATTTGGGCCGTTGATATAAGATTTGGGCTTTCTTTAAAGAAACACCATTGATTCTTTATTAAAATAAAAACGGATGAAACATAAACATGAGAGCTTCATTTTG
This sequence comes from Heritiera littoralis, assembly GCA_031772115.1. Classification (NCBI taxonomy): domain Eukaryota; kingdom Viridiplantae; phylum Streptophyta; class Magnoliopsida; order Malvales; family Malvaceae; genus Heritiera; species Heritiera littoralis. The sequence continues at coordinate 2,877,469 of JAPDPK010000090.1, forward strand.
AGTTCTTCACCATTTTTTTATTGAAGATGAATAGAAGTTATTTTAAGTAGATCAAATCAGAAAATCTCCAATCAAATAAGTGAAAAGCAAGACATTCAAAATCAACACCAATGAAACTAGTAAAGCCACAAAGCAATGCTGAAGGTTAATTATGGGGAGGGACATGGCTATGGAGAAGGCCATGGCAACGGTGGTGATTAATTAAAACCCAAATATGATTGCTATTCAGTAATTTTAAAATTCTATTTGTATTGATTAAATCCAAATAAAATCAGCACAAGCAATTTAAAAGAAATTGAGAGGCTGATAGTGTTTTTTAATTTAGTTATTACGAAATAATGTAACTAATAAGAGTTAGTTTGGTACGTAAATAAGTGTTTAGTATTAATTATAGATTTTTAACAAAATAATATAACATGGCATATTTTAAGTGGAATCTTAAAAAACACTTTCTAGATTAACTTTAAACTACATTAGTATCATCCTAAAAGTAAAATGTAAAATTTTATGCATCAATAAAAAATCTGACGCATGATCATTTTGATTATTTTTAAAAGACATATGATTAGTTTATATATATTCTCAAATACCAAATAAATCATTTTTATTCTAAATTTAATAAAAAAAATTCATATTTTATCACTTTTTTGGATAATATTTTTATCACTTTTTTATCTCTTATTCTTTGATTTTTTTTTCTTACAGTTTGGTAAATTTTAATTTTAATTGGAAAATATATTTAAAGTTACTTTCAAACCTTTTAGATTGAAAATAGAATTATTTTTTGAATTGTTTATTTGTCTTCCTTTTCTATAAATTTTAAGATAATATTTAATTTTTATTATATTTTTTTATAAATCAATTATACATTTTGATAATAATAATAATTAATGTGAGTTAATTGAGTTAATGATAATAATTGATTTGATGAGAATGACTATGAATTTATGATATTAATTACATGGTATCAAATAAAACAAGGTGAAATTATTTTAGTTATGCCTAAAAGCTCATTTTTTAGAATCATTCTAATATAAATTACTCTATTTTAAATCGTCCTAACACAATTTAATCATGTTAAAAGGATTTCAGTAGCTTTTTTTTTTTTATGAAATTAAACACTCCATGGTTATCCATGTATCATGCATGTTTACCCAATCTTCCACTAATTCCAATTTGCATGCCTCTAGAAGCCAATTTGATGCACAAACTCGTTATCATCCAATTATAGGGTCAGCGATATAGCTTTTTGGTTTTTGTTTTTTGTTTGCATACTAAACTGTGTTAATTGGGTGAATTTCAACTAATTGAAGGAGCTCACTTTGCATGGAAAAAGCCGATAGCCTTTACTTTGTTCTATTTTATATAGTAATTCCCACAACTACTCCATCGTGATAGTTGATGAATAAGTGCGTTTTTAGCTTACCCATTCAAGAATTATCTCAGCGCCGCAGCCCACATTTGAAAAATTCTTGTTATCTTGCTTGCACAGAGAACAAATTAGAATGGAAAATTTCAGGGTGTGGCAAATTAAGCCTATCATCTCCTAGGTCAACCCTGAAGTTTTCCCTATAAATACGAGTTCCATGGTTCTTAGCTTAAACAAACAAGCTAATTGCATTATATCATCATTAGTTTCAACAATGTCTTCTTCAAGATTTGCCTCCGTTCTCTATCTGTTAACGTTTGCTTTCCTTCTCCAAACAGCTCTTGGAGCTGACCCTCTCTTCCATTTTTGTTCAAACACTGGGAATTTCACTGCCAATGACCCTTATGAAGCAAATTTAAACAAGCTCAATGGTTACCTCTCCATTCAAGCTCCTCCCTCAGGTTTTGGCAAAGGCACCACAGGCGAGAAGCCGGACCAAGCCTACGGCCTTGCCCTTTGTAGAGGCGATGTGTCAACCCCAGATTGCAGAATCTGTGTTGTTGAAGCAGGCAGTGAAATCCGCAAACGCTGCCCTTACAACAAAGGTGCAATTATCTGGTACGATAACTGTCTTTTCAAGTATTCAAACAAGGAGTTCTTTGGCCAGATTGATAACCGCAACAAGTTCTACATGTGGAACTTGAATGTTGTGAGTGATCCCACTTCATTCAATCAGAAGACAAAGGAACTGCTGAGTCAGTTGGCGAATGAAGCTTATGCAACACCCAAACTGTATGCCACCGGAGAGATGGAGCTCTATGAATCACAGAAACTCTATGGGTTGACTCAGTGCACAAGGGACATTTCCAGCAGTGACTGTAAGAAATGTCTTGACGGCATAATTGGTGAGCTTCCAAGCTGCTGCGATGGGAAAGAAGGTGGTAGAGTTGTTGGTGGCAGCTGTAACTTCAGATATGAAATATACCCTTTTGTTAATGCTTAAGCATTTGGAAAACAAAGAACTCTAGAGACGAGCTATAGCAGAACGCATGTACTCTGAATAAATAAAGTTTGGGAAACCATGTATCGTATATTTGAATAAATAAAAATCTGCCATTTATCAAAAAAAAAAACATACATAGATATATATACTGATTAATGAACGTTTAGTGCATTTGTTGTGAATATGTAAAATTAGTAGAAACACTTGATAGATATTATAATTAAAATACTTCAAAAAATATCAAGTTCTCGGTGGTTCAATTACTGCTCTTGTGAAGGTGTTTGATTGGAGTTTGGCTTGATTAATGATGAGTATGACTTGTTTTCTAGACGGGTGTTCGATTGGAAAATCTAAAAGGTTATGATGAGAACTTTGAAAAACCTCCACATTTTAATCATTGGGTTTTATTTCGACAGTAGTTCGCAGGATTTTGACCAAGTTGGTGGTTATCTGCCTCGCATTTTTTCTATATCAAACAGTTTACATTTGTTTTATAATTATAAGTATTTTTAACCGTTTTACGGCCTGAAAGTAATTTTGTTTGGGTCAAAAGTGATAAACGGTAAAATATTCTCTCAACAATATCAACATCAAGATTCGAACTTGTACTTGTATATTTTTAAATTGCTTGAACTTGCACTTTGATGAGTGTCCTGGATGTTAATTTTTTTGGTTTCCGAACTTATTAATCAGCTGTAGATCTTTTTTTGATGTTTTTACCATGCTACAGATCTCATATTTATGTTCTTTTTGTTGGTTTTAAAGATTAGTTTTGGTAAATAATTGAAGTTTAATTTAACAGTTGTTATCTCTGTTTAAAAAAAATTAAGTCAAAAGTTAGAATTTTTCTCTGCATATATCTTCCTATAAAAAAAAAAAGACTAGATTTTATACTTGTCTCCTTGCACTATATTTCCTCTAGCATATCAATAAAATTATATTTCGGTCTAGCAAAAGAAAATTCAATATACTTTATCTTAATTTTGTCAAATATCCAACTTGGGAATGCACTTGCTAGGAATTAGCCAGATTGCTTATCATTTCGCTAGAGTTGGATACCAGATTGCAATGAGTTTATCTTACTAACATATATAGCAGAAGAAGAGATAAAAAATATTGTATTTTCTCTTCTGTCTTCTTTTCAAAATTATATACTACATGTTCATGCAAGGGACGGTTTTCTTTTCCTACTAGCTAAAAGACTGTGACCTGCAGGGTTCTTGATGTTCTAGAGCTAATAAGAACGCAAATTGGAGGCCACAAGCCCAAAATTTTGACACACAACAAAGTATAATGTTGAAAACTTACAGTATCCCATTTGCTCTCCATCTTTTAGCTGGAGAATATGTAAGGTCAAAGAAACCTTGTAGCTCTCTTCTTGCCTTTATTGATGGAGACTGTTGTTGCATGCATGCATGCTTGCTTGCTGATGTAAGTGATGATTTACAATGTAATTAATTAATAAAGTTGCTCTTCCAGAAGAGTTCAACTTTTTGCATTAAGCTTTGAACTTAGCATTGTGTTAATTGTAGGTGAATATTATTGTGCTCGTTTTCAAACTTGAATGTTTTGGGTACCTTTTATATGATATATATACAGATATATATATATATATATATATATATATATATATATTGCAAATCCCATCCAATGAGAGACTATTTATAAAGTTTGTCAAGGAGTTTGATATAAAATCAATATATGCGTATTGAAATACACAATTTTTGTAGTCAAGTAGATAATGAGAGAAATATACATATACATATTGCTCAACTTTTAAGTTTTAGGAGATAAATGTTAATTTGGGTTTAACTTCTCTGTAATTCAATTAAGTCAAATTAACAATTTAGGTGCTATATAAAAGTATCATAAAATGCTTTATACATGTATAATATATAGTTCAAAGTTTTTTTTATTGGTTAGAATATATATAGTTCAAAGTTGGAATCTTAATTATCAACCTTAATTTTTTTGTTACAAAAAAAATTTAAGAATAGAGAGCTTACCTCATTTCCAAGAGAGGATTCAAACATATGTTTTGCACAAAAGACTCACATCTGAATAATTTGCACCAACCCTCGTTGACATGAGCTTTAACAATTATTATTAGATTATAAAATTTTGTGATTAGCTATTATCCTTAATAAATTCATCTACCGTGAAAATCCGTTGTTTTGACATTTGAGTCTTTTACTTTTTTTTTCCCTCATAGACATTTGAGTCTTTAATGGTTTGTTGACTTTGTTATTATCGTCCAATCTCCTGCCTCTCCTTTTCTTTTCTTTGGAGGAAGTAACTTATTGAGAATCAAACTAATCAAATGCAATAAATACTAATCTTTGTAAAGAATCTTCAAAGTTACTTTTCAAAAGCAGTTAATGGAAATTTAGTCTTTTCAAAAAAGAATCTTCGAAGTTAAGAAACATGTGGCTTTGGATGAATTTATCAACAATTCATTCAATCAAACAAATAATGGACCTGCGGATTTTGACTGAGTAGTAAAAGAATTTATTTCTCTTTAATAAAATATTTTGTCGGTAATGCCATTAATTTTGGTACTGACAAAGAATAAATAATGGATTAATATGATGTTTTGGATTGTGATCTTCAACACTGGACAAGGAAATCTATAGCTGACTTGGGCTTACAAGGTGACAATTGAAAAGTTCTGAACCCACCAATGAAGCCGACTCAGAGACATTTGCCACCAACTCTAATAGTAACTCGGCCACTTGATCCAACAATTATGGAGCACCAATCAAGCCTAATACAACCTGCCTTTAATATCACCATGAGAATTGAGCACTTCATGAAATCTTTCATGTGTTCCTAACTAGGAAATGAAACTATAAATAAGAACAACTTATTCAAATAAATCTATATATAAAAAAAATTTATATTTGATACAGGTGAATCATATTCATACCACCAAACTAGGTCTTAGTCATTTCTACATAATTCACAATATAAGCTCTCTTGTAGCTTTCTGAATAGTCTTGTTTTCTTTAAAAGTAAACGGTTCTCTAGTTTTTTCTGTTGTATCAGGCCATTGAAAGACAGACCCTTTTACTACCAAGAAAGTTTGCCCACAAATAACCATGTTTGCTCAGATTATGTAGGATAAACTTCTACATTAGTTTTTTTGGATATGGTTCTTGTGAAGGGTTTGTTCAGTTGTAGCAATTCAAACTCGAAGGAATATCAATCTCAAATTACGTTTTAGATTGAATACTCGTTTTAAAATTTAATATAAATTTTATATACCAAAAAGGAACTTCATTAAATATCCCTTCTTATCAAAACAAATGTATAATCTTATCTTATTCAATTAAAATAGTCATATGGTGATGATGATGCACAAGAAATGCATGGCAAAAGCTATTAATACCATATAGAAAATAATACATTGGTTTCAAATCATAAAGGATGTGATATTTGCATGCCAATTTCATGACAGGTAATTTCAAATTAACAATTACTAGAATTTGAATATTAGATTTATTAAAAGTTATTTTTTAAAAGTGATTATCTGAACCATTTGAGTTAAACTTTAAGTTTAATATGGCTTTATACATCTTTTTGACCACATATAAAAAGACTAGCTCCTTATTCCTTTTGCTCAAGGAAAATATTAAAGCTGCATTCTGCTACATAAAAACACACAAGACAACGAGGCTCCTTATCTTTCTAATCCTAATTTTCCATATGCCATGTTGCTGAAAGCATAGCTACTAGCTAAAGTTCTAATCATATAACAGCAGAAAAGCTAGGCATCGTTTTAGAAACGGTGAAGGGCAGAGAATCAAAGCAAAGCAATGACTCTTTACAAAGGATAAGATAATTGAGTTGTCCTCCTCATCATCTTCCAACTGAATGGAGCTTGCTCAAGTCATAAAGGAGAGTATATGGCAATTAGCTTAAGTTTCAATCTTTCAAAAATTACTTTTTTTTTTATTATTTTTTAAGTGAAGATCAAGAAAACCATCTAGTAATGATAACGAAAAGCATTAGATTAGATTGGACATTGGAATTTGTTTCTTTTCTCTCATTTCCTCATCAACTCATGTCTCTGTCAGATTGAGAGGAACATCAGGTTGTATAGCAAACGTGGGAATGGACCCATTGGGTGAAGTGGTTCAAGTCGTATAAGATAAGTGTTCCAATGGGATACTCTCGCTTTGGGGCTCAAGCAGCCATTGCCAAACTGTATAGAGCTTTAAATCCATCCCCATAGGAAATGATATATATTTCTTGTGGGGTTTTGGGTGGTTAAAGTCCTTGGCCTCAACGGCTGTGACATTGACTTACATGCACCATGTTAAGAACATGGATTTGATTTGATTTGATCACTAAAAAAATCAACCTAAAAAAAAATTGGTCCAAAACGTGGGTTGGGGTTAATTTTTTTCTTAATAATTATGAGATGAAAGTTGATGTTGTTTGAATTCGAATCCAAATTTTATATCACAATTTTTTCCTTAATAATTTGATTAAGAGAAAAGTGAATGAACAAATTAATTACTATGTTCTCAACTCTCAAGGATCAAATATACCCGTCTTCACACAAGCAAAAGTGATATTTTTGGATTATGAATAAATTGTTGAAAATTGACTATTTTAACGTTCATCATGCAGAATAGAACAGAAAAATTGAAGTTATCAATCATTATTTTATGAAAGGCAAACCAAGTTTTTAAATATCCTAACCACTTGCATTATGAGCAAAATCATATGTTGATTTGATCTTCATCCATTAGGTCGTACTAGTAATCATGGCTTACATTTTCTCCATCTTTATCATTCTTTTATATGCTTATATTAATTATGGTGACGATGAAAAGCGACATTAGTCTAAGCAAAGTCCATGTTATTACAATAATAGAATGTGTAAAGGAGAAAAAAATGATACTTTAATATTATTGAATAAATGAAGAATAGAAAGGTTTATATACAGAGGAGAAGAAGTGTCACATCCCATAATATACAGTATTTACCACATATTCACATTTACAGTAATAGTTGGACTGCCTGCGAAGTTTTTACCTCACACTTTTTAAAATAGTAATCACTATTATAATGAAATTAAATCAATATCTGATAAAAATATTTACTGTAAAATATTATGTACAGTATTTACACGTGTTCTACATTCCCTGTACATGAAATATACAAATGTAGTACTGTACAAATATGTCTAAACAGGTACAAGAAAATAATACCTCCAAGATCCACTCTGTGCTACCACCGGGCAAATTATAACGCTGCCAAATCTGTGGAATGGTATCACTGTAGATAATCTGTGGAGTGGAAAATAAAGGGGTGAGCAAACCTCGGCTCAGTAAGAGAATTGTATGCAATTTGATATCACGAAAACTATATGCAGCAAAATCCTTAATTTCCTATTGGTATGCTAGGTACACTAAAAGGAAGGATACTATAGTCGGCCAGGTAATCCAGATGGAGCATAGAAAGTATTTTGAAATACCTATCTTGTCCCGAAAACTCAGAGCAACTATAGCGAGCAGAAATTTAATTTAATGTAAAATTTATTTAAATATTCACTGCATATAAATATTTCACATATTTGAGTAAAATAACTCGTTAAATCATATAAGTCAACATTTGAAAACAATTTGATTTCCATCATTGAAATCATCACCTTGACACGTGTAACAATAAAATAAACTGTTCAAATATAATACCAATTCAGTGATAAAACACTTCGGTAAATAGTACATTTCATTAAATATCATAAATATCAGTAATAACACATGAAATAACAATGGAGATCAGGCAACACCCTAATGATATCATGCTATAGATTCCCATAGGGAAACAGTAATAATAAACACGTGAGATCTATGGCCATAATCTATAAATGTCTTCGGTCGTACACTGAGCAGGTGTTAACCAGGACGCTGAAGACAGGCTCAATGTCAACAGCTTCACACATGATATAGTAACACATGAACACGTGAGCGTGATATGGGGCCTAATAGTCTCAAAACAGTATTTACACAGTGATATCCCTTTTATGGAATTTATTTATTCAAATAAAACTTCACTCAGTCTATAAAGGAAAATCATAATAAAATAGTGAATATTAAATTGAAAATAATTTATAAAATATTCACTATTCAACATTTCACTTTACGAATCACATGTTCCACTATAAAACACTTGGGATGAATTTTCGATACTTTAACTTTTATTGAAATCAGTAGTATGAATATTTATGTAGACACCATTTTTGTCCGGTTCTTTTTCAAACATTTTTAATTAATTAGTTTTTATATATCTTATCATTGATTTTTTTTATTTTTGATTTTTTTATTTTATTTTAGATTTAGAAATAAATTTTGGATTTTGATTTTTATAAAATATAATAAAAAGGGAAGGAAATCAGAATTAATTTTGATAGGAAAGCAGACTTAAATGAGACTATTAAAGATTGAAATTTAAATTTTGTGGAAAGAAAAATCAGAATTAATATCGGATTTAAGATCCGATTCTTGAAATCTAAAAATTTCCTAAAAGATTGATTATTGATTTTTATTACCTAAAATAAAAACCTAGGTCTATTTAAATAACAACACAAGAAGAAAAAAGGAGGGGGAAAAAACCCTAAGACCCTAGAAAGAAAAAACCTAGTTGGAGAAGAAAAAGAAAAAAACCCTAGCTAGGGCCACCTTCACCATCGTTCCCTGCCACCGGTGCTGCCTCTCCATTGCTGCTGCGTTTCGATCCCTGTCCATTATCTTCTACTGTGTCCATCATCACCTCATCCCGAAACTGCTGTCCTGCACCAAGTTTTACTGCCCAGCTGCACCGCTTGACGCACTACGCCCCTGCCCCATTTCTACTGCACCTGGCTCTACACCGCTGCAGTTACTGCATCGTTGTTGCTTCCCTGCTTGCACCACTGCTGCTGCCGTTCGCTGCTCTGTGTGTCCCTGCGTCTGCTGCCGTTGCTACCTTCATTGTCGCACCCAACATTCTTGGCTGCACCGATCAAAGCTGCTGCGTGTGCCTTGCCTCTGCAAACAACTTGCTGCCACCTCCCAACCGAGCCATCCTGATCAACCTTCATCCTCAAAACCTTGGCCACCGCCCCAACTTCATCACCACAGCCAGGTTCCTCGCTGCAGTATCCTCAGCTCATCATCCCATCGTTCATCCTTGCCGCCTCGTCCTCTTCAACCCAAGTCGCACTTCTCCTACACTGCTTAGTTGCCGAACCTCCATCTTCCTCCAACTGCTCTCCATGCTGCTGCTTCCTATCATCTCAAGCCCGAGTCACCTTATTACGCACCAAACAGCCCTGCACTGAAGTCATTCAGCCCACTCTTCTGCTGAGCCCGTCCCTTGCCAACTCCTCCATTGCTGCGCCTATTGCTGGTTACACTACCTGCACTACACCACACTTTGCCTTTCCTCGCTAGCTTGCTGCTGCTTTGAGGAGTTTTCTTGCCCAATAGCCGCTGCTGTAGGCTGCCATTCTCTTGCCTACATAGTCACATGGGTTGCTACAAAATAAAGGAAAAGCTTAAAGAAAGGAGAGTGGATTGAACGGCATAGCTTTAGGAGGCCTTATTACACAGCCTCTGTATTCATCTTCACCACCTTCAAGCTATTGACCATGCCTATCATCTTTATCGTGTCATCACTGCATCTTCACCCTGTTGCACAATCATCACTTCTAACGTGAAAGAAGGAAAGTAGTCAGAAGAAAGACAAGAAAGAAACGTGAAAAGAAAAGAAAATTGCAAGAGAAAGGTAAGAAATATTCTGACAATAATAACTCCTTTCATCCTTGTTCACATACATATTGATTATTCAAATGCTTTTGTATCTTTTATACATCACGTGTGTCAGAAATTTTTTTTTAATAATGCTGTTTATTAATTTGTCATAGTTGGTTTTAGTTCTTATTATTTTAAGCATGTACTAAATATATTTTTAGGGTATTTACGAAATTTTTATTATTATTTCAGTTAATTTACTATTCCGTTTTATTTGATTAACTTATTTTATTTTATTTATTTTTACTAATTTATCTATTTTTTTTAGGTTTAGAATTAGATTTGTTAACCAACAGAAATTAAAAACCAAATTAGCCTAAAAATAAATCTTTGTACAATAAAGTAAAATTAACTAAAAATTAAATGAAACTAAATAATTGAAAGAAGATGAATATGAGTTATACCGATGATGACATTTAGAGAAAGTTAATTGAGACATCTTAAAAATGTCTAGGTGAGAAAATTCTTTCTTAAGTTGAGCCAAATCGAAGGAATACTTTTGAAAGAATTTTCAATAAATTATAATCAATGTTTATTCTTAGTAAATTAAATATGAATAAAATATAAATGAATATAGATAAACAAATATAGATATGAGAACATAAATTAGACGAAAAATTAATAGGAAAATAATTAGTAATTAATAAGATTAGATAATAAAGAAATAAATATGAGTTATACCGAGGATGAAATTCCAAGAAAGTCAATTGAGACTCCTTGGGTATTTCTAGGTGAGATGATTCTTTCTTAAGTTGAGCCAAATTGATGGGATACTTTTGAAAGAGTTTTCGATAAAATATAATTCATGTTTATTAAATAAATATAAATAAATGAAATAAATAAAATCAAGATTAAAGTTAAAGAAATTTAAATAAAATTAGATAAGTGAATAAATAAACGAACTAAATAGCTTGGAATAAAATTATAGGATATAAAAAATATGAATTATACCGATGATGAAATTCTAAGAAAGTCAATTGAGACTCCTTGGGTATTTCTAGGTGAGATGATTCTTTCTTAAGTTGAGCCAAATTGATGGGATACTTTTGAAAGAGTTTTCGATAAAATATATTCATGTTTATTAAATAAATATAAATAAATGAAATAAATTAGATCAAGATTAAGGTTAAAAAAATGTAAATAAAATTAGATAAATTAACTAAATAGCTTAGAATAAAAATCATAGGAAACAAAAAATATGAATTATGCCAATGATGAAATTTCAAGAAAGTCAATTGGGACTCCTTGGATTTTCTAGGTGAAAAGATTTCTTTTAAGCCGAGCCAAATTGATGGGACGCTTTTAAGAAAATCTTCAATAAACCATGATTCATATTTATTCTCTAAATAAATAAAGTAAATAAATAGAATATATAGATAAATATAATACGAAATAAGATTAAAAAATATAGAGATTAATATGGAGTCGAAATTAGAGCCAAAGTTAGAAAGAATAAGATTTTTATAAATTATTTAATTGATCCGACGATGGAATTCAAGAAAGTCAATTGAGACTCCTTGAACATCTTGAGGTGAGGGGAATTTCTAAGATTGGAGCCAAATTGATGGAAAAATCTTAGAAATATTCCCAATATATAAGCATATCGAAATTAATATAAACACAAGGCAAATTGTAAAGATAACCTAAAACTAGTTGGTACCATTTTAGGATGGGCGTTGTAGGGGTGCTAATCCTTCCCTTCACGTAACCGTACTCCCGAACCCTAGTATCTTTGAACGTAGACCAAGCCTTATCCTTAGTTTGAATAGGTGACCAATCACACCTAGGTAGAATGGTTGGTGGCGACTCCTTTGATTTTAGTGTCTAGCTATTAGGTTTTCCGAAACTTAATACGTTATGACAATTTAATAAAAGTTTTTCGGTAAATTCACAATTTATGAAAAATAATAAATAATCCACTCTCGAGGCTAGGAAAATATTTCACAATGCACTAAAATATTTTACGGCATTTTTAGAAACATTTCTAATAAATTCCGGTAGCATGACAGCTGCTAACCTCCTATAATTGCAAACACAGTTTAAAACCACCAAATAACCATAATTCCACAGGATTCAGGGCAATTCATCTCCAAAATAATTTCATAAAATTATTAGCATGGAAAACATGCATTCATGATATCCTTACAAATTACACACGTGTCTCTTACCTGTCTGATTAAGTCGATCTTTCCGATAGCACCACACGTAGATCAATACTCCCGGGCTGCAAACCAATTCATCAAAAATATTTATTAACCTCCATTCAATTTTTGAACTATTTTCCTTAAATAATTGCAGCCACTTTATACACTGAAATTATTAATTCAGTATAAATTCTACCGATAGTAAAACCTAACTTCTTCGTTTTAAGTCCGATTTTAAATCCGACTGCACCAGTGGATTCCTCATAATTTTTACAGTCTAATAATACCCTAAATTCATCAAACGCAGTCGCAATTCCCCTTCCCCTTTGCTTGGCCAGAAATGGCATCTTGCCATACTTATGGTTTTTCTTTCATTTAACTATTATTTCTAGTTTAAACCTTAATTTCCTTTAATTTATCATCCTTTTCATGCCTTAAAATGCATAGAATCCTAACTCTTCATCAATGGCTGAAACCCTTGGAGTGTACTTGAGCGTTATTTAAGTCAATTCAATTAAATCTAATACTATAATCATGCTTAACACATATAAATTCTTCATTAACTACCATTAAAATAAAAGGAAAGTAAAACCATGAAAATACCTCTCTTTGGCCGAATTCCTTGGGTTGTTTTTCCTCTTGATTTCGCCACTTATTCAAAGGGCTATGGGTATAGGTTAGAGTGATTTGGTAGTTGGAATTTTGTTGAAAAGTGAGTGGTTTTTTACTTTTGGTAGGTTTTTCTTTCTTTTCTTCTCTTTTTCTATGGTGACCACGTGAAAGAGCGGAAGAAGGTGAAGAAATAGTGCCAGCTTGGAGAGGAATTTAGAGGCTTCTAGGTATGGCAAAATGACCATTTTGCCCGTAGTTATGAATTTTTCGAACATTTCTTGCTCTTAAGCTTTAATAATTTTTGTAACTAGGTAACTGAAAAATTCATATTCCATCACCAAAAATTATTATTAAACATATTTTAAAAAATGATGGTGGTTTGGTTTGGGTTTGGACCTATCAAAAATGTGAAATTACGAGAATACCCTTATCTGGTAAATCACGTAAATTTTTTATTTAGCTATCGATGTAATCTATCTATTAACATAGCCCAGGACTTATTTTCATGTAGAATATCATACTATTTTTACTTGGTCCAAACTCATTTTAGATTGGGCACAATTTATGAATATGCCAGCAGGCTATTTACTTAATTGTCATTTTCCAATTTGTTTTCATGCTTCTAAAAAACAACCTAAATGAGGGATTTTAAGTTTGAAATTCTTACCGTAGGCTTATTGGGCTCTTTAAATATTATTAGTCCAGTCTCACGTCCATCTAGGCATTTTAGAGCTTGTGGGGCCCACCTTACTGTACCGGTTCGTACTTGCGAAATACACAGGAATGAATAATGGTTGTCATAACGGCTTCGCGCTCGACGATTTTCGAAAAAGCATTTAAAAACAAAAAGGGAGTCGCCACCAATCTTTTTTATTAGGTGTGATTGGCCACCTGAAAACATTTATCTTTTCAACAAAATCTCAAAATTAATTAAGTTTTATTAAAAAGATAATCTTTTGGTCTACGAAAACAAAAATTGGGTTCGGGGGTACGGTTGCGCGTGGGGAAGGATTAGCACCCTCACGACGCCCGTTAAAAAACGGTACCATTATAATCATGTGTTATCCTTTAGTTTTAATAAAATGGTCTTGAATTTAATATTTAAAAATAATTTTTATTTTTATTACAATCAATTTTATTCTTTTTATTCAAAGCATTTTTTTGTAAAAAAATCATTTTGTTTTATTTTAAAAAGTTAAATTTTATTTTTCAAAAGTGAATGTAAACTTTTTTGTATTGAAAAATTAAATCAAATATCCCAATACTCTGGTAACATTTGAAATAATTTTCCTCACCTAGAGATTTCTTAAGAATCACTACTTGTGAGTTCTATAGAATCTCATCCTCGGAAGATTCACACTCGCTTTAAAAATTATTATGAATGCATATGATGCAAACAGCTAATGAATGATGCAAATGAATTTTTTTAATTTTTATATAAATATTTCTTTATTTATTTTAAATAAAAATTTTTATTATTGAAAAATTGCACTAAGTATCCCAATACTCTGGTAACACTTAGTGAACTTCTCTCACCTAGGGATCAGTTAAGAAATCACTACTTGTGAGTTTCATGACATCCCATCATCGAACATTTGTTTAATTAAATTTAAATTTCCTTATTAATTTCTTTTTTTAAAAACTTATTTATTTTTATTTTTAATAAAAAATAAATTATTGAAAAATCATACTAAGTATCCCAATACTCTGGTCACATTTAGTATGACTCTTCTCACCTAGGGATCAGTCAAGAAATCACTATTTGTGAGTTTCATGACATCCCATCATCGGGCAAATATTTAATTAAATTTAATTTTTATTATTAATTTCCTTTTTCAATTTTCTTTTTTAAAAATCTTATTTATTTTTATTTTTAATAAAAAATAAATTATTGAAAAATCATACTAAATATCCCAATACTCTGGTAACATTTAGTATGACTCTTCTCACATAGGGATCAGTCAAGAAATCACTACTTGTGAGTTTCATGACATCCCATCATCGGGCAAATATTTAATTAAATTTAATTTTTATTATTAATTTCCTTTTTCAATTTTCTTTTTTAAAAATATTATTTATTTTTATTTTTAATAAAAAATAAATTATTGAAAAATCATACTAAATATCCCAATACTCTGGTAACATTTAGTATGACTCTTCTCACCTAAGGATCAGTCAAGAAATCACTACTTGTGAGTTTCATGACATCCCATCATCGGGATTTAAATTATTTAATTAAATTTAAACTTTATTTCCTTTTCTTTGTTTTTTTCTTTTATATATATATTTTTTTACCATTTCTAATCAACAATAATTGATGAATATACAAGTAAAAGAAAAATTTTTAAAACTTTTATTTTGTAGCATGCATTAATAATAATAATAACAATAATAATAATAATAATAACAACATCCATAACAATAACAACAACAACAACAACAACAACAACAACAACAACAATAATAATAATAATAATAATAATAATAATAATAATATCAACAACAACACAATAATAATGATAATAATAATAATAATATCAACAACAACACATAATAATAATAATAATAATAATAATAATAATAATAATAATAATAATAATAATAATAATAATAAAAATAAAATTAAGAAAAATATACCTAAAATGAGGCTTAAACCCAAAGGAAAACCTTAGAAAACGGCCCAAAAAATCAAGCCCAACAGTAGGTTCAAGTGGGCTGACTTGGCTGGGCTGGGAGCGGGTCGAATCCTCGTTGGTCTGGGTCGCGCCGCCGATGGAGCGGCAGGGGTCTTCCTCCCCTTGCGGGTCGGGCGCGCGGACCTCGGGTCGGATCCGGGTCGCGCGCGGGTCACCAGCAGATTTTTTTTTTTATAAAAGCCTAATCTTTTTTTTAACTTCATTTTCCTTATTTCACAGAAAAAAAACTTCAGAGCCCTTCAAAGCTCCACCGGCCAGGCGATTTTCGGCCGCCGCTGGGGTCACCGTCGGCCGCCGTCGTCGGTTGGCCAAAATCGAAAAGTTCACCACTTTCCGATAGTTCTTTGTCTCCTCTATCCCGATCTGGCCTCCATTTCACCAAAAAATTTCCCTAAGCCTCCGAATCTGACCAAACCGAAAGCCCTTTTTCCCCCTCTTTTTTTGTTTTGGTTTCTCTGTTTTTCTTGGTGTTGATGGTTTTGGCTTTTTTTTTTTGGCTTGCGGATCTGTTGTGTTTTTTTGCAGGTGGGGGATTTGGATCTTAGATCTAGGGTTTTTGAAGGGGTCTCGGTAGTGGTTGGTGTTTGGGGTTTCGGTTTCTGTCGTGGGTTTGGGTTTTGATTTTCGATGGTGTGTGGTGGTTGAGCGATGGCGAGGTGATGCGGTGGTGTTGGGGCTGAGCGTGAGTGGTGGCTGAGTTTAGGGGTTCGAGATTCGATGGTAGTGTTTGGATTCTTTGGGTCGTCTGGTGGGAATGATCGGAGCTAGGTTTTGTGAGGGTCGAAAGGGCCGGATTCGGGATGGTGGGTGATGGCCGTCTGGTGGTTTCGATAGTGGTGGTTGAATGGTTGAGGGCTGGTGGCTTCGGGTAGTCAAGGGAGCTCGGTGGTTGAATGGTTGAGGGCTGGTTTCGGGTGGCTCTTGAGCCGTGGGGGTTGTGAATGGTGGGCCGAGGATGATGCTCAGGTGAATGGGGAGAGCTTGAAGCTTGGGCTCCTCTGTGGAATCGTCTCCCCCTCCGGTGGTCATCGAATGGGGGTTTTTTAGAGGGAGTAAGTATAGTGATGGTGCGTGATCGAGGTCTCGGTGTTGAGGGAGGGTTCTTGTAGGGGAGTGAGCTTGGGAATGGTGGCTGGCAGAGATGAGATGGGTGGCAGAGAAGGGTGACAGAGGGGAGTGGCCGGCGGGGATGGGATGGCATGGGGAGAAGGGCTTGGGTGGAAGCCGACGGGTATGGGGAAGGGTTTCCATTAAATGCTGATGGAACAGAAATAAAATAAAATGAAATAATCATAATAATAATAATCATAATAATAATAAAGAAAAGAAAAGAAAAGAAAATAATAATAATAATAATAATAATAATAATAATAACAACAAAACAAATAATAAAAAAAAAAATAAATATATATAAAAATAAGAATAATTATATTATTAGGACAAAATTAGGTGTCAACAATGGTGAGTATCTTTACATGTGCAACAGTACCTGAATATATGGTTCTCACAAGAAGCATTACCTGTCATAACAGAAATCTTATCAATTATAACTACTTTTAACTAACAACTATACAACTCACTTAGTTTCTATTTAAATACTCCCCCTCGAGATAGAGTGTAAATGTTATGAACACCCATCTTATTGATTAGAAAGAAAGCTGAGCTGGAAAGAGTGGTTTGGTGAGGAGATTTGCAACTTGATGATGAGAAGCAACATACATCGTTTTGAGAAAGCCTGCTTGAATCTTTTCTCGAACCAAATGGCAATCAAGTTCAATATGTTTGGTTCTTTCATGGAAAATAGGGTTGGCAGCAATGTGAAGGGCTACCTGGTTATCACAGAATAGAACCATTGCTTTGGGATGAGAAATGTGGAGATCTTTGAAAAGGCTGAACAACTAAAGCATCTCACAAGTAGCATTGGCTATGGATCGATATTCTGCCTTAGCAGATGATCTTGCAACAGTGTGTTTCTTTTTGGATTTCCAAGAAACAAGTGATTCACCAATGAAGATGCAGAAACTAGAAATTGATCTTCTTGAATCTAGATATGAAACCCAATCAGAATCAACAAACCTTTTAAGTTTAGCTGCAGATGAAGAACTGAAAAACAAGCCTTGAACAACAATGCCTTTAATGTACTGGAGAACCCTATAAACAACCTTCAAATGGGGAACTCTTGGCTTGGACATGGACTGACTTAGAGAGTTTACTGAATAGGACAAATCAGGTCTGGAAAGAGTTAAGTAAAGCAACCTTCCAATGAGTCTGCGGTATTGAGTAGGATCATTAAGTAAATCACCCTGGTCTTGTGTGAGTTTTGTGTTGGGATCCATTGGTGTCTTACTTGGCTTACAACCAATGTTTCTTGCATCTGACAATAGTAGTAGGGCATCGTATCTCTTAGAAAGTGAGATGTCTTTGCTGGATCGAGCTACCTCCAAGCCTAAAAGATATTTAAGATCTCCCACATCTTTGAGTTTGAAGCAAGCAATGAGATATGTCTTGCGCTGTTGCAGAATCATTACTTCTAATGACAATGTCATCAACATAGACTAGAAGAGCAAGAAATGAAGTACCATTGATCTTGGTAAACAAGGAGTGATTAAAAGCTGACTATTTGAAACCATATTGAAGTATGGCAGTGGAAAACTTTGAGATCCTAGTCTTGAGGCTTGTTTCAAGCCATATATTGACTTATGAAGCTTGCATACTAACGTAAAAGGTAAAACCTCCCCCTGTCTATCCTACCCAGGTGGTAAAGACATATAAACATCCTCTGTCAGTTCACCATGCAAGAATGCATTGTTTACATCGAGCTGTAAAAGTGTCCAGCCATTAATTGAAGCTAAAGCAAGTAGAACCTTGACAGTGACAAGCTTAGCAACAAGAGAATATGTGTCATGGTAGTAAACTCCTTATTGTTAAGTGTAGCCTTTAGCTATAAGTCGAGCTTTATACCTTTTCAAACTCCCATCAGCTCGAAGTTTAACTTTGTAGACTCAACGACAACTTAATGCTTTCTTTCCAAGAGGTAAGGAGGTTATAGACTAAGTGCCATTGTCTTCCAAGGCTTTCAATTCAGCAAACATAGCATATTGCCATTTTGGAGACTTAGTAGTTTGTGCATATGTTCTTGGTTCAGTGTATGAAGAGATGGTATTAACAAGAACTTTATAGGATGGAGACAATTTATCATATGCAAGTATTGAAGACAAAGGATGTGAAGTAGAAGAATTAGATGAGTAGTTGTGTAATAGTGATAGCCCTTAAGATAAAAGGGTGGATTTCTTGGACGTCAAGAAGAAGTTTGAGGCAAGGAATGTTGAGATTCATAAGACAGGAGTATGACATGGTGTAACATGATTAGAAGAAGATGATTTAAAAGGAAATATAGTCTCATGAAACACAACATCTCTACTGATATGAACAATATTAGTTTCTAAATCTAATAACTTGTAACATTTATAACTAGGGGGTAACCAATGAAATTAGAAGCAGATACTCTTGGAGTAAATTTGGTACAGTTTCTTTGTGGAGTACTAGCATAGCAGAGGCAACCAAATGTTTTGAGATGTGAATATAACGGTTTCTTATGCCATAGTAACTTAAATGGAGTTTCGTAGTTCAAAACTAATGATGGAATGTTGTTAATAAGATAAGGTAATGTTAAAATGCTATCACTCCAGTATGACAAAGGTAACTTGGATTGAAAAATTAAAGCTTTTACTACATTGAGTATGCGCTAGTGCTTTTTTTCAACAGCAAAGTTCTGTTGTGGAGTATCAACATAGGAATGATATGAAATAATTCCTTTTGTTTTGAAAAAATCACTAAACAATAATTTTGGAGCATTGTCTGATCGAACAGACTTTAAAGAAACACCAAATTGATTTTTATTAAGAAGTAGAATCTAGGAAACACAACTAGGACATCTGATTTGGATTTCAACATGTAAACCCATGTATATTGATTACAATTATTCATAATAGTTAGAAAAAACTTGTATCCTTCAATACATATTAGGTGAAAGGGTGTGTACTAATTGAAATAGATCTTTTGAGAAAGAATTGTTACAAGGACATGGTAGTCTTTTTTGTTTAGTAAGGGGGCAAACAGAACAATGAAACATTTTTGATATAGAAGAGACATGTAAATCATCTTTAAATGTTTGAACTTTTACAAATGAAGGATGGCCTAATCTATAGTGCCATAGTTCCTTTGGTGTAAGCGAAACAATATTACAAATAAAAGAAAAACATGAATTTTGAAGAGATTGACAGTTAGAGCTAAGAACATATAGATTTTCAACACGCCTACCCATTCCAATAATTTTGCCTTATGTAGGGTCTTGGATTTCACAAGATGCAGAAGAAAAATTAACAATGTAGTTGTGTTGTTAAGCAAGAGTACTTATAGAAATTAGATTAAACTTAGAATCTGGAACAAACAAAACATTTTTTTAAGATTAAGTTGTTAAACAACTAAACATAGCATATTGGAGTTATGGCAATGGAATAACCATTTAGAAGTGTAACATATGAACTAGGTACTTTGGTAGTAGATCTGAAAAGAGCAAGGGAACAACAGATATGATGTGTTGCTCCAGTGTCAGTATCCAATCAGAATGATAAATGAAAAGACCATAACGAAAAAAAGCAAAGGAGAATGTACCACTGAAACATGAGACCATAGGCTCAGGCTATTAACATTCTGGAATGTCTCGAGTGCTATGTTGTAGTTGAGAGTTAAGGAATGCAATGAGCTATTGGCACTGATTGTTGGTTAAGGGTGCATGATTCTTAGAGGAATCATCTTTGCTGGAACTGACTTGGTTGACATGTGCTTTAAAGGCTTGAGGCTTTCCTTTGAATTTATATCTAGGTGGATATCCAACCAACTTGTAACGTTTTTCAACTGTTTTTCAACTGTATGGCCTAACAGATTGCAATGTTTACACAAGGGGCGATCTTTCTTCCCTTTAGGAGCAAAGTTACTAGATGATACAGCTGCTATGGTAGCCTCATTCTGAGCATAGGAATCTAAAAAAGGGAGAACATACTGGTTGATGACCCTCTAGCATTCTTCTTGTACAACTAGAGAGAATAGCTTGTTAACAGGAGGAAAAGGGTCCATCATAAGAACTTGTGCTCGACTTTGTGCAAAAGAATCATTTAAACCCATCAAGAATTACATCACACATTCTTGTCGATGGTTTTCTGACCATGGACTCATGCCTCCACAAGAACAAACAAGAATTGGTTGGTATTCCTTTAGTTCATCCCAAAGAACCTTTAATCGAGTATAATAGGTGCTGACATCTAAAGAACCTTGCTATAGAGCAATGAGATTCTTCTTAATCTGAAAGATTCGTGGTGTATTACCTTGTTGAAACCTATCTTTCAAGTCATTCCATATCTCACATGCGGAGGAATAATAAAGAAAACTATCAACAATCTCACACACTACAGAATTTAGAAGCCAAGAAATGACCACGCTATTGTATCAAATCCATGATCCATGAAGAAGATCTTCAGTTTCTGGTTTGAGAAGTGTTCCATCAACAAAGCAAATCTTATTCTTGGTTGTAAGTGCCATTAACATTGCCCTACTCCATGTATTGTAGTTGGAACCAAGCAACTAATAAGAAACAAGAATTATACCTAGATGATCTCCATTATGCAAGAAATAAGGACTACTTGAGTCATCTGAGGAGGGATTACCAATCACAACACAATTGGTAGTGGTGTTGTTACTTCCTCGAGCTATGTCAACAGTAAGAATTTATGAAAAAAAATAAATTTAGCATATGGAAAGAAGAAAAAATTCCTTTGATACCATATTACAAGAACAGAATATGTAAAGGAGAAAAAAATTAGATTTTTATATTATTGGATGAATGAAGAATAGAAAGATTTATACACAGAGGAGAAGAAGTATTAACTGTAATAATAGGAATCTTATCAACTATAACAACTTCTAACTAACAACTATATAGCTTACTTAATTCCTATCTTAATGCATGTCAAAAACTTAATGATAACTTAAAATATAGAGTAGATTAAGTAAACACACATTGATTTAGACAGAAGAATCCCAATTGACCCCTTTCATTACATATCACAGTAGTCAAATATAAATTTCTTTTCCAATTCGGTACAAACCAAAGAATTCGTGATTTTATAACATTAAATTATAAAAAAAATTATAAAGTAACCGTTACCATTTAAAGTATGTTAAAAAAAACTAATTAATAAACTAGTTTCACTTTTAGGTAGCTTTCAATTGAAAACTATGAGCTAAAAAACTTGGACTCTGGTTTCTCTTTTGCTAAGGGTAAGGTATATTCATTGAAAGTAGGAAATTGCACTAAAATTTTGATGGTATTAGACCAATTCGTTCTAATCTATTGATAAAGGGAGAAGAAAATTTGTTTATACACCAATGTAGGAATGTTGAAACCTTTTCTTCTTTTTTTTTTTAATGTAGAAGTTTGTTAGGGTTTTGACTTTTGACTTTTACAAGAGGAAAGAAGTTATTTTATAGTTTCCTTAACGTTAAATTTGAAATCTTTATATTAGTAATTTTATGTTTTAACTTGAGAAATTAGGTTCAATTTGATGCTCATGACTAAAAATTATGATTTAAAGTAATCACGATCACAAGTTTTTATTTATTTTTGTGATTAAAAAAATTATCTCAATATAATTTTTTTTAATCGAAATTTAATATGTATTCATTTACCATTGTGTTTTTATGATTAAATTTAACAATTACAATAAAATGTAACTCAATTTTTTGTCAAATGATAATTTTAAATATAAAAGATGAAATCATTGCACAGGTCAAATGATGGCTCTACTTTTTCTTCATGCTCTAAGTGATCAGCTCGAATGTCTGCCTTCGAAAAGAAATGCAATTCATGACAATGATGGCTCTACTTTTTCCTTTTTCTTTCGAATTTGTAAAACAAATGAAACAATGGATTTGAATGCTCCCCGTTGGCAAATATTAGGATGTATCCCACAAAAAAACAAATGGGTCTATTTCATGAAAAGTCCACAAAATATCGTTAATTTGCATTTTTAGGCCCACCTGTTATCACTATTCGGCCCACTAAAGACATTGACAAGGACCCACCAAATTCCAAAGGCTACAAAGAACGAAAATGTAGACTTCAATGGATAGGTAATTTTGTGTACGAGGCAAACTCATCCATATTTCAGATAACCTATAATTCTTATGGCTACCCAAATTTTTTTTTTAAATCATTAAGAGGTGCGGTTAAGATTGTTTCGATTCGAACTGAAATCTTTTAGTACGTTATAACTTTTTTTTAATCACTCAATAAAAATTTATTGGCTCCAATATCTCTTGAAACATAAGGCTGTTTTGATGGATTATGTTCATGTTAATTTCAACCGGGACTCATTTGGTTTTTCTGATGTGTCAACTTGCCTTGGCCCTGCCCTTTAGCACTTCTGCTGATGTGTGTAATCCTAATCCAAATTTCCAACTAAAACTTTAGGGTACATTTATTTTTATTATTATGTTAGAGATAACCCATTTCATTCCATTCATCCAAAAATTTAGAGAAAAAAAAAGTCTACAAACATACATATTCAGTTCAGACATTTGTATTGATCTTATAATCCTTCAATTATTTAAAAGATTATTATTTGATACACTGTCAGTATTTAATTTTTATATATTGTCAATAAACTATAATATGCCGCTTCATTAAATGATGAATTTTAAAATGAAAATTCATGAAATAATAAGTTGTCATGATATTATTAAATAACAATATATGCAATTTACAAATCGATAGTAAATCAAATATAAACGCTTATTTTCAAGTACGAACATTTGTCTGTATTTCTCCACCCAAAAAGTTAAACTTGAATAACCCATCTTAATATATAAAGAGGTCAAAGATTGCTCCTTGCATTTTTTCCATTTTGCAGCTGTTTCAGCCTCAAAAGGGGTGGTTAATTCTGCCTGATGCACTGGTGGTTTGCTATTCCGGTCGCATACAGCCTGCTGCATGAACAAATGGACCAAAAGTCCATATCTAGCAAAGTTAGCAGGTCCTAGTCCAAAATTTTCAATTAGTTAAAGATCCATGACTGCTTAACTTAATCTTAATCTTAATCTTAATCTGACCCTGCCTTGGAAACTATATAAATGTAACCAAAAAAATGAAAACTATATAAAAGTGTAACACTAAAAGCAAATCAAATTAGAGTTGAATGTGAAATTAGGCAACTCCAACTTTAAATGTGAGATTGCTTGTTCATTAGGGAAGTGCGATGGACTATGACATTGACAATTACTGCTTTTCAGCCACAAATTAAAAACACCCCTTAAACTTTTGAACCAAACCAAAAATTGTTAGTGGACTGGCAGTTCAAGATATGGGTTAAAATCCATTCAGCTTTTTGTTTTTTTCTTTCGGTCCTGTTTGGAGGCCAAGAAACTAAAGAAAGATAAGGTGAGATTAAGTTTGGCGAAGTAAAAGAAAATAGAAATGCTAGCTCCATGCTATAGGAGATAATGTCATGCAGGGCAAAGCAGAATTTATCACTTAATAAATTGTATGTTTTCTTTCTTTTTTTTTTGTTACAAGGGAAACATTAAATAATTGAGAATGAGAGTGCTTGAATTCGAACTCAATACTTACAATATGCCACAATTCATCTTTAATCACTAGGTCAAGAGGTTGTTAGCGTATGTTTTCTTTCTCTACTTATCAATAAACGATGCATTATCCAATTTAATTCAAAATTTTAAGATTTTATCTCAAAAAAATCTTACAAATATAACTAAATTTAAGTTTTTACATATAACTTGTGTCGGATACTCGTACCGTTTCGAGAGGAGATTGGAACTGTACTACACATTATTCATTCTTCTTTATTGCTGAGTTATGTTAATTTATTGTGCTACCATTTTTCTGATTTCATCATTAATTAATCTGTTTTTTTTAATAAGTACATTGAATGAGAAGTTACATCATAAGCAAATATTTGATTTCTAGAATTTATAATCATATATAACTTAATTTAATTACTCAACTAACTAAATTAATATATAATTAGACTAAATAATTGAATTCAATCTCACAAACACTAAAACTTAAATTTCGAACTTCAAAATTTCAAAATTGATTCTTGTCATTAAACTAAGGCTACATTGGCACACGTCTTATTTTCGTATTAATCCAGCAGTTGCATTTTTTCAAATGGTAGAATAAAGCAATAATAATAATTATGTTAAGTGTCGCAATCCAAATTGTTGCTACACAAAAACATGACCAGCAAAATCCTCACAATCAAGCTGATAGTAACTAAAATATTAGAGGAACTGAAAAGCAATTCACATAAACACTCCCCCTGATAGATTTGACACTTAGAACCTAAATTACTATCTACTAACTCAAACAAAATATTGCAAATTGCATGCAAATGACAACTTTCATTTTTAGCTAGCATAAATTTCAATGAACTTAAATTTCACATGTAATTGGAACTTACTACATTAAGAAAAGAGAAGCAAGATTAAGTCCAACTCTGAGTAGAAAAATACATGAACTTGCTACTACATTAAATAAAAATAACTCGAGTGAAATTATGATAGTTTAAACTTTCATACAATTCATTTGCGAAACACGCATAAATATGTCCATGAATCAAAATTTAATTAACTGAAAACCAAAATATTTTTACAAATTGTTTTTATTAACCAATTGACATAATTTGATAATCAATTGATTAACTGAATTAAATTCTAATTCATTAATTGGACTAAAACAGAAATATGAACATCTTTAAACAAAAATACACAAAAAGATCTACTTTAGAATATTTGATAAAAATAAAATGTAATCCGTAGATAAAATATTAAATTATTAATTTTATTGATTAAAATTTATTTTTTACAATCTTAAATATAAGAAATTAATTATTTTGTTTGGCTCGAACCTTACGTGCTCTACACGACAAAATCGTTATTATCTCAATATCTTATTCATTTTTGAAGGGTTTAGGGTGCCTCCTAATTAATAAAATCCCTACGTGCTAGAAATTAAAAGGACCACCCACTCTTACATGTTGACTAATACTAAGAAGCATCCAGATTGATTAGGAGTTTGGAATTTAGGCAGGGGCAGCTAATTCACATGCTAGTATTCGAATAAGTCAAATTTTTCTTGGATCAGCGTCAGTTACGTAGTGCTAGTTAAAATTAATTTTATATTCAATATAATACAAAAATACTTTGTGATTTGCATAAAAATATAATTTAAAAAAAAAAAGAAATTACTACTACTTTTGCTTTTGCATGATTCAAAATCTAATATTAGATCTTTATATGTGTTTCAAAAAATTATAACTAACCAAAATTTGATTTTATCGATTATTTGTTCGCTTCGATGATCAAATATTTTCCATTTGAGTACCAATTTTCTCTTATTGATGTTATCCGAGATATATAATAAGTTGGATAATTTAAGTGATAAAATAGCACGTGTGTGTTTCAATCTAAGAATTGAATCAATTTATTTATTTTCAAAATACTTGATTTATTGAATAATAAATATATATTATTGAATCACGGATCAAATATTAAATATGATAATTGCATGTATGTATTATATTTATTTTGTGTTAAATACGTATAAAATAAAAATATCATTACGTTGACACATTAAATGCGGAATAAATTTTTTAATTTTTGTTAAATTTATATATATTTTTTATATTAAAATTTTAATTTGTATCATTTTTATATTTTTTTCATACCGTGTATATATCGTATTATTATATTGTATTTAAAAATACTCATTTATTTTTTGGTATAAACTCTCATCCGTTTTAACGATTTGAGATTAATCTCGTTTGGGACTTAGTTACAATTAAAACTATTCATCTCTCTCTAAAAGTATGTCTAGTGGAGATCGAATTCAAAATTTTTTTTCATAAATTTAATTTATATTATCAACTGAATTATAATTTATGAATAAAAATATCCATTTATTATATATTCATAAGCATATAATGAAATTTAAAATCTTATTTGCGATCAACTCGTGAAAATTTAGTCTAAAAAATTCCAAGGAACAAGTGGAGGAAAGTGAGAATGTACCTGAAACTGAGGATAAAAATTAATAATTCAGGAAAACTTCGAGCAGCTTTTTTGAGGAAAAAAACGTTTGTGACAGAGAAATCTCACTTTTTTGACATTGAAAACAACCATAAATTAAATAGGACAAACGCCGCCGCCTATTTTCATTGTTTCTGCAAAAAAGAAAGAAACCATTCAAACCAAAGCATGTGCCTATGAATGAGATCCACCAATGCCTGGTTACCCTTTTCGCTGCCATCACCACGCGCCGCTCATGCACTCGTGGACGCCGCATTCCCTGGAAGCTAGGCGAATGGTGTGATTTTGCTTTGCCGTTGAAAATTTGATTGCTTGTGCAGCAAAGTTGAATGTTTGTGATTGGAGGGTAATTAGGTTTTCGAATTAGTTGTAGCATTATTAAAACCCAAGCTTAATTTTCAAAGTCCAGATTGATGATGAAAATTCACTTCAAATTCTAAAATAACAATATTTAATTGAATCAATGCTATTATTTATATTTAAATAAATGACTAAATTACAGAAAATATCTTATAGTTCGAATAAAATAAATTTGCTTCTTCAAGTTTAAAATTTAATTATAGTATATTTATTTTCATTACTTTTCAACCTAGAACCGTTAATTATACTATATTTTTAATACTTTTTTAGTTCAATTTTGGTAGACGCAAATAAAACTAAAGAGACAAGTATTGATTTTCTTTTTAATTGATGGAAAATAATTAAATATTAATAATATGTCATAGTTTTTTTAATTAATTGATTAAAAAATTATTGACGAGACAATCATTGATAATCAATAAATCATGAATATATGGACTGCAGGTTGGTAGCAAGAAAGACAGATTATGAATAAGTTGGCAATCTTTGTTGAGAAATACTTACAAATATCTTGTTAAAATGTTTATTTTGATTTTCACAAAGTATTGGTCTTAACATTAGAAATTTTCAACTTCATCAATTTTTGGAAATCAGGAAAAGGAAACCTTTTCTAACAATATATTATATATGAATATCTAATATACTATCAGTGAAGTTTTTTTTATTCTATAAGTGGGATTAAAATAATGACACATATTTTATTTCAGAACAAAATATGTGATGTCTATACAGTACGAAAAGGAGGAAACTTAACTAGCTAGCTTTCATGTGATGTCTATACAGTACGAAATTTATATATTTTTAATTTTATATATAATTGGGGAGTGAGATTAAAATTTTTTGGAGTTTAACTTAAATTTTCCAGCATATCACAGTTTTTTTACTCACTTGAATCTTTTATTAATAATTAATTTGGTTAAGTTGGGACTTAATTTTATGATCTAGCCAACGCATGTCAAATATACCATGTTTGAGTTCGTATTAAAATTTCAATCTTTTGATTATTATACAAAAAATATATATTATTTTTTTATATGATTACTGCCAATTTTATTTCTTTAATTGATAAAAAAAACACCCTTATATATTGTTAGGGTGTCCCATATCCCATTAGAATAAAGTAAGTTTATCTTTGAGCCAATCCAAACAACTTTATTTATATTCACCTAAGAAAATTTATAACCTTTCTATAGTCTCACAGTGTGTTCGAATTCAAGATAATAATAAAAAAAATAAACCTCTTTCATTACTTTAATCCGTCAATATTTTTTTGATAGGTTTTTGATAACTTTAATTCACTTTTACAGTACTACCAAATCCCCAACCCATTGTTTTATGAATCACCCACCTTTTTTCTTTTGGTTGAAACCCATCGATTTTTATTTTCTATGACTATTCCGGAGTCAGGAGAAGTAGAGCGTGGTTAGGCTTGTCCCCCTCCCAACACTGGCACTCCATACACAAGTCAAGATTCGAACCCTAGCCTTGCCACCCACGCCAACCAATTGTTGGTAATTACCCCCCCTTTATTTGGCTTGGAGTGCATTGTAAGAAATGCCAAAGCATTTATCATTGGTCGAAAAGTAATGGCAAATTTAGAAGTTTGGAACAAAGAATCATCAATGTATTTGGCAATTGCTAGAGGAATTAGAACCTCAAAAGAGTTTATATCATTGTGGAAATTATACTTATAATAATTAAGAAGGAATCATCATTGACTTAAGAAAAATTTACCAATTAATGAAGGGGTTTTAACAAAGTATTGGGAGATTCCTATAGTACTCTAATATTTTTCTTTAACAATAAGCTTAAGAAATATATTTTTTTATGAATGATTGCCCAAATAAAATGTATATGATGCTAAAAGGATTGGTTTGATAAGTAGAAGAACATTTTTCGTTAAATGAAAAATTGGATAAGCTGAATTTATATTTGAACATTCATTTTTTATTCCATCAGGTGTAATTGATGATAATGATTCAAAACATTCTCATTTATTCTATTATTTAACATTTTTTATCACCAAATTAACCTCACACTCGTAAAGTATGAATTTCAATATATATTAGTTGGTTGAAGAATTAGTAGTGAAAATATTCTAAATTTGACGTCACATTTTCACAATTATTCGTGTCAATCAAAATTTCTGTTTTTGACATTTTATGATTTTAATGATTCATGCTTCATTTCATTTGTGTCATTTTATGATATACAAGTACTATTGGAATCCAAGCAATTGTCTCGAAAGATGATCAAATTTGAAATAGTAGTAATTCTTATGATTCATTTTAAATCAATAATTTTTTTTCATAAGTATATTGTTTGAAAAATCGTGATTATTCAACTAGTTATTGAGATCGTCCCTGTTGCTCTTTTTTTTTTATATGGTTTAGGAGAGTGAAAATAAAGTTAATGATAAGAGTTAATTTTTCAATCGATCATTTCTCTAGGCACTGTAATAAAAAATTTTGAGTTCGATCAAGTATTTAATATATATTTGCATAAGCAGTGAAATTAATTTTGATAAAATTAAAATCAATAGGAAGATGAGATTAATTATTATAATATTTAAATTAAGTGTTGTAATTATAAAATTAAAATTAATAATAAAATATGTGTTTAATTGTAATTGCAATAATGATAGCTTGATGGTAAGATGCAATACGAAAAAAAAGTTGGTTATAGTAGACAACAGAATAAAATTGATATATAATAAAATTTGTATGAAATTAATAAATAATGAAAATTTATTAAAATTATTGTTTATCAAATAATAAATTTCTTTTTTTTTTTGGGTGAGAATAATAAATTTCTTTACTTGACGAGAACTTTTGATCCAGATAAATATAAAATAAACCGAGTTATGAATGAAGATGAAAATAGCTGTGAACTGAGGTGCGTCAGTCTGGTCCTCATTCCACGAACCAAAACCTACGGGCTGTCCCCGCGATAAATACAACAACAACCAAACACATGTTTTCCCCAACCAGAGCATTTATCATAATTATCGAGATCACATCCACGCGTCTGTAATACACGTGCATTCAACTCCCAATAGCTATTGCTAAATACTAATTACCATGGTTGCCCAAGTGGGGCTTGGAATCGCAATCTATCAAATAATCCTAGGGGTGTTCAAAATTTGGAAGAAATTCGGTTAACCGACCGATCGAATTTAATTCGGTTAATCGGTCGGTCACCGAATTTATTTCGGTCGGTTAACGAAAATAGAATTTAGGAAAATTCGGTTAACGGTTAATTCGGTTCGAAAACCGAATTAATTTCGGTTAACCGAATTAACCGAATTATATTTATTATAATATATAATATATTATATATATATAATATATACTATATATACACTATATAGAATATATACTATAATAAATATAATATATATTATATATGATATTCTATAATATGTATACATATGATATACTATAATATATATAATATATATAATCGAATCATATTTACTATAATATATAATATATACTATATATATACACTATATATAATATACTATATCATATAATATACATATGATATACTATAATATATTATATATAATTTTGTATAAAGTTTGGTTAATTCGGTTAATTAACTGAATTAACCGAATTATATTTCGGTTCGGTTAATTCGAAAATAAATATTTCGGTTCGGTTAACGAAAGTAAAATTTTATAATTCGGTTAATTCGGTTTCGGTTAATTCGGTTCGAAATTAACCGAATTACACGAATGAACACCCCTAAATAATCCCCATTTGGTAAAAAATCTAAAATTTAAAATCTTTTTAATAAAAGGTTTAAAATCTCATGTATCAGTGAATTTTTTTTTATTTCACAAATAAAATTAAAATTATAATACATATTTTTAAAAAATATTAAAAAATAATAAATAAATAAATAAATAAATAAAATGAGACATGTATCATAATTTTAAGTTCGTTTATAGAATAAAAAAATTTCACTGATGATGTATGAAATAATTATCTTTTATAAAATTACTTATTATAACTTAAAAAATTTAAAATTTTCTTATTTTATCCTTCTTGCCAAAAACACCACATCCCCTCACCCATTTTTTACCAACTTCGATTAATCTCATCGAAAAATGCTATTAGGCATCATCTTGCTGTCAAGTAGCATGCAACTGATGTTGCAACATTTGGTTGGCAGCAAAATAATGGTTCCAACCCACTTTTTTTTAACAAAATTTTCACGGTGAGTTATTGCTCACCAAAAATACTGCAGAGTAACAATCAATATTTGATTTAATAATTGTTATTTTTTATTAGGAGGGCTTAAATTCATTGTTCGATTCACTACTTACTTTGTACTTCTTATTAACCAAAAAAAAATGCTGCACAGTAACATTTGATTATTGTCCAGCAACAAGCAAATATTGTCTGGTAGCACAAGTTTGTGCTCTCGAAAATAAATTTTTGGGAGTTTTATTGTGTTATTAAGAGTTCCATTGCATCTTTAAAAATTTATTTTTGAGAATATGAAAATTAAAAATTTAAAAATATTAGTAATGATAATTATGTAATTTTTTATAAAAGTATTTTGATATTTAAAAAAAATCATTAAAATAAAACGTGTGTAATATTTTTTTTTGGTTGTATTTAAAAGCTCTCGTTGCTCAAGTTCCCAACTAAAAGCAAAAGGAATCATCCCTCGACATCGAGGATGATCCAAAAAATGTGAAGAATAAGGAAAATATCTTAAAAGTGTCAGTGACTCGGTGAGTAGTGACACTCTGCCTGTCATTTTTATTTCTTCTGTGTTTCAAACTATTATTTATTTTCCACGCGCGATTATAGAGAGTGGAAGTGATATGAAGTAAAAAATATGGATAAATTTTATGTCGATTAATTAGGAACTGACCCTCATTGGGATTGCGAAGAGAATCTTTGTGTTTTAAAAAATAAAAACCACAAGAAAAAAAAAAGGAAAAAGGTGTAGAAAGAAAGAGACCAGGTTTTATGCACAGCCAAACAGACCTTTAGCTTTATTACATTATAATGCTACGAATAATCAATTAAAATATAATTAATTCATACTGATAATAAAATCATTTTTATGAAAGATGGACAAAAAGAAAAAAGAAAACTTTAATTACCTCGCTGGATTGAGGTTATATGCTGTATTTTAAGGATATATTTTATATTTGTAATATGTTTAAATATATACTGATCATATAAAATATAAATTTATTATTTTAAAATTTATGTTAACATAAAATATAAAATATTTTTTAATCTTTACTAAATTTTATTATGTTTAAAATAAAAAAATTACAAGTCTAATGAAAGCTCCGCGTCAGGGGTAAAAAGTGAGGGGCTCATTTGGGGTCTAAAGGGCTTCAATGAGGGTCCCACATGTCACTTCCAAACCCCCCATGCTTCAGTGTTTAATTGCAGCTGTAATCACCTTCACTCTTTGCAAGAGTCAAACTTCTCATTTCATCTACAAACAAACCAAAGGAAAAAAAAAACATTACAAGTAGTTGATCAAAAAAAAAAACATTACAAGTAGCTGTAACACATTATAATGTGTGTTAGGCTTTAGGCTTCAGGTTAGTTTTCTCTTCACTGCTCTCGTAGCTGTTCTGTTGTACTTCTCTCCCTCTTTTCTCTTTTCTCTTTGAAACTTTTTTTTTTCCTATCCCTAGATAGAGAAGAATGGAATAAAGTGTGTACAAGAGAAAGAGCCAGGCAAAAAAAAGGGCATTGCTTTGTCTAAACAAGAGGCTTATTTGTTCATTTTATAGAAAAAATTCATTTTTGTTTGCCATGGCCATGGACTCCAACTCCAAGCTTACAGTAATGTGGAATGCTTTTCTGGTTGTTCTGTTAGCGTCCTGGGTTTGTTCAGTTACTGCTACTGTTTCCTATGACAATAAAGCTATCACCATTAATGGGCAAAGAAGGATTCTCATTTCTGGATCCATTCATTACCCAAGAAGCTCACCTGAGGTAAACTTTGTATTTCATATTTTTTTCCCCAAAATGTACTTCTTGGGTCTATTTTATTTCCCAAAAGCCAAGTTTTTATAGGTTTTCTGATGCATTTCTTCATCTGGGTGCATCTAAAAATTTTCCTTCTTTCTGTATGCATAGTTGCATACACGTATATCATTCTGTTAATGTAGTCTGTCTAAGATTGCTGTAAGTGGTTTGATACTTAAAAATATTTTTTGTTTCTAAATTTGGGTCTTTTTGTTTTCTGCAGATGTGGCCAGATCTTATACAGAAGGCTAAAGAAGGAGGGCTAGATGTGATTCAGACTTATGTTTTTTGGAATGGCCATGAGCCTGCTCCTGGCGAAGTAATGAAAAGCAGCACTTTCTGGGGAAAAAAATCTTTTTTCTTGGCTTACAGAACTTTTATTTTTAGTTCAAGGCATAAGAAATTCTGAAATTTGTTTCTAATTTGGGTTATTGTAGTTTTACTTCGAAGGCAACTATGATTTGGTCAAATTTATTAAGCTGGTGAAGCAAGCAGGCCTTTATGTTCATCTGAGGATTGGTCCTTATGTCTGTGCTGAGTGGAACTTTGGGTAATGCAAAAATATTTTATTTTCTAAAGATATAAAGAAATTCACAATAAAGTGTGGTTCAAGCAATGATTTTTAATTTATTTTTCAGGGGTTTTCCTGTTTGGCTGAAGTACATTCCCGGCGTCAATTTCAGAACAGACAATGGACCTTTCAAGGTTAGCCAATTCTCTGCGTCCTTCTGAAGTTTCATAGTGTTCAATTAATATTCTTTTCTAATTTAATTTTGTGATTAAATACCAGAAAATTGATTTTCCCCCTTTGCTCCTGGATTTTGTTTTTGAGACACCAATATACTCACACAGTAAATTTCTATGATGAAGGATCAAATGCAAAAATTTACAAAAAAGATCGTGGATATGATGAAAGCTGATAGGTTGTTTGAGTCTCAAGGAGGGCCTATTATTCTATCTCAGGTAGGCAAATTGCAGCATTATAGTCAGAGTTAATTTCTTGATCTGGCTTTTGTTCTAAGTTTTCTCTGTTTAAGATATGGCTATTAGCCCTCTGGTCTCAGTTCAATTGTCAATTCATCGGATTACATGATGAGCCAAGAAATAAAGCTTTTTATAACCCCTTCTTTTATCAGATTGAAAATGAATATGGACCCATGGAATATGAGCTCGGTGCACCTGCTAAAGCTTACAGTGACTGGGCTGCTAAAATGGCTGTGGGACTGGGCACGGGCGTTCCGTGGGTCATGTGCAAGCAAGATGATGCACCTGATCCTATTGTAAGTATACTATGCCTTTTATCTGTTAACCATGTTTTTTAACCCTTTCTTATCATGTACCACATCCAATCTTAATGGCCGTCATATTATGTTCAATCTTCTTTTGTGGGGTTGCTAGTGAACAGTGTTTTGTCCACTTGTAGCTCATGGTTGGAATGAATTATTATATCTCATTGCACATGGCTCATCGTATCTGTTAGTGGATTTTATTCTTTTTGGACTTCCAGTCTTTGTAATTATATATTGATGACCATGTTCCTTTCAATACATATTATTGTACCCATTTGAATCTTCATAGTTAGTGGTGTCGGTGAAGAATACCTCTGCTTTTTCCATGCTTGGTAATGTCAAAGCAGTAAAGTATTTCCAAGCTGTTATCCGATTGCATAGTTGCACAAGGAGTGGATGTTTGATTGAGTTTTTGGCTACTGGAATAATCTAGTATTATCATGTGTTTCTGTGCAGAGTGAGATGATCTTTTGAAATTATTCATTTTGAGTTTTCTTAACTTTTATTTTCTTACGACAGATTAACACGTGCAATGGTTTCTACTGTGACTACTTTTCTCCCAACAAAGCCTATAAGCCAAAGATGTGGACCGAAGCCTGGACAGCCTGGTAAGCCTGTTTTTTCCCTGGTGAGAAATTATCTTTTGTAGTTCTCCTTTGCTCGAAAGAACTTCATGTTCACATAAAGATAAAAACTCTCCTGGCTGATGATTCATTTTATTGATGGTGTAGGTTTACAGAGTTTGGAGGGGCAGTTCCTTACAGACCTGCTGAAGACTTGGCCTTTTCTGTTGCAAAGTTTATTCAGAAAGGAGGATCATTCATTAATTATTATATGGTAACAATTTTTTTTTTCAATTTACCAAATTCAATCGCTGGAAGAGTGAGTCATATATTCTTTTTTTTTTCTTTTGTGTTGTCAGTATCATGGAGGAACAAATTTTGGCCGAACTGCTGGTGGTCCTTTCATTGCTACTAGCTATGATTATGATGCTCCTCTTGATGAATACGGTATGCACAAAGTATCAATGATGCATTCTTAAGTTAGCTATGCATCATCTAGTTTCTATTTTGTACTTCGTTTGGACGATTATGCCCTTTAGCATTCATAAGTGAGTATATTTTAAAGATTAATTCCATGAGGTTGATTAGAAGGAGAACAATTTCTTTTCATGCAGGACTGTTGAGGCAACCTAAGTGGGGCCATTTGAAAGATTTGCATAGAGCAATAAAGCTCTGTGAATCAGCTTTAGTATCTGGAGATCCCACTGTGATGCAACTTGGAAACTATCAGGAGGTTAATATGACCTGTATTTCTAAGAACCTTAATCCTACTCTCGATTGGTTTGTATGCAAAACTCACATATTGATTCAATTCTAAACATACAGGCTCATGTATTCAAATATAAGTCTGGAGGTTGTGCTGCCTTCCTTGCAAATTACAACCCAGAATCGTTTGCAAAAGTTGCCTTTGGGAACATGCACTACAACCTGCCTCCTTGGTCTATCAGCATTCTTCCTGACTGCAAGAATACTGTGTATAACACTGCAAGGGTGAGAAAAAAAGAATTGATAAACTCGAAATCAGTTTTCTTTTTTTTGTTCCTGTTTTCTGCAATACTATGCATCGAGAACTCAAGATTGATTTCTGGCAGAGCATCTTGCAAATAGAGATTATCAAATTTAATATCATAACATGCTATTTTTGTAGTATAACCTCTTGTTTATTATTTGGATGGTTTCCACATTGAAGTTTTTACATAGAAATACAAGATGACTCAACCAATGATTTTTTTACTTTTCTTTTCTGTTGACAGTATGAAGTAAACATAATTTTGACATTTATAAGAAACTTTCCTATAAGTAAACATAATTTTAACATTTATAAGAAACTTTCCTAACAGGTTGGTGCCCAAATTGCACGGAAGAAAATGGTTCCTGTTCCCATCCATGCAGGATTTTCTTGGCAGGCATACAGTGAAGAGACAGCTTTGGATATTGACAGTTCATTCACAATGGTCGGGTTGTTGGAGCAGATAAATACAACCAGAGATGTAACTGACTATTTGTGGTACTCAACAGAGTAAGTAGTGAATGGCAATGCCTCATTTCAATTTGCATCATCTGTCTTTGTTCAACTCATTTATTGCACAGTATTTTTTTCTTGAGGAATAGGGCAAGGTTTTATTGAGCTCTTTTTTATTACCAGTGTTAGACTTTCTAATGTTTTTTACGTTCTGTTTCCAGCATTGAGATTGACCCCAGTGAAGGATTCTTGAAGAATGGAGAATCTCCTGTTCTTACTATCTTATCAGCTGGCCATGCTCTGCATGTTTTTGTCAATGGTCAACTATTAGGTGGGCTTGTCGTTGGTTTTAGGTTGCTTTAAAACCACTTCAGATGATAGAAATATTTAGTAATTGTTGGAGATATAGTGTTATATGCTTATATTTTTGGCTTTTGGTTGATGTTCTTAGAACATTATCCTTAAGAAAAATGGGAAAGAGTAGTACGAAAATCATAATGCTTGGTTATTAGATTAATGCACAACTTTAAAGTTCAATTTTAAGTAACTAAAACATGACAAAAATGGTACTAAGTTGGCAACACACATACACACAGAAGTTTAATATCCTTGGTTTTGCTTTTTTAGACTACCCAATGTAGGTCTATGGTAGCATCTTGGCTTGTGGTGCCTATTTGTTAATATTTCCTTCCTCTGATATTTTTTTCTTTCCCTCTAATTGGCTGTCAGGAAGTGCCTATGGAAGTCTAGAATTCCCCAAACTAACATTCAGTCAAGGTGTTAATTTGAGAGCTGGTATCAATAAAATTTCACTTCTAAGCATTGCTGTTGGTCTCCCAGTATGCTCTCTCTCTCTCTCTCTGATGAAAGCGGCTTCAAGCCAATGGAAATTGTTCTATGAATTATTTAATTTTTGGTTTCAATGCAGAATGTTGGTCCACATTTTGAGACATGGAATGCTGGTGTTCTTGGCCCAGTTACATTGAATGGTCTCAATGAGGGGAGGAGAGATCTTGCATGGCAGAAATGGTCTTACAAGGTCTTTTTCTTTGCATACTAGTATTTACTCTTAAGTTTTCCTGATGTGCTAGAGAGTTATTTGGTTATTTATCCCATTGCAGATTGGCCTTAAGGGAGAAAGAAGCACTGAATCTTCATTCACTAAGTGGTAGTTCCTCAGTGGAGTGGGCACAGGGGTCATTAGTGGCACAAAGGCAGCCACTGACGTGGTACAAAGTGAGTGTCTCAAAATACAACCAAATGATATTGTTAATAAGACCACATATGTTTGTATGAAAAATTGCACAGGAAGCATAAATATTGTTTTGGTAATTACTCAAGCCTGGTCTGTTTGGCCCTAAAGCTCATGTTGTCTATAGTAATAAAAAAAAACAATTGTTGACAACTTGGTTGGACTTTGTTTTCATTAAAGAATGCGTAAAAATAAAATGCACCTAAATGCCTTCTTTCATCAGCATTTGTTGACATTCTTTAACTTTGCAGACAACTTTCAATGCTCCTGCTGGAAATGCTCCGTTAGCTTTAGATATGAGTAGTATGGGAAAAGGTCAGATTTGGATAAATGGACAGAGCATTGGACGCCACTGGCCTGCATATAAAGCATCTGGTAACTGCAGTGACTGTAATTATGCTGGAATGTATGACGAGAAGAAATGTACAACTAATTGTGGAGAGGCCTCTCAAAGATGGTAAGAGTTCAAACTAGTCAGCTTTAAAGTTTCTTTTACATGAATGGAATTGTTGATAGACTGACTTGTTTAATTTATATTTAGGTATCATGTTCCTCGTTCATGGCTCAACCCAACAGGGAATTTGTTGGTTGTGTTTGAGGAATGGGGTGGAGACCCAAATGGAATTTCTCTGGTTCGCAGAGAAACTGACAGTGTTTGTGCTGATATCTTTGAGTGGCAACCAACCCTAATGAATTACCAGATGAAAGCCTCTGGTAAAGTCAACAAACCCCTTAGGCCAAAAGTCCATTTGGAATGTGATGCGGGGCAGAAAATCTCGGCAGTAAAGTTTGCCAGCTTTGGAACTCCAGAAGGGGTCTGTGGAAGCTACCGCGAAGGAAGCTGTCATGCTCACCACTCTTATGATGCTTTTGATAGGGTATGTTACATTTGCTTACAGTTTTTCGTCTTCATTTATAGTTGGAATTGTGAATAATTGTTTTTTTCTTCTCTAGTTGCCCAATGCATAACCCTACAAGTCATTCAAGTCTATGAATTCCCCCACCCCCATCTATTTTTTCCTCCTCCGTTGGATATATAAACCGAACCATCTGAGTTACCTATTCCATTCCAAAATAATACTGGTAGCAAATTTATGCCGGACAGACAACCAAGAAACTTTACGATCTCGATATCTACATTTGCTGGCCAACATAACTTTTACCTCATCCACTCAATTTCTTACTTTTCTCTGTCTCATTGCTCCATGAACATTGACCTACTCAATTTCTTACTTCTCTCTGTCTCATTGCT
Source organism: Heritiera littoralis (assembly GCA_031772115.1). NCBI lineage: Eukaryota > Viridiplantae > Streptophyta > Magnoliopsida > Malvales > Malvaceae > Heritiera > Heritiera littoralis. The sequence continues at coordinate 2,916,450 of JAPDPK010000090.1, forward strand.
CCATGAACATTGACCTATGTCTTTGTCATTGTAGGTTTGTGTTGGGCAGAACTTCTGCTCTGTGACTGTAGCACCTGAAATGTTTGGGGGAGACCCTTGTCCTAACGTCATGAAGAAACTCTCTGTGGAGGTCATTTGCAGCTGATGGAACACATCAGAAGTACATGAAATGAGCAGGGGTCTCCATTCATTTTCTCTCAATCCAACTTAACATTCAAAATTGTCTTTCGTTTTGGTAAATTATGCTCACACTCCTAGATCACAACCCATTCGTTTCGGCTTTTCCAGGGTGAAGTTGTACAAATACACAACAAAGCCCTTGGCAAAAGCTCATACAGATTATGAAAATGATTGCAGATAAGCTCAATGTATATAAACAAGGTTTGTTCCTGCATGATATACGGAATTCGAAGAACTGATGAAGTCGGTGGAAGCTCAGCGCATAGAGATGATAGTGTATACTGAGTCCATGTGCCAATGTTTTGTTGTTTAGGACATGGAAAGCCTCTTGTTTCCAGTAAAGTCTATGCCTTACTGTCTTTTTTAACTTCCTGGGAAGCAAATACCTCATTACTTTGTTCTTGTAAGAATAGTCAGAGTCTTAGAGAAGCTAATAAAAACCAAGCCTTTCAGATTGTCTCAAGTAACTTTCCTTTCTCATTATGATCACTGATTTGATTATTATAATTTAATCCGACTTTTGCCTTGCTGATTGTGCTAAATTTCATATACGAATGCCTTATAAAATGAAATGTGCTTGACCTTTCATGCATCCAGTTGACATCTTCTGGACGCTTCAGAGAAGGGTATTAAAAATGGTCTCAACCCAATTTCCATGGATCCAAACAAGGGCTCCTTAAGAATATATTCTGTGTTTCTTTATATTTCAACGGTTGAAGTCTTGAAGTTGTCACAGTTGCCATGTGTGTGAAGGAAACGTTATGGTGTCAGATCTCTTTTAAATCCTTTAATATTCTTAGTCAAAAGAATCCAAGAACTATGCCTGCTTTACTTCCAGCATTTAATTGGACTTTATTAATACGGATTACCTATTAATAACCTGCAGAACTCTGCTAATCATGGAGAAGCATTTTTTTTCATCTATTAATTGGGTTGATTCGACTTAGACTAATCCACTCACATCCTCACACATTGATATACTACTTTCTTTTTTTTTTTGATGGAAACATTGATATACTACTTTCAATCCTTCACAGCCTTGAATATATATATATATATATATATATATATATATATATATATATATATATATATATAAAACTAAAGCTCAAGAGGGTTGCCCTGCTCACTATAGTGAGAACAAAGTTGTCATTTTCTGCATATGAAGGCCCATCAAAGTGAAAGAAAGCAAACGAGGGCATCAAAACTTAATAAGCTAAACCCAGGGTGAAGACTCAGCCCAAAGGCAGCCTATTAATCTGCAAACTCAACACCCTTTCAAATGGTTTATTATTTCTTTAATTATTCTTAATAGTTCTATCAAGAGGTTGTCAGCAATTCTTTGTTGTATTTGATACTTTTTGTGTCTTTTCCAAAGCTCTAATGAATTAAGTCATTAACCATTTGGGAAAGTTAGCATTTGATCAGCTAGACTTTTTTTTCTTCTTGATTTTCCCCTCTAAGTGTGGCATTACATCATGAAAGCTAAATAAAAAGGATTAGCCAACAGTTTTACCATAACAACAAAATCAGATTGCCTTCATTAGTAAAACACGTAAAGACTGTTAACCCAATTAGACTGGCAATTTGGACCCACCCCCCAACAATATGACTTGTACCTTACTACTCTCTCACCCCCTTATATTCTTAGAAAAAGAAAGTGACTAAATTTTCTTTCAACCCCAAACCCTTTGAACCGAGGGCTCCACCTTTTGAATGAATGGAAGACCTTTATATTTTGAGATAGTGATGGCATTAATCAAAGGATGAAGGCAAGGGTCAACAGAAGAATTTAATTTAATTTAATAAATGATCAAGATAGAGGCACTTGTAGCTTTTATAATAATTTTATGCTTGATTTAAAAAATTTATATTATTTAAATACATTGTCGTGTCATTATTCATAATGTATAAAAAAAATTTAAATTGACGTAATCAAACACGAAAATTTTCGTGTTTTTGTGGTCACTCTCTTGTATATTTAATTAATTTAAATGTTAGAATGCATTTTGAAAATTTTATGTTATTTACCACTCTTTGTTTATATTTCGATGAATTCAAATTATCTTGACCAAACAACTCGATAAAACATTAAAACCTATTTCCTTAAGCTCAAAACACGAAGCATAATCTTTGACTAAAAGCCTTTGTTTACTTATGTTTTTTCTCTTTCGCCCGGATTATTGTTTGTTGGTTTTTTATTGCCGTGTGCTCCACTCTTTTCCATTTTGTAAACCCAATTGAAGGGTAAGACTAAGAATTTGACAGTCTGGTTGCAAGCAAGCCATTTCCTTTCTCTTTTCCACGTCATAGAAATTCTTTTTTTTTAATAACATGTATTTATATTTGTTTTATGATTTGAGATAAATCTTATTTGGATTGCGAGCGATAAATGATAAAACCCTCGTAATAGTGACAACTTTCATGTTCGAACCATCTTTAAATATCTGAAAAAAATACTTTTTCAAACCACTTATTGGTTACATCTTAAAAATTCTTAACCATTCATTACGTGTTAACATTGACATGGCACAGTGCCACATTGGTGTTGGTTTTACAAAAAAAATAACTCGATTTTTTCTTTAATTTTAAGTACTTTTGGAGACCAATACCTATTTTTTAAAATCTAAATTTGATGGTACAAATTAGAAGGTTTAGCTTTTAATTATTTTATTAGTATTTGGAGCTTTAATTATATATATATATATATATATTTAGGGCACTATATATTATTTTCATATATGAGTTACACTTTTTATGTTTTACATATAGACTATACAGTGAATAAAGCTTATACACGCACAAAACAGAAAGCCCATACACATTTAAATTATGGATGTATAATTATATTAAAATTGAAATTACAAAGCAAGCATGTTAAACATCATAATTAATAATATTTATTCAATATACAAAAAAAAAGTCTTAAGAGAGAAGTAACGCATTTGTTTTATATTTATTTCATGTCAAAAATATGTAAAACACAAAAATTATCATAATATAATTCATATCAAAATTTCAAATACCAAATATTTTTTTAAATTTTCATTAAATTTCTATATAATTTTTATTTTACATTCTCACATCGTCTTTAAAATTATTAAATTTCCTCTTTTTTTAAGCTAAGCAAATTTCAAGAGGATAAGCCAAAATCTTATGGATGAAAAAAAAATCCAAAGAAATAAAAAACATAGTTATATGGAAATTAATTAATAACCTTTTGTTTTTTAAAAATCAATTAATAATAACTACTCAAATAACTTAGGATGGGGAAAAAATCAGCTGAGGTAACACCTACCAAAACCGACACACTCGCGTTGACCATTTCGTTGACCACTTAATCCAGTGCTTTAAAACCGCTTGCCAAATTCATCATCCCAAACTCGAAAAACCCAAACATTATCGTGTATATATTAATGGAATAGAAGCTTCAAAAAGACACTTGCTTTGTCATTTGGCCCTTGTTGTTTGTATATTGCATGTACGAGGAGGATATACCACTTGGTTTTGTAACCAAACATCCAACTCTGTATCTCTCTGTTTCTTTTTGTCGTGAGGACGCATTTTAATGGCGGCTAAAGCTTTAAATTTTCATCTTCTTCTTAGTTTTATTTTTATCTTAACATAAAATCGTAAATGACATTCCTTTCCTTTCCTTTCCATTTTTAGTTCGTTTATAACTTGTGACCAATCCCTCCAAATGTTTTTGTTCTTCTTTCTCTTCTCTTTCGCTCTGTTTTTCGTGTTCTTTTGCTTTTCCTTTTACTATAAAAAACTCCATAAACAGCAACAAGAAGAAGAAAGAAAATCTCAGAATGAACCGGTCCTTTTGAACCGGTCTCTCTCCGATATTGTTGATAAAAAATCCCGAACCAGGGAAAACGACCCGACCCATTTGCCCCATTCGCTTCTTCTGGAGATTTTGCCTTCCGATTCTGCAAAATGGGTTGGCTTGTTTACCGGTGAAAACCAATCCAGGGGAGATACGGGTCAAGTCGGGTCAGCTCAAGAGGGGGACCGTTGCGAATCAGGTGGTGAGGATCAGAGGACGAAGAAGAAGAAGAAGAAAAGGGGGAAGAAGAAGAGATTGGATTCCAAAAGTGAAGAAGAAAATGGGGAGGAAAGCTGTAGTTTTGGTCAGGAAGAGAAGAAGAAAAAGGAAGAATCGTGTACGTGTAGTCTGGGTTCTCGGGTCAAGCCGGAGATTGTTTGCTTGTACCCGTTTACATCAACAAGTAGTGCAATGCAAAGGAAGATAAAGCAACAATATGATCAGCTTGTTAAGTGTCATGAAAACAAAGGATTAACATTAGCTCAGGTTGGTTCTATTTTCTCTTTCTCCTTCTTATTATGACCTTAACTTCGGATTTTTTATCTGTTAATTTGTTTAAACAAGTATAGGATTCTCATTGTTGCTTCTTATTTTAAGATATCTTGAAGTGCTCTTTAATTCTTTGACCATCTTTAGGATATCTGGAGAATAATTTGATTTAAGTCTTTTCTTATTACAAGCAACAGTTATAAAGGAAGAGAAGAGAGGAAGAGAATCTGAAAAACTTTTGCATGGGTTAAGCTACAAAATCATTTAAAGAAATCTAGGCTAAATCTGGACATGACTTTAAAACAAGGGTTTATTTGCCGTTTAGTTAAGTGAACCTCAAACCATGTGGTTGATTGATGGCATCTTGATGGGGAATTCACTGATCCTGCCCTCTAGGGCTTTGATTTAAAATTTTATCGTTTAGAAATGAAATATAGACATGATGGAATTACAAAAATGCTGAATGTGAGATGATGCTCTTAATTAAATTGCAAGTTAGAGTACCTAAATCTGTTTATTCCTGAAAATGAATTAGATTGATGGCCTTCTTGTCTGTCAGCATTTGAAAAATCATAAAGACTTATGTTCTTCTTGGTGGGGCATTGGGGCTCTAATCATTTGTTACTAATGTGGTCCTCATAGAAAGTTCCTAGTGAAAGGAGATTAAAGTGAAGTTTTCATCTTTCCTGATGAATAATAGAGAGTATGATGCTTGTTTTAAGGTCTTATAGGATTTAATTAGGGAAACTTGAGGATTTTGGTGAAGTTTGTGGATTCAAGTTCTTACTGGTAGATTTTGGACTATTGGGAGGTAGAGCTTTAACTTGCTTCTGCAAACTATGCGCCAGAAGCATCAATGGACTTGAAGTTTTATTGGCCAAATGGATATCATTTATTTAAAAGGTTTCAGGAGCAAAGTACAAGAAGATTTTGGTATCCACAACAAATTTTTCTGGCTACGTACGGAAGTAATTATATCATGTGTTACTTTGAAATTGATTTGAAGCATACAGCTGGCATAAGCTGGGGAAGATAGGACCCATTTGTACTTGTATTGAATTTGTTTGGTGAATTTTTGAGCTGAGAGTGAGATTCAGTTTTAACAATGCTAATAAGAAATGGTAAGGCTTACACCTTGACACCAACTCAAGGCTCTCAAGTTTATGCCTGATTCAAGCTGAGATCTTGCTTGCATCTCAACCATATCTTTTAGACAATCATTTACACTTAAATAAAGATGCTTGCTTTTCACATGACATCTGAATGGTTGATTGTAAATAACTTCCCCCAGACAAATTTAGGCTGAGTCTATAACGTTATATGCTACATTTTAGAGTTTCCAATACCTGTTTCACTCAAAAAAAAAAAAAATTGTTTTCAGTATCTATAAGTGCTCCAAGAACCCTATGTTTTTTTATGCTCTGACAATCACAAGTTATGTTAAGAATTGGGGTTTTAAATTGCTATCCAGTATTTTCTTCTTATCGTTTTATGGCATCATTGTGCAAAACATTAAATTTATACTCTCCTCTTCATACCTTTTTTTGGTCTATTCATACTTGGAAACATGAACATGATATTGGTTTAACTCGTTCCTTTTACTTCATGTTGAACACTTCTAGATATCTGAGTTTCTGATTAAGATTACAAATTTCCCTATAGAGTTATCCCAAATTTTGTTAGTATTTTCATTAATAAGCTATGAGATAACTTGATCCTCCTCTGCCTCATTTATATTTTGGATTTTATAGTGGGTTTGACTATGCAACAATTGTGACATACTATCCTCCTGTATGTAGGTTGGAGAATTTGCCAATTGCTTGAATGAGGCCAGAAATGAGTTGCAGCACAAGTACGTTTATATTCTGTCAAGTTTTAGGGATCTAAATCTTTAGTTTTGCTTTTCAGTTATTTCCTTTTAGTTCTGTTGTTATTGTTTTTGGAAAACATGCTGCTCAGTTTTGATCTATGTGATACATTTGCCCACTCTTTTTCTCCTTTTCAAGTCCTTAACTAGTTGTATTCTGCTTGTTATGGAAATTTTAAACTGATTTTATCATCTGACAAATTATTTGTACTATCTATATGAATTTCCAGAATGCTATAATATTGAAATTTTTTTTCTTATTCTTTCTTCGCTACTTAAAACATGAATGTTTTTAATGTTTTCCTAGTTTTAAATTTTGATATTGGCACTGGTCCCTATGTTCTTTGCCTCATACTTTCACCATTAATCTGTCCTTTGAATGTTGGCATGATTGATTTCCTCATTTGATTTCCTTGCTATGATCCTACCGCAGGTCTGAGGTCATCAAACGTAAGTTTACAATCACAAAGGCTCTACTATTCAAAGCGGACCGATCTTCATTTGATCGCCTGAGGCAGCAGGTGAGCAACCATAAGCGATAAACTTAAGCTTCTGGCATGAACTGTTGTTATCAGTAATCATTCATCTTGATCTTTTCTAATAGTGGATAGATTTGCTTGTTTAGATTTACAAGCTAGAAATGGAAGAGAAGAGATTAGAAGAGGATGCATTTGTCTATAATTGGCTCCAACAGCAACTTAAACTATCACCAGCATATAAGAAGGTACAGTTCAGACCTGTAGTCTTATAGTTTGTTATTGTAAACTTTGTTAATTTGTTGACAATCTAGTTTCTGAGGAAGGACAACATAACTTAACTGCTCAAAATATTGTGAATAAAGCTTGTTTTGTCTGTATCACTTTTCTTTTGGCAGTCATCTCAGTGGCTTCTTGTTATAAGCTAGGAAGTAGGAACACTATATTGTGTTTCATGGAAGTTTCTTTTATCATTGTCTTCTGTACTTGGAACTGAATAGCTATTATATGTGGTTGAATTTAGAAAATTGATTACCTTTTGGGTTGGGCATCAATTCTGTTAGATTTTTCAACTTAATTTGTGTTCAAAAGTGTCAGGAATTTGTTATATATTGTACATCCAAATGTTGGTTTTCTGTAGTTTGAAACACGTCCAACCTCCCCCCTTTCCACACCCTAACAAACCGGAAAAAAAAGAAAAAAGAAGCAAACATCCACACAGAATTAATGCGAAGGACCCAAAGCAAGGGGAAGCCTTCTCCGTTTGCCCTACTACTCCATGCAAAGAAGTAAAAAGGATAATTGAAAATCTTTTTCCTGCCCTTCTTTATTTGGTCTCTTATTGCAATTAGAAGAGATATTATTATGGTTTCTGATCTCCGTCTTTCTCTCAGATGCTTGAAATTGGTGCTTGCATGGAGTTGAAGGCCAAGTCTGGTGAGCTGATGGATGGCACAGATACTGAATTTACTGACATTTCTTTTGAAGAGTTGTTAGCTCAGGAAAAGAAGGATTCATTTTGGTTGGTTGCTCATCTTGTAAATCCTGGTTTCTAAATTTGTCGGCACCATCTATTATTTCACTTTCTCCTTTGGATGCCCTTTGCAGGCAGAAATATGGGAAATCAAGATTAAGCTCAAACTGATGATAATATTTGTCTAGCTAACTGTAATCCACAACCGCACTACTTTTTGTAGTATGTATTCTTCAACACCTATTTCTATTGTCTTTCTTTAGAGCATAATGACTGCCATAACTTGCTTTTTATTTTATAGGGTTCTCGAGTGGAAGAAGCTATTCAACCTTTAAAATGACAGAACCCTGATTATTTCGCCATGTTCAGCTGAATTCCAGCCTTCTGCTAGCAATGAAACTACCTTCCGAGGTCTACCAGGGATCTGCAGACATGTGCTACAAATCTTTATATTGCCCTGATGTTTGCTGGTCTATACATGATGACTTTGTTGAGGAGTTGTTGAGGTTTGAGTAGCTTATTCTATTGCTCAAACGTCTGCTTGCAGATGAAGCCTATGAATAGAAGAGATGGTGTTATTGTAGATGTCACCAAACTTGATAATATTACTGTTGAATATGAAGAAGATTAGTATTTAACAGAGCTGTTAAATGCAGTTAAATTATTATTTTGCCACAAGTCACAACATACTCGATAACCCAGACTGACTGCACTGTGTCCAAAAGGAAGAGAGACAATGGGCTCAAGCAAGAACGAAGTGTGAAGCTTAGATTTTAAAGAGAAAAGAAAAAAATCAGTATTAGTAATCAAAATTTTTAATTGCATTTTGGTAATGGAATTTTAAAGCAAATGAACTGTATAAGGTTGCCAAGTCATAGGACCTCAGTGATGGGTATTTTTCTATAGTTGTTGAGCATTGAAAGCAAAATCTCACGACACGGCCTAACTATACTGTATACATGTAAACTGCGCCTTTCACATCGATGATTTAGACATGTTTTTTCAAAAATAATATTTACCTTTGCATCCCCTCAATTACGCCTCCAATTTGTGCACTCTTTTCCACGATTCTTCTACCATCCATACATTCATTTGCGAAATAGCTTTTTGTTTTTTACTTGAAGCCGCCAGGCATTGAGCATTGTTAACGTCAAATCAAACAGATTTTCTCCTGGATCCGAGGTTGAAGGGCTTCAACCTGCGAATAACTAAATAAAGTTAAAGGGCGTCGGAGTTGATATTTCAGGGCATCTTTGCTCAAGCCAGTATATGAATGAGGATAGGAAGAAAGAGAAACAAAGAGAGTGGTTAGGATTTTAGAGGAACTAAGGATTCTAGATGCTTAGAATTAGAGGAACCAATATAATTCTCTTATTATCTTTTAACTCTTATTTAACCTACTTGAAATCGCGTGCTTTTAGATTAGGATGAACTTTGATTTTGATAGTATGTAACTATCTTAAAATAATAATGTGTCAAGTGTCATGATCTCATGAGTTTTGTTATGTTGGTGAGGACCACTTACCCTAATTGTCTTTTGGATGTCAATTGAGTAGTTGAGCATTAGATAATGATGAGTTAGGCTAGTAGTCTTACAAATTGTCTTTTGGGCATACAGTGTATCCTATGCCTAACAATGTCACTGAAACTAAAAAAGATAATATTTAACTACCTTAAAATGATAAGGTATCTAGTGTCATGATCTCATAAGTTTTGTTATGTTGATAAGAACCATTTACCCTAATTATGGTTGTCAATTGAATGGTTGAGCATTAGATAATGACGAATTGGGCTAATAATCTTATAAATTGTCTTTTGGGCATAAGGTGTGTCCTAACTCCTAAGCCTAACAATGTTACTAAAACTAAAAAGATAGTATTTAACTATCTTAATATGACAAGGTGCCAAGTGTCATGATCTCATAAGTTTTGTTATGCTGGTGAGAACGGCTTACCCTAATTGTCTTTTAGCTTTCAACTGAACGATTGAGCATTAGATAATGGCAAATTGGGCTTGTAGTCTATAAATTGTCTTTTGGGCATAAGGTGTATCTTGAGCCTGACAACGACACAGAAACTAAAAATCTAACATTCTACTGGTAAACTACGCGGCTGCTGGTTAAACTAAAACTCTATGCTTGTTGGATTTAAACATTCCAAAGTATGAGGCTCATATGGCATATTTCTTTCCATGGATCCCAAGTATGCATAAAGCAAATCAAAATACTGATCTTCAATCTCTGATGCAGCATCGTTGTATATGAATTTTCAAAGCGGCGACGCAACTTGTGGATCAGTTATGATACCACCAACTTAACTCTAGCATCTTCAAAAGTTATCGATCAGTGGAGCAACTGGAAGAGCTCTCGTGCACCAAGGTTTGTCATTTCCCACTAACATGGAATATTGGTCCATCAGTGTAATCTTGGCTGTTTTGTAGCAATAGCAATGCTCATAAAACCAAATTAAACCAGGAAACCAAAGTAGTTTAGTGTCCTAAAGATCACATTAAACCAATGTTTGTTGAACCAAGTGAAAGGAGCTTGGTGTCCTTTAAGCAAAATCTCAAATTCGAGTCTTGTGAATGAAGAAAACAGCATTAGGAGAGCTTCCCTCCCTAATGGGGTCTGACCCAGCTCTACTCCAGATTAGTTGGGACCCAAAATGACCTTTAGATACCAGAAGGTGTTTACACCAAAAAAAAAGATCACATTAAAAAAACTATTACCCCAAATGTGCCAACCACCACGAGATGACTCTAAGCTTGGGCCAAAATTTTATACAAAGTAGGCTGATAAATTTTGTACAGCCACAGGTTCTCAACTTGACACGAAAAAATGGAATAAGGGTCAGCTTGAATTAATAAATTGGACCGAACAATGCCAATGAACATAGAGCATTAACTAAGGAAAAATAATCATCTAAGACCCTGAATTTGACATAATTGAGAGAATGGGACGAAAAAGTTGAAATGGAGAATGGAACTGATCTCCAAAACCGAACAGGCCCTAGTTATTCAATGTGTAAAAGCAAATACAAGTAGTAGTGGCTTGCAAGACCTAGCAATTTATACTCCATACTTGTACCACAACATTTCCATGCCGGATTATCTAAGACAATGTCATTGAGATCGACAAAGAAACAAACTCAAGCCAATTAAGAAGCATTAACGAATTCACTAATTCCTGAATGTTTTGTCGAGAGGAGATATCTAAGTATCAAAATATCTAGACCAGATAACAAATTTTACTCCTTACAGAATCTACTTAAGCGTACAGTACATAACTTCTAACAGTGTAAACAAAATAAAAGGCCAATCCTACCTACAATAAGCAAAATGAAAAAGATAATATAGAGACAATAGGAAATAAAGATTTCCATAAATATCTTTATCTGGAAATAGTCCACATCATGCTTTCTTCTCGTCAAGCCTGTATTTTGCAAAGGTATGATCCTCTGTCTACGTCCTCCTCTCAGTCAATTTTCACAGAGGAGTAGATCTTCCTAACAAACCAGAAGCAAGCATAGAACCCAACTGTCCCGGTCAGGACAAAGAAAGCATACGAAACAATTATCATGTACCCAAAGTAAAGGATGCCTGAAACAAGCTTTGTGATTTCCAACTTGGTAAAGAAGTAGAAAACTGAGTACAGGAAAAGGTAAAGAGCAGATGAGCCAGCAGTCAAGTAAGCCCTCCACCACCAGTGGTAGTCTTCACTGCACAACTGGAAGTAGCATAACACAATTGTTATCTCGGCACAAGTTATTATTAGAATAATGAACACTATGAAAAGGAAGCCGAAGATGTAGTAGAACTGGTTCAGCCATATTGACGTCAAGATGAAGAAGAGCTCAATAAATACGGCCCCAAATGGAAGAATGCCTCCAATGAGTATAGAGAAGACTGGCTTCATATACCATGCCTGCTCTGGTATCTGCCTGGGAATTTTGTTGGTCTTCACAGGGTCTTCAATGGCTGGCTTTTTGAAACCCAAGTAACTGCCAACAAAGACTAAGGGAACTGATATACCAAACCATAAACAAACAAGAGCAAACATTGTCCCAAATGGCACTGCACCAGAAGATTGCTCTCCCCAAATTAGTGCATTCAGAACAAAGAAGACGGCAAATAAGATACCCGGAAACATAAATGCAGTTTTCAAAGTATTTCTCTTCCACTCTGTGCCCTTGAACATTTTGTATAGACGTGCTGAAGAGTAACCAGCAAATATTCCCATGAAAACCCACAAAAGAACCATAGCAGTCATAAGCCCTCCACGATTGGAAGGAGATAAGAAGCCCAGCAATGCAAATATCATTGTCACAAGTGTCATTCCGAAGATCTGAACACCTGTACCAACATATACAGAGAGTAAACCATAATTGATTGGAGCCCTAAAGGCATCCCCATGGACAAGTTTCCATCCTGTTTCTTCCTGAGCCTCGTCCTGGGTTTCCAACTGATTATAGTTCGCAATATCTTTGTATAATGTTCTCATCATGATCATGGCTACCATGCCAGAGAGGAAGAGAACAATCATCAGTGAGTTTATGATGGAGAACCAATGGATCTGATCATCATTCATCAGAAGGTATGTGTCCCAACGGGAAGCCCATTTGATATCACTTTCCTGCAGAAAACCACAAGTTAACCCGTGCATTAGGATATTCAGTGGAAAAAAGAATGCCAAGAAAGAGAAAGGAAAGGCAGAGTACCTCGAAAGTTACATCATATGTGAACACAACCTCCTTGTCTACGTCAACTTCTTGTGGAACTGTGCTACCTTGAATTAGATTTTTGGTGTCCTTATTGCATGTTGTTATCTGGGGATTCTTCTCATCCCATTCCTTGTATTCATGATTAATGCTGTTTATAAAAGCCACACAATGAACAATAATGACATAAGTAAGCCAGTCATTTGATAACCAACAGAAAATATGTTACAAGACACAAATTTCACACAGTTTCAGTACCTCTTTTTCTGTAGCATATTTCAAAAGGACAATGCAAATTGCTACTTTTAACTGTTTTGAAGAAATTGAAAAACAATAAATCTTTAAGCACATAAAAAACTCTCAAGTAGCTGATAACATTCAGTGACAACGTGTATCCAGTTTCAAACTAAGAACCAGAAAAGAAATAATAGAGGTAGAAGAACACAGAATTATAAGATTTGGCATCTGTCATGCATTTTTATTAATCCTTAAGATATGATTCAATGTGATCTTAATATAGAATATCCAAGTCTAATGTATATCTATTTAGATAAGGCAACCAAAATATCTGGCAAGACAATTATGTTTCCACCAATATTAAGCAGAGAAATTACTGTAGAAGAGCACATAAGGAAATGGAGGATTACATTGTAATGATGTTTAATGGCTAATTCAAAATCCAAATCCATAAATGCAACTAATGAACAAGATTCAACTAAATGTCAAAAAAAAATGCAAAATGAGTAAAAAGAAAGTCAAGAAATTGATAGAAAACCTGTTTGGAGTAACCTCAAACCCAACAATTCGAGCAGCATCGGTCTCAGTATCCTTGTGAAACATGACCCTGAAGCTCAAGTGGTTGTTGATAAAATACTTTTCCTCCTTGCTCTGAAAAAGTGTATAAACAGTTAAGATAAGATAAAAAAACAGATAAAATTTTGAAAAAGATATTAGCTTCCCTGAGCATACCCCAGCATAATTCCCTTTGAACCCAACACGGAAACCATGTTCATATGTTTTTGACTGACTTCCATCTCTCCTTTGTCTATGAACAGCAACTGGAAGGTTGTCAAGAATCCTGTGCATCAACTCTAGATAATTTAGTATAAACACACACTGCAAACTTATTAGCAGCAAAAGGAGAGAGGAGAAAGGGGGGGGGGGGGGGGGGGGGCACGCACACACATTATAGGCAATAGAAGTAAAATCATATAAAACATCTCCCTAAAGACAAACAAACAAGTAAATGTATCTTAGGCATCATATTTGTTACTTACATATTAACTCGATATTCATCATCAATTTTTTCCTTGAAATTCCTTGCGGATCCAGCATCAAGTTTTTTTCGACAAACTACTTTGCAAGGCTGATCCTCCCTCATTTCAAACTAAAGCAAAGCACATGACAAAGAATGAAAAATGAGTTACAAATATAATCTATAAAGATTTTCATCAAATACCATTTGTCACCAACTGCAAGTAAATAACACCACAAAAGGTAACAGATGCTCACTTTGTAGATGGAATTCTCTATGCGGTCGCCACGTAGCACTTCCCCCAAATTTTCAGCATTGTTCACAATCTTGGAGGGCTTACAGTAGTTTAAATAGTAATAGTCATATGGAAGTTGAGTCTTTGTAGATGACAATTTGTTCACTTTTACATTAAGGGGATCACCCTGCTCAGAATCCGAAAAAATAAAATTTGGAATAATACAATTAGCAACAATAAAGGAGGCTAAAACCATAAGAAAAAAAATCTTGAACAAAATTCAGAATTGGACTAATATAATCTGAATATTCCCTCCACAGATCCCCTGTCCCCAAAATTAGAAAAGAGAAAATACTTTCAGGCAAAGTAGTATGTACAGTTGAGAAGAATGCAATTCCATTAGTGAAATGCAAAGCAGCATTGACAGATTTTCCAACTTTAAAATGAAAAAACAGATAGCCCAAGCATCACATGAATTTTTAACACCAAATAAGCTTCTATGTTTTTAATGCTATAGCCAGTGATCTCTTGGAACTTGAAAAACTATTGTGATCTCTTTAAATTTTGGATATTCATTGTAGAAAAGGAAATACAGTGTAAGGGATCACATCCTTAATTTCAGAAGGTATTAAGAAACACAAAAAGTAAGATCTTGAGAAAGAATGAAGTAGCTTTTATTATTATTTTTTTCGTATCGCTTATCATTACCATTGTAACTGAGAGCTCTATCCACTCCTCAACCCACACCAAAACTGCCCCTGCTAAGCTCTAAGCTATGTTCAAATATAATCATGTAGTGCAGTGAAATAACACTATGAATCCAAATCTAAATCACTTTAAGTACTTGCACATATTCACATTAGACAATCAGGACTTAGAGACATGGTGCTTATTTGGTCATCATACATCACTGCAAGTCAAATATGAAGATTGAACTATCATAATAATTAATACAGAAAGTTCTTGCAAGAATGCATAATTGGCCTTATATTTTTAAGCCAAAATAGGTTTTACATTGTTAAGAAAACCTGATATAGTAGCTAAATATCTAGCCACAGTACATTACAAGCAGGCAATCCGTCAATTGCATTCTTAATATTTCATCATTTGTCCAGCAAATTTGATTAGATTTCATAATCACTTTCCTAGTTAGTATTGGATTAACAAACTTTTCATCCTCACCCATTTATTTCCTTTCTACCAAGCAAAGCCTAAGATAACAAACAAAAGTTATCAACATATATATTGATTTTCTCTTTAAATTCACTAGTCATTTTTAACACTCAGGTATACTAAACTGAATATGCTTTCTTCAGCTTACACCTATTACTGGTCCACCATTTCAGAAGCGAAATCCAGAACAAGCAAGGCAATTACCAGTAAAACGAAATCAAATCTACATCCGAAAACATGAAAACCCAAAAGAAAACAGAACACAACTACAGATCTAAAATAAATGAAACACCAACACATCAGATCAAACCTTAAAAACCCTAGATCCAACTCCAATCCACATTAAAAAAAATAAAGAATCAAAACTGACCCACAAATCAACACAGACAGTAAAGACAAAAGACAACAAAGATAAGCACAGAGAAAGAGGAAGAGGCAGCGAGAGAGGGTACCTTTTGGAAATCGCGAGGGGCAACACCAGGGAGGTAGAAGGAGTGAGCTGTGGATAGCAGCAGCAGAAAAGCGAAGAAGAGAGTCTTCCTTTTCGCACTCATTTTGTCCCCTTCTTTCCTCTTCTTTGATTGGCACTACAGTCACTGCTTCAGGGAAAGATTGAGCGAGAGAGCAGAGTTGAAAGAGTTGAGATGGATAATAATAATAATACAACCTTAAGCCATTGGAAAATGGTACGGCGAGTTAAGGCTGATAGCTGGTACGGCAAGCCAACCAGTGATTTTACCTTTTTTCTTGTTAGTTTTTCTCCTGGGGTTTGTTAGAAATAATAGTGCGTTTACATGTGATGGACTTACTGTCACTATGATCTATTAATGCATCATTAGCTGTGTTAAAACTTTTCGGGAAAAACTTTATCGTCTTTTGTGTTTTATTCGATTCGAATTCGAATTAATTTAATATAAAAATGATATAAAAGTATCGGATAATTTTGATAAAAAAATACATTACAAGTTCACATATTAATAAATAAAATTAAAAAATATATCAAAATTTTAAAATAAATACAAGTAAATTTTTTAATTTACTTATAAAAATTTTATATATTTTTAATTTATTTATTAATGAGATATCAACTTCAATTGTATTAACGGTTTATAAAAAATTATAAATTTTTTGTGCATTATATATAAATTCAATAATAATAATAATACGATGACTATTTTATATTAAATTATGTAAAATATAAATATTATTGTGTCATAATTTATATTGATATAATAAAAATTTTTTGCTTTATTTTTTAAAGTTATGTATGGTGTTTACTAAAACTTTAAGGATTATATATTACGTAAAATACAAATATTACTGTGTCAATATTTGTAATGATATAACAAAAAATTTATGAAAAAAATAAAAAATTTATTTTTTTAAAAATCTATATCTAGTGCTTTTTAAAACTTCAAGGATGATTATCTAATACATTATTTGTGGAGTTTTTAGATCATTAAAATAATGACACATATCTATTTTATTTATTATTTATTTTTAAATATTTTTTAGATTCCACAAAGCAGGATTAAAATAATAATAATATTTATTTATTTTATTTATTTTTAAACTTTATAAATGAAATTCAGATCATTCCATAAAAGATTGTTATAGTCTATAATTAATTCGTTTAGTGAACTTACCTTTCAGTACTTCACTAAACTAAACTTAAAGCGTTTTGAAATTGCAACTAATAGATCTCGGCTTTAGTTTTTCTCTTCTTGGAGAAATTAGCGTGCAAGTTGCACAACTTATTTTATTGGTAATAACCTAATGATTAGTACAACAAAGGAATTACCGAGATCCCGGACTATGCTTTCTTTATTTCATCTTCCAAGCAAGATGATTTGTTAATAAAATCTAACTTATTTTGTTAGTAATAGGGCACACCCCCACATTCAAGTGTCCTTGGATGAATGTGAAGGGTGCTCGCCTTGAGCCTAATGAACAAAAGCCTTCGCTTTTGCATTTGCATAGAAATTAGAATAGAAGTGCTACTCTTTGGGATGTAAGCGAATCAAATATAAATGAATGTTACTATATTCGTATTCATTAATTTTGTTACTATTGTTTTTGATTAGTTTGTGTTTGTTATTGAATATTGAATGGAGATGTTCACAAATATGTGCTTATAAATAGTAAACGAACATGTTGTGAATATTATACAAAAAAATTATATAAATAAATTGTATTCACCTTAATATATATGATGTCAATTAAAAAATTTTACAAAAATATGTAATTTTGATAATTAAACATTAAAATAACCTATGAATAACTATGTAAATTAAAAAAAATTATTACTATCAAACAGTAAATGAACATCATATGATTCATTAAATAAATGAGTTTTAAACAAATATTCAAATATGTAAATGGATCGTCGAACAGAGACAGTCTTAATTCACCCAAAAAAAAGAGATAGAGTCCTAATTTTTAACACATTTTTCGAAGGGGCTAAAACATAATCGGAAAGAGAAAATTACTTTTGCTTTTGCTTAGGTAAATTTAAATTAAAAAAAAAAACTCTTTCCTCTTATTGTCATGCCCTTCTCAGGTTTTTTTATTTTTTTTATTTTCTTAATATTTTGACTTTACTTGATAGAAATAATAAAAAAGAATATTATCCAATTTAAAGAATATGATCCAATTTGCTATTAGTAGAGTTTTTAGATTTGACAAGTGAGGTTAAAATAGTGGCACTTATTCCATTTTTTATTATTTATTTTTAATATTTCTTAAATGATATGTATCATCATCTTAACTCTACTTGTGAAGTCTAAAAATTTCAATAGCAATTTATTGAATAATAATCCATAATGAAAAGAGAAAAAGATGAAAAAACTATTAATTTAATGAGTATGTTTCATAATCTTTTTCTTTGCTTTGTAACATTAATAATTGGGTTATGGATTCTTTTTTCCTTATCTCTTTTTATCTTTCTTACCAAAAAAACCTTTGATGTCAAATGAAATGATTAGAGTTTATATTTTATGTCAAATAATGTTATTATTTTTCTTTTATAATTATTTTTTATTTCATCAAATTCTAGTATTTAAAAATTCTTTTTCTAATATATAATTTCATTATTTTTTCTTGTTTCATGTGAAATAGTATAAAACGTGCAATTATCATATTACAATAGGTGTTGATACTTCAAATACTAATCGATATTTTAGTTTTTATTAAATTCATATAAAATTTTTATAAAATTTTAATGCATGTTAATTTTTTGTCATTTTTCGCATCGCTTTTATGTCATGTCATTATATTATGTCTAAAATTATCAATTTTCAAAATAACAATCAATTTTTAAAAGATCATGAATTTCTGCACTGATAGCCTTTTATTAAATAATGTTGTTCATCTTATATCATTTGGCAAGTGATTAAAATTATTGTTCTGCTCCTCTCTTCTTCTTTGAAATCAAAGAATTTCAATGCAAAAAAAAAATACAAAGTATTAGAAAACATAGTAAGGGTATATTAGGCAATGTAGTTGAAAGTTAGTTAAGATCGTTTTCAACATTTTCATTTTGGCTCCTGTAAAGTACTAGAACATTTTTTACTACAAAAAGCAAATGCTCTGTCATTTTCTTTAATGAATAATAAGAGTTTTTAGACTGTTTGGCTCTTTTATTTTTCTTTATTTTGTAATATGGTATCAAAGCGTACGCGTGCTCTCCTTTGTTTGATCTCTTCATCCACTTGATTTGAGTGATATGGCTCATGGTGGGCAAGCCAATCAGATAAATCGTATAGTTGTAGCTGGTTCTTCTTTCGCACCAATAGAGAAATCTAGTAGCCCATATTTTCTTCATAGTGGTGATCATTTAGATATGTAACGTGTCTTGACTTCTCTTATTGATTTGAATTACAATTCATGGTGATGCCCAATGATGATGGCTCGTGGTGGGCAAGCCAATCAGATAAATTGTGTAATCGTAGCTGGTTCTTCTTTCACACCAATAGAGGAATCTAGTAGCTCGTATTTTCTTCATAGTGGTGATCATCTAAGTATGTAACGTGTCTTGACTTCTCTTATTGATTCAAATTACAATTCATGGTGGCGCCCAATGACGATGGCTCTCACAACGAAAACCAAACTTAGTTTTGTTGATGGAAGTATTCTTCTAGCTTTTCAACAGAGGATCTAATCGTAAGTGCCTGGAATAGGTGGAATAGTATGGTCATTTCTTGGCTCCTAAATTCTATTGAAAGAGAGATTGCTGATAGTCTATTGTATTTTGACATTGCTATTGAGATTTGGATTAGATTTCTTTGACCGGTTTCACCAAAGTAATAAACCCTTACAAGTTTTCTACTAAAAAACTTAATTATAAAGCTTATTTTATTTTATTTTTTGGTTACAGGCTTTATTTGTTCTTAGACATTGAATTAAATGATCATGCTCAGACTTCTAAGGTATGACAGTCATGCAAATATGAAATACGAGCCTAACACTTAACTACTTAAGTTCTCCCTTCTCAAATTCAAAGACTTTCATGTTAAAGAAGGAAATGAAAATTAGGAAGCTTAATTATATCTACGCCATATACTACAAGGTAATAGTAAAACTCACAAGTGAATAACATATATTTAAGTAGAAATTATTTGATTTCTAGAATAACATCAAATTGGTTGCTCCCTTATCTTTTTACTGCAACAATAAATCCATCAAAATGTCATCATTCGCCTTTCTCAAATCTTCATCCTCTACATATTCTGTGAACTATTAATTTCAATTGATTTTGGCTGTCTTCATGCTCCAAGCATCCAACTTTGCAATCTTCACGGCCTCAGTTCCATTATTGAAAACATACAAGCGAGCAGCGTTGTAAGTTGCCAAGGTGGGATAAACTCTAGCTGTGATGCAAGCTTTGCCACCTCCACCAAAGCTCTCCACTATTGAATGATCTATCTGCAAAATGGATAATTTCCAAGTGTGTAAGAGACAAAACCACATCCAAAAATGAGGTGTGATTAATCCTCAATTTCCAAATCCAAAAACACTTTCAAATGATGTCTAAATTTTGCACTTGATGATGATAGTGGGCCTGCTGCCCAACATGTGATAGGTTTTTAACTAGAAAAAGACAAAATTGTCAAATGAAATGAAGCAATTCTTTATGCTGAAGAAATGCCACCAAGTACCAACTTCTGAGAAGTTCATTTTCCCATCTTAATCCAATCTTACTAATAAAATTGGAGCTTCTTTGAAAAACAACTGAGAAATCTATGTTTCAACATCCTTGGCTTTGAAAATTGCTTGGTTTCTTAAAATGTGTCTTCAAAAAAGATAGACATGAAAGCTCATCAGCAGGACCAAAGAGTTTAGGCAATTGGATTGAGTACAGAATGTTCAAGCAACTTCTAGCTTCCAGTAAAGTTATAGGACTTGATTGACTTTGAGCCTTAAAAAGTAAACTATTTTTAACTCAATATTCAACTCACCAAGCTCCTCAATGACAACTCGTGATGAAGAGGGTCCACATCCAAGAAAGCCCCATATGAAGTCTTGTCATTATCTTGATTTAGGGAGGATCTGGTAACAAAAGAACGAAGAGCTTAAGAATATAGTATGCTTGGGAGAAAATTGAAAAGGTTTGAAAATGGCAGTGGCAAGCAAGGGGACCTGCTTTGGTCACTGCACATTAGCACCACATATTTGTTGTGGCCTTTGAATATTCTGAAGAAGACTGCTGTGTGTTCTTTTAGATCCTTTGAAGCCAAAACTAGCAACCCAAATGGACCAAGACTACCTTTAACTGATGCACCCTTTCTGCTGCATAGGAGCTGGGGGTTGGTCCAGCTTGGTTTTAACACTTCTACATTTTCGAAGTCAGTTATCTTAAATGAAATGTCAACATCTGCCTGTAAAAGGAAAAAAAAAAGCATAAAAGAGAAAGAAGAAAAAAGAGAAACAGAGTGCAGCATGATTTTCATGTTGGACTCCAAAATTTTTCACACATGGCAAAACTTTGTTTTACTGGATTGAATGAATAAGTGAAAGAAAGCAGAAACAACCAACTCACCTGTACAGCAGTGACACCAGAAACTTCAATAACTGATCCTCCGTTGAGGAATTTGCTAGATAAGCTTACGTGGTTTGCACGTAGCTTTTCTATTTCTACTATCGGCCATTGTTCCAACTGTTTCCCAGATTTGGCCAGCCAAAGTTTTCTAGGTATTGCCTGTAAAATGAAACCATAATTGAGATTTGATTACAGACTTTGCGGCTATACAAAAACAAACCTTTATGTCTTGAGGTTTAACCAACTTAGCACATGCTAGCAAAATTGAGATATGGAAGCTTCAGAATCCACCAAGAAACGTATATGAATTGTTACAGATGATGCTATGGGTTTGAGTAGGATGAGGCTATGTCCAATTTAATGCAAGTTGCTGCTCATATGTACCAAAAACAACTTAAGGTTTGCTAGCTAGAATTCTTTAACGAGTTAAAGGTTGGCATTTTATATCTAGATGTTAAACTTTCTACTCAAGTTGCTTGATAAACAATTAATAATTAAATCGAAATGTACCTGAATTCCTGCCCATCCTTTCTTGATATCATCAGCAACAATTGATGATTCATTAATCCAACCCCATAAGATTCTCCTGTTCTTTACACTATCTAAGAAAGTTTTGGAAGCATAAAATTTGCCATAATCGTATCTCAAGCCTGAATCACTTTCCAAAGATCCGTTGTCCGGTGTGTAAACATCCTTCACATTATCATAAGATCCAAGAGTATAGCAATCATGCTTGGTATCATCTAAACTGACCTTGAGCACATGTTTGACAGAAGGGCCATTAAAAGATGTATCAACACCGTCTCGGCCACTAATTGAAACAGGAAAAAAGTCAGGGCATTCCCACATTCCAGTGTCCTTAGCAGAATGCAAAGGGGTTTTAGCTTGAACCCAATTGACAAAATCTTTGCTTTTGAAAAGGATAGCTAACCCTGGCGGTTAATTTTGCTTCCAATGATCACCCTCCATTTCTTATCAGGGCCTAACCAGGCTGTGGTTGGATCTCTGAATGAACTTACATTAATATGATTCTGAGCAGTGGGTTGCATCAACGGATTTTTTGGTGACTTAATCCATTCTCTGAGGTAAGGGTCGGATAAATTCTTGGGCACGGCTAGATTCTGGACTTGGCGTTTTTTGGGGTCAATTCCAGTGTAAAGAATAGCTGGTTTGTCCCCAGGGAGGATTGTAGCTGAACCAGACCAGCAGCCATTGATATCGTACGGCTGGGACGGATAGATGGCAAGATCATGAGGGGTCCAATTCACAAGATCCTTTGATGTAGAGTGAGCCCAGACTTTGTAGCCCCCCACTACACCTTTTGGATTGTATTGGTAGAACAGGTGGTAAAGTCCCTTGTAAACCAAAGGTCCTGTAAAGTATGCTTTTTGCTATTCAACAATATCACAGAAATTTAGGCAAATGCATTAAAATTCATCTTCTTTTGTTTTTGATATTTCTTTTTTTTATCGGTGACTGAACTCACCGCTAACGCCAAAATCGGTTAGTTTGGGTTGACGTGACAGTTTAATATAAACAAACTCACACACTCAACTCCTACCGATGTGAGATTTAACTATATTTTTTGATCAATGACTGAATTCACCAATTTAAAATGGCGTGACAGTTCAATATAAACAAACTCACACACACAACTCCCACCGATGTGGGATTCAACTGTATTTTTTTTAATATTTCTCAGACCAAAGGATGGGGCTAACTTAAGGACAGAAAACGCTGGAGCTAAAGACAAGAAACAAGAAAAGGAACAAACCATTAGGATCTGTTCATCCAGCAGTAGCCATTTGTCAATTCCAAAGTCAGAGCAGATCAAATGACAAGAAAACAGGAAACACAAATAGTTAGAGACAAGAAAACACAAACAGGAAACACAAATAGTTAGGATCTGTTCAAATGACAAGAAAACAGGAAACACAAATAGTTAGAGACACAAAAATGAACTTTAGCAAGATTTAATAAAGTTAATACAGATACTATTAGATAGCAAAGAAAAGAAAAAAAAAGTTCAAAAGGGAATCCAAAGAGTTTATTAGGCGAAGGAACATATATACCATTTATCCAATTCCTGGGAGGCTGAAAATGATACCCAGTTCTATAAGGCTGATTTGCAGATGCAGTAAAAGTAGATTGAACAGTTTGAAGGTTCTTGTAAACATGATGTGAGGCTTCAAGTTTCACAATTCCCTGGCCAACCAAGAGAGCAAAGACCAAAAAGAACCCAATAAAAGAGTCAATCATGTTTTGCATTGTTGGGACTTGGGATGGATTGAGAACTAGAGGCTATGAAGGTTCACTTACAGGACGAGAATATAATTTTGGCAGGATATGGATTAAGTGAAATGAAAAATAAAAATGAAAAAGAAAATTCAAACCTCTCAGAGTCTTGGGAGGGAAATTGTTGACATTTCCACGGTATTGTGTGTCAAGTTGTGGTAATATTTTGTGCATGCAACCGTGTTGATCAATTAAACACGTTATTAAATAGGCTAATACATAATTTAATGTAGTGGGAGAATTAGTTTAAGCTTAATGTCGGTTAAAATGCTGGCTTAGCTTGCTAAGTATGATTATCCAAATGGAGTAAATAAAGGCTTAATATAAGCCTATTGAATAAAATAAAGGAACAATAAATGAAAATTTAAAGATAGTCAAAGTTGGATAATAACTTCTTAGTGCGGTAATTAAGAAAGAGTCAAGATTCTCAAAGTTATCTTGACCTAATGCAAGCTTTCTTGTACTCAAAGTCCATTTATTTTCATGGCAAAAAATGAAAAAAAAAAAACTATTACACTAACTTTAGATTCGAATTATTTTAAGAATCTTTAGTCAATTATTCATCTAACTTAATTAACTATATAAAATAATGATTATGATTTGACAACATATTATATATATAATATAACTTATAAAAACAATATTTCATCTTATTAAAGTCAAAAATATCTATATCTGATTTTTTTTTGACGATTTTAAAAATGTATACTCTCTTCAATAGTGCACTGAAAATTTTATTTATTTTTTTATAGGGCCTAACATGGGATTACATAAATTTGTGCCTTGACTTATACTATTATAAGTCGTCAAGTTTTGATTAGTAAATTCCATGTATTTGGTTCTGACCACTGAGTACTAACCACATATAGAATTACAGAATATTGAATTACTTATTTTTATTTAAGATAAATATATTTTTTCACGTAGATCTCGAGTCATGGTAAGCTGATAAAGGACCCCAATGAACAAAGAAAAAACCTTTATTTAGATTAATTTTCTTAGAAATCAAGGTGTCTTGACTCTTGAGTGGAGTTATTTATTCTTGGTCAACTGCTCGAAAACAGGAGATACCCTGGGTGGCAGCGACAAATAAGTAGTACAATTGTTTATCCCTAATTAGCAGACTAAAAATCAAAGAACAATTATTTTTTATAATTAATGTTAATGTCATTATCATACATCCGAAGGGAATTACATTAATCTTTGGTAAAGACTTTTAATTTATTGATAAAGATTGAAACTTCATCGGATGATAATTTTTTGTGGTGTAAGGTATAGTTTATATCAAAATCTCTCTTCCACAAATTATATTCTAAATTTAATAGTATATGAATTAATATCAAATACACCCATAAGTTTTTTTACTCTACAAGCGATGTTAAGATGATGACGCATGTGTTTTAAAAATATTAAAAATTTAAAAAAATAAATAAAATAGGACATGTATCATCATCTTAACCTTGCTTGTAGAGTCAAAAACTCCATTGATGATGTATTATATAATTATCTAATGTGTCATCATTAATTTAACCATGCTTGTAAAGTAAAAAAAACTTCACTGATGGTGTATTGAATATTAATTCATAAAATAATAAGTTGAGATCTCAATATAGTATATTTCCATCTAATAGATATGGATTTACCATTGTAATACTGGTTATGCACTCTATCAGTTATAACAATACCACTTATCATATGATTTAGATTTATGACTATTAAAAAGTCACACCACAAAATATGTATCCAATTTTCTTGCCACAATTATAATAGGAGCTTATATATGATGCACTGACAGTGTATAATCTATATAAAATGTCAATGTGTTAGAGGTTAACACTTCATCAACATGCAAACTAAAAAAAATGTTAAGCCTTTAAAAATAAAATCAAAATAAAATTTTTTCAATTTGCTCATAAAGGCTTATTGATGAGGTGCCAATCTCTTGTACATTGACATTATATAGAGATTATACACTGTCAGTGCATTATATCTAAATGCATTATATTTTTATGGTAAGGTTTATAGTATTTTCATACTCCAAGATAATACAAAAAATCATACTACTAGGAATCTCAATTTTTTGTGACCAGTATCTAATTTTATCCAACATCAAAATTAATACTATTAGGAATCACAAAATTAGTACCAACCGGTAGCGGCAACGGTATCCATGGTGGGAATCACTTCAGCAGCGGCCTGATCTTCCCGAAGCCTACTCTGTCCGTCTGTTGCAGTTTCGTTTCCTCAAACTCTCAGTTTCCGCCACAAGCTCCTGGCCGTAATCCAAATCAGGTAGCTTTAAAAGCGCTGCAAACGTCTCGTATTAGTTGCCTCCCGCTCCAGCTTGGCATTTTAGTTTACAGATCACCACGTTTTAGCAGCTGCTTTAGCTCATTCACGTGAAATAATTCCCAAGTTTGGTAACTCTGCATCCATCTCTTCCTGGGTTCATTCATCTCTTCCTTGTTTTGTCTTTAGCTAAAGGTTGTTTAAATAGACTGCTTGAGATATGTGCTGCGTCTCTTTTTGTTTTACCTTTAGTTTTATTTAATATATTTGTTTAGTGTATAGATTGGAATGTAGGACATAGTTAGTGCTAAACTTTAAAAGTAAAGCATAATAAGTAGTAAGCATAAATGATTAAAAAATAACTAGATAGTAAAACAATAAAAAATAGTTATGAATTAGGACAGAAACAGATAATTGAATAATGAATGAAAGAGTTAAATAGTTAAATAATAACCAAAAATATGTGATAAAAATAATAATAATAATAATAATAATAATAATAAACGCATACTAAAATTTTTTAAGATTAGGAGGAAAAAATATATTATTTTAAATCAATAAATATTTAAATTAAACTTATAATAAATTTAGAAGATAAGTGATACCTTTTTGATGATGGAACTCTCAAGCGTTATGAATGATTGATATTTCAAGATTTCCTTGGTGAGAACATTTTCTATGAGTTTCGTCAAAATCATGAAAAATTCATAGAAGTTGTTTAATAATAAAAATATTAAATATATATTTATTTCTGAAAAATTCAATTATCATAAAATAAAATTATAATTTTCATTAAATTAAAATTATTTCGATAATGGAAATTAAGGTGTCATGAACGGTTGACATTTTTTAAATTCCTAAGTGAGAATGATTTCTTTAGGTTTTGCTAGAATGATGGAAAATCTAGAGATAGTTGGTCAATATATTTATTTATAATGAAAAATAACAAAAGTAAAAATTAAATTAAATTAAATTAAGCTAAATAAAATATTGATAATAAAAATCAAGTAATAATTAAATAATAATTAGAAGTTAATTACAATAATGAAGTTTTTATCATATAATAATTAAAAGGTAATTAAATTTAAGAACAAATCTTGAGAAAAGCTTTTAATGAATCAGAAGAGAAAGCCTTTATGAAAAGATGAATGGGATTTTCTTGATACTCTTAAGGTGAGGGAAAATTCTTAAGGGTTTTGCCAGAATGATGGAGAGCACTTAAAAGTTTGCCCAATATTTAAGTAGTATATAAAGACCATTAAATCAAAAATTCTAAAAATCACAAATTTAATTGATACGATTTAAGACGGGCGTCATGGGAGTGTTGATCCTTCCTCATGCATAACCAAACTCTTGAACCCTCAACTTAAAACGTAGACCAAACATTGTCCATAGTTTGAATTAGTGATCGATCACACCTAAGTTAGAATGGTTGGTGGCGACCCCATATGTTTAATGTCTAGCAACCTAGGTCTAGTAAACTTTGTGACATAAGAATCACAAAATTTATTGTGACCAATAGCCTAATTTTATTCAACATACTACTAAAAATCACAAATTATTGTGATTAGCAACCTAATTTTATTCAACATACTACTAGGAATCACAAATTTTATGTAACCAATAGCTTAATTTTATCTATATGAAAGACGTCATACAAATTACCTTTTTAATTCTCCATCTCAAGTAGCTTGTCTACAAAGAATCCTCAATTTTAAAATGCAACTCAAAATGTATCATTATATTTCAATCAGTGCCACTAAAACATTCAAGAATAATAAGTTTTATATTTATATATATATATTAATACCACCATATTAGAATGCATAACGATGATCAATTTCACATGAAACATACTATGTTGCATGCACTGATAATTTGAAGTGAAAATATAGAATAAGTCTACAATCTAGTACAAAAATAAAGTTTCAGAAATCAACAATAGATTTACACACACACACACAAAGAAATCAACAATAGATATTTATGCATATTCTTCTCCAATTAAAAGCATCAAAAGATAACATTCACAAGTAATGCTTGAAAGGATTAAATGCTGCAAAAGCAATACTTTCAATTGGCTTGAAACAACTCACATAATTTTAACTCGCAATCCTTCTATCCTTAAATATTTTAGACAGCCAAACGACTTTAAAATGAAAGTCCAATACTTATAACTATCACAATATATTTTTTTTAAAGAAAATAGCTACATGAGGAATATGTTACTTGCAGAACTCACCTACTTTACATCAACAGACCTATGGTTAAAAAGAATGCTATTTATATTGTCGAAAAAGCAGAAGGCATCTTAATCATGAAAGAACTTGTGACTATATTTTATAAAGGATTTAAGTTTATCAAGTCTCATTACACATTTATATATATCACACACAAATATATTGCATGCGTAGCATTTATTTATTTATTTTTGATAGAGCATGCATAGCATTTATTAATATAGCATAAAAATAAATTTATAATGTGCTAGCAAAGTCAAAGATTTCTATGCTAAAAAAGAACCACGATGCTTAATTATATGTAGGCCATATCCTACAAGGTAATAGTAAAATCACAAGTGAATAACATTTATTTAAGTAGAAATTATTTGGTTTCTGGAATAACATCAAATTGGTTTTCTCCCTTATTATTTACTGCAACAATAAATCCATCAAAATGTCATAATTTGCCATTCTGAAATCTTCATCCTTTATATATTTTGTGAACTATTAATTTCAATTGATTTTGGCCGTCTTCATGCTCCAAGCATCCAACTTTGCAATCTTCACGGCCTCGGTTCCATTATTGAAAACATACAAGCGGGCGGCGTCGAAAGTTGCCAAGGTGGGATAAACTCTAGCTGTGATGCAAGCTTTGCCACCTCCACCAAAGCTCTCCACTATGGAATGATCTATCTGCAAAATGGATATTTCCAAGTGTGTAAGAGACAAAGCCACATCCAAAAATGAAGTCTCATTAATCCCTCAATTTCCAAATCCGGAAACATTTTCACATGATGTCTAAATTTTGCACTTGATGATGATAGTGTGCCTGCTGCCCAACATGTGACGGCTCTTTAACTAGACACAGACAGAATTGTCAAACGAAATGAAGCAATTGTTTTGTGCTGAAGAAATGCTACCAAGTACCAACTTCTTAAAAGTTCATCTTCCCATCTTAATCCAATCTTACAAATAAAACTAGTACTTTGAAAAACAAGTGAGAATCCTATATTTCAACATCCTTAGCTTTGAAAATTGCTTGGTTTCTTAAAATGTGTCTTCAAAAAAGATAAAGCATGAAATCTCATCAGCAGGACCAAAGAGTTTAGGTAATTGGATTGAGTACAGAATGTTCAAGCAACGTCTAGCTTCTAGTAAAGTTCTAGGACTTGATTGACTTTGAGCCTTAAAGAGTAAACTATTTTAATTCCATATTCAACTCACCAGGCTCCTCAATGACAACTCGTGATGAAGGGGGTCCACATCCAAGAAAGCCCCATATGAAGTCTTGTCATTATCTTGATTTAGGGAGGATCTGGGGACAAAAGAACAAAAAGCTTAAGAATACTGTATGCCTAGGAGAAAATTGAAAAGGTTTGAAAATGGAAATGGCAAGTAAGGAGACCTGCTTTGGTCACTGCACATTAGCACCACATATTTGTTGTGGCCTTTAAATATTCTGAAGAATACTGCTGTGTTCTCTTTTAGATCCTTTGAAGCCAAAACTAGCAACCCAAATGGACCAAGACTACCTTTAACTGATGCACCCTTTTTGCTGCACAGGAGCTGTGGGTTGGTCCAGCTTGGTTTTAACACTTCAGCCTTTTCAAAGTCAGTTATCTTAAATGAAATGTCAACGTCTGCCTGTAAAAGACAAAGAAGAATAAACAAGGGAGAAGAAGAGAAACTGGTATTGCCCGTATGATTTTCACGTTGGACTCTAAAATTTTTCACATGGGCCCACATGGCAAAAACTTGGTTTTATTTGAATGAATGAATGAGTAAAAGAAAGTAAAACAACCAACTCACCTGTACAGCAGTGACACCAGAAACTTCAATGATTGATCCTCCCTTGTGCAATTTACTAGATAAGCTTACCTGCTTTGCACGTAGCTTTTCTATTTCTACTATCGGCCATTGTACCAAGTGTTTTCCAGACTTGGCCAGCCAAAGTTTTCTAGGGATTGCCTGCAAAATAAAATCACAAGGGATATATGATTACGGTCTTTACAGCTGTTGAAAAACAAACCTTTGTGTTGAGGTTTAACCAACTTAACACATGTTAGCGAGATTGAGATGTAGAAGCTTCAAAATTCACCAAGAAACTTAAAGAAATTGCTAGACGAAGATGCTATGGTATGGGTTTGAGTAGGATAAGGCGCTGTCCAGTTTGCTCATATGTACCATAAAAAAAACTTAAGGTTTGCTAGCTAAACTTTTTTAACTAGTTAAGGTTCATTTTATATTTAGATATTGAATAATTGCATGATAAACAATCAATGATTAAATCGAAATGTACCTGAACTCCTGCCCATCCTTTCTTGATATCATCAGCAACACTTGATGATTCATTAATCCAACCCCATAAAATTCTCCTGTTTTTTACACTATCTAAGAAAGTTTTGGAAGCATAAAATTTGCCATAATCGTATCTCAAGCCTGAATAACTTTCCACGGATCCTTGATCTGGTGTGTAGATGTCCTTGACACTATCATAAGACCCAAGAGTATAGTAGTCATGCTTGGTATCATCTAAACTGACCTTGAGTACATGCTTAACGGAAGGGCCATTAAAAGATGTATCAACACCATTTTGACCACTAATTGAAACAGGGAAAAAGTCAGGGCATTCCCACATTCCAGTATCCTTAGCAGAATGCAAAGGGGTTTGAGCTTGAACCCAATTGACAAAATCTTTGCTTTTGAAAAGGATAGCTAACCCCTGGCGGTTAATTTTGCTTCCAATGATCACCCTCCATTTCTTATCAGGGCCTAACCAGGCTGTGGTTGGATCTCTGAATGAACTTGCATTAATATGATTCTGAGCAGTGGGTTGCATCAACGGATTTTTTGGTGACTTAATCCATTCTCTAAGGTAAGGGTCGGATAAATTTTTGGGCACGGCTAGATTCTGGACTTGGCGGTTTTTGGGGTCAATTCCAGTGTAAAGAATAGTTGGTTTGTCCCCAGGGAGGATTGTAGCTGAACCAGACCAGCAACCATTAATATCAGATGGCTGTGATGGATAGATGGCAGGATCATGAGGGGTCCAATTCACAAGATCTTTTGATGTAGAGTGAGCCCAGACAATGTTGCCCCACACTGCACCTTTTGGATTGTATTGGTAGAACAGGTGGTAAAGTCCCTTGTAAACCAAAGGTCCTGTAAAGTATGCTTTTTGTCATTCAACAATATCATAGAAATCTAGGATAATGCATTAGAATTCATTTTTTTATGTGTTTTTTTAATCTAAGAATATTTCTGATCCCAAAGGATGGGGCTAACTCAAGGACAGAAAATCTTGGAGAAAAAGACAAGAAAACTAACCATTAGGATCTGTTCATACCGAGGTAGCCATTTGTCAGTTCCAGAGTCAGAGCAGACCAAATGACAAGAAAACAGGAAACCAGAAAGACAAATAGTTAGACAAAAAATGAACTTTAACATGATTGAATGAAGTTAATATAGATAATATTAGATAGAAAAGAAAAGCAGAAGGAAAGAGGAAAGTTCAAGAGGGAACCGAGAGAGTTTATTAGGTGAAAGAAACATATATATACCATTTATCCAGTTCCTGGGAGGTTGAAAATGATAGCCAGTTCTGTAAGGCTGATTTGTAGTTGCAGTAGAAGTAGATTGAACAGTTTGAAGGTTCTTGTAAACATGATGTGAAGCTTCAAGTTCCACAATTCCATGGCCAACCAAGAGAACAAAGAACAAAAAGAACCCAACGAAAGAGTTACCCATGTTTTGCACAGTTGGGGCTAGGGATCGATTGAGAACTGAAGGCTGCACCTATGAAGGCATGTTTACAGGAGGAGAAATTGCATAATTTGGTAGGATATGGAAGAAGTGAAATAAAAAGGAAAAAAGAAAAAGAAAATTCAAACCTCTCATAGTCTTGGGAGGGAAATTCCAGACATTTCCTCTGTATTGCCTGTCAAGTTGTGATAACATTTTATTGAAATCTATTCCTTCATAATTATTCTCATTTTTTTTTTCATATCACTTGTTGTATTGTATTACAGGTTGACTTTCATTACTGCAGGGATGTAGAGTTTGAACCAAATTAAGAATGCAACCATGTGGATCAATTAAACACATTATCAAATTGGTTAATACATAATTTAATGTCGTGGGATCAACAAGTGGTTGGAAGAAGTGAAAGTAGATTTCTTCCTCAAGTGCTTGGACAGGGTTTGAGTCCTGGAGTCTTCACTATTAGGAGGACTTTACCGTTTACCACTCTCGATCCGAACAAGATTAATTTCAGACCGTAAAACGGATAAGAATACATGTGCTTACACTAAAAAAAATTTAATGTAGTGGGAGAATTAGTTTAAGCTTTTTGTCGGTTAAAATGCTGGCTTAGCTTGCTGAATACGATTATCCAAATGGAGTAATTAATGAAGGCTTAATTTAAGCCTATAGAATAAATTAAGAAAAAATTATTGCATACTTTAAATTTTGGATTCAAACTAAAGCAACCTTAATCTTTATCTCAAGTTTCTCAATGTTGTCCTGACCTAATGCAAGCTTCCTTGTATAAGTTCATTTATTTTTCCTGGAAAAAAGAAATAAATCTATTACACTAAATTTAGGTTCAAATTATTTTAAGAATATTTAATCAATTATTCACCCAACTTAATTAACTAGATAAAATAATGATTATGATTTAACAACATATTATATATACAATATAAGTTATAAACAATATTATATTTTTCTAAAGTCAAAGATATCCTGATCTGATTTTTTTTGACGACTTTAAAAATGCATTTTCTTTTCAATAGTGCATTGAAAAATTTATTTTATTTTTTATAGGAGCTAACATGGGATTAGATAAATTTGATGCTAGACTAATGCGATTATAAGTTGTCAAGTTTACATGCACTTTTTTGGAATATATATTAATTAAGTTCAAGTTTTGATTAATAAATTCCATGTGTTTGGTACTGAGTACTAACCACATATAGGATATAAATATTGAGTTAGTTTTCTTTTCCAAGATAAATATATTTTTCACGTAGATCTCGAGTCACTGTAAGCTGGTAGAGGACCCCACTGCACAAAGAAAAAACCTTTATTTGGATCAATTTTCTTAGGAATCGAGGTGTATTTGTTGGGGTTTGTCTTGAATCTCGAATCGAAAGTATAGGAGAAGTTATAAGGACTCTCTCCTTATAAATAAAGTGTTAGACTTGGTTTGTAAAATATCCTATAGAGTTATAGAGTTTGGATTATTATAAAAGGGTGTAGTTGGGCTCTTTAGGTAGTTGGGTTGGGTTTGTAAGAAGTTTACAATTTTTCTCTTCTAAAAATTGCACGGTTGTAATTGTTTGATTGGTTATTAGATTGGTTGGGTGGTTATAAGCCAAATTGGTTGGGCCAAATCACATTAAAAATTATTGTGTTTGTTTTTGCTTTCTTCTATTTTTGTGGGTGATTGGTTTGAGGGATATTTTTTCCGACAAGTGGTATCAAGAGCTGAAGGTTCGTGATCCTGCGAGAGGAGGAAAGCTATGGCTGAAGCTATGTCTGGAGGTATGCCTAAGTTTAAAATTCCTTTATTTGATGGTAAAAGTAAATTTATGTTATGGCAAAGTACGATTCAGGATCTTCTAGTGCAACAAGGTCTAGATTTGGCATTAGAAGAAAATAAGCCAGATGGAATGTCTTATAAGAATTGGGTTGGAATTCAAAATAGGGCTATGAGCACAATTAGATTGGCGCTTGCTCCAGAGATTAAGTATAACGTATTGACTGAGACGACACCAACTGGATTGTGGAAGAAGCTGGGAGACATCTATGCGTCAAAATCACTGACGAATAGATTGTGTTTGAAGATGGATTTGTATTCTCTGAAGATGGATGAAGGTAAGAGTCTCCATGATCACTTAAATGAATTTAATAGATTAGTTTCACAATTATTAGCAATTGATTCTAAAGAGTTGACAGAAGAAGAGGAGGCATTGCTACTGTTGTCATCTTTGCCCAAGTCCTATAGACCTTTAGTTCAGACTTTATTGGTAGGTAAAACTACTTTGACGTTGGATGATGTGATTGCTGTGCTGCGTGAGAATGAAATATTTATGGGCAAAGAAGATTCTTCATCTGCGGGGGGGGGGACTGCGGGAGGTGCTGTGGAAGGTTCTACTCGAAGGAGGACAAATGAGAGACATGGTGGATCAAGAGGGAGATCAAGATCAAGATTCAGAGATTATAGTGTGGTGGAATGTTATTATTGTGGAGAGAAGGGTGATATTCAAACACGTTGCAAGACATTAAGAGAGGATATGGCTGCATTCAAGAAGGCTCAACAAAAGAGTGATGATGGAAAGGAAAATGAGACATGTATTGTTTTGACTGATTCAGATGATGATGTATTGGCAACTTGTTTAGTTGGGTTTTGGATTCAGCTGCATCGATGCATATTTGCAATGATAAAGATCAGTTTGATGAATTGAAAAAGGTTGAAAGTTTAGGCAATATTGCGGTTGGGAATGGTAATCGAGTGAAGATTGAAGGTATTGGGAGTGTTCAACTCAAGCTTCATGATGGTGGTGTCAAGACTCTTCGTAATGTGAGGTATGTGCCTAGTTTTAGTTACAATTTGATTTCTTTGGGAGAGTTAGCTTCACGTGGGTACACATATGTTGGTAACAATGATTGTTGCAAAGTATACAAGAATGATGGTTTAGTTTTGCAAGGAAAGAGGAATGAGAAACAACTATATTTGCTTGATGATGCGAAGGATAGAGTTGTTTCCAAGAGTAAGAAGATTCAAAGGCATGTTAGTTTTTCAGATGTTGTTGAGCAGTTTGGGGAGTTTGGGGATTCAAGTCAAGGGAGGATTTGTTAGGGTTTGCCTTGAATCCCACATCGAAAGTATAAGAGAAGTTATAAGGGCTCTCCCCTTATAAATAAAGTGTTAGGCTTGATTTGTAAAATATCTCAGAGAGTTATAGAGTTTGGGTTATTATAAAAGGGTGTAGTTGGGCTCTTTGGGTAGTTGGGTTGGGTTTGTAAGGAGTTTACAATTTTTTTCTTCTAAAAATTATACGGTTGTAATTGTTTGATTGGTTATTAGATTGGTTGGGTAGTTATAGGCCAGATTGGTTGGGCCAAACCACATTAAAAATTATTGTGTTTGTTTTTGCTTTCCTCTATTTTTGTGGATGTTTGGTTTGAGGAATATTTTTCCCAACAGTATTGATTGGAGTTATTTATTCTTGCTCAAGTGCTCGATAAGAGAAGATACGCGACAAATAAGTAATATAATTATTTATCCCTAATTAGTAGATTAAAATTCAAAGAACAATGACTTTAATCTTTGATAACAATTTTTTGTCATATTTTATTGGCAAGTGATTGGAAGAAATAGAAGTAGATTTCTTCTTCAGATATTTAATAGAGTTCGAATCTTAAAGTCTCCACTGTTAGGAAAGTTTTACCGTTTATTATTCTAAATCCGAATAAAATTAATCTTAGACTGTAAAATAGATAAGAATACATGTGCTTATACAAAAAAAAATTTGGTCATATCTTTGATAAGGCTTTTTGTTTATAAAGATTGAAGTCTTAATTTCAGGTTATCGCATAAACTAAAGGGACAGTAACTGAAATTTAAAGATATTCGAAGCTGTCTTGACCAAATGCAAATCTGCTTCCTTCGTACACTCAAATACTAATTTTTTTTATGTTTAATTAAATTAAGTGTCATCACATTGATATTTATTTTTAGTGGTTTGTATTTTTTTTAACTTTATTCATTAATTATTTTCTTAATGGGGTGATATTAGTAATTGATTTTGTCTATAGCTGTTATGCATTGCTAATATATTAAATATAAATTCAGCAAGAGTTTATATTTAATGAATTGTCGTTGTATAAATATCATACAATGTTGTCGAATCCTCTCATGAATGTCCTTTTTTTTTTGAAATGCTATCATGAACATCATTAACTAGTAAATTTA
Organism: Heritiera littoralis; assembly: GCA_031772115.1. NCBI lineage: Eukaryota > Viridiplantae > Streptophyta > Magnoliopsida > Malvales > Malvaceae > Heritiera > Heritiera littoralis. The sequence goes on from JAPDPK010000090.1 coordinate 2,952,466, forward strand.
ATAAAAATTTATAATTGATGCACTGACTGTATATAAAAGTTATTTTTTTGTTACAAGGAAAACATTAAATAACTGGGGATGAGGGTGCTTGGATTCGAACTCAAGACTTACAATATGCCATAACTCATCCTTAACTACTTGTTGGCTTAAAAAATTTATAAGCCCTTATAAATAATATTAAAAAGGTTTTAAATTTATTTTTAATGGTTTATATATTTTTAAACTTTGTTCATTGATAAGATTCTACGTTGTAATTTATTTGATAATATATAAAAAGTATATACTATCAATACATCAAATATAAACTCATTCAATAACATTTATTTTTAAAGATTGTTTATATTAATATTTATGAATTAATAAACTAATGTGTTATGATTCATCGATAACATTGATAATATGTGAGAAATAATTTTCTCCTTGTATTACGTCTCCAATTCATTTTTATACTACGTGGAATCCTTATCTTAAATCAAATGTTTGATTGAATTACTTTTTTGTGAGCGGATAAAGTTTTGGATTTGAGATCTAAGAAATATGAATCAGGCCTTTTGTATCGCGTGATTATGTGTGTAAAGTGTAAAGTTTGTATGTGCAAGTTGGTGGTCAAATTGAAAAGTGTTTGGATGATACTTACTGTAAATGCCCCATGATTTCCTAGTGGCTAGAGGTATTACACGTGACAAATAACAATGTTACACAAGTAGCTACTAGTCCACCGCTTGCTACTTTAATATTTATATAAACAAGAGAAATGATTCCATTGTTATTAAACTTTTTTTATTTTCACGAGTAGTGTTAATAAGATTGATATATATTTTTAGCATATTAAAAATTTTTTTAAAAAAACTATTAAAAAATTAAATGAGAGGGTATAATTGTCTTTTACTTGATCTCTGGTTATAAAATTAAAATTTTATCACTATCAGTATATCAAATACCAATTCTTAATTACTCAAAAAAAAAAACAATTCTTAAATTGTAAAAAAAAAATACACACTAATTTTATTGTCGTAATGATTTTTGTCCGGGGCTAAATCGCTAGACATAAAGTTATGAAGTCACCACCAATCAATTTTAACTTAGGCGTGATTGGCTACCTATTCAAAACTAAGGGTAAGTACATTGATCTATGTTTCGAAATTCGGGTTCGGGAGTACAATTACGTGTGAGGAAGTTATTAGCACCTCACAACGCCTGTCTGATGGACGGTACCAATTAATCATGTTTTATCTTAAGCAATCTAATTTAAATGGTCTTTTATGCTTAATTAAAACTTTCTTTTTATTATTTAATATTCAATTATTTAAATATTGAAATTTTTCTTAGGACATTCTCCAACACTTTAATCAAATTCCTAAGTAAATTTTGCATCTTAAGAGTATTTACGGGACACACTTGTCCTCGGGAAGAGGCTCCATCATTGGATTAATTAAATGTTTTATAAAAAATTAGTTAAAATTTATCATTTATTTTTAATTTATTAATTTTGCATAATTTGCTATTTGATTATTAATTTATTGAAATATTGAAGATTTCTTTAATGTTTCTCCAACAATTTGATCAAATATACAAGTAAATCTTTTAACCTCAAAAGTATTCACGGGACACACTCGTCCTCATGAAAAGGCTCTGTTGTCGGATTTTTATTTTATTAAAATTTATCTTCATAATTTCTAGCTAATTTATTTTGTATTATTTTTTAATTATTTAAATATTGAAAAATTTCATAAAGTACCCTCCAACACTTTGATCGAGTGCCTAAGGAAATTTCCTCACCTCAAGAGTATTTAAGGAAACACACTTGTTTCCCTAAAGAGGCTCCGTCGTCGAATTAATTATTATTTTCATGAAAATTTTTTATTTAAGATTTATCTTTTCGTAATTTTAATTTACTATTAAATTATTATTATTATTATTATTATTATTATGATTAATTTTTTATAAATACCCTTAATATTGGTATTATTTCCTCAGAATTTTCCAACATTGGTCAATTTTAGAAGGAACATCTTCATATCTAGAATTTTCTAAATATCACACACTTGCGAAATTTTATTCTAATTCGAGTTTCATTTACTGTCATTATTTGAGAAAATTTACATTTTTGATTTAAGGATTATTTATTATTGTCGCTTTCTTTAATTTTGAGTTGGACTAATTCAGTATATTTTTATTTAATCTTTATAAGTTTTAGCGAAAATTTTCTACACCCTTCAACACTTTGATCGAATATAGAGGGTTGAAGTCATTAATTTTATTCCAAATTTTCCAACACTTCGGTCAATTTTGAAACAAGCATCTTTCATTTGAAGGTTTTAAAACATTATATACTAGCAATTTTATTATTATTATTATTAGAACTTAAGTTCACTTTATTTATTCAATATTGATATTCAACAAACTATAAGCCCAAAATAAACATATAAAAGTACATAATAGCAAGAGATTTAAAACGTGATACAAATAAAACCCAAGCCTAAATCCCTATCCAAGTAGATACATGCAAACAGCCCAAGTAAATCTTGTGTATCCAGCACAAACACATATCCATCATGTTTTGTTTTATTTTTATTTAAAGTCAAAAAACCCAAACACATATCCATCATGTTTTGTTTTATTTTTATTTAAAGTCAAAAAACCCAATATATCCAGCCCAAACACATGCCCATTATGTTTTGCTTTTCATTTTACATGACTTAAGTAAGGCCAAGGAACTACAACCAATAACGGTCTGCAAGTGAAAAACAAATTAAAGAAACAATAATAATAATAACGTTAAGTAAAGGGGAGATTCTACAGTAAGGTCGCAAAATATCGATCTTATTGTAAGGTCATGATATCTCATGAGATATTGAATATCTCATGAGATATTGAATAAAATTTAAAAATTATTTAAATATGTTAATAATTGCTTAACAGGTTAACAGGTAAACCAAAATTTAATTAAAAAGATTTAAATTACATATTTATCCTTTTAAAAGGTAAGAAAATCTTTTTTTACATCTTTAACCATTAATCAAAATTAAATTACGATATTACCCATTAATATTAAAAAAATATAAGGTAATTGACCAGAAAAGTTTGGGAAGTCGACTTCCTGTGTATAGAAGTCGACTTACCCAGTTATTTTACTTTACAAATTGATTCTAGCATATGGGCAGTCGACTGCCATATTTAATACGTGATTTATTTTACCGTTAATTATCATTTATTTGAACTCTTAGTATTTTTATAATTAATTACTTAAAATTTATCCTGAGTTACATTAATTTTTCTGCTAATTATTATAGATTTTATTAATATAATAAAATTTAAGATGTCATATATTTTATGATAAGTGTTATAAATTTTATGATCAATTAGATATATTTTACGATATATTACGGTGAATGTAATAAATTTTACGATAAATTTAATAAATTTTACGTGAATCACATGAATTTACGATGAATCTAATAAATTTTACGATGAATTTCATTTAATTTATGACGAATCTCGTAAAATTTACGATGAATTTCATTGAATTTACGACGAATATCATAAAATTTACGATGAATATCATAAAATTTACGATGAATATAATAAATTTTACGATGAATCGCATTGAATTTACAATTAATATCATAACTTTTATAATGATTCTAATAGTTTTAAGTTAATTCTAGTAACTTTACACTTATTACTATATTTTTACGGTAATAAAATGATTTCATGATTAGTAATCATAATTTTACAATTATGGTTATCAACTGAGCGCTACTTGTATTAGTTTAATGCATATTCTAATGTTTGATGTTTAATGATAATAATTTGATGTGTTAATATAAAAATAGGCTTCCAGAATTTACTTTTAGGAAATAAGATAAATAATTTGATTATTTAATTCAACATTCACTTATTACTGAATTTAGAGATTAAGTCCAAGCTAGTTGGCTAAAAAGTCAAGTCTAAGAGAGAAGGTTTGGTTACGAGATTTGCTGCCTAAAAAGTCTCGTATAAAGTCCAAATTTTCATGGGGAGTCGACTTCCAGAGAAAGGAAGTCGACTCCCCATGTGCATTCTATTTCCAGAATGCTTCTAGTGATGAAGCAGTCGACTTCTACTTAGTAGCAGTCGACTGCGTCGTCGCCAGAAGCATTCTGGAAACAGAATGCACATGGGAAGTCGACTTCCTTTCTCGGGAAGTCGACTACCCATGAAATTTTTTCCAGAAAGCTTATAATTTATTATTTTTTTGGTTGAAATTATTAGTATTATGATGAATCTTATAATTTTTGTGATTATCTTTTTTAAAATTACGAACAATCTACTTAAATTAACTATGAATCTCATTATCTTTACAATTATCCTTATTTAATTTACAAACAATATATCCAAATTTACGATGAATCTCATCATTTTTACGATTATCCTTTTTAAATTTACGAACAATCTACTGAAATTTACGATGAATCTCATCATTTTTACGATTATCCTTATCAAATTTACGATGAATCTTATCATTTTTACGATTGGCCTTATTAAATTTACGAACAATCTACCGAAATTTACGATGAATCTCATAATTTTTACGATTATCCTTATTAAATTTACGAACAATCTACTTAAATTTACAATGAATCTCATAATTTTTACGATTATCCTTATTAAATTTATGAACAATCTACTTAAATTTACGACAAATCTCATCATTTTTACGATAAACATTATTAAAGCTACGAACATCTTCTATTAATTTATGATGATCCTTAGCTAAATTTACACCTTCTATTAAGCAGTCGACTGCCTTACGCATTCTAACGTTCTGCGATAAATTTTCTCTTAGGAAGTCAACTGCTTCAATCGAGCAGTCGACTTCCCCGATAAATTTTATTTTCGAAACACTTATAAAACCAGGCAGTCAATTGCCTGAAAACATGTCAAGAATTAAAAAACTTACTGGTAAAAAATATAATGATTCCTTGGTTGCTTGGGAGGACGTTCTTTGTAAATCATTGGTTCTTCGCACTTTTCATCGCAATTTTCATCGTTTATGCAATTCTCTTCCACAAACTTACCCATTGTTAAAAATATAAGAGGGGAATAAAGAAGAACAACTATTTGATTGAGGTTAGGCTTAAAGTTTAGGATTTATAAAATAGTTAGACAGATACAAACTGGATTAAAGGTAAAACAGACAAAAATTGGAATAAAGGGGTTTATGATTTAGGAATTAGGGTTTAAAAATAATAAAAAGGTTTATATAAGAAGAAGAATAGTACTACAATGATAACAAGGGTATATTAGTAATATAATAGTATAATTTTAATAATATTTAGTAAATAATGTTGATTTTAATAATTGGTTTAGCATGTTACCAGGTTAAAGAGTTTTTTAATTTTTAAAATTTCATCAACGGTTATATTAGATTTGACTAATCCAATGGTTCTAATTCCATGACCTTAAAATAAGGTCAATTTTTGTGACCTTACTGTAGAATTTGCCTTAAGTAAAGAAGGACCTCAGATAATCGGGTTGTATCTTCTCCTTCTGCTGTTTCGTGTCTCTCCCAACGATTTCCTTTGGGTTTCTTATTTTCGCAGATCTACCACAGGTCGATTACCAACAGCGTCGTCACCTGCTCCTCTCCTGGCAGCAGCCTCCGCGAGACCTCCTCCAAGCACGGTTGCTTCGCCGGTTCTGCCCCTGTTCTCTTTTTTTTTTCTATGCTTCTTTTGACAGTGTTTTGCTATTTAGATTGAATCTGAAATTGTGTTTTGGGTTGTTGATAAATCCTCCCTCTCTGTGTTCTCGGGTGTGTTTTGGTTGATGCCGTGAGAATTTTTTTGGGTTTCCCTTTTCAAGCTCTTTTTTTTTCTCCCTCTTTTCGTCTCTGTTCTTTTTTCCGACCTCCCTCAAGCCATTTAATAGATATTTTTAGTCAAGAAAAACATATAAAATCTTTGAATGTAGAGATTGTAATTCATTGTGCATATGACTTTCAGATCCAATAATGTTTGATTTTTTAGGTGTTCTTAAATGCAGGAGAAAATTGACTTGAAAATGGTGATCCTATCATGAAGGCAGAGGGCTATAGGGGAAGGTTCTTAGGATATTGAAACAAGGGTTTTTTGAAATCGATTCCCCTTTTCTTCTTCATCTCCTTCGAGCTGCTCTTAACGTGTACTTTTAGTCAATTAAAACGAATCAAATCCTAAGATTTAGTGGTTATGATTAATTTGCAAAAGACTTTTAATCTCAAATGAAGTTTGTCGAGGAGTTGGTGGAGATGGTAGGGCTAAATTTAGGATGGTTGGCTGACAGTAGGATGTAAATGTAAACGGGTCGGATATTCGTTAATTTTGAAATACCTGAACTCGAATCCGATCAAAATATATAAAACCCGAATCTGATTAACTACTTGATTATTTTGATTTGTGTTATTCGAACTTTAACCCTATAAAATTAAAAATATCCGTTTAACTATTCATACTCGTTAAATACTCATTTATTAAGTCAAAATTTGACTTTTAAATTTAAATTTGAAATCAATTTTGAAATAATTTATTTTAAAAATTAAGTTAATAAATTTAATATAACTAATAAATATAAATTAAAGTTAAAAATCATAATTATGATATTTAATGAATTAATTTAATTAAATATAATATTAATAATACATAATTTATATATAAAAAATATAAATATCATATTAATTAATTATTATTTATAATCGGGTTCGGATAACGGGTTTTGTAACGGCTTCGCACTCGACGATTTTTGAAAAACATTTAAAAACAAAAAGGGAGTCGCCACCAATCTTTTTTTAACTAGGTGTGATTGGCCACCTAAAAATGTTTATCTTTTTAACAAAATCTCAAAATTAATTAAGTTTTATTAAAAAGACAATCTTTTGGTCTGCGAAACAAAAATTGGGTTCGGGGGTACGGTTATGCGTGGGGAAGGATTAGCACCCCCACGACGCCCGTTAAAAAACGGTACCATAATAATCATGTGTTATCCTTTTTGTTTTAATAAAATGATCTTAATTTAATATTTAAAATTAATTCCTTTTTTATTCCAACCTTTTTATTCAAAATCATTTTTTATTTGCGAATTTATTTTGTTTTGCGTTATTTTTCGAAAGTAAATGTGAACCTTTTTGTATTGAATAATTAAATCAAATACTCCAATACTTTTGGCAGCATTTGAAATAATTTTCCTCACCTAGAGATTTCTTAAGAATCACTACTTGTGACTTCTACAGAATCTCATCCTCGGAAGGGCTCACATCTATTTTGAAAAATTATCATGAATGCATATGATGCAAACAGATAAAAATGATGCAAATGAATTTTTTTATTTCAAATTTCATTATTTATTTTTTTATTATTTATATTTCTTTGTTTTAAAAAACTTATTCATTTTCATTTTTAATAAAAATTTAAATTATTGAAAAATCATACTAAATATTCCAATACTTTTGGCAACAATTAGTATGACTCTTCTCACCTAGGGATCAGCTAGGAATCACTACTTGTGACTTCCGAAACATCCCATCATCGGAAAATCATTTAATTGAATTATAAAATTTATTATTAATTTTCTTTTAAAAATTTATTTTTATTTTTAACAAAACAAAAAAAATTAAATTATTGAAAAATCATACTAAATATTCCAATACTTTTGGCAACAATTAGTATGACTCTTCTCACCTAGGGATCAGTTAAGGAATCACTACTTGTGACTTCCATAACATCCCATCATCGGAAGATTTGTTTACTTAAATTTAAATTTTATTATTTATTTCCTTTTCTTATTTTCTTTTAAAAAAACTTATTTATTTTTATTTTTTAATAAAAATTTAAATTATTGAAAAAATCATACTAAATATTCCAATACTTTTGGCAATAATTAGTACGACTCTTCTCACCTAGGGATCAGCTAGGAATCACTACTTGTGACTTCTGTAGCATCCCATCATCGGACATTTATTTACTTAAATTTAAATTTTATTATTTTTAAAAACATTTTCTAATCAATAATAATTATTAAAGAAAATACAAATAAAAGAAAATTTTTCAAAAACTTTTGCTTTACAACATGCACTAATAATAATAATAATAATAATAATAATAATAATAATAATAATAATAATAATAATAATAATAATAATGGCAATAATAATAATAATAATAATAATAATAATGAAAACCAAATAATAAAAATAAATATAAACAAATAATAATAATAATAGTAATAATAACAAAAAGGGACAAAATTAGGTGTCAACAACGGGTACCTTAAGGTAATTACCTGAACTCTACCTAAATCCGTGACGGGTAGTAATTTTACTATTCGAACCCTATCCTAATCCGATTATATACTACCATAATCCTACTTAATCGAGTTAGGTAGTATCGGATACTTGTTTGTACGATACCCATTGCCATCCCTAACTGACAGTACCGACATTATCATTTTTCTTTTTTTTTTAATTTTTATTTATTATTTTTCTTTTTTTATTTTAAAAAAATCAATTAAATTTTTTATTTTTGCCTTTATAATCCTAAACTTAAAGACCAGACTTAAAAGATGGGCTTTAAGTGGGCTTAAATTTTTAGCTTCAACAACCCAATTTCATTTAATTTGGGTTTTAGTTTAATTTTAACAAATCAAAGAAAAGGCTCACTTGTGTTAGACAAATTTGGAATTGATATCAACAGGCAAAATTGGATTTTCACAATACTTGAACTAACTCAAACTTTAAATTAATTTCAAACACAATTTTCCTCAAAAATTTGTTTTTGACAAATTAATTCAAGCGCACGTTTAAATCGAATTAATTAACAAACAAATTTCAATCTCAAATTATTAAGACTGAAACGAAACTCAATCCAAATACATTTATAATTCCAGACAAAATCAGGTATCTACATTTATTAACAATTTTTTTTTCTTTACATTTTAGGTTGTTTTCCTTCTTTTACCCTTTCTTAGGGTTTATTTATAATAAGGTTACAAAATACCCATCTTAAGGTCATAAAATTTTATGAGATATTTAATCTCTCACGAGAAATTGAATAAATAATAAAATTTAAGAAAAATATGTAAATAATGGTTTACCAAGTTAAAGGTAAACTTTATTTTAATGCAATATAATGTAAATTACATATTTTATCAATTAAAAAAACAAAAATATATTTAAATTATATTTTTATTCATTCATCAAACAACCAAAATTAAATTTTTATCTGTTCAAAGTATGAAAGCAAATTATCTAATATATTAAATTATTTCCATCATTTTTTTTCTTTAGATTATATGATATGATAAAGACAATCATTGCTATTTTAGAGCAGTCTACTACCAATCATTATTTACTTTATAATGTAGAAAAAAAATAAGGATAGTCGGTTGCCCATGGTAAGAAGTCAATTGTTATTAAAATAATATATTTTATTAGTAGCAGTCGACTATTTATTAAATCAGTCCACTGTATGTGTCTAAATCAATTTGACACATGCTTAAATAATAATAATTTTACGATAAATTTCATAAATTTTCCTAATAGTTATCACAATTTAATGTTAATTCTAGTGTTTTTAAGCATACTAACATTAATATTTTAATTTTAATTATTATAATTTTATACTTATTATGATGTTTTTACGCTTTATTATCATCAATTTTGTAGTAATTATTATAATTTTATGCTTATTATTGTGTTTTTACACTTATTCTTGTAAATTTCAATGTTAATTATTATTGTTTTATGTTTATTATAGCGCTTTTATGCTTATTTTTATAAATTTTACGATTAATTATAATTTTATATTTTTTTAGTGTTTTTATATTTATTTTCATTAATTTTGCTATGCATCTTATAAATTTTATGATTAGTTATGATATTTTTATATTTATTCTAGTATTCTTTACATTTTATTCCTTCATTTACAATGAATCAGGAACTATAATATGATAATTTCACATCTTACACTATTTCACATGAAACAAGACACACAAACAAATATTCACGAGTTGCGGCTCAGTTGGCAATTCAAGCTGAGTTTGTGAGAAGAGCTCTTAGTTCGATCTCTACTAAACGCATCTTTGGAAAGGAGTGAGGAGCCTTAATGTGACAAAGTTTGTAAGTAAGATTATTTTAGACCGTTAAAATAGTTGAAAATATCCTTAATTTACACAAAAGAAAAAGACGCACAAGACAAATTGTCAAGTTTCTAACATCTTTAATTGATCCCAAATGGAAATTTATATTAAGACAGCAAGTTTTAGTACTGCCGTCCATTTTTCATGTCGTCGAAGCCCAAATCCGCATCGGGTCAGACACATCGTTGCTTGTGTAAATGCGCAAAAGACAAAATGTGGGCCTTTATTTAGCTTCTCTCAATGGAAATAACTTGTTTATAAGATGGGTCGGGTTCGGAACGAAATTCATAAGATATTAGAGAATTAAAACTAAGTTTAAAATTATTTGATTTGATTTTCAAATTTAATTTTTGTTTAAGTTTGTTTTTATATAAAATGATTAATTTAAATTCATTCAAATACTATTAATTTTTAAAAAAAATTATAATATTTATAAAAATATTAAAACACAATTTTTTTTAGGATCAATATACTTTCAAGCAATTTACATGCACTTCGACTTGAGACTTTCTTCTCATTGGCCATCTTAAGGTGCACTCTCTATATCGCCTTGGTGCTGGCCTTAAAACTTGAATCTTGAACCTAACCTACAAGATACTTGCTTACTAATAAAATCCATCCTAACATAATAGTTAATAGGTTTAACACAATAGTGAATCCAACCCTTGGTTAAAACATAATAGTTAAGAAGTTTGAATGTATAATACAAAAATATTACAAAAAAATGAAAATTTTTCATTAAAAAAATACAAATTCAAGTTAAATTGGCAAAAAAAATCAAAAGTAATTAAAGGATTGCATTAGTATTAAAAATTATTTTAAAAAACTAGTTAAAACATCAAACTGAGCCGAATTTAAACTCAAAATGATGAACTCAAATCTGCTTTTTTTTTTCCTTTTTTTTTTATTAATGCTGATGAGCTTTATAATGATTCTGCTATGCTATTGCTTTGCTGCACGTAGATTTAGTTATTGTTTAGTGACAGTGCCTGGTGTACAGGTTTTGCTAGTGGTGCTGCAGCAAACTTATCTGCAGAAAAATCGGAGATCTATCTATGGTACAGGAACTACTGAAGGCATTCCTGGCGTCATCTGCCTAACTGATCCCTAAAGAACTGCCGCGCATTACTTGTCATCGGAACTGATTTGTTGATCATAAGTCGTTTGCCTTGCTTTCTTTCTATATGTTTGACAATTCTGCTTTGATTGCTTTAATGAAATGAGAGTTTCTCTTAAAGTTATTCTGATTCTCAGTGGATGCTGGGAAATGTGTGATCTAAACAGACTCATTTTGCATCAGATTGTGCACTGTTCTTACAATTATTATAGATGCTGGCATTTGACTTTCCTACTTCAGAATTGTTGCAGTTAACATATAAAAGGAAAAAAATAGTAGTGCTTGTCAAACAGAGGAAAATGCAATGTGTTCAGGCTCCTTATTGTTAAACTTGTCCCTGGAAACCACATAAAATGCCTATCGATTGCTCAATTATGCTAGCTTCTTCAAACCCCGGATAATTATCCCGTATGATTTCTCAACTGTGACTTTACTTTGTAGGTTCTTCTACCACAGTGCTCTTTTGATGTTTCCAGCATTTCTTTTTTTTTTACTGCTACTTTGATTTTTCCTAGCAGTCCCGCAATCATCGCAACAAGATTTCTTGTTTTAACATTAGTGTATGAAGGCAAGTGTTTATCAATAAACATTATACTGCTGCACATGTATAGGATAGGTGAGAATGATTGCTATGTAAAAAGCTTAAGCTCTACGTCTCTTGATTTGGATCATATGGAAAATTTTAATCTGTTATTGCCAGAGATTTGGGAAATGCAATTCACAAACTGATATAATTAAACGATCCAATTGATTTGTTACGCTTGAATTATTTCTGGGTTTTCTTTGATATTCAGAACAATTACATATAGCTGCTAATTGATCCTGAAATCATTTCAGTCCAAATGCAAATTGCCAGTCTTTGAAACTCGGCCAAGCAGCTCAGCTTTTGCTGGATGCGCTCTGATGAAAAAGTGTTTCTACTAGAACTGGGAAAGAAAACATTATTTCCTTCGAAAAAGGTTTGTGTTCTTTCAGAATTTGTTCTATTACTACTACTATAAAAAAGATCTTGTAATTTTTCATGTCACAGTTGGTATAGATGAACTTTTAGGAGTTGCAGATATAGTTTTCCTCACCCAACAAAATGGGTTGTCTCAATTATTTATTAGGCCCCTCTCAACCTCAAAGCAAATCCAACAAAATTTTGGGTAGATCCCATTGTCGGTTGCGAGTTTGAATTTTAGGGTGTACTAAAATGATCAGTGTTCAATCTAAATTTTATGATATGTTTTTCTTTTTCTTGTTTTCTTTAATTACTGTTATAATCAAAATTACTCCAAATCAATGCTTTAGTTTAAAATAATTGCTAACGTTATCAACCATCAAGTAAGGGTTTCGAATTTAGGTTTAATCGGTTTATGTAATTTTTTTAAAAATGATTTTCAATATATGTCTAAAATTTAGCATCTGTATTTATTTTTATGTTTTCAAGTTACGATTTCTTTATTTTAAAAAAAAAAGTAATCATTTCAATTTTTTTTCCGAAAAAAATGAATTTTATTAGTTATTATACGTTATTATGAGCCAAAAATGATGGCTTGAAGGTGTGATTTCAAAGCATAATTATTTTTCAGTCTTGAAATTTTTGTTCTTCAACTAGTTATTACTATCTTATTATTTATATTATTGTTGAGAAATGAATATTTTTTTATCCGGTTCCAAATGGAGAAAATATTTATCACATGCTTAAATAGATCTAACAATTCGTGTATATAATTTATGTTTATATCATATAAAATCAAGTTTGTGTAATTATGTCATATAAAAAATGAAAATTGTGTTAAAATTTGTGCCTATACGTCAAAAACAAAGTTTTTTTACACTATGAAACGGTTACAATATATTATTAAAGAAATCATTTATTATACATCACATATGATAATTAAATAATAAATATTTATTTGAGAAGCTTTGTTAATGATTCTAATAATAAATGATTGTTTTTTAATAATGTAATTTTTTTGACAAATTTAATATTGTAATTACATGACATGATTTAAATAAAAAGAATATAAGTTGATATGAATTAACCATTTCATTTAATATTTTCTACCCATGTATAGAAAGCTGATAAATACACTACAAAAATTAGTATTTACACTTCAAATAATTTGAAGACAAAAATATCCTTAAATAAAAAGACAGTTTTGACATCAATAAAATTATCTCTTCCCCTTCATGCTATCTTCCCCTTTCTTACATCCTAATTTTTTCCTTGTTCTTATTGTTCATAAACTCTTAAAAAACTCTACAAATAAAAAAATTAAATCATTTGATAGTTTGAGTGAAAATAGTTATTATATGTAATAAAAAAAAGAAAATAGTTATTATAATAGTATGAAAGAATTAACTAACATGAAAACAAATAAGATTTAAGTAAAAACATGGTTATTTTTTTTTTGTTTAATAAAAAACATGATTAATCTGAATTTTATTTTCTACGTAAAATTGTTTGCACATAAACAAAATTTCTTGCAAGGCTACTTGGCATGGAAGTTCCCTGCGCAAGGCTCTCCTTGCACGGGAATGTTCCTTGTACAATGAGCCTTGCGCAAGGGAACTTCCTTGTGCAAAGAGCCTTGCGCAACATATGTTCCCATATATTTGTTTGATTTTTAAATTTATTATTATTGTTATTATACACATTTTTTAAAGAGTTTGTATATGATGCACTGGTAGTGTATAGTTTCTATACACTGTCAATGTATCAGAAGTTGACATCTCATCAATAGGCCCTTATGGACAAATTAAAAAAATTTATCTATATTTGCATATAAGGGTCTATTGATGAAGTGTCAACCTTTGGTACATTGACATATATAGAAACTATACACTATCAGTGCATCATATATAAATCATTTCTTAAATAAGTCAAAAAATATGAGTTTGTATATAATGCACTGACAGTGTATAGTTTCTATACACTGTCAATGCACCAGAGGTTGACACCTCATCAATAAACCCTTATGGGTAAATTAAAAAAATTTATTTTATTTGCATATAAGGGCCTATTGATGAAGTGTCAACCTCTGGTGCATTGACAGTGAGAAACTATACACTGTAGTACATCATATATAAATCCAAAAAATATACCTAGTCATGATTGGAGTAGAGATTTTCAGATTTTAATTTAGAGAATATTTAGAGATGAAGAAGATGGTGAGAGAGTGAGAAAATGGGTGGTAATTTAATTTAGTAATAGGTTGGTAGAAAAATATTTTGTTGTAGTTTATTTAAAAATGAAGTTTAAAAATAAAAAAACTGTGTATTTAAATTTTCTCCCATGTATAATTTCTTTCAAATTTTAATCCATATAATTTTTGAATTTTTTACTAGTGTAGAATCTAATGCTTGAGAAAAGAAAAAAAAACTTGTATTTTTGTAGGTAATTTTGACACTTAAGTGGCAAGAGTCAATTGTTATTGTCGAGGTGGGATTCTAACTATATTTTTTCTAAATAATTATCCAATTAAAAAATTTTTAGGTTTTACAAGTGTCATTATAATAATCATACATATTTTTTCTTTATATTTATATTTATTTTTATGCTTTGTTTGGTTCGCGTAAAATGATTTTTTATAATTATTTATATTTATTTTTATTGTTTGTTTGGTTCGCGTAAAATGATTTTTATAAAATTATTTGTTGTTTTATGAAAAATCTATATTTTTGTTAATATTATTCACATAATTAACTATTAATAATGTTTTTAAATCAATAATAATAATAAAAATAATAAATATGAAAAGAACAATTTTTTTAAAAAATCATTATATATTAATAGAATTGATAGAGTTTACATATTTAATTGTATAATAGTTTGTAGCATCTCATGAATCTCTTCAACCTAATGTTTTAGTAGAACTTTTTTTTCTTATGATGACATGAGTTTGAAAATTTCTTCTCTTTTCGAAAGAGAAAACAATTTCTCAAAATCTTTAAAAAAATTTTATTGGCAAAATATCATTTTTCATTAATCAAAAATATTTTACGTTTACCAAACACTCGAAATATGAAAAATATTTTTAAAAAATAAAATACACGAATCAAACAAACTCTTAATATATTTTGTAAAATATATATAACCGTTGTTAATTTTATTTGTGAAATTTAAAATTCACAGCGTGAGTATACCGAAAATAATCCCGTAAAAGGAGGATAAGTTGGGGATGACAGAAGTACGGAATTTTGCCGCTCTTCTGACAGCGAACTCTGAGAGAGAGAGAGAGAGAGAGAGAGAGAGAGAGAGTAGAGTTGTCACGCACTTTGCATGGGTCTGTCAAATATTCTCCAATCACCATCACCCACGTGTATCGGTGGGTCAAAGCACGAGTTCCTCCATTTAGTCCTTTTCACGGGTGTGCTCGAAAAACATGCCATAAAAGCTCCGTTGTTCTCTCCACATGACCTTGTATCAGAACCGTTGATATAAAGAAGATGATTTTATCTTATCTTCCACGTGTAAGACGGTGATTTGCCTTTTGGATTTTACTGCATGGCTGATGGTGGAGGTCATGTATCGTTTGGGTTTGGGTTTGAGCTTGACAAAGGTGTGCGGGCCCCGGCTATTTCTCAATCATTTAGTGTGGGGCCTACTGCTTTTTTAATATGCCCTCTCGTGAACTCGCTATCGACGTGAAAGACGCACGAATAAACACTTTGTAATATTAAAAAGAATTAAAAATAAAAATTTATATATGTTGATCATTTTTAATTCGGTCTATGAAATTACAAATTTTATTTTGAATATAAATATTGAATTCTGTTAATTTTTTTTTAATTTTTTATACTTTTTTATTCACAGAAATAAATTACTTAATTATTAGAATGCAAATATCAAAAGTCTTTTTTCATTGGATAACAAACAAAATTGATATTTAAAATTACTTACGTCAAGACAAATGATCTTATTGATTAACTTAATTGATATTTTTCTAAAATAAAATTATATTCCAAGGATTTCCTTTTCTTAGTCTTCAATAATTGAATTTCTTCTCCTTGAATACGTTCATTGCCTTGCAATTAGGATAGAAAGAAGAAAAATTTTACCATCACGCCTGTTGTTTCACCTAATAAATGCATTTACAGTTATTTATAGATTTACAATAATTCGTAATTGAGTAGTCAAGAAAAAATTGTTATTTGTTGACTCTAAAACTTGAGTTCGAGTTCAAATAATATTAATTTTTATCATAATTAAAAAAAAAACACAGTGATCATCACACCTAAATTGCAGTTTGTAGTTGCAACTGAAGTTATCTTTCTTCCTTAAAAAGATAATTAAAGTGGTCTAAATATGGCATATAAAGGTGAATCTAAAATCTTCAAATTTAGTTAAGAATAAACACTGATACAAGTAAACCTGCATGGCCTTTCACTTCATGACTTGTTTATCTTTTGGCTTTCTCCCTTTTTTAGATCTTTTTCTTTGATTGTCCAATATTAGACTTTTGGTTAGAGAATAAAAAAGCCCTTAAATAATAAAAGATTCAACAATTAAGTCTTTATCTTTTTTTCGTAATCAATTGACCTTTATATTTTTAATTTCATTTTATTGCATTCTTATTTGAACGAAAATATTAGGTCTATTTTTTTGTCATGTGTACCGTACATATTTAATAGTTTTCATACAAATTTAATGGTTTATGTCCATAAAATGGTTCAATTGAGTGAAAATTAAAATATAATGACTCAATTGAATACGAAAAAAAGTTAGAGGTTCAATTGCGAAAATCATTATTTTTTTTGGAGTCTTTTTGACTC